>OU015523.1:72184201-74684201 GCA_907165065.1 Caprimulgus europaeus | reverse complement strand
TAATGCTCATTTGAACTTTTTCATGTTTCCTGTGATCCTGTTATCCAGTTCTATCTTTGCAGTGAAGAGAGATTCTTTGCTTCCCCCTTCTGTTTCATTTTCTTCTTGTCATTGATTCTAGCTGAAGATTTTGTAATAAGTTATGTGGGAAAGAATGCATTGCAGTTGCTGCCTTCAGGACAAATATTAACCTTCTCCTGGCTTTAATTGATTTTTAAGGCATTTGCAATTGTACTGCACAAACACACTAAAATATTTGTTATAGTGTAAGACTTGAATGCTTAAAATAATAGACAAGAATCTAATTAAGTTGTAGTAGTTTCTTTTTTCTCAGGTAGGCTATCATGCAACAAGATTTTAACAAATCTATCAACAACAGAATCTAGGACTAACCTTTTTAGCTTGAAATGAATGTATTTTCCCCACTTGGAATTTTAGTTTGATTGAAGGAGAACAAACCCACTGATAATCCAAACACCAAAATGGCATATACTGTTTTCTTTGCATTAAAATAACTCTTTCTGGAAATCTATGATTCTTCTAGGAGAATGCCAGAAATATAGTTTTGGTCCAAATAACTCTTTCCTTACACCTTCAGGGACATTAACATTTTTTGAAATAGAGACTATTCAGGATTTCAAACTTAAGCAAAACACTTCCTTCTCACTGAGATCATTATGTTAAATCTCAAAAGGGAAAAAAAGGTTGAGCATCTGCCTAACATATGAAAGAAATAAAAGTAAATATAAAGTTAATGAGGTATTTCTGAAAAGGTGCTTTTCTACTTATTCTCTTACTCTGAGAAGTCAAAAAGGAAAGACTGAAATCTAGACAACCTTTTGTTGTCACAACCCTATATGTCAAGGAACCTTATAAAGATAAAGACTGAATGAAAGATCTTTAATGGATGTAAAGCTGCTTGCTCAGATCACAGCCAGAGTCCAGGCTATTTTAAAGCTGTACAGCTTAGAGGGGAAGTATATGAAATACACTCTCACCTTTGAAAACTGTATCCATTTACCCCATTTACTTATGATTGTGCTCAGCACTAAGTGTTACAGAAGCCTTATTGTTTTATATTTGCAGGAAGTCAAAGAGTAGAAGAAGTACAAAAGCAAGTATAAACTTATGCTGTAGTTTTCTTTCTAAGGGACTGAACATCCAATAAAGGCTTAAATACACTATAGGTGAGCAAAGCACTCAGGGTTATGTTTCAGCTCTTGGAGACATATGTTAGCTGCATTAGAGTAACTGTATTTGGGAAGAGAACCTTAGACTTTTTTTTTTTTTTTTTTTTTTTTTTAATATTGCTTGGAATTGGAGTGAAGAACTTGGCTATTGCTAGTTTACTATTATTCATACCATTATTCTTTACATTATTCAGGAGGAGAGAACCACAGTGTGTGCTTGAGCATTAGCTAACCAAAGTTTATGACTTAAAATATAATATTTTAAATGTATCTTTGCAATAATCCACTTTGGGTGTAAGTGCAATGAATTTCTCTCTGTCTTAAGTTAAAAATTGTGCCTTCCTAGTTTGGCTAGAGACAAACACTTGTTTTAGATAAAACAATAGGAAAATAAAAGATCCAGTAAGGAAACAAAAAAAACCCCAAAATCAAACAAAACGAGATCTTTTTGGTCTTTCTTCCCAGCAGTTTTACAAGAACATAATAGAATATGGTATAATGTCCTTTTTATTAACTAAGTAAGCCCTTTTATATAAACTCTTATAACCTGTCATAAAAACTACTATAATATCACTTAAAAGTAGAAGTAGTTAACCAAACCATATTTGACCCCTTCCCTATGGAATCTCATTCATTTACATTACTCCTACTTCTGAGCTGCCACAACTTCACTCAGATTTCTTTTTTTTCCCCTTAACTGTATAAACTTTACTGCTTACTATTAGTGTGCTTTCCAGCACTAATATCCCTGTGGAAAACCTCACTTCTTACACTGATTCCCCACTTGAAGCAACAGAGTCCTCAAAGGATGGACACTGTTTCCACTGCACAAATTTATTGTTCTACACAGACGTGAATAATCACATTGGCCTTTGCTGCTCTGATAGCAGAGGGAAGGGGTTATATCCGCTGACCTGAATACAACAGGTCAGGTGGGTCATTATTCAGTATGTTACCAACATGATGTAACCCCTTGCCAATTAACTGTCCAAAACATACATTCTCTGACCTTTTTGTTTTCATTAAGGCAAATCTGTCACATTTGTTAGTCACTGCAGGAGCTGTTTTGTAGTTCATTTTCTCCTCTGTCAATCACATGAGAGCAAAAAGATAGGAATGACGTGGGAACTATATCTTCAGGTTAGCATCAAAATATAGCCTGTCAAGAGAGCTACATCTGTAAATGCAGAGTCTACCTTAAAGCTAAAGAAAATTTAGTAACTGGATACCAGCAACTGCCTTAAAAATATCGTCTGGAAGACAATGGCATGTGAGCTAGAAAAGTATCCAGTCAAGTCGTGTATTGGAAAGCATGAATAAATAGACAAAATAAAGCAAAGTGCTTAACTTTTAAAATCAAATCAGATTTAATCAAAATAAGCACATGAGGTTTGATACAGGTAATGCAAACACTGAATATGAGGAAAATTAGTCCTGGACATGACTTGAAGGAACACATAAAAGACAATCATTATTTTAAAAAAAAATCGCAGACAGGAACTTTTTTTTTATGTTGAAATTATAATGTAGATGAAAACCACCTCCCCCATGGAAAAAAAAAAAAAAAAAAAAAAGGAAAGAGTAAATACTAAAGCATCACATAATGTTCATTGTTAATTAATTTGACATGTTTGTGATTTTTTTCATAAGAATGTTATACAATACAAATGTCAAGGATCAATCTGAGCCTGAAAATATAATGAAATCTCAATAGTTTCAAATCTTCCTCATAAAGTTGTTCTCTTATGTGTCTGCTGAAAAATGTGGTTTTTTCATGTGCTAATTATGGGGTTGGTAGGTTAACAAGTCTATGATTTTCATATAGTGTATGCACATGCTCAGAAGGCTTGAAAAACATTTTAATTTAAATATAAGATTTTTATTTTTTTTTCACAGCTTTTTGTCAAACAGGATTGATTATTTTTAGGTGTTACACGGAAGACCGTTGTTTCTGAGAATACTTCAGCTCTTTAGTGACATATACACAATTTTGATGCCCACAACCCGACAGTGGTTACACATACACACTATGAAGTATGATGCATTGTTGAAAGGAACAAAAATGACTGAGCCAGCCTGTGGGTTCTTAAGTTTTTGGCTCTCCTGAGGTCAACAGTGTGTTTTTATGAACATGTGCTACAGAAAGCAATAAAACAAACAAACAAACAAAAATTAGCTTCTCAGAAAATCCTCTAAACCCAGAATAATTAATTATAAAATTATATAATTTGTATATTTTGGGGACAACAGATAGAATTTTCCAGATTGGATAAAATTTTATTGAGAGATTCATAAAACCTAGAAAAAGAGTTTTCAGAATGCATGCTCTGTGTCAGCAATAATTGCTTTACATAGTCATTTTTCTACTGCACTGATTTTAGTGTTCCCTTAAAACATGACTAGTAGGTATTTAAACAACTGCAAAATATGTATCAAAGTATACTGGGAAAATATAATTCATGCTCATTTGTCACTTGGTGAATAATGACACAGACAGTGGGTGAGATAATGAAAAAAAAAAGCCAAACAATTTGTCTACTAGAATGGCTTCTCTTTCATCAAGGACAGCTTTTAAAGCTCTGTTGGAGCACTCACTAGCTATTGGAGCTTCTTACTAGATATTCTAGGAAAAGGTACAGAAACACTTTGGTTCCTAATAAATTCTGTCTGCTGTTGACCACAGCAGGTGGTCTGGAAATATTTTTAGCTACCTGGAAGTGCATGGTTTAAATACACAGTAATATTTTCTTCACAGTCTTCACATAGACAATATCATACCAATCATTCATGATAAACATGCCAAATGAAGGAATCTGATACTACCAAATGTTGTGACCTTTCAGTGAAGGTTTCTGTTGAGTTTCTGGAGTTGAAAGAATTTACTGTATCCACTCACTAATCACATTTGTCTCAGAAGACTACTACTGACTCTGCATATGTGACAATGTTGCTTTTTGATATTTTGGAAAGGGACAAATACTAGAGACAGGAAATAAAAGCCTGCTTCTACTTTATTCATGCTGCTCAAGTGAAGAGTGTAGTCCTGGTAAGTGAAAAGGTATAGAAAAAAAATCAACATCTAAACTACTTGGTGAAAAACTTTGAGAGTATTTGGTACTGCATTCAGTACATGAAATGGAGGAAAAAAAAAAAAAGTTTCAGTTGGTATTCTGGTAATGATGGTACTATTTTTTACAATATCTTTTACTATGTGATACAGAATCGTGGTTCTGATATCATAACATGGCATGACCCATCAAGACTGTCTCATTGATGGAAAGAAACAGTAACATCTAAAGACATCTAGATGCCTAAAATAAGTGGAATAATTTGTTCCAAAGATGCTGATCTTTATTCTGACTGTAGTAATACTGTAGCTAACAAGTTTAGTCTAAATGTATACATTTATGTAAATTTTGGTAAATTATTTTAGATATATTTAAATTTAAATTCAGTAATCAAGTGTAAGTAAGGTGACAGCTATGTACAGAAGACAAATGCATATATATAACCTATAACAGTGGAAGCATTAAATATTTCTTTATAAGATTTTTTTTTTTTCTGTGAAAAAAAATAATTTTAGAGAAATACTATACTTTAATTTGAATCACAGCCACCTAAATTAATCCTTTTTCTTTGGCTTTTTTTCATATTCATAGCTTACTAGTCTTCTCTGGCTCATCAGCCATGAAGGCTTTTTCATGTATTTCGAAAGTCTAACAGTAAAACCCTTGCCAAACATTCTTTTAACTATGGTCACTGTTGTTGATGTGTCAAGGCACTGAGCCAGAACAAGTCCTAATTATTTTCCTGCCCCAGGCAATAAACATTTTGACTACACTTCCTACTCACTTCCAATCCTCATAGCAAACCATGCAAACCAATCAAAAGTGGAGTGAAAGAAATACTGTCCCCTCAGTTTTGCCGATACAGGCATTTGTCCAGGCATTTGATAGCACAGGTAGAGCCTGAGCACAGTCAAGTAACATGATGCAAAATAAAGCCCGCTTTTAAACCGCTGCCTTCCTCCCATAGACCACAAAAGCTGGACTTGCTGCTGATGAGGCCACAGATTCGACTACAGGATGGTCAAAGAGAGAGAAATAGAGAATGAATGAGTGGAAGATCAAGAGGGAGGGACAAATCGAGGGAGGAAGGAAGGAAGACAGGAAGGAAGGAAGGAAGGAAGGAAGGAAGGAAGGAAGGAAGGAAGGAAGGAAGGAAGGAAGGAAGGAAAAGGAAAAAAGGAAGAAGGAAAGATGAAGTAAGGAAAGAAGGAGGGAAAACAGGAAGGAGAGAATGAAGTTAAGGTTTTGGCCAAATAAGCTTTTATTTATCAAATTTAACATCAGTATCTGCTAATATATATCTAATTTAACATCAATATCTGCTAATATACTTCTCTGTGTAGATTAATAAAAAACTGAATCTTGATCTTGCTAACCAAAGATAATTCCCAAAAATACTTAAATCATTCTTGGGTCACTAAAGTATAATTCTCAACCAAATTGTATATTCATCAAAAAAATGTGTATGTTCTATACCTTTAAGGATATTTGTTTCTGTCAAGCAAACAACTTAGAAATAAATTTTCCCTGCTTGCTTTCTGAAAAAAACGGATGTATTATATACTCAGGCATTAGATTTTAGCTTAATGCTAGTAGTAGGTTAACCTTCTACGGTTGGTGGGTTGGTGCCCACCAACCTGCTCTGTCACTCCCCTTCAATCAATAGGACAAAGGGAAAAAATACAATAGAAAAGCTTATGGCTTGAAGTAAGGACAGGGAGATCACTTAACAATTAAAGTCATGGGCAAAAAAGACTTGACTTGGGGAAATTAATTTATTGTCAATTAATAACAGAGTAGGATAGTTAGAAATGCAAACAAAAGTAAATGTTCCTTCCTCCTACCCTTTCCTTCTTCTCAAGCTCAACTTCACTCTTGACTCTTCTACCTCTTTCCCCTGAGCAGCAGATAGATGGAGATGGAGAATGGAGTTATGGTCACTTTTTGGTACTATGTCTAGACCATTCCTTCCTCCTCCACTCCTTCCTCTTCATGCTATTTCCCTGCTCCAGCATGGGGTCCCTCTTATGGGTTACAGTCCTTCACAACTTTCTCCAACATAGGTTCTTCCTACAGGTTGCAGTCTTTCAGGAATAGACTGCTCCATGGTCCCTCACCAGCCACAGGTCCTGCCAGAAAATCTGCTCCACCTTGGGCTCCTCTCCATGGGTTCTCCTACATGGGCTACAGTTTCCCTCAGGACACAACCACCTGCTCTGGCATGGAGTCCTCCAAAGGCTAAAGTATGCATATCTGTTCCACCATAGTCTTCACCATCGATTGCTGCAGAATATCTGCTCCAGTGCCTGGAGCAACTCCTCCTCCTCCTTCTTCACTGATCTTGGTGTCTGCAGGGCTGTTTCTCTCACATTGTTTTCTCTCCTCTCCCACAGTTGCTAAACTGTGTTTTTCACCCTTTCTAAAGTATATTACTATAGAGGAGCTTCCAACGTCAGTGGCTGTCTCAGCTTTGGCCAGTGGCAGGTCTGTCTTGGAGTCAGATGTGACTGGCTCTGTCCTATATGGGAGCAACTCCTGTTGTCTTTTCATAGAAGCTGCCCCTGCAGCCACCTAGTCCACTACCAAAACCTTACCATGTGAACACAATCGTGTTGCATATTTATGTATGTATATTTCTGACAAGTTTATATGTAGTTGAAGCAATTAATTTCTGTCCATTCCCCAATAAATTTCTGTCCATTCCCCAATATTTTTTTCCAGGGACTTAAATTAAATGAGCATTAGGTGACAGTTCTGACAAATCCAAATGACTAGACATTCAGAGAGCTAAATCAATATATTAAATTGAATTGAAGTAGGTGGAGTATAAAACTGATAAACTCTGTTTTGATTTTTTTTTATTATTTTTTATTTATCTGAACTTGCATATATTTAAACAATAATGCATGAACTGCTCAGGAACTATGAGCCCACCTTCTAGATTATTTTTTTCCTGATAAAAGAGTCTTTACCTCTTGCATACTATTTCTAAATCTAGAAATCCTAGTACATTTGTTTACATAGATAGCACATTTTGATAGAATAAATCATTTTACCTCCAAGTACAATCTGAAATATGAAGGATATATATAGATTTTTTTTTTTTTTTGGTTGTGTGAAAAGAGTAACAGACAGGAAGGCTTACAGCAATAAAAGTCTGGAAGATTTCTGCAAAATAAGTTACAAATGAAATCAGATCTGCATCCTAGAGAGATTAAAACTGACATCAAAGTTCTCTTTAAAAGCAGAAAAAACATTTTATCCAAGCTCTGCACAACATGTACTCTAAGTGAGCATACTCTAAATTCTGGTGAATTTGGAGTTGTGGAGCTGGAATTCTGGTAACAAACAAAGAATACAGAAAGGATAATGCTGAGGTGTGGTATGTCAGTAACAGAGTAAAAATCAGTATCAAGGATTTGGAAAGATATGTATGTCCTTGTGATGAGTGGGAGAAGTAAAGAAGTAGGATTAGATTCCTAATACAGGATTCCTTCAAACTTCATGTAAAAGGATAGTAAATGTAAAAGGGACACTGAGGTTTGGGTTCAGTTTAGAGTATGAGATTATGGGAAATGGGATTATGGGAAAAGGACAATCTTGCAAGAGGTAAAGATCACAACAATGGGACAATGATGCTATAGGGGGGAAAGATTGGTGTACAACCACTCCCTCATCACTTTAAATAGTTTGCCCTATTTTGATAGCATTGGACATTTTTTAATTTTTTTTTTTAACTATATGTATCAGAAGTCAGTGTCCTGAAAAATAAGTTTTATCAAACATTTCTTTGTTCTTTTATTTTCTTGCTCCCTCCTTTTCTGTCATCCTGTTCTCCAATCCTTGGTCAGCATTGAAGGAGTTCTTAAACAAAGTTATAAAAAAACACCCATTATAGGCATTAAAATGTCCGTATGAGTTTACTTAGTCACTATTCTGCAGGGAAAAAACAAACAAACAAACAAAAACCCAGATATACCTCTCCTCTTTTCAAATACTCCTGTTATTCACAACTTAACACATTTTTGTTAAAAGATTTACTTTTCAGTTAATTTTTATATCAGCACATGTAAAGACCTCTAATTCACTCTGCTAGAAATTGAACATTAGGTTTTTATGGACAGGAATTACTTATTCCACTTATCGCTTAAAGATCTAACATGGCCAGTTAAACTAAATCTGTTCCTATGTAAAAAAAAAAAAAAAAGTTTTAGTTAGTGGAAACATATTTGTTTTTAGAACTTCAAACAATATTTTTCTTAGTCATATTTAAAAACTCTAATTCTCTCTCTTTAAGAAAGACTGATAGACTGTTCTTTTAAGAAGGTGAAACAGTAAACTTCGGTTTATCAAAAAGACCAAATTGTGTGAGCAAAAATTCTAGATAATTTTGCTATTATTTTAATTAAAAAAGATTGTTTACCTTTTAGGGTTTTTTTTTTATTCAATACCCTTTTGAAATCTTGTGTTCTACTAAATATGTAGCTGTACAATCACTAGGAAATAGGAGGTAAGTTAAAAAAAAGGAGGAGTCCAACTAGTTGGAAACTGTGCAAATTGTTAATTAGCAAATTAACAATTACAAGATCAGTATGTGCAAATTCAAATAGGTCCCAGGCTTCTTATCTTCGAAAATGTATTATAATGTGCAGATGTGAAGGGAATACATCTATTAAGGACTCAGGTAGACAAAACTATGGTGCCTGATGTCCAGAACAGAGACGAATACAGTTCACTTAATCTAGCTCATAAAATGCTTTGCATTTGCAACCCTGAAGGACAGCCACACTCCAGTGAACTGATGTTAGATATTGGCTGAGTTGTATCAATTCTGCTGGAACCTATTTACTAGCTAACAAAATCTAAATTGCATTTGGAAGCTTATTTGAAGAAAGCAATCCTTGTGCTTCATTTCCCTAGTTTAATGCACTGCTGAATCACTACACTTGTCTATGCATGTAATTCTTCAGAGGAATCTATTTTCAGCAACCACTAACAAAACTATAGAGAAGAAAATAATTTTTTTTTTTTTTTTTCCTGTTAAAGATGGTGTTCATGTAAAAGAAATGAAAATAATAGCACTATCATATTAGAACTAGTTAAAATTTTAACTTGAAAAGCTAAAAAGTGTCCTGTCTGACTGACAGCTTTTGATGAGCACAGGTGTCCGGAAGTCCCATGTCACATCTGCCAGTCTCTTGTAAATGACTGATATCCTATGGCCTCTCAAATGCAACTAAATTCAAATTTTAAGAAAATGAGCCAAGCCTTTGCTCATGCCATAAACACAATTAGGGAGGTCTAGCTAGCTGACACTTCAATTTAGGAAGCAGAATAGATCCGCTGACTTCACTGACCATAATGATGAGATTTCTATTGGTTATACTGAGAGCTCATTTGTATATATTTACTCTTACATTATTGGTTTATATGATAAAAGCTTGTTTGCACACCAACAAATGATCCCAAAGAGGTAATGGGAGATGGGAAGCTCAAACGATACCCTACCTTGGCTGTTTCCAGGCCCATCACAGGAGAATTATCAACCTCACAGGCCCAGAGGAACACTGGGTTACAATGGCAGGGTGGAACTTAAATTAAAGATTCAGATGAAACGATATCCTGTACAGATTTTTCTCCCAGGGCTGTCCCAGGAGACTCTCAGCCCACATCCAGATTTGAAAGTCATCAAGGTAAGTCTACACTGGAGCACCTGTAGGACTGAGGGTGGTTGCTGCCTGGGGATATGGGATGCAAAGGAAGACCACGATTGCCCAGGACTTTGTGTGGTTTTCTTAGGGAAGGAAACAAAGGTGGGTAAAGGGAATAATGTGGGTGATTTGAGGAGAAACAAGCATGGGACCCTGGAGAAATAAGATGATAAAAGGGGATGTTAATAAATAAAAAAGCTGGTACATTTGTCAGCCCTATTCCTGATCAGCAGTCTCTCTCCCTGTTTCTGACTCTTTGGCTGGGTGAGGGATTTCCATTTTCTCTGTGTGTGTATAAGGATCTGAGTGCAACAACTGATGTGGGACATAGGGTCACAGGGTGTCCATGATACAGCACCTAGAGTGAGTGAGTATCTGGGTGCCAGCTGCCAGATTGGGTCCATGGGCCGTATGCCAGCAACTGGAGAGACTAGAGTGAGTGAAACAAAATGTCAGCTCCTGGGATGGGACCAGGATCATAGGGGCCCATGTATCTGTGTTGCCAGTAGCTGGTGTGTGTGTCACAATGAGTGTGTCATCACTAGCAAAGATCAAAGGGGACTAGCTGGAAGGTAAGTGAAGTGGCCTGGCATGCAGGGATGTGTGTTTTGAAGGGCAAGACCATGAGGAAGCACTGGCAATCAGAGCTGTCAGTTGAGTCTCAGCCAGCTCTCCATGTGCATGGGTGTGTGTGTGTGTGTGAAGGAGTGGGTCTGTGGCCTTGGGGGCTCATATGTCCAGGTGGAAGGTTTAGCCTAAGGGTAAAAAAGAAAAGTTGAGAAGGATATGATTGCTGTCTGTAAATAAACTAGGAGAGTTAAAAATAGGGAAAGAAGAGCTTCTCAAAGAAACAAGCAAACTAAACAATTCTGCCTAAAGAACAAACAGTTGAAAGCTGGTTATGAGGTAAAATTACATTTCTAATTAATTTCTTAATTCTCAGAAATATGAAGTTCACCTATAGCCTTTCAATAACTTCAGGAAAGGCCAGCATCCTAGTTTTCTACAAGAGTAGGAAACTCAGTTTACTGGCCTCTGTGTCCTTGCAATCCCAAATTTATCTGTAATTAATCAAGATACACAAGGAATTGAACAATAAAATACAATGATAAACTTATATGGCAGGCTAAATCTTCATCAAAGAAGAAAAACATTGCTTTCACATCTTTTCATGCATCAGATATGCAGATTTCACAAAACGTACATGAGCACCAACAGAGAATCATCAAATTGTTCTGGTATCCTGAAATTTCAACAAAAAAAATCCTTAGATTTTTATAAAATAACCTATAACTCTGAATCTTTGTGAAGAGATCATGAAATAGGTATAGACATGTAAAAAAGAAACTTGAGTCACTCTCTCTCACTCTCAAGCAGTGAGGAAAATCACAGATTTGTTTGTTTCTGGTTTTCATTCCTTCCAAATATGTCTTTCCTCTTGCTGTGAGGGGTGCAGTGATTCCACAGGATATGATACTGTTTGGATTTTGTTCACTTCTTCATTTAGAAATGCTATGAAGCTGTTAGTTGTATTTTGTTCAGAGATCCTGTGGAGCTCCTCCTTTCCTTAGAACATAAATTCTTTGTAGGAGGTGAATACACTAGAAACATTTGACATTGTAACAGATAGCCATAACTACTGTTTCTAAAATGACCAGTAAATGATAGCAGCAATTCTATTTACAAAAAAAACCCTACGTTGACACTGAAAGATACAGACTGCACAAACAAATATGTGCAGTAGGTCAGATATTATTTATGTAACTTTCAGATTTTATTGGACAAAGAACAACAAAATATTCCTTCAAAAATCATATCTTAATTCTGTAAGTTTCAGAAAGGAATTCAAGTAGTTCTAATTAAGAACTGACTAGACAAATTAGTGTCTTTTAATGCATATCCTAATAAAAGTAAACAGATGCTCCTATGTCTTGATGAGTGTTATTGTCAGTGCCTGGAGCTAACACAGATAGACAGTGTATATGTATATTAACTCCACATTCACTCAAATTGGATACCAGTGCTGTGCGCCACAGGGACCACCTAAGGCAAAAAGCTTACTTACATACCCCTATTTCTATAAATATTTATGTAGTCATATACTGGCCCTGGTATTTTACGTATTAGCTCAGAAAAGGAGGAAGACATTTCACTTCATTAAATAAACCACTATGATAAGGTAGAAGTAAAAATGTTTCATAGATAGAAATAGACTCACAGAATCACAGAATGGTTTGGGTTGGAAGTGACCTTTAATATCATCTGGTCCAACCAGCCCCCTCTGGGCAGGGACATCTTCCACTAGATCAGATTGTTCAAAGCTCCATCCAACCTGACCTTGTACACTTCTAATAATGAAGCATCCACAACTTCACTGGGCAAGCCATTCCAGTGTCTCACCACCCTCACTGTAAAAAAATGTCTTCCTTATGTCCTATTTGAACCTACTCTTCTTCAGTTTAAAACCATTGCTCCTTGTTCTGTCGCTACAGGCCTTGGTAAAAGTGTCTCTCCTATCAGCAAAAAAAACCAAACAAGCTATAGATCAAACAGAAAATTTAGGTTAGTACCAAAACCAAGAGATTTTTGAGCAGTGTAAACAACTCTACTTCAGAGGTGCTGCTCTGGCTACTTTCTGTAGAGTTCTTACCCAAATCAGAGCTTACCACACTCTCAAATATGCAAATATGTCAACATAATGTCTTTCTACTAGATCTACCATAAAAAAATTAGATTAGATTAAACACTTCTTACCACAGGTTTCATTACACATGGGTACAGAAAGCACACATATTACAAGAAAGAAAGTTTTAACCTACATCCATAGAAGTTCATTTGCACATATTGTGAGCTCACGTCTTTTGTATCCCCACTAAATGCCTACCAAATTAATTGGGAAATATTGGAGGGATGTACAAAACTTAAATGTAATTTCAAAATAATTCTTATTCAGGAAAATGAGTTAGTCATAAATTCAAGTGTGTGTGGGAAGTGTGTGTTTTCTTTTTTTCTAACAAGAAAAGACAAAGACTAGAAGGTAAAACTTTCTGTATATGCATCTGTGATAAACTGTTCTATAACCTGGGATACTTTGTGTAAGAGAAAACGAATGTTTGTTAGAAAGCTATATTAGGAAAGTTAATTAGGTAATGTCCATGCACTGCTACTGAAATGCAAAGCAGAATGTAATTTCAAAGCATTATTTTTATTATTATTATTTTACAGTTTTAGCAGGCAACTTTTTAGCAAAATTTGTCAAACTACTTTTTAGACACAGGCTTAAGGAATCTTTGAAGCAAGCTGGTTTATATTTGAAGTGCATAATTAAAGATTAAACATTCCAGATTACAAAATGGTATGGTAAAATGAGGGTTTCTCATACAGATTTCAGAATTAGCTTAAAAAGGTCATATACAATTTTCTGTATGCTGTGGCAACACATTAAGTGAAGGTCAAAAGCAGACACAGCTTTGGGGATTTGTTGATCAAAGTAATTGCTTCCAGTTTTAAATGCATAATGAGACAGCCCTGCATTGTGTTTGTGTACACTTTGTATTCAGCAAAGCTACACAGATCTTTGCAACTAGCGGTAACTCGACACACTTGAAAGAAAGAAGTATAATGAAGAACAAAGATCCATAGCAGAATTCTTGACAGTGGACAGAGAAGCCTGCCTTTATGCTAGTGCTTCTGTAATGGCAGTCCATGTTCTACACAAAATTTTCAGCTTTAGAGGAGACATTTACTATACTAGTTTACTAGGGGTTTTTTTAAAAAAGTTTTCCTTATTTCTATTATTAAACTGTTTTTATCTTAACTTACAAGCCTCCTAATCCTTGCCCCCAATCCTCTCCCCTATCCCCTGGGGGTAAGGGGGAAGTGGGTGAACAGCTGTGTTGGCTGCTAGCCAAGGGCTAGCCCAGTGAAACTATTACAAAAGTATAAACCAGAGGAAATTCAGACCGCACTCTCATTGAGGTGTGGTCGCACCTTGGAGATGGATAGTTTTTCACTTGGAGGTGTAGTTTAGCATTATAATGACATTATAATAAGCAAAGTTCCACTGAGGACACAGTTTTGTCAAAATGATGATAAACTGCTGGCTCAGGTAGCAACCATGCAGTTTATCAGTTTCACAGCACCATCAAGTTCCCCTCTGCTATGCACAAAGCCTGGCCATGGTGTCTCCACTCCACTCCACTCCTCTCCAGTCCTCTCCACTCCATTCCACTCGGCTCCACCCTTTGTGCCATTTCACTTAGAATCAGTGTCTCTTAGGTTGCAGGCTGTACCTAGGGAACTACCATGGAATAGATTTCTCACATACCAACTGCACTCCAGCCTGAAAATCTCCTTCATGTTCTGCCTTCTCTTAAGATGCAGGTATAAAGAGATTTCTAAGTCAGCTCCAGTAATAATTTCACATGAGCAAAACAGACTCAATCTGGGGAAAGACTGTTTTAATTTATTACTAGTTAAAATAGGGTAGGATACAGTTGTGGTCACTTGGTAACATATGGTCTCTGCCACTCCTTCCTTCTCACGCTGTTCCCCTTCTCCGGGGTGGTGTACCTCCACAGGATACAGTCCTTCATGAACTTTTCCAATGTGGGTACTTGCCATGGGCTAGAGTTGTTCAAGAACTGCTCCAGCATGGGTCCTTTCCACAGTGTGCACTCCTTCAGGAACAGTCTTCTTCAGCATAAGCCACAACTCTTGCCAGAAAACCTGCTCCTGCATGGTCTCATCTCTACAGATTGCAGGAGCTGGGAGCCTGCTTCAGAATTGGGGCTTCCACGGGCTCCAGGTTGGATGTCTGCTCTACCGTGGTCCTCCATGGGCTGCAGGGGAATCTCTGCTCTGACACCTGGAGAACCTCCTCCCCTTCCTTCTTCACTGACCTTGGTGTCTGCAGAGCTGTTTCTCTCACATTTTTCTCTCTCCTCTCACAGCTGCTGCACAGCTTTTCTTACCCTTTGTTAAATATATTATCACAGAGGAGGCTCCAGCATCATTGATAGTTTCAGCTTTGGCCAGCAGTGGGTGACTCTAGAAGACAGTTGGAACTGGCTCTGTCTGACACAGGGATGTATTTTCACAGAAGCCACCCCTGCAGTCACCCCCACACTACAAAAACCTAGTCACATAAACCTGACAGAGTTTATTATATCCATATGTAAGGTGCTAAACTCTCAGATAATAAAATGCAGTAATGTTTCTCTTGTCTGGGAAGAATCAGTTGAGGATGATGTCATGTAACATATGGAATGAATTTAACCACGCTGGAAGAAAGGAGTCCTTTAAAATAATGAAGTTGATTTTAGAGGAATTTTTTTTTTGTCTTAGTCAGAAATACTTTAACTCAGGGTCTAATAGAATTAGTGACAATTTGCCTGTGGGGTTCCTCAAACATATCAAAAGTTTTCTCCTAACTGTTTCTGGAACTATAAGACAAAAACTGTCCAAACATAGGGGGAGAAAAAAAAACTTTTTCTTTTTTTTTCCCCGCATTGAGATATCTAATAGAATAAGATTTCAAATTAATTCAATTTTATTTTAACCTCTGATAATGAGTTAAATCTTTATGATTCTCAAAAAGCAATTTACATTAGTTTTATTAAGAAACTACAGAGCCTCAGCTAATCGGAATGAATTTATTCTAACAAAGATGTTATTTGAATAGTAACATTGATTGACACACAATTAAATAATCTCTTTTAAAATTAATGATCTATGTATGATGAATTTTTTTACTAAAAAGCTTGATAGAAAATATGGAAATATTTTATTTATTTTCTTATATTTTAAATATATATTTTATATTGGTCCTCACTTTTTTATTCAATATCATTCTATTCCCTGTTAAAATATATTTCCACAGGCAATTTATTACAGTAATACATAAAACTTACCATTGATAAACTCTTACTTTATTAAATTGTTTTATTAGTATACTGAAAGGGAAAAATGTGTTTCATGTACATGCTGCTTCTAGGCTGCATATAGGAAAAAAGAAAGTGTCTTACCTTTTTTTTTTTTTACTTTTTTTGTAAGTATTTTTAGTTAGGAGTAACACTTTAAATAATAACAAAACCTCCAACAACACTGACCAAAAAAAGCCCAAAATCCCAATCACAAAAAATCTATTAATTGTTAATGACTTTTTAAAATACATTTATTTTCAGGAAAGAACAGCACAGTAGGAAAAAATAAATATTCAAATATAACTGTGGCTTTTTAATCTGTGGCTTATTGTGCTATTGTGGGATTTTTGGCTATTTGTATTTGCTATCATGATAGAATAAAAAATGTGTGTATGTGAAGTAATGAAAGCTATCTATTAACACTGCATTGCCTCAAGTGAAGCTTCTGTGATTAGCTTTGACTAGACATATAACGTTCATCTGAGAAAGGTTAGCATAACTGATTCCCAGGCTGTATTAAAAAATTATTGATCAGAAATAAAAATATTTATATTCATTACTGATAAATGATTACTGAAAATCACCAGGTAATGGCTCTGAAATTGTAAAATAATTATATTTTAATTGCAGTGTACTTCTTTAAGAATACCATTTTAGAGATGAAAAAGTTCAAATACAGGACAAATCTATCAAAAAGTGCCTAAACACTTTGAAAATTCTGTCCTTGTAAAACCTTCAAGATGGAGATACAACTTGCTGAAATGCACCTCAACAAAGAAACCAAGGTTAGCAGAGATAACTGGAATTTATAGTTTATTTGGAGTAAATGGTTTGCTTCTGGTGATTTCTCGTCAAATGAAAGATGAAACTTCAGTTTGTCTCTTGCCATATGATATAAATTTCTGTGTAAGATTATACCTTTCAGTATTAACACACTTACTGCATGAAATAGAAGATAAAAAAAAAAAAGGTTATCAAAGCACATCAGTGTGATGCGAGGCTCACCTGTTTACTTACATCTTTTAAAAATGCACCATCTTTATACATTAGTTGTGAGAATGTGTAGGCAAGTAATTAGCTTCTGGCCTGAGGTTTTTCTGAGAGAGCAAACTGACAAACTACTGAACTCGACATGAGAAAAGGTTGCACATGTTTACTAACAGAGTAAGAAACTGATAGAAGTTGCAGATAGCTCCATGAGGGATGAACAAATCACACAGGCAATTCAGGGGGAGGTATTCAAGAGATGACCAAGTTCCAAAGGGAGCACTGGGGGGATTTTTGGAGGAGAATCTCAGGTGACCTCACTGGTGATACCATGTAAGACTGAAATCACCTTGTTAGTGTTATCAGAAATACCAAATCTGGGATATGGGCAAACTGGAACCAGTGGAGAAAAAGTAATTTTTGGCAGATATATTTGGTAGGTAGCAAGGGTAAGAAAGGGGAAGGCTCAAGGTGTATGAGGGAAGAAAAAGCATGGGAAAACAAAGAAAAGGGAGTAAAACCAGCTGGTCAACAATAAGCAAGCACATTTGTCTGAGCACTGGCAGTGATCACTACAGTCTATTCTGTTTTCTTATTAAATCATATTCCAAACTGTTTTTTTTTTTTTTTTTTTATGTGTGTGATCTCCCTCTTTACATGCATGTGTGATGAGAGGTTTAGGCGTAGACAGTTGAAGATACTGATTTTTTTGAACCAGCTGCTCTGTGTATATGTAATTTGTTTGCAAATATCAATCTGGACCATCCAATGAGCAGGAGACCCACGTCTGGAAAAACTCAGCCCTTGAACCAATGACTGTATAAGTGATCTGGGATCTGGTTATGGACATTGGTCACACTTAAATAAAGTTATGCTAATATTTAAGGGATCTGTGGCTATGATGTACTTGTAAATCTAGATAGTTTGGATTGTAGAGAACTGTACATCAACCAGTGAAGCTTAATCCTGATCTGCTGGAAAGAGGAACAGCCCTGAGCTGCTTGTGCTCATATTTATATGAGAGCCATTAGTGTTTATGTGGGTGCTGATAAACCAGTGCTCTGTGGCAAGCCATGTTAATGTCCTCTGTGTATGTGTGCATGTGTTTGAGTATCTGCCTGTGCACCATGGGTTCCACCTTGCTGCTTGTTAGACTGCCAACAGACCCAACAGCAGCCACATTCTCCTTGGTACTAGGGTGCACTGGATTTGTCTTAAACAGACTAGGAATGAAAAAAAAAATCTGGGTTATGAATTTCACTGGAATTTGGCAGCCCTTAACATATCTAACTTACATAAAGCTATCTGATTTTGGATCACTAGTTTGGTAACTAAAACCAGAAGTCATTCAGTTGTTAAATGAATATTATACCAGACATTACATATGAAAAAAGCCCAAATATTCAAGGACTGAAAGTGGAGGAAAGGGACAGTGAAAAGTTATGATCTCTTTATAGAGGTCACTTTCATTATGGATAATGAAAGAAGAGAATATAAATCTGAAACTCTTGTTTTAAGAATACTGCATCTCCCACTTAAATGTTTGTAAAATGATATTGGTATTTGAAATATTATTTTGGGAGCATGAGGAAAGGACCTAGCTCATTCACTGATTCTAAGTTTAATTTAGTCTTGAAAAAGTACATACTTTCCAATTATCAATACCTGTTTCTTCATTTCTATAATATAACTTCTCTAATTTATAAAAAAAATGAAACTATTTCAAGGAATTTTAATTTTATTGCTCTGCATACCCAAATACTCATTAAAAAATGTAACACTTCACTTAATTCTTGTTACATGCATATACTTAGTATTCTGTAGATGGTTAGAATGTTAACATTCTTTAAAGATCATTCCATATCAGATATGCAGTGATGTAGATCTATTTACTGTTTATTTTCTTTATTTCTCTTTTTTACAGTAGCACTTGGACTTTCCATCTTCTAGCAGAGCAAAGAATTGCCAAGAATAAGTATTTGCTTGATATGTAGTATTTGCTAATACTACATAAGGTTTAAAGTAGGAAGGAAATTTGTGCTTTTGTTTCCTCCTTTTTCATACCATTTTGTTGGTAATTTTCTACATAATTTTGGGACAAGACATATTGTTAAAAGAAGATGAATACTTCAGAAATAATATTCACATAATACAAATACTTTAGTTAGGATCTAATTTACAAAATATCACATAAAGCCTTCATGACTGAGAAAGAATTGAAATAAAAATGTAGTTAAAAATAACTTGAGTCATTTTCTGAAAATACTCAGGAAAATGAAGAAAAATAAAAAATGTGACTGAGAAATAGATCTGGATAAATACTGGAAAAACAAAAATTAGAAGATTGTTATAAATATCTGTTTTCATTGCAACCAAATTTAGGAAGCTCTCTCTTTGCTTTCCCAAAGTATGTAAGGAATTAATATTTTATTACTAGTATTTAATGGACAGAAATGTTCACAGAAACAGACATTTCAAGAGATTGCCCTACTGAATTCTAGAAACTAGAATTTAAGAGTTTTGAAGCAGAAAACAGAAAGAAGAAGACACTTCATGGCATCTGAGCTAGTCAGGTATATTTCTGCCCTTCAGCTGATACTACAGAATTTTAAGATTTTTAAGTCTCTTTTAAGACTTGGGTCATTCATTACAGCCCTATGTAGTCCTACTTCTAACAGGTTCTTTCTGATATGAAGGGGTCAAAACTGTACACAGTTTTCAAGAACTGCAAACCATGACTAGAGTTGCCTAGAGGCAGTTGGGAAAAAATTGTGTGAATCCACGGGAAAGATTAATTCTCTTAGAAAAAGAAATGCTGGAACATGATAAAGAGTTGGAATGAGGAAGATGTTTATTTGTGTTTCAGACATTTAGAACTTCACATTTAGGGCTCAGTTCCATCGCTGAGGCAAAGACCCTACTGCCACTGAAGATGCCCTAGGGTATAGAGAACGATTTTACAAAACTGGGAAATGTAACAAAAAAACCTAGAAGACCCAGGGCTTGTGGCACAGCAGTAGAAGCCATTCAAGGTAGACACAGGCATCTCATACAGCACCAAACACTGCCCAGGGGCACAGGAGGCAGGGAACTGGGGTAGCAGTCAGTTCGCTTGTGCCACTCTTGCCAGCATGAAATCCTTCCTGTGGGTTGCAAAACAGAGTCCAGGAACAAAATGTTCCAACATGGGCTTCCCATGGAGTCACGGACCTATTTGGGGACAGGTCCTGGCTCCAGCATGAGGACATCCATGGGCTGCAGACAGGCCTCCAATCCAGTGCACCTCCTCAGCCCCTGGCTCTGGGCATCCACCCTGACTCTGGCATTGAGCACCTCTGGGATCTCAATACAGTCACACTTGCCCTTGGGCTCGGCTTCACACTCCAGTGTGGAATCCGCCATGGCTTACAGGTAGGGTATTTGCTCTGCTGCTGAACTTCCATGGGCTGCAAGGGACCTCCTTTACCTTCTACTCCATACGTGTTTATCTGGGTGTCTGAGGTTCTTTGTCATCCCCCTCCTCCTACTTCCCCCTGGCTATAAAGCTCTCTCTTTTTTTAGGCTGAAGGTCGTCTTTTTTTCAGGTGAATGTTCTCTCCTCATGGTTCTCTCCACCTTCTTCTTTTCAAAACAATCCTTGCCCTCACAAATGTGGATTTTTGGAGCCAGGGGATCCATTCATATAGCCCCGTGCCCCATTACCAAAAACGACCCCCCCCACACACAAACCCACCACACACAACATTGCTTTCGTGTCAATAGTATGAAGCGTCATGAAGTGAGTTTATTGACATTACTGTGTAAATTCTTTGTATTTCTCTCTGCGCTGATAAAATCGGATAACTTGGGAGATTTTCCTCAGCTTGCATGCTGCTTAGAGAGTAAAAAGAGAGAGCTGATGCATATCTATTTCAAAGGGACCTTTGGTTGATTAATTTGGCATGAGCAAACAACAAAAATCTAACTTATAAACCTCCTAGAATGTCACAGAGGACATGGGGAAGATTCATAAGGCTGGAAATACTGAAAGAGAAAACCAGAGGTTACAAAAGCAGTTAGAGAATTGTAGAAGCTAGTGGAAGTGACTGAAAGAATTAAATTATCAGAAACTTCTTTCCGAAGTCTATTCAGAGAAAGTACATTTTATTGAAGGATTTTGACAACTTGTTTGGTGACTTCATTGTGATTTGGAATAATCCACAAAAATTTCAGCTGACCTTAAAATTGAATGGAGCTTTGCTTGAAAGATCTGAAGTCTTGTGGTCACTGGTTGTGGTACAGTTGACATAGTGGACTGATTCATGTCCATGTTCTCCTAACAGACTTTCAGCAAAATACATGTAGAAGGAGCTTAGGCTAGATATCCAGGCTACTTTTTGAGTCTATAAAGAGAGACACTACTGCTATAAAGAAAACCATTATTTTAAGGCTTCCATCACTTCACTGAACAAAGACGGAAATATTTAGCCTTTGAACAACTATTTTTAAATCACAAAGTTCAGACTTTTTTTTTTTTGTGAATTCTTATCAGTTTATAGGAGACATTAACAATGAGAAAGCAATATGCAAACATGAGGGTTTTCAGACATTCCTTAAGGCAGAAGAATCTAAATTCAGTGCAACTTCTATCACTCTGTCATCATAAAAAGCTAAATAATTTTCTTCTCTGAAATTATCTTTTGCTTCCTAATTCAGAGGAATTCAAATACCTATCCCACCAAATTCCGTAACTTTCTTTGATTTAAAGCAAACATTAAATGATTCATGTTGTTCCAAAAGGGAACAATTTGCAGATCTGTATTTATCTAAAACACAAAGCATCTAGCAAGCATTCAGAATACTCAGGGAAGGAGGTGGAGGAAAAACAGATCATTATCCTTACTAGAGACTTAAAACACTGAGGATGTTCTGCTACTGTGGTTAAGGAATTATCTGTGAAGTAAAAGAGTATGATGCAGGAAAAAAAGGAAAGAGTGAACAGTTGCAAATGCATGTGTTGCATGAAAGGGGTGGTAAAGTAATTTAACAGGAAATAAACCCCCTTGCATTCCAAATCACAGAATCACAGAATGGTAAAATCACCCTTAGATAACTGGAGGAGCTGAGGGACCTAGGCTTAGATCCTGAGTGATGCTCAATTGTGCATGAAAGGTGTGGTGAAATAATTTGGCAGGAAATAAACCCCCTTGCATTCCATCTCACCCACAGATAGTGGAGGAGCTGGGGGCAGTAAGGTTTAAATCCTGAGTGATGCCTAATTGAGCACTACTGGTCTGACAACAGCGGACTCACTCAATAGTGCACTGCGTTCCCATACCCACAATTTATGAATTCAGACAATAGTTGCTGTGTAAGATTTTCTGTTAAAGATTATTAAATAGTATTCCTTATCTAGAGATTATACAGTGTTTTTCTTCATTTTGGCTGCTGTATTTCTTCCATATGTTATAATGATCAATAATAAATGATTTACAACAAAGGTATCACATACCCTAGCAGAGAATATATGAACAGCATGTTCAGATGTATCAGAGGTTTCACTTTGGTGTTCAAGCTCAGTTTCTGCCTCACTTTTCATTGAATTTTCCAGACACTGGATCTAACTTGTAGCAGCAAGACTGACCTACAACAGAGTCCTGCTATTCAGGCTTGAGAAGCTAACTGCTGGTCTAGCAGAGTCCATTTTAATTACATTCATAACTTTCTATTGTGGCTATGCTTCTTCCCAGAATGTTGGAAAAATAACTCCTTGCTAATAGGATCTGTAATTCTCGATTTAACTTGCAAAACCAAATCGCAACTTTTCATGCAATGTTCTCTTTGCAAAAGTTAATATAATTAAGTTGTTGTGTTAGTAGCAGTGAGAGGAAAAAGTCTGCATTAAATCCAGCATCTGATACAAACCTCAGATGGAGTTCAAAAATCAATAAAACCCCTAGATTTTTAAATAGTAAGTGGGAGAAACAGTTCTATTCACCATTCATTACCTTCCATTACTGTTTGTGACACATTTGTGTAGCTCAGTTAGAACTAAACTCTTTAAAGTTGTCATCGGCAAAAAATAGGTTTAGGTGGGACTAGACCAGATTGTTTAAAACTGCAGACAGCAAAACACTGCTTAAACACTAAGTTAGGTTAGACTTTAATGATATAAATTAGTTCAGGATTAAGGAGAATTTAGGATGGATATTAATTAAAAAAAAAAAAAAAATCATTAGGTGACACTAATTAAAGTAAATTTGCAACCTCCTAAACTTTTAATGACAACTCATATAAAAAATAAATATATTAGGTGAAAATTAATAATTCATTACTTGAATGGAAGACTACCATTGTAAAAAGGGTTATACATCTGTTGCACACCAAAGAATCCTGTCACATGCCAATCAGGCCATCTGATTAAGGTAATATTTTCATCTATTCCATAGCTGATCCTAAATGATCCCAACAGTGAAGGTGAATAGATTTTCTAACTTATCAATACCACTTTAGAGAACAATTAGTAAGATACACTATACCATCTATATTGTGACTTTCTCATTGGCAAACAGAGGATATGTTAATTTAACTGTCTGTCTAGTGAAAATAAGCTAAGTTAAAATTAGACAAGTGTTGTTCAGCTCTTCTATGTCACTGCAGCACAGTGCTGGTTTTGGAGTTGTTTTATATCTCTTGTTCTTCCTCCTTAATGAAGTTAGGCTAGGAAACTTCTTTTCTATTTTTTTCTTCTAATCATTCTTTTACCTCATTAGTAATTCTTTACAAACTGTTAGATTTTATAAATTCTTTATAAAATGTAAGGACTTGCATTAGTTCACATTCTTTCCAACTTAATGTGGTCTCAGAACTGTCTCAATCTAGTTTGCTATCAGTAAATTAGGCTTAATATAAATAATATAATTTTTTTTATACAGGGTCAGCTATTCATCATTCCCTCCTTTGCCAATTTATCTCTCCAAAATTTTGTTTGTTTTATTTTATTTTTATTTGGTGGTAGTGAAAACCTTCAATGTTATCTGAATGATAATCCTTCTTAGTGACTCACTTAACAATGTCTGTAATTTGTCATGTGATGTTAGAACTTCTAAGAATACCTGCCTTCACTTGTGCAATCTGACTTTTAATGAGCCTTTTCTTACCCAGTTTATTTCAGGAATTTTTAACATCCCTCAAAAACTGTGAAGGTAGGCATATACCTTAATGTTGCTATTTAAATACTTGTAATAATCAATAGAGATAGACAGCTTTACACTGAGATTAATTTCTGGCTGATACTTACCCCTTGAAGACAGCAATTTTCTGCCATATGAGAAATTTTGAAATTTTATTAATTTCTAAAAATATCAATACAAGACTTCTAGCTGTTTTAAATAAAATTTACGTCTCCAGAGTCCACAAGCATATAAAGGCTTTACCTAAGTTGTTTAATATGGAATCAGCTCATAACACACTTTTCATATAACTAGTGCCTCTGTTTCTGTGTGTATATGCTCACAGGCATATAATACAACAAAAGCTTAAAAGAACAAACAAAAATGAACAGAGTGTGCTATTTGTTATCAAGAGAATACAAAGAGGACAGGGCTATTTAATTACACTATTTAAAAAAAAAAAAAAAAAAAAAAAAAAAAAAACTTTATCCTAAAAAGGACCTTGTGCTTTCTCTTACACCGTATTTTCCACATTCATCCTGAAGTGCCACATATATCTCTGAGAGCTTGGGAAAGTCATTCCCTCACTGAGGGCTACCATGCAGTATCATGCAAATAAAGAATCATGTTCCAATGGGCATTTTCTTTTCTGTTTTTTTGTTTGTTTGTTTTTCAGCTTTTTGGTTAGGACTAAACAAAAAATTACTGATGGTTATGAAGTTTTGGTGCAAATGGACACAATTGTCCCTGAGCTATCCTTCAACATGTCCTTAAAAGTGATGAGTATGTCTAAAACACTAGATAAAAAAGGCCAAGAAAAATCCTTGAACACCCAAATCCTGATTGTTCATACTAGTTATTTATCAGCTTTCTCTCTGACCCTGTTTTGGGACATATGAAGTTACTTATTTCCAGAAAAAGCTTCTAAAAATGGCTTTTGCTGTAAGCAATGTAGTATAAAGCTGTTCGATTAAGAAACGAGGATCAATTTCTGAACTCCTTTTATTTAGTAGGCTTATCCAATAGGACCTTTACACTTACTGTGGCCACCAAAATTGTTGATGTTGCTTTACTGCTAACTCAATTCCCACATGATCTGTTTCTCTTTCCAAGACACTCTGGAAAGTGATAGCTCTGCAGAAAAGTTGTTCTGGTGCACTGACTCTTCCTCAGTGGAAGAAATGCTTACAGCTATTCTGCAGGCAATGGCTAAATACAGGAGGGAAAATCATCCAGACTGCCATTCTTTAGGATACTTTCTGCACAACTAAACAGGACTGTTACGCAACACAAAAAAATAATTTTATTCCTATTGGACCAATTGTTATTCTACAAGTACATTTCAGTAAGCAGCTACAAGTTACTATAATCTCTTCTGCCCTATAAATTCAGACAGCTAGGAATGTTTGAAATCTTACCAAAAATTTCCCTCCCATGACACAGCCTAAATTGGAATATTCCCAGAAGGATTAATAGTTGCAACTCCAATATACTACTACACATATTACATTAAAATGCTCTAAGAAAGCACTGTTTGTTTCTGCATTTCTTTCTTTGCTTACTTTTTAATGTTTATTGTATCTTTAGTTGCAATGGCCCAGATCCAGCAAATAATTGGTTACTTATTTTTTCTTTAAGTTCTTAACTTCCCATTAAAATATTAATTGGATTTGGGTCAAAAAGTCTTAATCACCTCATTCCAAATAATGTTTTAATTTTTCCTTCATGTGTTTATATACATTTATTTGTATATGGATATAAATATCTCTATCAATACAAAGAAGGAGCAATAAATGCAATTCTGCTCGTAATAAAATAAATCATCTTCATATAAGTACCTTCATTTAAATAAAAATAGAATTTTTTAGCTTTTTTGTGGATTAAGCATAAATAGTCCATGTGCTATCAGAAATGGTTAGCTTTCCAAGAGAATATCAATTATTACTAGACAGTGAGTAAGAAAATTTTGAACTTTAAAATGCCACTTGTTTCTGTATTATTTCGAAAATAAGGTAAAAGTGTAAGATAAGGTAAAATATATTTAAAGTCTTCAGCTGAACACCTTTCTATATTCAATTCAGTAGATTGACAGACTGACAGGCAAATATATTTTCTGAAAGTGTGATCTATGACTGATATACAAATATGTCTTCTGCAGGTGTGATCTATTATGTTACCAGCTCCTAAGATCATAAAATCACAACTGTTTTTCTGAAAACTACTAATCTCAAGCAGAAGGCTATGCCTCTCTGCATTTATAGATGCACAGATACATACTCCAATTGATTTATGAAGCTATTGTCTGTCAGAGTTCCTGATAAATTGACATGAGATAAAATCTTTCCTTTTTCCCCCTATAAATCAACCAAATTTGACTTGGTGCTGGAGACATAAACAAAGAATATCTAGATATACTGGTGACCAACTGAGATAGCAAAATGAGAAAGAGAAGCTTTAGTCCAGTTTCAGCTTCCAGCTGTGCCTATGATAGAATTTACGGAACGTTATAGAAAATAGAGCATATTATAGAATAACATCTTTTGCACTAGAAAATGACAAAACCCTGACAAGTGGTTCAAAACAATCTATTTTATATGGCAAAATTTGGTAAGTTCACTTCAGATGTGATTTCAATGAAATAACAACATTTAAGCACTGATTAATATTACCTGTAACTTTACAATTCTATCTGGTCTATAGAAGTGGGGGTTTTTTGGTGTTTTTTTTTTTACCCAAGCAGAGACATAGTGAAATGTACCCTATAGATCAAGTAATACTACAGCCATGGGGTAGAATTCTAGAGCATTAGAAATTTATCAAATGTTCGGAGAACTTCAGCACATAAAAAAATTAATAGATCAAAGAATACATGGAATAATTAAATAAATATAAGAAAACATTCCAGTATTTTCAAACATATATTTAGATGTAGTTCCCTATATCTTGATTATGTACGTAACTAAGGATCTAGACCACAAAAAACTGAAGCCTATAAAAGTACTCAGCTGAATCCAAAGGGGTTCCAAAACATTGATCAGACATAATTTCCACTGACTCCAATAGGGGTGTCTTAATAACAACAGCAACAAAATAATAAAAATCAAGCTATTAAAGTATTACATGTGTATTTTTTGTTTTACTTCAATCAATAATAAGGCATACAAGTTTTTCAAAATTAATATTTTATTTTCTCTGTGTATTTTCCTTCGACTTTCCTTTTTCCTTCAGTTCCCGCATTTTATACCTGTTCATTTGCTTACATACTTTACAGACATGCTTATAATAACACAATCATCGACCCCACCAATATGATTTTATTTTATTATACCAAAAATTTTAGTATGTAAGCAAAATGAAAGCAAAATGCATAGAAATTGAAATACTACTAAAACAATAAGGAAGACGTTATGTTCTTAGACCAGAGAATGTTAAATCTGAGTGGGTAATTAATGTTATCTATACAAAAAGTCTATAGAAAATTGAGTGCTACACCCCACATCTTAAATGTTGGGGAGTTTGAAACTGGGAGTTTGAACTTGTCAATCATAAGGGAAAATCTCTTAGCAGTAGTATGTTTTCTTAACAACCATAAATGCTGCAATTGAAAAAGTAGTTCCAACAATATTTAACACTCCTTTGTAAAAGTGCCTGTAAAATGACTTGCATTAAAATTGCATATTTATTTTCTTATGAAATTGAATTTTTAACTTTTCTAATTTTCTAGGCTTCTTCAAGTAATTGTTTCCTTTGTTTCTGCATAAGGCCAAACTCTTTACAGTTCAGTCTATGCAATCAAATGCAAATGTAGATACATTAAAATAATGTGATGGGTTGCATACACTGAAATATCATTTTCCTTCAATAACTTTTTGATTTTCTTGAATCAGTAGACCATGAAAGTTCACTTTGACACATACTAGCTCAAGATAAAATCTCCCTCAGCTCTGTAATCATATCTTTTAGTGTTTAGGCTACCAAAATGACAGAGCTCACATTCTCATTCTATTTTGAAGACAAAAAAGCAATTTTGTGCAGAACCACAGGAGGTATAGTGAGGCCCAGGCATCAAACACTAGAACATAGGTGATTTGAATTCTTAGAAGGGAAGGTATGTGTGCAATACAGAAACAGGTCCTAAAAAATTGAAAATGGATAAAAAAAACTGCTTGAGCTTGAGTACCTAATCAGAAACTCAATGAAGTTAGTGAGATCCAAGTCAGCAGGTGGAAAAATAATTTTCTTTTCCAGCTTCTGAATGGTTGGTGAAAAGGAACAGTTGTTTCTCCAAAAAGATAGTGAGAGGAAGAGCTGAGTTGCTTACTTTAAGGGCATCAGAGAGGACATAGTATCAGTGGCATATGAAGGAATTAAGATACAACAAAGCCTGTCAATACTGGGATTTTGTTTTCCTTTTTTTAAATTTTTATTTTATTTTTTTTTAAATGAAAATAAAACTCTCCTTTCTACAACTAGTTTTCTGCAGCAGAAGTTGTAATGAAAAGCTGTAACAAAAAAAATAATTAAAAAATCCAGAACAACAAAAAAAAAAAATCAAGAACACCCTGTCCCCCAATTATCATCGGGAAATATAAATCTTTTCATTCCAAAATAAAACAAATGTGCATTTCAGTTAAAAAGGGATTGATGGGTCAGGGGTTAATTATTCATGCTGAAGTTTACATTTAGTTTTGTCCTCAGCAAGGAATTCAAGGGGGGTTTTGAATGGCTAAGGCTTCAGGATTTAGCTTGTAATAGTCAGAAAGCAAAAAAAAGTAAAAAAGTAAAAAAAAAACCCAAACACATTTAATTCATTCAAATTACAGGGGTGGTTGCAACACCTTTTTTAATCAGTCACAAACCTCAATACCTGCAAAAGCATGACTCATCCTTTACTAAAAATTTCCCCAAAAATATGCATCCCCTTTCTGTGCACAGTGGGGAAGGGGACCATCATAAAAATAATACAGCTGTTAAATTTTATTGAAGTTCAGACTGCTATTCTTGTCACTGTCTCATCTTACAGAAGAATCAGTGTTTTAGTATTTTAAACACATATGAAGAAGTAAGAGTACAAAAACCAAAACTAAAGCCAAAACCAAAACCAAAACCCAACAACACTGAGAAGGTATACTTTTGGCTTATGTCTTTTATGATTCATAAATAGTATAAAGTGCCACGGGCAACTAACAGAGAAGAAAGCATTCTTCCCTAATCCTGTAATTTCACTGCAGACTTTTTACAGTTCCAAAATGTTTCCAGACCACTGTGATATACATCCTGATGATAAGATATTTCTTACCTACTATTTTGCTGGGTCAGTTACAAAAGAATAAAAATAAGATGGATGTTCAGATTTATACATTGAAAGAGAGGTGTTTTGGGCAGTGCAAATGGGAGTCATCTCACCTAATTTTAACTATCTAAATCAGAGATTTCATATGAGCTTGTTGTATAAACGACTGTGAAAGAACATAAAGGACATCTCTAAAACAGCTTGTCTTAATTCTGTCATGAAAACCAGAATCATCAGCTTAAAATGCAGTCTTAAGGACTAACTTAGGATGAACATTTAATTGCATCCAAATTTCAATGAATCCTCAAAGGAAATGCACAAGACCAAATATCATGTTCAGTACATGTGTGGTAAAGAAACACACTTATCACCTGGAGCAAAGAATTACTTGATAATCTCATTCACTTTTAGCAATTAAATCAAGATATAGAATCATAGTCTTATGTCGGCGGCGACGGGAGAAATGCCCATTCGATAATGTCGGCAAGTCTCTCTTTATTATCAGAAAGCTGCATATTATATACACTTCTACTTCCGTACACGTATTCAGACACTACGAAGCTAATTATCATTGGCTAATAACATCAATCACATATGACCTCTCAGTCCAAGTGGTTCACTTTTATCTCGGTTCGGGTTCACTTCCTCGGTGTAACTTCCTGGTTCTTCTCAGTCCTTCCCAGTCCTTCCCAGCTGGGATCCATCTTCTTTGATGTTTATTACTTTCACAAGTCCTTCACATACCTTTGTTATCTTCACTAGCACACAGCCGAAAGAGGCCTAGCTAGTATTACAGCCTTGAAGAATACAGACATACAGAGGATCCTGTTTTCCCTTATATTCTAACATAGCTAGATTTTCTCATAACCCTTATTTTATAGACAATTTTCAACAATGTGTTGCCCACAGTCTTATAGAATGGTTTTAGTTAGAAAAGACCTTTAAGATCACTGAGTTCAACCAAAAACCTAACACAGCCAACTCCACCAGTGAACCATATTCTTAAGCACCACATCTATAGGGCTCTCTGCTCTATTGCAGAGCCTCATACCTATTTTACAAGGGCATCTGAGACGGACAGGTGGTAAGAGAGGAGAGGTGCCTGCTGCAATGGGCAGGAACCTGTTGCCATTGTCCCCTATCCCTTGAGTCACTGTGTTCAGCCAGGTGGAGAGAGGATAGGGAATTCTCCCAGACATGTGTCCTGTCTGGCCTGTCCCAGGGAAGGTAGGGTGCCATTCTAGTAGTCTCTCTCTCTCTCTCACGCTCCCTGATACTCCTGAAACTACACACCTCCTCCTACAGCTCTTACACTAAGCCAAGGACTTCCTTTCCCTGGGCGCACCTTCCACAGGTGTGCTCACTGCTGCCATCCAGCACTGGGGTAAGAGCAGGGCACATCCTGCAGCCTGGCACCCAGGAGGTAGCGTGTTCCCACCCGAGCTCTGTCTGGGAATCTGAGTCAGTTGTGGTGGGTGCAGAGCTTAGAGAGGCCATGGCTTTCTGCAAGATAGATACCATTGTACCTTCTGTGGTTGAGTCGGCAGAGCTTCAGCACTCTTTCTGCATGCCCTTCCATGCAAGCTGCTGTGCAAACTGCCACACCGTGCCCTGGCCTGTTTGCTCACCCTGTTCACATGCTCCTGGTTGCTGGTGCACTTCAGCATTTAAATCTCATGCAGTTGCTCCTGGCAACACCTAAGCCACCTCAGGCTCACTCATCTGAGCTGCTGTCTCCTGGCAGGTTTCTCAGCTCTTCCTCCACTTTCCTGGGCTTCAGGAATCCCCCTGTCTGCCTCAATGTAGTGCTCTGTCACAGAACTTACCATTGTCACTGCTGGTTTCCTCCCCAGTAGTTACACTAAGTTAAACTAAGTCCAAATGATGCAATTAGAGCTTCTTCCAAAATAATACCCTTAGAACTGATTTCTACATATTTTCTATAATCTTTATATTTCTTTTATGTTTTGCTCACTCTTTCCAGGCCCTTTTGGATCTTAAGTTCAATGGTTCTTGAATTCTTTAAGACAAAGGGAGTGGGGACTGCAGGAAGTCATCACTGTCTTGAGGTCATTGCTGCAAAAAGTCCGAGTAGAGTCTGTTCTTTTTTTTTATTCTTGGGTCCACCTATATTTTTTTTAATGTTTTTAAACATAGTCAACTTGCTGTCCTTGAAACAGGTTTTGCCATACTCTAAAAGCTGTATTCCTTTAATGAACAGACTGATCATTTAACAGAGACTGATCATTTGGCGATTTTTCTTACAGGTCTCAAACCTCTGATATCTCCTTGTGCATGTACTTGGAAGGCCTCTGTCATCCTGTGCTTGTTCTTTTGGGGCCCTTTGTTAAAATTCCATTTGTCTTCAATGGCCTTCAGGCTGTGGTTTCCAAAAAAAAACCAAACCCTAATGTGTTATTAGCATCGCCTGGACGTGTTTGTCACTGTTTAATGGTTATGAATACTTCACCTCACAGCAATAACAATCCATTAGAAGATATATGCATCTATACATACAAATGCTGAAAATATGCTTTGGTAAATGCTTATTAATATAGACTAATTGAGGCAGTATCGCATGTTCATTATCAAAATTATTTTACAACAATTTAGGCAGTGACTACATTAGTAAATACTGTGGTTCAGTATAAGGAGAACTACAGAGCAAAACATTGAAAACCCAATGCATACATCATATGCATTCAGAAGCATTTGGTTCAGACTACCTTTAAACTAGTTTCATGGACTTAAGTGTCCATTAATGGCTAAATTTCATAGGTGCCCTACATAGATGCATATCTCAACTCAATTAAATTTTGAAGGAATCTGAAATACATTGTAAAAGAACATTATGTAACCCACAGAAAAAGAAAGATCCACAGTTGGTGCCAGCCAAGAAATTTGCTTCAGAAGACCACTCTTGGTGAAACTGAGATCCTAACACAAACACAGTCTGAAGGCATGGACAGCTAAAATTTGCAGTGATGTCCTTGCCTGCGTGAATGACATCTGAATCTTTTTTCTCTTTTTGATAACTTCCACCTCTCTCTCGTTTTCATAAGTTTGTTCTTATTTTAAAAGACCACAGTGTTACAACTAACATTGTCTCTGTTGTCAAATAAAATTAACCACCTTTTAGAAGATATCTTGTAAATTTTGAATGTGGTTCCTTAGATTTTTTTAAAATTCATCAATCATTTTCAGTTCCTTTAATTTTAAATAATACAGAGAATTTTATATGCCATTTGCTGTCTTCATTTCTAGTCATCAGAGATTCCTTGACAGATTAATTATGTTAAAATAAATAAATTATTTTTTTAAAAGTATATTATAGGACCATTTAGAATTCTAGAGAGTTGTAATGAGAAGCTCATTTAGAGACTATGGTAATTTATTTGTTTATCTGAAATATTGTAACACAAATTATAATGATTTTTAAATCCATTCATGTAATATAATTACTTTGTGTCAAGAGGATACTTTACTGTCAAGCAATTTAGAATAATCTTACAAAATACAGAATGACTAAATTGAGCATACAAATCTTCTCTATACTACTCTGAAGTAATTAATATCACATTTGCTATTGTTACAATAATGAATATTCTTGCATTTTTAATCTCTCTGTCCTATTAATTCTAGCAAATTCATTTTAATCCAAATAATTTTATTTTATTCGGGTCTTTGTTCTGCAAAATATATGTAATTAAACTACTAGGTCTTTGTGGTTTACCTCTATTAGTATCTTAAATCATAGAATCATTTAGGTTGGAAAGACCCTTAAGTTCATAAATTTTAACCATTAACCTAACACGACCAGGTCCACGATTAAACCATGTCCCTAAGTGTCATGTCTGCAGGTTTTTTAAATACGTCCAAGGACAGCAACTCAACCACTGCCCTGGACAGCCTGTTCCAATGCTTGACAACCCCTTCAGTGAATATTTTTTTTTTCCTAATATCCAATCTAAACTTTCTCTGGTGCAACTTGAGGCTGGTTCAAGAACCTCATCATGCACAGTCCTGGAGCACTCTGCTGAGGGTCATGCCAGCACTGGAGCTGCTCACCTCAGCAATTGAGGCGAGGATACTTTGTACAAACTACAAACTAACTGTAAGCTTATTTGAGATACATTAGAAAATTTAATGAATTTCTATAGGGTTATTGGTACAGAAGTGGATTCCTGCAGGAAGGAGATAAAATCGGAATGGGACTTTCCATGAGAACCCAGGAACTTTGGTTTGTCTCTTGACCCTACTTCACTGTAGACATGGTTCAGGCTCATACACTGCGTTGCTATACAGTTCCCCAAATATGTGTGCACATATACACAACATTCTCAAATAATTAACAGTAATTATAGAGTAATTGCTATAGAAGTACACAAAATTTGTGATGTGATTTTTTCAAACATGTTTTAAATGACATAACGTGCCTTATCTTTTTAATAATCTCTAAATCCATAGATTTTGTTACTTTAATGAATTCTTTGGGCATCAGACTTTCCCAAAACCTGGACTCCTAATGTGAATGTTGTCCATGTACAAAACAGTATTCTTCCCAGGTAATTATACATTTCTTAATGTTAGTTGTCTAGCATAAACCAATTACATCTTTCTTTATTGACAAGAATAGATAATAGTCTGTATAGACAAACACTTACAAAAGGATGACAAAAGAGAGAGATTAGATTACTAGCTAAGAAAATAAACCTAATTACTTGAGCATCTGAGTTCCATTGGTTTTGATCACTTTAATCCACACTATTTTTATCTTCTGATTCTCAGCCTGCTATCCCCTATTATGGGGATTTTAAATCATTTGCAACTGGTTACTCTGTCCATCATCTACAGTAGAAGTTTGTTTCCAACATATTCCAGTATCTTTTCAGACAGTGAGGAGAGAGGTGTATAACATTATTTATTCACTGAAAGGAAGAATCCAAATTGAGAGCTAGACCAGTGTCTAAATTATCTAAGCAAAATAAATTATTCCTAGATGGATCTTTTTATGTGAAGTGGGAATAAGAAGCAATATTCTTATATATGAAACACAAACATTAAGGAGTGAGTATGTTGCAGACAGCTAGGCAGTCAGAACAACAGTTGGGCATATTTTGCATTTAAAAAAAAAATTGTTCAAGTGAATGTAGTTGCCATTTATTCCATTAAGAGTAAACCTCAATTTCAGAACTCACCATGGTTAATACTGCGTGCGTAACCATGTATCTTCTTGACTCTGACGGAAAAGTAGGAATCTTTGATGAACCCTTGCACAAATATTTCTCTTGTGAACCCATGCAGAAAAACACTGCTATCATATTTTTTAGCCTACCTTGATTTCTTCTAAACAAATCAATCTTGTGAAGTAAGCACTCATTAGAGTTGAACCACTTATCCACCAGCTGAAGAAGAAAAACCTTGCAGCCTTCAGAAATGTAGAATACGGTAAGTCTAGCATTATCCATATCTCCACAAAACATTCAGAAACACCATACATAATTGGAAATTTGTGAGCCTCATAGATTTATTGAAATGGAAGTGGAAATACTCTTGTAATACCAGAATATCATCAGAAAAACAAAACAAAACAAAGCAAAACAAAACAAAACAAAACAAAACAACAACTTGAAATACATCTGTGAGATACTCTGAAGTAGTACATATTTAATTATATATACACATGCATTATTACACATTATTATCTATGTTGTGTGTGTTTTTGTATATACGTATTTTATGCATCTTCTACCTACTTGAAACTGGGTGACAACAGTTTTTTCACTGCTGCCTTCTCTTCATTAAACAGGGACTTTTGAACTGTGGAATTAATCGTAGTGTAACTTCCATGGATGTTTATTACAGAAGCTAACAGAAAACAATTGTGTATAATAATTAACATCGTAAGTAAAATGTGAAGAAATACTTCTACTTTACAAAGCCTCATTTGGAGAACTGCACGTGATTTGAGGCACCAAAACTGTACCAGACAATTGGAGTGAATTCAATATGTAATTTGAACTTCTCCTGATAAAGCTATAAAGCATTCCCTTGTGTCCTGTAGCCAGAGAGCAGAGCAAAGAGGTCAGCACCTTCCTTTCTGCTCTCCCTCATAAGGCAGTTATAGACAGCAATGAATTCACTCCCCAGTCTCCTCTTCCCTAAGCTGAACAAACCTAATATTCTCAGCAGCTCCCAAGTCTTTCCCTCTAGTCCTTTTGCCATTTTTGTTCCTCTCCTTTGGATACATTCTAGTGTTTTTATATAATTCTTATATTCTGAAGTTCAAAACTGCACATAGTACTTGAGGTGAGGTCACACCAATGCTTAGTACAATGGGACAGTCACTTCTTTTGACCAGCTAGCTATACTGTGCTTAATGCATCCCAGGATATGTTTGGCCTTTTGAATGCCAGGTCATATTGTTGTCTCGTATTGAGCTTACCATCAACCAAAATCCCCAAATCCCTTTCTGCAGGGCTGCACTCCATTGTCTTGTCCTCCCATATATGCATCCAGGATTACACCATTTTAAGTTTAGAATCTGACATTTTTCCTTGCTAAATTTCATACTGTTAGTGATTGTCCAGCACTTTATTCTATCAGGATCTCTGTGTAAGTCCTCTCTACCCTTGAGGGAATGAATGCCTTTTCCTAATTTAGTAACATTGGCAAACTTACTTAGAGTGCACTCAACTCCAGTGTCCAGATCATTGACAAAAATATTGAAGATAACTGGCCCTAATATTGTGCCCAGGAGAAACACTGTAATTTGTAAGAAGTGCAGTGGAATCTCCATAATTTAATCAGTTTTTAACAAAATCTTAGACAAACAGCTGTCAAGAAGGATTTATATATGTGTATATTTTACCTCCTGAAAATGTCTTTTAGACCCATTTGCTCTAAATGTTGTAATTGCATAATTTTAATAAAAATGTTATAATAGAGGATGAATTTGCGAGGTGTCACCTCACAACATCAACCTTGGGAACAGAAATGTGAAGTATGATGAGTCAATATAACCAGAACTAAATAAAATATAATAACAAGTGAAAGAAGAGAAGGGACATACAAAAAAGGTGTGAACAACTTGACAATATTTTTCTTCTTTATTTAGGGTTTATGTTCCTGACTTGATATATGTTACTATGCTATTTCTCTGGCTTGATTCATCAGGACTTAAAAAAATTAAAGATATATGGGATATTGTGGCACTTTGTTTTATTTATATGTGTGTGTGTGGGGGGATTGTTTGTTTGGTTTGGTTTTGGGTTTTGGGTTTTGGTTTTTTTTGTTGTGCTTTGTTTGGGTTTGTTTGGGGGTTTTGTTTGTTTGTTTGTTTTAGTTTTTTCTTCATTTAGTTCTGCTTGCCTAGGGAAGACAGGAGCTGATTTTGCTAGTAATTGAACACTCCCACTCTTTCTCAGCTACTTATTGCCAGTTTGTGATGTAGTAATCAAAATAAGTTTGTTTTAACAAAACAAAACATTGAGTTTTAATTTTGGGGAGTGGGGGGTTGGAAGGGGAAATCCCAACATGTAAATGAGAAATGAAAGCTAGCAGCTGAATTTTAAGCAATCATTTAATTCTGACTACAAGATTTTAGTCATTATTTATGATTCTATTTATTATGGTCATAATATGCCTCTTACTTATAGGTTTTATTTCTTATGAAATTACAGTTCTATAGTATGACACCACAATACTTGATCATCACAGATCAGCAGTGACTAGGCAGGGAACTTATGACAGCTTCAAAGCAAAAGGGCAGATGGAAGGAGTGAGGTTCAAAGGAAGAATTTTGAAATACACTACCAAGGCAAGTAGGCAACTGTAGAAAATGGTGGGATGATGGTAGGAAATTAAGCTCAGCTGGAGCTGAGACTTACAAGGACTGTGAAGGGCAAGATGAAGAACTACATTAGTTGTAAAAAAGCAAACAAGGAAAATGCAGGCCCTTTGCTGAATGGGGTGAGTGATTTTGTGACAGTAGACACAGTTAGGGCTAAAATACTGCATGCCTTTGTCTACATCTTCATCAACAAGGTCTGCCAGTCCTCCATGCATGTAGGAAGCTTTGAAGGTAGGAGACAAGTACCGCAAGTGGATGATGATTGAGACAGGGATTAATTGAGAAAATTAGTCCTTCTACAAGTGTTTAGGACATGACAGGCTGCCACTTATGGGTGCTGAGAGAGATGGCTAATGTCCCTGTGAGGCCATTCTCTATGATCTTTGAAAGGTCATTAAGATTTGGGCAGCTCCCCATGAATGGAGAAATTGAAGTGTTGCACTCATCTTCAAAAAAGGCCAAAAGGCAATCTGAGAAACTACTGGCTGGCCAGACACACTTTAGTTCCTGGGAAAATCATGAAGCAAGTTCTTTTGAGAAACATTTCTAGATACACAAAGGAGATTAAGCCAATTCTGACAGTATGAATTTGCTGAGGTTGAATCAAACCACCACCACAGGGAGGTGGACTGAAAACTGTCTAAATAGCTGGGCTCAGGAGATTGTGATCAGCAAAACAAAGTCCAACTGGAGGCCATCTACCAGTGGTGTACAAGGGTTAATACTATGTCAATAATATTTAACATCTTTGTTAATGAGCTGGATAATGGGACAGACTGCACACTCAGCAAATGTACAATGATGCAACACAGGGAAGATTCATCAGTACACCAGATTGGTGCGTTGCCATTCAGAAGGACTTTGATGGCCTAGAAAAATGGACCAGCAGGAACAGGAACCTCACAAAACTCAGCAAAAGGAAATGCAAAGTCCTGCCCCTGGGCAGGAATAACCCCATGTATCAATATATGTCTAAGGCTGAAAGCTTTGCAGAAAAGAACCTGTGGATCCTAGTGGACAGCAAGTTGACCATGAGCCACCAGTGTGCCCTTGTGGCAAAGGCGGCTGAGAGCATCTTGTGCTGCATTAGGAAGGGCATTGCTTGCAGGTGAAGAGTGTGATCATTCTTCTTTCCTAGATCCTGCATCTGGGTTTGGTTTTTGTTTTTTTTTTTTTGTCCTTCTTGCTCCTTCTAAAAGAACAAAGATATTGATGAACTGGGGCAAATCTTGTGGAGGACCACCAGGATGATCAAGACTGGAGCACTTGCCTTTTGAATAGGGGCTGAGGAACTAGGGCTGGTTCAGCCTGCAGAAGAGATAGCTGCAGGAGCCCCTAACAACAGCTCCCTGGTACCTGCAAGGTGAAAAGCCTGAACAGTGGTGCAAAGTGGGAGGATGAGAAACAACATGTATAAACTGAGATGAAAGAAGGTTCGTATTAGATATAAGGATTTTTTTTTTTTTTTTGTCCATGAGAGCAGACAAGCCACATGTCCCAAGAAGGCAGAATTCCATCCTTGTAGGTTTTCAAGGTCTTGATAAAGCCCTGAGCAACATGGTCTGACCTAAGAGTTGACCCTAATTTGAGCAAGAGTTTGGATTAAAGACGTGATAAGTTCCTTCTAGACTGATTTATTTATGGCCCTGTGATTCTGTGAAAGCAGAATTTAAAAACTGTAAGCATTTACAGACTCCTATCAATTTGATACTAGAAAATTTTGAACACTTTGTGCAGCTAACTCACAAAAGGCTAATATAAATGTGAGTGGAGAGGATGTAGGATGAAAGACTGTAGTGTTTCTTTTGTTAACCGGTTTAGGTTATTTGTTGGGTTTGATTGGTTGGTTGGTTTTTGTGGGGTTTTTTGTTTGTTTGTTTCTTTGTTTTTTTTTAACAGATTTGGACAGGGTATACAGTGACAGCAGAGCTGACAGGAGCTAAGGGTTTAAAAAATTAGGCTGAACTTCCATTTCAATCTTGCAGCTATGAAAATAAATAAGAACTTTTTAGTGGAATGTACTCAGTGACCAGTCTCAGCATCCTCAGAAACTCTGCAGTGTTCCCTCCTCAGAGCCTGGAGAATAGGGGTGGTAGAGGTGCATAGTCAAACAGTGATGCAGGGAAAGGAAAAATGATCTCATCAAAGATTGACTTGTCTTTTCTGAAAACATGTGTTTGCTACACTAAGCTGCTAAATACTTTGTCCCCACATTATGATTTTTTTTTTTTTTAAGCAACCTTTTAAGAGTTTGGGATCTTATATGAAGTTGATGGTGCTGGTTAACAGAACAAAGCATCAGCTGCTGTAAGTTACATTTATGTAATTTGAGGAAACAAAAAACCTAGAGTAGAATAGAAACATTAGTGCGTACTGCCTGAAAACAGTACTGCTCTTTAAAATGATACAGCATTCCCAAGCAACTGTAAAGGCAGATGTAAAATAAATTTTTAAGTGAAGAACATAGAATTATGAATTGCATTTCTTAGAATTCTATATCTTCTATGAATTTTTAACTTTAAAAGATCTATTAATATTTACCTCTTTTCTTAAATGCATCAACTTTGAGACCTTACACATATTACTTTCCTTTCATGAATGATGTATATAATGTGATTCAGGAAGACAGCTGTTTCCAGTCTATTATTGACTCCCTGATGTTCACAGGTTGTCTCCTGGACTTCATGACTTATAAGGATGGCATTCCTAGTAGAGATTCAAAATAATGATAGTTCTTCCCTAGATAAAGAGTTCAATGTCATACAAAAATGTTATCATAAATATGAGCAATCTAGAGAACAAGAATATTTATATAGTTTTTCATAGATTTATTCAAAATTAAATTGGTTATTTGCTCTGAGACAACTCACTGTGAGAGAGACTGCATTCCCTTGATAAATAATTTATTGTGGATCATTTACTGACCTACATACTAAGCTTGTCTTCATCATCATATATAACAACTGATTTTCCTTCTTGGAATATATGTGTCAGTTTTCATGATTAAATACAGGAATCAGTATAAAACTAAAGAAGACACTACAATGTAGTCTGTTGTAGAATTGATTAAAAAAATGTTCTTCAAAAGACTTTCTCTTGCAAAATGGATTTTCTTCTAAGCCAAATACATATTTGCTTTATTTCTTCTTTCAACTGAATATTATTAAATTTCCTGACAACTATAAAAAAGCCATTTTAAGATATATTATGAAACTCTGTTGTTAAGTACTTTGCACTTCTCTCTCTGAGATTCATAAAATAATATGAAAATGCCAAATTTATTTTTAAAATAAGTCAAGAACAACCCTCAAAATTATTCAAGTTTATTTAGATATTACATAATTTTCTAAATTATTATTCTGAATCAAAATTGGTAGTTTTATTTTCTGAAAAAAAAAAAAAAAGAATTAAAGCATAACTAGCATTTAAAATTCCCTTTGAAACTATAATTCCAAATTCTGTTCAGATCTAGTCTAAAGGCTGTTAAGTGGGAGTCAGGAACTGCAGTGTGATTCATTTACCTCTGCGTAGTACTCCTAAGCTGCATTGTAGTCAATCGAAAGTGCTATTCATTTGATCTATTTTATGCATCTAATATAAAACAAGATTGAGTGCTTATTGGAAGTGTCTTTTTCTCTCTATTGACTATAATGGATGCATAGAGTGAATAACTTAGAGGCAGAGGTTTACATTTGGACAAAGGAATTGTTGCTGCTTACTCACTATATTATCTTGACAGAATTGCTTCATGTTTCCTTCAGCTAAGGTACCATTTCATCACTGCTTCATTATAATGTTCTTATTTAAAAGTTTAATCCATTTGGATGGAAAGGTAGTTAAACTACACCATTCACTTAATGGAGAAGTTTCTGACCTTTTCAGAAAGCTGAGGAAAGGTGGAAAACACACTACGCATCTAAAAGGTTACCAGAATCCTTAGTCTTTAAAAATGCAGACCTTAGTAGTGAGTTATGTGAGAGTAGTCTGAACTCACTGTGTTCATAGATACATTAAGTCTATGAAGTATTGGCATTTGGCAGTAAATATATATATACGATTGCCTTCATGCATGCATATTTGTTTACATTCATCTAGAATGGGATAAAATAATTATTTAACATAATGAATTGCATAAAAATATATAAACCAAAGATCTAATAAATTACGAATAATTAAAGTTGATATATATTATAGTGCAGATGAATGATAGCCTAAAATAAATGTAAGTGCTTATGAATATATAACTGCTTACACTGGAAAGAACCTTTGAAAGTCGTCTGGTGCAAAACCCAGTCAAAGCAGGGCAAATTTGAAATTTGATCAGATTGCAGAGAGCTTTGTCCTGTCAGACACCTCAGGAATGGATTATTCACAGTTTCTAAGGGTTGCATATTAAACTGCTTAAACACCCTTACTGTGAACACATTTTTCCTGAAGTGGTGTTGTTTAAATTTATGAAATTCTTTATTTCTCCTTTGAATGGCACTCCTCTAAGATTGTCATTAAATCTTTACTTTTAAAATCATGCAACTTGTGTACTGTTTAATGTTACATAATGTCAGAATAATATTTTTTAATTTTAGAAATTAAATATTGTAGTGCAAACCAGCTATTGTAGGTCTCCTGTACAATCTACAGATAGAAATAGGCACCATCAGAGGATAACACTTATCTCTTACCTCATTATTTTAAGATTAAATTATTGTCACATAGAAATATAATTTAATACTTAAAAAACCACAAAAACAATACATTAAAGGCACTTTCCTAATTTGAATGCACATTTACTTTACATCAGGGAAAGTATTTTGTGATGCATTTTAACAATCAGACAGCATATGGAGGTCTCAATGTAGCAGTAGTGAATTGCCTAGGAGTCTTAATGATTATTTCTCATAAATTAGAAGCTGTCTCTGTACAGTGAGTGGTAGTAAAAACATCCTCTTTTTTTTTCACATTATCCATTGTTCTTTTTTTTTTTTTTTAAAAAAAAAAAAAGCGTTAGGTTTTCTATTGACTATTACTTAAGCTATGTGATTTTCAGATTTCTGAAAATAATACAATCAATGTAGTTTAGAGCAGATCATTTTGTTTACTTTGTGTTATGAAATTTATTGATTAAGCAGGACATTATTTGCTATTTTCTTGATATCAGTTAAAAACAGTGTTAACATTTTTATTGTTCTATTTAATTATGGAAAAAAATATAATTCACAAAACACTACTCAAATAGCATGTAAAAGGTGAGATACCAATCATTAGGAATTAGAGGTTTCTCCAGAAGATTAAAAAAAATAATAATTTTGGAGAAAAATGTAAAATCCATCTCTAAGGAAAAAAAAGGGGGAAAAAGGGAAATTTTTGCATTAGTGAACTGTTCTGTTAACTTCAGCTTGTTAAATTCCTTCCCTCATTAATCCATCCTCTGCTATTTCTTTCCCTGCTACAGAATATGTAGTTGTTCTTGTATTAATATACATATAATATGGACTAAGTTAAAATTTATATACTCATTTTAATCTTAGGTCTTAAGTAGGAATAATTAGTATTACGTGTCTTCCACTGATCCTTCAGATGGGCACATTCAAATCCATGCCTTATATGCTATTTTGTGCTGTTCAGTAAGAAGTTATTAATTATATATATTTATATTAAAAGAATCCATTACCCAATAGGAGAAACATATTTTCAACACTAACTCTATTGTTATTTGTAAATAAGTCTAAGCACAGATAAAAAACATTCTAAACTTTCACAAAAGATCGGGAAGATGTTTGGATGATGTCTGCTTATTTTAAGAGAATGACAATTTTTGGAAGCCGGGCAGGGACAGTGAAGAGCACTACCAATGGAGCTTCCTCAGAGGAAGACAGTGGTTCTGCATTCTCATTGTTTTTCGCACTAGTCACTCCTCTATACCTGCATAACTTCTCTAACTTCCAATGTTTAAAAATACATAAGTAAATTCAAGACATAATAGCTATCAGTCCCCAATAAGAAATTACTTCATGCTAAATTTTATTTTCATAACACTGTATTACTGTATGGGCCATAGATGTCAACATGTTGGCAGTGACGGGGAACTACATGGGTGGCCTCTGTGAGGAGAGGCCAGGGGCTGCCCCATGTTGGGCACAGTTCCAGACACCTGCAAAACAGACTCACCACAGGACACAGCTGAGCCCCTCAGACAAGACGGTAGTGCCTCAGGAAAAACATATTTAAGAAAGGATGAAAATGCTCTGCAGCAGTTGTGAGAGAGGAATAAGGTAGGGGGGAAACTGTAAGAAACAGCCCTACCGCCCCAGGTCAGTGAAGAAGGAGGAGGAGGTGCTCCACATACTAGAACAGATTCCCCCGGAGCCTGTGAATGAGAACCCACTGAAGCGGGTATTTTCCTGTAGCCTGTGGAGAGATATTTCCTACAGCAGGTAGATACAGACTGAGGGAAGCTGCAGCCCATGAACAAGCTAAGCAGAGGAAGATCCTGACAGCAACTGTGGCCCATGGAGGACCCATGCTGGAGCAGGTTTACCCTTAAGGGCATCAGCCCATGGAGAGGACCCATGCTGGAGCAGGAGAAAGGCATGAGAAGGAAGGATTGGCAGAGAGGAATGGTTATGAACTGACCATAATCCCTCGTTCTCTAGCCCCCTGTGCCACTTGGGAGGCTGAGGGGGGAGGTAGAGGAATGGGGAACAAAGGAGTGGTATTCAGTCTGAGGAGCTGGGATGGAGGACAATGTTTTAAATTTTTTTGTCTTTGTTTCTCACCATCCTACTCTACTTTAATTGGCAATAAATTAAATTAATATTCTTATTGTGTCTGTTTTCATTTGTGGTGGTAACTGGCAACTGGTCTTCCTGTCTTTTATCTTGACACATGAGATTTTCCATCTTATTTTCTCCCTGCATCGTGTCAGCATTCAACTGTAATTCTCATTCTAGCCTCTGCAATGATCACTATAGTTAAATTTTCAAAATATTCCCATAAAATCAGTTCCTGAGGAAAAAATATATATTACAAGATGAATACAAACAATGGTTAAAAAAATATTTGTTGTTTGTTTTTTAATGAACTAGCTGCGATGTTATCACCATCACTAAAAAAAACCCATACAGAGTCATATTAAGCAAAATATTTTCAATCCTTAAGTGCAATTTTGAAACCTAAATTAAGGAGAGCAATAAAAAAACCCCTGCTAACATTTCTGAGATTTCAGATCCAAACTATTCCTAAAACGAAAGTCTTGTTACTTAATAATCTCTACATACAACAGAAGCAAAAATCTGGTTCTTAAGCATTATTCAGCCTGAGAAAATGTGCTTCCACTGTTTCTTAGCCTCAGAGAGATGAATAAAGAAACATCATCTCAGAATATAGCCTGAGAGGAAAGGAGAATCTTGTTGTTCCCTGAAGTTTTGGTGGCTATACTGCAATTAATCCAAACTAATTTTAACTACACAAAAATGGTTCAGACAGTTCAAATTCCTTGCAATAGCTAGTGAAGAGAAATAGGCATCCAGAGGACATTACCTGAAACATTTATCTTAGTTTAGCATGAATTGACTGAATGAGATGCTTATATGTCTTGCCTTTCATTATAGAATGACTAACATACATTTGTTATCTACTTTTAAGTAGATAGAAGTAGGACAGCTGAAATTCAAACCTGTAGTTCTACAGATATAACATATTTCTTAACTCATTTGGAGGTTAAATGCAATATGTTTGGTAGTGATTAAAGGTTTTGTAGATTGTTGTGAAAACTATAACCCATCCCTTGAACTGAAAGTGTGACTTTTCTTGCCCATACAATCTTTTTCCTCCTGCTTCTGGTACAACTAAAGAGTATGAGTCAATGGCGGTTTTATTGTAATAATTTCTGGAAGAACTGCTAGTGTTCAGAATATTTTCTTAACTTGGAATATCTTTGCTTTATTTATCATCCAGTTTCAGCTGCCAGCATGTTAGAATGAGCACTTCCTATTATTATACCAAGCTTTGTCTGCAAAATACAGCTTTTAAAAACCAAGTAACTAATACTGCATAGGTGATTACGAGAGCCATTGTGACCACATATGAACAGAGTAGGAACAGCTGGTCAAATAACATAGATCATAATATACAAATATCCTCACTAATACACAGCAGTGAGTTAATTGTTCTATGTGAGCCATTATTGTCCATTGTTCCTGATTACACAGATTGCAACTAACCATCCAAAAAAAGTCTGCAAATCCTAGATATCTTTTTGAAGTTCGTATGAATAATTATTTATCTAAAATTTGTTCATAGAATGGTGGCCATAATTCACCATTATCTCTTATTCTTTTTTATCTTATTTAGTATAGTGTATTGTGAGCCAATCTGGGAGCAAAAACAATACTATATAAAATGAGCAATCATACACTAAAAATAACAAATAGTGACTAGTCAATGTGAGCAGCTGTGAACAGGCCATAGGCAAATACATATGAATAACAAATGCATTCACAGACTCAGCATTAGTTTGCAAGCAATTCACAGAGGGAAAAAAGGACAAAATTTGTAATTAATAGTATTTATAATGAATAATTCAATTGGCTCTACTTCTTGACAATGGTCATGACACTTCCTAAGTATTTTTTTCATTGAGATCTGCATATTTTGCTCTTTTAATGTTTCACATATAAGTCCTCTCAGCCTAAGTCTTAGATGGAAGTCCTTCAATTCCTAAAGTGATAGCAAAAATCTCATTCCACTTAAAAACTTCATTCTTTCTAGAGGTATCATTTTATTATAATTGTGATTATCTACATTCTAAAGGATTAACTTTTATAGCATTTAAAAATACAAAGTATTGCAACTTGTTCCTTTTCCTTTTCAGTGGAAGGCTTACAGACAAATGAAGCAATTTCTATGCAAAGTGTTGTTTTGGGGTTTTGGGTTGGGTTTTTTTTGTGTGTGTTTGTTTGTGTCTTTTTTCCCCCCTGGCATTTACTTCCTATTGTAAAATGGTAGAGTTAATAGAATAAGGTTAACCTGTATCCAAAGTCCTCACTTACCTTCACTTCCCTGAGAAAAGCTTCTGATCTTATGCAGAAATTTCATTCTGTGCTTTGCTAGAGCTCTCTTTAATATTTATTATTATTTATTTTACAGATGTTCAACTTAAGGAACTGAAAGGCAGTGTTTATTTTCTATAAATTTAAGAATACACCTGACATATTTTATATTCCTAACAATTAAGATAGACATACCCTATGCATTAAAAGAGGAATAATACAAAACTATGGGACTCAAGCTGAAACCCCTTGCCCATTCCCTAACTAACCATGGTATAGAACATATTTTAGAGCAGAAACCAAAGAATTGCAGCTGCAGAAAACTGTATAAGATTTGAGCACTTGGAAGGAAAGTACTGATGTTTTAATTAAAATATATATATACATATATATATATCTCAAATCAAAATGTATTTTATTGTAAAATCTAAACCAGACAACTTGTTATGTAGCTACTTTGTCAAATAACATGCGGAGTAAATTCATAGAGACTGGAGTGGGAATAGTCTTAAGAAATTTAATAAATTTTACAGATAGACATCTAGCTTTGACTGAGTCACCACATACTTCTTTCAAACCGACTGTAAAGTAAACATACAGTGATTTATCTGGCCTACTTCTGAATGAGACAAATTATAATCTAGAGCTACTCTATTTCCTCTATTTACTATAAAAGGAATTAAATAATTCGTAGTTAGATGTCAAAAACAAGGTCAACACTGCTTTAGTTAAGACTATGGAACAAACTGGTAATTCAGAAGAATTGTCGAAAATTCACTAATTCTCCTGCAAAATTTCTTGCCTATTTTTGTTCATATACACTGTTAATGTAGATTTGAAAATAAATAGCATATATTACTAAGCGACTGTATACGTAATTATCCTTAGAGGAAGAATAAGAAAAATAATTGACTTCAGATACTAAATCTATTATCATTAAGATATATCTATACTGCTGAGTGGAACATGGTCCAGATGGCAGGTTAAAGCCTGCACGGAGCTTTCCAGACCTCAGCAGATTGTGGCTTGGCATTCTATAGCATAGTCTCAAACTCAGTGCAGCTGTTTGACATGCTGAGACCTCCAGTTCTGATTCCTTATGTGTCCAGTTTAGGGAATCCTTTGACAATTACATTCTATGCAGTTAGATTTAAGTTCAGTGGAAACAAAAAGGGCATCATTACTTCAAGTCACCTCAGAAAGAATATAAATGAATCAGGTTGTAGAAAACAGAAATTAGGAACAAAAAGCTAGGAAAAAGTGGAAAGTAAAATGACTGTTAACTTTATTTTAGTCCCTTTTTCCATATGCATGATGTATATTTGCACAATTCTACTTTTTTTTTTTTCTTTTTTTTTTCTTTTTTCCCCCTGTCTATATTCCTTACATTATATATTATGCAATACACTCTTTTTTAAAATAAAAGACAATGTTATTTAAAAAAACCCAAAAGGTTGGGATGTTCTGTTCCTGGTCCTTTCTCATTCACTGCACAGGATAGATGATTCTCACTTAATGCACAATGTTTTATTCTCATTGCTCAAGGTATGGCCTCAAGCCAAATTATTGTGTACTACTTAAACCCTACTCTGAAGGCAGTGTTATTGATTTTGTTATGGACTTTCTTATAACGATCCTCACTAATGCATATGAGCTCTTCACAAACAATTTGTCTTCACAACTGTCCAGTAAGGAGTCTGGATGGGAAGGGGAGGTGGTGGTGAAAGATTATGTTTACACCTTGGTAAAGAACTGAAACATATTGTGTCTAAGGTTATTTTGGAGTAAACGATGTGGGGTAGTCTAAGACTTAATTTTTTTAGAAAAATGTCCACTATGTAATATTTCATATGTTCAAGCACAGTATCTTTTGAGCTTTAATTTCTTTTTTTAAAAGCAATTCTGTTTTTCAATTCATTTAAAAGGTCACATTCAACAAAGAAATTGGATGCTACAGAGTGTGTTGATACCGTAACTGCTAAGTATAATTCCAAATTAAAATGAAGGTGCCTAGAGAAGATCTAGAGACATGAGAAGGTTGATTAAAAACAATAAACAAATGAGCAAAAAGATCCCTACCCATAGAGACAGAGCAAGCTAGTAGGTGAAATGGAGAAGAAGCAATCATTAAAGCAACGCTTCTTTGAAATTTAAACCACAGATGCAAAAGAGGGTGTAAAACTGTATTGATGTTCTATGATGCGTTTCCGAAGTATATGACTGTATTAAGCATTTGATTAAGAAGAGACCTGAAATGTATTTCCCATGGAGCAAGTCTGTCTAATGCTCTCTACATTATTTTATTTTCATTAGATACTGTGTTGGAGTAATATATATATGTATATATATATGTATATATATATATATGAAATTAATTTGACTTTATTTCCTACAAAACATAAATTTTCATTAATTCCAATTTTAGGAGAAAAAACAAAACAAAAAAACAAACCAACAAAAAACATTATACTAGTAGAATTTTCCTTAAAATAGGAATTATTACACAATACCTTCAAAAGACAGAAAAAATCTTCATGTCACATGTAAGTCATTTTAGCTGAGAAGTTGGGTTTTTGTTTTGGTTTGGTTTTTAATGGGGAGAGTTAAATCAAACTCATGTTTACTTCTGGGTATATGAGTTAAATCAAGCTCAGGTTTACTTCTGAGTACTGAGGAGGGTTATGCAGTGTAGCATAGCCCTGCCATTGGCAGGGCCTAAGTTAGCAAGTTCCCTTTTTTTAACATGATACATCTGTGGAGCCCTTCAACTTGTATATTGATATTGCAATAGAATCCTCCCCAGATTAAATTTTCACTGAACAGTTATCATCCATCAATTTAGCTGTGCACTTAATATGGGCTGTTGACCTCACGGGACTTTTTTCATAGCTTTGCAGTTCAGATTTGCGACTGTAGGTTTTTATTATTGAACCACTCTGCCAAAATTGATTAGCTAACATTATCACCTAGGTTCAGTTTTAAAACACTGACTAGATTTCCCATCCAAAAATGTGAGAAAAATAAACCAAATTTTCACTCATAACAATAAGCTGAACATCAAGAAGTTTGGTCTAACTTTCCCGTTAGGAAACTTGGTGGGAATTGCAGCAAATGTCTTAAAGAAATAAAACATGAATCAGATGATGGACTAATTCAGCGTACAATATCTAAATGCTAAAAATACAACTACAATTAGCTTCCTTTTCCCAAAATGAGTCAACTTCTAGGTTAGGTATGAACTTTGTCTTGTTACATCAAAGCAATAATATTTTTTTTAAAAAAACAGAGCAAAACAAAACAAAACAAAACGCATCCAGTATATCAAAGCTAAACCTAAGCACAAAAATGACCTTGTGGAATCAATTGGTTCTACTGAATGGTGCCACAAATTGTTTCTTTCTGCTTCTTTTGCTGAAGCTTTGTAATACTCCATGCAACTTTTTGTCCTGCCTCTTGCCACTTCTGTTGACAGCCCCATGCTCTTCTCTCCAGTCATACAGCTACTCACACTGCTTTCTGTTTTGGTTAATCACAGGAGCCCTGCTAAGGTCTAGTATGTCACCTACAAGTGAGGTTATTTCTAGTACTGACAATTGACCTTATCCTACAGTGGATGGGGTAATTCTGAAACAGATCCCCCTGTCTCCCAGGTGATAAAAAAAAATCTTAAACCTCTTCCTCTACCTCATTCCTTACACAAAGTCTACTACCCTCTTCTTTTCCTTTTTACGCTGAAATTTGTGCTAACCCTGGAAATTTGACTCTTATTTAGAATGAGTACTCACCCCAGGGGTGTGTACTTTTAATTTGCTAGTCTAAAACCTATAGTATATTAGAAACTTTTTTCAGCTTGCAACATAACTATCTTTTAACAGAATTGCCTCTCATACATAATAGAACACCACTATCATTATTTTTTATTAAGTTCCCCTTCTTTCCACTTCATGTTAAGAGGATGCTCTAATTTCTTGGGGCTTCTTCCTCTTTGGGTATCCTTGAAAAGGAGGAAACTCAGGGCTTTACTTTCACTCTGTTATTACAAACCAAGTGTATGGATGCTTAATGGATCTTATTTGACAGGATCCTTGATTTAAAATGTTGCAGAGAGGAAGATCGCTCACAATGTCTTGGCCTATGTGAGATGTCTGTACTCCTGAGCACCTCACATATAGGTGTGAATGTGCATGTAAAATATGGAGAACATGTATGTTTTGTAAGATTTTGCACATATTAGGATGTGGGGCGGGAAACAAAAAAAGCAAACAAATAAAAAACCAGTTAAGTTTCTGTGAAGAAATCTGGGCTTTTTTTACTCAGCACCAGAGAAACAGGATAAGATCACACTCTGTTCAACATAGGAATAATATTATTCGTTAAATTACTTTTTTTCCTTTTTAATAACAAATATATTTTTTAAATTTTCCTATATTTTTTCAGTGAACTATAGCCATACTCACAATGAAACGTACCAGATAATTCCAATATGAAACTTTCAGGTTTCTTGATTTCTCAATTTCTAAGTAGAATGGCAAACACAACAAAAAAATGGATTTTTATTAACGAATTATTTACTTTGTATTTACTGTTTTTCTATTGAGAAAAAAGAAACATGGTATAACTGTGGAACAAATACATCCCACATAAGTATGCAAGGAGAGATGTATATATATTAAAAAAAAAAAATAACAAAGGACTTGTAAGAAGCTACTTTGCTTATGATAAAATTAAGATATATTATTTTGAAACAACATTTAAAATAGTTATTTTACAGTGAAAAGATAAACTATATGAATTTTCCATTTTTTCTTCACATCTTAAAAAAACATTCTTTTTTACAGTTAGATTGTAGCTTGCCATTACCAAGACAAAGCAATTTTCAAGGGTGAAGTCTTAAAGACATTAAAGTAAGGTCTTATTAGGAAACTTGGAGGCAGCCTTAATCACTAATCTCCATAATAATGATTCTGCAGCGTAGGAACAATTTGCTGTCTCATATTTATTACAAAATCTTTGTTGAGGCAATCTTTTTCTCTCAAGGAAATACAAAGTCATTGCATTAGCAGCATATTTTTTTTCTGCAACACTGTAGATAAAACATTCTATAAGATAATTCTAATAGAACAAGAATTACTTATTTTTAATATTTGTAAGAAATATATATGGAAGACAACTCTTAGTATTTCCAAATAAGATTATGATCCCAAATTACTATAATCCACTCTGAGTAGCGGGAGTTAAAACATTCCCCTTCATTGTGTGGGTTGTTAGGAGAGGAGCATTTGCAGACTGTGATGTGATATTATTATGATACATTTGTTGCAATATCTCAATAAAAATAGATTCTAGCATGTTATATAGTTCAGCTGTGCATAACTCTTCAACATTATATATTTATGATGCTACTCTTTTTTTGGTGGTTATTATGCTCTTCTCTATTAATACTATTAAAAAAATATTTCCTTATGTTTTCTCCCATTAAGAGCAGCAGTGTCTTTCTCTTCACATATCCTTTAGTATCTACAGATTTATTTTAATCCAGATGCAAAATAAATGCTTAATACTAGAGGAACTCTTTTTGTCCCTTGACAAGGCTATGACTTATCTTTCTTCCAGTCAGGAAAATGATGAACACACTGCAGAACATTATTTTCAGATATTTTCCCCCCAAAATGGTTGCAATGCCAACTCTGTTCAAGCTTCCATGGAGAAAATTGCTTTATAAGAGTTCTCTATTTTTCCACTATTTTAGCTTCAATATTTCCCTCCCAGTCATGCTCACTCCTCTTCACTCCATACCAGGGTTACATATTGTCTCCTATCGACAGGGTCTCGGCTGCTCCATGAGGGGGCCAGAGTGTGGGGTGCCATTGAGCCACTGAAACTTCTGGTGTTGGGCAAGCCAGAGCTGGGAGCTGGTCAGGGGAGTTCTAACAGGAACAGCCAGAGACAGGGCCAGAGATGTGGTTAGAGACTGAAGAAAAGGCTATGGCTCACACCTGAGGTCCATCCAGGAGTCAGGGCTGAAGTCAAGTTGTGACATGTTGACATTGGCCAGCTACCAGACCCCGTGCAGCTGCTCTCACTCTGCCTGCTCAACAGGACAGAGGGATAAAATAAGATCACAAAGTTCAAGGATCAAGATAAAGGCAGAGAGATAACTTACCAATTACCATCACAGACAAAACAGGCTCAAATTAGGAAAAATAATTTATTACCAATTCAACACAGCAGGATAATGAGAAATAAGAATAAATCCAAAACCACCTCCCCCCCCACCCCACCCACCCAATCTTCCCAGGGTCAACTTCACTACTTCAGTCCCAAATCCTCTACCTTGCCCCCAACAATCAGTGCAAGGGGATGAGGAATTGGGGTTGCAATAAGAAACACTTCATTTATATCAGTGTAAAAAGTTCAAGTATTTAGGTGTACGAATGTTACCATCTATATTTATTTTAAAATATTGCACATGTAAAATAATGATGAATATAAATTTCTTTTTTTTTTTTTTCTGTACTCTCAATAAAACATTTTTGTTTCAATGTTAATTTACTTGACTTCTTTATTTGTCCCTAGTGGTATTACTGGATCAGAGATTAATTTTTTTTAGTAATAATTTGTTTTCTTCTAAAAAATTATGAGAAAAAGAAAAGTTTAAGCCAGATTTCCTAAAGACTAGTTGCTAAGATGATTATCTATTATTGACTGGTGTTTGCTTTTACCCATAAAATCTACCTTCAGTGTATCTTAGCTATAGTATTCAGGCCATTGCAGAAATTAGTGGTGGCAATCAAAAGAGCTGAAGGAGAAATGTGATCATTTGAAGCCTGATTCAAAACTGCTACCTACCTTCCATTTTTCAGGCTTTGCAGAAGTAAATAATTATCACTGAGATCTCATTCTCTTGATTAATTATACACATATATATATATATTTGTATATGTAGTTGAAATCTGTAAAAGATTAAAAATTAATTGCTACAGGAGGTACATAAACATTCATTATATAAGTCTTGCTTTGCCACAACTCCGTATTTTAGTTGCTCTAAATTTAGTAAAATATATCAAAGATATAACTGTAATTATGACAGTTTGAGCCCTCACGCCCTCTGTCCAATTTGGCTAAAATTGTCCAAATAATTCAAATTCTTATGAGAAAAAACACGGACTCATATACTGGGATTCATATGACCTAATGCAGATATTTACACACCAATAGTGACCCTAAGATGCTGTGTAGCTGTTTTAGTCAATGAAGACAAATACACTGGACAAATACTGTTGAATGCATTTCCTATATAGCTGTCTTCATTATGTCAAATAAATCACAATGAAATCTATTGCAAGATTTCCAACAAATTTATTATGGTAACATTTTTCCCAGTGTCCATATCCCAGTAGTCTAGTACCTGAATATTCTTCACAAATAATAATCTTTTTTATTTGTCTATTTTGTCCTTTAAACATTATTCGGCTTTAGAACGCATGTTTGCACTGAAGCAAATTTACAGTGTAAAAATAATGTATGTATGTCTAAGCAGCTAAGAGATAACTTCTTATACTTAAATCCAAATGCAAATTTATAGGGAAAATCAGAAAAGAAAAGAAAAGAAAAGAAAAGAAAAGAAAAGAAAAGAAAAGAAAAGAAAAGAAAAGAAAAGAAAAGAAAAGAAAAGAAAAGAAAAGAAAAGAAAAGAAAAGAAAAGAAAAGAAAAGAAAAGAAAAGAAAAGAAAAGAAAAGAAAAGAAAAGAAAAGAAAAGAAAAGAAGAAAAGAAAAGAAAAGAAAAGAAAAGAAAAGAAAAGAAAAGAAAAGAAAAGAAAAGAAAAGAAAAGAAAAGAAAAGAAAAGAAAAGAAAAGAAAAGAAAAGAAAAGAAAAGAAAAGAAAAGAAAAGAAAAGAAAAGAAAAGAAAAGAAAAGAAAAGAAAAGAAAAGAAAAGAAAAGAAAAGAAAAGAAAAGAAAAGAAAAGAAAAGAAAAGAAAAGAAAGAAAGCTGTTATACCAGAAAAGTAGACATCTTGCTTAAGCAGATGTATACCTTTGATGATTATTTATGATGCATTTGTAGTATGTTGGAGAAACACTACTATCCTTTGTATTTATAAAGTACACTTCACTATTAGATGAGTTTGCAGATTGGCTGCCTGCCTCCAGCTACTTCTCTTTGATAAAAAAAGCAATGGTACATATGTCAGCAGATGTGGCAAATTAGCATATTAGACAGCAGTAATAAATCTGAACTGTCTTAACAAAGAGTATTACTTTTTGTCTATTATTTCTTTCTATTGACTTCTTTCATCCTAACCAGTTTTAAACACAAACTTAGAGGTGAAACTTCTTTTTTTAACCAATTACTTAGATTGATAAATACAACATCTCCCCTGTGATGTCCAGGAACAGTTACAATTTGACAGTTTGCCCATCAGGGCAGAGCTTCAGCGGATGAGTGGGAGGTGGTGCAAGGAGGTGGGCTGAGTGCGGCGAAGGTGGGGTGGTGGACCATTTCCTCCCACCTCTCCTGGCAGTCTTCCAATGACTGCATACCATTCACAGGACTCATCCTTTGTTCTTTCTCAAATTTAAGCGGAACCTCCTGTGTTCCAGCTTACATCCATTGCCCCTTGTCCTATCATTGGTCATCACTGTGAAGAGCCTGGCCCCCCCATTTGCTGAAAGCATCAAGCTATGTGATTCAGTTGACACACTGGAAGGAAGGGATGCCTTTCAGAGGGACCTAGACAGGACTGAGAGGTGGGCAAAATTCATGAAATTCAACAAGGCCAGGTCCTGCACTTGGATTGGGACGAACAACAGGCTGGACGGAGAATGGATCAAGAGCAGCCCTGAGGATAAGGATTTGGGAATACTGGTGGACAAGAAGCTTAACATTAGCCGGCAATGCTCACTCACAGCCCAGAAGGCCAACCATATACTGGGCTGCATCAAGAGAAGCATGGCCAAAAGGTCAAGAGAGGTGAAATTTCATCATGTACTCAAAGACAGTTATCACATTTCATATCTTGCAATGTAGCAGGATCAAGTCCACAATTGTTGAAATAACCACTATGTTGTATCATCACTTGGATGAAAAAAAAGAGATATTACAATGGAAATTATTAAGAAGTTGGTATTTTTTCCCTTAGGTTACAGAAACCTTTAACAAAATTTAAAAAGTAGAGTTAAGTGAGTCAAATCTGAACCATCTGAGATTTCAAAAAGTCAAGAATAAGAATCTGCTTCAGGGGTAGGACAGATACCAATTGGACAGCTCATAAAATGGAATGCTACTTGATTACTGTATAAAAAGTATGCTGACTTCTAGACTATCTTCAGTTTTCAAACGGTGATACAGAGTAGCTTCAAACAGACTAAATTATAAGAACCTTGTTGTATTGGTAAAGGCAGGAATAAATGAAGCTAAGTTCGTTTCTGAATTAAAAGTTTGTACTGTCTTTAACAAGGAGAGATTAAAACAATCATGCTTTGATATAGTCACTACAACACCCCTAAACAAAAAGATATTTACAAATAACATATTCAACAAAAATAATCTTTTTATCAAGAGTGGCCTAATTTTCCATACTTATTTTTTTCTCCGTTACTGCATTAATTAGTAACTATAATGTGTGTGTGTGTCTCTCTTTTCCCTGCTGAAAAGATAGAAGATTCATACTAATAACTTTCAGAGAAGGAATATGTGTTTGCTTTTCCTGGATATAATTTTAGAATAGACTATTGATTGCAAAATATCTTATTCCAATAGAAAATCATCACAGTATCTGAACTTCAAGGCAAAATTCTCCTTTCTAATTGCTTAGTTTGTAAAATAGGATACACACAACAAGGAGACTAACAAAAACAAGATGTATTCTGTCAGCCAAAGGGGAAATATCTGCATAACAAGTTAGCCCAGGAGAGGCTTATGTTACCATAGAAATTCAATCATTAATGAACATTATCATTCTTTATCACTCTGTTCTCTGCTTAGTGTTTTTGCTTTCATCTTCTAAAATCCTGTGTACTACTTGCATTGGCATACACCATTTTTTAGAACGTATAATACTTCAAATACTTAATGAATCATCTGAACAAGAGAGATGAGAGAGCTGATATATGTTTTTACAAGCAGATCCTCACACCACAAATTTGCTTCCCACAATGTTGAGGCAGATCTGGAGCAGCATGTGCAGATATAGCAGCCAGTTTTAATCTCTGTATCTGAGTTACAAGTGAGGACAGAGAACCTATTCAATAAAGTGCTTCAGAAGGTTATATGCTACTGAAAAACAGTAAACTCAGTTCAGGAGAACCACAGAGGACAACTCCATTCAGTCTGCATAGTCAGCTAGTGCAACTCAGGTGCCTAAGATTTCGGGCACAAACATATCCCAGAAGGGCTAAAATTACGGGTTTTGATATAACATGAAGAGGCTGTGATTTGTTAAACTGACCATGACAATGCTCATCGTTCATCTCCCTTTGTCTAGAATCTTCAGAAGTCCTCTGAAGATTCTGACTTTATAGCTTGTTTAAGCCATGCATATATAAGTTTGTAAAGAAAATGAAGAAAATTTGAATTAAAAAAAGGAAATAACTGCAGAGTACTGGTAGAATACTTCAGCTAGGATAATGCAGTTCTACCAGTTCCTTCCCTCTCCCTTTCTTTCTCCTTCTCTGCCTCCTTCTCCTCTCCATTCTCCCCTATCCCACCTCCTACTCTCCTTTTTCCCTTCCCCCTCTCCCTTGAGTTATAAAAGTAAGAGCACATCTGAGCAAGTACCCAAGTGAGGCCAAACACTCTAGACCAAATAGTTTTGAACATATTATTCTCACATTTCATGAGGGTGAAAATAACAGTTGAAGAAAAAAAGTAATAGTTAAAATTTTATTAGATTATTAATGTGTTTTATCATAGATGAGGAGAGAGGAAGGAAAAGGAGGGGAAGAGTACAGAAAATTAAAAGGAAACAATACTATTTGAGTTACACATTCATACATTTCCCTAAACGGTTGGTGTAGCACAATTTTACTCAAGAAGGAAGAATTTCTTCCCATGAGGAGTGGCTGAGGGAACAGGGTTGTTTAGTCTGGAGAAAAGGAGGCTGAGAGGAGGTCTTATTGCTCTCTACAACTACCTGAAAGGAGGGTGTAGCAAGATGCATGTCAGCCTCTTCTCCTAAGTAACAACTGATAGGACAAGAGGAAATGGCCTCAAGTTGTGCCAGGGAAGGTTTAGATTGGATATTAGGAAAAAAAAAAAAAATCACTGAAAGGGTTATAAAGCATTGGAATAGGCTGCCCAGGGAAGAGATTGAGCCACCATCCCTGGAGGTATTTAAAAGATGTGTAGACATGACGCTTAGGGACATGGTTTAGTGGTAGACTTGGTAGTGTTAGATTAATGGTTGTACTCGATGATCTTAAGGGTCATCTCCAGTCTAAATGATGCTACAATTCTATGAATGCCAAAGAAATGTGAAATTTTCTTTGAAGTTATAAAATCAAGAAGAAATGGAATTTCAGGGAAAACCTGCTCTTGAAAATGTCAATCAAACTATGAATAGGACAAGTTTTAAAAAATAAATGTATTTTCTTGATTTTTTTCTTTCTAAAGCATGTGTAAAGAGAGAGGAATAATGAACAATATAAACAAAATTCAGTTATCCCAACTGATACTAATAAGCAGAGTGGTGGGATGACAAGAAGGTGGTTTGACTGTAAATACAGAACAAAGAAGGTTGCAGTTCATTCAGTTCTAATTTGGTGATTTTACCTGAGAAAATAATAATCTTTAACCACTGACAGTGTTATCAATACAGTTATTTTAAGAAACTAAGTTGCTGCAGACAGTCAGATTAAAGGTACGATAAATGTAAAACAAATGCAAATTTAAGATAGATTGCTGAGAAAGAATCACATGGGCTAAACAGAAAACATTATAAAATCCTTCTAGGAATAATTTATATGGAACTTAAAAGAAGCTCTGGAGGAGCACACAGAAATAGTTGTCTGTTTTGTTCCATTCCTGTGTGAAAATGAGAGTTCTAAAAAATGCATGAGGAAAGTGCATGCCACCAAAACAACTAAAATAAAACATGTTGCCTATTACATGCATTCCAATTGCAGCCTTATGGGAGGAAAAAAAAAAAATAATCTGTAGAGAAATTTTATTGGGCTTGTGTGGCAAGTTCTTGATAGCGAGAAGGATACAGGGGCAGCTAACAAAAACAAAAACTTATAAGGAAGGTAAAGCAATAGGAATTTTTAAAAGTATTCAACGACCGATTTTTCTGTGCTTCTTATGGAAGAAAATAAATAAGAAAAATTACCTTGGCTAGTCATCTTAGTTGAAAAATATTCCTCCACAACAGATTCTGGTGATATTAAGGGCCTAATTAACTGTATTATTTATTTATTTATTTATTTTATTGAATGTGTAAGGTTTTATTTTTAAGCAACTGTGTATCAGTCTTGTGATTGTTTGCTATGTGTTGGTTCTTTTCATTGTAACAAACAGCTAAAATTAAGATTTTAGTATAAAATAGTAGTTGCTAAATATATGCAGATGAACCTCTTGTCTTTAGATGTTATAGGCTAGTTTCTCAGCTACTCTCTTGTATGTGGCTGTCTTTTTCTTCCAAAACTTTTTGAAAGACATGTTAGAGGAGTCATGAAGCAGATATTACACAGTTCTTCCTCACTTCCCATTGACCCTTAACTGCTAACCTTGTCATAAGAGTACTGGTGGGAGACTTCTAATAATTTATACCGTCTCCCTGTTCTTTCAATTTCTGACAGTATTTCCATCACCTTTTCTTCTGGTGCCTCTTCCAGGAGACTTATTTACCCTCTCTAAAATGCCTCATATATGTTAATCTATGGATGTCCCACCATATTGGAATTTCCTGATGCCTCCAGTACACCCTCTCACATCTCTCCCTCTTCTTCGGATGCCACTGTTGTTAACCATTGTTAGCGAATGTTTCAGCCTTGACTTGTTTCAGTAATTTATCATTGCTTTGCGTCTTGCTCATTTGAGTTCCAGTTCTGAAACTAACCCCCAAAGCTTCATTCAGGCCATGTAAATGAGACTCTTAATTGGGGAATCTAAGTCAGAAGTTTAGGTGTCATGGGATCTCACCATAGTGGAAAGGGAAAATGTACATCTAGCCTACATGAAATGTGAATCACCTTCTGTTGTTCTGATGCCTCTGTAGTGAGGGAAATGTGGCAGCACTTTTATCTTAGTGAAGCAAGATTAATGTTTTAATTTGCATGGGAAGATCAAGGTGCTTTGTACATTTTATCTGGCTATTTGATTTAGTAAATTAACAGAATTGAAATTGGAGTATTAAAGATTGATTCTTATTTTGCTTTATACAAATAAACTTTGAAAACTGAAAGTCATGAAGACAGAATACACTCGGTGATCAACTTTTAATTAAGATGATTATTTACTCTAATACTAGAGAATTATTTCAATGGCAAAAGTGATCATGTGCATTTAGCTAATCTTTTCTGTTGCATAAGTTTATTAAACACTAATAAAAAACCCTCAATGCCATTATAATTGTCTTTGTACTATTACTCCTGATTTTTCCCCACAGAAACCCTGATCCAATGACAATTAAGTTTAATAGAAATGTTCCTTTGACTTCAAAGGACTGGCTCAAAATGAGAGCAAAAAGCCAATTGAAAATTCTATGGATAAAAGCTCATTACCTTCTCGACATGACTAGCATGAATAACAACGTGTCAGAAGAGAGACCATGAATAACTTATGATTCACTGGAAGCAAGAAGAGCAGACTTTGAACTCCAGTAATTGCATTTTGTATAAGTTCGCACTTAGCAGCTATTAAACTTGCAATTGCTGATCTACCTTTTAGGTGTTATTAGATTTGTGGAGATTCACTATTCATCAAATAACAAAAAGAAACCTAAAAGATGATAGTGTATCAGACTAGACTAGCTCTTTTCTACAATGCTTCTACAATTATAATGAAGTATACATGTAAAAAAGCAGTATTGTGAAATAAGTTGTTGTAATTGAATGAGGGGAAAAAGTGCAAAAGTCACTTACATATTTCCCAGAATATCTTCAAAAGCATAGAGGGATAGAAATACTTTTTCTTCATTGTACACTCCTTTTCAGTTTTCTGATAGAGTAAAATAAGACAAAAAGATCCTTCTGCCTTTGAAGATAAGTAAGTAAATTAGAAAATTAAAGCATAGAAAATCATATGCAAATATCACAGATACCTGCTTTGAATGACAGACCTCCATATGACATCATCAATCTTGATATTTATATTTAATCTATATTTTATCTCAATACTATTGAAAAAATTTATAAAGTTTTTTCCTCAGTTCTATAAATATGCTTAGCTTAATAATATCATAACAAAGTTCACATAGACTTAGACTGTTCTAGAATATGAGACTGATAAAATAAGATAAAAATTTCTAAAAAATTAAAATCTGTTTTCTATAAAAGTACATGTTTGACTGTTTCCTTTAAAAACACTTTTATGCATTTTTTTTTGGGAAAAAAAAAAAAAGTGGTATCTTCCATGCAAGTATTTTTTTTTTTTTTTTCTTCTCTAAAAGCTTCTTAACCATATTTACAAAAAAAAAAAAAGGAAAAGAAAAAACAAATAAGAAAACATTCTGTTCAGGAAAGAAGGTACAGAGGAAAAGGGAAAGAAGAAATGTAAGGGGAGGGGGAAGAAAAATAAAAATACATCTACATTGACAGACTTCCCTCGGGGACATGGGAGGAGTAGTTCTTTACTTCAGAGATGTTCGCACTGAAAATTTTTAACTCAAAAAATCTTCACTATAGATGTGCATGTTTAGTTACCTCCTGGATCTGGATCCCCATCAGGACTGCAAGGAAGTAACTGTAACCTTGGAAAAGGGTCTGTTTGAATCTTGGCATACAAATAAGCTGTGTGTGATAGATATTTTATGCACAATGTGAATCTCTACATCATAAGCAGTTTTATGCTGTGAGTAAAATGCCCACTGGTATTGCTACTAAGAGCTTTGTATATGAAAAGAATGAAGAATATGCAGCTGAGCACCTGAAAGTTAAACAGCAACATTTTTACTGTTAACCTCTAGACAGACAGTTATAACAAACACTCGAGGTATTTATCAAAATCTATCAAAACTTTTTCACTCTATGCCAGTGCACATATTTGCCATTTTTTCCCACATTATTTCATGCTTACTTTATGACTTCCCTGGTCCTTTTTGGTGTGAAATTGAAATAATCTGAATGTCTTATTGAAATGGATGAAAAAATAAATAACTATTTTATTAGTGTATTCACAGTCAGACAGAAAATATCCATTATTTTGGTGGTCTTTTGAAGCTTTAGGTAAACACAGCTTTGATCTAATAATGCTTGCAGGTGTCTGACTTTCAGACAAAATTAAGAATGTGTGTCCTAGGTGTCTCATCTCATAACAGCTCTTATGATGAGCAGGACACAACATACGGTAAGCTACTAGAAACACTGGGAAAAAACCCTACACACGAAGTCTGTCTTGGTCAGAGGAAAAGTCAATCTCATTCAGTATCCTGTCTCCAACTGTTGTAAAAATTGATGCCTAGGGAAGAGAATAAACTTCAACAGCAAGACATGAGTTTTGTTTTATTTAATGTATTTTGGAGCCTTCGGTGTATTTCTCTTCTATGATCTGTCCCAGTTTCACCCTGACTAAACCTCAGCAGCCACAAGACAAAGGGCTCCAGAGTTTATCTTTACATGTTATTTGAGGAATCATTTCATTTTTCTGGCTTTTAATCTGCCTCCTACTTCTTTCAGCTGGTGTTTTGTAATTCTTCCTACATTTGAAAAGACGGTAAAAAAAAAAACTTTTATGATGATAATGAATTTTATAGATGTCGATTATTTTTTCCCTATTTTGCCTCCTTACCACACTAGCTTACTTAGTCACTTCTCATGTGGAATTACTTATTTCCTTTTTTCTGAGTCTTTTATAGTTCTACTAAATCTGAGGTAAAAATGGTAAACCAGCACTCATTATTTGGTATTGCGTCAAGTTTAGATAATAAAGAAATGATGACTGTATCAATGAACTCATGGTATTTTTCAGTTCTAGGGTCCACGGGACACCACCATCATGATCTGAACACAAGATAAGTAAACACCCATGTAGTAACTTTTCCCAGCAGCCTCAGGTAAAGGCATTACCCTTAACCTTAATCAAAAGAAATCAAGGATGAAAGGAATCCATGAGAAGTGCCAAGAAATCATGCCACCCAGATTCATCTGTTGTAGCAATTTGATCTGCTTAGGTTAAAATTAATAAGGCTATATATCTGTTCCTTCTAAATGACTGTACTGCATATAGCCCGGTAGCCTAGGAAATATGGTCCTACTATTGCAGGTAACACACTGTGTGCTAAGGTAACCACACAGCCCTCAAGATTTACAGGTTTTATCTGATCTTGACCTGCCAGGAGCTTCATTAGGCTTCTTTAACTGACTGGTACCTACTTGTTTTATCTTTTGCTTATCTTTGTACAATTAAGTGATGCAACAATGTTGTATATATAGATACACACGCACACACATATGTGTATATATATATATATATATTTTTGTAACTAACAGTTAGTAGTAACAATCAGTTATTTTGAGTGGCATGAACTATATAGGACCTTAGAATTATATATAACATAGAGTAGTACAGGCATGGTAAGATAGCAGAAGCTGTGAAAATACAAGCACAGGATTGTATTCGGGGCTCCAAGGATATAAGCATTTCGTCAGTGTTTGGTTACTGTCCTTGAAGGAATTCAGTCTTGAGGGCTATGTAAAACCAGTTTTAGAGCTAATAAAAAGAACGAAGAATAAGTATCTATCTGAGTTACAGTAAAACAAACCATATAGTCAGCTTGGATATAATGTGAAATTGAGGCAAATGCATGAAGTTATTTCTAAGTCAATCTTGGAATAAAGAGGAAGAAATCAGCTTTCCCCACCACAATGTTTCTCCTAGTAAAGTACTAGGGATGCTGATGACTCCCTGACCTGAGGCAAATGATGTCAGGGACTAGAGGACAGGAGTCACTACTTCAAGGCTGTCACCTGCTATTCAGGAAATGCACTTGCACTGGGATGATGAGATCACCAGTCCTCAAACTGACAGCTCTGTGGTGGTTTTAACTTGTCTGGCAGCCAGACACCACACAGCCACTCTCTTACCCTTCCCTGCCTGGGAAATGGGGGAGAGAATCAGCTGTGTAAAAGTGAGAAAACTCATGGATTGAGATAAGACCAGTTTAATAACTGAAATAAAATAAAGATAAAAATAATAATGCCAATAATAGTGATAGCAGTAATAATAGAATATAACAATCAGTGATGCACAGTGCAATTGCTCACCACCTGCTGACTGATGCCTAGCCTGTTCCCCGGCTAGCAATCCCAGAGTAGAGAAAGATTCCTAAACTGAAGCCATACCCCATAAGAGAGAGAGACGCCAACAGTTTTCCAGCCAATCCTTGTTAATATACGGAATATGACATTATATGATATGGATTATCCCATTGGCATATCCAAATGCCAATTTGAATCTGTTAATCTTACTATGCCCCCCTCAGTTTCTTGTGTACCTGTAGACTAGTCAAACATAGGAAGTTGGAAAGTCCTTCATTTCACAGCAACAACTAAAACCATCAGTATATTATCAACATTTTTCTCATACCAAATCCCATAGTGAAACCAAAACACAACACTATTCTAGCTACTAAGAAGAAAAATAGCTCTATCCTAGCCAAAACCTGGACAAGCTCACAAAATTTTTGCTGTCTTTTGTGTGTGGTAGCCAATGAATGACTGCCTTACATTTGTAAATTGTGTATATCCTATGTGATTACACATCTCTGTGCTTGGCTAAGAATACCCAAACTAATTTACCCAAAAGCGGGACAGTGATACTGTCCAAAAACAAAGTGGTTATGTATGATACAATGTAAGTGTGTGGTGTAAATCTACATCTGAACTAGTCACTCTCACATTCTTTTGAATTCAGCAGAGAATAATAAATACTTCAAATCACTGGAGATCATCCAGTTCAACTCTCTTTCTGAATCAGGGCTGACTAGAGTAGGTCACTCTGGACCGTATCCAGTTGGATTTTAAATATTTCCAAGGCAAGAGACTTAGTAACCTTTCTGGGAAACCTGTTCCTGGTTTGACTAGCCTCATAGTAAAAGTTTTTTTTCTTGCAAGCTGCCAGACTTTCTTGTGTTTCAGTTTATGCCCATTGCTTCCTATCCTGTCACTGGATACCACTGAGAAAAGTCTGTCTGTCTTCATCCCATCTAATGCCCCTCTATCTTCTCTCAGCTTTTTATACGTACGTACAAGATCTCACCTGAGCTTTCTCTTCTGTGGGCTGAACAGTCATAGCTCACTTAGCATCTCCTTTTATGTCAGATATTCCAACACTTTAACCATATTCAGGGCCTTTCTTTGGACTTTTCCCTGTATGCCCATGTCTCTCTTGTACTGGGGAGCCCAGAACTGGAAACAACACTCTTGATGTGGTCTTCCTGATGCTGGCTAATTTGTAAATCAGCTGCAGAATGAGACAAACCATGCTGAAGAGGTGCCTATTTATGCTGCTTATAAAGAAGACTTGGGTCACAAGCAGCATGATAGATATCTGAATCCTATTCACTTTCACCTCATTTTTCTCATCTCTAAATACTATCTGCAGCTAATTCCATTTAAAAAAAAAGGCAGATCATGCTGTCACCCACTTTTCCATTAAGAAATGGTAACTAAAACATTTCCCAGAAGGTTGACATAACTGCTAAGATACTAAACAAATAATAAGAAAAAAGGGCAAAAGTAAGAAAGAATCAGAAAGAGATGATCTCTGTGATCTTGAAAATGGACCACTGTGCAACTAAGAAACCAGTAGTATTTCCACTATATATAGCGGGGGGGGGGGGCGGAAATAAAAAAATCAGCATGTACAAACTTGAAACTATAACCTCATGGTTATGTAATTTGGAAGAGACATTTTGCTGTTACAGTATTGTCAATAGTCTGATTTTCTCCAATTACCATCTCATGTATAACACATTCATAGTCATAAGAGTAAAATTCCAAGGTTATGACTGCTATCCTAACAGTGAAAACTGTGGGCTTAAGCTTTTCTTGCTTGTTTTTTTTAACTTATTGCTGTAAATCTCATATTGGCAGCACTGAAAGCTGCCTCAAAACAAATGGCAAACCTTTCCCCTCTTAATAGTTTATGCAATTTCCTAGAAAATGGGCTGCATGAGTCTAAATCTCTTCAGAGCAGCATGAAAGCTCAAGCCAGTTATCTCATTTTCTGGATGAGTGCTTTAGCCCCAAACTTCTATGCAAAAGTCAATTGATGGTATCTATGTCTTAAAAAGTGAGCCATCCTCATTTAAACATCACTTTTAAGAGATAGACTACATATTCTAATCCCAGTGGGCAGATATACTTGGTGTACAGCTAAAGTCAGGAGCTCTGCACTCAAGAGAAATGAGCACATTCTTAGTATGTTTAGATTTTCTGTCAGCTAGATATAAGCTAGCTATATAGTGTAAGATTCCTTGCTTATAGATGATAACACGGAAATTTGTTTCCAAAACACCAAAATATAACTACGGAATTTTAGACCACTCCCCACTTCTTGGATTTGGACACGTCTCTTTTAACTTCATGCTGGGTTTAGATGGAGAGGAAATCAGCTTGTCTCACCCCTAGTGTTCTGGGAAATCTGGATGGGTAACCCAAAATGAAATATCTTGTGCTAAAGCTGTAGTCCAGTCTGCATGACTGTGGGTCTAGGATCTGTGAATAACATGGATAGATATGTATCTATAGAATAAATATGTATCTAACCTATATTTTTTCAATGGCCTAGATCATTCTCTTGACAATCTAGGCAGATTTGATAAAATACTTTAGGGAATCACTTCAACACTTATCAAAACCAATCCCAACAATAACAAGGTTATCAATAATGTCTTCAGGCTTTCTTATTGTCTTAGAGAACTCTGAGGCTCCTTTTCACCATTTCTATTTTTGCATCTTGCATTTTTCACTATTCAGTTGTACAAATGGAATACTATATGCAATTTTCTTACTGAGGCTGCACTACATTTTGAAGTAAGATTCCTTATGTATTTTTACATATGTCAATACTTAAATGTGTGTTTGTTTTTAGACAGACAGAAGTTAATATGTTGCACAAGCTCATTCTATAAACGCCAAGTTTGGGAAACTATCTCTCACTGGAATTTGATATTACAGCTATTACTGCAAAAAGATAGTCTTACAGTGATAAACATTTAACTTCTCCAAATGAGTTTGAATTAAGTTCATGGGTAAGACTGTAAAAGAATGGAAGTATCCAGAAATCCTGCCAATATTTTTAATGTGATTCTCTGCAAAATACTCTTCTTTGCAGCACTGAATTTCTTCCTGTTTTGATATTTTGTTTTATGGGAAATAATTTTGAAATAAGTATTCAAGGAATACCTAAAATTATTCCTTTATTAACTTGTTATTAACAGTGTTGGAGGGAGTCAATGTCTGTAACTCAAATTAAGGATGCAGTACTGTTTTGGGTTTTTTTTGCACTGAAGTAAGATGAAAAATCAACAGCATGGATATTTGACATTTTTCATGCCCATAATCTCCATTGTCATTTCCTTTTCTTACCACCTCCAGAATGTATAAAAAATACAAATTCTTGTTTTGAGACACATAGAGAAATTTTCAATTCTATATTTAATACTTGTGTTATTGTTATTAATCAATGGAAAAAAAAAAAAAAAACCAAACCAAACAACAAAGTTCTACACTGTCTTCACACATTGTACATGACTTAGGGAGTCTGAAATAACATGTATGCTTCTGTCCTTTGCTGATCAAGAAGCACGCTCACAGAGATCTCTTGAGAGCATGAACACAATTACATCTCTTCTGTGAAGCAGCTAGATAGGAAATGTGTTATCAGATTCATTGCTTTGAAACTACTTTCCTCTCACCTGTGGTAAACTAAAAGCCTTGAATAAGTACAGTGACAATTTTCAACATATTTTGAGTGCAATAATTGTTTATTTTGTTTATTGTTGTTTTTAAAATTGCATTCAAAGCTAGATAATTTTGAGCTCTTCTCAGCATAACTCAAATGAAACATATTGCTAGAAAACAAGGTAGGCTTCCATTGTTTTCATGGTTTATAGCTCAATAAAGCATGAGGACACTTTTTTAACTGGAAGTCAATGAATGGGGATGATTGATCCAAATATTGAACAAGATAAATATGTTGATGAAAACAAATGAAGTTAGCTACTTTACAGGTTCTACTTGTAGACTAATACCTTTGCTTTACCTGTTTGAAAAAGCTCACTAGCTTGTTTCTTTCCTTGCTGGCAGTGGGGCATATAAATTAACATCTAAAAGGTGTGTTAAAAGTGAACTGAGACAGCTGTGCTAAGGCAGCAATCCTTCCCCTTTAGGATTGCACTAAGGAGCACTCAACAGTTTTTCTTTAATTCTATGAAAGAATCCTTTCAGGAATATATAAGAAAGGCAGGTGAATCAAATCTGTATGAACTGCTGAAGAAAAATGGTAGAATTATTATGTAATAGTTATTATTATGTAATAAGATACTGGACCTTCTTGTCCATTTCTATCAAATGCTATTAATTAATCCTAGAGACAAAAAATATCTAGTTATTTTTGTTATGATCATTAGCTTGTGATAGAAAATTGATAACAATAAGGTAAATTTTCTCAGTATTTTGATTTTTTGTTATAAGCACTTGATTTGGATGGTGTTTATGAAGTCATAAAAAAACCCCAAACCAACATTTAAGTATTCAGTCCCAAATCCATTTAGTTAAAAGTTATATGAACTTAATTGATACATTTACTCATATCTAAAAATAATTTTAATACATTATTTCCCAAGTGTTTTGAGTTTTTCTTGGACATTATTGGAATATCATGTGCTTCAGTAATGAATAATTTTAGTATGTCATCATAGATCATGTAGTCAAAAGCAGGAACATATTTAGGATTTGTAAGTTAGAAACAATTTAATTTAAATGTGATTGGATGTTGGTGGTATAGATTAAGCTCATTATTCTATCCTTTTGAGACTTAACATCAATACAGTCCAATGGTCTTTGACCTTTATCCCGTGGAGTTTGGCTATGCAGACAAAATGGTAAGTTTTACCTTAAAAGGGAAGATGCCATTGGCAATGCTTTATAGAATTTCAGGAAACTTAGCTTTAAAATTTTATTAGTTACCAAGAATAAGTCTCTTTTGCTCTCTGTTCACCTGTTCTCCATGGAAGAGATAATTTACCGAGGCAGAAGTCAAAAGGAAAAAAGATAAATGAAGCAAAAAAGGAATTAATTGGTATGTAGATAATGAACCAAGGTCCAATAATGCATTTCTTAGATAAGGGCAATAAGACACTGATAGAAGAAATCCATAATGAAAATACTGAATAAAAGTCTTACTCATTTATAAAGATTTATTTTAACGTTATAAAAAAAGAAGCCTGTTAAATTCAGCTCCATTGAATCTTAATTCAAATTCAGTTTCAATGTCTTTCTGCTTTATCAGCATGCAATTTAGCCTGTATATCTTAATAATTCTCCTGAAGCTATTTTGAGATGAATATAGATCAAAAATCAAAGCTAAAAGTTTAAGGTTTTATTTGACATATTCTATTTCTTGATTTTTGCTTATTGCTCACTGGGCATGTCATCAACATCAGTTTCCCTTGAAGCTATCTTGATGCTAAATAAAAAAGCATAGGTGGTTTGGAGTGTGATTCAGATAGCCAATTTTAGACATCTACACTAAGATGGAAAGAACTGCTCCTTAAAAACCTTTTTCTTATCCTTACAATGACTAATGCCTTTGTATTTAAAATTAGGCAAATATAATTAAAACTCAGATTACATAATATATTAAGGGTAAATTTAATTCATTCTTATTTATTAATTTCCTAATTTATTTATTTTTAAAATAATTGTCTATTATCTCAGAACAGTCTTCTAATATCAAGAGAATATATTTAAAAAATTTAAAAAGAAAAAGAAGGAGCTATACAAATGGAAGGAGAAGTAGAGAGAGTTAGAGGGATATGCAGACTATGGTGAGATGGAAAAACTGTTAAAATCAAACAAAGTGTACCTTAATGGTTATTAAAAGGGGTTTTGACTTTCAAAAGATGATATAAGTAATCCACAAAGGACTTAACTACCTCAACTTCTAGGCCCACCTCTTTTTCCTCTTAATTCCTTAAATCCTTGTTCAGCTGTTACCCAAGCAAAGAACCCTAATTCTCTACTTAATTCTTACCTTAATTCTCTACTTTTCTTGTCACAGCGGTTTTTGCCAAGTACACACTGCTTACCAAATTTACTGTGGGTTTATGGCTGATCTAGTCATTCTAGACTCCTTTATAAATGATGGAAAGAACAGGTACTTCCAGAATTTAAAATTTGCAAGTAAAATAGATCACTAGAACTGGAATATTATTATTAACTAATTAGGAAATCTATAACAAGATTAAATATTTTTTTCCTGAACGTTTATTTGTTTCTTCTTAATTGGCTTTACAAGGGATGTAACATGAATAGTTCTGGCATAAATTGTAAAATAGTTGATTCTTAAAGTAAATGAGATAAACTTAATCTGTATGCTTAAATAACTGCTTTTGAAGATACCCATAGGCATCCAAGTCTTGACAGTACTGGAGCCTACTTTGCATTTAAGGTGCTATCATTTTCCTGTCTATCTCCAGATCTAATACAGAGCTGTCCTTTCCTTCTGACTGGGTTCCTATAACATACTGCCAGAGAAGGAAAAAATTAATGTCAAAGACAATCATACTATATCAATGAATTCATAAACACTCTACAAGCAGTGAAGAAATATAGAAATGCAGTTTCCATTGTCCTCTATTAGGCTAACTTTGATGAGACATTAAAGAAATATTTGTAGAGATTCGGTAGGTCAAATGACACAAATAATGAAAATGATAAGTCCTTTTGCTGACAGTGCATGTAAATACAATTAGTTAATTCAAATTTATGTAGCACATATCAATGTATAAATAACACTACCTGAACACTTGAGAATCTTATTGCTGAGATGCAAATACAGTTGAACCTGGTAGACCTTTGTTTGTCTTTTCTCTCTGACTGCTTGCACATTAGAGCTGGCCAATTTAAAAAAAATCTTGAAACACTGTCTCTTTTCTTTACACTTCCACTATTGTTTTTGAAAATAGTCTTTCAAACACTTAGGGAAATTTGATCTTGTTTTCTGGGGTCAGTGCTGATCACAAAGGAAAAAGTCTTGGGCAGTCTAAACATAAACATTTTTTGCAGAGTATTCTCAATTAGACATTCAGTTTTTCATTTCATTGAAAAATCCTTATGTCAATGAAGTTAATTGAGAAAATTCCACAGTCACTGATCTTTTCCTCCTGGTGAACCTTAAACTCTCATATCTTCTCTTATAATCTAAGTCATTCTTATACATAGTCTGACTTTAAAACTGGTTGTCCATTTTCTATTTGTGAAGAGGAATACACCAATTTACAGCAGTGAACTTATGTAGATTAAAAAAAAAAAAAAGTTAGTAAAATATCCATATCATAGTCCTTTTAAATACATGCTTATTCCTATTTTTCCTTTCTCATTTCTGTGTTCTTTTAAAGTGCTTACAGGTATTTTTTCTTTCCTAGATTTAGAACAAGTGTAGTTTATACCATTACCAGTCATATGGAAACAGATTTGCACTCATGATTCTTAGAGGATCTTCTTCACCTGCAGGGTTGGTTTTTTGTTTGTTTTTGTTTTTGTTTTGTGTGTGGTTTTGTTGTTGTTGTTTGTTTTTGTTGGTTTTTTTTTCCTGAGAAATACTTTCTGAATAGGACCTGAGATCACTTAAACTACTGAATATGGCCTTGAACATTTGCCTCCTTCTGTATTTCAGTTTATTTAGCATGACATGTTTTCCTCACACCGAAGGCACTATTTTACAAAGCTATTCTCTGGTTTTGGACAAAAGAAGGAAGGGACAAGAAAAGGAAAAGGAAAATAGAAGAATTCCATCTGGAATGGATCTACAATGATCATCTGGTCCAGATGCCATTACTTATATTTTATAATATACTTATGTAACCACTTCTAAAAAAAAATTGCATTCAGCCATTAAGAATACAAGTTTCTGGTGGGTCCAACAGGGGGCAAACTAACTTAGGTCTAAATATTTTCTATTTTATAAAGCCTGTTATTCTCAAGGCTAGCATATAGAATTCCCAGAGCAGGGTACTAAAGTCTATCTTAAGCTTATATAAACATTCTTTTTTAAAACTATATATATACTTTCATTTAAAAAAAAAAAAAAAAAAGTTTTAGGGAACAACAGCATCCCATCAACCATGAATTGATATACTCTTTGAAAAACTCCAGTTTCTTGGAGAAAAAACATTAAGTGAGCTGATTACATTAAAATACCCTACCATGGCTGTAAAAAGCCAATGCTGCTATCACAGGATTACCTTCTTCAATTATTAGTTATATACCATTTTAAGCAAAGTTCAAGTATTAAATATGATTGGTCTGATCTTTGCAAACTTTAAAAGGCAGATGAACTAGTAATAGAAAAAAACATATGATGACAGATTTCCAGAAATTTCTGTGCCTTGGGTCCAGAGACAGTAAAATATCATTTGGCTGCTCCAGCTGTCTGGCACACCATTACCAACTCACAAGTAGGTCAAATTAGTGACATTTGATGAGTACTGAATATATTTAGTGTCAATGCTTTTAAATGCTTTATATATGATGTATTTCACTTCTCTATCTCAGTTAAGTTTTATCCTTTTTCAAGCTAGCATGTAAATATACTGCACAATTCTATTTTTAACATCACATTAAAACTGCTTCACAACATATGAATAATAAGTTCCTTTTATTTTCTACAAAAAGATGTACCTTTTATCCCCCAAATTGCCCAGGGCGAGGAAGAGATGTAACAGTGAATGCAGCCTTTGAAAGTCCCACTAGATAGGGTAGAAGTAGGCTGATCTACAAGAGACAGCAATGGAGTAACATAAGAAGAAATTGCACTGAAACCTAGAAAATAATGAAGAGCAAAGAGAAAAACGAGAAAATGGACAACTCTAAGGACACCTAATGTGTCTTTAGTTGAAAGAAATGGGGAAGGAAAGTGCTCTTTAAAGGCAGTTATAGTAAGGTTATAATGTATAGAACAATCTCTAAAGAGATTTGATATTCAATTTGAAAGTGAGATCTTGTTCCAGTTGATCAGTTAAGTGTGCTACACCTGTCACAGTTATGGAAAGAGAAATTGTCACTTTCTTTTTACACAAAGGTCTATATTAAATAATAGTATCTTTTGTGTCAAGTTGCTTAATTGATTTTCTATCTTTGCAAAGAGATAGTTATAAGCCAAGTAAGAATTTTTGTCCAGCTCTAATGTCATCTGCACTCTTGTGAAACAGAAGACTATGTAAACATTCATGTCGATTAATATTGTGTCAGCACTTAAGGCTGTTTCAGAAATATTAAGTGAACCAAGAAATGAGCCAGCTTTTAAAAAATTATACTTTGAGACTAAAAATAGATAATTCTAGACTATATTCAATATCCTGTTTACTACAGCTTTTAAAATCATGTGATATTTTATTTGAAATACAGTATATTACAGATAATTTATATGAATTTAAGAACTTTTATAGGACTAAACCTGCTACATAAACAGATGAGAACTATGGGACCACACACCTGCTATGTACTGGACCCTTCTAAAGTTCTAGATGAACTGAAACTTAATGGTATATATAATCCTGTTAGAAACTTTTAGCATAAAAAATCTTCCCTTTCTCTGACACACGGAGTGATAAACTCAGTTTTCATTTACTTTTTCCTTATATTTGAGGTACATGATATATATGGTAGATTTATTTTTAAATCATCCAGGGTTGTTGGTCAATCCATGATTCATTGTAAACGCTACAGCTGAAATACTCTGACAGTAACAGGAATAGTTGACATGAATTTTCTACTTGAAATGTATTAATTACAAACAAGTGTCTGCAGAATACATATGTGGATTGTGCAGCTGTCAGTAAGAATTAAATTTGTTTTGATATAGAACAGCCAGACTCTTAGTACAGGTAAGGTGTAAGTTTTCTTTGTTAATTAATCATTTCTAAAACTATTAATAATTTAACCAGGTAACTGACCAACAAATTTACATCACAGGATCTTAGGATAATTCAGGCTAGATGTGACAGCAGAACACCTCTATCCCAGCATCCTGCTTAAAGCAGAGTAATTTCTGAAGTCAGACCAAGATGTTCAGGGCTGTGTCCAGTTGCATCTGAAAAATATCTAAGGACTTTCACTACACAGCCTCTCTGGGCAACCTTCTCCACTGCCCAAACATCCTCACAGAGAAGAGATTTCTCCTAATTTCCACTCTGAACTTCTCTTACTTCTACTTATATGTATTATCTCTCAGGTTGCTCAAAGCCTCATCTGACTTGACCTTGAACACTTCCACACTTTTATGCTTAATACCATAAATATCTACTGGAATCTTGCTTTATACTCACTAGCACACTAGGGTTTATCCAGTGGTTATGTAGATTTAACTGAAATAATTGGAGGACAGTATATCTGAGCAAAGAAAGGAAAAACAGAATAACTGTACTATTGTTTTCTTTTTGAGATAAAAATCCAGTAAATCCCTCAGATTTTATTATATTTTTTATCCTTTCCTTTTTGTGATCCAATTTTCACTACTGGGACTTGGATCATACTAAACCAAATCACATTTTTTGAAAGTTCAGGACCTGGTAACCCGAAAAAGCATTTTCACGTGGAAAGAAAAAATAAATAGATTAAACTAGAGTGTACAGGAAATGAAATATATTGTTTACTTTTGGAGTTGAAATGATTGTCTTCTTTTTTTTTTTTTTTTAATGTTTTAAAGTGCTGAGAGGAATATTGAATTTAGAAGAATGTTGAAACAAACCATTTTGGCTATTCTTTGTTAAGTTGTCAGAGTAGAATGTTTCGACATCTTAAAATTATTTCTTCCTTCTGGCCAAAGGTATTTGAAACATTTCCAAATGGAATTTGATCTTCTAATAGCTTCTGTTTCCTTATTCCTCTATTTCTGATAAATGTTACAACCAACCAGAAAATACTCATCATTTAAGGACTAGTCCTCAGAAAGTAGTAGTAACTGTATTAATTAGTTGATGCTATAAGGATTCAAAGCCTTCTAAATGCAGTGCTTTTCTGTAGATTTTGAAGTTACCCACAGATTTTGAAAAAAGTTAGTCATGGTGTCAGGACATTCTCACTGAATGTTAGAAGCCAGAAGGAGAGATTGGTCTATTTTTGGATTATATTACTAGACTTTTTTCAGAATAGCTCTAATTTAGTCCAGTGAGTGATTCATTCTGCCTCTCTCATTTATTGTTGAATGGGGTCAACTTTCATCTGCAGTGCCTATTTCTGTTGACTATATTAGCTTAAAGAGGCTACCCAATTTTTCAGTGCTTAAAATCTGATGAGTGCAGCATTTTTGCATATGTAGTAAATAAAATTTTACTCATTATAAAAGCCAATGGGCAGGATTCTGCTGCTAACTATAGGTGTCTAATGCCACTTTAGATATTGTGGAGTAACCTGTTTGGATGTCAGGTTTGTTTGTTTTTGTTTTTGTTTTTGGTTTTGGTTTTGTTTTTGGTTTTGGTTTTGGTTTTGGTTTTGGTTTTGGTGTTTGTGTTTTTGGTTTTGGTTTTGGTTTTTGTTTTGGTTTTGGTTTAGGTTTTTGTTTTTGTTTTTGTTTTTGTTTTTGTTTTTGTTTTTGTTTTTGTTTTTGTTTTTGTTTTTGTTTTTGTTTTTGTTTTGTGTGTGTGTGGATTGCTTGTTTGGTTGGAAAGGGGTTTTGTTTGTTTGGTTGTTTTTTTCCCCTATAAATAGAGGTCTTTAAAAAGTCTGGTGCCATGCCTTCCAGAATCACTCAGAGGTCTTTTACAGCCAAAGGTTTACCAACAGCTTTATATTTAGTAGTAAAATCCCACTGTTTGTTAAAAAGGCCTTAGTGCAGTTTCTTAAAGACTGGACTCCAGTATCAATTTAGGTATTCCAATATCTTAATGTAGGCATGTTATGACTTGACATGAATATTTACACTGATCATCATGGGAATTTAGAAACCTGGTTCACATATATGCACCTACTTTTACACTTTTTTGGATGTCTGAGACCTGGTGCTGTATCCCACCCTTGCTGATGTTTAAAGTAAACAAATAAACAAACAAAACTCTTGAAAACACCCAAACAAAAACAAAAACAAAACCCAACAACAACAAAAAAACACAGAAAAACAACAAAAAAAAAACCCAAACCAACAGGCTGAAGTCACAACCTGACATGTTATGAATCGTCTTTAAAAGTTTTTTCTATTTATACAGCTAGAATTACTAATTCCCATTGTTGCATCTTTTGTGACTACAATTACAGAGCCTAGACAAAATATTATGATGTAAGAACCACAGAAAGAGCTTCAGAGTCTCCTGAAATCAATGCAGTTTCTCTTTGATAGCATAACTAATTTTCTCAAGAGAGTATCTGCAATTTGTTAACACACTGATTTATTTTCGTAAGGGAAAGCTCCAGTTTTCAGTTCTGGTAATTTTTCACCTAGCCACTACAAGAATAACACCTATAAATTTGCTCTGACACCTGCTCAGTCTAAGCACAGAGAAGTCTTTCAGCAATCATAACATACTCTGAGGAGCTGCTATCTTAAAAGACACTACAGCTACCTCTCTAACACACCCTGCTAACAACTGTCCATAATGGTAGCACAGCACGTGAATAAAACCACCTCTGCATACACATTTGTAAGAATATAGCACTGTTCAATGTCACTTGTAATGCTTTCCTTTTTATTTTTTTTTTTTTATTTTTTTATTTTTTTTTTAGAAATCCAAAAACTACAGCTGGCTTGTCTCATTTCAGAGTAGAGGAAAGAGACCTGAGAAAATGTGAAATTCTATCTAAGAAAAGGTCACTATTATGTTGTGTGTGGTAATAGGTGTTAAAACAGAACATGTCTTCTTAATATTGATGTTCATCTTCTTCATAAGTTATCACCTTTTCAAAACAAAAGTAAAAACCATGAAATAATTATGCTGCAAGTCATTTATTTCTTTGTGAATCTGCATTCCAAGCTGGCTTTTGTTTTGCTGCCTTTTACTTTAAAGAACTAGACAGATTACTATTCTAAAAAGAAGGTAGGGCAATGAAAATTAAATTAATAAAAATGAAAGTTCTGTTCTTTTTACCACTGTTTCCTGATAACATTTTAAAAAGGGCAAGTGTGATTATTCCACTTCTTTCAGGATTTTATTGGAAAGTAGAGAAATTGATGGGAAAGGATTGAAGAAATATATTTCTACTTGTAGACGGTTGACTCCAGCCAGTAGCCAAACACCTATACAGGCACTCTCTCCCTCCCTCCTTGCCATACCCCAAGAATCTGGGGGTACAAAGTAGGATCAGAAAAAGTGACAAAGCTCATGGGTTGACATAAACACAGCTTAATAGATGAAGGAAAGAAACCAGTGAAGTAAAAGAAATAAGTCATCCCCTCCTACAAATGGCCCAGTGGCTGGTGTCTCTCCAAACAATGTCCATCTTGGAAGACAACTCCCCTTCCCTTCTTTTTCTCCCTTTACTCCAATGTTGTATGGCAAGAAGTATCCCTTTGGTCAGCTTGTTTCATGTGGCCCTGCTGTCTCCTCTCCCAGTCTCTTGCCCATCCCCAGTCTCTCCACTAAGTGGGGCAGAGTAGAAAAAAAGAGAAAGTCTTGACACTATGAAAGCACTGTTCATCAGTAGGTGAAACCTTGGTGTGTTATCAACACTATTTTAGCCATAAACCCAAAACACAGCCTGATACAGGCTGTTATGAAGAAAATTATCTCCAACCCAGCTAGACCCAGTGCATGGTTTAGTCTTTTAAATTGTCTAAAGCCAGCACTATATTTACTGTTTTCTTCTTGTCTTGAATCCTTCCTCTCTGATCTACATACATTCTTCGGACTACTTCTTAAAAAAAACCACCAAAAACCAAAACCAGAAAACAATCTACCTTTATCTAAATTCATAAACTAATCTTAACTTTCCTAATATTCTTTCCTAAGAGTTCATACTTCAACACTTTCACTATTGCTTGCATCACTTTAGGGAAACACAAGTAATTTTCTATTCTATATTTAAAAAATAATGTCTACATTCTATATTTAAAAAATGTATATTCCGGAGCAGTAGGTTTGCTACTATTTTGCATATTCATTTGAATGTTATTATTTTCTGCTGGGACAGAAAAAGTAATTTATATTTACATAGAGATAAAAACTTATCAGCAACATTATTTCACATTCTTTTTAGGTCAGAAGTCCACAATGGCAGCTAGCTGCACTACAGCCTCCAAATGACTAGTGAGTGGTAGACTATGTGTGTAGAAACAACAAAAAGTTTAAAAAAAAATAAAAAAGGACAAAAATACTATTAAAGTAGGATATGTCATGATTCCTTATCTAGCAGCTCATCCAGATTGCAGCATATATCCATGTGCACCTTCTGAATGATACACACAAACTGAATGATAAAGAACAACGAGTAAATCTTGATGGCTCACAAAGGTGAGTCAGAGTGGAGAGACTAATTACTGTCAGCTCCTGAAAGCTACAAAAAGTCATATTCGAAATCTATATACAATCTGGTAACATCTGGTAACAATTGTAAACAAAACAGATTCTCCCAGTCAGTCCCTAGACTGTTCAGGAAACAAATGTTTATCCACACTCAGTGAAAGTCTGAAAGGATTACTTCACATTTTCAAAATCAATCAGAAAAGCCAGGCTGAACTAATCAAAACTGGGGAAAAAAAAATCTGAAGTAATACCATTTCTGTATTGGTATAAATGTTCTAGGTCCTAATAGATAAAGAAGAAGTAGATATAAATTCTGTGTATATGTGTTGGGTTTGGGGCGGGGGGGGGGAAGGGGAGGGGGTGGGAAGCGGGGGAAGGTGTTTTTGGTAGTGGGGGAAGGGACCACCTTATGAGAGTGAAAGCTCCCCCGACCCCAAGGCTACATCCCCCCCAGCCCAGACTGAGCTAATTAGCAATAGAAAAACACCTATGCAAATCCATGTTTGTTAGGGGAAGGCCTGTTTGAATAGAAGAAGGTGAAGAGAAGCAGGATGAGAAGTCATTGACCTGAAGAAAAGCCAGCCATCAGTCTAAACAAAGAGAGAGCTTTGTTGCCAGAAAGAAGGAGAAGAAGGGAAGGACAGAGAACCTCAGACACCCAGTTCAACTCATGGAGTAGCATAAGGCAAAGGAGGTACCCTGCAGCCCATGGAAGTTCAGTGATAGAGCAGATATCCACATGTAGGCCATGGAGGACTCCATGCTGGAGCAGAAAAGCCAAGCCCAAGGGCAAGTGTGACTGAAATTTAGACCCTAGAGTCACTCAATGCCAGAGCGAGGCTGGACCCCCAGAGCCGGGGGAGGAGATGCACAGGAGTGGAGACCTATCTGCACACCTTGAATGTCCCCATGCCAGAGCTCGGAGCTGTGCCCGAATAGGTTCATGTCTCCATGGGATCTTGTTCCTGGATTTCCATGCCGGCAAGAGCACGAATAGTGAACTGACTGCAACCCCCCATTCCTTATTTCCTGTGCCACTGGGGGGACGGGAGAAAATGGGAGGGGTGGTGGGAAGGTGTTGTAAGACGTGGTTGTTATGTCTCAATGTGCTACTCAGAGGAATAGCAACAAATTAAATTTATTTTTCTTCCCCAAGTTGAGTTTGTTTTGCCCGTGACCATAACTGGTGAGTGAGCCCTTCCTGTCCTTCACCGTAATCCATGGCCCCTTTGTTGTCACTCCCATCCCATCTCACCGGGTGGGGGGAGTGAGTGCAGGACTGCATGGTCTACCTGTGTCTCTCTTTTAGTCATATCTAGTATTAAGAAAATATTCATTAATGTTCAGCAAATTAACATATTAATTCCTTACCTATTGTCTTAAAGAATACTTGGAACAGATTGGCAGACAGTTCATAAAACATAAAATTAATACTGCAAATTGAACTATTAAAATGAAAAAAACCCACCTTCTGCAAATGCCACAATGCTTGCGATTTATCCAAAGTATATCACATATATGGTAAGTTTTTTGATCAGTGTTGACTTGTGATGTATCAGAGAGGAAGAGTGATTTCTTGTTTATGAAATGTGATGAAAATACTTCCATAAAAATAGATAGTTCTACTGTGTTTAGTTCTCATAACTTATGTTTTTCCTGTCTCATATCAGCCAGGATCAGAAGTCAGGATTTAAGGAAAATTCACCTTGCCACTCAGGACAGTAATGTGATTAGTCACCCATAAACAGAGTTCATAGGCAATTCCATCTTTCACAGAAACTATAAATTGGTACAACAAAATAACTTCATAAAAACTTTGCCTGTAGGGTTGACATGTTTTGCTCACCTTTTGTCTTTGGATCATTGTCCACATTATATTCAAAACATTACTACAACTGAAATGGAGAACACTGCTTCTATGAAATCAAGGATTTGTTGCTACCCTAAATAAAACGTTAGCAATCTAAGTGAAATATAATTTATTATTGCTCCGGTTACACTAACACTTTATTCCCAATTAATACAGAAAAGTCACATTAATAATATGCTTAAAATGAATGCACGAGAAAATGTATTAATATCTACATCTTTACTTCAGTCTTATTGGTACTCTTACAGTGTCCTCTGGGTCATAAGGATAATGATGTCATCTTCCTCAATCAGAAGGGTGATACTACACTATAACCATTTTGCTTGGTCAGACCTTTATTATATGTGATATTCACAGAACTGAAGCTGAAGCAGGGCAAGAAACAGTTGTTTCAGTGGTAGATAGTTGTTACACTTTGGCCAAAGTGAGCTTTGACTAGTCCTGAGACTTCTCATGGTAAAGTCAATATGAATCCTACCTTCTTGTACCAGCAAAAATGAAAACATGTTTAATGAGTTATAAACCCAAGTACAATAGGTTACATATTTCTTCACTCCTGAACGCAAATCTGGAATGAGAACAGCAGTTTTCTTGGTGAAGAAGCCTAAGCTGAAGCAGAGCACAGACCTCCAATGTGCTGACTACAAGGATCCTAATCTGAACTGCTTGATTTGGTGACCATTTGTCCTTGATTCATTTTTATAGGAACAGTGCCTAAATTGCATCGATGACATGACAAGCATCACAAAAGCCATCATCCCACTGGATTTGAACAGACTTCTATAGAAGGAAAATATTTATTTTTCACAAAAAAAAACCCGCCACTTGTTAATTATCAAATCCTTCACAACATGCGTGAACTTAAGTAACTGTAATATGAGCATATTGGAATAAAGAACAAAAAAAGAAGAAAACCCATTCCATTCAACATTAGTGTCAGAAAAGGCTAAATAGTTTGGTAGAAAGTGGTAGTAATAAAAAAATACATATTAATGCCATTATCCAGATAGGCTCATAGTTAAAGTTTAACAAGCTTATGACCTAACCAACTGAGAACAGAATCTTAAAATAAGAAACTCAGAGTAATATTATTAAGATGCAGAAACATATGTATTTACAAATTACAAAACCTCATGCTTTCTCCATCACAGTGCATCAAGCTACTTTGATGATTTTATGGGATAAGATATCTAATACCCCTTTTTGGCAATCACTGTCACTTACAGTAGCAGATGTTTGATTTGAGAAGGCAATTCTTAAATTCTGAGTAGCAAATTACAGTCATACCGTACAGCTTGTTAAATGATTAGTATATAATCATATATTTATTCTTAGATGTTTCACTTCTGGAACAGCTGAAATGTTTTGAAGATCTATTTTTTAACAGGGACATTAGCAAAGATGTGTCATGGTTTAACCCCAGCCAGCAATTAAGCACAACACAGCCACTTGCTCACTGCCCTCCTCCCAGTGGGATGTGAGAGAGAAACAAGAAGAAAAATAAAACTCGAGGGTTGAGTTAAAGACAGTTTAATAGGATAGAAAAGGAAGGAATAATAATGATGGTGATAATAATAGTAATAGTAATAATAATAATAAATATATACAAAACAAGTGATGCACAATACAATTGCTCACCATCTGCTGACTGATGCTAAATCAATCCCCAAACCACTATGTCCCCCAACCAGCTCCCCCCACTTTATATGCTGAGCGTGATGTCATATGGTATGGAATATCCCTTTGACTCCCTTTGGTCTGTTGTCCTTGCTGTGCCCCCTCCTGGCTTCTTGTGGACTCCCAGCTTCCACTGACAGGGCAATATGAGGAGCTGAAAACACCTCGACTTGGTATAAGCACTGCTTATCAACAACTAAAAAATCAGTGTGTTATCAACATTATTCTCATCCTAAATCCAAAACACAGCTTTACACTATCTACTAGGAAGGAAAATAACTTTATTCCAGCTGAAATTAGGACAAGCTGTAGCATAAAAATTCATCATTTCCTGGTCAACATAAGCATGCATGTGTTTCAGTATTTTACAGTAAAGTACATCAAGGACATGTATCTATTGCAGGAATGTGGTTAAAAATAACAGGTATTTCCAGAAACAAGCTTTATGAAATGTCTGCTTAACTGAGCAACTGTTTTCTTTGACTGAATATCTGAAGATAAAAATAAATAAGTAAAACTATGAAGCATATCTGCCCAAATATATCTTTTCTTGCAAGCAGTAGCAGACAAAAGAGGTAACAGGTACTTAAATATCAGTGTTGAAGACAACTATTAATCATCTAGATGCTTCCTTAAACGAGCTTTGTAAACACAATTATATAGTACAATTACCAAATTCCTTAAACTGAAGAATGTGTATTTCTAATCCAGAAATAGTATTTCTTTGTATGTAGATTGTGCAGGATTTCAGCCCTTATTAGAACACTAGTGACACAGAAATGGGGGGGGGGGAAGAGCTTTTTTTAATTATTATTATTTTCCTAGTGATATCAGCTGTGCTAATTGTATAACTTGCAAAAAGGACAGAGGAAAATAAGTGCAACTGCACTGAAAGAAACACTGATAACCTTCAGTAAAATAAATAAATATGAGAGAATTATTTTCTTTATCTTGGAATATGATTTCCTTTCAAAGCCATAACTTTGTATCTTTATGCATTTCCTCTGTATGTATACATATATTAGAAGGAGAGAAACTGAAAGAAGTAGTAGTGTGAGAACAGAGAGATGCTAAAAGTATTATCTTATTATGCAAATAAAACATTCATAAAAATAAGTAAGATATTTTTATTTGCTCCCTCATCTGGTTCATGTCATCATGATGTGTAAAATCAATTACTCTGAACCTTAGAGTATCTATTCTCATTTACATATTATTAAAATTACTGTACTCTAATTAAAGCATGACTTTCTATTTCTAATTTAATTTAAAGAAAAAAACAAGTGAATAAAAACTAAACATATGTAATTCAACCCCCATATCTGAATTTCAGGTAAGTAAAAGTAAAAGTAAAATTATCTGAAGATAATGGTGAAGGAACAGAATAATTTAGTGCTTTCAAGTCAAGGAAATCAAAACAGTTTCAAGAATAAAAGGCAAGAATCTGATGCATCTTACAAAGAATTGAGAATAAATTATAAAGAAACAGTAATAGATTAGAAGAGAAAAAATTAGTTATATATAGTTAATTCTATAAAGAACAAAATTCTTAAGAAATAAGTCAATTGTATAGCTGTTGGGATAAATACCTGCTGTGGCTTAATCAAGTTTTGTCCTGCACTTTAATCAAGTCCTGCACTGCTAGTCAGAATTTCACTAGAACACTTAGAAACAGGAGACTCTGCAAACCTTCTTTATACCATAATCCTTCAAACTTTTTGTCTTACAACCAGTCTTGGATGTTCATAGAGTGCTTGTGCATCTACTTCATATAAAAATTCTACAAAGCAACATCTAATTACTAAACAGAAGATTAATTTTAAACAAAGTTATTTGCTTCATCTTAGACTTACACTTTTCATAAGCTTGTGGATGAAGCATACACGGCTTTCACAGAAAAGTCCTTCATGATCAAAGTCACCTCATAAGAGCAGAGGGGTCACAGCCTCCTTTGGACATCCACCTACTCCGGCATGGGGTCCTCCACGGGCTACAGGTGGACATCTGCTCCACCATGCACCTCCACAGGCTGCAGAGGGACAGCCTGCCTCACCCTGGTCTTCACCACAAGTTGCAGAAGAATCTCTGCTCCGGAGTCTGGAGCACCTCCTCCCCTTCCTTCTTCACTGACCTTGGTGTCTGCAGAATTGTTTCGCTCCTCTCAAGCTGCAAAGTGTGCTTTTTCTTCCTCTCTTTCCTTTTTTTTTTTTTTTTTTTTTTTTTTTTTTTCTTAATTCTGTTATCACAGAGGCGTTACTGATTGGCTCAGCCTTGGCCAGAGGCAGGTCCATCTTGGAGCCATCTGGCGTTGGCTCTGTCGGACATAGGGGAAACTTCTGTCACCTTCTCACAGAAACCACCCCCATGCCCCCCACACTACCAAAACCTGGCCATGCAAACCCAGTACAATAAAATATGATTTTTTTAAACATGTTTAGAGAAGAACAATAAGGGAACAATCAATCAAAAGGTACAGCATGAGAATAGAAAGTAAAAATGTGTGAGCTATAAAAAGGAAATAGTTTATCATTAACTGTATGTTTAATCCTTCTCTATCTTTATTAGAAATATATACATAATGGAATGTGAAGAAAGAGAAAAAGGTGTAAAAGTACTTTCAAGAAAGAGGAATAGTGGTTAAAAGACATCAGGGATTATCCATGTTTATTTATCAAGGAAGAATCCAAAAGGGTTCTACAGAAAATAGGCTCTTGTTTTTGAAAAGCTGTACCTTCCATAGGTAAAAATATTGGATGGCAAGAAAATGATAATAGATATTTTTATAAAGAGATGTTTTTTTCTTTCTTTTAAATATTTCACTTTGCTTAGGAAATTATTGAAAAAATCTTCCAAAATACAAATAAGTAAATCCACATTAAATGTACAATTATACAAAAAAACTCTTAAATCAGTAGCTGAAGTGCTCCATATCTTAAAAAATTCTTGTTGATGTACAACTTTTAATTAAAAGCAGTTAAAATGGATCACAATTATTCAATCTTTTCTGTCAGTTTTGGATCATCATGGACATATTATGCATTACAAACATATGTATCTATGAGCTGATATCACCAGTGGTTTGCAGAGAATTGATCATTTTATTATAATAGCCATTAGAATTCTTTGTATCACTGTTGCTATGTAAAAAAGCTTTTTATATAAATGATAAACTACAGGTAGTTGATAAATATTCTTTCATTTGACTACCTCAAATCTCTAAAATGTAACTAATAAGCTTCTAGAAATCTGGTAAAATTGTCAGTTTCACTATATATTGATCATCTTTTTAATGAGTAATCATGCAAGACATCAATTATTATTCAATGACAGAAATTTCTTAGTTATTTTCAGACTAATTTAATTCACAAATACCTTTATCTGTCTAATCACATCTCTATGTGAAATAAACTACTTGGCATTTCTTCACCTATCAAAAAAGTCACTAAGAAAGAAAATTAGTGTCTTTGCAGGTCTACCAAATGATCTAAAACTTTAAAGAAATAACAAAATATATTGGATTGTAGCCTGTTAGAAAGAAATTATGGCAGCTAGGATAAAGGAGTTTTTGAAATATTATCATATTTACTATTTAAATAAAATTAATCCAAATTAAAAAATAGGTGGATAATACAAAGGATGCCTTAAATTCCCTCCTAGTACACTAAAATTAATTAAATAATAAGTGTCAGATCCATAAGTTTAAAGGAAAATAAATGAAAAAAAAAATCCTACACATCTCAGTTAGGTATACTTAACATATATATATATAAGGTATATGCACGTAAGTATATCTAACTGAAAGGAAGATATTTAATAAGGTAGTCACTTAAAGCCTCTATATGGGACCTAACTGAATAGAGAGAAACAAACATCTCTGAAGTGTTATCTTAAAAAGCATACCTATGGAAACTGAGATGTTCTCTGCTGTGCAACTCCAGTCCTTCTGGTGAATAATTTTTTCCTGAATTTATCAAAGCTTCTTTCAGAAATTAAAGCTCAAAGTAAAGATGAAGAAATTAGAAGAAAGAAAGGATGTTGTAGAACTGATTCTCATCCTAGTTTTCCATCAGCATGTAGTTCTTGGGAACTAAAAAACTTTTGAGTTCCATACTTACAAAGCAGAATTTACTTGCATTAAAACTAAAAATCAAAGGTCAGATTTGTTTCTGATGTCTTTTTATTTATGTGTATTACATCTAAGCTACATGCTGTGTCATCTCTACCTTATTCAAGTAGAGTTGATGAAAGAGTAGGGATATCTGGATACAAACCCCTACCTTTCTGTACATTTCTTCCATGCATTACTCTATCAGCCTATGACATCACACTTGAATGTCACTGAAGACAGAAGTATACGTAATAGACTATCCATTTAAAATGCATTTTATTTGGTTATTGAACAAGAAATATTTAACATATATATATTTGAAGAACGATACTTCTAAACACAAAGATGCACTTCAAATCCTAAAGGTACGTAGTTCGCAAAATGTTCACTAGTAAAGAAGAGCTGACACGATCATAATCGTCTTTTCTGTAAATGTCTTATTATTTTTCCTTGCAATTTGCTAAAAAGTTAAGATTTCCATGTTTTAGGTTGGTTTGGTTTTGGGTTTTGATTTTGGTTTTGGTTTTGGTTTTATGTTTGAGTTTTTTGTTAGGATTTTTTTTTTTTTTCATTTTTTGCTTGCATTACACACATAGAAATGTAAACCAACAGATGTTAACAGGACATTAATATATCATCATGGATGTCAGAGGAACTCCTAAGAAAATTTAAATGATCTAATGGGACCTCATTGTCCAAAATAAATGTCATTTTCCAATTATTTGACAATGAATGGTTACATAGAAAGGAATTAGGATTGTAGTATTAATTGTCAGAATGGCACAATTTCCTCTGCCATGGCAGATATTATTCTTGTCCCCATAGAATAAATATTTATAGCTGATTTGTTAAAAATTAAAGTGACAAGAAAGATACCAATCTTGAGTTAAACTATTAAGTACATTTTGTGCTGACTTCAGAAATGGGCCTATCTTTGAGATTTCTCACTCATCACTCAGCATGATTTCAAGACTCGTCCTCTGCTATTAGGGCACTAAATCTCTTTCTAGTTGCAGACCTGTGGGTGGATCTAGGGCTTCCCTGCTAGTGCCAGAAGCTGCAAGCCTCCAGCCTTTGCAGGACTCTACACTCCCCACTCTAGCAGGCACAGACTTTGCCTGCCCTTTGCTTTAGTTAGGGGTTTGGGCTCTTGAAGCTGCACAGTTTTGGAGAAGGTCTGGTTATCTTTTTCTGTTGATCCCTGCTGCTGCATAAACTGCTGGCAAGGAAAGTATTTCCTGCTGTCCCAGCTTCAGTAGGTGATAACAGTGAAACAGTAAAAAAAGCCACAGAAACTTAAAATCTAGATAGATTCAGTGCAATTGCACTAATTAATGGAAAAAAAACATAAAGCGTTATTGAACACAAATTTGCAATAACCAGATCAATTAGAAAAAAAGTCTCTATGACTACCAGAATCAATGGGAATTTAGGAGTTTATATGTTGGGAAAATATTCTGTGCTCCATTTTATTTTCCTTTATTTTGTTTGTACTGCCAATTGTTCTTCAAAATAGGTTGTCAGTCGACGTAGATGCAGGGAATCATTCATATTTTTAAATTGCCATGAATGTAATGAAAAAATAACCAGTATTTCAAGCCATTTGTGACAGAAACACATTTTTTAATGTTCAGTGTTCACCCTCTTATGGTCTTTTGGAAACCTCTTCCTTTGGTCATAATGTAGGACCCTTCCAGCAGTGAGCAAATTTTGTGACTTCTAAGTATTCTGTGGCTAAAGCATCCTCTGAATGAGAGAAAAAATGTTACAGGGGAGGTAAAAGAGGTTTAGAAATGTGATATTATTCTTATACTCCATATATTCCTTACAGTTTTTCTAAGTGATTAGCTGTGACTTTGATCACCCAAAAACTTACCAGATACAATATAAATAATGCTGACCTACTTTGGTATTAAAAGTTGCAGTTTAAAAATTCCCATTTTCAGAATACTCAAAATCTCTCAACTTACTATACTGCAACAATTTATTGCGGGAAATAAATTTTCTGTTGATATGCTCCTCTTCAGCTCCAAAAGTTTAGACTTGGAGATTTTGGCTGAATAAAATATGCCATGAAAATCGGGAAGCTATTGTAATAAAATGAAAATGGTTTTATAACAGAAGTAAATAGAAAAATCCTTTATATGTTTATAGAATATTATGTGGAGAATTAAGTTGTTTTTCCTACTGAAATCACACAGAGATACGCTGTTCTAAGGCTCCCTTGCTCATCAGTAATATGAAAGTTAACATCAACAGTATTAGCAGAGTGACCTCTAAAGGTAAATACTACCCCTGGCTAATTTCAGTTTATTACCGAGGTAAGGAATATGTATCTGATAACATTCCCTATTTCTATACTGCAGTTATATAACTAATTTTCTACCTAGAAAAATAATATTCTCCTAGCAATAAATATTCATGAATTCGTACATTCAATTAAAAAAAAAAAATAATAATAATAAAAAAAAGACAACACCACACATCAGATCTTGAAAACAGGGTGAGATTCTCAGGATATCTGATGTAGGCCTACCACAGCCAGGAGGTGGTCAGGACCCAACTACAACCTTAACAGGCTATGAAGATAGGGACAGACTTTTTAGAAGGGCCTCTAGTGATAGGACAAGGCGCAATGGTTTTAAACTCATAGAGGGCAGATTTAGACTATATGTAAGTGTCATGGAGGCACTCACAAAACAGACAAAGCAGTTACTTGTATGGGATTTATTCTAACCAAAATGAGTTAGCACTCCAACAAACAATATTGCAGGTTTGGATGTCAGGCAGGAATAAACTACTATGCAGCTGACTTAAGAATTCCTAATTTTTTTCCAAATATTCCTCTGCAATGATGACTCAAAATACACATTCACTCACTGCTAAGATGAGGGCTCTCAGTCCCTGGGAAGTTACCTCAGGCGGGTCCCAACCCAAGGGAGGGTCCCCGACTGCAGACCTGCTGCCCTGAGAAGGGCAGAACTCTCTCCACTTGCCCTCCAGCAGGGCTCCCTTTATATCTGAGTCGAGTCTGACCTGTGCAGTCAGGAAAACAAGGAAAGCTTGTGAAAAAGCAAGGTAGCAAAGAAAACCTTGCAGAAGCAATGGCGTGCAACAATCAGGTTTCAACAGCCCCAGACACGAGGCAGGGTGAGGGTGCATCTGCCACATTAAGGGAGAAATTTTTTACACTGAGAGTGGTGAAACATTGGCACAGGTTGCCCAAAGAGGTGGCAGAAGCCCCATTCCTGGGAACATTCAAGGTCAGGTTGGGTGGGGCTCTGAGCAACCTGGTCTAGTTGAAGATGTCCCCGCTCACTGCAGGGTGTTTCACCTTTAAAGACCCCTTCCAACCCAAACCATTCTATGATTTTATGATTCTATGACAAAATACACAAAACCTGAGTGATGGGCCTTGGCATGGGTGATAGATCAACAGGTGACAGGAGAATAATGTCTGCAATTGCTGGAGAGGTTTATTGGGATATTAACCTATTTGGAAGTCAGCCTGTGATGTTATGTGGCTATAAAACCCACACAGCCATAGAAACCTGGGGAACACTGTCAAGCCTCTGTCCAACATGCATAGAAACAGGTGACTCGAGATGTGCCCTGCCCACAGCTTGACACATACACTAGTGAGAATGAGTGCTGTATCTCCTCAGACTGAGCTGTTTCAACTCACTGATATGGTGACGGGGACAGGATCTCAGCTAACTGTGACCGTGCATGTGTGTGTGCATGTTCTTGTGTTTGTAAAACTTTCCTTGACACAGCTTCTCACTTGCTCGGTCGGCTTCATAAATTGAGTTTACTAGGACCACATTATTTGTTGTTCCTTTGTCCTCCATGGCAGTGTAATCTATTATGCCTATTCTTACTGCCCTGTCTTCAGCTCCTAGGAGTTAATATATGTTACTCTGATAAATAAGACAGTACTTCAGTTAATTTAGTATGAAACTAGTACTCCTAATAAAATGTTGTCCTATCACTGATTTCATTTAAGGCCTAGAGACAGTTTTATAACTGCCATACATGTATGAGTTATACAAATTCCTGGGTAGTTTGAAGAATTGTGTATCTTCCATTGCTTCAATAGCATTCCAGTAAATCTAAGAGTGTCTCCTCCCTTTGTGTAGACATTGCTTTTCTCTGTCAATCAGAGATGATTAAGACTTAACAGAAATCACCCACAGATGCCTTCTATTTTTAACAGATGTAAACAGAGCAGAGTATTGGACCTGATCACCCTCAGGTCACTGTTGTAAGTCCTCAAATCTTAATGAGTAAGAAAATCTTAACGAGTAAGAAGAATATAGGTTTAAACATGATAGGACAAATAGGGCACTTTTAATCAGATACTCTGACCTACTGTATGAATTAGGCCATGAGATTTCCTTTTATTACTACCAGTTTCACACCAAATAATTGTGGATGAACTTCATTCATGTCAGTCATTGGAGTTACTGGTTGTATTGGGTTTACATGGCCAGGTTTTGATTGGGGAGTGGTCTACAGGGGTGGCTTCTGTGAGAAGCTGCTAGAAGCTTCCCCTATGTCCAATAAAGCCAATGCCAGCTGGGTCCAAGATGGACACGCCACTTGACAGAGCTGAGCCAATCAGTGATGGTAGTAGCGCCCCTGGGTTAATATATTTAAGAAGGGGAAGGAAAAACAATGTACAATTGCAGCTAGAGAGAGAACATGTGAGAAACAACTCTGCAGACACCAAATTCAGTTAAGAAGAAGTGGGGGGAGGAGGTTTGGGTGGTTTAACTCCCATAGTTTGCAGGCAAACATAGTTGCTCTCTCACCACCTCCCACTCCCTCCAGGAAGTAGGGGAGAGAGTTAAAATGATAGCTGCAAGGACACTCACAGGTTGAGACAAAAACAATTTACTAACTGAAATAAAATAATAATGATAATAACAGTAATAACAGAATATACAAATGAATGATACACAATACAATTGCTCACCACCCACCGACCGATGTCCAGCCGGTGCCAGCTAGCGATCCCAGAGCAAAAACACTCCCAAAACTGAAACTGCAATCCCAGAAGAGCAAGCTTAAGTGATCCCTTAGAGAATACCTCCACTTCTGGTCAGTCCTGGTTAATATACTGAACATGACATTTCATGATATAGAATATCTCATTGGGACATCCAAATGTCAATTTTGGGTTTTGCTTATTACTACGCTTCTCCCCTCCCAGTCCTACTGCACCTGTGAACCAGTCAAACACTATAGCCTTGGGCTCCAGCTGCAACTAATAACACTAATACTTTATAAATATTCTTCTCATAACAAATCCTACACTGAAACTAAAACAGTTATTCTAGCTAATAAGAAGAAAATTAACTTTATCTTAGCAAAACCAGGACAGCATCAGCAACTGAGGGTTGCTCTTCTGCAACAGCTTTGCAGAAGACAACATGATAAGGATCCTGGTGGACAAGTTGAATATGAACCAGCAATGCACTCTCATGTAAAGGGACATGGCCTTCTAGACTGCATTAAAAAGTTTGCCAAGATGTCCAGAAAAGTTATCTTTCCCTGATACTAATCTTCATGATGTTGCATATGTGGAGCACTAGCTCCACTTTTGGCCCACCTATTACAAAAGAAAGACTGACAAATTAGAATGAGTTTAGCAGGAAGCCATCAAGTTAGCTGGGGGTTGGAGTTGAGGAAGTCAAGTTGAAAGAGTTTCTTTTGATTTAAGGCAAGATCTTATGCTGTATTCAGCTACCTGATGGGAGGTACTATCCCTGGAGATGCACAGAAAATGGGCTAGAAGCAACAAACTCAATTTGCAGAAAATAAAATTATAGTTAGCTTGGAAGGGAAAAACATCATAAAAAGGGTCGTCAGATATTGCCCGGTGAGACTGTGGAACTTTATTCTGTGAAAATTTTTTCTGTGGAAAAACTTTAAATTTTACCTTAATAAATCCGGTATAACTTCAAAGCCACCCTTGCTTTGATCAGATTATCAAAGTATTGTACCAGATTACCTGGAGACATTTCTATCAACAAAAAAAAAATGATACAGTCCCCCACAACATCCTTCTCTCTAAGGTGCAGACGTATGTCTTTGATAGGTGGACTTCAGTGGATAAGAAATTGGCTGGATGGTCATATCCAGAGGGTAGTGGTCAATGGCTCAATGTTCACATGGAAGACAGTGACAGTGTCCCTCAAGGGTTCTTACTGGGACCAGTGTTGTTTAATATCTTAATTAATTATATTGACAGTGGGATTGAGTGCATCCTTAGCAAGTTTGCTGACGATACCAAACTGAGTGGTGCAGTCAACGTGTCAGAGGGACAGGATGCCATCCAGAGGGACCAGGACAGACTGGAGAAGTGGGCCCAGGTGAACCTCATGAGATTCAACAAGGTCAAGTGCAGGGTCCTGCACCTGGGATCACACACACAGAATCACACAGAATGTTAGGGATTGGGAGGGACCTCAAGAGGTCATTTAGTCCAATCCCCCTACTGGAGCAGGAACGCCTGCATGAGTTCATACAGGAAGGCATCCAGGTGGGTTTTGAATATCTCCAGAGAAGGACACTCCACAACCTCCCTGGGAAGCCTGTTCCAGTGCTCTGTTACCCTCACAGTAAAGAAGTTTCTTCTGAAGTTTAAGTGGAACCTCCTGTGTTCCAGCTTACACCCATTGCCCCTTGTACTATCATTGGACATCACTGTGAAGAGCCTGGCTCCATCCTCCTGACATTCACTCTTAACATATTTATAAATATTAATAAGGTCACCCCTCAGTCTCCTCCAAGCTAAAGAGACCCAGCTCCCTCAGCCTTTCCTCATAAGGGAGATGCTCCACTCCCTTAATCGTCTTGGTGGCTCTGTGCTGGACTCTCTCAAGCAGTTCCCTGTCCTACTTGAACTGTGGGGCCAAGAACTGGACACAATATTCAAGATGTGGCCCCACCAGTGATATGTGAACATATAAAATATAGTTAGTTTTGTTCATTTATTTTTGGTATTAAGAATTAGATTTTAGAATATAAGCTTACCTTCATTTTGCCTCTGTGTTAGGTGGAAAACTTCAAGTTTAGGTCATTTTGTCTCTGTGTTAGGGGGGAAACTTTTACAATAGCTAACAAGCAATTCCAGACTATCAGCAAAGGCCTTGCAGTGCCTGGTATGCAAGGAGTCTGGAGCAAGATAAGAAGGAACTGGTATGCAACACCTGCAGTCTGAAGCAAGAAAGCTGGCTTTGTTTTGTCTAGAGGTCTACAAGTGTGCTAACAAGCATCAACAGGAGGCAGTGCACAAGAGTGAATGGGAGTGAACTTATGCTAAAATTTTTTTTGAACTAATTATCTTAACCCATCCTAAATTTAATGAATATGCATGTGTGTGTACTTTAAATAATGCCTTTGTAAAAGAGTGGGAGTGTGCAGGGCCTTTTGAAGCGATCCACTCTGTCACCTGCAAGCGAATAAAACATACCTGCTTTATAACTCTCTACAAGTTGTAAGGTTTGATTCTGCAGATCACCAGGGCAGAGTAGAGGGGGAGGAGAACCTCTCTTGACCTACTAACCACACCCCTTCCAATACACCCCAGGATGCCATTGGCCTTCCTGGCTATAAGGGCTGCATCAAAAGAAGTGTGTCCAGCAGGTTGAGGGAGGTGATTCTCTCCCTCTACTCTTCTCTGGTGAGACCTCACCTGGAATACTGCATCCAGTTTTGGGATGGTGAGGGAGGTGATTGAGGGAGGTGATTCTCTCCCTCTACTCTTCTCTGGTGAGACCTCACCTGGAATACTGCATCCAGTTTTGGAGCCTTCAACACAGGAAGGATGTGTACCTGTTGCAGTGTATCTAGAGGAGGGCCACGAGGATGATCAGAGGGCTGGAGCACCTCTCCTATGAAGACAGGCTGAGACAGTTGGGGCTGTTCAGCCTGGAGAAGAGAAGGCTCTGTGGGGACCTTATAGCAGCATTCCAGTACCTGAAAGGTGCCTATAAGAAATCTGGGGAAGAACTGTTCACAAGGGCATGTAGCAATAGATCATAGAATCATTTAGGTTGGATGAGGGGTAATGGTTTTAAACTAGAAAAAGGTAGATTTAGGTTGGATATTAGGAAAAAGTTTTTCAATATGAGGGTGGTAGATCATTGGAACAGGCTGCCCAGAGGGGTAGTGGAGGCCCCGTCCCTGGAGCGATTCAAGGTCAGGCTTGATGGGGCCCTGAGAAATCTGCTTTAATAAAGATGTCCCTGCTTATTGCAGGGGGGTTGGACTAGATGACCTTTGCTGATCCCTTCCAACTCAATACATTCTATGATTCTATGAAATTGTTGTATGATTCTGTGGGTTTTTTGTCTAAAACAGTTTTGGGAGCGGGGAGTTTCTTTCATTTTTCAAGTATTAGCAGTCTACCACAATCCCTGGTATGTTGTATTACTGAATTAACTGGCCTCTCCTGTAACTTCAAATTTTATAGTTGCAGCGCAATACTGGCATTTTTTCTAACTATGAAAAAATACTGAACATTAATGGCTGCTGAAAGACAGCATAAAACTCACAGTTGATTTCTAGCTTTCACAGTTATGGGCAAAAAGTTAAAATACTGAAATTTGAGAAAAATATCCAGACCAAGAATCAGAGGACTAGTAAAAAAAAAAAAAAAAAAAAAAAAAAAGTATTTCTTCTACTAAAAAGTAAAACGATTATTACAATTATTAAGTAGCTCTTAGTCTGAACACACTGCTGATTTTAAATAATTCTATACCCTTGAATATAATTACATCTTTAAAACTATCAGTGTTTTTTTCCTCTGAGCTGCTGGACATTCCACTGAAATATGAAACAGCTAGCCAAGCTTTCTTGGCAAGACAAAGAGTTTGCCATTACACTATTTCTGGAGTTGCTGCCTTCTTCCAAAAGCAACATCACTTAAAACTTGCAGTCAGTACCAAATAATCTGCTTTTTAGAATCATCGTTAATATTTGCATTCTAGAGTGCCTGTTATTGGATGAAATAACAACATTTAGCTAAGCTTTGAATGACTGCTTTAGATAAGTGTGATTTCTATAAAAGAACAAGGAGAAACAAAGGGAAGGAAATGACACTGCAGGTTGAGAGGGAATGAGGGGCAAACCTAGGAATAAAACACTAGACTGATGATTTTCAGTTCCCAGCTGTATTTCTTAGACCCCCTTTCTCCCACACTGAGACCCTCAAGGTGTTATACCAGACTAAGTGAGAAGACATTTTTTGAAGTGATAATCAGTACTGCAAAGATATGACACCTTCCTAGAGATAAAAAGGATAAGAAATACTGTTTAGTAAAATACCCACTATATCCCTACTGGTCCTGCAGATGGATCAACTTTAAAAGTTCTCAAAAAACGACCAGGATTTTATCAAGCAACCAGCAGATGCTTTTTACGGAAACTTTTTCCTAGCTTTACTCTCCAAGACTTCTTACATTTTTTCATGCCACTGTTCATCCTTTTTCTTCCCCATCACCTTCTATGCATTCCTTCAGTCAGTGAACTTTTTACACTATCCACAGTTTTTGGAAACTATTTTTTTAACTTTTTATATCAAGGAGTTTTAGGAAGTAACAGCTGAAAATAATGCTAGCTTTTAGAACATTATTTTGCAGCCTTGCTGTGATTTGGCAAGACTGTATGCTTTAGTGTTTCTTACAATGATCCACCAAAGTGGACACTGCAGACACCTTGAACTTTTCAAGAATCCTACCTTCCCACTTCTCGTGTATTTTCACATTCAGAACTTGTTTTTAAGATTTGTTTCAGAGCCCACACATATCTGTACATATGAATATCTTTTCTAAGCTGTATCTTCAGGTCTACAAAAAGGCTTTGCATCCATTTATTTCTGTAATATTCTATACTCAAGCTATTATTGCAGGGTTATAAGGTGGATAATGTGAATATGTTCAGTTTTTATTTTCAATAAGATGTTTTGTTAAAAGTGTATTCTTTCACTACCAGTAACAAGTTCTTACACTCGTTCTGGTATGCAATTCCCCTTATAGTATTTTTTCAGAACTTAAGACTGTCAAGTACTGAATTACAGGGTCCTATAGTAATATTTGAAACATTTTTTTTTTCCCCTCTTGTCAGTTCAGATTAATTTACAATTGTTGGTAGAACACTGATGCTTTAATTAGATTTTGGGATGCCTCAGTTAACATAATATTATTTATAATTAAACAGATGCTATTTCAGTATTATTTATCATTTCCCTGTCTAACATATGCTTTCTGCTATGAGATTTAGCATTTTCTCACAAGGCATATGTAGTTTATGCTGAAATTACTCATGGCTTCTTTTAATGTGCTTTAGGAAGACTGCCTATGATTTGATAAAGTGTCAAAGATTAATCCAAAGATTCATGTCTTTGACACCCAGTTGAATCCCTGGAACATGCTTGGAACGGCTACACAGCTGAACTATTTTGACACACTGATTCAGGTGTCATTGTAGGTACGTTGATGTGACTACATAAACATGAGAAACTGTAAAAGCAACCTGGTTATGAGGGGAAAATTACTGAATAGACTAAAATTTCGGCTGAAATAATGGCAGAGGAAATTTCTTACAGCCTGGGAATTGTTAGCTTGGGAACCAGACCTGTTAATCAGAAGCATTGTTGAGACATGCAGCTGACATTTTTGAAGTACAGCGAGGTACAAATAAATAGAGGCATCCTGACATACCATCAGTAAGTTCAAAGACAAGGACCTGTAACTGCAACTTATCAGCTGAAAAGTGAAAAATAGTCTGGAAAAAGGGGAAAACATCCTCAGAAAGTAAGAATCAACAGTTGCCATTGGCTGTTTTAACTTCAACAACAGAAATAACAAAAATAAAAATTGTTCTGAGAGCATAGAAAACACCATCGTCTATTGGATGTTTCAGGTCAAAACCAGAAATTAAAGTCATCTATTGGCTGCTCGAAGTGGTGATGTCTTATGCCCTCTTATGTCTCTGTGATATAAAAATTACTTATTTTTTACCTAAAATGTGTCTTCTGTCCCTGAGGACTTGCTGTGCTGCATGTACTTTTCTGTTTTCTAAACAGATCTGCGTGAACTTTCTACAAAAACATGGCCTCTTTCTGGGGATGCCTAGCTGACTCAAAACTGTGGCACAGATCATCTTTGAAATAAGACTGTTAATACACTGGTCCCCCTCTGGGCCCCCTTCTGGAGTCTGTTTGGTTTGTCTTTCCACTTCTGGGATGGTTGTCCTCCCTTCTGGTAGGTTAGTCCCCTTTCTGGAATCTGTAAAACGCAGTTGTTACTATATAGTATATGTATATAATATACATATATGTACATACTATGTACGCCTCCTTGAACAGCAATCATCAGGGAATTGGGAAAGCCCAATTAAACTCTAGGGCATTTTTTTTTTTTAGTTTTTTGTTGTTGTTGTTGTCACATCATCTTGGCTGAGAGTGCAAAAATACTCAGAGCACAAACCGTCGTATTTTTTGTAAGTTGTACCTACATTGTAATGCTATACAGTAACCAGCAATATGCATCTGTTTATGTTGATTTCCTGTCACTTGGACATGATTTTAGGAAGTAAGGTGAAGTCATCCACGTGGATGTAATCATTATGGTTCATTATGCAAAAAAACCAAAAAAAAACCAACAAAAAAAACCCAAAAAAAACCCAAAAAACCCTGAAATAAATTCATGTCTGTATACATAATTCCAGGGTTTGAAACATGATTATTTGTATCTAAAATCCATTCTTCATTCTCTGCTGTCATTGTTTCAGTAAATATTCGATACTTGCACTTTTTTTGTGTCATAGTCACTAGGTATGAATTCTGTATTTTATGATCACTGGAATTACAGATATTGCTCTGGGTATTTCTAACTTTTTCTGCTGTTGATTTCACTGACATCAGGATCTGTGCCACAAAGAGATTAAAATATAAAAGCTTTTTTATTATTATATTTTTCTTTGTTAAATCATCTTGACCTTATGCCAGAAGAGTTTATTGAAATGCCTGTATCAATTCATAAAAACAATCCCCCTCACACCTTCACACCCCTCCCCCCAAATGAATTTTCTTAGTTCTGTCATTTTTTTGTTGTTCATTGTAACTTTGAAATGCGTGGGTCTATGAACAGCATGGGTTTTTTCATTAGTTATGTCCATTTCAAACTACATTTTAAATCAAAAATATTGTTCAAGAACTGTGAGGTGGAAGAGCAAAGGGAAAAATAGAGATAAGGAATAATAGGAACATTGATCAGTCTTTTTGTAACACCTGTTTTAGCTTTGTACAACAGCAGACTTGCAGAAATATAAAAAATAATAGTCTTTCTTCTACTACCACATTTCTGAGCAAAATCTACTATGTCAAAATGAATAAATCTTTTGTTATTATGAACCCATAGAGTTTATATTGAGTCTTAATTAATTGTGATTTTTTTCAGAAGTTTGTTCATCTGTAAATGTAAATTTTTGCAAATATAAACACAATATCAAAGAAATAAAACCAAAAATGTGACAATAAGTTCTGGTGATTCTTCAAAAAGATTTTGCATTATATTTTCTCCTTCAAAATTTATTAAAATTTTTAAAAAACGAAAGAAAAACAGGCAATTTTTAAATTATTATTATTATTATTATGGTTAATCATCTTACTGGGTTTCTGAAATGTCATTTAGTCATATCTTAAGAAGACTAGAAATGAGAAAAGGAAAGGGAAGTCTGATTTAAGATGCAAAATTGCTGCTTGTCTCTCTCAGAGGTATCCGTATCAAACTTCTCCACTTCTTTCCATTTCTCTCCTCAAATGTCAGTTACAAATACAGAAGATCTGGATAGCTCAGTTCCAAACTGTGATCTAGGTCTGTGTTCTTATTTCTATTACCCATGTTATGAGAACCTTCAATTTTTTTTCAAATGAGGATAGGACTCTCATCACGTCAGAATGTATTAAAAGGTTTAAAATACACTTGTCCCTAAAAACATACAATCCAAAATAATGATCGTTCTTTTATTTGTGAGTTTAAAAAAAAATCTAGAGGGTATGGAAATATTTTATTTTATGAATCTGAGCTGTTGTTTTGTCTTTGAATAACAGTTGGTCATTAACAGAAAAATGTTTCTGTAGGGAACATACTACTAATGGTGTTGAAGACTTCTTTCTTTACACATAATGTTAGAAAAAGATGTCATAATTACCATCATAGTACTTAGGCTATGCAATCTGGTACGCAACAGGAATGTTCAGATCCAAATATATTGTATCAGTCTGTATTCTCTTTATAGGATTACTAACTGTCAAATCTATTTAAACATTTTATTTGCTCACAGAATCTCACAGAAGTTTTTCTTTTCCAGTTTCTGTCATTGGGTCATGTTTCTAGTCCTACAATTTATTAACACTAATGTGATTATATGTGTCATATAAATGCATATATAGATGAGATGTATGTAGAGAGATATAGATGTATATGCAATGTTGGTTTTGTTTGTTTTTGTGTTTCTATTTTTCTGCACGTGGCTTTTGCCAACACTGAAACTACATTTTAATCCCAGCCTACAGGTTGCATTTTCTGCAATGGTCAGTATTGGAAATGCTTTTCAGACTGTAGCATCCAATCAGTTTATTTGGACAACTTTTTCTCATCAGCTGCAATAAGGAAATGAGCTAATGATTTTATAGCTGCTGTACTTAGCAACTATCTTAAAAAAATTAATACTACTCACCATCTCTTGACAAGGATTCTTATGAGAGTTTATATCATGACTCTATTACGCAGTAATGTTTTTACTGTTCATTTTGAAGCTTTTAAAATATCTAGGATATTTTGAAGGATCACAATATTCCTTAAAGACACAATTTCCAAATCCTTTCAGCTTGTTTTTGTTTTAGTATGTTGCCTTTTGCTCTTTAACTTTTTTTTTTTCTTTTTTTCCCCCTCATGCTAGGATGTGTCCAGAGTTTTGCTTTTGTTGGTGCTCTGTAAGCAAAAAGTAAATTGCACAGCTTTTTCATGTGACTCAAGATGGGACTACTTTGACCAAGGATAAACAAGCATATTTAAACTTTTCACTCCAGCTTCCTTTATGTGTAATGCAATAGAAACAGGATCACAGTTTATCTGACTAAGAGAAAGATTTAAAAGTAGGACAAAGTCTTGTAACATATTTATTTCTCTCTACTGGATATAAACAGGATCTAAATTGAGAAGGTTAAAATACATAACAAAATTCTGTTGGCAAAATAGTTAATGTGGAAAAAATACAAGAATAAATTTTCATCTTTTTAATTACATTTTAAAATTCCAATGGAGTGATTAATGGTTGTACTGATTTAAAAGATTGTTTTTCTGATTGCACTTTGTTTGGAAGGAATTCTTCTTTTGGTTTTTTTTTTTTATTTTTCCGGGTCCCAACAAACTGATAAAGAATGATTTTAATTTATCAAAGAAAACAGGCTGAAATAAGTATACACTTATAGATAGCAGTTTGGGTAGACACATTAAGTGCCTAGGCTTTGGGAAAAACAAACAAAAAAGTGTAACTTCTTAATATGGCTTTTGTTTATGATATTATCATAGAATCATTGAATCATGGAATACTTCTGATTGGAAGGGACCTTTAAAGGTCATGCATTGAGCAGGGACATCTTCAACTAGATCAGGTTGCTCAGAACTCGATTTAACCTGACCTTGAATACTTCCAGAGATGGGGCTTCTACCACCTCTCTGGGCAACCAGTTCCAGTGTTTTGCCACCATTATCATTAAAAAACAACAACAACAACAACAACAACAAACCCTCCAAAAAAAAAAACACCACACCAAAACAACACCCCCCCACCTTATGAGTTGGGAAAGTCACCTCTAAATTAATTGTAACTTTGACAGCAAAATAAGTGTGTAATATGTGATTATAGTATGTGATGATAAGCTAGAGTGTCTACCTTATCCTTTGTGATGAATAAAAAAGAAAAAAAAAGTGTTTTCCTTTATGTGAGTCATAATCAATCCACCTAGTACCTTTCCTTGCAAGAAAGTTATGGCAAATAGTAGAAAATTGAACATTTGTGAATGTTTTTTTTAGTGCTTGAGTTAGTAAATCTAATCATAGAATCATAGAATTGTTATGGTTGGAAGGGACCTTGAAGATCATCTAGTTCCGACTCCCCTGCCATCAGCAGGGACACTTTCCACTAGACCAGGCTGCTCAAAGCCTCATCCAGCCTGGTTTTAAAAACTTCCAGGGAGGGGGCATCCACAGCTTCACTGGGCAACCTGTTCCAGTGTCTCACCACCCCCATAGTGAAGAATTTCTTCCTAATGTCTAATCTAAACCTACCCTCTTCCAGTTTAAAGCTATTTCTCCTTGTTCTATCACTACCTGTTTTTCTAAGAAGTCCCTCCCCAGCTTTCTTGCAGGCCCCCTTCAGGTCTTGGAAGGTCACTATAAGATCTCCCTGGAGCCTTCTCTTCTCCAGGCTGAACATCTCCAACTCTCTCAGCCTGTGCTCCAGCCCTTGGATCATCCTCGTGGTCCTCCTCTGAACTTGTTCTAACAGGTCCATGTCTTTCTTGTGTTGGGGATTCCAGAACTGGATGCAGTACTCCAGGTAGGGCTTTACAAAAGCAGAGTAGAGGGGGAGAATCACCTCCTTCAACCTGCTGGCCACACTTCTCTTGATGCAGCCCAGGATATGGTTGGCCTTCTGGGTTTCAAGTGCACATGTTGAACTTCTTGTCCACCACCATTCCCAAGTCCTTCCCTTTGGAGCTGGCCTCAAGCCACTCATTGCCCAGCCTGTATTTGTGCTTGGGGTTGCCCCGACCTAGGTGCAGGACCTTGTATTTGGCCTTGTTGAACTTCATAAGGTTAGCACAGGCCCACCTCTCAAGCCTGTCAAGATCCCTCTGGATGGCATCCCATCCCTCCAGCGTGTCAGCCACACCACTCAGCTTGGTATCATTGGCAAACTCACTGAGGGGGCACTCAGTCCCACTGTCCACGTCACTGACAAAGATGTTGAACAGCACCAGCCTCAATACCAACCGTTGAGGGCACCACTTGTCACTGGTTTCCACTTGGACTTTGACTTGTTGACCACAACAATTTTGAGCGTGATCATCCAGACAGTTTCTTATCCACCAAGTGGTCGATCCATCAGACCCACATGTCTCCAATTTAGAGTCAAGGATGTTGTGTAGGACAGTGTCAAATGCCTTGCACAAAACCAGGTAGGTGACATCAATTACTTTAGCTTCATCCACCATTGCTGTAAACACTTCATAAAAGGTCACCAGATTGGTCAAGCATGATTTGACCTAGTGATGCCATGCTGGTTGTCATCAATCACCTCTTCATTTTCCATGTGTCTCAGCATAGTTTCATAGGTCATTGACATGAGTTTTCCATGCTTGTTGCATCTTTACCAGTTCATTAACTTTTTTTTTTTTTTTTTTTCCAGTTTTGTGGTAATACACAAAGCAAAGTCAGACTAAAAGTCAAACACTGCTGTAGAAAAACTACCCAGACAATGAGAGTACTGATTCTGAATAAAAATTTGTTACTGGTCAGAAATTGAATAGTAAAGAATTATGCTGGATGATAAAATCAAGCCTGAAGCAACCAAGGTTTCTCATTCGGATAAAACTGTTATGTTTTTGAATGCAGAGATAAATCAATACAAAAATGCCTTATAGAGTCTGATTTTTCTATCCATTTAAGTAGAAGCAAATTGTAGGTTTATATGTAAAAAATACTCTGAAGACTTTAGGTCAAGTCCATGGTTCATTATATGTTAGGATTCCACAGCACCAGATGTTTTCTTTTGTTCCATGTTAGTACAGTTGCAAGGCCAAAGAGGTCTTAGATGTCTAGAGGATAAAGATAATTAATCATTAATTATAGTAAAATTCTAATCTCATTTCCAAATAACCTAAAAGCCTAATGATAACTTCCATTTTAAAATCTTGTCATTATTTCACAGTGTAACGGTAAAGTATTATTAAAAAAATGTCCCTGTCTCTGTATTTTACTATAAACTGCTAGGAAATTGATGTTTTTGGTTTTTTTTTTTTTCAGTGCATACCTTTATTTATATACAGTGCTCTTCATAATTTTGTTATCTTACCAAAGAAAAATAATTTATTTCAAATATTAAATCAAACTGAAGCTTATAAAATACTTTGCTGCACAAGACACCCAGTTATTACTCATTACAGTTTTCTTATGACTAAGAGGATATTAGTTTCTTTAGACACTCTCAACATCTGAGAGATTCTAATATTTCTGAGGTTTCAGATTTTCAGATAAAAAAGGCAAAGGAAAAAGTTGCACATGTAACTGTTATGTAACCTTCTGGGTAGCTTGTAATCTGTTTCTTCTGTCTACGGCAGAGAGGATTTTTTTCTGTTAAAAACATCAACTTCAAGCTACAGAGATTTTTTTTTGTTTGTTTGTTTCTGAAGATGTCAGCTGCTATAATTATCCATTGTATGAATCCACTGCCTGAATTGTTACAAAAAGTGTTCTGCACATCTTGTCAATGCTCCTCATAGTAAGGAATAAATCTTCTCAATAATGGTCTTATGAGAGATTGATTTAAGATTCATAAATCTTATTTGACATCTAACAAGGTAATCATACTGCTAGTACCTGAAAAAATTATCAATAAAAAATTACTAGAATGAGAAATCTTATTTTAGACATTGTATTGATTGTTTTTTTAGCTGAAAATTAAATCTCATCAGGTGGTAGAAATTTGTTATGTCCCCCTGCACTGAGAGAGTGTAGTAAAGGTTTCTAAAACTTAAAAAAAGTCATAAGCATTGGTATGTTAACTAGAAAATACTATTTTAAACACTGCACATAAAAAATAAATAAAATAAAATAAAATAAAATAAAATAAAATAAAATAAAATAAAATAAAATAAAATAAAATAAAATAAAATAAAATAAAATAAAATAAAATAAAATAAAATAAAATAAAATAAAATAAAATAAAAAAATTAAATTAAATTAAATTAAATTAAATTACAAAATCCCAAGAAGTAAATCTGTTGCAATCTCAATCATATTTTTTCAGCCAAAGAGTTCACCAAATTGACAATTTTGTGGGTTTTTTGTTTTTTTTTTGTTTTGTTTTTTTTTAAATTAAGTTAACCAGAACCATAGTAAAATTCCACAAAGTTTAACATTTACAATTATGGAGTAGAATATAGGCACATCAATACACTATTTTATTTCAGCAGAGTATGCTTCAAATTTAAAGGTGCAAATTCACAACCCACTTGCTTGAATCAATATAATTCTACATAAATTGAAATATTTTACTTCACAGATTGACGTTCCACCTATAATTAAAACACTGAGGATATTCAGGACAGGGATACAGTTACTAGAGTAAATATCTCAATCTGTCATGAAGGATTCACATGGATGCTCAAAGTTACTTCAGATACCTTCTCCAATGTGGTGCTTGAAATACAAGGTTTGGTCGTTATGCATATGTCCCAGATGGCTAATTTATCTTTATATGCAACAATGCACACTTCAGAGCTCTATGCGCTTCATCTTTGTGGTGTTTTCTTCATGTCTCATTTGAATGCCTAGACACTGTTGTGAAAAAAGAAAACAAACAAAAAACCCCAAACAAACAAACCAAAACAAAAGCAAATAAAAGAGTTTACATGATATTACTAAAAACATTTCACCAATGCATATTTCCTCTTTCTTGTCACAGCTCTAAAATTTTGATTAAGGTTTTTTGATATCTCTCATCATCTCCATCTGCTCTAGCATATCATTACTCTGTGCTTCTCTAAAGCTTATATAAATTCTGTTAATGTTTTCCTTTCTGTTTCTTTTTGTCCTGGTTTTACTAAGATAGAGTTAATTTTCTTCGCAGTAGTTAGAAGAGCTGTGTTTTGATTTAAGTTCACACTTGCTTTGAGAATATCATTGATAAAAGTACTGATGTTATTAGTTACTGCTGGAGCTCAAGGCCATTGTGTTTGGCTGGGTCACAGCTGCATTAGGACTGGGAGGGAGAAGTGCAGTGAATAGCAAAGCCCAAAACTGGCATTGGATATGGCAATTAAATATTCCATATCATATCCTCTCATGTTTAGTGTATTATCTGGGTCTGACTGGAAAGGGGGGTGGATTTGTACGGGTGTTTTTCTCGGGCTCTCACTCTTCTGGGATCATGATTTCAGTTTAGGATTGTTGCTTCTCTGGGATCATTATCCAGGAACAGGTCGGGCTTATCAGTGGGAGGTAAGCAGTTGCATTGGGTTATAAGTTATTTGTATATCTTATTAATGTTATCATTGTCACTACTATTTTAATATTAGTTGTTTAGTTTTGGGGTTTAAAAAAAAAAAAAAAATTCTGTTATTTCTATTATTAAACTGTTTTTATCTCAACCTACAAGCCTCCTAATCCTCGCCCCCAATCGTCCCCCCTATCCCCTGGGTGTGAGGGGGAAGTGGGTGAATGGCTGTGATGGCTGCTAGCCAAGGGCTAGCCCAGTGAAACTATTACACTTTTCCCTGACGTTATTTTTAACTCAAATGTTAAAGTAAAAGTATTTCCTATTTCTACAAGTCGTGGAATCCAAGTCTCATCTCAGGACCTTCACTTCAGGGAGGTTCAGGTGGGATACTAATGGTGAATGTGAGACAAAAAGCAATTACACCAGTTGCAGACAGCAGTACACAGATGGCAGAAAAGTCGCTGCTGAACTGTGATCAGTCTTCACAGATGTTTAGCTGACAGAATTGTCATGTATGTATATTGACAGTTTTGCCCTAAGTATACCATTAAACTTTTAAAGACAACTTCCTGCTGGATGCTGATGCAACAGAAATGTCACAAGAGGATGGAGGGCACGTGGACCTTGTCAGAGCTGCTCTCCAACAGTACAAAAGTGGACTTCTTCCATTGCCCCATTCCCCAACACACAAAGAAAAAATGATACTGGAAAACATTTAAGTGTAAGAAGCATGAAGTCAAATAACATTCAGGAAAAATGTGAAACAAACAAACAAACAGAAAACCACCCCAAACCTCTGTAAAATATTTTTTTTTTTAAAGTCCAAGAGTTATTAAGTAGAAATCTTTTGAGAAATGCAGTCACTTGAGTCATATACATTTCCACTTCACTTACTATACATGAGCAAGCTAACAACAGTTACCAGTACCTGAAAAAGTTTCCTTATTCCGAGTTATAATTCTTAGATAGTCTTAGTTTCAGCTGAAACAGCAGTTCTTTGTCTCATACACTAAAATGACCCATTTATATTCATGACATAATTTTTGAATCCTTATGTGACACAATAAGAACTTCTCAGGGCCCCAAACATGCTATCTTATTCATATTAACTCATCAGAAAATCACTGCTACCCCCCTAGTTTCTTTTGCACCTGCAGACTAATCAAACATGGAAAATTTGAAAGTCCTTGATTTCCCAGCAATAACTAAAAACATATTCTAAACATTTTTCTCATACTAAATCCCATAGTGAACTAAGGAAAAACAGCACTGTTGTAACTGCTAATAAGACAATTAACTCTATGCCAGCAAAACCAGGAAAATATGTTATTTGAAACTGTCAGTATATAAAACTCAGAAATATTATTGAAAGAAGGCACAGACTACTCTTTTTTTTTTTTTTTTTTTTTTTTTCATGAATCACAAGATAGCAGAATAACTTAAACAGGATATTTCCTTCTATTTTCTTTTGGATCTATAATGCAAGAACTGAGAACTCAGTGGAAGCACATCTTCAACAGTATACTGAAATCAAGCAAAGAGATCTACTCTGAACCTGCCTAGTTGCTCAGATTCCCAAGGGATGAGAATGCCATATACAGAATACAATGAAAAGTTATAAATTTAGATTTAAAATTTTATAACTCTTCACCAGGATTTGGAAATGTATGATTAATTCCTTTTATACCTCATTCATAAGTGTGTGTAGAGTGACTCTTGTCAGTAGAAGTTGTAATGGCAGACACTGTAGTTTCCTATGTTCACATTACTGAGATTCATCTTCAAATTATAGAATAATGGATTGGAAGGGACTTCAAGGGTCATGTGGTCCAGACTCTCCTGGCGAAAGCACAGTCTAGAAAAGATGGCCCAGTATCCTGTCCAACTGAATCTTGAAACTGACCAATGTTGAGGAATCCACCACTTCCCTGAGGAGATTTTTTCCAATGGCTGATTATTCTTATTGCAAAAAATGTTCCTCTTGTGTCCATGTGGAATCTCTGCAGGAGTAACTTGTACTCATTACCCCTTGTCTTTTGCATGTGACTCCTTGTAAAAAGGGAGTCTCCATCTTCTTTGTAGCCAACCTTTAATTACTGGTGATGTGGTTTTCCCCTAAGCCTTTTTTTCTCAAGGCTAAACAAACCAAATTCTCTCAGCCTTTCCTCATACAACAGGCTTCCCAGTCCTTTAATCATCTTTGTGGCCCTTCTTTGGATCCTCTCCAGTCTGTCCACATCTTTCCTGTATAGTGGCCTGACAAATGCTAAGTAGAGTGGGATAATGACTTTTTATGTCTGCTGGTGATGCCCTTGCTGATGCAACCCATCATCCTGTTGCCTTTCCTTGCCGCAGCAGCACACTGATTACTCATATTGAGCTTATTGTCCAACAGGATCCCCAGGTCTTTTTCCACAAAACTGTTCTCCAACTAGGTAGATCCTAACCTGTTCTGCACTCTTGGATTATGTTTTCACAGCTGCAAGACCTTACATTTGTCTTTGTTGAACTTCATAATGTCCTTGTTAGCCCACTCTTCCAGCATATCCAGGTCTTCCTGAAGGGTGACTTTCCCTTCTGAAGTGTGTACTTCTCCACTCAGTTTGGTATCATCAGCAAACTTCATCAAGGTACACTTGATCCTGTCATCCAGATCACTTATGAAGATATTAAACAGCACTAGGCCCAACACTGGTCCCTGCGGGACCTCACTTATGACAGGTTGACAGTTTGAAAAAAAGCTATTTATGACCACCTTCTAGGTGCTGCCTGTCAGCCAGTTCCCCACCCACCGCGCAGAACACTTGTCTAGACTGTAACACATCAGTTTCTCTAGGAGGAAGTTGTGGGGATCTGTATTGAAAGCCTTGGAGAAATCCAGGTAGACAATGTCCTCTCCTCGCTCCACATCAACTAAACAGGTTACTTTGTCATAGAAGACAATTAAGTTTATCAAGCATTGTTTACCATCCAGTGCTGCCAAAATAAAATAAGTCTCAGAAGAACTTCTACAAAGTCAAAAACATCTGTTTTATTTGGGGTATCAAAGGTTGTCCATGTTTCACAATGTCAAATCACACATAATGTCCCAACACATGCTTGCTCTTTGTACCTTCAGAAAAGATTGAGAAACTTGAGGAATAGAATCATAGAACAGTTAGAGCTGGAAGGGACCTTAAAGATCATCCAGTTCCAACCCTCCTGCCATGAGCAGGGACACCCCCTAGTAGATCAGGTTGCTCAAAACCTCATCCAGCCTAGCCTAAACACTTACAGGAAACATGAAAGGGTTGCACAGGATCACAGAATAGTAGGGGTTGGAAGGGACCTCAGGAGGTTATTTAATCCAACCCCTCTGCCAAAGCAGATTCCCTATAAGAGGTTGCACAGGAAAGCATTCAGGCAGGTTTTGAACATCTCCAGAGATGGAGACTCCACAACCTCTCTGGGCAGCCTGTTCCAGTGCTCCGTCACCCTCACAGCAAAGAAGTTTTTCCTTAAGTTTGTCTGGAACTTCCGGTGTTCCAGTTTTCGCCCATTGCCCATTGCCCTGTCACCAGCCACCACTAAAAAGAGCCCAGCCCCATCCATTTGGCCTGCACATTTCAGTTATTTATAGACATTGATAAGATCCCCTCTCAGTCTTCTTTCTCCAGGCTAAAGAGTCCCAGCTCTCTTGGCCTCTCCTCATACAGGAGATATTCCAAGCCCCTCATCACCTTTGTGGCCCTCTGCTGGACTCTCTCCAGAAGATCCCTGTCCCTCTTGAACCAATGAGCCCAGAACTGGACGCAGTACTTCAGATGTGGCCTCGCAGAAGTTTCCTAGTTGCATACTGGATTCTAAGTCATTACAAATTGTTTGATCTTTTATATTGGTAATTTTACAGAATTTCAGTAACCGCAACTCTTTATATAATATTTGCTTATAGAATTATTAACAATATTGGAAGCCAGATCTGAAATTATGTTCAACTTCAAAATATTTCTACTTTTTATTATTCTAATTTGGTAGCTGTTACAGCAGCCAAATGAGCAAAAAATGAAGTGCAAACAGAACATGCAAATTTTTAAATTCAAGACTGCTTTTTTTTTCAGTTAGTACTAGCTAGCTTTACTCAGACTTTTTTCTTACAGAGGTGTTGTTCAAATTCTGGGTATACTCAAGAGTTCTCTCTAATACGGTCTGATGATGCTTAATAAATTAATATATATTTAAATCTCATAGCACATTAATTCACTGTGAGCTGTCTCTCTACCTGCTGTTTTTTCAAACTAGATGTCAGATATAAACACATATGACAGATGATGAACAAGATACTGATGTTTTAAATGCTAAATAGTACTGCCATATGAACAAAGCCTTCAGGGGAACCATCAGAGTTTGTCAAAAAGTTGTTTTTGTTGCCAAGAAACCTACTTCAGCTTCACTATTGCTGAGAATTATACTGTCATAACAGGGGAAAACACATTGTTCGAGACGTCAAGTGAAACACTTTCCCACCTGATAGTTTATGCTTGGTTAAAACTTCAGTAAATAAAACTCCTCACTGACTTCTGTTTGTTAGCTTCTATAAACAGTTAATGCTAGAACCTGTTTACAGGAACTGTGAGATGATATTAAACGGTCTATTTCTATTTAAAAAAAAAAATTTCCACTGAATACTTTCTTTAAAACATTCTTAAAAGATGTTCTAAATTTTTTCAAAAATCTTTGAGCAAGTGTACTGACCAGTTTGCTGTCTTCGTCAGGCCTAAGGGTCACTATACCTTAAGTTCACTCTTTATGAGTTTTATATTTTGAATTGTTCAAAACTTTGCTTTAACATTTGTGACCAAAAAGTTCTGTCAGCTAAACAAAGCTTTTGTATGACATTTGGTTCATCATCACAAGCAAAGTGTTTTTTTTTTGTTTTTTTTTAATCCTGTACAGTCCAGATTTTTAGGTTTCATTTAACTTTACATTTACGTGTTCCTTTATAAAATGTAAGTAGAGTTAACAATCTAAATTTATTCCATCAATACAAATTTACCAGAATCTTAGCTGAAATTTCCTATATTCCTATTTAGAAATTCTGGTTTAATAATGAGACAGTTTAACCAGCTGTATTTTGAAACAGACAGTAAAGGGAACAACAAAAAGATAAGTCAGGTAGATAGAAATAAATGCTGGTATTATGAAAACTTATGGGACTGTATTGCTAGCAGCTTTATACCTCAATATAATTAGGATTACACATGACAAAGTTATTGATGATTTTCACTTCATACTAATCAGGTAAGGATTTTTTTCCTGACTTACCTGTGACAAAAAAAGAAGGGACTAATGGGTCAGATGTTTGTAAAGTGTTTTTCAATAAAATGTTACTGGATTGTCCCTGAAGCTATTGAAAAAAGAATTCAAGTATTAGACTAAAGAAAGAGATCATATTGTAATTCTAATGCTTGAACTGCAAAAGCAAATAAAAAGCTTCATAGTAATTTTATAGGGAAAATCAAGACGTTAACAGGCTGTATAGTGTGTCAGTACTATGCTGTTTCATTTTCTATATGTTATTAAAATAGGATGTTACATCATGTTTTAACTATTTTAAATTGACTATTCATCAACTCCACTATTCATGAAGGTGAAAATAGTTAATTAGAAATGCTATCTTATGTATATTAGTATATACGTATATTACTATATATAGTCATTCAAATGAGCTGGAGAGGAAAGGATATATCTACAATTTGAATAAAAATTTGCAGTTTTAGATAGATGAGAAGAAACTGATCCAAATTCCCAATTAATTTCACATAATTGACCAAACCGTACTAAACACTTAAAGTGCTGTACATACTATATTCCTGTGAAGTACAGATTTGTGTAGAGATCATAATAAATCAGAATTTTGATGGAAGCAGACTAAATAATTTATTTATGTTCATCTTCTCAAAGAAGACTAAAGGCTTTTAAACTTGGTTGTGGTGTGGAGACTTGAGGTGTCTATTAGAATATAAACAAATCTATTTCAATTTTTAAATAATTAAAATTCAAATAATATGAATAAAACTGAGTGGAACTAGGATGCATTTATGAACAAACCTCCCTCTATTACATGGGCAGATAGTGATAGGACAAGAGGAAATGGTTTCAAATTAAGAGAAGGGAGATTGAGGTTAGATATTAGGAGGAAATTTTTCACCCAGAGGGTGGTAAGGCACTGGAACATGTTGCCTAGAGAAGTTGTGGATGCCTCATCCCTGGAGGCATTCAAGACAAGGTTTGATGGGGTCCTGGGCAGCTGTCAACCCTATCCATGGCAGGGTTGTTGAAACTAGATGTTCTTTAAGGTCCTTTCCAACTCAAGCAATACTATGATTCTATGATATGATTCTATTCTCACAAACAGGTTGTTGCTGCCAGACAGTTCATCAGTTTTCTTCTTTTCAGTAAACTTTCTGTGGTCCCATGTGGTCCCTGGGGTTTATTTGGAAATGCTCCCGAGTCCTGGCTGCTAGATGTTCTGGAACCGACTAAGGAGTGGTGGAAGAGGGCCCTGAGGAGATGGGGGAAGGGCAATGTATGCATGAAGCTCAGGGAAGGATGTGGAGTGCAACTGACCACAGGTGCTGCAGAGAAAGCTGAACTTAAGACAAAGGGGACAGAAGGGTGGCCTTTGGTCTGCCTAAGCAGCTACAGCAATTGAGTAGACCAGTTGGCTAGATTAGTTGAGTAAATCAACCAGTTATATTGGCTGAGTGAATCAAGAAACTGTGCAACTGCTTCTCTCTAAGCTAATTAAAAAAATGAAAATGTCTTCCTGAATCATCCAGACCAACATATGAGTAATCCCAACATAGAGTATGATGACCGAACAACAAACAAAAGGAACTTTGGAGGGAGTAATGGACTTGAACTGGTTTGAGCCCATGCCACCCTTCCTGGCAAATGGGGACACCCGGTGTGGTGACAATCGCCATATTATACAGACAGGCAGTGAGTATTAAGTTTGCATTGTGATTCAACTATATATGACCATTGTTGCACTCTGGTAAGTGTAGCTTGGAGCATCGCTACATTTCTTCTCTAAATCAAAATCTCATGTAACTTCAAAAAGCTTCAAATAAGTAAATTTTGTATTATGCATTAAACACTCCATATGTGGAACATCTGAAAGAACCTGGTCAGATTGGACTGGACTGTGACATAGAATCATAGAATAATAGAATGGTTAGGGTTGGAAGGGACCTTAAAGATCATCTCCAGTCCCGACTAGGGGGTTCCAACCCCTCTGCCATCAGCAGGGACACACCCCACTAGACCAGGTTGTTCAAAGCCTCATCCAGCCTGGCCTTAAACACTTCCAGGGAGGGGGCATCCACAACTTCCCCTGCTCTTCTCCACAGCCTTTCAGTGTCTTTCCCTCTCTACAAACTACAGGCTTCCAGCAGGCACTGTGCCTCTTGTACAGTCCATATAACTTCTCTTTAACATAATAGCAAACAAAATATACAGTTTGTTACAGATTGTATGAAATAATACACCTTCTTTTCAGAACTTTTTTTTTTTTTTTCAATCTAGTGTTCTGCAACTAGCCTATATGAGTCGGATTAAGATATAGCCAAGATAAATTGCAATCTTCAAAAGAAAAGTGTCAGCCTATACAGAACCTTTAATTACAACTGATTGCAAATGTGATTAGAATGTATTCTATTATTTACTAAAAGTAAAAACAATAATTATAATTGCAAATTTCTTCAATACATAGCTGACTTCTTAAGCAAGAGGCTGAACTTCTAAATTTGATAATTTTCATCTACTACTTTGTTCTTTGCAAGAAATAAATAATATTGAGACTAAGATGTCTGTATTTTTCAGTGAATCTTTTGTTCATGAAGAAACAAGATACAAGATATAAGTATATAAAATTATGTCAGCAGTATTGTATATCTTTTGAAATTAAAAAAAAAAAGAAGAGGAATAACTTATTGTATATGAAGAATGTAGCAAGCTTGTTGGGGGGAATGGTGGAAAAAGTGAGAAAAAAAAGGTCTTTAAATGCATTGCACAAAATGTGACTAACAGGTTTTCTTGCAGTGCTGATATAAGAAAACAAGTGACCTATTTCACAGAAAATTATCTCACCTTATGTGTTGTTAAGAGCGAAGATGGAATTCATCTCACTTAGCTATACAGAAGTTGAGTATCTCACATAAACGAATTATATAGGCTCCTTTCATAATCAGTGGCAACAGTCATACCATAAGAGGAGTTATTCTCCTGGCTTCTTTCATTACCCTTTTTCTGTTAACTAACTGGAATACCATGGCTGAATTCTGGAAAATAGAATTGGACTAGTTGATTCCAGCCCTCAAAAACCTCCACATATCCATATATGTGTGTTCACCAATGTCTCAATTATGTTATGATCTCAATACCATATACAACTCTGATACTAGACTTTCTTATTGATTATCAGCACCTTAAGGTTAAAATTATTTAATGATGATACCACCATTGAAGTATGAATAAAGACAATAGGTCAAATGTGCTGCAAACCATGAGATATTAATGCTTCCAGATAAAAGTTGTTTCACTGCTTGTGGTTATCCTTAGCAGTCATATAGACTTCCAAAGAGGCTGAAGTAGGATTCACTGAGTGGTCCAGATTAGGAGAAAAGTAGTAAGGTACCTACGTAGAGGCATCCTTTATAAAGTAGTAGAAGAGCAATTATTAAACCACCTTCACAATTTTGACCTATTGCAACTTTGTACCTGTGAATGTTTAATTATAGAAATTGGAAAGTACAGTACCCTACTTCTGATGACATTTTACTGTTTTGAATCCTTCACAAACTGTTCATATTAAAGACTGCACTTTTAATTCATAATATTTTACTACTTAAATAATTTAAGAATAAAATCAATAAAAAGATAACCATTACAGATGATTGTTAGAGTTCTGTTAAAAATTCTTCAATGTAAAAATCCTTGCGCTGTCATGGTTTATGAGGCAATGTAGTGTCATATGACATCTCCTTTTTTTTTTTTTTTTTTTTTTTTTAACCTTAGAAGTCAACAGTCTGTCTGCTTTCACTGTAAATGTCAAAGACCTAATGATTATTTTCTGGTTGCTATGTGTGTGCACTAAGCACCATTCTGTATCTTCTCAGATCAATTTTTTTACTAATATGCCTATGTGATAGTTTCACTGAGCTAGCCCTTGGCTAGCAGCCAACACAGCCGTTCACTCACTTCCCCTCCCACCTCCAGGGGATAGGAGGGAGGACTGGCAGGGCAAGCATAAGGAGACTCGTAGGTTGAGATAAGAACAGCTTAATGATAGAGAGAAAACTTAAAATAATACTAATATTAAAATAGTAGTGATGACAACAGTAAGAAAATATGCAAATGAGTGACACCCAATGTTATAACTCACCCCCCCTCCTGACTGAGCCCAGCCCGTTCCCAGATAATGATCCTAGAGGAGTGACAATCCTCCTGAACCGAAACCACAATCCTGGAAGAGCGAGATCCCAAGCAAAAGCCAGAGAGAGACAAAAGAGGAAAACACCCTCACTAATATACTGGGCATGACATGACATGATATGGAATAACCCATTGGCATATCTGTCAATTAAGTTTATTAATTTAAATATTCTTCACTCCCCTTAAATCTTGTGCTTGTGGATAACAGAACACAAAGTCCTTCACTTCCAGTGACAAAAATGCAAACACTGGTACTTTATCAGTGTCTCTCTCACAGCGAGTCCCAGGCTGAAAGCAAAATGCAGCACAGCTCTAGCCACTGAAAAAGAAACCCAGCTCTACATCAGCTAGAAACCAGGACAGCCTAATATACATATATAAATATGAACAATATTGACTTCTACGGCCCCAGATACCTCCTTATAGTTAATTACATGGTGGGCATATGCAATATTAGTGGAATATTGCATATGTAAATGTGAGGTATAATTAAATATGCAAAAATCCATTCAAATAAAAATAATCAGAAAATACATTAAAACCTTCAATAAATTAGTCATTTTAATACTCTGTCTTTCAACATAAGAGCTATTCTTGAAGCTTCTTATATAAGGAAATAGAGCAAATGTGAAATATTCATGTGCATAATATGGCAAAATTTATTTCTCACTTAAATAAGAGAACAGTTTACCCCTTGAAATGTAAATACTAATAATCCTTATAATACATTTACTTCATTGTGCAGCTGTGCTAATTTGCATACATGACACAGGGATCCAGAAATCTGAGGAAATGAGTAGGCTATCGAAATATATTATTGAGCTCCTGTGTCAAGAAAGCAAAGACAAAAGCAAGCCAATCATCAATAAGAAAAGCAAGACAATATTTTGAAATAATTCAACACTACAGATGAAAATCATATGTCTTAAAATTTACTGGCCCTCACTGGCAACATAGGATAACAGTCTGAAGGAATTATAGCATGAATTTTTTATGACAAACAAATGGATTGCTATGTGCAAGGCCCCATGATCTGTTTAATTTCAGGAGTGAATTGCAAATTGGATGTAACTGCTCTGTTTGCCTATTAAGTTTCTGAAATAACTCTTCAATCCCTTGGTCATTTACAGCTAAAGTAGTAGAATTTGCAAAGACAAAAGGTTTCATTAAATCAGTGGCCAATATAAAGCAGTTACAAATGAATGCAGCTGAAAAAAAGCTGATATTTTTCTGCAAAAATAAGCAAACCACAGCATGTGCTGATATTTGGTCATAGGAAAAGACAAAAGATATATGAGGAAAAAAAAATTATAACAAAAGAGAAGTGATATTGAATACAGAAGAAAAAAAATAAGAAGTATGTGGCAAAGTTTCCATAAGAAATCAGGTTTTATCTCTGCCATTATTCAGGTTTTCCCGTCCCACTGTTCACAGAGTAACTTGCTTATAAGGTGAACAAATAAGACCATTTTTGTGTATATGAGGTCTTCTTTTTTTCTCTTAGGTTAAACCATATTTTCCATTTCTTATATGAGACTCTGCATGTGTGATAATTAATATTTTTAAATGTCCTTATCTTTTTCAGATAAAGGAAAAAAAAACAAAAAACAAAGTGTACTTTAATTTCTTTCAATTTTCTCTAGTTTTACTTATTGAGTTAGCATAAAATAATATTGTTATATCTAAGAAATATTTTAATTTTTTTCTTTTGTAATTTTAGTTTTGCTGAAATTTCAGATTGCATATCCTTCTTTGTGCAACATAATGTTAAGACATTTTCAGAAACAGTCTTGTTTGCCCCTTGTCACTGTGGGGGAAGGAATGTCAAACAACATGACACTGTTAAGCTTGATTGATGAAGTGGGACAAGTGAGACATTCTGTGTCAATAAGACTTTGCACATGCACTGTCAACCACACACACACATATACTCACACGTGCACACATCCTTAACACATTCCAATTGGTTGGGACCTATCCCAGTAACCACACCTGTAAGTCAGCATGGCCCAGCCTGGAGAAACACAACATCCACACTCTCCAGTGTCCATGTCAGGATCTTAGCATGGTTTGGCATTGACTCCTCAAGTCAATGTGTTGAATGGCTGTGTGAAAAGTTCTCTCAGTCTCTATGACTACATGAGTTTATATGCAGGTGGTGATGCAGGCTGTTGGCCAAATCAGTTCACAGTGATATCATGGTATATATGATATACTTCTTTCCAAGTAAGGTCTTGGTGCTTCCAGGATATGTCTTTAGTGAAGATGCTATAGTTCAATGAAGATGCTATTGCTTTTGCTCAGTGATAGTTTGAGGAATTCTTGCTATAGTTCTAGAAAAATATTTTGTATAACCACCTATAAACATAGCTATATTTGTTTTAAGGTTCTGCAGAAAGTATGTACATTTTATACTTTAATCATGAATACATTGACATCTTGTGGCAAGCTAATGCAGGTAATCCTCACACCATTATATTTGACTTGAATATTTCAAATAATATATGTTTATACAGCTTCTTTTGTCACTTATTTCAGAAAAGAGTTATAGAAACATTGCTTTGGATGAATAGCATTTTTTACTTCTACTTCTACCATACTGAAGTTTAGATACTTCACACTGATGTCAATAATGACATCAGTAAAAAAAAAAAAAAAAATACAGAGAATTCTTTCTTCTTACAGATTAAAAGTTTTCCAGAAACAGTGATGTGTCCTCGCAGATAGTATCGAGAAAACAAAAGACATTTTTAAACAACTTCTTAGATCTCTACAGATTTTTTAAAAAATTTTATCCATAAAGATAGAAATAACGAGCTAAGGAAAAAACTCAGAAGTAATTTCCCCAGAGCAGTTGTCTATTAGACCAAAATAAATACTTAATTGAGACAATATCTAAACTGAGTACTTCTTTAGTAAGGGAAATATATATATATATATATATATATATATATATCTCAAACAACACAACTTGATTAAAAATAAGTCAGCAATCTCAGTGAATGATTTCTCAAGTGATTTTGGTTTTAATTTTTAGTAAGAGAATTTCAACTTTAATGAGGTGGGGTTTTATTTCGTTTTTTGTTTCCAGCAGTAGAAAAAAACATGAGCTTTGATATCAAGAGTATTTTACCTTTCCTCATCTGCGCAAAATCCAGTCTAAACTTCTAAATTGTCTGTTCCTCTTATGACTTTGAGTTGTAATTTTGGTTTATGTCTGATCTCCTGGAAGATTATCCAAGTGTATGTAATGTAGTAAAAGTTATACTTTGACCAATACAACTCCAGTTTTTACTTTCCTTTATTAAACAAACAAACAAACAAAAAAATCAGAATTCACTTCTACCAGCTCCCAAGTAAAAGCTACTTCTGTCTTATCTTGAAAAGAATTTAATCTCAACTTAGTTTTATCAATAATATTAGAAGGCTATATCTTACATGTGGTGAAAGCTAAGAATGAGCAATTGTAATCTAAAGCCTTCTCACAGAAATTTACTACTGAGCTCTGACAAGGAACCTGAAGCTGTTAAAAGTCTATTTTTTTTGGTCTGTTAATACCTTTATTTAAGCACTGTTTTGAAAAAAAAATTAAATTGGGAATGTTTCAAAAGCCAAGTATAGCTATTACAAGAATTTTATTAATCAAATAACTCTAAAGCAGATGTTACTTCATTCCACTAACAGTCAGTGAAAAAGATTTTAAAAGTAGATGTTATCCTCTCTTTATCTATCTACTTCAGTAATTTCATGGAATAACTTCCCTATTATACTAAAATTGGGAAATGATCACTAAGGGCATTTTTAAAATGGTATTATTCCCAGATTTCATTTAAATTCAGGTTCCGTTTACTGTATGTCAGAGATTTGTTATTATTATTATTATTTTCAATCTCCCATTTCAACCTTTTCTCCCTGAGAATAAAGATTGATCTCTAAATCCTTTGGAAATAAACACATTAATAATGATTCAAAATGAATGCATAAGAAAATAAAAAGTTCATTCCATGGTTAAGCATTAGAAAAATTGCTATCTGTAATTGCTGTTTTAGATTATGCTTGGAACCTTTCACATAATTTCCTTAAATCTGCCTTATTTTCTTCCTTAACCTCTCAGAGCAGTTGAATCTCTTTGGTGTTAATGTTGTCCATGAAAATGTTCAAACTTCTCTCTGTAACTTTGAGTTCTGTTTTTATTACCTCTTTAATGGAGAAGATAGGTAAGAAAAATAATCTTAAATACATTTTAAAATCTTCTCAAAATTTCCCATCTCCCTTCCATATATTTTTCTGAAAAATGGCATAAGCTAAGTAAAAATTCTTAATTCAAACCAAAGGAGATGAGAGAAATTAACATGTTAAGAATTTGGTATTTACATGGTATTTAAATTTCAAAAGGTTTCCAGACATGCTAAAAGAAAAGACAGACAGATACATGCAAAGCCAAGTAATACTTTTTCTTTCATGTTGCTGTAAAAATCCAAATGAAAGCATTTATCAAACAAGAAATTGTCTTTTATGCAAGGAAAAAAAGCTAAAAGATAAGCCATTTTTTGCTCTGTGTTAATCAAAATACAGGAGAATTTATTAATCCAGTTACAAGATTTTAATTATAACTGGATCTGTAGCATAGCAATGAGGTGTTAAAACTTCTAGATATTCTTTTTGAGGAAGGCCAGGGTTAAAAACATAGAACCTATGCTTGAATCAAAAGTTATAATAGAACAAACCTAAATGACAGCTATAGAATAGTTTTTATTTCCATGTCCTGGTATTCATATTGTTCATTTCCACAGCTTTCAGGCTGATAGAGTTTGAAAAGGAATGTGTAATCCACTTAGCCTAAGGTTAGCATGGATAACTTATGTCCAGTATTCGGATTTCTGTCCATAGTGCTTCTTTAACTGAGAAAGAGTGATTATGTATTTAGCAGGAAAGTGGTAATAATTTCTTCCCAAAGTCAGCATTGTTCTTGGATAAGATTCACAAAAAATATTTGATATTTCTTTCTGGGTTATGTCACTCAATAGCTGGGTGCTTTTTATTTTCTTTTTAATACAATTATTTTTTATTTTTTCGAATAAAACTGACAAGTATGTATTAGAAATGACAAAGTGAGATCAGATGCCAGGAACTCTTTACTATCTGCATCTCCTCTGCTTTTACGTTTATCTCTCTCCTTTATCTTTAAATAAGTTTCCTTACTAGTAGCCTTTCCTAATAAGTAGACACATTTTAAGACATTTGTTGCTTTCTTCTGCTCCTTAATAGGGTTCTCTTTTTCCTGCTTAACACTTGTTCTGAGACAGAAGTGTGACAATCCCTGGTACCTCAGTGTCTACTACTGAGAGAGTGAGAGAGGAGGAGACACAAATAGAGAGAGTGTACCATCTCTCTGATCTCCTAAACCGTCTATTCCTTTTCTAGACCTCTTAGGAAATGTGTGTTGCCTATATCAGAACAGAGAAAACCCCAATATTCAGCTCTATAGCTCTATCTTCTTTAGTGCTATGCTTGCATAATGCAAGGGACAATGTAACAAACAAACCACCACAAACCCAGAAACCTCTGTGGGGATTTTTTTTTTTTTTTTTTTCCTTAGAATTTGTCATTTAGCATTAAATCTAGTAAGATTTTTCATTGGAAAAGAATATCTGAACTGTCCATTTCCCTTCTTCTGTGCTTTGTTTCTGGTTGAGATTTGATTAATTGTTTGACTTCTGATCAATCACAGTCTGTTCTAGATTGAATGCTACTTAAATATAAATTAAAGCTCCTTCAATCATGAGAAAGAAGGTTAAGAAATTGTTATATGTATTAGGGTAACATGAATCAATGAATGGAATCAGATTGCTATCCTTGTTATCTTTTGTACAGTTAAGAAGGGGAAGGGAGAATTTTACAGTAAATTTATGATTCCTGCATTTCTGCTGCTACCAACTTCAGTTTGGTCAGTGTTCTATTTCTCTGCAAAAATTGACCTTTTTATTTCTTGTGATATCTTTTGCAAAGGCTCTGCTTGACTTTACTGTCATTCTACTAATTTTAGTGTGAGTAGGAGAGAACACGTTTGTTACCTATTTCAAAAAGGGACAGTCTAAGTAAAGGCAGCGATTTTGTACTGGCCAAATTTGATTTGGTGACAAGACTAGACTTAGAGAGAAGAGCTGTTGAGAGGATTGCATTTTTAGGTGCTTAACGTATTTGACTATTAACAGAAAAAAGTTAGTCACTTGTGGAAAGAAGGATAATATATGGAGCAGCAGTCCAGTTCCCCACCGTTCAAGGGAAATAAAAAATCTTAATGTGCCACTCTATGTGTTTTTTGTTTTATTTTTTTCCTAGACAGAACTATCCTCATCCTTCTGTTTTTCCAAATCAACATCTACTAATACAACTAATAGGATTTATCTATATAAGGTCTATGTTTTTTGTTAGCATATCAAAAACGTCTTCCTTTTTCTGTACTGAAGTACAGACTTGTTATCTAAGATTCTTGAGCTGTTCCAGCCTTGGTGTGGTGGAATTAGGATCTTTGATTATATTCTTTATTAGCTTTTGTGGAACAGAGATATTTTGATAAACAATGATATAAGGGACTTAAGTACATTAAGTAGTAATGTAGCATTGAAATACTATAACAAAGGGAAAAGCAGACAGATTGATCACATCAAACTCAATCATGTATCTCAGAGAGTGATAGAGCCATACCACCAAAATAGATGTTTTAATTTTCTGTCACAGAGCCACTACATGCACTCTTTCTAGTTCATCTTAATAGATAACAAACTAACATTTACTATGGTAGAAGTAGGGGAAATAAGGGTAGAAAAAAATAAAATAGAGAATTTATGCTATGAATATGAGATGTGTCTGATTGAAAAAAAAAAAAGTGTGTGTGTACCTTAAGGAATAAATATGACCTTCCTCAACAAAAAGGTAACAAAACCAGTAGAAAGTCAAACGTTGCATGGTGTCAGTAGCTGGAAAAAAATGATGGCTGATACAAGACTTTCCTTTATCACAGACCAACAACACAGTCTCAAAACCTAGCATGTGACATCTATCACTACAAAACTGAGGCAAAACCAAGCAAATGTCTTGAAAGAATTAGTTCTCTTTTTTTGTCTTCATTAGTTATAGGAACAGCAGCCAGTTTAATGAGTTTACTGTTTCTTTTCTCTGAGGCAACAGCAGCATTCAGTGTCCAGTTAGGCTTAGCCTACCTGTGCTACATGTGGACTGCTGATGTACAATAATATTTTTTATGTATTCTTAGTTTTTATCCTATTATGAAAGGAGACAGGATTTAAGGACACAATATCAGCACCCTGCAGGTTTGGTCTTTGCAGAAATTCTATACAGATTTTAGTTTTTACTTTTCTCTGTGGTATCTATAATACTGAAGGAGGTGGAAGAAGTCATTTGGGACAGCTTTGTGACTTTCAGGTTTGCTTCGTTAAGTGTCTGTTTATTGACACAAGCACGAGTGAGCAGTAGGATATTCGGAACATTGGTATACATAACCTGTGGGGCCTTCATGCTGGATAATATACATAGCTGTTGTATGAGAAGCAGTCTTAGTCTATTAGAGAGTTGTCAGATGAACTGGAAATGCTATTTAGGAGTTATCAACACTGACTCTAAATAGAATTGCAATAGTCTTCAGAGTACTTAAATAAGTTGGAGCTCTATGGTGTTTGGTGCTTTATGTCTATTTCCAGCGTGGTGAGAAAGTTCTTGTCCCCACACGGTTAAAAAGAATTGCACTGAAAAAATATTTGTGGTAACTATGTACAAGACACAGTATGGGATTAAAGAATTTAGTTTGTGTTCTGCAATGTATTAAGGACATGCCTCCAGGCAAAGGGAAATAGCTTAGAAAATACGTGATTTATTTTCTTTGCCTCAGCAGTAATTTATTTTCAGATTTTTTTTTCAACCTTTTTTCAACTTTATTCATATAACATCTATGAGCTGCACAACTTCTCTGCTAAATGTGGCTATCCATAGTACATTTTTGGGGATGTCTTGGAAAGACAGTTTTCACCTCTTTCACACAAGTTTTGCAGATTGTATTTGGTACATTGGGGTAAGCACTGTGACGATGAATATGTATGTATTTTATACCTATGAAAGTAGCATTCTTCCACATACAGAAGGATATGGTAAGTGTGAATTTCAGTGAAAGAAAGATACAATATAAAATAAAAACTGTGTGCTCACTTAGTGAAATATTGTGCATGAATTCTTGTATATGGACTATAATAATCATAATTCTTCATATAGTATTCAAAGAGAAAACATTTTAGTGAAGGGTCATGACAGCTGAGAGCCCTGTGTACTTTTCTTTATGAGGTACATGAAATGTGATAACTTTCATAGTAGTCACTGTAGGAAAATCACTTCAGTCATCTTAAGTATCAGTATATGTTCTGACATCAGTTATGTGCATAATACTCAGTAGAATCAAGCCAAGATTTAAGTCAAAACATTTTAGAATATTACCTTCACAAAAATAATAATATGCAAATGTAAATATATACATACAAACATACCAAACTGATTGTGAGATTTTTGTCTTTGTCTTTTCCAGTGACCCTTATTTTTCCCTCCCATTGTGTGAAAGATTTTGTAACAATGTTATGTATGAGTGCCTGAAGAGTTAAGCAGTTTTTTGGAGACCAAGTGGTGCACTGCTGTGTGCAATTAAGGTTTATAGAGAGTAGGATTAATGGGCACTACTCAAGGACAATGGGAGGCTGTTTTGGAAAAGAACTAAATGGAGGAAAGAGGCAGATTCAGGCTAAGGGTGCTGCTTTCAAATTGGCTGGATGAATAGTGGAAAAAATGGGTTTTAAAAGGTCCTTTGAAACATTCTTTAAACATTTAATTATTAAATACCTTGACCTTGTGTATTTTCATTCCCTATATTTTCATGCACTCAGTTTGGTAGCAAGTTTGAGAGTTTTATGTCTATTTTCATTTCTTAAAATACTTTATGAGGATTGGCTTGTTGCATGTGTCCTGGCTTTCTAGGATAGAGTTAATTTTCTTCTCAGTAGTTAGAAGAGCTGTGTTTTGATTTAAGTTCACACTTGCTTTGAGAACATCATTGATAAAAGTACTGATGTTACTAGTTACTGCTGGAGCTCAAGGCCACCGTGTTTGGCTGGGTCACAGCTGCATTAGGACTGGGAGGGAGAAGCGCAGTGAATAGCAAAGCCCAGAACTGGCCTGTGGATGTGCCAATTAAATATTCCATATCATATCCCGTCATGTTTAGTCTATTATCTGGGTCTGACAGGAAAGAGGAGTGGATTTGTACGGGTTTTCTCTCTCGAGCTTTTGCTCTTCAGGGATTACTGTTTCGGTTTGAGATTGTTGCTCCTCCAGGATCGTTATCCAGGAACAGGTCGGGCTTATCAGTGGGTGGTAAGCAATTGCACTGGTTTATCACTCATTTGTATATCTTATTACTGTTATCATTGTCACTACTATTTTAATATTAGTTGTTTAGGGTTTTTAAACTTTTCTTTTATTTCTATTATTAAACTGTTCTTATCTCAACCTACAAGCCTCCTAATCCTTGCCTCAATCCTTTCCCCTATCCCTTGGGGGCTGGGGGGGAAGTGGGTGAATGGCTGTGTTGGCTGCTAGCCAAGGGCTAGCCCAGTGGAACTATTACAGCATGGAAGCACAGGGAATATTTAGTCTCTAAAAGACACAGGCCAGTCTACTCAAAGTAAGTAGTATTTAGTTTGATCCAAATAGTAAAGATCAAGTGGTAAATTTATGGATAAATAACAACACAATAATGGAAATATCTGATACATTATTTTCATTAAATTATTATGACTTCGTGCAGCAATTAGTGATTTAAATATTTATTATTATTATTATTATTATTATTATTATTATTATTATTATTATTATTATTATTATTATTATTATTATTATTATTATTATTATTATTATTATTTTCCCCTCAGCTTTAGATTGCTTCTTGCCATTCCAAGATAATGATTTCACTGCTTTGGAAGTATCTTAATGCCATGTGTATGCTCCATTTCTTATATCTCAACTGTGTTGGAGGAAAGGGAAAGGAGATAGAAAATCTGCATAAGAAATTAGATGTGAACAAAATGAGATGAGGAATATTTTAATTATACCCACATCACAAAACAATTTTCATAAATTTGTTGATGTTTATTTTAATGCATAAGTTATCTTACTGAAACTTCTCTAGGATAGAATTCTTCTGTTTAAAGATGTATCATTTTCAACTCAAATTTATTAATGACCAGAATATATGGTTTGTTGGGGTTTGTTTTGTTTTGTTTTGTTTTTCCCAAGAAGCATTTCCTTTTATTTTAAAAAGCCTGTCCTTAACTAAAAAAAACCCCCACTTTTCCAGAGACTTTTTAAAGGCTTTCCATAGATAGAGAGTCTATTAGCTCTCTCTGATATCAGTATCCTTAGTTAAACATATTAACACTGTTTGTGTCCTAAACACACTAGTAGCTCTCTTGGATCTGTCCAAATTCATATTTTTCTGAAAATTGGTGATCAAAACTGTATTCCTTTCTGAATTAGTTACAGCTACATAGCAATCAATATTCCAAACTATTACTATTGAATAGTACATTACTAAAAAAAAAAAAAAAAATATGATAAGCAAATAATTAATTCTCTTGTCATTTTCAACCAAAGTATCTTCTACTTTGGAACAGAGGTTTCTATTATTTATTTATGTATCTATTTTTAATTCATAGCTTTTTGCTAATCTTTTGGAATGTCACCTAATTTCTATGACTCCAATTGCCAAGACCATTTGTTGTCCTTAAAATATGGCGTGGTGATCCTCTTCACCTTTTATGATGAGGAAATGATTGTTTTTAATGCCAAATCTGTTGCTAGAAATATCACATTAAATCAATTTACAGACAAATCACTGAGAAAGTTGTCTATTAACTTTCCTGTAGTGTCATAGTTCTTCCTTTTGATTCCCTGGATTTACTTGTCTTAAAGCAAACAAAATTAAATCTGCTGTGTTTATTTTGTCTGGGAAATATAGTAATCTGACAGAGAAAGGTTTATGTATGACAGTTTCAGTCACCTTTGGTTCACTCCATATTACTACATGTAAAAATTTATTTTAGATTTAATTTAACCATTAATCTCATAGATGTTCATTTCTTCTATGATATTAATGACATTTGTCTTAAAAATTATTTGAGCTCTCTCTTCCCACAATACAGAGAGAATGCTGATATGGGCAGAATGTTGACTAGACATGTATCAGAAGAATTGATGTTTAAAAGAAAGTAGAAGAAGAGGTAGAAATACAGTGGAAGTATTTTTTCTAGATACCTTAAGGTTGTTTAGGTGTTAAAAAAACTTTACCTAATTACTGCATAATTATTCAGTTTCCTCCTTCAAAATGCTATTATCTAGCAGTTTAAAATCTCAACATCTCATGTGTTTTCTCCTTTCTGTCTCAGTAATATCTACCATCCAGGTAGCCTTTTCATTTTTTATCCACAAAAAGCAAACAAACAAACAAACCAATCTGGTAATTTCCCCAGCTCATTAATACAAAGTAGTATTAACAAAGACACTTATGTAGTCAAATCTGATTTTTCAGTTACAAATTTGTTGTTTTTGAAGGGTTTTTGTTGGTTTGGGTTTCAGGGTGCATGTTTGATGCTTAGGGGTTTTTTGTTTGGTTTTTTTGTGGGTGGTGGTTTTGTTGTTTTTTTTTTTAATCTCTCCCCGCCCCTCCCCAAGAGCCCATAATTTTGGGAGAAAAAAAACCAAACAAAAAAAAACCCCCCAAAAAAAACTTTAACAAAAACTAAAATTTTACTTTGGTAGTTTTCTTTCTTTCTTTTCTTTCTTTTCATTTATTCTTGTAAAATAAAATTCAGACATGGTCTCTTTTTATCTTCTTAAGATCATCACAAACTCATTTTTTTATAGACTGCTACTCAGAGATCTCAAAGTAAAGATGCTGTGCCACAAATCTGCAATCTTTTAATGCAGACAGAAAAAAAAAAAAAACCCAAACAACCCAGTGATGCTTTAGATGAAAAAAAACCCCACAAGATTAATATTAAAAAATAAAACTAAGACAATTTTATCTATCTTTTAATGAAATTGGTAACTAGAACTAAGAAGGAAATAAGAGAGTAGCTTGCTACCTACAGACCAAGGGAACACTTTTCAGATTTTTCTCCTAAATAAATATTTCTTTATATGAATATGTGTCAGAAATGTACTGTTTATATGTACTTATTTGTACATATAAGAAGGTAATTATTTTTTTCTTACATTAATCTGTTAAAGTCAGCAGATCTTTTTAATTTGTTATGTTTCACTTTAGTGTTAGTTCTTCTCTTCAATTACTGTATTAGCTTTAATGCTATAGACTAAGATTAAGCATTTAAGAGCTGTAACAGTTCTCCACACTCAGTAGTTAGTTAATCTGCACTGGAAAATGTTGAAATATTCAACAGAGCTGCTGAAGGAAAACAACTTGCAGTATTAGCAGGAATACACAATTCCCAGTCATGGGAGTAGTCTGTATTTCCTGCTTGATCAACCTGAAACAGCACAGACCTTGCATATCTTAGGCATGTTGGCAAAAGAAGTTCTAATGCTTCTTGCTTTTTCAACAGGAAGTACAGTGAGCTGTAAAAATTGAGAATGCATACCAAGTCATAAGGAATTATTATTGCTAGCTTCACAGCTTCAGTAACCACAGTTGGTGCATCTATGAATAAGTATGCTGTGGCAAAAAAAAGCATATTGACAACAAATATAGCCTCCTGTGACAAATTCAAAATTTAACATTTATTTATAGTCATCGAAAGGTATGTGAGAGAAAACTCTTGATAGTTATAACTAATTCCTCAGTGAAATAGTTAAACCATGAGTGAATTATTACTTCTGTTTTTTATTTACTTTCATTGGGCTTTTTTACCAAACTTTTCAGACCAGAGAAAGGAAATGTGAAATGAGAAAACCAATTTCTCTCCATTTGATTATTTGCTATCGTAAATCATCTGTTCTACAGAGACACGTGTCGTATCAGGGTAGTTCTGCAATTGTTTCCCTGAAGGAAACACTCCTAAGGAAAGACTGAAAATCTATGGTTGCTTGATTTGTTTCATGGGATTTTTTTTCATAAATAAACTCTAAAATGAATAAAGGCTATTTAATCTTATTCAGAACATCCATTTTGGGACCTGAAATCACTGAAGCTCTGTTTTGACCTAGCAAGCACCATTTTGCTCTTTGAGCAAACAACAGTCATTTCCACTTTAATTCTTTGTTCAGTTGAAATACTATATTGTTCAGCAAAACAGTCATTCATTAAAACTAGTTCAATTTATTTGTAATAAGTGTGAACAGGACTGTGTTGCACAAGCTATGTCTTCTCCACAGAGCAACAGAATAAATCCAGTAAAAATTCCCATGTTCCCTTTCAACAATACAAGCTCAGCTGTGAAACAAGTCTTTTATATTTTTTTGTGAAAACAATTACAAAAAGTAAATATTTATGAAGCTCCAATACATTGGGAGAGAGGGATTGTTAATTTATTTCTAGAATATTTTACTTATTAATCATTTGCTTTGATTCTGTTCTGTATGTAGAAAGGATTAATTTTTTTTAGTGAAATCTTAATTGAGAACCCTTTCACATTCTTTTGTTTAATTTTTTTAGACTTTATTTAGGTGAAATCCGTATTGTTTATATTTATATATAGAAAAAATATAAGTTCAAAATAAACACTTTGTGCTAAATTAAGCCATTTTGTGTATAATACTGAAAAGAAGGAACAAAAATCCAAACCAAAAAACCCCAACAAACCCAAAACACACAATCATAGAATATTTGAGACTAGAAGACACCTCTGAAAATCAGTTTGTTCAACCCCGCAAATCAAAGTAGGGTCAGATACAGCAGGGTACAAAGCATCATGTTCAGACAGGTTCTGAATATTTCCAAGGATGGAGGATCCACGTCCTCTGTGTGAAAGCTTCCCCAGTGCTTCACTACCCTCAACATGAAAAAGACTTTTTATAATGTTTAAACAGAATCTCTTATATTTTAGTTTGTGCCCTTTGCCTCCTGTCTTTTTACTGGATATCATTGAGAAGAGTCCAGCTCTGTCTTCTTAACTTCTTCCCATCAGGTATTTAAACAAACTGTTCCCCCAAGTCTTCTCTTTTCCATCTGAAAAAAGTTCTCTTTCAGTCTTTTCTCATCTGTCAGAATCTCCAATATCTTAAAATGATGAACAATAATTCTTTAAAGCAATCTGATGTATCTTTTAAGAAAACAAACAAAAAAAAAAAAATTCAGATACTTACCAACTATTTCCATTGGTGGAGCTACTAGTGTTTAAAAGATTTCTAAGTATATCTGTCAGGAACAAATTACTATTAAAAGTCAGGTAAAAATATTAATCATAGATTTATTCCACAGTAAGCATATTTCATACTTAGAATCATAGAATCATAGAATGGTTCGGGCTGGAAGGGACCTCAAAAATCATCTAGTTCCAACTCCCCTGCCATGAGCAGGGACACCTTTCCACTAGACCAGGTAGCTCAAAGCCTCATCCAACCTGGCCTTGAACACTTCCAGGGAGGAGGCATTCATAACTTCCTTGGGCAACCTGGTCCAGTGGCTCACCACCCTCACAGTGAAGAATTTCTTTCTAATATCTAATCTAAACCTACCCTCTTTCAGCTTAAAGCCATTAAAAGAAGTACACTTAGATGTATATGTATGGAAAAATAAGTGTATGAAAGCATAAAATGTAAGGGTATTAAAAAAACAAAACAAAACAAAACAAAACTTCCTCTTGATATATTATTCATTAGCCAAATGCACAGTTATTGTTTACCAGTATTTTCTTCTGGTGAATCTGAGGTTTTATACTGATACCCTTTATCTGAATGGAATTCAGCACAAAGTATGGTATAAGGAAATTTTTTACCACACTGAAATCACATGAAATATGGATGAGCTCAGAAATTTGCCATCAGAATCTTCATTTGAAATTGTAAAATTGTATTTTGCTAAATAATAGATCAAAAGGGTGATACATTCCAAATTATAGGGGCAATATAGCTGTTATCAGTACCGCATAGTAGCAAATGACAAGCTACTGATCTAATGTGTCTGATATAAATCAAGACAGTTCAGAAGTTTTTTTTAAAAAAGCAGTGTCAGTGACATTACAAATTAATATTTTTGAAATGCATGATAAAATACACTTAATTGCATAATTATTCTCATAAAATTCATTTCAGAAGTTATCACTATATTTCTAAAGCTGTCTTTGTAATGAATCTGCTGTTTAATTAAGGAAAATGTGTTACAACTGTAATTTTTCTGCTCCACTTATCATCTTCTTTATTTCATTTTTTAGATATGTCTTTTCCATTTTGATAAAATATGTATATTGCATAAACAATTAATCTTCCCTGCTTTCCACTAGACAATAAAAGCTGACCCAGTGTAGTCACTGCAAAATTATTACTGCTTATTAAACCATTTAAATTCTTTTCTATAACTGCTCATATCTCCCTGTCTTCTTCCCAGAGTTTTATCTGCTGCACTCTGTTGAGAAAAGCTGGAAGACAGCGTGTAGCCCTAGATTGTCCCCCACATAAGTAGGTTTTCATTTCAATGAAACTGACCCTTAATCTAGTCACAACAGCCTTCTGTCTTGATCAAAAATCCTTTGTAATTAATCTTGCTGTTGCTTCTTCTTGTCTGGGAGTTTTTATAACTGATATTTCCTTGTCTTTTGTACTTGTGACCCTTTGGATGTTTTTCCCTTATGTTTCTTCTTTCTTCTTGTTAGTATTCCCTACAGTTTTTCTTTTCCATTTTTTAGCATCATCATGTGGTATACACTTCACTTGTATATTCCTGTGATGATGCCACCAAGTGTCTTCCTCCTCATTCAGCTTGCTTCCCTTTTATACATTTTCATACTTTTCGGATTCAATAGCATCTCCACATGAATGATCTTCAGATTCTGCAGGAAGGTAATCCAAGTTCTCATCAGGTAGTTACTCTCACACAGTCTGAGAATTCACCCTATGATTCATCCAGGGGAAAAAAAAAAAAATAATAAAAAAAAATCAATATTAACTTTTTCTTTACTTCTTTACATTCTGTTCTTCAAAATAAGCACTCTGAAAATCTTGTCATTTTACATTCTGTAATGGCTGAGTTACTGTGGCTTTTATTCTCCGTTCTCATCAGTTGTTGCGTGAAATATCAGGAAGGGATTTGCACTCAGAAATGAACAACAACAATGCTGACTGATGTTATTTACTCTGTATATTCACAAATCCCATAGCAGGTAGAAGCCCTGGAAGTACCCTGCAAGGTGGCAGCAGAGAAGACCCAGGTCTGGCAGATGATCGACCCATGGCTGAGCCATCAATGGCTGCAAGTTTCCAAGGTGTTGTCCTAAAAAGCGATTGTCATCTCTGGTGTAAGCATACAATGACTTGTCAGTGAAGTGATTTATAACGTTACCAAATACAGGTACTAAATGTGGGCTATTTTGTACTTATTCCATACATCTGTGCCTAGCAATATTACCTATGTTTTGTTTGTATCTTTGCCAAGCCTTTTAGCAGTGGGACATCCAGCTGTGAACATTTCACTAGAGAACTAAATGAATTTGGTAACATGACCTACTCCTCCTCCTCCTCACTATTCCTCTGTTATATTTTAGTGCCCAGTACACCAATGTAAGCATGAAAGTAGTTTTTGGTCTATAATCATTAACTCTTGTGTACTAGTTTTTCTGATTCTTCTCTTTGTCCAGTAGAGTATTCCCTTTGATCTGTCTGTTTATCAGTAGTAAATATTCATTTTCAGAATGTCAGACTGCTCAGAACATTTAATTTCTGCAAGCAGATGTTTCAAAAGAATGTAGCACTTTTTGGAAAAAAAAGATTTAACGTTTTATCCTCATCTACAAAGTTCTATTCCTTCTGTCCTCACATTCAGATTTTACTACTTTTTTCCCTTAAAATAATTTAACTTGTTCCAGACTTTTCTTTTTATTTCACTCATGTTTTCATGGGCTTTCCATTCTACCATCGTGATTGTGGAGAAAAGTATATATGCTTACAAAAACAAAGCCTTTATACTTGCATGTCTTCTTACTACAAATCCATGGGGGAAACCCAAAACAAAACAAAACAAAACTAAACTAAACAAAACCAAACCAAACCAAACCAAACCAAACCAAAACAAAAACCCCCAGAAGACCCTAAAAAACCCTTGTATTTCTGTTCATATGCACATATGCATCTTTGTCTGTATGCTTCCTTCCTGACTTCCTGACAGTTGACCCCAGCTGGCCAAAAGGATATCTCATACCACATAGAATCATAGAATATTTTTGATTGGATAAGACCTTTAAGATCATTGAGTCCAACCATATACCTAACACTGTCAAGTTCACCACTAAACCATGAACACTTCATCTACACATGTTTTAAATACTTTTTTTTCCCAGAATTTAAAAAAAAAACCCAAACTATTTTACCTATTGACATTGCACCAGAAGCATTCTTAACAGAAAAAAAAAAAAAAAAAAAAAAAAAAAAAAAGTGTGTGTGGGGGGGAGAGCAAGTTCTTCTTACTGTGACTCTGAATGGAAAAAAAAAAAAAAAACTTAGATTATTTTGACATGCAAAAGTGCATTGCAGGTGGAAGCAATGGTAGTTTTAGGTAACAGTTTCTTCTAATATGGTGATCTATTAAGGTTTAGAATAAATTTTCAGAGAGACTGAAAATTGCTTCAGGACTGTTTGTGAGGATGTGGCATTCATGCACCATTTTCAAAATTGTTCACAAAAGTACAAGACACTTGGTTGCTGGAAGAAACTACTCCTTGTTCAGGAAATTTAAAGTGTTATCATTACCCCTGCATTTAATTTTTTCTAACACAGTCTAACAGTGATAATCAAGCTACAGTAATAACAATCATCTTGGTCCTCACTAGATTATGGACTTGGATTATCTAGAGTTAAAAAAACAATTACAAAGACTACCTACTCATTCTGGCATTTTGGAGAGCACTGTTTTCATTTGATCAGTGAAAAATGACTACAAATAATAGACACAAGACTGAAGTAGGAGTTTTATTTATTCATGAAGCATTTCAACGCTTAAACTTTAGACTTGATTTTAGATTCTGCTCCTAATAAGAAGACAAATATGTTAACATTTTAAACTTTAATACATTGTGTCTTGAAAATAAATTTTAAAATATTACTTCAAATCAATACAGTTGCAATATGGGCAGAGTATATAGACACAGAAAATGAAAATAAAAAATCCCCAAAACAAAATAAATGTCAATATAGCTTTGATAGAAAAAGAGTGAGACCAAATCATTTTTACTAATTAATCTATTCTTTGACTATATGTGTCTTCTTGTTTAAGGTTATTTATTTTAGAACTGCTTTTGGGGTTTTTGTTAAATCTTTGAATATCATAAATGTACCAGCCTTCACATTTGAATATGATAGTCAGGAAACGTCTGATCCCAAACTCCATACAACAGATTGACCATCCCAATAGGAATTAAATGTTCCTGTAAACCCAGTGGAAATAATACCTCAAGTACGCCTTTGTTATAGTTAGAGAAGTAGAGTGAAGATTGTTGTGCAGCTGACATGCTGGGCAGGGACTGCATAAACTGTGTTGATAATGAGTTTTTACAGCATCCAAAAGTACACAGGCCAAAAGAGCAATCTTTAACAATGTTTTATACATTTTGCCTTGAATTTCTGACAGGAGACAAACGCTTCAGCAACAGCTGGTCCTGCTCCCTTCCACTCCCCTTGCAACAATTGCATGTCTCACAGCTGCCCTGCATCTTGATATAGTATCTGCTGTACATCAGCTGCAGAGGAGGCACAACATGTTTTCAATTTTAGCTGTCAAAAAAAGCATAAGGGAAGGGGCAAAGTTCTGAATGAAACCAAATTACTTTAATTTTGTGTTTCTTCTGTCACTCTATATAGCTATGAAAATGTTAATAGTGGGACCAATCATGCTTATGAATCCAAATCATCCAGCTTAAATCATGAGAGTCATGGATGAAACCTTTCATAGAGTGATATTTTTCTCAATTAATTTTATGTATACTGGCCACACTCTTTTTAATGCACTCCAGGATATTTTTGTCCTTCCTGGCCCAAAGGGCACACTGCTGGCTCATGGCCAGCCTGCTGTCCACCAAGACACCCAGGTGCTTTTCTGCAGAGCTCCTTTCCAGCAAGTCAGCCCTGTACCCATGCATGCAACTATTCCTCCCCAGGTGAAGGACTCTGCACCTCATCAGGTTCCTTTACAACCAACTCTCCAATGTGTCCAGGTCTCGTTGAATGGCAGCACAGCCTTCTGGTGTGTCAGCCAGTCCTCTCAACTTCATGGTTTTTTTTGTGTCAGCCATTTTCCTTTTGCGTATTTTACATTCTTTTTATATTTAGTTTAAAGTAGCCTTGGGAATGGGAACCCAAATCTGTCCTTAAATCTAGATTAACTGTCACTGCAAAATTCACTTCTGTTTGTCACTGAGCTTTAAATCAAAGTGTAATGTAACAGATATGAAATGGGAGTATTTATTTTTTTACATAATCATACCTACAAATTTGGGGGTTTTTTGTAGAAGCACTATATATCTAAGTTTTTATATTATTATGTTACATATGTAAATATATCCTCATTTGGCAATTTTTGAACACAGAGTACTAGTACTTCCAAATTTGCCATTATACAGACCCACTAATAATTTCTCCTTCCTTTTCTGCCCCACTGCTGACCCTTTAATTACATTCAGAGACTAAATGAAACCAGTAAGGAGGCAGAACTGAAAGACTAGCTTTTTCATAATCTTCTCATCAGTTCAGCAGAAGAAATCATTCTGCACACAACCCAGAACTGCTAGGGGAATAAACTGGTGATTCAAAACAGATATTGATTATAATTCCATCACAGTGAGGAAACTATCTAATGTTTTTTACTTTATTTCAAATTAAATACAATGGAAAATAATACCCTTCTGATCACCCACCCTGTCCTGAGGTACTGCTATATTTTGCAAAAAGAACTAAGAAGCAATCTGTGTCTTCCTCATCTTCCTTTACAATTTTCTTACTAAGTTGTTTATTATATTGCTAATGATACTCACCATTAACACCATGCTCCCAGTGTTCAAGAACTTTTTTGTGCCTTATGGAGCTTCGTGCTCCAGTGGGGCCTCTTGCTCAACAATTTATGTCTCATGAAGTTAGTATGAAGGATTTCATCTGCTGATAAAGTAATATCCAGCAACATATGCCTTGCTAAACAGGTGGAGGGGTAGAAGATATGAATGACCAAAGAGGCAGCTAATTTATCATGCTTCATTTCTACTACAATATTTCAGTACCATGGGAGAGTGGGAAGAGGGAATTGGTACAGCAGGGCACAGTCACTCTTATAGTTTCAAATGGATGCTCTGTAAGTCACAGCTACTACTTTTGGAAAGAATTTCTACAGTGAAGGGGGAATGACTATATGACAATGGAGGTGGTAGCTACATTTACAAAATTGCATGTGTCTGATCAGAATGCAGTTAAAAAAGAGAGGTCATTACATGCAACATTTTTTCTTCTCTAGTTTCTCATATCGTAGGTAGTAATTTCCTTGGTTTCCTTCATAAGTAAACCCTTCATTTGAATGAGTAAAACCCAACAAATTGTGATCTTGTGAAATTACAAGCATGAGAGAAACTTCTAAGCCCTGTGAATTGTAATCTAAGTACAGCAGTAAGGAAAGGATAATTTATCTGATAGTCAGTCAGAAAATCTATTTGAAAGTTGACATTCTTATTATTATTATTTTTAATATTATTATTACTACTACTACTTAAGAGAGATGGCTTAAGAAGCCAAAACTTTTCAAAGCAGCATATTGCTATGAAGGAAAATAGCAGTCTTTTTTTTTTTTTTTTTTTTTTTTTTTTTTTTTTTTTTTACAGTCAGGATAGAAATGGGAGAAAGATATATAACTACCACTGTCAGTTAGGTACTTTCCTAGCTTATGGGAGATTCTTCTAAATGGAACAAAATAGGAAACTGAAAAATTACCCTTGCACAGCTTGGGTTTAATGTCTTCAACACTGAGCTATTGAGGGAGGAATTGGTGAGCAGAGGTACCAGAAATGGTGCAAACACCTTCTCCTCCTCCACCACTTTAAATTGTCAAAATAACTTACTCTTGCTACAAAGTTACAAGGGCATGGGAAACAAAATGCACATTTTCTGGTAAACCAGTCTTCATTTGGAACAGTTTGGGGAGCAGGGAGTGAGGAAAAAACATCAGAGATACTTCAAAGACATTTAAAGACTAAGGAATTTTCAGCCCATCTAGGTGAAATGGAACAAAACACATGTATGAAAACTCAATCAGGTTATGCCCCCAAAACAGATTGTAACCATATGAAGATTAATTTATGAATTATGTAACATAGGCAGTGAAGGCAGAGAATATACTTGTCTTCGTATTTGAAATTCAGAGACACAAGTAGTCCTGCAACACACGTTGGACATGAAGAAATAGATACTTAAGAATACTTCACTTACAGGTAAAAAAATACAGGCACAATGTAACAACACAGTGGATCCACTGAATGAAGTTTTTATTAGCCTCTGATCCAATATAAACCCAAACAAAATTCCTAATAAAAAAAACCTGTCAAAAATAAGATACAGTTTATTACAATATGTAGTCAAAAAAGACTAGCTGGTCTATTGAACGCATGTTGTATCAAGTGTCAAGAGATGTTAACCTAACTGTTAACTAAATTATTTTTTTAAATTATTTTTTTAACAGTTTGTTGTTCAACTGTTTGGGAGGATTTCATGTGATTTGTTTATTTTTGTGTTTGTTTGTTGTTTGTTTTTTTTTAATCTAAAATAATCTGTTTAACTATTTAATTTTTACTGCCCTCTTTTCTTGATCTTTAATTAATTGGTATTTTTGTTGTTTCTTTTAAACTTTTTTTCTATTTTACAGTTCTCTAAGCACTGTATAAAACCAATCATGCTTTGTAGTTAGTGATTAATCTTTTAAGAAGAATTAGTGCAGCTCACTGAAAAAATACTATTCAAAACGCAAGTCTGAATTGCTATAGCTCATCACAGGGAAACTGATAAGGCCCTTAGCAGGAAGCAGAGATGTTAATTTTATCTGGGTGCTTTGGTGGAGCCAAGTGAAAAGTAATTTAAGCTATTGAAGATACCAAACACTGATGTTCTAAAATTCCTGAATCAGTCAGAAAACAGACCACGTAAAAAGTCTCAGTTGCCCTGGCTTACACAGTGCTCCTGCCCCTGGGATCAAGTGCAGTTCATTGTCTTACTGCATCAACTGTGCAATCATGTTCCACTGGGTAGGAATTGTTGGACTATAGTATGATGAACAGGAACTGCTTTTCAGGCTATCACTACATCTCTCTACTTTGTTCACATCTCTTCCCAACCTCTTTAAGGAGAATAATTTCAAGGAAAGCAACAGAATGATTGATTAGAAGGACAGAGCAAGAGATTTCAGATGAAACACAGAAGGCAAAAAGTAATGCACAATACTGTTAAGGCATCAGCAAAGGAAACAACAGATCTAGACATACACTATTATCTGAATTTTTTTGTAAATAATGGGGTGGCTTAACAGTTTCCTCCCAGCAGCTTCCTCCCCTATTTAAGTCTATTACAATTGACAAAGGTTTGGGCTTTGACTTGTACACAGATCTATTACTGAGATTCCAGAAGCAGCAGCTTTAAGTATAGTCAGCTCAAAATGTAGGGGAGATGTTCTGGACTAAATGCAAGTGAACTGAGAACTAGGAATTACACTGGAAGGTCACAAATGAAAATCACATACAAATGAAGTTAAAGAAAAAATCACATGCTGTTAAACAAGGAGTCTTTTGTTTTAACCTTTCTGCAATTTTCTATAGATACTAAGGTTTGCTAAGCCTTGTAATATGAAATCTTAAAAAAACAAGTACATTCATTTTATTAATTCATGACATTATAATTGGAAAATTATTGAAAGATTATTTTTAGAATGAATTTGCTCAACTTTTCTTCTTTCATTGTTGGCATTAAAGAAATAATAGTTTTTTACAGTATGTAAAATGACTAGCTATGCTGAAAAAGACCAAAAGTCTATCTAGTCCAGTAACATGTTTCTGACAAGACCAGCAGCTGAGATCAGGAGAGCAGTGTAAGAACAAAACAACTATACCTGTGGATGTTCTGTGGTTTAGACTCACAAGTTGGAATTCCACTATCCTGATTTTCTGCAATCATTCTTATTAACACAAATAAATATCTTTGGCATTCAAGTCATCTTACGACTTAAATGGAATTCCATCATATGTTATATGACATAATACTATTTCTGGTTTATATTTTAACCACTGTGTAGGGTTTGGGGTGGGGAGAGAGGAGGAGGGTGGGGAGAGGTGTTTTTTTCAGTAGTGGAGGAAAGGCCACCTTGTGAGAGCGAAAAGCTCCCCTGGCTCCAAGATGGAGACCCCCCAGCCTAGTCTGGGCCAATGAGCACAAGAGAAATGCCTCTGCGAGTCCATATTTGTGAGGGGAAGGACTGTCCTGGAAAGAAGAAGGTAGAGGTGAACCCAGAGGAGAGGCCTGAACAAAAGACAAACATCAGCCTGAACAAAGGACAGACAGAGAGAGAGAGCTTTGTTGTCAGAGGAAAGAGGAGAAGGGGAAAAGGACAATGAACTTTGAGACATCGAGTTCAACCACAATGAGTAGAAGACAAAGGAAGCCCCCTGCAGTCCATAGAGATTCAACAGTGTAGCAGACACCCACATGTAGAGCATGGAGGACTCCACACTGGAGCAGAGAAGCTGAGCCTGAGAGGAAGTGTGACTGGAATTGTGACCCCAAGAGTCACTCACTGACAGAGCAGGGGTGGACCTCCAGAATGGGAGGTGAGCCTGCAGCCGGTGGATGTCCACATGCTGGAGCCAGCCAGGAGCTAAGCCCGAAGAGGTCCATGACTCCATGGGAAGCTTCCTTTGGAACATCTTGTTCCTGGACATTCATGTTGGGCAGAGTGGCAGAGGTGAACTGACTGCAACCCCAATTCTCTTCCTCCTATGCTGCTGGGGAAGAGAAGGTAGAGAAATTTGGAGCAAAATTATTTGAGCCCAGGAAGAAGGGAGGGGTGGGGGAAAGTGTTGTAAGATGTGGTTGTTATGTTTAGTTAGATGAATGCCAACACATTAACTTGATTTTTCTTCCCCAAGTTTGAATCTGTTTTGCCTATGACCATAACTGGTGAGTGAGCCATCCCCTCCTAATCCCGTGCCCCCTTTGTTTTGTCTTCCATCCCATCTCACTGGGTGGAGGGGAGTGAATGCAGGACCACATGGTCCCATTGTGGGTCAAACCACCATAATCACCAATGTCATAAGCTTATATGGTCCCCTAAATCTTGTGTTAGAAGAAATAAAAAACAATTTTTTTCCAACTTACCTTGTTTCTGCCAATTATGATTTTATGACATATAATTACATTTTCTATATTTTTTTTCAATTCTTTCTTATATTAATTCACTTCAATCTCATATCATATGGAAGCCATAATATACATCCAAATACACTTGTTGCCTCTACTTAATGTCTTCAATTTTACTAAATTATTTTTGAGAGTATTTGCCTTGAATTAAACATGGAATTAAAGGATGACACATGAAAATACGGAGTGGCATAGCTATCTGTCTGTTTTGTAACTAATAAGTCCTGATTCTTAGATCCTTTTTGTTGCTGCAACAATTAAACATAGGCTTTCATAGAACTATCTAGGATAACTGCAAGATACCTTTCTGAGGAATATTAACTGATTTTGACCATGTCTTGGTTGCAAAATGAAGTTCAAATTCCTACCTTAAAAGATAAATCATATTAAACCCACCATATTCACAATACTTAGACTTAACTTTTACCTTTTTCTTTTATTTTTTTTTTAAAGTGCAAAATGAAGATTGAGAAGCTAAGAGACTTTTAGTGTTTCACCTCATTCCTCCTTTTTTTAACTACATCAATATAGCTTTAACTGTAAAAATGTAGTTTTGAAGTCCATCACTAAAGTAGGTGCAGTTAGAAAGGATCTTGTCCATATATCCATCTTTTGAATTCATGACAATTTCTTCTCATCAACTCATTTTATTATAGTTTACATTAGTTTTGATTACTTTGAAAATGTTGTAATGTTAAAACTCACTTGCTATTTTAATATTAGAACTATCCTTGCTATTCATCCCAGTTTTTACATCATTTTACAGGTATGATGAACAGGGCAATTTGCAGTACAGATTACCACTAATGCTTCCCTCTTTTGTAAAACTTATTCATTCTTTCCCTTTGTTTCCTGCAATAGTTACTAATTTGTGGGAAGGCAATGAATTTTACATCTAAGAAATCTTACAGTAGTTTAATTCCCTAAAGAGTCTTAGGAGAGCAACTTTCAAAGTCAAAAGCTTTTTGAAAAGAAAAAAAAAGAAAGATTATTAAAACATAACTTCTTGACATAAAAATCAGTGTTAATTCTTCTTGTATATTGTATCTCTTCATTTATATGCAAATTATCCTTTGTATTATACTTTAAAACCATTTTCCTCGTTTTGCCCGCTAGTCTGTTCCCCACATCCACACTGAAGCCTTTTCTAAAAATCATTTCCTTACTTCTTTCTGTCACCTGAAAACAAGGCCAATTTAGATGATAGTTAACATACCAGTTAACAGTTTGGTAATTCCGTATTTGATTTCTTTTAGAAGTTTTGATTGAAGTAATTTAGTTCTATGTTTTTTATTGATTTGCTCTGAAAGTATACTATTAACATTTCAGTGTGTGGTATTAGATTCTCCCTTGCAAAGACAGAATATTGAGTAAGAATGTCCCTAAACTATTGTTCTGTGAATGCTAATACAAATAATTCATTTAGCTTTTTAATTATGTTTTATCTTTCCTTTAGTGTTCCATTTTTGAGATGATAATCTATCATGCCTGTCAGCTCTCTGGAAATTTTTTTCTATTTCTTATGTGCTAGAAGTTTCTAATATTATTTTTAATGCCTATAGTAAGTTGCTCGTGAAAATATTTTTTGTACAGTCTTAAAGCTTTATATTTTCCTTGTCAGGCTTTATATTCCCTGTATGAAAGGGAATATTCTACTTTTTATGATCTATTTTTAAAGTATGTAGCTACTTCTACTTCTTTAATTTTTTCTTTCTTGCCATCCTTTTATAGTCATTGTTAACTTTTACACAATTACTTGGAACCACTCTAGACTGTCTGTTGCAATTGTTTTATTTTATAAACTTATTCTAATGAGGTTCTAATGTCATCCCTCTCTGTGGTAACCGAGTACATTATGAAGAGATTCCCGATTACCAGGATTAAAGATTTTCTGAAAATAAATGCTTAATTGCTCAGCAAGCAATATATAGTACTATGACACTTCAAAATTTTTGCAAACATAAAGTAGCATGGATAACAAAGTACTGTGAACTGAGTGTGTCTGAAATTAATAGCTTTTGAAAACAGTCAACAAATAATTCTAAATAGTATTACCTAAAAGTTAAGTACAGGGCAAGTAATGTACTTAGAAATGAATAATAAAAAACCCCAAAACAAACAAACAAAAAACCCCAACCAATAAACAAACAAAAAAAGTCTTGGAGTGTGGTAGGTAACTGCAGTTGTTGCAAACAACATGTTAGCTATGCTTATGGGGAAGCAGAAACATCTTGGCAGCTGGCATCCCCATTGCAAATCAAAAATATGAATTGCTGTAGAGGATTTACATTCCTGTATTTTCTCTCTCACCATTCCTTACTATCTCTTTTAGCTAAGAAAAGTGTTAGTTTCCATTCTTCCTTTTTGAATTTAGGGACTTAAGGATAAGAGCTGTTTTAAATAAATTTAATTGTCTAAAAGTAAAGTATTTAAATGTGAGAAAAGTGTCTAGAAAAAATGAGACAGATTTTCCAGATTCCTATAGCTAAGCATATTTTTTTCCTACTAACAGTCACATAAATTTGCTTGACTGTCAGTGGCTGTCCAAGGGAGGTCACAAGTGTTTCTCATAACACTGCAGGGTTTTACAAGAACATTTGTAGGGAGTTAAGGAGAATGTGGCACAAAACACAGCAGTAGATTTATATTTAGCCTCTGAAGATGTCTTAACATATATTGCTTTTGCAAATAAAGTTTTTTGATTAATAAGTGACTAACTTGTTGCTCCACATAGAAACACCTTTCAAATTTTCAGTGAAATACCAGTGAAGTGAAACAGTTTTCCCTGTAATGTCAAAAACAACAGAACCAGTAAATAACAATTCCCTCTTGTGTAAGTAAACTCTCACTACCTCTCATGTGTAAGTAGACAAGAGACACAGGGACGAGAAATACTTTTTTACTAATTATATAGAGTAATTAAAATATTTTTGAAAGTCTTCATGACTTCTTCTAAAAGTTTTATTATGCCGTTTTTTTCCTGCTTTATTAGTCTGTGATCCTCATAGTATTAGATTTTAAATTAGTGACATGGAGTGGAGGGAAGCAGAAGATGAGATTAATATCCAACTTTGTCTTGTAAAATATAGAAAGGAGAAGGCATAAACATTTTTATTTGAGATCAATATTCTTACAATATAATGTATAGTATACAAATATTAGCTAGCTTGTTGCTGCTTCAGTGAAACTTTGGTAATTACAAGGGAAACAAAATGCATTACTGGGATATTTTAAAAACACTTTGAATAATTAGATATTTATATACAGTAATTTCTTTATCCCTTAGGCTTTAATTAGTTTCTCAGCTATTACTTGCAGATTTTTAATAAGACACCAAACTTGCTGAAGCTTCTACTGGAAATTATTTTGTAAGTAAATGCCTGACCTTTTTTCCCCCCAGAAAACTAAGAATAAGAATAAGCAGATAATCTAAGTATCTTACTTTTTAACTTTGTTGTTTATTTTGAAGAATGATAATTTGGTGGTGATTTCCAGTGGGCCCCAATGGTATTTTGGAAGGAATCCAATAAACTTATTCATGACAGTTTGAGCCAGCTGATGGCATGCAATTGTTTTTCTCTGGTGGAAGCTTGCACTTTCATAGGAGAAATCCATCAACGAGATAGCATTCCTCCTATCAGTTTTGTCTGAAACAGAGAAATCAGTCGGAAAACATTATGTAATGCTCTGTTCTAGCCAGAAAAAAAGAAAAGTTAAAAAATAAACATTTTCCCTGTTCTCTTCCACAGTCACATCTGTGCTATGTATCCCATTTTTATCTCAAATCTCAAAGATATTATTTTAGATTCAGAATGAAAGAAAGGAAAAGAAAAAAGAAAAAGAAAAAGAAAAAGAAAAAGAAAAAGAAAAAGAAAAAGAAAAAGAAAAAGAAAAAGAAAAAGAAAAAGAAAAAGAAAAAGAAAAAGAAAAAGAAAAAGAAAAAGAAAAAGAAAAAGAAAAAGAAAAAGAAAAAGAAAAAGAAAAAGAAAAAGAAAAAGAAAAAGAAAAAGAAAAAGAAAAAGAAAAAGAAAAAGAAAAAAAGAAAGGGAAAAAAGAAAGATTTTTTAATCAGAGGCACCACCTTCTTGTCTGATGAGTGCAGTTATGTCTTGCTGTGAGTCCATTGTGGAGATGGCTGAAACTAATTTTGTCTGGCATGGGGCAGCCCCTGGCCTCTTCCAAAAGAAGCCACCTCTGCAGTACCCACCCTACCAAAATCTGTCCATGTACCCCCACTACAGGCACTCATTAAGTTAATGACTATATATGTGTGGTCAGTAATTCTTTCTGGAAATGTTCTGTGCCAGCAGTTTTCATTTTCAGCTGGTCCATGAACAATTAAGAGAAGTATTTGAGAGTATCTATTTAATTGAGCAATCCAAGAATTCTTCTAAACATTAGCTTCCTTAGCACGTTGCTAGTGTTAGGATAAATAAATTCCTCCCTCCTTCCATTATCCTGAAATATGTTTTGTAAATTAAATGCTGTCCTCATTACACAGTTCTTTTTTTCCCCTCTTCTCTCAGAATAAGAAAACGTATGTGAGGGACCATAAAGATTACTTTGTGCTTTTGGATGACTGCTGGAAATTAATTAGTAAATGCAAGAATTTATGTGAAGGACTATTTGATAGTTGAGCAACAAATGCATTGCTGATTATACTGGCCCCCTCTTATTACAAACATACTGTCAGAACAGAATATCTGCACTTACTCTTGAGTGTATCATTTATCAATATGTTTCATTAAGGTGTCTCTTTTTACAGTGTAATTGTGGTTTCTAGCTAGGCTTCAGAGCTAACACTGATGCTATCAGACTGAGATTGCATTATTGTTTTTCCAAATATAAATATCTGGTAAATGTTACTATATTTGGATTTCATTTTTCCTAGTAGTTGTAAAGTGTCAAATAACTAAAACTCTCGCCTAATCTTATTTCAAAGCAGTGTACGCTTTCTCTGTTTCATTACTAATTCTTCTGGGTATAAATTCTTATATTTTATTCATCACAAATAACTTTCTCACATCTACAACTTCGTAATTTGTCTCAAAGTAATATATGCAGGTAGATTTGAAAATTAGTACTGAAACACAAGAAAGCAGTGTATTTAAAAACTACTGAATATCTGTTTTTTCATTAATATTTAATCTACTGCTTTACATATTATTATACGTTTTGTTCATGACATATAAAGTGATGAAGAGATTAAAGCTTAACATTCAAGTCAGCTAAGGGAGACGTATCTTGTTAAACAACCTTCCCGGAAAAATAATTCATTTTAAAGAAAATAATTAATTGTGCAACTGCAGTCTGAATCAAAACTCATTCATATTCTGTTTTCCTGTAAATGAAAACTTGTAAAGGAAATCTCTTTGATATGTTTGTTTTGACAGTAATATGAAAACACAAATGGTGCTGAAATTTCTCGAGAGTACCATGGGAATAATGTGTAATTTATTTCCATTCCTTTTGCAGTACATAATTAGTTCTTGTCAAAATCATTGATCAAAATTCTGATTTAATTTCTGTATATATCTTCTGTGTACACTCTACAGAGTGAAAAATCAAATTTCTCATGCACCAGTTGAGATGTTAATCTTTACGGAGACTCCCTAGAAGGGAAAAAAAAAAAAAAAAAAAGAAAAAGAAAAAAGAAAAAGAAAATAAAAAAGTTATTGTTCATTGTAAATTATGCACAAGAAGAATACTATTCAGTTCTTGTAATTTCAGCTGTCCTAGACATATTGCCTAAACTAGCAATGTAAGCTTCTTCCATAGTCAGATGGGAGAGACAAGAACCTCCAGAGGCTTATTTAATTCAATTTAGTTAATAACCTGAAAAATCTGATACAAAAACCTTTTTGTGACAACTCTTTCCACTTGCACTTAAATTTGCACATTATTCTCAAGTATCTGACAATATCTGCAAAGAGACACTGCCAGTTTGCTATATCTGGGAAGTATTTATCAAAATTATTTTCAAAGGTCATAAGGAATAGAAACTCATTAAAAAAATATATATATTAAAAAAATATTGCATTATTTACTAGTCTTCACATTTAGATTTTTCATCCCCCAGTGCCTGTCATAAATTTCTGATCTCTAAATTTCTGAAGCCTATTTTAATGAACTACTTTATGCAAGCAGTTTAAAATAAGTACTGTACTCTGAAATTAATACATAGTATAGTTTTTCACTTAATGACTTCTGGAAATGTCATTATTTCCCCATGATGCCACTGAGGTTTGTGTGCGGTCAAATGGATAGCATAAAATTTTTCAGAGGATTGACTAGACAGAACACATTCTTCATCCTCCTTCCATATTTGATATTTTTAATTCATTAAGACCCATAAAAATTTTCAAATTAAATAGCTAAAATAGATAATAAAATAAAAATGCTTCATTTCTTCATATCTCAAAGAAATGTTTCTGGTTTATTTAGCTTTTTTAACTTGAAAAATATAGTGTATTAGGGTTGGGCTGGGGCGGGGGGGGGGGGGGGGAGCAGGGGAAGGGGCCACCTTGTGATTAGCTTTAAAAGCTCCCCTGGCTCCAAGGTGGGTCCCACGAGCCCAGGCTGAGCCAATTAGCAATAGAGAAACACCTCTGCAAATCCATATTTGTGAGGCGAAGGAATGTCTTGAAAAGAAGGTGGAAAGAACCTGGAAGAGAGGCAATTCACCTGATCAAAAGACAACCATCAGTCTAAACAAAAAGAGAGCTTCATTGCCCCGAGGAAGGAGGGGGAGGAGGAGGACAGAGAACCTCAGACACCCAGTTAGAATCATAGAATGGTTAGGGTTGGAAGAAAATTTAAAGATCATCTAGTTCCAACTCCCCTGCCATGAGCAGGGACACCCCCCACTAGATCAAATTGCTCAAAGCCTCATTTCAACTGCATGGAGTAGGAGGTATCCTGCAGCCCATGGAAATTCAAAGGCGGAGCAGATACCCACATACAGGCTACAGAAGACTCCAGGCTGAAGCAGAAAAGCTGAGTCAAAAGGCGAGTGTGACTGAAAATGAGAACCCGAGAGCAGCTCAATACCAGAGCAGGGGTGGACCCCCAGAGCCAGCAGGTGAAGAGATGCACTGGACCAGAGACCCATCTGCAGCCCATGGATGTCTCTATGCCAGAGCCAGGAGCTGTGCCCAAAGAGGTCTGTGACTCCATGGGAAGCTCATGTTGGAACATTTTGTTCCTGTACTTTCATACTGGGTAGAGCAACAATGGTGAACTGACTGCAACCCCAATTCCCTGTCCACTGTGCCGCTTGGGGGGAGAAGGTAGAGAAATCGGGAGCAAGGTGATTTGAGCCTGGGAAGATGGGAGGGGCAGGGGAAGGTGTCTTAAGATGTGTTTTTTTATGTCTCACTGTGCTACTCAGATGAATGACAACAAATTAAATTGAATTTTCTTCCCCAAGTTTAGTCTGGTTTGCCTGTCATCATAACTGGTGAGGGAGTCATCCCTATCCTTCATCCTAATCTGTGGCCCCTTTGTTGTGACTCCCATCCCATCACACCAGGTGGGGGAGAGTGAGTGCAGGACCACATGATCCCACTGTGGTTAAACCACCACATATACTAAACATTTTACCAGGTTTATTTTTGTTAGCTTTTTGGCACATTTTTGTTGAATTAGTACAGTAGAGAAAAACAACACATGTGAAGAGATGAGAAAGAAGAGAAGTGATTAAACACAACTAAGTTTTTCTCTTGTAAATACAAGGCAATAAAAATATGAAGTGATATGCACAGGACAATATGCCAGCTGTCATATATGATTTCTTGCAAGTAATATGTAATTTTTGAAGCCCATCAAAGATTTTCAACTCCCCTGTTCAATTGAAATGCTACTTACCTAAAGGCTGGATAAGGAATGCTTTTTCTGTCCAGCTTGGTTGTGTTTTGTTTTTTGGTTTTTTTTTAATCTTGTTTCAAACCATACAAAACCAAGAGTTTTCCAATAATTTTGCATGAGAATTAGCCTAGTTATTATATACAGATTCAAGGTCCTGTGCTGAAATTCTTCAGATCAATGCCCTCAGTAAAGATTAGTGGAGACTTCACATGTCTTCCTTTCTCTAACAAGAAGTTTCATTCAGTATTTATGGGAAAAAAAGTCTCACTGTTTCTTGTAATATGTGTTTAAAGTTAAGAATAAACTATGAGCTTTTTCCTAAAGAAAATTATTGGTCATTACTCATTTGGCACTTTTTAAGAGAGTCAAAACAGATCAGGCAACTTCTGAGGCATTATGAGATGCTTGTATCTTATCACACTTTTGTAAGAGAGATGAATCTGGGACAATCATGAACTTTTTTACCACAGTAAGAGTAGTTAATTCTAAGTCCATTTTGGAACTGGAAAACATCTTTCAAGTCATCTCTGAAATCTTTCATTTTGCAAATTTGGTTACATAGTAAGGATAAAAAAGCCTTATTCAACCTCTTTCTCCCAATCCCACATATATGATAACAAGTTCTGAAGAAAATTTCTCACCACCATAGAAACATGTCGGAGTGTTTAACTTATTTCAGCTGAAGCAAAATCTCTTCTAAAGAAGTACAAGCATTTTTCCCAAAGTTAGAAGTTTTTTATTCCTGCCATTCTCTTTTTCAGTCTTTTTCCCCAAAGTGGTGGGTTAACCTTTTCTGTCTGCCAGACCCCCATATCCAACTGCTGTTTCAGTCCTCATCCTCAACAGGATGGGAGAAGCAGATGAAAAAACTCATGGAGTGAGATAAAGGCAGGAAGATCACTTACCAATTACTATCACAAGTAAGACAGACTTGACTTTGAAAACAAAAAATAGATATATTCTAAATTATAATAAGGTTGGGTAGGGAGAAACGAAGACAAAACCTAAAACAAGTTCTTATAACCCACAGCACCTTTTTTCCAGGCTCAACTTCATTCCTTCATTCCCAAGTCCACTATTTCACTCGCCCCTGCTTCCCGAGCAGCACAGGGACGATGTGGGATGGCAGGTAATGGTCAGTTTGTAACTGTTCCTCTCTGCCACACCTTCCTCCTCTTTCTTTTCCCCTGCTCCGTTGTGGGTCCTTCCAAAAGACTGCAGTCCTTTGGAATAAGCCTTCTCCAGCATGGCTCTTCTGCATGGGCTCAGTTCCTGTTCCAGAGTGGGCCCTTCACAGGCTGCAGTGTGGATATTTGTTCCAGTGTGGTCCTCTGCATTCACTGCAGGGAAATACCCACTCCACTTTGGCCCTCTACATAGGGAATATTTACTCCAGTGCCTGAAGCAGCTCCTTCCTCTCCTTCTTCTCTCACCTTCGTATTCACAGACCTGTTTCTCATAGTTTTGTTTTTGGGTTTTTTTTGGGGGGGGGCTTGTTCCCCCCCTCCTTTCCCACATACACACACTTCTCACACTTCCAGGCAGCATTTTTCCTTTTTTTAAAGGAAGTGCCACCATCTTCTCTGACTTCTCCTCACTGTACTCATCCCTTCAGCTTTCCCCAGCTATCAAAACCTTGCCATATAAACCAAAGGTAGGGGAAGGGTGTAAGTGACAGAGGGGGGCAGGGTGTGGTGTTCATCTGCCAGCCAAATTAAATTAATACACTGCTTGGATAACTAGGTAAATAAGATCACAGAAATAACTGAAATTCATACATATAATTTTGTCGTCATATATCCTATGTTGTACTCTCTTAACCTGCATCAGTCAGAGGTCACAAACTCTTAGTCTTTACAGCAATACAATTTCCTTTATAAATGTAAAATCTTTATTTGAACATAAATAATAATCCCCTGATATTTAAAATTTAACTTTTATTTTTTTGCTGATTTCAGACCTCATATTCCAGTCACCTAACAAATACACTAGGCATTTTTGTTCTACTGCTGAGAAAAGCATACTTTCTGACATATCTAACTTGATTTTCAAGTTTGACTACTAGCTGTCTGGATCTAATAACTAGACACATTGACTCATTGTTTTTCCTTAAATATTAGATCTGGCAGCCTTATTTGTTGCAATATATAGTTTCTCGAGAAAGGAAACATGACACCAGTGCTTACAGTCTGCAACCCAACTTTAATCACTGTTAGGTTAATGTTTTACCTTCTAGAAAATAAAATAATGTTTTTTAATTTTTTTTCTTTCTGAGGTAACAAATAATGTAATTGTACTAATTTAAATAGAATAGGATGGACTACAAAGTCCCCATTCCAGTATATTTTGTTCTTACAGATTTTTATTGGAGTTACTAATTCTGTCAGATAGAGAACTGAATTAAGCATCCAGAATGTTCTCCAAATTTAGAGTCAGGGTCAAATCTGCCTTCTCTATTACTACAGAGGAACTTATTAAAATGTCCAGTACAGTAAATTATCGCAATATTCAATAAAATACCTAATACATTCAAAAGAAGCAGGGATTTATATTAAAAAAAAAAAAAAAAAAATTCTATATGAAGATTTAATCCACTTAGCTCATGTATCTGAAATAAGGAAGCTTTGGAGGTTTTTAAGGTCTCCATGTTTACAATATGGATAATTTAACCACCTTTGAATGTTGTTATGCTCTATGCCAAAAAAATTAACAGGTAACTACCTCAGCTGGACAAAACAATCGTAACTTAATAATTCATTAAGGAAAGAGAGAGACAATTTTTTGCAAGCTTCTGTAAGAAACTTCTGCTGACTTTAACTCCAGATAACATTGTGAATGTCCTTATTGATCATCAGAGGGAGCAACTCTTGCTACTCTGTGCAAACTTGTTATAGACACAATTTTATGCACTTAGTATTGACTACTACTAACTTCCTAATTCATATTTCACATAAGGTACTACAAATTTAGACAGAACAATGTTTTTCCATGTATCACAAAAAGTAGGCCCAAAGAACAAATAAAGAATAATAGAATCATGGAGTGGTTTAAGTTGGAAAGGACCTTCAATGGTCATCTAGTCCAACCCCCTCTGTGATGAACGGAACATCTTCAACTAGATCAGGTTGCTCAGAACTCCATCCAGACTGACCTAGAATGTTTGCAGAGATGGAGCTTCTACCACCTCTCTAGGCAACCTGTTCCAGTGTTTCACCACCCTCATTGTAAAAAAATAAAAATATTATTTCTTATATCTAGACTTAATCTACCCTCATTTAGTTTAAAACCATTGCACCGCTTGTCACAACAAGCCCTGTTATAAAAGTCTGTCCCCATCTTTCTTACAAATCCCCTTTAATTATTGAAAGTCCACAGTAAGGTGTCTCCAGAGCCTTCTCTTCTCCAGGCTAAAGAACCTCAATTTTCTCAGTCTTTCCTCAAAGGAGTATGATTAGAGTACAGGCTAGTACACTGTGTATAGATAAGGGCTCTATCAAATGGAAACTGCCGAAGTAAAAGGTCTCCAAATATCTTGAATCCATGTTCTGATTTTTAACAAAATCTAAAGCCTGTACCAATGTGTCTTTCTGTTTTCTTCTCACTTTCAAAGGGATCAACAGATAGACAAGGAGATGGTAGATAGACAGACAAGCTCCCTATAGTATGTGCAAATATCATCTTCATTTTGTTGTCATCTATGTCTCAAGCACTATCAAACTGAGTCCTAATTTCTTAGTCCTGATTGATTTTAATAAAAAGTTTAAAAGCAAATCCTTCTTGTTAGAAAAGCCAAGACTTGAGGAATCTTAGAAAATAATTTTATATTTCTTTACAGAATGAGATGCATTATTTTCAGTAGCACATAATGCAGTCATATAAAAGCTAAAATGTGTAAACTTCCTTATAATGATCAGTGAGAAGAAAACTACCTTCCACTAAAAAGATACTACCATACCAGAACAGGGTTGATAATCTTTCTCAGATACAAGTCATCCTGTGAAAACCTTGCTATTTCTACTTTAAAACTTTCAAAGCTCTTGGTTCATTTATTCGGGTTACTATTTATAACCTCTTAATTCTTTAGTGAAGGGATGATCAAGTTGGTGGACAGCAGTTAGAAAGGACATATAAACACTAGCTATATTGGTGATTTTTTTTTTTATATTTATTTTTTAACTTGTATCAATTTGGCATGCTCAACTGATATACCCTTTGGAAGAACTACAAGTATTGATACATCTAACTTACCATTATATAATGGAAAGTATTATTGTGCTAAGACAACATTCTAATTTCCATCCTGAAACAAGGGATAGCTGGCAAAGTATCAGCTAGGCAATGATAAAATTATAAAAGAAAGACAATTACACCTGGTAAGCCATAAAAGGAAATACAGGATTACAAAATAACTCAGGATGAAAGAAACCACTAGAGTTCCTACAGGATTATAGGAAAACGTGTTTAGCGCAAGCTAAATGTGAACATAATGGTACTGAAAAAATAATAAATGACATATGTAATTAATTCAAGAATAAATTAACAGGAGTGTTTAATTTGAAACACAAGAGAATTTTTTATCTGTGTTTATTTTGAGAGATTACTCTTTAGAAAAGAATTTGATAAGTACAAACAGAATAAGAGAAACAATTGTTTGATATGATTTTCTTAGGTCTAGAAGACCCAAAACTAAAGAATGAAGAAAAAATTATAAAGAAGAAAAGAATAAATCTTTTTTTGTCTAATGGAAACCAACAATAAAATCACTTAATATCCAGCACATAAAATTAATGTGTGAGAATTCTCTTCCCTTACTTTCCCAACTACAGAGATAACTAAAATATTGGCATAGACTAAGAGCTAAGAACTTACATTTCACTAATGTTTTTATGTTTCACAGAGTGTTTCACTGCTGTTTAAAATACAAACAAAAGTCAGGCTAAGTCAGGTACTAGAGTTAACATCTTTTTGTTTTTGCTATCTAATGTTAACTGTTTCCTGTGTGCTCGATTTATTTTCTTTCTGAGCAGGGTTTTAGTATCGACTGAACAGAAGGCAAAATAATTCTAAAAATAGATTTGTTCCACTTCTCACACATTTTAAACCAATATGACTAGCGATATCTTGGTTTGGGTTTAATCAAAGGATCCTGCTCTTCAGTAGTTCCATTAATAATCTCTACCCATAAGATAATAACTTGCAGCAATATCGTGAGGTCCCTCCCACAGGCTAAAATAGTTCAGGAACAGCATGTTCCAATGTGAGCTTCCCACAGAGTCACAGACTTCTTTGGACAACCAATGGCTCCAGCATGGGGATCTCCACAAGCTGGAGACAGATCTCCACTCCTGTGCACCTCCTCCCCCTGTTTTGATGTGATCATCTCTGGAGTCTTTTTGCTCTGTCATGAGCTCTCCACATAGTAAGAGCTGCCTTTGGGCACAGCCTCCGACTCCAGCATGGAGTCCTTCATGGCCTACACATGGATATCTGCTACGCTACTGAACCTTCATGGGCTGCAGGGGACTCCATTTACCTCTCCCCACTCTTCTCCTTGTTAGCCTAAGTGTCATTCTCTGTTTCAACTCTCATCCACTTTCTCTCTCCTCAAGTCCTTGATGGTCTTTTGGTCAAGTCAATGGTTCCTAATCACTCTCTTTCTCCTTGCCAAAATGGTTCTTCCCCTCTTAAATATGCATTCACAGAGGCATGTCACCATCTTGATTGTCTCAGCCTGGACTGTAGGCAGGTACTTCTCACAGGGGCCACCACTATAGCCCCTTCCCCCACTACCAGAAACAACCCTCCCACACAAAAAACCAACACACTACTCATTTGAAAAGATTGTTTAATACTGTTTATTTTCTAAACTTTTGGTGTAAACTTAATGATGGTAGGAGCTATTAAAGAATTTATAACTGTAAATCTGATAACATAGGTAAATAAACATCTACTGTAGGTGTAGATCTTTATTCGAGTTGAGTAAAACATTCTGCATAACTGTCAGCTATTACTGTTGGACTTTATGATCTTAAAGGTCTTTTCCAACCAAAACAATTCTATGATTCTAAACAGTGATTACCTGGACCAAAGGACCATAAGGACTGCAAAGCAACCTCTGATACAGTAAAAGGATTTTACAGCTTGACTTGTACCTAATATACTTTATGGAGCAATGTGAGGAGGAAAAAAAGGTTTGGTTCTCTGTCTGATGTAAATTACCTCTTAAGGAAAATAAAATTCATATGCCATGGGTTTCAAACTGAAGACAGTCTTTTTTAACACTTAAATTTTATTATGTGCAAATACAAATATTTGATTATGAGAAAATACAGAGTTAAGAATTAATTGTTAATACAATTAATAACTTGATAGGTGAGTTGTCCAAGCTACTACCACCATTGAACAAGCAGGAAGATAATCAGGTCAAGGCAAGCCTGTATGTCTTCTGAGTCAGTGCAAAGCTTTTTACTAGTAATAGGAAATGTCATACTTACTCAGTCATAACTTCCAATGCTATTTGATACTTATATCTGAGCAGATTTGATCCTTTCCAATAAGAAGGCAAATGTTTAGAAGTAAACATTGAAAGTATAGGGACTCTTCTAAGAAAGTTATTAATGCTGCTAGTCATAATATTTTTATTTTTTTATCCGGTGATATAAGCATCTGAAGTCTTCTCACTTTCAGTCTATTTGCTGTAATCCAGGTAAATTAACTAAAAACACTTCTTATATTTGCTTACATAAAATGTCCCAGGCTCCATAAATACTTCAGTCTTTTTTACCATTTCAGTGAAAACTGAAAAAAAAAAAAAAAAAGATTCAACATTCCTCATTAATTTTGGTAGGTTTTAGTAATCTAGAATGTACAGGGCAGTATGATGGAACTTAAAAGATCTGCCCACATTCTCCAGAGTTGTCAGACAGGTGGCTTTCACAAATGCAAAATTTCACCAAAAAGAAAAAAAGTAAACTAGGAAGAAAAAAGGCAAGAATTTATTTTCTATTCTGCAAAATACTGCTAAGCAAGAAAGAAAATATATTAAATATTGTGAAACAAAATGCAATGGGTACATTTTTTATTGCAAGTGTTGGGGTTTTTGTTGTTGGCTTTTTTTTTTTTTTTTTTTTTTTTTGCTTTGCTATACAGTCTGTAGGCAAAATTACTCACAAACAGGAGAAAAGAATCTGGTTTTATTTTTAAATACATATAGTTCTAGTTAGGAAGCAATGTGAGGTACATGGAAAATTACAAATAACAGTAATGCATTGAGTCATAAATATATATATTAATTTTTTGTCATTTGAGGATGTGATATGATTCAGGTTGTTTTTAAAAGTCTCACAGATGACAGCTATACGTAAGTTATTAATGAGTCACTGTGTAAGCCAGACTGTTGCTGCTCATGCATTAAATTGCAGGAATACTACACCTGTACAGGTTTCAAGTACCAGATAAAGGGTACTTTCAATAAGTAACTTGTAGTTGCTTGTCTAGTAATGTAGGTTGCTTCCTTACCTAATAAGTAACTTGATATATCAAAAACATGTAGGGTTAACAGGCTTTTATTACAATACCTTTAAATGTTGATTAATCTACAAAAATGTAATGGATATTTTAAAACCCATGTGCAGTAATATTGAGGAAACGTAATTTCTGCAGTATTTTTTTTTTGTTGTTGTTGTTCATTAGAAGCTCTGTTCTGTATAAATAATTTAAACACTGGATTGGAAGATTTAAGGCAACTGAATTTAAACTTGTAATGCCATCAACTTAAACTCAGCTACCACTTAAACTGAGAGATGGAAAAGGTTCAGATATGTTATCAACTCCTTGATCTTAAAGTATTAAGGATCTTTTATTAAATGTAGGATATAGTGCAGAAACAAGGTGTATTGCTGCCTTAGCCAGCTCCTCTGTCTTATAGCTACATGTTTTGGACTGTACTCATGATTGTTCTTGCTCTCTTTTCATTGAATTTGCAATCTTTTTTGTGCATTCAGTAACACAGACTGAACACAAAACACTCTTCCAGCGTGGACTTCTTTGCTAAGAGAAAAAAAGGATGTGAATGAATGCACTCCAACAGGAATAAATTGAATCCAGTTTTCCTGCTCCCCGGATGAATAAATTAATTACTAGATTATGAAATGCATACACTATTGTCCTTTATAAAGAAGTCCAGAGAATTCATTGTGTATATCAAAAAGTCTTGGTCCAATAAATAGTTTAGGTTTTGAATCACAGCTTCAGAGACTTTCATTTTTTAGGACTGCACAATAAAGCTAGAGGATTTTAGCCACTCCCACCTGTTTTTATTTTCTCCTCTTCAACAGTTCCTACTGTCTGGCCCAGACATTTCAATCACAAATTCTATTCTCACTTGAGTAAATATCATCTTCAAATATAAAACTCTTAACATACCAAACTCTGGTGAGTTATGCAGTCAGTGCTGGGTGTCATCATAACTAAGTCTTTTTTGCATGAGTATCCATCTACTTAAAGGGTTTATCTGTTTAGTTAAAGGCTTACATTTCATTTTCATAAATAAGTGATGCTAAAATTTAGTGTAGCACTTACTTCTGCAGAACGAGTTCACAAGTGCCTGCTTGAATACTCACTCCCATAGTATGTCAATTATATGTCATATTTTCTTTTTGTTTATATCTTTGGTTTCGGGAATTATTATTTGTTTGTTTGGGGTTCTCTTTGTTCACCCCCCTCCCCCACTATTTTAAATTTTAAATTGTCAAATAAATAAACGTACAAATAGTACATATAGCTTTTACCTCTTTTACCTTTACAGTAGGACAGTCATAAATTGCCTTCACTTTCTGAATTACTCTATGGTATGTAGTACGAACTCTGGTACAAGGGAGCACATACAAAAGAAACAAATATAAGAAAAGAGTACTGATATTTCAGAAACTTGTTACAAATAGCATGTAGGTAAATAACTGTTTACATACCTTGATGAAAAGCAAGAAAAAATTTTTACATAAATAAGTAACATCATGAAGGTGCAGAAACGAAAACAGATGATCTGAATCTAATGACAATTTTAAAAGCCTCCCATTACAAGCTGAAAGTTCTTAATTTTATTAATGATGGATAGTGTGCATGCATAGCTGAACAATACACAATAACATGGCATGTCAGTATGCCTACTGCATGACTATATCTGCAAAATAATGGATGTTTTTTACTGCAATTAGATCCTCCTCTCAACCAAAATTCACACTGAGCTGCAGAGATTCTGTAGGAAGTAAATAAGTTGATTGCAACTCTCAACTCAGTTTTTCTTGCATGATAGTCTCAATCTTGAAAATCATATGTAAGAACCTGTTAAGATGCTTTTGACTAATCTTCAATTAATAATGTACAGAAAATATTATTACTTCACTGCAGAAAATCTATTACTATTAGGTTATTTTTTGCCAAATGATTAATAAGGTATCATAACAATAGCTTCAAAACACAAAATAATACATCTGTCCTGACAAGTACCCTTGTAAAAGAGCCCAAATGAGACCATGAGAAGATGGTACAAATGACAGAACGTCAAATTTGCCACAAGACCTGACAAAACAAATGTGAAGACAATGACAAGAAATAAACCACACCACTCACACTGATGAGCTATCAAGAAACTAGAGCTGCCACTTCCAAGAAGATCAATCTAGACTTTGCAGCTAATAAGACTGTAAACCAGGGGGACTCTGGACCGGAAAGGGTCCAGAGCCATGAGAGGACATGCAGGGAAAGGGGAAGCAGAAGAAACAAAGAGGCAGTAGATAGAAAAATGTACAAAGGGATCAATCATATGCAAAATAGGACCTATCAGTACATTTGTCTGTCTGAGTTCTGTGCTTGATCACTGCAGTCCATCCTATCATCTTATATCTTCTTATTAAATCTTTTATTAAATCTGTGGTGTGTCTCTGCACAACCTCACTCTCCATTCTGTGTGTGTGTGCTGCAAGGACTTAGTGCCAGCTACTGGTGAGCTCTGTATGTGTGTGGATGAAGTTTGGTGCCAACTACTGCAGTTGGACTGGGGATGTGGGTGACCCTGGACTGTGGTGTCAGCTGCTGGAGCCTGTGGTGTCTCAGTGTCAGATACTAAAGCTGGTGGGTGTTCTTAATCACTCACTGGGGCAGGAATATTGCATGTCCTGAAAAACAGCTACTGGGGTACTGGGGTGAGTGAGGTGATTGAAGGGCTCAGTGCTGGCAGCTGGAGCAGAAACATGGGTCACAGCCTGTGTGCCTGGTCCTGGATGATGGAGGGATGTGAGCATATGTTCGCGCAACCTGGTATGCATGGGATGTGTCTGTGTGTTCACTAATAAACTTCAGGCTGGACCACAGATGATGGGGAAAGGAGATTACAGTCAGCTCATAACACTGTGTCTCTGCTGCTCCTACCTCCTCACACTCTTCCCTGGCTCTAGTGTGGAGTCCCTCTCACAGGACACAGTCCTTCATATACTGCTCCAATCTGGGTCCCACAGGCTGAAGTTCCTCACGAACTGCTGTGGTCTGGGACCTTTCCATGGGGTACCGTCCTTCAGGAACACTCTGCTCCAGCATCAATTTACTCATGGACCACAGTTCCTGCCAGGAGCCTGCTCTGGCTTGGGCTCCATGGGCTGCAGCTTCCTTCAGGGCACATCTACCTGTTGTGGTGTAGAGACCTCCATATGCTGCAATGTGGATATCTACTCCACTGTGGTCCTTCATGGTCTACAGGGGGACAACCTGCTTCATGATAGTCTTCTGAAGGCTGCAGGGGAATTTTTGCTTCAGCACCTGGAGCACCTCCTCCCACTCCTTCTCTCACTTTGATATCTGTAGGGCTGTTTCTCACACATTTTTCTCACTATTCTCACACAAATGTTGCACAATGGTTTTTACCCTTTCCTAGATATATTATCACAGAGGTGCCAACATGCTGGCTGATAGGCTCAACTGTACCCTGCAGTGAGTCTCTGGAACCATATATGCCACAGGACAGCTTCTGGTATCTTCTCATGGAGGCCACCTCTGCAGTCCCTCCACTGACTACACCTTGACACTTACACCCAGTATAGTACTTATCTATTTTGGTCATGAGTTTAATACTAACCTCAGAACATAATGAAACTCATTATTAAGTACATAGATTTTTTTTGAGCTAAAGCACCTCTCTCAGACAAAAAATGAGTCTGGATTTAAATTCCAAGCAAATAAGAAACTAGTATTCTTTGATTTTGTATTTTCTAAGTACCCATATCAAGCAGTGTTCTAGAGAGATAGAAGGGTAAGACATACTCCCAACAAAGTAATGGACATAGCCATTTACAGGAAGTAAATCTGCATGAATCTTTACTTCCTAACATCTATCTGTCATTCTTGTAAATAAAATGTGGTGGGTGGGTTGTTTGTATGTTTGTTTTTTCCCCATTTATATGAACATATATACTATAAGAGATATGGTTTCGTTTTTTAAAATAAAAATATTAAAATAAAATTTTCTAAGTTCATGAGCTTGCAGATTATGACATTCAACAGTGGCCTTTTCAAATACTCGGGTGATATTTAAGGAATTTAAGTAATCAATAAAATTTTATAAAGCATCATGGGATAACATGCTTCTCCAAATCCTGTTCTTAAAAGTGTATGATCTTATTCATCTATCCTGGATAGTCTGATGTGGTTTCAGCCTCAGCTAAGATGAAGTGGTCCTTCACTGACTCCGCCCCACACAGTGAGGTGGGGGGAGAAACACAACAAAGGGCTCGTGTGTTGAAATGAGGACAGGGAAGACTGACTCACCAATTATGGTCACAGGCAAAACAGATTTGAACTGGGGAAAAAAATAAATTTAATTTGTAACCAATCAATCGGAAAAGAATTGTGAGACATAACAACTACATCTTAAAATACCTTTCCTCCACCCCTCCCTTTTTCCTGGGCTCAAATTACTTCACTCCCAATTTCTCTACCTTCTCCCTCACCAGTTGCACAGGGACACAGGAAATGGGGTTGCAGTCAGCTCATCTATGCTGCTCTTTCTGACATGAGATCCCTCTCATGGGCTGAAAGAGTTCAGGATCAATGTGTTCCAACATGGGCTTCCATTTATGCTAATAACAGATTTATGTACTTAATAATAAAACAACATTTACACATATATTTATAAACATGTTTCAATTCAACCAAGTTAAATGAAAATCAGAGTCTTAATTCCTCGCAAAATATTTTTTGTTGCAAACTGCATTAAAATTTGATGAGTACACTTTTTCCTACTTTTGTAGTACAAATTAGCTCGTTCAGAGAAGATAGTACGTTATGACACTTTCCTCTTTGAGAAAAAGCTTTACCACCAAAGCACCTGGTGCTGGTGTACACTGCGTATGCACTTCAAGAGAGCAAATGCAGAAAGCAAACAGGGAGCAAACATGCTTATATTTTAAAAAGAGAGGCCTGGGGTGAGGAACAGAAAGAGAAGTCAGTCTCATGTTGAAATTGTTTGTAATGTTGCATCAACTGGGAAAAAGTTTTTCATTATGTGTAGAATTATTATCAAATAGAATATTTATTTTACTTGAGTAATTTGTAAACTTTTAGCAAAATAATGAAAAAAAACCCAAACCCAAACAATTCTAGAAGCCACATTTTCAGTTGGAAGATTACTCTGGTGGCTCTAAATTAGATTACCATTTTCTCTGGATGTGGTTTTCAGTTGTGTACACCTTTCTAAGGTTGCAAGTTGTACTATTAAATACGTATTTTCACTGCTGAAACAGAAAAGAAATTCAAAGTTTCATGCAATCAAAAAGGTAGAAAAGACATTCTACAATGTCTTTTGTCCCACAACATGACTGTAAGCATGTCTAAGACAGAATAGTAAAAAGCAGAAAAGCTGTGAATGTAGTCCATGATTTTTTGCCACATTCAGAATCTGTCTTTCTTTCACAAACAATTGCTAGCCCTTTCCCCAGTAGACTACTATTTTACAGAGGCAATTATGGGGATTACTGGGACTGAAAAAAATGTACATTCACACATAAACCCTAAGATATATATAATTACCTAAAATTACTGATCAAAAATTTGAGGTGTCATTACTGTATGTTACATAGGGAGTCATTAAATTCTGAGTTTTCAATTTTTTTTTTTAGATAAATTAATTGCTCACTACATTAATAGAATGGCTTTTGATTTCATGAATAGGGAATCTGGAAAAGTGTTTTTATGCTAAATACTTGTTTATTTTCAAACTAAATAGCTCTAACATGCAAATGTAACTCCATGCAAATGTAATTCCATAAAGTGCAAAACAGGTACCTGCACCACAATCCTGTATTAGTGGAATTCCTACAATCAGTGGAATTGTAAAAATCATATCATAGCAAGATTTAGATAAGCAACGTCATGCAATAACATTATATTTGTATCATACAATCTTAAAATCTCTTTTTGCGATTTAAAGTACCTTAAATGGAATTATAAAAATGCTTGAACTTAGTTTCTCTTTGGTATAATAATAAATAAAGATTCATCTATGCTAGATGGTTTATGTTGACATCTTAGCTTCTAGTTCAAAGGGAAATAGTTTTCCTGAAAATGCTTTAAATAGGAGCTGCCGATCTATTTCTAGACACCAGCACATCGGCTGTATTTTCTGATTCAATCTACCTCAAGAAATCAAAGGCAGACACAGAGAACTGTCTGCATATTCCCTAACACTCTGCAGCTTCTGCATGTCTCCTCAGTGAAGATGAAGTCTATATTGTACAAATTGACAAAGCTTTTTTCCAAACAGAACTAAAAAGGGATTTAATTTTGTCAGAAAAAATATGATATCTAATGTGAATATGGAACAATAAAATAGTTACATTTTCTGGAAGTTAAATTTCCTGTTAAGAGGTCTATGTCCAGTGTCTTTAGGTATGTCTTCAGATAGAGATGAACTGTCTGACAATATAGAGGTGTAATAATAAGCTGGAGTATTTTTATTTACCACTAATTTTAATGATGTTTCTTTTATCAACATGCATGGTATATTATAGTAATGTTTAGAATAAAATTCTAATCCATGGAATACTGGCAGTTCAATATTAAAAGGAAAACAAACTTTTGGTTGATTTCTTTAAAAAAAAAAAAAAAAATCTGATTTGCATCTTCCTGCTATTGCTGCTTATTTATTCAAGTTTAATTACATTTGAACTACTGGCATCCCATTCAGCTATCATCTTTAGTATATTCATATGCTGACAGATGAGTGCATCCCTCTAGCTTGGAAGCACAGAAACTAGCTAGCTTGGAAGTATTTATCAACACTTCACTGAAACATGAGTGAAAAAAAAACAAAAAACAAACATCCAAACCAAAACAAATATGTTGCTTTTTAGTGTTTTGATCCTTTTAGGCTCTTGGCTTAGGTTCTTTGGATGCTTATAAACTCATAAACAATAAACTGGACCAGTTCTTGATTTGTTGTTGTCTTCCTTCCTTAGGCCAGGGCTTTGCATTACGCTTTTTTGAAATTTAGTTAGATTATATTCTTCCAGCCTGCTGTGCCCATGTCTCCCCATCCCCCAGATTTGGAGTAATCTGTAAATTTTATGATCAAGTACTCCATTGCCTCTTACAAGTAATTGATAAAGACCTTAAACAGCAGAGTTTCCATAAGGATCCCTGCAGTATTACTCTTATCATAAGCACTCAAATAAAGTACAATCTGTTAACCACTACCATCTGAGCCTGAGAATCCTACCAGGCTTTTCTAGACATTAGTTTTTTCAGATAATCCAGAAAGTAATATTCTCCCTTATTATGAAAGACAATGTAAAAATTTTCCTGAAGGTGAGGTAAATGACCTCTACTCCTTGCCCATCACTCACAAACAGTTATATTATCAGAGAAAGCAGCAGTCAGGTTCACCAAGATTATTTACCCCTGATTAATGCTGACTGTTTCAAATCTTCATGTACTAGGGGTGAATCTACTACCACTCATTCCAAAGGCCTGAGATTTAAGTCCAGATTTAGATGTTAACTGAAGGAGTCAGATATTTATCAATCACTTGTGTCTTTTTTAGTGTAGTTGATCAAGTGATGACATAGTCTTCAACTGTCACCCAAGGCCCATATTCCTTTGTGCTGCACTATTATTCTAAAGATAGTTTTCATTGTACAAAAATAACTGCTAACTATCTATTTAAAACATATCAATGAGATGCATTACACCTTATACAAAACTAAGCAGCACTAAAATTAGGTAGTAGGCACCTGGTGATTCAACAAGTGTCGTTACAACTAAACAAGCTAAAATAGACTTCAAAGCATGCCAAGAAAAGTTCAGACAAAGCAAGTCTCCCAACCTGACTCCAGTGTTGCTAATTTAGTAGAGATCTGTGGCCTGTTGCTAGCAATGGCAGTACTATACAGGACTATACCCAGTACTATACAGGTTCAATCCCTTCGAGTGGCAACTTATTTAGAAAACATACTTCCTTGCTCAAAATGTGTACTCTTAAGAGTAAGGGAGCTGCATAGACTTAGAAATGTACTAGCTTTGTTGGAGAGTGAAATTTAGGTTTCCTAGGCTCAAAGAGAAGGTACTTGCTTCCAGGTGGTGATAAAGAAAATGGATAGAAGACTATCCATTATTAGATAAAATTCTAAACATAAGTATGTGCAGACTTGTCCACCAAAGAAAAACATGTAAGATCAGTTTCACAGAACAAGAATTCCTTACCATGTTCACATTGTGAAAATCTGAATGACAACTCTAAAAACACAACTGGTTCAATGGAATAGAAGGAACTATAAGGTACAGCTGTATATGGTTATTCAGCTCTGGATATATTCCAGTCATAAGTCCTATTCAACCAGAAGAGATCTTTTAGTACCTAAGGTGGGGAAAAGTCCAATCAAACTTACAGGAACATTTATTCTTTAAAAATAATAGAAATAATGTTCTACAAAGGACATGTTTAATGTATTTCTTAGGTCAGAGGGCAAGAATGAAGTCATGATCATGCCACAAAAGTATTGACTTTTTCTTGCAGGACTAAGGATACGGGATAATATGATGCTTCAGGGATCATAGATGGTTTCAGTGAGCTCAGAATAGTACTCTAAAGTTATTCCTGTCCCACAAGCAAAAGAAGACAGTAGCTGGGAGACTGTGGAAACAAGACAGAGATTGAGGAACTATTTTAAGGTTGAACAGTTAGAATTGTGGAAAATTAGTTTGAAAACTTTGGATAGGATTAAAAAAGCAAAAGGTAAAAAAAAGTGAAGTCCCATGGAGAAAAAAATGTAAGTACCACTGGTTGTGACAATGAGAACATGAAAGTACCTTTACTTTAGTGTAGATCAGTCTGGAACAGGCTCCCCAGGGAGGTAGTCATGGCCTGAAGCCTGACAATATTCAAGAAGCATTTGTACAACACCCTTAGACACATGATCTGAATCTTGTGATTGTCCTATGCTGGGGTAAGAGTTGAACTCAATGACCCTTGTGGGTCCATTAAAAAAAACCAAAAAAACAAAGAAACAAAATAATCAAACAAACAAAAAAAAACTTGAGGCAATATATGATATATCCTAAAACCTAATAAATCATGTTTGAGAACAGAATGACTTTGATTTAAATGACATGTCTTGAATTTCTTATGCTCACAGAACTAAATTATCTTGAGATTTATTTTATTATAGAAGGCTCTTTCCTAATGGGAACATTTTTGTTTGCCATAGGATAAAGCTATACCACACTTAACCTTGACAGATAAAGAGGAACTGATCACAGAACTAGGAATGAGTTTAGCTTAGGTTTAAGTGATCATAAATTTATTGCAGTGCTTATACACATATACTGAATGAGATAATGAATGAATGATGCAAAGAATGATGTCCAAATTCCATAATTAAGGAAAAGGCATACTAACCTAAAAATGTACCCTACATTACAAAGGGAGTGAAGGTGATTTACTATATAGTAAAGAAATAGAAGAGAGAATATAAACCACGGATGTACTAAAAAAAAAGATAAATGAAGATGTAAACTGATATATAAACCAAGAAGAAGCAAAGAAAATAAAAAGTCCATATTAAATACTTAAGAACAAAAGAGTCCATTTACAGATAGAAATAGTAGAACTATCAAGTTTAACAGAAAAACTATATAATTTTAGACAGTACTGATGTTTACTTTGGGGGAAAGATGATCAATCTATTAATACCACAGTGTATTCTTTCAATAAAAACTCATACAGATTCTGAACATAAGTTTTAGTCATATATACTTTCATATCAGGATATTTTAAAATTTCTCAGAAAGGGTTTTTATTCTGCAAATTGTATGGGCCCTTAATGTTTTGTTTTGTTTTGATTTTTCAATTTGTCTGAGGATGCAAACAATATGAAGACTCAGTATTTTCCTATTATTTTAAGAGTAAATAGGCTAATTCTGTAATCACAAGATTTTTAGTATTGTAAAATCACAGGTAAAATATAGAACAATTAATATCAAATAAGTAAAATATTACTGAAATTTACATAAATAATGCCAATTATTCTAGGAACTTAAAAAATATTTATGGCAATACATATGCCAAGATAACATGATCTTTTATTTTGATGAAGCTACAAATTTACTTGATAAAAATTAAATAATTTGTAATACTATATTTAATTTCTGAAAGACATTTCATGTCTTTCAGAGAAAAAAATATTGTGACTCTACTAATTAGTGATAAAACTGAATAATTAACCAGTTTAAAAAGCAATTGTAAAAAGTTAAATAGCAGCCTATCACAGACCTTTGGGAATCTAGTACTATAGTACTTATCAACTCTCAGGGATTATATATAAAATAAAAATTCTTAAACTAAGTGAAGACTGGGAAAGTGAGAGCTTAAAAATAATAAAAAACACCATCTGATAAATATAAATTATTTTGAAATATCAGCTATACAGTTTTACATCGGATTTTCTGTTTTCTTTAAGACAAATATGCAATACAATAAAATCTTTGTTGGCATAAAAGCGTGCCTAATTATTAACTTCCAAATTCCATCTTGGGAATTTAACTTGACAACTGTAAGAATTCTTCTCATATGAAAAAAAATGAAAAAAGCATTAGACTTGAAGCTTCAACATTGGAATCTGACAACACAATATATATTGTTTCTGCTTTGTTCAGTAGAATAAAGTTATATTTCTTTGAAAAATATATTTCCTTAAAATAGATGTCAGAAAGTCTAATAATTTTGACCTAGCAAAAGCATTACATTCATTGAAATATTTTTAAATATTCAAATATCTACAAATTGATTAAGAATCAAAAAGCAGTTTATTGAACAAGTTAATAAAACTGCAGTAAATAAAAAGTTAGAGTGTTTTGATCTGGATAAAGAGATGTAACTATAAGCCTCAGTTTGGTTTAATGAAAAAAAAAGGTCTCTACTCAAGTAATTTTGGATAGGGGAGGAATACAATAGTATCAGGATGATGGGAGAAAGAACACTAATAGTGATTACAAAAACATTTATTTATGTGTCTTTCTTACCAATACTGGAATGCCTTTAAGCAGTCATGAGCTTGACTTGGAACGACTGTAAAACAGGAAGCAAAAATATTTTTTCTTTGTGCCATTATTAAACGGAAGGGGGAAAAAAATCCCACAAAAACAAATAAAACAACAAACAAACAACAAAACCTCTTTTTTTTTTTCTTTTTCCTAGGTAAACTTGTATGTTTTATGACAAGGCACCTCCTATATAAGAGGTTTGGAAAAAATTACAACACATGAAATATGCTATTAAATGAATGAGTGTAAGATTATTAACCTAGTTTTAGACCAAAATAATGGAATCAGAAATTACTACTTGGTTTTATATGGTGCTTAAAAATAACATAAGATGTGTCTCTCTCACTAGCTATTCAGAAAATTCAAAGGGTTAAGGGTTAAAAAAAAATTGAGATAAAAATCTTAAGAATATGGTAAAAGATTGGAATTTTTGCATGCTTATATTATTACCTTATGCAATATAGTAATTCTGATACTAAACTGTATGATCATACTAGTTCAGGCTTTATATGAAGGTTTTATATATAATTACATTTATAGATGTTAATTACCCAGCTTCATTATTTGGTACCTTATCAACACAAATGTTACAATATGTACCTGAATCATATACTTTATATATTATATTAAAAAAAAAAAAAAGTATAAAAAAATATATATTTGTGTTCCTGTTGGTCTACACGACTAATCAAAATTCAAGACTTTGTATTTATAGTTAGAAATTTATGGTAAGAGGAAATTATAATTTCTCGTGTTTGGTACATAAAAGACCACACACAAAAGACTACCTTTATGAATTAAGAAAACTGAATCAGTCAGATTCTTTTCATGTAACTCTGAGTCTGCAATTCTTGCTAGCACTTTGTTTAAAGATCAATTTTGTTTGGGGTTTTTTTTCAAATATCCTAACATTTTTTTCAAAAAATAAATTTTATATTCCTGGTGTCTAGATTTCAGGTTATATTCTTATGATTTTTTTAAAAACATATTTTATTGTTTAGGTTTTTTGGTAGGTTTGGTTTTACTCCATTAGTTTCTGTTTCTCTATAGCTGTGCAAATGTAACATATATTGAAGTTTAGGGGTTTGGGGGTTTGTTTTGGTTTGGTTTGGTTTTTTTCTTTTTCCTTTTAAAGCTACTGGGTGATATATTTACGAGAGCAAAATGTGGTACAGAGCTGATCATATAGACATATCGGATGAAATCCTTCTTTATCTCCTCTAGATGTATTCAATCTAGCCTTTCGCTTATGGTTTCATTTGTTTTGATTATCGTTAAATAAAGTGGCTTCTAATTGTGCTTGTTACTTTCAGGAACTTTGCACACCCATCACCATCATGAATGAGATTTTTAATTTAAAAAAAATGCTTGCTGGATCACCCTATTCAGAGAATAAAAGCTATAAATAGATTGTTGATGAAAAAGGATTATTATATTTTAAATATAGTTAATACCTATTTCAAGCCACACATTACAGCAAGCAGTAGAGTTAGGTAAGAAAAAAGATACAAATTATAGGCAATGATAATAATTACCTTGACCTGAAACTGTTTGACATGATGACTCAGGAACTCAAGTAAGCAGATCTCAAGCTTCTTTGGTATAGAGGTAAATATATGCTTATGCAACACCCAACAATCATAAAGCTAAGTAGGAACAGTGTATTGCAAATCTGTTTCAAGCAAGACATTTCTTTTAAATAATTAACATTTGAGAATTCATACAATTAAATGTCAGTTATACCAGAGCATATTTTTAGAAGTTCCAGGAAACTAATTCCTGTTTTAATTTATCCTGTTTATAAAGAACTTGCACTAAAATATTAAGCACGCATACAATAGCTCATATGGTAACATATTATAAATGATAAAAATACAGACCACCAATTAGTATTGCCTTCTAGAGTAAAAGGCAGAACAATAAAATATTATCATTAATGAGAAATTTCCTCTTGCAATTTTTTTTTTTCCATATAACACTGTATAGCTGTGATTGTGATAGATATTAGAAATAAACAAGACAAATATAAAAGCTGGACACAAATTAAATTACTTCCCTTTTTAAGTTAATAGATTTTATTGTTCTCATATCTTTCAGTTCATGTACTACTTTCATCTCCTGAGTTAATGTGTCACTCACTAGTTTTCATTTAACACCTCTGACAAGACAACTCAGATTAAATCAATTTTAACAGTGGTCCACATAGTCCATTTTAATAAATACAATCCCACCATTATTTTAGAAGTAATTATTCTAAAGTTCTTTTTTAATTAACATATATTTTTGATTATATTTTAATATGTGACCTGGACAATTTTATTAGTGAAAGACTTTAATCTGTTACAAAAGGGCTCAGACAGGGTGATTTCAGTGCTCTCTCTTTCATAAATTCAGATACATTCATGCATTCATATATTAAAAAATGAAATGTCATGCTTGCTTGTCAGTGGCAGCTAGATTAGATACCTGCTAAAACTTTTGTGCAAAGCCATTTAAAACCTACACAGATACAGGGGCCAAGGAAAGCAGAACATTTTTTCCTATGCCAACAGGAATGCATTTACATCTGCAGCTGACAGTGCTTAGAGACTAGGCCAACAGCTGGGGATTCATGTGAAAAAAAAAAAAGATTTTGGCCGTGCTGTTTTTCTATGCAAATTGTCAGCAAGGTTCTTACTGAGGGCCTAGGAAGCTCAGCTTAGATTCAGAGCCACCAATTCATTCTTCTGTATAAGCATAGACCTCTCACTTTTCCTAGGAACAGATTTGTTCAGCTGGGGCTGTGCAAAGACTTTGCCAAAAATTCAGCCCTCAGTTTCATCTTTATAATTACCTAGGTAGCCTTTTCTCACTGCAGGTTTTAATGGCATTCTCATCTCATCAGTCTGCTCAGTTTGATTTCACTAGATACACAAAGAGCTACCGTTGTTAGTCTCTTGGCAAAATACTATTTTGTGTAAGCTATTTTTGTCTGAAAATAAATTCAGACACTAAATATTGCCATCTGAACTAGAGTTAAGAGACCTCCCAACCCCAGGGATATTCTTCATCTCTGTCCTATTTCCTAGTAAATATAATTTTTGTCTTTCAGATTATAAAATGTGTAATTGTATCAAAATTAAACAAATCATATGCATATTGGATACTTGTCTTGTCCTGTGGAATCCTCATGAAAAAAGAGAAAATAAATAAAAAAATCCAGGGGACTGCACAATTGAAAAAAAGAACTAATTCAGGCAAAGAATTATTTATGTTATTTAACATAAGATGAGGATAAAAACACAAGTTATTTCCTGTTGTACATTACACTTCCCATATGTTTTACTTAAAAATGGGATAAATATGTGGAGAAAAAGGAAATATTAGTATTGTGTTCAACTGTCTCTCTTATATGGTGTATCTGGATCAAATACAGAGTCACTATTGCTCAGACTTTCAGGCTGGACTGAAGAAAAAACTCAAAACACCTTCTCCCCAACCCACCTTTTTCCCAGGCTCAGCTTCATTCTTTCATTCCTGATGCTGATATCCTCCAAAATGGCACAGGGAGGATGGGGAATGGGGGCTGAGGTCACTACATAAGAGTTCCTGTCTGTCATTCCTTCCTCCTCACACTTTTCCCCTGCTCCAGCATGGGTCTTTGGACTGTAGTCCTTCATGAACAGACTGCTCTAGCATGGACCCCTAACAGGACGCAGTTCCTGACAGAAAACCTGCTCCAGCATGGGCTTCCCTCCATGGGTCCCAGTTCCTGACAGGAGATTACTCCTGCATGGGCTTTCCACAGGTAGCAGCTTCCTCCAGGACACATCCACTTGCTGTGATGTGGGGACCTCTATGGGTTGCCATGTGTGTTACCTGCTTTTCATGGTCATTTTCATGGGCTGCAGGGGGAAAAACAGCTTTGTGATGGTCTTCTCCATGGGTTACAAGGTAATCTTTGCTCTGGCACCTGGAGCACCTCTTCCTCCTCCTTATTCTCTCATCTTGTTGTCTGCAAGGCATTTTTGGTTTCTGCATCACACATTTTTTCATAATCCTACCTCTTACATCTGCATTTTTTACCCTTTCTTAAAAAAGTTATAACAGAGGTGCCACCATCATAGCTGGGGGGTTCTACTGTGTCCTGCACTGGGTTTGATTTGGAGCTGGCTGGAGCTGGCTCTGTCCATCTGTCCACAAGTATAAACTGGAAGAGGAGTTCTTGAAGAGTAGCCCTGCAGAAAGGGATCTGGGGGTGCTGGGTCAACAGCAAGCTCAATATGAGTCAGTGCTGTGCCCTGGCAGCCAGGAGGGAAAGTCATATTGTAGGGTGCATCAAACACAGTATAACCAGCTGGTCAAAATAGTTGATTATCCCGCTTTATTCAGTGTTGGTCTGGCCTCACCTGGAGTACTGTGTGCAGTGCTGGGCCCCACAATTTAAGGATGTGAAGGTCCTTGAATGCATCCAGAGGAGGGCAACAAAGCTGGTGAAAGGGCTGGAAGGAATGTCCTGTGAGGAGCAGCTGAGGCTTTTGGGTATCTCTAGCCTGGAGAAAAGGAGGCTGAGGGGAGACCTTATTGTTCTCTGAAACTTCTTGAAGAGGGGAAGTGGAGAGGGAGGTTCTGATATCTTCTGCCTGGTATCCAGAAGTAGGATGTATGGAAAAGGTTCAAAGCTGTGTCAGGGGAGGATTAGACTGGACATTAGGAAGCATTTCTTTATGTCAAACCCTGGAACACGCTTCCTAGAGAGACAGTCAATGCCCCAAAACTTGTGATGCCCCACCTAGCGTTTTATGTCCAGTTTTTGGGCCCTTAACACAAGAAGGATATAGACCTACTGGAGCAATTCCAGAAGAGGCCTAACAGGATAATCAAAGGATCGGAACACGTCTCCTGTGGGGACAGGCTGAGGGAGTTGGGGCTGTTCAGCCTGGAAAAGAGAAGGCTCCAGGGAGACCTTATGGCGGCCTTCCAGTACCTAAAAGGGCCTACAGGAAGGCTGGGGAGGGACTTTTTACAAGGTCACATAGTGATAGAACAAGAGGCAATGGCTATAAACTGGACAAGAGTAGATTTAGATGAGATATTAGGAGGAAATTCTTTACTGTGAGGTTGGTGAGACATTGGAACAGGTTGCCCAAAGAAGTTGTGGGTAATTTTGGATGAGGCTTTGAACAACCTGGTCTAGTAGAAGTTGTGCCTGCTCATGGCAGGGGGGATGGAACTCGATGATCTTCAGGGTCCCTTTCAACCTATACCACTCTGTGATTCTATGATTCCATCCAGCCCCACATCCAATAAAAAATGGAGTCTCGTTAGCCCTCCTTTTGTTGCTAATGTATTTATATAAACCTTTTTAAAATATATTTTATGATAGTAGCCAGATTAAGTTCTAGCTGGGCTTTGACCCTTCTATTTTTCTCCCTGCATAACCTCATAACATGCTTTTAGTCTTCTTGAGCTTCCTATCTCTTTTTCCAAAGGTCATAAACTCTCCTTTTTTCCTGAGTTCCAGTCAAAGCTCTCTGTTCAGAGAGGTCGTCTTTTGGCACATGGGGCTGGCCTGCTCCTGCCCCTTTAAGATTTCCTTATTGAAGAATGTTCATCCTTCCTGGACTCCTTTGCCCTTCAGGACTGCCCCCCTAGGGACTCTGTCAAACAGGCTCCTAAACAGGCCAAAGTCTGCCCTTCAGAAGTCTAAGGCAGTAGTTGTGCTGACCTCCCTTCTTACTTCTCCCAGAATTGAAAACCCTATAGTTTCATGATTCCTATGCACATGATGGCCTCCAACCATCACAATACCCATAAGACCTTCTCTGTTTGCAAACAGCAGGTCCAATGGCACACTTTCCCCAGTCCCTCAGTCCATCCAAACCTCTTCAACTCTTCACGGTCTTGGGTGCTGTGGTTGTCTGTATGTTTCCTTTAGGATCATCAGAAAAATAGTGTGAAGAAAATGAGATGTAAATAGGAACTATTTTTTAATTTTTTTTTTTTTTTTTTTAAACAAGGTAATTCATTCATAAACAAATTGCAGACTTTGAGTTCTAGAATTTTCTGATTCCTGGAAAAGTATATATTCTGGCCTACTTACTCTAGACTTAGGGAGATGTTAAGGGAACAAATTTCTTCCAGGGGAAAAAAAAAAAAAAAAAAAAAAAGAAAAGATGATTTATTGAAGAAGAAACAAAATGTTTCTTTCCTGTGGTTAGTGCATGCCAGACTAAAGGCATTTCATCTGTTTTCCAACCTGTCTTCACTGTGTCTGGGCCACTCTCCTTGCAAGACAGATAGCTCTTACTTTCTATGACAAATATGAGGAGACACGATGTGTTTCATCTGGTTATTTGAGGACAGACCCAGTTTATGAAATTTATGAGAATATAACCTTATCATCCAAATTGCAACCTGTGCAGTCTTTAATTTTACACATTTCCACCCCCAAGCCCTGCCCAGAGCACCACTGCTTCATTAAACACTTTCAAAAATTGTCCTTATAAGTAAAGCTGCATAAAGAATAAATGTGAGTTTGTTTTCAATGTATTTTTTGGTTCAAAGAATGATATAAAATAGAAAAATGAAATATCAAGCTAAGCATTTAGTTTTTCCCTCTTTTGTCTTTTTTTTTTTTTCTTTTTCTGGAAAAGAATAATAAATTTAGCTGAAAGTGAGCAATATTTAGAAAAACATTATAAGTTATGATTTTGATAATTGATATTGTGATAATTAAACTATATTAATTAAAATATTTAATTTTTATTGTATTGTTCACTTTTGGGACTTTGATTTTGTGAGTTTCTAAATAAAAAAAATAATTTGTTGGACAAATCAATTACACAAAAAAGTCATTCAGCTTTTATAATACTGGCTGGTGCTTCATGATTACTAGAAAAATCTGCTAGTGTCTTTCAGGTGTCTAATATGCATATACAACTGTGACTTGCAGAAGTTTTTAGTTCTCCTAAGTTTAGATGTACTATTACCAAAACAATAGAAGAATTCAAAATGAGCGTTCTCTAAAATCCTGTGTGTCTCTTTGTGGCATTCAAACTCTAAGATGATCTACAAGTAATCTGAAGAACCAAAGGTACCTCGTTTTTGGAGAAATTGGATAAATTTGGAGAAATTATCTTGTTACCCTTTTCTCAGTCATAACTGAGCTTTAATAGATTAATTTAGTGAAAGAAATTCAAAGTAAAAAGCAAAATGTCCAAAGTCATAGTGAAACTAAGATCTAGTGATCCTGTGAAAGCTGAAAGTGAAAAAAAAAAAGTTTTTTATTACAAAGACTAAAAATGAAAATGAAAATTTAATGTCCTGTATCTAGTTCTGTCTATGATGAAGAAATACTGTCTTCTTTTTTTAAAAAAATATAATTAATTATAATAGTTATACATTTCTCAGTGATATATAGTACTTGTATCTGTCATACAACTGTAGTTTTATTTAGACATTAATTTCTAGACATTTAAAGATCATTTAAGAGTAATAGTCATTATTGCTCACAATAAATAAGGAGATTGGAAATTATTTATTATGCATATTGGTGCCTGAGAGAGAGAAGAAAGGATGAATTATGGTTCCTGTCTAAAAAAAATATTAGTACTTAAATTTTAGAAAAAATGTTATTTCATTTTTTTTTTTCATTCTTTAAGATTGAATATGCAGTCCAGTATTAATTCACACCACTATAAATTGTTGAGGTGAAATAAAAATCTGATTTAATGTCTTCAAGACAATTAAAAAAAAGAAAAAAGATTGATTTCAAAATGAATCACAGTGTAATGTCTGTGTGAGTGCAAATCTCTGTGATACTAAATCTCTGCATTTACTCAATCCAAATTAAATTGTAGTAATGCCATGGGAGAGTATGAAAAGAGATTAAAAGAAATTAAGATGATACTAATTTAAAATATTCAACAGAAACTTCCATAATTAAAGGTTATTTGAATATTGTTTAGTAAATCAAGCTTTTATTTAATAATGTTGGTCAGAAACATTTAATTGCTGATATTCACTGGAGAGTTGCATCTCTTTCTACACATTAAAATGAGATATAGCAGCAAATCTATGAGTCATGAACTTTCTCAATGGCAACACAATGATATCAGACAGCTCATTATACTGATCTGCTTACCAGAAATAAATCAACAATGTGACTGAGCAAAAATCAGAAATTTAAGTGGCAGATCTAGGAGATGTCATAAAAAAGTAAACCAAAATAATTTGAAAATATCCTTGGAGTTTGTTGACTAGTAGCTATATCATAGGAGGCATAATTGCATATTTTTTATTATTATTTGTTTAAATATGTGAATAGATTGATTATTTGTCACTGTCCCTTTCCTTTTCCTTGAATGAAGACATAAAGGAAACAAGCTGAAACTGTGTGGGATGCCTTATAGATACATGACATATATGTATATAGATTAAATACTTTCAGAGATGCAAGACACCATTAAACCAAAGAGAAGTAAGATGGAGGGGATAGTGAGATAAACATGGGAAACTCCTTAAGAAATAACCTTGTACTCTGAGTCTTAACTACATAGTCTGACTTTCCCAGGTAGTTGATGGATAAATACAAGACTGTGTAGTTATGCCTAATATTATGAACTATGTTTATGTAGAGGCATAGTTAGAAGACTGTACATCTGTTTATGCTTGTAACTGGGCAGTTCATACTTTGTATTTTATAGATTAAATACTTCCCCTTCCCCTTCTCTCTGTTACTTCTGTTGCATTTCATTCACATCTGCTACCATAGCAGAACACACATAGCCTATACCCTTCTTTATCAGTTCAAAAATTTATACTGAAATTTTTGTATTTAATATAAAATATTAGGTGAATAGTTCTGTGAGTAGGATTTGATTCTGAGTAGCAAATATTTGTGTGAAGAACAATGAAGTGACAATTATTATTTTTTTTTTAATCTTATTTCACAATCACCTGAAGAAAATGATACCAGTGGAAGTACACTGACACTATGAAAATATTAATTCTTCTTCTGGGTTACAGAACTCTTCTCCTGGTTCAGCAAACACCAGGCTGCCATAGGAAACATGAAAAGTACTGCTAACAGTGTTTTAGCCCTTGAAATACATAAATTTTAAATATTTCAAACTTAAATCAACGTCCTATTTCAGAGGTAATTTGAATTTCAGATAGATTATATCAAAGTTATGCAAAGTAACCTGGGTAGCACTTGGAAAGTTGAGGTTTGGTTTGGTTTAGTTTGGTTTGTTTGGTTTTTTTTTTTTTTTTTTTGCAGGAGGGAAGTGGCCAGTTCTGCTTTATGTGGTATATATCAGAATGCATACAGTATATTTTATTCCGTTACCTACATGGTGTTTAATCATATTTAATCATGCACCAAACTGTTTTTCTCTGGAGTAATGAAGTACATTGCAGTCTTTGATGACTATTTCACTGTTATCTCTTAGTCCAGATGTTGTGAACAGTAATTTGAGTTTCTATTACTGTTTTTTTCTCAAATCTCAGACATAACTTTTCTTTCTTTGCATAAAGTATGTTTACAGACATAAAAATTACCTTACTGCTTCCTCTTAAATTATCAGGTTTTAACAAGCAATAAATTATTTCAAACCATTTTTTTTTCAGGTAATTAACAAATTGGGTAATCTGCCAGAAAGATTTTATTACTTGTAGGTGCCAAAGAATATCAGACATTCTTAATCCTAGAGATTAACACCTCTAGGATTTAAACACATAAATATGTATAATTTGCATGTTTAAATTAGGAATTTTGAATTGTTACTGGTAGATCTCAGAGATATGGTATAATGACTCATAAAAAGAAGGACAGAATATTTATTCTATATTTTACATTTTATTTCAATAAAAACTTCTGGTTTAAAGTGTTGGATTTTATATATTTTATATTGTGCATTTCTTCATTTTGAGAAAATATGTAGGACACAGATGTCCATGCGTAAGTCATTCCTACACAGCCTACCTCCACTGAAAGTTTGGGTAAATAAACATTCTTTATGGTATCTTTCCCGTTCAAGAAATCTGATCTTTATTGAATTAATTCTAGAATTGAAATGTAATAAAAAGTAATGTTCTAATTACTACAAAACTGAGACACTGAAATAAAAAACTCAACAATTCAGTTCCTTAAAGTACTATTTATAAGGTTTCACTTTGCTAATAAATCCTAGGGTTATTTTACTAGATCTGTTAAAGATAAATTTTAATTATTATTTGATCATCTGTAATTCATATTTTGCCACATTTTAATTTTAATGACATATTCATGGAAAAGGTTAATGTAATTTATTTTTACTCTCAGTATTATCAATCTGGATGCTTTCTGCTTCTTTACCCAAAATTATAAAAGTCAAGAGCTCCCACCTTTACTGAAGCAATCAATCTTTTTTTTTTTCTTTTTCTTTTTTTTTTTTTTTTTTTTTTTAGAGAAAACTTGTGATCTTACTTTTTTCTCATTTTGGTTGGATTACTAATTTCAGAATGCATATTAAATGTAAATATTATTTACTGTCTCTCATTAATCTTTTAACCACTGAGCTGAAAGAAACTGTGTAAAGAATGTGTCAGATTCTTTTCATTGTTACCCAGTGACAGCACCAGAGGCAATGGACACAAACTGAAACACAGGAGGTTCTCTCTGAACATCAGGAAGCACTTTTTTTACTTTGAAGGTGACTGAGCATGGGAACAGGTTGACCAAAGAGTATGTGTAGTCTCTATCTCTGGAGATATTCAAAAGCAGTCTGGACATGGTGCTGGACAACTGGCTTAAGGTGGCCCCACTTGAGCAGAAGGGTTGGACCAGATGACTTCCAGAATTCCCTTCCAACCTCGACTATTCTGTGACTCTGTGAATTCACATACAGTGAAAGTAGGCTGAATTTTTCTTCATGTACCAGTGATAAAAACTCATGTTTTTATTTCCAGAGCTTGGGAGGATTTTATATATGTGGAAGGAGAAAGGGGAAATGGGAAAGGGGAGGCCATCCTCTTGTAACAAAATCAGTCTTAGGAAGACATCTTTCCCTTATGATTATGGCACTTAAAATTTAAATCAACATGGAACAGATTTTGGTTTTCCTGTCCTAATATCAAAGATATATAATAACTGTCGATAACTAACAAGAAGTTTTTAAAAGTATTTCATCTATATATACTTACATTTGGATCAGATGATCTTAAAGATCTTTTCCAACCAAAATGATTCTATGATTCCATATGTGTGTGTGTGTGTATATACATGTACAGATACGTGTATATAGTGTATACATGTATATGCATATGTATGTGATCATGGACATGTATATACTATATAAATATATCTGTATATATTCATATACAGCTTTCACTAGGACAGAGCTATTTTTCTTCTTAGTAGCTAGAATAGTTGTGCTTTGATTTCAGTATGGAATTTCTTATGAGAAGAATTTTGATAAGGTACTGTTACTAGTTGTTGCTGACCCAAGGCCATCATGTTTGGCTAGTTTGCAGCTGCAAAGGACAGGGAGTGGGAAACACAGTAATTAGCAAAACCCAAAATTAACATTTGGGTATACCAATGACATAATCCGTATCATATCACATCATGTTCAGTATATTAACCAGGGCTGACCAGAAAGTGGGGGTATTATCTTGGGGATTGCTCAGGCTCCCTCTTCCAGGATTTTAGTTTCAATTTTTGGACTGTCTCTGATCTGGGATCACTGGCTGGGAACAGGCTGGATGTTAGTCAGTGGGTGGTGAGCAATTGCACTGTGTATCACTTATTTGTACATTCTGTTATTACTGTTATCATCATCATTATTTTATTTCAGTCAGTATTTTTTTTTTTTTCATCTCAACACATGTGTTTTCTTACTTTTTCCCTTCCAATTCTCTCCCCTACTCCCTGGGGAGACTGAGAAAGCAACAGCATTTAGCTGCAAGTGAAAGGAGTGAAACCACCACATACATGCACACATAAAAATACTTTTAAAGAAAAGACTTTCTGTTTTCTGAATGGCTACCCTGGAGGTAAGCAAAACAAGCCTGATGTTGCAGATGCCTTAAAAGGTAATGGTAATAAAAACATCCTCACTATCTCTATATTATATATAATACAAAATATATGTTTTCTCAAACATGCAATTTCACTTAATAAGAACAACTTGACAATATTTTCAGGGTGTCAGTTAAATTTCCTTTATTCTCTGAATGTGAGATATACACTTGCACAAACTATGCAAGAAAGATAAACACTAATCAGTCCCATTATTTTCAAGCATTTATGCACCTCAGAAGCCACACTCAAAGACAGTTGGATAGTTAACTTTAAGGAACTGATTCATATTTTCTGTATATTATTATTTTCCTCTCTTCTTAAAAGTCTAAAAATACCAGTATCAAAATACACATAAAAAGACCCCCAAGGACTGAGCTAATTGCCTTTGCTGAATGAAAAAATAAAGTAAAAATGACAACAAATGTCCATGTGCACTTGCTAGGATTTTTTTTTTTTTTAATTAATTAATTAATTATTTCAGAGCCAATATATAAAAACTGAATCTTAAAAACAAAATAAAGCAAAGAAATACAAAAAGTTAAGATGCAGAATCTATCTCTTACCACATAATTTAATTACCATTGTATGATTATCTGTCTTCCTCTTTTTAATTACTGCATTCTCATATGGATTATTTTGCTGATATTTTTCTTCCAATTAGTTTTATTTGAAAAATATAATTATGTGTCATGTATTTCCTTACACTCAGTGTACAACTATCACTGATCCACAGTGACCTGAGTGGCTAATGATTATATCAGGAAATATCTGGTTTATCTGTTCCAAGGAAACATGAGTTATTTAGTGACTCTTGCATTTGCTTTCAGAGTTCCCCAAATATAATGATAGGAAAATCTTCTGCTTTTTTTTTTTTTTTTTTTTTTTTTTTCCAAAAAAGAAAATAAGTATATTTTATCATAAATCTATGTCCAATATTTAATGACAGTTCAGCAGTTCAGCAAAATGTCACACATTTATTTATCCTCTTCATTAGCTGTCAATCATTCATATCTTTCTTTTACCTTCCTCACTATTTCATAAGATAATTACTATTTGGATGTCATTAAATGCTAATAAGTGGAGAATCCATTTTAAAATTGCTTCATTATCTATACAATGGTTAAATATGGTATTATAATTTCAAAATCAAAACACATTTTATGTTTTTTTTACATTTTAATATGTACCATGATCTTATGCAGTCAACATTAAATATGTTTTTTAATCAAATGTCATAGATGCTCTGTATTAAATACAGCTGGTATAATAATATTTCTAAAGGAGAATGATCATCTGTCATGATTTAGCCCTAGTCAGTAGCTAGAACCATGCAACCACTCTCTCACTTCTCCCCACACATGCAGTCAGATGGGGAGGAGAAAATATAACAAAAGGCTCATGTGTCGAGAGATGGACAAAGAAGACATCACTTACCAATTATTGTCATGGGCAAAACAGACTTGACTCAGGGGTGGGGGGGTGGGAAGAAAAAAAAAAAAAAAAAAAAAAAAAAGGATAAATCACAGAATCACAGAATGATTGAGATTGGAAGGGACTTCAAGGTTGTCATTTGCAGCCCCCTTACTGAGGCAGGGCCACCTAGAACAGATTGCCCAGCACCATGTCCAGACGGTTTTTGAACATCTCCAAGGTGGGAGACCCCACAATCTCTCTTACAAACCTCTTCCAGTGCTCAATGACCCCTTCACAGTGAAAAAGTGTTTCCTGATGTTCAGATGGCACCTCCTGTGTTTCAGTTTGTGCCCATTGCCCCTTGTCTTGCCTCTGGGTAACATTGAAAAGAGCCTGGGTCCTTATTCTTTGCATGACCCCTTCAGGTGTTTCTACACGTTGACAAGATCCCCCTGAAGCTTTCTCTTCTCCAGGCTGAACACTCCAGCTCCCTCAGTCTTTTCTCACAGGAGAGGTGTTCCAATCTCTTAATCTTCTTTGCAGCCTTTTGATAGACTCTCTCCAGTAAGACTATGTCTGAGCAAGGACAGTCTCCAGCTCCCCAGAGCAGCAGACCTGCTTTGCCCAGTCATGGGGAATGACGAGTAAGGTACACCTGCAGGTCCAAGGCCCATGTCCTGGCCTGGCCCCAGCCATCCCCATCCCCAGTGAGGAGCCTGATGCCCAGGGCAAGGACTGCTCTGAGCTGTCCCTTGGCTGCCCTGCTCCTGGTTCAGTGGTTGGACAGGTCCTGGCTGCCAGGCCTGGCCATGACGCCCCATGGGGACATTCTGACCATATGGAACAGATATCCCGTGAGGCTTTCTGAGCCTGAGCTTGAGAAGATGAGCACCCAGAACTGAGGACATAAAACCATGGTTAATTTCTTTATGTGTGTGCCCTGAAATATTTTCAGTGGGATTCTTCCACTATCAAACACATAGAATTTTTTTAATATTTTTTTTTTATTATTATTTTTCCAGAATGAATGGAAGAGTTATAGCTGGTACACTGAAGAACTTGTCTTAAAATTATAAGTAAAAACAAACAAACAAAAAAACGATCAAAAAAGGGAACTATTTTATTCTCTGGAAATTTCAATGTTTTTGCTGTACGATGATATCAAACTGTTTCTAAAGGAGCTACTCTGTACTTGTCAGTATCCAGGAGTGATGCCAGCAAATTTTATTCACAAAATGTTAAGTACTGCTAGCTGTAACAAATTTCAAGAAAGTAGGATTTTGAACACATTAATTACAGTGTAACAATACTGAAAGACACGACAGTTATAAAAAGCAATGCTTAGAGTTCATTTTTCCTGTTTGCAATAGGTGAATATGTACACCTTCATTCATGTGGTTGCTGTTAACATAAACACATTAATACTTTAAAGCATTCAATTACTGAGAGGGTAAGGGTATCTCTAATGGGGAGATGAACACATCTGGGTGTGGAGAAAAGATGCAGACAGTGTGATAAATGCACTGTGGTTCTGTACACATTTAGTGCTATTCATACGTTATAGACACCAAACTGTACATGAGGAAAGTGGCACTTGTATGTATAAATTAAATATACACATTGAATTACTTCTATTTGAAAGAAATTTGATGTGGACTTGTCCAGACAAGGCCAAGAGTGTGAGTAACCTTCCCTCTTCCCTTCTCAAATACACAAGTCTTCTAAATTACACATTTTAAAAGAAACTTGAAGTAACTCTCGATAATAGGTCAAAATTAAACAAAACAGAAATAAAAATGGTTTACGAATTACCTTTTTTGTCCTTTCTTTTAAGTTTTCTTTTTAGGGTTATTTTCATAGACTTTCAGTTTACTATTAAAAAAAAAAAATCCATACAAGATGCATTTGTGTTCTTTTTATTTGTTTTACAGGGATCTCAGCTAATTTCTGCCTTAATTTTTGCTCTCTTATCATCTCAAAGTCCCTTGCTTTATCAACATCATTATTATATTATAAAGAAAATGAAAGAAAATCAAACACATCATCAATATGTATAATAAAAAGACAGTATTGTGTAGATTGATTACAGTTTTATACAATCATTGTTCTGATAACAGTTAAATAAAGAATATTTTATTTGAAAGTATAGTTTTATGAACTATAATACATGACCTTAATTAAGTTCAGTTGCTTCTGTCTTTGAAACAGTTCTATCTTTACATCTGTGAGACCAATCTCTATGTGTACCTTCTAATGATTCTCAACTTCATTTTGGGAGAAAAGGGATATATTTTTTGGAAATAATTTGCTTGATGTTGTAGCTTGTTCCATCAAGCACATCATTATTACAGAAGCTATTTTGTAATAAGAAAAATAGCAAAAGATGCAATGTTCTTTGTGCAGCCTTCTGATAACATAACTTCTCCAGCTTGCAAAGGAAATAGATGAGGAGATGTATTCCCTTTCCTTCAGGAAGTTTTGTGCTTCCTTCACTAACCATTAAATCAGTGTTATCATTCCCAGGTATGTGGAGTATGGTGCTGTGTGCTATTTATTCTAGCGGGTGAACAATATTCCACCTCTTCTTGACAGTCTCAGAGCTCACTCTCATGCAGGCTTCACACTCCTCTGTGCTATCTTCCATCCTATTAAAGTTCTCAAAATAGGAAAAGTAAAGTAGCTGAAAATCATTAAGTTCCTATGGTAAGACTGAAATCTATTTTCATTTCCCAATTTCCAAAACTATACCAGACCTCTGTGTAAGTGAGTGTGTTGAAAGCATTATTATCAACTCTCTTTTCTTTTCAAAAAATCTCAAAATCTTTGCCATTTTGTGCGTTTTGAAATTTCCTATTGTCCTTCATATGCAGGAATTTTTTTTTTTTAATGTTGGAATTCACATCTTAAAAATATTTTACTTTTATAATTAAGCACCCAGTCTTTGTCACCCAGTTTCAGACAGAGAAAATAAATTAAAAATAATTTACAGTTAAAATAATCAAAGAGACTAAGAGTTGACCTGCACATTTTAATCTTAAAAATGTCCAACTATACAGAAAGTTTTAATTTGGTTGGTTTTCTCCAATTTAACACTAGCGGGGGGGAAATTTAAGAAAGCTTGGTTTTTGTTTTTGTTTTGTTTTGTTTTTTCTTAACAATGTTTAATCTCTTTACAAAAATGTAATTCTAAGACATTATAGATCTTTTCAAATATTTAATGTAACAATGTCTTTCCTCATGTTGATGTGCAGGTAAATTTGGCAGCAAAGAAATTAGTGCTTAAACAACAACAAAAGACCCAACCTATTTAGTTTTTATATAAGTTTGAATTAATGTGTCTATAGCTATAAAAGACTGTGCGTAGGCACAAGAAAATAGACATGAGCACAAAAAATTACAAAGGAATAAAAACTGCTATTCAGCAGCTAAGTTCAGGATATCTTTTTCTTTATCAGAAGATTTTTCTAAGTCCTCTGACATTCACATTTCAGTGACAATGTGAAATGCATTGTGTTTCGTGGATAGGAGGTGTTGAATCAATGACCAGAGTTTGAGGACACTTGATCTAACATCTAATATCTTGAGCTGCAGCCCACTAAATAGACTGGAAGAAGTCTTTAATGTTTTTCACACCTTTTATTTCCACACTAAGGGATCAGAAACTGCTTTTGAGTCTTAACAATGTGACAGCATTTTTTTCAGAATCAGTCCCAGCTACTCTGTAACATCTATGTCTTCTTTGGTGAATCAATATCTTAGAAGTTACTCAAAGCAGATGTTAGATCTATATTATGGGTCAAGCCGTGCTGACAGGTTGACAAGGTAGAGAAGGTCATTTATCCTGCATGGCAGAACCAGGAACAGAGCTCTGTTCTGATCAATCTGCTAACAGGATAAGAAAGCATCCCAGAGTGACATGCTGTGTCCATTGAACTTAAACAGCACCAATCCACTGTTCATTTAAACCTTGCCTTTAGCAATTTTCTGGAAATGTGTGTTCTTATAATTCTGTCTGTAAGACTCTGCCTGTATTTTTTCCCTTGGAGAAAAGTTCCTTTAAAAAAAGTTTATTTTAAAAATGTTTGTATGTACCAGTACTTACTATCCACATTTTACTTCCAAAGAGGGTTCAGTGGAAAAAGCTTTGATCAAAGAGCAACTAATGTACATTTCATGTTGCTATACGAACATGATCTTGAAACAGTACATGTTAATTTCAACCACTGTTCAATATTGCATGCGTGTGTGTGTGTGTGTGTGAATATATCAAAATTCAAATGTGAACTTTCTGATCTTGAACACTAAAAGGTCAATATTATTTGATGAGATTTCAAAATATCAGTTAAACTTACCTACATTTTACTGTTACAAGAAAAATAGAAGGGAAAAAAAAATAGCAACTTGTTACTTTCACAGAATCCCAGAATGTTAGGGATTGGAAGGGACCTTGAAAGATCATCTAGTCTAATCTCCCTGCTGGAGCAGGAACACCTACATGAGATTACACAGGAAGGCATCCAGGCGGGTTTTGAATGTCTCCAGAGCGGGAGACTCCACAACCTCCCTGGAAAGCCTGTTCCAGGGCTCTGTCACCCTCACAGTAAAGAAGTCTCTGCTTCAGTTTAAGTGGAACTTCCTGTGTTCCAGCTTGTACCCATTGCCCCTTGTCCTATCATTGGTTGTTACCGAGAAGAGTCTAGCCCCATCCTCATGACACTCACCCTTCAGATATATTTATAAACATTAATGAGATCACTCCTCAGTCTCCTCCAAGTTAAAGAGCCCCAGCTCCCTCAGCCTTTCCTCATAAAGAGAAGTTCCATTCCCTTAATCATCTTGGTGGCTCTGTGCTGGACTCTCTCAAGCAGCTCCCTGTCCTTCTTGAACTGTGGGGCCCAGAACTGGACACAATATTCCAGATGCGGCCTCACCAGGGTAGAGTCTCTTGACCTACTAACCACACCCCTTCTAATGCACCCCAGGATGTCATTTGCCTTCCTGGCCACAAGGGCACAGTGCTGGCTCATGGTCATCCTGCTGTCCACCAGGACTCCCAGATCCCTTTCCCCTACACTGCTCTCTAGTAGATCATTCCCCAACTTATACTGGAACCCGGGGATGGATGAAAAGTGAGAACTTCTTGTTATTTGTTTCACATTCTTCTTTATGAATTTATAAAACATTTTGGAAATATCAAAGGTTTGTATGTTGTATCATCAATATTGACCATGAATATATGGTTCATTAACTGTAAGTTAATAACTTATCACTAATAAATTCAAGATGTTGGTTAAAGCATTTCAACTAAGTAATATCTGATACACAGCTTAGCAAAGTAATACAGAAAGCAATATACTTTAATATACGTTGAGAATTGAGATACAAGAGTAGTGCAACTTAAATCAAAGTGAAGTATGTAAATTAATACTAATTTGTTAAAGCCTTAAATCTTGATGTCAGGAAGTAATTATTAGGAGCAGGTGTTTAAAAAAAAAAAAAAAAAATCCCATGACAGAGTTACCTGTTAAACAATGTATCTGTTCCTTTAATGGCTTTAAAGCCTTTCATGGCTTCACCAAGGGGAAGTTGTGCTTGACCAACCTTCTAGACTTTTATGAAAACACAACCAGGTGGCTAGATGATGGTAGAGCAGTGGATGTGGTCTATCTTGATTTCAGTAAAGCATCTGACACGGTCTCCCACAGCATCCTTGCTGTCAAATTGAGGAAGTGTGGATTAGAAGATCAGGCAGTGAGATGGACTGTGAACTGGCTGGTGGGAAGAAGCCAGAGAGTGGTGGTCAATGCGGCAGAGTCTAGTTGGAAACCTGTGTCTAGTGGAGTCCCTCAAGGGTTGGTACTAGGACCAGTATTATTCAATATATTCATCAATGACCTGGATGAGGGAATAGAGGGCACTGTCAGCAAGTTTGCTGATGACACAAAGCTGGGAGGAGTGGCTGACATGCCAGAAAGCTGTGCTGCATCCAGAGAGACCTGGACAGGCTGGAGAGCTGGGCAGGGGAAAACTTAATGAAATATAATAAGGGCAAGTGTAGGGTGTTGCATCTGGGCAGGAACAACCCCAGGTTCCAGTATAGGTTGGGGAATGATCTCCTAGAGAGCAGTGTAGGGGAAAGGGATCTGAGAGTACTGGTGGACAGCAAGATGACCATGAGCCAGCACTGTGCCCTTGTGGCCAGGAAGGCCAATGGCATCCTGGGGTGCATTAGAAGGGGTGTGGTTAGTAGGTCAAGAGAGGTTCTTCTTTCCCTCTACTCTGCCCTGGTGAGGCCACATCTGGAATATTGTGTCCAGTTCTGGGCCCCACAGTTCAGGAAGGACAGGGAGCTGCTTGAGAGAGTCCAGCACAGAGCCACCAAGATGATTAAGGGAGTGGAGCATCTCCCTTATGAGGAAAGGCTGAGGGAGCTGGGCCCTTTAGCTTGGAGAAGAGGAGACTGAGCGGCCTTCCAGAACCTGAAGGAGCCTACAGGAAGGCTGGGGAGGGACTTTTTACCTCATGAGTGATGTAAACTGGATGTTAGCCAGGGCTATTCGCCATAGGTACACCAGCGTCTTGGAGCTCACTGAAGGGAAATGGTACTGTATAGACTCTGTGACTAAGAATCTACATAAAAAGATGTGCTCACCTACATGCATCTATTCTGAACAGAAATTCAGTAGTTAATTTTATATGTAATTCCATCATTATTTTTATTTCCTATACAGTATTCCCTTGCAGTGATGACTACATTTTAATTCGAATTAATTTTTTTCTTAATGCCAATATGCAGCAATACTTTTATTATTATATTTATTATGTTAATTGCAATTTCTTTATGATTACACTTTTCCAAGCAGACAAGACTCGATGGTCTGTACCTTCAGGAGGTCACAATGCATTTTAGGTACACTCATTAAGGTGTTATTTCTATTTTTCCATGAAATTTCATTGCCATTAACCTTTTTAAAAGAGAATTAAAGTATATTATTAGATATGTGTACTAATTGGTTAGTAATGGCCATTACCACCAAGCAATTACCCCTTGTACTATCACTACCCGCCCTTGTAAAATATCCCTCCCCAGCCTTCCTGTAGGCCCCTTCAGGTACTGGAAGGCCACTATAAAGTCTCTCCAGAGCCTTCTCTTTTCCAGGCTGTACAGTCCCAACTCTCTCAGCCTGTCCTCACAAGAGACGTACTCCAGCCCTTGGATCATCCTCGCAGCTCTCCTCAGGACTCACTCCAGTAGGTCCATGTCCTTCTGGGGTTGGGGACACCAAAGCTGGATGCAGTAGTTTAGGTGGGGTCTCATGAGAGTAGAGTAGAGGGGCAGAATCACCTCCCTCAGCCTGCTGGCCACACTTCTTTTGATACAGTTGTCCTGGTTTTTAGTTGGAACAGAGCTGGGTTTCTTCCTCTGCGGGTGGGGGGGAGGTGGGTGAATGGCTGTGTTGGTTGCTAGCCAAGTGCTAGCCCAGTGAAACTATCAAAACAGCCCAGGATACAGTTGACCTTCTAGGCTGCAAGCATGCATTGCCAGGTCATGTTGAGTTTCCCATGCACTAGCATCCTCAAGTCCTTCCCCTCAGGGCTGCTCTTGAGTAATTCTCTACCTAGCCTATACTTGTGCTTGGGACTGCCGCAACCCATCTGTAGGACCTTGCACTTGGTCTTTTTGAACTTCATGAGGTTTACACTGACCCACATCTGTCAGGGTCCCTCTAGATGGCATCCCTTTCTTCCAGCTCATCAACCCAACCACACAGCTTGGTGTCATCAGCAAACTTGCTGAGGGTGCACTCAATCCCACTGTCCATGTTGCCAACAAAGATGTTAGAGAGTGACAGTCCCAGTATTGACCGCTGAGGGACAACACTCATCACTGGTGTCCACTTGGGACATTGAGCCATTGACCACAACTCTTGAAGTGCCATCATCCAGCCAATTCCTTATCCACCAAGTGGTCCGGTCCCTCTGTCTAATCTGTATTGCTCCAATTTAGAGACAAAGATGTTGTGCAGCACAGTGTCAAATGCCTTGCACAAGTCCGGGTAGATAAAATCAGTTGTTCTTCCCTTATCCACCAATGCTGTAATGCCATCTAGAAAGCTGACAAATTGGTCAGGCATACTTTGCCCTTGGTGAAGGCATGTTGGCTGTCACCAGACATGCCTCTGCTTCCCATGTGCCTTACTATAGTTTCTAGGCATATCTGCTCCATGATCTTGCCAGGCCTATGGTTCCCTGGATCTTCCTCATTTCCTTTTTAAACATGAGGGTTATGTTTCCCATTTTTCAGTCTGTGTGAACTTCACCAGACTGTCACGACTTCTCAGATATGGTGGATAGTGGTTTGGAAGTGATTTTAAGTGATTTTACTGGCAATAGAGGCTGGCAGTTAGGAGAGTACTGATATACTGTGGTGGATTGACCTACACTGGGACCATGTGGTCCTGCATTCACTTCCTTCACCCAGTGAGATGGGATGGGAGACACAACAAAGGGGGCACGGGATTAAGAATGAATGACAGGGACAGCTCACTCACCAGTTAAGGTCATGGGCAAAACAGACTCAAACTTGGGGAAGAAAAGTGAGTTTAATTCATCTAACTAGACATAACAACCACATCTTACAACACCTGTGCCCACCTCTTCCTTCTTTCTAGGCTCAAATCACTTTGCTCCTGCTTTCTCTACCTTCCCCCACAGTGACACAGGGGACAGGAACAGGGGTTGCAGTCAGTTCACCACTGCCGCTCTTCCCACTATTAAAGTCCAGGAACAAGATGCTCCAAAGCAAGCTTCTCATGGAGTAATGGACGTGTTTGGGCTCAACTCCGGGCTCTGGCATGGGGACATCCATGGCCTGCAGACTCACTCCCCACTCTGGGTGCCCATGCCCACTCTGGCAGCAAGCAACTCTCGGGGTCCCAATTCCAGTCACACTTGCCCTCAGGCTCAGCTTCTCTGCTCCAGCGTGGAGTCCTCCATGATCTACATATGGGTCTCTGTTCTGATGTTGAATCTCCATGGTCTGCAGGGGACTTTGTCTTCTCTACTTCATATGGTAGAACTGGGTGCGGGTTTCTGTCTTTCCTCCTCTTTCCTCTGGCAATGAAGCTCTCTCTTTCTCTCTGTCTGTCCTTTGTTTAGGCAGATGGTCATCTTTTGCTAGGTCGATGGCTATCTCCTTCAGGTTCACCCTTACCCACTTCTTTTCAGGACAGTCCTTCCCCTCAAAAATATGGATTCTCAGAGGCGTTTCGCTAGTGCTCAGTGGGTCAACCTGAGCTGGGGGGTCTCTGCCTTAGAGCCAGGGGTGATTTTTGCTCTCACAAGGTAGCTCTTCCCCTACTACAAAAAATAACCCCCCCCCACACACACACAAATCCAACACAGATACATTTATTCTAATACAGTTTATGTCGCTGACAAAGTTAAATAATGAGCTAGAAGCTTGTTCAAGGGCTAAGTTGTCTAAATGAAACCAGAATAAACTAAAAATAGTAATGAAACCTCACACTAGTAATATTTTCATATAAAAATATTGTAAATTAATCAGCATTGTTTTAAGAACTCAAGAAACAATAATTTTAAGCAGACTTTCTTAATTTGCTGACATGAATAGTTGTCCTGGTTTTCAAACCTTTTCAGCACCATAACTCATCCTAATCAATTCTACTTAGCCAATAGGTTGTGGAACCGGAATATTTTTTTGGCACTCATGTTACTACATCACAAATAGTGTGTGTAGTTCTAGTTCCTATGAGACAGCAAAGACATCAGCAAACTGGACCAAGTCCACCAGGATGGTCATAGCTGGAGCACTTGATCTTTGAAGAAAAGGCTGAGGCACTGGGTTTTTTTCATCTCGGAGAAGAGCCAGCTGTGGGAGACCTAACAGCAACCAATGCCTATTGGGAGACTAAGAAGACAAACCCAGGGTCTCTATTGATGTGCATAGCAAAAGGAAAGAGACAATGGTCCTAAATTGAAACAAGAGGATGCCAGCTGGATGTAGAAAAATAAAAATTTCACTCAGAGGATAATTAAGCAGCAGAGCAGTCTGCCCAGAGATGTTGTACAGTCTTCATCTGTCGAGTTTTTCAATACTCAGCTAAACAAAATCCTGAGGGACATGGTCTGAATGCACTGTTAATCCTGCTTTGAGCAGGTTGGACTAGGTGACCTCCTGAGGACCCTATCAACCCAAATCAACCTGTGATTCTACAATTTTTGTTTTTTCACGAGTCATATGCAATACCTTCAGTGGCAAGAGCAGGAAAGTTGTTCAAGGAATTCAACAGAGTTTTGTTTTGGTTTTTTTTGTTTTGTTTTTCCCAACAGCTGGTCTTTTGTAAAACAACAAAAAAAGTAAAAAAAAAAAAAAAAGTATAATCACTGTATACTCCATGCCAAAACTTTCTAACAGAATATTTCACACTGCCATCCAAAAGGAAAAATATGCTTTTAAATATTAATTGTGTACTATATTTTATTTTGCGAAACAATAAGTTCAAACTCACCTGTTTGTTAACATCATATTAGTTAAATAAATTTGTACATGTATGCTATATAAAGACATTTTCTAAAAAAAACCCCCGTAATTAGATTAATACACTGTCAAAAAAGTGTTCTTCTTCAGATCTATATTTAATTTTCTAATTGAAATATCACATTCAAAAGGCTCAACAGCATATTGGCTTTCATTCAGTTCAGTGCAATTTTTCAAAGTAGAATTTACCACATCTAATATTAGACGAGTGATGTAAACTTTCACTTCTGAGTTCCAGTGCAGGAGCTTCATTGTCTGCTTTCAGGACAATGAAGAGAAACAAGATGTTGTTGGTATGATTATTCTGGTTAGATGTAAATATTGACTCTGTGATGACAAGAATCACATCCTGGACATGTGGATTTATTCCTATTGACTATAAAGACAGCCTTGGTGTTCATCAGCCTTCAGTCATATTAATTCTTTCATAAAATCTACCTTCACTAGGCTCAGAATGCAGGCTATTTTCAACTTACACACACACACATACACATGAAGATACTCTTATATGCTTTTCTATACTCACAAGTCTACGTAATTAAGGGTAGATCAGTGTAGATTAGATTGTATTTGTGCAAGTCAGCAAATTTATGGTAGATCTGCTTGAATGACCCTTTATTTGTACCAAAAAAAAAAAAAAAGTTGTAAGGTTAAAGAGATATATACATGCCTGCCTAGGTCTATTTGCATACATATACATTTATATTAGCACTCCTACAGTTATGTGGGGGAAAAAAAAAAGTTATTAATAGATCTGTCCAATATGTTACTGCAGGAACATTTTTCAACTCACATGGAAGTGGCTAGTAATTATATTTATTACTCTGTTTAAATTCAGAAGCTTCACTTAATACATTAATATGATGATAAAACAAGAGCTACTAGCAAAATGAGAAATATATAGTGTATGTGTAGATGCAGATATAGTCTAGAAATTCAGATAAGAGGAAATCACAGAATGACAGAATCATAGGGATTGGAAGGGACCTCAGGAGATCATCTAGTCCAACCCCCCTGACAAAGCAGGTTCACCTAGAGTAATTTGCACAGGACTGCATCAAGGAGGTGGATCCAGAGATGGAAACTCCACAACCTCTCCGGGCAGCCTATTCCAGTGCTCCTTCACCCTTACAGTAAAGAAGTTTTTCCTTAAGTTTCTCTAGAACCAGTTTTTTACCATTGTCCCTTGTCCTGTCACTGCGTACTACTGAAAAGAGCTCTGTCCCATCCATTTGGCTCCTGCACTTCAGGTATTTATAGACATTTATAAGATCCCCTCTCAGTCTTCTCCAGGCTGAGGAGTCCCAGCTCTCTCAGCCTTTCCTCATATGGGAGATGCTCCAGGCCCCTAATCATCTTTGTGGCCCTCCGCTGGACTCTCTCTAGGACATCCTTGTCTTTCTTGAACTGAGAAGCCCAGAACTGGATGCAGTACTCCAGATGTGGCCTCACCAGGGCAGAGTAGGGGGGAGGAGAACCTCCCTCAACCTGCTGGCCACACGTTTTAATGCACCCGAGGACACTGTTGGCCTTCCTGGCCACAGGGACACACTGCTGGCTCATGGTCAGCCTGCTGTCCACTAGGACGCCCAGGTCCTTTTCCACAGAAGTCCTTTCCAGCAGGTCTCCTTTTGTATTAGTGAATGTAAAAAGATGGTAAACAAAAGGTAAGAACAAACTGACTAATGTAGTTTCAGGAACACACACTCAATGGACTTAAATATATCAAAAAAACTATTTGAAAAAGCAGTGGACAAAACAGTGAGAGCATGCTGATGATAAAAATTATTTTTCATGGCATAAGAAAAAGTTGAAAATAACACATAGAAATCTTGTAGTAGGAAAAGACTTGGCACAACTGACAGAAGAAAATGAAAGTTAGTTGCGAAAAGGAAAATAAAATAATTCAGATCATGACATCCAAATTTATGATTACCATTTAAAAAACAGATCTTAAATTCATTATGGATGGTTACCTGAAAAATCAGCTCAACATTCCACATTTGTGAAAAGGCAAGTAGGAAATCCGAGGTATTTATTATATAACAAACTTAGAAAAGTATTGTGTGCTTGATAAGTCTCTATTGCATCTATACTTTCAAAACAGAGTGAAGTATTAGTCATCACATCTAAATATATATATATAGAGATAGATAGATAGATAGATAGATAGATAGATAGATAGATAGATAGATAGATAGATAGATAGATAGATATTAGATCTGATGATGTTATAACAAATAAAAAGGGAAAATGAAATTCTTTATTATTCATTACTAGTCTAAGTAGGGAGACTTCCAGCTGCCCCTTTTCTAGGTCTAGGAAAGCAAGTAAAGAACTAGAAAAAGAACAATGAAAAGTGTCAGAGAAAAACAGGAATATGGAATAGTTTTCACAGGGAGAGAATAAATAGATTGGGTTTACTCAGCCTGGCAAAGTTCTGTGTAAACCCTGTATGATTAGAGAAGGTGAACAGAGAAAATTTTTTAAGTTTTTGGCTTATGTTCTCAGAGAAATGAGCAGGTAGAGTATGAAAAGAAAAATAAAGTCCTTTTTTATAAATAAAAGCAAAAGTATTGAAAAAGGGATTAGATTCGTTATCAGAAAGTCCTAAAAACAATGGTTGCCACCAACTAGGTGATAAAAGATTGCTTCATGGTTATCCTATTTCTTTTGTTCTTTCTTCTACTTTCTATTATCAGGCAAAATCAATCTTAGCCTGAACCACTATGACTTTCTTATTGTCTCATCTTATAGGAGATGTGCCCGTCTGCTGCTTAAGTACAAAATGTGTCTTATTGTAGTTGCTTCCCTGAACAGACCGTCTTTGTTCAGCAAAGTGGGAGAGCAGCCAGTGATTTACAGTCTTTGCTGCAAAGTCTATTGATATTGGCAGGGCACCTTCCATGAACTTCAGTAGGATTTGGCCAGGCCAAGCATCCCCCCACCTAAGTGCTATGAAAAGGTGAGTACTATGCATACTGTAGCTCATACAATCAAACATGAAAAAAATTAGAGTGTTTATTTCTTCTTTAATAGCTATCCTTTGTAAAATGCCCAAACAGTCAGAATTGCAGTGAACAGCTGCATATGATGATGTAAAAGTATGAATTACTTTTGGAAGTACTAGGATGCTAATACAGTTCTTAGAATAGGGTAATAGGTTACAAAAAAGCTAAAACGGGGGAAGAGGTTTTCCAGAGTGCTCTTTTTTTGGTATGTGACAATCCATGGAACATTTATAAGCAATCTAATATAAAACTTCTTATTTAATCAATTCTGTGGTCAACAAGGCTGTAAAGCAGTAACACTTCTTCCAGGTATGATGAGAAAAAATGCAAAGTGTGCATACTAGTATACCTATATAGAGACATATGCCTGAATTAAATATTATGACTGTTTTCAGTTCAGATTGGACTACTATATTTCTACTCATGAAAGACTTGCACTATAATGACAAAAATATATTGCATTAGTTGACCTACTGTAAGGTAGTGAGAGGAAGATAAGTGAAAATATTTGTTCCTAACAATATTTCTTCCTTTAAAATTTTATGTGGAACAACCTAGAAAAACATCAACCTCTCACTCTTTCATTCTTACTGTTAGTATCAGTAGAGATTCAAAGAAGTACTGAAGGAGATCTATGACTTCCTCCAGCATCCTTTGGAATTACGCACTTGGGCATCTCAGTGATTTTAATCTTCAGTAAACTCTGATCAATATTCTTGTCATTTCCACATAGAGGGACAGAAACACATCCTTCAAAAATGGTTTCCTCCATAATATGGAGAGGTGTAACTCTAGGAAATGACTGTTTTTCCTCTTATTCCAACCTGCCCGCTACAGGGAGGATTGGGTTGCATGGCAATACCATTTTAAGCCACTGTGAATTTGAGTCAATAAAGAATGTGAAACAGAAGTGCATTGGCAGACATTTTAATTCATACACCTACCAGAAACCTAGAACACCCTGGAAATCACATCTTTTACTTCATATTTTTACCAAAAGACTGTTCTCTGAGGCAGATGAGGCTTGTCCTGCTTTCATTGCACAAAGTAATTCTAATAGCCTCTTCAGTCTGATGCACAAAACCTTACTTGAATTATCTGATGAATTAACAACGGCAGCAATTTATAAAATGATCTATTTTACTTGCACTGATCATCATGTGCCCTAGAGGAAACCTTAGCACTTTATCCTTACTATATTTTAAAACGTTACCCAGAAACATGAAACATAAGTAGAGGGAAAAAATAAATTTTACTTTCCAACTAAAGGAAAAGTTATCATGAAGCATGTTTTCATGTATTGACTTTTTTTTTTTTTTTTTTTTTTTCCCCACCCCCCTGCAGAGGGAGGTGTATGTGTTTTCTTTTGTTTTGTTTTCTAATGGCTGCCATAGAGATATTTCCATCGGGGCTTTCTCAGTGTGTTTTGTGAGTTTTCTTATTCTTGTTCATTATTTTCATAGGGTTTTTTTAAATATAGTTTGATGGATTTTTTGAATCCTGATTAACCTAGACATAAATATTTCCATTTTTACAGCTATATTCCAGCCAAAAATAGTACATACATATATTTAAGAACGATATTGTAGCAATCTTTTTATCTGATATCTCCATCAATCTTTATGTCAGACAAGTGTGGGATCAGTTAAAATATTACTGGTAATAATAATGGAGAGAAAAACTAAAACAAAAACAAGGAAAATTCTCCTAAGCGTCAAAAAGGTCCATTTAGAATTTGGACAACAGCTTGTGTGTGTACTTATCTCAGCTTTTATGTTAATTCTGTGACTTGTTATAGCTTCACAGATCTTCCTTTGAATCTTTGTGCTACTGGATGGAAGTCTATGAAGCTGTATTAGCACAAAGATTACACATGTTAATATTTGAAAACAAAATGTCCCCAGTGCAAGGAACAAAGAACAGAATGATCTTTCTTGTATGCATATGGATAAATACAGAAATACATAGTATACATTAAAATAGGGGCATGTTTGAGCACCAACCTTCTCTGAACTTTAAACTACTGTTCCTCAGGTCTTAAAACTTTAAATGAGTAAAATTGTTCCTGATACTCACCTGATATTTGACAATAATTAATAGACACATGTAAAAATTTTATTACTCTTCTTTTTTTATTTCAGATAAAGAAAAGACCTATGATTTTTTTTTGAAAGAAAAATAAAAATTGGCTTATTTTAATGCATTCACTCCTAAAAAAATTGTCAGTACAAGAATGATGAAGACTACATTTTAAGTGCAATAAGAAAAAAAGATCTAGTCCTACTAGATACTCCTTCAAAGTGTTTCAGGCATCCCTTCACTTAAAAGGAAGTGTGGGGAGGGGTTGTTAATTTGTTTATTTGTTTGTTTGTTTGTTTTAATTTAAATAGCAAGCTAGAAGAAAAATAAGCAATTTAATTTTAATAATAAATGTCAGTCTACATTAGAAATTACATTTAGATAAATTAATAAAAAAGATTTTTTTAAAATATTTCCTTTATTCTTGAAAATATTTCAATTTATGAATTCTATTGCTGAGCTAATTATTAAAAGAGAATTAGATTTGGGTGGGCCACTGTAGTTTTTGCTTGATTTCTCTTTTACATAAACACATTATCACATGAAAGGATGAGCACAATAGAGCTTCATTGATAATATTTTTTTGTTGTTATTTCTTGCAGCTACATATTGACAGCAATAAAATTAACAGATCAGTTTATGAAGTAAAATTAAAGAGCTGTATTTGACAAATAATTATTTCAATAAAATTTGGTTGGCTGAAATTCCACTCTTCAGATCATACTGATGAACACTTTTACAATGAACATCATATGAAGAAAACAGACATTTGTTTTGAAAACACAGATAGCACCACATAGCTCAATAAATGGAAGTAATGTTTTGGAGGGAGAAATACATTACTTGCTGTTGTCCTTTGTTTTCTCTTACTCTTACTATCTCTTTCTCACTGGCTTTATTTTTATGAAAAAGACAGTATAAGTGGGATATTATTAGGGGAAAACTAATGTAAGTTTCATGTCTTTTTCTGAAGGGAGGTTACTTCATTAACCTTAAATAATTAACTCATAGTTTATCATCCAGAACTGTGTGGGTGAAGGCATGTGCATATGGGTGACTGTGTATCTTCATGCATGTTTTCTTCAGTAGTTACTCAGTTAAAAAAAAAAAAAAATAAAAAAGACAAAACCTGATAGAAAATATCTGCACTTTTGATTTTTTATATCTATACTAGATTAATAAAATGTATGAATTATCAAATTAAGCAGAATATTAAACTGAAACTTGTAAAAGTCTTTTTTTAAAAAAAATAAGTCTTTCTCTCATCATAGCATAAAAACCTCTGTCAGAACACAGTAAGGATACTTCAGACTTTAACAAGTAAGGGTCATACATTCAAGAACAAACTTGGGTCTTCTAGTTCCCAAATGGAGGGACATTTCAAATTCAGTACTATTAACAATTACAAATCTGGTTTTAGTACCCATGAGGGAAAAGCTAACATTTCAATGTACTCGGTGTAATTAGACAAAATTGCCTTTTACTGCAATTCATAAGGATAAATTATTCCCTCAAATATAGACAATAGTTTCCCAGACTGCTTAGTAAAATGATTCTTATTAATTTGTTGATTTTAAGAGACATATGGACTGTACTGCTGAGAGAAGTCAGATGAAGTTTTACAAGGGGTATAGGGTGTATTTAAGGTCACGAGAAGGGCAAGACATTTCAAGTAAATTCTGCAACAAAAATGTATCCATTTTTACCTTTATCCTTTGTTCTCCCCAAATATATATTTTGTCATTAACAAGTAGTAAAATACATAGAAAATTATAAACTATTTATTGCCTTGAGAACTTGGTATCAAAATTCTGATTCATTAAAAAATATGTAATAACCTTTTCAGCTGATTCGTGTGTGAGTCAGACTTCTGACACTACATGTAATTCCAAAAATGACATGTTACTTATTTGAGGAACTGTGATTTGTTTTCCACGAAGTAAATAATTTTTTTCTCAAACAAAAGATGACTATCTGAGAAAAAACACAGTCCATTCTAATTTACTTACAAAAATAGTAGACGAGTTTATTTATTGAAGTAGTCCACAGCCAGCAGTTCCTCAGGATTTGGCTGAAATATTTTCTATAACTAAGTGAGCAGGACAATATTCTCTCTCTCCTCAAACATTTATGTCAGAAGTGAGTGTTAACATTTTGCCCCTCCTGTCTTAGTGGTGTCATCTAAGAACTGTAAACAGTAAAACAGAGTGCTACAGTAAAAAGAATTAATTAGTAACCTAAGGCCTAATTCGGATTCCTTCTGAAATCAGCTGAAAGACGGTCCCACAATATTAGCTGGGAAATACGCTTCTAAAAAAGACTAGAATCAGTTGGATTTTTTAATAGTAGTTATTCCTAAGGGATTTTTACTAAAAAAAACCCAAACCCAAGCATGATGATAAACAGCTTTTGATGTTTTTGAGAAGATGTTTCAGCATCCTAAGATGTATGTTTAATGTGTTAGGAAAAATAAATATGTCATATTTCAACTCAAAGAAACTCAAAGTTCTAGTAGAGGACTTTCATGGGTAACCTAGAGACCAAAAATATGTAATTTGTGTACAAGCAGGAAAATAACTTACAATTAAAATTAAATATCTACTTTTTATTTAAAAACTTTTTTCTAAGTGTCAAATAATAAGCTAAGTATTATATCCATTTCCTTTAATCTGTGATATACATTTACTACCAATGTTACTCTTAAGGGGTAGTATATACTTGACATTTTTAATGTTTGTATCCAATTTTTTACTGGGTATTGAAAATAATACCATTAAAAAACAAACAAACAAACAAACAAACAAAACAAATAAATAAAAACCCCAAAACAAAAACAAAAAACAAACCTCCAAATCAATGTATAATATGATAAAAAAGGAAGGATTGTGAATTACATGGAAATATGCTCCAGTATACTACTTAGAAAATAGATTTTACAGTTATCTAAGTGACATGATATAAAACTTCAGTTACTTCTTTCCCTCAATAAGCAAAGAATATTAAAGAAGAATTACTGGAAAATAATATAAAAGAGTTGTAAAAAGGGACTTAGCTCAAATTATTCTGAAGTGCTGTATGCAAGTCATTTTTATTTGAAACAACTGAGGGCAGTTCTAAAAACCCTATAAAGTTGTACAGTCAAATTGTAGTAATAAAAAATCTTGAAAAACATTTTTAATTAACAACTGAACAAACATTAGACATAGTAAAAAAAAATATAAAAAACTAAACCATCAGTTTAATTAAAGTTCATTTAAATTAGATTTAAATGAACTCTCTGCTCTCATAAGGCACCACCTGGAGTACTGTGTCCAGTTCTGGGGCCCCCAACGCAAGAAAGTAATGGACCTGCTAGAAAGAGTCCAGAAGAGGGCCATGAGGATGATCCAAGGTCTGAAGCACCTCTCTTACGAGGCTGAGAGAATTTGGGGTGTTCAGACTGGAAACGAGAAGGCTCTGGGAGTACCTGAAGGGGCCTCCAAGAAAGCTGGGGAGGGATTTTTCATAAGGGCAGTTAATGACAGAACAAGGAGAAATGGCTTTAAACTGGAAGAGGGTAGGTTTAGATTAGATATTAGGAAGAAATTCTTTACTGTGAGGGTGGTCAGACACTGGAACAGGTTGCCTAGAGAAGTTGTGGATGCCCCCTCCCTGGAAGTGTTTAAGGCCAGGTTGGATGAGGCTTTGAGCAACCTGGTCTAGTGGAAGGTGTCTCTGCTCATGGCAGTAGGGTTGGAACCAGATGATCTTTAAGCTCCCTTCCAACCCAAACCTTTCTATGATTCTATGATTTTTTTTTTAAAGTTGAACATTTTATGTTTACATTTTATTTGTCAAAATTGAAGTAATTTTCTTTACTTTATACTTCTCTATGTTTTTCTGTACTTCTTGTGAAAGTGTGATATTGAATAGTGAGAAGAAAACTTGACAAAAAGTACTCTGATAAAAAGTCACCATTTTATAATCACAAAAAAATGGTGAATTATTATTTTTTTAATATATATAAAATTTATGAGAATTGAGCATTCTACATAATTTATCTGTGGACAGGAAAAAAATATTCTTGAATATGACATATGATATTCAAGGAAGCTTATGTACTAGCTTTTATATCCTAAGAAACTTATTTGATGTAACTTATTAATTGAACATGCATTGAAGCTGTCATTTTTTTAAAATATTCCCCAATAATTTGTTCTTATTATCTTTGGCCAACCTTTTTCTCCTGTCAGAAAGATCAAGGTTTAAGTTTTACAAAGATTACTTTGTATTGTATGCCAAAAAGTTCTGACAGTAACCATACCCTTGCTACTTCACAAGAGTATTCTGTTTCCTGAATTCTTATTTTAATTTTGACCTCCTCTTTCACTTGTATTTTTTTTCTATTCTTTTATGTGGTGACCACTGGCAACCCTTATCAGAGGGAGACATACCAAATTTTTTCCTATCTTCTTCTCCCCAAAAGTAGACTCTTTCCAATAGATTGAAGTGACTGGGCTTGTGGATATAAAAATACATGGCCATTATTTCTTATGAGTGGCAGCAAGTGAATAAACAAGACTAAGCCACGAAGCACACTCCATTCCCACTATATTTATATCCAAGCAAGAACCAAGGTATGGCATAAAAATTATGATGTATTAATTATTCTTATTTTTTAAGTATGGCTCAGAGGTATTAACGGGATCTAAAAGAATATTTATGTTAACAGTACAAATAGAGGATAATTGCCTGACTCTGGGACTCGATCTAAGTCAAACTTGTAGAACAGACCTTGGCCTGATATATGTCCATTCCTGCTAACACCTTTCCATGCAATTCCTGGGCATGACTCAGGAGTTAGCATGGGCCAGGGACCTTTATCAAAATGTCATATTGATATATCTACTGGTGCTGTGTATACCAGCATGGTTAGCAGTATGCGTACCAGTCATTAGATGACTGTCAGAGAACAGGCTGAAGGTATTTTTAATTTCATGGAACAGGCTAACCCAAGCAGCCCTCTCCTTCCTTAGGCTTCTTCGGGAAGAATCTTAACACTTGCCTCACTTTAAAAATAATATTGTAGAATACAGGAAACAGACATGTAACATTTGCAGTTATCATACACAGCAAAAAGTTATTTTTAGATATACAATTTCTAATACAATTGGTAATGTAATTTCCTTCCACAACATACGAGATGCTTAGTAAGAATTATGCAGCAATTAATATTAATTTTCACTCAGATAAGTCACATGCAGTGGGAGTTATCTCATCTAGTTTTGAATTATTTTGACGCAGACAGATACATCTGAGCTTGCCAGCTGGAAGTTTTATTCCGTGAATAAAAATGGGCACTTCTAGAACATGATTAATATAATCATAATATAGATATCTAAAATGGTTAAAATAATTTTGGTCTTGATGTAATATGTATCTCCTTGAATTATAGAGAGAATCTAGTTTATTAATCAAGATGCAGATAACCAGGAAGGCCTTGGAAATAGCATAACCTTATATAAAAATATTCTGTCAGAAACCTTACCCCAGATGTCTTGAGTCTTTGCATATTATAAATGTCATTTTAATTTTGATTTCTCAAAAATAAATACAAAACATCAGTATAACATGTTAACATTAGCAGAGGTATTGTAGGACTAAATGTAGATATTTTCCTATCATGTGATCAAATAATAAGAATTTCTGTCGATCAAGAATGCTTCATTGAGAACCACAACAAAAAATAATTAATGAAAAATAAAGCTAACATTTATAATGAATATTGCTATGATATAAAAATGCTTCTATTAATCAAAAATTGAATGCACTTACTGAAACATTTTTTCCCAGCTTTTTTTTCTTTATTATGCCATATTTACATAAGTAAATATGCACAAATTGATTAATTTTGTGGATATCAAAATATTTATAGTTGAGTCTTTTAAACTACATTTTTTTCCAGATATGTTAGGAACATATTAATGTTTTCATTAATAAAATTCTTTACTTTCTTTGTTAGACTAGCACTGGAGATTTAATATCATCCATCATTAATATTTCTTTCAAGTCTTTACACATATGTCAGTTTGAAAAAGCCTCTTGTCTTTTTAATTGATATAGGGTTTCTTTTAATCTGTTCAATTTATGAATATATTCTTATGCCTGGATGACACTGGTGAAAAACTGGAACAGGCTGCCCACAGAGGTGGTAGATATTCCATGCCTGGAAACATTCAAGGTCACATTGGACAGGACTCTGAGCAACTGGATCTATTTAAAGATGTCCCCACTCATTGCAGGGCTCGTTGGCCCCTTCTGATCCTCTGATTCTAAATTTGTAAAGACTGGAAAGAAAAACAGCAGGTATATACCCATGAACCCAAGTAAATCATGGCTATGTATCATGGAATCGTAGAATCACAGAATCAGAAAATCATAGAATGGTGAATTTGGACCTCACCAGGACTTGCCCTTGGTGAAGCTGTGCTGGCTGTCTCTAATTACCTCCTTGTCCTCCATATGCCTTAGCATAGCTTTTAGGAGGATCTGTTCCATAGTCTTCCCAAGCACAGAGGTGAGGCTGACAGGGTGTTCATTCCCAGGGTCTTCCTTTCTACCTTTTTTAAACACAGGTGTGACATTTCCCTTTTTCCAGTCACCAGGGACTCCATTTGACTGATATTTTTCAAATATCATGGAGAGTGGCTTGGCAACTCCATCAGCCAATTCTCTCAGGACTCATCAAGTTCCATAGACTTATGCATATTCAAGTTCCTCAGGTGATTAAGAATCTGATCTCTTACAGAGGTGTGGATTTCACTCCCCCAGTCCCTACCCAGCAGTCCATCCATTCGTGAGGTGTGAGAAGAGACGTTGCCAGAGAAGACTGAGGCAAAAATGTTGTTGCGTACATCTGCCAGAAAAAAAAATTAAGGTCTGATAATGTTTCTTCATATTCTTATGTCATCTTGGCCTGATTTTCCTTTCTGCTACTACTCATCAGAATCCTCTGGTTTGTGTTAAATGGGGTTGAAAATGTAGAGAAGTAGAGAACTGTCATTTTAAATAAGAGTCAGGCCTCCTCTATCCATGTCATTGTGACAAATTTTTATAGGAACATTATAGGTACAGAACTAGTGATTAGCTCCATTGCTATGCACTCCTGTATCTCTGCAATAGGGAATGATCATCAAATACGCATTGTCTGGGAGCTTGGGAGTTAGCAGTAGCTGACTTTGCCAGCTGGAAGAGGCTTAAAACATGTGTTATGCTATTAAGTGGTATAACAATGTACCAATAATGAATTACAAAAAATGTTACAGACCTTTTTACTTGGAAGTATGGCTGTACTGTGCACATTATGCATCCATAGTTATGCAGTTTGATGGAAGAAAAATGATGAATTGGTATACAGTTTAGCATAAAGAATTTCACAGAGGTGAAACTAAATTAAATAAATTTAAAAAACAAAAAATAAATACAGAAAAATTAAAATATGAGCATGAGTTTTAGCAACGGTATACTTTTAAAATGTTCTTTTTTCCTTGTCTCATTTTGTAACTACGACATATTTTCCCTTCTGGGGCTGATATGGGCCCTACAATTATCACTGTTGCCCTATGGCTGCAATTAAGACAATTTACTTAAGGGCACTCCGACGTGTAATGGACAGTCAGAAAAAAATCGCCATCAACAATGATTATAAAATCCTCCAATTTGACACAGGAAAAAGAAGGGGATTCAGGTCTGAAAAAATCTTTAATCTAGAAATCTTGAGATCTTTCATCCCCCAATTATCCCAGAACTATGATAGGTCATTATTTTTTCCTTTGTCATTCTGTTTTAATACCACTACAGAAAATTAAATTTCCTAATATTAAAAAAATATTCCTCACAAATTAGTATCCAAAACCTTTACATTGGTAACAATAATAACACTCATATATATATAAAAGAAAATACACAACTTTACAAATGTCAGATTTAGCCATCTATCCAAAGTTTTGACATCCTTGTCTTTTTAATTACTAAGTCTTTACAAGTAGCTAATTGTAATAATGAAAGTATCTTCCGGAAAAACAAGTATCAGAACATAAATTTGCACTGTAAAATAAAAATGGATTCTTCTATGAATGTTTTCATATTAATCTACATTCAAATATGTATGTCTTCCTTATTCAGAACGGAGTCTGTTTTCAATGGTAAAGAGTTTTATGATGACTCTGAAGCCAGAAGTGTTTTCATGGTTATCTCTTAGTAGAAACAAGAAGGCAGTCTTCAAATAAATCTGATAGCATGTTCAAATTAAGAAAACAGAAAAAAAAAAACCCACATTATAGCAGATTAAATGCAGAATCACAATAAAGTCCAGAAATAATTTGAAGAACAGATATGAAAAAGGATACAATCCAGTACTGAAGTATTCTTGAAACACAGGAGGGAAAAAAGGCTCCTAGAGAGTCTGTAAGACCAAAATACATAACAGAGGGCTTAAAGAACACAAGGTCATTGCAGCAAAACTAAAAAAATTTAGAATTTTTTATTTTTTAGTCTTATACTGTGAAAGAACTTTATTCCCCATGACCTAACCGTTATTTGTGGAGGAGTCATCAGATAAAGTCTTTGTGGAAGGTGTAATGGGACAGAGATAACATGAACCATAACTAATTGTAAGAATCTACCAGTGATCATCAAAGAGCCCTAAGACAACTTAAGAATGTGTTAGTCATGGCAAATGCCATTCCAATTCTATAAAAATTTCTAAGGGGAACTCTGAAGAGCTACTAACAAATTAGTAAAAAACTCTGTAAAAAACTGAATTAGCTAATAATTTCATAAATGTGATTTAGTTGGAATGAGTGAATTGGATTATTTTTAGGAAGTTTTGTCTTGTAAATTTGTTGGCATAATCTGAAAGGGTCTACAAGCACGTGGATAAAGATGATTCAGTTAGTCTCACTGGATTTCCATAAGACTCTTGACACATCCTTCCATTCAGGACTTCTAAAGAAACTAAACAGAGAAAGAGTAGGAAGGAATGGCCTTGGATAGATAAATAAGTGGGTAAAAGTCAGGAAACAGGGTAAAAAAAAAAAAAAAAAAGGTCACTTGAGGTAACTACAGCTCACTAATGGTCTGTGCTGGGATTTCTGCTGTTCAAAGTATTTATAAATTAGCCAGATGTGAGCAGCAGGTGCAGAAAATTTGCTGATAGTATGGAGTTATTCTAGATAATGAGGACATACAGCCAGACAGCGCAGAACTGCATAAAGGCCTTCAAAAACAGTTTATGACATCAAGATACTGTGCAGCAGAATGGAAAATGAATCTCAGTGTAGACAAGTATAAAGTGATTGGAAAAAAAAGGAAACATAGAACATGACACTCCATCCGCAGATGCAGCTCTGTCTGGGGATGGCTAAGGAACTTACAGAAAGCTTATGGTTCAGGATCAGAGGGAGGAGAGGGACAGGTCTACAGTGGGGGTCTACTACATGTCATCCAACCAAGAAGACAGACCAAATGAGGCCCTCTATAGATAGATAGGAGCAGCCTCACTTTCGTAAGCCCTGGTCCTTATGTGGGACTTCAGCCACCCCAATATCTTTTGGAATGATGACACAGCAGGTCTTAAGCAATTCAGGAGGTTCCTGGAATATGTTGATGACAACTGCCTTCTCCAAGTGATTGAGGAACCAACAAGGAGAGGTGCTATGCTGGACCTTGTTCTCACCAACAAGGAGGGGCTGGTGGGGAATGTGAAGCCCAAGGGTAGTTTTGGATGCAGTGACCATGAAATGGTGGAGTTCAAGATCCTTAGGGCAGCAAGGAGAGATCCTTAGGAGCAGAGCAGGCTAACTAACCTGGACCTTCAGGAGAGAAGACTGACCTTTTCAGGGACCTTCTGGGATAAAACCCTGGAGGGAAGAGGGGCCCAAAAAAGCTGGCTCATATTCAAGAATCGCCTCCTCCAAGCCCAGGAGTGATGCACCCCAACAAAAAAGAAGTCAGGTAAAAATACCAGGAGGCCTGCATGGATGAACAAGGAGCTCCTGGAAAAACTCAAAGGCAAAAAGGAAGCCTGCAGAGGGTGGAAAAAAGAACAGGTAGGCTGGGAGGAACACAAGGAAATTGTCCAAGCAGCCAGGGATCAGGTTAGAAAAGCTAAAGAATTAAATCTGGCCAGGGACTTCAAGGACAACCAGAAAATATTTTATAGGTACGTCAGGGACAAAAAGTAGAGAAAAAATATAGGCAAAATGTAGGCCCCCTCCGTAAGGAAAGGAAAGACCTGGTCACCCGGGATATGGAGAAGGCTGAGGTATTAAATCACTTATTTGCTTCAGTCTTCACTATCAAGCACTCAAGTCGTATTCCCCAAATTGAAGAAGACAGAGGCAGGGACTAAGAGAATGAAGAGCTGCCCACTGTAGGAGAAGATCAGGTTCGAGACCATCTGAGGAACCTGAATTTGCACAGGTTCATGGGACCTGATGAGGTGCACCTGAGGATCCAAAGTTGCCAAACCACTATCCATTAAATTTGAGAAGTCCTGGCAGTCTAGTGAAATTCTCACAGACTGGAAAAGGAGAAACATAACCCTCATTTTTAAAAAGGGGAACAAGGAAGATCCAGGGAACGACAGGCCGGACAGTCTCACCCTTGTGTCTGGCAAGATCATGAAGTAGATAACCCTGGAAAATATGGTAAGGTACACGGGAAGTGAAGAGGTGACTGGTGACAGCCAACATGGCTTCACCAGGGGCAAAACAAGCCTGACCAATTTGGTGGCCTTCTATGATGGAGTTACAGCTTTGGTGGATAAGGGAAGAGCAACTGATGTCATCTACCTGGACTTGTGCAAGGCATTTGACACTGTCCCTCTCTATATGCTTGTCTCTTAAGTTGGAAAGGCATGGACTGGACGGATGTACCACTCAGTGGATAAGGAATTGGCTGGATGGCCACACTCAAAGAGTTGTGTTCAGTTACTCAATGTCCAAGTGAAGACTGGTGATGACTGGTGTCCATCAGGGGTCACTATTGGGACTGGCACTCTTTAACATCTTTGTTGGTTACATGGACAGTGGGATTGAGTACACCCTCAGCAAGTTTGCTGACGATGCCAAGCTGTGTGGTTCAACTGACACACTGAAAGGAAGGGATGTCTTCCAGAGGGACCTTTACAGGCTTGAGATGTGGGTCCGTGCAATCCTCATGAAATTCAAGAAGACTACTAATTGCAAGGTCCTGCATCTGGGTTGGGGAAATTCCAAGCACAAATACAGGCAGGACAGAAAACAGATCACAAAAAGACCCGAGGAAAAGGACTTGGGGGTGCTGGTGGATGAAAAGCTCAACATGAGCTGGCAACACACACTTGCACCCCAGAAGGCAAATCTCATGAGCTGCATCAAGTGTGGCCAGTAGGTCAAGGGAGGTGCTTCTGCCCCTGTACTCCACTCTTGTGAGGCCCCACCTAGAGTATTCTGTCCAGTTCTTGGGCCCCCAACACAAGACGGATACAGACCGCCTGGAGCGATTCCAGAGTAGGGCCAAGGGCCACCAGGATGATCTGGGGGCTGGAGCACCTCTTGTAGGTGGGCAGGCTGAGAGAGTTGGGGCTGTTCAACCTTATAGCAGCCTCCCAGTACCAGAAGGGGCCTACAAGAAAGCTGGGGAGGGACATTTTACAAAGGCAGGTAGTGATAGGATGAGAGCTAATGGCTTTAAGCTGGAACAGGGTAGATGTAGATGAGATATTAGGAAGAAATTATTCACTGTGAGGGTGGTCAGACACTGGAACAGGTTGCCCAGAGAAGTTGTGGATGCTGCCTCCTGGAAGTGTTCAAGGCCAGGTTGGAAGAGGCCTAGAACAATCTGGTCTAGTGGAAGGTGTCCCTGCTCATGGCAGCGGGGTTGGAACTAGATATCTTTAAGGTCCCTTTCAACCTATACCTTTATAAGATTCTATGCTTCTATATTTGGACTCTGCACTGACTATCACCTCAGAGATGAGGCCTTGTAGTAAAGAAAAACTGGCATCAGTTCAATAGTGGTCAAAAAAATCAAATCAAATGTTGGAAACTTTTAGGAAATAAATAAAAATTCAAATCTTTTGCAGTATAAATTATAGTTTCAAACACATTTTGAATATGACCATAGGGAAGATGACTAAAGTTGCAAAACCATTTTCACATGAGGAAGGAGTGGTAAAACTCCCCTACTTGGAAAGAGATAAGAATGGAACAGGAAGGAAATCTACAATTCTAATTCTGGAGAAGAGACAGTACAGATGGGTCAACAGTTCATTCTAATCTATGAAATAAGGAACATCAAATGAGACTTTTAGCATTTAAGTGAAGTACTAAAAGATGATTCTTTACAGTAAACACACAGAACTCAGTGCCAAAAACTCACTGCAAAGACACTTAAATTTTATATCCAATCAAGACTTAACAAGAAATGGAATCCAAATGGGGAAACTGGTTACATAAGCAAATTCATTGAGGGTAACTGAGCTGCAAATAACTCAGGTTTAGGAGAAGAATTAAGGAAATTGTATTTGCATGTCATGCTATTGGGTTGTTTGTGTGACTGCTCTCACAATGTGATATTACACAGCTGGATTCCTGGTCTAATACAGTATATAAGTCCTTGTACTTATCTGTATTTGGACAGTGCTTGCATAAATTAATGGAGGAATAAATATTCTACAAATATGAAGTCATCACCTCTGGTTCACTAAGTCTCTGAAGCAAAATTTACATCAGCTTGAGAGAAAATGCTGTTAAATATAGTTCCATATTAGTTCTGTGCTGGTGATCTTTCCTGCCTTTCCTGCTGCTCAAGCCCCTAGACAGAGCTCTGGTCATGGTTGACCTTTCATCTGAAAAGTCAATATAACTATATTTATGTTTGTAAGCAATTACAGAGATGTAAGACAGTGGGATAAAAAAGGGAAGAATAAATAACATTTACATAGGTTCACAAATTCAAGAGTTTAGAAACTTGTTACTCTTCCCGTGAGAGAGGGAAATGTGGTAGACAATTAAGAGCTTTAAGCTATCTGTATTTTGAACAGTTTGCACTTGGATTTGTACTTGGATAGTCTTACATAATGAGTAGTCATTGTGCTATTCTTACACTTCCAGACAGCCAATGAAAACTTCCTCCAGAAAGAGTCTGTAAAAGAAGGAAGTATACCAGAGATTTCTTTATTAGTCTTATTTTCTCCTCTTATGCTGCTTTAAGAGATCCAATTTCGGTTTATTGTACTTGTGAAAGTTTAAGGACTGAAAAATATACAGAACTGTTATCATTTTAAGATGGGAAAAATGATCTTATGGGTCACAGTCAAGATATTTATCATGTGGCAGTGTTAATTTAAATTTCACACAGACACACATATATATATTTATATATATATAAAGGATAAATGCAAATAAGAAGTAAAGGAAGTACATAAAATCCATCATTAATAACTATATTTTTGTTAATGCTGAATGATATCTGAGAAGCTATTATTAGTAGATTTTCAAATATGTACCTTTAAAAAAAATTACTATTTTGTTATACCTTACCTTACATATTAGTGAAAAAAATAAATATTTAGGCAACAGTATTGTGTATACTCACATTTTAATCAATGGAAAAAGACAGGTTTCTTCAGGTGACTCTGAGATAAAGCACCTGAAGCAAGCATCAAAATAATTTTGGATGGACTCTTCTCTATTGGCAAGGAAGAAAGTCTCGATAACTACACTGAAAGAATTGAACCGCATGTGGATAGCTAAGTAGATTAACAAGCTTTTGGGAAGGCCAGGCCTAAAGTTCATCTTTAGTTTGTAAAGTGTACTGCTACTTTAAAATTTGAACATAAACCTCAGAACAATTCCCTTTATTGTTTAGTCCTATCTCTTTCTATAGCAAACAAACATCTCACAAAATAGCTTTAATAAAATCATTCTGTTCAGTCTAAAAACTCTTTTTATTTCCTTAAGCTCACTGTTTTATTTGTGTTGCTGTTCCAGAATTTCATTTGTGTCATTATTAAATAATTCATTTTAATTTGCAGTATATTGGGGAGTACGTATATACTTAAGATTTTGTGCCCACATTGTCTTTGGGTTAAATATTTCTTTCCATAATGTTTGTCCCCTGGTGCATTTCTAGAGAGCAAATATATTGCCTCTGGCTGTGTCTATGTTGTTAAACACATCAGTTCTAGGGCATCACCCTTCTACTTGTGGTCAGGAAGAATACAGAGATGTATTCGGACAAAATGTAGAGCAAGCTTCCTCTAGAGCAGACTGTCTGCACAAAATTTGTTCTTGGGTTTCCATTAGTCTTAATATGTTGCTGCTGTGATTCTAGAAAACACTTAGTTTTGCTATGTGGTGTGGTGGTTTTTGTTGTTGTTGTTACTTGTTTGTTGGTTGGTTGGTTGTGGGGTGTTGTTGTTGTTGTCAAGAGGTGTTTGTCTGTTTGTTTTTTGTTTGCTTGTTTTCCCAGAAAGTCTGAGACTATAGTATAGCCCTTTTGGGGTTTTTTTATGGTATAAAGCTGAGATATGATTCAAAACCTTCTGACAGAGTTTTTGACAAAAAGTAGGGCAAGTCAAATGGTATCTGCCTCTGTGTTTTCCATATTGATTTTTAAGAGTGGTCAAAGGAGTGAATTATCTGCAAAACAACGGCAAGGCTTTATCTTGGAAAAAGTGAATTGGACTAGTCCAAAATAGAGTCAGGGAACTAAGCAGCATGGATAGTCTGGCATCAACTACTGGAGCTTTTCCCCTAGTGTGTTTTACTTGGGAAGTAAACACAACCACTGAATCTTCATTTGCCAAGCGTGTTGTGCTTTGGTAGTTTATTTTCCAAATTAAGAATTCAAATTCTACAGGGTAGCCCATGATCCTTGGGTAACTGACTAACCAGTACACTGACTCTGAGGGTCTCACTGATATCTTGTACAAAGGTATTAAGACTTCTGCTTAGCTGGAAGCATCTTGCTTACTGATTTGGGGGACCATAGTTGCCCTTTTCACAGCTTTATTCTATTATTGATTTGCTATCATCCTTATAAACATACTTTATAAGTAAACAATTACCTATTTTTTCTGTTCATTTCTTGTTTCCAGGTGAAAAAAAATCCAGTCTGTTTCCAGATCCAAGACTGCACTACAGATGCTTCTTCTGAGTCTCTAAATGAACGGACTTTCACTTTGTTCTCGTAAATTCCCCCTCATCCTATTACTTCACTCCCTAAGGCCATTCATTTATTTATGTACAATATTTCAGTGTTCTTCTCTATTCAGAATGACTGCCAACTTTGTGATATCATCTAATTTCATTACCTAACTTCAACTTTTGAGCCAAGGTCAGAATTGAAAATTGAGATACTGAGACTGCTCCCAGTCCTCAATAAATTCCAGTTATCACTCCTCCACAGTCTAATATTTTCTCTTCAATACAACAAAACAGCTATTGTCATCTGACACCATATACTCCTGTGTAAGTTCACATTATAAGTTTATTTAATTCTTTGAGGCTTTAATAATTTTTCCTTAGATACATGTTCCAAAACCGTGCATAATTTAAATACAAAAAAATTCAGAGGAATATAGATATTTTTTTCCTTCTTTGTATATATCAGTATTTGCCAATCACTTTTCATACTTATTAGCATACAGTGTGATGCATTTCATCTACTGGTTCTCCAGAGTTCTGTAAGGGAGATTATCCTGCTCTTCTGTCATGAACATGTTTTTTTTGGTTTTTAGCTTAAGTGTTTTCAATTTACTTATCATCACTGTATATCACCAGTCCTGATAGCTATTCTGTTTGGTTTTGTTGTTGTTGTTTTCTGGTTTTTGTTTTTGTTTTTCCCCTTATCTGATATGACAGAAGTGTTAGGAAATCTTAAAAGGTATAGTTTCGAGTCACAGTTAAACTATGTTTAGTCAGCACTTTAGTAACAAAGAATAGTACTGGTTCTTCTGTATGCCCTTTTTTCAAACAAAATCCCAGTACCTTATTCTGTAAATGTATACCTTGTGCAAAATTGTTTAGCCCTGAGTGAAGTTTTATGACCAACTTAGAAAGCAGGTATTTATAGTTGAAATTGCAACTCAAGTTGTGTATCTGTGTATGACTACACTATCTTAATTTAGGTCTATGTTCTTTCAGAATCACAGAATATTAGGGATTAGAAGGGACTTTGAAAGATCATCTAGTCCAATCCCCCTGCCAGAGCAGGAACACCTAAATGAGATTACACAGGAAGGCATCCAGGTGGGTCTTGAATGTTTCCAGAGAGGGAGACTCCACAACTTCCCTGGGCAGCCTGTTCCAGTGCTCTGTCACCCTCACAGTAAAGAAGTTTCTGCTTAAGTTCAAGTGGAACCTCTTGTGTTCCAGTTTGCACCCATTGCCCCTTGTCCTACCATTGGTTGTCACCAAGAAGAGTCTAGCTCCATCCACTCATCCTTTACCTATTTAAAAACATTAATGAGGTCACCCCTCAGTCTCCTCTTCTCCAAGCTAAAGACACCCAGCTCCCTCAGACTTTCCTCATAAGGGAGACATTCCACTCCCTTAGTCATATTTGTGGCTCTGCACTGGACTCTCTCAAGCAGTTCCCTGTCCTTCTTGAATTGTGGGGCCCAGAACTGGAAACAATATTCCATATGAGGCCTCACCAGGGTAGAGTAGAGGGGGAGGAGAACCTCTCAACCTACTAATCACACCCCTTCTAATGCAACCCAGGATGCCATTGTCCTTGGCTACAAGGGCACGGTGCTGGCTCATGGTCATCCTGCAGTCCTAGAACCCTTTTCCCCCTGGAAGTTAGGCCTTTTCCATGTATTACCATCAGACCTGGTGTTTTATAAAACCAGCCATGATCACAGAACCCAAAGCCCTGCCTGTAGCACCAGTCTTGTAGCCAAGTATTTATGGACTCTTATTCTATTCCATTTAATTGCCTGTAACTAGAAGAAGGGAAAAGAAAATAACTTGCACCCCAAATCCTTTCAGTAACCACACCAGTGTCTTGAAGTCTCTCTTCATTCCCCTCAGACTACAGGATGCTGCTTCCTCCCCACCTATCTGAAAGATCAGTAACGGGTAGTAGTCTGATGACCGCACCAAGTTGAGGAGTTTCCTAGTGGGCACCAGGAAGACTACAGACTTCCCTGTAATGAGGGTCAACCTGACATATTGGGCCCTCTGTACCTTTGAGGAGTGAGTCTCCAATAACTACAACTCTTCTCTTCCTCCTTGTGGAAGAGGTTGTTATGTGGCTGAAAGGCCTATCAGACCATGATGAGACCTCTGGTATAGGTTGCCTATCATCCACATTCCCATTAGACTGGCAATTTTCTAGTAGAGCCTTATATCTATTTCTCAGAGGCATCTGGGGAGGCGAGGTAGGCAAGGAGGGCACCTGCTTTCTGCCTTCTGAACTTGCCTCCACTCACCCCTTTCATTTAGGCTTCAGTCTGACATTTAGGCTGACAGGGGTAGGATACAGGGGCCCCTTGATCCTGGGTGCTATCTGGCAGGTGCTCCTATTTCTGTTAGAGGGAGGGCAGAGCCTGGTTCCACCAGTCTGTCTCCATTTCAGCCTCTCTAATACTCCTAAGCCTTTCTACTTCATCTTGCATCTGTGCTACTCATCTGAGCAGATCATCTACCTGCTCACACCACACACAGCCATACTCACAGCTGTCCCCGCTACCAGTGAGAGACTGTGGCATTCCCTGCAGCCTGTGACCTGCACAACCACGTCCTTTCCTGTGAGCTCTGTCTGGATTCCCACATCTATTTTGGCTGGTGTCAGAAGCATGGTCTTCATCTGTCTGGTGAAGACCATTGTCCATCAACCAAGCTGGTCCTGCTTTCTTCTCACATTGCCTACATAAACTGCTTGCAGACAGCCCTCGACAAGCCCTGTTCAGGTGCTCAGTACGTGGTGCTCCCTGGAAATCTGCCGCAGTTACACCGTGTTTAATTCTCCCTCCGTTACTCGGAACACACCCCCTGCTGCTCCTAATTGGCTGGGCGAGCTTCCAGGTTTCTGCCTCGGTTCTGGGTGGCTGCCCAGGGTGCCCAGATCTCAGGAACCCCCTGAAGAGGGAGACCTGATTCGAACCCCTGGGCTCACCTCGATTGTCGCTGTGGCCACTGCTGGTCGCCATGCCGACTGGTGATTGTAACGGTTACACTGCATTAATATCTCCCCCAGTTGCTCTGAAAATGCTATAACTGTTTACTCCTAAGGGAAAAGGCTTTTAGTTTTCAAACATCTTCTCCATACAGTGAGAGTAACTTAATTGTAATGCATTTTCCACCTGAAGTTAGCCTTCTGTTACATTTTAATTTCCAATATCTGAAAGAAATAGGGTCTTTTGATGTAGTCCCAGGTTGCTTAGTCATATGGAAAACCAAAGCCTCTCAGGTCTATAATATAAATACTGAAAAACTAATAAGTTAGCAAGAAGTGTCAAGACAAATGACATAACAAATGAGGAATCTATTTTTAATGCTCACATGCAAATAATTCTGATTCCTTCCAAATCCTAATTTCAAAATCCTGTATAAGATTTTTTCCTTTATATCTTGGGCAGCTTCTGATAAAGAATACAACACTGGACAACCAAATTTCAGTATGTTGAATTTTCAGTGTCAGATGTTGATCAGATTGTAAATAAAACCATGATACTAGAAGCACAACCCTTTTTACCTATCGCTCCCTAATAAGGATCTTTGTATTTAATAATAATAAAAAAATAAATAATAATAAAAAATCTGTTCTTCATGTTCTGTATAGGACGATAAAGCTATTTCATTTCAATTTTAATTATATACCAGAATACTGGTTTTCATGTATTAGCAAAAACGTGATGCAATCTATTATACAAGATCTAATAACAATATGTGCAGATTAATGTAAAAATGACTGTGATGATACTGATGGCCAATTTATATAGAAAATATTAAAGCTAGTAAAATATACTAATCTAAACAGAATGTTCACAAGCATAGCAAATTCAGTGATTAATAGTCAGCAGCATTCTAGCTTTCTATGTCACCACTTGGATTTTATGTGGTGTTACTAAGCAACAAAGGTTACTCTTCAGCAACACTTAGATGCAGTGTTTGCAGTTTTAATCAAATCAGCTGCTAAGTGAACATGATTTTAGGGTAATCTGTCTGTCAGTGATAGATAAATAGTACAAACAAATAAAATATAAGCTAATTTATCTTATATAGCATAATTATAACAAATCTTGTTTCAGTTAGTGGGTTTTTTTGGTTGTTTTTTGTTTGGTTTTGGGTTGTTTTTTTTAATGTACACCTGATTATATAATTTATCTTATTGTGAACATCATTGGTAGCAGAAATAATTTAGGCAATATTTTAGTTTTGCCCCCAAGCTCTGTAAAGTATTTACTGAAATGTAGTCAAAATTATGATTAAAACTGTTATATTGACAACAAGATGAGAATAGCTCACATTAAAAATAACACTGTCAGAAGTACTTTTTGTTGTTGTTGTTATCTAATATTTTTGGGGATTTTTTTAATGAATCCCATAAGACACTGTACATTACTTTTTAATTTTATCATCTACTTCTTTCTGTGGAGGAAAGAAGAAGACTAAGAAAAAAGAAGACTAGACAGGGTAATGTGACAAATTATTGAAAGATCCATAATTTCTGCTGCTTTTCAAAGTCTATGTTGATTTAAAAATGAAAATACCTTCCCAATGAAAGCTTCTCTATTCCAGGAAGCATAGACCATAAAACAACAATTTGTATCACCTACTAGTTAATAGGGAAAAGTTCATTTCAGATGAAGCATGACGCCTTTAAAGTTGAAAGCTTACAAAGGTGAGCAGTTTCTTTTAATCTGTATGCCACCATATGGATGGTTTTCCTCTCATATTTTAAGGATTATGCAGAGATAATTGAAGAATTCCCATTAGGGGAAAAAAAAAAAAAAAAATATATATATATATATACACTGAATTTAAAGACATCAATTTAAATGCCTAAAGCAGAAAAGACTGGACAAGAATAGGATGGCATGAAGAACAAGGAAGTTATATGTGACACGCTGATATGAATAAGTTAGTAAAAATGGTAAATTATCTTTCTCTGCTTTTGGAAGTTTGTTTGGTTTTGGTTTTCATAAATACTAAAATAGAAAGAATAATAATAGTAACAGTGCTATTGTTTTGCTAATTTTTAAAGAAGATCCATTAAAAATTATAGATAAAATTCCTCTAATTCTTCACCCTTCTGATATGTTTTAAATAGCATATATTATTTTATGGAGAGAAAGAGAATGGAGAGAAGAGAGAGGATAAATAATAGTGCCAGTTCTACTGTATTTGCATAAAGAATTCATTTGAAATCCACATGTCAGTCCATGGAGCACACATTCTAAGCCTTTAAAATATTGTCCCGTGTGTATATTTATCTCACCCTTCTAGTACTGTTGACGTTAAGATTGTACTTGAACACATTAGTGAATCTAATCTATTTTCTACTTGATGGATATGTTGCTGGTTTGTATTTTCACATCAATAATTAAAGATGTCATTTATGTCCTTATTGTTTCTGAGGTAGTGTGATGTCCTTTATGGCAGAGAGAGTCTGTTGCAGAGATATAGCAAACTAACAAGATAAAATATAGAAAAGTAAGGAAGGGAAGGAACAGAAATGTTAAGATTTGCAAAATGTTAGATTACATTACATTACATTCTTGACTCCTAAATTAGGAGTCAATAAACTATTTAACTCTCTAATTAACAGAGGTAGATAAAAACCTTTGACGGCAAAGGTAGCTCATCTGGAGGTTTTGGGGAGTGTGAGTTTGACATTTTTTTTCCAGACATGCCTATCTCAATTTATTGAAAGGCAGAACCTCTGCTCAGACTATAAAAACTACAAATAATCTAATAAAATTTTCTAAGTGCAGTGGAAATAAGGCTGGTATGATTTTACTGGAATAAAAGTTTTCCAAGCTCATATTCTGAAACAATATGGACTACTTCACATGGGTTGTATATGCACTACCTGTTAATTATATGTGTGCAAAAATTTAGTGGCAAAGGATCTAATCTTGATCCTGGTAGATTTTATTATTTTTTTGTTGTTAAGAGCAATTTCAGTTAGTCTTCAGGAAATACTTTTGGCTATAAATATGCCATCAACATTGCCATTTGGATGCTTATGCCCTGGAAATATTTGTCAAGCTGTGTTCAATTAACACAAAGAAATCCTAATTAAAAAACAAAACAAGAAAACCCCACATACAAACCAAAAAACCCATTCCTCCAGCATGTAATAAATAATGCAAAAGAAAAATATTTTGTTAGTATTATATCTCCCTCTACTGGTAAAATATTATTTTCCATATGATTAATTTCAAAATCAAACTATAATTAAAAAGGGATGTAACATGGTAGCTCTCTTTCGAAGATACAGTCCCAGGATGAATATTTTAGAGACAAACAACAATTAAGTCTAAGTATTCTTTCGAGACTAGGTAATGCAGGAAATTCAGATAAGGGTTACTGATTTATTCAAAGGAGATTGAGTCACAAGGAAAATAGAATGATATTTGCAGTGAGGGAGTCTACTGGAATTTTCTTAGTAATTTCCTTTAAAAATAACATAGAAAGTATGTAAATATGTAAGTAACCTAAAAATGTTAGTACTCTGTTAAAAGAAAGAAAACAACAAGAAATACAGGTTATCCTCTGATGCCCACTAACAATGTGCAACAATTAAATCTTGGTTAAATAATGTAAGCAGTAATGACTATTAAAAAGAAATTATGGCTGTAAAAATAGACAACATTCACCCATCTGTCAAAATGATTAAAAAACTGGAGAAACAGTGCATTATTGATAACAAATATAATAAATTTGTACTCAACACCTCCCCCCCCCCCCAACATTCTGAAACATATTTAGATAAAACAGATCAAGAAAACCTCATGTATTATTGACTAGCAATGTTGAACTCAAGAAGGACTTCTTATTCTCCCTAGATTTTTGTTAGGTTTCCTAACAAAATCCTAATCCTGGCTAAGGTTTTATTAAGATTTGCAGCCCAGAGCCTAATATAGACAGTATTTTTTCGTTGTTGTTTTAAAGCACATCTAGAGGAGTTGGTTGCACCACAATTGAGCTTTTATATAAATACCTTTAAGATGACTGTACTCACTGTGGAGTCAGGAATTTTGGTTTCTTGAACATAAATAAACCTATTCTCCTTCCCAGGAAAGTGCTGTAAAAAACAGTAACCATACACAAGTATAGTCCATGTTATATTTTAGAGGAAGATATCATTTTGCAATTTTGAGTAAAGTATTTTGATAATCACAGTGCATGAACTGAACATTTTGTGATACAATGCTCTCATTCTTCAGAATCTCCCTCTATGGTGATGATGATATGATGCAGATGATGACACTGATCATAAATACATTTTCACTGTGTGTTTCTTGAGAAAGCTATCAAAACCTATCAAAGTGTTAATATAATCAAAGCTATCAAAGTGTTAATAATTAACCAAATACAGTTACATTGTTCTAAAAAAAACTTAAAAACCTGAAAGTCCAGATAAGCAAGAGAAAAAAATACTGGGGAAAAAAAAAAAAAAAGTAGAAAGGGAAGCACTAGGAAGGAGAGAAAAAGAGGACCAGAAGTCATAGGTACAAACTGAAACAGGACATTCCATCTGAACATCAAGAAACACTTTTTTACTGTAATGGTGACCAAGCACTGGACCAGGTTATCCAGGGAGGTTGTGGAGTCTCTGTCCTTGGAGATTTTCAAAAGCCATCTGAATGCGATGCTGAGCCACCAGCTCTAAGTCATCCTGCTTTGAGAAGGTGGTTGACTAAGACCTCTGGAGGTCCCTTATGGTCTCAGCCATTACATGATTCTGCAAAGGAAGAGAAAGAAAAAGGAAGAGAAAGGGGATGGGGAAGGGGAAGAAGAGAGGAAGAGAGAAAGGGAGGGAAGGAGGAAGGAAGGGAGAAAGGGAGGGAAGGGGGAAGGAAGGGAGAAAGGGAGGAAGGATCAAAGTAGAAAGAGACAGAGAAAGAAAGAAAGAAAGAAAGAAAGAAAGAAAGAAAGAAAGAAAGAAAGAAAGAAAGAAAGAAAGAAAGAAAGAAAGAAAGAAAGAAAGAAAGAAAGAAAGAAAGAAAGAAAGAAAGAAAGAAAGAAAGAAAGAAAGAAAGAAAGAAAGAAAGAAAGAAAGAAAGAAAGAAAGAAAGAAAGAAAGAAAGAAAGAAAGAAAGAAAGAAAGAAAAAGAAAGAAAGAAAGAAAGAAAGAAAGAAAGAAAGAAAGAAAGAAAGAAAGAAAGAAAGAAAGAAAGAAAGAAAGAAAGAAAGAAAGAAAGAAAGAAAGAAAGAAAGAAAGAAAGAAAGAAAGAAAGAAAGAAAGAAAGAAAGAAAGAAAGAAAGAAAGAAAGAAAGAAAGAAAGAAAAGCTTAAACGAAGAAGGGGAAAAATATACTTTTAACAGAAAAAAAAAGAGAAAGAAAAAGCTATGCTGCCCCACTTTTGTATGCAGATAATGGTGATATTTAACCATGTGATCAGATTAATGTCCTTTCCAAACTGCCAGTGTCAAGGTAAATTGATTCATTGCTCATGGTCTGTGCTGTCAGCATCTATTGTTATCTTCTCTTTTCTTACTTGTCATTCAGATTAATAATGTTGGTCGTGCTATACGCTTGCAGCTTTCTTCCCCATGTCGACCACTTAGGAAGTTGCTCTGCACAGGTGATTTGTCTTCTGTAGATGTCTTTGTAGTACTTCTTTGATTAGTTTAAACCAGCAGCAAAAGCATATTATATATCTCCTTCTGACTACTCACATGTGTTAAATACTTCTAAAAACTTAATGGTGTAGTCACTGAATACATGTCCATGATCAATGAAAAAGTTTCATTGCTTTCTTTTTTATTATCTTTTATTTCGGTGTTTTTTTTTTTTTTTTTTTTTTTTTCCCTCAAACATGGAAGAATGCAGTTGATGGCTATTAGGAGATCCAAAAAAAAGAAAGAATATTTCTGTATGTACAATACTGGATGATTCTTTATTTTATTTCAGTAATAAAATATTAAATAGATATAATTAGAGAAAATAAAGCCTACAATTACAGAAAATAGAGCCTGCATATTGTAAATTATGAAATCCTACTAGAAGTAGAGCTGGAAAAGATGGCAACTGGTTTTGATGCAATGGGAATCAGGTTGGAAACACCGTTAGTAGACTTTTCCTCTAATTGTTAATATTTTAATTCATTATGCTGACAACAATTCAGAATTTGTTAAAAAAATGTCATGATGATGCAAATTTTTGAAACATTGCCAAAACAGAAGAGAACTGGAATGATATTCAAGGATGAACTATATAACCTTGAATGAATCGTGATCTAAAGCAAATAGGAAAAATTTAGTTATAGGAGTATAAGATCATAAATTTAAGGACTGAAAACCCGAATTTCTTTCAGCAGATGCAAATGTCACTGAAACAAAAACCTGCACAAACTAAAGTGACCCCAGATAACAAGTTGATTGATATTTTGCTTGAAAAAAAAACCCAAACCCCCAAAAAACCCCCAGAACAAAACAAACAAAAAAACCCCCACACCACACACCCCCCCCCCCCCCCCCCCCCCCGAAAACACCCAAAAAGACTATGCTAATAGGTTTTGGGTTTGTTTATGTTTTTTTTTTTTAATCCAGTGAAACTTCTCAGCTAAGTGTCTGTCTTGCCAGTCAGCGATAGGGTTGCAGGCAGAAGTCATTGCATCATGCAGATCAATACCTGGCTGGTGTCATCGCCAGGGCCTTGGTTTCTATAATCATGGGACATTCTTTGACAAATACAGCCAACTGGAAAGAGTTGGGATCCACCTATCTAGAAAAGGTAGGAAAATCTTCACTAGCCATATTGACTGACTTAGTTAATTGTGCTTTAAACTGACTTTAGGTATAGTGTTCAAAGCTGAGACACCTGTGTATTCAAAAGCAACTGGATGGGTGAGTACACTTACCAGAGTAGAGAGGAATGCTCCCCAACCTTTTCCAAAGGCAAGAAACCTATGTCTAGCCACCTGAAGTGCATGTATGCCAATGCAAGTAGTCTGGACAACAAAAAAGAGGAACTGGAATTCCATGCCCAGTCGGAGAGTTATGATGTCATAGAAATCACAGAAACCTGGTGGGAAAACCGGCGTGACTGAAAGACCACAATGGATAGCTAAAAACTGTTTCAGAAAGACAGGAAAGGAAGAAGAGAAGGTGGAGATGCCCTTTATGAAAATGAGAAATTTGAGTGTGTGGAAGTGAGCTATGTAGGCTATGAAAGTTCTATTGGATGCGTTTGGATAAAGATTAGAGGCATCATCACCAAGAGGGAATTTTATGTTTGGTATCTTACGGTCAGGATAATGAGACTAGTAAAACCTTACTTTGGCTGCTCAAGGAAGTCTTGGGCCAATAGAACAACGTCCTCATGGGTGGCTTTAATTACCCAGACATTTGTTGGGAAGACAACACAGCGGTGCATGATTTACCCATCAGGTTCCTGCAGTTCACTAAGGACTGCTTCTTGCTACAGATGCTGGACATACCAACTAGGAACAGCACTTTGTTAGATTTACTGCTCACAAACTGAGAAGACTTATTTGACAACAGAACTATCAGTGCTAGCCTTGGATATAGCAATCACAATGTTGTGGAGTTTAAGATCTTGCTGAGCACACTTAAGATCAGTAATAGGACAAAAAGCCTGGATTTTGGAAGAGACATCTTCAATATGCTCAGAGTCCAGCTGCAAGGGATTCCCTGGGAACCATCTTTGGCTGAACCATGAGCTTATGGATGTGTTTAAAAGACAAAAAAAGAAGCGTACTAGCTACGGAAAGGCAGCCAAACAGGCATCAAGGACTACAAGAACCTTGCTAGAGCATGTAGAGATGCACTTAGGAAGGCTATGTCTCAGCTAGAACCGAAATTGGACAAAATAAATATCAATAAGAAGGAAGTTCTTCAGATACACAGGCAATAAGCAGCAGCACAGGGAAAATGTAGGCCCACTACTAAACAGGGCAAGGAAACTGGTTATTGATACTGATGAGGCAGAGGTTCTCGATACCTTCTTTGTATCTGCCTTTGCCATCACAGGATCAAGTAGTTACAATGCATGAGTTGACTCACTAGTAGCGGAGGAAGGGCTGGTCTGTAGCCTCTTGCAAGGGCTAAACCTACATAAATCTATACACCTGAATGGAATCCACCCCGGGGTATTAAGAGAAATGACTGACATTGTCCTGGGTTTTTAGCTGAAATAGAGCAGTTTTCTGGGTTTGGGGTTTTTTTGTTTTGTTTTGTTGTTTTGTTTTTTTTCGTAGCTAGAATTTTGCTGCATTTTGAGTCCAACCTGGGACTCGCTGTGAGAGAGAGACTGATAAGGTACCAATGTTTACATTTTTGTCACTGGAATTGAAGGACTTTGTGTTCTGTTAGTCCACAGGCACAAGATTTATGGTGGGAGAAGAATATTTAAATTAATAAACTTAACTGACAGTTAGATATGCCAGTGGGGTATTCCATATCATATCACATCATGTCCAGTATATTAGTGAGGGTCTCTTCCTCTTTCAGCTCTCTCTGGCTTTTCACTTGGGCTCTCGTTCTTCCGGGATTGCAGTTTCTGTTCGGGATTGTCGCTCCTCCGGGATCGTTATCTGGGAACAGGCCGGGCTCAGTCAGGAGTGGGGTGAGCTATATGTGTGTCATTCACTTGCATATTTTGTTACTGTTATCATTATCGCTACTATTTTAATATTAGTATTATTTTAAGTTTTCTTTCTATTATTAAACTGTTCTTATCTTAACCTACAAGCCTCCTTGTCCTTGCCCCTCCAGTCCTCTCTCCTATCCCCTGGGGGTGGGGGAGAAGTGGGTGAACAGCTGTGTTGGCTGCTAGCCAAGGGCTAGCCCAGTGAAACTATCACAACCATTGAAGAAATCTGTATGTCCAATGTTCACTGATCTGTTTTCAGTTAAAAAAAGTAGTTGCTTTTATGCAGTCTCTTCTGGAGTCTTCCAGGGATATAATTTAGATCAATTTATTCCCTAAAACCTGGAAGTGACTTGGAAATCTATACCTACATCTCAAGAGAAGGTACAGCATGAAGGAAACTTTCAGGGTGGAATGCAATTGGTATGCAATAAATCTATTCCATGGTAGTTTCCTAGGTACAGCCTGCAACCTTAGAGTCACTGGCTAAGAGAAACTGCATGGAGGGTGGAGTGGAGTGAAGAGACCGCGAACAGACTCTGTGCATAGCAGAGGGGAAGTTGATGGTACTGTGGAACTGATAAGCTACATGGTTGCTCCCTGACCCAGCAGTTTCTCATAAGTTTGCCAAAACTATGTCCTCAATGGAACTTTGCTCATTATATTGTCATTACAATGCTAAAATACATCTCCATCCCAAAAGCTACCTGCCTCCAAGGTGCAACCACCCCTCACTGACCATGCACTCTGACTTTCCTCCGATCTACACCTTTAAAAGCAAAGTGGGGAAATTTTAAGCTAACTATAATAAAAGTATGTATGACTAGAGTCACTCAAGTGCCACCTGAAAATAAGAAAATAGTATAAAAATGGCCTAAGAGAGAGGAAATATTAAGTAAGATATCATCACAGACAAGTTGGGAAGATACTATCACGAACCATTGCCCACTTCTGGGACCAGTCAATGGGCTGAGCCTCTCTTCCCCACCCCTGTCCCCCCCATAGGATGCCTATTGGTTGAGATTCAAATCTTCTCTGGGAAACTTAGAAAATCTTTATAGAGTTATTTTTTTTTTCTTTCTTAACTTAACATGTTTGTAGATTCATGTTCTTAGGTACCTGCACATATCTTTGCAGACAGTATATTTATCACTGACAATCCAAAAGAACCTGTAGTCTGTTGCTTCAAAAAACTGCACCATTCATTAATGCAGTCATGATAGTCCTTGTTGAATATGACCAAGCCTGGCTATGCTGGTTCATTTGAACGCGACCAGACTGGGGATACATTGCTCTGCTGGTGTATCCAGCTGTGAGTGTTCTCATTGAAGGCGAGCAAGTGGCCGTGCTAGTTCATTCAAACATGACTGGACTGTAGTGCCACTCTATTCGTGCATCTGGAACTGTGGTAGTCCAATACATTGAACATGACCAGACTGATAGTGCTGAATTGGGCATCACTCAGAATCTAAGCCCAGCTGCCTCCAGCCTCTCTAACATATGAGGATAAGCTGGAATGCAACAGGGTTTATTTTCAGCCAAATCTCTCTGCCCTTTAGTGAAAGAGACGGTCAGGAGAGAAAGAGCATTTTGCAGTGAATACTAGGAATCGGGAAAGATCTGTTGAAAATGGCAGAAAAGCAGGAAATAGTTGAGTCCTATGTGTCTTGAGAGACTTTTTAAAAAATACCTCTGCAGTCTGAGCAACCTATTACATGCATGTAAAAAAACATAAACTAAAAAGACTGGTGAGTATCTGTGGTGAGAATCAATCACAATAAAATAAAGGTAATAAATATTCAATTACATTATCGGCCAAATTCTGCTGCCTACAACAAGCTGCAGATGTATTGCAAGATAGGCATAATCTTGTTTATAATTAAGCCAGTGACCAAACTGCCACACAAACAAGGTGATGGTCACTCCTTCAGCTTGAAAGAAAAAAAAAAAACAACAACAAACAAAACACCCCCTACAGAATCTTTAACCTATAAATTTAGTATAGACTGAACTGAACTAAATTAATATTCACTGTAAATAAAATTTGTCTATATATTCATTGTAGTCTACTATCAGTAAACATAACTATTATAAAACTTTAACAAAGATTAACTACTTTAAAAATATAAGGAATTTTTTAATATAATTTCTCATTTTCCACAGAGGAACAACCATCAAATTTTGATGCTTTTCAAAAGGAGTTGAGCATAAAAATACAAGATGATATATATAGCTATAATTTTATATCAATAAGCATATTTTTCTTCTTAGTGAAGGATTATTTAAATTGAAATATTATTGAATAGTAGTAAATATGGTGAATAATTTCTGTTAATATCCTCCTTTGTCAGGTTCTAAAAGTCTCATATCTGCCACAGATATAAATTCTTCCATATTTCAAGGACATATTTTGATATAAATTGAAGCAGTGAAAGAAAACAGCAAAACAAAATTATGAGCTTATGAACTTCCATATTCTTTACCAATATATACTTCTGTGTTTGTATGTGCATACATACACACATTTATATATACATATTTGCATATATTATGTGCATACACATACATGAACACTTAGTCACAGGTAGCCAAACAATTTTAATAGTATGCTGCTGATTTTAAAAGACTTTCCTGTTTTGTTATTTCAATAAGTTGTCTAGCAGAATCTAGCAGAATAGCAGTTTTAAAAACTACATTAAGATTAATGCTTATAACTGAGTAATGTTTAATGTAGATTATTTAATGCAAATAATGCTTATTTCTAAAGTTTCATTTACTCAGAAAGGAGGATAATGTGACATCATTGACATAGTTGAATTAATCCTTTTTTAAAGCTCTGCTCTTCACTGTAGGACATTTATTGAAACAAGTAAGGCAACATATCTATCTAAAATGTCTCACCTGGAAAAGTACTATACCAATAACCCTTACAATATATTTCACTCTTGTCCCACAACTATGTTGAAATTAATTAAAATGAATCACTATTCAAAGCAATATTGCAGTTGCACATTTTATATTCAGCTAGGTATATTTTTGGAGGTGTGTGCATCCACACTTGAATGTGTGCAAATGAATGTGCAAAATTAGTCTCAGGTTAACACTGCAACACTAATTTAAAGAAGGTCTAGATATAAGTAGAGTATATGTAGAATTAAGTTTGCTTAATGCTATTTTCAGCATTATATTTGTTTCTGCTTTTAGTAAATTCACTGAAATTTTAGAAAACTGAACAACTAGAAGGTGTGTCACAAAAAAGTGTAGGCTGAATTATTTCAGTCAGTTACAACTAATCTATTACAGTTCTACAAATATTTCTGTGAGTTAGACAACACTACAAGTTAATCTAAATTACCTACTTATTCACAATATATTTATAAAGAGCTAATAAATAATATATAGTGCAAGAAGCCATTTATCTGAAGCACCTAAAAGGTATAAAACCAGGGACAATGGAAGGATGTAAATGAGTATGAAAAACACCAAACAACTAACCAAGAAACCCCATAAAACCCTCAAAGCTAACAGTTAATTTTAATTGCAGTGAAATCCCAAAACCTAGGGGTGCCACAAGGCTCCCTAATTGGTCTTATTCTGTCTAACATTTTTAAGAAATCTAGGCAGTAGATTGGACAGGTAAATGTCATAATTTGAAGGTGATAAAATTACATAGTGAAATCCAGGACCTAAGTCATGCTAGAAGAGTATTTTTAAAAAATGACAAATAGGGTTTGATTAGGCATCCTCAGTCCAAGAAATAATCTGTTCTTGAATAGTTATAACAGTCTTAAAAGACTTCAAAACAGAAGGGGTTTAAAAATTTATTTAGATCAACTTGAAGATCTGCAATAACTTAAAAAAAAAAAAAATTATATTAATGGTAGTCATAAATGTTTAAACTAGTTGTGAATTTTCCTTTGGATTTTTTTTCCCTAAGTTTTTTTTGTTGGGTTTTTTTTGGGTTTTTTTTAAGGAGTTATGTGGGATTTATTCATTTACTTCAAAAGTTCTGTTTTCAGAATTCTAGCTTCTTAAACAAAATTTTCTCAAGTTTAGAATGAACTAGAATTATTTTGAAAAATGTAGTTATAATAAAAGCTAATAGAGATTTATAATAAGATATTGTCGAATATATTAAAATCAATAACAGAGAAAGCCAATATAAGATGTACTGTTTTGCAGTATTCTCACTTCTCCAGTTCACACTCAGGAAACTGTAATAACATTTTAATATATTGTATTACAATATGGTATTATTATAAAATATAATATATAATAATAATTATATTACGCATAAGTTTGTATATGACACAAGTTGGGTGGGAGTGTTAGATAGATGGGCTGAGGGCCAGCTGTATGAAGTTGAACAAAGTTCAACTGCCAGGTCCTGCAGCTGGGTCACAACAACCTCACGCCAACACTACAGGCCTGGGAAGGAGTGGCTGGAGAGCTGCCTGGTAGAAAAGGACCTGAGGGTGTTGGTCAACAGCCAACTGAATATGATCCAGTATTGTGCCCAGGTGGCCAAGAAGGCCAATAGCATCCTGGCTTGTATCAGAAACAGCATGGCCAGCAGGACCACAGAATTGATCTTCACCCCTGTTCTCAGTACTGATGAGGCTGCACCTCAAATACTGTGTTCAGTTTTGGGCCCTTCACTACAAGAAGGACATGAAGGTGCTGGACCATGCCCAAAGGGCAACAAAACCAGATGAAGGGTCTAGAGCACATGTTTATGAGGAGTGGCTGCGGGAAGAGGGGTTGTTTAGCCAGGAGAAAAGGAGACTGAGAGGAGATCTCATCACTCTCTACAAGTACTTGAAATCAGGTTGTAGCAACGTGAGTGTTGGTCTTGTCTCCCAAGAAACAAGCAATAGGACAAGAGGAAATGGCCTCAAGTTGCACCAGGAGTTGATTAGATTGGATATTAGGAAAAATTTCTTCACTGAAAGAGTTATCAAGCATTGGAACAGGTTGCCCAGGGAAGTAGTTGAGTCACCATTACTGGAGGTATTTAAAAGAGTGTAGATGAGGTGCTTCGGAACATGGTTTAGTTGTGGACTTGACAGTGTTATGTTTTCAGTTGGACTCGATGATCTTAAAAGTCTTTTCTAACCAAAATAATTGTGTGATTCTATGATTCTGTATAATGTTATTATGTGATATAATTCTAATATAATATTATAATATATTTCAAATTTTTCAAATAAATATTTCAATTTAGTCTTAGTGACAAGCCCATGAAAAACACTTATGGATTTAGAGCCAAGGGAAAAGCCACTCCATAAAGTAAACCTTCATTCTTTATTATTTACTTTAACTCTACGGGCAGAGTATAGACAAAGTTAGGAAGCTCAGAATGGCATCACACCAAATGCTAACCAAATATCTGGCTAAAGCAAACCATCAGGAAAATGTTGAGTTTGGAGGAAAATATTTTGCTCAAGCTTACTCTCGTGTGCAATAAACAATGTGAAACCATCTATGATGCAGTAATTTGTGTGGGATGGGGTCATCCCATCAATGTTTTTTCATTCTAGTTGATCAAATTATCTAAGGGACTGAATGAAATTTAAAATCCTCATCAGGCCTAATTATCAGTTGATAATTGAATTTCTCAGTGCTAACTAACAAAATGTTACTGTTAATTTTTATGTAGACATAAAAATTTAAGGCATTTTAAAGTCACACAATTAATTTTCTTGGAATTTAGGTGATGATAATTTATTTATTTAAGAAATACATACTTATATTTCAGGGAAAAAATAAAAAAAACTAATTGCTTCATTCCTTTCTACTTGTATCAGAGGAAATGAAGCTATACAATGAGGATATCATTAGACACATTCAATATATAAAAAGGAAGGCACAGCAATACATTTTCTATATTTAAGCTTATGTAAAAAATCTTCTCAGGAATGCCAAACTTTGTGCAATTCCACCTAGATTCATTGGCACAGTAAGAAATATTTCAAATGGCTTTCATGGTGTTTTGATGATTGCATCCAATAACATTCTTCAGGCTACAGGAAAGAAGGTGATTCTTTCTGTAGAAAAAAAAATAAAATAAAATAAATCAACTTTATGCAACTCATGTTATTAAAAAATGTGTTGACTTTTAATTATCAAATCACCAAAGGTCTTGTATCATTGTTAAATGATCAAACCTGCATAATTACTTGCTAATTAAGGATACCTAGTCAGTTAGTAAGGTTAATGACAGTCAGTCTAGATTCAGATTACATAGAACAGAATAGTGTTTAAATTTAACTCATCAAGAATAGGAATGCTCGGTGCTAAAGATAGCAAATGTTCACTGACTTTAATCCAAGATACTGTATCTAACATATCTAACATATCCACATAGTAGTATAAGTATGAACATTCACTAACAATAACTACTAGAAAAAGGTGCCCAGAAGTTGTGTCATTATCATTTAGCTTTTTGCAATATTTTAGGAAAGCTGAAAATGCTAAATGAAGATAAAATTTTGTCATTCTCACTTAGAGTATTCTGTACCTGATTCTGAATTATCTTTTATTCCTACAGAGATTTGCATTCATTATAATTGCAGAATGCCTAAAGATTAAATTCCGAATCTCTTCCAGTGACATGTGCATTTGACAGCATTACGAGTTTCAGATTTAATTGTCTTGGGAAGATTAAATTGTATTGAACTTTTATTAACTAAGGATTTTCTCAGTGTAATTTAATAACTGAACACACTCAGAGCTTACTTGAATTAACAGAGATTAAAACCATACAATTTCAAAATAAATCTTAGATTTTACAGCAAAATAATATAGCTTAAAATAAAGTTTTAGTAAAAACAGTGTTGACAGTTCATGTTTACTTGTTCAATAGTACATTTCTTCCATCGTCAGCTCAGTTTATTCTGCACAGACTTTTGTAGGAGATATCAGCTTTAACCCAGAGAACTTTTATTCATTATGCAATGGTTTTGTTTCCAGTGTCAATGAACCAGTGCTTTTTAATATGGAATAGACTTCTAAATCATTATATGAATGAATGTGCCAATAGTATCTTAATGAAATTAAGTTTTTTAACTATTTGTTTACCTGCTATAGTAAAAATATAAAATCAGATTCCCTCAGGAAGTTAAAGAAGTTCTATTTATAAGATTTTTTTTTTAAAACTTATTTTCAAAATAAAAATAAACCAAAAGTTTAGTAAAGTTGAAGATCAGAATAATTTGTAAAAAATAGTATTGGAATTTATACTGCAAAAGTCACCAAAAAGTGGAGTAATTCTATATTATCAGAAACCATAGGTAAAGAGGAAATATCAATTGAATTTAAGAAAATAGAGGGAGAACATATATATAACAAATACATATTTACATATGATTGAAAATTTAATAACAAAAATTAAAACCAAAACAAAGTTACATTTTTCTAACATATATACATGTAAAGGAATCGTGGCAGATGAAATGACCAACACTGAGATGTGTTCAGGCATCAGGCATCAGCACTTTATTGAAGCTTTGCACTGCTTATATATCCTTTTTTTCCTCCAGCACGCCCCAAGCACATGTCATTCTTTCACCTTTGATTCGTTACCCCTTATCACACGTGCACCTAAACAATTGACATGATTGGATAATTCCACCTGTTCACTAGCCATTCTTTTACTTCTGACTGGTTACTGATTACAGCACATAATAATCCCTTATCTTGTCTCATACATATTCATGCTTGTTAGTCCGATTTGTTTTATTTTCAATTATCTTCACTCAAGGTCAGGAATTAATTGCTCAAGGCTGAAGCTGCCTGCAGCTTTGGCTCTTAAAGCACCCACAAGGAATTATAAATGCACACACACACACACAAATTAAGAATGTTATTGGTTGAATAAATACTTACAGACATAAAAAGAGTCATAGTAGATTCCAGCTGTGTTCTAGATAAAATATTCTACTCCTGGATTCAAGAAATTTATGTAAGGAAATGGATAAGGTACTTCTTTGACCTGTCCTCCTCTGTAGTCAGTGGACAGAGAGGGTGATGTCAGAAGGCATGCTAGTGGTCATTTAGTGTCTTTCCTCATGAAAGTATTTGGTGCTTCTAATGGTATGTGGGTGGGGTCCTGATTCAGAGAGCCACAGTTATTAAGGGACAGAAGTTTGAAAACATTTATACCTGGAGTTTCTGTTGCCTGGCGGTAACCAGCTGCTTTCTCAAAAAGCTGTACTAGCACTCACATTCCTCATAGAGGTGTATGGACCCTTTACACAGCCATTTTCCTGAAACAACACAAAAAATTGGATGCGCCAACATGAGGGGAGAAGCTCTATGCATAACACTTCTGAAAAATCTGTCTCATTCAAATAAATGCTAAGGTGGCCCATTAAGCTCTGCTAGCTATATTAAAACAATATTCTGTGGCTAGATGCTTAACAACTAAGCCAAGCTATTGGGAGAAATTTATTTTTATTGCATTTTAGACTAATCCAACATAGAACAATTCATCTGAGCAAATATGCGTTTTAGACTTAGCTATGTTGCATTGATTATTTAAATATTTACCTAGACAGCTTGAGCGACTTGGTCTTAAACCTTTTGTATCACAATTTCTTGTTCTCCTCTATTAAAGTTCTGAGTCACAGTTTACCTGCAGTCATATCACTAGGTTTCATTGCATACATTTCCTTGTTTTCTATTTATTTTCACAAAACCTCCCTCTTTAAAATATCTTTATAGGTAATGTAAAGTTGAGGGGGATGAAATGAAATTTTAAAGATCTGAGGTGTGTATGTTTGTCAATTTTTCATAAATTACACCTCTGCTTCTTTAATTCTTCGTCTCCTGTTTTTCAGAGTTTTAAGTATAGCTGGACACTAATTTAACGAAAAACCTAAAGCATGACTGAGCAAACTAAGATCAGCTAATATCAGACCTATAAAGATACAAATTGTTTGAGAATCTTTTTGATAAAGTTTAGTCCTACATTAAAGACCACACCCACAAGCACCCCCAATAGATAACTACACTTAGAATAATTTGCTCCAAGCTGCAGACAAGAAGTGGAGGAGGAAAAAAGTTAAACTGAAAAATGTATAAATTCCATGATACTAATGCACAAAACCAGCATACAAATGTATCCATTAGACATTGGGCATACATTTTGTCTACTTTTGTCACAGTAATGTAACAAGACACTCTCTAATCCATATAATAATTCTGTGAAATATATAACTTATCTTGCTTCTCTGAATAAACTAAAAAACTTAAATATATACATGATAATGGTGTATCTGGTTGTGTAATTATTCATATAGTGTCATATGCATCTTATGTGCTTTTATAGCCATGTGCTTGAACTGACTTGCAGATATGCAAGAGGAATCATATTTGAATCACACAGAAAACTTCTGATTTTAGAAATCTTTACTCAATTAGCATATGAAATTGTCTCTGGGAGGCATTTCAAGCCTTATGTAGAGACTGTGAATACATTGTGAGTTGCAGAGTTCCAAAAGGTCTGCAAAATGGACTACAAGGCTACCTGTAAGGTATGTTGAAAATAGTCCCTGATGCAAATAAATCTACTTAATATTCGAGGTACAATGTATTGGGTTTATCACTAGCAGGTTGCTTTGAAAATGATTTCAGGAAACTTGGAAAACTTAGTAACAATAATAACTTAATTGTCAGACATCTAGCAATTTAGATCCAGTGACATAGTTTGATGAGTTCTCTTTCAGTTGTTCATCACATTGCTACAATTCTAATTTGTGCACACACACCCATATATACATATTTGTGTACTTTATATATTAATGTGTTGCATTTAGCAATAACACAAACACTGTGATGTGTTCTAAAAGAAGAGTACAGGTCAAAAGCTATATTTGGAAATAACCAGTTGAATGGAAAAGAAATAAAATTTATTGTATTACATAAGTGTTCCTCTGCTTTTCTCTTTCTGGTTTCATAAATTGCCTCTGCAAGCTGTTTCAGCAGTGCAAACTGCTGGCAAGTTGTTCGTCATATTACCTAACCTAGAAATTAAAGCACTTTATGATATCAGAAAACCTCCAACAGCAGCTACCTTATGAATATTTTGTAAAGCCTGAGCAATTTTGATACCATAAATGCCACAGTGGAGTCACTAAGAAACCCTGGTGATGAACACAGGATAAAATAAAAATTGTTTTTACAGCTTGTTTGTAGGAAATGGAATACAGCTGTATTGAATTCCCTTAGGTTAAGAATAAATCTCTCCAGCAATTTTAGGGAAGATCACTGGTATTTTCTGGCAATATATTTTTAATGGAAAACAAATTATCAGGAAAAAAAATAATAAAATATAATAATTTTTATTACCATTAAAAATATTATTTTCTGTACTAATGAAAGACCAGAAGAGATACTCAGATGTTAACTTCATGAGGACTATGTGTATTTGTCAATAAATATCTCAATCTTTAAAAAGCATTTAGCAAATTAGAATTATGCTTTTTGATTGAAAAGAATTACTTTAAACTTTCACTATTTATGATAAAGAATCTTTTTGGGCTTCATACAAAATAAGCATTGTTGATATTGCTTTATTGTCTATTTAGAGTACAATAAAGTTCTACTTTTTCTTAAGCAGAAAGCCACACTTTGAATCAAATCAAAGACTAACCAGGGATCTGAAGCTCCTTTACATTCTCCTGTGTGGGTTAGATGGGTGTCTTTTTTCTGACTTACCACCATAGCATTCCTGGATGTACAGGGAGGCAAGATTTATCTGGATGACTGGGGTGTATCTCTGTAGTCTGCTGACTAGAACAACAAATAAAAACTGTGGCTTATAGACCCTTCACAGGAAAGGATGAAAACATTTTGTTTTTGTAAAGGTGCTGTAATAAGTAAGACATCATGCGTGCTGTGAAAAATGTCAGCCACTGGAGGAAACTGGAGAACTCAGTCGTTTCCCCACAGTGGGACTGTAGCAGAATTTATTGGAGAAACAGATAAATATCCTCCCTCAGAAGAGTGTCTTGAGACTGGTGACTACACAGGGAATTTCATGCTCAATGAGGGAGGAGGGTTGAAGTGCTCTGGTGGGAGGAGCTCAGTGACGCATGTAATCTCCATTGTCATATGGGACACACTGGTATTTAGGAGGACTGCCTACCCTTAGAAACTGTGAAAGCATAGGCCTCTCATGTATTATTCATCTGTCTTTTAAAAACAAAAAACCAAACCAAAACAAAAAAAAAAAAAAAAAAAAAACTACGAAACACTTGTGTCCACCTTTCACATCTCTGCATAGAAATTTCATATTCTAAGTTAATTTAAATCATGATAATTCTCCAGTCATTGGTGTAACTATGTTGATTAAGCCTGGAATTGTGGGACATGAAATAAGAACTATGTTAACAAAACCTGACCAGGATATAATAAATGAAAAAAAAAAAACCAAACCAAAAAAACAGAGATATATTTGAGAATTTAACACTGTCTGTAAAGCCCAAATAAAGGATTATTCTCAGCTTGGGTTCTCATTTTGGCTTAAGCCTCTCCTGGAATCTTGTTTGCACTGTGACAGTTACAAAAAAAAAAAAAACAAACAAAAAACAAACCCAAACCAAACCCAAACAGTATAAGTAATAGCAACAAGGGGAAATCCACGTCTGGAATTTATTATTTTCCAGTGATATTATCTACATTATGAGGCCAGAACGTTCTGTGAGTATTAAATATCTATATGTTTGTTAACAACTTACATGAAATTCAAGTGTATTGTGTTTGGAAGAACTGCTTAAGAAGGTTATTGCCATATCCAATCTGTAGAAAAATAGATTTGATGGAGATTTTTAGAAGGAAGAGATTGCCTCTTCCTTTGAGCAACTGTACCTGTTCAGCAGACAGAAGTGCATGGAATGTCAGGACTGAGATGTAGCAAGCAAGAAGCTGGCAGTGTGCACAAATTCTTGGAGATGCCTACAGAACCACAGGTCTACCTTTGGTAAGACTCAGTTCTGAAGTCAAATCTCAAAAGTCAAAGTGGGGATGTGCTGCAATCCAGGAAAACACTGAACTTGCTGAACAAGAAACCGGGCTAGACTGAAGGACCCAGTGCGTATCAACTTACAGTGAGTTAAATTAGTTTTGATGCCTTTCATTTTAAATGTCTCACCCAGATCTGAGATTTCCTTGGTCAGTTCGTAAATCTGTAAGGCATTCTGTAAGGGAGCATATCATATATACCTATTTGCATCAGGTTACTCAGGCCTGATCTTCAGACTTCCAGGGAAAAAAGGGAGGGAAGATGCTTTCAATTCTCTGTAAATTTCTGAATAGCTTCTAGCTCAACTTCCTTGAACTCTTAGCAGACCTGTCTGCAGTGCAGGAAGACTGAACTCTTTATGAGATATGTAGACACTGGTAAAAAGAGATAAATTTTCTAGCTCCCCCATTAAACCAAGTGGTATTGATGCTGATGTTTATAGTGTATTTAAACAAAGTGAGGTATGATATTGCATTTCTTTTAACAATTAATATTTTAACTTTTTTCCCTCACATCTTTTACTCTGATCTCTAATAATCCAAATTTCATTGCTCCATCCTTTCAACACACTGTAATATAAAAAGCAGACTTGTCAACATTTAATGTAGCTTCTATATATAACAACCAAAAGTCTGTATAATAAGCTGTAACATACAATATTGTACAAAAATCAATAAACTAAATATGTAGAAATCCAAGGTTTCTGTCTGGCTATGAGGTAATTGCCAGCAGAGTGACAGATTGATGCTGGTTAAAATATGTTCAATTCATGCTATAAGATCTTGGAGAGTGCTTAGTAGGAAAAATACCAAGTAGAAATACCCAAGTCAGCATAAAAGCTTAACAGAAGGTTTTAAAAAAAGATAGAAACAAAGGACTGCAGAATAAAAAGCTACATTTCTGTGTGATTATGATCTATTAAACTAAGATTATTCCGATACAATTTAATTGGACACTACATAAAATATCATCCCATATTTAACACATCTACCAAGTGTATGGCTTTCACTAGTAGAGGCAGGGCCTCTCTGTGTGGAAGGACCAGCTGACAGCCAACTGGTCTCATGAGAGGGGCAGGCAAGAGGGGGGCAGTGCTGGCAGTCCCCACAGCCAGTTCAAACCATGAGTGGTCATGTATAACCAGTCCTTAGAGAGAGTCAGAGGTCAAGGTGTGCAAACAGGGAGTGGCATCAGCATTTTGCTCGTGCAGGGTGGTGCACTCTGCCCACTGTCAGGCTGCTGCCCACTCTGCTCACCCGCAAGCTTAGGCTGCCATCCTAACGGTCACCCCAGCTAGCTGGTGGCTGTACAAGCCTACTTGAAAGCTTGAGATCTCTGAGGAATTAGAACTACATCCTTCAAAAGGATTACTATTACAAGATGACTGTGACCTGCTGAAAGAAAATGATGTCCACCTGCTGCAACTGCAAGGCTGAGGCTGAAACCTGAGCACTACAGCCTAGCTGTGCTGACATCTTCACACAAGCAGACCTCCCAAGGACTGATTGTCCAGACCTCAAACCGCACAGAGCTTCAACATCTAGAAGTACCTCTAGCACTTGAAGGCAGCAGTGGATGTCATCACTGCAAGAGTGCCCAGCTAGAAGAACTCTTACAACAAATAGCTGTGTTACAAAAGGAACTCAGCAAGCAGCACGGTATCCAGGAACGCGAGCCAGAGATCAACACGTGATATTGTGTGCTGTTCCAGGCTGAATGACAGCCTGACCTTAAGGCTGTGCAAGGTGAAGATAAGCCTGAATTCAACCTGTATCTGTTTGACACATGTAACTCACAAGATAAGTTACTGTTCAGAGTAGAAGGAAGAATCTTCCTCCTTCCTCTAAAGTGTCCTTACATAAAAAATGCTCTCAAAACGAAGAATGAAAAGCGCACGAGTAGTGAACAGAAGCTGATCATGCAAAGTTGATCCAATGGCCCACCCACATTAGAATGCGCACCATCAGAAAAGAGCATAAAGTATTAGTAGTTGGAGATTCCTTACTGAGAGGCACTGAAGCATCCGTTGCCATCCAGACAACTTCTCTCAAGAAGTTTGCTTCCTACCACTGCTTGCATTTGCAGCACCATTGAGAAGCTGCCAAGCATGGTGAACCCTGCTATGCCACATAGGGTCCAATGATATTATGATGGGGCATCTTAGTGTCATATACCACATAGGGTCCAATGATACTGCAATGGGGCAGCTTAGTGTCATAAGTATTGATTAATATTTTAACTTTGAGCTTATAATGTCAAATTCAGGCATACTTTAGATTATTTACCCTTTTGGAAACACTTGTGCTGATAATAATAAGTATTAGGGGAATATTACAGACTTTCTAGATATATATGAAGATACATTCTTTATCTAGGAGACCTTCCTTATATTAATACATTAACATACATGCTTTGGATAATTTATTATTTAATGTATATTAATACATGTAGAAATAAATTATTCCAAGTGTGAGTCTGATTATCAAATAATTATTTATAGGGAAACACTTGAAAAAAATCAGTGATAGCAGTTTTAATGAAATATGGTAACATGCTATCTTGAAGTTTTATAGTTAGTGATTGAGTTCCCACTTCCTTGGTTATTGTATATGCCTAAATATTCCTTCCTTTATTTAATATTATTTTATGTTTGGTTTTTTTTTTTTAATTAATGCAGTTGATAAACATTCTGCTTTTGTTATTTTCTTCTATGAAAGTGAATGAATAAATAAACACTGGCAACAAAAATTTAGTGATACATATATTGCTTCTTTTTGGAATACATTCTTCTTTTAGGATGGACCAGACCAATGTATCACCAGAGTGACACGTTACCACAATTATTCTGATGATATATTAGTGTAGTATATCATCTTAGTGCTCTCTCTGTGGTGATGTATTAGTGTGCTACATCATCAGATTGATAGTGAACACGAACTTTGCCCAAGACAAAAATCATTAAGAAGTTTTGTTGTAGAATTCTCCCAGGCTCTGACTGTATATATATTACTATATGTTTACAGAAAGAAAACTGTAATAATATTTTAATGTTCCCACACCCTGCCTGCTTTCTATTTCTGCTTTTCTGTTTTATTATCTTTTTCTTTTTTTCCACTCAATTTATCCTTTTGCCTTTCTGTTCTCACCTTTCAGCTCCTATTGTCTCCATCTACTACCCTTTTATCCTCTTTATCCTGATATTTGATAACACAGGTCAAATAGTACAGGCTATAGTATTCCTTGCTATTCACCTTCCACTTGTCCTCTCCTGTTCTAATTTTCCACCATTACCTACACTATTTCCATGTTTATTACTCTGTCTTGTATCATTCCGTCATTCTCGGCATTTCCTGCAGCACCTATTCTGCCTTTCAGAAAATGGTGTCCTCTGGCTTCCAAATTTATATTTCATTTGGATTCTGTAATTGTCATAACATCTGGTTTTTAGTGTCCTTTTCTGCATATGTCCTACATAATTTCAAACAAGGTGTCATGAGGCAGGGTACGTGAGGCAGGGTGGAAGGGAAGGGAAGGGAAGGGAAGGGAAGGGAAGGGAAGGGAAGGGAAGGGAAGGGAAGGGAAGGGAAGGGAAGGGAAGGGAAGGGAAGGGAAGGGAAGGGAAGGGAAGGGAAGGGAAGGGAAGGGAAGGGAAGGGAAGGGAAGGGAAGGGAAGGGAAGGGAAGGGAAGGGAAGGGAAGGGAAGACTCCAAGAGGTGCTTGCAGTTGTTCACTATCTGAAACATGATATGAACCAGGTGGACTTCAGTGTACAGAAGGACAGCTTGTCTCTCTGCACTTTTCCTCTGATTTATCTTCTCAATGAACACCAATTTAAGTGCTGTTCCAATTAAAGACTCACAGATCACTCTTTAGGAAGGGCAGGCAAGGGAGTAGAGGAGAGGGTGTTGCCCTCTATGCCAATGACCAGCTGGAGTACATAGAGGAAAATGAATCTCAATATAGACAAGTATAAAATGGTTTTGAAAAAAACAAACAAACAAACAAACAAAACCCCCCAAAACAACAACATCAAAAAACCCCCCAAAGACCCCAACACAAAAAAAACCCCCAAAACTCCAAACAAAAAAACATAGAACATAGTACTCCATCCCCAGATTGAGCTCCATCTGGTGATGGCTGAGCAGCCAACTGAGAACTTATGGTTTAGGATTAGAGGGAGGACAGAGATAGGTGATGTTGCAGTGGGGGTTTGCTACAGGCCACCAGACAAGGAAGACTGAGTGGATGAAGCCCTCTATAGTCAGACAGGAGCAGCCTCATGTTCACAAATTCTGATCCTCATGGGGGACTTCAACCGATATCTGTTGGAGGGACAATACAGAAGGGCTTAAGCAATCAAGGAGGTTCCTGGAATGCATTGATAACATTTCTTTCTCCAAATGATCAAGGAGCCAATGAGGAGAGGTTCTATGCTGGACCTTGTTCTCACCAACAAGGAGGGGTTGGTGGGGAACCTAAGGGCAGCCTTGGATGCAGTGACCATGAAATAGTGGAGTTCAAGGCTCTCAGAACAGTGAGAAAGGCACTAGCAGGATCAGTGCACTGGAATTCAGGGGAGAAGATTTTGACCTCTTCAGGGGAGAAGACTTTGACCTCGTCAGGGGACCTGCTGGATCAAATTCCAGGGGATAAAACCCTGGAGGGAAGAGGAACCCGAAAAAGCTGGCTCATATTCAAGAATCACCTCCTCCAACCCCAGGAGTGATGCATCTCAACAAAGAGGAAGTTGGACAAGGAGACCTGCATGGATGAACAAGGAGCTCCTGTACAAACTCAAGGACAAAAAGGAAGCCTACAGAGGGTGGAAAAAAGACATGTAGACTGGGAGCAAGTGTCTAAGCAGGCAGGGATCAGTTTAGAAAAGGTAAAGCGCTGACAGAACTAAATCTGGTCAGGGACTTAAAGGCCAACTAGAAAAGATTTTATAGGTATGTAAGGGATAAAATGAAGACTAGGGAAAATGTAAGCCTCCTCTGTAAGGAAAGGTGGGACCTGATTACCCAGAATATGCAGAAAGCTGAGGTATTGAACAACATCTTTGCCTCAGCCACACCCTCCCAAGTCACAGGAGACAGACAGGGCCTGGGAGAATGAAGAGACATTCACAGTAAGAAATGATCACATTCAAGATCTTCTGAGGAACCTGAAATTACACAAGTCCATGGGACCTGATGACATGCATCCACGGGTCCTTACAGAACTGGCTGATGAGGTTGCCAAGCCATTATCCAACACATTTGAGAAGACCTGGCAGTGTGGTGAAGTTCCCACAGACTGGCAAAGGGGTAACACAACCCCCATTTTAAAAAGGGGAACAAAGAAGATCCAGGGAACCACAGGCTGGTCAGTCTCACCTCTGTGCCTGACAAGATCATGGAGCAGATACCCCTGGAAAATATGGTAAGGCACACCAGAAGTGAGGGTGTGATTGGTGACAGCCAACATGGCTTCACCAAGGGCAGATCGTGCCTGAGCAGTTTAGTGGCCTTCTATGATAGGATTGTAGCTTTGGTGCATAAAGGAAGAGCAACTGATGTAATCTACCTGGACTTGTACAAGGCATTTGACACTGTCCAGCACGACATCCTTGTCTCTAAGCTGGAGAAACATGGACTGGAAGGGTGGAAGACTTGGTGGATAAGGAATTGTCTGAATGCTCTCCACCCAAAGAGTCACAGTCAACAGCTCAATGTCCAAGTGGAGACTGGTGATGAGGGGCATCCCTCAGGGGTCAGTGTTGGGACTGGTGCTGTTTAACATGTTTTTTGGCAACACGGATAGTGAGACTGAGTGCTCCCTCAACAAGTTTGCCAATGACGCCAAGCTGTGTTGTTCAGTCAACACACTGGAGGGAAGGGATGCCATCTAGAGGGACCTTGACAGGCTTGAAGTCTGGGTCCGTGCAAACCTCATGAAGTTCAATAAGATAAAGTGCAAGTTCCTGCACCTGGGTCAGGGCAATCACAAGCACAAATACAGGTTGGATGGAGACTGGATCACTAGCAGCCCTGAGGAGAAGGACTTGGAGGTACTGGTGGATGAGAAGCTCAACATGAGCTGGCAATGACCATTTTAGGCCCAGAAGGCAAATTGTATCCTGTGCTGCAGCAAAAGAAGTGTGGTAAGCAGGTTGAGGTAGGTGATTCCACCCCTGTACTCTGCTCTTGTGAGACCCCACCCGGAGTGTCACATCCAGTTCTGGGGCCTCCAGCACAAGAAGGACATTGACCTACTGGATTGAATCCAGCGCTGGGCCAACAGGATGATCAGAAGGCTAGAGCACCTCTCCTACGAGGACAGGCTGAGAGAGTTGGGGTTGTTCAGACTGGAGAAGAGAAGACTCCAGGGAGCCCTTATAGCCTTCCAGTACCTGAAGTGGACCTTCAGGAAGGCTGGGGAGGGACTTTTTACAAGGGCAGGTTGCGATAGGACAAGGGGAAATGGATTTAAAGTGGAAGAGGGTAGGTTTAGATTAGATATTGGTAAGAAATTATTTACTGTGAGGGTGGTGAGACACTGGAGCAGGTTGCCCAGAGAAATTGTGGATGCCCTCTCCCTGGAAGTGTTTAAGGCCAATTTGGATGAGGCTTTGAACAACCTGGTCTAATGGAAGGTGTTCCTGCTCATGGCAACAGGTTTGAACTAGATGATCTTTAACATCCCTTCCAAATTATACCATTCTATGATTCTATGATGTAAAATTATTAGCTTCAAGAGAATTATTTACCATGTACATTTCAACAAAATGAACAAAAGAAGATAAACATAAAAGAACAAAATAAGGTATCTTTCCTGAATATATTTATGATGATTTTCTGATGCACTCATGCAGAAATTCTAACATAATTAAACTCAGTAAATTAATGAAAGTGTTCAAGAATAATTGAAAGTAAATTTAAAATTAGAATTAAAAAAGTTATTTTTGTAGAAAAAAATGTACACAAACATTTATCCATACATAATTTTCCATAGGGTATTGAGAGAATATGGTGTCTCTTCAATTCAGACAGTAAATTTTATTCATAAGGACTGCATTGTGTTCATTCTTATTTTGTTACTACTACTATCATGATGTTATTCTCTATTGGACCATTTTGAAAAACAAAATATGATGTTTTAACCTATAGCCCATTTTGTTTCTTGCCAGAAAATGTTTAAGTGTCATGGACTATCTTGACTTACTGCTGGAATAACAAAGCACTATATAGGAATGAGAAAATGTAAACTAGACTAGGTGAGTGTCTCCTTTTTGGCTTTACTCTCTGGATTTAAGATCATAAACTAGGGCAAAATCACATCAGCCATCTAATGGCTTTTCAGTTCTTTCATCTTGCTTGTGCTTTGGTTGTTTGTTTATTTCTATATTAGAATATTTCTCATGTTTTATGAGGGAATGAACAATGGTTTACTCTAACTTTCTGACCATGTTCTCTATGGGCCTGGCCTTTTTGTTTGTTACACTATTAGTTGCACCTTTGCTTTACTTCTGATTGTTTACAGTATTTCAGCAGCAGAATAGAGGAATCTGATTTAATCTTCATTACAGAGAAGAGAAGCTTCAATGGGAGGGAAGGAAATTGAAAGAAATAATACATGACTTGCTCATCTAAGCATAATGGAGGCTGTATTTACAAAATAGCGTTACTATCTATATTAAATCCTAAACAAATTACTGTTTCATCAGAAGTGGAGGAAAGTTTAAACTGAATTAAATTGAAGTTTACCTGAAACCTTCTACAGTTTTTAGCAAAAGCTGCTTGAAGACATAAATTCCAGGACAGCTAGTGGGCTTGTGGTTATGGTCCTGCTACACAGATACTTAACAGCTGAGTGCTTGTTAAGTCAGCCCTAATTTTTTGAGTTCCTGGAACAGAGTAATGCCCACATAGGGAATCAAATCTCCCTAACAGGACAGCCAATTGCTGTCTGTTGAAAACAGGATTTGCAAGGGTTCTTGCAGTGGTCTCTTCAGCTGGATCCAGAGCAACTCTTTCACTGCTTTTATTTTCAGTACTTATAATCTATTTGTCCAGTGGACCTTTGTGACCACCTACACACATACAATTCATTTCTATTGTTACATACTAGCTATCTACAAAACATCTCTTAAGCAAGATAACTACATACAAAATATTGTTGTACTAAGTTTTTCTATAGGAACAGTTTCTACTGACTATTTAAAAATGTCTTTTATATATCCAGTCTGATCACTCTGTGTCAGGAATGGCCTAGGGTAGTCTTTGGGACACTACACATGAAGATAATCAATGAATGTAAGCACTTAAATTCCTTACTTAAATTTCATAACACTTGCCAGTCCCGTCTGGATTGTAGGAAATCTGGAATCCTTTCTTACAAATCAGACTGGAGTAAGTTATTCGCTCACATTATGCCAAAGAAGTAGTAATATTAGCCAGAAAATACTGAACACCAAGTAGGTAGGCATCCAGTAATAGGATGCCAAAAGGTTTGGAAACAATTTTCATTATTAAAAGGTAAATAATAAATGTCTCAAAGCTACCAAACAAATCTAGAAGAAAATTTCTCTTCTTTCCACTCTTAAACTATGTATTTTAAGAAAGATATCATAGCAACATGAATATTTATCACAAAGTCTTCCCAAAATTTTATAGAAATTGATAGAATTTTAATTTTAAGCAGTAGCAATATCATGTTGTGGTCACTAATATAAAAATCATAATTACTCCATAAAGCTGATCTCATAGTTTTTGAGAGCAAGGTGCATTGTTACTGAAAAAAAAAAAAAAACCAAAAAACCAAAAAAACCCACTGAGGACAGCTAGCTAATTGGTTCTGAGCTGAAAAGTCCTCAAATGTATACTGAAGAATAAAGTAATCTGATATTATGAAGGACAGTAGATTTGTTGTAGTTTAACTCCAGCTGGCAACTAAGTACCACACAGATTCTTGCTCACTCCCTACCAGTGGGATGGAGGAGAGAATCACGTTAAAAGTGAGAAAACTCATGGTTTGAGATAAAAACAATTTAATAATTGAAATAAAATTAAAATAATAATTAAATAATAATAATAGTAATAATAGAATATACAAATGAGTGATACACAATGCAACTGCTCACCACCCGCCAACTGATGCCCAACTCGCTCCTGGCTGTCAATTTCAGACAAGAGAAAATCCTGAAACTCTAATCCCAAAAGAGAGAGAGTCTCCCAGCCAAACCTTGTCTGTATACTGAGCATGATGTTACATAATGCAGAATATTACATTGGCCAATTTGGGTCCATTGTTCTTGCTATGCTTCTCCCTCACCTTCTTCTGCACCTGCAGACTAGCAAAGCATGGGAACTTGAAAAGCCCTTGGTTTCCTAGAAACAACTAAAAGCTTCAGTATGTTATCAACTTTCTTCCTATACCAAATCCCACATTGAATTTTTTTTTTTTTAGCTCTTAAAAAAAAAAAATAATAATAATAAAAAAAATTAGCTCTACCCTAGCTAAAACCAAAACAGGATTAAATTTTCATTTTGGGATAAAAAAAATAAAAGTTGACAAAATTAACAGGATTATGCACATGTAAATGCAATCAAATAATCATAAAATACATTTCTATATATTGTATGTAAAGTTATATTTAAAACAAAGAATAACCCAAATCAATTAAAAATGTGTATAACCAAATTTATTATTATGTCATTTCTATGGTGAAGGCCACTCAGTGCTCTTGGACTAAATAATACTGTTACACTGTGGCAGTGTTATTTCTTCCACCACTTACACATTATTATAGTTACTATACATTTGAATTAATTCAATAAATATGTTGTATATAATTTACCATCTATGAAATGCAGTAGTGTTTTGTTTGGTTTTGGTTTTATTTTTCTTATTAACTCTTTCTTCATTACTAAATTAAAGGGTACAAATATTACATCTAAGAGAAAAAAATATCAGGCTGGACAGTCTGAATTCCTTAAGGTAGATAATTTGTACCCATGACATACCAGAGAACAAAGAGAAAGGCTAGACAACCTAACATTGGTTACTAGCACTGTTTTAAAGTGTGTGGAAATGTAAACCTGGTCCTTATCTCAAGATGCTGCTTTTTTGGAATAACTATTCTTTTGCTTTTAGAGACAATACTATTTCACAGAGCACAAAAGAATAATTTATTTTTTATAGATTCTGTGTCCATTCCTGGAATCTCAAAGTGATCAAACATGAAGAATATGTAAATGTCCTTCTTGTCTCTAAGATGGCTGCTTACTCCCTACTAAAGGCAAAATTTTCAATTTCTTTTATTTCTCTCTCCCTCTCTCTTTCCCAGTTATATGGCAAGTGATTTCCACTGCGAAGTCAAAACAGTAGAACTTTACACAGGCATTGAAATGCAGCTCAAATCAAAGAGATGAGATAAAAAGTTCAACTTGCATTCTCTTTGATCCAACTTTGATTCTTTTTGGTTTAAGAAGTGTGATGAAAGGAAACATGTACAAGGTATTAACCAGGCATTCAGCTTTGTTAAGCAAAACCACCTTTTTCTTATGCTTCCATTTCTTACCTTTTTAATTATGGCCTGAACTAAAACTTGCTGCAGCCAATGAATATGTTTTGTGGACTTTCAATCAGACCGTAGGATAGCAAAGGAATGTTTTCCTAGTTGTTTTTCCTAACTAATTTTGGTGTGTCCTTGTATTTTTCTGTCTTTTGGTTTGTCAGATATTCTCGATCTGGTCCAGCTATATTTTCATTCATATTCCAAACGGGAGAAGGGGGAGTAAAAACAGCACATAAAATGTAAATATAAAACATTTCAAGTATAAACACAAAAAATAAATGAGAAAAAAACATACAAACACTATACACAATCTATTTGGTGTTGTTTGATATGGTATGAAGCATTCACAGATAATGAAGAATTTAATTAGGATTTCAAGCTTACTCTGAAGTTTTATATTTAACTGGATCTCACTATGTGGTTCTATATAAAAACTGTTTGGGGAAGTTAAAACCTGTCAACATACACTCAGGTGGCAAAAGTTCAAGGCACAACAAATGTTCCCTTTTATTTCCTTTTAAAAAGCTCCATTAGAATAAAGTATTATCTTTCAAAAGTTTTTAAGCTTGTTGGCTCTGCAACAGACATTTTTAAGAACACACTTAAAGTAGATGAGATTTCTCTTTGCTTTGAAACACTGTTCCTAAATATGGCATAACATTCTCTGTACTCTTTCATTCTGCAGGGCATCTTTGCTAAAATGAACCTACTGAATACTTCTCAGTTGTTATTTCCCCTCTGATTATCACCTGACATATTACCTGATATTAGCTAGATAGCTTAGAAATGATCAGGAGTGAAAATATGGTTTAACCTTCAAGGCATAAAAGCACATAACTGTGCTTTTTGGATGGCAGTATTTAAGCACACTTTTATTACATTTGTCTCTAGAGATTAAAATATAAAAGAGTAAAGGTATCATATTATCTACTATTCCTATATTGTATTCTAGTCTTCTCTTTCCTTTCCCCTTGATAAGGTAGACAGATGTACAGAGATTACAGAAGCCTAAATTAAATCATTTTATTGCTCCTCCTCACTGAAATAAAGGATGCCATGATAACAGCCTATTATCTTTTACATTATTGCAATTATTCTTATAGAAAATACTGTACAAGTCTGGGAAAATTTTGTTTGTTTGTTTTGATTTTGATTATCAATATAGATTTTGAAGCCTTTTTTATTTCAATGTGCAGTAAAAATTATTCATAAACAGTCATCAGGAAGGATTCAACAAAGCATATGCTAGTAGATTCAAAATTAAACAGACTTACTACAAGGGAAAAAATCAATAAACATTAAAGTTCATAGTTTTATATATTAAAAAAAAAACAGAAGTAAACATATGTTAGGGTATACTTCTAAGTGCAGTTGTATCAAGAAAAATGTAAGTCACTAGGCAGAATACACAAACAGGACAAAATTCGCATCCTGATTTATTTTCTGATAATTTTATGTCCAAATAGGATCAATGTGAAACAACATAAGGCACATCTCAACAGAAAATACAGTATAACCTAATATCATAGAGGCTGAATATATTTATTTATCCAAAACTTAACAAATTTAGTGCAATTAAACTACTTCCACTGTGGAGATGAGAATACAGACAGAAAGATTTGGGCTATCAATGTCAAATTATACTGTGGGATTTTGGTTTCCCAAATGGAAGTTCAGATCAGCCAAGATGCTGAACACCTCAATGGTCAGTCAGCAAATTTAGTGTATGGCTGCATTAAGACATTAATTAGAAAGTGCTGAGGAAAAGGACAAGGTGTAAATTATGATTCTCAAGCACTTTATCTAGAACTACAGAGAGGTACTTCTTTCTGGTTTGGGTTACAAATCTAAAAGCAGACCTATACTTTTAAAAAATTTGTTTTACAGAGAACTTAATTAGGTTTGCACAGCAACAGAAGGAAGCTAAGCTGTGCTTATCTTTCATATAATATCCAAGTAACGAGAAGAAGTGCACACAGGATCACAGATATGCAATTGCTGTCTGTCTTGTAGAGAATTTAAAACTCCTCTTTAACACTGGTTAAAACTTTCCACAACACTGGTTAACTTTCCCCATAGCAGCCCTCATAGTGCTGCGCTTTGTATTTGTAGCTAGAAAGGTGTTGAAAACACACCTGTCAGCAATAGCTGAGCAGTGTTTGCACAGCATCAAGGCTGTCTTTCCAATCCACCTCACCCCAAAGGACAGTAGTCTGCAAATGGGTAAGAGGCTGGGAGGGGGCACAGCCAGAAGAGCTGACCCAAACTGACCAAAGGGTAGTAAAGTTCTGCTTTCCAAGAAGTAGCTGTATGTTGCCTATTGATGGGAAGTAGAGATTTACTTTTTTCTTTGTTCTGCATGCAGACTTTACTTCTCTTCAGTAACATGCCTTTATCTCAAACCATTTTTTCATCTTACTTTCTCCCCGTGTCCTACTGAGGTCAAGGTTAATCCACCACACTGTCGCTTAAGGTGAGACGAAACTCATTCCAGTAGTTTCTATTTGTCTCTTCTGGCCATGAGAGGTAACCTAGGATGATTTAGTAAACTATAACATATATATTTGTTCAAACAAATGTTTTTTGGTTTTTGTTTTTCCTAAATAATTCAAAAGCTTTTTTAAAATATAAGCAATATTTCAGCCTTCTTGCTTTCTTTTTAACTTAAATGAAAACAAAGAAAAATAGACCATTTAACTTTGAAAAATGCAATTATTTGGATAACTATTTTTAAGTTCAAGATTTTAATTCAAATAATATTGATTCTTTTTTTTAAATTATTATTTAATGCAGCTCAGTATGAGTATCTTATGAGAACTGATGCAGTTTTTCAGTAACTGAGGCTGTATGTACAGAACAACAAAATCCTCTTAGGAAAAAGTTAAGAAATAGATGTTTCCAATATATTTGTCCATCCATCATTATGCAAGGTTTTTCAAGAAAAGGTCATCTTCTACAGATAAATCATTGATATTGTCCATATAACTAAATAATATCCGCATTATAATATTAGGTTCATATTTGCTTTTACATAACTATTTTTTTTTTAACAGTGCAAGAAGTTTGCCAAACAGAACAATATCTACCACATTTGATCTCATGAAAGTTTCTTCCCTGAAAAGAGGTACAATAATAAAACAACTAAAAGGAAAAGGAATGAGATATTTTTGTTTCTTCTTCAATAATATTGCATGTTATATAAAAGCAGGGGTATGGAGGTTTTTTTGGTTTTTAAAGTAATACCTTGTTTCTGATAAAACAGAGTGTTAGCTCATGCTACAAGGAGAAATATCAAGAGTTTTGAACGATAATAATGCACACCCTTATAAAGTGTTGGGTTTTTTTTTTTTTGTACATTCTCTTTTCTTCTGAACTGTAGGACAAGCAAAAAAACAAAACCACCAAAATCCCAACAACAACAACAACAACAAAAACAACAAAAAACCCCAACCAAACCATCAGGTACTAGTTTTGGTTGAGATAGAGTTACTTTTCTTCATAGTAGCTAGTATGGGGCTATGGTTTAGATTGTGACCAGAACATTGTTAGCAGCACTCTGATGTTTTAGTTGTTGCTGAGCAGTACTTACACAGAGCCAAGGCATTTCCTGTTTCCCACAGCCCCACCAGCAAGGGGGGTGGGGGTGCACAAGAGGTTGAGAGGGGACACAGCTGGGACAGCTGACGCAAACTGACCAAGGGGATATTCCAAACTGCATGACATCATGCTCAGCATATAAAACTAGGGGAAGAAGAAGGAAGGTGGAGACTTTCAGAGTTCTAATGTTTGTCTTCCCAAGTAACTATTATGTGTGATGAGGCTCTGCTTTCACGGAGGTGGCTGAAGACCTGCCTGCTGATGAGAAGTAGTGAATGAATTCCTTCTTATGCTTTGCTTGTGCAAGCGTTTTTTTTCCCTATTAAACTGTCTTTATCTCAAGCCATAATTTGTCACCATTCTCTTCTCCACCTGACATTGCACACCTGAGTCATTGTCATGTTACTATTAATTCAAACTCACTTAGACTGTTTTAAATTTCCCCTTTTACTTTATATGATGTTATTTTACATGAAGAAAGTACCCAAGCTCTAATAAGAGTCAATATAGTTACAAGACTAGCTTTTCATTTCATATTCAACTGGATTATTTGCCTTAGCTTGCATGGTCTTGTGTCATTTAAGATGTCCTAGGGTATAGGGGAACTCTGTCTGGGATGACAAATAAAGCACCTATAAAATAATCATGGTCTCTAATTATGTGAAGTTCAAGTTTGAAACATCTGAGCATTTCAAGTGGTACTAAGACATCAAGATTTAAGCACCTGGATTTCACCCCTAGTTTACATTTAGACATTTAAATTGGAAAATTCTGGAGGCGAATTCTACACTTAGTATTTATTTTCTTTTTGTAAAAAATAATAATTAGGTGATTCTTTCCACTTGAACCCCTTAGAAATAATTTAAATTCATTAATAAATATGTATGCATGAATTTACTCTCCCTCGGGATCTTTGCAATTTAGCAATAAATAAATATTCATAGTATTGCTCTCCCTTTCTTAAAGGATGACGCCTGACAGTAAAACACATTTATGTTTAATGGAATACATGCCCTAAATGACTCTAGTTCAAGAAATGGATTGTTCAAGAGTACAGCTGCTATCCTTTAAGCTGTTAATTTCTCAAGGTTATAAAATGATAAGAATTATATGGTAATTGTCTTTTTAGAGTATTCTAGGTATTGTATTTGAAAAACTGCTTGGTTTCCAGAATGTAATAGATGTTTATGTGGATCATTTTAATTGCAAATAAATTATACATATACCAGTGTTGGGGCCTAAAGCTGTACTGTGTGAGTGTGCAGAGTTAGAGAGTCTTAGTTTGATTATGTGAGCTATGTGAGCTATGTGAGGAACATCTCTATGGTTGAAGTTCTTTTGGAGTAATGCAGAAGTCAGACAAAGGCTGGAGGCTGAACCTTATTTGAATTTGAGCATTTTAGTATCCAATCAGAAGAATGCTTTATGTGCATTGTCCAGTCGCTTTGTGGCTCTGCCTCACGATCATGTGTGCCGAACACAGAAGGGTATATAACAAGCAGCTTTCTGATAATAAAGTGGATTGAACTTGCATTTTACAGATGTGCGTCTGGTTCATTTCTCGCTCGCACAGAATGCCCGTCACATACCATGTTTGCTTAGGAATAGGAAAATGCAATCTGTGTTAATGCTTTGTTGTTTAATGTGTATGATTGTATTGGGTTTGCATGGCAAGGTTTTCTTAGCGGGGCGGGGACATAGGGATGGCTTCTGTGAGAGAAGCTTCCAGAAGCTTCCCCCATGTCCGACCCAACACAGCCAATGCCAGCCGGCTACAAGAATGGACCCGCCTCTGGCCAAGTCCGAGCCAATCAGTAACACCTCTGTGATAACATAATTAAGAAAAAAAAAAGGAAGAGAGGGAAAAAAAAAGCTGCACACTTTGCAGCTGGAGAGAGGAGTGAGAAGATGTAAGAGAAAACAACTCTGCAGACACCAAGATCAGTAAAGAAGGAGAGGGAGGAGGTGCTCCAGGCACTGGAGCAGAGATTCCCCTGCAGCCTGTGGTGAAGACCATGGTGAGGCAGGCTGTCCTTCTGCAGCCCGTGGAGAGGTCTATGGTGGAGCAGATGACCACCTGTAGCCCGTGGAGGACCCCACACTGGAACAGGTGGATGCCCAAAGGAGGCTGTGACCCTGTGGGAAGCCCACCCTGGAGCAGGTTCCTGTCAGGGGTTAAGATCAGTTCATCACACATTGTTTCTGCCACTTCTTCCTCCTCAGGGGGAGGACTCCTTCCCCCACACTACTGTGGGGTCCCTCTCACAGGAGACAGTCCTCCATGAACTTCTCCAAGGTGAGTCCTTCACATGACTGACAGTTCTTCATGAACTACTCCAGCCTGGGTACATTCCATGGTGTGCAGTCCTTCAGGAAGGGACTGCTCCAGTGTAGGTCCCCCACAGGGTCACAAGTCCTGCCAGAAAAACTGCTCCAGCATGGACTCCTCTCTCCATGGGGGCCACAGGTCCTGACAGGACCCTGCTGCAGCATAAGCTTCCCACAGCCTTCTTCAGGCATCTACCTGCTCCGGCATGGGGTTCTTCATGGGCTGCAGGTGGTCATCTGCTCCACCATTGACCTCCATGGACTGCAGGGGGACAGCGTGCCTCACCATGGTCTTCACACTTTGTAGGGGAATCTCTGCTCTGGTGCGTGGAGCACCTCCTCCACTTCCTTATTCCCTGACCTTGGTGTCTACAGAGTTGTTCTTCTTACACTTTCTCACTCCTCTATTCAGCTACCATTGCTCAGGGTTATGTTTTGGGGTTTTTTTTATTTGTTTCTTCCCTTTTTAAAATATGTTATCACAGAGACACTACCACCGTTCCTTATGGGGTCAGCCTTGGCCAGCACTGGGTCCATCCTGGAGCTAGCTGGCATTGGCTGTATTGGACATACGGGAAGCTTCTGGCAACTTCTCACAGAAACCACTTTTGCGGCCTCACCGCTACTAAAATCTTGCCACATAAACCCAATAAAAGAGTATAGAGGGCCCTCACCTAGGGAAGAGTTAGAAAGTAATTTAATATGAAGAGAGAAAAGATGGCACTGAATAGACACAGGGCATAACCAGAGAAGCACACTGACCAACTCCTGCTTGCACATGAACCTTTATTCCCTTTTCCCTCTATTTCTCACAGTTGTTCCTCTGCAAATCATCTAAAACCCTCCTTTTCCCTGCTTTTATTTTCTCCCATAAACATCCCATAATGAGTCCTGTGCAGTCCCAAAATGTGCTTCCCCTACATTTTACAATGGGTCCCAGACCCCTAAGCTGAAACCCCCATTAGTCCAAAAGGTGTTCTGTAAAACCTCTCCTCTTGACTCTTTCTGATGGGTTTCACACTTAGACACTGGGGCTGAGGATCTCCTGGAACAGCCCTGAAAAGTGCTTGGACAGGATGTCCATTCCTCTGCGTCCTCAGTTTGGGTTCTTGTTTGCCAGTGTGCCTCTCTGTGCTTCTCTGAACTTGTGAAGATGGGCCTTTGATGGAGTGGTGGCCCCTGTGATGGGCCTGAGAATAGCTATGCAGAGTTTCTCATCTGCCATGGTCCCTCTGTGTTCCTTTGTGGGTGTGGAGAAAAGATATATTCATCACATAATCTACCAACTATGTTTCTATAAAAACAAATTTTCTATTTCACTTTAAATTTTTTAAAAAATAAAGCTTGTTCCACAAAAACCCCATCTTTTGACCAGATCTGTATATAAATTATTATTTTGGGATATTATCTGAAAGCTGAATTTATTCTGAAGATTCCTTTGGACACTGAAGTGAATGGCAACAGAGACAGTAATTAGTAGACTCTATATCACCACTTTTGACAGTCTGAAGCATGACTCAAACATTGTTAGAAGCCTCAAGGACTAGGAGAAATAAATCCTATCTAATAAAAGAAAAGCCAGTGTAGATAGCAGCTGTGGAAAAACATATATATAAAGACTTATTTCAATTAGAGTTGCACAGATTAAAGTGGAAAACATTGGGTGTCTTGTAGTTGAAAAAGATATGAGCTTATACAACCTCGGTCTCTTGTGAAGAACTAAAGATAACTGAAAAGCAAATTTCCAAGGGAAACATCTGTAGTAGAACCTCCAAGGATTCAATTTTGAGACTTCAGACTGTATTTCTAAAATGGTAAAATTAGTAGTACCTCATCAAATAAACAGAGATTAAAAACTTAATAGAAAATATGTGGATTGACACAGATTGATCTGATGAGTGAAGGACACCTGTAGTTCTGTCTTGATGCACTCACTGGGAGATCATTGCAGTAGCTTTTATCATTTTGCAGATCTACCACATCAATAATATTTTATTTTACCAAGTCACATTTGAGAAAGTAATGATGTCAATATAAAAATTTAATTAGAAAAAAAACTGCGATCAAAATGTTAGAACTAGTTGGATACATTTTATGATCATGAACAGAAAGCACTATTTTTTTTAGCATTTGATTAATTAGACCCTTATACATTAGAAGTCATGATGATAGACAGATTTGAACTTACACTCTGTTCTACTCTGTTTAAAAAATAAGTAGACATGAAATACATCCCATCCAGTGCTATGCCTCTTGGAACCAAAGGATTGCCTCTGCCTATGGCATGATTACTTACCCTTGCTCATCGAAGGAAGCTTTTTAAATCTGAGAGCTTATTTTTCTTAGGAAAAAAAAAAAAAAAAAAAAAAAAAAAAAAAAAAAAAAGAATAATGTTAAAGAAAGAAGGAAAAAGTCTTTCCAAAGGCAGCAAAAATGCAAAACATGTTTAGTGGGTCTACGGATATGTATACATTTCCATAAACCATGTTGAAGAATAATAGCAGCATCAAACCATTGTTTCACAATAACAAATTTTGGTCACTAGCCAATCTAATCAGGTATATTTTAAAAATACATATTTATTATTTAGGTAATTATTCTTAAAAAGGAATTAAACATTGTGTAGATAATGTCATTTGTGCAAGAGGGAATAGAACTTACTTGTTGTCACCTTAGTCCAATATTGATATCACTCATGAGGTCTAAATCCTTGAGCGCGAACAGAACACACTGACCAACATGGAAAACTCAAGATATGGAGTTAGGGACGCCTCATGTGTGAACAGATCATGAGACTGACTGTAGTATTGTTGGTTTGTAACCATAAAAGTTGTACTTTAGAAAGTTTCTCTAGAAAATGTCAGCTAGGAGTCAGCTCAGAAAGTTCCTCATTTGCACTTCCAGCTGTTATTCATAGCTTTCAGCTATGACTGGTGATTGACCATGTTAGTATTTCATTCTATTTCAAATAAAATCAGATTCATCTAAACTACTGCAGAAATGAGTTGCAGCTCTGCCTGAGGGAATACAAACTTGTATGTGCATATATGCCAAGCATCAGACAGGATAAGATATTAATGGAAAAGATTTTCCTTTCATGTTCCACTTGTCCTAACTTACTTGTCTAGTGCTTAAGGCACTCACTACAGGGGAAGAAAATATTTGCAGTGAGTATGTGTATTTCATTCAATATGAAATAAAATATTGATAGATAGATAGATAGATAGATAGATAGATAGATAGATAGATACATACATACATACATACATACATATATACATACATACATACACAGATAGAGCAAACTATTGTTTATTTAAGAGTAGTCCAGGAAGACAGACTACTTTGTCCAAGTGAATACCCAGAACACAAAGTTTAGGAGTCTCACTCTCACTTACTTTCCAAGGACTTCTTTTCAATCTTTGCCGTAGGTGTGAAATACAATTACTTTAATGGCAGAGACTTTTCATCCTGCTTTGTTTTACCTAGAGTGGTTTATGGACTAGTGCTTAAAGTAAAGTGGTAAGACGGTGGAGTTTTAAGACGAGAAAATATTTAGTAGATCTCCTCTGTTCTCAATAGTTCTGTAATCTGTGAGGCATTTTATGAAAGAAATAAATATTGGTTTTGTTTGTTTGCTTACAGAGAAAAAAAGTGCTTCTTTGGAAGAAGGGACTTAAAAGGCAAATTCTCAATGGATATTAGGTACAAGTTGGCTAGAATTATACGGAGAGCTTTAAATTCAATTTAGCAGAGAGACAGGATGGAGTTTTGAGCACCAGAGAAGAGCCGGGGGCTGCTTATAGGATTTAACAAGGAAAAACAATTGTGAAATGCCTCAAGGTATTTGAGCATGTTCCTCTAAAAAAGTTACACGGTCACTGAAGTACCTCTGTACCGATGCATGCAGTGTGAGTAACAAAGAGGAAGAGCTGGAAGCCACTGCACAGCTAGAAAGCTATAATTTCCTAATCCAGGTGACAGACAACCCCACCAGAAAAAAATTATTTCTGAGACTGCTGCTCACCAACACAGATGGACTAGTTAAGAGAAGTCAAGATTGGTGGCAGCTTGGGTTGCAGTGATCATACCTTGGTGGAATTTACAATTTTGAGTTATATGGGCCAGGTGAAGAATAAAGTCAAGAACTTGAATTTTCAGAGAGTGAACTTTCAGTTGTTTAAGGAATTAGTATGAGACCCTCTGGGAAACTACCCTCGAGGATAAAGGAGCTGAATAGACCTGTCAGTTCTATAAGGACATTTTTTGTAGAGCAAAAGATCTCTAATAAAATAATTAATAATATATATAATTATAAATTATAAAATTAAAGTATTAAAATTACTTTAAAAATTAAAATATAATATTAATATAAAGATAATAGCATAAATACACATGATAAAATAGCAGGTCAGTTATTTGTGAATATTTTCTTTTTTTATTAGAGCTGAATAGTATTTTCTACTTACCTACAAGGAAAACATACAGATCGACTGACTAATATCATCCTTCCTAAGTATTAACTAGATAGTGTTTTTACAGTATGATACCGGAAAATGGCATTATGAGGTTTTGCAGGATTAAGAAGCAATGATATATGATAGCAAAAAGTTACAGCTTTTGCTAATGTCATGTCTACTGGTTCATTCTTTAACACTAAGGGAAATAAATCACCACAGTGCATGGTATTTCTGATTCCACACTAAGCAGCAGAAGGATCTCAGGAGGGCATGGTAAAAATGAGGGTTAGCTAGATTGTAGAGAACTAGTTTATGGTGACCTATATGCAAATATAGCTTTTGAGATAAAGACCTTATTCCTTCACATTTTCTGCTTCCCTTTATATAGTGCTGCCAGTAAATAAGATACTTCAGAGTTCAATGATATTTCAGAATTGTGGGTTGGGGGGATTTTTTTTTTTTTTTTTTTTTTTTTTTTAATCAGCTGGACTTCATTCTGCAAGGCTCAGAAACAGGAGAGTCATGTAAGTGCATGTTACAGTGCAACATCATGCACCAGTACAAAAAAAAAAAATTTAATGAACAGAGGCTAGAATCATGCTTAACTTCTTGGACTTTCAGCACAATTCCTCAAGAGTACATGCATTCTTAGAGTGCTTTTTACGCTTCTTAGCTAAAACGTTAATTCGACATTTAAGAATCTTAAGGATGGATCACAGAAGGGAGGAAATTTGAATTTACACCACTAGATGCTAGGGGTTTTTTGGCAAATGTAGTCATCTTGGAAAATATTTTGAAACAACACAAACTTAAGCAGCATATAAAAAGTGGACTCAGAAGCAGGAAAATCATAGAATCATAGTGGTTGGAAAAGACCTTTAAGATCATTGAGTCCAACCATAAACCTAACATTACAAAACACACCTTTAAACTATGTCCCCAAGAACCTCGTCTACCCATCTTTTAAATACCACCAGGGAAGGTGACTCCACCACCTCCCTGGGCAGCCTGTTCCAATGCTTGACTACCCTTTTGGTGAAAAAATTTTTCCTAATATCCTGGCAGCTTGAATTACGTTAGTCTACTCAGGGATAATTGAATACATGTTTATCACAAGTGCCTTTTCTTAATTTTCTTTGTTGCAAAATGTATCTAAACTCACACTGTGTAGCTGCTAGCGATTTCAAGGAGAAGATATATTCATTCAGCTGTAATATTCATTTCAACATCTGCAGAACTATCACTTGTGTTCATTTCCACGGGATAAGCAACTCCAGCATTGGCATAAATACCAGTGTCAAGTGCTGGCTGTTGAGTTTATGCCTCTAGCCAAACTATACATCTATAAATGAACAGGAAGGTTTTTGCTGACAGAAATCTCTTATTTGTCAGTATCATTCAACTAATTCAGCACAAATGTCATAATTTCTCATTTAATGCTTTGATTGTTTTGTTGTTTTTTTTTTTTTCTCCACTTATTTCTGTATTATATGTTTTGATGTGGGTCTGTGCACCCAATTTGTCTTAATTGTCTATTTGTTTAGTATCCTAAATATCTATGCTGTGGGGAATATGCAGTTTTTCTTCATGAATTTCAAATTGAGAAATCATTCTTTGCAGCCAGCTGAATGCTTACTTAATAGTGAAGTGGACATTAGACTTGCTTGACATCTTGGATTCCTCCAGGCTATAACCTACATATTTCACTTGTAATAGATATCACCACTTCTATAGTAGCTAAACTCAATAGGACTTATCTATTCATTTAACTATTAATCATTAATTAATAGATTTTTTCCCCTTCTGTAAAAAAAATGGGTTACTACCAGTTTATTCTTATTTCATCTTATTAACACACTCCTTAAATGTGACTTATTTGGCATATTTTCACTTAATAGATTGCAGTAGCCAAAATATCTCAGTAAGTGTTGTTATTACAGGTGTTCTGAGTAATTTTGGATGCATATATAGTTACACTGTACTTGGAGATCAAATTCTCTGTTTTTGTCCTAAGCCAGTGATGCCCCTGAACCTCTGTTTGAGTGCATTCCCATAGCTCCAAGCCAAAGTTATTAGTTATATTTAGTAAGTATGCACTTCATTGCTAACAGGATGTTTGAGGACAGGTTTAGGAACACCAAATCCTGTGCTGATTTCTGGTTCAGAGGATGATAGACAAGTTTCCAAGTGCATGCCACGGAGATAATATTAAAAAAAAAAAAAAAAATTAGTTCTTTTTCCTCTCAGGCCCTGTTTGAATTTCATTTCCATCTCAGTTCTGCAGTTTTCTATATTCAGACCTAAGTACCAACTTCTAACACAAGGAAGCAAACTCTGCTTCCCTGCCACTCAGAATTGTCCGTAACCCAGTCCTTGTAACAGATTTCTGAATCTCTTCTTGATTCCCATAATATGGGGATCTTAGGAGAGGCTGAAAGGTAAACCTGATGTATTCTGCTTCCTGTGGCAAGAAGACAAAGAAAAAGTAGCTAATCTTGAAATTTTTTTTTTGGTTTTAAACATTGGTCTTGTATTACTAAGCAGTTAATCAGAGTTGAGGAAAACAAAGAAAGCAGGATCTCAGGTTCATAGCAAATTTTTATAATGCTCTTTCAGTCCAAATCAAACTACTATTCAGATCACTAATCTGTTTTCTTCCTTCTAAAATGACCAAGTCTATAAATCTTGGAATGATCATATTAAGAAGAAAGTATATGGCCTTGGGGTTCATCAGGTTGCACCATGAACCACAATGCCATGAGATCCTTCTGTAAGTGTAAGTCTTTCATTCCTCATAAAATTTCATTCCTTTTTATAGCAATAGTTAATGTGTGGATTTCTAAAATATATATACAGGAATAAACAAACAAACAAACAAACAAACAAATAAATAAATAAATAAATAAATAAATAAATAAATAAATAAATATATATAAGTTCTGAAATATCTAAAATTTTGCAAGAACATGTCAGAATTGAAATGTTTCATTAATATAATACACTGAGGAGTGGGTTATATAGTACCAATACATATTTTTTTTGGTTTTCTGTGCACATCTATTTTTAGTGGAAAATTGAGTGTATTTGATATGTATCTGTGAAAAAAAAAAATTACCACACCAAGTGTTTTTTAAAACACTTATCCAATGCCATAACATATCTGGATCTACTATAGATGTAATTTTCTATGTATAGTTTGAAAGTTCAAATCAAAGTCAAGTGAGAAGATTGCTAAGAAAAGATTGCTAAGAAAAATATAAATATATATATATCTTGGAATTAAATTGTTGTTCATGACTGATATTCTACCATTCAGAAAAAACATATTGAACACTGTTTGATGTAATGTATCTACATAAGGTATGATTCTCTATAGGTGTTACTAAACCTGGCTATGTTTCCAAGCATTCTGGTCCAAAAGCACATGCTTACCACCTTCTCATTCCATGCCTTCCTTGTAATTTTATTCTTCAATTCTAAGAAGCCTGAGAATGTAGATAGAGCCAGCATACACCAATGCAGAAGTATGAATGTGTTATTAAACTTGTCTCTTAAAGGAAAATAATTTCATCTCTGGAAGTTACTAGGTCAGATCATACAGCTGAATAAAAAACTTATCTGCATTAATAGTATTATTTACCATTTGCTTTTAGCTACACATTGTCTCAGTTCTTTACATATCCATGTCATGTAATTTCTTTCTTGCAGCTGCCATATGACAGCAGTGGTGCAATGGTTAGGGAATTTTACAAGTTTGTTTTATAGAAGCTCACTTATTAGTAGCTCTATAAATGAAACACAGATATATAATATTAAAATAGAATGTTATTTAATTATTTATTTATCTGGAAAACTAATACAGTTTATAGGTAATTAGATCTCAAAATGTTCATTTTGGTGTGCTTTACTTGAGCTGACACAGTTACTTTGATTTTCATTCACTAAAGATCTTTTTCATTCCATAGTATCTCTGAAGCATTAATAATTAATATTTAGTTAGTGAAATATAGAAGGGATGTAACATTGAAGTCATTACTTCTTCAGATATTCTGTGTTCCAAGACATAGAAAACCAACAACCCAACAACAAAATCAAATAAATAAATACATAGAAAATAAAATTAAGCTATAGAACCTTCTAATAATAGTTATTATTTTAAATGCAGTCTATTTTTTCCTACTTTTATTGAACAGATGTTATATACATATACTATCAAAGATATTATTCTCAACTAAGGTATCCTTCACTTCATAACTTGACAGATGATCTTAATATCAATGTCATATGGGGGAAAAATATCTCCAAACCACCAGAAAAGCAGTGTAAATGTTTAAATATGCCCAGCTGAAATCCAAGACTGCACAAATGTCAAAATCAACAAATTGTTGTTGAATTTCCATTGGGAAAAAAAATCTATTATAATTCCATTCCATTACAGAGTAACAATGGAAAGTTTTTAAGTACTAGCTTATCTTAAAGAATGACAAGATCATATTAAAAAAAAAAAAAAAAAAAACTATTTTTGTGTGAAAAGCAATATCAAACTTATTTTTGTTAACATACTACTTGTTTTGATATATTTTAATGCTTTTTAATTGCATTGCATGTAAATGATAGATAATGCATATTAAAATACCCAAAGATATTTTACATGTTTCGTTGCTCTTATATACTTTCTTAGAAACTGATGCTAAGTAAGTTGAATGTAAATGTGACTCATGCTTTATGATTTTCTTTTTTTCTTCCCTTTTATTTGTTCTCATTCTGAATGTCATTAGTCTAGGTTTTCTTCAAGAAACTAGCAACAAATCTCAGGCAATTATTTTTTAATAGTTCCCACTGTGTGCATACATAGACCCAAAGTTATAGTTCCTGTAAGTCTCATCCTGTTGAATACTATTTATATAAGTACTGCCTCTTCAGAAGTTATTTTTGTAGCCTAATTATTGCAATTTGTCACAGGAAAAGTTCATCTGCCAATGTAGTTGCTCAAACTGACTTTAAAATCAGAGGCTGTCATATATGTAAAAATCTCCTTTCCACACTTAATTTGGAGTTCAAAAGTCTGTACTTTTGTTTGCAGGAAAAAAAAATGCTGTTTTCTTATATTCTTCAAGGACAAATCTGCATATATGTTTCAAGAATTTTTTTCATGCTATAAATAAGTGTTCTACCTCTGTTTCACAATGCCACCTGTCATAAATGGATGTCTGTACTCTCTTGCAGGTCTTGTGCATTAGGAATTTAGAGAGATTCCATTTGACCCCTTCAAGTAGAAGTATGATTTTGTTTTTCTTTTTGTAATTTTCATTCTACTTATAAGTAGCTATAATATGAGTTCAACACTAAGCAACACATTAGCTCTACTGATTTCTTCTAAGATTATAACCTGAAAAAAGTTGTAATGAACAGGACTAATTTCTTAGTCAATAAATAAATCAAAGATTACCTAATTTAAAAAAAAAAAAAAATCTTTTCCCCGTTTGCAAAAAACAAACTTACTGAAAACTAAAATATTTTTTCAAAGTTCTCTACTAATTTTTAAATTTAATTTAATAAAATTTTAATACCAAATCTACAATTTCTCAGTATGACTAAGAGGGAGAGAAAAATTCTAACAGAAATCAGAATAGTAGAAAATTTTAAGGCAATTATTATTCTTCCTTTATTAATGTTTGAAAACCTTCCTCAATGTTATGATGTTTACATCTGAACTTTTCATATATTGAAATATTTTCATTTTTTTTCAGTTTCTCTGAGATGCCTGGATATCTAGAAATACTCTTTCAGCTTTCTTTTTTAAATGAAAGCACTTGGAATTTCTTAGATTTGAAAATACTTGTTTTGGTTCTGTCTCCTCCATTAGGTGAACTTTCTTATGTGCCGAAGGTGACTCAAAGAAGGCAATATATCTTGGTAGCCAGAATTAATCTTAGGTATTGACCTGAAGTCTGATAAAATCATTATCTGTTCCTTCAGATTTTATAAAGAAATTCAGCTAAAACCATGTTACACCCAAGGCAACCAAGTATATATTTTTATGGATTTGAAAATACACATAAAATTTTTGTTCTAAAGTACGTGCAATGTACTACATGACTAGTTCTGATGGTTTAATTTTTATTTAGAGATTCAAACATTTACTTGTATTTGGTTTAAATTCCTACATTAAAAGATCCAATTGAAAACCTGAAGTTTATTTAGTGAACAGGGTCCATCCTAACATAAAGAAGTAAGTTCCATAGTCACTAATAATTAGTAAAAAGATTAAATTAAGCTTGTTTGTCTGCTATTTGAAGGTTTGTTTTTTTTTTTTCCTCTCTATTTTCATTATGAGGGGAATTTCATAACCTTAGTTCATCAAACTTGTCAAAGGAATAATCTTTGAAAAACTGAATCTTCCAGCTGAATGTATATTTAAACAACAAAACCTAAGTAAATAGTGTGATATATAGTACAATATATATTTATATAATGATACAGGTCAAGATTGTGCCAAAATAGATAAAGGTATAGCCACAATAATGAAAAGTCAATATATTTTTCAAGATTCCTGACTAATGGGAATAAATATCTTAATTTTAGAGCAGCTGAAAGCAGAACTTAAACAACAATCAAACAAACAAAAACTCTCCTGGTTTTAACACAGACTTACTAATCATGAAAGAATAGTGGGGAGGGGGATATTTGGGTTGGGGGTTTTTTTGTTTGTTTGGTTGGTTGGCTTTTAATCTTTTTTTTCAAAAATTTTTCATGTACCTAGAGCCTGAAGAGGAAATGGTCTAAATATCTCTAGTGTAGACATCTAATTTTGAGCTCAATATCTAGTCTTTATTTAGGGTCAGAAGAGAACAAATAGGTATTTTTAGGGGACATTTAATCCTTAATTTTAATGTAGCATCTAAAAAAAGTCAGAGGATTCATAGTCTTAAGTGTCTATTTTTTCCTGTTGGTTAGAGGGAAGTCTAAGTGCAGATATCTTCAATATAGAGCTGAAAAAATTAGATGTCATTAATTTACTCATAAAGCCTTTGTGAAAGCAGTGAATAACCCCTTTCTACTCTGTGAAGAGTTACAGGATTATAACTGTGGGAGCAGTGTGTTACTGTGAGGAAAATATTGGGTTTTATCTGGAAAAAGGCTTCTGCCATGGGCTTGGTTAGGATAGAGTTAATTGTTCACAGGGAACTGGGCGGGCAGCAGCTAGGGCAGCTGACCCAAATGAGCCAAACTGGGTATTCCATACTGTCCTGGTTTTGCTAAGATAAAGTTAATTTTCTTTTTAGTATTTCAATTCAGATTTATTATGAGAAGAACGTTGATAACAGTGCTGATGTTGTGAGTTTCTGCTGGAGCTCAAGGCCACCGTGTTTGGCTGCTTCACAGCTGCATTAGGACTGGGAGGGAGAAGTGTAGTGAATAGCAAAGCCCAGAACTGGCATTTGGATGTGCCAATTAAATATTCCATATCATATCACGTCATGCCAGTATATTAACCAGGGCTGACCGGAAGACAGGGCACTTCTCTTCCGGGGGTACCTCTCTGGGGGATCGCTCGGGCTCACTCTTCCAGGGTTTCGGTTTTGGGACTGTCTCTCCTCTGGGATCGTTAGCTGGCACAGGCCGGGCATCAGTCAGTGGGCGGTGAGCCCTGTGTATCACTCATTGTATAATTCTGTTATCACTGTTGTTATCATTATAATTTCATTTTAATTAGTAAATAGTTTTTATCTCAACCTGTGAGTCTCCTTGCCCTCCCTTCTCTCAAATTCTCTCCCCTACTCCCTGGGTGAGGTGGGGTGGGGGCGTGTGATAGAGCAGGCTGTGTTTGGCTGCAAGCTGCAAGCAAAAAGGGTGAATCCACCCAAACTACCACACATACCATGTGACCTCACACTCAGTATTTAAACAGAAGTTCTGGAAAACAGGGTAATGAGATTCAGGACCCCATTAGGAGTTGGGTGGGTGAGACATTTGGCACCATGTATCACTTACATTGTATATTCTTTCATTAGTATTTTTGTGATTATTTTTGGTGTTGTTTCCATTTTCCATTACCATCCCAGTAAACTACCCCCTTTCTTTATATTTTCTCCCCCCCATCCTATCAGAGGGTGGAGGGGGAGGGGTGTGAGTGAGCATCTGTGGTTAAATCACCACTGCAAAATTATAAACTAAATATTGTAACAGAACATTCCCTGTCGGTGGCATTTAGCTATTTATACTGCAAAACATTTCAAATCATGCCCAGTAACAGTATTACAAAAAGTATTCTCCTAAACAACTGCTGCATCTAGTATAGTAGGGTATTGGCCAGAAGACAGTTTATAACTAGCCGTGGAATGGGACCATCTAGTTTTGAAGGCTAAGACAGATAGTGGAGAACACACTGTTGGTCAAAGTGCCAGAAAACTGTTTGTCAAACCACATAGAGCAAACATATAGGTAGGTATGGTCCCTAACATGCCAAGATTAACTATACAGAGGTACAATCTTTTCTGTTAAGAACTTTTATGTTTAAGAACACAATATAAAGACCTTTACACCAATAAGTCTTTAGAAGGTACAATAATAATAATAATAATAATAATAATAATAATAATAATAATAATAATAATAATAATAATAATAATAATAATAATAATAATAATAATAATAATAATAATAATAATGTAGTTTTAGCCTGACTGGAGCCAAACAGCAAACAGCCGCTCGCTCACTCTCCCCAGTGGGACCGAGGAGAGAATTAGAAGGGTAAAAGTGAAAGAACCTTTGCCTTGAGACAAAAACTTAAAATAATGATGATAATAACAGTAATAACAGAATATACAGATGAGTGATGTACAGTGCAATTGCTCACCACTCACTGACTGATGCCCAGCCTTTCCCCTGCCCACAATCCCAAAGCACAGACAATCCTAAAACCAAAACTGCAATCCTGGAAGCGCAAGTTTGAGCAATCAAAGAGAAAATCCCCCAGCTTTCTGGTCAACCCCCATTAGTATACTGAACATGACATTATATGATATGGAATATCTCATTGACATATCCAAATGCCAATTTGGGTTTACTAATTACTACTGTCCTCCCAGTCCTTTGCACCTGCAGACTAGCAAAACACAGGGAAGCTGGAAATATCTTTCATCTTCTGGTAACAAATAAAAACATTAGTGTGTTATCAATGTTTTTCTCATAACAAATCCCAGGCTGAAGGTAAAACACAGCACTATTCTAGCTACTAAGAAAATTTATTCTAGCAAAACCAGGACAACATGCTACAATAGCTCTGCTTTTAATATGACATGAATCATACCGTATGCCCCATTAAAGTGTGTGGAAGGGACATTAAAATTTTATGAGATCTCTCTTCATAAAGACATAAATATGTAACTGATTTTTCTCCCATTTAGTAAATCTGAGGCTTAAATTTCTTAGATTACAGGTTTTTATGTCTTCAGTACTAGTTTTAATATTTTAAGTAGGGCATCTGTGTTAGTACCTTAATCTTTTTCCACTGCTATTGCAGACAAAAACAAAAACAAAAAAACCAAACAACAAATAAGCATGTATTATAATCATATAATGAAACAGATATACCAGGCAAAATCTAAACTGAAGTTATTAGTGAAGTCTGAGATGTTAATATAACATTTGTCTCTCATGCTTCACTTAGAACTAACTGTAATTAAATAGATAAAATATTTTCAATAATATTCAAGGTTGTGAAATTAATGAACTGCAGAAAGGTTAGCAAAAAAGATTGGGAAAATGTCTAAGATCTTCCTTCATGGTTTTTTGTTTTATTTTTTTTTTTAATTAAAATATTTTGCCATATGCTTTTTAGCAACATAACAAAATGTTTAAGTATGCACTTAAATCCTGCTGATTCTGAGTTGGAGTTAAGAGTCAAAAAGTAAGATCGGTCTTGGATATTATTTTAAATGTCATCCAAAGTATATAAGCAGTGTTTGTTCTTTTAAACATTTAGGGTTCTGAAATAGAGGCAGACAAATCAATACGGAAACAACTTACTGTTTTTTTTTCACGTGATTAGAATATACATATAAAAAAAAGCATAAAATGTTTAGTATCAATTACTATTCAGATACTTTTTGCTGCCTGGATGTGAAGCTAGTGGTCTATTTTTCAGAAGTGTTTGAAGACAAAATAAAATATTGGTTTTATACTACTTTAAGTTGCATGCTTTCACAGTAATTAATCTTTTCCTATCTGTTTACCTTGAAAATGAATACTTAATGTCCAAATTTAAGAATTTAGAGCCAAACACAAATCCCTCAATAATGTATTAATAAGAGTATCCTAAATAAAGGTCTATGATATAATAAATTGTTGAGATATATCTAAATTGGATGATGTAGTGCACCTGTGCAAGTGTTTGTGATAGTCCCAACAAAAAAGGCACTCTAACACCTTAAGACATTGTTTAAAATACCATTTATTAGAGCTCACATGAAAAAAAAAAAAAAAAAAAAAAAAAAAAAAGTATAGATAACGTTACATCCCTTCCATTGCCTTACATGTTGTGTAGTGCTGGATGGATCTCCAATTCAGGAAAAGCACATGGCACAGATTCTGTCCATGAAGAGGTTCCCTGGCTTTTTTTTCTGATTGCATGCTCTTAGAATAAAACAACTCTATTCATCATTTCAACTGTCAAGCACAAGGATGTTCACTTGAAAACATGCTGCTTAACCTTAACACAAAGAGAAGGACATGCAGGTGGTGTAAAGTTATTGCCAAGTGGGAGTTGCCTACAGGTCCAGCTGTTATGATTAGCTGCCTGTTTATCCAGCAGCCAAGGAATATGTTCAGCACAATACAGACCTGAAGGCAAACTGCTGTCCACAGCAAATCACAAGCCTGCACATACTCACAGTAATCGTGATAAGTTTGTTCTGCTAAGAAAAAATGCCTGACTACATTAGGCAGACAACAAGCTTTAAGTTAAGCAGTTACTCATTTACCTTTCTTAATAGGGTCTAATGAATTGATGGTTGCAATGTATTTTACAATATAGTCTTGATTCACTGGTATTACTTTAGCTTTTATACCAAAATATCTCTCTGAAACCAGTGTAGTACCTTGGGCATGAGTCATTGTTCCATTTTTCAGTCTACAAAAGACAGTAAAGAAGCTGCTGATTTTGTTTCCTTCAGGTAATAAATCGGTTTTATTTAACCAAACTGTGGAGTTTTCATTATGCAGCCACTGAATTGACTATTTTCTTTTGAAAACAAACCATTTTCCCTAGAAAATTCATGAATGACAACATTGTTTCTGTCTGGAAATACCTAACCTGCAGCAGTAAATATCAAAACACAAATGTTACAACTCAGACACAATACTACTATTTATGTCTCTACACTTGTTGTCACAATTTTCTGCAAAACATGAAAGCTGTTAAGCTACACTTGCCTTTATAGTAATAGAGAGAAACATTAACTATAAAACTATTTCAAATATAACATTACCATCTTCTGGTAGTAATTTGTAGGAAATAAAGTAGATTACTCAACAAATAAATTGTCAAATTACTTTTATGCATGTTGTCATGCACTATAGATTTTTTTTTTTCCTGGGGGGGGGGGGGGGGGGGGCAGGGAAGGGGGCAGAAGGAAGATATTGTGAACATTTCCATTAGATGTCATCTCCACAAATAGAAGATGGTTAATATGTCATGTGATGATAAAAGACAAAATTTAAGGATAAGGAAATACACTAGCTATGACTTGGATTTGTATTTCCAACACTGAACTGTTCACTTTTCCAAAGTGTGGCTTTTATAGCAGCATATCAACATTGCTACTGATGGAAAACTTTTAATAGACCTTTCTACCACCATCCCCCACCCAAAAATAAAAAAAAAAAAAAAAAAAATCAAGGAATAACATAGTATCACAGGCATTGGAATGTAAACAATTAAACTTACAATAAGACAATTTAGATCTCCAGATTCCATAAACTATATTTAGTAGGGGTTTGATATAGATCTTAAGGGAAACTAGAGCCTTTCTGGATCACCACCTAACAGCCAGGTGTTTTACCCTAATGAGCCTCGTGTGGCATGAGATCCTTATGATGAAACCAAAGAATTGTGGCTTTGTTTTTCTTTGAGTACATTAGCAGCTGAAAGCTGTAAACAACAGACACCATATCTAGACACTTTAATTTAGGGATATACAATCTGTAGTTGAATTCCACTGTTCATTTCTGCAATTTTACTCTATTTTTTTCTAAATCTTTTTCACCCTTGTGTGTTCAGAAGTATTTTGTATTATTACTTTACTTGTATAAACCCCAGAGGACATTCTAATTAACTTGTCTAACTCATCATTTGGTTTGCACAATTAGTTATATGACCGACTCTAAAGATTAATGTACAACTCCAGGTGAGCACTTCTGAAAATTAAATTGGCTGGTAGTCTCTTCATCTTAGCCCGACCTTCTGTGCCAGCCTGACCTTCCCACGCTGAGGTGGCATTTAGAAGTAATACTCTTATTACCCTGACATAATCAGAAGTACCAACTGAAGCAAACAATAGATTACTTTCATGCAAACAAGCTTTTCAAAACCAGTTTCATCTAAATGCTTTGATAAAATACCTTTCCCTGAGACACTCAGCCCCTGGTCTATCACATAAAGCATTTCCTGGAGATTTTTAGTGAAGTCTAATAAGCTTTCACCACTTTGATATTAAAAAAAATCATAGACCTAGGGGAGAATAACATAGTTTAAAATGTGTCAAAACTGAGTAATAAGTCCTCATTTATTTCTTTGAGACGGCAAGTAATATAATTAAATGCGCTATGCCTTGCTGGCACTTGAACACACTCCTTTTATCTGCAACTGCACCTGTGATTTAAAGTTAACCATAAACAATATTCTTCCCTTTCTTCTCTAAGTGCCAACTTATTAGTTAAAAGCCTGCTGCCATATGGTGAAGCAGTATCTGTTTAAACAAAAAAAAAAAAAAAAGCAAGCTTCTAAAGAAAGATCTATCGAAAGGAAAGTTTGTGTGATTTTCAGTAACAAATATTGGCATTTGAGTTTGGTATTTAACTTAACCCCCCCCAATATAATTCCATTATTTTGTACGGAAAATATGAATAAACAAATAAAACCAGGGAATAAGAATGCCCTTTTCATCATGTCCCAGTTTCACAAGTTGCAATATACTGACAAAGTCTTTTCCCCTTAAATTGAATACCAGAAACTTTATATTAGAATGAGGTGAGAGGGCAGGACTAGTCTGCCCAACTTTATCAAGTCATTATGTTTTAAATTGAAGATGTTTGCAGCTCTGATCTGAAAGAATTAATAATTTGAACTTATTTTACTTGGTGTTTGTGTCTTATTTATTGTAGTTTTAAATGTATTGATTCATTTGCTCACTTCCATCTGTACAGAGATTTTTCATACCTACCTCTTTAAACTAAATCTAGTCGAAAATTTAAGATTGAACTACATAGGTCAGTGTGTCCTCTTACAGGATAAGTTACCAACTTTGATTCAAGGCAACTCTCTAGCCTATAGTGACAATAACATGCTAAAGTGCTTCTCAGTTTGAAAATAGTTAAGATGTCTATTTAAAAATGAATAGTTGAACAATAGCACATCTGTCTACTAGGTACAATGTTGTCATCTGGTGACTTAGGCAAACAACTAGCATGGTGGCTTGTCCCATTGAATACCAAAAATCAGGAAAAAGTCACATTTTTTCTCTTATCAAGGAATTAAATGTCATAACTACTCAATTTGAAGAAAAATAAGTTATTTCTATTTAAATTATTAACTTGAGATTTACCAACTTCTATATTGTTTTGCATAGTATTAATTTTCCTTCTTGTTTTCATTAAGTCATATGGGTCTTAATTCTAAGGATAATAAAGTTGATAAAACATTAAAAATCCACAGTATTGAACTAATTTCTCATGCATTCTTGCCCCAGGTAATGACATGAGATCTTTGTGTAATTTTATGGGATACAAAATTTAAGAAATGTTTACTGATTCATGAATCTAAACTGGATTTCTTTTCCACTGCTTTGTTATGCCACTATGTGACACCAAGATTTTAAGCTTTTTCTAAGGAGAGTAGTAGAATTAGTCAGAGCATGGATTACATTAATTAACTAAATATTGAGACAGTTTTCCAAAAGTTATATTTACATATAAAGCTTTACATATAGAAAGAGTTTTTATTTGTTATTCAATTCAACATGGAAAATATTGTGCTGTAAAGTATTTAGCTATTAAATAAAGCTATTCAGTGGCACCTGCTATCTAATTACAAGCTACTGTCTTTTCAGCATTTTTATATAGGTATAGATAATTCATTTCCACAAACACTTTAAGACTGGACTTTTTAATATTGATGCCTTGACTTTATGTACTCATTTCATCCAAGTTGCACTTAGTACACTGAAATGTTGCTTCATGTTAAGCCCAGGTTGCCTAAAATAAGGTCTTTTCTAAAACAGCTGAACAAAAATATTGAGTCTAACCCTAAAAGTCTTATCACAGGTCAATAGAAAGGCTGGGATTACAAAAAGAGTTAAAAACAGGTGTGCTAAGTCCCTGGCTAACATCCTAACCAATAATTCTTTTCTTGTTGCTTGTCCTTCTTTCACATCTTAGTGATCTTATTTTGGCCAATTCATCCTTTCTAATGATTCAGGAAAATGTATTTTTCTCCTTGTGTGGAGCTATTTGGGGTAGTTTGAGTGGATTCACCCTTTTTGCTTGCAGCTTGCAGCCAAACACAGCCTTCTCTATCACACGCGCCCACCCCCCCTCGCCCAGGGAGTAGGGGAGAGAATTGGAAAGAAGGGAGGGCAAGGAGACTCACAGGTTGAGATAAAAACTATTTACTAATTAAAATGAAATTATAATGATAACAACAGTGATAACAGAATTATACAAATGAGTGATACACAGGGCTCACCGCCCACTGACTGATGCCCGGCCTGTGCCAGCTGACGATCCCAGAGGAGAGACAGTCCCAAAACCGAAACCCTGGAAGAGTGAGCCTGAGTGACCCCCAGAGAGGTACCCCCGGAAAAGAAGTGCCCTGTCTTCCGGTCAGCCCTGGTTAATATACTGGCATGACGGGATATGATATGGAATATTTAATTGGCACATCCAAATGCCAGTTCTGGGCTTTGCTATTCACTGCACTTCTCCCTCCCAGTCCTAATGCAGCTGTGAAGCAGCCAAACACGGTGGCCTTGAGCTCCAGCAGAAACTCACAACACCAGCACTGTTATCAACGTTCTTCTTATAATAAGTCTGAATTGAAACACTGCAACTAAAATACTAAAAAGAAAATTAACTCTATCTTAGAAAAATCAGGACAGTACTTCAATTAACAAAAATATGTGCAATATGTGTGTGTGTGTACAATCAACTGATTCATTTGGATTTGTAATCATTTTTTCAAATTTATGTTTTATGCTTATACATTTATTTTAGCTAAGTTATTAAGCCTCTCCTTTAAGAATGAATATGAAGATTAATTACCTTCACATCAAATAACACAGTCAGTTTAATAAGTGCGGGTAGAAAAGAAAATTTTCTTATAACCAAGACGACGAGAGCAGAAAATTCTCGTAATTTAGACGTTCTGGTGGTCAAATATATAACAAACTGCCCTTAGGCAAGTTTTTCTATTATTTTTATTTTTGTATTTCTTTTGTTTCCTTGAATTGTCTTCTGCTTCCATAAAGGAAGAACAATGGACAGATTTTATCCCTGGGCTAGTAAGTTTTCATTACTTCCCATTTTCCTGCCTTATACAGTATTATAGCCTGCTAAGGAAAAGTGGAGAAATGTAAATTTCACACACTGCAGTAAACTATCCACCTGAGAATAACCTTCTCTTTCTTAAGGAACAGCTAGTCACAAAAAGGTGAAAAGGCCCGGCTGTTCCCCTGTTGTATGAAATACAGTGGAGTAATCGGGGATTATGCAAACAGGCCGCACTCCCTAACAACAACAAGCAAACTTCATGCTATTCCTTAAGCACCATGTTTTTTCTCCTAAACAGCTTCTAGCTTTCTTCCTCACAATCATCCTTACAGATCTTTATTGACTGTAGCAATATTTGATTGTCAGTAATACTTTATATACTATCTTTTTTTTTTCTTTTTTTTTTTTCTCAGCTGAAGCCATGTATGTTAAGTAACCTGTCAGATAAGATCTATAAAATAGAGACAAGCCAATCAATAAAAATTACATTAAATAACAATAAAGGCTACATTAAACACTCAGTGAAAGATAAGTCTGTTTTCCAGTTTCAGGACCTGAATAATTGTCTCTCCATTATATTTAGATGATAAAAATGAATTCTTATATTTACCAAAAGTGTTATGAATACCAGAACATGAATTATAAATAAACTTTCATAATTATTTTTTTATGAAAATTAAAATTGAATTTTGATCACCGGATGATTCAGTAGTTTAATTAACCATTAATGACAAAACAATTTTATTAAAATAAGTTTTCTGTACATAGATTTCACTGGAAAAGACAATTGTTATCATCATGGAAAACATAATTTCATATATTTGGTTAGTAAAATTTGTCTGATAACAGCAGGTTACAGAAATGGCTTTCAAAATATTGAAAAAAAAATTACTAAATTTTGTGATATACTTTTTCTTTAAAAGTGTAAGATTGACACTATCACTATGAAAATTTCACTTCAGACAGAGTAGGAAAAAGTGAAGATGAGATCTTTAAATCATATGGAAAGAACAACAGAGAAATTATGTGAATATACAGACCAATAATTATTTAAAAATACCTATGAAATTGTTTTCTAAATCTTCAGGATAAAAAGTTTTTTTCTTATTCAAAAACCATGTGTACATATCAGCTTCCACTAATAAATGGGATCTACTGATTGTCTTGCATTTTTGTAAGTCAGGGCCTTATAAGAATATTTTCTGGAGGAATTAAAATCCTGACAGTTGTTTTTTTTCAGGTTTGAGTTTTTTTGCAGGTATAGAAGTGTATTTAAGGACTAGAACTTGAGAAATAAAATTCAGTTAAAGATTTGAAATCACACATTTGTTACTTATAAATACAGTAAAATATTCATATGTGTTGAAATGGTAGGAAAACATTATCATTTTAACAGTGCTTTATTTTCCCTCTTAGAGTTGTTTTCTCTTCCTTTCAAAATTAATCCTTTAGAGAAAAGTTTATAAGTGAGCTTTAAAATATGTGTATTTACTTCACATTTGCAATGGAATAAAGGAACACACTAAGCTGATATTTTAACTCAGCTCACTTGCAGTAATTTGTGAATCTGAATCCCTAGACAACATTTATGGCTCCTTTTTTCTTAAATAGGCAATAACACAGAGAGAATTGTGTTTAGAAAGATAGAGTGGGAAATAGGCTTGACTGCAATACAGAATCATACAATCATAGATCATAGAATGTTTTGAATTGAAAGGACCATTGAGTCCAACTCTTGCCCTAGCATAGGACAATCCTCAGATTCAGACCATGTGTCTGAGGGCCTTGTCCAAAAGTTTCTTGAATATTGTCAGGCTTGGTGCCATGACTGCCTCCCTGGGGAGCTTGTTCCAGTGGTCCATCACCCTCTGGGTAAAGAACCTTTTCCTAATGTCCAACCTAAACTTGCTCTAGTGTATCTTCCTGCCATTTCTCCTGGTCCTGTCATTGGTTGCCAGAAAGAAGAGATCAGCACCTGACCCTCCTCTTCCCCTTGTGAGGAAGTTCTAGACCATGATGAGATCTCCTTTCAGTCCCCTTTTCTCCAGGCTGAATAATCCAAGCAACTTCAGCCTCTCCTCATATGGCTTCCCCTCTAAACCCTTCACCAATATAACAGTTAAGGATAAGTTAGTGCTCCCTACAAAATCAAAATATTGTAGACACATGGAGAACTGGGCATGAGGAGTTCCTATCTATTGCTGATTCTTTGTATTTCAAACCACGATGGTTGTCACATGCCATACGTTAATGAGCACAAGGAGAGGGCACATGCAAAATTGTAAGAGAATATATGTCAATATATTGGTGATAAGTTCCTTCGTAGTTTGGTGATGGCTGAACCAGTCTTGCTTGAACCAAAATTCCCCCACAAAGAAAGCAAATATTATTTGTAGTATTCCTTAAGCTTATTTCTGATATATATCTTTGAATAGAAAAAATAAATTTATTATAACAATGCTTCTTTTCATTAACTACAGAGGGTTTCTAGGTGACTAGCTTTGCACTCAGATGAATGTGAGTCCCAAAAGTTTGGAAAATTCTTGTTTATTCTCTTTAAAATTCACGAGTCTGTTAATTGAGTGGTAGTATGAAAACTGACAGTGCCTTGAAAATAAATGTATTGGGTTTGCATGGCCAGGTTTTGATAGAGGGCAGGGCATGGGGCTGTCTTCTGTGAGAAGCTTCCAAAAGCTTCCCCTGTGTCTGACGATGGACCAAGTACTGGCCAAGACTGAGTCAATCAGTAATGGTGGTAGCGCCTCTGGGATAACATATTCAAGAAAGGGAAGAAAAAAAACCCTGCACATTTTGCAGCTGGAGAGAGGAGTGAGAATATGGGAGAGAAACAACTCTACAGACACTAAGGTCAGTGAAGAAGAAGGAGGAGAAGGTGTTCCAGGTGCCAGAGCAGAGATTCCCCTACAACTTGTGGTGAAGACCATGGGGAGGCAGGCTGTACCTCTGCAGCCCATGGAGATTAACAGTGGAGCACATACCCACTTGCAGCCCATGGAGGACACCATGCCAGAATAGATGGATACCTGAAGGGGGTGGTGATCCAGTGGGAAGCTTGTGCTGGAGGCAAGCTCTTGGCAGTACCTGTGATCCTGTGAAGAGAGGAGCCCAAGCTGGAGCAGGTTTGATGGTAGGACTTGTGGATCTGTGAGGGTCCCAGGCTGGAGCAGTTAACAAAGAACTGAAGTCCATGGGAAGGACTTATGATGGAGGAATTAATGGAGAATTGTGACTGTTGAGAGGGACCCCATGCTGGAATGGGAGAAGAATGTGAGGACCCCTTCTCCCAAGGATGAAAGAGTGGCAGAAATAATCACAATGAACTGACTGCAACCCCCACTTGTCATCCTCCAGTGCTGTTCAGTGTGGAAGAAGGTAGAAAATAAGGAGAAAAGTTAAGCCCAGGAAAAAGGGAGGGGTGAGGGGAAGATGTTTTAAGATTTGGTTTTGTTTCTCATTATCTTTCTCTGATTTGATTGGCAATAAATTAAATTAATTTCCCTGAGTCTGGTCTGTTTTGCCTGTGACAGTAATTGGTGAATGATCTCTCCCTGTCCTTATCTCAACTCACGATACTTTTGTTTAGTATTTTACACACTATAAATCTGCATTGGCTTAATGGCAGTGTATGTTTTCATTATTATTTCAGGGTTCACATATTTAACTATTACTTAGCAGCACAGAATTTTTAAACATACACTGTGGATTTATATTTGTATGTATGTGGAAATAAATTAAGTTACGATCTAATATTTGGATAAATGTATGCATAGATATAAATAATTGTGGAGTCAGTCCCTAGATTTGCAATATCTACTATTAATTTACATTTGAAATTTTATTATTTAAAAAATGTAAACGCATTTAGAACATTTTAGAGAAATATGGCTATGATACCATTGTCATGGGTATATATATTTTATATATTCACAATTCTCATATACACTATATCTCTCTGATTTCTTTTCACTTAATCCTCTAATATTTTTTAGAATAAAAGGGAATAAAAAACTACCATTTTTCTTCATTAAGATCATCTTGCATATGTTTCAGCACAAGTTGCTAATTCTCATTATTGTTTTACTTTCCCTTAGTGAGCATAGTACCTCTGTATTACCTAAGTTGTGTCAACAGAATAATGAAAAAACAAGGTACTTCCTTAAAAGATGTGTTTTGAATTAGACTTGCAATATACTTAGAAATGAAATAAATGGATAAATAATGACACTAGTTTGGGAAAGGTGAAATACTTTCTATTGACTAATAAATTATCCAGAACAAAATGCTTTTCTGACTTCAGTCTTATCAGACTTGAGAGAAAATGCAGTTATTGGTCATTGGTTATTGATCACAGTCAGCACAGGTTCATGAGGGGAAGTTTCTGGTTAAACAACTTAATTTCCTTCTATGACAAGGACACACATCTAGTTAACCAAGGGAAGCCAGTAGAGGTGGTGGTTTTGGATTTTATCAAAGTTTTTGATACTGTCTCTCACAGTATCATTCTGGATAAACTGTCCAACACACAGCTAGACAAGTCCATAATATGCTGGATGACCAACTGGCTGATGGGTTGGACTTAAAATGTTACAGTAAATTGGGTTACATCAGGCTGGTGGCCAGACACCAGTGGTCTTCCCCAGGGCTCAATTTTAGAGCTAATGCTCTTTAATATTATTATAAATGATCTGGACACAGGAATGGAATGTACTTTAAGCCAGTTGGCCAACAATACTAAACTAGGAGGAGTTGTGGACTCCCTCAAGAGTAGACAGGCCTTACAGGAAGATCTGGACAGACTAGAGAACTGGGCAATCAACAACCGTTATGAAATTTAACAAGACAAGTGTTGGATTCCCCCCCTGGGGCAGGGTAGTCCTGGTTATACTTACAAATTGGAGGATGAGAGGCTGGAGAGCAGCCCCATGGAAAGAGATGTGGGGGTCTGGGTTGATGGCAAGTTGCATGAGTCAACAGTGTGCCCTGGCAGCCAAAAGGAACAACTGTGTCCTGGGATGTATCAAGCACAACATAGCTGGCTACTTGAGGGAGATGATTGTCCCACTCTAAACTGCACTAGTATGGCCCCACCTTTTGCACTGTGTGCAGTTTTGGGCGTCTCAATATAAGGACATCAAACTATTACACTGTATCCAGAGGATGGTGAAAGGTCTCAAGGACAAGACTTAGGAGGAAAGGCTGAGGTCACTATGTCTGTTCAGCTTCAAGAAGAGAAGGCTGAGGAATGACCTCATCAAAGTCTACACTTTCCTCAAGGTGGACAGCAGATGGAGAGGTGCTGATCTCCTCTCTGTGGTGACCAGTGGTAGGACACAAGGAAGCGGAATGAAGCTACATCAGAGGAAGTTCAGATTGGACATTAGGAAAAGGTTCTTCACTGAGAGGGTGGTTGGTTACTCAAACAGGCTCCCCAGGGAAGTGGTTCAGAGCACCAAGCCTGCTAGAGTTCAAGGAATATCTGGATGATGTTATTAGTCATATGATTTAATTTTAGGTAGTCCTGTGAGTAGCAGGGAGTCGGACTCAATGATCCTTAAGGATCCCTTCCAACTTGAAGTATTCTATAATTCTGTGATTCTATGATTTACACTGGCATATGTCTCCCCATATTATACCATGGGTTTTTGAGCTTTAACAAGAATATGTATATCTGCTAAATTTCAGTACCAATATTGGAACAGAAAATTCATGGCATTTTTCTTCACATAAGGTTAAGATGAGATGGTTCTTAAGGGCTTGTTTAATTTAATTTCCACTACAAATTTAAAGGTGTACTTTGATAACAAAAATATATATATAACTGATTTTATTTTAAGAGTTTGAGACAGATATTGTCCTATGGCTGACAGATCAATCCTAATAAAGCTAGGCATATGACAATCAAGTCAGAAAAGAGAGCATACAGATCAATCATTACCCAGAAAAGCTAAGGGAATGTGTCTTAAACTGAACAAACACAACAATAGCTTTACCTGGTATTTAATTAAATAATTCTCCCATTTTTGACAATCAACAATTTAAAATCTTTTTGAAAGTGTGTGTAAGTATAATTAAATTATACGTAAAATATATATAACCATACATATAACTCTATATATTTAAAAGTATAGTGAAACTGTATATTGAAATGTAGCTTTTATTGCAATACGTATACTCAGAGTTGTAAAAAACAAAATGACATAAACAAGCTGCCTCAAGGACAAGAAAATCTAAATGGGTGATTTATCTTATCTCCCTAAAACATGTCAAGACATTCCATAATCCCCAAATAGATTTGTAAGTCTCCAAAAACTTTATGCTTATAAGGTAATATTAGAAAAAACAAAATATAGATTATAGATATGATTATAGAGGTATTTGGATAGGTAACTCAGAATACCTCTCCACACATTCTTGCAAACAAATGAAAGCTTCCTTTAACTAGATTCAAAGCAAACTTTAATCTGATTAACTATATGTACTGGATCTATCTGGGATGGAGTTAATTTTCTTTCCAGTAGCCTGCAAGTAGCCATGTTTTTGTTTTGTGAAAAAAAGAATAATGATAACACTCCCATGTTCTGGTTATTGCTGAACAGAGCTTACACAGCATCAAGGTATTCTCTGCTTCTCATTCAGCTCCAACAGCAAGCAGCAGTGAGAGAGTGGGCAAGAGGCTGGGAATGGACACAAGCGTGAAAGCTAACACAAATTAACTAAAAGAATATTCTGTATCATAGAAGACCATGTTCAGAAATAAAAATGGGGAGACAGTCTTTCCAAAGCACCTGTTTCACAGAGACTTTCTGGGCATTGATGTACTTGTGGGAGGAGGTGAGCAACTAGATTTTAATTGTTTGGGTTTGGGCTTTTTTCTTTTTTGTTGTTTGTTTGTTTGCTTGTTTTATTTTCCCACCTTATGAGTTCCCCTGCACCTTTTATTTCACCTGTTAAACTGTCTTTTTATCCACCCATGAGTTTTTAGCTTTTGGTTTTCTCCTCACCCCAACCTGCTGAGGGAAGGCAGATGGTGAGTGAATGGCTGTGTGGATACTTAGTTGCTGTCTGAAGTCAACTCACTAAAGTCTTATTTAGCAGCCAAAGTAGGTCTTGAAGGGGTTTAGATAATGATAAATTTGATTGGGATGTGCTAGACTTAATTTATAGTTGTTTTAATTGTTTAACTGGTACTTGGCAGGTAGTTACTTGCTATTGCTTGTCACAATGTTGTCTTGTTTGCTTTCAATGCTGCCTTTTTTTTTTTTTTTTTTTTTTTTTCCTTCACCTGCTCCATGATGTGCTACCTCTCTTTCTATTCATCAAACTCCAACCTGGCTACTTTCATTATTTTTCTGTTATTAATCACTTTGCCTGGGAGAGCTATGATAAAAACATTGGCCCCTAGACTAATCTGCTATTTATGCCCGGTATTTCTGGCATCTCAGTACCCCAGGAACAAAATTGTGGGACATTTAACAATTATACTTTTGTCCTTCTTCCCTCTGGAAGCCAATTTATGGAAGAAACCACAAATGGCATCTTCCCCTTCTTCTCCTCTGGGACAGATGTTTCCTGCCTTGTTGCAACCACACTTCAGTTTCTTGAATCTCCCTGTGTAATAAGAATGCTTGTATTGATGTGTGCTGTTAATCTGTTTTTCTCTTTTCCTACCATTAACCAACCAGTTGGGAATGACACATGGGTATGTGCCCTGAGGCAGACTATTTATGAGTGGCAAAATGCATGGGAGAATTTTGAGAGGTGTTTAGTGTTTTTCACCTCTGATGGTCTGGGACTTTGTGTCTAAACAGGTGTGGAATCCTGTTGAAGTGCTAAACCATACAAATAAAAGATGCTTTGCCCAATCCAAAGAGATGCAAATTCTAGCATCATGATGGAACACAGCCTACACCTACTGAAGCTGTGTTCTGCACCATCAAAAGGACAAGAGAGTCTCTGGTTCTGAGGGTACAGAGGCTGACTTGGTTAGTACAGGAGAAATAGGTTCCTCTTGAGAGGATGAATGAGGAAGAATCTGAAGAGGCAGCCTCCTCTGCAGCCAAACAGCCACAGGAAAAGGAGAGGGAAGAGATGGAAATCATGAATGAGTCAGAAATCCCTAAGAGAGATTTAATATAGGAAGATTATAGTCATTAGTCAGGTGAGAAAATTATCACTTAGTTGCTACAGTGTTTGGATATTGGCGCCCACTGTTAAGAATTACAGGGTAAGGAAGCACAGAAGCTTAGATTCCTTGATAGGGACAGGGAAACTGACAAAGGGATTGGAAAAGTGGCAACAATGATGCAGAGCCTCCAGAGGTACCACCTGTTGTGTGTGAGGCATGATATCTCAAGGAGGACCTTGTAAACTTCTGACACAAATAAACCACCATTGAGGAAGGTATCTACTATCTGGGGGAATTGATAATGGTGGAGGTGATCAACAGCAACTTGAAAAATAACCAGGTCTTGAAAGGTTTGGATGACATCCAGTGCATATGATCCAAGCGGCACAAGTTTGTACAGAATGTACTAATGCATTGTACATCAGCATCCTGGTGACCAACTGTGGATAAACAACTGACTTGCCAGCTCTGGTAAGTCAAAGCTAATCTCTCTTCCTTCCTGACTGGCTGGGACTGCGTCTTAACTGTGGAGAAACTATCCTGCGAATTCCAGACACTCAAAAAACATACCTCTTCCTACTTAGCCCTACAGACCAATACTTCTGCCATCTAGAGTGTTGTATAGAGTCAGACCTTCTCTGCCCAAGAGAAAGGGAACTCTGCATGCCTGTCACATACAATTTTGTAGTTCTACCTGCAGGATCAGGGGGAATACATGAGGAACTGAGAAAATACACCTACCTTGAACTTAGAAGCCTATGTACATGAATTGTGGAGAAAAACAGCAGCCAAAAATGGTCCATAGAGGAAGATTACTTTGATTATTGTTGAGGAATTCCCCAGATACATTAAGAGGGCTAAGGATGCTTCTCCAACCACTGAAGGAGCTTCTGATTTGTAATTACAAGAGTCAGGTAATGAATACTCTGATCAAGAAAGGGGCCGGGGCCGGGGGGTGGGGGGAGGAGGGGTCTACCTCTGGACAGGTGGAGGAAATATGCAACTAAGTGGGTTTACTGCACTGTATGGACTTGATGGCCTGGCATATAAGACTCATGAGAGTATGAGGCTCTAGTGGACACTGATTAACAGGGTATTCTAATGTCAACAGGTAAAGGGGATGGAACACATCTAGATTTCTGAAGAGAAAGGGTGATCCCAAGTGTTGTCTGTGTTGGAGACTGAGGTGATCCTAATAGGGAAAAAGTGGCAAAAGCATCCCACTGTGACTGCCCTGGAGCCTTATAAGAGTATACTGCAAGGATATGAAAATGTTCTGGTAAACCTTTGGAGCAGCAGATGCAGAGAAGATTAAACAGCTATATCTTGCTGGGCTTCTCAGAGGATTCTTCTGTTGTGGGATGGTTGCATGTCAAAGAATAGAAGATGCTGATAGCTACCATGAAGGTGCACTGGCATCATTATTGCACCACGACTTCCTGTTCCCATCCCTGACCTGATTCACTGACTGGAAAGCAAAGGAGTGATCAGTACAACTCACTCACCCTTTAATAATCCAATATGGTCAGTGTAAAAGTCTGACTGAGGGTGGAGACTAACAGTGGACTACTGCAGCCTGAAAAAAGTTACACCACCATTGAATGCTGCCATACTAGAAATGCTAGAACTCCTGTACATACTGGAGTCAAAGGCAGCCAAGTGGTATGCCAAAACTGATATTGCCAATGTGTTTTTCTCAATTCCTTTGGCTGGACAGTGTAGGCCACAGCTTGCTCTCACATGGAGGGGTGTTCAATACACGTGGAACTGACTACCCCAGGAGTGGAAGCACAGTCCTGACACTTGCCATGGACTGAGGCAGACTGCACTGGAGCAGGCTGAAACCCCTGAACACCTCCAATAAATTGACATTAGTCTTTATGTGGGGAAACACAATTGAGGAACTGCTTGCAAAAAGAAATAAAAGTATAGATCCTTCTGAAAGATGATTTTATCTTTAAAACAAAGCAAAGTCAAAGGATCTGTATAAGAGCTCCAGTTCTGAGAATGAAATAGCAAGGAAGGTATCATCACATTCCAATAGATGTGACCAGTAATATAACAGCTGTGTCCCCATATCCCCATCAGCTAACAAAACAAAACAAACCCCCCAAAAATCCAAACCTAAACAAAGAAATCAGCCTTTCCTAGGCATTTTTTTTAATTTAATTTAATTTAATTTAATTTAATTTAATTTAATTTAATTTAATTTAATTTAATTTTATTTTATTTTATTTTATTTTATTTTATTTTATTTTATTTTATTTTATTTTATTTATTTTATTTTTTTAAATGTGTATTCTGTCCTACAGTCAGATTGTGAGCCCTACTTCTACTGAGTTTTTTGAAAGAATAACTGTTTTGCCTGGGGCCCTGAGCAGTGACAAGCCTTTGAAGAGATCAAACAGTATCTAATTTGTATGGTAGGACTTGGGCCAGTCTGGACAAGACCAGATGTGAAAAACATGTTTTACACTGCAGCCAGGGATCATGGTCTCAGCTGGAGCCTCAGGTGGAAAGCACTCAGAGAGATCTCTAGTGTTTTGGAGCCGAGAATACAGAGGATCCAAAACTTGCTACACCCTGTCTGAAAAGGAAATACTATTAGCATATGAAAAAATTTAACCTGTTTCAGAAGCTGGTACAGAAGTACAACTCCTTTTGGCACTATAATTGCCTGTGCTGTACTGAATGTTAAAAGAAAGGGTCCCCTCTACACATCATGCCACCAATGTGGGGTAGGTGGGTAGCAGTCATCATGCAAGTAGTGCAAATGATGAACTCCAACTGCACAGGAATCCTATGAGAGATCATGGACTTGCCAGAATGCAGAGATTTCAGAGCATCACCTTAGGAAGTTACTCATACCAAAGAGGCTCCACTGCATAATAAATTAGCAGAAAATTAGAAACCATTTGCTCTATTTACAAATGGGTCCTGTTGTATTTTGGAAAAATTTCAGAAGTGGAAAGCTACTGTACAGAGTCTCACATGACAAGTTGCAGAAACTTTAAGGAAAAGGAAAGATGAAGGAAAGGTGAATCAAATAAGTCTGCAGAACTGAAAGTCACCCATCTGGAACTAGATTTTGCTGAACAAGAAAACCCGAGAGTACTCTGTGTCTATACTGACGGATGGACGGTGACAAATGCCCTGTGGGATGGCTACAGCAGTGGAGACCCACTACTAATGGAGGCAAGTTCATTTGGGCTGCTGCACTGTGGTAAGACATAGCTACCTGGGTAGAAAACATTCCTGTAAAGGTATGTCATGTAGATGCTTATATACCGAAGAGCTGAGCCACTGAAGAATGTCAAAACGACAAGCAGGTAGAACTAGGCTGCTGGATCTGAAAGTGTCTCAGGTGGATGTGAACTGGGAAGGTAGGGGAGATCTAGTAATGACTTGGTGGGCCTGTGAAACATCAAGATATCTAGGAAGACATCTAATGTACAGACAGGGTCAGGATCAATAGGTGGACTTCACCATCAACACCATTACATGGGTTATCCATGAATGTGAAACGTCCCATAAGCAATCAAGCTAAGTGGGTAAAGCCTCTCTGGCATGGAAGATGGTGGCTAGCATAACAATTTGTAGAGGTCTGGAAGACTCTATATCATACTACTGTAAACATGCCAAGGCAAACACCATGTACTTACCATGGCGGAGATGATTGACAGATGATTGGGAAAAAAGCCTACAATCCATACCACTACTTGAAACACTGTCTTGGGCCCTGAAAAACAGGTTCTGTGGCAACATCACACACAAATGGAATCAGACAAAAGGACTCATTTCTGAAACAATCTCATAGACGTCTGGGTCAAGGAATATGGCGTTGATTAGATGTACTTCATCCCCTACCATGCACCAGCTTCTGGGAAGACTGAACAATACAGTGAATTGTTAAAGACTATACTGAGAGTGATGAGTACTGGTAGATTCAAGCACTGAGATCCAAATTTAGCAGAAAGCACTTGTCTGGTTAACACTTCATTATATGCTAATCAGTCTGACTGTCCAACAAAACTACTAGCATTGCCACCAAAGAATTGTAGAAACTGGTCTGTAATGTCGCAGAAAGATGTTTAATTTACAAGCCCAAGGTACAAGTCACTAGAAGACACAGTCAGCAAAGTGCAAAATGGATAAAAGTAGTTTTGTGCATGTTAGACTGGGTAGCAGAAGATGAGGTAGACACTGTGCAGCTAGAGTGTATTTGGGTCTTTAAAGTGAGGCTGGGTTTTTGTATTGGGGGGAAAACAATTTTGCTTTAACAGTTTCAATCAGTGTGTTGGGATATTGTAAAAATATTTCTAAGTTAAATTTTATGACTTTTTATACAATTGACTAGATACAAACATCCTAATTCTCCAATGGAGAAAATGAAAGTGAGAAAGAAATAAACAAAAAAAAATCATAAAAATATGAATATATATAGCTTTCCTTTTCATCACTAGGTTACTGGAATATCTTTATCTTTCAATTGGTCAGTTGAACTCTAACAGAACAGATTAGGTATATATGAAGGTAGCAGTGGAGTGGAACTTCAGAAACACAGAAGATACAGTCTAAAGTCATAATTCTGTGCCTGGCAGAACTAGGAGGGAGTTTCTCATGTAAGATTTAGAAATTATATGTTCTGAGTGCTGTAATTTTCTCACCTTTTTCTTATCTGACTTTTAACTGTAAAATCTACTTTAAATGTGGATAGAAAAACCTCCTAGATTTTTTTTTTTTAATAAAAAAAATACATCTGTACACTCAAACTGGCTGTGAGCTGACTGATCACCTCTAATGTGATAATGTGGGACAGTTATAGTTTTCCCACCTTGCCTTTTTATTTTTCCATCTTTAAGTGAACCATTATGAAAAGACACTAAGTTCGCGACTTGTTTGTCTAAACTAAGGTGACTAGTATCATCTGACATATTCTAGGTTATGTTACTTAGTATCTCATTGCCAGGTCAGAGGGCACCAGTCACCTCTGCCAGGCATCCACATACCATTTTTATTTATATATTTGAACTGTCTCCAGAAAGCAGGACATGAACCAATATGGTAAAAAGGTTTTGAATGATCAAAATGCTTTCTGTTTCTTCCTTTCATGCTTAAAAAAAACAAACAAAAAAAAACCCCAAAAAACACCCTCCTGCAAACAGGTTGTATGTGTGAAGAAAAAGAAGGTGAGAAAATGGGTATGAGAAGGCTTAAGTTTGGGGGAAGATTTTTTGTTTTCAAAGTCATATTATTTGATTTCCCAATTAGATTTTTGTTTCTTTTTTCTTACTTGTACACATTTAATTTCTTAATCATCTTTGATTTGTTGTTTGGGTTTTTTTTTTCCTTCTTCTTACTTGCAATATCAAATAAAAATTCTTACTTAATTTTTGCTTGGTTTTATTTGTTGTAATATATAGTAATATTCCATAATTTTATTTCTGGAAAAGTAGTCATATTTTATTAAAATATATTATTTATAAGGTATAAACAAGGTATAAACAAGTAGAAATTTCTATATAATTGGTGTTTATTTCAAATTCAAAATATTGTAGCTCTAGAAATGCAGTGTCAATAATAAAATCGATGCTAAACCTTTTTTTTAAGTAAACTCCTTGTGGATGTTAGAAGCAAAATTAGCAGGGAACAGAATGCTCATTTTCAGGATGAGTATCAAAAAATATGTTCTTTCTGAGGAGCCAGTTTATTCTCTATGACCTAAGTAGCAATAAAATCAGGTATAAAAGAAAATTAATAGTTAAAGCAAAGGAACAAAAGGCTTTTTTCTAACCTAACTAAATCATGCTGAGTCTTCAAGTGCAGAAGGAACAGATAAAGTTTCTGTGCACATTTTTGTTTTGTTTTGTTTTTCTTTGCTGAGTCTGTCTTTTTTCCAGCTGCTTGCAATCTTGGAAGCTGAATGCTGTTGAGTAGATTGGTCTTATTTCTGAGAGGTGTAGTATTCACTTCAATTGCTGACTGGCTTACCTGGAGGTCTGCACTTTTAGTCTTCCTAGTCAGTCATATTGATCTTTTCAGAGAAGCTAAGTCTTTCTGTTCTTGTCAAACATCAGATCAATCTGAATTATCTGTTATGTAGGAGGAAAGGAGGCCTCTGCACATGTAGAGACTGAAAAGTCAGATGACAAAGATGACAAAATATAAAGCTTTCCCTGAGGAACCAGTAAAAGGCTTCTAAATGGCACTGAATTTAGGACTAAACAATGTACCCTAAAAGACTGACAGGGACACAGTGGGCAGAAAACGAGATTTGTTTCAAATGTTTCAATTTAACTGTTTTATACAACACAACCAAGTTTTCTGTATTTTAAAGATTTTTCCTCTTTTATCCTAATTCTGATGAAACCCAGCTGTAAATGTTTAAAATCTTTAGGTGCTTTTCTTATCTTTTTAACAGATGTGTCCATTTCATGCTGGTCTAAGTTCTAATGCTATCCATTAGGAGTTTAACCTCACAAAGTTTTCTGGCTATTGTGATGATAAGATTATTCAACTCACAAAGGAGCTACCCTGCTGGCAGACAAGTTGTGTGTAGGGAAACCTAAAGTAAACTTCTCATAAATTAATTCAGGACAGTATGCATTTGGGAGACGTTGGATGAGTGTGGATACAGCGTGTAATGCAAAAAAATACCCTATGTCAGGCCAGGAAACAAAATAAAAATGAGGCTTACTCCCCAGAGCTGTAGATACAGTACTTAGTCTGGAAAAGCCAGAGCTGTAGTTCCTCTGAACTGTCCATTCATTTTCCATGAGACGGTAATGCAGGTATAATTCTGTGAGCAGTTTCTAGCACTCATGAACATGCATTTCCCTCGTACAGATTTGCATCATCATTAATTTTGGATGTGGCTTAGCTTTCCAATCCTCATTTTTTCTTCCTGTTTTGCTATAAAAATGGCCTTTGTTATAGGGAATTTTATTGATCTGAATGTTGTTAAAGGCTGACCTGACTTTTTGTTTAAGAGTTATAAATGATAGGCCTGTTTCTTCCATCCAGTTTTCACATCACTTTTTTTTAATCATGAATATACCAAAAATTTTTGAGCAATTTAACAACAAAATATGAGGAATCAGCTCTCATAAGGATAATTTAAGATGATGGAAAAGCAATGTTGAGGTTTAAGAAAACTGAAATCTTGAGTATTGTGTTGTCAGTATTAGCAAACTGGCTGGTAGTGAAACATTTTTTGGTTTTGTTTTTCATTTCTTTAGGATCTCTTACATGAACTGTGATATTTTCTATAAAATATTTTTCTGTGAAAATAATGCATTTCTAAAATAATTAGATGTGTCAAGTATAAACACAGAAATGAGGAAAAGAAAAAAAAAAAAGAAAGAAAAAGGAAAACAAAACCAGAATTTGTCTGTTCTGTGTCAGAAACAAGACCTGATAGGCTAAAACCTAAATTAAGAAGAGTGCAGAGTGTAGATACACTGGCTCCTCCACATAGTCTGACTTCACGTATTCAGGCCATGCATAAAAATGAAGCAACACAGCTGGGAGCCACTGCCTGGAAATTACCTGTTATCAAAAACCTGGCATAAGCAATGGAATGTCACAAGCAAGGAATATGTGTTCATTTTAATGACAATGACTTGTGTAGTAAGAACACGTGGTGCCTGGGAATATGGCTTTGCTTATTTTTCAATATGTGTGTTTTGTCTTGTTGCTCTTTCAGGTGATTTAGTACAACATTAGCGTGGGCTAAATGTCATTGGACCAAAAAAGGATCATTAAAGTTTTTCAGAAGAAAAAAAGGACCTTTTACAGATTTCATCTCAGTATCAAAAATACTGTTATGCTACACAGACATTTGAAGTTTGTCCTCTGTTGCAACTAAAATTGAGTAAGATGACAACACCCTTGTGATACATATTTTTGTCTGTTGAAATTATATTTCTAAAAGCTATAGTATACTCATTTATCCTACAGTATTATACTCAGCTCCTTTATCTCATAAGCAAACAGAGAACTTCTGTTCTGCTTCATTCTCATCAAAGATATTATTGTCTGCTTAGCAAGGAAAGAACTGGAGACATGTAACTAAGGAACATTATAGTTTAAACAAGAAATCCTCATAGTAATTATTTGACTAATGAGAACCCGGTAATGTGCTACTCCTGAAAACTTTTAATCAAACTTAGTAGAAATAGAAACAAACAAAATATCTGTTTATATATGTTGGTGACTGCTAGATTACAGGACTAACACAACAGTGACATATTTTTAGCCTTCATGTGACAACCTCAGCTAAGCTAATGTAATGTCATGTACTTTTTAATAACAGAATCTTATTCTGTAATAACACAATACTCATCAGAAAAAGAGAAAGGTGAAATACATAGCCAGCTGTGCTTAGAAAGACCATTATTTCTCATTATTTATTTGTTTGTTTGTTTGTTTTTATAACTTACTGTATGGAGAACCTGATATAAAAATCAATCTTTAAAAAATTATTACTGGTACGTGGAGAAGAGAATCAACAGGTGCCAAACTTGATGCTAAAGTAACTTAATTTTTATGAAAAATGGAGTACACTTCACTTTTTTCCCTGTGTTCTCTAAACGTTAAATTAGTTTACATAAAAATACTAGAAAACTGTCCACATAGTTCATGCTTTGAATTGTATAAAAACATCTTCCATTTCTGAGGAGATGTCAGCGTAATGGCCAGATACTATTTTCTTGATGAAATAAGTGGATGTAGCTAAATATATTTCATGTTACTCATTGAATAATTGAGCATAGCAATTACTTTTGTTTGTGTGACTAACCTCGTAACTGATAGATTACATTCTTTGTTAAGTGGTGGACAGATTAATTTTCTACATCAAATAAGTTTTTTTTTTTCAGGTACTACAATGGCTCAAAACATTCTCCATGTGGTCAAAGTAAAAGTAAAAATCTAGTATAAGAGAATACTTACATTTTATGTATTCAGAAAATAATCCAGAATCTTGTCAGAAAACAATAATTACTTGAAAAACAAATAAACAAAGAACCAAACAAAGATTAAAAAAGGCACAACAATACATATTTCAAAGTTTATGCATTTATTTTTTACATGTTCTTTTTTCTGAAGAAGCTCTTAGAAGACAGGATAAAAGGCAGTGTAGAATCAGATGAGATAAATCTGAAGAACTGGTCCTGTGAATCTCTACCATTTAGCCATTCCTACACCTTGCCTAAATCTGTTTGAGAGTTATATATACATAATCAAAATCTGTCAATTATTAATTCATTAGCTCTACATACATACAATTAGTCCCTGTTAAGTTTTATATAGACATGTCTTCTAAATTCAAACTCCTTGTATCCCCTTTAGTGCCAGTTTTCAAAGTAATTCAGTGATAGGAATCCATTCCTGAGATTCTTTAGGAAGCTTCAAAAAGAGAAAGGAGGCTTCAAAAGAGAAAACCTTTTCAAGAAGGACTCAGAGTTCATCTTTGTTCCTAGCTCACACAAAAGAGGAGTATAAGGATTTTAATTTTTCAGCTTCAGCATGACAAGGGAAAGAAATAAATGAAGAGAAAGAAACACTTAAGAACCTAAGAAGACACTTTAAAAACATAGCTTAATTTCCCTCTCCACATGCAATTGTTTCTGTTAATGAAAAATGACATTATCCTACAATAGAAGAAATGGGAGTGGCAGGAGGATGAATTGGTTGAATATGTACAATGAGCAGAACCTTTCCAATTTCACCTTGCCTAGATTTTATGAGGACAGTTTCAGCTGGCAAGCAGTCAAAGACTCTACCTGTCCCTGCTCTACTTTTAGAGAAGTATTTTAGGCAAGTTCACAGTAAGGTAGTTGCATGTCTTCCTTCTCTGCTTAAGTGTGTTACATTACTATGTCTGGCAACAAATTAAATTTTGCTTTAGACTTACATTAACGGTAAACTGTCAGACTATCTATAATATAGATTCTGATAAATTCAATGTTTTTAATGACTAAGAGTAAAAAATGACTTAATCTAGATGTTATATTAATAATGGAAAGTTCACATTAATGTATGTCAATTCAAACTTGTTAACTACTGTTGTGACTAGGGTTGCAGATAATTTAAGACATGTTCTATGTTTGATTTTGTCTAATTTTTATTTGATTACTTGGGTTTTTTGGAGGCAGTATGTACATTACGCTGAAACTGATTCTTAGTCTTATTCTGTATGACTAGCTAAGCTCTATATCATAGAATCACAAATAGTTTTGATTGGAAAAGTCCTTTATGATCACTGAGTCCAACCATAAACCTAACACTACTAAGTCCATCTCTAAGCCATGTCCCTTAGTGCCACATCTACACGTCTTTTAAATACCTCCAAGCATGGTGCTTCAACCAGTTCCCTGAGCAGCCGGTTCCAATGCTTGCCTACCCCTTCAGTGCATAAATTTTTCCTAACATCCAATCTAAACTTTCCCTGATGCAACTTGAGGCCATTCTGCCTTATCCTATCACTTAGTACTTGGGAAAAGAGGCCGACACCCAACTCACTACAACTTCCTATCAGGTAGTTGTAGAGGGCAATAAGGTCTCCCCTCAGCCTCCTTTTCTCCAAACTAAATAACCTCAGTTCCTTCAGCCGCTCCTAATAAGACTTGTGCTCTAAACCCTTCACCAGCTTTGCTCTTCCTTGGACATGCTCCAGTACCTCAATATCTTTCTTGTAGTGAGGGGCCCAAAGCATACCACAATGCTTGAAGTGCGGCCTCACCAGTGCCAAGTAGAGAGGTCAATTGCTTCCCTGGTCCTGCTGGCCACACTGTTTCTGATACCAGCAAGGATGCTATTGGCCTTCTTGGCTACCTGTGCACACTTCTTGCTCATATTCAGCCAGCTATTGACCAACATCCCTAGGTCTTTTTCCCCTGGGCAGCTTTTCAGCCATCCTCCCCAAATGTTTCATGGGGTTGCTGTGACCAAAATGCAGGCCCAGGCACTTGGCCTTTTTGAACTTCATACAAATGTCCTTGGCCCATCTATCTAGCCTGTCCAGAACCCTCTGTAAAACCTTTCTACCCTCAAGTAGATCAACACTCCTGCCCAACTTGGTGTCATCTACAAACTTGCTGAGGGTGTACTTGATCCCCTCATCCAGATTGTTGATAAAGATTTTAAACAGAGCTGGCCCCAGTACTGAGCTCTCGGAAACACCACTTGTGACTGGCTGCCAACTGGATTTAACTCCATTCACCACCACTCTTTGGGCCCAGCCACCCAGTTTTTCACCCAGCAAAAAGCAGGCCCATCCAAGCCATGAGCAGCCAGTTTCTCCAGAAAAATGCTGTGGGAAATAATAGTGTCAAAGGCTTTAATAATGTCCAAGTAGGCAATATCCACAGCCTCTCCTGCATTGATTATGTAGGTTACCTTGTCATAGAAAGTTGTTGCAATGTAGAGTTGTAATCAGAACTGTAATAGTGAAAATATCTACTATACACATATATGTGTAGGAAATGGATTGATTTGTGTTGGTAATAACAAAGTCTAAATACTCATAACAAGAAAATTGAATCAGTGTGCTTAAAACCGAGGGAGGGGGAATAAAACACCATTTCCTACAGCAAACTGTATTACTAAAGGACAGAAGATAAATATATCTTGCAAACCTATTCAAAACCAAACCACTTGAAGGGATTCAAAGTTTCAAAACTAAAATAGTAAGTGCCTGAAGATTTTTACTTCCTAGATTAACACTCGCAAGATGCAAGGTAATTCAGAGAATGGAATTTGTAAAATTGTAAAAGTCAAAACATGTTATGAAAGACATTTGTTTTGCAGATCACTGTCCAACATACAAATTGCTGACTGTAGGCCATGTTCAAATGAAAGTTCTGTAAGTTGAACAGGATGAGGAGCTGCACATAAAGCTAACTAACCTCACAAAGCCTAGGAACAGCACAGTGTTCCATGTTAAGTTTTAGAAGGACAAAAAATAAGTGATTAGAATTTCAGGAACAAAAGTGTTGAAACTACATTTACAGAAAAGAAATGAGATCATAAACTATTACAGTCTATTATATACATAAATATACACTAATAAAAAAGCTATAACACACTTTCAATGTCTGATATGGTGATGTTTTAAAACTAGGGAAAAAAAAAAAAAACAAAAAAAACAAAAACCAAAAAAAACCCCCAAAGCTGGATAGGGAGATAACAAGGCCAAAAGCTTTTTCAGAAAACAAACAAACAAACCAAACAAACAAAAAACCCAACTTTCTTTCTTTCTGAATCCTGAATCCAGTGTAATAAAAATAATAATAATAAATCATAAGATATAAAAACCAGCAACTGAACATATAATTACTGCTTCAGGAATGTGATATATGTTCCAGAAAGCAATATATTCAAGTACAGAAAAATCTTCAAATTTTCAGTGAGGCCTTATTTTTTTTCTTAGAGAACAAGTAATTCAAATGGACTTAATTTCTCTTGGTTGGAGATGCATTTTCCATGTGTTCAAATAAATTTTTACACTCATGAAATAAAACGCTTTTTTAGTTTTAGCTGTTTGTTACTGACTCCCCCTTTGTAATTTTATTTTATTTTATTTTATTTTATTTTATTTTATTTTATTTTATTTTATTTTATTTTATTTTATTTTATTTTATTTTATTTTATTTTATTTTATTTTATTTTATTTTATTTTATTTTATTTTTTTTATGAAATAAATGACTGCAAAAACATAACCAGGGGCCTGGCAGTTTTTGTCTCAGATGTTTTTTATGATTAGATATAGTTTTCCTATTCAGCATATCAAGAGACATTTGAGAACAGTAGTACTGTCTCATTATGAAGAAATTAAATTAAATTAAACTTTATGTTCAGATCCTTTGACAACATATCTTCACAATTAAATATATTTTCTATGCTTACAATCAAAACGCTATGTCTAATATTTCAATTACACAACTGAAAAGAAGACCCCCAGGAGACAGTCTGTGTTTTAATTAGAATGTATACTTACATCTGTATGGATTTTGGCTTATTATCTTTCCCAATGGTCTGAAATATTTGTTATTTATTCTGCTGGAAACTTTTTTGCCACTACTGTAAAATATTTTACTCCCTTAATAGTAACAGTTGTTAAGAAACCTTTACATTAACATAATCACATTGAAATAATAGTATTAATTTTCTTTGTTTGGTTGATATTTGTTATAATAACCACATTCTTCCCTGAAGACTCCAATCTGGTAAACTCTCTAGTCCTTTAAAACAGGAAATACTGTAGGGAAAGTAAAATTAGCTTGCCAATGCTCTACTTCTTTTGATTTTTACTTTTTCTTTTTTTTTGGTGGGATTTTTTTGAACAAACCTGATCAGTGGCATGAATTGGTAAGGCCATGTGGTGTGTGGGAACGTTTCTTTTCATGGTTTTGATTCCTTGATTATTTTTATGTTTTGCATAATGTTATCAGTGGATGAAACAAACAAACAAAACCCCAGTAAATCAAAACAAACTGAAAATAACAACATAGATAAAAGACCAGAAAATAGAATTTATAGTATCTCATTCCTCATTTATGTACCCAGTCATGTGAACCTAATATTCCCTTTCTTATGGCTTCAGAATGTTGTTATTTCTGGTTCCTCAGTGCCTTTAACAAGTGCATTGAAAAGTATTCTTCCATTTATCAGCATTTTATGTTCCAATGAGGAACCTTTGTAGCATGGGAAAGCTTTGGATTACAATTAAGAGAGAGAACTCCGTTGTCCCACTTAATGAGCCGTGCTGCAAATAATACACACACCTCTCATTCTTGTAATCTGAGCATTTATATCTAAGTTTCTTTTGGACCTAGGAGCTACAAGTGTTCAATGGCAAATTATATTAGGCTTATACATGTAAGAGTGCCTACATCTTTGTTAAACACTTGCTTATTCATGAGATAAGAAGTATTATAGAATAATCAATCCTTTCTGTATTTTTCTCACAAGAGGGTGAATTTTATTGGTTGATTTGTGGATACTTGAGGTTAGGTGATATGAACACCACTGAAATGTCTTTCAGGAGCAGTGTCTTTCATGGCAAGAACACAGATTCACATCAGCTCTCTCCCAGTAATACACGAGAAACTTTTCATGATGGACTACTGCATGCTGAGTGATGAATGGCTGGAAAGCAGCTTTGTGTGAAAGGACCTGGGGGTCTTGGTGGGCACCAAGTTGGACATGAGGAAGCAATGTGCTCTTGCAGCAAAAAAAAAGGTGAATGGCATCCCGGGATGTGTTAGGCAAAGCATTGCCAAGAGGTAAAGAAAGGTGATGCTTCCCCTTTATTCGGCACTGGTGGTGCCATACATGGAGTGCTGTGGCCAGTTCTGGGATCCCCACTGCGAGAGAGATGTGGACATACTGGAGAGAGCTCTGCAAAGGACGACTAAGATGATGAAAAGTAACTAAATGGTAAATCTGTAAAGTACAAAGAAATATATTCAGGAATAAAGGGGTGGGAAGGAAGGGGGAAATTAAAAATAATAATAATAATAAAAAAAACAAAAAAACCCCAAAAAAACCCCATGTAAAAACAAAATTCATCATTACCAGCTGGGAATTACTATTTGGGAAAATAATCTGATGCTAAAAATCACAAATGAGGCAACAAAGTTAAATAGACAAATTTAGCACAGAGGAGAGCATTAAGGATGATGAAGATCTAGAAAATACTACCTATAAGAAAGAGCTGAAGGCATTGATTTTGTTTGGTCTAGAAAATAAATTATCGCGAGGAAACAACAGTATTCAAATATAAGAAACTGTAAAAATGAGACAGTGATGGATTGTTTTGTATAATCTCTGAGGATAGAACAAGAAATAATCAATATAATATGTAGCAAAGAAGGTTTAGATTTGATACTAGAAAATATAATTGCAAAAATAGTTAACACTGAGCTTGTCAAGGAATGTAGTGGAATTTCTTTGGAAATTTTAAAGATATCTTGGCCAGTACACTTTGTCTTGCATAAATGTAATTTTATTTGTTCAGAGATGTTTTCTCATTCCTAAAACACGTGCATCTTAGAAACAATTTTGTCTCTCAGTCTCGAGCTCTGTTAGATATAAGCATTCCTGTGGAAGGAAATGAGTAAACCAAAACTATTATTAAAAAAAAAACCCAACCAAACAAAAAAACCCAACCAACAACAAACCATCCTAGAATCTAACAACATCCCCAGATCAGCCCAAGACCTGGTAAGGCATCCAGATACCATACTATAAACATTTGAAGTCCTTGTCACAGCTCCTTACTTTGTGTTTATCAGACATACGAAATTTTTGATGGATGGTATTTTCAGATTATTTTTAGGATTTTTAATTTATTTTAAATCAATTATGTTATAAATCAATAAGGTAGTGAAATAGATTGATGAAATAAGACTACGGATCATGGGAAAAAAAAAAAAAATCAATTACTGGTTAAACATTGCCTCCAGGCTACATTTTGAATGTGATTTTTGTGTTTAAGATCAGTATTTGAGGTAGTACTACAAAATAGGTAGGATTAGCTTGCTAGGATCATCTAGAAAGAATGTAATTTATGACAATAGCTGAACGAATGAAAAAAAAAAAAAACAAAACAAACAAAAAAAAACCCCTCTGTTGGTTTGTTTGTTTTTCCTTCCTGAATTCTTTTCTGATTTGTGGCAACAGGCAACATTACACACATTTCTGTATTTCAGTTTCCGCAATCACAGTTCAGAAGGACCCTATTTTATACATATACAATTTACAGTGTCTGCATGAAAATGTATTTTCTGATTCCAGCAAAAATACGCACCACCTCTCCAACCTCTCCTACAACTCTAAACCAGATGCTGTTTATCCAGGTTTTCAAGGTTTCTGTGTTCAACTAGATTCTACCTCTTCATCTGAATGTGATGTTACAGCTGTTGAATACATCCAAAAACCTTCAGAATTTTAAAACAACTTTATCATTAGTCAGACAGAATTATTTGGGTGAAAAATATTAATATGGAAACTACATGAGCAACAGGTACATCAGACTGTTATGCATATGCCTGACAAACTACTCTAAGGCTTTATCTAACTCTGTAAGTTCATCAAGTACTGGTCATCTAGTTCAGGTTATGAAGCTGTGCTTCGAGATCAGAAGAGAAGCAGGTGAGAAGGACACTAGGCATAGTCCTCAAGCACAGTTTCCAACTAGGACCGAAGATCAGATATAAAATCATAAAAGTTCATCAATATAATTAGATATAATTCTTTCTGATTTGTTTTTGGTTTTACTTCTGTATGTGCATAGTATAGATTGTTATTTTATTTTCTCTTCTTCTACAGAGTTCAGTTACATGCCATCTGGAACAAGAAAATAAGCAGTTACTAGCGTAACATCTGCTTCAAGTTATAACTACATATTGGAATCTAGAGATCTTAATGTAGAGTTATAAGTATCAAATACAACATTTGAATATATTTGGATTAACTCTCTTGTTTTGATTTTCAAAGGTTACTGATCAAAAATTCCTCTGCTGGTTTACCATATATTTGGGAAGATAAGTTTCTTTTTGTCAACAAAACTGAACTTTCTGTTTTATTTTGGTCTGCATAATATGATGGAGTGTTGCCCTATAGCTGAATAGAAACAGATGTATGTGGAGAAAATAACAAAAACAGACACAGATGGTGTATCCCATGTATAACTTCTCAATTTATCCCTTTTTGTGTGATGCAATTATTCCAGCAAGTAAGCTGTATTCATCTTTTCACAGATCTGCCAGTTCCTGCAGGGACACTTTTCTGCTCTAAACTGCCAAGGCAGCACACAAGGACTCCTGACTCTGTTATTGCACCCTCTCTAGGTCTCTTCCCTGTCCATTTTGCCTTTTGTTTGTTTCTTTCTTTCTTTTTGAGTGACTGTGATTACAATGAAAGTAGGATTGTTTCAGTTAATTGTTTAATAAGAACATTGATATGATTTTCCTCTTTAGGCAACAGAAACCCCCTCAAAACTCATTCCATTTCTTACATGTTATTTGAAACTACAGGATCCTCTTTTCCTCAGAAGAATGTGTAATTTTAACTTTATATTCAGAAATCATATTTGCCTCATGAATTTTTTATAAACAACCTAATCTCAACAATGTTGAGTTTACTCTGGACTTTACATAATGAATATTAGTTAAATCAGTATGTTGGTTTGAATAGCAAGCTGCTCAATGTTTCCCCATCAATTTGGAAAGGTGATTTCCTATCATAACCTTAAAGATGTCTTTAAGCTTGTGGAAATTGTGAGTATATACATAATTATATATTCAACCAATTATATTGAAAGTAATAATAACTGTATTAATTCAACTCCTGTAGCAGGTGGCTATAATAAAGCTATCATGCATTACTAAAATAGGTACTAGAGAGGAAGATATATTGTGAAACAAGCAACATAACAACAAGCATTATTTCTTCTATCTTTTTGTTGTTTTGTTTTTTCTTTTTTTCCTGTAACATGGATCGAAAAGGGTTAATCCATTGACACGTACTTGACAGTTGCCCAAGGAGGTAGCAGATGTACCATCCCTGGAAAAATTCAAGGTCATGCTGGACAGGGCTCTGAGCAACCTGATCTAGTTAAAGATGTCCCTGTTCACTGCAGGTGGGTTGGACTAGATGACTTTTAAAGGCTCCTTCCAATGAAATGATTTTATAGTTTTAACTAATTTATAAATACGCTGTTCATATTTAGTATTTTTAATGGACAAAATCTGTTTCTATTTAACCATTTTCTTGAATTATGTATATATATTCTTTAACAGCTTATATAACTAGGTACATTTTTACAGCAAAAAAACCCCATGTTGAACAGACATGAAGCTAAGATATACTCCAAATTAGTAACAGTGCAGAATAAAAACTCTATACGTTGAGTAAATCTGATGAAGAAATATCTGAAATGTCTTATTGTCATCAAAGATTAAACAAAGGAACAAATATTAGTATAAAAATAATTATAAGCAAACAATTCAATCTACATTAACAGTGACACTTTTTTTTCTCTGTGGTCATGGTGCTATACATAGACAGGAATGTCCCAAAACTAAAATGAAAGGAGAGCATCAAGTTGCATTCTTGCCTGGTTTTGAACTTGCCCTAGATCAGTTATTTCACAGAATTTGCTATTTGCTGCTTTCTGCTTCCCAGAAGCTCTCCTACCACATCCAAGATCTTTCCAGCCAGATATTTTTTCCTTTTCTTATGTGAGAAATTATATTTAACTGTTATAACTCTTAAGAAATGTTCAGAGCAAATTTGCTTAAGTATCTAACTTAAGATGGCCAATTAAAATTCCACAGCTGTATAAGTCAGTAGCTAGGTTCGGTTTTTGATGGCAATGTGACCTACAGAATATTTCACAAGTGTAAGATCATGATAAAATGACTGATTAGTTATTTGATCCCAAGTCTGTTGGCAGAAGTTTTGAAAACTGGAATCTGGATTAATGCCCTGGTCATTTCCAAACTGCATTAATATATCTTGATGTGTGTGTCAAGTGTGTCTTAGCATCAGTGCAAGTAAAATGCAGTTGTGCTCTAACAAATTTCTGTCCTGAGAAACTGGAAAAATAGGTCTCAAAGCCTGGGCGTACCACCCTCACAATTTAGTCTGGATAAAGCTTTAGATTAGTGAGGCATGGTATCTATGACAGCTATTTCTTATGATAACGGCAATAGTTTTCACCAGATATTTTCTATATCATTTTCTTTATGTTACTTCTCTGTTCAGCGAATGAGGGAGTTACCTCAACAAAGGACAAAATATGTTCAGAATTTCTTCTCATCCTTGCAGTTTTTCAAACCTTCTGTGCTACTACTTTCATTGAAAGAGAGTATCACTAAACTAAATTATGTTTTCAGATCTTATTTTAAAACATTAACATTATAAAGTATTTAATTTTACCTCATTTTATTGAAACATCATCTGTTTGTCCTGCCCTTGAATCAAGCACTTTACTTGAATATATATTTATGTTTCTAGTTTTATAGGATGTCATCCTTTATTTTAAGCAAATTATATTTTCTGAATTATTTTTCTGGTATTATATGAACTTTATTCTATGCAATAGAGTATTACTGTTTTTCTTCTGGAATATCACGTAATAATTGCATGATGGATGCAACAAAAATTAATGTCATTAAATTCCTTGTTTCAGCTACCTTTCAATAAATTTTGAATTAGTTTATTTCAGTCGAAGAGGACATTTAATCACACTTGTTCATAAATCAAACTTTATTTATTAAGCAAAAGTGGGGGTTTTTTCTGCATAGAGACACATTTTATTTTCATAATGAAAAGAAGATGATAATTTTTATATAGATCAACTTAGATATTGCCTTTATAAAGACTTGAAACATAAAATTCTGCTGATACATATGTAAATTAAGATAATTATATTTTTAAAAATACAACAAATTCCAAATAAAAATATTCTGTGTTGGTTTTTATCTTAAACAAAATCTGCTAGTTTTAATGAAGGTCTCCTCAGTTTCACTATTTATTTCTTTAACAAATTGAAAATATATGTGTCCACTTCTACTGCAAAGAATACTACTTAGAAATAATTAATTGCAGCAATACTATTACTCCTCCTACTAATGCTCCTCCTTCTAGTAATATGCAAACGTCATTACAGTTTATGTCTTTGTATTCAGGATTTCCAATTAAGATGTGTTAGCAGTCCAGTAAGAAATATTTTGCTAAATTCAGTTTTGAGGTTTGGTATAGTTTACAGTTCTGTTATTGTGACCCTAATTATGCAAATAATACCATCTTCAAGAATACCATGTGTGTGACACATTATCAACGCCCATCCAATGAGGAAAATGTAAAGGAAGTGTGTTAGAGTGCTCATATTTTACTGTAATTCCTTTTGACTTGTTGGCTAGCAATCATCAGATATGTTCTCATCAGTCTCCAGGCAAATAAGATGGGAATATAAGTGCTTGAGCAGTCTATAATTTTGGTCTTTTTTTTTTCCCAAAGTATGCATTTTCAGAGTTTTGTCTGTTTGTTTGTTTTAATTTATGTTCAGGTCGTTGAACTGTTTCAGGCTTTTAGAATTTTCAATGTAATCTAAACTAATCTAAATGTATATCTATAAATAATAGTCCCATAGACTCAGATAATAGTAGCATCAGTTGAAAATAACTGAGGAATATTACTTTATCACAAGGAGACTAAATAAAGGAGCACATTCTACAGTGAGGAGCTCAGTGATACAAGATGGAATGTAGGAAATTCCAATAAGATATAAGGAAAATATAAGCAAGCTTTTCCTCCTCCTGTCTTAGGGAAAAGAAAATTCTTACTGGAGTTGATTGTGTAGACAGGTCAGTCTTACTGGTATGGTCTCTGTAGGTTGTTTGGCATGAAATAAGCAGGTGAAATTGTCTGGTTTTAGTACTGCTTTCAGCCTGACAATGGCAGTAAGTCTTCCACATCTTGTTGAGGAAACTTAATTGCATTGAAATCTTGATTCTCATGTCTGTGACTTCAACCACTATTTAAATGTTTTCTGTCTTATGATTTTACAAAAGTTCATAGTAGAGCTCTGTGACATGTTACATTTCATTACATCATTTATGTGATGTGACACAGTTAAATGAAGTGTGAGGCGATAAAAAGTAGTGACTCATCAAGCTTAGAGACAGAAATATAAAAATAGAAACATTAAGTCAAAGCTGTAAAAAAAAAAAAATCTAGCATCTAATATCATTGCTTAGAGAACTTGTGAATGTGTTTTCTAAAATATTTGTTGGTAATATGAAAAGCAATATCAACTATATGATTCTGGTAATTGATAAAATTTCTATTGTAAAATAGAATGGGTAGATGGAACACTATTCTATTGGATGAAAATAACTGTTCTTGTCCAGCCTGGTATTAAAATTGTGCAAAATCCATAACTAAAAATCCATTACTAACAGAACTGCATAAACAGTATAAAATTTTATTTATGGAACTCTTTGTAGATTACTTTGCAGGGAACTTCTGCATAGAGTAAATTTTTTCCAAGCAGAACCTGATCCTGATTTTTTTTTTTTTTTTTTTTTTTTTTTCCCCAAATGTTATCTGAGCCCGTCAAATGGTCTAGTGACTGTGTTGCATGAAAGGGGTGATAAAACAATTTGTCAAGAAATAAACCCTCTTGCATTCCAGCTTACCCTCGGATACTGGAGGAGCTGGGGGCAGCTAGGCTTAGAGCCTGAATGATGCTTAATTGAGCAGTACAGGACCGACAACAGCAGACTCGCTTAATAGTGCACTGCACTCCTGTACCCACGATTTACGGACTTTTACAGCCAAACCTGCAGCATTTATCAGCATCCCGTTGGACACAGGTTTGTTGTGGCAGGTTATGGACAGACACAATTCGATGTGGCACTACAACCCTGGACACTCCAGTGCTGGATTCACTTTAGTGCCCTGCACCCACGGGACAGTCATGATCTATGGAATCAGGTAGCTCCCAGTGAGAAATTGTACAACAAGTCTGTAAGCAAATAAAACACTTCAATAACACAACAGGAATAATACAGATTTGTGTGGATTGCTGGTGATAACCTACTGTCTGCAGAAGTTTGTACAAGCATCAAGGTTACGAATCACTAAAAGTGTTAAGTTAATGTCCTAGCTTTTAGCTGAAACAGATCTGGGTTTATTTTTCAGTAGTTAGAATATTGCTGTGTTTTGCTTTTCAGCCTGGGACTTGTTATGAGAGAGAAACTGTTAGCATACCAGTGTTTGCATTTTTGCTGCTGGAAGTGAAGGACTTTGTGTTCAGTTATTCTACAGGCACAAGATCTAAGGGGGTGAGGAATATTTAAATCAATAAGCTAAAATGGCATTTGAATATGCCATTTGGATATTCCATATCATATCACATCATGTCCAGTATATTAGTGAGGGTCTCTTCCTCTTTTGGCTCTCTCTGGCTTTTGCTTGGGCTCTCTCTCTTCCAGGGTTGCGGTTTTGATTCAGGATTGCTGCTCCTCTGGTATCATTATCTGAGAATGGGCTGGGCTTGGTTGGTTGGTGGTGAGCACTTGCACTGTGTATCATTCTTTTGTATATTTTGTTACTATTATCATCTCTACTATTTTATTAGTAGTATTATTTTAAGTTTTATTTTATTTTATTTCCGTTATTAAACTTTTCTTATCTCAACCTACAAACCTCCTCATCCTTGCCCCCAAATCCTCTCTCCTATCCCCTGGGAGTTTGGGGGGAAAATGGGTGAATGGCTGTGTTGGCTGCTGGCCAAGTGCTAGCCCAGTGAAACTGTCATAGTTAAAATATTAATTCTATAGAGATCTCTAAGTTTCTGAGAAAGTTCTTGAAGCAGTATAAATCTTACCCAAAGGCATCCCTATGGTGGGGAAGAAAGGCTCAGCCCGTCAGCTGTTCCCAGAGGTCAGAGGTCTGTGATGGTATCTTCCCTAATTTCCCCCTTTTTGGGGGCCATTTCTTTTTTTTTTTTTTTACCTTCAAGGTGGAGCTTGAGTGACTCTAGTCATACTGTTATCATGATTGGTGAAAACACTTCCATTTTCCTTTTAAAGTATAAGTTACCAAAACTAAGAACATGTGTTCAGTAAGGGGGAAGAGGCAAGAGTCAATGAGCCAGAGGTGTGTTTTTTGTATTTTATAATTCAAGGTTCACACAAAGGAGGTATTTGTCTAAAGGGTGCCAGGTGGTCAGTCCAGGGTCACAAACAAATAGTATATCAGCTATTTAGGTCACGTACATCTCTTCTGCAGTGATTACAGGGCTTGTTTGAGGAGTCTTCGCTCCTCCCCATGCCCTGTATTGATATGCAGCAACTTGCTCTCCAGGAGACAATCTTGGAGAGGATTCTTTACATATCAGCTACATTTTTTTCCCTGGGATCTTCTTCGACATTATACCTTTTCCTAGAGTGTGAGCATGGTCATTTTCCAATTTTAGATTACCTTCAGTAATTATTCCACAGACTGACAGATAATCTACTGGTTTCATGTCATACACAGACTGGGAAATAAATATAACATCATATAATTTGTTCTTAACTGCTTTCAGCTGTGATTTGTTCCAATTTTTTTTCCTGTGGTAAATTAATTGGTCATGTTTCTCTTTGTATATATTATGAATTTCATTACCACAATATAAAAATAACAAAATTATGGAGTTATTAGTTTGATGTGATCCCTTTGATTTTAATAAAGTTGAACGAAAAGTGATAGTGCCAGATGTAGAACATTAAACTTCATGTTTCATATACAGTCATGCACAGTGAAATTGGGTAATGTATTTGCTGTCAGTGTGTAAGAAGTTGTTGATAGATGTTGGAGAGCATTAACGTGTATTTATCTAAGATGGAGCTTGGCCTAAAATTTATAACATAAGTAAAAAGTCAACAAATTTCTAAGATCTCTGTTTCTAATAGTGGATTGTGGGAAAAAAAAAAATGTATTATCTAAACTGCTGTATAGATTTTTAATTTTCACACTTCCATTGTTTGAGAGAGAGAGAGAGAGAGAGATCATATTTAAACCGCTATAGTTCTATTAACTTTTTTGAGGTGACTCTGACAACACCTATACTTGAAATCTTGGGAAGTATATATATACACATATATATATATTAATATATTTTGGAGAGAAAAATGGGAAAATAAATGCTGAAAAAGAACTAGAAGGATATTAGTCTAAAGAAAATAGAAACCTGTCAACAGTAATTAATACCTTCAGAATACTGCAAATTAAAGTGAATTTTTATAACTTTGAGATGTATGCTGTGTACCAAAAAGTACATCACCAAATTCCACGTGCAAAATGAAGGTGTTCTGTTATTTTTTCCTACCTCTTTTGATCACTCCATTGGGATCTCATTAGACCAGTGTTTTGACCCTTAGTTGTAGCTGGCCATTCTTCTCAAAAATCAGGAGTAAGAGAGAAGAAATACAAAACATTTATTAAAAAAAAATGAAATATCAATATAGCTGTATGTGTACAAAGTCCCTAAGATGTATTTAAGTATCTTGACTTTGTCTGTAGTTTACTCATGTGCTCCAGAATCTTACTGTAGGTGTTATATTAGGGCTTGGGATGTGTTGATTAGAAAGATATACTGATTGCTCTATATCATCTAAGATTTCCTTTAACCTAAGAAAACTCTTCACCAAAGACATCATTTTCTTCACATCATCAAAATAAGTTTCACTGTGACCTACTAGTTAAGTAAAAATGTAATAGCTTGTGTAAAATAATGGTTTCATGTGGTGAATTAATCTTAAAGAATAAATGAATCATCACAAAAAAAAAAAAACAAAAACCATTCAATTGTTCTTTAATAGTTTTTGACCTTTCAGGAAAAGATACTTCCTACTTCCCAGCTAGACGCTAAGCTTGGTGACACAGAAGATACCTGCCAGGTTTCACAGGTTCCTGAGATTCAATACAGCAAATGAAAGGCACTTTGAAAAAATAGAGCATCCTTAAGAAAGATATAAAATATAGAGCTATTAAACCAAACTAAGGTTTGTAAAGTCCTGGTATATTTTATCAAGAAATCAAATTTTATTGCTGTAATTTCTCACCCTATATACATTAAGGAAGTGGTTTATTTATTAACGTTCTGCAAGCAGCATAGTAGAAGCCCTTTGTAATAGAATTTGTTAAATCAGATTCTGATCCCATCTTTCTCAATGTAAATATGAAATAATAGCATAAAGTTATTAAAATTGAAAGTACTAAAATTACTTTGAAATATGTATCACTTGGAGTGATCTATTTTATTTTCTTATTAAAACATTTAAGTTATGTCTGGAAACCACAAAAGATTAGATTATTTTTTTTTTCCTTTAAACTAATAATTAAATTACAGCATTTGTACAAAATTATACTACTGTTTTGGAGTGCAGTGAGTTGACCACAGTTAACATCCAAACACATAGTTGCTCAATCCCTACCCTCTCCCATAGAAGAGGGAGAAAATAGAAGGAAGGTGAGAAGTCTTGTGGATTGGATCAGATGTCCCAGTTGTGCCCCTTTTCAACTTCTTGCCCACCCCAGCCTACTCGCTAAGGAGATGCAGAGTGAGAAAAGAGAAAGCCTCAATGCTGTGCAAGCACTGCTCAGGAACAGCCAAGAGACGAGTGTGTTATCAACACTGTTGTAGCCACAAATATGAAACACAACATTATACAGACTGCTGTGAAGAAAATCAACTCTATCACAGCCAGACCCAGTACATGGAGCAGTAGCATTACATGCCTAAGTGACTAAAGATATGAAAGGCAAAAAATGTGCAAATGAGATAACCTGTCAAGTGTGTTGATTTTAAAAAGGTTTTTCTGCTCTGGATGTGTTCATATGTCATAATGTAGTCAGATAATAATTTGTGTTACGATATGTGTAACAGACCACTGGAAAAAAAAAATTGTTTTAGATTCCCATTTAAGGAGCTGAAGGTTGCCAGTTGTTCTGTAAGAGAGAAGACAGAAATGCTCATTACCAAAAGCTACTTCTGTACTGCTAAATAAAAGAGAACCAAGGAATGGAGGCAAGGGCTGGACAGCTGTCCGTGGGACACAGTCCTAAAATTTTAAATTTTGCTATTACACCTATTTCTTTTCTGAGATTCAGTTCATCTTAGAGTACATCTACTTATTTCTCTTGTATATATGGATAACAGTGATTCAGACGAGAGGATCTACACTATAGATGTTTACATCTGTTCAGGTGAATCCCCTCAAGAAGTTGAGAGTGTTATGTCCAGTTTTTTAAAGGTATCTAGGAATGTAAAGGTCGATAATGATGGTTGGTGACACATAGTTACCCACTTTACATTAATTTTCTTTCCTTTTTTTTTTCCCCCCCCCAACCATTTCTGTTGATATCATTAACGCTTGAATAATAATAAAATTCTGTGTAGATTGCTGTCTCTAGATTTAAGTTTTCTGTATTCAGCACACATAACACATAACTCAACATCAAAGACAAAAGATATTTACATAATTTTATTTGAGAATAATATGTAGTTTTAGATTTACAAAATAAAGGTAATACTGCATTCTTTTGGAACACTTCTGGAACAATGTGGGAGAAGACATGACAAAGAAGACGTATGTTCTGAAGTCAAAATTTTACAGATTTGTCTAGTTCCCTGTTAACTCATGTTTGTGAAGTTGTTTGAAATTCTTTTTGCTTTCTCTAATTTGAAGTAAGTTTAAAAGATACACCTGAATTATGCTTAGTGATTTTGCTTGGATAGTTCAGGCCTCAGAGTATTATTCTGACTTCAGATACTCTGAACACTACAGAAAAAAAGAGAAGAAAACTTTCTCACTGACATTTACAGCTTTTCCTGCCTAGAAGATAGGATTTAGGAGAAAGGTGGAAACAATGCACAGGGGAGGACCTAAAAATAAGTGTCTGAAAAAGGACTTGAGCACGGTAGACAAAGATGAACAATGGTCATAAAAGGTACCAAGAAGGATTCTATAGGCACATTAATTGCTAAAGAAAGATAAAGGAAGAACTGGGTATTTGAAGGATCAGGAAACAACCTAGGGACATATAAATATTTGGAAAACTTTGAAGTGTTCCACAACTTTTAGCATTGCTCTTCACAAGCCAAACTTATTTTCAGATTTCTGCCTGTAGCTTATGGTATAGGAGGAAGAAGGACAGACAGTAGAGGAAGAGTGAAAAGTTAGAGAAGGAGTAAGGCAAAGCAAATAGCACATACAGAAGGAGCATGACCAGTAGACTGAAAGAAAATATTGTTTCTCTCTATTCAGCACCGGTGAATACTGCATTGATTTTTTGGGTCTCTAATTCAAGAAGGATTTTGAGACATGGGTGAGGTCAATCAGATGACTACCCAGATTGTCAAGAGTCTAAATTGCATGTTCTACATGAGACAGGGTGGGGCAGATGGAGTTGCTTAGTCTTGTGAAGAAGAGGCTAAGGGATAATTTTATAGCAGTCTATCATTACTTGAATGGAAGCCACAAAGATGAAAAAGGCCAGATGTTACAGCAAAGATCAGTGGCCACAACCTGTGACTTGAGAGGTTCATGCTAGGCTTTAGGAAAATAATTATAACTAAAAGGATAATAGCGAAATGTGTTGCCCTGAATAGTTATGGGCTCGGACATCTGAGGAGGTCTATGAGTCTCAGACAAAGGCAACTCGTGTTGGCAACTAGTCCACTTTGGGTCAAAAGGTAGCAAAATATCCTCAGAATTCTCCTTTAAAAAACTTTTTTTTATATAATTTTATGGATATATGTTCTTTTTTATTATTATAAACATATATTCTTGACATCAGCTCAGAATCTATTTGCCTAAAATTTACTTTGAAAATAAACGACCAGTTTTTAAAAAGTAGGGCCTCAAAACAAACGTATATTAAAAACTTTTGAATGGTAGTCTTAAATATTTCTACAAAGCATAGTAAAAGTTTGGAAATATAATGTACCATTTCAGTTTCAGAATTCTTGAATGTGCTAAAGACAAGATATGCTGCCAGGATAACACAGATTCACCAATGCTGCTTGAACAGTTTGTGTTATCTGTTCTGCCAGTACAAAAAGGTTTTCTGCTTCTGGGGTTAAAAAAAAAAAAAAAAAAAAAAAAAAAAGAGGTTATACAAAGTCAAGGTTGTCAGTGGATTCCAGTTTAAAGCTGATTTGTTTTATTTCATTAACAGCGGGATCATGAAACACTAATTCTGAGTGGTTTTGAGTGTAGTCTTGAACTAGAACTTCAGCTAAGATAAACAAAAATCTATGAGTAATTTGTTGAATTCTGATCTTTTAATTCATAGAATCATAGAATGGTATGCCTTAGAAGGGACATTAAAGATCACCTAGTTCCAATCCCCATGCCATGAGCAAGGATACCTTCCACTAGAACAGGTTACTCAAAGTCTCATGCAACCCAGCCTTAAACACTTCCAGGGAGGGGACATTCACAACTTCCTTGGGCAACCTGTTCCAGTGTCTCACCACCCTCACAGGAAAGAATTTATTCCTAATATCTCATCTAAATCTACCCTCTTCCAGTTTAAACCCTCATTCTATTACTACTTGCCATTGTAAGAAGTCCTTTGCCAGCTTTCTTGTAGGCCCCCTTCAGGTACTGTAAGGCTACTCGAAGGTCTTTCCAGAGCATTTTCTTCTCCAGTCTGAACTGTCTCAGCCTGTCTTCATGGGAGAGATGCTCCAGCACTCTGATCATCCTCGTGGCCCTCCTCTGGAATCATTCTGGTAGGTCCATGTCCTTCTTATGTTGGGGGCCCTAGAACTGGACACAGAACTCCAAGTGGGGCCTTATGAGAGCAGAGTAGAGGAGGAGAATCATCCCTGTTGACCTACTGGCCACACTTCTCTTGATGCAGCCCAGGATATGGTCAGCCTACTGGCCTCGTGTTGAGCTTCTCATCCACCACCACCCCCAAGTTCTTCTCCTCAGGGACACTCATGATTCATTCTTTTCCCAGCCTGTATTTGTGCTTGGGATTGTCCTGATCCAGGTGCAGGACCTTGCAGTTGGAGTTGTTGAATTTCATGAGATTTGCACAAGCCCACCTCTGAAGCCTGTCATGCAGGACAGTGTCAAATCCAGATAGATGACAACAGTCGCTCATCCCTTATCCACCTATGCTGTAACCCCGGCCTAGAAGGCCACCAAATTGGTCAGGCACGATCTTCCCTTGGTGAAGCCATATTGACTGTCACCAGTCACCTCTTCATTTCCCGTGTTGCTTAGGGTAGTTTCTAGTTAGTAACAGTATTACTAATAAAAATCAGAAGTAATTGGACTAGTTCTTAGCTTAAAAAATAGCACAAACAAAAATTGATATAGGAAGGGTCTTTTTTCTTACCAAAGTTAGAAACATGTCAGGCATGATATGACAAATAGATTTTTTAATGCTGGAAAACAAAATACGAATAAGAGATAGTTGTGGTTTTCTGGAGGATTTTTTGGTTTTCAGAAAATGGTAAATAAGGCCTTTGTGCTGGGTATTCAAAGATACAGTTCAGCCATACCATGGTAATAAATTTGAATGAGATTTATACAGATACAGTTTCTAGTCAGCCTTGAAAAACTATATATTGTAAAGAAAAGCAATATCTTTGTAACACCAGTTTTATGATGAATGGTGCTGCTCGATTCTGTTAATTATTCAAAAAAGTACATTTCATATAGAAGAGTTCTGAGTCCAATATACACTAAAAAAAAAATAAATCATTTGAGATTTTCTGTGATGGAGATAGGTTGTGTGTTCTGAGTATAAAAAATAGTCTCAGAGAAAATGCATAGTGGTAAATACTGGTGTCTGAAAGTACGAGAAACTACAATATAACTTATTTGGGAAAATACAACTGGTTTTAAAACCTTAAAACATAACTGACTCCAAACAATATTCCTCATTTGCAAATTTTATGTGAAGAGAAGAATGTCATAAAACTTAACTCCGGGATCCATGCCTCTCTTCAGTATGAAATCATAGAATCATAGAATGGTTTGGTTTGGAAGGGACCTTTGAAAGTCATCTAGTCCCACCCCCCTGCAGTAAGCAGGGACGTCATCAACTCGATGAGGTTGCTCAGAGCCTCATCCAACCTGATCTGGAATGTTTCCAGGGATGGGGCTTCTACCACCTCTCTGGGCAACCTGTTCCAATGTTTCACCACCCTCATAGTAAAAAATTTCTTCTTTACATCTAGTCTAAATCTACCCTATTTTAAAAACATAACCCCTTGTCGTATCACTGCTGGCCCTGCTAAAAAGTTTGTCCCCATCTTTCTTATAGGCCCCCTTCAAGTAAGAGGGATATGATCACAATCTTCCAGTCAAATCTAGTATTTTCCAAAATTAAGAACAGCTACACTGGCACTTAGCCAGAACTTCAAGTGCAATATAAAAAAAATAACTCATTGTCACTCAGTTTCAAAGATACTGAAATTCAATGGATATTGTCATTGATCTTAAAGCTAAACACAGCCATGCTTTCATGTTATAGCGAGCATTTATGTGGATAAGATCTATCATGTCTCAAAAGTGTACAGAGAAGGTCCCTCACTCTGGCCGTCTTTCAAATCACTCCAAACCAACTATAAACATCAACTCCCTCCCCTCCCCCCCAAAAAAATGATCACAGAAGCCAACATCATGTATTATAGTTACTAGTCTCTGGACTTGAAAAGGAAGAAGAAATATGAATCTATTTGTAGAATGAACAGTGCTAGAAGCTTAATGTCCATGCTATTCACATTCTGGGAGTTTTCCTTCTGGACTAGCTCCAGTCTATAGACAATGTATCCACTGCAAGTACATTCAGTGTATGCCTGCACCACATCTTCTAATTTATTTTCAACCTCAAGTAATTCAATTCAATTCCAAGACCATTTCATCCAAATGAAAAGGTGGGGCAATCAGTATACTGACATCACAATGTGAGTTTTTGCTCTGAATTTGAGTATTGAAATGTAGAGTTATCTCCTGGTTGCATCTATACCGCTAAGATGTGCTATAGACTAGATCACTGGAGATATAGCTGGAGCAGTCCAAATTTAAGCCACGTGACTGTGATGAAGTGCCTGGCCATCTTATGCAGCAGAATTTAATAGAGTTAGATTATTATTGTTGTTGTTGTTATTATTATTATTATTATTATTATTATTATTATTATTATTATTATTATTATTAAAATTCTGTTCTTGAACTTTCAGATGCTCTAATTATAGGAAGAGGTAGCTGCATCAATTTTTCAGATTTTGTATCTTCACAGTTTACACACCTTTGTGATAGTCTGTGTGCCACCAGATTGAGAGAAAAAGTTTAGTGTTTAGAGGCCAGGTTCATATGTAAGAGCTGAATTTAAACATTGTTTTATTATTATTATTATTATTATTATTATTATTATTATTATTATTATTATTATTATTATTATTATTATTATTTACACCAGTGCAGCTGCTCCTGTTGTTTGTGAGGAAAAGAACAAGAAATGCAAAAGAGGAAGCTGAGTTAGTTAGTAGCACTGACTGAACATTCAAGCTGATTTCCAGTTGTTCCGCACTGAATAAATGTACTCACACTGCAGTAAAAACTTTACGATTATTTCCATGTCTCACACTTGACTTTGTCACCCATGCACATCAAGTGAATGCTGGAAATAAAGCTAATTAAAATCCTGCCCTTTTTCACAGTAAGAAAAGGCTTCAAACAATCTTAAAATTCAAATCTTTATCAGATACATTGTTATGACACAGTCATTAATGTTTATACCAAATAGAAACTCAATTTCAAAACCATAGCTTCATTTATATCAGTTGTACTTCTCAAAAAGGATATCTTTCATATGGAAATCCTAGTTTTCAAACTTCTCAAGCCTTACAACTCTGACATTATCATGCTTGCTGCAGATTTCTACTCCTATTGTAGTAACATAAGGATGAAAAGGACCTCATCTTGTCCTACTGAGTCTTGTCCCCTGCTGTGTATATAATCCTGAGCCCATTGAAGTCAGTGGGAGATTTAGCTTTTGCTTCAATGGTAGCATGATTAGGTCTAGAATATATTAAAAAAATATTCAAATTAATGTTGTTTTTTTACACATTTTCCTAATGGTTTGTTAAAGATACTATTCAAATGTCTTAAATTACAAAAGTAATTGGTTCAGTGTACTTGCAATTTGTTTTTAAATTCCTGGTTCTGTGATGAAAAACTTAAAATAACACTAAAGAAGTTGTTCTTGTCCATATCTAGTCATGAAAGGCCAAAGCACACCGAGCTTAGATGTCTCAAACAAAAGACAGGCTAGAGGCAAATGGCCACAGCTTTTAAGCTAAAGAAAACTTCTCTAAGGAAAGCAAGTATTTGAGTAATAACAATTGCAGATGACATTCATAGGGGAGATAAATGCTCACTGCCCCAAAGATATGTATTTATCCTGATCTGTTTTCTTAATTAGGTCAAAGACAGAAGATTAATCCACCAGATTGATCTTCCAGATCCATATATTTACATAGTCAAAAGTTGATATGCCTCAGATACTCTCTCACATTTTCTAGTTGTATTGTGAAAGGAAGATAGCAAAGTGGAGTGAAAAATGCATGCTAGTTTACAAATCATGGTGAAACAGTTAATATTGTCCAGTTTATTTAACACTGTAAAAAGTATTTGAGCAAACTTCAATTATCTGAAGTCTGGTCAAAGGCAGTGAATTTTTCTTTATAATTAATAGATAGAAGTGGAGAACTTCGAGAGTGCAATTTGGTCTGGTTAACTAAATATCTGTCTTAGACTGGATTGATTCATTCTATGAGAGAGAAAAAAAAGAAAAGGAAAAACAAACAAACAAACAAAAAAACCCATTAGATTTAAATCATATTTCTAATAGCATTTTTTTTAGAATATAAAATAATGAAAATGATTAAATATATTAATGTGCTGGCTTATTTTAACTGTGATTTTAAACCATGACAGTGGTATACATTATAAGACATTAACAACTTTAGAGATTTTCCAAAGAAACTTGTATAAATTTGAAACAAATCTGTGTCATTATTCCACACAAAAAAAAAAAAAAAAAAAAAAAAGGAAAAAGGTACAATTATGGGTATTTGAGATGTCCTTAGTACTAGTACAATCATAAATTATTTTTAATTTAGAATATCTTAAAGCCAGCATGAAAGGAAATTTACTACATTTAGTAAATCAGTAGTTTGAGGAAGAGTGGAATGTAACAGTTGTAAATCAGAAGCAGTCTGCAGAGAAGTACTACTAGGATTTAACATACAGTTTTTTTGCTAATACACTTCTGAATTCTTTCAGCCTCAGTAAAAACACAATGCTTGAATTATGTCATTAGGTTCAGCAAACCAAATGTAATGAGAGCTTCTGCAGTACTGTGTTCACGTATAAAAGAGTCATTTGAGGTTTTACATCAAAACATATAATGCAATTGTTCTTATAGTCATATATACCAATACATACTCTTCAGCTTTCTAATCATTGTACTTTCCTGTTTGTTCTTGTAAATATTTTCTTATAAAACAATCAGACATAACTGTCCATATCAAAGCAATCCTATTTTTATAGCAAAAAAAAAAATGTTATAAGGTAAACTCTATTAAGAGTTATAAAGGTTTTATACCTTTAAGGTAAAAAACATAGCTTGGCATAGATAATGTTAAGTAAAGTAGTTTATTTCTGCAGTCAGATGATGTTTGAGAAGAATTGCCCCTGAAAGCAAACCTTGTTTTTCTAAATATCCATTATTTTCACTAAGTTTCTGTTTTTGTAAATGAGTCTACCATTTTTCTTTGAACATAGAGAGGTTATTTATCAGTGAGTTTTGAGGTTATGATGTCTTCAACACATCTCATCTGTTCAGCTACCTATAATCAAGAGAATTTTCTATCTAAAAAAGTGAAAAATATGTAAGGTTTGTGAGTCTTCATGGATTTCTGTTGCAACTTACATCAACCATAAGTGCATTAACATACACTTTAGAGAAACTCTTAGTCTTAATCCAGTCAAATATTCTCCAGGTTATTTTGTCATCATAAACTGGATAGTTTTTTTAACTGACAATTGATTGATTTTTGTGTAGTTTGTCTAAAACCTGGGAAATAACCTCTAAGCTTTTACTTTTATATTCTCTGTGTTATAAAGGGCAAAGAGGAAACACGTTTTACATAAAATGAGAAATTTATTATTAGTGTAATAATGCAGTTACATTTTTTATACACCCACACTTAGTGTCTCTCTCTTTTCGTATCATTCTCACTCTCTTACTGCGCCCACGGACCTTTGGCCAATAATTCTACTCCTCTCTCAGCAAAGGCTTTAGCTGACCGCTAGTGAGTTTTTTTGTTTGTGGGATCTCCAGTGCCAAGCCCACACCCCACTTGTTACTATCTCAGTCTGTGACTCTCTACACCACATTCTTTGTCTCCATCCCTGAAAGCCTCTGCCAGCATATCAGGCTTGACTTTCTATACACTGCATCATTGTGCAAGAGTTGTAAATATCTACACGGAATAGCTACATATTGCCAGTATTAACATACAAGCTACAGTCATACCATATGAAGACTAGCAAAAGTAATATAAATGAGGCATAGCAAATAATCTTTAGACAAACAACAAAACAACTGAAAAGAAAGCTTTGGGCAGGTCAAGGCAAATTCAGGTAACATAAACCTGACAAACCTCAGTCCTAAGGCCTTGCCAATATAGTGCAAAACGTTAGTGCAAAAACCTTAGTGCAAAGTTGCTTGTAGCAATGGCAATAGTGTATTTAGATGAGCTACAGGGATACATATTTTCTGTGAATCTAGCCCCCTGAGCTAAAGACGGAAACCAGGACAGAACTGATCCCTCTGCAATCCAGGAAGAGATGGTCAGTGACCTGCTGCACCACATAGATTTACACAGGTCTATGGGACTGGGTGGAATTCACCTAAGAGTTCTGAGAGACATGGCAGAAGTGCTCACAAAGACACTTCCCACTATTTTCAGCAGCCCTGGCTGACCAAGGAGGTCCCAGCAGGTTGGAAGTTACACAGTATTATGTTCAACTACAAAAAGGGCCAGAAGGAGGATCTGGGGAACTACAGGCCTGTCAGTTTGACTTCAGAGCCAGGGAAGCTGATGGAGGAGATCACCACAAAGATATCTTGGAGGAGACAGTCTTGGAGGTTCCTGGAGTGTGTGGAAGACAACTTTCTGACACAGCTGGTGAGGAAACCAACCAGGGAAGGTGCCCCACTGGACCTGTTATTCACTAATAGAGAAGGACTGGTGGATGAAGTGATGGTTGGAGGCCATCTTGGGCACAGTGATCATGAAATTATAAGAGTTTTCTGTTCTTGGAGAAGTCAGGAGAGGGGTCAGCAGGACTGCCACCTTGGCTTGAGGCCAGCTCTGAAGAGAAGGACTTGGGAGTGGTGGTAGACAAGAAGTTCAACATGAGCTGGCAATGTGTACTTGCAGCCCAGAAGGCCAACCGTATCTTGGGTTTCATCAAGAGAAATGTGGCCAGCAGGTCGAGGGAGGTGATTCTCCCTCTGTACTCTGCTCTCGTAAGGCCCCACCTGGAGTACTGTGTCCAGTTCTGGAACCCCCAACACAAGAAAGACACGGACCTGTTAGAACGAGTCCAGAGGAGGGCCACTAGGATGATCCAAGGGCTGGAGCACCTCTCCTATGAGGACAGACTGAGAGAGTTGGGGTTGTTCAGCCTGGAGAAGAGACGGCTCTGGGGAGATCTTATAGCAGCCTTCCAGTACCTGAAGGGGGCCTACAGAAAAGCTAGGGAAGGACTTTTCATAAGGGCAGTTAATGACAGGACAAGGGGAAATGGTTTTATGCTGAAAGAGAGGAAGTTTAGATTAGATATTAAGAAGAAATTCTTCACTGTGAGGGTGGTGAGACACTGGAACAGGTTGCTCAAGGAAGTTGTGGATGCCCCCTCCCTAGAAGTGTTCAAGGCCAGGTTGGATAAGCTTTTGAGCAACCTGGTCTAGTGGAAAGGTGTCCCTGCTGATGGCAGGGGGGTTGGAGCTAGATGATCTTTAAGGTCCTTTCCAACCTTAGGCTGGACACTCTTTAAGAATAAAATTTTAAAGGCGCAGGAGCAGCCTGTCCCCATGTGCTGAAAGACGAGACAATGGGGAACACCAGCCTGGCTGAACAGGAAGCTTAGACTGGAGCTCAGGAAAAAGAGGATTTATGATCTGTGGAAGAAGGGACAGGCAACTCACAAGGACAACAAGGACCTTGTGAGGCTATGCAGGGAGAAAATTAGAGAGGACAAAGTGCAGCAAGAACTCAATCTAGATGTGTCAGTAAAAGGCAATAAAAAATGCTTCTTTAAATATACAGGGAAACATTGTGACAAAGGATGAGGAAAAGGCTGAGGTACTTAATGCCGCCTTTGCCTCAGTCTTTAAGGGTAAGATAGGCTGCTCTCTGAACACACGGACCCACGGACCCCTGCACCAGAGGACAAGAATGAGGAGCAGAATGAAGTCCAAATAATTCAAGGGGGAATGGTTTCTGACCTATTGCACCACTTAGACATCCATAAGTCTATGGGGCCAGATGGTATTCACCCCAGGGTACTGAGGGAGCTAGTGGAAGTGCTCACCAAGCCACTCTCTATCATTTATCACCAGTCCTGGTGAGGCAGGAGGTCCCGGCTGACTGGAAGCTGTCTAATGTGATGCCAATCTACAAGAAGGTCCAGAAGGATGATCTGAGCAACTACAGGCCTGTCAGTCTGACCTTGGTGCCAGGGAAGGCAAGATCATGGAGCAGATACTCCTTGAAACTATGCTAAGGCACATGGAGAATGAGAAGGTGATTGGTGACAACCAATATGGCTTCACCAAAAGCAAATAATGCCTGACCAATCTGGTGGCCTTTTATGACGGGGTTACAATATTGGTGAACAAGGCATTCGACACTGTCTCACATGATATCCTATTGTGTCCAGTTCTGGAGCCCCCAACACATGAAAGACATGGACCAGTTAGAATGTGTCCAGAGGAGGCCATGAGGATAATGCGAGATTCCTTCAGGCATCCACCTGTTCTGGCATGGGGTCTTCCATAGGCTGCAGGGGGACATCTGTTCCATCGTGGACATCCATGGGCCGCAGGAGTACATTCTGCCTCCCCATAGTCTTCTCCAAAAGTTGCAGGGGAATCTCTCCTCTGGCACCTGGAGCACCTCCTCCCCCTCCTTCTTCACTGGCGGTGTCTGCAGAGTTGTTTCTCTCAAATATTCTCATTTTTCTCTCCACTTATTTTTTTTCTTCCTTTCTTAAATATTTTATCACAGAGGTGCTTCCATCATCAGTGATTGGCTAATCTTTGCGTAGCAGCAAGTCCATCTTGAAATCAACTGGCATTGGCACAGCCAATTAACTCTTTTCTCCTACTTTGAAAACCACAGTTCTCTCTTATCATCTAGCTCTTTGGTAATCAGCAGGTGGAACGACTTCCCTTATCCAGACTTCTCTGCACCTAGACATAGAAGATCATGAGCAGTTGGAACTTCCAGTTTAGCAACCTCTCATTCCTTAATATGATTATGAAGTTATATTTACCAATGATAGAAACAGGAAAGTTATGTTAAAATGTTACTGGGTATTGAGAAAAAATAGACTCTCTTAATGCTTCATCACATTCATTTATTTTGACAATTATGTAACAAATTTGGTGGATATATTGAAGTGCATGAAGTTTGCCAAATAAAGTTACAATCTTTTTACAATCATTATTTTTGCAACTACTTCTTTAGCAGACGTTTAAAATTTGTTTAATGGAATATGTTAATTGGAAATCTGTAGAAAAAAAAGGATTTATTTTTTTACATCTTTAGGAAAAATGAAAATTTTCCCCCCTCTTCTGTGTTTGTTTTTCCTTTATAGTTTTATGATCAATTCATTTCAAATTCTAGTCTGTAACTTTAATAGTTAATTCATAACAAAGCGCAATACATTTTAAAGATGTTTTCTTTGGTACCCTATTGTGTTTTAATATAGGTAATAAAAAATCACACAGAAATCTACTACAGACAGTTCAATATATTAACCAGAGTTGACTGGAAGCAGGGATATTCTCTTGGGGACTGCTTGGATTGCTCTTCTGGGATTGTGATTCCGGTTTTGGGACTGTGTCTGCTCTGGGATAACTAGCTGGGCACAGGCTGTGCATCCGTCAGCAAGTGGTGAACAATTGTATTGTGCATTCCTCATTTGCATATTCTATTTTTATTGTTGTTATAATTATTATTATTTTATTTCAATCAGTAAATTGTTTTTATCTCAACTCACATGTTTTCTCACTTTTTACCCTACCAATTCTTTCCCGTAATCCCTGGAAGGAGGAGAGTGAGAGGGTGACTGTGTTTGTCTGCAAGCCAAAGGAATGAAAATCACCAAAAAAACGAATATTTCACAATGAAAATATTGACAGAAATAAGGCAAATGTTTTCTGATTTCTGCAGCTGGATATAACTTGTAGCATCAATTTGTTCTCTGTTCACTAGTCATTTCAAATGCTTCTATCAAATCAATAGCATGTAATATAAAATCCACAGTTCAGATTTATGCCTATTAATATCCATGGGGATCCTTATAAAGTAATCAGTTTTTATAGTTTTGAAATCCTTTTAAAACATCTATTGTCCAGCTGAATATGAAATAAACAAGAAAAAATTCATAAACTAGTTATCTGAAGCTCCCATTAATAACACTGTTATGTTTAGGTCATTTTGAGACAAATATTCTGTTGTTTCTTTTCCATCTAGCATAATACTGTAGTCCTGGAGGAAAAGATAAGCCAAAAACAACTGAAAACAAAATTGCAGATCTGTATACCACAGAAAGAAAACCAAAAAAAGGATAAAAACAAGCACTGACCTTCATTAAAGATGTTAGCATACCAAAGATAACCGTTTATAAAAGCCTTTCTTTTGCTCTGGGATTTGATTACAGTACAAAAGCTTTATCTGAGTTCCTAGCTAATAATGACCTTCAAATTTGATATTATTTTTTTTTTTTACAAGTGTTCCTTAACCAGAACAATAAGTTGTGAATTGGAATCAAATTATATCAGAGAAGTTTTATTTAAATCCTTGGTCTTTTCTCTGCTAATCACATTTTAATTTAGAACCTTTTTGTGAAGCTATTAGTTTTGATAGCAACAACTTTGTAATTTTAATCTTATAACTTTTGTACAAGTTTGGATAAGTTAACATAGTTGCTTTAGAACAGTGGATACTGTTCTAAAATATTTTTTCTTGTTCAGAGACACAGTACACTACACAGTATCGAGAGAATATGCCAATCTGAAAACAGATCATAATTAAAAATATTGGAATTTGGGCAGCAGAGACATGCAATCAGCCCCTGCTGGGTGATGGATTCCACATCTCCCATTTAGTACCCAGGCTCTACATAAATCTTCTCAGGAGATTTAAAGATTGGAAAAGAAAGACAGCAGAAGATAGAGCTATCTTGAAGCCACTTAGGCTAAATAGTATGAAACCCTTCAAATCTATTTCGTTCTGTGTCTTGTAGAGCCATTTTAAAGTATAAGCAAATTAGTCCTTTTATTGTGTGAAATGCAGACCTTTCTTCCACCAACAACCTTTATTCATTCTTCTTTCTGTACTTACATAATAACCTATAATAACTTGCTAATAAGAACACTTACCAATATGAGAGACATATTTATATACTTACATATATTTTATTAATTTATTCATACACCATGAAATTCTTCTCAGGAAAGAGAACAAGACTGACTTTCCAAATCTCACTCCACAGTACAATATAGATCCTCAAATTAGGCATGATAAGTTCTACAACACATGAAGAAAGCTCAGGATTTCAAAGAGCTGAGATGACCCAATCAAGGTTTCAAAGGAGATATCTCCATGCCCACAAAGTTTATTATGTGAATAGGCATTTTCTCTTTTTTCCTTCCCCACCCCCCTCCCCCCCAATTAACTGAATAAAAATCACTATTTTTCTGTTACAACTGGGAAATACTGCATGTCTTCAGATTAAAACAAACAGATTTTTTTTTTTTTTTTTCAGGAAATATATTTGACATAGAAGTCCTGTTTAGTTTAAGAGAGTTTATTTCCACAGATCCCACCTGTGCATAGTAGCAAGCAAACTACCTGACTGAAAGTTTGGCTTTAGAAAAGATTCCTTTTTTTTTTTTTTTTTTTTTTTTAATTTTGAGCCTGTGCAGATGAATGTCCAAGATTCATAATCTCAGAAAAAAAAAAGACGCAAGAAGCATGATAATGACACTTATTATTTTATATATTTTCCTTATTTGAATATTTAGACAATGTAAACAACATGGAAAAATATTTCTTCATGAAGTGTGGCTGGAACTTTACCCGTGTTTGGATAATGAAATGTAAGTAAAGCTTATGAAGGTGTGTGGAATGTGAATTTTATAATCTTATCATGAGAACATTATATAGTCAAGATCTTGACTGAAATAATATTTTCATGTACTCATTTTTTACTTTATTATGTAATTAGTGAAAGATCTCTTATACAGCAATTTGAAGAAAAAAAAAGTTAGTAAGTAGTTTCCATACAGATTGTAGTTTCTAGTTAGTCCTTGCACTTTTATATCTGTATCTATATATATATAAAGATGTGTGCATCTATATATATATATTAAGATCAGTATGTAAATTATTTTTAACCAAGCATTCTGTTATTTCTTAATGGTTTATGCAGTGTTATTGTTTCAACCAAATTCAAGTTATTCATATACCGAATGACTTAAATTCCTGCTCAGAACATTGTCTAATTAATTGTATAGTATAAAGTACTACCATGTTATCTCAGCTTATAAAGATAAAACATAATTTAATTTCCTTTTCACTAAAATAACCCAAATCCAGATAAATTAAAGCAATCTCATAGAAATGAAAAAAAAATCTTTGTATATTTTTGAATGTTGTCTTTTCTCTTAAATATCATAAAGATTTTTAATTTAAAACACATTTTGTTTAATCTTAAACATTTATGTAATATTCATTTTGTAAAATAAATAGTAGTAGTAATGGTGCAGATCTACACTGATAAACATCTAGATGTAGTGCTAAGGGACATGGTTTAGAGGTTGACTTGGTAGTGTTCATGCAATGGTTGGACTTTATGACATTAAAGGTCTTTTCCAACCAAAATTATTTGGATAGGGATAGGTAGGGTAGGGGAGGCATGGGGGTTGCACTGTGTGTAGCAGAGGGACTGGAATGTGTGGAGCTTTCAGTTGGAGATGGCACACTTGAGAGCCTCTGGGTAAGGATAGAGGGACAGATAAATAAAGAGGATGCAATTGAGGGAGTCTACTGTAGGAGACCCAGCCAGCATGATGACACTGATGAGCTGTTCTTTAAGGAACTAAAGGATACTTCTAAGTCACCTACTCTAGTCCTTATGGGGGACTTCAACCTGATGGATATCAACTGGGAAAACTGCACAGCTGGTACAAACAGGTCCAAAGGATTCCTAAACCAGCTGGATGACTTCTCGGTACAGGTTCTAAGGGAACCGACCAGGACAGGTGCCTTCCTTGACTTGTTGCTCATCAACAGGGACAGTCTTGTGGGTGATGTGGTGATTGGTGGCTGCCTTGGCCAGAGGAAGCATGAAGCAGTCAAGTTCAAAATCTACGGTAACAAGAGGAAAACAACCAGCAAGACCTCAACCCTAGATATGAGGAGAGTGGACTTTGGGTTGCTCAGGAAACTACTTAGTAAGGACCCCTGGGATAAAGCTTTTGAAGGTGCTGAGTCCACTAGTGCTGGTCACTTTTTAATTACCACCTCCTAAGAGCACAGGAGCAGGCCATCCCAAAATGCTGGAAGTCAGGCAGATGAGGCAGAAGGCCGCCTTGGCTGAACAGGTATCTTCTTCTAGAACTAAGGCAGAAAAAGACAATGTATGGCCCGTGGAAGCGTGGTCAAGCAACACGGGAGGACTACAGAGATGATGTTCACCACAGCAAGGAGAAAATCTGTGTGATCAAAGCTCAATTAAAGTTAAAGCTGGCTGGTAGTGTGACATACAGTAAAAAGGGATTTTTTAGATATGTTAATAGCAAAAGGCAGACCAGGAATAACATTGGCCTGTTACTTGATGAGCACAGTCACTTCACAAACAGGGATGCAGACAAAGCAGAGACATTCAATGCCTTCTTCATCTTGGTCTTTAACACTGAGGATGGGCTCAGGAACCTCCAGAGCCGTAGTCTAGAGAACCATGACTGTGAGAATGATAAAATCCCTACTAGCCCCAACTTGTGTGGGATTTGCTGCTCCAGCTGGATCCCTATAAGTCAGTGGGGCTTGATGGGATCCATCCACCTGTACTCAAAGAGTTGGCAGATGTCATAGCAAGACATGTCTCAATGATCTTTCAATGCTCTTGGGAGTCTGGAGAGGTCCCAGTTGACTGGAAGCTGGCAAATGTTGTCTTAATTTTCAAGAAGGGTAACAGGGAAGACCCTGGCAACTACAGTCCTGTAAGTCTCACTACTGTGCCTGACAAAATTACAAAGCAGATTATTCTAGGAGTTATTGAAAAAATGCCTGGAAGACAACACAGTCATTGGTTCCAGCCAAGAGTTCATGAGAGGAAAGTCCTGCTTAACAAACTTAATTTATTTCTATGATAAGGTTACCCACCTAGTTGACCAAGAGAAGCCAGTCAATGTAATCTTTTTGGACTTCAGTAAAGCCCTTGATACCATCTCTCACAGTATCCTCCTGGACAAAATGCCCAGCATACAGCTGAATAAACACATACTGCTATGGGTGAGCAATTGGCTGATGGGTTGGGCTGAAAGGTTTCTAGTCAGTGGGGTTACATTAGGCTGGTGACTGGTCACTAGTGGGGTCCAGCAGGGATCCATCCTGGGGCCGGTGCTCTTTAATGTGTTCATCAATGAATTGGATACGGGGCTTGAAGGACTGCTAACAAAATTTGCTGATGACACCAAATTGGGAGGAGCTGTGAACAATCTCAAGGACAGAGAGGCCCTGCAGAGAGAGATGAATAAATTAGAGAGCTGGGCAACCAACTGTATTAATTTTAACAAGGACAAGTGCTGGATTTTGCACCTGGGACATGGCAAGCCTGGAAACACATACAGTCTGGGGAACGAGAGGCTGGAGAGCGGCCCTGCAGAGAGGGACCTGGGGATTCTGGTCAATGGCAAGTTGAACATGAGCCAACTGTGTGCCCTGGCAGCCAAGAGGGCCAACAATATCCTGGGGTGCATCAAGCACTGCACTGGAAGACAGTCAAGGGAGGTGATCATCCCCCTCTACTCTGCACTGGTGCGTCCTCACCTCGAGTACTATGTGAAGTTTTGGGCACCACAGTATAACAAGGATATAAAGCTACTCGAGAGTGTCCAGAGGAGGCCACTAAATTGGTGAGGGGCTTAGAGGGGAAGTCGTATGAGGAGAGGCTGAAGTTGCTTGGATTGTTCAGCCTGGAGAAGAAGAGACTGAGAGGAGACCTCATCACGGTCTGTAACTTCCTCACAAGGGGAAGAGGAAGGTCAAGTGCTGATATCTTCTCTCTGACGATCAAGGATAAGCCCAGAAGAAATGTCACAAAGGTGTGCCAGGGGAGGTTTAGGTTGGACATTAGGAAAAAGTTCTTCACCCAGAAGGTGGTGGAGCACTGGAACAGGCTCCCCAGGGAGGCAGTCATGGCACCAAGCCTGACAATATTCAAGAAGCATTTGGACAAGGCCCTCAGACACATGGTCTGAATTTTGGGATTGTCTTATGCTAAGATGAGTTGGACTCAGTGAACCTTGTGGGTCCCTTTCAACTCACAACATTCTGTGATTCTATGGGTTTATTATTCTGTACATGAAAAATAACTAAGAACTCAATGTCTTTTCATTTTCTATGCTAATTAATTGTTAGGTCACTACCTGCAACTAGTTGTCTCTGAGACAAACCTATTAGGAGTGTTAGCCTTAAACAGTGTGGATGTGAGCTAATCAGTATCATTTGGCTTCAGATTATTTTTTATTTGCTAGCTCTAAACCAGCTCAAGTAAAACCAGAACATGAAACATAGTTGCTCTGTTGCATAGAATCTGAAGGAGAGATTTGTTCAGATAGGAAATACAGTACTGCATATTACAATAAGAATAATAACCAATTTCCACTGGGAGTTTTCATCTGCAACAGAGTCCCAAACAGAATAGGTCTTACTCAGTTTCTGTATTTTTAAAGATGGAAAGCATGAAGCATAAACCAGGAAAATGAGTTACATCACATTACTTATTACACTCAGGGCAGCAATCCCATTGGTGGAAAAAAAAAAAATCCCCTGCAATAATTACAAGGCAATTAGAGGTATCCGAGATTTGAATATGATGTTTACAAACTGTGAGCAACTGAAGTGTCCATCCACACAAGTACACAGAAAGCATAGTGGATGTTGAGTTGAAAATTCACAGTGCACAGCAGTACTTGATTTTTAGGAGTCTTGCCATTTGCAGGAACCCACAGTCCTGAATTACTTACTTAGGCTACTCTTACACTCATACTGAGGCGAAATTAAGTGCCTAAGAATGAGAGTCATAACTGGCAGTTGAGTGGGAGTCACATACAATAGATTAATCATAAGCCCTTCTCTCTTCAAGTCTTTATTATGTAACTGTAAGAAGGCACTTATCTTCATTCAGGATCCCCAACAGAGTTTATATAGTCCTTAGCTAGACTTAATAGTGAAAATGAAGGCACTTTGAATATAACAGAAGCTGAGTAAAGAAAGAATAGGATTTTGCCATTTGACATCTATTCTTAATTTCATATGCAACTGCCTACAGGGACAATTAATCAGGATTTAAGTGCCTTATTTCTTTGCAGACCAAGTACTTATTGTATAATATATGAACAACAATGAAGAAAATGGAGAAATACATTATAAAATCTAACAGTCTTGAGCATGTATGCTTTAGTTGTACAATGATGCTCCATGGGATGGAACATGGCCATTCCTCAGCCATCTGTTTCAACTCTACATTATTTCAGTTCTGTAGCTGAATTAAAAGCTGATTTGAAGTTCTAATTTTATGTCCACAACTGCATTTGCTTTCCAAATAAACAAGTCTGATTCACTTTCCTCTTCTTATTCCAGACAGTGTTCCTGATAAAAATAAGAAAGGGAAGGTAAGGGAAGGGAAGGGAAGGGAAGGGAAGGGAAGGGAAGGGAAGGGAAGGGAAGGGAAGGGAAGGGAAGGGAAGGAAAGGAAAGGAAAGGAAAGGAAAGGAAAGGAAAGGAAAGGAAAGGAAAGGAAAGGAAAGGAAAGGAAAGGAAAGGAAAGGAAAGGAAAGGAAAGGAAAGGAAAGGAAAGGAAAGGAAAGGAAAGGAAAGGAAAGGAAAGGAAAGGAAAGGAAAGGAAAGGAAAGGAAAGGAAAGGAAAGGAAAGGAAAGGAAAGGAAAGGAAAGGAAAGGAAAGGAAAGGAAAGGAAAGGAAAGGAAAGGAACTGATGAAACTGAGATGGCAAGAGTCACTCAGCACCAGAGTGGGCGTGGATCCCCAGAGCCAGGAAGTGAGAAGATGTACTGGACCAGAGACCTGCCTGCAGCCTGTGGATGTCCCCATGCTGGAGCTGGAAGCTGAGCTCAAAGAGGTCTGTAACTCCATGGGAAGCTTACATTGGAACATCTTGATCCTACAGTTTTATGCTCGGAAGAGCAGCAAAGGTGAACTGAATGCAACCCCTATTCCCTCTCCCCTGTGCCACTGTGAGGAAGAAGGCAGAGAAATTGGGAACAAAGTGATTTGAGCTCGGGAAGAAGGGAGAGGTGGGGAAAAGGTGTTGTAAGATATGGTTGTTATGTCACCTTATGCTACTTAGATGAATGACAGAGAATAAAATTGAATTTTCTTCCCCAAGTTGAGTCTGTTTTGCCCGTGACCATAACTGGTGAGTGAACTGTCCCTGTCCTTCATCCTAATCCATGGGGAATAGGGGGAGTGAGTGCAGGTCCTACCTGTGGCTAAACCACCACAAACACACAAAATTCCTCCATTTACAATAGAGACAGTTTACATAACCACATTAGAGTAACCAAACAACTAAGTATGAAGTGATTCACACAACATAGATGAATTCAGCACTAAACTTTAGATGGAAATATGGTACTCATGTTGGAAATCTTAACCCTATGTCAAACCTGCACTTTTGAACATTGCATTTTAAAATTTACACCCTTTAAACTTATAAGCTTCCTTCAAGTACTGGAAGGCTGCAATGAGGTCTCCACAGAGCCTTCCCTTCTCCAAGCTAAACAAGCCTAGCTCCTTTCACCTTTCTTCATAAGAGAGGTGCTCCAGTCCTCTGATCGTCATCATGGCTCTCCTCTGAACCCACTCCAACAGCTCTACATCTTTTTTGTGTTGGAGGCTCCAGACCTGGATGCAATACTCCAGGTGGGGCCTTACAAGGGCAGAGTAGAGGGAGACAATCACTTCCCTTGCCCTGATGGCCACCCCTCTTTTGATGCAGCCCAAGACACAGTTGGACTTCTGGGCTGCAGTCGCACACTGCTGGCTCATGTCATGCTTCTTGTCCACCAGGACTCCCAAATCTTTCTCAGCAGGGCTACTGTCAGTGACTTCTTCTCCCAGTGTATACACATGCCTGGGATTTCCCCGACCCAGGGGCACAGCCTTGTACTTGGACTTGTCGAACCTCATTAGGTTCTTGTGAGCCCACTTTTCAAGACTGTTCAGGTCCCTTTGGATGATATTCCCTCCATCCATTGTATCAAGTGCAACACTTAGCTTAGTGTCATCAGCAAACTTGCTGAGGGTGCACTCAATCCGACTATCCAGGTCATTGATTGATGTTGAAGAACACCAGTCCTAAGACTGAGCCCTGGGGCACACCGCTTGTCACTGGCCTCCACCTGGACATAGAGTCATTTACCACAACCCTCTGGCTGCAGCCATCCAACCAATTCCTTATCCATCAAATAGCCCAGCCTTCAAATACATACCTCTCCAATTCAAAAATAAGGATGTGCTGAGGGACCATGTCAAAAGCCATGCAGAAGTCCAGGTAGATGTCATTAGTTACCTTTCCTTTGTCCTCTGATGCCATCTCTCCATCATAGAAGGCCACCAGATTAGTCAGATTATGATCTACCCCTGCTAAAGCCATGATGGCTGTCTCAGATCACTTCATTTGGCACGTGTCTTGTCACAGTTTCCAGGAGGACCTGCTCCATGATCTTCCCAGGCACAGAGGTGAGGCTCCTAAACCTGTAGTTCCCCAGGTCTTTCTTTCTCCCTTTCTGGAAAACAGGAGTGATGTTTCCCTTTTTCCAGTCACCAGGGACTTCACCTGACAACTTTGACTTCAAATATGATGGAGAGTGGCTTGGCAACCACATCAGCCAGTTCCTTCAGGACCCTGAGACGCATGTCATACAGTCCCATAGACTTGTACACATTCAGTCCCATGAGGCAGCCTCTGACTTGTTCTGTTCTTTCAGTGGGAGGAACTCTGCTGTCCTGACTCCTGCCTAGAGGTTCAGGGACTTGAGAGACACGGGAAGCCTAACTGACAGTGAAGACTGCAGAAAAAAACTTGTTGAGTACCTCAGCTTTCTCCAGTTCTGTTGAAGCCAGTTCTCTCTTTTCATTTATCAGAATGGGTACACTTTCTTTGGCCTGTCTCTTTTGCTCAATGTACCTGAAGAATCCCCTGCTATTTTTCACATCCCTTGTCAAGTTATTTTTCATATCCCTTGTTAAGCTATTTTTCATCTGGGCCTTGGTTTTCCTAATCCCACGTCTAGCTGTCCAGACAGCATCCCTGTACACTTCCCAGGCTATGCATCCCTGCTTCCACTGCCTGTGTATTTCTTTCTTTTCTTGCAGTTTGACCAGCAGGCCTTTGCTAAGCCATGCTGGTTTCCTGCCTCCTCTACTTGATTTTTAATGCTGGGGGATGGAAAGCTCTTATGCTCTCAGGAAGGTGTCCTTAAAGACCTGCTAGCTCTGTTCTGTACCCCAAGGACAGTTTCCCAGGAGATCCCACCCAATAATTCCTTAAATATCTGGAATTTCACTCTCCTGAAGTTCAGGGTCCTGACTCTGCTCTTTGCTATGCCATATTCCTCAAGATCACAAACTCAGCACAGTCCACAGAGAAATCACAGGAGAGAGATCTATTCAGAAATTCTTTGCATCGCATGGTCTCTCTGAGTCACTGTGCTGCTAGTTCAGCAGTAACTTTAGTTACAACATTTCTAAACACAGATTAATTAGTGCAATTAATGCAATTGGGAGTAACTACTTTATGGAAGAGTGATCTACATTTACATGGTTACCATTTATTGCTGTATGATCATATATAAAGGCTCAGACATAGATTCATATATTACTGTAATGTATCTTTATTGTCAGTTCTTTTATGTTGAATGCCTATTCACTGACTGGATAGTGATACAAACAAATGATTTTCATATTAATCCTAAACACATTTATTTAATTGGAAAACTCTGCACCAAATTATTTTTTCATCAGTTGGACAACTTAGCTTAATGAATAGATCAATTGAAATAAAAGCTATTTGAGTATGCAACTGATGTGGAAGTATTATAATGTTGTACAAAAAAAAAAAAAAGTTGAAATGGGCTTACATGCACAAAGCTTTATTCTTTGAATCTGAAGCTGATCGTGTACATTGCCTTCAAGGTTACCCTAGGGAAAGAAGCAAGGACAAAGAGAGAGGATGCATGAGAGGAAAAGGGGAAACTGTCTGCAGAGACAGCCAGGAAGAGAAGTGTAGAACCCCAGTTGAGTGTCCTGTCCTGAGTGTCCTCTCCAGTGCAGCAGGATGGCTCATGATCATGCCAACAACCACAGCCACACCCCTTTTTTCCCTCAGAAGTCCTATACCTATCATTAATATCCACTCAAACTTCCTGTTGGTAGTCTTTCTTTGATGATATTGGCACTGATTGAACAGGCTTAATTAGGTGCAGGAGTTGTTTACTGGATGCTAAGCTTTGTGAATGTTTGTTATTTGGGTAATATTTGTTGGATACAAAAATATCTGTTATCCCCTTATTATCTATCTCCTTGTAATATGGAAACAACAGTCTAGAAGGTACCAGATAGGCAGAGGTGGGGGAAACTTTAGTACAGGATTACAGACTAAAGCCAAACAGCACCAGTATTAAGAAATAGAAGGGAAACAGGGTGACTTGCTTTTCAAAAAAAAAAAAAAAAAGTCAGTTTCTCAAAGGAAAACAGAATAACAGTTCTTCAAAATGCACCAGTGCAAGGCAGTGAGGATAAAAGCACTTGGCCTAAATGCTTTGGTGTGGCAGTGTTCTGCCTTTGCTGCAAGCAAAAAGCAGACTATAACTGCAAATACCTTTAGTGATATTAAAGCACTTGACCCTGTGCAACAATACATAAAGGATTCCATAGTTCCTGTTTTGATCTCCATAAACACAGGCTTAATATTCCACTGAGACAGTCAATGGGTTTTTCATTAAAACCTGTAGTATCCGCAGGAAGATTTAAGTGTGGGCATGAAACAAGTGCGTAATTTTTCTAGTTCCATCTGCTAGTTCTCCAAGTCTGGAAAAAATGTAATTAGGCCAGATAGGAAAGTCAATAACTAAGATTTTAGACAGAGATTTCTTTGAATTTATCAGCCTGAAGCCAGAATAATTTCTGGTCATGATGAGATATTTTTCTCAGAAACAGTACGTGATTTTTTTTTTTTTTTTTTTTTAAAGATAAATACTCTAAATATCATAAATGAACAAATTAAAGCCTAATTAATATTTTGGGAATTGTAACAAGGTAATTAATAGTCTTACCTCAAAAAAGTTATATAAAAAACCCAGCAGTATCTTTAGAATACAAATATCTCAGCATGAGTAGAAATGAGTTGGAAAAAGTAAAGACAGAATATAAACATGTGCCTTTCTATCAATATAACACTTCCTTAGCAGATATTTATTTTCTTTTTTTTTTTTTCATTAAAATAATTTCAACAGCAGGAGAAATGAAAGCTTGTACTTTGTTATTAATTCACGAGAGAAGCAAGAAGGGATTTTCTTGTTCCTCTTCGCATTAAAGTTAGAGTATAAAGTTTCAGCCTAGCAAACTTTTCATCCTAATGGATTTTCTTTCCCTGTAAACAAATGGAATATCTCATTTGCTCAGACAAATCAGAGGTGATGCACATACAGCTGTGTGTATGTACTGTGGAGGTATTTGCAACTGAACTTAGCCGCTGAAGCCAATAAATCAGAAGCCAGAATGTTTTGTGCCATCCTCTTTGGCGCTCAAAGGATCAGTACAAAGGGACACCCCACACCATTGCCCTTCTGTTTAAGCCACCACTTTGAATTCTTGCCACATCTCTAATTTATAATTGCATTCTCTACCCCTTAAAAGTGGTTAAGCAGGAAATTGTTTTGGCTGGAATTATATGAGCACATGGTTCTTTCACAATGCTCAGAGGCTGCATCTTGATGATCTGAGTCATATTATTTAGTATGTGTTATTCCTACAAGAGGTGTTAGAGGTTTTGACAGATTTTCTAAAGAGAGAAGGAGGGACAGTGGTCCATTCCTTCATTTGGACATGATTGAGTTTATTAGGTTGTGCCAAAATGATACAATGCATATGGGTTTTATTTTACATTATACTAATATTAGCACAGAAAATAATTGTTCGTAAGGCTATTGCTCCAGCTTTAGTAAAGTCAGATTTGGATTTCTCACTTCATGGTATTTTTACCCTGTCTACTTTTATTAATGATACAGGCATCAGTCTTGCCACTACCATAGAAAAAATGAATTAAAAGTAAAAAGCAGCAGAAAAATATATACACATGCAGCCTCATTTGCAGAGTTACAGAAGGAGCATATCTGTGCTCATTCACTTCAACCAAACTACTTGTCTGCTAGGCTTTACTTCCAGTTCTCATAACACCATCCTAAATATGTTAAAATCCTGTTGTTAGATCACATATTTGGTTTGTCACTCAGCCATGTGGGTTGTGGAGGTAAAGTGGATGGGTTGCCTCTGGATACATTTGTTATATCTACACATCCAAAGTTGTTTCACTACCCATTTTAATCCCCAATATTTGAAAGGAACTCCACTTACCTAGACTACAGCAGCACATTCTAGCCAGCATTGTTTAAATTAGGTGCAGAAACCTTAAAGTAGAAAAAAACTGAAGCTCAAAAGGAATCCTTGGATCATGTTAACTGCCCCCTTAAACTCTCTTTCTAAGACTTTTATATGATCAAGAAATCAATGGCAGTGAAAGGTAAATGAAGCATAGATTATTATAAAATAATAACCCAGAAATAACAGTCAAATATAAAGCCAATTATTACAGGTTTGTTTTTTTGTTTTTTGTCTTTTGTCTTTTGTTTTTTGTTTTAATACAGGAAATTAATTTGGACTATAATGTGGAATAACTATCAGATATCTTACCACATAATTGATCTTATTTCAGATTAAGTTTACAGTATTCAAGCAGGAGGAAGCTGACATGGTGTTGTTCTCAAATCAGAACAAATCATTAAAAATTCAAATATACAAATTTTTCAAACTAAACTTCTCAAATCCCAGTATAAAAATATTTACATAGGAAGCTAGTGTAGTTAAGTGTCATATAACGGATTTCATCAGTTTACTAAACTAGGTTATTGGAAAAGACCTTTGTCAGTATTTTGGAGTGCCTGCCTTTTAAATCTCATGTCCTCAATCCATTCAGGACTCCAATGTCTTTGGACACTTTCAGTGATGAAGTCCGATGCAGAAAGTAAAACAGGTATAATAATTTAAATCAAAACCTTTTTTCTTATGGCACAAACTTCTTACATTTCTTACTCTTACTCCAAGTTTGCCATATTCATTGTAAGTAGATGTATTAAAGCCTTTCTGCTTCTTCTCAGAGAGCATTGTGTTACATCTCTGAGATTTTATAAATAGAAAATATTTTTGGACGAATATTTTCAGAAACTTCCCAATATAAATTACTCTTGGGGTACAGTAAGAAGAATGTGACCAGCAGGTTGAGGGAGGTGATCCTACCCATCTACTCTGACTTGGTGAGGCTGCATCTGGAGTGTTATGTCCAGTTCTAGGCCCTCCAGTTCAAAAGAGGTAGGGAACTTCTGGAGAGAGCCCAGCAGAGGGCTAGAAAGATGATTAAGGGGCTGAAGCATCTTTCTTACAAGGAAAGACTGAGAGAACTGGGTCTGTTTAGCATAGAGAAGAGAAGACTGAGAGATCTTATCAATGTTTATAAATATTTAAAAGGCAAGTGTCAAGAGGATGGGGCCAGACTCTTTTCAGTGGTAGCCAGGGATAGGACAAGGGGCAACAGGCACAAGCTGGAACACAGGAGGTTCCACTTAAACATGAGGAAAAACTTCCTCACTGTGAGGGTGCCAGAGCACTGGATACTAAACTAAAAATAAGATGTAGATTTAGCCAGAGTTTCTTTATTTCTTGAAAAGTAACTGTGTACGCTCTCTGGAGGATACAGGAGAGACAATCAGACATTTCAAACTACCCTTGTGCCTCAGAGATCCTGAATTTTCAGAAGAGCAAAACACTTAACTAAAACTGCTGTGGAAGTCTCCAACTACTTCAAAATATCCTTACTTTAGCTGGAACTTGATTGAGTGACAGGGTTTCATTGACCCATCTAATAATTTTCACTTTCCTAGTATGCAAAAGCTCTAAAAATATTGTAGTTTTTGCTATAATATCAAAGAATCATAGAATGGTATGGGTTGGCAGGGACCTTAAAGATTACCTAGTTCCAACCCCCCTGCCTTGAGCAGGAACATCTTCCACTAGACCAGGCTGCTCAAAGCTTCATTCAACTTGGCTTTGAAAACTTGCAGAGAGGGGGCATCCACAATTTCTCTGTGCAATCTGTTCCAGTGTCTGTTCACCCTCACTATAAATAATTTCTTCCTAATGTCTTATCTAAATCTACCCTCTTCCAGTTTAAAGTCATTTCCCCTTGTTCTCTCATTATCTGTCCTTGTAAAATGTCCCTCCCCAGCTTTCTTGTAGGCCCCCTTCACGTACTGGAAAGCTGCTATAAGATCTCCCTGGTACCTTTTCTTCCCCAGACTGAACAGACCCAACTCTCTCAGTTCTGGTGATAACGAGTGTTTTTCCTGTATATGAGCATTATTAGAAATTATTATTATTACTTATTATGCCCTTATTTTCTACATCTGTTCATTGTGCATTATTTTTAAGCAGTCCACAGCAGTTATTATTACACTAGTTAATTCACTTGGCTAACGAGCATCTAACCCCTACTATTCTAGACAATTAGTGAGTTGTGTTATCTGCCATAAAGATGAATAGAGGGAAAACCCAGGAAGAAAACACATAGTTTAACTAATAATAATAATAATAATAATAATAATAATAATAATAATAATAATAATAATAATAATAATAATAATAATAATAAGAAGAAGAAGAAGAAGAAGAAGAAGAAGAAGAAGAAGAAGAAGAAGAAGAAGAAGAAGAAGAAGAAGAAGAAGTTATCTTTTCAATCATCATGGTAATAGGTTAAATTTAAATTCATTGTTTTCAAAAGAAGACATTCTTATCAAAATTTTAAAAATAATTCTTGAAACAAATTAGATATATTTCTTTCACCAACTCAGATTAATTATGAACATCATCTTTGTGGAAAGCTACAATAGTTAAATTTGTGTCTCTCCTTTTTTCTGTGTCATTTGAAAATCAGTTCAGCTTACTTAAGTGGCACAGAGAAAATAGAAGTCCTTATTTCTCAAAGGGTACTTACTTTGCCTGAGGATCAACTGATGTGTTTTAAGATTTTGTGAGGATGATAGCATGAGAAAAAAAGCCAACACAAATTAATCCAAACTTAGAAATGTCATTGTATTAACCAATTAATATTCCTAAATTACAGAAGTATACTGATACTTACAGAAGCAGCAGTAAACAAATTAGAATTAAACTCCAACTGATGCTTATAAAGAAATATATGTTTAACTGAGGTTTTTATGTTATTTAGTTTTTTAGAATTTACAGGACTAATGGTGGGATGAAGGCAGTAATTCTGTCATATTTTTAAGTCTCAGGGTGTTTCCTTTCAAATGTCTGCTGTGTTCATACCTACAGAGCCATTTGGCATCTTAATCACATGGAATGAAATTCTCAGGAGGCATACATAGCTATAACTCTGCTTAAGTCCAGCGAATTATTAGTTTGAATTCGATGAGTTTGCTTTATTTCTCATTTTTCTAAAAACAACATTTAAGATAGATGAATAATCAATGGAGAATAACAATGAGCTGCTTGGATATATTTTTGTTAATAATTTTGGAGGCCTTTCTGGATTAACAAATGTAAAAAAAAAAAATATTTTAATGTGCAAAATGAAAGCAACACCTTTATTTTTCAGTTTTATTGCATGATTTAGCATGATGTTTGTTGTTGGAGAATAGAACATCTATTGGTTTTCTAAATGTATATTATAAAAAGAAGTTTAACAATGGGACTTTTCTATAATCTGAAGGACTGCACTTAACACATACTTCTTTTATGTCCATACTGAATATTGAATACTGAATAAGTATTTGTGAATGCAAAAATGCCCATGCACTATTATTAGCTAACAAATTTTCTCAGCCTGGGCATACTTAAGCATGTGTGTTTTGAGTGTTTTGCTAAAATTTAGTAGCAACAAATAAAAACAATTGCACACTTTTAGGACCTTGCAGTCAGGGTGGTAAAGTCCAGAGTAATTCTGTTTCTGAGAAACATAGTGATGTGTAAGCTTAAGGGACTTGATTTAGATGTTAATACATTATATTGTTGATGAAGTTCATTATGAACAGGTTGAATGATAACCAGCAAAATGCTCCTGAGTTTTTTTTTTCAGAAAAAAAGAAAAGGTTGATTTTTGGGGTTTTTCTTGTTTGTTTGGTTGGTTTTGGTGGGTTTTTTGTTTGTTTTGTTTTTACGTCTGCTGGAAGCTTGTGTAATCCACCACAAACTTACAAAATGATGAATTATCTGGAACAGAGACAGTGAAACTTCACACTACTGGAGGACTGCTGCAGGCTTACTTTTGGAAATATTAAGGACAGAATTATCTTACAGCCTGCCATTACAGTCTTTTATTATACATCCCAAAATCAGTGGTTAAATTTCAAGTCCAAATGTAGCTGTATTACTTACAGACTAATCTTAAAATAAAATGCAACATCTGAAATACCAATTTTTCATCAGATGAAAGTGTTACAACCCTGGTGCAGAGTCTGACTTTGTTTGTTTTTTTTTTCTAGATACTATTTTCCCCTGCAGATTTGAATGACTCAGTAGAACAAAGCAAAGCTGATAGTTAAATAATTTACAGGAGACTGAATAATCTTTAAAAACAATTTAACAATCTGCAACTTGGATGCTGAGGCATGTTATTTGCTTGAATCTAGCTTATTAGATTTTATCCCCCATGTGTGTTGGAAAACTAAACCTGTTTATCAGTTTGGAGTATAAATGACCTTACATAAAGGAAAAACAGTAATTTTCCAAATGAGTAGTGAACAGTGATGTATCTCATGAAAGGTTTTTGATGACTTTATTGTTTGTTTTTTCATATGAATAATCATCTAAGTTCATCTGTTCCAAAAGATACAGTGTGGAAAATTTGCTAGATTGACATCCAAAGATTTTTTCCAAGAAAAATAAATCAAATTTTATCATATTTTTTTCCTGAATATATATTCAGAGCAATGCAATACTGATTCTGGTTTTGTGTTCTCCCCTACTCCAAAAACATGCAAAAAATATCCAGCTCCTTCTGTATGAAAAACAGACAAGAATAACATTAAGTTCACACTTTTATTTCTATTCCTATTTGTCTGTTTCATAAGAATTTATTACAAGTTCCTCAGTGTTTCACCAAGAAGAATTTCTTAAGTAGTTTCAAAGAGTTTTTGAAAATATATAGGCCACTAAGAGAAATTGTTATTGTTGCTGACCGTACATCAACAATAATATTCTGAGTCTTCCATATATATCATCAGCTGAGGACCTAAAATATTTAAACACTTTTCAGATATTTACCTCTGCCAAACTGCAGGGAATGAACGAAGTTCATCAACCTTTACCAGAAAGAAAGGTCCTACTGGCTTTATGCAGTTGAGATCTTAGGGATTAATGTGACTTATTCCTATTGTAACATAGCAAATGAATGCTTTTGTAAATACAAATACAATTTAGAAGCCAAAAATTAACCAGTGCAAAAAACTTACTGCTTTATGAAGAATTTAGCAATGAAGAAAACAAGACAAACTGACATTGAAAGTGTCATCACAAAAATTTTATCTGATGTTAACTTGTATTTCCAAATAAATATTCATTGTGTTAAAAAAATAGTTATTCTACTTTCATGTTTTAAGCCCATTTGAAAGTACTTACATTATTAAGCAGAGAAAGTAGCAAGTTTGGATTTGCCTAAACTTATGGCCTTGACTAAACCATTTGCTTTTCAAAAGTCATGAATGCCTAGAAATGTTATGACTGTTAACACACCTGAAAATAAGACCACTTATTTAAGCATGTATGTGGTACAGCTCTAGGCACTTATGTTTAAGTACACTTCATGGAAGTTCAAATAGACTGTACATTAATATTTAGTGTAATTAAAGTCTCTAAGATTATTTTCATATTATAAACCAAAACGAAAAACAAAAACAAAAACAAAAAGCAAAAAAACAATTAGCCTTGCATTGTTCAGATTGGCTAGTCACACCAAACAGGAAGACTCATCAAGGATAAAAGGAGAAATGATGGGCAGAGAAATCCCAATAACTTAGTCAATGGAAATGAACACACTGAATGGCTATTTTTAAGACCATCCAAGAAGAACAATTGGATGATTAGGCTGTATTCTCTGATGTGAAACTCACCAAAGTGATTCAGTGAAAGAAAATCTTCACCTAGCACACCATGAAAACTAATGGGGATTATTGCCTAGAGGGGTGCTTGACTTATTATGAGATGCGGGGTGAAGAAAGTTTTGGGACCATGTAAAACATTATGGGATGTTTTAAGGGAATTGTGAGGCTTCGTGAGACTTATTCTGAAAAGTTTAGGGAAGGACCAAAAGGAGGGGTCAAGGTGGATCAGAGGGGAACAAGCGTGAAAAAGTACAGGGAAAAGGGGATAAAGGAGTCCAGCTGTGCAAGCCAGCTGCTGGGCAGTGTTCTTTGTTAAGGTCTTAGTTTGATCACGGTAGTCTGCTCTATGTTCCTATTAAATCCTATTTTTAACTACTTTCTGTGAGGGTGCACTCATGTCCTGAGCATACATGTGCATGTGTGTGTGTGTGAACACTAGCAAACTTTAAGCTCCTTTAGCCCTTAGTAGGAGCAGGGGATGCAGTGAAGCCTGGACAACGATCCAGAAGGTACCATGCATCTAGGGTACAAAAACTGGAGGAGACAAGGGACTGCAGCCAGCTCTAGGGTACATTGTGTGCTTAAGACCAGCTATGGCAGAATCCCTTTTTGCATGTGCGAAAGTGTATATTCCACTAGTGGCTTTCGATCCTGATCAGCCGGAGAGGAAGAAGAGGTTTTGCAAACATTTGTACAGGTGCTGGTGAAGGTGCTGATCTTTATCTGCATGTATCTATGTGTGCAGCTGTTTACTGTATATATGTAGACACAGGTGTGTGTGTGTGCACATGGAAATACATACTTAGCTTCACTGATGTCTAGACCTGGGGACACAGAACCAGCAATGTCCATTGGGGTAGGGAAGGAGAAGTCCCCTGTACCTTACAGTCTGACAAAGTCACGTCTAACAGACTGGACAGGATCATTTCCCTCTGCTGTGCACTGAAGGTCACTGAATCTCATAGCCTCCAAATGGATTTATCAGAGATTCAGCAATATATATAATTGATAAATTGAGTGAAAAAAGAAATACAGAGAATCCTCTGTCACTTAAAATAAGATTTGACACAGGAATGAGCTGTAATTAAAATAAAATAAGACACTGTAGTGGAAATAAGAGCATTAACAAAGGAAATTTTCTCCTCAAAGTGGTTTAACAACTAAATAAGTAAAACTAGTACCTATTCCTCACATAAATATGGTCTTACTTCAAGGATACTGTCATGGAGTTGCCAAAGTGATAAAGCTGTAAATGCAGTCTTGCCTCTCACAGTTCATAATGGGTCAAGAGCTTGCACATTGCAAATTATTAATAAGTAGCAGGCACGCTGCTTTCATAATCTAGCCTTTCATACTCTGTTTTCTTTCATGGTGAAGGCATGGTATCCGTGTCATGATATCAAACATGACAATATCTGCATGCATAGGTGTCCTTTGGAATATCCTATCCATCACAACAGAAAGATAACTTAAAGTGGGCATCTTTGTAAGAGGTAGTGCTTAGTCTGAAGTACGACATTTAACAGAATATTAACTGCTTCATATTTGTTTATGAATCTGAAACTGGTCTTCAAGTAGACACCTCAAAAGTATTAAGGAAGACAGAACAGTTACAGAGCATTTTTTTTTTCCACAGATATTTTCACTGGTAATTAATATTGCTCTTTTAACTTCTATCTGCCAGTCTCTCTTTTCCAATTTTATAGAGTCCAGGATCACAAAACATTTATTTGCATTATAAAAATTCTTTAATAATCCACAGTCATGTTTAGTCACCTTCTTTTCCATATTTCTTCTCCTTTATGTATGAGTAAGCTGGACATTAATGTTCTCAAGTTTTCTGACATACTCCCCTTTGGGACAAAGACAAAATAGATTAAAAAATGAACATCTGGATTTTGTCCCTGTCTCCCTTGCTATTAATTTCTCAATAACAGAATAGCTAAATCTTCAGTTTTATGACTGTATTCTTTCACCTCTGTCTCTCATTACCTCATTAAACAAGAAATTAAACACTTATTTGGAGACACTTCATATAAAGAGTTATCCTTTTATTTACTCTAATTGAATTCCCAGACACCAAATCAAATTTGTATTCCAAGACTCTAGCTTGTCAGATTGCTGCACAATAAACTCCTTTTTCATATCAAAATGATTTTTTTTTTTTTTAAATTCACTATTCTCATCATTCAGTAAATGTATTTTCATTACAAGAAACAGAAATTTCAGTTTGTTCAGGGTTCAGGTTGAGCTCTGTGTCAAAGAAAATCTACTCAGTTCACAGGACAGAGATGGTTTATTATTTTATTAATGATATATAGTTTAGAAGCAATGGTATAGTTGATCCAAAGCAATTCGAATCTTACATCCACATGCATATCTTTGCACAGTTGCATACATACACGCCCACTTCTTCCAACCAGCTAAGAAGTGAAATTTCTCTACTGAATCATCTGTATAACTGAAGGAATTGTCATGAGACATAAACTTTTGGGTATCACTGTTTCTTTGCTCCATTCACTATAATTTCTTTCTATGTAAGGAAGGTTGATGATTCAAATCTTGAATATGACATTTTAATAATTAACGAGAACAAAAGAATTTGAACTACAGGGTAGATTAATTAATTAAATGACAAGACTCTAAATCCCTGGTTGATTGTCACTTTATTCAGAAATACTTTTTTCTCTTCATGAAAATTTGTAAGCAGACACTAAGTAGAGTTGCTGTGCTGTGCCAAGTAAACTGGTCTTACAGGTATACAAGTTGTCAAAGATAATTGGGTGTTGTTGTGGGCATCTTTGAACAAAGTGTTAATCACATTCCTCATCTCTGATTTTTGTAGGAAACATTGATGTTTATCATTATTGTTGACTGCTGTCTGGCATTCGATGGATTTATTCTGTGGGGTTTTTTTTAGCAGGATGCAATGCAGAATGATCTGTATTAATGTCTGTTCTACTTTGCAGAACACAGTACAAAATCAACATCTTCATGCTGACTGCATTTTGTATGTTACTTCATGTCATTTTACTGTGACTCAAGAAATCCTGCTTGTACAAAAAAAAACAGCAATATATTTGTGTCATTGAGAATAATGACTATAATTAGACTGGACTTGCTAGCAATCTGAGTAGATTTTTCGTTCTGTAACTCAGTTCTGTAACACTTCTTCTGAGGTGTTGATTGTTTTTTTTAACTTTCCGTTTTTGAGGACTAAGAAGAACCACTGGAAGTTTGTGTATCAACTATAATGTGATATATAGTCTATACTGGCTTTCTCTAATATAGTAATTCCATATGGAATAGGTGCCAGTCATATTTGCCATGCAGTGCAATACTGTATTAACAATAACACAACTCTAAGCTAGCTTTGAAGAAGGCCTTCTACAAGACAGTAGAGTATTTCTTACTTACTTCTACAAGGTACAGTACCTTTAAAAAATGTTAGTTATGAGCCTGGAAACCATATGCTTTGTCAGCACGTGGTTTGTATGGCTCTGCATTGCCATACATAATAAAATTCATGCATAAAAGCACTGCAAGCATCTTGGGAAGCATAGAACTGATAGCACATTCTGAGGGATTACATTAGGCAATGTCTTTTCAATCACAACAAGTGATAAATGGATGGATGGATGCAATAGAAGCATTGGACTAAATAGGACACTGAATGTAACTATTCTATTGGAAATGAAGTGGGAAGAGGCATAAAATAGCTCCAGATACGCCTGTGTCACAAATTCTACATCACCAGAGTGGAGCAATCTCTAGTCTGACACTATTTCAGCCATTGCACTTTTTTTGTTTGTTTGTTTGTTTGTTTGTTTTGATTGGGTATTTTTAATTTTTTTTAATAAATATTTTCAGGCATGAAAAAAGGGAGCAGGGTAGTTATAGAAAGAATGTATTTTTTGTAGTCCCTGCTCAATTAAAAAGTGCATTGATCTTGACATATTTTAAACAAAGGCCCCAGTGCAGTGCCTAGTCAGGCTGTACTTTGAATCTGAGCTGAATTGTGCAAAAACTAATTCATGGCAATTCCTCATTGACATCAGTCATAATCAAGCCTTGGAAATCTGTTTATAAAACAACCTTCTTTTTTTTTTTTTTGCCTGATATGTATTCAGTTGTGTATCCACTTTCTTTGGGATTTTAGGATTTTTTTAATTATTATTATTATTATTATTGTCAAAAGCTTTTGCTGAAAAATGGAGATTAAGGTGAGCTCCCCAAAGTTTGTTTTTTTGGTTTTTTTTTTTTTTTTAATTTAAGATACACTTTCCTTTCACTTCATTGATAGCATGTGAAATACATATATTTGAAAAGCAGTTCAGTTGTTCTCTGAAGTTAGACCAGTTGCTTTTAACAGCAGTACATTTCATATTCCTCCATAAGTATTGTTTCCTTATATTTTCTTCAGGATATATTAGCTTGTAATTTCTATTCAAATTTAATTTTATTCTTGTTATTTCCAATGCTAATCCATCACACCCATCATCCTTTTCATCTCCACATCTTTTCTAATTTTAGATTACTATTATTGATTTGAAGAACAATTTGATTTGATGTGCAAAACTGGAAAACTTCAAGTCCTCTCATCCACAATATAAGGAGACTGATCTTTCTCATATATATATATATATAAAGTTTTGGGGTTTTTTTCCTAAAGAAACCATTGTAATTTAGTTATTTCCTGTACTTCAGTACTCCTTTCTGATTAGATAATCAGAAACTGTTGTTAAAGTTGTATCTTGAATGGAAAAACATTATGTGAAACTGAGTAGGAGAAGAGGACATGGCATCCAAAACAGAGCTCCAGTATTATCATTTATTCCACACAAGAAAAGTGTTGTAGAGAAACTTCTAGCTTCAGTAAAGCACTGTGTGGCTGTAACAAAACTTGAACATTCAGAACACTGTTGAATTAAGGATTAAATGTTCAGCCTACCATATCTATCAAAGAATTCTACAATGCAAGTGGGACAGTTGGCTTACAGAGCATTTATCACATGCAACATTGCACATCTGGACCCACACTCTAATTCTCCTGTTCAAAATGTTTAATCCTCTTTTCTGTGAAAGGATCGATTGACCCAGAGTGAAAAATTGTCTGTGATGTCAACTGTGCAACTCTTCATCACCTTCATATATGGCTACTCATGTGGAATAACCTCAATTTTTTGGAGATTAAGTGTGTGAATACATGGTCACCAATGTAGATACCAGGTGTACAAAGTAACAGTATTCTGAACTTAAAAAAAAATACAGATATGTTTGGAATTTTTGCTGCCTTTAACAGAACAGTGGACATACTTTCTTTTGGGGTTTTTTGGGTGGGTTTGGGGTTTTTTTTTTTAGTTGTGAAGATGAATGGCTGGGGATTTTTGCTGTTCTTTTGTAAATAAATATAAGCCTCAAAGTATCAAGAACTATATAATAAAATCAGATATGCTTTAAAATTAGTAATATATTAATATATGTTACAATAGTTTAGTTTACTGAATTTAGCAAAACGATCCTTTGCAGTTCTTCTCCATTTTAAAGCATACTGCCCTAACAAATTGATGTGCTCTCTTTCAAGTTTGGTTTCAATATTATTAAAAGTATGTACTGTTTTTCTGGGTTTCTATAAACCATTCAATGCCTTTAATTAGAAGATATGAATATGTTTTAACTGGTATACTTAAACCTCAGGACAATTTTGAACACATTTATCAAAGAAACAGTGTTGTAGATTGTATAAGTATTTGACACTAAAAAAAAAAAAAAATTGAGAGCTAGACCTCATTCAGCCTATGTATTTTGGGTGCTATACTTCAGCTTTGTGAAAAGGCTACAAAGAAGATTCCTTAAAACTCAAGAAAAAAAATCTACCTTGCTAAACAGAGAAAGAACAACAATCTCTTTTTTTTTTCTTTTTTTTTTTTTAATCACTATAGACATGAAATATGTTTTTCTCTTCCAAAATATTATGCAAAAAAAGTCTTATTAAATAACTCATTGAATTGAGCAAGTGTTCTCTCCTCTTCTTTGCTCTCATTCCTCACTACAGTGAATTAATCACAACATGTCTTTTCCTCTTTGTCCTGGTTTTGCAGAGAAACTGTGACACTCTTCTATAAGCAGTTGTGATCTGACAGGCAAACAGAAGACAGTACAAAGAAAATTATAATGATCATAAAGAAAAACAACCTTCTAGACCTGACAACCAGAAATTCAGCACTTAGTGAAAGTTTTAAAATATTGTTGAAAAAAACAATGAACATAAGAGTACAAACTCTGCACAGTAAAAGCAGACAACCTTGAAGACTCTAAACAGGCTAAAATGCCATTGGGCAGAGTCAAAAGTCATACACTTTGGAATATTATCTTTCAAGTTTGCTGTAAAATGAGATACAAAAACCTACTGGCTAAAAAGCACAAGTACTTTCTGAGATAAGGCTTGTACTCACAGGAAAGTATTCTAATCACTGTGCAAAAGTTTCCTTCAACTTCATAAGTGTACACTGCTGAGTAATTACCTACACAAAATAGTCTGTACAAGATAGGAACTGAAAAGAAAAATTTGTGACAGAGCATCTAATAAATCTACTGTCCTACATTAGAAAGCCACTAATATAAGGACCTCAAAGCTTAGATCTGTGGAACTGAAAAGCTGAATATCAATTTCTTAAATTTGTTCCTTGAATTACTTCATACTTACCGTTAATATGGGATGAGAAAGCCTTTGGTATCTGCTTGAAGCAGCCTTTGCTAGCTGCTTGAACTTCACTCCTCTTTATCCACTTCTGTACAGGATGAATTGAAACAGAAAAAAAACTATGACAGCGTGGTCAAGGAAGAAGGTATTTCCAAATATAGAAGTTGACAATAGCTCTAATAATTAAAATATTCAGGGATCTGTATTTAATAGAGTAACCACATGTTAACATGCCTCTTTTTCCTATAGACTTTTTTTTAGACCAGACAAATCAAGTGTTAAGTATTTTTATACTGGTAGGTTTACAGTTATCTTGTCCGAGCAGGCAAGCTGCATACAAAGGGACGATAAGGCATTCAAGCTACATGTTCCTAACTAAAATAAAGTCAATAGAGATGTAATTAAAATAAAGAATAGGGGATTTTTTTTTTCTGGTTTTACTTTTATTCAAAGAAAACACTCCAGCTTTTAGAGTCTTTCTTCTGCAAAGAAATTTAGATAGTGTAAAGCTGTTTGATTTTTCCAAATCTCTACCTATATCTTTATAATACAATCAAAAGGAAATTAAGAGCTTTCATTTCCAAACTATGAAGTTAGGATGTGCTTCGAGTTGCTAATCTTCTCCATAGCTGTGAGAAGTACAGCTCAAGGATGCAGCTCTACTGTCTCCTAGCAAGCCACTGTCCAAGAACTTTCTGAAAAAGAGAGTGATGTCTTAGACAGAATTGAATATCTCCTAGTATTTCTCTAAAGGTTCATATGCTCCACATGATACCATTCTATACACTTTCTTATGCCTTTTGGACATCTTACCTCTCTTGGCCTGTTTCCAAAAATACATATAAAATGTCAACAGTCTAGATTCCAAATGGAGGTGTGCTCCTTAATGTTGATGCAGTTCTTTCCACATCTGAAAGGGAAAAAATTGCTTTCAGGTTTGGTTGAAAAGACTATGGAGAGGGAGGATTAGCATCAGTGTTAATTCTTCTTTATTGCTATTCACTATCCATATTCAGTTCCCCAAATTAAAAGACCAATTTTTTTTTTTCTTTTTTCCTTTTCTTTTTTTAAGAAAAGGGAGAAGAGTAGGGGAAAAAACAGAGTACAGATATAGCTGGATCTAGGTGAAAAGAGATGTAAAGAAGGAATGTAGTTTTTAAAGTCATAGGGAAAGAAGAGTTCTGGATACAAGATGGAAATAAAAGGCAGGTTGGAGTAAGCATATTTTTCTCCCTCTGAACATTGGAAGAAGTTGCATCAAAGTTTTAACTGTTCTATTTACATATTCTTAAAATTCCTGTACCAAAATTTTTTGTCAACATGCACTTTTAAGTTTTAATTCTAAAAATGTGAATGCATCTTCATAAGTAAAATACATTCCACAGTTTATGCATACAAAACTACAATATTCAAAGATGTAATTAAATTCTAAAGATACATTAGTTTCCTGCATAAATCTAGATTAAATTATATGTTGGCTAAATCCATTCAGAAGCTGTATTTTTCTCTTTAACCTGCAACAGGAAACTCAGTTTCTCATCTGCAGAGAATGTAATAATCTTCATTTGGTTTTCAAAAGAGATCTACTGATGAACTCATTCTGAATGCAGAGGTGATGATTACGCATAAACACAAAAAAAAAATGTGCATCCAGGAAATACTTGGGCCAAATGAAGAGTGTATAGTGTTATTTGAGATTTAGGATAGAAAAAACCTACATTCCAATGTAGGTAGACCAGTTTCTATCCTGTGATACTTACTTCAAGAAACAACAGGAAAACGACAAGCTAAAAGGTGACTCACAGTACTGTGAACTGTACACATTTTGCCTGTAGTCCTCAGTTGACTTTGAGTCTCCTCTCCAGAGTGAATGGCTATGTCATCTAGGGACATAATATAGAGAAAGTGAGTAATTCACACCATGGAGTGTGATGTGCCTCAGCTCTGTTCCTTTTGCTCACTTTAAATTCACTCCTTACCTTAAGAAATTAACTACTTATCATACCTCTGTCTTTTTTTTGCCCAGTGACATCCCCTACATGACACCGGTACTAATGACCTTTTACATCACAGATAGTCTACTTGACACATACCTAAAAAAACCTGGAGGAATTGTTCACAACTTGTGTTGAGATTTGTCCATTTTTTTCTAAGTGTACCACTTTGCCTAATACAGAAATATTACCTCTAACCTGCAAACAGTTCATTACCTCACTCACTCACTGCATTATGCTGAGTGCTGAAAGTCACATTTTGAGATGTCTAACTCTTCATGCTTGCAATATAAAGATTTTAAATTCTCCATCCAGGTCTCAGACTCCTACCTACCCAGACAAAACAGAGGTTGATACAATGCTCAGCAACACTTTCAAACCTGGAAGGGTTTGAGAATCTGATTCTCGCTTTATGGAATAAAGGCAAAAAGACAGAATATTATCTTACAGAAAATGCACATGTTGTTTAGCTTGCAGAATAAGAGTAGGAATTAATGGATTTTCATATATGAATAATAAGGAAAAAATATTGCTGGGATTAATGGATTGGTTATTTGAAAATAACAACCAGAGTCTGAGAAAGCTTACACAATAATATAAAAAGTTTAGCAATTGAGTACTATAAGATTAGCTACTAAATTCTGTATTTTAAAAAGTGTGCCTAACATCCATGAATGACAATTAATTAAAGTTGTTTGGTAAATTCTGCTTATGAAAATACAAATTAGAGTATCAAAGAAGTATAGAAAAACAAAACAGACAAACAAAAAAAAACAACCCAAAGCCAAAAAAACAAGAACAAAAAAAAAAACACCACCAAAATCTTACCTCATCCTTATTGAAAATGTTTGAATGTTCATGTAAGATCTAGTTCCTAATATTATATTTTATTGTCTCTACTATGGTGAGTAACTTCCAGTTTTGTATCAGAAGAGGAAAACAGATATTATAAATACTGAAGACCAAAGTATGGCATCAGAAAAGCATGACAAAATCAGATTAACAGAAATGCACACAAATACTTGAAGGCAGAATTTTTATCTAATGAATTACATCTCTCAGACAAAATAATAAAAAAAAAAAAACCCACATGAGCTCAGCATCAACTAAACACTCTACTTTTCTCAAGGCTGATGTCAAATCATGCTCTTGAATAGTCTGCCAAAGACCACACTGCTTGCCATGGGATGAATACTGCTGGCTCCTTCTGGGATCCCACATCCCATGACACAAAGGGTTATTTTTGCTCCCATCCCAGGTGTGTCAGGCTGTTGCCCATAGCATCCTGGTGGTGTTTCCAGAGCTAGTGGCAACTCCCACCAGGCAGTGGCAGTCACATGAGCATGGGGAGGGGGAACTGGCTTCAATCAGCTCCAACCAGTGGCAACAAGCCAAGGACACCTCAACCCACTGAGAGAGGCCCTGTTGGGGCCCAGATAGAGGTAGAATTACAGAGCAAAATATATATGTGTGAGCTGACACAGACAGGATGCAGGAACAACCACAAAAACTATGGATAAAATGCAAAAAGCAAATTCATTCTCATTACCTCATGAATGGGCGCATCTCCGCAGCAGCACCCAAGGCAGAGGCACGTAAGCAGCAACACAGGCACAGTGGAGCTCGGTCCTTGCTAGAGTGAGAGAGTCCAAACTCTTGCTTGTATATTAAGGATTTCTTTACAGGCAGTAGTTTTCCATTGTGCTTTGATCTTTCTGACAGCAGGGTAGGAATCTCAAGCATGTCTAGCATGCCCTTGAGTCTATCACAGGCCTATGTTATCTAAATGCTGATGTTCTATTCGTCAAGCACTAAGCAACAATTAGTAGTGTGGTGTTTTTTGACACCCCAGGTTCAAGTCCCTTGAGCATGTTTACAGTTCTTCTCTCCAATCTTCCGTTATATTCCCATAATATAGAAAAGTTTTAAACACTCGTACAAGGAAAATTGTTACCTATTTGTGGAATTCAGAGGTTCACTCAGTTCTTTATGGGTACTTAACTACTTAAACAGAGATACTGCAGGTGTTCATCACTTGCTGTGTTTGGTGATCAGATTTACGTGATAAACTACAGAACTACGTGATGAAATAATTATACATCTCTGAAAAACTTTTACCTGTAAATAAATATGGGATTTATTTTTACAAAACTATGCTTCTTCATTGCCCTGTACAGACCATGAGAAACAGGAGTTATGATGAAGTTTGTTGCTTACCTGCTGGAATCTGATGTTTGTGTTTTCAGAAATAAATCTCCCACTTACCAAATATTTAAAACTCTTAGATTAACTTCAAAAGGTCTCATTAAAAACAAACAAATAAACGACAACAAAAAACAAAACCAAAACAAAACAACCCCTGACATTTCATTTTATATAGATTCAGTTTTGTGGCTTTTTGTCCTCCTGAGGTATACTAATAATTAAGGCCCCTTGTTTTGTAAATGAAGAAAAAAATACAGGACAAGAGTGTTTTTGGCTGCAAGAATCCAGAATCTGATATCATGACTTGAGAAATAAATTCTCCTTTCCACATCATTTCAGGATGAAATACTCACAAACAATCTGAGCCAAAAAAGCCACAGTAGTGATGTCAGATGAAATATCTGATACTTGCTTCAGAAGTTGCTGAACACTGCTATTTTAATGTAGTGCTATGCACTGACATGCAAGAACACTTTTTTATTATTTTTTTATTTTTAATTTTTTTTTCAGTCATGTTAGTGGATGAGAATTTCTGGTTGGTGGTTTGGATTCTTTTTGTTTGTTTGTTTTGGTTTTGTTTGGGGTTTTTTCTCTTTCTTTTTTTTGTATTATGTACTTGAGTAACATGTGTCCTAACTAAACTGTTAGTATGAATTGAACTTGTTTTGATTGTTTTGATTTGTTTCAGTAACATCTGATAAACCTGTGACCAGTGTGATCAAGCAAGAACTTTGGAAATAATTTGAAGATCACCTTTGAGTTCATGTGTTGAGAAAGGGCCCAAGATCCACCACTGTTCATTCCAAAAACTTCCTTTTTATTTAGGGTGAAATACTTAGGACTAAATTCATGAAGGTACTAAGGGCAACGCCATTGTTCTGCTTAATGGGCAGACTGTTGACTCAGGTCTTAGACCTGGACTCAGGACTTCATTTCTCCATGCAATATAAGGGAAATATAATAAATAAATAAAGCAATAAATAAATAAAAAATCAGCAAATTAAGAGTGCAGTACAGAGGAAAGAGAAAGTCGCAGCCATAGCAGTGTACACATTTAGCAATTACATTTTCATGAGTATTCACACTGCGTAATTTTTGATACTTGATTTGGTCACTCATGTTAGGAACAGAAGTTATTATGCTCTTAAGTTTTGGTCATTCAGGCAAATATAAATGTCCCTGAAGATTTAGAAGAACTCTAAGAAGTTGTTCATCCAAACATAGCACACAAAGAATCTTATATACTTATGTGTTCTTGTTGTGAAATACTGGTATTTCAGAATATTGAGAGCAAGTGGAAAGCTTGCTTGTGTATATCCAAAGCTAAGAGTTGGGGGAAGAAAGGTGGTCTAGGTTTAGTAGTAGTCTAGAAATTATAGTGAATTTAGGTATCTAAATCACAGTTTCAGAAGACTGTTGTGATTCCCTGTGGCCTAGGAGAGAGTTCCCAGATTGCCCAAATTTTTAGACAATATGTGGATTCCCCAGCTATCCAATTGAACTTGGCCCTGCTTAAATAAGCAAGAAAACATTCTTTTTGAAGAGATGCCATGATTCAAGACATTAGGATATAAAATAAATCTCTGCATCTACCAGTTGTATAGTGAATTATTAGTATTTTATTCTAATGTAATTTATAAAATTATTACTACTTTAGTTTTTAATTCCAAGCATAACAGCTTCAACAATAAAGCTACTAGAAAATAGTTGGAATAAATAATTTCATAGGCTTCAACCTAGAATTCTCATTTGGGAAGTATGAGATCTGAAAAGATGGCTTAAGCAGTAGACCATTATAAAGCAGATCACATACTACATTTTGTAATAACTATTTTGTATGCTGGAGAGTGAGGGAAAAAAAAAAAAAAAAAAAAGTGCTGGTTCCTCTTCCAGTGAAAAATCTGACCATCTGTTAAGATTCAGCATTAGAGAATGATTCTTAAAGAATGTTTAGTCTTCTGTATATTCCCTGATGATGTATCAGGATACATAGATGCTCTCATCACTTTTGCAGTGGTAGTGTAAACATAACGGGTGATCATTATTTAGAGTAGTGGTCTCTGTTTTTCTCAGCATGTCTGCAAGGAATTAATGGCACTGTAGGGATATAATTTCTTAATTTAATAATTCTAGTTCAGCACTTCCAAAGCTGAGTCTTGTCCAAGAGTTCCAAGGTATTTGTGAGTACATCAGTTTCAGTTCTTAGATGGTTTCATACATAAGATTATGAAGGAATGTAACAGATAAGGAATGTAATAGGTAAGTGATAGATTTAAGCATATCAATAATGTTTACTTTAGGGATTCAGATACCAAGATAAGCAAAGAGAAGGAACATATAATTTGGGAAAGTATAATAGTATTTCATTCAGAATCTTTATTGCAGTAGATTATATTGAAGTAAGAAGTATAACTTTTCTTCCATTCTTTTATTTTTTTCTTACTATAAATTTTAAAAATCTCCATCCATACCATGTAGATTATAGTTTCTATGGCTTCTTCAATCGCATGCAATAACAAGGCATTCTTAACAATCAATTCTCATCGGATCCCCTAGACTGTCACTGAGTGATTCTTTCTCTCTTCATTTGCCTATTCCCAGATTCTTCATATGTAAATTTTTCTTTTCCATTTATGTTCAGATACAATTTGATGTATGGCACATGAAATCTCAGATTCATTAAACATGTCAAAACTACCATTTGTCTGGATTATTTATTAATAGTAAAACACACAGCACAATTAAAAAAAAAAAAAGTTGGTTTGATATTCAGATTTTTCAAGATTCTACTTTGGATAACTCTGTAACCCTTTGCCATTTTTGGTCATCTGACAAATAATATTAAAACTTTTATTTTACTTTTCTTTTTCTTTTAGCTTCAGGTTAGCAAGGAATCTCTCTACTATTTGTCTATCTTACTAAATTATGAAAGGTATCTAAGAAAACTGTAAGTTTTCAGGTATTTATTGATGCCATTTAAATGACTGGTACGTTTACAAAACTGCTGGTGACATCTTGCAAAAATGTATAATTGCTTTACATTTTCACTAAAACAACAGATGGTGTTTGTAGCTAGTTACTGAGAAGGCATGAAGAAGCCTGCTGATGATCAGAATTTTCATGATTCTAATGCTAGAAGGTGCACAAGAGAAAAGATATATTATGTGAAGAAAGATCTCTATGCGATACTTGCAGTAAGAGAAATGATGTGTGGATATTCTATGCTTTCATGCTGCATTTACCATCTCTTAGTATATTGTTAGTATTACTCATGGCAGAATGCTTTTTCAGGATCTAGATTAGTAATTGATATTTTTATATATATATATATATACACACACATATATATATATGTAATCTGAAATAGAAATTTTGAGTCTGGCAAGTCTCTTCCAAAGTTTAAAGTAATTTTTTTTTTTTTTTTTTTTTTGCCTCATACTTTAAAAAAAACCTCAGACCTGCAATCTGTATACAACTGTACAATTTACTCCAACCATTCCTCTGAAATAATTTGAAATAAATAAATCTCTTTCTCAGATCTCATGCTTTAATTTCTTAATTGATTCACATAAGATGTCTGCAAATCTTACAGAATTAAGATACACAATATACCTGTGGATAGGCAGTACCTTTTCACACCATATTTTAACAGGGGAAAACTAAATACTTTACAAATCTAGCCATTCTCCAGAAAACATCAAAGGATTATATTTCCTGGAGAGTAATCAGAAGACTGAAGTCTGAATGGAGAATTTGGCCATATATAATACATTCTTTGACAATAACCTGACAAAACCAAACATAGAATACTGCTGAAAGGATTGAAATGGTTTTGAGGAAAACAGTGTTCATTAACTATTTTTTGAGGAAAACTATAGTATATATGTTGAAGATGTAAAAAATTATTTTTGTAAAAAAAAGAGAATAAAAATATCTTCTGTCAAAAGTCTCTGGTTAATAGGTTTGTTTAAAGCACACATCACTTGTCCATATTTTGAAGCTACTAAATACACTAAGCTATACAATGAAAAAATATACTTAACAAATAAATACAAGACATAAAGTATTAGTACAATTATAGTAGCAGAGATTTTTTTTATATATGTAACATTAGTAGGATCAGAGGGAGAAAATAAACATATTCCTAGGGTGATGATAGATCCTGTCTTCTGTATTTACCGTTTGTTTTTATATAATCATTTTTATGTTAACAAAGCCCATAGGAGTGGCACAAGCAGTGCTTAGAAGTGGGGAGTTAGCTTTTAGTGGAATGTTCTTTTAGTTAGGATAAACTGGAACAGGCTGCCCAGAGAAGTTGTGGTTGCCCCATCATTGGAGGTGTTCAAGATCAGGTTGGACGGGGCTTTTGGCAACTTGATCTGGTGAAAGAAGTCTCTGCCCATGATGTGGGATTGGTCTAGATGGTCTTCAAAGGTTCTTTCAAACCCAAAACATTCTACTATTGTATGAAACCATATTTTTATATATTTTATTTTACATAACTTGATAACTCATACCCTTGTCTTCTTATTAAATAGTAGTAAGGGGTTTTGTTACATTTTGTCATGTTTTGTCATGTGAAATTTGACATGTCACATGAAGCTTTAGCAACTTAACTTGTTAGTGAAGTTTCATGGTAAGGTTTTAGATTACTCTTTTGACATGAAAGAACATGGTAGACTCACCATTATCAAGTTTCAGACACAAGCAGGATTCTCATGCTATAAAGACGGTAAGCAAAATGATGGACTTGGGATCAGCCAGAGAATGACGCATTATAAAAGCTTTCAGGGAAAGGATGAGGAGATAAGTAAATAGACATGAATGTATTATTTTGTTTTGGCATCTTGGATATAGACTGTGCTTTTACACAAAATGTTTTTATATTGTTATAAGATCTTGTAAAATCTGTTACAGAAATAAGGTAGTTATTTTTAAAAGAACCCATCTTGCTAACAATATTAAAATACAAAAATCTAAAAATCTTCATAGAATTGTTATTACAGGCTCTTTCTACTTTAATTTCTGATAGATTACATCTTAAAAGAATACATTAACTTTGTGTAATAAAAAATCTCCTACTTATATTTTTTCAGTTCAAATCAGGAAAGAGGGAAACATATTTAACCACAATCTATCTAGAAACAAGTTATGGTAAATCCTGGAAATATTTCATTTTTTCAGCTGTTAAAAGCACTGAAATAAGTAATCCAGCAATATATTTTTTTTTTTTTTTAAATACAAGTGCTAATACACTAATAATACTAATATTTCAAATTCAGGAAAATATGTCTCTTCACAGTTACAATGACATCTTGTGGTGAACACAAAAAGTGTCAGCCCTATAAATTTCTACAAGAAATGAAGAATTTTAATTTTGCAATTAATTATTAAAGTACTGTTTATATCAATTTTTAATGACTAGTAGTACATATATATATATAAATGTAAATTATTATAAGAGCACTTAAGCCAAATGTGGTTTAATATTTTAAATAACAGCAGTCTTAAAATATTTTTTACCTGGTATTGGAAAGAAGTATTTGCAGTAAAGATAGATGTTTTTTATATTTAAATTCATAGCTGTAAGGAGTTTGATACAGTCAGTGATTTTTAAAAGCTAACACTTTTTTTTTTTTTCAATAGAACAAAATAATCTCTCTCTTTAGGAAAACATACATGTGCACACATGAAGCACTTAGAACTTGTCCCATTTTCAGTTTGTCATTATAAAAATTGTTGCACCATTTATTTTGTGAATATGTAGAAAAGATTAATGCAGTTGCTAATTTATCTTAAGTCGACATACAGATTTGGGTACTTACATGAAATGCATTTTCAGAAGTAATCTGCCTATTTTTACCTAATATTAAACTGCTGTGGTATTTCTCTGTGGTTTTTGTTGGGTTTATTTGATTTTTTTTTCCTTTTTTTTTTTTTAGTTTGTTTGCTTGCTTCTTTGTTTTCATAAAAGCAAAGGAAGTTTTCAGTAACTTTTTGCTTTGCATTCTGAATTTATGATTTTTCTCTAAACAGGTTTTGTGTATTTAGTATAAATGAAGCAACTGGTTCTATTTACACTATTAAAGTTTTATTATATTTACACTATTAATAGTACATTATTCTTTAAGATTTAAGCAGCCTAAAATATTTCGGCAAGGAGGATTTGTCTCTTTGTTTTGATCCAACATGATGTACTGGGTTTGCCCCTCCCTTCTTTATTTTAGCCATTTAGTACTTATGCTGGCATGATTCATGAACATCAAGTGTTTTAGCATGGTGAATTCTTATGGAAGTCAGTTGTCTAGGAGACTGAATTTCTTCTTTGCATTTCTGGCTGTGCTGCTGCCTAGTCTCAGTCTCTTGCACTTGGCAGATCACCTGCCCTCTGGAACAATTTTGCTAAGTTGTGTTTTGGGATTCTGGCTAATCTTACACCTTTTCTATGAGTACTTCTAGTTGAATAATTTGACTAATCTGTACAGTACGTCTGTTAATAGAAGAATCATACGCAACCTAGTACACTGATTATCATGAGTTTTCTTAAATTTCCCATAAATATGAACCTCTTTAGGAAATAAAACCAACAATAATGCTACTGAAGTAATTTAGGAAATTAAGTGAATATCAATAACAAAATTACAGTGGCAACATGATATTTAAAGTGACCTAATTTTAAAAACAAAGTCAATAATCTCATTCGACATTTAGGGGTTCTGTTCCTGTATGGGGAACTGGCTAGTCTATCTGACTGCATTCCAGATGTCTCCTGTTAACTCTGAGCAGTGTGGGCACTTTATTTCAAAAGCGGCATTTCAGTCACTTTGTTTTGCTCTTATTATATGCATAAACTGCTTTGGCAGCCAATGGAAGTTAATTTACCTTACTGGATAAAAAGCAGTTGGTACACAAGGTTATTATTGTTGCTGTTTTCCTCCTGAGAAATTACTGATGTGAATTCCTAAAGTGTTCATAAACAGAAGAACAGAATTCTGACTAGCTGTACCACTAGCTCAGAGCTACTGTCAGTGATATGTAGAGGGAAAAAAAAAAAAAAAAAAAAAAAAAAAAGGAAGTATCTAAAGGCTATTTAATCTTCACATTTCAGGCCAATAATTTACACATTCTCCTTCGCACTGAAATTTTAGCTTTTTTAGATAGGTATTTGCCTTAAAATGTATGGCACTGGATTGCTTATAATTGCTCTCTGATATTTAAAACTAGTGAGATTTTTCTCATTTGGTAACTTGGTAACTATTCTCTATTAGAGGAAACTATATCCTCAAACATGCCATCTTGTCTTTAGGAATCAAAGATGAAGAACAAGTGTTAACTGTAGTATTTCACTTTGAATACTACTGAACCAAACAGAATCTCACTGACCTCTATGGTATAGACTAATAATTGTCATCTCAGTCTGGTACAGAGGGAGTAAAAATAGAAGAGATTAACACAATACCTGAAGTGCTCAGAAGAAAACAAGCAAAATAAAAACCAACAACCAAAAAAAAAACCCCAAACCAAAACAAAATAAAACAAAACCAAAGGAAGAAGCATTAGAGGGCTCAATTGTGATAACTAACAGGAAGTTATCCAAAAGTAGTCTAAAAATATTAACGTTAAAGCCTGTGATACTTTTTGCTATTTTAAAGTTAACTTAAACAGAAGATTACAGTAACACTGCATTATAGAAATGTGAGAGACACACGCCAGGTAAAAGTTTAAATATATTAGCTGTTGAGAGAGTGTACAGAAAAATAGAAAAGTTTGTAACTTATCTAAGACTATACAGACAGTATTGCACTGAGGAAACTATGTACTGTGTCCTTCATCAGAGAATAAACAAAATCTTCATGAAACTTTCAAAATCTAGTACTAATCCTGACTAGGTAATTAGATTTGCAAAGCATTGATAATTACATTCAATCTTATAAAGACTTAAAAATATCCTAATAGTAAGGATGTGAGGGAGAACCTCAGGTAATACAATAAAAGATGCCTGAGGCATAAAGACATGCAGAGCTTAACGTTTAATTCTCCTGAGCAACCCATCTCAAGTTGAAACTGTTGAGAAAGCTTTTCAGCTACTTTGGCCTATCTGTTTCAATTGACTGTTAGCCTGCTACCTATCATAACAGTCAAACCACTTTTTTCAAGTATTTTTTCAAAATTTACTTTCCCAAAGTGCTAATTGCTGACCTGTGTTACCAAACACCTGTGATTATTTTGGATATAATCTAAATTGTGGTAGGCATTTTAAGTATATAAAATACAAAAATAATAAACTACAACGTATATCATGGTATTTTACTACCTCAAGAACACCAGGAAACATTTTTCTACTGTAAGGGTGACAGGCACAGGTTTCCCAGAGAGGCTGCAGAGTTTCCCTCTGTACATGATCCTAGGCAACCTGTCCTAGAAAATTCTGCTTGAACAGGTGGTTGGAGAAGATCACCTCCAGGAGTCCCTTCCAAATGCAACCATTCTGTGATTCCATGATTAAGAAACAAAAAGATTAACCTCAGAGTTTCGTTTGTTTCCTTAAAATCTCAAGAACATTTTGTTCAAATATTCTGTAATGCATAATCGTTACTCTCCTGCACATAAATATTTTCCTTTAAATTTATTCTGACAATCTGTACCTGGGATTCTCCCTGACATACAAACTGTAAGGTTGTTCTTAAGTCTTCTGAGAATCACATGATTTCACTGTAGCAAAGTCATCACTATGTGTTATAATTAAAAGCAGATGAATGACACAAATACACTTCCATATTGTTAACTGCAATATACGTATGTTCTTAAGGAACTAATTTATTCCTAACTATTAGTTTAAACTTGATGTTCAGGAGATCTATTTCAATACTAGTTTTTTTGTTCTTTTTTTGTTTTTTCTACCAAACATTTCAAAGGCAAGTAAATGCAATCAATAATAAAACTAATGTTCAATACACTGATTAAAATACTCCAACATTTTTACTGGTGTGAGCTTGGGACTTTTTAAAAGCAATAAAGACTTTTTTTTTTTTTTTTTTTTTTTATGTTTTACCTTTCCTTTGTCTACTCTATGGATGATCTCATTTTGTAAAGGTTTTAATTTTTCCTGTATTATTTAACATGTTAGTGTAATTAAATGCATTCTTTCAACATACATATAAAGTCCCTTTGCTCCTTTTATGTGAATAGTGGACACAGAAAAAAAAAAAGTCATTATGGATGGAAATTGACATAACTAGAGACAAAAATGGTTATTACAACATATTTTTTTCTGAAATTTTCAATTAAATATTTCAGCTACAGACTTTCCTCCTCCTGCCTACAATATATGTCACAATGCTATGACTTCTGGAAGGTAACACAGCCTTTGCCGACAAGAAAGCTTAAGGCTCTGGCTGCAGCTAGTAAAGTGAACTGCCATCCTTCCATGGAGAGAAGTTATCAAAGTATTTCCTGAACTCCGCCCTTTCATGTTGTCTTCAGAATAAGTACAAGTTATCTGCATGCACTGCACTGCTTTGGTTTGGGGTTTTTTTTAATTTTTTTTTAAGCATAAGACATCAAGTTACAGACAGCCAGCCTCACAAGCAGCCTAACTTCTGTTGTACCCAGTCCTGGATTTGTGTATTGCTCAGATCTATACAAGAATGGGTTGTTCTTCATTATAATTTGGTTATGTCCTGAAAATAGCCTGATAAAGATTACTATATTTGTATTACATTGGAAGTAGCCAAGAAACAAAAGGTTATTTATATAATTTTAATTGTTTGTCCTATTTAAAATGCACTGAAAGGCATATTTAATTACTGAGGAAGCCTGATTCTCAAATAGCACAAAACACATAAGGCAAATAATACATAGCAGAAAGTATGCTTGATTTGTGATACTGATGAGATTGATTCAGAAAGCCTGCTGGGATCCCTTCCAGCCTGTGAGATGTCTCCAACACAGTGCTGTGGGTGTTATACTTCATTTGTGTTGGTAAGTCTAGTTTTCAAATGACACTAAGAAGAAATACTGGAGTGACGGAATACACAAAAGAGTAAATTCTATAATTTTAAAGGCAGAGTCATCGCATCTAGCATTTACAGCCGAGAATAGTATTCAGTCTAAGAAATGCTTAGTAAGCAGAATTTAACTTCCCAGATCTAGATTGTTTGAGGATTGATCACGGTATTCTGCCAAGATATATTTTACAAGCCATGTTTGGAGAACAGGATACATCAAGTTTATAAAAGCATTAGAAGTTTGAAGGAACAGTAACCATTCCACAGAAAGCACAGTTTATCAAATTCTTCCCTTGGTCGTATTCTTTATCAGTGAATACATCATCAAAATAAAGTATGATCTGTTTGACATTATCACAATTTTTTTAGTTGATGCCTTATTGGGTTGCTTCCATATATATGTTTGTAAACATTGTGTATATCTGGAAATAAATAACATAAAAATAAAAAATCATTTTTACTATTTTGCTTTCCCACAAAAAAAAATCATCAAAATAAAAAACTATTGCACCCTAAAAAATACCCTTCATTAATGTTTTACATTTGATTCAAAGAAGGCAATTATGAGATGTACAACCATATTAAAGAAAAACATAGTTCTCTCCCAGGAGCAACGGTGATTTCTAACTGTTGTAGACACAAATCTTGGGCTTAGTTTCTGATGACATTAGATATTTATGCTTAAGCAGGTCATCTCTAGATATTCATTGACTGTATCTAGCACCTATATACCTATGACTATGCTTATCTTTTCTCTTCAGAATTTAGTGACTACAGTCTAAATTTGAAGAATTCTTGAACTTTTATTCAGTTGTGTAAAAACATTTGAGATGCCATCAGTTAGCCAAGACATTAAAACAAATGTTTGTTAGATATGGTATCACCAGGGGAAGACCCACACACTTCTAGAGCAACTAGAGGTCAGTTGACTCCATAAAGCATCTCAAATTTCTTTAAATACCTAAGTTCAATCAGAAATTAATCAAGTCCACAGTAAATTTGCAAACAACAGAACAGTGGAAGACTGGCAGATATTTCATAAGGGCTCTATTCTAAGCATACAGATTAATAAAGACTACATACATGGAGCCTTTTCAGTCTCATTATTTACAGATAGCCGAGACATAGAGTAGTTTTGGGGTTTTTTTGTTTCTTTTTCTTTTTTTTTTTTAATAGTAAGAGTTATTCTCTCTCGGTTTTCACACAGCTTCACACAGCACTCTTGCAGTACTGACCTTAAGGAATCCGTCATTCGTATCTGTGAATTATATTCTCAGTAAAAGACAAACTGATGATCTTATATGCTTAAGTTCATCCTAATAATTAAAATTTTGTGTATATTTTAAGCAGAACAATTTTCTGCCAAACTACTATACTGTGTTACTGATTCCATTCAACTGCTGTGCAAGTGGCAGAGCTGCACAGCTGGAAGGCCAATACCACACCACACAATCAAAACTATGTACTGCAATGATCAATTCTGATAAATTGAGGAGCTTCTATTATTGGTATATCTGCAGCGCTGTCCTTTTTTTTTTTTTTTTCTTTTAATCTTACTTTAATATTTAAATACTTCCAGGAAAGAGTTTCCTTAAGGAATCTTGGTAGGTAATTCTTCCTGATTTGTATCCCTAAAACAATAAAACCATAGAATATCTCAAGTTGGAAGGGACCCATAAGGATCATCTAGTCCCACTCCCTGATTCTCACAGGACTACCTAAAACTAGACTACAAGAGTCATCCAGACACTCCTTGAACTCTAACAGGCTTGGTACTGTAACTACTTTGTTGGGGAGCCTGTTCCAGTGACCGACCACCCACTCAGTGAAGAACCTTTTCCTAAAGTCCAGTCTGAACTTCACTTGATGCAGTTTCATTCTATTTCTTTTTATCCTATTGTTTGTCATCACAGAGATATTAGCATGTCCCCCTCTGCTGCTCCTCTTGAGGAAGGTGTAGACTGTGATGAGGTCATCCCTCAGCATTCTCTTCTTGAAGTTGAACAGTGACCTCAGCCACTGCTCATAAGTCTTGCCCTCAAGGCCTTTCACGGTCTTGGTCACTCCCCTCTGGACACACCATAATATTTTGATGTCCTTCTTATATTAAGGCTCACAAAATGGCACACAGTACTTGAAGTGGGGCCACACCAGCGCAATGTATAGTGGGACAGTCACTTCCCTTGATCAACTAGCTATGCTTTGCTTGATGCACCCCAGGACATAGTTGGTCCTTTTGGCTGTTAGAGCACACTGTTGACTCATACTCAATTTGCCATCAACCCAGACCCCCACATCTCTTTCCATGGGGCTACTCTCCAGCCTCTCATCCCCCAATTTGTATGTATAACCAGAACTACCCTGTCCTGGGTGAAGAATCTAGCACTTGCTCTTTCTGAATTTCATACTGCTGGTAACTTCCCAGATCACTAATCTATCAAGATCTCTCTGTAAGGCCTGTCTACCCTTGAGGGTGTCCACAGCTCCTTCTAGTTTAGCATCATCAGCAAATTTACTTTATGTATACTCCATTATTGTGTCCAGATAATTTATTTAAAAAACCAAAACCAAAACCAAACCATTAAATAGCATTGGTCCTAAAATTGATCCTTGGGGAGCACCACTGGCTCCCCTGGAACCCCACTGGCTAACAGCCTGATACAACCCCATTTACTGTAACATTTTAAGCCCAACCCATCAACCAGTTGGTCACCCAACGTATTATGGACTTGTCTAGCTGTGTGCTGGATATTTTGACCAGAAGAATACTATGACAGACAGTATCAAATACTTTGTTTAAACTAAAAAACCCAACATTTCTATCGGCTTGCCTTGGTCAACTAGATGGATGTCCTTGTCATAAAAGGAAATTAAGTTGGGTAAGCAGGACTTCCCTTTCATGAACCTATGCTGACTATGACTGATGACTGTATTGTCTCTCAAATGTTCTTCAGTAACTCCCTGAGTAACCTTCTCCATAATTTTACCAGGCAGTGGAGTGAGACTGACAGGCCTGTAATTACAAGAGTCCTCCTTCTTGACCTTCTTCGAAATTGGGACAACATTTGCCAGCTTCCGGTCAACTATGACTTCTTCAAAATCCCAGGACTATTGAGAAATAATGACATCAGCCAGCTCCTTTAGTGACCTGAATGAGGAAATTAATCGCATCGGGTCTCATAGATTTATGTCCATGTGGCTGGAGGAGTAAGTCTGAAACAAGTTCAGGGTTGGCTGAGAGTTTAAGTTAATCATTCCTCCAGTCACTGTTTTCCAACAGAGGACTACAAGGGTTCTAGGGCCCCACATCAGTGTAGAAGAAAAGCAAAGAAGGCATTAAACATCTTTGCTTTGTCTATGTCCTTATTTGTGAGGTGACCAACCTCATAAAATAGTGGACCACTGTTACCTCTGATTCTCCTTTTGTTGTTAACATATTTTAAAAAGCCCTTTTTGTTGTTCTTCACAACACTGGCCAGCTCGAACTCTAATCTACCTTTAAATGCATTAATTTTCTCCCTACAGTTGCAAACAACATCTCTATAGTCCTTTGTTGCCTGTCCTTCCTTCTGGTGTCCATATGCCTTCCTTTTCAAGAAGTTCTATAAGAAGATCCCTGCTCAGACAAGCTGGCCTTCTGCTCTGCTTGCTTGACTTCCAACACTTTGGAATTCTTTGCTTCTGTGTCATTAAGAGATGGCTTTTGAAAAGTGTCCAGCATTCATGGACCCCAATACCTTCAAAAGCAGGTTCCCAGGAAACCTTACTAACTAGCTCCTTCAGGAGTCTGAAGTCTGTTTTCCCTATATTGAGGGTTGAAGATTTGCTGGCAGTTATCCTCCTGTCACCAGTGATTTAAAACTCATATACTTCATGGTCACTGTTACCAAGTTAACCACTAATTAGCACTTTACCAATAAGTCCTTTTCTGTTTACAAACAGCAAATATATAGGGGTACCTTTCCTAGTCGGCTCCCTTAGTACTTACACCAAGAGGTTATCTTCAACATCTTTCAGGAATTTCCTGGACCTGTTTGTGCCCACTGTATGATATTCCCAGTTGATGTCTGGGAAGTTAAAATCACCCATAAGGACAAGGGCAGCTAATTTACAGATATCTCTTAATTCCTTGACAATATATTAAGAATCTAGTCAACAAAATGAAACCGTAACACTTTTGAGATGGCACTTGCAAAACTGCGTTTACAAATAATGGTTTTTGTTGTTTTTTTTGGTTAATATTACCACAGACATCACTGATTATAACAGAATGCTTATAGCTCACTGTTTATAGCACAGAAAATATGTTTATGTGGAAAGAAGAGGCAGTCTGTCTTTCCTAGGAAAGTTAGATTTAGATACAGTAAAATTTCTATTGAAATCACTCATCAGACTTTACATTCTAACAGTAATACAGCTGTGCTAAATCGGACCAACAATCTACTTAGTCCATGATTACAGCAATCTCTAACTCCTATACCACCAATGATTTTGCATTATTTATTCACTTTATTCACTGATTCCTCAGTTACGCCTTTCACAGGTTTCTATTATAAAGAGTCTTTTAGGATTTATTGGGGATTTTATAACTTGTCCCAGCCTGTTCTCAAAAGTGAAAAATCAAATAATTCAGGAGCTGGTAACAGGTGAGATGAGTCTGAGATAAGGACAGTCATATTTCCCTTGTAGCTTAGACATTTTATATTCGCTACAAATTAATTTTATTCCTCACATGATACAGGAAAAACCCCAGCAACTAACAATCACAATAGTAGTTGTCCTGATCTCATTTTATTTTACTTATAATGACTGTAAAAATAAGCATTTTTCATTTATTTGAGTTTAGAAACTCAGCAAGATTCTATTTGGCAACTGTTATCCAAAGATCTCTGTCCCAGACCTGTTTTGGTTCCAAAAGATCAGTAGTACCCCATTAATAATTTGAGAAACTGCATCATACATGGTCTACTACCTTCTGTGATTTTGATAATTCAGTACCAGAAAAATAAAAAATAATTAATAGGACTTCAGGAGAAAAGGCTAAAGACAAGAGAAGAGGCCTAGCAAGAGACCAAGTAAAGAAGGCAAGGGAAAGACAAGGCAAAGCAAGGCACTCTTCAGCTGGAAATACCTACTAATAGTGTGAAAATGGAAAGCTGATGTCTCACAGTATGTATACACATATATATATACACACACATACACACATATGATATATAAATATATATTTGATACATATATATAAATATACACACACACATATCAAATTAAGATGCCATAACTCCATAAAATAAACTCTATTTGTATAACCCTCCTTCTGCTAATATTGGAAAGAGACTTATGCTTTTACATTCCAACATTTGACCAGTTTGTATAATATTAGGATTTAATTATGCTTTATCACTGAAAATTATATATGAAATATTTAGTATTTTGATTTTATATTTTCTCATGTTATTAATTTATTTACTATTCAAAAAGGTCCAAATTTTTCAGTGTTTCTAACCAAGGCATTATCAACACTACTTAAGAACTGAAAACTTATAATAAAAAGCTTTTCCATTTTTCCTTCATGTTTATGCATTAATTTAAAATATTCCTAATGAGGTCAACAAAAAATAGTCTCCAGGCACTTTAAGCTGGCATTTTCTGGACTCTTACTCATAATTGACAAGAAATTTACATTTGACCTGTACCTCCAAGTCAGAATGTTAATACATTTTGCAAGGTGAATTCAAATTTGTCCTTAATTAGGGTGCAAAATAGGAAGAGATACATTTTATCTGGAATATAGCCTCAGCATTTCTGAATAATGGAATTAATGGTCAGGATCATAAAAATATGCATTGGTAAGTACTTCCTTCATTGTAGAATAATAATTAATTAGTGTTTGAAAATTTTCTGTTGCATCATCAACTATTTTTTCTTGTATTTTGGAATGCAAGAGACATATATATATACATATATATATATATATGTGCACACACATGTAGTTACATATTAAAAAGATGCTAGGAAAAAAAAAAAAAAAATGCAGGTGTTCTAGAATGCTCTTGTCCCAGAATGGTAAATTATATATTGCATACTTAGTACTCATCCCTCTTTCATGTACATCCAAAAATTCCAGTACCTGGAAGTGCTACAGAAAGTATTAACATCTGGTTGCCCACAGAATTGAAAAGAGACTGAATTCCTGTTTTCATATGGACACAGATTAATTAATTTATTTTGAAGTATGTTACTATGTATCCATTGCATTTCTTCTAGGCATATTTACAAAAAGATTAAGAGTATAAATTATCATAACAGATCAACTGCCTACAACAGATGTGCCTGCAATTTCAGTGTGTCCTGGGTAATCCAATTCTTCAGGCTGTTACTTCTGTTTGGCCTTTCTCTCAAGGTCTACCCCTAGTGAGTATCATGTCTCTGCAAGATTTATGAACAGCTAGGTCTCCAGATCTTTTGTTTTGTTTTGTTTTGTTTTTTAACTGTGCACCCAGAACGGAACTGAGCTGGTGATATTTCCCTTACTTTGAGGAATTTACTCTCTTATTAATATTATAAATTACATACTCCATGGTAAGGGATAGCTGTAATTGACATGAATTATTTCTAAGAAAAGATGGGAGTTTGCTCCATAAATTTGTTCTAAAATGAATTTATATATTTTGTAAAGTGAATATTTCTAACTTTTTAAGTTTTTAGGGCAATATCTAAACAAACAAAGCAACTAATTAACAAATCCAACACAAAGTCCTTCTAGCTTGGCAGCCCTGTAAAATCCAAATTTTTTCTACCTGCACGTAAGTTGTGTGATTTCTGACTAAAAAAATAAGGCTGCTCTGTGGGACCACTGCCACATGCCACAACACAAAAGGGAGGAAGGGAGCTGATAAGGTACCAGTGTAGCCCTAAACAACCCTAAAACATGGGGCACAAAGAGGGAAGAAACAGTAGTAGACCTAGCTAGACAGGCAGCAATGGATTGTCCCAGGAGTGAAAGTTTGGTTTTATTTTTTCAAAAAGAGATTAATCATATGAAAATAAGATGAAAATATGTACTTTTTTTCTTTTTTTCTTTTTTCAGATTTCTTTTCTCTGAAGTGTCTCTATTTTATCTTTCCCCTGTGGAAACATCCTCTTCCTTCTTGGTATCTGTAGATGGATGAGAAACTGTATTCTGGAACAATTATTAAAATTGAAATTTCTGAACCTTTATATTTAAACACAAAAAAAAATAAAAATAGATAACCAACCTTTTTGAAAGGCTTGAACTGAACAACTCCAAAGCTTTTGAGGAACAGACTTTAGTAGTATTATAAAGATCTTGACTAACATCTGAAAAAAACAAACTTGTGAATTGTTGCACTTATCCTTTTGGACAACCATGTATTCTCACCTAATTTTGTCAGTGTAAGTTGCATTGCTCTGTAAATGTCCTGAAAAAAATTTCTAGACTTTGAATTTAATACTTCAGACTTTGGATCAAAGACTAATTGTATCAACAAATTCTCTGAGGAAAGTTCATCTTCTAAAAATATCTCTTTTTAGATCTGTATTTTGTTAAGTAATTTTACATCAAATACTGTTATTTCATAAAGGTAAAATTAGGTATTTGTGATACCGAATTCTCAGATATGTTTTTGTTTTCAGTTTCAAGTAATTTTCAATATCTGAAAAAAAATTAATAATTTATCTGACAAATGTTTATCTTTTTTCCTAAACTGCTGAATATATTAAAACATAAATTTCAGTTCTTTGTGGTACCTTGTAGTTCAGCATGGTACGAGCTCTTTACAAAAGTCATAATCAGATCCCTGTTTAGATGGTAGATGGGACTAATCCACTATAAGTCTTAAAAATTAAGTTCAGAATTCTAACATGGAAAGAACAGTGGAACTGGACTATGAGACAGAAGTCTCAAATGAGGGATAAATAATTGGCTTCCTAGTTTTGGGGATTTGCAGGTTCAATTTATATCATACAAATCTTACATAGATCTGAATATTGAAAGCATTTTAGGTCTCCATATATAACTGAGTGCAAAGGTTCAGCAGAAGTCACTGATTTTCAGTCATATACATTTCTAAGACTCCTTATCTGTCCAAGGAATTATTACTGGTAAACAAAGTTGAGGCTGTCATGGCTGATTTAAAAGTTAAATTCTACCTAGCTCACCTATCAAAGATACTATATATTGAAAAAAGGATACTACCTACAGAGGGGAAAGATGTTACTAACGACAATAAAACACAGCACATCACATGCATGTGGTGTTGTATGGTTTTGTTGCTCAAAGTATAATCTCACCTGGCATAATACAATAATTTTCTTTTTAAGTTAATAGTTTGAGCCAGAAATAGTAAATCAAATTATTATGGTGACTGAAGCAGTAACAACGTTGGTAGGAACTGACCATTTTTTCCATCTGTTCATTAGGATATGAATATAAATAAGAGCATCATAGCACATGTATATTTCACAGCACAAAGTTAATACTTAGAAACATAAACAACCCTGCCATTCTAAAGAATTTTGGTATGTGTTATCCACTGGTCTTCAAACTTAAACTGAACTGACTAAATATATTTCTATGAATGCATATATAACAGATTTCCATGAAAATTTACTGCAGAAATATGTATGCAATCTAAGCAATAATGAAGTAAATAGAGGTTGAACTAATACTTTGTTCACTCTTTTTTATAACTCTCTGATGCTGGAAAATCTTAGGTGTTGTAAAGAAGCAGTTATGTGTATGATAGCCTGGAAAGTAAAGCTGGCTGCAGAGCATTAAACTTCTGTTATTCTCAGCTAGTTAACTTAGAGTTGACTGCTAAAACATCCACACCACCACTATATTGAAATACTGAGCAAAGAATTCAAAAGACACATTGTTTCTTTGACCCACATAGTAGATCAATAAACAGAGGTCTTGCAAGACCGTGTATTGTATATTACTGTATTTTTTCTTCAGATCCTGGAGTTAACATAATGAGCCACAGCTACCAAAAATCTTCTGTGGATTGAAACTTTTGATTTGTTTATATACAACACTTCTAAGACCTTTACTGTCTCGATGTTTAAATTAGAGTAGATAATCAATCCTTGCTCAGAGTTACCAGAATTTCTTTTAATTTTCTTGGTGTAATATAACACTAAATCTTCTCTTCTGCATTTTCTTTCTCCCTATTCCATACTCACATGAAAATTTCATACCTTTCTGCTTCAATCACTTTAAAAAATTCCAGTCTGGATAAGAACGGAGATTATTATTAAACAATGTAAGAACTGGGGAGAATAATACAAAATGAAAGGGCTATCATTTTTTTATTAATATAAAGAAAAAAATGCAAAAGAAAATACCAAATACAAAATGCTCTATTGTGGTCTCAAATTCATTGCCAAAGGATGCCGTGGATGCTAAAACTTATGACTGTTTCAAACAGGCATTAGACAAATTCCTGAATGAAATATTTACTGAACACAAAGATGTCAAATTAGCTCCAGTTCAAGTAAGACTTAAAATGCAGGTTGCTTGATGTATCATCAAGATACATCATCTGCAGCATTGATATTCTAAGAATACCTTCTAAACTCATAATCTTCAGTTTTAATAAGCTGCTTACTGAGTTATGTATTTGTATTGCAACCATGGTGATCATAATTAACGGGAATGAATATCCTCTGGAATATTTTTATATTTCAGGTTGTGGTGGGTTGCACTTTGCTGGTTCCTACTCAACAGGAAGAAAATAAGATGGAAAATCATGTATTAAGATAAAGAACATTATCAATTACCATCACAGCAAAATGGACTCAGAGGGAATTCATTTAATTTATTGCCAATTATAAATGAAGTAAGATGGTAAGAAACAAAGGCAAAACTCAAAAACACTCATGAGTTACTCTATAGGCAATTTAGGAGGGATTTCTAAATCAGTAGCCCTTGTCCTTATGGGAGATTTCAACTTCCCAGACATGGAATATCATACTGCTGTGATAAGCAGATCTTGGAAATACTTGGAGTTTTAGGTGATAAATTCTTGTCACAAGTACTCCATGAGCCAGTTAGGAAAGATGCCCGCTTAGTCTTGCTGTTTGTGAATAGAGAAGGACTCATGGCACATGCGATGGTAGGTGGCTGCCTCCTCCACAGTGATCATGAAATGGTTGAGTTGGAAATTTTCAGAGTACTGAGAAAAAAAGACAGCAGAGTTGTCACTCTGGACTTCAGGAAAGCAAATTTTAAGCTATTCAGGGAATTATTTAGCAGTGTACCTTGGGAAGCTGTTTTTGAAGGCTTGGGAGTCCATGAGTGGTGGTCAGTTTTTAAGAACCACCTTTTAGAAGCACAAGAGCTGGCAATTCCACTGTGTTGTAAGTCAAGCAAGAGGGGCAGAGACAACATGTCTGAATAGGGAACTTGTCATGGAACTCAAGAGGAAACAAATTGTGTGATCACTGGAAACAAGGTCAGGCTTCACAGGAAGAGTACAGAGCTGTGGTTGGTATGTGCAGGGAGAAGACATGAAAGGCCAAAGCTCAGAGCTGAAACTGGCCAGTGTTGTTTCAGATAACAACAAGGATTTTTTAAAGTATGTTAATAGCAAGAGGAGGTTTAAAGAAAACATTGGACTGATACTTCTTGAAGATGGTCATCTGACTAATAGGGATGAAGAAAAATCAGGGGCATTCAATGCATTTTTTGCTTCAATCTTTAATCATACTGATAGACCTTGGGCTGCCTGGTTCTCTGAGTCAAAGGACTACAAGCGTGGGAACAGCGACTTTCCATTTGTGGGCACTGAAGTTGTAAGGGAACAGCTGTATCATCTGAATATTCACAAATCCATGGTGCCTAGTAAGATTCATCCCAGGGTGCTGAAGGAGCTAACAGATATTATGGCAGGACTCCTTTCAATTATCTACTGAAGATCTTGGGAGTCTGGGGAGGTCCCTGATGACTAGAATCTAGCCAATGTTATTCCAGTCCTCAAGAAGGGTGGGAGAGAAGACCCAGGGAACTATAGAACTGTTAGTCTAAGCTCATTTTCCAGGAAAAAAAAAAATATGAAGAAGATTATACTGGGTACTACTTAAAGGCATTTAGAGAATAATTCAATAGTGAGGCACAGATATCCTTCTATGATAAGGTCACCTGCCTAGTGGATGAAAGGAAGGTGATGGATGCAGTTTTTCAGGATTTTAATAAGGCTTTAATACTGTCCCTCACAACATCTTTCTGGACAAGTTGTCCAACTGTTGGATGAGCAGGTCTGAGACCTAGTTGAAGGACAGAGCTCATAGTATTGTAGTGAATGGGGCTATATCTGGCTGTTCTGTTCCTCAGGGCTCATTTCTAGGGCCAGTTCTGTTCAATATATTTATCAAAGTTCTGGATGCAGGATTTGCATGCACCATTGGCAGGTTTGCTGATGATAGCAAACTGGGAGGTGTTGTTGACTGTCTTGAGTGATGAGAGGCCTTGCAGAGGGATCTAGATAGATTTGAACATTGGGCAATCATCAGTGGGATGAAATTTAAGTCCAAATGCCAGATTCTGCTCCTAGGATGGAGTAACACTGGGTACAAGTAGAAATTGGGAAACAGGTCAGAGAGTAGCCCTGTAAAAAGGGATCTAGGGGTGCTGGTCAACACGAGGTTCAATATAAATCAGCAGTGTGCCCTGGCAGCCAAGAGGGCAAGCCACATCCTAGGGTGCATTAAACACAGTATAACCAGCTGGTCAAAAGAGGTGATTATCCTGCTGTATTCAGCTTTGGTGGAGCCTCACCTGGAGTACTGTGTGAAGTTCTGGTCCCCACAATTTAAGAAGAATGTGAATGTCCAGAAAAGGGCAACAAATCTGGTGAAAGGGCTGGAAGGAATGTCCTCTGTGGAGGAGCTGAAGGTTTTGGGCTTGTCTAGTTTGAGGAAAAGAATCCTGAGGGGTAACCTCATTGCTCTCTACAGCTTCCTCAGGAGGGGAAGCAGAGAGGGAGGTGCTTATCTCTTCTCTCTGGTGTCCTGTGATAGGACACATGGGAATGGTTCAAAGCTGCATCAGGGGAGGTTTAGACTGGACATTAGGAAGCATTTCTTTACTGAGAGTGTGGTTAAATACTGTAATAGACTTCCTAGAGAGGTGGTTGATGCTCCAGGCCTGTCAGTGTTTAACTGGCATTTGGACAATGCCCTTAACAAAATGCTTTAACTTTTGGTCAACCCTGAGTTGGTTAGGCTAGATGATCATTGTAAGTCCCTTCCAGTTGAAATTGTTTATGTCTTATTCTATCCTATCCTATCCTATCCTAAAACCTCTTCTGTCACTCACCTGCCCTTCTTCAATCAACTTTGATGCTTCATTCTCAACTCTATAACTCCTCCCACTACCAAGCAGCACAGAGGGAAGGGGAATAGGCATTGAAGTAAGTTCATAAAATTTCCTCTTTGAAGCTACTTTGTCCTCACACTTGCTCACTGCTCCAGCATAGGATCCTTCCCACGAGCTGCAGTTCTTTCAAGATCTGCTCCAGCATGGGTTCTTTCCACAGAGTGTAGTCCATCAGGAATGCATTGCTCCAGAGGGGTCCCCCATGGTTGCAGCTCCTGACAGAAAACCTATTCCAGCATACGATGTGCATGCACTGAAGCTTCCTTCAGGACACATCCACCTGCTCTGGCATGGGGTTCTCCATGGGGTGCTGTTTGGATATCTGCTGTGCCATGAAACTCCATGGACTGAAGGGGGACAACCTATTTTGCCATGGTCTTCACCAGGGGCTGCAAGGGAATCATCTGCTCTGGTACCTGGAGCATCTTTTCTCCCGCTTTCATTACTGACCTTGGTGTTCATGAGTTGTTTCTCTCATATTCTTTCTCACTCCTCTCTCTCACAACTGCTGTGCAATTTTTTTTTTATGTTACTATTATTTTTTTTTACTTTTTCTTAAATATGTTTTCCCAAAGTGCCACCATATTGGCTGGTGGGCTCAGCTGTCTCTGGTAGTGTGTCCATTGGAGCTGACTGGAGCCAGCTGTGTCTGTCATAGGGCAGCCCCTGACCTCCTTTTGTAGAGGCCATCTCTGAAGCCCCGGCTGCCAAAACCTTAACACATCAAATACACAGGTTTATAACAGAGCACAATCAGCCTTGTTTCAGTTAAATGGTGCATGCAAGGGGTATTTTATTGGCATAACTAATGTTGCAACAATGGAATTTTGCCCTTTTAAGTATTGCACACAGGGATCAATTCAGCAGTCATGGGAGATGTTCCCAGACATCTGCTTAGTATCTTCAACTGGCATTCAGCTGGCTACATGAGGCATGTATAACAGAAATGCTGACTGTGTGGTGGGTAGAAAATGGTGTAAGAAGCAGAAATTAAAACCAATTTAGTGAATGCACAGTACAGACCACAACATATCAACTGAAGAAAATTATGCTTGAAGTCTGTCTGGCTGTTATTCAAGGCATTGATCCTTAAGAAGGAAGCTTAAATCAATATGGCTAATGGAGAAAATCCTAGAAACAAAAGGAGGACTTTCACATTTCTAATGTCTTCTGCATAGAAAATGGTGTCTGACTGAACTATGCAGACAAAATGTTCTCTTTGTTGTTCAGGACTGCTGGCATTTGATGTTAACATTACATTTATCAATCTCTATACAATTTATTCAGCTGCTGCATTATAACCAAGGTAATAAGATATATGTACTTGTTCTCTCATTTTTGCTTCCCATTTTGCTCTGAAAAGAAAGAAGTAGCAGTATGGAGCATAGGAATCATCTCAGTGCCAGCAGTCTGAAAATAATTGGTAACTATTTTTCAGCAAGTGTTCTAGGCTCCTTGTACAGCCAGTGAATGGAAAAAAAATGTTTTCTCTATTCATTCTGATGTAAGTTTCTGGCTGTCTAAGATATATAGCATGGTTAGCTTTCACAGTGTCTTTGTTTTCCCTTTATCTAGACCCAAGTTCCAAAGAGACAACTGGAACATAAATGTGTTATGAAGCTCAACAGCCTAAAATATGGTACTAAAATCTTGTCCTTTACCTTTATCTAGTTATTTTCTTTTCAATTAAATAACAAAAACATCCAGTGACTCTTTAAAGTGCAATAGTTTTTCTCCCCTCTATTTTTTTTTCATTTTTTTTCTATTTGTGCCTGTTGATTCAACAAGTTTTAAGCAGTTTTCATTTAAAAATTTGCTTTATTTTCTTTTCTATAACATTCATAACTCCTAATGTTTCAAGTGGAAGGTCCTTCACCTGGGTAAATTTTAATATTCTAAGGAAAGTAATTCAGCTCATTATGGATTTATATATAAGAAAACTGATGACCACAGGTAAGCGAATACACCAAAAGAGTGGAATATTAAATTAACTCCTCAGGCAATAATCTTGTGAGCTAAATGTAACCAATGTAACACACCATACTTTTCCTCAAAAAGTTGCAGGAGTTTTTATAGGATATGAAATTGCATATTACTAAAGGAAAGTAAGTAAAGGTTGCATGTAAGATCCCACAAAATCATGTGATTTTAAGTAAATAAATAAATAAATAAATAAAACCTCCTGTTAATAAAGATTCCTGATTTCCTAGGGAAAGATAAATGAGATTCTGTTCTGATCAGTTTATCTATTTGTATTTAAGGAAAACTATGATTACAGTATTATTATAAAACGTTCTTTTAAGCCTACAGCGTCCTAATTTTGAAATGTAGTGAAAGTATCTATGTCTTTGGAAAAGAGGTCATCTACTCCAACCTCCTGCTTGAAGCCAACATTAAGTCGTATTTAGTAATCAGAATCTCCAAAGATGCATTTTGTGGCTCTTGTCCCTTTTCATATCTCTCTCATGGTTTGAAATTATTTAGGTTAATCATCTCTGTAACTCTCCTTCAAGTGGTAGTAAACTATGTTTAGATCACCCGTTGCATTTATTTTCACTAGACTAAGCAAGTCCATTTCTCTCTACCTTTCAATTTAGGGAGGGAGATCTAGCGTCTGAACATCTTTGAAGCTTTCCAAGATATTGTAAATATTTCAAATGTGTATACTCATTACCTGCTCTGTAATGAGTATATACAATGCCAATACTACAAGCACAAGACAATGTTACACTAGCCCAGGATTCTGTCTCTGGAAGTATGAAATGAGTAGACAAAACATAGAAAACCACAGCAAAGAGGTTGTAATGCTTTCTTTAAAATTGTCCAGGATTCTCTTCTTGCTCTACTAATCTACAGATTAGGACTCCTTCAGCTAGATTTTACATCTACATGGTTGTATTCAACAGCCCTTGTTGGATCATTCTTCCATCAATATTTTTAAACATTTTCTGCATCTTTTTCTGAGCCTCCAAAATGTGTTCTGCAATTTATACACAAATCCAAGAAAAAAATACTCTTTTATTTGGATAAAGATCAGTTTGGGGAAGAAAGATGATGTTGAAACAGCCTAAAAAACCAAAAAGTCTGTGATGATAAGAGGTCAGGATAGAAGTATTTCTTAGAAAAGTAATATAAAAAAAAATAGTGGTTTAGAGAAAAAAAAAAAAATACCTTGAGGCAGGAGTATTGTTCAGTGAAAAATGTTTTCTATTTAATAAAATATTTAAAATACATTTGAAGAATAATGTTTACAGTTGGGTAAAAAAAAGAATTGAAATTACTACTTAGGCATAAGTGGTTAATAATTTAGGCTTCATATTCAGATTGAGTTCAGGGTTTACACACTTAATGTATACCAAAAATGTTTAGAATATTGTTCATAATTTTGTATTTGCACTATTTTTTTTAAGAATATTGTCAATATAACAAATAAAGAATAATAATCGCCTTTTTGTACAGATTTAAAAAAATGAATGTGCAAAATATCATTGTAGCAATTAATAATGATTCTGATACCTGACTTCTATTAATTTGTATCAGAAGCTTAATAAATTCACTGGGCTATTTTCAGATTTTCATGAAATAAACATAGTCTTCAAAACTATATGGATCAGATTAAATAAAATTATTTTTATTTAAAATAAAATGGTATTTTAATAACATTCCTATGTCTTATTAAGTGTATAAACTTAGCATCCTTGCAGAACAATTGTAAAAATTTACCTGCTTTGGCATACAAGCTACTGGCCCACTCTTTGCCTCAATGAGTGACGATAATAATAATAATAATAATAATAATAATAATAATAATAACAATAATAATAATAATAATAATAATAAAAGTAATAATAATAATAATAATAAAAAAGATAATAATAATAATAATAATAAAAACAGCCAAAACCAACATCAAAACAACAACAAAAAAAAACCCAACCTTATTGCTATTTTATTTGCCTTAAAAAAAAAAAAATATCCTCTGGGTAAATGGTCAATTAAAAATCAATTGCCTCATAATGAGTATAAAATAACACCCCACTAAATGCATTAGGATACTTACTGCAGAATAATGCCACTTTGAACAGTACACTGTTTAATTCTAGCAATTCCAATGCTATAAGCAACTCTCTCCTTTCACTACAGCTTTAAAGCAGAATGCTGTTACCCAGCGCAAATTTTTTTGGCATGCTAGTAGCCTTAGTATTTAATGTCGACCTTTTTTTCTTCACATGCTATTGGTTTTACCAGCATTTTCTCCATTACAAGACCTAATTTGATAAGTTAAACCAAGAACTGTTGACTTTAAAATCAATGATAGCAATAACTTAAAATTTATAGTGGATCCACTTCAAAATTTTAAGTCATTATTTCATGGCTCAAACAGCTTTCCAAAATGCTATATTAATACTAATAATCAGCGAGCAAGAGACAAATTCCTGAAGATAAAAGGATTAATCAAAAGTTCTCCACTCTTACCTTTAATTTTAAATTTTACTTTGCAAAACAAAATAGAAAAAAATAAAAGTTACGTTAAATATTTTCAGTATTGTTTGAGTACTGGTAAATTTATGTTGGTTTTATAAAATGGGCAATAATACAATGAAACAAGAAAAATGTAACAAATACTTATGATTTTTTATCTTCTTCAAGAAACTTCAAGAATTATATCATTTGTCCTTGTTCTTACTAACTTTGGAAATTGCATGCTATTTGCTTGAATAATAACTAGAGACCCAGTAATATTTCTAAGCAAATTGTTTTAGAAAGACCTAAAATCTAAAAAGTATGTGGTGTCCTACTGAAATTACTCTTGGTTATATGTCTCAAAATATACCATGACAACTCAGGGTGCTGCTTTCATCATGGGGAAGCAATGAGGATTATTTTGAGTGTACAGAGACAGTCAAAACATTTTTGACAAATATCTCATTAGAATGTCCAAGATGTATTTTTTTAATGTGAATTTTAATGGATATCTTTTTGATGTTCATAGCTCTCCAGGCTACACTGGCTGTGATGAGAAACAGTATGGAGGGCAAGAAGAAATAAAATTTGGGACTTATATTTTAATACATGATTTCTTTCACAACCATATTAAGACTGTTTGGTCGTATTCCAGTATTGGATTCCTCCCGCTCTCCAACATATAACTTTGACAGTGGAGGTTGTAGTGAAATACAGTTATCATACAGTAAGCTCTGGCATGGTACACTGGTAATTTTGAAAACAAGAATAGATTATTAGAAATTACAGAAACATGTTAGTCATTCACATTATTCAGATGGTTAAGGGGCCTTAGCTGCACAAGGCTGGTTTGTTTGTTTGTTTCTACTCTTTCTTGTTTCCCAGAAAGGTATATATTTCCCTCTGACTCTACAATGATACCAAGGAAAACCGGATCTGTATCTTCTTATCTCTGCTGCTGTTTTTAGAAAACCAGGGAGAAAAAATAATAACAATAACAATAATAATATTAATAAAACAATAAAATCACAAAACAAATTTGTTTCCATAGGGATATTGTGGATCACAGATCATTTGCTCTAAGTAAGGGCTAAGTTTCAGCTGCTCTAGACAGAGTTTTAGCAGTACAGAATGAAGTAAAATCAAGATTAAGATGAGAAGGAGAGGCAGAAAGAGGGAGAGAGAATGCTATGGAGCAAGAATCAAGACTTACTAAAGGGAAGATAGGAATCAGTGACATTTTGGTTGGAGCACTGGTGTTTAAAACAAAAACCAAAATAACAAAAAAGCCTGGAGAAAAGGAGGAATGTTCCAAATCTCATTAAAACTGTTGAAAGAACTACAGACAATGACAGAAAATTATGCTACAAGGGGAACTTCAAATGCCAGCACAAAAAAAGGGACAAGATCACATCCTATTATCTCTTATCAAAATAAGACAATGGTGAATGATGAATGGTAAATGAAATAAGAATAAGCAAATAATACACTAGCAAATTTTGAGCCTTATCAAAGTAAGGATATAGAAAAAAAAGCTTCTGCCATTTCATTTAAAAAGACTAATCACACATATATAAACATTGAGACAGGTAATTAAGAAAACACTTGTGTCCATGTTTATATCTACATATATATGAACAGATAAACATACATATATTCTGCAGTCTATGCTTAAAAAACAAAAAAATGATTTTAATCAGTCCTTTTGCTGTTGTCTGAAATACAGTAGGTACTCAACAAAAGAAGTCTAAATTGGCAACTTGGAGATCTGCATGTTGGTTTAAAAGCTCACAACTTTCATCACTAGTATATAATTTTGTGCATAGAATTTAGATAGTTGTTGCTAGTAGACCTTTAGTCTAAACCACCATCTAAAGCATCAACCACCATCACTCATCCCATTTGGAGTGTAACTGAAACTACAAGTCTCTGCCTGAACAAAAATTTTTTAATAAGCAATACAGTCTCCAAGCGGAATAAAGATGAAGTCTGAAGAAAGCTTGGAATAGGTGAGATTGTCTTGAGTTATGAGTAATCCACAGAAATCATTGGAGGCAAGCCCCTACTTTTAGCATATGCTGAACAGGGGTGTCAGTTCTTATTATCTGTTAAATGTCTACCACTGTGCTTGTTTTCTGCAAGTTTTTCTGTCCATATAATAATAATTATATTCTGAAGTAAGACAAAATATCTCCATGGAGGTATTTAAAAGACATGTAGATGTGATGTTTAGGGACATGATTTAGTGGTGGACTTGGCAGTGTTAGGTTTATAGTTGGACTCAGTGATCTTAAAGTTCTTTTCCAACCAAAACAATTATGATTCTATAAAATACTCCAGACATGCCAAAAACTTTTCATTCTGAGATGCAGACTTGCTAGTGGACAGCAAATTGAATATGAGCCAGCATACTCAGCCAAGGTGGTCAACAGTCCTGGGCTGCATTGAGAAGGTCATTGCCAGTGAGACAAGGGAGGTAATATTTTCCATCTACTCAGCACTGTTGAAGCCACATCCTGTTCTGTATGGTGTCCTGTTCAGGGCTCCATAGTACAAGAGTGGCATGGACATACTGGAGAGAGTCCACCATGGGGCTAAAAAGATTACTAAGGGATTGGAGTGTCTTTGACATGAGGAAAAGCTGAAAGAGCTGGGACTGCTGAATGAGATTTGCTTCAAAACTGCTTGGGCTAAACCTTCTTTCTATTATTTGGCTTGTCTTGACAAAGTTCCCTAGAGTGATCCATAAAAGCATGAGAAAGTGAGCTATCGACTGAACAGTAAGAACAAAAAGAGATCCAGAAATTGAGTTAGCTCTGTGGTCCTCTATTATTTAATAACATAGACCTGAAGCTTCTTGAAAACAGGATAAATGTATAAAACTAGCCAGAGTAATGGTTTTGTAACACAAAACTGAGGGTTAGTGTGGCTTGAAAACTTGGAGGAGAGTTTTGAAGGTGCAAAGCAGGTTGTGGTAACATGAAAGAACCATGTGGGAAAGGGTGGTCATCTGTTATTACTTCAGAGACTGGTTCAAAAGACTTGATCTTTAAGGTTTATCTTCACTTCTTTCACTGTTCTGGAAATATATTGCTATGCATGTGCTGGTTAAACTATGCTATGGAATATATGGGATACTTCCGTAGCTAGACTTTGTCTTATGCAATTAGCCTCAGAAATTCCTTTTAATTTAATGAGAAATTCTAATTTGGACCTGGAAAACTTACAGAAAAACACTTGCATGAAAGGTTTGAGTTTCCTTCTGGGAAAGGAAATGGTAAGTAAGTGCATCTTGAGCATTTATTATGTATTAGACCATTATAAACAAAACAGAACCAAGAAGAGTAGCCAGAACCGTCCTCTTGTATGTGAGTGTCTTAACCAGAACTTCATGAGCCATTTAGAATGATTAACTAAACTTTCTTTTTAGTTTAAAAGTATTAAATATTAAATAAATTCATTGTATTGAAGTAGAAAGGTTCCTCTTTCCTGATTTATTTCTGGTCTTAGTTACTCCTCCATTCTTGATTGCTCAGGGGCTGGGTTTGATCAGTATATTCCTTTACCTGGAATGATTCTTTTTAATGTTATTTTATTTTCCTTCAATGTGTGGTATGCATCTTTAAAACCTATAAAAGTCATCTTGATCCCAGGGCAACATTCTAACTCTTAATATCCTGTGTATAAAAGATCAGCATCACTAAAACCAAAATGCAGTATAGAAAGAAAAAAAAAAAAAGTATAATGGAGAGAAGAACTGCTTTCCTACAAATTCTAGAATATAGTAGACCTTATGTGAGAAAGAAATTATATTCTTAGACAAAAATACTTTTAAGCATAGATATTTAAGCAAGAACACCTGAAGATACTGGACAATTGCCTGAAGACTTAGGTAACACTGGAAGCAAGACAGAACCAAGGGGCATTTAGACTCCTAAGTCTCCATTTAAATTAATTTCACAGTTGTCACATCACTAAAAGAGGAAAACTAGAAGTATCTTTCAAATAGTTCCTTTCATATGTAGGCACAAACAGGAGCACCAGCAATTAAGTGCTTTTGCATTTATGTACGTTGCAAACTATGCAACATTTTGTATTCACAGAAAATAAAGAATAATACTTAAGAAGTTAAAACACAAATTATTTTAACATTGTGTGCTCTTTTCTGTGGCAACATTTCTTAAGGAGTCAGACTGTGAAATGGCTTATGAGACCATGAGAGTGTGATGAATTAACTAAAATCTTATGGCCTGGTTTGAGCAAAGTTCCAGATCTGGACACTACACAAATTTTTCAAATTTGTTAACATATATCATTGTCAGTTTTTACAACGTAATAAATTTAATGATTGGACTGATTGGACTACTCAAATTCAGACAGATTAAGCTACTGGAGCCCTTTGTGATATCATTATAAAAGAAACAAAATAACTTTTTTTTTTTTTTTTCATCTGAGTTATGATAGCATATTAGAAGAAATTTTAAAAATTAACTTTACAAGAAATTCCATGTGAGATTCTTGAGCAAAACCTACCTTAGCAAAAGGTTCAATTGGATGGTACACATACTCTCTTTCCATGCCATCTTTTAAGTTAAGAAAGAGATTTAAGTATATTTTCATAAGACAGTTTCTGTGCAAAGATAAAAAATGAAACATTGTTTTAAATGTAGTGTGTAAGCTCCCTCTTTCATAGAAATAACTTTGCTTGCTTTTTGTTATCTGCAAAGTGTAATTTAATAACAATGGTATAATCAACCAATAAAACTCAGGATTCTATTTTTTTTTTTTTTTTGTCAAAAAATAATCCAGCTCTCTCAGCCAATTAAATCTGATAGATTTACCAGACATATTTCTTGTCTAGCACAGTAGATTTTATTGTATATTTGTTTAGTTGCATTTATTTTGTCCTTCAATTTTTTGATGAAACAGTATCCCTTCTTTCTCCTGCTACTTATTTTCCAGCTGACATACTACCATTTCAATTTCTATCTGGAATACTTTCTCAGATTTATTTTTATGTTTTTATTCTCTTTTTGGCCATTCTGAGGAAGTGAACACTGCATTTTTCAAGATCAAGGAAGAATTAGGAAAAAATCTTACGTTAATTTTGATAATTATAATATCTCATATAAATAATTTTTGTTATTTTTTTCTTGTTGAAAACAGACAATAGTAAAGGACTGTTCCTTTATTACACTATCAGCTACAGTAAAATCAACTCCTTAAGTCAAAGTCATTGAACTGATTAAAAACTCAGAAGGTGATACACAGTCTTACAAGTCTAAGCTGTGGTTAACATGGTACTAAAAAACATTTGAATCTTGATGCTTAAATTATATTGATCTTGTTCACACATTTCATTGCCATCTATAAATTCAGATAAGACTATCTGAAATAGTTCTTATGAGTAGTGATGGGCCCTTAAATCCAAGCTCTCCTACTGATAATGGTCTAGGTTATTATTTTATCCTTCTTTATGATTAACATTTTTGTCCTTAAACCTAAAAGTATGTCTACAGAGAATGGAGGACAGCTGTGATGACAGAACTGAGGAGCACAGTGTTTCATTTTTGATCCTGCAATAGCTTGCAGTATCTGATATTCCACCTTAGCAGGAGACTATGTTGTTTCTCAAAGGTTTCTTTGATGCTTCCAGTGAACCATTGCCACTTCTAGTGGTTTAGCTCAAGAAGAGCCATGAAACAGTAGGAACCATTACACTGATTGTTAACATATGAACATCTCCAGTAGTCAACAACAGTTTATTCAATGCCAGCTGTTAAACAATGAAAACCAAACCAAAACTAAGAGACTAATAAATTGTTCTTAACCTTAAATTGAAAATCTAATTTTCAGTTAAAGAATTGTAAAGATGATATCTATAATTTTCACATCTCCCTGTTTTCTCTTCCATTAGCAAATTATTCAGATGAGCTGTCATAAGAGTGCATAATTAAACTGATTTGAAGAGGAAATAAGCTGCAGTTGTGTCTGTCTATGAATGTTTGAACCTTCTTACTACATCACTTGACACAGCACTGAAAGTAGGAATGATGCCAATATAAAGTGCATCTTGATACAATTAGCCTATCGTTGTATTACGGTATTTGTTAATTTTCCATTGCTTCTCATCTTTCTTTAAGTAAATAAACAAATACAAAATTATTGTAATGGAATAGCACTTTTTAAGTATCCTGATGGCTTCTTCCACTATTTCTCTCCCTTTTAGTTTTACAGTAGCCCAAATACTTGAAAGTCACCAATTACTTCAAATGGCTGTAGTTGAAATGACTGCACATTGCATCCCTGCTTAGTGGGAGTTTTTCATATTACTTCACCGACAATCAGCAGTGAGGAATAAAGCCTTATAACATCCACATGAATAAGTTATTTGTCCTCTCTGTGTCTGATCATTAAAGATAAACGAAAAGCAGCAAGACTGCTGCTGTTTGGTTTGTGGGTTTGTAGATGTTTTATTCAGCTTTCAGCCACAAATCTCTAGAGTCTGCAATCAAAAACTTATTAACTTCCTTGGTTTGTGATTACAGTGCTTTTTCATGTGTCTGTATTCCCTAATGCCTGTGATTTCTGTTATATGTATGTACTATAGGAACATTGTTAAAATTCATACCTAAATGCTTTAACTTCATAGAAGTCTGACCTGGAAAAGTACTGTGTAAGATCTTTGCCTTATTGCTCTAAGAAAAAAGGATTTGGTTTAGTATACACAGAAAATCCTAGTGCAGGTTTCTTTTTTGTGGCCTTTTTTTTTTTTTTTTAAGAATCCCCCAAACTTCATGTGTGTTGGCATGTTAGAGAGAACTACAGAAGCCAAAACTTTTGAGCAAAAGGTGGCTTACAGCACATAAATCCTTTATATGCTTCAAAATATAAATGGCTGAGAAATTCTAGATCTAGTTCTTATGAAAGTGAATTTTGCTTGTCCTGAACCTCTGAAAAGTGTGATGTACATTTTCAAGTAAATTTATAAGCATACCAAGATATAGTTTATTGGTATTTACACCAATTGTTATTGTAAATTTGATAGCTGAAGTTTTATTAAACCAATAGCATTTATTATACACATAAAAGTGATAGATCCAAGTTTCCAGGTAGTCTCCTCCTTGGGTTTTTATTTTATTTTCTTATGATACTCTTTATACTTATTTTCAGAAGAACATTTTTGTTACATACTGATATAAAGTCATTCTGTTCTGGGTATACTCCCCTGCTGATAATATCTGTTTCCTTACAGTATGTCAGAATTGTTAAAACCAACCTCTGAGTGCCAGGAATGATAAAAATTCACCCTGGAAAGGGTTGGGAAATAAATTACCAACAAAAAAACCCCATGAATCCTGGGTTTTATTTTCTTCCAGAAGTCTCTGGAAAACAGTAGTATCAGAACAGAGAATGTAGTATAAGACAGAATAAAATGCACTTTCTTTACACGTATGAACAGCAGGAGTGGGATTTATCTGATCCAGTTCCAGCAATTTAAAAGATAAATTTTATGTTCTAAGATGTTATCAAGCTCATTTGATGCAGGAACTTCTAGAAAATTTTACTTTTCACACAATTAGATTAGCTACCCTTTGGAATAATCGGTCTATACACATTGACTATGGAGAAAACCTCAACAAACTGCCTTGGACTTTTAAGACTTCTCTTAGAGAGTTATAGTGAGAGAAAATACTTATACATGAAGAAAGCATAAGTAATATAGCTGCAGTAAAATTACAGCAGCTGTAGAACAATTTGCTTCGTTCTACTTTTCTAACCTCTTCAGACTTGTTATAATAGGAAACTGAAGCTAAGATAGGTACAACCTAAGTCTATAAACTGTTGTTGATAAGTAAGAATGCAAAGAGCTCATCAAAGATTTGTCTAAAGAATATATATATATACATATAAAAATTAGAAAAACACAGAATTATTTAGTAGCAAGTTTTCATTTGCAAAATTTTTAAATTATTCACAGGAATCACAATGAAAAAATGCATCATATCTGAAATGAATATGTGAATAATATTGAGAATGTTTGTACAATAGCTTCAGTTTCTTTGATTCTCTGTCCATCTCCCTCCCTCCTCCCCTTTGGATTTCTGTGCCACCCATATGAGGATTATTTTCAAATGCATAAAGATTAAGTATTTGAGATAATAATGGGGTTTTAATTATTATTTTTCAGATGAAAAGTGGAACTTCTGGATTACTTTTTGTGCTGGTTCTGACCAGGATGGAGTTAACTTTCTTTATAGCAGACCACATGGTGCAGTGTTTTGGGTCTATAGCTAAAAATGTTAATAACACACCCATGTTTTGGTTATTACTAAAACGTTCTTGTAGTGTGTAATTTTTTTCTTTTTTCTTTTTTTTCTTTTTTTTTTTTTTCCCCCCCTCTGTCCCCCCAGTGAGTAGGATGGGAGTGGGCAAAAAGCTGGGAGAGGGTACAGCTGGGACAACTAATTCAAACTAGCAAAAGTGATATTCCATATGATAAGATGTCATACTTAGCAATAAAAACTGGAAGCAAAGGAAGAAAGGTGGTTGTCTTCCAAGGTGGCCACTGTTTAGAGACTATCTGGACATCAGTTTGCTTGTGGAAGGTGCTGAATGACTGGTTTTACATCACTTGTTTTAGGTTTGGTTTTGGTTTTGTTTTGTTGGGTTTTTTTTTCCTCTTTCATTAACTTATTAAATTGTGTTTATCTTGATCTAGAAGTTTTCTTGCTTTTGTTCTTCTTATTCTCCCCCTCATCCTGCTGATATGAGGGAAGTGAGCAAGAGGTTGTGTGGGTGCTTAGAAGCTGCCTGAGGTCAACTCACCACACTTAGAACATCAGTTTCTTCATGCTTTCAGGTGGTTTATAACTCCCAATTAAATCTCTGCTCTTTATGAATTGAGTCATCACTGTCCAAAGAAGGGACTGAAAATTGGCATACCAAATAATTGCAGTTTTAATACTCCAAAAGGAAAATATACAGAAGTAAAAAAAAAAAAAAATAAAAACACATAATAATGAATTAGATTGCCTGAAATTTCAGGTTTGGCAACAGAAGTGGGACAACTTAAGTTAGAGAGACTTTCTTCATTCTAGGCCATGGTCTAGTTTGTATTCTAATTCCTCAAGCAGGCCATATAGAAGAAAGGCTTAAATACACTACATTGTTCAAACAAAAGACTACATTGTTTTTAAAAATTTTGTCACAGGTGGACACTATCATAGCAAAAGCAAAAGGTAGCTTAAGAGTGAGAGGCACTGGACACAGTTTGGAACATCTGAAACTGATTAGAGGGAAGGAAAAAGAAATACCAAAAAGATGGTAAAATACTTTAAGTGGTTTCTCAGAAAGGTCATGGGATTTCCAACCTTGGAGTTGATTAAGAATTGACTGAAAATGATCCTGACCAACCTGATCTTATTGAACCTGCTTTGAATAAGTGGGTTGGACTAGAGGCGTCCAGGGATCCCTTCCACGTACGTTATTCTGTGATTCTATTCTAGAGTTAAAAAAGAATATACAGATCAATTTGTATCATAAAGAACTTTACATCATTATAATGTACTTCGATGAAATTTATTAAAACTTCTGTCTTTGAAATATGTGCACTGATACACGCTGCAGTTTTGGAATTTATTAGGATAATCAGATTTTCCAACTATTACTAAACTGTAGCTGAGAACAGGAAATTAGATGTCTGGCAGATTTACTGTGTTAAAGCTTTTCTTAAGTGACTCCGAGTTGTTAAAATACTTGGATGTAACCTTAAGAAGCATAACAATGCTGGTTAAAGGATTAATAATTCTTTATTGTCACGTGGTTATTTGTGATAGTTTAACTTAGCTGGCAGCCAAACAAGACACAGCCACTTGCAGCCTCCTCTGCACCCCACTCAGAAAATTAAGGAGAGAATTGGAGGGGTAAAGGTGAGAAGATTTGAACGTTGAGATAAGAAAAAATTAATAATTAGAGTAAGCATAAAATAAAAATAATAATAGTAAGAGTAATAATGATAACAACTATATATATATGCACACACACACATGAATGACGCACAGTACAATTGCTCACCACCCACTGATAACGATTCCAGAGGAGCAAAAAGGAACCTCAAAACTGAAATTGCAATCTCAGAAAAGTGAGCCCGAGCAATTCCAGAGAGAATCCCCCCACTTTCCAGTCAGCCTCAATTAATATACTAAACATGACTTAATGTGATATGGATATGGCGGTGTCCTTGCAGATATCAACATTGTTCTCATAACAATCTTCACTGAAACAATACTACAGTGCTTTCTGGCTACTAAGAAGAAAATTAACCCTATCCTAGCAAAACCCAGGATATTATTATAACCACATACACAATATTTGTGATCCTGAGCCTGATTCCATAATATGCTTAATATGCTGACTGCTCCTGCTAAAGTCATACAAGTTTTTGCAGTGTTGAGGTTAGATTAAAATAAAGGACTTCAGGACATAAACAGGAAAGCTGCCTGAAGTAATCTGATCACATTTAGAACTATCAAAGTGATACAGTTTCTAAATTTATCTCTTAAATGAAAAGCATCTGCTTGTGTGAGGCTCAGCCATCCAGTAACAGATTTGCCTCCATTCATCTTTGACAAAGTGAGCTACTTTTGTATGCAGACCCTAGACAGCTACCCCCATTTTTCCAACTGTGCTAACATTAGTGATCTAACCAGAATCCAGGTAGTTCTTCACCTGCAGCCTTTTTTTTTTTTCTCAGGATTTAGTTTTCTTCCAAAGTTATTTTTAGTTCAAACAGCTGTTTAGTCACAAGTAGAGCAGTGCCAAACCTAGAATAGCAAGCTGTGTGTGGAGGCAGAAGCTCAGCTGTAGTACCATGCTAACTTGCCTTCAAGGCTTCCTGGTTGGAGCTGAGAAGCATCTGGCTAACAACAGGCTAGTCTGTAACACTGCATGAGCTTGCTTGTATCTGTTTGTAAATTACCATGTAAACAACAGTAAAGTAAAGCAGAGGTTATTGTTACAGCATCTGTCTGACATAGTCTGTTTGTCAACTTCATTGTGCTGATAAATAAACTGAATCTTATAATATACTCACAAAACAAATAAATGCTCAGTCCTAGAATGCTTCCCCTCATCTCCTTCAAAAACGGCAGCACCATCAGATAGTAAAATTCCTAACCCATAGATTTAGGTTTCTATTTGTCTCCATGGAAGGCTATGTACAGCTTTAAAATGTCATTCTATTTAAGTTTGGCTTTTGTAACCACTAGAACTTCAATTTGAATGTTAACAGCAAATGAATATAAAATAAATTCTATTTCCTTTTAGATGAGTATGAAGATATATTTTCTTTATTTGTTATGTACTGTGTACAGTATCTGAAATCTCTGTTTATTTTCTAATTTTATTCTAATTATTTTCTAATGTCTGCAATCCTCTTCCATTTTGGCTTTTTAAGATGGTAAGTATAGAACATATTTGTAAAATATAGCCATGGAATTAATTGTGATTTAGACAACAAAAACATTTTGATGGAGAATACAGAAGCTTAGCCAAATAATTTCCAACAGATACTGTAGTGAATACAAAAGCTGCTGATGTTGATTACATTTAGTTAATTTACATTTAGAAAAATCAAATCTCAGTATGGTGCATCAAAGATGTAACCAATGAAGAAAGAGAGCAGAAGAATTTTAAGTTTGGATGGAAGTTTTGCAAGCAGGAAAAAAAAAAACAAAAAACAAAAACCCAAACCAACCAAACAAAAAAAGACAAAAATGTGTAGATTTGCCTTATTACATAGTTCTCATTGTTACAAAAGTGTAATTGCTAATTTGCTCTGATTAAATTAGAACTGTAAGATGATTAATGGCATTAACTGAATGATTAAAGCTAAGTTAATGAATGCTATTAGAAATATAAAAGAACTATTTGGGTTGGAGACATGCCAGCCAATTAAACAAAAACAAAAACAAAATCAACATAAAACCAAAACAGAATTGTTAGTTATTGATATGCTTTTGAGGATCAGTAATGGGTTGCTTACATTGCTCTGAGTTACATTCTTTAATATATAAATTTAAACTAGCATATTGTCAGACACAAACTCCCTGTTTACATTCTCAGCTTTTCTGTGGTATGTGGAATTGTTTAGTCTTATAAGTCACTCAGGATTCTTATCTTGATCCAATACAGTTCTTAAATATAGAAATGGTGTGCTTTACCAAAATTAGACATTTGGGCATTTTCTAATATTGTCTATGTGTTTGACAGAGTAAAAATCACTGCAGTTAAGTTGTACGGTAAAGGGTATGCATCAGCAGTCTGCCAGATGATGTGGAGCTCACACATTTTAATGCAAATATTCCAAATGTTGGCACTTCTCAGTTCCATAACTGTAGTCTTCATGTGTGCACGTGTGTGCACAAAGAAAATGTAATTTTAAAAGTTTTTTGCTTGCTTGGTTGAGTTTCTTTGCATTTCTGTTTAAGCCATTGACTTCCAGTGCAAACCAAATAATGACCTATTCCTCACCACTGGAGGTTTAGAACATCCAGCGTGAAAATTACCAGTTCTGGAAAATGCATTAATGTCTGTATCATCATGTTAGGGACTTCCACTTTTACTCTTAAGAAATAGAAAATATTAGCAATACATTTCACACATTAGACTGACAACCAAAATAGCTGAAATACATTACATAAGGACTGCATGGACAAGCGACCTAGGGTTACTCCTAACCTCACATTTATGTTTCTGCTCCTTTATCCAGAAATGTAATCTTTCTGCACATTGGGTGTACATTTAATGTTTGAAAATACTGTGTTTACCCAGTACATAAATAATGTTTTGGTGACACATCTGTGTTGCTGTTTTGGAGGACTTTACCATTAGACCTGCTTCCATATGCTTGTCAGAATTTGTCCCTAAGTATTTTAAGGAAGGAATTAACCTTTTAGCTGAGCTCTAGTGGCATCCTGTTTACAGTCGGGGTTTTTGTTTGGTTTTTTGTTTTCTTTTTCTGTTTTTGTTTTTGTTTTTTCCACAATATGGACATATGCTGCATACAGAACCAAGACTTAAATAAATAAATACAACAGATAAATATACAGTAATTACTGAATTCTATAGCACTTCTGCAGATTTCAGTTGTTTAAAACAACTCTTTTACAACCTGCCCAAAATTCATGTTCAATAGAAATTATCAAACCCATATAAAGTGTTGCTGCATTGCCAACCATACTATGTGTAAGATGAACAGGTTATCCTTATTGATATATTGATCTATTGTTCTCTTCTATACAACTAGAGACCATCAATTATAAGCACACGTTCCACTGCGTAAAAGGTAGAATTTGCCTGGCACCTCTTGATTCTTTTCAGTGTTAGCTCTATTCTTTTTTCATTCCCTGTGAACTGATCATGGGCCAAAGTTGTAGTGACTTTATTTTCTGTGTTTTTTATCACTAATTTCCTTTTCATTTGCTTAAATTGTATGTACATAATGATCTGCAAAGTGAAAGTCTTGATAATATATCTAGCAAAGGATCTTCACTCAGTGGAAAACTTCTGTTCATTCGTACTGTGAACAAATTGTAAGTAAGTGATGAAGATTTGATCCTTAAATCAATGACAATAGAAAGAGAGTCTAGTCATTCAAGAGAAATTTCATGTAGTAAACTAGATTTGCTATTGCATTTGTTATGTAAGCAGAGAGCTAAAAAAGGAAAGTGGAAAACAAAAGGCCTTTATTTATACTGCTAAACGAAGGATTGTCAGGGAATAAGCACAAGTACTGATCCACCTGATCCACTGATCATTTATAGTTTTTTTGGTTTTGTTTCATTTATTTATTTTAACATATTTACTGGTGTGGTTTTGTGCAAGTTAACACGCTCTGACACAGTGCCTAGTTCTTGTTCAGGTGTTAAGATGGACTCTTTCCTAAAAGGCCAATTAGGCAGTATTATTCCAGTCTTGTCTCCCTCTGTCTTACATAGTCTTCTATTACACTCCCATTGGACTTAGCAGATCAAACAATTCTACATAACCTCCATATTGCAAGTCTAAGAAACACGGGTCTTAATATTAAGTTATGATAGTACCACATAGATGATTATCATGCAGCTCTAATATTGTTCACACACTTAGTAATAGGGGGAGAAAAGAAGAAAAGAAAAAAAAAACAAAACACAACTCACAGGAAATAACTATTATGTCTTAATAATACAAAGGCCATAATGACCACAGAAGTGATTCAAAATTGTGTGTTAGATGATGTTGTGGTTTAACCTCAGGCAATAACTAGGCACTACATAGCTTTTTGTTCACTTCCATCACAATGGGATGCAGGAGCAAATCAGAAGAATAAATGTGAGAAAACTCATGAGTTGAGATAAAAACAGTTTAATACTGCCTCTTAGTAATCTAGAGTACCGCTTTGTCTTGGAGATAGGAGACACTGTGGTCTGGTTACATTTATAACAGCAGATCCAGCCACAGACCTCAAAATTCTGGACTTCGATTTTGAAAAGGAGCTCTGTTAGCCAGCAGCCAATGTGTAGTTTGTCACAGGCTGACTGTGTCAGATGCATCTGAGATGCACAGGTGTTTGCACATCTGTAGAGGATTCCAAAATCCCATGCTCCGTGGGTGTCATGTAATACTACACAAAAAACAGCAATTCAGGCATCATACAGGTGGCTGCAGTGTTGGTTTTAGACCCACATTCTCCACATTTGTGTGGAAAAACATACAATAATAACTTCTCTTTAATCTTCTTCAGTATAAAACCCAAGAAAAGGAATATGAATTAAAACACATTGGATTTTGCACTCATTTTGATCCTTTTTTTTTTTTTTTTTTTTTTTTTTTTGGGTTTCCAGAAACCTTTATCTTTTTCTCAAGAAAGCAAAAAGCGTGCAAATATAGATAATGATATGAATTGTCTGAGTCATAATAGTTCTGGACTCAAACATTATTAAAAAAATACAAAAGCAAACACACAGATCCAAAACTACCTTCAAATCCTTCTCACAGTGTTGAGGTAATTTCAAATGAGACCATCTGTATAAAGATTTGCAGATCTGCCTTTTAAAAGCAGGCTAGCTTTACCCTGTGCCAATATTTTATAAGGTTTATAGTATCTACACTAACATATAACTCATTAAAATTAAATGTAATCCTGCTGAAATCAAGGATTAAATTTACATTGAATTAACTGGAAACAAAATTTGACCTTTAACTGACATCCAGTTAAATCTCTTATACTGAAACAATCACTACAAAACAGAATCAGCACAGTATATCCAATTAGATTTAACAAGTGCTAAATGGCCTACCCCCTCTGTTTAAATGGTAAACTGGTGTTATTTGTAAGGCTGCTTACAGTAATTACCTAGAAAACATTGCAGCTTTCCAGAACAAATGTTCTGGCTCTGTCTTTTTTTCTACAATTTAGTCCCCTCTACTTTCCCTAAGGTATTTCAGATGTGTTACACTTAACTGAAAAGCAAGTTCTTGACAAGAAGTGGGTCCAAAATTAAGGGAGAAATTACTTGAAAGAAATTTTGAAAACACATACAATGAAATTAGCCTCATCCCAGCTGCTGTGACGCACAGGTAAAAACACCTAACTGAGCAAATTTTTCCTAGCAATAAAACAACCCTGTGAAGCAAGCAAGTATAAAAATTAAATACCAAAAGCCATGTGAATACTAACTCATTTTTAAAAGAAACATGCCCTCACTTTGAAGGTCAGGATCTTTGCTATACTAGTGAGTGGAAGATAGACTTACAGGTAATCTTCTATTGGCCATGAGGCTCATTGAAGATGTCCTAGTATAGAAAAAAAAAAAAAAAAGAAATGTAAAGAAAAAGATAAAATATTTTAGTATTTCAATAATATATTTTATTTTAAACTCAATATTGTATCTCTAAGACATTACTTTTACTGCCATTTATTAAATAAAAGTGTATGCATGCAATACGTACACTGATAAATTCTGATCATTAGGACTCTCATTGAATTGTCTCATTACTGTTTCTATCAGGATGTTCCAATTAAAAAATTCTTTTGTGTTATGAATCACTAATAAAGATTTTCATACTTTATTGGATAGATATTGATATACTAAAAAGAAAGATTCCCTGTGGATTTTTCTGACCTGCTGATTTCATACCAGTTTTTGCAGGCAACTAGATACCATTTGTTGCATTAAAAATAAAATAAAATAAAATAAAATAAAATAAAATAAAATAAAATAAAATAAAATAAAATAAAATAAAATAAAATAAAATAAGGTACTATAGCTTTCACGTGTGATAAAGCTGGTTTTCAGCAGCTGCCTGGAGCATTTGCCTTACAAGGAGAGGCTGAGAGAGCTGGGACTCTTCAGCCTGGAGAAGAGAAGATTGAGAGGGGACCTTATCAATGTTTATAAATATCTGCAATGTGGGGGCCAAATGGATGGGGCCGGGCTCATTTTGGTGGTGGCTGGTGACAGGACAAGGGGCAACGGGCAATGGGCAAAAGCTGGAACACCGGAAGCTCCAGACAAACTTAAGGAAAAATTTCTTTACTGTGAGGGTGCCAGAGCACTGGAATAGGCTGCCCAGAGAGGTTGTGGAATCTCCACCTCCGGAGATGTTCAAAACACGCCTGGACGCTTTCTTGTGCAACCTGCTGTAGGGAACCTGCTTTGGCAGGTGTGAGAAGGTGCGTTATAGACTTGTCTCAAAGATTGCTTGCAAGGACGGTCACAAGACCACTGGGTTCTGGAAATCCCGACTTGTGAAGACACCCTGCCCTCGGGGGTGTTCTGCCTGGACATGTCCCTGCCCCCAGTGCTGGGGGGCACAAAGAGACGTGTCATTGCTATGGAAACCACAGCCCTCTAAGGGGTATTTAAGGAGGACCTGCATGGACGACCACCTGGTTGTCTGACCGCACCCTTCCGTGCTGCACCACCGCTGGAACAAGCAACTGAGACCTCCTCACCCCTCCTTCACTGTCGCCTTGCCGCTGGACCCATGGTGGTGACTATTCTTGCTGCCCTATCCCGACTCCTTGCTTGATTTCCATCTTTCGCTCCATCCTGTCCTATCGCTATCTTCTTTATTACTTTTTATTTTTGTAATAAATGGTGTTCTGGGAGTGCGGCATTTGACCTCGTTTGTGTCTTAATCTCGCTCTTGGGATCATATCGGAACCTTCCCCGACATCGGATCGGGACATTTGAATGATCTCGACCGGTATCGGATCGGGACAGCAGGGGGGTTGGACTAGATGGTCTCCAGAGGCCCCTTCCAACCCCTGTCATTCTGTGATTCATTCTGGCTACACTAGAGCACATGGTATCTTGAATTTATATGAGGCCTTTTGTCCAGAAATGTCTATAATCTTCAGATGGAGATGAAAGTCAATTTAACCTATGTAAATTATTTTAAAATCCATTTTATATTGTCGTGCTACTGTATTTTTTTTTCTCCTCAATATAAAATAGTTATTCTTGTCACCAGTAGATGTTGGGATGATGCATTCCTTCTGTTTGCAGCTGGTTTCTTTTTGATATTAAAACAAACAAACAAAAAGTTAATTTTTTCAGTAATTTCTCCCACTCAAATTCATTGTACGCTTCCATGTTGTAAACAGCAGAAATGTGATCCCTGAGCTAGCAGAAGCCAGGAAACAATAGCTTTATGCGTGAGCAAATAGCAGTTCTTTTTTGTTTGTTTGTTTGGTTTGGTTTCATTTAGTTTTGTGGTTAAAGGCAAACATCATTCTATTTTATTTTTTAAGAAATCAGTTAATTATTTATTGATCTTTGTTTGATGTAAATGAAGACACTAGGACATTGACATAGTGATGTTAGTTATACCTAAATTTCATGTCCATCGGAACTGGGCATATTTCACCTGTGAAAATACTAAATGAATTAACTATGATCATTGCCGTTAGAATTAGCACCACATGGATTTATAATATTAAAATTTGTTTTATTATGTCTCTATTTAATTTAAAATGTCCCATGATTATCAACATATTTTATATTCACTGTGTTAACAGTCATCATTACTAATCCATTCAGAGTTATTAATGCCAACGTGATGGAAATTTCCACCAAAATCTCACTGGAATTCCTATTTATGAAAATATTTTAGCCCTATCCTTAGATAATGATAACTGATGCTATTGATGAATTGGGGCTAAATAGTTTAGCTACACAGTGTCACTTATGCTGTGATCTCTGATAAGATCAAGCAATGGACTTTTCCCCTCTTTCCTTGATCTCTGTAAGGATTAAAGGTGGAAAAGAACCCTTTGAGTTGAATTTTAATCATATTTTCTTCAGTAGGACCTTATTTTGCCAATAGCTACACTGGCTCCATTGTTAATATTATTTGGCGTTAAACAAACACAAACTAACCTCATAGAATGTGAAACCACATTTCAGAAGAAAATATGAGCCTTTATAAGTACTTTAATTGCTAAACTATACTATAATGTTTCTTTTTTATGGTCACTTAGGGGCCAAATAGATCTTAAATAATTTTGCACAGATTCAACATAAATGGGCAATGCTAATACATAAAATAACTTATGGATTATCAAAAGATGCATGTTTGAATCTGTTCAGAGATGAAGGAGGTGTGAACCTCTGACTCACACACCTTAGGTAAGGCTCCTGTGTACATAGCTATGAATAAAAGTAAGCTTACCACTTCTGAGTAAGTAAAAACTTCAGCTGTCAATCCAGAAATATTTTGGTCCCCAGTACGATGTTTTCTATAGCTCAAGGCATCTAAAATGGCACCAGATACTTAAATAGAGACCATTGAATTGTACTTTTAGAGTGGTATTTATTTGCATAGAGACAGATGTCTAATGTAATTTCAGTTTCTATAGAATACCTCTTCTGGCCTTGAGTAGTAGCAAAGATGGCAATGGGTGTCTCATAAATTCTGTGTCATTCTCATAGCCTGGTGTGCTTTTCTCAAATACTCTAGAGCATCTACCTGTATAATTGCATAGAGCTCTAGATTTCCACTGACTTAAATGAAGCTATGAAGGTGAATTTGAACAACTTGCTCTCATTAAACAACCACTTGTAGGCTCCTGTACTTAGATACCTACACTCTGGAGCTGAACCTTGCCATTGAGTCAGGATTTAAAATTAATCCCATTCTGGTTTTTGTTGGGTTTTTTTTGTTTGTTTGTTTGTTTGGTTTTTTCATTGATTTGAACTGTCTTTTGAAAAACTATAATACACAACTTCTCACTCAACGGCTGAATAATTTAGTTCTCATTCAGTGGCACCCAGCTCTTCTGAAACACTTCTTTATGATTATGGCTGCCCTTTTGGCAAGCATTATAGGTGAGTGTCCCGATCCGATGTCGGGATCATTCAAATATCCCGATCCGATGTCGGGGAAAGGTTTCGATATGTTCCCAAGAGCGAGATTAAGACACAAACGAGGTCAAATGCCGCATTCCCGAAACACCATTTATTACCAAAAATAATAAGGAGGGTAGCGATAGGACAGAATGGAAAGAAAGATGGAAATGAAGCAAGGAGTCGGGATAGGGCAGCAAGAATAGTCACCACCACGGGTCCAGCGGCGAGGCGACGGTGAAGGGGTGGGTGAGGAGGTCTCGGTTGCTTGTTCCAGCGGTGGTGCAGCGCGGCTTGGTGCGGGCAGGCAGTCAGGTGGTAGTCCTCTCTGTCCCTCTTCTCTCTCTTTCTTCCCGCTCCTGTTGCCCATGCAGGTCTTCCTTAAGTACCCCTTCGAGGGCTGTGGTTACCACAGCAATGGCACGTCTCTTTGTGCCCCCCCAGCACTAGGGCAGGGACATGTCCGGGCAGAAGCCCTCCTGCGGGCAGGGCATTTCACAAATCATTTCCCTCTCAGTGGTCTCGTGAAAACAATCTTGCCAGAGATCTTGCAGACAATCTTTGAGACAAGATAATGGTGCCGCTCCTCACATCACCCCATGGCTCAAAGATTGTCTTACGGGCAGGGCGCCTTCACAAGTCGGGGTTTCCAGAACCCAGTGGTCTTGTGACCGTCCTTGCAAGCAATCTTTGAGACAGTGCAGTTCCTCACAGTGAGTGAGCAAGAATGTGAAATAATCAAGTAATGTAAAAGCTCTAATCTCAGTGGTTCTTAAATAAACCCCAGTATTCAAATCCACTGTGGGATAATCTGTCTCACTGTGACAGCAGGTAGATGACTGCCACCAGCAGTTCTATGACAACTCAGTGTTCCAAAATGCTCTCCAAACTCTTCATGGCAGTGTCACCTTATATCAAATCCACAAGCAATCAGCTGTAAGCACATGTAATTACATTTCCTTTTTGTAAGGAGAAGGGAGAACAGGATGGAGATCTCCTGACTCTCAGATTAATCACTGGACAAGTCGTAACCTTTGGAATTCCTTTGGTTCAAAGTATTTATAGGTGTTCTCTCTGTCATACAAGGATCAGTTGAATAAAGCATACCAGACCTTGCTATCCCAGCTAGCTTTCACTTGATAAAATCCATTATGATAGAACTTAATGTTTGAAGAATGGCTATGGAATTGTTTAATTTTATTTATCATTCAAATTTCATGTAATTCAATTGTTCTCTTCCCCAATACCAATATTGTCTCTATATGAATGTATAAATTACACGGCTTCTTCAAAGAGGAAATGGTCTTTCAATTCCTTATCTTGATTTCATATTACATTTCTTTTCTTTGAAGCATCTATGGGCATAAATATACTCAGGCAAAGTGAAACCAATTAATGTCTCAAAGTGCTTATTATTTTTTTTCTTGCATACATGCTTCTCCAAAATATTGTGTATATATTTCACACATTTCCAGTTTTACTAGAATTACACTATTATTTGTGGTATCACTCTGAACTTGTCCTTGAATTTGCTACAGGAAAGCTGCTGTGAAGAGTAAATAGGTTATTACATTGTATTAGGTGGAGTCCTTTGTCTTCAATGATGGAATCCTTTGTCTTCAGTGATGGAGTCCTTTGTCCTTAGAAGCTGCTTTGAAATAATTACAATATTCTTTTCCAAAAATATTTATTAGAGATTAAAGTAATTTCTGTGTTAGAACCACAGAAAATGGGTCTGGAAGCAAATATCTAGTTTTTTCTTGCATATCATATTTTAATCAAAACTAATTTTAAAGATCTTGTTATGAAGATGGTGTAACCTTCCTATTTAATTAATTTTACACTGCTTACTTTGGAAAAGCCCCAACTATTAACTAGCTGTCCTTCGTTTAAATATTCTTTGTTTTTTAAAATAAGCATGAAAATGTTCTTCCTTTCTTCCTTTTTTTTTCAGTCATCTTGGCATTTTTGAGTTGTGTTATCATGGTTTCTACCCACTTCTTTTTATTAAAGACACCCTGTTCTTTTCTGTTTACTTAGTAGGTCATTATTTTTTCACATTAGTAGTGATTAATAACAAAACCAGCTTTAATTTCAATTCCAAACTTCTAGATGCTTAGCTTTTTTGGAAGCAGATTTTTTTCTTTATGAACCTTCAATATTTGCTCTAAGAATAATGTTTTTGGTAGTTTGAGTAAAATAAATGCTGTTGTTATGAACCGATGTATTTATGATAAGTAAGCTACATATGATACATAACAAATATATATAAAAATATATAACTAAAGAATCAGTATGTATCTAGTTTTGATTACTACAAGCATCCCTTAGCATTTTTTTTCTTGCATATCACCTTTTATATAGTGCAAGGCAAAAGTCTCCACATTTGTAATTTTAATTATCTAAATATCATGCTATCTAAAGAAAACAACTTCATAATTATTTTTTTTTCTTTTAAACTTTTAAAACTATTTCCATTTTGAATATAGCAGACATGATTTTTAACCAAAATATGTGTTTTCTGAATATATTTTAGTTATGGAAGAATATTTCTTCTTTCATAGAGAATACTGCCTTATTTTTAAACTGGAAAGAATATTCAATCACATTAAAAAAAAATAAACAAAACAAAGAATTGTAACCATCATCATCAGAATAATATCTGTGCTAAATTAAAAACACTTGAGAATGTTATGTGACCCAAATAAATTACTTCTTGCTTTTTAATGTCTCCACTATTGAGACACCATCACAAGGCCTGTTTTCCATACTGTCAGCAATATTCACTGTGTGAAACCCAAGATTTCACAGTATTTCAATCTGGATATTCAAGAACTGACATGTCCCGAAACCAATAGTCAGGTCAGAAAATTCCCTTTTATATAGATTTATAGGTTTAAATCTTCAGTGCTCCAACTTAACAAGCTTAAAATCTGTTTTACTACTTCATCCATTTTCTATTAGGATATATGGGGGTCCAGCTCTCATTAGTACCTCACATTTAAACCTCTCAAGTTCTCTTAGAGATTTCAGCTTCTGTTATATTTCTATTATGCCTTAATCTAAAGACAAAAAAAACAGTGAAACCCCCAAGGAAAGTTACCTTTCTTTCTCTACTCAAAGATAACTCACTGTGACACAGGTTGTGACAACTCTTCAGATTTGGCAATTCCCTGTTACACTACAGGTTGTTTGGGTTGTTATGTTTGTTTGTTTGTTTTGTGTTTTTGTTTGTTGTTTTTTTTTAAATAACATAATCTTATTAATGACAATTTTGGAGACAAAGTTATTTTCTTCTCTGGAAGGATCAATACTAGAGATATCTAGGATCCATTACGTTCACCTCAAGTTCTCTAAAATGTAGAAAGTGCAAAACAAAGTTTTGATTTTTTTCTCCAGTGTCAAAAAATATTCTTTGTAAAAGCCAAAAAACATGTCAATGATGTTGACAGCAATATTTCTGGTAATAAATCTGTTCCACTCGTTATCTGAAACTTCTGATCAACCTAGAAAATATATTTAAATGCCTTATCAATCTCAAATATGTGAAATGATTTCAAAGCATCAGAACATGAAAATGATTCCTAACTTCTTTTGAAATAATGGTTAACACCACATAGTTTTATTCTGATTTTAGGAGATACATATCTGAATTTGATTTTTGAAATCTGGTAAAACTTGTTAATGTAATTGTGAACTGCAAGTACTTTGTTCCATAACACTTTTTTTTTTTGTTCTTGTTATATAGGTCATAGTTAACCAAAATCTAGCAAGTATTACCTAAAATCTTGAAATATCAGCTACATTGTTCAGTCTTTTGTTTGATTTTCAAATCACAGCTTTCAAATTTTGCAAGCAGTGCGGCATTTTTTATTAAGAGATCATTCAGCAGGCTAATTACTACAAGAGGCAATGGCCTCAAGTTGTGCCAAGAGAGCTACAGATTGGATGTCAGGAAAAATTTCTTCGCTGAAAGCGTTATCAGGCACTGGAATGGGCTGCCTAGGGAGGTAATTGAGTCACCATCCCTGGAGGTATTTAAAAGACAGGTAGATGAGGTGCTCAGAGATGTGGTTTAGTAGTGGATAAATAAGGTTGGACTTGATGATCTCAAAGGTCTTTTCCAACCAAACTATTCTATGATTCTCTCATCCTCATGTGTATTCTGACAACCTTGTAATAGCTAAAAGACAGGTTTCATTAACTTTAAAAATTATTCATAATTGTATTTCATTTGTTGATAAAAAAAAAAAACCAAATCAACAAATATCTGAGCATGTGATAAAAAGAATAACTGAAGCTGGTGCCCCTTGGTAAAGTAAAGCTCTATGACTCACAGTTTCTGGAAATATTCTAAATAATTTTATTTTAAAACATCTTTTATTCACAAATAATAAATTTATTCACAAATATTCACTTCACAAATAGTGAACTCAGTGTTGCATGTGAACAGAATGGTTAAATGACTTCAATCAAGCGCAAATTTCAATCACATATACTAGTGAGGATTAGCATAAAAAGCAATCTTTTCCTGGTCTTAATAATGCTGAATTAGGCTTTTAACTGAGATAAAAGAGTAGGATGGATGCCATGAAATTGAAACAGCATAGTTAGAAAAAACAAAAAACTTATCAAGTTTTTTCCCATGAAGATATTGCTGGTGGCATATATTTTTACTCACAGTTAGCTATTGGCATAATTTAAAGAAAACAATGATACACATAAAGGTAATTGTACTATGAGAAACACTCTATGTTAAAGTAAGTGGCTTAAATTTGCATCCTGGCTTTTTTCAAATTAAATGAATTCTCAAAGAATAGGCCAGGTACTGTTCAGTTCCCATTATCCAAGCAGAGAAAACTAGCAACATTCTGACCAAGATTAGCCTGCAGGGAATTACTCCTGTGTAAAATAATTCATTCAGAGAAACAAAGGCAGAGCTACCTGCCTGCTCCAACAGTAAATCTTTTTCAATATTCTAGACCAGGAAATGCTGAAACTCACTTGTGCATTACAAAAAAATTCAAAATATATATGATGAGCAGGGGAACAGTTTCAAGTTTAAGATAATTCAATCTGATTTACAGGAAAAAGAATAACAGGAAAATGTTCATAATATGTCAAGCCAGTGTTTGTCAGCCAAGTTTTGACTTAGGTGTTGAAGTTCAGCGCAGCTATACATTTCAGAATTATTTTTTATTAACAATGGAAAAGCAATACAACACAGATTTTTGTCTACAGTAAGCAGCATATTCTTGACAAGAGCTGCTTTTTGGTTAAATACACTATTTTACAGTTGTTTGTTTATAAACCTAAAGAGAAAATCCATGTTATTGCAAGCATTCCACACTATTATTCAACAGCTTATGTTAACACTTCTGGACAACAATTTCTTATATCTTAAGAGATGAGCTGACTCACTTACCTGAATATGAGTTTATAACAGGTGTGACACTGCAACCTTTCTTTATAGTAGACAAAACGTTTCAGAAAGGAAAATGTTGGAAACTTTAGATCACAAGCGTAGATTGAAGTGGACTGTGATGTTAATCAAAGTTGATCTTGAAAGATAGATATTTTTTCCCCATTTTTACTTTCTTTTTTTTTAGGAACAAGAAAATATAAGGTCTCTCACTGTCTTAAAAACGGGCATTTAACTTCTTTGGGTCTTCGAGTTTGGTATCATGGCTAAGTATCTACAGTGGGTTGAACTTGGCAGGTGCAAGCAGCTTTATCACTCCCTCTTCATCAACAGGACAAGGGGAAAAAATACAAAAATCTCATGGATTGTGATAAGGGCAGGGAGATTACTTATTACCATCTCGGATAAAACATGAAACTTGGGGAAATTAGTTTATCACCAATCAAACAGAGTAGCATAATAAGAAATAAGAACAAAACTAAAAAACCTTCACCCCACACCTCCTTTCTTTCTAGGCTCAACTTCTCTCCAAACTCTTCTACCTCCTGCTCCCATACAGCTCAGGAGGATGGGAAATAGGAGTTACGATCAGCTCATAAGGCTTCATTTCTTCTGCTCCTTCCTCCTCACACTCTCCCCCTGCTCCAGTGTGGGGTCCTTTCAATGGGAGACAGTCCTTCATTAACTTCTCCAACATGAGTCCTTCCTGTGAACTGCAGCTCTTCACAAACTACTCCAACATGGGTCCTTTCCATGGGGTGCAGTCCTTCCGGAATGGACTACTCCAGCATGGTCCTCTATGAGGTTCACAGATCCTGCCAACAAACCTGCTCCAGTGTGGGCTCCTCTCTCCATGGGGTCAGAGGTCCTGACAGGAAGCTACTTCAGTTTGAGCTTTACATGAACTGCAGGTTAGATATATGCTTCACTATTGACCGTTGTGGGATGCACCATGGTCTTCACCACAGCTGTTGGAGAATCTCTTCTCTGGTACCCAGAGCACCTCCTCCCCCTCCTTTACTGATCTTGGTGTCTGCAGAGTTGTTTCTCTCACTCCTCTCTTTTGGCTGCTGTTGTGCAACAGTTTTTCCCCATCTTAAATACGTTATCACAGAGGTGCTACCACCATCGCTGACTGGCTTGGCCTTGGCCAGTGGCGGGTCCATCTTGGAACTGTCTAGAACTAGCTCTGTCTGATACAAGGGTAACTTCTGGTGTTTTCTTACAGAAGACACACCTGCAGCCCCACCATGACCAAAACCTTGCCATGGGAACTAAAACATAGTATCACATGCATTGGTGTGCCCTGTTGGATTCTTTGGGAGTGGCTTCCTGTCAATTACATTGAAATATTACCTGTGTTGAAATCCATAAAATCAGAGACAAAAGAGGTGATAGTAATGCCTAATGAGGTGTTACAGTGGACTAAGAGGTTCTCTTCTCTGCACTTCTCTTCATTTTTTATGATTAGCTAAATATTGATGGTTAATGACCATCCTTAAAATTACTTTCTTACTTGATTAAAAAAAAAAAAAAAAAAAAAAAAAAGATGGTAACATTAATTACTGCTTCCTGAAAGCATTAAAAGCTTGCCCAAGTTATGTTAATAAATAACTATTCACTTCAGAAACACAGATTTCTCATAGAAACTTAAAGGCAAATCAGTGTTTTTAATATCAGACAGGCAGAAGTTAGTCTTAAAAAAAGAAATCAAATTAAAAATAGATTACAGAATTTTCTTTTATCTCTGCACTTTGTAGTCTACAGTACTTGCTTTCCTATGTCTTCTTACTGTGGGATGATTTTCTTAATGCCACAGATGTTAATCATGCATCTGGGGAAGAGGAGACTGAGACTGAGAGGAGACCTCATCGCATATAACTTCCTCACAAGGGGAAGAGGAGGGTCAGGTGCTGATCTCTTCTTTCTGGCAACCAATGACAGGATCAGGGGAAATGGCAGGAAGATGCACCAGAACAAGTTTAGGTTGGACATTAGGAAAAGGTTCTTCACTCAGAGGGTGGTGGAGCACTGGAACAGGCTCCCCAGGGAGGCAGTCATGGCACCAAGCCTGACAATATTCAAGGAGCATTTGGACAACACTTTCCGACACATGGTTTGAATCTTGAGACTGTCCTATGCAGGGACAGGAGTTGGACTTCATAATCCTTGTGGGTCCCTTTCAACTCACAACATTCTATGATTCTATCATTCTATTATTCTAGTCACTGGAAAGCAGTGTCTCAGTACACGTAATCCTTACCTGGGAAGACAAATCCCATAATTACAAACATTCCCCTTCTTCCTTTTTTTCTCTGAGCTTTTATTGCTGAGAATTATGTCATATGGTATGGAATACCTTTTTGGTCAGCTTCAGTCAGGCATCCTGGCTGAGTCCCCTCCCAACTTCTTGTGCACCCCCAGCATACTCACTGGGAAGGGATATATGTGAAAAAATAAAACCTCCGTGTTGTGCAAGTGCTGTTTAGCAGTAGCAAAAATGCTGGTATGTTATCGACACTGGTTTGGTCACAAATCCAACTATATACTGGATTTAGATAAACATTTAAATTAATACAGTCATTATTTGGATAGCTTGCGCTTCAAATTTTATTATTTATTAAGAAAATGCATATTTCCCAAAATATGCCATTTTTTTTTTTTTTTTTCTTTTTAAAAAAGTCCACTACATTCCAGGCACTGAAATGAATATTCTCATTTGCAAGACAACTTAATTATGAACCTGAAGGATATAACTTTTTATTTTCTTTAGGAACACACCACTTGTTCTTTTTTTCCACAGATTTCCACCTGATCAGGAACTTTGCTGGTAATATGCGTTCCTTGGTAGTCACAGGGACCCTATGTGATACAGGAATCACAGCAAATCCTATTGGTTGAGAAATATCTCTCAGCTTAGACAAGACTGTTAGTGCTCAAGTTGTTCACCTGTTAAGGAATAGTCTCTATGGCAAAGCTGGTATTGTGCCAACACTAATCACAGAATCAAAGACTGGTTTGTGTTGGAAGACACCTTCAGGATCATCTAGTTCCAACCCCCCTGCCATGAGCAGGGACAGCTTCCACTAGATCAGGTTGCTCAAAGCGTCATCCAACCTGGCCTTGAACACTCCCAGGGAGGGGGCAGCCACAGCTTCTCCGGGCAACCTGGGCCAGTGTCTCACCACCCTCACAGGAAAGAATTTCTTTGTGAGATCTCCTCTCAATCACCTTAAAAGAAAAAAAAATAAATAAAATATATATATGTCCAATTTGAAAGTGTCTAAGAAACAGAGAATGAACAGTTCAGAGTAGAAAATAACAGCCATTAATGACACGGTTGTACTGTTCATACCTTGATGACTGGCTATTTGCAAAGCTGAAATGGGAAATCACTTTTAAATAAATGAGACTCCTTATAGAGTTATAAACTGTATTTTTATGTATAATAAACACCTAGCATGAAGTTAAGAGAGGTATATAAGTTGTGATGAAAGATATTTAGGACTTAGGAAATTCTCCAAACGTTATTTTTTCAACCCTAGACTCTAATATAGTAGCTGGAACATTAGTAGACTCTAATATTAGTGATTAGTAGACTCTAATATTAGTAGACTCTAATATTAGTAGCTGGAACATTACAAAATTAAAAGTAGAAGGTATTGAAATATCTACAGCTAAGTATTTGTTAGGACTACATTTACAATCTTTGTAATCTTTTGTTTCTTACTGTCAGCTAATTGTTGACCTTCCCTCTGGTTAAATTACCCTTTTTACTTTCTAGTAAAAAAAGGGTAATTTTTACTAGAAATTTCACTAGAAATTTTATCAATAGCCTGGCTTTGAATAACATGATTCATCTATATGAAACTAACATAGAAAAGCATTGCCTTTTAGCTATGATCAAAATCAAGTCCTGTTTTTGAGAAATCTCAGGATGCATTTAGAAAATCCCAGTCCTGGAATCTGTTTCTTCCCAGGTTGACAATACATCTCCTTTCTGTAAGGAACGTCCCTGATTTCCTTAATTATTCTCATAAATAAAGAGTTAACTGAACCAATTTATGAGCCCTTTAGGAAGCAGCATCCTGTGATTAATGATTCTGTGTGATTAATGGATTATGGGGTAGCACAAGTTGATTATTTTATAAAAGTAAAAATGTTTATTCTAGAAATGTCTATCCTAGCTTACTGTACTACAAAATCATAATAAATAATCACAACAGCAGCACTTCATGAGTGTTATGACAATTAAATATATTTTGTAAAGTACTTTTACTTCTTTAACATTATCATTATTCTTAACTGCTCTTAGTTAAGGACTCCCTAAGAAGCAGGTAATTATTTCAGTTAAACCTCAATGTAAAATCTTACCTGAAATTATAATAATGTATGAGTTTTAATTAGTAAATACCAGTACAATTTCTACAGTATATATCATAAGGGAAAGCAATCAAACTGCAAATGCAACTTGGAGTTTATCTCCACTAATATTCTTGTATCAGTATGATAAGACTTTAAAAATATTACAACCATGTTTTATTTTTAACAATATAAACTATTTACACAAGGGAATGAATAAATATTTACTTATCTATGGTTCAGATAAGACAAAGGAGCAGAACAATTAATGAACTGCTTTATCCCATTATTTAATAATACACTGCATTTTGCTAAGGAAGAAGAACTCCGTTGTCATAATAAAAACCCTGTAGTATGTCTTAATATATAGAAATATAAACTGGATTAATAAACTTAGAATTGAAACAAGAAAACAATTTATTGCAATTTCTGTCGTGAGATTCTAGAATAACCTTTAAATCGGGCAGTGGCAAGTTTCTAACTTAATAAATTTATGAAAGCAATTGTTAATATGATACAGCAGAGAACTGAGACTGTCTGAGTACTGTGCTTTTATGGGTGACCCTCCTGTTTCAAATACATTTGCTAGTTAGTTTTAGAACTAGTGAGAAGAGAAATGGACAATTCAATGTAATGTTAGAACCTCTCAACATTTCAATTAGAATTTAAAAAAAAAAAAAAAAAAAGTTTGTTCTGGGAATAAGATTAGCTCCTGACTTCTCCCTTCAGAATAACTCATCTTGCAAACTGAGGAGAGAAGAGGGACAGATTCATAATTTAGGTTTGTTCTTCCAGACATACCTAAACCTTTTTTCAGGTTCAGTTCCTTTGGTGAAATATGCATTTTTTTTGGTGCATAAATGAGTAAATAAATAAAAATAAAGGAATTTATGTCTTCTTTCTTAACATGCTGTAATCCATTGAATCAAATCCCTGAAGAGCTGCCATTCATTCCGATTATGATCTTTCTGGCTTTGTTTTTTTGAAGAGTAGCAAAACAAGTATTCTCTTTTTGTTACGCATGGTCAGTTGATCAAGGTGCTTTCCTAGAATTAGGAGATATGAGTCAATTCCCATTAATCTGGATAGAGTCCAGAAGACTTTGTTTAGAAATCTACTGAAATGTGAATAGCTGCTGCCACTTCTGCAGTCCTTTGCATTTAGCTATTTGTCCATGATGATCTAATTAATATTAAAGTTTTGAGTGAGAGAGAAGCTATCACCTCCGTAACAGTTCCTGAGCCTGTGTGAGAAAGCAGTTAGTGGGAATGTAGGTAAGGTAAGATTCTGCTTGTCATGTATTCATTGTGGTAGTAGTAAAACCTTGATTATGTTTTGGTGAGAAAGAGAGAAAATAATATTGTCCTAGCTATGTTCATGTGTTGTTTTATCAAGCTGTAGTTGCTTAGGATGGTGGGATCCCTTGTTCCAACATAAAACACGATCCTATCCTTTGAAAGGGAGGAGTGCAGTATTGCTTCTTAAATAGTAGGTATTAAGACATTATTTAAAACATTTTTAATAATATGGTGTGACTTTACACTAGATTGTGTTTGAAGGAAAGGAATTAACAGAAATGTAATGTAGAATATTAAAGAAATAGTTTATTTATAGCTCTTTAACTGCAATTTCAGATCTATGAATATGAGACACATAATACTACATTTTTGGTTGTAATATGTTTCCCGCCTTTTTTCTGTAAAACAGAAACATCCTTTAACTAGTTTTGTTCATTTTTTGACAGCAAAAAATGATAACAGAAAAAAAGAAAGTAAATGAACAGATTTTTAAGCAGTCATGTGGTTTCAGTTTAATTTTTCTTCAGATTTCAACACATGGACAAACTGCTGTCACCAAGTGCCAAGCTGCCTGATCATGGGGCTGACTGGCTGTTACATTTTTCGTCTGTCATGGGAGGCATCTTTTTGCATCAACTTCTGATGTCAGCAATAATAAGAGTCTTTGCTTTTTCTGTAACTATAAAGTTGGAAATTACCATCTGCTCAGCCTTCTGTTATATGAATTCTTCCCTATAAATAGTTTTCAAGAATATACTAGGAATTACAAAGAAAGAGATAATGGATAAGATGTTGGTAATATAATCTTAACCCATTTGTTTCACTTCATGAGGCATTTTTTTGTTAGAGACAATGAAATAATGAAAACCAAAATGAAATTTGTGTAGTTCACAATAATTTAGTTTATACCACTGAGTTATTTGGCACTGCAATCCATTACCTTATAATTTAGTGTTTTCTATATAATTTTTAATTATATAATTGGATTATATTTCCAATATTTAAGATTCTTTTGATGTTTTATTCACATTAAAAGTTTGGAAAGTGTGTGTTCAGCAGCAATTTGTGCCAAAATAAGGAATATACTACTAGAAAATCCCTAAAATAACAACAGAGAAAATATGCTCTATGTAAAATTTAATTTTGAACAACAAATAAGTATTGGGTTTTTTCATGAAAATTTCTGTGCATAAAAGACTTTCTCTTCTTTCCTGAAAAAGATCCACTCTACGGCTTCTTAATGTTGAGCTCATACACAGAAGTTTTACTCACAGTTTGTGGGCTGTACGCTCAAGTACCTGATTATGAATGTCAACATGACACTGGAGTCATCTACCAAGGTTGATGAACCTAACACTAGGTTCCCAAAGTGTGTGATGCTAAATATGAAGTTAATTTTGAAAGCCAGCAAATCCCTTTTTATTTTACTATAATTGCAACAACTATAATGGTAAATTTATTTTAATGCTCAGTATTTATATAGGTAGAAATCTGACAGTTATCTTATTTAAAAGGATTTTCCTCCAAGCAAAATAAGTCAGTGGGAACATTCTCATTGCCTTGAATGAATCATGGATCATGATTTCCCTTTATTAGCCCCTCACTATTTGAGATGCTTGAAATATCATAGGTCTTAGAGCTGCTGAGTTTTTCAATATTGTCTTCTGTAATCATTTCTAACACTGACAACTTTTTTCCCATTTTCTTTCTTATGAAAGCTTTTCTTAGAAAACAAACAAAAAACAACAAAAAACCAAACAGAACAGAACCGTGGAATTATGTTTTCCATAGAGCATAATTCATTTGAAATGCAGTGCCACAACCTAACAATTAATCTTGTAACATTATGTTAGTGTGATGGAAGCTTTTAAAAATCACAAACCAGCTCAATGTTATTTGGAGCATCTATTGTTCTTTGATTTTCAAACTTTAACAAGAAAGAAAACCGGAAAGGTTTCCCTAGTTTGTTTCATTAACAAGAAAGATGTGACTGGTAGTGTTCCAGCACAGTTTTATTCTCAGTTGATGATAGAGTATTAAAAGCTATAGTCAAGAAAAAAGGACTCAGTATTCAGGTTTTTTTATACGTTTTTATATTATTTTATTGCAACCTTCCAAAGCAGACCCTACAAACTTTACTTTAAAAAATCACAATAGGTAGTATTGTTGATATTGTAATTTGTTGAAAGTAATCACTCCTTCCTTTCCTGACTAAAGTAATAAACTAGTTCAATAACTTGAAAAATTAAGATTTTGAGTAATTTTAATTCTAGCATTAACTTCTTTCTGAAAAATCCCACCCACAGAAAAGCTTCAATTATTTTCAGTGTCTGAAACAGTATGAAAGGAGCAGGGAAGGTCATAGGGCTTTACTTCAGAAGAGAGCAGATCTTCAGTTAAAAAATACACTACATTAATAATTATTTAAATAACATAAAATTGGTATAATTATAAATTAATAACTATTATTAATATTATTATTTTTATTTTTTTTATTATTAAAGCTGCTCAGAACACAACAGTCTTCCTTCTTCCTAATTCTCTAGTCCTAGATTCAACAAATGACATCCAAACAAAACTTCCCCTGAATAATTTGAAACCTAAGCATTTGGACATTCCTGCAAGTGTTTCTGTACAGTAAAGCAAAGCAAGGGTGGAAATCAGGTTCCTAAATAATTACTCTAACCACTGGGCTTCACTGGGTGACGAGTAACCTTTTAACATTTCTTGTCGTTTTTTTTAATCCTTTCTGAGAGGTGAAGCCCTCTGTGACCTGAATTGGAAGCAAAATGTCTATGTGGCCCTTGAAGTTTAAATCTATACTCTGGTATTTTATTGAATGCTCAGGAGTCTGCAGTCTTAGTGACAATCATTGGATAAACATCTGTTTCTTCTGACCTTTATGGACCATTGCTCCACTGATCCTACACAGGTGCAATACAGATTACAGTAAGGTTAATTAAAAAAATGACTCATTTTCCTTATGCAAATGCATAACTTTTCCTGCTTCTCTTTGTCTGGAATTCTCAGCTTTTATAGCAAGTATCCTCCACCAAAATTTAGCTCATTTAATCTTTCCTGTGCTGCCATACCCTTTTTTTTCCTTCTTAAGTTTGGGGTGGCAGGGGAGGGCAGGGGAGGGAAGAAAGAAATATCATAGAATCATCTAATCGTAGAATTGTTTGGTTGAAAAAGACTTTTGAGATCATCAAGTCCAACTGTACCTGTCCACTAATAAACCATATGTCCGAGCACCCCTGTCTACCTGTCTTTCCAATACCTCCAGGGATGATGACCCAAACACCTCCCTAGGCAGCCCATTCCAGTGCCTGAGAACCCTTTCAGTGAAGAAATTTTTCCTGACATCCAACCTGTACCTTCCTTGGCACAACTTAAGGCCATTTCCTCTTCTATCCCTAGCTACTTGGGAGAAAAGACACACACCCGCCTCACTACACCATTCTTTCAGGTAGTTGTAGACAGCGATAAGGTCTCCCCTCAGCCTCCTCTTCTCTAGGCTAAACAACCCCAGTTCCCTCAGTTACACCTCATAAGACTTGTTCTCCAGCCCCTTCACCAGCTTTGTTGCCCTTCTCTAGACACATTCCAGTGCCTCAATGTCCTTCTTGTAGTGAGGGGCCCACAACTGGGCACGGTATTCAAGGTGTGGCCTCACCAATACCGAGTACAGGGGAAGAATGACTTCTCTGGTCCTACTTGCCATGCTATTTCTGATACAAGCCAGGATGCTGTTGGCCTTTCTTGGCCACCTGTGCACGCTGCTGGCTCATATTCAGTGGGCTGTCAACCAGCACCTTCAGGTCCTTTTCTGCAAGCTGCAGGACCCCACACTTGGCCTTGTTGAACCTCATACAGCTGGTTGCAACCCATTGATCCAGCCTGTCCAGATGCCTCTGTAGAGCCTTCCTACCCTCAAGCAAATCAACACTTCCACCCAGCTTGGTGTCATCTGCAAATGTACTGAGGGTACACTCAATCCCTTCATCCAGATCATTTATAAAGATGTTAAACAGAACTGGCCCCAGCACTGGGCCCTTAGGAACACGACTTGTGACCAGCCTCCAGCTGGGTTTAACTCCATTTACCACCACTCTTTGGGCCTGGCCATCTACTCAATTACAATAAAAGTTGTATTTCCATTTCTTTGTAAATGTCTAAGTAGTTATGATGGGAAGCAGCTGTAGCATTTACCTTGTTGGTAACTGATTAACTATGTTTTGCTTCAAGGAGCTATGAAATTGTCTTTCTTCTCTGTGGTAGTTATTAGGTATTCTTCAGTGAGGAATGCATCATTTACTGAACCTTATTTTTTACTTCAGGCTGCACATTAAAATATGCAAAAATATTAAACAGATGTTATGCATAGAGGATTTTTTTTTCTGCCTTTAGACAGACTAGACATAACAGCAATCAAACAATCTTGAGTGTGATAGGTATAATGTGAGAAATTCTCAATTTTTTTCTCTCAAATAAACTCAAGGGAAGTTCATAGCTTATGTAACTTGTTTCTGGTACAGCTATTGGCCACTTCAATTTATTTGAAGAGCAGTCAAATAAAGTGTATGATCAAGATAAGTGCAATACATTGAACCTTGGATACATTTTCTAGGACAAATTATTTTTTGCTGTTCTTTATATCATAGTGTTTCAAATAACTAGTTTTTGTCTTTAACATCTTCAGATACCCATATATATTAAGTAAGTTACCATGGTTACAACTATGGACCAACAAACCTAGTGGTATAGAAAAACATGCACCTCTTCCTAAAATTCCTGAAAAAGTAATAAGATCAAAACAGGTCCATCATTTGTTCCAGGAGGCATCAAGGAACGTGTTAGGCATGCAAAACTCACAATTTTTGATAACTCAAAGAAAAGTGATTTCTGATAACTTATTTTTGGCTACCATGTTTCTTTTCTGGTGGCTGGTTGAATATCTAGCAATCAAATCAAATAAAATCAAATCAAATCATTCTTCCTTATTATATAATAAGGAAGCAATTTGATGAAACTATCACTCAGACTCCCGTAGCCTACAGTCTTTTGCTGATAAGTAACATGTTAAAGAAAGATTTCAAAAACTGTTGACACAAATTATGGAGAAAAATATCACAATTTCAGTATGTGAAGAAAAAAGGTGTTGTTTTGTTTTTTTTTTTCCTCTTGTAGGAACTGCTTATCTCTAGACATTTAGTACACTTTTAATTAAAGAGTAAGAATGTTTATCTCCTCAAATAAAACAATGACTGCAAAGGGATGTAACCATCATCATATCAGCTTTAATTATCTCAGTGCCTCACACTTATATTTTCCTTATATTTTAAATTTTTATATTTCACATCATTCTTGAGCTGTACACATCAACAGAAATGTTATACTTTTTTATACTGTACTGTTGCCGCCAGCCACATCAACTGTTTCTCTTTCTTCAGTGATAGGTATCTTTGAATTCCAAAATGAATGAAACATTTATGAAGTTTCTTTCTGGCCACTGGGATATTTGAAATAAATAGCTTCTGTTTAATTTTCAGTGATACATATTATTCTGGTGTCATGAATTTTATTAAAATTTTATTAAAAGCAAATGATCTCTGTATTCTTGGTAATAATAGATTAATTTTCCATGTTAATTTAATGCCCTACTTGGAAAAGAAAGTGATGATTTTGTATGCATTCTGGGTTGTTATTAATACTCACTGTCCTCTAAATGGTGCAATTGTGATTTTCTGTTTATCGATTTAAATACCTGCTAGGTGTCAAAATCAAATATTTCCTAAAAGCTTCTTCATTATTCTTCTTTAAAATCAAACTGCAAACTAACTTTTCCCAAACACTGTAAAAATTATTGTATGAAGTTGATCCTAGACTTTGCTTTGACTTAAATGGGATGTTGAAGGTAATTTTTAGATTGCATAATCATCATTTTACTTTAAAAATTAAAAGGATAAATTGTTAATTGGAAAAATAATCATGTTGTTTGATATTAATTTGATTTTCTGTTTTACTGGAATAGTTTCAACTTCCAAAGTAAATAGTTTAATCATGAAAACTCCCTGTATACGATTGTGAGCACATAAATTAAGCTAAACTAAACCAAACAAAACTAGAAATTTGAAGTCTGCCTTATCTGGTCTCTATCTTCACAGACCTTTATTTCTCTCTTTCAGGACATCATATTTGATTGAATGGGCCCATAAAACTAATTTAATTATCAATTATGATCAAGGAGTATAAAAATTCAATATATATATATTTTTGTGAGGATCTCGTTTGCTGTCTCTAAAATGTGTTATAATGAGTGTAAGAAATTATCTTGTTTGTGGGTCTATAGTTGCAGTATACAATATTGTTCTGTTGACAAATATTTGGACTGTGATGGTGGTTAGCCCAGGATATGGTTAATTTACCTAGGGAACACTGGATGGCCTGCTGGGGAGTGTTAAGAAGCTTAGTAGCCAATGACAAAAGTAGAAAATCTTATCTTAATAGCGTAGAAGAGAAACTTAAGAACAGAAGACAGTGAAAAAGGGAATTGTTCTATGCAAAACCTTCTTACTTCTCCAATTCTCACTCCCATTTTGTTGTTTTAGTTTAGTAAATTAAAACAAAAAAATAAATATCTAAACTATACTTTCTTTCTGGAAAATCATACCTAAAATTAGTAGGTCTTGGCCTGGAGTTCATTCTTCTTCACATGAGTGCAACAGAAACCAGTGGAACTCCACTTGGACGGCAGCAGCAATCATGGTACAGTAAATGATCGAACCGCAAATTACCAGCTGCTAAGACTTGTACCTTTTTATGCACTCAGATAAGTCTTGAGTGAGGAGGACACAGTTGTATAACCAGCTAAGATGACCATGCATCATTTCCTGAAAGATCTGTCCCTTGGAATGATAGTATATCTTGTGTTTTAAGGGCACAAATCTTATTTAATTCATTTGTCACAATAAGGGGAAACTTCAGTTGATCAAAACTTCACATAATACTAAGATTGTAACCGACTATTAATTCTTGCACTTTTTAAATAGGATTCAATAAAAAAGGGTTTTCTAATGAAAAATGCATGGTAAAACCTTTTTTTATTTTTTTTTTTTATTTTTTTTTTGATGTCTGGGACAAGGCCTGATAGCATATCTTAAAGAAAAAAAATAAAGATTTAGGCGATTTAGGCTTAATATTTTGCCAGTTAAAATGTGAAGTGTAAAGTCTAAATTACTGTATTTCATGTTTGCAACTTTAAAATAATGAAAGAAGATGGAAGAAACAAAAATTGGAGAAGATTACTGTAGAGAAGGGCTTCTAAGCTTTACTGGAAATGTTAAGTACGGAAGGCAGAATATGTCTTTGTTGTGCATTATCAAATAGATTCTTTTGTCATGGCCTAGAATTCTTTTATGAAGGCTACTCTACAGCTCTAAGGAAAGTACATTCCAGTCTCAGTAACTTCTAAATAGAGAAGAACTCTAGTTCTTACAGACATTAGCTGCTTATGGTGTGCTCCCAGCTACTGTAGAGATTAAGGTGAGCTTCAGAGATATGTGTGGAACAAAAAAAGGTAAGGACGGTTCTTTTGAGCTTAGGCAGAAGTCAATATGACTTTCAGAAGAGTATTGAAGAGAGACTCTTATTAAAAAAAGCCAGTGCTGGTATTTCTTTTAAAATCTTTACTAAGATGATGTTTTAATGAATGAAGAACAGACAGACGTAAAAACCTGGAAATGATTGAGAGAATAATGTGAGTAGTACTCACTCTTTTGGCACTTCAGAACTGAATGTGGCTTCTAATTGCTGAAACCTGTTTCGTTTTCCCAAGCCAACAGTTGTTTGAGATCAGATACTATGCTCTGATCTCAAGCACTAGTAGTATGAATCCTTAAGAACTTTTAATACTGAAAGTTGTTAAAATTCTTTTAAAATTTTGTAAAAAAATACTTCAAAAAGAAAGAAAGAACAAGAAGAAAAACTGTAAGCTAAAAGAACTGCAAATAGAATAATCCTGTATGTTCATGCTTTTGGCATCTAAAGCTAAATTTTAAAATTAAAAAAATAATCAACTCTCCCAGTAGCTTGTCTGTCATGATGTAGTTTGTATCACATTTAGTCTAAGGCTGAATTAATGTTAAGTTGCTCAAGTTATAGCCATAACTATCATGAGCATAATAATTATAATGATATAATGGAACTGCATAAAGTTATGTACAAATTTATATGCATAAAGTTATATATAAATTTATCCGCATAAAGTTATATATAAATTTATCCAAGAAGAACAAAATATTTCATGAAAAGTGGAGCAATAATTCTCTGTCAATCAGCAAAGATATCAATACCTACAGCTGCACCTACTGTATTTTATGTGGATGAAGTTTCTCGGTTACTGTCGTTATATTGTCAGATAGAAGACATCAAGCAAAAGGAGATTATTGTATAAGTGTTTTTAACAGTATTTCTAATAATGAAATAAAACTAGGGGTTTTTTACTTTAGAAAAGATGAAGATACAAAAAAGTGGCTTCTACAGAACAAAAAAGTATATCACAGTAACATATGTAATCTTGTTAAGTAAATAATATATTTACAGTTAGTAAGTATTTAATTCTTATTTTTGTCTCTAGCTCAACTGGTGCATCCTAGTAGGATTTTTGTTCTTTTTTCTAGTTGTCAGCCATGGTTAACTCTTTTTCTGAGGTGAGGGGGAAGAAGAAGATTATTTGAAATTCATTTCTATATGGCCCTTTATACTTCAAATTGTGGACATATAGAGATGTATCTGATGTTTACCACCTCCCTAATAAGTGGAAAATGAGAGTAGCATTTGATATCAGCTCAGTGTATAGCTCTAATATTGCATAATGTATACTAAAAATATAATTATAGTTATGATTAACTTGATTTTTAAAGTGTGTAAAAAAAATTTTCAACCACTTTCCTTCAATAACAGCAATATAATTTCATCAACTGTCCTGGTTTTTCTCTGCAACAGAGTTGGGTTTCTTTTTAGTAGCTAGAATAGTACTGTGTTTAGCTTTCAGCCTGGGATTTGTTATGAGAAACACTGATAACATACCAGTATTTTCAATTTTTGTCACTGGAAGTGAAGGACTTTGTGTTTTGTTAGTCTACATATGCAAGATTTAAGGCGGGGAAGAATATTTAAACTAATAAGCTAAATTGTCATTTGGGTATGCCAGTGGGATATTCCATATCATACCATGTCATGTCTAGTATATTAGTGAGGGTCTCTTCTTCTTTTGTCTCTCTCTGACTTTTGCTTGGGCTCTTGTTCTTCCAGGATTGCGGTTTCAGTTCAGGATTGTCGCTCCTCTGGGATCGTTGTCTGGGGATGGGCCGGGCTTGGTTGGCGGGTGGTGAGCAGTTGCACTGTGTATCACTCATTGGCATATTTTGTTACTGTTATCATTATGACTACTATTTTATTCTTAGTATTATTTTAAGTTTTCTTTTATTTCTATTATTAAATTGTTCTTATCTCAACCTAAGAATCTCCTTAGCCTTGCCCCAATTCTTTCCCCTATCCCCTGGGGGTTAGGGAGAAGTGGGTGAATGGCTGTGTTGGCTGCTAGCCAAGGGCTAGCCCAGTGAAACTATCACAATCAACCTTTGATAAATTAAAATTATATGATATGATAAGATATGATATAATCCTACCAGACAGTAGATAAATGATAGTTACTTCTATAATCCCAGTTAAATTTGGGTTTTTTTGTTTGTTGTTTTTTTTTTTTTTTTTTTTTATTTGCATGGCTTTTTAAACATAAAAAAAGTATTAGCTTTAGCATTAGCTTCCTCTGGAAGCTTCCTCAGTTTGTCATACCTTGAATTTCTAGCATCAACTCCTCACCTTGCCCTAAAATTCTGATTGATCTTACTTATAGTGTTGCTTTTTATCATACAAAAAAATAACAAGCTTTCACTCTGTGTATATTTTGAGCCATAACAGCTTCTTGTGCTCTAGCAATAAGTGACAACTTTCAGCAATATATGTATGTAACATTTTAATACATATTTTTACTTCTGTGACCAGGAAAGATCAATTAAAATAAGGGAATAGGAAAAATGCTGGATTTACATAAAATTTAAGTAATAGCATTGGCTAGGTTCAGCTTGTGTAACTTCAAGAATAGTAGTCTGAGACCAGAATTTTTTTTACAAGGCTCTCAACCATAGATTTAAATTGTGTTTGAAAGAAAGACTATGCATTAGAGCACAATGACATTAGAGCCGCCAAGATGATTAAGGGAGTGGAGCATCTCCCTTATGAGGAAAGGCTGTGGGAGCTGGGTCTCTTTAGCTTGGAGAAGACTGAGGAGTGCCTTCATTAATGTCTATAAATATATAAAGGGTGAGTGCCACAAGGATGGAGCCAGACTCTTCTTGGTGAAAACAAAGATAGGACAAGGGGCAATGGGCGCAAGCTGGAGCACAGGAGGTTCCACTTAAACTTGAGAAGGAACTTATTTGCTCTGAGGATGACAGAGCACTGGAACAGGCTGCCCATGGAGGCTTTGGAGTCTCCTTCTCTGTAGACATTCAAAATCCTCCTGGACGCCTTCCTGTGTAATCTCATCTAGGTGTTCCTGCTCTGGCAGGGGGATTGGTCTAGATGATCCTATAAGGTCCCTTCCAATCCCTAACATTCTGTGATTCTGTGATTCATTAGGTTGAAGGCCTTTGGCATTTGTTTTCACAGGCAGAAGGAAACAAATCCAGGCTATGTGAATAACTTGGAAGAGAAGAGTAATCTTTATAACAGTGTCTCTTTTTACCTCTGTCCCACATAAAGTCTTTCTCTTCAACTTCTTACATTCTTTTCCTGAAGCAGGAAAAAAACACATTCAAAAATCTCATCAGGCTGACAATGTGAAATAGTATCTGAACAAACAAACAGCAAAAACACAAAAGAAAAATCATTGGGTGGCAGCAGCCTGACAGAATGACAATACATTGTCTAAGGAATTAATGCACATTGGAAGCTATAAAGGGACAAAAATCTTTGTTTAATGGTAAAGAAAGGCTGAATTTTCTGCAAATACTTTTTATTTCTGCATTACCCAAATTTCCTCTTATACTCTTAATAAAATGTTCTTCTGATAGAACTTTATAAATTGAACCAGATGAAGCTTCCATTGCCCTGCAGGAGAGTTTCCTTATGTAGAAATGTGGAAGTAGAAATCCTAGATGTTATCAGGCTGGTTCTTAGAAAAATATTAGCTATTCAACTTGAATCATATATATCAAAACTTGCAAATAATTAGAACACAAGATAAATGGAAATCTGATCAGATGTAGAGGTCTTTATTTTTTACTCTGTATAATTAGGAATACTATAGCACAAGTCATCTCAGTCTAAGTTAGATTTCTAAAATAAGACAAAAGAATCCCACTGTCTGAGTGATAACTTTGTGTTATTGTTTCTAAAGAGAATCTAGACAACTTAGCTATAAACCTATATACTGTACAAGTGTTAAGTAACATGGCAGATCCATTTGCTGATGCAGTGTTTTCAAAACAGAAATCAAATTTCGAAGTGATATATCATCAGCACCTTATATTACACCACCAGCTTTCCACAGAATGAATATTATTTTTAAAAATATAAAAAATACAGAAGTTAATATTGTGTTGATTATCCTAAGTGAATGCTTGCAAGAGACTCAGAGCTTAGATGTTATATGTAGTCGATAATATGTGCTGCAGATATTTTTTTCTGACTAATTACCTGCTACCATTTTTATAAGTTCTGGGGGAAAAAAAATAAAAATAAAATAAAATGCAATATCCTGAAAGTTTGGAAGGTTATCTAGAAACTAAATATTTTGTTAATTATACAGTTTTCTTTATGAAAGAAGTCACCTTTGAGGATGAATTTGCTCAAAGATGAAAAGCTGTATATTTCACATACATTCTTGTTGCCTGCTGGTGGAGTGCCAGGGAATCTGTTTTGGTCTTGTCTCAGCCAGCCCATTTTAATCACTATAAAAATCATTCAAAGGATCAGCCAATGAATAGCTGACACAGGGCAAGTGCCTTGAAACAGATATAGAAAGTTCCAGCTAATACACTACAAATAATTTGGTTTCATCTTTCTTGGGTTGCTGGTAAATGACAAAGTAATATTTATGATTATCGGGCTTTCAAGTAAATCAGAAAAGGTTGGGGGCTTTTTGTTTGTTTTGGGTTTTTTTAATGTCAAACCACTAAATATAAAATGTTTCATTGCTTTTATAAGAAACCATACCTCTTGAAGTACTTACCATAAAATGTTTCCTTACAGTCATAGGAGGTAGATCTTAATTAACCTTTCCTGTAACCTTGCGTTGTAGTTAATTAAACCTGTACAAACCACACCAGTTAATTCTGAATTCTAAACTTACCGTGATTAAAATGGTGAAGATAAACTCCTTCTGGAGCTTTCAACTGACCTTGTAATTTAACATTGTATAGATTTTATTAAGAATACAAATTTTTGAAGAAACAATGCCTTCATACTACAGACTTTTCTAAGTGTATTCAGGCAGACATTATCTCTAGAGCAATTTGACGGCAGCTACCTCTTCCTTTCTGTGACAGGTACCCCGGAAAAAAATAGTAATCATACAATTATAGGTACATTTGCATACACACACGGAGACAAGCCTATAAGTATGGGCATATATACAAGTTTGGCATACAGATATAGGAATAGTCTTTAGACAGTTTCCTAGATGGGAATACAAATTCTAATGAACACTTATACCATTATTATTAGACGTAAAATGCAGCATTTAAATATTTATACTGAACAAGCAAAGCATGCCAAAAAACTGTATTTGAGACTATGTGAACAAGAACATGTATCAACTCGAGAACCACTGAGATCAGATTCCCCTGCAAATCAGGAACTAAAATATGTTGATATTTAATCAACTGCTAAGTGTTTGTGTCTTCTTTACCATCATGATCTAACTGTGATATCACCAGGGAATTTGGAACTCACTCAATTAACCTTCCTATGTCCCTAAATGCTCATATTCCTCTACTTGTTCTTCCTCTACTCTATTATTCAAAAATGGCAAATACCTAGTCTGTAGTGTTTTTAGAAAGAGATTTGTGTATGTGAGAACAGTGTTCACTCCTGAGTAGCTCTTCATCTTCATCAGGAAAAAGTCATCAAGTCGTATGAAAGTCTAGCAACAAGAGAGCTATAACGGGTACATCCTAATTTATTTTATTTAAATTAAACATTTAGAATGTACACTATCATTTATTTGTAATTCGACAAAGAATATAATTTTTTTTTTTTAGTCTTCCTATGGATATCTTCCCACTGTAAAGCTTAAATCAGAATATCTTACAAGAGATATTCATTGTTCTGTGACATAAATCATCAGCAGTTTCTATGTGTTCATATAAGGTTGATCTGGCTTGGTCACCTAAATGGAAGTATTCAGACCTGAGAATTTAACTAAAAACTGCATGACAATATCAGCATCAATTCTATATTTAATTCAATAAAGAGTCTGTATAAAATGGTCAGAGTTGCATTTACAGCAGAGGAATTATAGACACACAGAATTAAGCCTGGATAAAATTAGGATTGTGTTAGGTTCTGTTTCCATGGAAAATGACTGAATTTATCTCCAGATCAAAGTGCTTTCAGTAAAAATATTACCATGATCAACCAAAGCTCTCAAAATACATAAATAAATATTTTTAAAATATAAATTTATTTTTAACCAGTTTAAATTCAAATTTATATTTTATTTCTAACTCTATTAGATGCCTATACTATGGGTTTTTTTTCCCATTTTGATCAGAATGCTTTATGTCACCTCATGGCACTAGGCAATCTTCTTTTATTTGCTGTCAATCAGATACACCCCACCTCCCCACACCCTTCCCCCCAAAAAAACAACAAAAAACCTCAAACAAACAACAAAAAAGGGACTTCTTCCCTATCCAGTGCCTCATGAGTCTTTGAACAGTAGCCACACAAAAACTCATATGTTGTGAATTTATGCATATATTACATCTATACTGGTACTCTGAGCTAAAGTAAGCACCAGTGACAAATTGCCTCCCTAACAATATCATGCAGATTGCTCATAGTGATAATTTTATTAAGAAATAAAGTGTTTTATACTAGTGGTAGCTAAACAAAAACCTTGGTGTATTTTAGAAATATGTATCATCCACAATAAAAGCTTGTAGTGTTACAGATCAGTCATTACTAGTCCAGCCTAGAGTGGAACAGATTATTTACAATCTACAGTATAAGAGAAGCTCTTCTAAAATACTTTTTCAGCCTTATCAATGAGAAGGACTCCATTTCATGAGAACTCAGCAAAATTCAGGTCTATCCTTTGCACAGTGTAAAAGGTTCAGCTAAAGTTTGCCTCAAAATCTGCAGACTGCAGTATTCACTGCATGCTGGGGCAAAACTTTATTAATGAGCAAAAATTTTCTCAATCAATATTAGGAAATAGTAAGTGTAGACTATATTATGATTGTTATTCAGACTTTCATAGAAGAATGCACTAAAAAAAAGATACAGCAAGTCTCTGAAACATTTTCTTATATCCTAAAATATCTACATGGAAGTATATGGTAGGAAAAAAAAAAAAAACAAAAAAAAACAGAAGTGTATTGTCAGATTTTTATCTAGTAGAATGGAATTCTACATCCATAAATTTCTGTCATATATACTGGAGTTTGCATGCAACTGTTTCATTTCTCTGCTACTGTCCTGTAAAATAATTGTGTAGTCTCTTACACTGTATTTATATCTACCTGCTGGACATGCTGCAGTGAACTGGAGCAACTGGAAACTTGGGTAGCCCATGTTGGTCACCTGGAAATACAGTGAGTATTCCACACACAAGAAATCTCACTACAAATTCACATTGTTATCACAGAATCACAGAATCACAGAATCACAGAATCACTGAATGGTAGGGGTTGGAAGAGAATTCTGGAGATCACCTAGTCCAACCCCCCTGCCAAAGCAGGTTCACCTAGAGCAAGTTGCACAGGTTCACATCCAGCTGGGTTTTGAATATCTCCAGAGAAGGAGAGTAAGTATATTTTGAAGTAGTTGGAGACTTCCACAGCAGTTTTAGTTGTGTTTTACTCTTCTGAAAATTCAGGATCTCTGAGGTGCAGGGGTAGTTTGAAATGTCTGATTGTCTCTCTTGGATCCTCCAGAAAGTGTACACAGTTACTTTTCACGAAATAAAGAAACTCTGGCTAAATCTACATCTTATTTTTATTTTAGTATCCAGGCCACATGTGAGGTCAAATTAATCCCATCAAGTGTCTGTCTTTTTTATCTTCTGAAGGACAAGCAGATCGCGACTGGAAATTATGGGGCAAAAGCATGTGAACTGTGCACAAGAGGACATTATTCTCCTGGTTATGAGGATGGGTCTTGGCTTTGTCATATCTCTGTCTATGGTGTGTGGCAATAGGCAAATAAGGAAGATGAATCTCTTTCCTAGGAATATCTCTATGTTTCCTGCTGCAAAGTCAGAGATTCGAAAGCAGGCTGCCTTCATGGATATAGTGAACATATGGATAAGGGTTACAGAATCACAGAATGGTAGAGGTTGGAAGGGACCTGTGGAGATCATCTAGTGCCAAAGAAGGTTCACCTAGAGCAAGTTAAACAGGTCTGCATGCAGCTGGGCTTTTAATATCTCCAGAGAAGGAGACTCCACAACCTCTCTGGGCAGCCTGTTCCAGTGCTCTGCCACCCTCACAGTGAAGAAGTTTTTCCTCATGTTTAAGTGGAACCTCCTGTGTTCCAGCTTACACCCATTGCCCCTTGTCCTATCACTGGCTACCACTGTAGAGTCAAGAGTAGAAGGTAGAGTCTGGCCTCATCCTCTTGACACCTGCCCTTTAGATATTTATAAACACTGATAAGATCTCCTCTCAGTCTTCTCTTCACTAGGCTAAACAGACCCAGCTCTCTCAGTCTTTCCTCGTATGAAAGACGCTCTGGAGAAGCCAGAACTGGACACACTCCAGATGCGGCCTCACCAGGACAGAGTAGGGGGGTAGGATCATCTCCCTGGACCTGCTGGTCACACTCTTCTTAATGCACTCCAAGATACCATTGGCCTTCTTGGCCACAAGGGCACATTGTTTGCTCATGGTCAACTTGATCAGCACTCCCAGCTCCTTCTCTGCAGAGCTGCTTTCCAGCAGGTGTGATAGTTTCACTGAGCTAGCCCTTGGCTAGCAGCCAACACAGCCATTCACCCACTTCCCCCCTACCCCCAGGGGATAAGGGAAAGGATTGGGGGTCAAGGATAAGGATGCTTGTAGGTTGAGATAAGAACAGTTTAATAATAGAGAAAAACCTGAAAATAATATTAATATTAAAATACTAGTGATAATGATAACAGTAACAAAATATGCAAACGAGTGACACCCAATGTTATAGCTCACCCCACTCCTGACCGAGCCCGGCCTGTTCCCAGATAATGATCCCGGAGGAGCGACAATCCAGAACCGAAACCGCAATCCTGGAAGAACGAGAGCCCAAGTGAAAAGCCAGAGAGAGACGAAAGAGGAAGAGACCCTCACTAATATACTGGGCATGATGTGATATGATATGGAATACCCTGTTGGAAAAGACCGCGGGAGACGAGTCTCATGCTATCATGGTCAACAGGTCTCGTTTATTAGACATAATAGTATCATATTTATACAGTCGCTAATGAGCTCATACATATTACAAAACTTAGCTCCTTATTGGCTTATGATTACATATTGTGAAGTGTGACCCCTTATTGGTTAGTGATTAGAAGCCACCTGTGCCCAACTTTCTCATGGCATACTTATTTTATGCTTGCAACTACAAGGACCCTTGAACAAAGACGTATTTACTTCTACAAACAAAGGCATTCTATCCTTGCTAATTGTTAGCTACAATGTTTCTTCTGCATCCTGCATCCGAACACAGATATTCTAATCTTTCTCATGCTTCAGCTAACTAACTGGTTGTTCTCATGACCGTTGTCTCGTAGCCAAGTTTAATATTCTCCACAATACCCCATTGGCATATCTAACTGTCAATTAAGTGCATTAATTTAAATATTTTTCTTCCCCCTTAAATCTTGTGCCTGTGGACTAACAGAACACAAAGTCCTTCACCTCCAGTGACAAAAATGTAAACGCTGGTATGTTATCAGTGTCTCTCTCACAAGGAGCACCAGGCTGGAAGCAAAACGCAGCACAATTCTAGCTACTAAAATAGAAACCCAGCTCTATTTTAGTTAAAAACCAGGACAGCAGGTCAACCTCCAACCTGTACTGGTGCCTGAGGTTATTCCTCCCCAGGTGCAGGACCTTACACTTGCCTTTATGGAACTTCATCAGGTTCCACTTTGCCCAACTCTCCAGCCTATCCAGATTTCACTGAATGGCAGCACAGCCTTCCAGTGTATCAGCCATTCCTCCCAGTTTAGTGTCATCAGCAAACTTGTCCCTTCATCCAAGTCTCTGATGAATATATTGAATAGGACTGGACCAAGTACTGACCCTTGGGAAACACCATTGACCACAGGCCTCCAACTAGACTCTGCACCACTGATTAAAACCCTCTGAGCTTTGCCATTGAGACAGTTCTTCACCCACCTCACTGTTCCCTCATCTAATCGACACTTCCTAAGCTTACCTGTGAGGATGCTATGGGAGAGTGTCCAAAGCATTGCTGAAGTCAAGGTTGATAACAACCACTGCTCTCCCCTCATCCACCCAGTCAGTCATACCATCATAGAAGGCTATCAGATTGGTCAAGCCTGATTTCCCCTTAGTGAATCCATGCTGACTCTTTCCGATAACCTTCTTTTCCTCTACATGCTTAGAGATGGCCCCCAGAATGAACTGTTCCATCACCTTTCTTTACAGACTTCTGTTTTAATTACTAGGCTTCCCTCATGGGTTGGTGAATGAAATATATTTGGTTTATTTTATGCTGTTAATTCTTGAATCTTTATGGTGTGATAGTATGGGAAATTTTGATGCAGGATGAAAGATAAAATAGGAGTCGTCAAAAGTTTAAATTGTAGAATTCAACAGTACCTCAAATGTCTTTGATACCTGACCCATTCTCTTGAGGTTTAAACATGTTAGGCTTGGCTGTGTGCTGTCCAGAAAGAATGTTTTATTGACCAGTTAGGAAAGCCAGCAATGAGATTACAAGAGAGGTATGAAGCATTGTGTGGACAATAGTAAGTATAATCTCCAATTCTCCTGAGCTGCTGAACAGTAGTGACAAAAAGAAAAAAACAAAAACCAACAAACCAAACCAAAACAAAAAAGACAGAAAATATATCAGGCAAGAGGAAATAGCATTGCTCCAGCAATCAGCCATTAGAGCAAAGCAAGACAAGTCTCTTGGAAACAAATCAAAGCCGATGTGAAAAAATGAATAACAAACACATAGAATAAAACATTCATAAGTTTTTTTGAACACGTTAGGGAGCCCTGTGAGGTTTATAATTCACTGCAGTGAGGGTAGAATTAAAACTAGGGACAAGCTTTTAGATGTACTGAGACATTTCATTTGTTAACTGCCAGAATTCAAGCACCATACTAATATTCAACTTAACTGCTGTCTTTTCCTGCCTGAGTTGCCTTTAGCAACTTAAAGGCAGCATCTCTCTTGCTTTAGACATCTGACATTGGTAGAAGATTATCAGAACAGCTACCAAAAATGTTGTCTAGGTTTCTTTTACAGTGTTTTCCTGAAAAAGAAAGGCAATTGTTAGGAGTCTGAAGAATAATCAAGACATAGTAACAGAACATCCTGGACACACAGCTAAGTCTGAACTTTTTCTTGTCCGAAACCTATACAATTGACTAAGGGCCACACATTAGGCGTCTCCGTCCTTGAGATCTTTCTCAAAAGATGGGCAGACAGTACAGTGCAGCTGAGTTTTTTCAAAATTATTATGTTTTGTCCTTTGGAATAGCAGCTACAACAGCTACATAGTTCACATCTTTCAGCAGATATCCTGGCTGGGGGGGAAAGAAACAGCTCACTCTGACTTGTGGTACCATTATGCCACGGGACAGGTAGCAAATCAAAATGAATAAGCCAAGATGGCATATAAAAAAGCAGGAACACTACTCTGTAGCTTAGTGGTTAGGATTTATATTAAGCGTGTTCCTCTCTTGCAACTTCTACAGCAAAGTTACTTGTGCTGGGTGCAGGTGCTGTCAGCTGAGGGTTGCAGGAGTGGCCTTTGTGAAACTGACAGGGCTGGCCTCTGTGAGAAACTGCCAAGACTGCCCCATGCTGAACATAGCTAGTTCTAGTCATCTCCAGTGGACCTACTGCGGGGCACAGCTGAGCCCCTCAGCCAAGATGATGATGGTAGATCAGGGAAAACATGCTCAAGAAAGGGTAGAAGACACTTGAAAAAGGAGGTAGGGCGGGCCGGGGAGGGGGCAGGGGTGCGGGAAGTGACAAACAACAGAGGGAACACTAAGTTCAGAGAAGGAAGAGGAGGAGGTCTTCCATATCTCTGGAGCATATATCCCCCACAGCCCGTGGAGGACCACACGCTGGAGCACTGGAAAAGTGTGACAGGAGAGGAGGGGCAGAGATAAACCACTGTGTACTGGCCAGTCCTGCTACTCCATCTTTTGTGGTACCAATTCCAAAGTATAGTATTCCTTTATCCATTGACAATGGCTAACATTCATAACAACTTGAAATGTATGAAAAGGAGATTTTTCTTATGATTCATGTTAAACCTGAAGCTAACAAATATCTTATGAAGAGTCAACACAGTTCTTAGATTTAATGTAACTCCCCCAGAGCCCTGTGTTGGAAAACCATGACTGGGGGGATTGTAAACTCAGTCAACCCTGAATTGTTTCAGACTTGCTGATTCAGCTGGATGCATATGAACCTATGAGGACTGATGGGATTCATCCCAGGAAACTGAAAGAGCTGGCTGATGTCATCTCAGGACCTCTCTCCATTATTTTTCAACGGTCCTGGGAGTCTGGAGAGGTCCAAGTCGACTGGAAGCTGGCAAATGTTGTCCCAATTTTCAAGAAGAGTAAGAAGGAAGACCCTGGTAATTACAGGCCTATAATTCTCACTTCGGTGCCTGGTAAAATTATGGAGAACGTTGTTCTGGGAGTTACTGAAAAACACTTGAGAGACAACGCAGTCATCAGTCATGGCCAGCATAGGTTCACGAAAGGGAAGTCCTGTTTAACCAGCTTAATTTCCTTTTATGACAAGATCACCCATCTACTTGTCCAAGTGAAGCCAATAGAAATCTTGGGTTGTTGTTGGGTTTTGTTTTTTTGGTTGTTTTTTATATTTTTAAAAAAATTTAATTTAATTTAATTTTATTTTATTTTAGCAAAGCTTTTGATGTCTCTCACAGTATCCTTCTGGATAAACTGTCCAGCACACAGCTAGACAAGTCTGTAATAAGTTGATTGACCTGACCCATCAGCAACTGGCTGATTGATCAGGCTCAAAGAGATATAGCAAATGGGGTTACTTTAGGCTGGGGGCCAGTCACCAGTGGGATTCCTCAGGACTCAATTTTGGGGCCAGTGCTCTTCAATGTTTTTATAAATGATCTGGATACACGAACTGAAGGTGCATTAAGTAAGCTTGACAATGATACTAAACAAGGAGGAGCTGTGGACTCCCTTGAAGGTAGAGAGGCTTTAAAGCAAGATCTGGATAGACAGGAGAGCTCGGAAGTTACCAACAGTATGAAATTTTAAAAGAACAAGAGCCAGATTCTCCACCAGGGATGGAGCAATCCTGGTTATACTTACAGATTGGGAGGTGAGAGGCTGGAGAGCAGCCCCATGGAAAGAGATCTGGGGATTTGGGTTGATGGCAAGTTGCATATGAGTCAACAGTGTGCTCTTACAGCCAAAAGGGCTGTGTCCTAGGGTGCATCAAGCACAGCATAAATAGCCAGTCAAGGGAGGTGATTCTCCCACTGTACACTGCACTAGTGTAACTCTACTTCAAGTACTGTGTGCAGTTTGGGATATCTCAATATAAGAAGGACATCAGATTATTATAGTGTGTCCAGAGAATGGTGAACGAGACGGTGAAAGACCTGGAGGGCAAAACTTTGGGGGAGCAGCTGAGGCCACTTTGTTCATCTTGGAGAAGAGAAGGTTGAGAGATGACCTCATTGCAGTCTACACCTTTCTCAAGGGGAGCAGAGAGGGACATGCTGATCTCTGTCTAGTGACTAGCGATAGGACACAAGGAAACTGAATGAAGCTGCATCAGAGGAAGTTCAGACTGGACACTGGGAAAAGGTTCTTCACTGAGAGAGTGACTGGTCACTAGAACAGGCTCCCAAGGAAGTGGTCATGTCACCAAGCCTGTCAGAATTCAAGGAGCGTCTAAACGAAACACTTAGTCATATGATTTAGTTTTAGGCAGTCCTGTGAGGAGCAGGGAGTTGGACTCAGTAATTCTTCTGAGTCCCTTCCAACTTGAGATTTTCTATTATTCCATGATTCTACAACAGTTTTTGTCTGTAACACCTAAAATGCCAAGGCTTGCAGACACTACATAGGTATTGTTCAGCTCTTATTCCTACTCATTTTGAAAGGAATTTGCCCTATGTCTTGGTGAGGATGCGGAGAAGTTCACTAACAGTATCCAATATGTATGCTTTTTTACATGGCAGAAAAACAAATATACGTTTTAATATATATATTTCAATATTATTATCTGCTTTACTAAAGATATTGTCTGTCAGTTTATCCAATTCATTAACAGACTGCCGCAAGGAGATATTGGATTTAACTGTTACTTTTCCTCACTTTCATATTACTTTAATTTAATGCTTAGCAATTTTAAAATATTTAGTTGAAAATAAATATTTACAAAACGAATGAGGCGATTTCAGACATGAACAAACAATTTGTTTCTTTATAGAGCTAATGTTGATTTGCAATGACAGCAATTACATTATTCTTCCCCATATCCAAAAAAACTAGTAAACATCTCATTTTTATTCACCATCAATAAGTTTGTCAGTTAGTCAATATTTTTTTCTAAAATATTTAAGAATTTATCAAAACAAACATGTTTGACATTTGGAATTTAGTAAGTAATAGGAATGTCATGTGTTGATTAATATACTCCACACAAAAATAAATTAGTTATGCTGTTGAGCAACATGGTCCTTTATAGCAGTGTGCTGTCAGAGCAAATACTCACAGTTACTTGTTTAAGGAGCACATTGTTGTAAATTGTATTAATTTCAGCTCTTTTATTTCACACTTGGAGTAGAAGTATGAAGAGCTAGTGACTATGGGAAACAGCTGTGGCATGCATAAATAGATTAGTATCTCAATAAGTACAAAGTGTAAATTTGAGAGGAATTGCTAATACATGCTAGAGGTTTCTAAACTAGATACTCTCTCTGAGGGGGAGAAATATTCAAAATGTCCTTGCATATATCATATCCTAATGAATATTCAGTATACCCCAATGGTCTAAAGAGTGAACAAAGTGTCTCAGTTGTGTTGTAAAGAGAAAATTAAATAGTCCAGGCAGAATTACTTCCTATGACTTGATTTTATGTTGTCTTTTGATTTAGCCACCACAGCTAAGTTTTGAAAAGGTTATCTTATATTAAAGGTATCTTACATATAAACAAATGTATCTATACATGTTATGGTTTTTAAAAAGCTATCTATTTATGCAGGCAAATTGTAACATATAGGATTCCCAAGAGGGAATTAAAAATAAAATTTTAAAAAAGACAAAAATCAAACCATGAAAAGCATGAAGGTTTTATTTGCATACAGATCTCAATACATGGCATGTTCAGGCAAAGATATGGAGGGGGAGCCAGATAAGCTATGCACTAAACTAGTGTACAGCTTTGCCTAAGATCATATTAAGATAAAACTAAGATGGCTTTACAGCTCATGGTTTTAAGTTTGCTCTCAGCTGTCTAGTTCAGTTCTCTACTGGTAGAGAATCTTTATATCTTCTTGTCCTGGTTTCACTGGGATAGAATCCTAGAATTAATTCCCTGTCAGAAAAGCTGCATTTTTAAGAATACTGCAGCATCCAATTTGGTGAGAACAAAGTTGATAAGACAGTTTTTTTTTTAGTTTGTGGCCAGCCATCATAGGCAGGTTTCCATAGTAATCAAGCTCCTTACCAGTTTAGAGTTAGACAGGTGTTAAGGCTAGGAGGAACAAAAGCCAGGGCAGCTGACTCAAGCTGGCTAATGGAAGTATTCCATACCATAAACGTCAGCATATCTGACTTGATATACTAAGGCCCCTGTAAAGAACTTCTACATTTAAAAACACCATGTCTCTTAAAAGATATACAGTCTCTTTCTATAAGTAATCAATGGACAAGTGGAACAGTATGGACTACTTCTAGATCCTATTTTTCCTACTTTTATATGTAAGTTGAACTTTCTGAAGGAAGCTGTGTCTGTCTACAAGTTCTATCATAACTTGTGTATACAGACCAGAATAAGAAAATGTAAAAGTTCCTTGAAAATCTTAGGCACGTTAGGGCTGACATTTCTTATGTGTAGCATTTTTTTGTTTGTTTATTTATGGTGTTTTTAACCTGAAAGGGACAGAAATAATACAGTATGACTCTGGTACCTAACCAAAAAAACAAACCCAAATACTCATTTGGAAAAATCAATGTTAACAGTCCTCAGCAATTAAAAATGGGCTTATATTGTGTTAATAACTTAATTCTCAGAGACTAATTTGTTCAGTTGTAATGTAGATGATCTTTGGTAATACTGTCCTTAGGCTCATTTTTGAAAACTATATGCAAGGGAAATATATGAAATGGAAGTGAGTACTGCATTCCTAATCTAGTCAGGCTCTCAAATTGTGTCATTCTTTCTTCTTCTCTTTCATATTGCCTTTTCTTTAGGCATCTATTTCACTCTGTGGACTTTCTTTCACCTTTTTTTTTGATCAGATGTAACAATGAGAAACTGCTCTCTGCTATTCAGAAAGGACTAGTATTTGGATACTGGTAGGAAGAAAGTTCTAATGAATGGTTGCCGAGAGTTTCTATCCTATTTGCAGAAGGTTAAAAAATTGTCATGTCAGCCTGCTAGAAGCTTTGTAGTTTACCAGATATGTTTCTTCAGCATCTGTTATGATGACATATCAATATCTTTAATGTTAATGTTTTCTCAAAAGAAGGTAAATAATGCAGTTTCCCTTGCAGACATGAGGAAACTATGACAGAGTGGCTTCCAGGGATAAGTTTAGAGTTGGAGTTAATTTCTCTTCAAGGGAAATTTATCACTAAATTCTGGTAATTCTTGCAATTCAAAATAGAAGTACGGTATTTAATTTTCAAATCTGAATATTTTTTGTAGAATGACATTCTGGGTAGAACTCTCAGCAGTGCTGTGTGATGGCGTCAAGATAATTTGCTCCATAACCTTCCCCAACACTGAGGTCAGACTGACAGGCCTGCAGTTCTCGAGATCCTCTTTACAGTGCTTCTTGTAGATGGGTGTCACATTTGCTAACCTCCAGTCCACTGGGACCTCTCTGGTTAGCAAGGACTGCTGATAAATTATGGAAAGGATCTTGGTGAGCACTTCTGCCAGCTCCCTCAGTAGCCTTGGTGGATCCCATCTAGCCCCATGGGCTTGTGTGTATCTAAATGGTGTAGCAGGTCACCATTAAGAAGGCATTAAGTATCTCAGCCTTCTCATCCTTTCTTACTATATTTTCCCTTGCATCCACTAAAAGATGGAGATTCTCCTTAGCCCTGCTTTTGTTGCTAATGTATCTTCAGAAACATTTTCTATTGTCTTTTATGGAAATAGCCAAATTAAGTTCTAGTTGGGTTTTCGGGAGGGGAGGGGAGGGGAGGGGAGGGGAGGGGAGGGGAGGGGAGGGGAGGGGAGAGGGGAGGAGGGGAGGGGAGAGGAGAGGGGGGGAGAGGAGAGGAGAGGAGAGGGGAGGAGAGGAGAGGAGAGGAGAGGAGAGGAGAGGAGAGGAGAGGAGAGGAGAGGAGAGGAGAGGAGAGGAGAGGAGAGGAGAGGAGAGGAGAGGAGAGGAGAGGAGAGGAGAGGAGAGGAGAGGAGAGGAGAGGTGATCTGTGATGGGGTTTTAACACCTGTGACAGCACAGAGGATGAGTAAAAATGGGGCTGTCACCAGGGGCACCAGCAGGTAGGGCTGCCAGCAGTGAGTGTAAGTGCACAGGCAAAGGGGAGGCTGAGCTGGACAAGGGCCAGGGCAGAAATACCAGCTCCTGGGAGAATTTTCATCCTGGAGTGAGGTTCCAGCTGCTCAAGGGAGCACCTTGGACAGGGTGCTACTCAGTTCCTTCAGCCCCTCTCCTGCCCCAAGGTCTCACCCAAGTTTTTGACACCCAATGTGGGGCTCAAACCCCAAACCCTGAGATTAAGAGTACAGAGGAGGGGCCAGGTCTCACAAAGCTGAGTCAGAGGGTTCTGAGTTTGATCCCCACCACCTTCTCTCCAAAGACTGTGGTGGTTTGACTCACAGTGGGACCATGCAGTCCTGCATTCAGTCCTGCAACCCAGTGAAATGGGATGGGAGACACAACAAAGGGGGAACGAGATTAGGAATGAAGAACAGGGATGGCTCACTCACCAGTTATGGTCGTGGACATAACAGACTAAACTTGGGGAAGAAAAATCAATTTAATTAATTGCAAATCATCTAAGTAGACACAAAACCCACATCTTATGAAACCTTTCCCCCACCCCTCCCTTCTTCCTGGGCTCAAATCACTTTGCTCCCAATATCTCTACCTTTCCCCCGCAGTGGCACAGAGAATAGGGGTTGCAGTCATTTCACCTCTGCCGCTCTTCCTGACATAAAAGTCAAGGAACAAGTGGTTCCAAAGCAAGCTTCCCATGGAGTCACAGACCTCTTTGGGCACAGCTCCCTGCTCCAGCATGGGGACACCCACGGACTGCAGACTCACTCCCCACTCTGGGGCTCCACCCCTGCTCTGGCAGCGTGCAACTCTAGGTCACAATGAGGTCACAATTCTGGTCACAACTGCCCTCAGGCCATGCAACTCTCGAGGTCACAATTTCAGTCACAACTGCCCTCAGGCTCAGTTTCTCTGCTCCAGCGTAGAGTCCTCTAAGACCTACACATGGGTCTCTGTTCCGTTGTTGAATCTCCATGGGCAACAGGGGACTTCCTTTGTCTTCTCCCACTCCATGCGGTTTAAATAGGTGTGGGTCTCTTTACCTCTGGCAGCGAAGTTGTCTCTCTGTCTGTCTGTCCTTTTGTTTAGGCCAATGGTCATCTTTTGTTAGGTCAATAGCCTCTCCTCCAGGTACCACACCTTCTTTTCAGGACAGTCCTTGCCCTCAAAAATATGGATTTGCAGAGATGTTTCTCTGGTGCTCATTGGCCCAGCCTGGGCTGGGAGGTCTCCACCTTGGAGCCAGGGGAGTTTTTGCTCTCACAACGTGGGTCTTCCCCCACTACAAAAAAATCAGCCCCACTTCCCCAACACACAAACATAATACACGTGACAAAGATTTTGCAAGTGACTTCAAGCCATGGATGCAGCTAGCCATTGGAATGGGCTGTGTCTATGAAGGTTGGAATGCCTGCAAAGACAACATCCTCTACCATCCCTCATGCCCCTGGAGCCTCTCCCTGAGTATACCTTCTGCTTAGAGCTGGTCACTGCAGAGGAGATGCTGACCAACGACTACCTTCATGTGCAACTCCAGTGCATATGCATGAGGGAGCAACTGGTGGAGGACGTACTATGCTTCCCCCACCACCCCAAGGATGAGCTGAAAAGTCAAGACCTCAACCTTCTCAACACCCTTTGCACCAACTCTTACTTAGACATCAATAAAACTTCCTGCTTGTTCCACATGTTTGTGAAAGACACCTGGAATGTTATGCCTCAGTCATACCGCTGCTAGCTGACAATGTTGCCTACTACACAGTCCTACAAGCTCAGACTAATGAACACCTCCCAGGAAACTTCATCCATTAAGATTATTTTGGGGGTTCACCTAGGCAACTCAGATTCCTTTCTGAACCTTGAGAAGGCAGAGACCAGCATAGCGTGGCAGAAGAGTTGTGAATTGGGCAACATGTAGTTCATCAGGCATGGCCAGCAAAACACCTTGCACTCCAGAAGTGAGAACTTTCTACAACAAAAATTAATATATGAATACCAAAAAAGCAAACCTCATGCATAGTAGCTGAAATTAAAAACAACAAAAAAGAGAAAAGTTTTTTTTAAAAAAGAAAAACTACTTTCAGTTACTCAGTTCTAAAAAGAATACATTAACTAAATCTAAAAATCAATTAAATGTTTTTTAATTAATTTTCCAATTAATGTATACTTTGAGTAAGTCTGTATGTCAGTTTCCTGTAAATATTCTATCTGGGGAATTTTTGTCAGAAAAATTGTCTCTAATATGATGCAATCTTAATTTTAGACATTCTTATCTTATATGAGGTAAAGGTAGCACTGAAGAAAAAACTTTTATCTATTAAGTTTGTATAACATTAGGTAGTAGAAGGTTTCTTAGTTAAGCTGCCTTCCTTAGCATGTTTGCTTTATTAATTTACTCAACAACTAACTGAAAAAGTATCACATTCCAAGGTCAACTTGCTTTAGAGAAAAAAATTTCACCATTAGATTTACCAAACTGCAGAAATAACACTTATTTTAAATAGTTTTCTGAGAGCTGCATTATTTTGTTGTTACTGTTGTTTAGAGGAACACAAGTGTCTAATATACAATAAACTTCAAAAAACCCTTACAATATATTGAATTTTCAATGGGAAAGTCTAGAACCACAGAAAAAAATATTAACTTATATGTCAGTCACACTTGTGACTAGATAAACCACAGGATTCACTTAAGTCTCAACAGGGACAAGCATAGCATCTTATGAATTTTATATTTTTACCTAGTCCCTTTTCTTTGAGACATTAAAATTTATTCTGATGATATTATATATGTCAAATCCATATGTGAAAACATATTTAAACCTTCTAATTATAATGTAAAAATTAACTTTTTTGTACTTATTAGGGGAATAAATACTTTTCTGACTTTTTTTTTTTTTTTCTTCCCTACTAAGACTATTCTCCCAAGCTGATGATTTAATTCCCACTGGATGGGTTCTGATTCTTCAGATAACTAGTGAAAGTCTCTTACTCTCCCTAACTTTCTAATAGGATCTTATTTCACTGAATTTTTTTGTAAAGCTGAATTGAATTTAGATTACTCTTCACTTATGTCCTGATCCAAAACCCATCAAAGTCAATGGCTTTCTTTGGGGATCAAGTTACAAAGATAGTTTTTAAATAATTTTGGGGCAATGATAACCTGGATGTATATCTAAAAGAAATTCTGTGTTCTGGGACGGTTTCTGAATTCAAGTTTAACATAATATGAAGGCTGTGAAATCTTCAGGCTTCAGCAAGGTTCACAGGCTATGCTTACTTAGAAGTTGGGAACCACAGGCTATGAGAAGCTTTGTGCGTGAAATAGCTAGAGGTTCTTACAGTGATTCATATTCTCATGTTTCAAGTTGGTTTATGATTATTCTTTGCAATGACTTATGCATTTCATGATAATGAGGGAGAGACACTGCACAACATAAGATAAGACCCTGGGAGACTGTTAAAACACCTGAAGAGTTTAGGGGGGAGTGCCTAAATTGCCTTGCGGATCTCATGCATAGTATCTTCCTCAGAACACTTATATAAGGACTGATTCTCATTTAATTCTGAGAGTGGACTGTTTATCTTTACCAAGGAAGGTAAAAGCAATCTACTGATCCTGGACTTCAGACAAGGGGACTTCAGCTTATTCAGAGAACTGGAAGACCGGGGAAAGAAGCTCTGAAGATGTTAGTGATTTATCCTGGGAACTGCTCTTTTCAACTTCTTTATCAATGAGTCAGAGGAGCAAATAGAGGGCTTGCATATAAAGTTTGCAGATGACAATAGGGGACAAATTGATATGCTGGAGCAGCCCCTGGTGCCTACAGGGAGGTCACTATGGAGACAGAGCCAGGCTCTTCACAGTGCTACATGGTGGCAGGATCAGTGAAAACAAGCATAAAATGAAATGAGATGTCCAGACTAGTTATAAGGATAAACCATTACCCCATTAGGGCAGTCAGGCAGGGAAGTAGGTTGCCCTGAGAGCTTGTGCAGACTTCGTTCTTGGAGGTTTTCAAAACCTGACTGTACCAAGCCATGGCCAACCTTATCTACTCAGAGCAGGAGACTGGAGGAAAACCTCCCTAGGTCTCTTACAGCATGAATGATTTTATGATTATGCCCTGGCTCTTTTAAGTTACCTGAATCAAATGTTGGTTTTGACAAGGTGAACTTTCTGAAATTATTAATAGGCAATTTTCTTTAGGAATGCTTAGGAGCTTAGACCTCAGTTCATATAGTCTATGTCAGGAAGTGAGACTGTAGCATGGTTCAATGCTTCTTTCAATCAAGGAGTATCTAAGAAAAACAAAATGCCCTGGAAGGTGTTTTAAAATTATGACATACAGTGGGTTTGCCTTCTACTTGCATTTCAGCTTTCATGTTTTCTGATGGAAAAAAAAAAAAAAAAAAAAAAAAAAGAAAGCCGCTTCTTTTACATAAAGAAATTGCATCTCTAAGTAATTTACCTTAGAAGTTCAAGACAAGACCTGGGGCTTAGCTTACAGGTTTTATCCTTCACTTCTTACATCCTAGAAGAGTGCTTTAACTAAAAGGATAGAGACAAAATGATTATTCTATCATTTTCCATTCCTTCAGTTTCCTTGCTTCTTGGGAAAGTATGCGTTTTCTCTGTAGGGATCACTGATGTCTACAAATCAATGAAGAACACTGGAGTGAGAAACTAAGGTTCAGGATTCCTCTACATTAATTATTGTCTTCAAGCTGTAGTCAGACTGACTATCTTCTTTGTCTCTTTATGTCCTAAGTGTTGCATGGATTATTGGAGATGTGGCTGAAATACTATTCATGAAGCAGGGTTTTCTACTTCCTAGGCTTGTGTACCAAATTGTCATGTTTTAAGATTGATTTGGCACTGGAGAGACAATATGTGCTTGGATACCAGAACAATTCAATCACAGATCTTTAAAAAAAAAAAAAAAAAAAAAAAAATTACACAACTTCCTTGTACCATGGGAGAGACAGTTCAGTCCAGTAGAGAAGCTAAGCATCTCACACTACTGGTTTCTCATGCTACCTCCCTGACCTGCAGAAGAGATGGAATGGAGTCAGTGTAGCAGCCCTAGATGTGGAGTGTGTGGTCCTGGGGTTAGGCAAGGGCCCTCTCAGGTATTTCTCTCTCCTGTTGCTAAAGTTTCTCCTGTGTGACTCCAGATACTGTCAGTGTTAGAATGGAGCAGAGAATACTTGATTCTTGACCAGCTTCTTCAGTGTCACTTGGGTTTAACAACTGGCCATCAACATCACTGGTACTCTCAATATGCCTCTCTGGGAGGTTCTTGAGAATTCATTATTTTTGCAGTTACTGATGCATTTGCAGTTATCACAGTAATTGGCAGATTCTTTATGCCTAATTTACTCCTCTATCCTCATAATCAAGCTGCTCCTTTGACAGGATTACACTGACTTTCATCTGTGTTTTTTCCATCATACTCACTATCCCCACACAGCGCTGGCCACCATCAGTGTAGACATACGCTATAGGTGGGTTTTCCTGTTCAGACACTTCCAGGACTAATTGCATAGCTATGATGTTTGTCCCTATCGGACAATGTCCTCAATGATTTGCATGTGTTCTTGGGTACCACCCACCTCTAGGGTCTCTTAAATTAGCCTATAGTATATAGTGGGATTATGTTTCTACCTGTGGGGTAATAGCTTCCAGTGTACTGGATTCCTTAGGTGAAAGCAAGCTATGTTTACATTCCTCCATTGCGGGAATGGAGAAGGTGTTTGCTTGTTCATGGTGCCATGTTGTCTAGCTTGCTTTCTCCAGTTCAAATTGCCTATGAAGAACATCCAGGACAGCAGCAGGAAAAGCTAGTGTCACTTCTTTCAGGGCTTGCTATTCCATCATCAGCCACCATTTCCCATTTAGCTTTTTCACAGGCTATACCGCACTACTCTAGGGGAACTGGTGTGTGTTACAAGTGTTTGCTCCTTAAGACCATGCCTCAGTGCTAATTGCATCCCTGCAGCTCTCCCCTCCCAGCATTTCAGCAACCACATGATCACTCCTTCCAGTCTTTGCATTTTGCGCTTCCTCCAAGGTTGTGCAATGCCAGCAGAGTGCTGGAGCAGGGGCTGAGGTGTCACCTAAGCCATTCAGGCTCCAGAGCAGCAGCTAGATTCCCCTGTCTCACCCCCGGCCCCAGCCCCGCCCCAGCCACATGCCTTGGCTAGCCCCTAGTGTGGACCTATCTGCCCTCTCCTCTCCTTGTTCTTCTTTAATAACTATGATGGGGCTGCTTATCCCTGGAGAAGGAACAAGCTCTCCCATCACTAGTGGAGGAGTAGGAGGACTGTACATTGCTACCCTAGACCTCTGGTTCCCAGTTGGGAGTATTTAACTTTCTTTACCAGATCACCCTTCTCTTCCTCCAGATTCAGTACTTTTTTCCATAAAGAAAATAATGTACAAAGGAACAAGTTCACAACAAAGCCTCTCATCAGGGAACCAGGGGTTTCTTGTTTCTTATCCTATTCTTAATTTATTGCCTAAACATTTTACCAAGTCTTATCCTGTACACTCACACTTTGGGATTTGGGGTTTACCAACATACTTGATCAATGCCTGCCACAAGAGCACCCTTTGATGCACCAATCCCTTCTTGAGAACGAGGTCCTGCTGCTATATCAAGTCCCAGTCCCTAATATCCATCAGAATCCATATTAAAGACATCTGTGGTCTGAGTAATTGGTAGCCCACTGCTGACAGCAAAATATACTATTGAATTAAATTACCTCTTTTCACCACAAAAGAGATGACAGCCTGGGGGTAGGATTGGATGAGTCAGCATGGTAGTTGCAGCCATGTAGTGGCGGTTGGCAACTCTGGGCTGTGGAGTCTTTTGCACATTTCTCTCAGGTGCTAGGATTGCCTACTCTGCATAGCTGTTGATGACTCTTCAGGTCCATATTATTACTATTATTATTTTTATTAGGTAAAAGTGGCAATTGTCTCCTACACTTTATTGTTGTAGCCTAACAAGTAACATATTCACCTGAGGTGTAAGTCTTAAAATATTAAAAAGTTTTTAGTTAAAAAGATCTGAGCTTGTTTACCAAATAAACCATCTGAAACTAAAAAGGTACAATAAATTACCATCCCCTGAATATAGTTTGGATCCTTATTTGATGAATTTGTAAAGTTTTTCCACCATAACCCCTGGCTGACTTCAGCTTTTGAGACAAACTGGGTGAAAAAAAAAATTGAAAAGCCTTTTTCATTATGCTAAACTTTCACTACAGTTGTGAGTTATTATTTGCTTAATGATATTAATTGAACTACAACACTTTTAAAAATCATGGTTAAAATTGCATTCTTCAAGGCTGCAAATTCCTGCTTCTGAAAGATTATTCAACTTCTTGGATGCCAGATCTTACAGTATTTATCAGTTAACATAAACTGTTAATATATACCAGTTAATATATATAAACGTAGAACCAAAAATCAATGTCAGAATTAAAAGAAGAAGAACAAAGTGGAAACAAAAGAATCACAGAGTCACAGAATCACAGAATGCTAGGGATTGGAAGGGACCTCAAAAGATCATCTAGACCAGTCCCTCTTCCAGAGCAGGAACACTTACATGAGATTACACAGGAAGGCATCCAGGTGGGTTTTGAATGTCTCCGGAGAAGGGGACTCCACAACCTCCCTGGGCAGCCTGTTCCAGTGTTCTGTCACCCTCAGAGTAAAGAAGTTTCCTCTCAAGTTTAAGCAGAACCTCCTGTGTTCCAGCTTGCACCCATTGCCCCTTGTCCTATTATTGGTTGTCACTGAGAAAAGTCTGGCTCCATCCTCGTGACGTTCACCCTTTATATATTTATAGACATCAATGAGGTCACCCCTCAGTCCCCTCCAAGCTAAAGAGGCCCAGCTCCCTCAGCCTTTCCTCATAAGGGAGATGTTCCACTCCCTTAATCATCTTGGTGGCTCTTCGGTGGACTCTCTCAAGCAGTTCCCTGTCTTTCTTGAACTGTGGGGCCCAGAACTGGACACAATATTCCAGCTGTGACCTCACCAGGGCAGAGTAGAGGGGGAGGAGAACCTCTCTTGACCTACTAACCACACCCCTTCTAATACACCCCAGGATGCCATTGGCCTTCCTGGCTACAAGGGCACAGTGCTGGCCCATGGTCATCCTGCTGTCCACCAGGACTCCCAGATCCCTTTCCCCTACACTGCTCTCTAGGAGATCATTCCCCAACCTGTACTGGAACCTGGGGCTGTTCCTGCCCAGATGCAAGACTCTACACTTGCCCTTTTTATATGTCATGAATTTTTTCCCTGCCCAACTCTCCAGCCTGGAGAGGTCTTGCTGAATGGCAGCACAGCTTTCTGGCGTGTCAGCCACTCCTCCCAGTTTTGTGTCATCTGCAAACTTGCTGACAGTGCCCTCTATTCCCTCATCCAGGTCATTGATGAATATATTGAATAGTACTGGTCCTAGTACCGACCCTTGAGAGACTCCACTAGATACCGGCCTCCAACTAGACTCTGCCCCATTGACCACCACTCTCTGGCTTCTTCCCACCAGCCAGTTAACAGTCCATCTCACTACCTGATCATCCAGTCCACACTTCCAAAAAGGAAAACTAAAAGATATATATAGAGACATATATAGGTAGATATATATATAAAATCTCCTATGAACATGATTACATGATTGGATGTGATGAACTCTCAGATTATTATTATAAATATATTTCAACAATAAATATTTAACATTAGTTATATTGAGTGATATAAATATATATATGCTGTACTTACTGAAATATTCAAGAGTTTCTTTCTGTTAAACTAGAAAATTTATTATTTTTAATCAGTGGAAAAAAGAAAGGACTATTTCCTCAGTTATTGAGCTGCAATGAGCTTAATGTAGAAATCAGTTAAGAATGTCTATTACAATTATAATGTCACCGTTAAAAGTAATCAGCTAGTACATATGTATCTTATTTCTGAAAGTACTAACCAACTGCTCAGAAAAGGTCATAGAAAAAGTGGTTTATCCTGATCAAGTAATGAGATAATATAAAATTAATTTTATGTAATAAATATCTAAAAAAATCTATTAATCGAGTATATCCTAGAAACATAAAGTTTTTAAAATCCTTTGCACCTAATAAACCCTTTTTTAAAAATTATTTTTTATTTCACTGCTGGAAGCATATCCTTTCCTTACTTTTCAGTAGTTTATTTGAGGAATAATGGCTAACCTACTTAACAAAGGCCATATAGTGACATGGGTAACATTTTCCTTCAAAATAATCCACGTCAAGATTATTAGATTAATAATGAAGTGCAGAAAAGCTGGATCAGATACTTGACTGCTGAAGACCCTAAATAAGTAATTTTGTTTTTCTGAACCTCGGTTTCCTCTTTTCAAAATGTTACAAATTGTTTTAGTCATATGCATAATTTAGTAAATAAAGGAGTGGGATATTGCTATCATCTTCCAGAATAAGAGTAACAAATTAGACAACATCCTTAGTCAGAAACTAGGCTAATTGTTTCATTGGTGAAAAGTGATGTTGCATGTATTAGCAAACTAAATGTGTTCTCTGCTATTCCTTACTCTTTTGATTGTGTTTCACTGGTACAGTTCTGAAATTTAATCATTGTAATAATTCAGCTACTGGTAAATTTTTGTGTGACAGTAGGTCACCTGGAAGGAACTGGAAATTTCAAATTCAACAATTGACCAAGGTTAAAAGAGAAACAAAAGAAGGACTGCAGGAATAAGCAAACTGAAGTTTAAGAAAACTTCTTACAAAAAAAAAAAAAAATACTTCCTGTAATAAATTAGCATATTCTTATACATATAATACTTTGGTTTAGCCAATGTATTTTAATTGTGTTGTATGGAATTAATATCTATCTTATTTTTACCCTGGTTATTGTTTTACTGTGGATGCTGTTTTGAAACCTGTGAGAATAGTGCCTACAGCACATTGAACCAATTAGAGAACTGCCTCAGCTGGTTAGGAGTATTTAACTCTGATTCACAGCTGAGACTTAATTTAGGATGCTGATGGTTACAAAAAAAACCAAATTTTATATATAATCCCCAGCTAAATCACCTTCTAACCTCAAAAGTAGTAGTTAATTAAGAGTAATGTAAGTGCAAATAATTTTCATTCTAACTTACATAAATCATGTACTGAATAAAGAAATAATAATTATATAAAAATATAGTACTCAGAATATACTTCTGGATTCCCAAATGTGAATTCAAAGTAAGTGAAAGATGTGACTTGTTTTAGAAAAGTGACGCTTCCAAAAGATAGGTAGTGTTAACCACCTTTCCTTTTTCTCTAAGTGTATATGCCATCATTCAAGTTACACCATTCTTGCAATGCATTCAGAAAACTAATAAATTCTAAATCAGAAAATATATGCAAAATCAGAATTGACCTCCTTTGAAATCTCAAACATTATACTAAAAAAAAAAGGCATAGTAGCTCTGTTATTTGTTGTATCTATGCATAGTAAAGTTTAAAGGAGAGAAAAAATTTATACAAGCTGCATTTTCTGTGATCCTGAAAATCCTCAGTGAGTTTAGAAGTGTGTGTGTACATATATATGTATATCTACCAATTTCACATGGCATTCAGTTTCTAGATATGAAAGCATATAGGAATACATATATATTCCATATATAGGAAGCACTAAACTTTTACTAAGATCCATGTATGTGCAAAATGTGCAATAACATTTATCATTTGTATCACCTAACAGATAAAATGTGTATCACTGAACATTTTTACTTTTTATTTCACTTGTGAAAAATTACTATGTTCCGAGGCTTTAGGAAAGTGACAATATATATATCATTTCTAAAGCTGTGCTGAGATTGGCAATCAAGTAGTATTAATTTTTTTTTTTTTTAATTTAAAACAATTGCTTTTCAATGGATTGCTGTATTTTCCGTAACTACTTGTTAAAACCATCACTATATTTTTTCAGAGGAACTTTAAGGAATCCTTGTTTCTCTTTAAAGACTTTTTTACCTCTTCCAGTTTAAAAGTCCCCTATTTAGCATAACTACAATTCCCATACCAATGACACTTCTCCCTTGATTAAAAGAATGATTATTATATAGTAGGACACAAAATCCTTCATTATCATTATCAATCAGAACATCATGGAAAGTGAACTGTTCAGAACCACCACCTACTTCTATTCTTTAGTTTTTCAACTCTGTTTTCTTTTTCTCTATAGATTTTCCTATGGATAACTCCTTATTATATTAAGCATTTTTATTTCCTCCATTATAGACCATATTAAAATATATTATTATTTTATATAATATAATATAATTAAATTATAGAATATGTTTTATATTCTAAATATAAAATATTTTTTAATATCTACATATATTTACATATATAAATATATAATATTTTTAAGCCTCTAAATATCTTTTTCCCTTGTGACAGGACAAGGTTCTTCTTTTCCCAAAGCATTACCATTTGTGACTTCTTCCATCTTTTTGTAGTGTGAAAAATCTTCAGAAGTCAGATGATATGTCTGGTTTAACTAATTAAAATTCATCATATAGTGTATTGGCTTCTGTAGCTAAATTCCAAGCTCCCTTCCTCAGGCATCCCTTTCAATTTTCTCTTTATTCTGCATCTTCCCGTATTATTTTACCCTGTAGTGCTACTAGTATTACCTGGAGCTATATATACATATACGTCATATAACATCACATTTACTATATGATTGAGGGTAGACTGGAACGCTTTCTCTCTCTTCCGGGATTACAGTTTCAGGATTTTCTCTCCTTTGGGATGGCTAACCAGGAAAGGGCTGGGCATTGATCAGCAGGTGGTGAGCAATTGCACTGTGCATCACTCATCTGTATAGTCTATTATGACTATTTTTCTCATTATTTTAATTTCATTTTATTTCACTTATTAAAGTGTATTTATCTCAATTTACAGGTCTTCTTACCTTTACCTCTTCAATTCTCTCCCCTATTCCCTGGGGTGGAAGAGAGTGAGCAAGTGGCTGTGTGGTGTTTGGCTGCCAGCTGAGTTAAAACATGACATAGTCTAGCATATATACAGTGTACTGGATCTGACTGGGATGCCATGAGTTTTCTTCATAGTAGCCTGTATGGTGCTGCTTAGGATTTGTAGAAAACCATATTGAAAACATAGGTGTTGAAACATGGTTTAGCTGTTGCTGAAGAATACCTGAACAAGATGTTTTTCCTATCCTGTCCCACCAGTGAGTAGGCTGGGGGTTCAGAAGAAGTTGGTGGGGGACAGCTGACCTCAACAAGCCAACAGGATATCCCATACCATATGACAGAACGCTCAGAAATAAAGGCTCGGGACAGGAAAGAGGTAGCAAGGGACAGTGTAGCAATGGCATTTTTCACTTTTAAGATTCAGCTGAATAGGATGCTGGGCCATCTTGTCTAGACTGTGCTTTTGTTAATAAAGGTTGGACCAGAGATCCTTGAGGTCCTTTCCAAGTTGATGTTCTATGATTATGCATGCTGATGTCGTGCTTCCTGAGAAATGGCTAAGCATATGACTGTCAATGGGCTGCAGAGACTGTATTTCTTCTTTTGCTTCACTTGTGCAAATGCTGATTTGCTTTACAGAATCACAGAATGGCAGGTGTTGGAAGGGACCTCTGGAGATAATTTAGTCCAACCCCCCTGCCAAAGAAGGTTCACCTAGAGCAAGTTGCAGAGGTTCACATCCAGGTGGGTTTTTAATATCTCCAGAGAAGGAGACTCCACAACCTCTCTGGGCAGTCTGTTCCAGTTCTCTGCCACCCTCACAGTGAAGAAGTTTCACCTCATGTTTAAGTGGAACCTCCTGTGTTCCAGCTTGTGCCTGTTGCCCCTTGTCCTATCCCTGGCTACCACGGAAAAGAGTCTGGCCCCATCCTCTTGACACCCTCCCTTTAGATATTTATAAACATTGATATGATCTCCTTTCAGTCTTCTCTTCTGTAGGCTAAACAGACCCAGCTCCCTCAGTCTTTCCTCATATGAAAGGTGCTCCAGACCCTTAATCATCAGCACTCACAGCTCCTGCTCTGCAGGGCTGCTTTCCAGCAGGTCAGCCTCCAACCTGTACTGGTGCCTGAGGTTATTCCTCCCCACATGCAGGATCCTACACTTGCTCTTATGGAACTTTACCAGGTTCCTCTCCGCCCAACTCTCCAGCCTGTCCAGATAGTGCTGAACGGCAGCACAGCCTTCTGGCATGGTTGGCAACCGCAACTTCTTCCCACAGAGGCCACCCTGCAGATCTCCTGTTGTCAACACCCAGGCACCTGCACCCAATTCAAGCTGCAAGAATGGACATTGGATATTGTAACTTTAGGAGGGCCACTAACATTTTTGGAAGTAATAATAATAAAAGAATTAATTTTTGAAATTTGCGTATCATCTCAGAAATTAATAAAGTGAATAAAATACACTGAAGGACAGAAAAGAGGCAATCTCCTATGATGGTGTCTGATACACAATTATAAAATTAGGCTTTTTTTTCAGAAAATTCCTATTGTAGTAGAACCAGAGGGTATTCAAAATCAAGTGACTAGTTAAAAAAGTAAAAAAAAAAAAAAAAAAGTTTTACAAGCCATATTTAGTGATATACTAGAACATAACTTTTTTTTCTCTTTAAAAGATATCCATAAAATAAAGAATAAAAAACATTATAAAACCACTCTTGTGATTTTCTTTGCTTCAGAGTGTTTTAATTATGCAAAAACCAATACAATCAAAAGTAAAGCATTTATAGTAATTAAAACTAAAAATGAGGTCTTGTTAACTGTGTTTTTGAAAAAAAAGTCCTGTTTGCAGCCTATAGAAAACCAAGCAGACTGTGAGATAAACTGAAACTAATCACTTAACAGAGGAAGTGAGAAAGAAATTTGGGACATGTGAGGAATGGCATTTGGAAACCTAACCTCTGATCCCATATGGAATCGTATATGGAAAGTGTAAGATTAAAAAACTATTTTTAATTCTGTTCATTATTGCTCTGTTTATATTGATGGATATTTTTCTCTTATAAGTCAAGTATTACTTGTATCAGATTTCCTTTTTTTTTTCATTCTCTTCTAAATACTATCTCCCCTCAACACATAACCAATAACATAAACTCTATTTTTCTGCAATGTTTAATAAACCTTTCAGTGTAATAATCTGACACACACCTAGTAGTGTGAAAAGCAATTAAGACATTTTTAGAACTCCAAATAATATTATTTGGCCTCTCAAGACACACTGCAGGTATCAAGTATGGGTGTTATGCTGTCCACATACTCTTAAGAAAAAATAAATATATCTCTTTTTTTTTTTCCTTTTTTTTTTTTTTTACTGTAAAGAAAACACATTTTGTGGAAGGGAACAACGTTTATAATATTTTTTCTCTAAAACCCAATATGAATATAATAAGATAGTTGTAATTGCACTAAACTTGAGCTGAGCACTGAAATGTATTCCCCCATCCCAAGACGTTAACTGGACTATTTGTTTTTTTTCCATTATTCTCTGAGATACTGGAGACTGTTTGTAGTTAGAAATAAGATAGATATGAGGGTAATACAATGCCCTCATGCTTCTAGAAGCACAAAAAATCCTTCAAGGGCCTAGTCAGTTTGCCCTGAGGGCCAGTTCAGCTGTAAAATCGAATTTGGGATCAAGATGGAATTTTCCTGTTTACAAAGACACCTTGACATTTTTGCTGACTTCTCTTCTGTGAGGCATAGTTCTCTCCCAAGGATCATCACATCAGATCATAAAATCTCTGCTTTGGCAACCTTCAGTCCTCATTTTGGTCTCATCTATTCTATGGAGAATATTAGCTTGTGGTTTTACTCTTTTATACTTCAGATCTCTAGGTTGTTACAGGCTGTTGGAAGCTTTCTGCAACTAGTGTTAGGAGGATCATGCACAACAGCTATTACTTAGACTTCCGCTTAAATGACCTTTTTGCATTTGTCTGCAGCTGAGAGAGGCTGGTTTCAAAGCCTATATCTATACTGGAAAACAGAGAAAACAATGCTGGCCCCTAGACCCGCTGTGAGGAGCAGCACCATTATCTTGCCTCAAAGATTGTCTGCAAGATTGCTTGCAAGGACGGTCACAAGACCACTGGGTTCTGGAAACCCCGACTTGTGAAGGCACCCTGCCTGTAAGACAATCTTTGAGCCACGGGGTGATGTGAGGAGCAGCACCATTATCTTGCCTCAAAGATTGTCTGCAAGATCACTGGCAAGATTGTTTTCACGAGACCACTGAGAAGGAAACGACTTGTGAAATGCCCTGCCCGCAGGAGGTCTTCTGCCCGGACATGTCCCTGCCCCAGTGCTGGGGGGGCACAAAGAGACGTGACATTGCTATGGAAACAACAGCCCTCAAAGGGGTACTTAAGGAAGACCTGCATGGGCAGCAAGAGCGCGGGAAGAAAGAGAGAGAAGAAGAGGGACAGAGAGGACGACCACCTGACTGCACCACGCCACGCTGCACCACTGCTGGAACACGCTACTGAGACCTCCTCACCCGCCCCTTCACCGTCGCCTCGCCGCTGGACCCGTGGTGGTGACTATTCTGGTTGCCCTATCCCGACTCCTTGCTTCTTTTCCATCTTTCTTTCCATTCTGTCCTATCGCTACCCTCCTTATTATTTTTGGTAATAAATGGTGTTTCGGGAATGCGGCATTTGACCTCGTTTGTGTCTTAATCTCGCTCTTGGGAATATATCGAAACCTTTCCCCGACATCGGATCGGGATATTTGAATGATCCCGACATCGGATCGGGACACCCGCTGGCCCCCAGACCCTCACATCATACAGTTTATGGTTTGTGTAAAGTTACTTTATTTATGATTGTTCAGCTGTTATTATATGATGCAGCTTCTGTTTAACTGAAAAAAGTAAACTTTCAGCATGAGATGATAGTTTCTGCTAATCAGGTATGATCTCATTTACATTAACTTTAGAGAAAACAATTAAAGAGTACTTCTGCTATTCTTCACCCTACTGAAAATATAAAGATTTTTTAAGTCTTACAAATGAAAAAATAGAAGAGTTGGAAACTCTTTCTTTATGTCTAAGGGAATCAGGTTTTTAACCCAAGGAAAAAGCTTAAAAAAAAGGATGTGAGGACATAAAAAAAGTCTTTTCTCTTAGTTGAGCTATTCTAACTGCTAAGAAGAAAATTAACTCTATCCTAGTAAAACCAGGACAAGTAGGGATATTCAGTGCAAGACAAGAGGACAATGAGAACAAAACATTTTACCTATAGCAAATTTTCTTGTTCTTTGATGAAGCAATTAATGGAAAATTCAGATCAAATTGATGTTAACTTTGAGATTTAAGTAATTTGGTTCACCAAGGTAAAATTAATATTATTTAATATGAATAGGGGATGAATCCAATATGATACCAGTGGCAAAGTGTAGACAGAGGACTGATCACAATAATTATAACTGAGGTCATTCTGTCAATAATTTTTATTTTAGGAATATGAAATGTTAGGATATTAGACAGGAAAAAGTACAAAGGAATAGCTAAGGGCAAAGACAGATGACATTATGGAGGAGAAATGTTTTTGGAAGCTGTTAGGATATCATAAGCATCAAGAAAAAAAGGGTGAAGTGTATGGTACAGGAAGAGAGAGAAAACTGTCTGAGCAGCAGCCTTTCTAAAAAGGACATAGGAGTGTTACACTAGATAGCAAGCTGAATATCTGCTGAAAGTGCACTCTCAATGTCAATAAAGCAAATTGCATACTAGGAGGACACAGTGGTGCAGATAACAGGAGCTAATCTACTTACTCTCATTCCTCAAGATAAGGAGAAAGCAATATGGTTGGTTACCTAATTTTCATTCAAAAATGTCTTTCTTCTCTTCTTTTTTCACCAACACCAGTTATCTTTTCTCACTGGCTTTCTCAGTGTGGAATCGACAAATATTTCTTAGACTGTTTCAAAAGCATAGCTGTAAGATCACATCAATCCTGTTAGATCCAATGCTCTTATGCTATTACTAACACGTCTTTACTCTGATGATAATACGAAGTTTCATCTTTCTTTCTGATTGGGAAGGAGAAAAAAACTCAACAAACCAAACAAGCAGTCAGTAATAAATAGTTGCTGTTTTACTTCAGCCCAGCAAACTAGAAGCCTAAGCCATACTTTGCTATACTTTGACACCAAGGAAATAAGAGATATTTTATCCAGTAATATAATGAAAAGGTATGTGGCTGAACTTTTTCTAAATGAGTTCTAAATGCTCTACTAGTAACCTCCCACAGTCTGATTCTTGACAACAATTTAGCAAGCAAGCTGTTATGATGAGTCAGAAACTTGCAGGACTTAAAGCCTTGATGTCATCTCACCAAACTACAACTGCTGTGCCAGTAATCTCACAAGGGAATTATCCTTTGCAACAAAGCCAGACAAGAAACTTTAGCCAAGGTTCTTTTGACTTTTTTCAACAGTTTCTTGTTCCCTTCCTCTGATTATTGCTCTTAGCTCACAAGTGAGCCCAATTGATTTGTTTCCTTTAATAAATCCTTTTAAGCATATCATAACAATATGGGTGAGCAGGAAAAAGGAAGGTAACATTACAATTCCTTTTCACAGGGAGTCATTTCAAAGCATTTATTGTTTTAAAGGAAGATTTAAGTCACGTGTGATGGGTTGATTCTGGCTGGATGCCAGATGCCCACCAAAGCCACTTTATCCCTCCCCTCCTCATCTGGACAGGGGAGAGAAAATATAATGAAAGGTTCATGGGTTGACAAAAGAACAGGGAGAAATCACTCATCAGTTGCCATCACTGGCCAAACAGGCTTGATTTGGGGAAAAGGAATTTGATTTATTACATTTTTTCCCCCACAAGATCTTTCTGGTATATTTCACTTTTCTGTGGCCAGAGTTTCCTCCAAAACTAAACTTAATGTCATAAATCTCTGTAAAGAGATAGATTATTAAGTCAGTTGTTACTTGTGGATAGGAAAGTAATTTCCTATATAGTAGCCAATAAGAGAACTTTCTGGTCAACATAATTCTTATGAATACAATAAAGTATGATTTATGAAACTAAACCAAAACAGATGGCATTATTTTGGATAAGCAATAACATTGTTTGGATATGCTTGTGATTCTTCAGTAAATGTATAGCTTTTTAATGTTATGAGAGTTATTGTTCTCACTTTGTAATATAAATTACAAAATATTTATTGGTCCTTTTTGTCATCACCAAAGGTGCTTGGGTTTTGATATTTTCTAAAAAAAACATATTGAATTTTAAAAAGTAGCATTTCACAACAAAATTTTAAATTATTTTCTGCTTTGATTCTAATATGTCAGTATCTTTCCCTAAAGGAAATTCAACATGGAATTTATAAAGAAACCAGAACTCTCACATATTCACATTCTAGAAGAGATTTAATTTTCAATTGTGACACCTGAGTTTTTCTTCTACTTTCAATTATTTTTATTCTTTTTAAAAAAATAAAATGTCATTCAAAATAAACACATACATGATTAGTTAAAGATCCATTTATTATATTTTATAGTGTGTTTCTTACAGTTTATGTCTACAGATTAGGACTAGAAAGCAAAAACTGAAAATCTACAGAGGATGCAAAGTTTGAACAGCATTGTTTGAAATAGAGATATATTGTAATAGTGGTTTAAGGTGGTTTTTAGTGGTTTGTTCTTTTTTATTCTCCCCACTTAATGAAAACTGGACCAACTTTTGTCTGAAACAAGTTGGTTGCTGTTCCATTTTTTCAGTATAGGCAAAGATCTAAGAAGATAAACCATTAGGCAAAGTACAATAAAAACTATGTATTTAACATTTATTGACCTTATTTTAGGGCTAATTACCAGAATCAGTCTGTATCCTAGTAATTACACAGTCTAGAAAGATTTACGGTCAGTTACAGTTATGAAATTTTTAGTAAGACAACGCTTTTTGACCCTCAGGTGTTAGTTTCCAATTTATAACTAAGACCCAGAGAATACCTGTTAGTTTTCTCTAACTTACTAACTTGTTTCACTTAAAGAAATGTTTACAGTTCCAAATCTGTTACTGATCACTGAATAACAGATGAAAACTAGCAAGAAAGATACACCTCTCGGCTAAATCAATTTTGGTGTACAGCTCTGCTTCAGTTTTCTCATATCCACATATCAAGAGCATTCTATTTGATATGAGGGCCACCACCTTTTCTCCAAAATTCTTACTTATACTTGGAGTTATCTCATGTAAGAGTGTTTTCTGTGGGGGTGCTCAGAGCATTATCCTTGTGCATTTCAGCATTGTGTTTGAAGACACACCTCTTGTTTTCAGTATTGAATTTTGACTGAGTTACAGTAAAAATATTTTTTATTCATATTGAAAAACTATAAAGACAGTAGTGAAAAGTTTTGTTCCTGCATGTGAGAACAGTTGATTATTTTAAGAATAAAATTCAATTTGTAAAGTCCTCCATTTAAAAAAAAAAAAAAAATCCTTCTAGGTTAACATAAAGCTCTTTAATATTTTGCTGCCTTCAATTGAAATAACTGAGTATGGGATTTTCTTTGTTTTTCAAATGCATTTAATTTTTTAAATCAGATTTTAATTATGCCTCCCTTGTTTTGAGAAATCTTTGAGAAATAATAGCTTTGCCTGTTGTTAAAATACATTAAAATAATATAGATGTTGGCTCAAGAAATAGCTTTTGGGATGTGTTTTGTAAAGTCTTAATTCATATGGTTTTATTTATGTAAAATTAGAACTTACTGTAAAAGCCAAGTCCTAGGAGAAGCTGCTGATTTTACAAGCAGAGTACTGAAAATTTGTTCCAGGTCCTATCTGAACTATGTGCAATAGGTTCAGAATATCCTAAGAATTAAAGAAAGAAACATTCTATCATCAATACAGTATAATGGAAAATTACTGTAGTCTAGTCTAGTCTGTTTAGTACATGTATGGAGAGAGTTAGGATTAGATTAAATTTTAGGTACTGCCTGCAGGGGATTTAATAATAACTTTTTTATTCAACTGTTTCTGATGAAATGAAAAAAAAAAAAAAATCAATTTCTTAGTAACTATACAGGATAGTGATACAATTGCTTTCACTGACTCTCTTTTTTTTCTGCTTGTTAAAGTTTTATTTGGCTGCTAGGAATGTTAAAAAGTGATGCATCTTGAGTTGACACTTGCTGATCATGCTTGTGACTATGTATAGAAATGCGTCAGTAGTAATTTATGGACAAGGTCCTGTGAGAAGTATGGCATAATGGCGCCCTTTCTAAAAGTTAAAAACAAAACCAAACCAAACCAAAACAACAACAACAAAAAAAGCCCAAACAAACAAAACCCCCAAAACAAACAAACAAACAAAAAAACACCCCACAAAACTTCCAATTTTAAAGATTACATTGTGAAAGAAGCCTCTTTCCGGAGAGATTGCTTCTCCTTCTCTTCTCTCATTACTGATCCAGGAAAGATTGAGGGAAGGAAACTAGTTCTCCAGTAGATCCTTTAGATGAAGGCTAGCAGTATGTTTTGTCCATTTAGGCTTTATAGCCAAAAAAACCACAGCACTAAGAAAAATGAAACCTGATTACACTCTGGTCTCAAAATTCTAATAGCTTTTGCTTCTACAGTTAAAAAAATATATTCTACATGTTACTCTGAGATTCTTTAAAGTTCCTGTGAGTAGTATGTTGAGATTACTCTAGAAAATTCTATTAGTTTTGGAAACAGCTTTATTTTATCATCTGATGTAAATGACAAGAAGAAGAAGAAGAGAAAGAAGAGAAAGAAGAAGAATAAGAAGAGGAAGATAAGACCTTTTAAGTAGAACTACATCTCAAAAGTAGTCTGATATTTTCAGTGGAAGCAGAAGTAGTTGATAAATATAATATTTTCCAATTGGAAGACTTTTTATATAACCAACTTATTGAAATGCTAAACCATCAGTATTAAATACTGTTCTCAATAGATTTTAAGTAATTAGTTCCATAGGTAATTTTATGCACCTGAAATAAAGCAGGCATAAGAATTTTGAATAATTTAAAAGAGTGAACAAATTAATTATATTTCAAGGTAAACACACACAGCAGTAATAAGCTCTTCAGCCTTCAGACTGCAATTTGAAATGAATGTCAGAAAATGTAATTATGAAAACTTATATGAATTATGTAATTATGAAAATTTATATGAAATACTTAAATGGGTTCACTGGAAAGTTTTATACATGTGTAAGATGTCCATAAACTGACTTCAAAGTAATAAACAGGATGAGGTAGGATCCAGTGTGTGATCAAAGCTATAACTTGGTGTTCACAGAGTACTTTTGGGACAAATCACAAGACTCAAACATTGCCAAAGAAATACATGAAATTGCTGTAAAATGAAGAAGTAAAAATATATGATATAGAATGCTTCATGGTGAAAAGAGTAACAGAAAAGCTGATATGACATTATTGTGGAGGTCCAATAGAGTGTATTTAATCTTCCAAAGGAACTTTGTAAAGGACAGAACTTGGTGCATTGGCAAGTGTCCTTTGGGTGTATAGGGACTGCAACCGTGGAGGATTCTGTAATACAAAATGACAAGGAGGCTTTATCCTAGAAGTTTCTCTAATTTATTATAGATTACCACAAACACCAGAAAAATCACCACTAATAAGCATACTTATGATTAATAAAACAGATATATATAACAATTAGAAACCAATAGCAGCAATCAATAGTATAACAGCAATCAATTATACCAACAATAGCAGAGACTCTCCAAGACCTTTCAGAAAGTTTCTGCAGACCTGTTTAGGAAAAGAAAAAGTACATGTAACATGGTAAGTCATCAGAGACATAAGCTCCATTTGGATAAAAATTAAGTCTCTTTTATATTATAAAAACATAAAAAGACATATACCACTTCAAGAAGCCAACAGATGTTAATTTCTGTTTTTCACCTGGAACATCTGATAGATGATGCTGTGTTCTACACTCAGACCAATTTTTATATTTTCAGACTATTTTCCTATTCTTGCAGATACAACAATTAACAAATTCTTACTTTCTCAGGAGGTTTCCCTCTTCTTAAAGACTATTTTTTGTTTTTCTCAGATAATAAACTGCCTTTACAATTCCTTAATTTTTCACTTAACAATGGTATTGCGGAATGGCTCCAGTTTCTAGGTACTCAGCTGTACTTCAAAGATGCCAGTTGCAACTCTCAAGGATGCTTCTGGTTCACAGGCCTAGTTACCAGGCTCACAGTTCCCAGTCTGGCAGGCAATTCCCTCTGTCATTAGCAGGCATTTTCTTCTGTTCAGTAAAAGTCAACTTTATGACTGCTCACATCAACAGGTGATCACATTCTGGCATGTGCTAAAGACATCATGGTGTTTTAGAGAACTAAGGAAGCTAATAACAAAACAGTGTTTTAGATTTGTTCTAATTTACTCCAAAATTAGCTAAAGAAGTAAAACCATACAGAAATTTAGATTAAAAAGGTCAATGTAGCATAGAGAGTAGAATAAGCATAAAAGATTAAAAACAACAAACAAAAGCATGAATAGCATATTCAGAGTCTAAGAATCTTATAGAAAGATAAAGAAAAGTAGAAAATCTGGCAGGTGCTGAAGAAGGCTAGATTATATTTCAGTGTCAGTATCAACATGTGAAAAATAAGGCATACTATTAGACCATTGTGGAAATATCAGGTGCATTTTTATGATGTAAAAACAAAACAAAACAAAAAACTAAACAAACAAATAAAAAAAAGAGAACTGTGTAAAAATGGAAACAAAGACACAGAACTAAAAGAGTATGAAGGACTAAGGGAAGCTTGCACAGAAACAGAAAGATTCCAGATGAAAACTAAGTTTCCGTTAACAAGAAGTATAAAAGAAAACAAGAAAATATCTATAGATACTCTATTTATATAAAATTACAGAATCATTAAATGGTTTGAGTTGGAAGATCATCCAGTCCAAGCCCTCTCCCATGGGCAGGGACATCTTTCACTAGATCAGGTTGCTCAAAGCACTGTCCAGCCTGACTTTAAGCACTTCCAATGATGGGGCATCCACTTCTCGTGATAACCCGTTCCAGTGTCTGACCACTCTCATTGTAAAAAATATTTTTCTTATGTCCCAACTAAATATACCTTCTTTCAGTTTAAAACTGTTGCCTCGTTCCCTGTCACTGCAGACCTTGGTAAAAAGTCTTTCCCCATCATTCTTACAAGCCCCCCTTAGGTACTGAAAGGCTGCAATGAGTTTTCCCTTGTGAAGCCTTGTCTTCTCCACACTGAACAGCCCCAACTCTCTCAGCCTTTCTTCATAGAAGTGTTCCATCTCCCTGATCATTTTCATGGACCTCCTCTGGATCCACTCCAACAAGTCCATGTCTTTCTTGTACGGAGGGCTACAGAGCTGTATGCAGTACTCTAGGTGGGGTCTCATGAGAGTAGAGGGAAAAAATCACCTCCCTGAACCTGCTGGCCACACTTCTTTTCACACAGGCCAGAATACAACCGATTTTCTGGGCTGCAATGCATACTGCTGTCTTATATCCTATTTTTCATGCATCGGGACCCCCAAGTCCTTCGCTGCAGGGCTGCTCTCAGTCTATTCATCCTTCAGCTGGCTTGATGCTGGGGATTACTGAACCAAGTGCAGATTCTTGCACTTGGCCTTGTTGAACTTTGTGAGGTTCACAAGGGCCAACTCCTCAAGTTTGTCAAGGTCCACCTGGATGATAACCCTGCATCAACTGCATTGCTCAGCTTGATGTCATCCCCAAACTTGCTGAGGGTGTACCCAGTCCCACTGTCTATGTCATTAATAAAGGTATTTAATAGCATTGGTCCTAGTAGGGACCCTTTAGGGACACCACTCATCAATGGTTTTCATTTGGACGTTCAGTTGCTTGCTGTAACTTTTTGGATGCCTCCAGTCAGCCAGTTCCTTATCCATCTAACAGACCAACCACCAAACCCATATCTCTCCAACTGAGTGGCAAGAATGTTAAGGTAGACTGTATCAAAGGCCTTCCAAAAGTCCAGGTAGATGGCATCCATAGCTTGTCCACTGACACTGTTACTCTTTAGTAGAAGGTCACTGGATTAGTCAGGCACAATTTACCTTTGGTGAAGCCAGGCTGGCCATCTCAAATCACCTCCCATTCCCATCCTTTAGTATTTTAATAGAATTTTCAACCATTTAGTTGTCCTTTTAAAATATTTTTTTTTTTAAATTGATTTTTTTCCCTCAAATCTGTGGTAAAGTCTTTGGGTTTTTTTCTGACCAGAGCAACAGGTTTTTAGAATAGACTCTCCTCTTTACCTTAATTTACCTTAATTTTAAAAGCACAGTGACAAAATAATATATTTGAGACTTATTTTTGCCCTAAAAAAAATTACACACTAATATTTGGTTATGCGTCAGTGCAATGTACAAAAATTATTTAGTGTGTTTAGCCTAAAAGAGTAACAGAATTTTACATCCTTGCTTATTATCCCTGAAACATCTAGTCCACACTTATTTTTTTGGCTCCTAAAGTACTTGTCACTGTTTGCATAAAAAAGAGCAAAACAAAAATCACTTCTGTATGCAGCAAGCAACTATACAAAGGACACAGTAGAATGGTGTTATAACCTGAATGGATGCATTTTATTTAAAACACCTTTTGTCAATTTTTATAAACTATCATCAGCTATCATAGAATATTTTATCATATTTCACTTATCTCCCAAAATTAAAAGAGGAAATGTAACAGCCTAAGTATTGCAGGAAAGTTAACATATTTTGAGTAACATTAAAATAGTACTGAAACCTAGCAAACACCTTTTGACGTTATTGTCCAAAAGCCTGGGAAAGTAAAACCTGTAAATTTGGCATTATAAAGCATTACGTAGGTAATGCAAATAAGATCTGACCAGTTGAAGGCTCATCAGATAACTTTTTTTACTATTTCTCTACCTTGAATATTTCAATACTATATTTATTTCTACTTTTCCGCATAAAAGAGACATTTTCTTTCATTCATTAGCTCTCCTTGACTTCTATTTCTCCTTTCTGCAGACTGGTTATTTTCCAACTCTACTTCATGTCTTGGGAGAAACATTAAGTTTATGAAAATTCATTCTTATCTCCCTTGATTAATCTATCTTATATAATAGCTATCCTCTGTCCCAGCTTCCCATATAATTTCTGTCAGGAGGGCATTGGGGTATAGTGTCTATAATTCCAGTCTCTGCACTATTTATAGAAACACATTATGGCACCTTTTTCCCTCCCTCAGTATCTGACATGCATAGTGATATAAGTGTCTTGGCTTCGTGACCATGTTTAAGCTCCTCCTTCTGATACCAGAGGCTGCTTCTATCAGCACTTCCTCTTGCAGACTAAGTGATCAGCCAGCTGACTGAAGACTTTTATATTAAACCAGTGATGTGATAAATAGGTTTGGTCTCAAAAAGACCTATTCATCTCATACACTTACTGTAATTTGAAGTTTGGTTCATAAACTGCGATTCCAGTGCACATATTTTTTAAAGAATATTCGACTAAATATAACTATTCTCTTCATGAAAACTAATATGAAAGTGGTCATGGGGAAGAGATTCTTATTTTGTCATGAAAGAATAAAGAATACATGGCAAATATAACTGTGATCTCTGCTGGCAGTAACTTCCATTCCTGAGAAATCTGGCAGCCCCAGGCAATTCGCAACATCAGCCAGAGATACAGAGGAAGTGCAGTCTAAATCAGACAGACAACCTCAAAGAGACTCATCATGACACTAGAAAACTTATGAAGAATTAAATAGTATTATATCTAAATAAAGAGAAGTTTAAAATTTCTCTCTTAATTAATTCTCAGTTTTATTAACCATTCTTTAAAGTAGATATGCAATGCAGATAAACTTGCATCTACAGCACAAAGGGTTTCATCCATAAAGCAGACCACTTTTAGTATATAGCACTTGAACCATGGTCTTATCTGAGGAAGGCACTGTTCCCCTGTGACCTTAAGAGAGAATTGCTACTTTTCAGGGGTGGTCACATTTCACAAAAAATCTGTAGCTATCACTGATGAGAAGAGAGCTGAGTATAAAGAAGAAGGTGAGGGTCTCTCTTTCTCTTTATCCCATTCAGTATTTTGCTCTTTTAATGTTTAACTCCTGCAGTGCTTTTTCTAATTATTCAAAAACGGTTTTTTGCATCAGACTTTACAAGGAAGTTATTTTGCTTTGGAAAGTCAGAAAGTCGATGACAGATAATAGGAAGTTGTAGCTTTTTTTTTTGCTTTTTTTTTTTTTTTTGTCAGCATAATCTAAATTAAAAAAAAAATCACTTTGCAGACCTGAAAAATACAGGCACAGTGTGCTGACAAATTAGAGGTGGCAGGACATACACTATTAAACCTGCCAGCTAGTAGAAACCTTTAACCTAGCAATTAAGTTGTGGTATAACAAAAGCATAGATCAGATTGTTTGCACTTAACTGGTAGAGAAGAGATTATTATCTGCTATTTCAATTTCAGTATAATAAAAATTATTCCTTTAATAAGAAATGATCAATGGAACTAATGAAACAAAATTTAAGACAAAAATCAGTAATCAGTGGCTTCAGCTCATATATTAGAAGAGTCCTGTACCTCTTATAGACAATTAGCTCCAGTTGACTTAGTGCTCTTCATTTAGTGGTTATTGATCTTGAAAAGTAATTTAATGAAATTATTTTTATTAGTTGTTCATTAACTACTTCTAAGTAACACACTGTGAATGTATTTATTTAATTGTAGTTATCATCAAGCCAAATGCAAAATAATAAAAATAATTTTAAAAAAAATCCATATGGGAAAGTTGGTTTACTTAGGGTTGGTTGTTTGGTTATTTGTTTGGGGTTTTTTTTTGGGGGGGGCTTGTTTTTTTGGGTTTTGTTTTGTTTTTCCCTCACAGAATACTGGATTAATTTCCATCCTCTGCCTAGAAGGCAATGATAAATTCTTAAACAATATTATTTCATCCTTCCCACTGTAGTGGGATAATTCCTAACCAAATGCAACCAGACTAAATGGTCTAAAATCCATTGGCCCACCACCCTAAGTGATTGTCAGAATTTTTCAGCACTACTTTTTCTTCTGCTCAGGAATTTTCCCCTTTTAACCAGGCTGCCTTTATGGCTGTTTATATAAGTCAAGTCAGCAAGAGGGGATCAGGTCTGGGATCAGCAGGGATTTGGCTGGGCATGGACGGCAATGCATCATAGCTCCAGGGCGAGGGAGAGTGCCACATATGAAGTGGAACGAAGCAGGGTCACACCAAGGAGTCTTTCTTCGACTCTTGCTTGCACAGTGCTCTGAGCCAAGTTTGCACCACTGCGCTGCATCCCACTACTGGCCTTGAGTGCATGCAGATCAACTCCAAGGAGGAAGGGAACATGCTGACATGCTCCTGACATTAATCCTTTTTTTTTTTTTTTTTTTTTTTTTTTTCACCTTAGAACAACCATGGTTTGGTTTTCTATTGAAACAGTTACTAAAAATCTAAGAAATCATTAAAAATAAAATAAACCCAAAAAATTCTGTTCACAGGAAGTTTCAGCTCAGAAACATTACTGGTGGTAACTCAAGGGACTCATACACAAATAGTCTCCTGACTCCACATTAAACTGCTTTTCAGCTCCAAGTTGTGACAAAATGAACAAATAAGCAGTCTGAAATCAGACCTCCTATAATTTTATGAACAAAAAATACATGATAGAATTTATTAAGTTCCTGTTTCTCATAAATGTACATTACCTACAATTAAATCTCACATACTTATATATGAATGCTAAAAATTAAATCAACTTTATATTAAATAATAACAAACATTCATATTTCAGCACAGATTAGGAATCTCTGATTCTATATCCAAATGCCATTTTGGATCTGTTAATCTTCCTATACTTCCCCCAGTTTCTTCTACACCTGCAGAGTAGCAAAATATGGGAAGTTTGAAAGTCCTTTATTTCTTAGCAACAACTAAAAAAATCAGTATATTATCAATATTCTTGTCATATAAAATCACATAATGAATCCAAAACGCAGCACTACTGTAGTTAGAAGAAATTTAGCTCTATCCCAGCCAAAATCAGGACAGACTAGACTTGTGCCTTTAGAATATAGAGCAAGTGAAAATATATTATTAGTTTCTATCATAAACACGTACAGTATGTTAGCACACATGCCTTTCTCCAGGTCCTAATGTGTGGCTCTTTTTTTCATAGGAAAAGTTGCAAAATAAAACTGGTTAAAACATTAATAATTTTAACCAATCCCACATAACTATTGGGGTTTTTTTAATATAATTTAAGTCATATTGAGACTATAGTTATTAACCAAAGAATTTGAGGGGAGGGGGCCAAGAAATCAAAATAAGTGATTGGAAATGGCAGTGAGAGTAAGAAGGAAATCACTGTCTGAACTAATTTAAATATATATATATATATATATATATATATATATATATATTAGCAACAAATGGTGAATTTCAAAACTGGTAAAGGAATTGTACAATAAGGAGAGGATTAAGATCTCAAGGGGCACATAACAGATTTTGCACATATCATGGACAGTTAGTGAACTGTGAAATAAAAAAAAATCACAGAATACAAGATTACAAAACTTCAACAACATAACAACACTAAGAAAAAGTTGAATACATTATGAAAGCTATGCCATTGATATATTGGTAATTTTTTCACAGGAGAAACTTTCACAAAGATGAGTGCTGGGATAAATCTGTTTGAATTTTGTGAGGAAATACCTATTCTTATGAATATTTAGTATGTAATCCAAATTAAATCCCAAAAGACAAGCAGTTATGTGGCAGGCTGATCCTGGTTAGATGCCACATGCCCAGCAAAGCAGCTGTATCACTCCCCTCCCTCAACTGGAAACGTGAGAGAAAATATAACAAAAAGCTCCTGGGCTGAGATAAGGACAGGCACAGATCATTCACCAATTACCATCTGTGATGGGTTGACCCAGGCTAGAGGCCAGATGCCCACCAAAGCCCACTCTATCACTCCCCCTCCTCAAATGGGCAGGGAGAGAAAATTATAACGAAAAGCTCGTGGATGGAGATAAGGACGGAGAGAGATCACTTACCAATTACTGGCACGGGCAAAACAGACTCGACTTGGGGGAAAAAAAAAAAAACAAATTTACTTTATTACCAATCAAAATTAGAGGAGAATGAGAAGTAAAACCAAATCTTAAAACACCTCCCCCATCCCTCCCTTCTTCCCGGGCTTAATCTCTTTCCCGATTTTCCACCTCCTCCCCCCAGCGGTACAGGGGGACAGGGAATGGGGTTGGGGTCAGTTCATCACACGGTGTTTCTGCCGCTGCTTCCTCCTCAGAGGGAGGACTCCTTCCCCCGCACCAGCGTGGGGTCCCTCTCATGGGAGACAGTCCTCCACAAACTTCTCCATCGTGAGTCCTTCCCATGACTGACAGCTCTTCACAAACTGCTTTGGCATGGGTCCATTCCATGGTGTGCAGTCCTTCAGGAAGGGACTGCTCCAGCGCTGGTCCCCCACGAGGTCACAAGTCCTGCAGGTAAACCTGCTCTGGCGTGGGTTCCAATCTCTGTGGGGCCTCTCTCTGTAAGAGAATACAGAGTAGTGACTATGTTTTTATGTAAGTTAATTTTCATGTGGGCCAGAAATGTTATGACTGAATCACTTCCATAAATAAAAATTTTGAAGTTGCTATTGCAAATGTAGGTATATACAGAGTTTAGGGGTCTTTAAGGTTAGACCTGACAATTAGCAGGGAATTTCAAGGTAGAAGTTTTGAATTAAGGAATCCCAAACTTTTCATACTTAGGCATCCAAATTATATGGTGAGAGTCTGAGTTATATCTCATACATTAGAAGTACTACATCAGTAAATAAAGCCATATTAACTTTGTTCAGACTATTTTAAAAATAACGAATTAGTGAATCAATGGTTGTGAAGTGTTCTTATGTTTCTACCAAAAAAAAAAAAAAAAGAGACTGAGGAGAAGAAATAGAGGTAAATATTACAGTTTCAACAAAGCAACATGCAGTTGTTGTCAAGGAAACAACATAATCTTGTTGCTATAGCAATATTATTCAGGACATACGTTAACATGAATAAAAGTAAAAAGTAAAATTTCTTTACAGACAGAATTCTTATGGTAGTCTAAAATACAGATTCCAATATTAAACAGAAGTGTTTGAATTGAAAACTCCAGAGCCCTTCACACTTCAATTATTTCTGTGATAGAAGTACTTTACACCTTCTTTGATCTGCAAGTTTAGGAAAAGAAAATTCTGCAAAAATATTAAAAACCAAAATTATGGTTTTACTCTGATTTTTTTAAATTAAAAAATCATGTCTTAGTTTCAAATTAATTTAGCATCCCTACACCTAGAAAAGGAGGTCAGCTTTTCCCCTCCCTTTTAGCAGTATAGAACTTTAAAGTCTGTTTTACTTCTTACTTGATTCCATGCTCATAATCTCGATCAGCAAAACAAGACTACTGCGTTTTTCTGAAAGACTCCCAATGTGAGCAGGTGTTGATGCTGCTGGGGAAAGAATTAAATTTCATTTATGACAGTCAGGTACATGAGCTCATGTATTGGGTTTGCATGGCAAGGTTTTTGGTAGCAGTGGGGGAGGGGACATGGGGTGGCTTCTGTGAGAGAAGCTGCCAGAAGCTTCCCCCATGTCCGACCCGACACAGCCAATGCCAGCCGGCTACAAGAAGGGACCTGCCGCTGGCCAAGGCCGAGCCAATCAGTAACGCCTCTGTGATAACATAATTAAGAAAAAAAAAAAAAAGGAAGGGAGAAAAAAAAAGCTGCACACTTTGCAGCTGGAGAGAGGAGTGAGAAGATGTAAGAGAAACAACTCCGCAGACACCAAGGTCAGTGAAGAAGGAGGGGGAGGGAATGGGCTCCAGGCGCCGGAGCAGAGATTCCCCCCCCAAGAGGTGGTGAAAGACCAGGGTGAAGCGGGCTGTCCCCCTGCAGCCCCTGGAGGTCCATGGTGGTGCAGATGACCACCTGTAGCCCGTGGAGGACCCCACGCCGGAGCAGGTGGATGCCGAAGGAGGCTGTGACCCCGCAGGAAGCCCGCGCTGGAGCAGGTTCCTGTCAGGACCTGTAGCCCGTGGAGAGAGGAGCCCACGCCGGAGCAGGTTTGCTGGCAGGACTTGTGACCCCGTGGGGGACCTGCGCTGGAGCAGTCCCTTCCTGAAGGACTGCACACCATGGAATGGACCCAGACTGGAGCAGCTCGTGAAGAGCTGTCGGTCATGGGAAGGACTCACGCTGGAGACGTTGGTGGAGGACTGTCTCCCGTGAGAGGGACCCCACGCTGGTGCGGGGGAAGGAGACCTCCCCCTGAGGAGGAAGCAGCGGCAGAAACACCGTGTGATGAACTGACCCTAACCCCATTCCCTGTCCCCCTGTGCTGCTGGGGGGAGGAGGTGGAAAATCGGGAAAGAGATTAAGCCCGGGAAGAAGGGAGGGATGGGGGAGGTGTTTTAAGATTTGGTTTTACTTCTCATTCTCCTCTAATTTTGATTTGTAATAAAGTAAATTTATTTTTTCCCCCAAGTCGAGTCTGTTTTGCCCGTGCCAGTAATTGGTGAGTGATCTCTCTCCGTCCTTATCTCCACCCACGAGCTTTTGGTTATAATTTTCTCCCCCTGCCCATTTGAGGAGGGGGAGTGATAGAGTGGGCTTTGGTGGGCATCCGGTCTCTAGCCAGGGTCAACCCACCACAGCTCATTACCTTATTTTGTTATAAAGAAGGCAATAGTGACTTATCTGACAGAGATGGCAGACAATTAGTTTGATAGCCCTCTCTACAACTACCTGAAAGGAGGTTGTAATGAGGTGGCTGTAGGTCTCTTCTCCCAAGTAAGAAGTAATAGGACAAGAGGAAACAGCATCAAGTTGTCTCAGGGGCAGTTTAGGCTGGATATTAGGAAAAAATTCTTCACTGAAAGGGTTGAGTCGAGTATTGGAACAGGCTGTCCAGGGAAGTGCATGAGTCACCATTCCAGACCATGGGAACTTCACCAGACTGCCACGACTTCTCAAATGTGCTGGATAGTGGCTTGGCAACTTCAACTGCCAGTTCTGTCAGGATCTGCAGATGCACTTCATCAGTTCCCATGGACTTGTACACCTTCAGGTTCCTCAGATGGTCTCGAACTTGGTCTTTTCCTACAGTGGGCAGCTTTTAATTCTCCTAGTCCCTGCCTCTGCCTTCTGCAACTTGGGGGTATGGCACAAGCACTTGTTGGTGAAGGCTGAGGCAAAGAAATTGTTGACTACCTCAGCCTTCTTCATATCCCAGGTCATCAGGTCTCCCATTCCTTTCCGGAGGGTGCTTCCATTTTCCCTAGTCTTTATTTTATCCCTGACATAACTATAAAAGCTTTTCTGGTTGGCCTTGATGTCCCTGTCCAGATTTAATTCTGTCAGGGCTTTACGTCTTCTAACCTGATCACTGGCTTCTCAGACAATTTCCCTGTATTCCTCCCAGTCTACCTGTCCTTGCTTCCACCCTCTGCAGGCTTCCTTTTTGTCTTTGAGTTTGTCCAGGAACTCCTTGTTCATCCATGCAGGCCTCCTGGTGTTTTTGCTTGACTTCCTCTTTGTTGGGGATGAATTGCTCCTGGGCTTGTAGGAGGTGCTCCTTGAATTTAGTATCTTTGTGACCGATTAAAACCAAAAGGGTAAATTTAATACCTCCAAACTTTGTAAAAGATATTTTGAATACAACATTTACATTGACTGTAGTGTTGCTGCCTTTTCAGGAATCACAAGTTAGGTTATTTCAGAGAGTTATGAAAATGAACTTTTTCATAATTTCCTATAAATACAAAAACAGTTTCCACAAATGTACAGGGTTCACAATAAATATTTGCAAACTTAAATTGTTCCCTGTTTTAGGTGTAAAATAAATGTGTAGGGATTTTGCAAGTACTTTAAAAAGAGAGAAAATTATAACTTCTATATATCTTTGTAGTCTGGCCACAGATATATAGATATTTGAAATTCAAAGCAAAATTATTATTGCTATATCTTTTCTGAAATTTTAATTTTTTTCTGGATTTCAGGATTTCAGGTAATGGAGATAATTTTATATATACATATATATAGATGACATATATATAAGCACACACACAATTTAGCAGAAGTATACACAGTTGTCTTAAATAGCATCTGTAGAATGCACCTTTAAAGAGAGCAAGGTTTTCATGTCACTGATATAGGTACAGTGACTAAAGGAAATTCAAGGTAGTTATGTGGACTCACTTCAAGTTAAACCACGTAACCTGCTATACAGGATTTTCTTTTCCCTCTTTTGTCATAGAACAAGTGGAAAGCTCAACATATGATACTATGACTCTACCACTCAAAAGTAGTCAGAAAAGGTGAGACAATTCAATTTCTGTTTTAATAACTTTATTGTCAAGATAAAATATATGAATGGTGCTAACAGTAATGTATTAAATGCTATTGCTTAGGTCGTCTACTACAGCCCTCTCAGTGATAATGGGGTCCTGCAGATGGGTCTCCTGGAGCTTTTTCTTATCCGGCTTCACAATCATTAACATAATGAGACCCATCATAACAAGAATACCCACCTTAGATTTTTTATTAAGTAAACACATTTTATGCTCTTTTCTATTCTAAGTGATATTAGGCTTATATATATAAAAATATATATATTCAAAACAAGAAGTTAGCAGCTCTAAGAAAAAATACATATATTCTAGTATAGTTCTATGTTTTATAACACTTTTGTGACAGAAATTTGTACTGGAAATGCTCAGAACAAACACAGTTTCTCTCAAAATTCAGCTAGTTCATTATTAGGTAACAGAGTACAGTGCTATAGAGTAATGGTTCCAAATCCTGCATTCCCTACTAAAGACTAATATTACTTAGGGGTTTTATCAGCAGGACATTTTAAGAAATAGTAGAATAACTCACTGGGGAGTTAGAGAGGTTTACAGTTGGAAAGCTTGTTGAAAATAATGCCTCTTTTTCAAAAAGCAGTCCCATGGGAACTAACTTACTGCTCTTTAACAATAAAATTAACATTCCATCACATAATTTGGCAGTTATAGGTTTGTAGCAGTACTGCTACCTCCCATTTCCAGGTGGAGTACGACTGTGAACAGTTACTACTGTCTGTTCTGAAGCACAGAGAGATGACAAATGAGAAGCTATCTCATTTTTTCTTCAGTACTAGAACAAGGGACACTGAATGAAACTGGAGATGGCAAGTCCCCGAAAAATACAACTCCTAAACTTTTAGTATGTTTTTTCTTATACTGTAATTTCTATCTCAAAAAAATAACAGTAGTGCATATAGTGTGTTTCTCTCCCTCTGTATACTAAACGTACAGAGAATACCTCATTAGTCTCAGGAAAATAATTTGAAACAATTCTATTGTATCACATACACTGCATTTACATAGCTCATTTTTTCAAAGCTCAATGCCACTATCAGATAAATAGAAACACTTATATTAATTAATACTATGGGGAAAATGAGTCCAGGGGGACTTTGGATCAAAGGAATTTTATAAGCAGCTGGATATAATTTCCTTTGTCATCCATTGTATCTTTAAACATCAAAACAGAAAATGTCTTTAAACAAATACACACAAATTAACAATAGAATTAAATTACAGTTATAAAACCCCATATTTCCTTCACATAAATTCAAAAATTTTAATTGGATATGAATTAGACAATGATTGCACCAAAATAATCTTGTCATGGTGTATGTTTCTCTCCTTTGACTTTAATAATAGCTGAGGGAAGGCTACAAAATACAGTTAAATTTGCAAAGTTCATTGGAATGAACCCAGACTGCAGTACTGATTTACAAAATCTGGCTTATTCTCTTTCAATAAGTATGATTTTTTCTAACACATTTCCCAGTTGAATTGTATAGAGCAAAACATAGTATCCCTTTTTTCATAATTAAAGGCAGAACATTATAACAGACTTCTAAATTTCTCTGATACCCCTATGCCAAACTGCATAGATAAGGGAAACAGCATTTGAATATATAATTTACTTCTTATCGAGCAGAATTTTTGCCATCCATAGGCAATTATTTAAAAATGTTTCTGTCAAGCATCTTGAATGTTATCATAAGAGTATGAAACTAATGCTATTACAAAGTATAAGTAAATTTGATAACAGAATTTAAATTACAGTTTACTTTATGACTTATTTTGGCAGATTATCTACTTTTGTTTATATTTGTAGACGAAGGTTGTGTGAAAAAACCTGTGATTTAGAGCTAAGAAAAAAAATCCTATGAGCTACGTGAGCCTGTAAGCAGCAATAAGGAAAACATAGTCTCTGAACTCAGGCTCTTACAGCAGCCAAGTTCAATTGGCTAAACAGACCTTTTTTTTGTTGTTTTTGTTTGTCTGTTTGTTTTTGGTTTTTGTTTTTTTTTTCTTTAATGCAAGTAGAACAGTCTTATTTGTAAGTTTTGATAAATATGTGATCATTAAACAGTCTGAAACAGAAACATAGAGCAAGTATAATAACTGTTTATGCCCACTATTCAAAGAGCCAAAAGAATGTATATTTGTTTGTATTTTCTCATTTGCTGTTATTTGATTTGTAAATTAGTGCTTTGTTTAAAAAAAAAAAAATCAAATCAAGGGCAGAAAAGTTATTTAATACGCTATGGTGGGTTGTTTGTTGGGTTTTTTTCTGTTAATGGGATTTTTTTTTTTTTTCTAGATTTGTTGTAAAGAACTGTTTCATTGTCATTGCCAAGAAAGAATGTTATCAATATGGTAAAATAACACATATGTACAAAAGTTATGCACTAGAGCCATTTTCTTTCTTTGGTTTTGTTTTTATGTTTGTTTTGTTGTTTTTTTTTTCTTGTGGCTTTTTACCAATGACAGAAAAATGTCAGACTTCTCTTGCATTTCAAATCTTCAAAGATCTTCAAATGCAGAATCTTGATGGAAGCATATGCTTTGCTAGTTTGAGTCTTCTTTTTTTGCCTTACTTTTGTCAGAAAGATATTTGGATTTATTTCAGCTATACTTAATATGTCTCTTTAGAAATAGTGTGACTGATAATAATGTTCGCTATTGAGAAAAACTAATATATAGAAGTATTTGAGATTAATACTGATCGGACCTTATATGTAAAGAACTAATCATAGAGTCTTCAGTGAGGGCAGTAAAGTCATGTATATTGCCTATAGTTGTTGCTGATAGACTTCATATTGAACTGACAGTGTTATATTGAGTTGCATATAACTTCAAGAAATCTCTACCATGAGACCATGTAGTACTCTTGAAAAGTATTGGAAATAGGCAATGTTACTCAAAACTATAATATGACTGGTATCCCCTCACTACCAAACTAATAGTATTATCTAAAAATTTGTATGTGATAACTGGTTTCTTTTTCACTTGGTATGTTTTCCAGATTAATGCTTTTATTCTTTAAAGACTTCTGTGACACATATACTTGCTCAGTGTTCAGATGTGGAAAATTTAAAATGCCTAATTTCTGTGTTTAAAGTCAGTCTCTATGAGTACTTGTAGTCAGTTTGACCTCAGTTGGCTACCAGAGGCCCCCACTTAACTTCTGTCTCACTCCACCTCCTCAAGAGGACAGGAGAAAAAAAAGATAAAATTATAAAGCTCAGGGGTCAAGATGAAGACAGGGAGATCACTCACCGATTACCGACATGTGCAAAAAAGATTCAGCCTGGGAAATATTAATTTAATTTAATGTTAATTGTTAATTAAAAAAAAAATTAGAGATATTTTCTCTGTTACCCAAGGTATAATGGGAGGTAAGTAGGTATTTAGACAAAGTGCTACCAAGAAATAGTGCCGAGACACCTGAGGTGTTGACAGGAGTCCACAAAAAATTTTCCACACTTCCTTTTGAATCTAGGACATTGTGCATTCTGAATTTGTTTGCATGGGTCCAAAAGAAAGTAAAGAGAAAAATTCTTATGTCAGGTGTGATTAAAGACTCCCAAGTAACATTCTGGTCATTTAATTTACAACACAAAGTCAAATACACCAAGAATGGAAGTCAAAAATGGCTTATTCTCTTATCCCCTCCTACCAAAGATCTGATTTGTATACCAACCAGGTTTTCCTCATCTGTCTCTAGGACGCTTGTTTCTTGGAAGTACAGTGTCTCAGATTTTACAAAAAAAAACCAAGGAGAAGCTTCTTAGAATGAAAAGATAACACTCATCACCCAAGATTAATGTTTCGTAGGTTTGTTTGTGTGATTGTTTTTATGAATCAATGGTTCAGTGCACTAGATTATCATGAGAACAGTGATATCAGGGAGACGTGATGTTGCCAATCTCTATTTTACCGTTATTTTGATGCATGTGAGATGGAAGCTCCTTTGCATTACTTAATATAAGTTTAAAAGGTAACCATAACCTCTTTCATTTTAAAATGTTGAAAGTCCAGACTATTCTGAGCTGCAAATACTCAGACCAAATTAATAGCCAATTTAGTTCTATGCCATGGTTAGATGACTTCAAGCACAAGGAATTTCACATATCACTAGGTTTGGGCATTCTTATTCTGTAAGAATAATCGATGGTGGATACTGCAGTGTTGAACATCACAACTTCTAAATCTTCTCGGACAATACTTTCTAATCTGCATCACAGTGTCTTGTTTGTGAAAAATCCTAACTCTCAGAATTTTTAGTAAGGAGGATTATCATTCTCAATGAAGTCTTTTCTCAATATGTACCAGATGTTACAATGGATCATCTTCAGTTCTTGGAAGCATTTCAATGCTGGTTCCAAGCCTAAATGCAAGTAGTTCTGCAGGTGCTTTGCACAGTGCTGTAAGTTTCAAAAGGCATAGTCATTTTCTAGGGAAAAAATATTTTTGATGGGTATTTCACGAAATTAGTTTTCTCTGTTTACACATTATTATTTTTTCTGCCTTGTGAACACTTCATTCATTCATTATGAATACCATCTTCAGGCTGTTCTCTCATATTTTTACATTGGATCAAGATTTTCTTAGGCTCAAACTGTGATTTCTTTATGTAAAAAGAACACAAGAAACTTAGCTTATTGCTTGAGTACAATAACAGTCACCCAACAGTGAGAGAAATTATTGTATAGTAAACAAATACATAAAGCCCAGACAAAACTCAAAGTGTAGGTAACCAGCTAAATCAATATACTATAAGCTTTTTTTAAGGAAGAATTAGCACAATAAGCAGCCTACATCAAGATTACCTGTAACCTGTTGCCTACATTTTACTTGTTGGATTTTACACTGACCAAAATTAATAACTCACAGATATAATTGAAGAGTGGACAATGAACATCATACTAGTTACTGTTGCTACATTATATTAACTTCTGTGTTCTTTTCAATAGACAACATGCACTGTTTTTAGGTACAAAAAGGATCATTACAAGGATTACAGGAAAAGGAAGGAAAAGGAAATGTGGAGTTAGGAAAAACATGGACCTGTTGGAGCACTTCTAGAGGAGGGCCACAGAACTGATCAGAGGGATGGAACACCCCTCCTATGAGGAAAGGCTGAGAGAGGAGTTGAGGTTATTCAGCATGGAGAGGAAAAGGCTCTGGGGACATCTTATTGAGACTTTCAGTATTTAAAGGGGGCCTGTAAGAAAGATGAAGACAAACTTTTTAGCAGGGCCTTTAGTGATAGGACAAGCAGCAATAGTTTTAAACTAAAAGAGGGTAGTTTTAGAATAGGTATAAGGAAGAAGTTTTTTAGACTGAGATTGGTGAAACACTGGAACATGTTGTCCAGAGAGGTTGTAGAAGCCCCATCCCTGAAAACATTCAAGGTCAGGTTGGATAGGTCTTTGAGCAACCTGATCTACTTGAAGATGTCCTAGATCACTGCAGAGGGGTTGGATTAGGTGAGCTTTAAAGGTCCCTTCTAACCCAAATTATTCTATGATTCTATGATACCACTGACATGGACAAATTCACATTGTTTGAAGCCGCTTTAGCTTGTAGTGAAAGCATCATAAGAATCAATTATGTAGTAGTGGTGATAGTAGTAGTAAGAGTAGTAGAAGTATAGCCATTGGTAAAGTAAAATGTTGTTGCCCATGAAGGCCAACAGCATCCTGGCCTGTATCAGAAATCATGTGGCCAGCAGGAGCGGGAAAGTGTTTTTGCCCCTGTACTCAACACTGGTGAGGCCGTACCTTGAGTACTGTGTTCAGTTAAGGGCCCCTCACTACAGGAAGAACACTGATTTGCTGGACTGTGTGCAAAGAAGGGCAACAAAGCTGGTGAAGGGCCTGGAGATCAAGTCTTATGAGGAGTGGCTGAGGGAACTAAGGTTGTTTAGTCTGGAGAAGAGGAGGCTGAGGGGAGACCTTATTGCTCCCTACAACTACCTGAAAGTAGGCTATATTGAGGTGGGTCTCAGTCTCTTCTCCCAAATAACAAGTGATAAGACAGGAGGGAGTGGCCTTAAGTTGTGCCAGGGGAGGTTTAGGTTGGATATTAGGAAAAAAATTCTTCACTGAAAGGGTTGTCAAGTATTGGAACAGGCTGCCCAGGGAAGTGGTTGAGTCAACATCCCGGGACGTATTTAAAAGAGTGTACTTGTGGTACTTGGGGACATGCTTTAGTGGTGAATTTGGCAATCCTAGGTTTATGGTTGGACTAGATGATCATAATGGTCTTTTCCAACCAAACTATTCTGTGATTCTATGATTGTATGAAAAGCGGCAGTAGTAGTAAAAGATCAAGTGTGAAATGTGTTAATCTATTTTAAAATAAATCCACTCTAAGCAATTCTCTGCACCTGAGTTCTGCAGAAGCTGTTTGGCTCTAGTCTGGATAAGAGCTATTGAGATAATTTCATACTTTGTATATCTCCTCTCAGATATATTTTAGCACTTTCGAGAACTAAAAAAAAATTATGTGCAATACTTCATCTTTGAAGTTTTTTTCATTTAAAAAAGATGGGAACATGAACACAGCTGGACTTAATTAATCTTACTGATTAAATGCTGAAGCAGTTTGTACTGATTATATCATATGATTAAATATTTAAATACTAATCATTTTTCTACTTTTTGTTGTGGTAGAAAAGGCAGATTTAGCTCTTACCCAGACTGGATTATCTACATTGATGATCACTGTCTTTATCATGGTTTTCTTTCATAATAAATAAGGGGAAAATAAAGACAAACATTATTATATTGACACAAAATAATATCTTACTACTTGTGTTATTTTGTTTTACTCAGAAACATTTTGCATAAGAATATGCAAATTTGTAGCTGTTCCAAAATAGGCAAATTTATTTCTTTAAATTGCTCAAAACATCATAAAGATTGTACTTTATTTCAAAGTATATACAAAGGACCTATTACTAAGTATTAATAAATATATATATATACCCAAACCAACTTCATGCAGTATATTGTTCATACATGTGATCCTTGTACCTATGTGCTTACTCATGTAAGACAACCTACATGAGTAGAAGCTGCTCTATTTCCAGGATAAACAAGATATATAGATATATCGAATGACTACATAACAATTAAGTAATCCCAGAATAGTACTTAAGTGATTGTTGCTTTAATTCAGAGGATCAATCTGGTTTTTGATGGAGTATCAATAAGGTCATTATTATATTCTGGAAAATAAAAATATCCTATCAAGTCAAACTGTAAATGGAAGAAGTTGCCTGTAGTTTCTTTGAAGCATTTAAAAAGAGACTACTGCCTCAAAGATGTCAGTGAAATTGTGAAGACTTTAAATTAACTTTTTAAAATCATTTATACTATGAAAGATAATCAGAGAATTCCTATTACAAGGGTAGTGCTGCTGGTAAATAAGGAGGAAAAGGCATACTGTTAAAGTAGTGGTAAATCATCAGGACCAGGTAGCATCCACATACTGAAAGTATGAAGGACATATAATTCAAAGCAAACCATATTTTAATAGAATCTTAATTGCTTGTGCAATATATAGCTAGTTGCATAGTGCTTTTTTACTCACATGATTTTTTTTTTAGGTCAGTTCACATTTTGCTTATTGTCTTAAAACACCATTAGGCATTACATAAACTTTTAAAAATATGTAATAGGAGCTGTCTGTCCATACGTGAGACACATTCAATAACTCTTCATTTTATCTCTGCTGTTTTAAGCAAAATAAAAAGCACAAATCCTACTTTAATCTTCATCCCAGCTATATAATTTCTTTGAACTTTCCCCACAAATACTCTTTATCTCTGTCTCTAAATTGCTGTTTATCTGTGGTTTTAAGCAGTCTTTCTCATTTTGGATTGACAAGAACAGATGAACATAAATCGCACTGTCAACCTAAAACCATATGTGAGTAGGATAACACTAGAAAAATTTTATTAATTATTTTTCCCTTTTTTCAGGATTTTTATGGGACTGTAACATAACATTCTTCCCTTTCAAGGCAACTGAGAATGAAAACACATTCTGAATCATAAAATACACGTGTATAGTATATATCCAAGGACTGGATATACAGTTCAGGATTTCAAAATCAATGGACAACAAGACATACTTTAACTATAATGTATCATTTCATCAGGTATATTATGCTTATCTGTCTGAGTCAGAAGATGAAATAATGTGCATACTACTATCATAAGATACCTGCGGGTTCCATGGTTTTTCACTTAAAATAATTAACTTGAATATTTTGTCCCTGAAAATCATAACAGATAACTTCTTTCTGCATTGTCAGGCCTTTTAGTTTTTTAAACAAATAAAATATTATCTTAGTGTCAAAGATACCATGGCAAAGCAAGTTGAGACTTTTTACAGATAAAGAACAGGAATTAGCATAGGAATGTATGACCAAAGCTCTGATAAACTAAGACTGGTGTTTCAATATCTCTTTTTTTTTTTTTTTTTTTTTTTTGAGTCAGCATGCTTACAGGAATTTGCTTCAGGCCACAACATGATCTTAGGAAAAAAAACATTTTTCTGCCCTGAAATTTCTTAAGTAAATTAGTTCTGTTTTAAATTTGTAAGAAATATGCTGATTTATAACACTTTTACTGCTTAGCACTAAGTGGTTTTGATTTTTAAAACTGAAATTTGGCAAATGAGTCATACATATGTCCTGACTGCTTATAATTTGAGTTTCTTAAAAAAGGATGTTATGCCTTGAGAAAAAGTAAAAAGTTTCTGAGAATGTTTTGGGGACTTTTTTCAGAAAGATTTGTATTATCTCCATTTTTCATTATGAAAAATAGTTATTGGTTTTCTTTTGCACACCATCTGATCATTCCAAAAAGATAAAGACCTCCTGACACTACATAAGTGTTTACACTTCCAGAAATGTCAGTGCTGCCATTGTTGTTGTCTTAAACTTATAGATAGATACAGATGTAGATATAGAAACAGAATTCTTCCTAAATGCTGTGCAACTGAAACTTTGATTTCCCGGCAGATGTATCATTATGTGCCAGAACAGTACATTGGTAAAGTCTGCTAGTATTCAAAATATGTAATATATATTTAGATAGTCTTGCATCTCAATTTTTATGTCAACCTGATTGCCATATTAATTTTACACTAAAGACTGTATACAGTTTGAAAGGAAGTCTTCTGAAAAGGAAATGTTTTGTACCCATGAAGAGCACAAATCTTTTTGTACAACAGTGAATACTGAAAGTGAGTCTGGCAACCACAAAAAAAAACAATGGATTTCTCTATGGTAGGACACCTCACTTCTTAGAATCACAGTCCAGCTGGTTTGTTGGTGAAGAATCAAGAAAAAAGCCTAAAACCTCAAAACTTCACCACACAGGAGATAAATGCTCTCATTCAGCTCCTTAATTTTTCTAACGTAATTTTCCTACCAATGCCACTAAAAGGCACCCTTCTCTTTATTTTCTAAATTAATAAGGGAAGCACCATGAGTACAGGTTCTTCAGTCATCAAAAGAATTTTTGCATGTCTTGTCCCTGTTGACTATGGTCAACTTTAGTCTGACTAGAATTTGCAATACCAGCCCAGTTACATTCATTCCTTGTATAATTCAGGAGGAGAATTTAGTTCCTCTAAAATAATAAGCACAAGCCCAGCATGTAGGTAACTTAAATGAGCAAACAATGTGAAAACTATAGACAGGAAGAATGCAAAGTTGATTATTTGAAGAACAGAAAAAAAGTCATTGGCTCTGCAGTTTGACCATGTCACTTTTGGATTAAAAAAGAGAACCGTACTGAGCTCTGAGCTTTACTCCCAGAATTAGTAATGGAACTTATGCTGAGGAGTGAGTTCACACAAATTTAAAAAGTTTGGAAAGAAATGGAGTATAGGGTCTGTGGAAGGCCTGATTAAGCTGGAATTTTTCAATAAACTTCAGTTTTGTAGGGAGTGTTCCAACAAACTAGCAATATAGTTCCAGTATATGCTCTCTCCCCCTTTTCTCAGACTTTATATCCATTTATAACATGTTATTAAATGGTTTTGATGGTAGACATAATAGGTGCTGCAAATTCCATAGAACATGAAAAAATGCCACATTAGTAATCTTTTCCTGTGGTGTTACATTGTTTATCTCCACTTAAGATGATGATTACTATGGCTGAGACAAAGTACTGCACTTTTTTTTTTTTTTTTGTGAAAAGATGGACTCTAAGAGATTTAACTCAAGACACATATATTCAACATATAAACTCTTAAAATTACAAAGAACACAACGGAATGTAAATTTTAATTATATATGGAATAAGCAGTCTTGTTGATGTAAAAAAAAAAAAACAAAAAACAAAAAACAAAAAACAAAACAATCCTGAGATTCAGTTTTATAAACCATTCTCTTTCATGTTACATCACAATAATATATAAATGTTTCAAATCTACCTAAGAAGTACATATTGAAAAAAACCCACTAAAAATTGTGTCACTGTTGATATATGAGCACTGCTTTTAAAAGAGAAGTAAATTACCTCTATGCAGAGCTTGAAATAATGATTAACAGAGTAAATTCAAAGAATTTTAATGCTGATGTTTTTGGTGCATCTGTTTAAGCTCCCAAAACATAGTAACTATTTCAGCCTGTTTACTTGTTAAATAGAATTCTTAAAAAAATAAAATAACATAAAATTGATAAAGCAATCATCAAAAAGTAAAGCCCTGCAACTCCTCCTGGTTTTCCTGCTATAAGGACTGTTTCATAGACACAGAGATTGAATAACATATTGTCAAGACAGGGCTGTGTGACATGAATATTTCAAGGAAAGCATATCTGTTATGTAAAATTATGCCATGTTGCCTTCAAATGGCCGCTAGTACCACTTATCACTAAAAAGAATGGAAAAGCAACAATGTGAGCATACTTCATAGATTAACCTATCCTCGTGTGCTGTGATTTAGCTGTTGTAATTTCCTAATGGAAATAGGATAACTATGAACCAAACAAAGTGCATGTAGAAATTTTTGTGTCCTCAAAGCAGACAATTTCTTATTAATTGTCATTCAGGATGTTATTTTGTATCATTAATTTTCTGAATAGTACAAGAACAGAAGCAAAAATAATAAAGAGGGAAAACTTCTGCTTTGATGCTGAATGGTAATGACAAGTCAGATTCTAGACACAAAACAAAATAACAATAGATTTGGGTTCCTCAGAGGCATTCGGGAGAGAGTGTGACAGTGTGCTCATACTTCCCTTAAGCAAGCAGGTTAATTTGTATTTGACAGCCACATTTAATGAGTAGACCATTCTTTTCATATTTCATAAAAAGAGATATTTTTTAATGTTCTTTTTGTAGTTCATATCTTTAAAAGGACTCACAGAATCTTAATACCTGATATATAGTAAACAGGAATATATAGGAAATATATATTAAATATATATATATATAAAAAACAGGATATGTAGGAAACAGATATTGTTATAGGGGGAAGGAAAAAAAAACAAAACAAAACACCAAAACCAAATAACTCACTCATGTTTGTAGAAAGAATATTAATAAGTACAGAAACAGATACTGAAGCTTCTGTTTAACAATCTCTGTTTCAATTATTTGTATCCTGTTCTGTTGTTCTTCTTATGGTAATAAAAGGAAGTCTTATATTAATCAATATTTTCCCAGGACCTTTGAGAGGAAAGTCCAAAGTGAAAAAAAATATATATTATTTCAAATTAAAATATACTGAGATGGTAGCTTATTTGTTGTGGTTTGTACCAGAAATCACTTAAAAAAAAAAAAAAAATTGATTAACTTCATGTGAAGAGCACAGGAACCAGAGATATACATAAGGTCACTGGAAAATAAGGCATTCATATTTATTGCATAGCTTGAGAAGAAAAAGACAATAAAAAACAAGTCATGGGGGTACAGAGATGTCCAGAGAAAATCCCCAAACTAAGCTATTGCCAACAAAAATCAAGCAGCCTTTGTGACATTTTGTGGAAACATTATGCAATGGTTGGTTTTATACTGCTGGAGGAGTTAAGATTTTTGTAAGTTACTCGTGCATTTTACAATGAAGCGTTCTCACTTACAAATATCCAACAGTTAGAAGCATTGGTATTTGGTACATCTTCATAGTGGAAATATCCTATCATCCCTTCAGCATAATTCAGGTGCATTCAGAACTGCACAAATGTTGCTGATTTTTTAATATAAAATATCCAGATTAAATCTCAATGTTTAATCTTACCTTATATACTCCTGATATCTGAGATGTCTCAGCATATCTCAACATGGTTTTTTACTAAATGACTCAAAAAGGTCTATGAACAAGATATATATTTGTCAAACAGAAATAGTACAGTTGGAAAAGCAACCACTTTAAACTTCACACAGATTACTCCCCTTCTGCTCTCACGTTCCAGTCATTTAAGGCACAGTCACATATCAAAGCAAGCTTGGTCAACCTAATTTGATCTTTCATTAGGTAATCATCTGTAATGTATGAACAAGATCTTAGAGCTAAAGACAGGCTACAGCGTATGCAAAAGCAGTGTCTGGTGTCTTATATTTAGAAGAGCCAGGTATGAGCCCCATATCTCAGCTGGATCATGGAAAATATTGTTTTTCACTTGTTATCTGATCCAATACCTTTCTCCATCACTATAGAATGCAATGTTGCAAATGCAGCACCCATCCCTCACATGAACTTAAACAGGACTGCTGCATACTTCAAGGAAAAAAAACAAAAAACAAAAAACTTCCCTGCTGTGGAAATGAAAGAGCTTATTTCTTTCCATCTCAGTATTCTGTTTTGAACTAAAGAGAAGCAAATGTTAAACTGACCTTTTTAACTCAGCTAATTTAAAAGCACTGTCCCTTCACTAAAGTAAGTCAGAAAACTATTTTTTTATAATGCCATATGTTGAAAAAACAGTAGAATTGCTTATAAAATACTAAGTGGTTGTCTTCTCTTTCTTGACATTTTAAAAACATCTCTTAAACATCTTTTAAAAACATCTCTAGAGAAACTCTACCCTGTGGGATGTGCTGCCCTCAGTGTCAGAAAACTCTACGTTACTTTAAAACAACTCAAGCAAAAATATCTTACATTTCTGCACATTTTTGCTTTCTTTCACATTAAATTTGAAAGGAAAAGTCTTGAATGACCATCTGGCATGGTATCCATGGATATGTAAATTTAATTGAAAAAAGAATTACTGATCTTATGCTTCATATAGTTGCCAATATAACAACATACATATTTTTATCATTTGAGTATGTTAATACTGTGTTTACTCGAATGATAAAAAAAACCCCAAACTTGTGTATTTTTTTTTCCTTTTTTTTTGTTTTTCTTATCGTTTTTTTCTATATGCACATTGGACGTGAAACCATCAGTAACAGTTTTTGCTGCCTGTTTTCTGGAAAAATGATTGATCTGCCCTGGCTTGCTTCATTGTTTATAAAAATTAAAGCTTATCAGATTTTGTAAACCAAAAAGCACAGGTAAAATGAAATCTTTGTTATCCATGCTGTCATATATAACATTTCAAAACTTTAAAAAGGCAGCTAAATAGAATGGAGTTAAATCTATGAATTTCAGCTGAAATCTCTCCAAAAGTAGGCAGAGATAGATCCTGTGTTTCATTTTGCCACGTTTCTTTAGGAAAGACTGCAATCTGACTTAAGAACATGAGGATATAAATTATTTAAGTATAGCTAGCAGATATGAACATACTTGCAGGGACAGCATCAGAATCAGCTAGAATATATATCATAACTGAAACGACAGACATGTAAAGTTTCGACTTATGTTGGGTTTTGAGGGGGTTTGGGGTTTTTTTGAGGTGTTTTTTGTTTGTTTGTTTTTTTAAACATGGACTATTACAAAACCAAATTAGGGTGAATCAGAGTGCATTGAGATGTGCATCTAACCTGGAGTTCAGTCTTCTGTGAACTCTATATAGGATGAAAATAACTTGTTATCCTGTTTTCCTAAAGATATGGAGCTGATACCATCATCCTGCATACAATCTGTCTGTCATTAACTGTAGTATCCATTAACAACTTTGACTAAAGGAAGGTTTTTCAGTTACATTCTTTGTAAAAATGAAAAAGGAATTAAAAATGAGGAGGAAGACCTATGAGTGTACAGAAAACAATGGATCAAGTGAAAAGCTCCAAAATGAGGTAATGTGTTCTTAAAAATTAGAAAATTCAAAGAGGAAAAAGACTTACAAATGTGGTAAAAGTCCAAAAGACCTGTGCACAATCTTAAAGACCAAAACCAGCCAATCACAGAGCAAGAGTTAGGCCTCTATGGGTTGAAAGTTTAGGAAGCTTCTTAGTTGCTTAAGAATACAAATTTTGAAAGTAAACATTAAATTCTTATTGACTGGACTGGTGAATAAATAAGTCCATGATACCCTCGGAGAAGATTTTGTCACAGGTAAAATAATTACTTATCATACTAACAGATGTTTAAGGTATTTATATTTTTAGCCTTGTTTTACATAAAATGACCTGTGATTTAGAAAATCCAGAATTAACAAAAATAGAGTGAGGAATATTATGGGGTTTTTTGACTCTCCATCCCAATCTGGGACTGATCAGTGAAAGCCTTATTCTGAAATTACTCTTGAAATTTTATTTGAATTACCTTTTTTCCTCCCTCTATTCTCATTACATTTGCCAGGAAGAATAGTGTGAGAATCACTATATTCCTCATTCACCCTCATGCTGGCAAGGTAAGCACCACATGTGCAGTACAGGTTTTGCTGTATGAGACAACAGTGGTTAAGAAATTTACGCACCCAAGTTAGTCAGACATCCTGTTCCTTCTGAGGTCTTCAAGGACAACTACTTAGTTTTACCAATTCTACAAAAGAATTAAACATTTCCCGTTGCAGTGTGTTATGGAGCTGGGCTTGGTGGTAACATGCATGCTGTTCATGCTTAGAATAGGGGAAAAACAAGTCACGGAAAAACGCTGGGGGTCATATTGCTTTAATGAAAAGATATTAAATTCTGCTGGGAACAGATCTCAGTGTTCCCAAGGTAAGAGCTGCCCCCAGACATAATTAATTCATAGGTCTAGTTTTAAGATGTTGGAGAAGGCAAATGACTTTACTGTCTGATTTAAACAGCTAGATCTTCCTTATAAATGAAATCTGACCCAAATAATTCCACTTTTGTGACAAACAAATAATAGGAAATGTACCAACTAATCTCCATAGTGATATTTAGCTGCTAAAATAAGGTTATGCCTAAGTCATTCTTCTCTGTAGGCAATCAAAGTGTAGCATTTTATGATATATATTGTTTTCTTGCTGCAGTTAAGATGTAACAAGACTGTTAAATCTTATCAGTTGTTTTAAAGAATAGTTTATTATGTCTTTTCCGTTTTTCTTAAATATTATTTTCCTCATAAATGATTCATGCTCATTCTATGTAATCTTTTTGACTATGCAAAACACCTTGACTTTCTTTCTTGAGTGAATTATTCATAGGTACATCATTCAACTAAAACCAATGCTGAAAGCTAACTGTACTTCTTTTAGTGTAAAACTTACTTTTATTATCTTTTTTTCTGGCACAAAACTAAAATAGTTGCATGGTGCTTTTCACAGGTAGGCAAAAAGGAAGAAATCAATCGTCTCATGCCTAAAAACAATTAAAACTGTATGATAGTTATGGAATAGAAAAAGAATTGTAATAAAAGGCTACTTTATTGGCTCATCTACATTTTACCTGTCTAGACTCAGAATGGTATACTCCTTCACCCCAAATGGGATGTGCATAATAAATTCTGTGCTTACTTTTTTTTTTTTAAAAAAGTATCTGGTGAGATTTCAGAAATCTGAAGATTACGGTTTCTAACAATGTATGAGGCTAAATGTGGTGACATTTTTACTTGTCCACTATACACAAATCATTTCTAATTAAGAAAAAGTACAAGGTCAGGAAAAGCTCTGAACACGGGTATACAAACTTGCTTTGTTTTGGAATTTGAAAATAAATATTTTACTTAACAGTCTTATATATTACTTCAGTTTTGGGCCCCTCACTACAAGAAAGACATTGTGGCATTATAGCACGTCCAAAGGTCAACAAAGCTGGTGAAGGGTCCAGAGCACAAGTCTTATGAAGAGAGTTTGAGGGAAGTGGGGCTGTTTACCCTGGATAAAAGGAGGCTCAGGAGAGACCTTATCAGTCTCTACAACTACCTTAAAGAGGTTGTAGTGGGGTGGGTCTCAGTCTCTTTTCCCAAGTAACAAGCAATAGGACAAGAGGTAATGGCCTCAAGTTATGCCAGGGGAGTTTTAGATTGGGTATCAGGAAAAAAAAAAAAAAAAAATTCTACACCAAAAGGGTTGTCAAACATTGGAACAGGCTGCCCAGTGAAATGCTTGAGTCACCATTCCTGGAAGTATTTAAAAGACGTGTAGAAGTGGTGCTTGGGGATGTGGTTTAGTGGTGGACTTATCAGTGTTAAGTTTTAGGTTGGACTCTGTGATCTTAAAGGTCTTTTCCAGCCAAAAGGACTCTGTGATTCTATATCTTTCAGAAAAACTGCTGACAGCTGATTGTTAGTGTGTAAAGGTTTAGGTTAATCAATCCTAACAAGACATTTAGAAACAAAATTATTACTTCAAAGTTTGTGTTCTGGACACTTAATAGTAACTTGAAAGATGTAATCATAGGATATTTTTTGTTTACTCTAAAATAGGCAACTAAGGTTATATAAATCACCCTTTGGAAATGTTTTTATTTCAAGACCGTCTGAGGTAAACAATTCACATTTAAACATGCAACCTTTGGACACCTAATATTAAACTAGATTATTCACTTCTTTGGACTACTAGTGCTACAGCTGTGTAGCTCTACAAGGACAGAGGAAAAAAAAAAAAGTGCCGGAAAGTGAGTGTGGTATGGCATTCAATAATTCATTGATAAGTAATCTTAGTATACACTAATTTATGCTATTTAACTTCAGCAAAATGTACAGCAAGCACTGTGTTTATGAGTGGCTCAGTATACTTGTAATTATGTGATGTCCTGTTACAACAGATATAAAATTATTGAACTATTTACAGGTAGTGTGATTCCAGTAGCTAGGGATTTATGCTTTGCATCAGTTAGCAGACAAAAATGTAGATAACAGAATGTTATTCACTTCAGATGTCCAGAGTATTACTTGTTAAACTAAAAATGCTGCAAACATGATGTTTTTTCCATTGCTCCTGAAATTATAAACATTCTCCTGTCTCATAGAAAAGTTAAATCATATAATTATGAATAATAGCAAACTGGAATATAGGTAATCAGTACTATGTGGCTGTATTCTATGTCTCCTTTCTATTTTCAGTTTTCAGTTACTTAATCGGTTGCAGAATTTTATAATTCTACAATTCTTGATTTCATATTTCTGCTTTTCCTATAATATTTAGTACTACAGTCAAGCTACATCATGTGCTTAAATTTCCTTCATGTGAGTTATTCACTTCAGTGTCTTGAGACTTATATCTTAGAAGAAACCAAATTGAACTGTGAAAATCCTTATTTCCACTGGGAAATTTATTTTTAGATTTTTAGCTATTCTTCCCTCTGCCTTTGAGCAATTTTCTGTGCTTCAAGCATGAACAAGCAATAGTAATCAAATTTCTAGTTTCTGTAAGGCACATTAAGTTAGATCAAATGCACCTCAACTCACCTCTTAGGAACTATGGATTTATTTAACTGTTTCATTGTCTCGCTCTCATCAAAACTGTGCAACACCCAAAGCTAAACGCTGTGAAAAATATGGAGTTCTCTGAAGTGGATGTGGAAGTGAAAAGGAAAAACAAGTATGTGGGCACCATATCACTTTTTGTCAAAGGAAAGAGTCTGCTCTGACTCCCAAACTTTCAATCACTCAAAACCATTGCATTTTAGAGATATAATTCAGTCAACATTCAATTTATTCAACAGGTAAGGTATGACAGCAGTGTAGTTAGTGCCTGTTCTTAAAAAACATTTCAAAGATTACTAAGCAAAAAGGGCAAACCATCAGTTTGTGCTTTCTCTCTTGTTAGCTTTCAGTAAGTTACAGCAGAAAGAAATGAGCGTGTTGGCCTTTTCCTCCTCCCCTTTCATGGGGCAAAGTATTATCTTCTGCATTCAGGAGGTGAATCAAGGTTGACCAAAGTATTTCTCAGTTTACCCTGCTTCTCTTAACTAAGACTCACATTCCCTTTTTGTTATGTCATTGTTCCTTAAACAGTTTACATCAGGTTTTTTTTTTTTTTTTACTTATAGTTAGTAAATATTATGAAGAAATAGCTTGAGATAGCACTTAATCTACATGAAAATAACCCTCCAAAATAACTGCATTTCCATAGCTGTTACTAATTAGTGGTTATAATTAGTCTTTTCTCAATGTTACATCTATACAATATCCAGCAGAATAAGATGATAGGCTGAGGTATTATTTCTAACTAAAAACTGTTGGTCTCATATTACTATAGATATTCCTACTTATTATTAAAGGCAGTCATTACTTTTCCATGTTAGATGTGTGTTTTTGATATTTGAAAATGTTATTGTGATGGCTGCTGGGGAGCCATAAACCAAGCCATATTATGCTAAACTAAACTAAGCTAAACTAAGCTAAGATAAGCTAAGATATATCTTGTACACAAATGATGCATTTACGTGACTGACTACTAAATCCTTCAGTGGAGGAAGGCTCAGATGTACCCATGGAGGTTAGGGAATAATGTAGGGTGTTGCGAAGAAAGCTGACTTTATCTCAACACAAAGGGGACCAGAGGGTGGCCTTTGAGATAAACAGCTATGTCAGTTGAGTGCATCAACTGACTATAGCACAGCTGAGTGGATCACCTAGTGTTGTAAATGTTTCTCTATTAATTTATTAAAGGAGTGTAAATAACCACCTGAGTTAGAACATCGTGGAGGGGAGTGAATATATGTCCCAGCCCAACAAAAGCTACAAAAACTGAACAACAAAACAATTTTGGCCCTGAGCTGGCTTCAACACATGTATTCCTTCTCAGCAACTGGGGACACTGTTGTGTCATGTCAGTGAATAAATTTTAAAGATTAGTAATGGAGATCACATAGGGATTGTGACTGGATTGTAGATTGCAATTGCTCTACACAACTGCATCACTCAGTGACATAAAATCAAACATTCATTTAGTGAGTGAGATGGCTGTTGGGGATGGGTGGCAAGCTCCATTCAACACACATGCACATGCACGTTTGTACCTATTCATATTAGGATCATAGGATAAATCAAGCTGGGACCTCACAACATATAAGTCCAACTACCTGCTTTAATCAGGTCCACCTATGAGGTCAGACTTCAAAGAGTAAAATAGAGCAGGAAATTATAAATGCTATGAAAAAAAGAGTTGATTAGGAAAACCTAAATTTCCTCTATGTGAGACTGCTTTAAAATATATATAATAGTCAAAGAGCAAATTCAATAAATATAAGTAAAATAACTTTCAAAAAACTTAACTATAAATGTCTCTCTTTTCTACTGTTACAAGTCATAAAAATAAAGCATTACCTCATTTTAAATTATTTTTTTTTTCTTGGGGAAGGAGACAAGGGGAGAAAGTTGTGGGAATGGTTCCTAAACAAAGTGAAAACCCTCTACAGCTGTGTGGATTGCTTAGCTGAGTATTTGTACATTTGGAAGGACTGAAGTAAATATTAAATAATAGATAAAGAGCTTTAACTCACTGTTTTCAAATAAAAAAACATTTTTTATTTGAAGTATGTGAAGTATCTGTGGAATAGAATACTAGATTCTTCAAATGTAGCTTGTCTTCTTTAGAATTTCAATGTAAGTGAGCTATATTATATACTTAACTTTTGTCTTTAATTTTTTTTTTCTTAATTTAATCAGCTTATATAAAGTAGTCAGAAGAAATAAAAGTAATAAAAGAAAAGAGGAAGTCCAAAGATTTTTTTTTAAATTATTTGATTATGATTTTTGCTGTTATTTTAGGAAGTTATGTTCTGGGCTGTATGTAATCAGTACAGTAATGATATGATTTAAAAGATATGAACTGTATAATGCAAAAAAAAATGCAGTTGATACATATTAATAGTTCTCTTCAGTTTCTAATAAAAGAAAAAATAAGAAAAAAAAAAAAGAAAAGGCATGCTAAAATCATGACAAGCAATGGTATTCTTAGCTTTGTCAGCTTACTGAATAACCATTGACAATTATGTCAAAGGCAAAGAAGTGTCAAGAATATAAACTCTGTTACAGGCAAAAGGAAAGAGACTATATATCTGGAAAGAAGCATCTACTATTAACCTAAGTAAAATCTAGGTAAACCAGTCTGATCAAAATTTTACAGTTGTCATTTTTCCTGTTACAGTAGCACTGACGATCAACATACAGATTAATTGAGAAAAGTCTCATTAGAAGCACAGTCAAAATTGTTGTACAAGAAATCTTACATGTATCTATCCTACTTCTTTTGTGATACCCTTTCCCTCCAGGGTCATTCTGAGAGTTAAATTTAGTGATGACAGTTTTTATCAAGCAAGGAGCTAGTGGGTGTCACAGTGAGTCCTCAGTATCCTGTTTTCCTTTATGGGGCGAGTGTAGTTCCAGTGAAGGTCGCTGTCCCTTACCCTTAGGTACACTTAGGCTTGTTTTTAAATAATCATTTATCACACTCTGCTCACCTCTCTGTGGTTCCCAGCTAAACTGTGAAAGCCCAGACTAGTGCTGGGACTCTGTAGTGGAAAGTCTGTAACTTTTACTAACAAATAGGGGAAAAAAATCTGATTTAGTGAGTGACAGTGTCTGGGTTTCTTTTTTTCAAAATTGCCATTAGAACATCAGTTTTACATAACTTGTTATGAGAGACTGAAAGGTTTAAGTGAGAAACACACAAAGTTTAAAAATGATAAGATCTTTTCATAATAGATTTTTTTTTCCCTTTTTAAAAGAAACAAATATTTTGCCTTTAGGAAAAGTATTTGGGAATATTCATTATTTTCCATAGTTCCCAGAAGTCAAATCCCTCAGTTAATAAATCCCTCAGGATGTAGCATGCCAGTGCAGCTCATGCCCAGGGAACTGTTGTTAAGAGTTCAGTCTAACAGTGGAAGAATTGTATGATTCAACCTGAGATGAGACAAAGGCAAAAAGTCTGACATTTGAGGAGTATAATCAGAGAGACTGGGAAGTGAGAAGAATTGTAGCAAGACCATAACTGTGATCTAGCTCTAAAAAAGCTTAAGAATCCTTTGTCTATAGAAAATCACTCAGCCAAGTCTTCAGGGCTTAGAGTAATGTACTAAATTAAATTTTATTTTCTTTTTTTTTAAAAGGTTTCAGCCCTTTCTTCATGTCTGGACATTTAAATCTCAGCATGGCACTAAATGTCCTTTTGTATTGCAAAGTGAATTTGAGCTCTTTAAAGAAGCTGCCAGACTTTTATTTTGGTTTGACAGAATAGTTATATTATTAAATGAACCAACAGGATTTTATAGCTACTAAATTTGATTCTGAGTCGTCACTTGTTAGCTGGCAGCCCCCAGCTACCTTAGACACATGTTTATGATTTTAAAATTCATTAATTAATATCAGAATATATTTCACATCATCTTTCAAATAAATTATTATTCTCATTTGCACAAGATAATAAAATACAGGTTACTAAAATTTGCAAGCAATGAAGTAAGAGGACACTGTAGCAATGCAGCACAACTCCATGTCTTCCATTAATTGATACTTGTTCAGACTAAATGTTATATTTTAGAAAAAAATACATTTTATTTTAATTTAATTTAATTTAATTTAATTTAATTTAATTTAATTTAATTTAATTTAATTTTATTTTATTTTATTTTATTTTATTTTATTTTATTTTATTTTATTTTATTTTATTTTATTTTATTTTATTTTATTTTATTTTATTTTATTTTTTTAACAGCCATGATGTCAGATGAATTATAGACCTTGGTAGATGCTTCATATGGCTAATCTTTTTTTAATATGAAAAAACAAAAGGAGCTTCCCTCCTTTTTTTTTTTTTGTTTTTTTTTTCCTTCAATGTTTAAACTTTGTGCCAAGAACTCTCAATCAGTTTCCTTCTTTTTGCAGGTACATATTGTTCAGTGTTCATTATTCCTCAACATTCATGATGCAAGAGACAAGCTTTGCTTTGCTTCTGGTTCTTAGTACTGTGCACGTCATAAAGAAGAGCTTCAATATTTCTTTTTCTTAAAATCTGATTAGGAAAACTCATCTGTTTTCTAGTCTTACTCTTCTCTTCTTCCTCCTCCCATCTACACACAATCTCTCCTAAGCTAAAACACAGCAATACTTCCCACATATGTGTTTATATTTATATAGAAATGTAGCGCATAATTAAACCAAAATTTATTTTTTATGTTTTATTTAGTTAAAATGTGAAATACCCTAAACTCTAATCCCTTAAAGGGTTTATAGGCTTATCTGGAAAAATATTATTTCTGCTCTGAAAAGACAGAAAATTCTACTTATCTACTTTTTGAACCTTCAAATCAGGTTCTTTGCACGTCTTTCCTCTCTCCTATGCCTTAGAGATGTGACTCATTCCATCTCAGAGTGCTTCAATATGACAGCAGTTTCTTGTACTTATACAATTGTATTTTGTCATGAAATATGACTTCAGTTATCATGTGATCTGCTTTGTACCTTGCTATATTGCTTAAAAAAAAAAAAAAAAGTATGCCTTTACTCAGAATTACAAATACTCATGTTTTTGTTCTACCTCAGCAACTCTGGTTCTTTCCAAAACTACTTAAAGAGGCTGGCAATGACCTTCTAGGTTTTTCACAGTCCACGCATCCTTTTAATACCCTGTCTACCAAAGGTAAGTGCTATTATTATTTTTGTTTTGTTTTTTAAATGAGGTGCTGGATAAAAGCAACAAGAGATATTACACTGGCATAAATACGTGCTCCATCTACAAGATTTTGTTTACATATTTTAAATAGAAAATATTTACCATTGCAATTTCCTCCAATATTTTAGTATTTTTTAAGGTCCTATATATAACTTATATTCCACTGGATAGCTATTTGTTGACATTGTAAATCTAAATAGAAGCCCATAATCTGCTGGATGTGTATGGTCCACATTCAAATTCTCACAATGTGATGGAGTCCATTTCAGCTTGTTTCATTTTTCTTAGTTGCAGAACTCCATGCATTGCATCTGCTGAGGATTTAGTTTCTCAATCACCTTTTGATAGTACTGTGACATTCTAGTGGACCAAGCCCACTAGAATGTTTGATTCATTTTACTTTCTTTTTAACTCAATGGTGTCTTTTTAACACAAGGATTTTTTTTGTTTGCAAAATGATTTTTTTTTTCCTCAGTAGTTTTACTAACAGGTTTCTTTTTTTTTTTTTTTTTTTTTTTTTGTTTTATAGTATGTTCTCTCTTCTTGGTTTGCAAATGAATGACACCTAGTTCAAAAAGAAATCTCCTCTCCTTGCCTGGCCTGGCCTCACCTCTCTCCCCCTCCCTTCCTCTTCCTTCCCCACCCCTCCCAATTAATATTGTGTTTGTTTATCTTGGACTTTAAAAATCTCATCAAAATTGTATACTACTGAAGACTGGAAGACTGACACAGGATAAGTATTCAGAGAATATAAAGGTTTCAACAGTAGTGAATTCTGGGGGGGGGGAAGACTGTTTAATATATGCATGTTTTGAATACATATTAGAGACAAGGAATTAGGATCTTAAATATACTTTTCAGAATTCACACTTTTTCTGGGGTACTGGTATTTGACTGGTCAGAGAGTGGGTAGTCAGCTCAGTGCTAAATATCATTTTAGGAAAGAACGAGGACTTCTTGTAAAATCTCTTATAGTAAGAGATGTCACAAAACAGAAGCAGGGTATTTTCAGCCCTTTGTTCAGAATCCGTATTTCCAGGCACAGCTGATTAGAAGAAAAATCCCAAACTGCCACATCTAATACAGAGGATAAATAGCAAGAGGAAATGAGGTAGTGTATCCTAATTGTATGAGATGCAGGTGTAGACAAGGAAATAAAGAGAAGAGTCAAATATATCAGCCTTATGTCTGACATATTCAAAGTGACATGTTGGTTTTTGGGTGTTGGTTGGGGACGTCTTATGTTCTGTGTGAGCCAGGGATTTGGAACAGTAAAGCTGAACTTAGTTAAGTCTAAATGAATAGTACCTTACCCAATACCCATTTATAGCAATTTAGAGGCTCTTAGGATGAGAATTCTTGTCACATAATTGTAATATCAACAGCCTAAGTTTTTTTCATTTCAACTGGTCACATCCATCTCACTTCTTATTTCACGAAGTGGTGGTTTAACCACAAGTAGGCCATGTGGTCCTGCATTCACTCCCCCACCCGGTGAGATTGGAAGGGAATCACAAAAAAGGGGCCATGAATTAGAATGAAGGACAGGGACAGCTCACTCACCAAAGTCAAACTTGGGGAAGAAAAATCAATTTAGTTTGTTGCCATTCATTTGAGTAGTGCAGTGAGACATAACAACCACATCTAACAACACCTTTCCCCCATCCCTCCCTTCTTCCTGGGCTCAAAATCACTTTGATCCCAGTTTCTCTGCCTTCTCCCCCACAGCAGCACAGGGGACAGGGAATGGAGGTTGCAGTCAGTTCACCATTGCCGCTCTTTCCACATGAAAGTCCAGGAACAAGATGTTCCAAAGCGAGCTTCCCATGCAGTTATGGATCTCTTCAGGCACAGCTCCTGGCTGCAGCACAGGGACTTCCATGGGCTGCAGATGGGCCTTCAGTCCAGAGCACCTCCTCACCCCTCAGCTCTGTGGTTTCACCCCAGCTCTGGCACTGAGCGACTCTGGGGTCTCAGTTCAGTCACACTTGTCCTCAAGCTCAGTTTTCTGCTCCAAAGTGGAGTCCTCCATGGCCTACATGTGGATATCTTCTCTGCTGTTGAACCTCCATGGACTGCAGAGGACCATCTTTACCTTCTCCTACTCCATGTGGTTGAACTGGTTGTCTGAGGTTCTCTGTCCTTCCCTTTCTCCTCTTTCTGCTTGGCAATGAAGCTCTGTTTAGGCCCGTGGTCATCTTTTGTTCAGGTCAATGGCCTCTCCTCCAGGTTCTCTTCACTTCTTTTCAAAACTGTCCTTCCCCCAACAAATATGTATTTGCAGAAGTGTTTCTCTATTGCTAATTATCTCAGCCTGGGCTGGGGGGGTTACACCTTGGAGCCAGGCTTCTCACAAGCTGACCCCTTCCACCACTACAAAAAAATGACCCCGACCCCAAACCCAACACACATGTAAATAATAGAGCCTTAGAATATACAGTTCAACTCTTCCTAAAGATGAGCTAGATTTTTTTTTTTCAATTATCTATTTTGTTTCTACAGTTTAAAGGAGAACACATATGATTTATGCAGGCAACAAGTTAGCTAGGATAAATTTTGTCTCTAATGACTTAATTAGGCAGAAAAATGATACTCCACTTATGTCCACATAAATAATCAGTATAAGGATTACTCACTTAAGATATGTAAAAGTGGTAAAGAATTGAGGACTTAATATGCAGAAATTTAAAGTGTAGCAGATCTTCAGATCCCTGACCTCACCTCCCTCTTGAGGTCTGCGGCACAGTGCTTCTGCTACATAAGGACAGAATTTAAGTTGCAAAACTACCCTTAAGCTCTTATGCTGCCTACCTTACCAGTTGAGAATAGTATCTCCCCAAAACTGTATTTAAATTCTTCTTAAAAATCATATCATTCTCTATAAATATATGTATCATACCAGACTGTAATCACAAAAACTACATTTGCATGGCAAAATGCTTTTGAATCATTCTACTGTTATATCTTGACATTCCAAAAACACTGGCTTTTAGAAAAAAACAGTGATAACAAAAATATCACAAAATTAGAGGTACTTAACATTCCTGCTGAAAATTATTGCTTAAAAAACCCCAATATTAAATGTCTGAGAAAAGGATTGAATTTCATCCATGTACAACACTATCAAATATAAGTGGAAAAAAATTACCTTTAATTTTTTTTATTTCACAGCTTATTTTCTAAAATACTAGATTTTAGGATATCAATCACCTTTATTTCACACACAGCTAAACAACAGTTAATAAATAAACACAAACCCAAAATAGTTTTGATGAAAATAAATTATATTGGTATTCTCCTGACTAAGTTGTTATTGCCATTTAATTTTCATTAGATAAATAAGTTCTTGAAGAGATGTTCCAATGAAAAGGGCCTCTGATTTTGTATATGGCTATTTAGCAAGCTTATATATACCCTTATTGGACCCCTTTTTCCCCTCTGATAATGTACATCATATAATAGGGGTATAGAATTTATAAAGCATACTATAACCCATTTAACCTTAAAAATAATAGCATGTAAAAACTATAGAATATTATTTCTATTTTTATTGGTATTTCTTCAAACTTGTCTACCAGAGGATCTCTGAGACAGAGACTTTTAGTCCTCATAATTTTCTTCTGCTTCTATAGTGTTATTTTAATGTAGTTGATAATCCATCCTGTGATGAATCTGTAGACAGATTCAGTATTCTAAAATGTATTTGCATATGTGAGGTTTATTGATTCAAATGACACTTAAACACATAACAGATTTTTGAGGGTCTGACATTAACATATTCTGGATATTTCCAAACCACAAGAAATAAACAATGTTGCCCTTTTAGAGGTGACTTACCACAGGAAAAAATTAGTTGCCCTATCAGCAGAATGAACAAGGTGGACAGGAATTGTTTAAACACAGTAGTCGGGGAACATCAGGAGGTGCCAGGAAACAGAAAAAGAATACTCTTTATTTTTTACGCATATGCAAAATGTGTGGTTAAGCTGGGGAATTCTTTTACAAAAGTTTACATAATTCAAAGGAATGTTGTAGTAGCTTGTGGAAAAGAAACCTACTATGGATTACATGGACACTTAATTAGCTGTGTTATAGCGTTTGGAAGCTGAAGATTATTGGGGGCAAAGCATCATATGTACTTTTTCTTTTCCTTACACTCTTTCTGATTGACATTTGGTTATTTTCAGAGATAAGATGTTGATCTATACCAGTACTTTAGACCTTACATAAATATATTTATTTATTTATTTATTTATTTATTTATTTATTTATTTATTTAAAAAAGTATGGGTTAGGAACAGGAAATATCTCAGGCATTAATTTGAAGATTTTTGCAGAGTGCCAGAGGCAAATACTTGCTGTCCAGGCTAGAAGTGCTACTGAGGTGATTATATTTGAACTGGACCTTTCTATTATATCTATCTTTTAGGTAAGCACTCACATGTTATCTATCAGACAGTCCAAATTCCATTTCATCCATCGCTCATTTTGTCCCTCCCTCCCTCCTTTTGTTTGTATATCCCTCCTTGTCATCCTTACTTCTTTTCTAGAGATCCTAAACAGCTGACATTTATAGGAATGATGTTAAATTTATGTAAAAAAATAATATAGCTTATAGAAAAGCTCCCTCTCCTTTTTCGGTTCAGCCAAAGCAAAATGCTACAAGTGTTAAGGACATTTATCAAGACAATATGCAGATGATACATTTTTGTTTCCTTTTCTGTTTGAGCTCAGCCAAGGAATAGAATTTACTTGGAAAATAATAAAGCCTGATAAATCAAGCTAGACTCTTTTGCAGCATATTTCAGTGTTTAGCCCACCATCAGTGAGCTTATACACCATCCAGCTTTCTCCCCCTTGACTCAATCACCAGTTATGGTCACGGGTAACACAGAGTCAAACTTGGGGAAGAAAAACCAATTTAATTTGTTGCCATTTATCTGAGTAGTGCAGTGAGACATAACAACCACATCTAACACCTTCCTCTCACCCCTCCCTTCTTCCCAGTCTCATATTTGTTCCCAATTTCTCTGCCTTCTCCCCCACAGAAGCACAGAAGACAGGGAATGGGGTTACAGTCAGTTCACCTTTGCCACTCTTCCTGGCATGAAAGTCCAGGAACAAGATGCTCCAAAGCAAACTTCCCATGGAGTCACAGGTCTCTTTAGGCACAGCTTCTGGTTCCAGCACGGAGAATTCCGTAGGCTGCAGACTACAACGACAAAGCACAGAGCATAAATTTTATTCTATTGGCATTCTCCAGTAAATTTTTGTGTCCAGGGTTGTGCAGTCTGCTAAAACGAAGGAATTTACAGAGAAAAGAATGTTTCATGTAAAGAATACAGAAACTGCCAATGTAATAATTGTATTTTATCAGCAAAGTAATTTTTTATTAGTTATATTGATTAATATGTCACAATTATAATTTTTAAATAATTTTATATTTATATAATTTTATATATAGATATAATTTTATAATTCATATATATGCGAACAGAACTTGTAGCTGTTTTCAGCAACATGGGGGAAAATAAAATAATAAACATGAACATATAAAACAAGACTTGAAGGTGGAAGGACTACAACTATGAAAAATCTTTGACGTCTCTGCCAGGACACAGATCCAGTCAAATTTATCTTCTTAGGAGCTGATTCCAAGAGGATATTTACAAAACTTTTCCAATACACTCTGATAGAACTGATTATAAAATTATTTGTGAAAAATATCTTTTAAAACACCATCATAAGCAGATCCAAGAAATGCTACCATGCCCAGTAAAAATTTAAATAATATAAAGTATAACTGAGAAACAGCTATAAATGAGATTAAATATATGTTGATATCCACGAAAAACAGCCAAGCTTATGTCCCAGATAGTAACTTGTATTAAACTATATACACTGAGTTGTGAAATTACAATATCTGAAAAACTTTTCTGTTTCCTTTGTTATATATATCTTATAGGATGCAACCACTGTCTCATGCTGTTGAGGAACAGAAAGGGATTGTATTCTACTGCATTCTTTTCAATTAGATACTTGTGTCACTCACCTTTCAAAACCAGCTGTCTGAGAGGTTCTTTTTTGTTTTTGTTGTTGTTTGGTGTTTTGTTTTGTTTTTCCCCCTAGTATCTATTTCTTTACATCCTATAAGGAAAGCAACTTAACACAGAAGTTATCATATTCTAGAATAGTTCACACTTTTGTTTTTGGTTTTTTTTTTTTTTTTTTTCCATGATCCTGAAGTAAGAAGACCAAAATGCTAATTAGACTTTACTTTTTGTTATTCTGATAAAGCATGGGGCAAAAAGCAGTGATGTAAATTTTGGTGTCTTAATAAAAGGTTCCTGAGCTTTCCAACAAAATTTCTGATGGTTTTGAGGCAACTGCAAAATGCAACTGATGATAAAGAGAGTCCTAGTATACCTCTTCCTGTGAAAATTAGTTTCCACCAAGGATACATCTGGATGGCTGTCTTGTTTGTACTATTTTATGCAATAGTGTACTTCACAATATCTAAATACATAGTTGGATTCCTGAAAAAACTTTCAAAATTTGTCTACTGGTTTTTCACGATTACGGTATAAGTGCTTTATTGCCTTTTACAGTTCAAATATAAGATTTAAAATGTCCTCATAGTGAATGTTTTGATATTTGATATTTGAAAAGACAAATAAATTCCATGTACTATTGTTCTCTTTAAATTTTACAATTCTGTACAGGCACTACATAAATTTTCTCAGTAGCTGAAATGGTCAGTGCAGTTATACTAGTATTTAAGTACGGTATCCTGTGTTTTCACTAGAAGTGATTAGCATGTCAATGTGATAATACATAATTAACAATTCATATTATCATATTTAATGCGTTTCATGTATTTGCAATTGTCATTGACTGTTTCAACACCTTAGTTTTAATTAAAAATAGCCAACAATAAAAGTATGTGGTGTTTTCAGATAAAATGTTAATTAGTTTGTTATGAATTATAATATCCAGTGGGAAATAAAAAATTTACTAAGCTACCCTAATTGCCCTACAGAGTCTTTGTAAAAAAATAAAGTTTCATATAAAGTAAAAAAAAAAAAAAAAGCAGCATCTATTGAATTCGTTTATTCAGTGTGGCATTTTTTAGCAGTCTAGCAGAAAGTAATGGGATCATTAAAACTAAACTCTCCTGTCTGCACAATGGAGTATTTATTATCTATTCTGCTCTTCTTCCTTGCAAATGACTCTCACTGCTGGCACTGGTGTTTCTACATACGCAGGAAGATCAGAATAGTTCCACAAATCTGTTCTGTTCACATGAGAGAAGAAAATTTAGTCAGAAGATTCTAACAAAGGCTTGGGAATGCATTTTTCTTTTAGCTACTGAGAGGAGTGCCAGCTGATACCTGTGGGAGATTCACACAAAGATAGAGAATAAATAGTGGAGACTATAAGTTCCCTAATTTTAATTACAAAAATTTTTGCATTTTTATCTGCCTCAGAGGTTTTTCATGTGGCCCATTGTTGTGGTAACTTAAGGTTTGCCTGATTCTACCTCCCTTAGATACTTTGTGATGCTATATCTTTGGCTCAGCTTATTACCATGATATGATAAGCCAGGGTGCACCCTAGGACAAGAAATACTGTCCTCATTTCTCAGACACTGTAAGGATGCCTAAACTGAGGGACTTGGGGATATTTCCCTCTTTCTTGATCCATCACTGCAAATCTTTAGCACATATAAGACCTGGAAGCCCACACTTTTCCCTTCTTGCCCTCATTTTTACTGAGAAGAAACCCAGTGTATGAGCAGGGAAAAACCTGTGGTGCTTTCCAGCAGCTTGCCTGGGCTTCCTCATCAACAAACCACAATACTTGGCCATAATGCAATATAGTTTAGACACAGACCATGTTTCCTGGTTTCTGAAATGAGGATACATACAAATGTCTGACTTCTATAATGTTTCTTAAGTATTCTGCAATACCTAATAACAGCAGCTAAGCTGCCCAGCCAAGTAGATCTCTTCTTTATAAATAATGGTGCACAACGTATTCAGCCCTCTATATTTCTCACAAAGTGCCTTTGTAACAGAGGAAGACAGATTTTCAGAGCTTAGTATAGTTTTCTTTTCCTTTGTTAATGTGTCAGTTGCAATGCATCAGAAGATTTTTATTTAATTCCTTGTCAAAAAACACAGATGTCCTGGCTTCAGCTGGCATAAAGTTAATGTTCTTCCTAGTAGCTGATACAGTGATGTTTTGGTTTTAGTATGAGAACAATGTTGATAGCACTCTAATGTTTTAGTTGTTGTTAAGTAGTGCTGACACTAGTCAAGCACTTTTCAGCTTCTCACATCCTAGCAGAGAAAATCTGGGAGGGGGCTCAGCCAGGGCAGCTGACCCAAACTGGCCAAAAGGATATTCTGTATTATATGACAAGATGTTCAACATATAAACTGGGGGGAGTTGGCTGGGGGCACTGTGGCTCAGGAACTAGCTGGACATCTGTCAGTGACTGGTGAGCAATTGTGCTGTGCATCACTTGTTTTGTATATTCTAGCAGTAGTAGTGATAGTAGAAGTAGTAGTAGTTGTCATCTCTTCCTTTTTCTGTCCTATTAAAATGTCTTTATACCAACTGACAAATTTTACCTTATTTTACAATTCTCTCCCCCATCCCACTGGGGTAGGGAGTGAGTGAATGGCTATGTGGTTGTTTTAGCTGCCTGCAGGGTTAAACCACAACAACATAAAATTAAAATCTTTTTGTGTTCAAACTTTGTTTGAAACCTTAATTTTTGGCATCTACTTTTGGATCACCGTATGATCCTCCCAGTGAATACTGGTGCATAGAAGTAAAGACTGCTTCGTTCATAACCAAGAATGTTGTGGTTTATTTGGAACTTCAACATTAATTTGCTCATTAAATATTACATAGTCCCAAAGAAGTTGTTTCTTGCATGCTTGATAAATACTGTTAATTTTCCTGAACATTGTTTAAGTTATTCATGTAGCTTTTCTTATATTACTTTAAGAATAAAATAAAATAACCTCTTCCATATGATACTATATGGTGCATGGTGTGTGTATGTGCATACTTAAAACTACACTAAGGAGAGGAAAAAAAAAATGTTGCAAACATCCTTACTATGTTTTGATCAAATAAATTTGGTAATCATAAAAACTTTATTTTTGTTTCTTGGAGATCTATTATATGTTTATACATATTTATATAAGAAACATGTCTAGAGATGTGACCTACAATGAGTAAACATGTCATAGAATATGCAAGTAGCAAGCATTAGAAAATGGCCTCTTAGCACTTTCCATTCAAATTTCTTTTTCTTCAAGTGGCATGCAGCAGTAGCAAACAGCTATAATGCTAGTATCAGCTACCTGAACAAGAAATGTTTGGTCTCCTTAACAGACATTCATATTTCTTCAGGAAAATTTTACTAGATATTTCATATCTTACCTGTATATTAAATATTTTATTCTTCAAAATGGTTGTGACAAGGTGCCTGCTAATACTAAGGTGCTCATCCAAATACAATACAATTTACTGCTGTTACCAAAAATGTCCACAAGGCTTTCTTAGTGACATAGAGATTTTTGGCTGCAAGTACATAAAAAGTAGTATTATTATTTCAAAAGGACATTATTTTCACACTACTTGCAATGTAATCAACAAGTTCTACACTGGAAATTTTTCTGAGATTTTTGTGGTCTTTTCAGTTTATTTTTCTTATGCATCTTCTGTTTAGTTTATAAATTTCTTGTGATCAGAATTTTCTCCAGGTGTTTCCTCATTTTAATAAGTTAATAACAAAGCAGATACAATAAAACTATCACACTATAGTTTTTCTGATTAATCCAAAATTGCATTATATTTAATTTTATGGTATTGCAAGATAATAATTACAGTTTTGTACATAACTCTAGATTATATCTTCTATAAAAATACTCTTACCAAACTAATTTCTTTTATTGAATACCTCAAATTTGTGAGGTATTCACAGATCTCACACTATCTCACACTATTAGGAGACAAAAATGAAGGCATTTATGTCATTTTGCAGTTGGATAAATTAAGGAATAATTAAATAAAAAAATGGGTTTTTTGAGGATTTTTCTTTGAACGTACACATGAATTGTTCACTCCAACTTGCAGTCTCTTTCTGGTTTGTACCTGGCCAGTTTGGCTGCATGGACACAGTTACAGGGGAACACACATCAAACTGTACTAAATAGCTTGTTGCTAAGGTGTTCATCTAGAATACATCAGCTCTGGTCTCAGTTCCCTTCTGCTCAGCTAGACAAGAAAGCTAGCTTTCCCTCTTTTTAGACAGGTGTTTTTACTATTAAGTTAGTAATGTATAATATGAGTAACTTTTTTTTCTTCCCTATCTTTATGTGTGTCCTCTTTAGGTAAACTGAATATTTAGATATAGGGATGACAACTTTCAGACCTCAAAAAGAGTAAAAACATGGAAGAATATTTATGTAGTGACTGAATTTCAGGGATCTGTGCATTTATGTGGATATATAATTATACATGAGGCACAAGCCTTTTAGTCCTGAGGTATGATCATCTTTAAAACAGGTTAGATGAGTTGCAAACAAAAAGCACATATTTTACCATAAAATAAACTGATTCAAGTGAAGATGTCTAATGTTGCGTAGTAATGTAACTTGTCTGGCAGCCAAACACCACACAGCCACTCGTTCACAAGCCCCTCTTCCCCCCACACTCAAGGAACAGGGGAGAGAATTGTAGAGGCAAAGGTAAGGAGACTTGTAGGTTGAGACAAGAACAATTTTAGTAATTGGAATAAAGTAAACTTAAAATAATATTAATGATAATGGTAATAATAAAATATATAAAAGAGTGATGCACAGTAGAATTACTCACCACTCACCAATAGTGATCCCAGAGGAGTGAAAAGGAACCCCAAACCTGAAACCACAATCCTGGAAGAGTGAGAGCCCCTCTTCCCTGCCAGTTCTCCTTTATATTCCGAACATAACATTACATGATATGGAATATCCCATTGGCATATCCAAATGCCAGTTTGGGTCTGCTGATTTACTATGCTCCCCCACCTCCCCCTGCTAGTTTCTTCTGTGCCTGCAGTCTAGCAAAACATGGGGAGTTGGGAAGTTCTTGGTTATTTTCCCTCAGCAACAACTATAGATATTAATAGATTATCAACATTCTTCTCATACCAAATCCCAAGCTGAAACCAAAACACATAATTATTTCAGCTACTAAGAAGAAACCTACCTCTATCCCAGATGAAACCAGGATATGCTGATTTCTAAACTTTGCTGAGATTAATCCTACCTACTTTACGTTTGGAAAGTTTTTGACTTGGACTCAGAAAGACTATTTTTTTTCTCTTTCTGCCCACCAGCAATAGCATGTAGTGTAAGTTAGCTGGGTTCCTTCAACAGTCAGTTGGGAGAAACACATCCTGAAATACTATCTTATCCTGGATTATGAATTAAATAACTTTCTAAAGCCATGTCCCTTTATCTACAACAGAAGGACCATACATAATTACATTTGATGGCAATGATTAACCATAAAAATTTCAGAAAGATAAAGTGGTATGAATCTAGGAGTGTAAGGACAAGTTTGCTTCTTACATTTAAATACTGGATAGTGATGGGCATTACAGGAACCACTTAGACAAGCATGCATAAATATCTTATAAATCTACCATTTTATCACACAAATATACCCACAGGCTGCGATGTATATATCCTCTCTTGCTGGTTATCTAGTATTTTGATAATCTTAAGAAGTCATGTCTATAATTGCTTTACACTCTAGAAAATAATCATATTTTTAAATGTAGAATTTTCTGTTCTAATGGCTTCTTATATGATCCAGTCTTACAAGTCTGTACAACTAGACAGTTCCACTGTAAATGCTTCTTGTTTATTTGAGCTTTTTAGTTTTGAGGGATTGTTCTTATTTTTAAATTATAAGTAGTACATATGTGGCAAAAAATATATGCAGCAGAATTTATATAGTAGAGAAAGCAGTCCTGCTTTCTTTTAGAAGCTGACCTCCTAAAGATGCTGAGTCTGACCTGCTAGAAATCATTACAGCAATTTCCCACAGGCAGTAAAAAGGATCAAAATGGTATAGTCATTCCCACTTATGGTTCACTGCCTGTAATAGTAGATATGTCCTGTCACAATGGTAGTGAGTTTAAAAAAAGAAGAAAAAATAAAATAATAATACAGAGATCCAGGGAATTCCAGCATTCATGTATGTTGTATGTGAAAGTTAGAGTGTCATTTTACCTAATAACTGATTATAATCTGGAAACTTCAGATATATAATGTGCAATGTTATTTATCACAGAAAAAGGATAAATATAATTTGGTGGGAGAGTCTGCACTGGCAAAGAAGCTGTGAATCGGAAAAGTTCTCATTACTGTAGTCATTACATTGTCAAGTATAATAAGCAAGGACTTTAGAAGAGAAGTGACAGAAAAACATTCCAGATGTTGAAGAAACAGAGACTGATATTTTTCAGGGTGGGGTTTTTTTGTTTGTTTGATTTTGGGTTTTTTTTGGTGGGGGGCATGTGGAAGGGGGGTTTAGATACATCATCTCAGAAAGTCTGAAAGTCTGGAAGAATTTAAATTAGTCCTGTGTCACTTTTTTTTTTTTTACTTTTTTTTTAAATTAAATAATTATAAGTATGCTGGGAGTTATTCATCCAAGAAAACTGAGTGACTGATTGAAGTGTTCAGAATTTCTCTCAGAGATTCCACTCCAGTTTGCTGCAAGCTTGCTGTAAGCACCTAGTGTGAGATTTACCATAAATTTTGTTTTTAAAATATCTCACTTTCAAGCCATATGGATTTTTTTTTTCTTTTATTCTGTATATATATATTAATTTCATGTTGTACATTTAGAATTAGGTCTTCTCTTTGATGTCCATCTAACCTGAAGTAACTGTAAATATTTCTGCTATTTCCAGTTTTATCTTTTGATCTCATAAGCAGATTGGCCAAGCCACTGAATTGCTTTGCCCTTCTCTCTCTTTCTCTCTCTTTCAAAAATACAAACCAAAACCAAAACAGCAACAACAACTACAAAAACACCACAGACTAATAAAAACAAACCCACAAAAAGAAAATCTCTGGAAAAACATAGACATATTTGTAGATTCAGTTCTCACAGAGATCAATAAAAAGAAACTTGCATTAAAAAGAAATGTGTGAAAAGACAACCAACCATGCAGAGGATAATCTCTTTAGTGCTGTTTTTGTAGTATGGAAAGAAAAAATACACTGACAATTATTTTCTATAAGTTAAGTTTACTCAAGAAAGTTAGAGAGGTTGCATGAACTAGTATCTTAAAGGAAAATTAAAATTATAAGCATTCTTACAAATTGATTACAAGTCATGGATCACAAGGAGCGGATGTATGCTGGTTTTTATCCTCCTTAGGCTTGCTGCATTCACAGTGTTCTGTTGTGAAATAGCCTACAACTCCACTGATCAAAAACAAATGGATCGCCATGGATTACAGATCGTCTAATTGTGTTTGCAGAGGAATTCTTGAATAGAATCCTGATGCACTTCAAAGCACTGTGATTGGAATATATTTCTTAATTGTTTCAATGTAGTATCTCTGGTGAAACGCAGTCTCTCAACCAAAGTATCTGGAATCTAACCCTCCTTTTGGTGATATATTTCTTGTGCTTTTAAGCTCACCAAATTGAGTTCTGTCCACAAGTTCAGTTAGTCTGCTTTCTAGACTTTGTTGTTTTTCTGGATCATCATCTTAAAAATTTAAAAGAATAAGAGAATGAAAGCAGAAAAAAAGTATATTAAAATTAAAATATTCAAACGCAAGTATTCTAGACTCTGGGAAAAAAGAATGTGAAGAGAAAAATGACAGAATTTTGATATACATTTCTCATTATATAAGTTAACAGAAATTAGATTAGTGGAAAAATAAATATAGATTTTTCAGAGCACAATAAAACTACACCACTTAAGTAACTTGCATATAAAGATTTATTTTAACATTGTCTTATAGACAGATTGTACAGCAAACAAAGGATTTATGTATATAAATCAAGATAATCATTAGTACATAGCAAATAGACATCAAAATGAGTACAGAAAACTAGAAAACTAGCAACCAGGAGAATACATAAATCAAATATAATCTGTAGAAGAAAAATCTTACAGGATACCAATACAGATTACCTGGAAACAACAATCCAAGAGTCACAGACTACTGGTGAAACCCTAGATATTATCTGACAGCACAGGGAACATTTAGATTTAGAAAATGAAAGTAGTATTATTTATCAGTTATTCATCCCTACTGTTTATTGACTAAACATAAAAAAATAATGTTAATGAGAGATTAAATAAAATTCAGTAATAAAACTCCTGAATTCATTCACTTTGCAATACATTGCTATGCTTTTTGCCTTCAAATGCAATATTGTCATAAATACATATATAGATGAACACACAAAACCAGTTTCAAACACATATTTATTTTAGTGAGCTGGAACATCAGTTTATGGAACATTAGTTTAAAACATACATAAAGACAAGACTTATAGGTGGTGTACTATTAAATGCACAGATGACCAATGTTTAGGCAATTACATCCCATTTCCTAATCCAAGGAAAGAAGCAGTGGAGATCCAAACTAAAGTAATGTTTGCAAGGTTTGTTAAGTTTGTCAGAGACTTAGAACTTCATGTGACTTTGAATAATTGAACAAATTCCATGACTCTACAGGTCATCAAGAGAAAGTTTTTCTCTTCATTCTGGTGCAAATTGTTTTATTTCTGCACAATGCAAAGCAGTCATCACTACATATGCAATTGCAAGGGCATTTACTATCTGAGTATCTTATTTGGCAAATGTTTTGGACAGATAGGTCAGCTACAATGGATAAATGCACAATACAAAAAAATTGTTTGACGATATGTTACTAGGTTTTCATTTTAAAAATGTTGTAGCAATATTGCTTTAGTAAAAAAAATATAGATGTGTTAAATTGTGTAATATGTTTCAAATTCCTTGATACTCTAATACTTTGTGAAAGTTCCCCATGCTTTATATTAAAAAAAATCAAAACAAAACAACAAAAAAACCAGCAAAAAAGTCTACTCTGAGAATGTTTTAGTGCTTGAAAAAACATGTTTATTTTACTTTTTACTCAGTTTGCCATTTACAGGGTGGGTTCCAATGCACATTTCTTCCAGGAAAGCATATAAAATTACTTTTCCTCAGGATTGATTCAGCCACTGCAACTTAGTGTCTACTGTTGCTTTAACATCATGCCTACCTGAAAATCCATAGGAAGTTAGCAGGTATGCCACAGAATTTACAAGGAACCTGTGTTTTTATGGGGCAGCAGCTACAGACCTGGCAAGATACCAAACAATTCCTTATATGTCACTAATTACCTGAGCTCAAGCAGCTGACTCATTTTCCAGATACTGTGTTGACTAGCAACGCATGTGAAGCACATTCAGTGACATTTAAGACATTTTGAAATAACCAGCATATCTACTTTGGTAGGCTGGTATATATGACATTCAGCTAGCTTATGCTTTTCAGAAATCCATCAGGAAGCTAAGAAAATATTAACAAATTCCAATTTTGCAAATGTGATCTGATCTGTAAGTGCTCATAAACTAAGCCGCCTTGCTTACCTGTAAACCCATACAAATAGACTTCACGATCTAGGTGTCTGTAATTTGTATGTTCTTAGTAACCATAATGCTTTCCGAGCAACCATTCTAGAGTTTGGTGAGCTAGTTTTCAGGTACATTGGACTAAAGTTGTTGGACTATTTTCAGAAATATCTCTGAGATATATATTCAAATTCTGGTGAAACTGAAATATCTAGAGACCTTTGTCTGAGTCAAAATATCTTGGGAGCATAAATTATCTTCCTTTGGTGTTTTTTACTCTGGTTAACATATATAGCTTTGTAGCACATGCAAATTCATGGTCAGGGCCTTTGAGTGTTACCACACTACAAATAGTAAAAGAGCCTATACCACAAAGCAGAAAGGAGTAGTTAGACACTTAAACATTTTTTTTCCAATAACCTGTTAATTAAGAGAGATAATTTGCAGCTAAGTCATAAAAAAGATTTCCTAGCTTCAAAGAGAGCAGAATTCTTTAATCTTAGACTAACACTGAAGATTGCAAAAGGGAAAGTGTACCAATCCAAGTGCAAATATGAACTACAAGCAAAAAATAATCATGCAGAGTGATTAATTAAGGATATTAACAATAAGAAAAATGCAAGACATGTAATATGACTAGCTGACTAGCAAAATAAGATTTTAAATGACAATGCCACATATTGGACACTTTATTAAAATTGCTATAAAATCTGTAATTTTTGTACCTTATTAATTTACTTTACCTCCTTTAACATTTCATTTTTAATTCCACTTGTTTATTTTTCTGAATACAGCCCTTTTTGTCTTGTAGAAGTGAGACACCATTTCTTTTATTCAGTCCACAGTGTGGATGCTGTCATTGTAATATAAATATACTTTGCTTCAAAAAATCTTCATTCTTCTGTGTTGAAATCAACACCTCCCCAAGATTATTTAATTTCCTCATAGAGATTTCTAAATCACATTTTTGCAAGTACAAGTTGGATAATCTCCTAACTTAGGTTCTGCAACATGCCCTGCTAGGACTCCCAAAGCTAAGATTAATTTTTTTCTCCTTGTGAATGGATTTTTTGGTAATATGACTTTTCCATCTCTAATATGAGTTTAAGCACAACCAAAAGTTTGGCATATGTAAGAAAATATGTTATGCTTAGTAGGCTAAAGCCTTACTGACACTTTTAAAAGCACAAATTTCCTTAAGATATTATCTAAGTCAAGCAACAGTAGTACCATCTCATGTCCCAAAATACTTCTGTTCTGTCAACTTGTTGACCAGTGTGATGTGGAGGTAAAAGAAAAAAACAACAACAACAACAACAAATCTTTTGTACCTGTAGCTAGTCTGTATATGGAAAATCATCAGTACCACAACTTAATTTACACTGAAAGAGGAAATAATCTTTTTTTTTTTTTCTTTTCATGATACATTTCTGTTATTTTTTGTCTTTCACAAATATTTATCAAAAGATTCTCCTCTAAAGGAAGTATAATTGGTGATTTTTCTTCCTTGGAGTGTCTGTAAACTTTTCTGTAATGAGCTTTATGGTTGGAAAAGTATTTTCTTTCTCATCTAAAAACTCCTGTATTTTTCAGAAGTTGTGTAATACTTACTTACCTTCATAGATGTGCACAGTATCAGAATGCATAATTTTTGTGGACAACAATTAAATTGATAATTTTGAGGATATGATGATAAGATAATAATGCCATACACAAAGCTAATGAAAATAACTTGGGAGAATCATACTGCATAACCACTTGCTTTTTAAACCATCCCATGGGGAAAAACAAAAAACAACAACAAAAATCAACAACAACAACAAAAAACTGGCAACCAGAAACTAGCATTTTGAAAGGTATTGGTGTATCTAGATATTGCACAGCAAAGCATTATAGTGTCATCTGAAAAAATAAATATATATATATTTATATAGTGTTATTGCTTTACAATGAAAATAGTTGATTAAAGCAGGCTGATTAAATTTTTTGTGGTAGATGAACAGAGCTAGGTGAAAAAGTCTGTGGGATAAAATGAAAAATCAAAACTGAGACTTGGAAATATAAATATCTAAAATATTTTATTTATTTATTTATTTTAAAGCTAGAAATTTAAATAAAACTATTAAAATGCATCTTTTATGAAGAAGGGTGAGTTTCAGGTTTTAATGACCAGTATTTCACCTTTTTTCTCAAGATTTATTAGGTAAAGAGGAGAGAATAGTGCAACAAGATCTAAAATCTCTTCCAGAATTGTAATCTAGCTATTGCAACATTCAGCACTTTGAAGATAGGTGCTTATCTCTGGGATAGGCATTCTAGGTGTGGGTGCAAGCTGGACATGAGCCAGCAATCTGTGCTTGCAGCCCAGAAGGCCAACTGTATCCTGTGCTGCATCAAAAGAAGTGTGACCAATACGTTGAGGGAGGTGATTCTGCCCCTCTACTCTCTCTTGGTGAGACCTCGTCTGGAGTACGGTGTCCAGCTCTGGAGTCCTCAGTTCAAGAAAGACATGGACCTGTCATATATCATAGACCTGATTTTGAGGAAGGCCACAAAAATGAGGGATGGAACACCTCTCCTGTGAAGAAAGGCTGAAAGAGCTGGGGTTCTTCAACATGGAGAAGATAAGGCTCCAGGGAGACTTTATTGTGGTTTTTCAATACCTGAAGGGGGCCTATAAGAAAGATGAGGGCAAACTTTTTAACAGGGTCTTTAGTTACAGGACAAGAGGTAATGATTTTAAACTAAAAGAGGGTAAATTTAGACTAGATATAAGGAAGAATTTTTTTACAATGAGAGTGGTGAAACACTGGAACAGCTTGTCCAGAGAGATGGTAGAAGCCCCATCCCTGGAAACATCCAAGGTCAGATTGGACAAGGCTCTGAACAATCTGATCTATTTGAAGATGGCCCTGCTCACTGCAGAGGGTTTGGAGTAGATGACCTTTAAAGGTCCCTTCCAATCCAAACCATTCTGTGATTCTATGATTCCTCTACAGCCAGTGAGCTAAGGACTGAATAAGTTGACTACAACGTGAGTGGGAAATTGACTGGATCTTCTTTCTCAAAGGGTTGTGATCAGTAGCACAAAGTCCAACTAATAGCTGGTTAGAAGTGGCATGCCTCAATGGTTAAGGCCAGTGCCAATACATTTCAACTTATTAGTTAATGGCCTGGACAAACTGGGAGGAGCACTTAATTTGCTGGAGGGTAGAGTTACTATTCAGAGAAACCTTAACAGGCTGTAAACATGGGCCAAGAGAAACCTCATGAAGTTCAACGAAGTCAAAAACCAAAGTTCTTCACCTGTGACAGAATATCCTGATACAACAGCACAGGCTAGGGGTTGACTGCATAGAAAACAGGTTTGCAGAAAAGGATGTATCCTGGTAGAAAATAAAATGTTCTTTCAGCAAAAAAGATCAACCACCTACTTTGATGCATATGCAAATTGAAGACAGCAGGTTAGGAGAAGTGATTACTTCCCTCTGTTCAGAACTTGTGAGACCATATCTGGAGTACTGTGGCCAATTTTGTGCTCTCCAGTACAAGAAAGGTGCTGACTTAACTGGAGCAAGTCAAGCAAAGAACCAACAAGATCATTAAGGGGTTAAGACATATGACAAATGAGAAATTGAAAGGACGGTGTTGTTCAAACTTAAGAAGAAAAGCGTCAGGGAGACCATATTTTTGTCTATTGACACCTAACTAAAGGGTTTATTGAGGTTTGGTTCTCAGAGACATATAATGATAGGACAAGAGGCAGTAGACACAAGTTGGAACATGGCAAATTCTGACCCAACAGAAGGGAGGCAAAAATTACCTTAGGTATAACCAAGCATTGGAATAGATTGCCTACAAAGACTGAATGAATTGGACTGTTAGAACAAGTCTAGGAGGGCCACAAGGATGATCCAAGGGCTGGAGCACCTCTCCTATGAGGAGAGGCTGAGACAGTTGGAGCTGTTCAGCCTGGAAAAGAGAAGGCTTAGGGGAGATCTTATAGTGGCCTTCCAGTACCTGAAGGTATCCCACAAGTAAGCTGAGGAAGGACTTTTTACAGAGGCAGGTGGTAATAGAACAAGGAGTAATGGCTTTAAACTGGAAGAAGGTAGGTTTATATCAGACATTAGGAAAAAAATAATTCACTGTGAGGGTGGTCAGACACTGTAACAGGTTGCCCAGGGAAGTTGTGGGTGACCCCTCCCTGGAAGTGTTTAAGGCCAAGATGGGCTTTGAGCAACCTGATCTAGTGTGGTATGTCCCTTCTCATGGCAGGGGGGTTGGAACTAGGTGATCTTTAAGGTCTCTTCCAGCCCAAACCATTTTATGATTCTATGCTTCTAATCTATGGTTGAGATATCTCGATCTTTTGAGATGTTCTGAACTCAAACGGAGAAAGCCTTGAGCAATATTTTCTAATTAGATCTGCTCTGAGTGGGAAGTTGGACTAGTTGATGTTCTACGTCTCCTGAGGTCTTTTCAAAACAAAGTTTTTTTATGATAAGACATATTTTTCTAGTGTGATATGAGAACTTCCAAGTTATCCAAGGCATCCACACACAGTCAGTAAACATGGTGACTTGCAGAAAATCCAAACCTTTCTGCAGAGCAAGCTGGGTGCTAACCAGGATACAAAGATGTATAATTACATTATACATATCTGCCTAGAAACCAGCCCATTGTACTCACTATATTCCTTTAATTTACAGGTAATTCTTTGCAAGAAAGATAGTCTGTACTTGGAAAGACTTCACAAGAAGATGTAAGAAAAACTGACATATGAGCAAGTTTTAAATAAATTAAGTATATAATGCTTGGCTGAAATATTAAAAAGAAAAATGGCAGTACTGGTTACTGAAGAGTGAGAAGGTGTAAACCAGGTGCAAAGAAAACAAAAAGAAATAAACAGATAAATTTAAGAAAAAGTTGCTATGTTAAAGAGTTCCCATAGTGAGAAATAAAACAGCTTTGTGAGGGAATTAGTGGAAATTTCAGTATCTTGCACACTGTAAATAACATCACTCAAAAGACAAAAATATTTTTGTAGTGCATATTACTTTGACAGGGAGAAAGACCAATAAGCTGAGTATTTCAATTGCTTTTACTGTGTCTACTAGCAGAGAGTTCACAAAATATTACAGTTACAGCTGTAACAGTTCACTAGCATGATTTCTGATGTGAAGAGAACAGTAATTCAGGTCACCCGCTACTAGGGTTAGCATACCCTAGGCTATTATCTGCTGCAGGTATAACAGTAAATTGTAACCACCGAGGACTAAGTAGGGATTTATACTAATACTTGATTAATTTTTTTTTCTCCAGAAAATACTTGTTCCAGCATCTTCAATGAAAAAGATAGATTAAAAATATCAAAAAACTTTGAAACTTTGTTTTATGATATTTTTCTGTCTGAAAGATTCAGTGCCTATCTGTAAAACCTTTTTTCCTGTTGTAGTCCCACTTTCATTACCTTTTCATATAGCCCGAGCACTAGATTTAGCTGTACTTCTACTTTTCAAAATATTTTATTATACTAAATGCATATTTCATGGCTCTGCTTATTGCTTATAACAGCCTAGGAAGATTTTTTCACTGCCCTTTATATACAATGTTCAAGGTTTTTTTTTCACTTTGCTGTCAAGCTATAGATCCTGATTGCAGAAAAGATAATGTGCATAGTAGAATATATAGGTTTTTTCACTGCTGTTAAAATCTTGACTTTTCCTTATTGATATCTTGCCCAAGTACTAAATGTTTAGCTAAGCACCAGATTTTGGCACAGGAAGAAATTCTCAAAGCATTAATTTTGAGAAACTGTTTCGGATTATTCTCTTTTCCCCTTTGGCATGGAGATCATCAAATTTTATACTGCTAAAAGTAGAATACTTGCAGCACCTTTGATGTTTCTTGCTCTCTTTTCACAGAACTTCACAGCTGTGACTTTTAGTCTTTCTTTATAAATATAGATTTCCTTAGTTTGCAGAACTGGAAAGTGTTTCATGAGCTGTGGTAGAATTTAAAGTGGATGTCTTGCAGACACTTTGGATAAAATTTTAGTGCTTGGGTGTATGCGATTGCAAGGGACTAAACTCAATGATAAACTAACACCTTATTCTGTGTTTCAAAACATTTTCTACTGCAATCATTCTTCTCCATTGTGAATGTAATGATTTTTTATTTTGCAGTTTGTTATGAAACAATCTTTGTCTAAAGCTCTCAAATATTTTTCCATTTTTTTTTCCTTCTTCCTGTCCCAGATTCTTCGTTTATCAATCCCTCCACTCCAGCTTCCATCATCTGCTTATCACTGTTCATCCACAACTCTCTCATTCCATTTATTTAATGTGTGTTTCCAATTAATATATATATATTATATATATATATATTATATATATTAATATATATATATCAGCATGTCATTGCCTCATTGTTTCTTTTCTTGTGCAACTCTTGTGAGTTACACAAACTCACACAATACAGATGCACATATAAACATATCTGACCACACAGATCATAGAATGTTCATTCGGGTGAACATAGTACCAACGGTCTCATCCTGCTCCTCTCTCCTCTTAGGCAGAGCAGGATGAAGGTCCTTTAGTGCAAAATTTATTCATATGTGTAGTATGATCACCCCCAGCAGCTGGGCTCAGATACTCAGTCTCTGTAGCTGCCCCTGGATCCCAACCTCCCCAGTTTCTCTCATCTGGACATGCAAGTTCCAAAAATCACAGAACCACTCCAGACCTTCCTTGCTAACACACACATGTTCACATACACACACACACAAACATTGACATACTACAAATATTGCTTTGATGTTGTAGAGCTCAATATTGATAATAGTAATGATAAAATTGAGTCCTTACAGGTAAGGACCAGGGGAAGGCCAACAAGGCTGATACCCTGATGGGAGTCTGTTATAGACCACCCAACCAGGATAAAGAGGCAGATGAAGCCTTCTACAAGCAGGTGGCAAAAGTCATGCTATCACTAGTCCTTCTTCTCGTGGAAAGCTTCAACCAACCAGATATTTGCTGGAAATACAATACAGCAGAGAGGAATCAGTCTAGGAAGTGTCTGGAGTGTGCAGAAGATAACTTTCTGATACAGCTGGTAAGAGACCCTATCAGGGAAGGTGCCCTGCTAGATCTGCTGTTCACAAACAGAGAAAGGCTGGTAGGAGATGTGGTCATCAGTAGCTGTCTTGAGCATAGCAACCACAAGATGATAGCATTCTCAATTCTAGGTGAAGTCAGGAGAGGGGGCAGGAAAACTGCTACCTTGGACTTCTGGAGGGCAGACTTTGGACTGTTTAGGAGGGTGGTTGTGAGAGTCTTTTGGGAGACAGTCCTGAAGGGCAAAGTGGTGCATGAAAGCTGGACTTTCCTCAAGAAGGAAATCCTACAGGCACAGGAGCAGGCCATTCCCATGTGCCGTAAGATGAGACAACAGGGAAGATGACTGTCCTGGGTGAATAGGGAGCTTTCCCTGAGACTCTGGGAAAGAGAGTTAATCACCTTTGGAAGACGGGGCAAGGAACTCGGGAAGAGTAAAAGGATGTTGCTAGGATATGCAGAGAGAAAGTTAGAAAGGTGAAAGCCCATCTAGAACTTAATCTGTCCACCAGTGTAAAAGATAACAAAAAAAGTTTTTACTAATACTTTAACAGCAAAAGGAGGCCAAGGAGAATCTCCATCCTTTATTGGATGCGGCTGAGAACCAAATATCAGGAAAAGGCTGGGAACCGAGTATCATATACTCAATGCCTTCTTTGTTTCATTCTTTACTAGTCAGACCAGTCATCCCTAGGACACTCAGCCCCTTGAGCTTGAAGACAGGGATGGGGAGCAGAATAAACCCCCCCATAATTCAAGAGGAAAGAGTTATGACCTGCTAGTCCACCTAGACTATCACAAGTCTATGGGGCCAGATGGGATCCACTCAAGGGCGCTGAGAGAGCTGGCTGAAGTGCTCAATAAGCCACTCTCCATAATTTATCAGAAGTCCTGGTCAACCAGGGAAGTCCTGGACAACTGGAGACTTGCCAACGTGATGACCATCTACAAGAAGGTTTGAAAGGAGGATCCAGAGTATTACAGGCCTATCAGCCTGACCTTGGTACCAGGAAAGGTTATGAAGCTGATCATCTTGAGTGCCATCTTACATTCACAAGACAAGTACAGGACAACCAGGGAATCAGTTCCAGTCAGCATGGGTTCATGAAAGGCAGGTCCTGCTTGACCTGCCTGATCTCCTTCTATGACTGGGTGACTCTCCTACTGGATGAGGGTAAGGCTGCACATGTTGTCTACCTAGACTTTAGTAAAGCCTTTGACATAGTCTCCCACAGCATTCTCCTGGAGAAGCTGATGGCTCATGGTTTAGACAGGTGTGCTCTTTGCGGGGTTAAAAACTAGCTAGATGGTCGAGCCTAGAGAGTGGTGGTAAATGGAATTAAATCTAGCTGGCAACTGCTCACAAAGGGTATTCCCTAGGGGTCAGTATTGGGGCCGGTACTGTTCAATACCTTTATTGATGACCTGGATGAGAGGAATTAACACATCATTGGCAAAGCTTTAACAACTTTTTTATTTCATTTTTCTTAAGGCTTTAACAGACACCATCGCACAGGTTTAATGACTGACATTTTTTAACATTACAGCCCTCTGCCCTTTAATCTTATCAGATGGGTTTCCGTCATTTTCTGCATCAGGTAGAGTTTCCATTTCTCTCTCTCACTTTTTGTTTTCATTCTTGAAAGTGCTACATAAAAAGGTAAAACATTAAAAGCTACTGTGGAAGTCTTTAGATTTAAGAAGAAATCTAAGACTAAAGATTTGGACACGCACATCAAAAACTAATCTGACATTCATCAGATTCACCAGTATATGAAAACAAAACCCAACATCCTTATATGTATTTCTTCTCCTTTACATACTTGCTTCCTTCTTCACTAATATGAAAACCAGAAAATACTTAGGCCTTCTTACTTCACCAAAGCAATGTCCAGAATGCAGTACTTTACATAATGTGAACAGTGTCTAAACATTGTTTTATGTTGTGAAAATGAGCTTCAAGCTGTGTAATGTTTCCTCAAACCACATTAATGAATTCATTCTATATAAACTAAGGAAAGTGTGATGCATAAGAAAAATATTTTGGAGAGGGGCTTTTTACAAAGGCAGGTAGTAATAGAAGAATGAGTAATTGTGGGCAACATTATTGAAAATTTGCTATAAAATAAGGGTCATGAGAAAATCTAGCTATGTTAGAATATAAGGGAAAACAGGATCTTCTGCATGTCTGTATTCTTCAAGGCTGTAATACTAGCTAGGCCCCTTTCGGCTGTGTGCTAGGGAAGATAAGAAAGGAATGTGTCTGCATGGAGGAATGGTAAACATCAAAGAAGATGGATCCCTGAGAAGAACAGGACATGACGGCGAGGAAGTGAACCCGAACCGAGATAAAAGCGGACCACTTGGACTGAGAGGTCGATGTATGATTAGTACTGTAAGCCAATGGTAATTAGCTTCGTACTGTGTGAATACGTGTACGGAAGTTAAAAGTGTATATAACACGCAGCTTTCTAATAATAAAAGGGAGACTTGCTGACATTATAGAATGGGCATTTCTCCCGTCACCGCCTACAAGTAATGGCTTTAAACTGGAAGAGGGTAGGTTTAGATTAGATATTAGGAAGAAATTCTTCACTGTGAGGGTGGTGAGACATTGGAACAAGTTGCCCAAGGAAGTTGTGGGTGCCCCCTCCCTCCCTGGAAGTGTTCAAGGCTGGGTTGGATGAGGCTTTGAGCAACCTGGTCTAGTGGAAGGTGTCTCTGTTCATGGCAGAACATGTTCATTCTACAGAATAGTAAGGTGATTCTCCAAGTGACCTTGCAAATTCTCAGATGGATTTAACTTCACACATTTGTTTCCAGGCCTATTCAGCCTATTCCTGCCATGAATAGTTTCAGTTTTATCAAGGTTGTACAAATCCTGGTTTAGAGATGAAATTGCTTTCACCTCTGTCCACGGCCTTGTTCTGCTTTGTATGTAGCACTTCAAAGCTCAAAGTTGATACAGACTTAAGACAGGCTATCCTTCTCCAGTAGTGTAAATCAGCTACGATTTGCTACTAATGGTCTCTTATCACTAGAAGTTACATTTAATGTGATGAATTCAGAGTCAAGATGTACCGTGAGTCCCCCAGGTGCTGCTCCACAGGGCTTGTGTTTCCTTTAGGTTCTATCTCACATTGTGTCTCTTGCCCTGTCTTCTTTAGTTCCTCTCTGTGATACCAGCAATGCATGCATGTTTCAGATAGCCTAGGGCAACTTAGAATGGTTTTCTGCCAGTAATACTGAACAAGCTGTGTTGTGCCCATGTCACTCACCTACTCTTGTAGATGCACTTTTGGAACGCCACATAAGTATAATTCTTCAAAGCCAATATCTCCTTAAGGTTGTCACTTTTGTTGAGTGAAACTCATGAAGAACACCATTGCATACTACTATGGTTTCTGCAGAAGTGTAATACACACCTCCAACCTTTAACTTAATCTTTCTTCATTAGACTGCTTTCAATCTTTTGTTTAGAGTTTACAATAGACCATTTATTTTCTTACTAGTTTCATTAAATATTCACCATTTTGGTCTGCTGGCATATTCTTCACAAGATCTCTAAAATTATTTTTTTTTAATTATAATAATTATTTTCATTATTCTGGTTTTGAAGTCAGGGATTAAAAGTTATTGTCAACAGAAGAGATTGGCAATGTCATGGTAAAACAAAGAAACCCAAGGCAACTCAAATAATTAGATATTGTAGAAAAATGGTTTGATGAAGAATGAATGCAATGTCAGGGAGATAGCTTTGAACATATAGTTGTAAGAAGTCTCTGTTTTAAGAAGATAATAATTCAGGTGACAGGACGAAAAAAACAACACAACAAACAAGCAATAACACTCCGCCCCATGGAATGTTATGTATAAAGAAAATAGAAACTAGATAGAACTGAGAAATAATCAGGCAATGAGATTATTAATAAGAAAGAAAAATTAGGAGAAAATTTGTTTATTGTGCTATCAACCCTTAAATCTAAGTTCTTTAAGAGAGATTAATTTATTATTCTTCAACTAAAATGTGAAACTTTTAACTAAAACCAGCTTTCTGTAAGATAAGAATACTTAAGAGTCTTTTTCTAAAGAAAAGCTATGATTAATTAATTCTTTGAGTACTTGTGGTGAGTTGACCTTGGCTGGCTGCCAGACCCCCACTCAGCCACTTTCTGACCCCCTCTCCTCAACAGGACAAAAGAAGAAAATAAAACGGAAAAGCCCAAAGTTCAAGATGCAAACACTTACCAATTATGGTCATAGGCAAAACAGTTAACTTGGGGAAAAATTGATTTATTGCCAAATAAAACAGAGTTGGATAGTGAGAAACAAAGACAAAAATTAAATCACCTTCCTCTGACCCATCTCTTTTTCCCAGGGTCAACTTCACTCCTTCACTCCTGACTTTTCTACCTACCCTTAGCTTGAGTGGCACAGGGCTGATGGGGAATGGGGTGTTGTGGTCAGTCCACAACACTTCAACACTGCCACTCCTTCCTCCTAACACTTTTCCCCCCCTCACACTCAGAGTGTGAGTCCTCTCCATGAGCTGCAGTTCCTTTATTAAGTATCCACCTGCTCTGGTGTGGGAACCTCCATGGGCTGCAGACTGGATAACGATGCTGATGTGGTCCTCTCCACAGCATGCAGGCTGCAGGAACACCTCCTCCCTCTCCTTCGTCTCTCAACTTGGTGTCTGCAGGGCTTTTTCTCAATTTTTTTTTTTTTTTTAATTATTATTTTCCCCTCACTCCTCCCTCCTGGGAAGAATTTTTTTTTTGTTATATACATTTTCCCAGAGACGCCACCATCTTAGTTGAAGATTTCAGCTGTGTCCTGTGGTGGCTCTGCTGAAGCCAGCTAGAACTGTCAGTATCCAGCACAGGACAACCCAAGTTCTCTTCTCACAGAGGTTTCCCCTGAAGATCATCAGTGCAAAAACCTTGACGCTTACACCCAATACAGTGACCTTCTCTCCAGTTTCACACTTTTCTTCTTTTTGTTGCATTGGTAGCATATAAATTGCTTTGTCACGTAAGTGCATGTCTTCTGACAGTAAAAACTTTGGGCTGTATGGATTTCCTAATCCACATATAAAAGTCTTGCAGAGTGTATACAGTGTGTCTGAAATGAAAATGAATTTGTCACAGCAATTTGGGTTCGTTCTTTTTCTTTCCTTCATTGCATTAGATGTTTTGATAAGGATATAAACAATACACCAAGCGCTATCCGTGTTTGAAGACTACTTCTGGCACCTCTTAGCTACACAATACATTGTGTTTTTTTCCCTTTCACAGAGTGTTTTTTACATCTTATGATATGTATTTCTTTTCTAATAAAGGGTTATTGAAATCTTAGAAAGGCCCACAAATGAGATCTAATATCCACAAAATCCTCAGGGAAGTTACCAAACTTATTTCCCTTAGATTTCTCTTTTTTGAAAGTATATTTAGAAAATCAGAATCTTTCAGATGTTTATAATATGCACCAGATGATTTTATTTTTCTTTTCCTTTTGGTAATTTACCAGTGTGAAAAAAATAAATATTTTAATTACATAGAATCATAGAATGGTTTGGGTTGGAAGGGACCTTAAAGATCATCCAGCTCCAACCCCTTTACCATGAGTAGGGACACCTTCCACTAGACCAGGTTACTCAAAGCCTCATCCAACCTGACCTTGAACTTCCCTTCCAGGGAAGGAACTTCTTTGAGCAGCCTGTTCCAATGTCTGACCACCCTTGCAGTAAAAAATGTCTACCTAATATCTAATCTCAACCTACCCTCTTCCAGTTTAAAGCCACTCTCCCTTGTACTATCACTACCTGCCCTTGTAAAAAGTCCCATCCCAGCTTTCTTGTAGGGCCCCTTCAGGTACTGGAAGGCCATTATAAGGTCTCCCATAAGCCTTCTCTTTTCCAGGCTAAACAGCCCCAGCTCTCTCAGCCTGTCCTCGTAGGACAGGTACTCCAGATTATCCTTGTACCCCTTCTCTGGACTTCCTTCAACAGGTCCATGTACTTCTTATATTGGGGGCTCCAGAACTGGACATAGTACTCTAGGTGGGACCTTACAAGAGTGGAGCAGAAGGGGAGAATTACCTCCCTTGATCTGTTGGCCATGTTTCATTTGATGCAGCCCAGGATACGGTTAGCCTTGCGGGCTGTGAGCGTGCATTTCCAGCTCATGTTGAGCTTCTCGTCTACCACCACCCCCAAATCATTCTCTTCAGAGCTGGCCTTGATCCACTCATCACCCAGTCTGTATTTATGTTTGGGATACCCCTGACCCAGACGCAGGACCTTGCATTTGGCCTTATTGAACTTCATGAGGTTTACACAGGCCCACTTCTCAAGACTGTCAAGGTCCCTCTGGATGGTGTCCTGTCCCTCCAGCATGTCAACAGCACCACACAGCTTGGTCGTGTTGGAAAACTTGCTGAGGATGCACCCAATCCCACTACCCATGTCTCCAACAAAGATGTTGAACTGTACCGGCCTTGATACCGACCCCTGAGGGACACCACTAGTCACTGGTCTCCACTTGGACATCGAGCTGCTGACCAGAAATCTTTGAGTGCAACCATCCAGACAGTTCCTTATCCACCAAGTGGTCCATCCATCAAACCCACATGTCTCCAATTTAGAGAAAATAATGTCGTGTGGGATAGTGTCAAAATGCCTTGCACAAGTCCAGGTAGATGACATCAGTTGCCTTTAGCCTTGTACACCAATGTTGTAACCCCATCATAAAAGGCCACCAGATTGGTCAGGCATGTTTTGCCCTTAGTGAAGCCATGCTGGTTGTCACCAATCACCTCTTCATTTTCCATGTGCCTTAGCATAGTTTCTAGGAGTGTCTGCTCCATGGTCTTGCCTGGCACTGAAGTGATACTGATGAACCTGTAGTTCCCTGGGTCTTCCCTGTTTCCCCTTTAAAAAATGGGGGTTATGTTCCCCCTTTCCCAGTCTGCAGGAACTTCACCAGACTGCCAGGACTTCTCAAATATGATGGATAGTGGCTTTACAACTTCATCCACCAGTTCCCTCAGGATCCATGGATGCAACACATGAGGTCCCATGGACTTGTGCACCTTCAGGTTCCTTAGGTGGTTCCAAACCTGATCTTCTCCTGCAGTAGGATGTTCTTTTTTCTCCCAGACCCTTCCTTTGCTATCTATGACCTGGGCAGTGTGGCACAAGCTCTTGTCAGTGAAGACTGAGGCAAAAAAAGTCATTGAGCACCTAACCTTCTCAGATTCCCAGGTGATCAGGTCTCCCATTGCCTTCTGGAGAGGGCCCACATTTTCCCTAGTTTTCCTTTTCTCCCTGACATACCTATAGTAGCTTTTTTTGTTGCCCTTGACATCTCTGGTCAGATTTAATTCTATCAGGGCCTTGGCTTTCCTAACCTGATCCCTGGCCACTTGGGCAATTTATCTGTATTTTTCCTAGGTTACCCATCCTTACTTCCAACCTCTGTAGGTTTCCTTTTTGAGCTTAAGTTTGTTCAGGAGCTTCTTGTCCATTCATGCAGGCCTCCTGCTGTTTTTGCCTGCCTTCCTTTTTATTGGGATGCACCACTCCTGAGCTTGGAGGTGGAGATCCTTGAGTATTAGCCAGCTGTCCTGAGCCCCTCTTCTCTCACTGAGGAGAATTTATCCCACGGTACCTGACCAAGCAGGTCCCTGAAGAAGTCAAAGTCTGCTCTCTTGAAGTCCAGGGTGGTGAGCTTGATGTTCACCCTCCTCTCTGCCCTAAGTATCTTGAATTCCACCATTTCATGGTCTCTTCAGCCAAGACTGCCTGTGAGCTTCACATTGCCCACCAGTCCCTTTTTGTTGGTGAGAACAAGGTCCAGCATGACACCTCTCCTCATCTGTTCCTCGACCACTCGGAGGAGGACGTTGTCATTCACACATTCCAGGAACCGCCTGGATTGTTTGTGGCCTGCTGTGTTGTCCCTCCAACAGATACCAGGGTGGTTGCAGTCCCCCATGAAGACCTTGTGAATGTGAGGCTGCTCCTATCTGCCTATTGAGGGCCTCATCTTCTAGGTCTCCCTGGTTTGGTGGCCTGTAGCAGACCCCCACCGTAATATTCCCTTTCCCTGCCTTCCCTTTAATCCTGACCCATAGGCTCTCAGTGAGCTCCTCATCTGTCTCCAGGTGGAGCTCCATACACTCCAGTTGATTGTTGACATAGAGGGCAACCCCTCCTTGTCTCCCCTGCCTGTCCTTCCTGAAGAGCCTATATCCTTCCATTCCAACACTCCAGTCATGGGAGCCATCCCACCATGTCTCTGTGATGCCAATCAGATGGTAGCCCTGCAGATGTGCGCAAGTCTCCAATTCCTCTTGTTTATTCCCCATGCTAGGTGCATTAGCATAGAGGCATTTAAGTTGGGTCCCCAGTGAAGCTGATTTTCTGTCTGGAGCAGCTGGAATTCCATTGTGCTGCTCTTCAGGCATGCTCCCCCTGGGGTTATTGTTAGCAGGCCCAATTATATCCCCTTCCCCCATCCAATCTAGTTTAAAGCTCTATCAATGAGCCCCACTAATTCTTGCCCCATTTTCCCCTTCTGAGACATCTGCATCCCATCTTTTGCCAGTAGCCCCAGTGCTGTGTAAACCTCCCCATGGTCAAAGAAACCAAAACTCCACCTGTGTCCTGGCTCTGGGAACCCGCCCTTTCCTCCATGCACACTCTCAGCTGCCACTGCTGCTCCTTGCTGACTGAGGAAAGACATTGTCTATGAAAGATATTTTATTCTGAGATTTCAAAGGTCTGAAAGAGACTTCAAACTAGTTACATGCCTTATCTGTATTAGTCAGATGGAGAAACTGAAAATCAAAATAATCCTGAACAAGTTCATCCTTTTGAATTTTAACATAAAGAGTCAATCAGTACAATACACTATCACCTTTTAAGTTTGCAAAGCCAAACACCCAGTGATTGACTTTGATGAATTATAATGCTACTTTTGAAACACTAAGTTAATGTTTGTGGGGTTTTTTTTTTGTCTTCTGACTGTTACAAGATATAGCAGAAGTCTACCATGGTTGATCTTTGTTGTACGTGCCTACTTTTAAGAAGTGGTTCCAGGTTTAAGATTCTGAGTAGACAGAGGCATCATGTGCAGCCAAATTTCAAGCAACACAGACCTAAAGAATAAAATATTTCAAACAACTGTGGACTGTTGCCTATGACAGAATTCTTCTAATCTAATTTTAGCCACCTAAAATTAGGTGTCTAGTTTAAGTTATTGATTTAAGCTGCTTCCACTGGTAATGGAAAGAGAGAGAGAGGCCATCTCCATCAAGTTGTTCATCCTTGTAACACGTGTAGGTGGAAGAAATCATTCCCTGAAGGGTTATTATGTTTCTCCATTAACTGTAGAAGAAATATGAATAACTAGAAGAGAGATTTCTAGAGACCTGAAGTTAGGTGAGATAAATTATATTATTTTTTCATTTTCTTTAGACAGTATTATTTTTTCTCTATTTTCTTTTGTCTTTCTCTAGATAAAATATGAATCAGGAGGAGTGCTATGCAAGCCAACTGGTTAAAAGAAAGAAAGAAAAAAAAAGACCTTCAAAGAATATTAATCAGTAATATGCAATCAGTGCCCATTTTCTAATAGCTGGGTCTGTTATTGGGATGCAAAAAGCTGATGAAATATGTTCAAATTCAGTGGTGGTGTCTTCCCTTTTCCCTTTAGAGCAGGATTGAGAGCGGCTATGCTAAAGCATAAAAGACGTATAATTACTTTTTTTTTTTTTTCCTCGGTCCATTATATGATACAAACAATTTTCTCTCTTATAGAGAAGCTAATTTTCTTTCAAAGAGTGAACGTGATTGTTAGTCTTATTCATAACTTCTTTTTTTCAAGTGAATCTGAAATTAATCAGAAACTTTCTATTTATCTAAAAGAAAGGAAGTTTTTTGTTGCTTTTTCTTTTGTTTTTTTCTCTTTTTTTTTTTTTCATGTGAACTAAAAGGTCATCATAACCTTTATGAAAACCAACACAAAATTGTGTGAGCAAGGTATAAGTAAGGGGAAGTATGGAAAACTATATCTAAGATGCACTACTTTGAATTAAATTCTTCACATTTGTGAGCAGCAAGTTAGTGAATGAATTACCTGTATGACAAGTGCACTACATTTCTGCCATCTCTCTGCAAGTGGCAATTACAGGAGAAAGACAAAAAGTACATAGAAAATTGAGTCTGGGTTAAATTTCCATTGATCTGGATCAAAATTAACTTTACATCTAAGACCTATATGTATTTTGTGTGACTTCTGCTGCTGAGTCTAATCCATGAGGCAACATTTTCAAAACACGTTGTATTTCAATGATACTGAAAACTCTTTAACATATCCACATGCAAAGCTTTACTGAAAAATTGCAGACATTTATAGAAGCCAAGAGGATTTATTGGTTTATGACAGTTCTGAAGAAATTACTATAGAAAAACTGTCAAATTTAGTAGAGTGTTATTGTTTTTCTATCGGCTTTATAAATCATTCCCCCAAAAAAACATGCTAGAAAATACAATTCTCTATTATATTTAATATAAAAATGTCTTTTTTATGTTCTATATTTTTTCCTCAAATTATTTTTTTTTTAGAAATAATAGATGCCTCAGTTCTTAATGAATGATGATTCTGTTTAAATTTCCTACAATAATTCTTAACACTGTTTCGCTTTTGGGGGTGAAGGGTAGATTTTTTTTTTCTCTCAATATCTGTATATTTCCACGGAAACATCATTCCTTGACTGTTATACCTGCTGCATTGTTTTTCTGAGTTTATTTATTTGTTTGTTTTCTTGGTGCTTTAGTATTTATCTTGGTAATGAAATTTTCTCAAAGTGCATCTCATAGATTCATAAAGGAATAGCATTGTTCACTGCCACTCTCATCATTTTCAGATGGAGGGAACCAGCTTTGCTGTAACATGCCTCAGTAAGTTTTCCATTATCTGTGAAGATACAGGTGGTCTTTATTTACTGCTTGTAATTTCTTTAAAAAACATTTAAATCCCAGAAGAATCCAAATCCTTTTCACGTGTACAAAGTAGTTCAAAAAAAAAAAAAAAAAAAAAAAAAAAAAAAAGAGGTGGACATTTTTCCAGTACTGATTCTTATGGCAGGTTTAAAAAACCAAAACAAAACAAAACAAACCCCAATATTTCACTATTTAAATACTAGCAGGTTGTTAAAAGCCTTCATATCATAATGGCATAAAGCAACAATAATTTGATGTGATTGAACAACCACATCAACCACATTGAACAACTACTAATAAATCGCAGTAGTTATTAATACAATGGGATGGACAGTCATAGTTGTTCATGTTATTTTGACATACCAACCTAAATAGTTAGTGATTCAAAGGACATAATATCAGAATATGTAGACTGCATAGCTTCTCCTGAAACCCTAAGATGTGATTATAACAATCAGCTTACTGCTTTGAACTTGCTGAAAGCTGTTTGCTGTTTCTATGGGTTCGAACTAGTGCCACTACGTCATCAAAGAGTTTCAGTTGAGATTACATCAGAATGAGAAAATTTAGTCATAGATATTTTATACACTCATGCGTCAACATAGAATGTACAAAAAAGTAGCATCTGAAAATACATATTGTTTCAGAATTATAATGAAAGAATTCTTATAAGAAGAAAATATTTTGGAACTTCTTAAACCTTAACCAATCACCTTAATACAGTTGTTTTTTTGTTTTTTTGTTTTTTTCTCTAAAGTGTCGTACTTTTCATATCAGCTTTTGGATAATTTTTATTTACTAAACTTGAAGAATTATTGCATAGTTCCAATGAAAGATTCCCCAAAATGAATTGCTAATAGCATTTGATAGCATTTTAGATTAGTCTTACTAAAGATAGAGTATGAGTCATTTTTTAAAAAGTCATATAAAAGTAGAGGTAATAAACACAATATCACTACTTTCATTATACTTTATGAGACAATATTAAATGGAATATCAAACCTTATCACATTATCTTCCAGATTTACTACTACTATGTCTGGGTCTTCCTTCAATGACTGAATATCTTATACTGTGATTACATTTACAAATTTCTAACTTCTATGACAATCTTCTGCCAATAATGTTTTCTAAGACCTCCCAAACATATACATTTAATATTAGTCCTTATTTCAGTATGGTAAGTGACATTCCCTAGCTCAAAATACTCAGTACACTTATAAATTTACACATTTGCAAGGCCAGGTAGAGCGGTTATGTCTTCTTTGCCTGGTCCTCCATACCACACAGGATTAGTATTTCCCTGTATTGATCTTGTATGAACTAGAACATGTCTTTCAGGGTTTTTTTTAGTAAGGTCCAGTAATAATAATCCATTACATTTTTAATAAATTTTTCCAGTATCAAAAATAATCTCTAATAATGATTAGCCATTTTTTTCTAGTTTAAATTTGACTTACCCTAGTAGTCAGAAGCCCAGGAAGAGGTTGTCTATCTGATGTATATTATTTTTTTTCTGTTTTAAAACGTCTTTATCCTTTGCTTGTAAACCCTGCTGGTATTCTATCGAAATTTCAGTATGAGCAGAATTGTTCTTTTGTGTTAGAGGGATTAATGTCTGTCTACCTATAATGACCTAAACTTCACTCTATCCTGTACTGGTTTTGTCTGGGATACAGTTAATTTTTTTCATAGCAGCTAGTATGGGGCTATGGTTTGGATTTGTGCTGGAAAAAGTTTTGATAATACAGGGATGTTTTAGTTTATTTCTGAGCGGTGCTTGCTGCTTGCACAGAATCAAGGCCTTTTCTGCTTCTTACACCACCCCACTAGGAAGTAGCATGGGGATGTACAAGGAGCTGTGAGAGGACACAGCTGGGACAGCTGACCCCAACTGACCCAGAGAATGTTCCACATCATATAATGTCATACTCAGTATATAAAGCTGGGGAAGGATGAAGGGGAGGATGTTCAGAGTGATGTTATTTGTCTTTCCAAGTAACTACTACATGTGATGGAGCCCTACTTTCCTGGAGATGGTTGAAAGTCTGCCTGTTGATGAGAAGCAGTGAATGAATTCCTTGTTTTGCTTTGCTTGCATGTGTGGCTTTTGCTTTGCCTATTAAACTGTCTTTATCTCAAGAGTTTTTTCACTTTTACTCTTCTGATTCGGTCCTCCATCCCACTGGGGTGGGGAGTGAGTGAACAGCTGTGTGGTGCTTAGCTGTCAGCTGTCAGGAAACCATGACAGAGTGGAATTACACACCTCTCAGAGAACAAGTACTTAAAAAAAGCCCAGACTATCAATATATGGATCCCTGGCGGTAAAAAACATATTATTAAAGGTGTGAGCAGATTTCAAACTAAAGTGGAATGGTTAATCATTCTAATTGCTCATGTACTTCATTTCTAAAAAAAATATTTTAACATGAATATCACTCATGATTCTGTGCACATTTCTGGTAGAAATGTAAAAGTGCAAATGGTCATGAATTTCTATATGAAACTTATGACCCTATGCTAGGTGCACTACACCACCCAAAGCCTTTTTGTTTTTTGCTCTCTTTTTTTTGCTTTTTTTTTTTTTTAATACTGAAAAAGCAAAAGGGTGATAAACTGGCAATTACATTCTTTGCCTTACTGTTGTCCTCTTTCCTCCTCTGTCATTTCCAGCAAACCTGCAATTCTCTAAACACGTAATTTTGTAAACTGTTACTGAATGAATATGGATTTACTCAAACATACACCAATTTTTACATGGGGTTCTACTAAAAAAAAATGCAGCCATGAAATGATAGGAGTAACTGCTTTCAATAAATAAGAATGGAAGGACAATTTACATATTTTACATTTCTTCCACAATTTAACTTTGTACTCCTTTAGCTATCCAAGTATTTCCTTAAGTAATGATCACGTTACTTTTATAGAGATAGTCTTTATAAATTATCTTGTTATTTTACAATTAAGACTGATTTCTTAAATGAAATTAATTGTGGTATTTCTGTTGGGTTTTGTTTTTACTGTCTTTAGTACAGCATGTTGACTTTGGTAGAAATGAACTATCTGGGATATGAACAAAAGAATCATAAATTAATCCTGGCATTGTGTAGCACTGATGTGGAGAGGGGAAAAAATTAAATAAAAAGTCTTATCTCTCACCTCTTTCGTTTCTGCTAGAGCTACCTGATATGCTATGAAGTTTTGTGACTTATGTGTAATCTCATTTTGACCAGTGCTCTACAGTTTGTTTGGTATTCCAAGGCAGAAAGCCATGAGGCAAGATGCATTCTAATACTTTGTATTTGACTGAATAAAGGTCTATGGTTTATCAGAACTTAGATTTCTTTGCATTAGAAAAACTGAGAAGACTATATTGTTTTTCATTTCACTTTATTAAAATAATATTAATAATAAAAGACTATAAAATTTCTGATCTGGTCCCATTCACAACAAGGAATTCTGCAACAATAACCTATCAGTATTTTATCATTTTTTTGGATCTTGGTTGCAGATATAATCCTTAACAGGAAATTAAAACGAAAGGCAAAGAATTAAGAATTTCCAGACTGCCTACTGATTCAGAATTAACTTAAGTCACGGTGCAATCTTCATTTACCCTGTTGCATCATATTATATCCAGTATTTAAAAGACATTTTGGCACATACTTTCAGTTTTTAAATTTACTCACAGTATGGTCACTCGGGAAAGGATTGATCTCTTTTTTATCTTGAGTTGCCTCAGAGGCAGTCATCTAGGTTCTGTCTTCAGTCAATGGAAAAAGCTAGAAGCAACTAAGAAGACATTGATCTTATTCTGTACTCTGGATTGCTTTCTACTGTGATTCATAATTGAACCAAATTAGATTAGCTGAATCTTGGATCATTGGTTTCTGATATACAGCTAACATATTTAACTGTATGTAAGCCAGCAATCTCAAACTAATTGCTTAAATCCCTATTTAGGCATCTGATTCTAAAAGCATTATTTGGATGTTCAAGTTTCTGGAATCTATCCTAAGACTTTCTAGGGTCTGAATAAAAAATTCTAAACTAAAATATGAACAGATAACCATATGTGAAAATCTCTGTTCTACAATTCTACCCTGAAAACTTTTTTTGTGATGTTAACATAAATGCAACAGTTAAAAGGTGTTGCATGCTAATTGGGATTCACATAGACTGTAAATACAAAATAGGCTCTTTTTTAATTATTATTTATTTTTTTTAAAAAAGGCAAACTTAAGATGGACGGTCTTTGAGAATTCTGAATGTTTGCATCACTATCAAACTCCTGGGAAATAATTATCAAAAATAACAACGGAAGACTAACAGATGGCAAAAGCTGGCCTGCAAAAAAACCCTACCTCTATCACAGCGTTTTTTAAAATTACACCAGTTGTGAAAGATAAATTTATGCCAAAGTCTTAGCTACTACCAAGCAATGTATCTGTTCTGAAGTGAGTTATGTACTCAAGGAACACTGTCGTTATGTCTGTTATGACTTTTCTACAGTTTTACAGTTGCATCACAGTGATGTTTCTGAAGATGTCAAGGATTTGGGTAATAAAGGCTATACATAGCCGCTGGACATATGTGGTGGGCTGACCCTGGTCAGATGCCAGGTGCCCACCAAAGCCACTCTGTTAGTCCTCTGCTTCAACTGGACAGAGGAGAGAAAATATAACAAAAAGCTTGTGAGTTGAGATAAGGATAGAGAGAGATCATTCACCATTCACCTTCAGGGACAAAACAAGACTCAACTTGGGGAAAATGAATTTAAATTATTACCAATCAAATTAGAGGAGGACAATGAGGAATAAAACCAAATCTTGAAACACCTTCCCCCCACCCCTCCCTTCTTCCCAGGCTTAACTTTTCTCACAATTTCTACTTCCACCCCACCAACAGCACAGGGGGATGGGGAATGAGGGTTGTGGCCAGTTAGTCATATGCTGTTTCTCCTACTCATTCCTCCTCAGGTGGAGGACTCCTCATACTCTTCTCCCACTCCAGCATGCAGTCTATCTCATGAGAGACAGTCCTCCACAAACTTCTCTGGTATGAGTCCTTTCCAATAATGACAGTTCTTCATAAACTGCTTCAGCACAGGTTCTTTCCATGGTGTGTAGTCCTTCATGAACAGACTGCTCCAGCATGGGTCCTTCATGGGGTCACAAGTCTTGCCTGCAAACCAGCTCTAACGTGGTTTCCTATCTCCAGTGGGGCAACAAGTCCTGTCAGGAACCTGCTCCAGTGTGGAATTCCCATGGGGTCACAGCCTCCTTCAGGCATCCACCTGCTCTGATGTGGAGTCCTCCAGGGCTACAGGTGGACATCTGCTCCAACATGGACCTCCATGGACTGCAGGAGGATAGCTTGCCTCACCATGGTCTTCACCACAAGTTGCAGAGGAATCTCTGCTCCAGCGCCTGGAGCACCTCCTCCCCCTCCTTCTTCACTGACCTTGGTGTCTGCAAGCATTGTTCTCTCTCACATATTCTCGCTCTTCTCTCCAGCTGCAAAATGTGCTGCTTTTTCTTTTCTTTTCCCCTTCTTAATTATCACAGAGGTGTTACCACCATTATTGAGTGGCTTGGTCTTGGCCAACAGTGGGTCCATCTTGGAGCCGGCTAGCATTCACTCTGTCCGATGCAGGGGAAACCTCTGTCAGCTTCTCACAGAAGCCACCCCTATGCCCCCCTTGCTACCAAAACCCAGCCACATGAACCCAATACAACATAAAATGGGAAATTTCCAAAGGAAGAGAAAGATGGAAAAATCTCACTCAATTTTTACTGTGTAAAAAGACAGGTGACTAGTCTAAGCCAGCTATAGATGTATGTAACAAGGAGAGATAGGCACTTTCAAAAGTCTTGGGTAAGCATCTGAGATAAACAGGATAAATCTCTTTTTGCTGGCCAGTAAGTCACTAGATGCTCTTGTTCACATTGATTTTTTTTTTTCTTTCTGTGTATTTAAAATAAGAGTAAATTTCTTAAGATATTTATTTCCACATATAAAAAGAAAATTACTACACATAAATGCACAGGGATATCTTTGGCAGTGGGGGTACTAGGTGTTGTGAAAAAAATAAATTAAAATCTTACTTACTAAGAAAGCATATGTACAGTGTATATGTTCTGTGGAGTCCTGACTCCTGTGAAAAGAAGACCCTTGATCCATTTAAGAGTCTAGATGATTTGTTATAAACTGAAGGTAGGTCTGGGTTTTGTTGTAGATATAGTCCCGATTCCTGATTTTTCAGAATGGGGGACCCATAACTGGCTTGAGTCTCTTTCCAGTAGGAACCATAAGACATGTAGCAATGTCTTGTCCCAATGTAGCTGTCTTGTCCCAATACAGATTAAGGTGTTTGTCGATCCTGAGATAGATGTGGGATCTAGAACATCACCAGATCTCCTTCACTTCTTGGAAGCATACATTAAGGTTCTGAGACTTAAGTGACAAGTAGTAAAATTTTTTAACCTTGGCTATTTAAATTTCCTAAAAAGTATTACAGTTAAAATTGTTGGACATTAACTGTATATGCACATCTTCATTAAACAGGAATCAAATTACTTAAAAAAGAAATAGCTTAAAAATGTCTTCCTATCGAAACTCTGAATACAAAGGCACTCTAATTCTTTGGCTAAAAATTTCCATAACTAGGACTGGCAATTTATCATTTCAGGGTTAAAATTGCCTAGAAAAGGAGACTATAAACACAAAAGGAAAATGTTTAAATTAAATTAAAATATAATGCAAGAGAGAGCCCTACTGGCAGAGCTTAATAAATACAATCCCTGTTTAAGTAGTCTAAGTGAATAAATTGCCTCATAATAAATATAAGTAAAACACACATCTTGGAATATTTGCCTTTTTGTATCCTCCTTCACTTTAAAGGTTTCACTGAGAAATCAAAAAAATATATTCATATAGTGTGGATGTTTCATTATCGATTGCCTACATTAGCAGTGTTACATCCTCCTCAATTGAATAAATGAACTACGAAATATTTTACCAGAAGAACACAGATGAGGCCACCCCTACCCTCCCTGCACTTGAGTGCTCTAAAAATGTGATGGTAAATGTGAACTTTTAATTTGCTAATCACTCTGTATTGAAGCTCCAGAAAGTTTTAGAAAAGAGAAGCAGAAATAATGCACCCAGATAAAAACATAGAAGGCTGAAAAGGGAATTATTTCCTGCTTGTTTAGGCAGCAAGGGATAAAAAAAAAAAAAAAAAATCTACTCAGTTTGACTAAAGCATCTGAACTGTAGCTTTCTGCAGTATATTTCTGTCATGTGTGGGTGGTGTTGGGAGTGACAGGTATGTCAGCACGTTTTACATATGTTTAAATTGGTTCCTCTGTATAACAACAATAAAAATATCAAGGGCAGTTAGATTTGAATAAAGCTGTAGTAAGCAGGCCAGCATGAAATGTAAATGAAGGTGGGTGCAAGCAGAGTATATGCATACAAGAAAGAATTAATTACTGGAAGAATGAAAAGAAAAAAAAAATGAACCTTGTCTCACTCTACATTATGGTTTAGAACATATATTAATCTCACTCATCAGCTTATGAAAGAGTCGCTACAAGTACAAATGTTGAGACTGAAGTAGAAGTGAAAAGATTTCTTCATACTTATGCATTGCCCATTTATTTTTTTTAATCTTCCTTCAAAGCATCTGTGATAACCCAGGAATAAGCAGGTGCACCACTAAATCCTTTAAGTTTTATGGAATATTAATTTCTTAAACTAATTAATTCAGTAATCAAAAGCAGGCATCTAGTACAATACAAGATCCTGTAAGAAATCCATACTACTTACAAAAGGTTGGCAGGTTAGACACAGAGCATACAGGAGAAGTGCAGCCATCTGGAGCACCAGGTGGAGGGCATATAAAATACCTTACAGCCTCCCAGGTCACACTAAAAATCTCTGTTTAAGGTTTAAGATACTTGTGTGCAAAGCTGTCTAAGTTTTTATTACAATTCAGTGGAGAGCTAAGGGAAGACTCAGTCACCTAATGTTGCAGGCCCAGGGGAAAGAAGGAGAATGGAGATGGAGAAGGTCAGAGGGAGTCCGAGTTAATTATACACTTCACTCCTAAGAAAGGTGTAATTAATATATATTTATTGATATAAAAATAGTGACTTAACAAAGTTCAAAGGTTAATGTGACATTCATTTAACAGGACTCGATGGACTGCATAGAGGACAGGGTCAAACAAAACTGTTAAGGAAACCCTCCCATTGAGTCACAAGGTTTTGGAAAGGACACCCTTGCTTTCTAAACTCCTTCTTCTAGGTGCAGCTGGAACCAATCCTAGTCCCATGTTTGATCAATGGTTTATATCTAAAAGATTTTATGTGCACAATCAATCCTTTATATAACTTAGCTAATTTTTTTCAGTATAGCATGCTCTTAGTCACTTACCAAGGATCTGCTGCAGCAGGAGTCTCTCAGCCTTGAGGAGTAACCTTGAGAGGCATCCCTGCTCAAGGGTAGATCCTGGTGTACAGTCTGCTGTTGTTTCAGGAGAGCTCAATGGGCCCCTAGACTGTTTACTATTTATGGAGTAAGATGATTGACTTATGGTCATATTTTCATATCAGCCATATTTTTGTCAGTGCATACTCAACAAGCCCCTCGCTGTTAGAGCAAATTGTACAAGATAGCCCTTGGTTATTGTGGTGTTATCAGTCTCCCCTGATCCAACTGTGTATAGCAAGACCAGATTGCATCCCTTTTCATCATCACTGGTGGTTATCACTTGAACAGGTTTAAAGGAATTAAAGATCAGGTGTGTGGACAGGGAGCACACCATCACACTTAACTGTAAACAACTCCATGAAAACGTGCCTCAAGGTATCTTGTCTGGCCTCTGGCTGCTGATCGGTAGGGTACAGATCTCCTTGGATCATACTTGCTGGCCCACAGAAGATGTAACAGAGAGCCCAAGACACCAGAAATAATGCTAGAAACTTATATTTAGCTAAGTGGATCAAGCTCCTTCTCAGTACTGACAATGGAGACCAAAGAGCAATCCAGCTCACATGGCAAGAGGCATTTACATCTGGACAGGAGAACAGCCCTCAGAATCAACAATTGTATTGGCTGGATTGTCCCTGTTTATAATAGCAGTTTAGATTAATTCATTGTTGGTTTAGTAACCTTTTTGCTGTTTGAAAATAAGTTAAAATTTCCTCCTGAATGCAGTTTTATCCTGGGAAAATGCTAGCAAGATAAAAGATCATTATTGTAAATGTTTATTTAGGGAGAAGGTGAAGAATAAGCCAGACAGAATAAAAATATATGATAAATTTAATTCACTTATGGCTTAAAGATTCAGATCTCAGATTGTTTTTAATGGAATGAGTTGGTTCATGCCAAGATTATACATACATATTTTTGGCACACATGATTTTGTGATGGAGAGCAGGAAAAACTATTAATCTAGAGTAAGAATAAAGATAAATACATACCTAAGAGCAAAACAGAAAGGGTAGTTTATGCAGCCAGTCTGTACAGTTGATATTACAAACCCAAGTAACAGGTTTTGTGATGATACACCAAGAATTTGAAAAGGAGATTAGCTGTGGTTCTAAGCAATATATACAGGAACTAAAGAAATAATTAGCATTTACAAATACACTTACCAGAGGTTCATTCAGTGTCATCTTCTATATTTTAGCAAGCTATCAATGGATACAATCCAATTACTTAATGCACAGAGGCTGTACAGCTACACAGCCTGCCTGTCACAACTGCTTTCTAAATGAGGTGTCTATTCCACTGTTGTCACCGGCAGGCTGTGTATCTGTACATTTACAGGAGAAATGTTGACATTTTTGTATCTTTTTTTTTCATTCTTTCTTATTTCTATGTGCTTTGAAATATTGGAAGCCAAAGAAAGAAGAGCAGTCAAGGTCTGGGTGTATGTTATGTATAAAATGGCCTAATTGTGTTCTTACTAACAATTCCTGACTTCCAATTTATTTTTTGATTTTTGATAAGCAATGAGCTAGTATTTTCACAAAACTATCCATTATGAATTCAAGATCGTGCTCTCCAGTTACACTGGTCAGCTCAGAGCCCATTAGTTACTTTATAAGACATAGTAGGAAATGAGAAAGCTAAACCAGACCAAGTCACTCGTACAAAGCTGATTTCTACATATGAACAAACAGCTAAGGAAAACCTGACTTAAAGTTTCTCAGCTGTCTAAGCAAAAGCTAATTTTATTGCACCAAAAGAGTCAGAAGCCAGGTTGGTTTTGAAGAGCATGGAGATAAAAAGGGAAAAAGGAAAAGAAAATGAAAGAAAAGAAAACAAAATAAAAATATGATGAAGACAGACTGCTGGACCCCTGAAGAGCAGGATTGTGTAAGGGCTGTCAGTAGGGAAAAATATCAGAAGACCTTTTACTATCTTTTATTCTGTTTGTTGTGGGTTGGCTGGTTTTTTTCCCCTTCTCAACAGTAGCAACCATTGTTCAATCCCACACTTTCATGAGCAGCAACTGCAACTTCTTTTGCTTTCATACAAGCAAAGTACACAACTGATCTGTGTTCACTTTGTTAACCTGTCAGCCTGCTGCCCTAACATTTCCCATGCCTAAAGCCAACACTAGATGAATACAGCATGGAATAAAGCCAGCTAAGATTATCTGATATTCATGACATCCAAATTAAGAAGAATTTGGGAAGGCAGCTAATTAAAAAATAGTCTCTGGCGAGTGAGTATATTTTTTTCTCTATATTTTTTTCTCTATATTTTTGTATTCCACAATGTACTGCTCAGTTTATGAAGAATTTTTTTTTCTTTCCTAATAAACATTTGTTCAAATTAAGCCTAAGGTCCAAGAAACTTGTGATTTTGCTTCATCATCTCTGTCAAAGACTCAAAGTTCTCTTATGGGCTCTCATTATAGTACTCAAATTGCACTCTGAGAAAAAAACTTCACAATTCTACCATCTCTGACAGGATACACACTGCAAAACAAGGACAGAAACTCTAGATGACAGGTTAGCACAAGTATGTCTTTTCCATTAGGATTTAGTTAAGAGTTCTGCTGATTGTGAACAATTCACTTCCCTCTCCCCCAGTCTGTGGAGTATATTTCTTCTGCAGCTCTGCAGTCGTAACATTTCTTTTTTTTTTTTCTTAATATGATAAATGCAACAGATCTCCTGACAAGTGACACTTCCAGATACTCTTCTTTTACACAAGGAGTATGCTTCAGAGTCAAACAGTTTAATAGAATTAGGCACAAAATGCACTATCTAAAAATGTATTTTGTTTCATCTTTGACCTATGTGTCATAAATTTTATATAGTACAAGGCTACAAATTGACCACCAAACGTCTAAAAACTTACAGATGCAGAAACAAACTTTGTGTTTTAAAAATATTGACCAGTTAATTTCTTCGCTTGCTAAATCTCACTTGATTAAATTAAAAAAAAATAAAATAAAAGATTTCACTTTTCTGAAATAATTTACCTGAAAATAAATTAACTTTACATTTACAAATTTGCATTTTAATTCAAAATTGAATCTACCTGACTTATGGTTCTAGTCTGTGAATCTTTTTCTGTCCACTGGAGACTATTGATAACTCCTGCATTAGTAATCTCTTTTACACCAGTATTCAATCACTTCTTGGTCTTCTGTTCAACAAAATACATGTATTGTTTTTTGACCTTCTTATTATAATGCTTATATTTTATTTTCTACTTTTTTGTTTGGTTGGTTGGTTGGTTTTTGCTTGTTCTGATTAAGTCCTGTTACCTTGCTATTATTCCAGCAGCCTTCTGGTAACAGTTGTCTCCCCACACTAGATCTCTTTCTACTTCTTTTAATTATCTGAAAGATATCTTACTCTCACTGCACAGCCTAGTTCCTGGCCACTGACTCTAACTGCAGTTGGAAAAGAAGAAAAAAAAAAAAAAAAGAAATTAAAAGCTTTTTTTTTTTTTTTTTTTTGGACAGGTTTTAATTCATTTAATTCAATTTTCATTCCCAATGAACATGATGAATGCCATTGTAATTCAATTCAATTCAATTCAATTATACATCTTCATTTATGTACAGGTGCCTGATTCTCAAAGGTTCTAATGTCATGTTGTCTTCAGCATCCAGCCCTTTGAAGAAAAGGACAGCCATTTAATAACTGAGCAAATACTTGGCACTTGTATAACCTCAAGCTCACTGTCTGCAAGGACATACCTATTCATCACTCTCCAGCTACAAATTTCTAAATGAGGGACCTAGGAACCTCTCATTTTCTTGCTTTTTCTATGTACATTGACTGTAACCCTATTGTATGTTGAAATAATGGTAGTATGCATGTAAATGATTTTATGTGTGTAAATAGTATGAAGCACATGTAATATTTTGAGCTTATCTTCTTCAGAAACTCTGGCAAATAACCAAGAAAGAAGCTGTGATATGCTCCCTCAAAATGAATGTCTATAGAACATCATTGCAGATTTTTGACACAACTTAAATACTTGCCATACCTAAAGCTGATCTGTTTTTAATTCCCAACTTTATAAATTCCTAGGAGTCTCTCAGTGAGGACATCTGAGTTGGCAGAAATGCCTTAAGGGTATTATTTTTCATCACATGGATCTCTGTATGTAAAAAAAGACACAAGAACACATTACTCTCTTGAGCAGTCCAGTAGAAAGTAGAATGAATTCTCTCGTTGCAGGCATCTAGCAGCAAAGGTGCTAGCACAATAGTGCACGATGGGAAAACAGGGGACAACAGAAATAAAACTGAAACATATTTCAAACTGAATATGACAAAAAATATTTTTCCCCATGAAGATAGTCAGGTAAGGGAGCACGTTCTCCCTAGAGGTTCTGCAGTCTTCAAACCTGGAAGACAAAGAGGTTTTCAAGACCTGACTAGATCCAGCCTTGAGCATCTTTTCTGACTTCACAGTTGATCCTGCCTGCAGCAGGAAGTTGGACTAAACACCTCCTGACATCTCTTCTAAATTAAATTGTCCTATGATTTTATGATAATTTTGGTGGGAATCAAAAGATTTCTAAGTGTCTGAAGTAGTACTTAAATTCATTGGAATATCCATGTTCCTCTGAAAGATGAAAAGTTAAGAGGTATAATATCAGTAGAGGATTCATTGTTTTTTGATTGGGGACAATTGTAACAGAAATATGGTCTAAACCAATTTTCAAACAATCACTTCAGGCATATTAAAGTCTATTATTCTCAGTGAATTATTCTGGAGTAATGTGTTTTTCTGGGTTATGGTTTTGGGGGGTTTTTATTATTTTTTAATTTTATTTTCTGATTATATTTCCATTTAGAGACATTTCATTGTGTGTTGTATAATATAGAATGTAGGAGAAAAATATAAAGGTTTAGTTCATCTTTGATTTTTATATGACAAAAAAAATCCAACACTTTAAATCTTAAAAGTGCTTACAAAATTTCCCTTACAGCCTATGGTTTTCAACTAAACATGTATGGAGTATCAGTGAGAGTGCACTTGAAATTATAACTGTTAAAGTAAAATGCAGCTTAATGTCAGCATTACCCTGTCTCCTATAGAAAAGATGCTCAGTCTCCTCCTTTCCATTCATGTTCTTTTTAACCAATATCTATGATCTTAAGTAGTATGTCTACACCTGAACAGAGAACAAGTAACTTCCACTTCGAGAATCAAACTGTTGTAATGGTAGGTCATTAAAATCATTATTACTGTTACATTTGAAAAATGAGCTGTCAGGACTACACCCTCACAGCTTCCAGGAGGTCCATTTGGAACTGATTCTGCTCATTCCCTCTGAAAAGTCAAGTTTGGATTTTTGCAAGAAAGTGCAAATATTTGACTTCACGTCAGAAAGGGGCTGTGAGTTTAAGTGAGCTTTAGGTTACCTCTGCATCTCTCTAACTCTGAACTCAGTATATACTGTGAAAAACAGCATCCAGGGTATTATTTTATATAAAGAGCAGAAAGAGTATCTCATATCTAGACATTATGCTAACTCTACGATATGGAATATCTTCAGGGCTAACTGTGGTCTTTGAGATGAGTGTGAGGAAGAATAAGGGAAGAGAGTTAAGTTGAGATGTATACATATAACTATCATCCCTGAAATCATTTAAAATTTCACAGTCATTAAAATATATTCTTCATTATTCAGGGAGAAGAAAAAAGTGAGTTCAACTGCTTTTCAAATAGTATTTACTCAAAAGAAGATTCATAAATCTTTAACCTAAGAATAGGTTTTAATGGGATGGAAGATTCTATAACAAATCATTTAGCCTACTAAGTCAAACTTCTACTAAAAGTACAAATATCAGAGTTTGCACTTGCCAGAGTACAAAGGAACCATCTTGGAAAGTTTGGGAGAACATTCTAAAATTGTTTCTTGAAATATTGAATTTTGCTTTACAGACTCTGGAATGAGAAAGTACAAGGTGGTTATCAGTACATTAAATTAAAAAATGACTGCTCTGGTACAATGGCATTCTTCAGCCACAAGGCCTTCCTGATATTACACATTCACTGACAGTCTTACAAAATGTTGCTATTTGTAGCCCATAAATACAAAAAGATAATAATAAGGGTAAATCAGACTTTATGAATAAGGAATGAGAGAGCTTTATTACTTCAGCAGATACATACGCTACAGATCAGCAGAATTTCAGCAAACACCATAAGGTGCTCCTTCTACGCTATTGGTTATCAGTAGAAAATGCCAATTCTTACTTTTTCTGCATGAGGGCATTTTAAGGCAATACGCAAAAACCCCAGAAATCTCTGACTACAAATCATGGTTTATTGATTACAGTGAACAGTCAATGTCTCTGTGCGTTTTTCAAACAAAATCTTTTTTATTACTTTACCTGTCTGAGAATGAGGAAGCTGAACTTTAGGTCTATAAACATCTGTTAATCAATAAAAGTATTAGAATGCCAGTAGATCTGAGATTTAATCACCATGTATGTGTTAATGCTCATCAAAAAATTGAAAATTTACTTAAGATTTTGATCTCTAAAGTTTTTTTGTTTTGTTTTGTTTTGTTTTGGGGGGGTTGTTGGGTGTTTTTTGTTTGTTTCTTTGTTCATTTGTTTGTTTTCCTGAGCTGTATAGTGGAGAAAGGCTAAAAAATATTTTTATTATTTTTAAAAACATTATTTTCTGTACTGAATTCTGGTTGTGAATTTTTCCATGACAGAATATGGCAGAGGAATTGTGTAAAATAATATGCATGTCCAGACCTGCTTTCAATGATGATGCATATGGGTCAATACTAAAACTGATTAAATAATGTCAGAACAGCAGAGATGGTTCTGTGGTTCATTTCTTGAACTCTTTTCTTTCTTTCTTTCTTTCTTTCTTTCTTTCTTTCTTTCTTTCTTTCTTTCTTTCTTTCTTTCTTTCTTTCTTTCTTTCTTTCTTTCTTTCTTTCTTTCTTTCTTTCTTTCTTTTTTCTTTCTTTCTTTCTTTCTTTCTTTTTCTTTTAATATCATTCATTTCCAAGTAAGATGATGAAGACATTCACTTAGACCAGATCTTTAAAGATACATGGATCACTACTCTTATAAATATTGATTTCAGAATAGTTAAATTCACTTTTTCTTCTTAGAACAAAACCCATTGATATGAAAATACAAATGTGAATAGATTATAGAAAAGATATGCATAAATGTGTATCAAGTGTGTGCATATGTAGTCCAGTAAATCTAGGGAGTAATTGTTGTACTTCGACTGGGAACCAAGGAGGAGAGAGCAGACAGGGATATCAAAACACACAAAAATAGTCCTAACACAAACCGAGAATGAGGAAGATGGCATTACTGTGAACTTTCCACTCCTTCTGAGTCTGTGACTCCAGTGACTTACTCTTGCACCCTGCCACTTCTCTGTTTGAAGACAAGCACCATCAACCTTAGATGAAAACAAAGCATGTGTACAATATCATAGAAGTAGATAGCAGAAGCATAATGTAGAACATTTTAAACTGTCTTATTAACAAAACTTTTCTCTATGAAGTAGATTATGATTAGATTAGATGATTAGGTGAAATATAAGGCTGTTAAAAGTGAGTTGAGCAAACAATGGCTCCATACAGATGGTGATCCTTTTTTTTTCCACTACAAGATTTTGATTGCAACATAGCCAAGTATGCTATTTTGTTTAAATGGATGCCCCATCATATCATGAATATCTGTCAAACAAGTAAGAATAAAATATTAATCAGAACATCTGAAAAATATTATAGGTAAGTTTAACATTATCAGCTTATCTCCTCCTTCCTTTGAATTTTTTTTTTCTTGTTTTAATCTTCCATAGACAGTGAAGCACAGAATCTTTTATTTTATATGTAGATTCTGTGTTCTTCATTATGATAAATAAATAGTAAAATATTCTACTAAGTAAAGTGTTCGATATCTGTCATGTTGTTGGATTTTATTTATTTATTTGTTTGTTTGTTTGTTTGTTTGTTTGTTTCCTATAGTATCCTCAGAAAAATAAATAAATCTGGAAGACTTTTGGGGTTGATTTTTAATGTTGTATGTTTGTTTTCGCAACAAGCAAATGTTAATATATATTATGATGAAGAAAGCCGAAGAAATGTACCATACATTTAAAGCAGAAAATGAAAGGTGTGTTATAATCTTCAGTTTATTGAGTCACTCGCTCATTTCCCACAACAGTATGAGGCACCATTGTGAAAAGCTAGTTTTCTCCAGTACTTTTACAGCCAAGATGAAAAGTGGGAGAGAAAGAAAAAGAATTAATCTTAAATTTGCTCAGAGAGGTAATGACTGGTGCCTCTATCAGGTCTACCTACAAAATGATAGTTTTAAAAGTTGTTAATAAAAATAGTAAAAGAAATGATATGTGTACATTGAGGGAAAAGAAAACAAAAACAGAACCACTGAAATATCTGAACACTTATTTGAATAAATTTTCTAGGAAAATAGATTTCCCTTTATTACAAACAGAGAAAATATCACAATGTAAATCATTCTTGATGAGAAGCCCTTAGTACTACCAAACTGCTATAACATCTTGCTGAAGGCCATATTACTTTTGCCCCTTGCCTGACAGACACCTCAAAATAGATTTGTGCCTAGCAGTGATGTTGTAACACAACTACATCATACTTTATGACTATAGAGAAGGTGTTTATTTAATGAATAAATTGTTCATGAATTTTCAGTTTTACTGTAGCTAACACCAACACCATTCAGGTGTGGATATCATAAAAATTACCTCAGCTGTTTAACTTAATTTCCTTCAGGATGTTGAACATCCACCACATTGTAAGTCTGCACCTCAGCTATATTCAGCAAATCTTTCTTTACTGTGATGGTGTTTAAATCAGTAGAGTCCAATAAACCTTCACAACCATTAAAATTATCTTCCATCCAAACGAGCATAGATAGTAATCAAGCTGTTGCTGTCTCTTGCTTAATGTAACCTTGTTTGGAAAATTGCTCTTTTAAAAGATAGCAGCTCATTTTAGAAATCTGTGTACTGCTTTTCCTTTGGAACACTCTTTTTTATCTCCTAAAAACCAATGTTTCTAGCAGTTTCCATCCAGCTGCTGTTCAGAGAAGTGTCCTGATTCTTTGGTCTTAAACCCAATGAGCCATTGTTTTTGTGCTGTAGGATAATAAGTCTAGAAATATTTGCTACAGACTTTTGCTGAGCACAGTGATGTAAAAGATGCTTAATGTCATGTTTTATGGCTGATGCCTTTATGTCCTATGCTTTTTTATGGTATGCAACATTTGCTGTTGCTTTTTTCTACTTCAATATCCAGCAAAGAAATTAACTGAAAATATTACAGACTTGCTGTAGCTGATGAAAACAATAAAACAGTAAACTGTGTAAGTAATGTCTCAGCTGTGAAGAGCTATTTTTAGTTGTAACTTTTGAAGAAGGGGTTTGTTTGTTTGTGTATTGTAAACTGGAGAACTATTAGTATACCCAGACAAAACATCTAAGTTGTTCATTAAAATGTATCAAGAGCCATAAAGCATACTTATGCACTAGTGCACTCCATGTAAAACTTCACCGTCATAGTACTGTATATACCATGCAATCAGGCTTTTCTGAAATTTCTGCTCTTGTTTCCATTCTCTTCTGCCCTTCTGCCTCATTCACAGGATGGAAAAACTGGTTTACAATGCAGATCAGCTCAAAGTAAATTTTCTACTACTGAGTAAAAGACTGAAGTACCTGAAGGTCATAAGACAGGGAACTACTGTGGCTCACCTGTTCTTTATTGCAAGTTTCTACAGTCTTGTCTGTCCTCTCATTTTTTTGGGCAACCCTCCAGAAAACAGTATGTAAGTACAAACTTAAATGTATCTTTCCTTTAAGAGTCCTCTGGGACTAAAACAAGATTTCACATAAATACCCACAGATAATTACATGGTTGTAATCCTCTTTGTAATATCCTTCAGCATTTATACTTGTTAACATATAATCCTGTCTTACTGTGGGAGGCTGACCCTGGTTGAATGCCAAGTGCCCACCAAAGCCACTCTATCACTTCCCTCTTCAACTGAACAAGGAAGAGAAAATATAACAAAATGCTCGTGGTTTGAGATAAGGACAGAAGGAGATCATTCACCAGCTATCATCACGGGCAAAACAGACTCAACTTGAGGAAAAATTAATTTAATTTATTAATTAAAATTAATTTATTACCAAATAATTTAGATAAGAGTAATGAAAAATAAAACCAAAAATCTTTTTCCTTACTGCTCCCTTCTTCTCAAGCTTAACTTCACTCCCAATTTCTCAACCTCCTCCTCCCCGCCAGTGGCACAAGGAGACAGGGAATGAGAGTTGTGAGTCAGTTCATCACATAATTTCTGTTGCTCCTTCCTCCTCAGGTGGAGAGTTCCTCACACTCTTCCCTTGTTCCAGTATGAGGTCCCTTTCATGGGAGACAGTCCTCCATGAACTTCTCCAATGTGAGTCCTTCCCATGGGCTACAGTTCTTCAAGAACTGCTACAGCATGGGTCCCTTCTATGGGGTCACAAGTCCTGCTTTCAGTCCTCCTCCTTCTTCACTGACCTTGGTGTCTGCAGAATTGTTTCTCTCACATATTCTCACTCCTCTGGCTGCAATCACACAAGGTTGTTTTTTGTTTGTTTGTTTGTTTGTTTGTTTGTTTCCCTTCTTAAATATGTTATCTCAGAGGCACTACCACTGTCACTCAACCTTGGCCAGCAGCAGGTCCGTCTTGGAGCCAGAAGGCATTACCTCTGTCAGACACAGGGGCAGCTTCTGGCAGATTCTCACAGGAGACACTCCTGTAGCCCTACTGCTACCAAAACCTTCACATGCAAACCAAACACGCTTACATTAACAAAATATGCATCCAAAAAACATTATCTTCTGGGGAGAAGTGATAGTAAATGTTGGTTGAATGTGCTGATTACTATTTTACTCTCATTGGTCATTGTTGTTTTAATATCATCAGACTCACTTGTGTGTTCTGTGACTATTAACATTTTAAACAGCACTCAAAAAAATTTACTTTCTTAGTTGATTTTGTGTGGCATTGGTATTGGAGCATTTGGCATGTTTAAAAAAAAACAAACAACAAGTACTAAGTCATTGAATAAACACAGGTACTCCGGAAATGTTATCAGTAATAAAGTAGAAATCTCCACAACAATATGTGGAGATAATTGATCCTCTTCCTAAAACTACCTGGCAGTCTTGCATTTGCAATCCAAAGATATTCTTTGCTGTTTTATTTACACTATCACATTATGATGTGTTATTATCTGACATAATTCCAGCAGCTGTACTTGGGTTCAGTACTTTCCATTTATGACATATTACAAGTGAAGTCACAGTGATGTTCCTAGATGTATAACATAGTATGTGACTACAGGAAAATGAGATACCCGTCCATTTTAACACATTATGTAAAATATGTGCAGCTAAAATATTCCTGTCATTATTTAATATCTGCAGCTAACTCCAAGTATTTTCAGATACTAGCATTCTTAACATTATGGCCTCCAGATGCTATTTCAGTCACTAATTACTAAAAGTAAAATGGAAGTTATGCAGCCTCATTTAGCTGTCTAAAACGGTAGCAGTGGTAGATTTTGTGTTTTCTTCCACCAGTGGATAGATATAAGCATGTTCACAGCACAGTTCATCTTACTAAAAGATAGGAATAAAAGGCTAATAGGAAAAAATTGCTACAGTCTCTCTATGTATAACCATGGAAAGATAGAGGTCTGAACACTAGTGGTCAGAGCAGATCTGACCACTCATTCAGACTGTTTTCCTGACTAGTGCTTCTTTAAAAGGAAACCTAAATCTATCTGTAGTTTCTAGTCTCTGATCTGGATTTTTTCCAGTTTGTTATTTATTATTTTTTCCCTTCATTCTCTTTCTTTCCTATTAACCAAATAATAGATTTTAAAATTATACTTTTCTTAAAATTCTTAATTAAAACTTTCCCAAATCTCCCAATTGTTACTACTTTACATCTAGCTATTTCGAGTATTCATGGTTGTTCATATTGTTTTTCATTTTTGGAGGATATCTTTTAAAATAAATAAAGAAACATCAGTGTTTAAAAACATGATTTCTTAACCCAGTAAGAGAAACATAATGATACATATTTATACGTGGGCAATTATCAGGTTTTAGTTGAATATAGGTGCACTATAAGCACCTATAGGTTACGTACACTATATGTATCGTATCTCAAATAAAATTGATTCAGCGGATGGCTATATTTTAAATTTTAAACAATTGTACACAATTCTTAATTACATTATTCAGGGAACAAAATGAGACTTCTTGTATTTACTGGCTTCCTTAACATCCACTAAATAATAATAAATAGTGATAATAATGTATAATGATAAATTATTTTTTAGCAAATTCATTAACAAAATGAAGCTTACATGAGTTAACTATTTGTCCATCTGTTTGTCGACTGTTTCACATTTTTTTAAAAAAGTAATTGATCAGTTTCTGCCAAACTGGAGAAGAGTAGAACTCTTGTTTCATCAGTCAGGGGGCTGGAAAGAAAAGGCTGGCCAATATACTTACAGTCAGAGAAAAGCTTCAGCTCATTAATTTTCTGTTCTGTTTGGCCTGTTACTAGCAAAAAAAATAACAAAGGGATAAACTTATATTACTTCTTATGTAATTGGCAATCAATGAGTGAATGGGAGAGTTTGAGGTATCTTGACAACAGAGTGTGCAAGGTCAGAGGGAAAAAATGTAAGGAAGTGGGAGAAATACTGAAAGAGAAAATATAGATACAGGATACATGTCGGGGAGATTAATTTGTTCTGTCATTGGAATATAGTACAGAAAGCTAAAGGATATCAAGTTGCACTATTTTCACTGCTCAGAAAACAATTTCATTACTCTTATTATAGATAAATGTTAGAGAAACTGCTCATGCTGTTGTTTGTCTGATTTCCCAGTCTAGAGCTGACCTCTGCCAATGTATCGATATATGCCTTGTATCATACTGTATTTATATTGATTTTCACACACAACAAGCCTTGCTCATTGCTATATTCTCTGTAAAGCCTATGCCCTTTTATAGAATGAATCTGTAAGTTTTACTTGTCTAGCCCTTGGCTAGCAGCCAACACAGCTGTTCACCCACTTCCTCCCCACCCCCAGGGGATAGGGGAAAGGATTGGGGGGCAAGGATAAGGACGCTTGTAGGTTGAGATAAGAACAGTTTAATAATAGAGAGAAAATTAAAATAATACTAATACTTAAATAGTCGTGATAATGATAACAGTAACAAAATATGCAAGTGAATGACACCCAATGTTACAGCTCACCCCACTCCTGACGGAGCCCGACCTGTTCCCAGATAATGATCCCGGAGGAGCGACAAACCCGAACAGAAACCGCAATCCCAGAAGAGTGAGAGCCCGAGCGAAAGCCAGAGAGAGCAAGAGAGCCCCTCACTAATATACTGGGCATGACGTGATATGATATGGAATACCCCATTGGCATATCTAACTGTCAATTAAGTGCATTAATTTAAATATTCTTCTCCCCTCTTAAATCTTGTGCTTGTGGACTAACAGAACACAAAGTCCTTCACTCCAGTGACAAAAATGTAAACATTGGTGTGTTATCAGTGTCTCTCTCACAGTGAGCACCGGGCTGGAAGCAAAATGCAGCACAATTCTAGGTACTGAAAAGAAACCCAGTTCTATTTCAGCTAAGAACCAGGACAGAATCATAGCTTGGGTTGGAAGGGACCTTAAAGATCATCTAGTTCCAACCCCTCTTCTGTGGACAGGGTTGGCAACCGCTAGATCAGGCTGCCCAGGAAGGACCCCATGGAACCTGGCCTTGAATGCCTCCAGGGATGGGGCATTCACAACTTCTCTGGGCAACCTGTTCCAGTGCCACACCACTCTTAGGGTAAAAAATTTCCTGCTAATATCTAACCTAAATCTCCTCTCTCAGTTTGAAATAATGTCCTCTTGTCCTATCACTATCTGCCCATGCAAAAAGTTTCCCTGTTGTTTATAAGCTCCCTTCAAGTACTGGAAGGCTGCAATGAGGTCTCCCCAGAGCCTTCTCATCTCCAAGCTAAACAAACCCCCTCCCTCAATCTTTCTTCATAAGAGAGGTGCTCCAGCCCTCTGATCATCATCATGGCTCTCCTCTGAATAGGAGGAGATTTTCTTAACTCTCCATTCAAATGCAACTGAAGGCATATACTACCATGGAATAAAGAATAATTGAAACTACATTGCATCCTAGAAAATAACAGGTATTTTGCTTTTGCTTGTTTCTTTCTTTTTTGTAAGCTCCTATAGCAAGGACAATAATGTACTGTTTGTTTGTATGGCACTAAGGTATTGGAGGCATTATCACACTACATTAAGTGATAGCAACAGTTAGCTCTAGTTAAAAGGGAATGAACAGGAAGGCACTGTCATATGTTGTATTCAAACTACTATAAAATATAATAGTATTTAAAAATATTATTTGGAGAATGTCTGCCTGTCATAGAAGGAGTACTGCCCAATGACACTGATCACTTGTAAGTTTTCATCATCCATTCATTACGTTAGAACTCTGCGAGTACTATTGTTTAACCAACAAAAGAATCAGTATTCAGGATTTTAAGCTTCATTATAGGCCCACTGTGACATATGCACGGTAAAGAAAGAGTAATTTATCTAATGAGATGGCAGAAACTTAACAACCTATAGTTAAATCATAGATAGTGTTTCTGTATGAATATCATTCCCAGATTTCAATGAATGCAAGATTTTTTCTATTTTTTTTTTTAGTGTTCTTAATATAATAAGTCCATTTCTATTTCCTTGTTTCAGGCCACAGATAACACCGCTGCAGGAGTACAGCAGTGACAGGAGGCTGCAGTAAATAGGTCAGAGCCATTATATCACAACTTTCCTTTCAGTCTCCTATCACTTTAGGATATTAGGTGTAGACTTGGTGATGGAAATATCTTTGTCCAGCTCAGCAACATGCTGTGAGAAACAGCTTATGGAATAAGATACTGAAAAAGACAGCAGCATGGGAAAATGTAAAAATATAACACAAGAGACAGAAAGAAAATGTCTCTGACATTAAAGCAGTTTAAAAGGGTGAGACCTGATTCTCTTCAGTCGCTAATGTAAATCATCAATAACGCTATGGAAGTAGTCGAGTTAACATTAGTTTATCTGAGAAGATGTTAAAAGTTTTATTTTTCAAAAATATCTACCCTTTTGTCTAGGAAAATATAACATAGCAATGTTATGTGATGAGACAAAACATAGTTCTGGAAGCCTAGGCATCAAAATTAGTTCTTTAAATTTTGACCTTCTTGGTAATGCACTGAATAAGTAATTTTCTTGTGAAACTTGCAGGTTAGTATACAGTGTGCACACTGAACTCAGTTTATCTTTTACTGGTTTTTTTTTTTTTTTTTTTTTTAAGAAAACAGCAAATTGTTTATTTTTTACATGTACAGGGACTTAGTAAATAATTTCAGTGCCATGATATTTTGGGAACTGAGATGTGTGAACTGGAAAGATGACTACTAACTAAAGTAGGGTTCTATTTGTTTTTTTCATAATTATATTGAGAGGAAACATATGGGACTAAGTTGAACTGAAAGACAGTGATTTTTTCTGCATAGAAATGCAATGAGTGAAAAATTCAACCAACAACTGAAACTGATCAATCAACTCATTCCCAGTGCTATCAATGTACGAAACCTATTAAAAATACTGAAACTTCAGACCTCAATGTATGAGACCTAAACCAGAAACCCATCAGAAACAGCTGTACCTGTTTCACTGATGATGGAAAAAGTTTGTCTTGCCATTTGTGAAATTAAGGGGTTTATTTTCATTTTTTTCCTCTTGTTTCTGTTAGCAACATTGGTGCAGGGATAAATATCTATCACAAAACTGAAGGATTCTGTTGGACAACTGTCTGATTTGCAGCTGAAAATTTCACCTATTTTTTAAATACTCAGAAAAGCGAACTAGTTAAAAGTGCAAAACCCAAAAATAAAAAGAGAAAAAGTCAGGGTAAATAATAAAGTATATTTGAAATGCTTAAGTAAGAAACACAAGCCACAAATTACCCTGATATTTTGTATTTGTATTTGACATACTTAGTATCGAAAATTGTATTAACTTGTTCCAGGTCCCTCCATTCAATTAGCATCCTATTTGTAATACACTTTATGAGAAAAGCTTCCTGGCCTGGTTGGAAACATTCAGTAATAGACCTAAAACCTGCTTATCTCAGTGTGAACTGCTTGCTGTCTCAGTATCAAACAGCATAAATTAAAAAAAAAAAAAAAAAAAAAAAAAAGGTCTTTTGCATTTTCTGGGTTTTTTTACTATTTTTTGCCAAGTTTGAATGTTAGCTAAAGCAGTCATTGACACATATTGATCTGATATTTCTGCAACAAATAAACTTGGCATGATTTTCCCAGTAATGCTATCATAATTTGCAAATTGAGTTTTAACAAGTTATAATTTTTACTTCTGAGTTTTTCAGGAAAAAATAATTCAGTATAAAAAAGCTTGGTCTCTCAAAGTTGTGACAGCCACATAAAAGAATAGTTGCATGATGTCTTTGGGAAGGCCTGGGAACTTTAGAGCTTGTAGTCTGAGTCTTCTCTCTCTTACTTGTGTAAAGCACTTAGTCATATACTTACCTGAAAATTTGAAATTCACTTCTTTAAACACAAAAAAGAAAAATGAATGAACAAGACAGGACTGACTCAGACTCTGACCCAGCTATACAGGCAGTGTGAACAACTTAGACTAAAACCTATCAGGGTGGTGAGATGGATGGAGTCTAATAGTGTATCTAATAAAGACTGTTCAGATGTATGCCATGTTCTTACATACTTTCCTAGGAGTCAGTGTACAAAGCAAAGTTTTTAGAGAATGGAACATACAACCAAAATAGACAACTTTAACTCATTATTCTTTTTTCTTGTTTATCTGTTTCTCATAAGCTTAAGCTGTACTACAACTGTCTGCTTATTAAAGGAAGATTCATGCTAGAAGTACAGAAGTAGAAGCAGCAAAAGGTAATAAACACCTATGGAACACTACCTATTTAGCTATGCATCAGTTATTCCTGTCTGATGTAAGGAGGGAAAACTTTTAAGATGCTTAAAATATGAAACCAGAATGTCAATCTCATAACTTTAAACATTGCATTTGATGTTGACTAATACTTTATCAAGGAATAATTGATCTATAAACTGGGTTTTCAGGCATTTTGCTCCTGTAGGCTAACTGTCATCCAACCAAGATTAAAAGTGCCTTTGAAATCCTGTGTTCAGAGACAAGACAAAAATGTATTAGATGATCCAGGGTAAAATAACTAACACAGAGAAAAAAAGATTAGTACATTTCTCCCCAGGTGGTGTATCAGATCAAGTGATACACTGCTGAAATTCTGATGGACTGAAATGATAGCAACTTCTGTAAGACTTTTAACAGAGTTAAGACCAACATGATCATAAACACTAAGTATATAGCAGATAACCACTCATCTAGTCAAGAAAAGACAGAGTCCTGTATTAGAAGTGTAAACATTTTTATACTGCGCTATGTCATGTCACATCATATCATGACCTGAACTAGTAACCTTTAGTTTCCCAAACAAGATGAGGATGACTATTAGAATTCTTTATAATTTTCTATGAAAAAAGGCTGCAGCTACCCAAGAAAGGTTTTATGTATGCATTGTGCCACTTCAGCAGAACGCTGGCAAATGAGTTTTAAAACTACTCCTGTTTGAGATATCTGGGATAGTTAACAGATATTCTTCCAGGTGCTTAACAGTTTAACTGACTTAAAATGTTGTTCATTTTTTTGCATAACAGCTTATCTGTCAGGAAGCAGAAGACTTATATTCAAGGTCAGACTCAGGAACAAAGGGCTTGAACCCGCATCATTTGCATCCCAAGAAAATAACCCTAAGAACAGAAGGTATTTGGATAGCAGGATTCCATTTTCCTGTAGAAGATGAGACATTTTTTGTTTAGTTTGTCAAGCTCTCGAGTTTAGAGGACCTCTACCTCACTGGAAAATTCTAAAAAGAAGTGTGACTTGTTTTCCACTGATAGCTATTTTGATGAAAAAGGGTCTGGACAGTTTGTGCCTTCTGGAAAGGAAGAATCTGGCAATCTGGCACAAACTATGAACATATGAGTGAAAACAGATGCAGGCTACTCCAAATAGTGATCTTCTCCACACTTCCTCTACCTTTCTTACTATGTATGATAGAATTCAGGATTCACTCAACAAGAGTATCAGCTTAACAAAATAATACTTAGGACATTCACCCAGAATAGCTGAGAACTGAGCATCTTGTGCTCTTTATGTATTTTATCTAATTCTTTTGTAATATAAAATTGTAAATATATGTGAAGTCCTATAAACACAGACAAATTGTTGCCCTGCCTTTCTGGCCAAATGAGTTTTTAAGCTATTTGCATTTGCAGTTGATTTTTTCAGCCTGATCTAACATAGCAGTGCTGGTAGACAGGGACACAATTATGCATGTTATTTGACAGCTTGCTAGATTCTTCAGGGGACTGTTTTGGATAATAAAAGATTTTTAAAAACAAAGTAAAAAAAAACACCTACACAAAATATTTTTAAAGTAAATTAAAGAACTGAAAATTAAGAACCTAATCAACTTTTCTGCCTAATAATAATGAAATTGCCTGTATAAACCTGCATTTCATCATGATGAAATTTCATATATATATATATATGCAATTAATAATGAATAATATCTATTCATTATTCATTATAAATACATATATATTGCTTAGTGCACACAAAAAAAAAAAAAAAATGAACAAGATAAGTGTTCTGTCGAGAGGGACTTTCTGCTAGTTATTCTGTCTTGACCTCTCTAGATAAATTACAAACTAGATTTTTCTCTAAGGAGAGCAACTTTTGAAAGAAAATTATTATTGTTCAAAACATCTAAAATACTGATAATTTAACAGTTAGTGTAGCATTTAGTGATTGACAAAAACCTCAGACCATTCCAGAGTTTTTCAGAAAATCTAACAGCTTAAATAAGTTTTAAGACTGGTACTGTACTGCAGTTTCAGTAACATGTTCTCTAAAGGTAGACAAGACAAAATGAGCTGTATAGTAGTTTGATTGCTTGGTTTTACTGTTGGTGATTGTTACTAAAATATATTGTTCTGCTTTCATTTGTCAGATATAGTACTGACAACAACTCTTCTAGTTTTGACCAGAAGCAGATTTCAGTAACAGAGCCAAACTGCAAGATTCACATTTTTAAAGTGTTAGGTCCTGAAAGTCTATAAAATTATTTTCATTATCAAGTTCATACAATACTTTTGGAAAGCTATGATTTGATTAGTCAACACTTAGTGTGTGGATTGAATTAATGATTAGCACTATATAAAATATGCTGAATATGTTTTTTGTTGTAATTGGTATTTATGAAAATTAACAATCCTACTGACTATAAATCAAAATGACCACACCAAAAACAACCACTCTGCTTTTTTTTGAAGAGTTTGATTACATTTTTATGGAAGACTGTTCCATACTATAAACATAACTGCATAATATTATAAGAAATATTATAAATTGCATAAGCAGTAGGTTATAATAATTTTCAAGATTACTTGTCCTTATCCAAAGTAAAAAAGTAATGAGATATGTAGGATGCATAAGAAATAAAATGATTTGCTTTACACTATTTTTTAAATGTCTTTAATTTTCAGTAATGCAGGTTATAGTATAAATAAAATAGTAAAAAAATGTCTCTTAAATATGATAAAACTTTTCTCTACCATGTGTATGTAAAAAGGTTGATTGACTTCTGAAGAGCCTAGAAGGCTCATAGAAGAAATGAAAAAAAAAAAATACTTAAGATGTTTTAATTACAGAGACTATTAATGTTAGTAAATTAAGATACTTGTCAGATTGCAATTTTGAGTTGTTCAGAATTATTGACTTTATAAATCCGAATATTTTTTTCTACATTATATATTTGTCACAATAAATAAGAAATACACATCTAGCCTCATCCTCATGGTGTGTCAGGCAAAGATATTACCTCATAGACATGTCATAATGATGAATTAATTAAAACTGAGGAAGTGCTTAAATTATGCTAATGAACTCTACTGACAAAGCTAAAAATAAGTAACTTCAAAAATAGCCATATAAACTTTAAGAGTGGTAATTATTTAATTACAGGACACTTTTAAAGAAATGAACGATAACTCAAGTGAATGTAACTATTTTTCCATTTATGCCACTTCACAACAGAAGCTAAAAAACAGCATTCAAGTACATAGTTCAAGGCAACTCCATGGAGTTCAGTTCAGCAACAACTGTTTGTGACAGTTCTGCATTAAGTTTTAATTGTTTAATTGCTATAACTGTGTTTGACATCTGAGACATTACTCAGTTATCTCTTAAATTTATCATTAAAAATAATATAAAGGTATTGTGTACTAAGCTCTTAACACATTTTTGCACATAAAAGCCCTGACTATACCTTCAGAAAAGTCCCATAAGTGCTGAAAATGGGTAACACATTAATTAAAGTAAGTGTAATTCTCAAATTTTATTATAATCCAGTCTTAATGGGTTGTTAATGATGCTTTACACTGTTCATTTCTGTTTTCTGCAGAAGGGATTACAGAGGGATCAAAACAGAAGCCCACAGTGCCTTTAACTAAAAATATTTAGGCCAGACTGAAAGAAAACTTGGTTGTATTTAACCACTTTCAGTCAGCTTTTATGATTGGGAAGATACTTGTTAAATGGCTACCAAAATTCAGTAGATTCTTCCCTTTAGATCTGAAATTTTCCTCTAGAGCTTTTGTAGCAACAGATATTCCTGATATGAGCAGTCACATCTCTAAACAAGACCCCACTGGAATTAGAAAACAGGCTGACAAGATTTTAATATCCTGTAGGACACATTTGACAAGTAAAGCTCTAAAAATGCTACTATATATACACAAACTTAACTGAGAAGATGAAAGCAAACCAAGAAAAAGGCCAGGAGTCAAGGCCTCTTTCATTTAAAAACACAAGGGGTAGAGATGCTTTCTTTTTATATAATATCCTACTGAACAGACATCTTGAGTAAGTTTAGGCATGATTCAGCTTGCTATGATTCAAACAGTTTCGATGCTCAAGCACATGACCCAGTGACCAGGTCAGAAGCATAATGAAGTGTTGCAGGTTTTCAGTTCTAGTGAAATTGGGGTTATGTGTAGCAGTAAATAAAGACACAGCCAAAAGACAAAGGAAAAAAAATGTCATATATCATGCCTAGATTTCCACTATTATCACCCTATTTCTTGCATAAAGTTTGACTATGAGCTTTAAATACAGATGAAAATGATATTTTTGTATTGTAGCGGTATTTTCCTCTGCCACTAGGCTATAACAACCAGAGGTGTCAAAAGAAATAAGGCAGATAATAAACTCATAAGTTAAAGCTCAGATGATTGAGACTTTTATGCAACTCCAACCAAACAAATAAACCTGCACACACTAGGAAAATAAGAATTGCACAGAATGTAACTATAATCAAAACAAAAAGGATTGAACACTTTCAAGATACTAAAACAGTTGTTATAAATATTTAGTCTTTGAACTATTAGTAAATTTAAGCATTCCATTCTGGAGACAAAATGAGATTTATGTTGGTTTTCTACCTTTCATTTGCTAAGCCTTACAATAGATTCCTGGGCTACCAGAATCAAAAGGAAAGTGACTTAAATTGTCTGTGGTAGAAACTAAGAGCCACTGAGGCTGACTAGAAAACAACTGTCAAACTCAGTGTACTGAACTCAAGAGTTTCTACTACACTGTTTAGAATACATGCCAGAGAAGAAAGTAGATAGGATATTCTGGGTTGACTTTTACTAATTTTGCACATTGACGTCCTATCTTTTTAGGATAGCTGTGTTTTCTTGGGGCCAGCAAGCAAAAAGTGTAGAAATAATAATGCATATACCTCTGAATAAGGAATATAATATTTTCAATATTTTCTCAAATATATCTTAACATGAAACAGTAAGTATTTTAGGTTTCCAACCTAGCAAGTGGACTATTCTTCTCTCAACCACATTACCCATATAGTTAATATAGCATCATAAAAGTGAGATCCCAGGAACTTCAATAGTATTACATGCTTCTGTTACTGTAGGAACAGGATCAAGACAATCCACTGATTTTCAGTGGGTTTTGTTTTGCTTTTTCCCCATTGTAATCTCTTCTCAGCAGTCTAGAAGTGTCTCCAACCCCTAGACTAATCTGTATCATCTATCATTAGAAGATATAAGCATAACTGTTCCTAGCTATAAGACACTGTAAGATGTGCAAATATAACAAATGTGAAATTCCCACAAGTGTAAAGATAAGGTTATTAGATTTGTGACCATATTCTTTATCAGTGAATTTACCACAGTATTTTAATGATGAGGAGCCATGGATTATGGGTCGAATTTCTGTCTTGAGCCTAGCGTATATTTTCTCTTGATTAGAAAAAGGATTTGTTAAAAAAGTACAGTCACTGTTTCTTCATTTTCTTATTCTGAGAAAATCTACCAGCATCTGTTTAGAAGTTAATTAATATCCTTTTTCTCATTCTGATCAGTGATATTGTGTACCGTTTAAAGATAAATCTTTTACTTTCTTCATTGGTGTTTGAATTCATAATCTGTAGCTAAAAATATGTTTATGTTTGTTGTTTAATGTTCTTTCTTTCTTTCTTTCTTTCTTTCTTTCTTTCTTTCTTTCTTTCTTTCTTTCTTTCTTTCTTTCTTTCCTTCTTTCTTTCCTTCTTTCCTTCTTTCCTTCTTTCCTTCTTTCCTTCTTTCTTTCTTTCTTTCTTTCCTTCTTTCTTTCTTTCTTTCTTTCTTTCTTTCTTTCTTTCTTTCTTTCTTTTATGCTTAACATTTAAAGTCTGATTATGGCTAGAGAAATATTGTGTATCCTTACTTTCCACAAAGCAAAGTTCCATGAAGTTGTAAGGAGATGCCCGATGCTCATTTTTTTTTTAGTGATATGACATTGTTTCAAATTAATTCTGCCAAATACTGTGGCTGGGACCAGATCTATACAATATCCTGAAGTCAACATTTTAAACTGAGGAAATATCTCAGCCTACATTTCTCCACTATCAGACTATAAAATAAAGCTAAATAAAGTATGGTCTCTTCCAAGGAAGAAAAACAAAAATTGAAGAACAGTTTAGTATCTTTTCAACAGACACAGGATCATGAAGAGACAGTCATACCTATAACCTCTTCCCTGGTCATAACAATTCTTATCATGAAGTAGTGATTCTCACTCCTCAGAATTCCACTTGTTCCACTTCTAAGGGTATTTTTGTTTCTTTCAGTAGTCAGAAAAGCTGTCTCTGCTGTTTCTGCTCCATCTTTGTTTCTTTCTTTTTTAAATTCATTTTTACAGCTCAGGTATAAGAGAAGTACAATAGCAGAGTATGAATTTTCGAAAACTGACATGTTTGATAGGAGTTTTTATAGAAGGTTGGATTTGCCTGACATTCCCTAAAAACAAAGCAACATAAAATCCAGCAGGAAGTTATGTTTAACTGGTAATTTTCAGAATTTGGCACTATGACAAAACCAAAATATGGGCTTAATCTAGCTCTAGTGCAAGAAGATCTGATTCTAGATTTCTGAATCATCAAAACAAATACACAAATAAGTCCAAGATGACAAAAAAAATGGACCACTCAGTGGATATGGTACTGGCTGGATGGTTGCATTCAAAGAGTTGCAGTCAATGGCTCAATGTCCAAGTGGAGACAGTAGCTTTAGTTAGTTCAGTAGCTTTATTAAATAGTGTCTCATAAAATAGCAGAAGACTCCACAGAGGTTTTCTTTCAATAAAAGAGACACACTTTGTAAAAACAGCAACTCTGCAATGACAGAAGTCCTCTAACAATCTAGTATCTTAAGTTCCTCCAACAGACATATAATTCATCTCAAACAAATCAGAGAACTGCAGGTTGAGATTCGTCAGTTAATAACCAAATGCCATGAACATACTCAGTGTTTCTGACTGCATTTTCAAACTTCTTCAGTTTAGAAGAAAGGAAGAAGATTCCTATTAATCTATTTTTCTGATATTTTCCATGGAAGATTTTATTTCATCCTTTCTTAGACAGAACATCTTTAAGTTTTTGCTTCATAAGAGTATATTCGGACATAACAAAATTGTTTGCAAGTTCACATATACTATCTGCATCTTATGTTGTTTATGAGATTTATAAATGTTAGATATTATTTACTCAGAGCACTAGATTCAATGGAAAATATTCGAATCAAGGCAAATTTGTTGTTAAAGATGGTCCAGTTTAAACCTAAAAGCACTTGTTTGTGACATTAAAGTTCTATATTATTACTTCATATTTTGATTTGAAACAAATTTGTAACAGACTAAACACTCAGCAAGCTATTTGATTTAATAACTTAAGTCCACTTTTATACACTGCCTCAAAAAGCTTTGTACAAGTGTTCCTCCGATAAAAGAGAAATGTTTAATGCAATAAGTATATTTCCAGCTTGATTAACACATCTTGTAATCCTTCTGAAAACAAATTAGGTTAGAGTAGCTAAAGTTCTGTCTCTGGATACTCCCCAAAAAAACTTAAATTGCTATACAGATGGGGCAAAGCTGTTAAAAAGCTTTTATGTTTGTAGTGCAAATTAAGCAGAATTTAATAGTCGATGTGCAAAGCAATGTCAATGTTCTGCCTCCTTCAAATGCTGAAGTACTTGACAAACATAAATTTTACTCAGAAATATTAAATTGTACACCTAAAGCTACCTATGTACCCCTAAAGGGGTACATATACTGGCATGTTGGGTGAGCTTTGAAAGTGATCTGCTACCTTACTTTTGAAGCCATTTGAGTATAAAAAAACCCTTGCTGCCATCCAAATTCAAGCTTCTTGCTCCTGAGGTTCTTTGTGCACTTAATCATAGGATCATAGAAACAGAGCAGGATAGGATTACAGGAGGTCAACAATTCTATGTCAGGATCAGTACTAATGAAACCATTCTTGACAGGTATTTACTGAAGATGTATTTATAAACCCCCAGTCACATAAATTCAGCATCTATGTAGGCAATGTGTCATTTGGAAATAGTCCCAGTGTACTGGTCCTCATTTCATCTTTTCTACATTCTCAGAGTATTTCTGGAATGCAGTTCCCTTAGGAGGAGAGACAATTAGTGCTCTCCTTAGCAAAGCCTGTGTGACTATGTTACACAAGTTAGTTCCCTACAGAAAGCTCCCCAACAACCTGTGTACACTGTGTCATGCTAAATCTTCCTCTTTCAGGCCATGCTGGCCCTCCAACAGCACAAATACTCTCAGGATATACTGTTGGGGTTTTGGGGTTTTTTTTTTGGTTTGTGTTTTTTTGGGTTTTTTTTTTTTGCATATATGCAGGCACTTTGGTATCTTTCCTTAGAAATATAAACACTGTTGTATGAGAGACAACCAAAATAATATTACCTTGGCCACATTAGGAAGAATGACACTTAAAAAAAAAAAAAAAAAACACAACAAAAAAAACCAACCCACTTTAAGTATTGTAAAATGTTCCAGGTCAAAGAAGGCTCCAGAAGTCTAAGAGCATAAAGCATCTGCTGTAACGTGCTTTGAGGTGTTCCAAACTGAGCCTAGGGTGAAAGGATGAAATAAAAACTATGTTATTCTTCCTGTAACATCCACCTAAAAGAACATTAAAGGACAGCTTCCCACTGAAGGATTTCAATGCCTCCTTAATGGCTACGTAAAATTAACCTCTCCTTCCTCCAAAATATTAAGGCCCTGGTGAACTCTCCTGTGGTCATGTAATGAGCAGGAACAAACAAGTATGATGTGTGCGGTGCACCTAATGGATCTCCTCACAAATAGGTGCAAAGGTACAAACTACTTAGTGATAACGAGACAGATTTTACTCTAAGCAGAGTGCTGTGTGGACAAATCTAGACTACTACTGAATGTTACATAAAAGGAAGAAATGCATGGACACCTGTGGGTCTATTAAAAGGGAAATAGAGACCACTACCTGAAGCATGTTGTTAGAACAGTATACATGTAACCAATCTAATTCAATATTTTATTATTGTAGCAAATGCTTTGGGGTTTTTTGGTGGTTTTTTGTGTTTTGTTTTTTGGGAGTTTTTTGTTTGTTCATTTTGTTGTTGTTGGGGTTTTTTTGGGGTTTTTTTTGGTTTTTTTTTACTAAAAGTAGTACTTATTGCCAGTTTATTATTATAATCTTATTTGATTGAAGACTTATGTGTAAGAAAACTGTTAACATCTTTTTCACTTTGTTTGCATTTTCCTTAAACTTTATCAAATGTTAGCTTGATCAAGAGCTGTGGTACAAAACTTTCAGCTTAAAGAGACACAACATTGCAGTATAGACTGAAGAAAATTAGGTCCCCTGGGTGTTTATCTCTTGATTATCCACACTGCTTAATTTTTTATTTACTTACAAGCTCTCTTCTCAGAGAAACTTCTAGTTCCCTCTAAGACAAATTTGGATACAATTCTGCTGGACAGTTCACACCAGAGGCTACTCACAAAAGGAAAAACATCATACTGACTTCTGACTTCTGTAGGTAATCCAATATTTAACAAATTGTGCACCCTGCAACATCCCCATAATGCTCTCATGTCATACCACAGGACACACTATACATACCTTTAATTTAATGTTGTAAAAACACTATTACACTTAATTAAAGCACATTCCTCACATTGTTTCAGGAAGTTTTTACTGGGAAAAAGTCCCATTATGTCCATGTAAGAAAAACAGTAATTAGATTATAAGGCTATGAAGACAATACATGGAGGCAAGAGGGGACCTTAAGCCAAGTTCTGTGCAGTGCATATGCAGCAACTCTGCCATTGGGTGTCTAAAATACAGATATGAGCCATTCTTCAGCACTAAGCTTGTGAGCAAGAGGCTGCTCCCTGGATATCTGTTCAGCAGCACAGATTAAGCTAGTAGAACTGGGATGTCTGCATTTATACTGAATGTATTTCAACTATCTTACAGAATGACTTTTTACAGTCATCGATCACGATAATGATAATAATAATTTACATACTATACTGATTATAATAATTTCTGTACATTAGAACTACGTAGTAATAGTGGTGGTTTCGTTTGACTGTGGAATTTTTTTTTTTTTTTTTTTTCTGATAAGTAGATTCTAAGTTCCTGATAAAACAATGAACAAAAAGCTGTCATAAGTTTTGTTTCTAACCTTGATGTAGGGCGCTTCAAAATTAATGGTGTATTCGCTGGGCTTTGTACAAGCCTATCTTATCCTGTGTTTCATGGCAAAGTGCTGAGGAAACCCAGTGATAAAATATCAACCTGACACTACTGTAGCTTCATATTAGAAAAGTGAAACAATTACCAATTTGACTAAGTAACAGGGCAAAACTAAGCTAACAACAGTTGTCTGTGAAACCAGCATGTCTTCCCACTTTAACAGACCTTCACAGATTTTACAGCGGAAAAAGATTGCTGTTCATCCAGGAGTACTATATGCAATGAAATTCATAACATGTGATACGTTTGTTCCACAAAGCAATTTCAAAGATCTCTTAGAAAGGTAAACACACAAAAAAGAAAACACATCCTTTTTTTGCTGCCAATATCCAGATTCAGCAAAAGTGAAATGTTTTAACAAATACATACCTCTTTCTTTGTGCTTATCATTTGGGAAAGAAACCCAACAAAAGTAAAACAGGTTAATCCTCTGATCTATGCTACACATCCAGTATTAATCTTACTTACCACTGAAAAAAATAATAAAGCAAAATGTCTATTGACCTCTCTTCCAAGGGTGGATAGCCTGCAATCAGTCTCTTTGCTTAATGTCTAGCCCGTGGTTGCCTTGTATAACATTTTAATATTTAATATGATTTTACTATAACTCAAATAGTGTCAGCAAGGTCAACACAAATGATTCTTTAGTACTCCACGTCACAAACCAGGCAAGATGTCTAGGGGATTTCCTGTTCATGCTGCATCAAGTCCTTTGTTGTTACTAATGCACGTATGTTTCAGGTAGCCCTCATTGATCATGTGAGTGAAGAGCTAGAAAACATCATAATGTGCTTTGGAACATCTAAAACAAAATTCCATCTCTCTATATAAAATGAAAACTTTCAATTAGAATAAATCTTTAAGGGTTAAATATTGTGAAAAGTGAAGGACTTCTCAGTAACTGAGTATTTCTGAACTTTATTTTAACGAGTACAGTATGAAATAAGAAGAGTAAAGGTAGTGGAATCCCAATGTGGCACTTAGAAGTGGAAATGGAAAAGAATACCTGAGGCAGTTTTGGTAAAAGTGGATACTCTTAAATAAATACACATAAGATGCATTTATTTAAGATGTATTTCCTGAAAAAAAAATGCATTATTACTTAGAAATAAGTGCATATTTCAGAAGTGACAAATATTTTTATGGCTTGCTACTGCCTACGTGCTCTTGAATACTTTTTGGCATTTGATTTTGTTTCTGCTGCACAGATAGCAATGTTTGGTACTTACTCAGATAATTTCAAGAAAGTAATTGTTTTGTGTGTGGTTTTTCATCTTTTTTTTTTTTTCTTTATCCCACAGGCATTTTGATAATCACAGAAGAATGTAATTGTGCATGAAATAGTACTGAACAAATTCCTTTATAAAAGAAGGTACATAATTTCTCATCCTTAGCAAGAAGCTACAGCTTCAGTGCTGATATAGGTAATTAGCTGCTTCTTACAGCTGATACAAGCCATGTTTGCTGCCTGGCTGCTCTGTGCTACATGAACAGGCAGCTCCTATTTGCACAAGTCGGAAATAATAATAAAAGTCCTTTTGCATATGAAGTTTAGAATTCTGCTCACATTTCACCATGCAAATAGCTTTCTGTTTAAATGGTTACTTTAAGAGCTGAGAAATCAGAAGTCTCTTTCAGTGATTTGTGCTGAATTTGTCATCTAACCAAGCACAACTGATATCCTTGAAACGTTTGAATAAAAATGGTTCAACTCTTTATAAAACTGTAGAATGTAAATAAAACACATTAGTGTCAGTATAACATAATGTTTGCATCCTACTTCTGAAATGTTGTAGTATCTGATCTGTGTAGTAACTCCTAGAAATCTAAAATTTGGCAGGGATATTTGATGACCTGTGAAAATCAGTTTGCATTTGGCCAAAAGAGTTTAAAGCAGTCCTCTGCATATGAAGGCTGTAATTGCAGGCAACTCATAGCTGATGAAAGTAATAATCCATCAACATTTAATCTCCTTCACGCCTCTGTACAGATGCACGTTTAGTGGAAGTTTTCAGTTAGTGCATGTCCTACTGCTATCAAAATGGATCAGAAAAAGAAAATAATATTAAGATAGAAGAATGTAGAGATTGTTTTCCAGATGGGAGAAAGACATGATGGGAGGTTCAAAAACAGCACTGTAATCCCAGAGTTGTCAGGGTATTTATTATGTAGCAAATGCATCGGTATGGCAATCATTACCATTCTGTGAAAGTGGTATAGAAAATATTAGAGCTTTATCCAGTGGAAGAAGCAGACTTGTATCAGGCAGGACTGGAAATCCATCTGTCCATAGTACTGAGCAAATCAGAAGCATACAGGGGTATATATTTGTGAATGATACTATACGAGAAAGATTATTTGTACAGTTATAGTGATGAGTATTGCAAAATAATAATGTATAATAATATTGTAACACCACAGAAAAGCTATAGTATTTCACTGTCTTTTGAAAATAACCTTGTACCTTTTACAAAAAAAAACTTCAATATGGTTTGGTTTGGGTTTTTTTAGTGTAATGACATTCTATTAAATAAACAAACAAGTACTATCAATATATAAACTAAAATGCTGCATGCAAAGAAGAGAACTTTTGCTGTTCCCAGTTCCCACTGTTCACAGTACCAAATACTGTGGGTGTTGTTAAATCATAGAATCATAGAATGGTTTGGACTGGAAGGGACCTCAAAGATCATCTAGCTCTAACCCCCCTGCCATGAGCAGGAACACATTTCCACTAGACCAGGTTGCTCAAAGCCTTATCCAGCTTGGCCTTGAACAATTCCAGGGAGGAGGCATCCACAACTTCCTTGGGCAACCTGTTCCAGTGTCTCACCACCCTCACAGGAAAGAATTTCTTCCTAATATCTAATCTAAACCTACCCTCTTTCAGCTTAAAGCCATTTCCCCTTGTCCCGTCATTAACTGCCCTTGTGAAAATTCTTTTGACAGCTTTCTTGTAGGACCCTTCAGGTACTGGAAGGGTGATATAAGGTCTCCCTGGAGCCATCTCTTCTCCAGGCTGGCTGAACAGCCCCAACTCTCTCAGCCTGTCCTCATAGGAGAGGTGCTCCAGCCCTCGGATCATCCTCGTGGCCCTTCTCTGGACTCCTTCTAACTGGTCGATGTCTCTCTTGTGTTGGGGTCTCCAGAACTGGACACAGTACTCCAGGTGGGGCCTTACGAGAGCAGAGTAGAGGGGGAGAATCACCTCCCTCGACCTGCTGGCCACATTTCTCTTGATGCAGCCCAGGATATGGTTGGCCTTCTGGGCTGCAAGTACACATTGCCTGCTCATGTTGAACTTCTCGTCTATCACCACACCCAAGCCCTTCTCTTCAGAGCTGGCCTCAAGCCACTCATTGCTCAGCCTGCACTTGTGCTTGGGGTTGCCCTGACCCAGGTGCAGGACGTTGCCTTCGGCCTTGTTAAACTTCATGAAGTTGGTACAGGCCCACCTCTCAAGCCTGTCAAGGTCCCTCTGTATGGCATCCCATCTCTCCAGCGTGTCAACCACACCACTCAGCTTGGTGTCATCAGCAACCTTGCTGAGGGTGCACTCGATCCTACTGTCCATGTCACTGACAAAGATGTTGAAGGACACCGGTCCCAATACTGAACCTTGAGGAACACCACTCATCACTGGTTTCCACTCAGACCTTGAGCTGATGACCACAACTCTTTGAGTGTGACCATCCAGCCAGTTCCTTATCCACAAGTGGTCCATCCATCAAACCCACATGTTTCTAATTTGGAGATAAGAATGCCATGTGGGACGGTGTCAAGCGCCTTGCACGAGTCCAGGTAGATGACATCAGTTGCCTTTATCTTTGTCCACCAATGTTGTAACCCCATCATAAAAGGCCACCAGTTTGTTCAGGCACGATTTGCCCTTGGTGAAGCCATGCTGGTTGTCACCAATCATCTTCTCATTCTTCATGTGCCTTGACATAGTTTCTAGGAGTATCTGCTCCATGACCTTGCCTGGCACTGAGGTGAGACTGATCTGCCTGTAGTTCCCCGGGTCTTCCTTGTTACCCTTTTTAAAAATGGGGGTTATGTTCTCCTTTTTCCAGTCTGCGGGAACTTCACCAGACTGACAGTACTTCTCAAATATGATGGATAGTGGCTTTGCAACTTCATCTGCCAATTCCCTCGGGACCCGTGGATGCATCCCATCAGGTCGCATGGACTTGTGTACCTTCAGGTTCCTTAGGTGCTCCCGAACTTGGTCTTCTCCTACGGTGAGAGGCTTTTCATTCTCCTGGACCCTTCCTATGCTTTCTAGGACTTGGGCAGTGTGGCACGAGCCCTTGTCGGTGAAGACTGAGGCAAAAAAGTCATTGAGCAACTCACCCTTTTCAATGTCCTGGGTGACCAGATTTCCCGTCGCCTTCCAGAGGGGGCCCATATTTTCCCTAGTTTTCCTTTTCTCCACAACATACCTATAAAAGCTTTTTTGTTCTACAATCATATTAAGTTTTTTTTGTGAGTAGTTATTCTGTTCTGGGTGCATGTGCAAATGAACACACTTGTGTGCTGTTCTAGTCCATTCACTTAATAAAATATTGCCTGCAGCTTCTTCAAGTCACAATACAGCAGCAACATGTATTCAAGAGCAACAGAGAGTTAGAATTGCTGTTAATGCAATACTATATAATGCCAAAAGTTCTCCTATTAAAAAAAAAAAAAAAAGTTCCTTTGTAGTTCCTTTGGTTTTCTTATTACAGTACTAGAATATAAAATTATGTAGTCTAGCTACAGTTTGTTCTTACTCCATTTTGTGCCTATCAAATTGTACTGTTGGTTACGGATGAAATTTCAGCCACATGCTACCACAAAGTTCCTATCTAAATCCATGTCAATTAGAACCTTGTGTTTCATTCTACTTGTACTTCACATTTAAATGATTATGAGAACACTTGAACAGTCTTCACGGATGATTTTTAATCTCTAACCATCATTATGTACTTCTTCATAGTCCAATTCACTAGATAGCCTATCACATTTTTGTTCAGTGGAAAATAGATTTTAATAATCCAAAATATTTCAGTCTCATACCCTCTGCATTATTATTCACTGAGGTACAGGACAAAAGGACAGAACATTCTACTAACAAATTACATTCCTCACCCTGAGTAGTGATATACTTCTATCCTAAAAAGTAACCTTTCCCAGTGCCTGCAAGAATAATAAATTTCTTACAGAATCACCAGATTTTATTATGTCCTAGTTCTTATGTAGATGTCATTTAGGTGCAGTTATTCTATGTACAGTTTCCAGTTCTAATTTTTCTATCAGACAAGTGCTGTCTGAAAAATGTTAGGAACACTTTAGAATTATATCCCAGTCCCAAGCATCTTCAAATCACACATATTTGAAGGCTACATCTAGATTTTATTCTAGTTAAAATTCTCTATTTTTATAAAGAATAAATAATAATAAAAAACATCTCCAGATTCCATTTAAAAAGTTAACATGCATGAAAAGAGGTATGAGATTAAGAACATACTTGATATGAGCATGAGGCTGACAGTCTGGGATGAGAAATGATTGAATAATAAGGGGATGCAATGAAAGCTCCAGGAAAGAGCACTTTTGAAAGCATACTCCTTTTTCTTTCCCTTCCCATTTCTGTCTCTACATTTTTGAATATATGGAATTGCCTATGAGAGCTAAACAAATACTGAGGAAACGGGAGGAGTGGGCAGTTACTTAAAAATCCTAAATACTGAGTTGACTCTTTCTAAATAAACAGCTTTTTATATAAGGATACTTAAACCGTAATTGCTCCCATGAAATTATACTGCTTGCATTTTATTTACAAGAATATTCAGAAATAGCTCCCTAAAAATACAAATTTTAAGGACTATGTTCTTTGTAGCAATAGCACTTGCTTGCTATTACTGAGCTAGGACAGGAAAACATTGTACCTCACTGTGTGTCATGAGAGTATATTCTCCTTGTTTTATCGCTTGCCCAAAGTTAGATAGAACTGCAAATCAGGCATCTTATAGGCAAAACCAGAGAACTTACGGGACACATGGGATCATCCTTTTCTAGGATGGTTTCCATTCACTCAAGGCTCTGAGGTTGCTCACTGTATGGATATTTGACATAAGGATTTTGCTTGAAACTGGAGATGGAAATGTGTACTGACCTGTACCAAATAATGTACAGGTTTTCTGATGTGGGCAATTGCCCAGCAGGCACCAAACCACAAGCCCATTTCCAGAAGAAACTGTGTGGTCATTTTCAGTTGTTAATTAAAGAGGATCTCATCAAGAAAGAGGCACTTGCAAGCTGGACTTCTGTCGTATGTTCAAACTTCACTCTGACTCAGTCAAAAGTATTTTAAAATCTTGTAACATAACATCATTGCTGTATCATTGGATTACTGTACAAGCTGTCACATGTGGGTGGCTGTCAACAAGGTCTACTTCATTACTTTACTCCTCAGATTCTCAGTGAGACATTATGAGTCATCAAGTCATCAGAGTCATTTGTGCAGAACTGCAGCTTCCACACTTCTAGTCTCACTGTCTATTTTTGCACAAGATGTATTTCCATATTTGTTATATAAATAAACACTAATCACAGTAATCCAGGGTGAATATATTAATATAGATTAATAAAATTTTTGTAATTATGAAGAGCTTCGGTCTGTGAAAACCAGGTGATACTAAAAATTCTCTCTTTGCACGTGTAACAGATGACAGAAGGTTGGGGTTTTTTTGACATAATTATTTGAAGCTTTTGCTTTGCAACTGACACTGATGAATATAACATGACTCAGTCATTCATTTAGAGTTTACATAGTCCTCTAAATGTCCTTGAGCATAGGAGTGAATCCTGGCAGGTACTCGATGGCTCGCAGTGAAAGCCGGTGAAGGTAGTGAACAATGCAGATGCTCAGCACTTTACACTGCTCTCTGCAGAACCGAGACAAAAGCGAATATGCCCTGGTGTATTCACACTAAAATTGCTCCGGTTCAAATGCAGTTAGCCAGGGTACTCCAAGCAGAAGTAATGGATTCTTTACCTCAAAACAGTCAAATACATGTGTATCTGTATATGCATATATATTTATAATCTTTCACAAAGCTAATGCTTGGAAGAGCGTTAAAATGCTGCTTTGGTAAAAGCGGTACATGGAAAATAAATACCTGTTCATATGATTTCATAAAAGGGAACAGCTGAAAAAAATTTTGAATTTAGACCTTGAAATGTATGGACGACTTATGTAACCTATTTTTTGAAATAAAAGGAACTAAAATCATTATGCTGTCATTTTAATTACTCAAAAAGAAGTATTTCAGCAACTGGTTGCTGACCAGAAATTTATCCATGAAGTGAAAGTAAGGGCTACTTTTCCTTCAAATTAGAATTTAAAGTGGTTTCAACATTACTTTAACTGAAGTATACAATTTTTTCTAGACAAAATCTGTTCTATTTCATTCTGTCTGTGGAAACAAAGCGTTTCTTAAGGTTCACAGTCCCTTCTGAATAAACATTTACGTCTTACATTTCAACAGAGATGGAAAACAGTGTCCTAGACTCACTAAGAAATTTCCATGTCCCGTGTTTCTGAGGTCAGAATCAAAACTGGAGCAGGACAAAGACAATGTAAAGAGGAGGATGATCTCCTGTTCTCTATGTGAGTAGACACTTTATTTGAAAGATGGCAGCACTTAAGCACAGAATATTGCTTCAAGGCACATTCCAAGTGACTATTCTTGCAGTCTAAACAATTTCTTTTTTGTAAGTCAAAGCGAAGGTGACTGTTCTACCAAGATGCCTTTCTGGTTGCATTATAAATGCAAGTGAAAAGAGGATCTGTGCTCAGGACCCAGGACTCACACTGACAAGAATATAAAGGCTTGGCAATGTAAGTGTAAGTCTGGGACACAAACAAATAAGATTTATTCTGTCAGACTGGCCTCTCAGTATATCTTGTAGAAAGCTATTTTTGTCTCACTCCTTCAGCACTTACTGTTAGTAAAGCACTGGCAAAATGTCTTAATCAGAATTGAGGGAAGGTGTTTTGTGCATAAGGATGTTAATCGCAAAACATCTATTTCTATATATTATTCTACCATCCTTGTTCACTGTTGGAAATTGAGAAGCAATATACCATTGATAATAATTATTATGTTTAGGCTTTATAGGAACAGTTCCAGAATTTCCAGATTATCTTTACTTTCCAAACAGCCCTACTGATTTCTCACTGTACTGGAGTAGCATTTTTGCATTATTTATGTGCCAGTTCTCTATCTGGTCTAAATCAGTGCAGTTCTACTAAATCCTGTGGATGTATGAGGGATCTGGACTGTGTTCAGTTCTTCAAAAAGAATGCTGATTATTGAGTTTATTTTAAATTAATGGGACTATTAGCAAAACACATTATTTTTCAAGGCTAGCTGTGGAGTGGTATCATCTGATGCATGCTCCTAAAAAACTCTTTAAAAATAAATAAAAATATTCTTATATTGTAAGAACTCTATGGATTTTCATCCCACATATCCATACGACAGCTTTTCAGTAGTAGGTGGATTAATGTTATTTTAAATGAGAGGAAGCTTTGTAGTGCTATTTGAGGAAGCAATTTTGAAAATATATAGGTGAGGGGTGTTTATTGTCATAGAATTCCACAGCACCAATCAGTGACTGAACCTATCACTTACCTTAACCTCAGGCAGAAATGCAGAAAAGATTAATAATATTTTCCACAAAACAAAACCTAAAACTCCTTTACTAGTCAGCCCTCTGCCGTAAATAAAGTACAGCTATAGCATAGTACTAACACCTTGAATAGGATCTTTAGTCATAGAATCATAGAATGGTTTGGGCTGAAATTGACCTTAAAGACCATTTAGTTCCAAACTGCCCTTGCTGTAGACCAGGACATCTTCCACTAGATCAGGTTGCTCAAAGCCTCATCCAACATGGCCTTGAACACTTCCAGGGATGGAGCATCCACAGCTTCTCTGGGCAACCCATTCTAGTGTCTCACCACCCTCATAGTAAAGAATTTCTTCCTAATATCTAATCTAAATCTACCCTCTTTCAGTTTAAAACTTTTACCACTCTCTGATAAAGTCCTTCTCCATCTCTCCTGTAAACTTCCTTCAGGTACTGGAAAGCTGCTATAAGATCTCCCTCGAGCCTTTTCTTGGCCTGTTGGCTACGCTTCTTTTGCCCACTTTACGGACATAGGAGGGAGAAATTCATCTGAACATACTCATTATAACATACATTAATTTTGGGTTAAGATATATTTTTAAATTCCTAGTCATTTAATTAATTGGCAGTTTTGATGTTGGTCATGATTGTCAGTATGTGTTGACCTTGGTAAAAGCTTGAAGGTCATCAAGATAAGATTTATGTAGATCATTGTTGTTCTGTCTCAAATCTAGAAAGAACAGCTTTTGAATCCACTGTATGTTATTCGATGATGACTTTTATCTGTAGGATTTCACAGTTCAGATGCAAGACAGTATGAGTGTTTTTAGCCTATTCCAATACAAACTAGGAAATGGATTAAATTCGTTCACATTCAGCAATAACTTTTTAAACTGCTACATCTGATCTATAAGAATACATTTGTCCATCCCCTAAAGGCAAAAAAAAAAAATTGTGAGCCAAGCCCATGTCATTGAAGAAAAGAGGAAAGTCATAACTCCCTAAAGCCTCCAGTGTTTTGAAAATCTGTGGTATAATGCATTAACTTCTAGTTTCAATTAGTGTGGTTTATTATCCCTCAAGGTCAATACTTTAATTTAAACTTCAGTAATTATAATTTTACCTCAGCAAAAGTCATTATCTAATTATTAATTGTGTATTACTGTTACTTAGCTTAATAAGGCAGTTGAGAATAGACTTAATATAGGAGGCTTTAAGCAAAGGTGAATTTAATTGTTTATTTTAATGCACATTGTTTTAAGAAATTATAATTACATTAATTAGTAAATGGTGAGTAAAATTATGAAGTAAGATAGGATTATGGGGAGCTAACTATGGGTCTGTGGCAGAACTCTTTGACACAAGCCATACCTCAAAACGTTTGTATCCCAGCACAGATGTTCTAATTCAGGCATTCAAAATACAGTTTAAGCAGTCTTGAATGGTTACGTAATGATCAGCTGAGAACCTCTCAGCAGAAGGCTCAATAGCGAATGGGTACAGCTGTAAGCTCATCTGTTCTATACCTTGGATAAAAAAATTAAGACATCTCCACTAGTTCTGCTAAATGCTAGTCTTTTAAGTTGTTTTGCAAGCTACTCCCTTCTTTGGACACAATTGAATTAGGCATTGTTTAAGTACAGGTTGCTAGAGAACAGTCCAGTGTCATACACTGTGGTCAGAGCTAAAAGAATCTCCCATTAGGCTGTGTTACACCCACTGGTCTTCTTCATGTCCTTCTATTTCATTTTTTTTCATCATTGTCACTGCTTATCCCATAGTGAATATTCAGTTGTTTCATCTGCCACTAATGAACTTGTAGGGTATAATGTTATATTTATATCACCATGATTACAGTAAATAGAAAATGCACATTCATATGTATGACCAGTCTAAGATCCATGATCTATTATGTGAAACTTCCCCTCCCTCCCCTCTCCCCCCACCACACACACACCTGACTCTATCTGCCAAGGTTGAATTGGAGTTGAAAAAGCCAAGGGGAAATACACTCTTTCTTTTCAGAGGGCTGGGCTGTCAGAGTTCTAATTTGTAATTCTCCTTTTGAGACTGTCAGAGGCCTTTTTTGCAACTGAAATTTTAATTACTACAGTTGCAAGGGTCATCACTCACTCACTGCAGGGAAGATGAATAGTGCAGAGCTATTAAATAAAGGATATTTGCTAGAGTTATTTTTAAAAGTAGTTATCACAGAAGTACTGCAGGTCTTTAGGATGATAACTTGATGTCTCATCTAGATTTCTGCTTCCATTCAGAATAAAACGCCCTTCTATCAATCCCATGTACGCAGCTTTTAAACTCCCTCCATAGTTCACAGGTATTGCTAACTGCAGCTTTACTGATATCCATGGTTTTATAATTCATGCATTAAATTGGGAATTTCTATATTACTTTTACTATATGCAGCTAATCAAAAGAAATAAATAAAATCTTCAAACACTCATTAATACATAGATATGAATAAGACATGATCTGCAGGTTCAAAACCATTTTTACTTTCCTTTTATGATCATTTGGGTGTTCAAGCAGAACAAGCACATGTACTCATACAAAGGACTACTTCACCTTAAATATTTATCAGAAGTGCTCTTCTGATGTTTTGCCTAACCCATCTAGCCAAAGAGCAACAACAGCAAAAAGTTATTTAGTTTTGTAACTAATCCAAACTATTCCAATTTTAATGATAGCTATGAACTCAAAATTCTTATTTGCAAATCAGTTACAAAAGAAAAAAAAAAAATTATTTCTATTTTGTTGTCACTTGACTCACATTAGTGGCACAGCAAATAATTATACTCTGATCTTTATTTACAGTATTTCTTTTAATCATACCATTTAGTCAAAACACCCACCCAGGAAACCTACCCAGATGAAAAAAAACCCTTATTTTTCTCAGGTTTTCACAGAAAATTCAGTACTACATTAGACACAGATGATGTATCTGTTACAGGTGTCTCAGATAGGAGTGGAAGGACCTAAGTTCACTTGAAAAATCACTGTCAAAGATATTTAGGAAAAGTTATTTTAATATGAATATGTAAAAACATTACTTCACAGAATTTGATGGCAAGGTTTACTACATTGCTTACTATGTGTAAAAGCATACAGAAGAAAATCAGAACTGAGTTAGAATGTTTTACACACGGATTGAGAGAAATAATTTATATAGGGATTAAGGAAAATTATTTACACGAGGACTGCAGTAAATCAAGTCAGAATAGAGTTGTAGTGATTGATACAGGGGTTAGGGAAAGAAGATAAGGAAGACCCTTCCATTGAGTCACAAGGTTCAGAGTGGACCCCCTTGCATTCTCAAGTCCTTCTCAGAGAGGAGTCTAGGTGCAGCTGAATCCAATCCTACTCCCAGACTTGATCAACGTAGGTGTAGGGGAATCAGTATAGTGCTTTATCATGTGATTATGTGTTTTGTATTACTTTCCAGTAGCAACAATTTGAAGCTCATTAACACTATTATAGTAAAACACAAACTTAATCAGTCACTAATCAACAACTTGTTATAATCAACACAGCCATTTAGTTAAAGATTTAACAGAGTTTCCTAAATTATATCACATACACACACACACTGTTACAGGTATAGATATTGAGGTTAACCTATTATTAAGATTATTCTTGTTCTGCAGATTATAATAAGCTTTTGGGACCCAAATGATTCTAGAAATGTTACAAAATTTAGCTGTAGAAAATTACTCACTCTTAACGTTTGTTGGCCTATGTCATTGGACAATTCTTCTTTCCCTCATCAGCTTTTAGCAGATGACTCTTTCCCCTTATCCATCATCAGATGGTGAAAATCTACCTCAAAAGGCACCCCAAATCAAGGGGTGAATACTGGGTGGGTAGCAGCCTGCTGTGATCTTGGAGAGCTCTAAAGGGTCTCACTTAGGATCAGTATCTAGAGGGTCACAAGATGATTGACTTGGGTCAGTTTTTTATGTTATGTTATGTTATGTTATGTTATGTTATGTTATGTTATGTTATGTTATGTTATGTTATGTTATGTTATGTTATGTTATGTTATGTTATGTTATGTTATGTTATGTTATGTTATGTTATGTTATTATTGTGGCCGTTATTCTTGTCAGATAATCTTGACACCTTTCACAGTTAGCTGCAATCCAGGCAGGATGGGTCTCAGGTACATTTTCCAGCTAACAGGAGCTTCAAGTGTGTTCAGAGAGTGCCTAATTGTCCCAAGTGCCTAATTATCCCAACTCATTGTACCTGTGCCTTGTACATGTACAAGAAGGTACCAGGATGTTTCAACTCACTAATCCAGCAGACAAGATCAGAAAGTGCCAGGTTGTCCCAGCCCACTACACTTGACTGAAACTAAGAACATAGGCTGGTGTTGACAGAGCAATGTGGCCCAGGGTGGGGGTTCTGAACCGCTACAGAAGGACACCCAGTTCCACAAGACTTTGTCCTGTTATCTATATAAATCTGATATTTTATCCACAGACTATATATTTTAACACCTTCCCTTCAGTGAACCAAAACTTCATTATTTTTTAAAATAGATTACTTTCTTCATAAGGCATTATTTCAAGCAATTTCACAGTTCTTGATCTTTTTTAACATGTTTCCATATTGTAAATTAATGTTTTGTAACTGATGATGGACTAGCTAAGGACTAAGCTGTGCATTGTAAATTGCATAATATGATGGGAATTGTACTAATATAACTTACTGCCATTTCTATCAAGGTTACCAAAATTCTTTTTCCTGGCAGTTTACCTTCGAAGGAACTGATTGAAAATTTATTAAATTGAAGCCATCTGAGGCTGGGCATTTAAAAATATCTCCAAAATAATGTATGTTATTGACAATTTGATCAAACAGTTTACCTTTCTAGGAAACTTTTCCTCTTCTGGTCCCCTCTCCTCTCTGACCCCTGATAAATCACCATGGTCGCTGTTTCTAGGTGTTCTGTGAGAAACAGAACTTTTAATTTTCATATCCCTCTCTCCACTGCTTCTCAACACCATTATATTTCTTTGTCTTAAAAATTACTGTAGAAAAATAACATGATCTGCATTTAATGAACATCACTATAAACTCTCCTATTATCATAGGAATACTTTTCTATTATTAATACAGCACTAGCATATAGGAGGAAAAATTTTCAGGAAAAAAACACTTAATCATACCAGAAATGAAAATAGTCATTTTAATGATGGAAAGAAAGTTAAGTTCTACTTTAAGTTCTACCAACGACACCAAGCTGAGTGGTGTGGTTGACACGCTGGATGGACAGGATGCCATCCAGAGGGACCTTGACAGGCTTGAGAGGTGGGCCTGTGCCAACCTCATGAAGTTTAACAAGGCCAAATGCAATGTCCTGCACCTGGGTCAGGGCAACCCCAAGCACAAGTACAGGCTGGGCAATGAGTGGCTTGAGGCCAGCTCCGAAGAGAAGGACTTGGGAGTGGTGGTAGACAAGAAGTTCAACATGAGCAGGCAATGTGTGCTTGCAGCCCAGAAGGCCAACCGTATCCTGGGCTGCATCAAGAGAAATGTGGCCAGCAGGTCGAGGGAGGTGATTCTCCCCCTCTACTCTGCTCTCGTAAGGCCCCACCTGGAGTACTGTGTCCAGTTCTGGAGACCCCAACACAAGAGAGACATCGACCAGTTAGAAGGAGTCCAGAGAAGGGCCACGAGGATAATCCGAGGGCTAGAGCACCTCTCCTATGAGGACAGGCTGAGAGAGTTGGGGCTGTTCAGCCTGGAGAAGAGACAGCTCCGGGGAGATCTTATAGCGGCCTTCCAGTACCTGAAGGGGGCCTACAGGAAAGCTGGGGAAGGACTTTTCATAAGGGCAGTTAATGACGGGACAAGGGAAAATGGCTATAAGCTGAAAGAGGGGAGGTTTAGATTAGATATTAGGAAGAAATTCTTCACTGTGAGGGTGGTCAGACACTGGAACAGGTTGCCCAAGGAAGTTGTGGATGCCCCATCCCTGGAAGTGTTTAAGGCCAGGTTGGATGAGGCTTTGAGCAACCTGGTCTTTGTGGAAATGTGTTCCTGCTCACAGCAGGGGTTGGAGCTAGGTGATCTTTAAGGTCCCTTCCAGCCCAAACCATTCTGTGATTCTGTGATTCTGTGATTCTGTGATTCTGTGATTCTGTGATTCTGTGATTCTGTGAAATGTAATCACACAGTTGCAGTATCTTGATGTCTCTTAATTATGATTTTGTGATTTATGGCTTTGAGTACACTGTATCATAATTAATTCATAGAGTTACTAATAACAGGTTTTTCTGTTCTGATTTTTTTTCCTCACGAATGTCAGTGCAATTTTATGGTTAGGTTTAGCTCTTTCCATAAGTTACTATAATCAAATGTCTAACTTCATTTCTAATATAATATCTCAAAGTATAAACTCTCATTTAAAGCTGAACACAGAATAAATAGATGGAAATTTGATTAGTTACTTCATTGCTTACACTCTAGTATTCTGCCAAAAGAGAATTGCTATATTTAACTGAGTGTTGTTTAGGCTTGCTGCACAAGGAGACTACTTTTCTGGAAATACAATGAAAAAAGTATAAAGAGTTTCTGTTTAAAAACAAAACAAAACAAAAACCGCACAAAATCTCCACAACAAAGAAACCTCAAACTTAAACCGATAAGAGTCCATAATCCTTTTGGTAATGGCCAAAGGCATAGACTACAAGTCAAGGAGAAGACTGAGGTTTTATTAGGTATTTGATTACATTCAGTGTTCCACAGTCACTGGAGAGTGTATGTCAAGTAAAGACATACTGTCCAGTACGGTATCTATTTTAGCACCTGTGTAGATGTCTAATGAGATGGAGTTGTCTTAAATAGAGAGAGTTTACAAGGCTGAACTTTTTAGAGAGCCTGCTTGCTTACTTATTTTAGATTCAAATTAATGATAGTTACATTATGCTTACTGTAGCTCATATTCTCCTACTAAACTTTATCTTTTGCAGGTGGGAGCATGGGAAGCACTTAATGTTCTTTCACCAGTAGTAAGCACAGAAGAAGCCACAGGAGACTAGGCTGACTTCCGAAAGGATGGTATCTGTTTTACAAAGAATGAAAATAAAGCCAAGTAACTGAAATAAAATCGCTGCACCTGCTTTTACCTTTGAGAGATACATGGAGAAGCTGTAGGAACTACTTAAGATTCTTCTGTATGTTGGCACATTTCCTTAGCAGTGTAGTGAGAGGTGAAGAACTGAGATGGTAAACTTTTAAAACCCACTGCATTAAAACTCTTAATAGTTCAAAAAGGGAGAAGTTTGCAGAGGCAGAAATAGATACAGACTAGGGAATTTGCCAGAATATTTTGTCTTCAGATGCTCCTGTGAAAACCTACATTGGCCTTCAGGCTGTCATCCCTTGCAAGACATTTTCTGTCCCAATAGTATATAGTTTAGTAAAGCACTAAGTCAGAGGTGCTTTGTGATCCAGTTTTGTCATCAGCACAGCAAGGGAGGTTTGGCATTTAGTTTGCATAATGTCCTACAATACTTGTAGTGAAAGATACACATGATATGCATTCTGTTGAATTATAGGTCACACATATTACTGAGAGGTGTAAGGTCTTCATATGCTTCTTCATTTAAAATTTGGAGATGGTGACCAACTGAGTGAGACTGGGTGACAGAAGAATGATACAGAGTGTCCAAACAGAAGAGTAATAGTAAACCAGGTTTTCTCTGAGTATTGTCAAAATTCATTTTACCTAAACTGGAAGCAGCTGAGTTAAAAGAAGAGCTGCCAAAGAGTCTCTAAGAATCAGTTGATAAGAACAGATACTGAAGATGAGCTGAATCACTCTCTGAAGGTCCTACAACATCCAGACCTATCAATAGCAATATTTGTCATTTAGATACTTTAGTTAAACATCAAAAGTAAGTGTGAATAAACTTGGTCATTGTGCATTAGTCAGAAAAGTCCTAAGTAGCATGTAAATGGGTAGCAAAGTTTGAAACGAATGGAGTTTATCTCAAGGGATCCACACAACATAATAAAAGAGACCCAGGGAAATTCCGTTGGATTCTGATCATCCACATTACATTGTTGCGAGTTTACTTACTGTTTGTGTTTCTGTCTGTTCCAAATGCCTGTCAAAACCAATATTTAGGCATAGTTTAGGAGACAGTTGAGACTAAAACCTTTTCCAGAAGGTAGTATGGACAATGCTGCATCAAATACACCTTCAATGCCATCACATAAAGGCCTACAAAGATATTTTTAAAGGTACCAAGAAGCAATCCACATGTCCCCACACCATTCTTAATGGAATTGTGATAGTTTCACTGGGCTAGCCCTCGGCCAGCAGCCAACACAGCCACTCACCCACTTTCCCTCCACCCCCAGGGCATAGGGGAGAGGACTGCGGTAAGGGTAAGAAGAGTCGTAGGTTGAGATAAGAACAATTTAATAATAGAAATAAAAAGAAAACTTAAATTAATGCTAATATTGAAATAGTAGTGATAATAATAACAGTAACAAAATATGTCAATGAGTGATACACAGTGCATCTGCTTACCACCCACCCACCAAGCCCGGCCCACCCCCAGATAATGATCCCAGAGGAGCGACAATCCCGAACCAAAACCACAATCTCAGAAGAGCGAGAGCCCGAGCAGAAGCCAGAGAGAGCTAAAAGGAGAAGAGAACCTCACTAGTATACTAGACATGGCGTGATATGATATGGAATATCCCACTGGCATACCCAAATGCCAATTTAGCTTATTAATTTAAATATTCCTCACCCCCTTAGATCTTGTGCTTGTAGACTAACAAAACATGAAGTCCTTCACTTCCAGTGACAAACCTGAAAAGACTGGTATGTTATCAGTTTCTCTCTCTTAACAAGTCCCAGGCTGAAAAGCAAAACACAGCACTATTCTAGGTACTGAAAAAGAAACTCAGCTCTGTTCCAGCCAAAAACCAGGACAGGCACACAGATCTGCAATATCACATTATAAAAATACCACTCTGTTGGATGGAAACAAAGATCTTTCTATTATTTCAGACACTGTGAACACACAAAATCAAGATTTGCAGGGGATCACAGGTTGCAAAGGAAATCCAAGTGCTGTGCAACATAGATATGTTAATATACCTGAAACTCACTTCAACTTGTCCTGGGTCAAATGGTAATTCACAAGCTTTGTTTAAGTTAGTAGCACACATACAATTTAAAAAAAAAAAAAAATCCCTCAATGATATCAAAGGTTAGACATTTAATGATCTCTCACTGGAAGCATGGTTTAATCCGCCTCCTCTCTGTTCATATATATGCTCTGGAAATAAAGTAGGTCCCTGACAGAAGAGACCACTTTAAAGGCTAGTTTAGCAGTAGAACACCCTTACAGACTGATTATTGTTCATTCAAAGAGTTAGAATAGGTAGGATTGACTTTGCTTAGTGTCTCTCATGTTCACTGAGGCATATCTAATATAAGATGTCTGTAATGTGGGTGCCTACTCAGTTAACTATTCTGGATTTTTTCTGTTGTAAAGATTAGGAAATAGACACTCCAAGGAACAATGTACCTGCCCTGTTTTGAACATGTGCTTTAGAATAAAATTCTTATTACTGTCTAGTCATTGAAAGGGAAGCCTCAGGTGATTAATTTAGGCATTTTAAAATCCAAGGTTGATCAGCTGAATCACAGTATGGATGTTGGTTGGTAAAATGATAAAAAGGATTCAGTTTATTTTTCTAATTTTAGGCACTCATAAGTTGGCACCCAACATTTTTCCAGATAAAACTCTCCATTTAAGAACTCGTAAGAGTTTCTGCTCTTTCCAGACAAACTAGAGCAGGGCCCTGAAGGCAAACATTTCCACTTACAAATTAATTCAGCACCAAGAAAGTCAGGAAGTGTGTATATCAGAAACAAGGATTCTTTTTTTTTTTCTCTGAAAGGGACGATAAAGGTACTTGATACATTTTCTTCAGCATGAAGGTTCCTTCACAGCAGAACCATACCTGTCAAGTTGCATGGTGTCAGTTTTCCTCCCTAGGAATTGTGTAGACAGAGACCTGTAACATTTAGAAATCATAAGTGTTCTAATTTGGATTTAATTTATATTAGTTTGCCTTACACCCCAATGTAAGTATACTAAAATGGTGTGATCAGCAACAGTATGTACTTTGTTAACATTTTGCTGGAATTGCCAGATGCAATGTTTAAGAATTTTACATATGTGAGCAAAATGGCCACAAAAAAAGGCAAACGGTGATGTATATAGTTGCACACAGGAAACATCTAAGTAACAAAAGTCTTAAGATGAAGAATAACACAAGCAAAAGGGACCACAAATATACAGTCTTCTTGCTTGAGTGCAGAAGAGACATGACTAGCAAAAATGAAATTAAGATATGGTGCATCAATAGCACTTAAGGGTGCTGTGAGGGACAGTATCAAAAGACTTACTAAAATTCACTAAAACTACATCCATTGCCTTCTCACCATCCATTAGGTGGGTGACTTCATCATAAAAGGATATCAGATTAGTTAAACAGGACTTTCTCTTTCCAAACCCATGATGACTGTGCCTAATGATTCAATTGTTCTTTGAATGTCTTCCTATAACATCCAGTATGATCTCCTACATAATTTTTCCAGGTACTGAGATCAGACTAACAGGTGTGTAGTTTCCTGGTCTTCTTTTGTGCCCTTCTTGTAAACTGGAGTAACATTAGCTAGCTTCCAGTCAGTGGACACCTCTCCAGACTCCCAAGACCTTTGGTAGATGTTCCTCTCTCTCCTTCAGTACTCTGGGATGAATCCCATCAGGCCCCATGGACTTGTGAACATTCAGCTGATACAACTGGTCCCTCACACTTACAGTGTCCACAAATGGAAAGTCACTATTTCTGTACTCGTGGTACACCAACACAGAGAACCAGGTAAATCAAGATCTATTAAAGACTGGGAAAAAAAAAAACAAAAACAAAAAAAAAAAACCAAACTCAAACAACATTGAATGCTTTTTACTTTTTCTTCATCCCTATTAGTCAGGTGACCATCTTCAAGAAGTATTAGTCCAATGTTTTCCTTGGACCTCCTCTTCTTATTGACATACTTAAAAAGACTTGATGTCTGACAAAACACTGGCCAGTTTCAACTTTAGCTGAGCTTTTGTTTTTCATGTCTTCTCCCTGCATATGCAAACCAAGGGTCTGTAATCATCATGCAAAGCCTGATCTCACTTCCATAGACCATATAATTTCTTTTTCCTCCTAAATTCCAAGATTTCCCTGTTCAGCCGAGCTGGTCTTCTGCCCCGCTTGCTTGTTTTAAATAACAGTGTCTATATTGTAACGGAGTATATACTGTAGTGATTACATTCCATGAGCTAAGAATGTCTTGCATGGAAGTGGAGAATTTTTAATGCAAAATACCTTATGACAAAGCTGAGAAACATCTTTTTATTATGAAAAAGACTATTAAATTATGAAAACTATCAAAAATTGGAAAGCATTCAAACTAAGCTGCACAGCCTAAGGAAGGTCAGCAAAATACAGTCAGTTCCTCTGAAGCTTTTTTAATAAAGCTTTGTCATATATTTATATATGGCAGGGAAAAAAATACAGTAATCTGATAAATCCATTTTCCTGTCTATTTTTCAGCACTATGGTAATATTTTCTCTCTTATCCAGCCAAACAATACTGAAAAATAAATGGTTACATTTATTAGAATCTTAGCAAATCCAAGAAATCTTGTCTTTCAGTATCTACTGCATGAATACAAATGTAAACCTTTTACCACTACAACAGAAGGATAATTTTTTATTTAAAAAAAAAAAAAAAAATCTCAGGAAATGCTGAAGATATGGTACAAAATCTCTTCAATCTTCTGCTCAGTTAGTGAAACATTCCAGTGCAACATGGGAACATTATCAACATTATTTATCTAATGCTATCTGCAATACCCACACCGATTTTGGTAGAAATATAAAATGAATTAATATTGCAGAGTTTGTCTAGACAAGTATTTTGAAGGTTTCACTGCTTATTTTCATTTTATGTTGTTATTGAGAATAATGAAAGTCCAAAATTCCTCAGAGAAATACTGTACCTTAGATGAAACAAACACAATATCTCATCAGAAACGTACAGCCTGAAAAAATGGTTTGTTTGAGCTGTGTGGAAAAGGACCTGGGTGTGCTGGTGGACAGCAGGCTGGCCATGAGCCAGCGGTGTGCCCTTGTGGCCAGGAAGGCCAAGAGTATCCTGGGGTGCATTAAAAAGAGTGTGGCCAGCAGGTTGAGGGAGGTTCTTCTCCCCCTCTACTCTGCCCTGCTGAGGCCACATCTGGAATACTGTGTCCAGTTCTGGGCTCCTCCGTTCAAGAGAGACAGAGACCTTCTGGAGAGAGTCCAGTGTAGGGCCACAAAGATGATTAGGGGCCTGGAGCATCTCCTGTATGAGGGAAGCCCATGAGACCTGGGACTCTTCAGCCTGAAGAAGAGAAGACTGAGAGGGGATCTCATCAATGTCTATAAATACCTGAAGTGTGGGGGCCAAATGGATGGGGCCAGGTTCTTTTTGGTGGTGCCCAGTGACAGGACAAGGGGTAATTGGCAAAAACTGGAACACTGGGAGTTCCAGACAAACTTAAGGAAAATCTTCTTTACTGTGAGGGTGACAGAGCACTGGAATAGGCTGCCCAGAGAGGTTGCAGAGTCTCCACCTCTGGCAATGTTCAAAACTCGCCTGGAGGCATTTCTGTGCAACCTGGTGTAGGGAACCTGCTTTGGCAGGGGTGTTGGAGTAGATGATCTCCAGAGGTCCCTTCCACCTCCTACCATTCTGTGATTCTGTCTGTGATTCTGTGATTCTTCTGCCTGCCTATATGTCACACAAGTAAAAAGGCAAACAAGAACAACTCTCACTTATTTCATGTACGGAAAAGCTTGAGTAAAAATGCCCAATATATAATTGCCCTAATCAATGGATACATGAAAAGGTTATTATGCAAGTGGTACAGACAGCACTTTACATATAGCTTAACTTGGGGGTTTTTTTGAAGATATTTTGTACAATTTTTTTTTTATTTTTAAACCTTTCTTAACATTCAGTGTTCACTGAATCATTCAGAAGACTGTTGTCTTTGACAAAAGAAGATGTAAGTTCAAATTAACTTGCAGATAAAATCTTCATTGTTTGTTTGAATACTAGGCTACAGTCTCACTGAATTTAATGACAGTATTTTTGTGGGAAAGTATTATCTAGTACATGTATAGCCTGCAAAGCTGCTTATACAATTCATGGTTCTTTACCTTATGTATATTTGGATAATAACCGCAATTCACAAATGGTGAATAACTGTGGAACTTTCCAGAGGATTAGTGCTGAGCATTTTTCATTAAGTGATTCATTTCAGGTATCTTGTCCACCTTGCACTACATCAAGTGTAAGTATCATTCAGTGTCTCTGTTGGATTACATAAAATGAACCGCCTTGCTTTTCAGATCTGCAAGCTCTAAAGTGGTATTTGTGTAACCAACACTGTCTTCATTTTTATCACACTTGTTTTGTAGAAGGGCAGAATATGGGTGCTAAAGTATGATGAAGAAAAAGTGCTTGTGTGATTTAAAAAGTTGCCTTTCCACAGACTAATATGTTGATGGAACCAAATAAACTCTGAAGAGCAGGGCATGCACTTTAGTTGTAACTATCATCCTACATGGTCCAGAGGAAAAAAAAATATATTTTTGTTGGAGATTTCACTGATATAACAAAAACAATATAGACAAAATATTTTTTTTAAATCTGCCAATCTAAAGCTGTTCTAAAACTTAAGACAGAGGAAGAAATAAGTGAAATGTATTAACTCTTTCAAATAGTCAACTGTTTCACCTTAACATGCTTCTGAGAAATATGCTAATTAAAAAAAAATTAAGGAAAACCACTCTTTTATTCATTAAGTGACAGTCATGTAACTCTGACTGTTAGCTGTAAAGGTAGAAAACAGATTGCTTGCCATATTGCTGTCCTTCTACTTCAAGAGCAGTTGCATGAAAGGCTGTTACTTCAGATTGTATTGCAAGGTTTGCCCCAAGCTGGGTAGCATTATGAATTAGATGTTGTCATAGTGGATCAGAGCATCTGGTCCACTGTTCTAACTCTGACAGTAGCAAGTTCATATACTTCATATCCATAAAGCTTCTGAAGACAACTGCTGAACTGCCATCTAGAGAGAAATATTTCCTTAATTTCCCTTAGTTAGAGGTTGGCCTAAGACCTGAAACCTGGAGGTTTTCTTTCCATTTGTGCATGTGCATGTACTTCATGTGTGTGCTGTATGTGGACATAGGTGTTATATGATGGGACAGTTACTCCTTTATTATGCTCTTAAATAGACAGATAATTATTTTTTATTATTTTTTTTATTTTTTAACAAGAGGTAAGGCAGTATCTGGGTAGCTAAAAAAGGAGGAAAGAGAGCTGTGATTTTTCTCACACTACAGTCCTTCTACAAAGAGAACTTGAGTAAGTTATGTTGGTCTTTCAGCTGCTTAGATGAAGCTACTTTAAGAAGGTCATCTATGGAGACTACTGGTACATGTATGAGACAGCAGTCAGAACATGCTTATCTCATTCACATAAATGTTTTCCAGGTAAAACCTAAACAATGGAATAATTTGACTTTGTGCTGACAGTCTCAGGCTTTACGAAAATAAGTTATCCTCTTTGCAAGTAGGAATTCTTTGTTGTCTTGTAGTGTAATATATACTAGACATCAGTGCCAGCATTGTAACATGTTACCTCTCTTACTTCTCCATATAATGAATTATCTATTGTGTATATAGCAGCATCAGAAGTTTGTGTGGTAATTATAACTTGCATTATTTGGGCTTTGAAATGGGTTTGTTTGTTTGTGGAGGGGTTTTTTATGGTTTTACTCATGTAATTTATAAAATGTTGTTTTGTTGTACTTAAGCCAAGCTTTGCGGATCCAAGATCTGACGCCTTTGAAAGGCAATAAAAAATATCTTGACAGAGGAATGGGAAAAAAAGAATACTAGAAGGAAAAACTCAATGTGGAAGTAGAATATATGTTTTTACAACATGGTTCTGCTTTACATAGGATATATTTTACTCAAAACTAAATAAAAGAATTTCTGGTGGAGTCAAGTTTAACTAAATTCTATCATCAGCTTAAGATACTTGTTAAATGGGACTGCATCCAAGATAGTTCCTATCCCTGGGAGTACATAAATTATTTAGGTGACTCCCTACTCTGTCTAAAGCCACTTTAACTTTCATATCTCTAGGGATGTCTCTTCTGGGGAAATAATTCACTATTGCAAACCAAATTTCAATGAACAGGCACCTAAAGGTTCTTTATGTTGCTGGAGAAATCTAAAGTAAGCTGTTATCAAAACTGCAGCTGACTTTATTAAGCATATGATTCATATTTTGTGTGAGAATGAACAGTTCAGAATATTTATCCATCATCCTTTAGTTCCAGTCTTTTCTCAGGACATTTCACTTCTAGACTAAGTAGGGAGTTCCAGTCACAGCCCAAGAAAGTAACTGAATTTATTGGTTATGGAGTGATCTTGGAGAAAGAAAGGAAGAGAAGTTATGATTGAAGCTAATATACAGCTGGGAATATCATTAAATTGTAGCTTAGTGGTAAGAATACAAAACTGCAAATTAAAAACAAACAAACAAAAAAAAAAACCCAAACAAAAACTCCTCACAAAATAACAAGAAAACAAACCGAAACCAGAAAGCACCCTACCTGTAGATCCTAGGGTCAGATCAGCTAGAGAAAAACATGAAATGAGACACTTATGTACTCTGCTGCCAGATTTCTCAGTGGAGGATTATCCTGTGCTCATTTAGTTTAGGATTTCTGTTACTGTTGTACTCTAAGAAGCCAAAGACCATAGAGTGAAACAATGGAATCTGGTATCTGTTAGATAAAGCATGTTTAGTTTCAAAGCCTATGAAGGTCACATGCAAATAGCATACATACTAGAAAATGTATGCATATGAGCATACAAATATCTCTGTAAAGAGATGGTTTTGCAAGCTGACTCTGAATGTAGCTACTTAGTACATGTTTTGTGCTATACTTATTTTAGAAATTTCCATTTTCTTTCAGAATTGCATATCCTGCTGATCTATTAATTGCTGTTACCCATATCCTTCTCCAGCTTTAAGCTAAAGAAAATTGTTTCTTTATTTTCCTTTAATTTATGTAGATTTGTACCTTGCACATTTTTAAAAATCCGAACTGTCTGTACTGTAGGTTTAAAAACTTACCTCGTTATAAGTTAGAATGTTTATTTCTGAAATGCACAGCATCTGACACATGTAATTAAAAATACTAAATATTTCAAAGAAATCCTGATCTATGACTAGTCAAAGATCTCATAAATCTCATAAATTAATTTTTCACTATGATCATCTACATTTATTTGAAGATTTTTTTTCATTTTTTATCCCAGTAAGAAGTCTTAAACTTTATATACTTGTGATTCTCTTTACAACTGTCTTTTCAAATGCGATAGCAACTGGACATGTTTTAACAAACATTTTTTAAGTCCTTGATTAAGCCTTTCCTTGAGAAGTTCAAAGACTTGAAGCATAAAAAAAGAGAACTCCATGTAGATATTATTCAGTTAGCCATATTTTTCTTACTCCCTGTTGACAGCTATGAAATGAAATTCCTATTACATTTTTCAGCTGAGATCTAGGTTGTATATTGAGGAATCCCAAAAGACTGAAGCAAAAATACACATATTTTACAGTGTATGCATGATAAGCATTTTGCCTCCGGGATAGCTGTCGTTTGACTACAAAATGTATTAGATTTATATTCTGAATATATAATCGTTATTACGATGTTTCATATCAATAAATTAAAAGATAATGGTTATGATAGGAAAACAGCAAAATAACATTTCAAAGTCATTTTATTTTCATATTTCCCTTGCCAAGAATCATAAATCTTGAGGAAAAACCCTAAAGGCAAAAAAATCTGTAGATGATGTTTTGTGGGGATTTTTTTTTTTTAATAAAATATTTACTTGATGTTATGCTTCCCCTTCATGTGATAATTTCCCATATTAGCTGTGAATAAAATATAAAACTGATGTTTGGATTATTGTATGTTGTATTGATATTGCCACAGTTTACACAAGAGAATGCATGTCTTCACTAAGTTCCTGTCTAGATAATTAAATTTATGGATTGTATAGGCAGTTTTATTTAAAGTATTAACTTTCTTTACTTTTGACTGGAGTTAAACTTCTTTTTCTAAGCAATAAGTAATCTTGCTACCAAACAGTTCAATTAAATTCAGATGTTCCTGAGCTTCAATGATACGCTAGAGATATTATGACATGCCATCTCATTGGGGACAACCAAAAAGAAAACAACTCATAGCTCCTAGCTGTTACCCAGCGGCAGATTTTTTCTGCTCATTGAAAATGTTCTGCTTTCAGAAATGTGTTCTAGAGAATTTTCCTACTAAAAGTGCAGTTACAGAAAAGAGTTCACTATTACCCAGCCAGTTCTAAAGAGAAATATTTTAAAAGAAATAACTTAATTATTCTTTTTGTTAATAAATAAATTCATTAAAGTGCACTTGCTGATTTACGGTCAAGTTGGAACCAAATATTTTAAAAACATATGGTTTGGTAATATTTTTCAATATAAATATGCAAGTTTTATGTACAGATTACATTTGTTTTCTGTGCAATACTGTATGTTTAGAAGTAAAAGACTTTATACAGTATAGCAAATCTCTTTATTTATAATGAAAGTGAAACATTCAGTGAGACAGGTTCTGACTGCACATGTCCAGAAAGGAAATTACATGTTTATTATATTTATGATATTATAAATGAAATTAAATATTTATTTATTTAAATTTAATTTATTTAAAAAATATATAAAATTTATATTATATATATACACATATATACATATATATATATATATAAATTGATTTATTTAAATTTAATTTAAATAAATTTTTAAAAACCCAACAGACAAAAGTTGGAGACAAAAAGTATTACATTAATGCTTTTCTTCTTCTGTCTCACTGTAGACCCTGCCCACACAATTCTATTACATTGCCTAGGTGCTTCTTACTGCATTTTGAGCAGATAAAAGCTACCAGTTCAAACAGCACGTTCTCTTCTAGAAGACTGTGGCCTTTACTCAGATAGTCCTCCAGAGGGGAGATGCCATCAACCAGGTCTTCAACTGAAGGCTTCCCAGTGGCTGAGGCAATGGTGGTAATATCTGTGGGAGCTGCTCTGTGGTCCAGGCTCTGAGCCACCAGGTGAGGGAGCTATGGGAGGAGGTGAGAAGGCTGTGTAGCAACAGGAAATTGATAGTGTTTTCACAGAGACCCTAGAAAAACAAGAGCCTGGACAGCATAATTGCAAGGAACTAAGGATAGCAAGAGGCTATAGTTGAACAAGTTGAGGACTGGGACTTCAAAGATAGAAGTGTTTAGGAGCTTGTGACTTCTCAGAGAATCAGTGCAGTGCCCTAATCACCAAAGAAGGGGATCAGTGTCCCTGCTGGTGTACATCTGCCCAGGTTCGGCTTCAGGGATCCTTCAGTTTGCAAGGTAACAATAATAAATCTACTCTGCATTTAATCTGTGGTTTTATGTTCATTCCTCTCTCCTGCCTGTGCTAGCTCACACGTCTAGCAAGTTAAATATAAAATCATAGTAAGACAGTACAAGAAATATTTTGAGCAAAAATCTATCAAAAGCATAAGAATAAACAGTAAAAACATCTAAAGTCCTTCAGAAGCAGGAAATCTGTCAATGGGTGGGTGCAGCCAGTAGATTGGATGTAAAAAGAACATCCTAAGAAACAAAGTCCAAAACAAAAATGTAAAATAAGTTTTTTCACAACGCTGTCCACTATGGGATTTCTCCATACCGGTAGCATTCTTTATATGGATGAATCAGATGGATAGTTCCAAATCAAATATAGGTAGCAGAGGTTTTAGAACAAATTGATAGAATTAACAACTTGGCCAAATGACATTTACCGAAGTAAAGAGGTCTCAAAAGGAACTGAAGGAACTCAAATATAAATGTCAGCATCCTGTCTGTTTAAACTAGCCTTGGTAGAAATTGAAAATTGGTACCTTTAATAGCAGTTTTGTGAAAAAGGACTTAAGTAGTGAAAGGAAAACTACAGCAAGTAAATATGCATATTTGTTAAATATAGAATTGTTTGATATATTAGTATATGCAACATAGTAAGAAAAGACTACAAACTTTGTGTGCAGGAATTTTTAAATAAATAAAGTAGTACATTGATCTTTGTCAATCTAGTTGCAATGTATTTAAACTTCAAAAATCTCACAAATGGCTTTTAAAGAAAAAATAAGGTAAATGGAAGATCCTGTAAAAGGTTAATAATAATACGTGATAGGAAATAGAGGCGATGAACAAAAGTGAAGTTTTTACTCTGGGGGGAATTTACCATTTTAGCTATCTGGAAACTGCTGCTCAATAAATTTGTAAGTGTTCTAGAAAACATTGAATAAGACTACTAAATTTGCTGGTAATGTTTATTTATACAAGATACATGATCACAGAGATATTAAAGCAAAAATCCTACTATATTAACACAGTGCACAACGAAAATGAAATTCCATGTCCATAAATAAAAAGAAATTAATGGAGGAAAATGTCTTAACTACACATATAAAATATTGGCTGCCAAATGAATTATTATCACTTTAGGAAAGAGGCAAATTAATTTATGAGATGTCTAAATGAAAATAAATAATGAAGAATGTGAAGGCCTTTCTTCACACTTGATATAACTAGATTGTCAAATTTGCCGTACTGTGAAGAGGCCAAATTATAATTGAATTAAAACAGGACCAGAAATAAGTCACAGAGGACAGGTTTATTAGTGGCCATCAAGAACAATAAGTCCAAATGTAATCTATATCTGAAAAAGTCCTTAGGACACCCATTTCCAAATGTAATGATAGAATGTCTATTCTTCACCTACCGTTATACTGGTTTTCCTAAGTATATGCTAATAACCTTTGGATTTTATCCATATTGCACAACAGGAGCAATAATGCATTTTAAGTTTTCAGTGTCTGTATGAGCTAACTTTCAGAAAACAAGCTTGATTGATATTTTAGTATTTTTATTAATATGCATAAAAACCATTTTGCCCTTTTTGAGCTTGTCTAAGAATTATTCAATATCTAAAAATGACTTGAAGAGGATTAGCATTTAAAGCTATTTTAAAAAAAAATCCAGAATTGTCATTCAGCATATTTTAAGTAATTCTTTGAAGTTTAAAACTATTTTATTGTTATTTTTTCTTAGATAATAACAAAAAGTTAATTTTTAATCTTGGTCTCAGTTTACCCACATTCCAGTGTATATGTGTTTGTTACTCCAAATTTGCACAAATTATCTTCATATATGTATGAAGGGAAATAATTTATTTCAATAAATAGTTATGATATCCTGCTTTAATATTTCCTAAAGAGTCCACATACTGAAATGCTAAAATTGTTTCTGCTTATGCTGTTCAGATCCTCAATTAATAAAGTTTATAACTTTAAGACAGCGAGAAACAAAGCTTGTAGCTTGTACCTAGAAACAAAGCAAATCTAATTTGCATAATACCCACTTTTAATGCAAACTGAATTTTGTGGTGAAGATTTCTAAGATAGCTATTCAGAACCACTCAAACACCTGGGAACATCCAAAGGTATTGAGCTCAATTAATTATTTCATGTGAAATTCTGATTCTTAAATTAAAAAGAAACTATACTTCTTACAATGTTAATCATTAACTGTCTGAATCCTATACTGAAACTTCAGAATTTATTTCTGTAGATTTTTAATTTATTTTGCTAGTAGGAACAAGAGCATCTGGAAAGGTCCAGGTTAATGCATTTTAAAATCTCACAGTGATTCTAGCTTATGGTATTTCATCCTGTACTGCTCATAATCATACAAACTCTTACTTCCTCCACAGGTCAGTATTAATTTATTTATCCTGTAAAGTACTTAAAGATTATTCTGTAAGAAAGTCACATGTGAATATGACTTACAATCAGAAATATATGAATTGTTATTCCAGATCAGGTAACTTGGTATCCAGTCTTTTTCAGCAGATAGAATTAGATATATTTAAAGAAGGAATTGCATGAAAATGTTCATGTGTGAATTTTATTTATTTATTTATTTTTCCTGGTACAGATTAACATTTTTTCAAGACATGATATACTATCAATGGGGTTTTTAGGCTCAGTAGATTTTTGGTCATGGCTACATTAAAACTTTAGGAATTATAGTTCTGGAAATTCAAGCAATATCTATATAAATATACTGCACCATTCCACTATAGAGTATCCTACTAGGCTCAGGAAGACCCAAAGATGAACCTTGTCCCTGAACACTGAGGCAAAAAAGAGACTCTAGTCCTTAATCTTTTCCATGTCCTTGGTCAGTAGGTCCTTTTCCCCTTTGAATAGAAGGTCCACAATTTTCTTAACCTTTCTTTAGCTGCTGTTTTAATTAAGAGTAGCTCTTCTTGCACTTCATGACCTTTTCTAGTTTTAGCTCCAGTTTTCAGGAAATGCTTCTCCCATTCCACCTGTGTAACCCATTTTTGTTTCTACTTTCTGTTTACTTCCTTTCTTTGTGTGTGGCTGAGCTCAGGGAGGAGTTTGCTGTACATCCATGCTGGCTGCCTACTGAATTTGCTCAACTTCCTGCACACTGGAATGGAGTGTTCTTGTGATATGAGGAGGTTGTCTTTGATAAGCAAAATGGCTTCTAGACCCCTTTGCTCTCACAAGCAGTTTTCCAATGGATCTTTCAAAGCAAGCTGAAATTCCCAGAACAATCTGAAATTTGCCATCCTGAAGTCCAGGGCTGTGGTTATATTATCAAACTCTCTAGTTTCTTCCAGGATTTTAAACTTTGATCCCACTACAGTTATGAAGGCTGAGAGCAGCCTTGGCAGCAGTAGCCATACCTGTAGTAGGATTTTCCTTCTTTGCGAGCAACAGATCCAGCAGACTATCACACCTGTTTGACCCATCAATCAGCTGCATAAAGATAGCAAAATATTATAGCAACATAAACTTGCCCGGTGATATTAACTTAGCAGAACCTTGACTGTACATCTGATGAGGGCCTCACCCAATATACTCTCATAGAACTTACTTTCTGAATATGATTTGTTCACAAAGTTACTATTGGTCACAATTCTGCTTTTAAATCTACTATGGGAATATCCACTGATCTAAAACAGTTTTTTAACACAATTGCCTGTTACATCAGAAGCAAGTGCATTTTCAGAGAGGAAGTATGGGTTGACTGACAATGAATCTACCAAGTGATTCAGTTTACTTTAATGTTATATTGAATGATCACTAATTAACAGTCTCCAGGAAAATAGTAAACTAGTCCAGATCAAATAAATCTCCTTTATAGTACTGTCTTTTATTTTTTTTCTTCATGTTTTACTCCTTTCAGTTATTTAAAAGGCTACCCTATTTATTAGCCTCTCCAAGGGAATTTAAAATCCCTAATGAAATTCTTCCTCAATATGCTAATTCTCCTCAAGTTGAACTGGAACAGAGCTGGATTACTTTTTAGTAGCTAGAATAGTGCTGCATTTTGCTTTCAGCCTGGGATTTGTTATAAGAGAGACACTGATAACATATCAGTGTTTGCATTTTTGTCACTCAAAGTGAAGGACTTCATGTTCTGTTAGCCTACAAGTGCAAGATCTAACGGGGTGAGGAATATTTAAATTAATAAGCTAAACTGGTGTTTGGATATGCCAATGGGATATTCCATATGATATCACATCATGCCCAATACATTAGTGAAGGTCTCTTTCTCTTTTGGCTCTCTGGCTTTGACTCAGGCTCTCACTCTTCTGGGATTGCGGTTTTGGTTTGGGATTGTCGTTCCTCCAGGATTGTTATCTGGGAACGGGCTGGGCTTGGTCAGTGGGTGGTGAGCAGTTGCACTGTGCAGTCCTCTCTCCTATCCTCTGGGAGTGGGGGGGAAGTGAGTGAACGGCTGTATTGGCTGCTGGCCAAGGGCTAGCCCAGTGAAACTATCACAATCTTTCATAAAATTTCATGGCTAGAGAGTACCAATGTCAAAGGTCTGGTTTTCAGGAGTTGGAAGCATATACCATTAAGCTATTATGCTCTTCACTGTATTTATTTATTTATTTATTTATTTGTGACTTTGTTTGGGTTTTTAAAACTCAATTTACTCACGTTGTACTTTACCTTATTCTTCTGTGGAAGATTCAGTCTTCTCATGATTGAGAAGTCCCAGAATAAATTATGCACACTCATCTAGATTGTTCATTACTGCTTCAATGGAAAGGGAAAACTCTGGGGAAAACAGGGCTTGCTTACTTGAAAACTTTAAAATATTAAAGCTAATACAAAGCCAATTCCTATTGATGACAATGTTAATTTTCTTTTAACGGTTACTTTCTTGGATACATATTTTTCAAGTGAAGAAACGCTTAAGTATAGTACTTCTGTAACTTTTTCATTCTTAGCCTCAACTGAAATTATGGTTTGTACAAAAGAGGTATCTTTAACACTGTACTTCTGTAAATATGTTAATAAATACATAGGTTTCCAAAACAAACTAATACAAATTCTAATGACCTTCAAATATTTCTTAAAAAGCACCAGTAATGTATAAAATTAATAGATTTGCAATCTGACTGCTGTTTACATTTATATGTGTAGTGAACAACATATGAAAGTTTATAGCAAAAGTGGAACTCAGAACCTCTTCCATAAAAGATAAAGACTGGATTTTTTTTCCTCTTACAAAAAATTTCTCATGTTCCTAGAATATTCATATCAGGTTGCATATAAACACATATCCTACAAGTGCAAAACTGAGGCTTAATATATTTGTATCCTCCATTTTGAAAGAAAAACCCAAATCCACATGTAATTACTAAATAATTTTTAATTAAATTTTGATTACCATAAATAATGCAAACTATTGAATATGATCAATGCTCTTGAACGATGTGCAATTATGGTATATTGAAGTGGGTGTATGATATTTAATAAAGTAATTCTGAATATTTTCACTAATATGCTGGTGTTGAAGTGATTTTTTTTTAATAAAAAAAAAACAAAAAACAAAAACAACAACAACAAACAAACAAAAAAACCCCGTGCAGGTATATATACATAAAAGCTAATCGTCTGTATAATCAATTTATAGGAACATGATGAGAAGCAAATGCAAATTTTGACTAAAAACGTAATCTATTTACTTTCCAGTGGCTATTGTCTCTCTTTTAAAGCAAAAAAGAACCCCTGTATTTTAAAATCTAGGATTCATCCATGTGACTGGACATGACATACTTTTACAATGCATTGGCTAGCCTTCTGCTTGATTAGCACAGAAGGAGCTGAAACAATAGACATGTAAGTCAGTCAGCCATGAAGTTTGAATATTACGAGTTTAATAGAAGAAGGACTAAGAATGGTCAGTTGAGGAGTAGACTTGGACCAAATGTATGCATTGCTCTTGACTTGGATATCCTGAAAAAGCTGCTGATGAAACCAAGATCTGTTTTAGGATTTATATTTTTTTTTCTTTTTTCTTTTTATTTTTTTTCACAGAACACATATCATGTAGTAGCAACTCAGACTTACATAATTGCCAACATTTGATGATTATTAACTGGGAAAATTAAACACACACTGTTATTTCGAGTGTAACAGATGGATCATTTTCATTCCGTCTCATAATCTCTATCCTCTTTTTTTTCACTCTCTCACAGAATTTAGGAAAAGATTAAAAAAGTTTTACAGAAATTGAGACACCAGCTTTTCCAGGTATTTTTGTTTGGTTTAATTTGCTTGCAATATATTTTATTCCATATCTTTATCATTTTTTTTTTAAATTAAAGCTGTCTTTATTATTTCTTCTTTTGAGGGTAAGTAACTCTTCTGTTTTCAGGAAGCTGAAGAAGGGACTGTTGGGTAGAATAGATTGGTTACAAGCTGATGTCTTTGTTCTATTAAACTGCCTCATTTTGCATGACTTTTCTTCTAATCCCAAATGTCCACTTATCTGTACCATTCCTTTATCAGAATGCTTTCTTAGGGGGAAAAATGTGAAATGTGACATGTTGAAAACTAACCACAGAAAATTATCTGGGGAAGCTTTAATAGCAAGATGACAGTGATATACTTGCATAAAGCACAGATGGTCAGAATTTACTCTGATGTCTTCATTGCCTACTCATTCACTTTGTTTGCTTAATTGCAAATCAGATGATAGAGCCCTAAATTACATTTTGAAGAAAAGAATACTGACTGCAGCAATGATATGACAGTTTTTACCTTTTTGCTAACCATCTACATGTACTGTACTATATATTCCACCATGCTTTTTAACAGAAAAAAATCTTAAAATATGCACCATATTCCTGGATGAACGAGATATATATATATATGTATATGTATGTATATATATATACACACACACACATATATATATACACATAGAGAATGCATATACATTTCTCTATATATTCATATTATATGTGTGTGTGTATACACATATCTGCTCACATACATATGTAGGAGGGTTTCTTAAGAAGCTATCATTCTAATTGCTACAAATTTTAACCCATTTAGGCTTCAGCCACAAGGAATATGGTCGTTAAAAAATGAAACTCATGTCTCCTACTCCTTCTGGAGTTTGCAAATGATAATGTGAGCTAGATGAATTACTGTCAGTAACTCAAAAACATAGAAAAGCAAGACAAGCTATGTGGGTCTTCTTAGAAACTAACTCATAGAAGAATCTGACTTCATTATTATACTGAAGTTTTCAAAATAAAAAAAAAAATATTCTTTTAAGGTATGCTCTTGAAAATGATTTAACAAAGGACAAAAAACATTTTATATTATTACAGATGCTGGTTTAAAAAGGTTCTTTCCTCAGGAACCTGTCATGTATCAGATCACTCTCCTTTTGGAGAACGTGTTTTCTTATCCACTTTGTTAAACTAAAGGAAGAGAGTAGAAATATTTTGGCTCCCAACTGACATTAGTCACAAAGTATCTGAATGTTGAATGCTAGAGAAATCCTGTTACTCAGTATTTCTCAGAAGTAGTAGTCAAGTTACTTCCTGTCTCTTCTTCTATCTGCTTTCCTTCCCAACATATAAATGAAGCTGTAAAAATATTGTAAAAGTTTTTGTCGAGTATGCTGTGCATTTTCTGAAAGGTCCTCCTTATGTTATTTATTCTTTATCTGAAGTCATCAAGCTCACACACACATGCACAAACACACACACACAGATTCATATACACTTGTGTGTATGTTTATTTATCCTTAATATAACTTATTTATCCTTAATATAACATTTTTTCCTAATAAAATCTTATAAAATGGTTAATATAGACAGACTTCTTTCAGATTCTGGGATAGAACGAGGACCTGGAAAACAAATAATTTTGTACATTTATGGTTGATATTAATCTCTATTGGGGTATCTTCACTGTAAACCTCTATTTAAACTACACCTTTGTCAACAAAGAGATAGAAATGTTTTCAAAACAACAGCAATCTACTCTTTAGTTCTAGTTTGAGATAACACTCTCTTCAAGTATCTTACAAAAAAACTAGGGGTAACTGGATGACTAGCTTGGATGAAGACGACTGCCCTGTAAATACCTGCATTGCACCACATATATTCCATTCCATTTATCCTGAGTGCATGAATAATATATACCAAGACCACTTAACTAATTAGATTTCCTACCTTATTCATAATAATTGGGTGCAGAAAAGATTCTCTGAGTGGTGTACTTTAATGTAGATTACATTCTCATAAGTCATTGAAGTATTACAAGGAATTGCAAACAATTTTTTTTTTTTCCAAATGGCCTCGAGATTCAATAAAAAAGTTATGGCAATGAATCAGTACTCAATCAGATGACACATATAAAGAAAAAAAAAAAAGCATGTTTAACATCGCCTTTACAGTGTAAAGGTTTTCTCTTTTTTTTCTGGTTGTCTTTTTTTTTTCTTTTTTTTTTTCTTTTTTTTTTTTTTTGGGGGGGGGGGGGGTTGCTTAGCCATTTAAGTAAGATTCTTTTAATCAGATTACAGAATAGGAGATGACCAGAAGAAAGTTGCCCTAGTTTGAGGTATAAAGTGACAGCAGTATTAAGGGTAAAGTGTTTTTTTGAGTCAATTATAATCCCATAATGAAGCAAAATTACTCATCGTGAAAGAACTTTGTTGAGCAAATGTAGTCAGTATGATCTCAAGAAGAGTTAGAGCCACTGGCCGACTGATGAGTTACTATGTGTACGTGCAATCTTAATTTTCCACAGTGGTCTGGATTTATTCCACCTTCATTTTAGCAACTTAATTAAGTGTAGAAAATTAATTTCTCAGTTATTCTCACTTTATTATTTTAACAGTCTTTGAATGGCAAAACTACATTCTTCCCAGATGAAGCTATACGTGAAAATAAACTTCAGGAGAGCACATAGTGTATTACAACTCCTATATAGAATTTAGCCCATGGGAGAACTCTATAATTAGCATAAATCACAATGCCTAAAACTAATGTAGTATGAGCGCATGGGCTTTTGGTCCTCAGACTAAGTATTTCACTCTATAGGTCCCCTCTAAGTTGTGCTGTTCTACTTGCTAGTGCAGACCTTGATATCTGAGTTTGGAGGACAGTTCTATCAACTTCCTGCTGGAGTCAGCTCGGAATGGTGGCTACCTTCAGAGTTTTTCTCCATCTCCATAAAATCTGTTACCCTGCAAAATACTGCCCTTTCTGTACTAATGGGTAGCTAGGCTAAGATTATGTGTCATTTATAAGTGCTTGAAGTCAAAAGTCTTCAAGCTGTCTGTGTCCCCACTTAGACCTACTCTTTGCTGCAAAATCCTTATTTTAAAATGAAATAATCTACTGGAATCCTTTGAGCTCAAAGTTCCACAAGCACATTCTTCAAAGTTGCTGGAAACCATCTACGCTAAATGATATTAAGAAACTTCTAATTAGATGCAGGAAAATGTGCTATTCTAGCAGCTGGGAAACCTATATAAGCTATCACAATTATAATCTACAAGGTAAACTATTTTTTATATTTCTTGGAAAAAAATAGTATTTTTCCTAAAAAAATTATTGAAAGCTGAAGGGAAATCCTTAACAAGAAATTTAATGAATCTGCAATTAAGATGCTGCATGAATATCAAATGAAAATATGTCAAAATTAGTGTGATGTTAATAAAAATGAAAATTAAGATAATGTCTCTGTGAGATTAACCTTTAAAATAAATTAATAGAAATTATCAGAACTGAGCAATAAAGGAGCCTCCTCTGTTTATTCAGTCTTTCGTTTTCTATGTTAGTACTTTCTGTAATGCTTAAGGTACAAGTCACAAGAAGTGTAATATGAGTAACAAGAAGTTTACAGACATGGAGAAGGAAGAGGGGTTTACCTGAAAGGAGCTATTTTATTTTGTACAGGCTCCAAGGGAAGTAGTTCGAGAAGAAATCCTGGGATAGTTAACCATCAAGATCTTTTGCAGATAGCATAGAGTTTGCATATTGAAATAATAAATTGATAGACAAAAGCTCATATAATTTTCTGTTATGATTTATGATTCTATGCATGGGTATCACCTGAACATCAGTTTTTGCCAAACATAATAGCTTCTTATTGTAAATGGACTTACAAATATTATATCTTAAACTGGGATGCCTCTGGAAGTGCAGCTTTCAAAGTCACTCCAGCTGATACAATCTTTAGTACTTTCCCCTCATTTCCTTTTTTTTTTTTTTTTTTTTTTTTTTTTTTTTGGTGAAGATCAAAAGTCCTTCAACTAGTATGAAGAATCTCAACAGTTTAAAATCCCATAGCAGAAAAAAAGTAAAAAAAAAAATATTTAAAGATCTCTAACTTTCCACTCCTGCCTTTAGAAAGGTTGATCAGTCTCTATGTGACAGTAATATTGATGTTGATTTCTTGAAGAGCAGATGTCCTCAATTATGCAGATAAATTGAAGGTAAAAACAAAACTCCATTAGTATGCCTCCTTACACTTCTTTGCCCCTCCACAGTTTCCTCATAAAAATACACTTTCTTTTCTACTTTGGCATTCAAAGAACTATTCCTTTAACCCCTCCAGAGACTTTGTAATAATAATACATTAAGCTCAAAACCACTTGGATTTTGGTATTTGAATAGCTGAAGGGTATTTCTATTTCCTTTTTTTTTTTTTTTCTTAAAGAAAAGAGAAATGTTAAATTAAATATTTGAATGTCACAACTGAAAAATTACTCAGAGACAGCACCTGTAGAAAAGTAAAAATTACCATCTTTATAGTATTTGAAAAACTTGTTTCTTCATCATAATATATTTGGTTTTATTTTAATTTAGATAATTGTAATTAATAAATATTATTAATTGTAATTAATAAATATTGCAGAGATTTTGGACATACAGTGATCTCATTCCTACCTTTTGTTCAGTGCAAGTCCTATATAAAATGTGAAACCAATCTGACGTGAGAATGTGTGTGCTGCAGCCATGAGAACCACAGCACTTAATGTCACATAGTCTAAAATTTGTTTACTAAGCAGTATGAGCATAGCACCTAGTGAGTGATTTCTATGCTGCAACGTTCACTCACTTCACACTTGTGAAAATTAAGGCTCCATCCCCTCTGATCCATTTTAGACCTCTATCATAGATCCAGGGTATACCCATATGTAGAGATAATTAACATTTGTTACATAGGTCATAAACACAGCATGCAAGTGACACAAATATGAAGTTGTTAAGTTACATGACAACTGGGATAATTTGTGTTTCTTTCTTTTTTTTTTTTCCATATGTACCAGAGTAACCTAAACAGGCAGAGTTGGGTAGGTACAATCTGAGTCTCATTTACCTGAGCAGTGATCTCAAGGGTAGGCCTTACCCATTGAAATAGCAAAGTTAAAAATTCAGTCCGTAAGGCTTGCATGAGAAGTGAACAGTGATTGAAATCTAAAAAAAAAATAATGTGGAGTTACTGGAGTGAATCCAGTGAAAGGCCACAAAGAAGATTAAGGGACTGAAGCATCTTTCATATGAGAAGAGTTGGAGAGGGCTGGGACTGTTCAGTCTGGAGAAGAGAGGCTCAGGAAAATGGAGAGACAGACTTTTCTCAGTGGTGCCAAGAAGCAATCTGCATAAATTGAAACACATGTTATCCTGTTTAAATGTGAGAAAACAGGTGTTTACTGTGAGATTGATTGAACACTGGAACAGGTTTCCCAGGGAGTTGTGATGTCTCCATCTGTGGACATATCCAAAACCTGACTGAACACAATCCTGGGCAACCTGTTGTAGGTGACCGTACTCTGATTTGGGCAGAAACAATCTCCAGAGGTATTTTCTGACTTCAACCCTTCCATAATGCAGTGATTCATCTTTTCAGCCTTCATCTTCACCCAGCCCAGTATTTTTATGGATGTTCTTTTCCCTCTCTCAAGAAGGTATCATAAGCCCAGCGGACACACTTTCTTGGAATCATTCCATTAAAGGAATCACCTCTAATGAGCTCACACTTGTCAGTAAGACCCCGATAAGCGCACTGGTGTCACTGACTCACTGTCGGTATGGTCTGCATCATCCCCTTGGATTCTTGCATTTGCAACTGTGGAGAGGCTCAGCTTCAAAAAGAGGGGTCATGAATGCCCCTTTTGGAGTGCTAGAATGATCTCTACTCCTAAATTATTTTCCTGAGCACATATAACATAATGTCAGTTGCCTTAGGAGCTTCCTGCTTAACCATGCACATATCAAGGAAAAGAATTATCTTTCCTTAAATGGAGACTTATTAAAGTTAGATAATCATCAACTTTGTCACTTTAAAATGAAAGTGCTAGTTCTGGAGGGTTAGAATTTCAGAAACTCAGGATCATCTATCAAAATAACAGATTTGAGCTAATTTTACAAACAAGCTATAAATTAATATATTGTACTGAATTTTTAACTGTGCTAATGAATTATTTGGATTCCACACCAATGAGGCTGTATAATCACAAAAGGGGAATTAATACTAAATATGATTTTTAAAAAAAAAATTGTGTTTTTTACCAGAGTTTAAAATCTAAATTAATCTATAAATTTTAAATTCACTAATAACTTTCTTATGTGGGTCACTTTGAGATTTTATTTATAATGCTGTTTGAGTTCTTTGTGTTGGTGGTATTTTGGGGTCTTTTTTGGTTAGTTGGTTTGTTTTTGTTTTTTAAGATGTGCTGAAATACCACTACAGGTGGATGAAAAGTCCAGAGCATGATTTATCAAATTCTTGCTTATGCAGACAGCCTCACTGGTTTTAAATTATATGGGCTATGAGAAAATAGTTACATGGGTGATGAGTTCAAGGTAAGTCATGGAACAGGGATAATGTGAAGTGAATAATGAAAATAATTAGCAATATTCATTGTTATGTTTGGCATGTAGTAGCAAAGTAATTAAGACCTAGAATGAAATTGCTTTACTTAGACCTTGCTGCCATTTTATTCAATATTTAATCACAGATTAAATCTATGATTTAATTTAATCATAGATTAAATATGAAGCATTGTGGTTTTTTTAAGTGTAAGCAAAACAAAATCTTTTTAGATTGTTCAAGTGAAATATTTTTGTTATCAGGAAATATTAGAAAAGAAACAAATACCTGAAGAATAATATATCACTGTTAAACATAAAGGAGCAAACAAAAAGGAACGTTGTTACAATCATTGAATCTATCTATAAATAATGTAACTCTGTTGCATTATTTAAACATTTTTTTTTCTAAACATGAAGCTAAACAAAGTTCCAAGTAAAAGAGTGGTAAGTTGAAATACATTGGCAAGGTTTGTTTCAACAACTCATTCTCCCTAGCCCCTCAACCCCAAGTACCCAATACTTCCAAATTAACCAGATATAATTCTTCCATAGCATGAAGCCCAAAATGCAGAATTAAGCAGTGCTTAGCTGCTTCAAAATATGAAATAAAAAATTTCCTTTATTAGACAAAGAACTACCTACAATCAGTCAATAGTAAATGTAATTTTTATATCCGTATATAGATGGGTAGATATAGCTACGTAGATAGATATCATTGCTAGAATTTGACATGCTCATTCAGGAAGTAGAATATTTGGGGGTTTTTTTTGCCTTCTGCAGACTGAAGGTACAGGAATATTATTAGCATCCAAAACATGTGTGTGAACATCCACCAACTGAAACACTTTGGATAAATTCTACTTTCTGTCCAGTGGATTTTTTTACTACAATATGTATTAAGAGGGCAAAAGAGTAATAGATTTCCATGTCTCATATGAGCTTCCTTACTGCAAAGCCATTATTATTTTGTTTGTTTGTTTATTTATGAGTTTTTCGTCTTTTCCTACATGTGACCTCACTGCAGTAGGAATTCAAATGGATAATACAAAGGCTTCTAGCTTTTAAACACACACATATATCTACCACAATGAACAAAACTTTTATAGGAGATTGGAAACACAATAAAACAAGACCAACGAAATTATTGCAAAAAAAAAAAACATTGCTACATTAAGTAGTGTCTAAATGTAGGTAATGATCAGACTCAACGATGTATACAATGACAAATGTGAGAGGTATACAAGGTACTGCTTCTTTGCTTCCCCACTTTCACACCCATCCATTTCTTTTCCTGGATCAGGTTCATCAACAGAGGGGCACTACCAAGCAAATCAAGGATACAAAAGGATTGCTTGGTCACCTCATCTGCAGAGATGGTATACATCTTAAACAATGCACAAATGGGGCCTGGTTCATCCTAGCACCGGTATTTTCTAGTTTTTTTATTGCATTGTACAAAAATTAACAAGCAGTACACATGTACTCTACTAAACAAAGAAAACAGTTTTTCTGGTCTTTATTGTATCTTCTGTTTACTTACATTCTATCACAATACAAAAACTTTTTTTAACGAATTCAGCTCTTCTGAGTGCAACTGTGAAAGGGCCTCCTTTTTCTTTTTAACTATACTGTGGTTTTTCTAAGACTTTTGCATGTTTCATCCCCCATTCCTATTTTTATCATTTCCATGAAGAATTATAATAACCAATTTGAGTTCGTAAGTGCTAAATGCTCCCATTTGAAATTTAATTGCAGTCCATCTCGTCTTAGCAATAGTTAAATAGAAGATATTAAGTAAAACATAATTACATATTATGTTTCAAAATTTGAAAATTAGAAAGTAAATTGATTGAACAAATTGTGGTGCAACAATATATATCACAGAATATGCATTCATTCCAAAACTAACTGCTAACTATGATAATTTGTGAAATTGTTATCTTGTGCTAGCTCTTGCTGAATTTTTGTTTGATGTTTTTGCATTAAGAAATCATTAAGTTTTGTATTTTAAAGTATTTTTTTCATTTAAATTAGCAAGCAGTTATTTGTTATGGCTATGACTGTGCATGGCTTTTGGCACTAATATATCTCTGAAAACATATTGTTTATAATTCCAAATCCTCAGCTTTATCATTTACAACTTTAACTCCTTTCTGAAGCTGGAATAATATTGTTCCTTTGTCTTCAGCAAAATTATTCAGGTTTTGAGAAGCTAAGGAATTTGTTCTTTTTTATTGCACCTTTCTTTCTCTTAGGCTTTAATTAAGTAAAATAATTAATTATGCTCCTAAAGCAAGATATTTAAATTTCCTATACCCACTGTAGAACTTCTCATTTTCCTTTCCAGTTGTGAATGTGTATGGACTGTTCTAAAGGCAACATGTATGATAAAATTGGTATTGTATACTCTTCCTTTTCAGTGCTACTGACACCAGGTTTTCCCTTCTATACCGCTTCAGTTGCCTCTTCAGTTGCCCTTCAACCCTCTACTGCCTCTTGTCAGCTCAGGCTGTTCCTTGGTTTAGTGTCTCCCTTTCTTATCATTAACTGTTGTGATACTTCTCTTCTTCAACCCCTTTTACATGCAAGTCTGTATACTTGGTCTTTGTCTATCTCTCTGCTGGCCACCTGGCTTCCCATTTTTAAATTATAGAAATCAAAGAGAGAAAACAGTGGGGAACATCTAGGCTTCTCAAAGCAAAAAGTTACAACTACTTTAAAGACTAACCACAACAGATTAGTACTAGTAGAATCACAGAATCACAGAGTATTAGGGATTGGAAGGGACCTCGAAAGATCATCTAGTCCAATCCCCCTGCCGGAGCAGGAACACCTAGATGAGTTCACACAGGAAGGCGTCCAGGCGGGTCTTGAATGTCTCCAGAGAAGGAGACTCCACAACCTCCCTGGGCAGCCTGTTCCAGCGCTCTGTTACCCTCACCATAAAGAAGTTCCTTCTCAAATTTAAGCGGAACCTCCTGTGTTCCAGCTTACATCCATTGCCCCTTGTCCTATCATTGGACATCACTGTGAAGAGACTGGCCCCATCCTCCTGACACTCACCCTTCAAATATTTATAAACATTAATATGGTCCCCTCTCAGCCTCCTCTTCTCCAAGCTAAAGAGACCCAGCTCCCTCAGCCTTTCCTCATAAGGGATATGCTCCACTCCCTTAATCATTTTGGTGGCTCTTTGCTGGACTCTCTCAAGCAGCTCCCTGTCCTTCCTGAACTGTGGGGCCCAGAACTGGATACAACATTCCAGATGTGGCCTCACCAGGGCAGAGTAAAGGGGAAGAAGAACCTCTCTTGACCTACTAACCACACCCCTTCTAATGCACCCCAGGAGGCCATTGGCCTTCCTGGCCACAAGGGCACAGTGCTGGCTCATGGTCATCCTGCTGTCCACCAGGACTCCCAGATCCCTTTCCCCCACACTGCTCTCTAGGAGATCATTTCCCAACCTATACTGGAACCCGGGGTTGTTCCTGCCCAGGTGCAACACCCTACACTTGCCCTTATTATATTTCATCAAGTTTTTCCCTGCCCAGCTTTCCAGCTTGTCCAGGTCTCTCTGGATGGCAGCATGGCCTTCTGGTGTGTCACCCACTCCTCCCAGCTTTGTACCATCAGCAAACTCGCTGGCAGTGCACTCTGTTCCCTCATCCAAGTCATTGATGAATATATGGAATAATACTGGTCCTAGTACCGACCCTTGAGGGACTCCACTAGACACAGGTCTCCAACTAGACTTCGCCCCATTGACCACTACTCTCTGGCTTCTTCCCACCAGCCAGTTAATAATCCATCTCACTACCTGATCATCTAATCCACACTTCCTCAACTTGTCAGCGAGGATGCTGTGGGAGACCGTGTCAAATGCTTTGCTGAAATCAAGATAGACCACATCCACTGCTCTACCATCATCCAGCCACCTCGTCGTGTTTTCATAAAAGTCTAGAAGGTTGGTCAAGCACGACTTTCCCTTGGTGAAGCCATGCTGACTGCCCCTAATGACCCTCTTATCCTTGATATGCCTAGAGATGGTACCAAGGATAAGTCGTTCCATCACCTTCCCAGGGATGGAGGTGAGGCTGATCGGTCTGTAATTACCCGGGTCCTCCTTCTTGCCCTTTTTGAAGACTGGAGTGACATTTGCCTTCCCCCAGTCCTCAGGCACCTCTCCTGTTTCCCATGACTTAGCAAAGATGATGGAGAGTGGTCTAGCAATGACTTCAGCCAGCTTCAGTAGGCTATGAATATATTTGACATACTGTGCTTCTTTCATGGGACAGGAAAAAGTACCAGGGAAGTGCATGTCAAAAGTTCCATCACTTTTAATAATATTAGGATTTAATCCTAGCACATGTATCTACAGCTTGGAATTGAAGTTAATGTTCAGCTGTGTCTGAAGTGGTCTCTGTATCAGTTAAACAGGAAAAAAAAAAATAAATAGTGGGGACACACAAGCATATTGCTGACTTACTGCTTTAAAGTCCTGAAGCAAAAACTTCTGAGAAACTTCACCATTTCCTAGAATGTGTTGTCTGAAATATGTCCTATAAAATTTGAGGGCAGGGGTGAGACTGTGAAATCTTCATATTGCATCAAGTTTATTAAACTGTGTTTACCAAAGAAATGTCTGAAGACAAGGCAATTCACAAAGACATATTTTATATAAACTAGTATAAACTGCTGAGTAGTAGGTGCTCTTCCTTTTCCTTTCTCCAGCAGAAGAGCTAACTAGAGTAATTTAAATATTTAAATACTGCTACAGTATTTTAAAAGTGGAGTCAAAATACAGAACTTGCTAATACTTTACTTGTTCTGTTTTTTTGACATTTTTACTGAAGAAGTCACATTCAGAATTAAACTTGTGGGAGAGGAAAGCATTTAGGCTGCATTACCATCACGTCAGTTCAGTTAAAAGAAAACAAACATGATGATAATGTGGGTTCTTAGTATTTCTCTTATGTGTAGTTAATACAAGTGTGATTTTTAAAAATCTACAATGTCTAGAGCATTTGGATCAGCATTAGTGCTAGGCAACATTACTTAATGCATCTTTAAAACAAAAGACAGATAACACAGAAAGAAGTAAAAGAGCTTGTTCGTGAAGTGTATTAGAAAGAGATTATGGAAGTCAGAGTATGTGCAGCACAAGGAAAATTATGATGATAGATGTGTTGTCCAAATTTTCTGAAGGCAGCCTTTAGTCCTTGTACTTATTCCACTACAACATTGTAGACTGCTTTTTTTCTAGTGCTTATTCTTTACAAAGTGATTCAGATTTACTGACCAAAATCCTCAACTGGACTGTAATTCGGAACAGGAGGGCAAAGTCCCCTAACGTCAACAAAGCCAACCATGAAAAGAGCACTCATGAGAGAAGGGTTCTAGTAAGCAGTACAGAGATGGCATAAAGAGCATTCAAGGGAAAAGATGTGATAACTGGTGCATTTTCCTGCACCAGTTGGCACTCATCTGCCAATTCCCTGTGCTGCATTTGTTCCACTTCCTAAGTGGATAGAAAATATTATGTCAGAAGACTTGGTCATCTAAAATGATACAAAAAATAAGTCTTAAGTTAACTTGAAAGTCAGTAAAATATTTGTGTGAGCAAACTATGGCCTGATATGATGTAATGATAAAGTAATCAGGAGTTAATCTATGCATTCCCTCTCCCCAGGATATTGCTCCTGATGAGAAGTATTAGTTTCACACTTTGCGTGAATGACTATGGAGTTCACTTCACAAAGCATATTTTCATTTGGGCATGTCAGCAAACAAAGAGAAAATCCAGGAACACTTCAAATTAGAAAGGGCATTTATTTATGGCTATGCAGAGAAGTGTATTTCCTTGAACATCCATAACCTGCATAGTTTGACGATGAATGTTTGAGGTCAACAACAACCTACCCAGCATTACTGTCTTGATGTAGATATCAATGACAGAAAATAGTGAACTAAGAACCACCAATAAAGCAGAGGCATACCAGTGATCTACTATCTGTTTAAGTAGAAGTAGAATAAAAATAAGAATTAAATGAGAAGAACTTATTTACTTCTGAAAAGAAAGCTAAAGAAAAGCTTTCACTAGAATACAATATTGTGATAGGAATGGAGGAAATGGATTCTCATGTTGGTATATACCTGTGCAATACAAAATATTTATAATGGATGCAGAAAAGGAATAATTCTTAATACAGAAACCTAAAGATTTTTGAGGAGCTTGTAAGAAAGAATGATAGTACTTTAAATGAAGCTGCAAATATTCCACCAGCCATTTCTTCAGGACTGATTTCTATAAGACGTAAACGGAATTTCAGATCTTCATAATAAAAGTTGCAGGATAAGAAAATGTTATATGAGAAGTCAGGAAATATATAAGTCAGAGGACATGAATAAAATTAAGTACGTACAACTATGGGAAGAACATTAATTAAATCTCTCAGAAAAGGTGCAATGAGTTTTTGCTGCATAAGGAATTTTAGTCAAACTTCATCCCAAGCTTCAGAGCTACAGATAATATAAAATAACCTTTCTAAATTGTCACTTAGTGAGATGATGTTGAAGCACAGAATGCTCATTTTGAATGGACTAGGTTACAGAAATACAGATATTTCTTTATATTTTAGGCTAGGTAATAGGAGAATGGAGTATAGTTTGAAATAAAAGTAAAAGTTAATCAAATAATATTTTCACTCACACTAAGCAAATTGGTTGAGAATAAACAGATACAATTTTTGTTATAAAGATCATGAGTTAAACTCCTCAGATGTGCCTAAGAAAAAGGGGGCAAGAGAGACTCAGGGATAATTACTCATATTTTGAGGTTTTTTATCTAGATTATCTGTTTAACAAAGGTATTTGATAGATGCATTCTGTTGTTCAGTGCTACTTGATGTGGCCTACCACAGTCTACGCAGCATCCAGTTGCTAGTTCAGAAAGCACAGGTTTTTCTTAAGTCCTGTGTTTTATCTTCCAGCCCCATTCAAATATCTTTGATATGCTACTGTGCACCAATGGAACTAGACACTGTTCAAGCAGGTGAATAAATCCCTCAGTGTTTTCTATAGCAATTAATGATAGAAAAGCATGGGAAGCCAATAATATTATGGCTGACATATGCAATCATTATAAAAATAAAAACACTTTAAGTGCTTCAGAAAACTGACCTTTTCACAAAGGTTAAGTGGCATGGCAGAAGAGCCTCTATCGTAGTGTAAAGTCTTACTGTAAGTCTGCATTTTAAATACCTTACTGATTTACACTTCCAGTTTATTTATCTCTTCTCAACAGCCAGTTCATCTTTCATCTTCTGTGTGCAATCACAAGCAGTGTGAAATGTTATTAAAATGTTTAGGTATAATTAATGAAGAGGCAATTTCCCAGCATGCTTAAATGACTTTCAGCAGGACTTGTTTACTTAAGTCATTTTTAAGATCCTGCCCTAAAGCATTTCCAAAGCCTGGCTTCCAAACTTGAGATAGTTGTAATGTCTTACAGAAGACACTGCCTGATTTTGTGGATTAATGTAAGAGACAAGTGCAACAAAAAAATCCTCACTACAGGGGCAGGGAATGCAATGCAAAAGAAACACCTGAAAGGGAGGAAAAAATCTGACATGCTTGCAAGAAAGGAAATACAGCATTATATTATTTTGCATTATGCCTATTCACTTTCAGTTAAGGAAATTGGGATAACTACCACCTTAATAGTGATTCCAGAAGTGTAGCTCTACCTTGTCCTTTCCTTATTACCCCAGGATGAAAAAAAAAAAAAAAAAAAAAAAAAAAAAAATTCTTATCTTACTTCAGCTACTTTAACACCATTTTCACACAATACTCATTAAAGTAAAGTTGATTTGTCTTGAAAGGTGATTCTCATTTTATGGAGCCATAAAGTGAATATAGAACTAAAGGCCTTAATCTGTATGTCTTGTTCTGATAAATCTTTTTCTTTTAGGCAAAACTAAGGTCCTATTCCAAACACTCTAATTTCTAATTGCTATGTCCTAAGAGGCTGTTTTATTCTTATCAGCAGAATTTTATTAAAAGGGAATCTACAGTCTTCAGCAGACAAGAAACCTTATCTGACCTCTGCCTTCCTCACCTAATCAAAGCACATTTATAGAAAACTGTGCATGTCTAAGGGACTGAGTATTTTATTGAAAAGACTGTATTGCAAAGGAACGACATCTAAATCATCAAGGACAGAACGTTACTAGATTAATAAACTGCCAGGCATCATAAATGAAACTGCTGATTGAAGCTATGCACCGTTTGCCATATGATGTCACACTGGATATAATATAACAGGATCTGGCATATCAGTGATATGATTAAAGGATAATACTAGTCCTGTGCCTTTTTAACTAAGGAATAATTCAGTTCCTAGGTGGATAAATGAGGAGACTGAAGAGGCAGTAGCTTATGCCCTGAGGTTACTGTACAGAAAAATAGTTCATGACTTTCTTTTCAATTCTTGTTTTTTGAATGTGCATCAAAAGTTGGTTGATAATTTATATTTACAACTACTCCTGAGTTTTTAATTACGTATTTTTGACATAATTTTTAATTACCTTACTTAAAATAATAATTTCATTAAACTTTAAAACTTGCATTTTAGCAAATCTGTGTTTAGAGTGTCATTTGAACAGCTGGCCCTTCAATCTCTATTCAGTAAAGAAGTCCAGTTATAAAGCAAACACATTATCCATCTATGCTTCTGCTCTCCAAGCCAATACTCTATCTTTTGTTTTTGAAAGCCAAAGTTTTCTTAAAATTAGTTATGATAACAGTGTGATACTTCTTGTGGGTAACTGCTTACTTCACATATTTGGACATAAAACCTTAAACCATAAAGACTCTTTCTGTCTCTCCTTATTTTCTGTATACATTTTACTAAATATGTAGTTTCTAACGTGTGTTCTACACTTATAACTGTAGAGAAAGTACTTGATGCACTAATAATACAGATAACACTTAGAGAGCTTTGTTGAAAACAGCTTCTACATTCTACTGATAAAATAATCTCCTTGGCTTCTACTGTCAGTATCTGTGATTCTGAAAACGATTCAATCACATGAAAACAAACTGAAGTCCTAATGCACTCAGTGACAAAACTGTAAATAACTTCATTGAATCTAGGAATTTATCCTTTATCTTTTTTGTCTGAAAGTGGTATCTATTAACAATCAGACCACTGCTAAGAAGAGCTAACTACATACAGTGGTGACATACAATTAGCAAATTTAGGTGTATCTCACCATTAATGCATTTTTACATTCTGCTAGGAATCAAAACAAGTATCCCGTGATACATTGGAGCAGCTAGTTAGGTACCAGCTCATTGGCAGTGGAGACAAGACTCACATGAGTATTTGCACCGGTTCCAGTCAAAGCTAGCATTTTCGTCCTGCAATCAAGCCATGGAAGGGCAGCAGCTTCCACCAACAAGCAACAGAAAAACGAGGAAACAGCAACCACCCTAAAATGGCAGGTGAGTGAAGAGTTGAACCCAGTATTTCATAAATGAATTAGCTGTCAAATGATTGGGAATGACCGGCACATGGGATACACAATACTGTGATGGGTTTTCACACTGATTCTCCTTCAGGTGCTGCTGCTGGTTTTAGAAACTGTGCTTATACCAGGAAAACTAAGCAGCACCAGAAAATGTGCTGATGCTCAGGCATGAATTCTGTGTTATGATTAAACGGCATGATTTTCTCTTGAAGTAGTAACCTGCTATCACACAATTCAGGGGCATGGTACAAGGAACAGCATGTACAAGGGACTGTTGCTAATAGGCAACCTAAGGGGAATCATCCCGTTCAGGGGGTTAGGGACACAGGAAAGAGCCTGGGATGGGAGCTGTGCATGCTGCTTGGCCCTAGAAGCAGCAAAATATTCCTGGTCTGTTTATTTACCAGTAGAAACATAGCCTGAGATTAGCTATAGTTCTCAGTTTCCCAGCTTTAATATAATATTACTGAAGTCTTTTGCAAAGCAATTTTGTCATCTACTTAGAAGAAAATATTGGTTAAAATTAGACTTTTAATTATTGGTTTCTTTTTAGTATTGTTTTGTTTTGTTTTTTCCAGCCCAACCAATGTTCTGTTTAGGAAATTCTAACTCTTTCACTATATTAAGGTCTTGTTCTCATTTTCAAGACCTTTCCCTGCTCACCCACCGCCCTATTTATCAATTTTCATCTCTTATCTCATTATCTTCAATGCACTCCCTCTCTGCTGCAGATGACGCTAGCCTTAGTTGCTTGTTTGCCTTACTCCTGCCCAAAATATCTCTGTGCTTTCTACTGAGACAGTGTACTAGAGCTGGCTGATTAATTTACTTAATTCCTACCTTTAGTTCTCTCTGAGGGTCCACTTTATGCAACTTTTACAGTAAGTCAGTCAATATAAAACTTAGAAGTGGACGGCTCAAGAAAACTAAAGTTTATTATGCAATCACTAAATAAAAAATGAATAAGCAAACAAGATGTATGTGTTCTTTTCACAGAATCACAGAATCACAGAATCACAGAATCACAGAATATTAGGGATTGGAAGGGACCTCGAAAGATCATCTAGTCCAATCCCCCTGCTGGAGCAGGAACAAAGCCTTCCTCTGTTAAGGCCTTTGTTGTTTTGGTTGGTTTTTTTTGGTTTTTTTGTTTTTTTTTTTACTTGAGACAGGTACCATACTTATCTCTTTGAGTTTATAAGCTTATAAACTTACAGGCTCAAAGCGGAGTGGTACAATAAAAACAACCATAAATTACAACATAAATACTTAGTGCAGCTAACTTACTAGCATACTACCATACTAGTATGATCCAGTTCTAGACATACTATCTATTCTGGTTGTGTTGTCACTTATGAGAACAGGTGAAGTTACAAACCAAAAACTGTAAGTATTGTGGATTTAGGTTTATTTCAGATTTTTTTTTTTTTTTTTTAGCTAGAGCTTGAACATGTTTATAATAAACTCATAATCACTAATCCCTTTTACAAGGTGAGAATGGCAACAGGTGTAATTTTGTCATAATTTTCAAACCATTTGCCCCTGCTTTGTTTTTAAGTTGCCTTAAATGCTACTAGAGTTTATGCCTGCAGTCTGGTTCTTGGTACTTCTCAGTCTTTAATGTCCCTGTTATGTTTCTCTAACAAGTCTTCTTCCATGTAACCCATTTTTTCCTTCTCAAATGTAATGGATCTCTAAGTCCGAGATGTATTTCTGTTTCTTCTAACATTTTCTTCTCCAATCCTCTGCTTTCCCCTCTACATCACTGTTTTACTGTGAAGCTTCTCTGACAATAAGGAACAAACAGAAGGTTTTATTTCTTGGGGTAAGTATTTTCCTACAATTTTCTCGGTAATCTAGAAGTTCCTATGTTACATGGAGTTTTCATAATTTGATCACAACTGGCTGAGTCCACTAGTCAGTCTGAGCAGAAGTCCTATAATTGCATGCAAGCTGCGTATATTATGGAATATATAAAATTCTAAAACATTATTGTTGACCTCAAAGCATTGTTATTACAGATGGCTGAGAAGAGTAACCATGAAACAAATATGCAGTCATTACACTAGTATATGCAACCTGTCATATCAGTTCTCCTTTCTTAAAATTATCGGTGTAAAATGGAATGATTCTGGAGTAGAGCTGAAAACAAGGAGGAATATCCAAGGATAGCTCAAACATCACAAGGTGTTTATCTCAGGATAATTGAATTACACTCCTTTTGACAGGGAGGATTCTTTCTGAGATTAACACACCTAAATATAATTAGCTAATTGTGGGCCAGGAATTTTTCCTTTGGGGGGGGATTTACAAAAAAAAAAAAAAAGAGCTGTTTCTACTCTCACAGAAGAAATATGAGATCTACTAGAGGAACGTTTCTGTCCACAGCATCTAAAACTATGAGAAAAAAATTATTTACATGTCTATTTAATACTTAGTATTACTGTCAAACATTAGACAACCTTTTACACCTCCCACTGTGTACCACTGTGTCCAATAATTTTCCTAGTTTAGCTGAATGCTTATCAAGAACATATTTCTTTCTTTAAAAAAAATATTTTGTTCTTTTGAGAACATAGGCCATATATCATGTTTTATAATGAATAATTATGTATTCAGAAAAAAGCATGGCTTTAATAATTTAAAGTAAAAGACTTGAAGGTATTTGTTTAACTGCTTAACAGATGCCTGTTTTAGGTCAAAGACATTGCAGCCAATGCATAAATACATTTAAAGCTCATGTACCCATACATATTTAAAATAGCATAACAGCAATAATTCTTACGTGTATATTTACCATTGTTGTGGATAATGTGCATCAGATGCTCTAGCCCTCCTAGCCAAATCAGATAATAGTAAGAAGGAAGCAATGTGCTCTTAATTTATCCAGTGGCTGACTGCCTAAAGATGTCATGCAGGTTATGGATGAAGTAGTTCTTTTTACCACTGGTGAAAAGACTTGAATCTGCTATCATCATTAAAAGTACATAAAAAAGAGGCTGCTATGGAATTACAGAGGTGAGAAGATTCTTTCTCCCTGCAGCTAAACAGAAGTGTTTGTATTCTGCTTCGCTGCATAAAACTGCATCTAGGATAAAGGAGAATGCTGAGTTACAGATTCTATTTCAATTACTTTAAAAACAATAACATATATAAAAATTTGGTAGTGCAGAAAACGGGAGCTGGAAAGCTTCCTAATCACAAACCCACAGAGAGAAACTAGATGTCTTAGCTGTTAAGCAGAGATAAATTGAAAGCTTCTGTAGTCTTCTATCCCAGTAATCTTCCCTGCTAGGAACAGGCCACTGAGTTTGCAGGTCCTCAGAGCGGAGACTTGTCTCCCTTGTCTGAATCTGTATCAAATGGCTGCAGCTTTATTGTTTACTTGCTTTAGCTATGACAACAATTTTCCTAATTTCTTTCTTTCTCTAAAAAAACCCAAATAGTAGTAGCTAGCAGTTACTTTTTTCTTTTTTTCTCTCTCTCTCTTTTCTTTTTTTTTTTTTTTTTTTTTTTTTTTTTTTTAATATATAATGAGGTATTTATGACTGACATAGTGATGTTGTATGGAGAAATACAGTCCTGGCCTGATAGCTAAAGCTCTGAGAACTGGGGACACAGGATGTGGAGGAAGGAGAACAGGCACAAGATAATAGGAGACAGATCCCAGGCTGAAACTGGAGACCTCATGGCTCTAAGAAACATGCTCATGGTTGGTTAAAGAAATGTAGACCAGGATCTGAAAAACTAGTTTTAGGCATGATAGAACAACAAACAAGGCTTTGACATATGTAGAATGCACCACATCATACAGTAAATTTGAATGTAACTTGCAGACCAAGAGCAAGCTTTAAAAGCATACCAACAAACTCAAGGGAATCCTAGAAGCTTGAAAAGGAAACAGCTGACATGAACATTATGCTTCTTTCCAGTGAAGGACTTGAGATGCTGATGACTCCCTGTATCCCCTCATAAGCACACCAAACTAAGGTCACTGACCTTAGGACCCAGAGGGGCACTGGAAGAATGAACATGGCATGAAGGGAAGGACTGAATACTAGGAGCTGTGTGCGTAACATTATCCTGTTTTTGTTCACTATGTTCGCTAAAAACGTGTTTGTTGTTCTTCAAATAATAAGTGCGGACAGTTATAACAGCTGAATTAATCTGCAAAAAAGTACTTTGAAAAAGGGGGTACTCATTCCACATTCAGTGTTAAGTGTATTGTTAATTTTTCAATTTTAACTTTTGCTATTAAGTGAGAAAATAATGGGAAAATATACTCAGATACATATCATACCTAACAGAGGAAAGGTATGGCATTTGAAAACAAACGAAACCTCCCATTCAGTTACATGCTGGTTTTTTACAGGATTGTATTTCTCTTGAAACTAAATGAATTGCATGACTCCAAACATTAGAGCTTCTGTTTAAAGCAAAAGAACAATTTATCTTTGCCATGTACAGAAAACAGTCATGAACATTTTTAGAAATAATATGTTCAGAGTGATAAAGCAATCACTAGAAAAAGCAGATTTTTATCCCGTGGACCAATTTATGCTATTAGAAAGAGTAATTAACATTCTTGTGTGAAATCCATGCTCCTTTTAGGTAAAGCACCCTTTCCATCACCAAAGTTTAACATAGTCTATAATTTAGTCAATGAACTCTCATATAACTCTCTTTTTGAGTTGGGATTAGCTACTGTGTGATTTTCCTTTAAATTAACTTATTTTGAAGGATTTTGTTTTCTCTTGACAAACTAATATAGAGTCTGATAGATTAGGGAAGTAAGTAAAAAAGATCTGCAAATAAATAATTTCAGTCATCCACCTTTCTGTGTAGATAACATTTCAGTTAATACTGGAAAAAAAAAAAAAATGCAATGTTGCAAAGTATTAAGCCTCACATAAAATAAAGACTACAAGCTGGTAGTTACTTCCAGCAGAGTTTCATACCTTAATCATACTGAATAGTATTTTGTTTTGAGGATAACATCACTGGAATAAAACCAACTAATTATTTATGCTAATTGATGCTCAGCATGTGTAAATATTCCATAAATCGATTCCACGTATTTATTCAAAAGTCAAAGAATCTATCAGTTCTAGAAAGATTCAGTTAAATTTACCACAATAATAACAAAATATTTTGAGAACTGAAAAGTTAACTTGGGGAACTGAACTTCTAAAATGAAAGTATTGCTCTGTGGTTGCTTTTCAATGTAATGCTCATATCTTCATCTTGCAGGAGAAATGGAATAGTGAGATTCTTAGAGTTGGTTTTGATCACCCTGACAAAGTAAGTACGTCATTTGCACACATCACTTGGATTAATTCTACAAGTACATAGCTTTGGGAAGGAGTTAGTTCATAGCAGTGACAATATTTTTTTGGGACAGAAAGTTTGAGGCACAGTTGAATCCAGGTTGATGAGGCCTTTGAAAGCTTTACTGTATGTTTTAGCAGTTTCTGAGGAGCAGGAGTAGCAACCTTTTCTCTGTAGCCCAAGACTACTTTTGTCTAAATCCTTTGAGTTTCCCTCTGCTTGCTTCCTCTAGAGTGTTCTAACATTGAGTGCTCCAGTTTCCATCCTCCTCAGCTCCATCCATTGTTAGAAGCAAGAAATCTCTGACCACTCTATGAATGTAGAAGTACCAATTTAAGAGGTAATGTATAAATATGAACCATCAATATGTGTCAATAAAGATTTACTATCTTTTCTACCATGAGTCTTTTCAAATAGCATTTAAATGAAAGGCATGGAATACAATTATCCATCATATTTATTTTATTTCTTTGGCTGTATCTACACTATAACATTTTTAAAAGACCAAGAGCTGGTTTTTTGGTTCCTGGAAGACAACTGCTTGTATCCATGCCTCCTAAAACATACCCCCAGAAGCGAAGGATCATGTCTCTGCCTATTCATATGTCTTTGACATGTTACCGGTGGGTCAGTATTGGATCAATTGTATCAAATTGGATCAGTTATGATTCCATTTAATAACAACAACATAATATAACCTTTACATATATCTACACTCTGAGATTAAAAAAAAGGGAAAATGTATTAATAGATACAGAATTTTCCACATTGCTTAATGGCTGGCTTGTTCTCAGCTCAGCCTGGAGCTCCTGCAGCTTGGTCTTCGCAGTATTCAGGCTCTGCTCTGCTGCATCTCCCCCTGGGACTGAAGGGCCTCCAGTTCTGTAGATGAGACTGAGTCTGGCTCCCCATCCTCTGGTAAGAGGCTGTAGTTGCCTCCACCATGACCTCCGTCAGATCTACCTGTCCCATACATATGTCTTGAACACAGCACCTCACGTCAGTTAGCACTAAATGCCAGTGTTTCTGCAGGTTAATTCAGCCAGACTTCCTTTAGTTCTGTGCCATACCTACCAACCTCACAGGGATACCTTGGTTTTATCCCTTTGTATGAATTCAATAGCTGAATCTAATCCTTGGTCTCCACAGGGACCACAAAATTTTAATAATAGTTTACGTGAAGTTCCATATAAAGTCCTATTTGAAATCTGGAACAGAAACTCATCTGTGACTGAAGACAAAACATGATAATGTTAATAAATAAAGTTTAAAAATACTCTAGTAGTGAAACACCTATAGTAAAACCAATTTAAAACGTTTATATTAAACATTTCTGCATGTCATGGAAATAATTTCTTATGTTTATCTGCAAGTACCATGTTACAATCTGATGAGTCACAGCTAAATAATTTTTGACAAAAGCTATAGGTTTCATAAGGGATATGCTCATCCTAATAAGTTTGGTATAAGCATAATCTTCTGTAGTTTCTTTTTTCTTTAAGAAACAAATATCCTCTAATGAGAAAAAATCTTCAGCATGTTCCAGTTCTTCAAAACTTCCAGTGTTAGGAGTCCTCTTTGATAGTGGCATATTACAGCAGTAAAGGCATGCATACTTTTCATAAATGTAAGATAACTTGGAATACTGGGTAAAAAATGACATTTTTCTTTCTTACCCAGAGTCTTGGGATTTGATTGAACCTTTTGATATTTAACTAACTTGCAGGGCACATGTCTCTTAGAAAATCATAGAATTATAGAATGTTGTGAGTTGGAAGGGACCCACAAGGACCATTGAGTCCAACTCTTGCCCTAGCATAGGACAGTCCCAAGATTCAGAACATGTGTCTGAGGGCCTTGTCCAAATAGTTCTTGAATATTGTCAGGCTTGGTGTTATGACCTCCCTGGGAGCCTGTTCCCTCTGAATGAAGAAATTTTTCCTAATGTCCAAGCTAAACCTCCCCTTGTACATCTTCCTGCCCTTTCCTCTGGTTCTATCATTGGTCACCAGAGAGAAGAGATCAGCACCTGCCCCTCCTCTTCCCCTTGTGAAGCAGTTACAGACCGTGATGAGGTCTCTTCTCACTCTCCTCTTCTCCAGGCTGAACAAATCAAGCAACTTCAGTCTTTCCTCATTCGGCTTCCTCTCTAAACCCTTCACCCATTTTGTGGCCCTCCTCCGGACACTCTTTAGTAGCTTTATATCCTTTTTATACTGTGGTGTCCAAAACTGCACACTGTACTCAAAGTGAGGTTGTGGCAGTGCAGAGTACAGCAGAATCCATATTCTATGGATTCTGAAAAAAAAGGTAATCTAATATTTGGGGGTTATTTCCATTACTACCTCAGTTAACATTTACAAATGTTTAGCGTCTAGGAATTATTTAGCACATTATTTAGTACAGAATATTTTTGTTATCACTGTTCAAAATCATATACTGCATTTTTTAACATTCAGATCCTAATTCACCGTTTGTTTAATGGCAAATACAGTAATCCTTTCAGATATCTCTCATGCTTGAATGTGAGCATCCCACTAAATATTTACTGAAGTAACATTTCAATATTCATCAGCAACCAGTAATCATAAGAGTAAATCTTATTTATGTTTTTTTGTCCCTTTTTTATTATTTGAAACACAGGATTTCTGCCTCTCATTAAAAAAAAAAAAAGAGGTTTTGTTGAACATGTGAAGTTTTTTACATATATTTGCTGACATGTTTATTACTGAGTATTTTAGGCCCTTAGTAGCCAATTTAATATCTTGGAGCTTTGAAAGGTATAGAATGCCAAATTAAGGTAATTTATGTGAATATTTTGAAACTGTGATAAATCATATAATGACTACATTGTAGTGAAGTTGCATCCAAAAAACATCACACATCTGGTAAAATCAGTTTGTTTAGCTTTGAACTTTGCCTAAGGCAAATATTGTTAGTGTGAACACTATGGACAATCTATGATGAGATTATATGCCATATCGGAATACACAGTCCCTATATTCATATTAGAATGTGAAAAAAGACAACCCTTGAGTTCTGGATCTTTGCTGTGTCATTTAATGGCTTATAAAGACTCACAAGTCAAGGAAAGGGCACTTGACATCATAAATACAACTAAGACACAGAACTTGGTAAAAGTATTTAGCAAAAATATATATTTGAAATAAACTGCCTTTAATTGGAATGCCTTGAATTTCTCTTAAGAAAACTACGATTCTTGTAGTGGGAACATATATAGGTTTTGCTGAATTATACAATGCAATGTGATGGAATGCAATAACAGAGCTCTTGGATTAAAGCTAGAATTAAATGGAAGAAAACAGAGAAATGTGGACTCAGGAAGGGAAGAGAGAGGAGAAGATAGTGGAGATAGATGTGATTGCACAGGTGACTGCTTTAAGGGTCTCAGAATTACTGAGAACACTCAATGGCAAAACAGAGACTATACTCAACAAAATTAATTAGGGAAAAGGAAAATCATGTGTGCAGCATCTGGCATTTTTGCACAGCTGCTGCAGGGTCCTCTAGTTGATTAGAAATAAAATACAAACAACAGGCAGCTTGTTTCATCTAGGACTACACTGCCATTGAAAAAGGGGAACATACTTTTCTCTCTTATCTTGCATCATTTATAGTTTGCTTCCACAGATGGTGACTGAGATATATTACTGTACTATTCCTCCAAGCTTCCCTCTGACCTTTGATTATTTGTACTCTATTAACCATCTTGCTCTCTCGGATGCATCAAGAAATTAACTGAATTGCCTGACTGAAACAAGGGAGAAAGCTAATGCGAACAAGGTGAATACTATCACTTGTTCACTGAGACTTGAAAACATTCCCCTTGCACTTCTCTTCCTTGGCTTTGCTATATGATTCTTCACAAAAATGATTTTTTATTTTTTTTTTTTATTTTTTTTTTCCACAGGACAGAATGTCTCATTACATACCAGGTTCACTTTTCTGCCTTTGAGCTCTAACATGGATGAGTGGCTTTGTAAGTCTGCATGATAGATGATGGTAAACTAAAAATCCAAATGTTCAATGTTGTGCTTTAAAACTGGTTCCTTTCCTCGTATACACTCCTGGTTTCTTACAAAGAACAAGTTATGGTCTTCCAGAATTGGAACTTGTGTCTGGCTCAGCAACTATTCCTGTGTACATCAGATAATAATAAAAAATCAACTATATGCAGATTTCAGTCTAAATGTGTGTTAAATGTGAGAAACTATAGAAAATTAATATGAAAAATTGTTTAAATCTCATTGTCTTGTGTTGGGTGACCTATATAGTCATCTAATACCTGAGGCAAGACAACACAACATGTAAGATTACCTAACAAGTACTGACTTGTTTGGGTTTTTTTCATCCATTTTGGTACAAGGTATAAACAATAATACAGGGTGAAAAGTCAAGTTTATTGTAATAGGCTGGTTTGGCTTGAGCATTACAACAGGGAATACGCATAGAAATACATGTATTCATATGTGCAGCTCAGTAGCTTACTAATTTCAAGATTCACATATGCTAAAGTGGAGAGGGAAGTCATGGACTTAGTCTCTTCATCTTAAAAAATATCTAATGGTAAAGGAGTTACTCTGAGGATACTGCTCATCAAGGATTATGTGGCAGCTATAATTCTACATTTCCCAGTATTTATAACATTCAATAGCATCTCGAACTGTTTGCTGATTTGCTTTCATGATGAATGCTGCACAGAAGGATTATTTATTGCCTCTGAGTTCTGTGTTGTTATCTTTTTTGCTCTTCAAACCTTGCCAGGCCAATTAATATTCCTTATCTCTAAGAAGGGTAGTTCTTCTTATCACTATATAAATGTGGTTTTACAGCAGCTCCCAACACACCAATTATTCTAGAATACCGATATGAATCCATTATATTATGGATAAATGTGGACTTTTCTCTATTTATCACACTCAAAAAATTCAGAACATGTTATATAAAGCATCAATAATACTTCAACATTTTGCTTTTTACCTTCTGCTTCAATTTTCTTATCTTACCCTTTTTTAGAAAAATGGCTGCTCAACACAGCTGAAAGCAAAAATCTAAAATCTAAATATGTAGCAAAACTATAATGAATATATTTATTTCTTATAAAAGGAGTATTGTCATGTTCACAGTTGAAGCCAAGCTCATGAGAATTCACTTAAGTAACTGAGTGATGGGGAAAGTGGGACTTCAGAGCTCAAATCATGCATAGGAATTGATACTAAGCTTCACACAGATGCTACTCAACCCAGTGACCTGGATTTTCAGCAGATGTCACATGGGTCTTCTAGATCTATTATAAAATGGATCTATATTTATAATTCATTACTGTTTTCCCTCTCTAATCACTACAGCTGTTTATGTAATTTTAAGAATCTCCAGCTTGGCGCTCCTTATGAGACCATCTTAGGTAAAGAAAAAAAAGAAATTAACATCTACCTCACTTCTTTCTCCAGGTCCTACAACTATGAATAGTTTCTCTAATGCTAAACGATCTTATTTCTTGTCAGTACTGATGAGAAATTAGATTGCTTAGCACCTTCATGCAATAATAGTATTGGATATGGAATAAAACAAAAAATAGATCATATTTTGATACCTTTTTAACAATTTGATAAAACAAAGTTGGCAAATTGATAGAAGATTAAGATAAAATGCCTATCCTACATGGGCACACCACTGCATCTTATAGAATGTGTTCTGTGTCTTTTTTAAGGTACCCTTTTACAAGTTTCTCTTTGTACTCTGCTCAGGAAGCTGAATTACAGCATTACTTACAAATTACACGGGATTCACCCAAAAATATGAAAATATAAACTGAAAACCACATTTAACTTGCATATAAAAACTGTCTGAACCATGAGCTCCAGTGCAGGTAAGTCTGCACTAGGGAGGAGGATCGCAGCAAAAAGGACCAGAAAGGGCTATTTTGTGGGGCTCTTCTGGGGCTTTTCAGAACCAAGTAAGCAGCCAGCCTGTGCCAGGGACCGACAACTTGTGGGTGGGCTGCTGACATGGGGACACTGCCACCAAGGATGAGGAAAAAGCTGAGGTACTTACTGCCTTCTTTGCCTCAGTCTTTAATAGCCAGACTAGTTATCCTCAGGGTATTCAGCCCCCTGAGCTGGAACACGGGGATGGAAAACAGAATAAACACTCCATAATTCAGAAGGAAGCTGTTTGTGACCTGCTACACAACCTGAACGCTCACAAGTCTATGGGGCCAGATGGGATCCATCCAAGAATATCAGGGAGCTGGGGGAGGAACTTGCCAAGCCACTCTCTGTCATTTATCAACAGTCCTGGCTAACAGAGGAGGTCTCAGAAGGCTGGAGGCTTGCCAGTGTGACACCCATCTACAAGAAGGACAGGAAGGAAGATCCAGGGAACTACAGACCTGTTAGCCTGACCTCGGTACCAGGGAAGATCATGGAGCAGTTCATCTTGAATGCGCTCACGTGGCATGTGCGGGACAACCAGGGAATCAGTCCCAGCCAGCATGGGTTCATTGAAATGCAGATCCTGCTTGACCAACCTGGATCTGGAAGAGGGGATTGAGTGCACCCTCCGTAAGGTTGCAGATGACACCAAGCTGTACTCAGCACTGGTGAGGCCACACCTCGAGTACTGTGTTCAGTTTGGGGCCCCTTATTTCTTTGTCTTTTCCCTGTTTCATTGTGAATCAGGATGTTATTTTTAAAGTATGCAGGTTCCCAGCTGTCATGCACAGGTATCCTTGGGCATAGCCTATCACATTCTAAAACTACCTCAAGTTCCCATAGGAGCAAGTAATATAAACTAGCCTTCTCTCTTTGGATAAGTGACTGTAGCAGTGAGAATCATCCTTGAATACCAGTTTTCTAATCCATAAAGTAATGTCCATGATATGTGCTGGGGGTGAAACTATGAGAGAAAACAGAAAGTGTGAAGCAACAATCTGGGAACTGATTTAGAAAAAAACAAAACAAAACAAAACAGAACAAAAAATAACCCCAGACACTGTGTTCATGTGAGAGAGAAATCGTTTCTACACTGACAGTAATTTCTCTGCTCTACACAGAAATTCACATGGGTGGCAGGTGGTAAGAAGTAGCATTTTCACAAGTAAAGGGAATCCTTAGGTTCAGTCAAGAACAAAAATTAAAAATGATCATATGATTATGGTTATTGAATTACGTCATCTTGGGATAAGGTTCAGTTGTATAGATAATTTCACTGTGCTTTCCTATGCCTTAATATTTTTTGTAATCTTTAAGTGCTCTTTCTTATATTTAAATTTGCAGATAATTATTACATATTCCAATAATCATTTTGGGAGATAAAGTTAGTTGTTTTGTTGGGTTTTTTATATAAACTATTTACATTGTTTGATACAGGCTCTTACACTTAAATACTCTACAATAGAGATTTTCTTTCTCTGGATTTTTTTCTTTCTATTTGCTCTTCCTCTGAGAACACAGAGTTGGGTACTATTTTTCCCTCCACAGCTTTTTTTTTTTTGTTGTTGCTTCGCTTTTCCCATCATTGCCTGACTTGAACATGTTTTTGCTCCTCTGGGCTCCTGTAACAACAAGCACAGAGGCTTACTGTAGAACACTTAGCCTCTGAATCTGACCTTTCACACATGGGATGAATTTCTTATAAGAACTCTCTCTTCTAACAGGGATAGTCAATCAGGTGCAGAGTTACAACTTGTGTTGAAAAAAGAATTTCATTCTACATATTTCTTGACTAAACCAGGCTGCTGTGTTTATCTCAATTGGATTTAATATCAGTGGGGAGATTGCAAGTCTTAATGTTTGTGTACCACATACAAATAGACCACCTGGGAAACAAAATAAATAAATAAAAAAGTTATATCTCTTTCTATTTAAGAAAGAATTGTAAGGTTTTTTTTTTTCTTAGTGGGCATGCATGATACAAAAACATGGAAGTGGCATGCAATCAGAGAAATTATTATACTCCTGATACTGTATTTTAAACATCTTTGTATCGATTATGTAGTCTGTTCACTAAGTAAAATATGGGTCTTTGGTTGAGTCTGGGAAGGGAATACTTCTTTCCTCTCAGCTGTAGATAATAAAATCCATGTAAATAAAACAGACCAAATTTTGTTCTGTGAGAATAAGTGTCAGGGTTCAGATTCGGTGCCTAAGGCTCTTTCTCCCAGCCCAAGGTGACCTCACCCTAACTCCATATGGGAGACAACCTTCAGCCTCTTCTGAAGCCTGAAACTTTTCTATGTGCTGGCAGACTGCTAGCCGGCACAAACCTAAACTGTGTTTTCTGACAGTTAAAGAATACACACAAACATAGGCCCATGCTTGAGCCAAATGCTCTCTGACTTTTCTAGGTTTTCCAGCGTGGGTATCATTCATCAGGCTGTAAACAGACCCCACCCTTTAAATAAAGGCACAGCATCTGGTACCAGCACACTGTCTCAAGTTAAATTTTCTCAAGTGTCAGCAGAAAAAAAAAGCTATAAGCTTCAAGAAGATTCACACTAGCAAGGAGAAAGCCTTGGGTAATGTTGCTGTGATTTCTTCTGCAATGGGAAGGCTTCTCTCCTCCTCTAGGAAAACACGGTAATGTAGCACAGGGGATTAGGACATTACTTTTACTGGAGTCCACTTGGAAAGTATGTCTGCTTAATACTATGTAGTGTATTAGAAAAAATATTGTAAAAATAGTCCTTAACACTGATTTTCTTTGATATCTGGGAATATGGTAGTGCATGATAGCTATTGCCCAAAAATCAAGAATACTGTTAAGAACTATGGCATCTCTTAAAGGAATATCAAGAGCCTTCATTGCCATTATCATCCATGGTTGAGAAAAAGAGTACTATATTTTCCCAATACAGTGACCAGATCATTCAGAGAAGCATCATTGTGTTCTGTAATAACAGGAGAATACCACAAAAACACTACAGGTTTTAAAATGAAGGCTGTAGCCCTACAGGGGAAATAATGAAAAGGGAGATTGACTCTGTGGGAGTCAGGATGCATAAGACCACTAGCTAGGAAGACCTATATTCCAGTTTTTGCTTCTCTGAAATGCCATTGGACAGATATTGAAGGAAATACTGAAATGCATAAAAGTGAGAAAATGCCTGCTGTTTCCTTCCAATGTGTAAATATGAAGAAATTTAGCTGAAATCAATGGATTTACACAAATGACAACTAAAGATGGTAAGACTAAAAGCAAATTTCATGGTTTTGACAAGTGTATCTTTTTGTTCCCTTCCTCAGCTGTGGTGTTTCAGAACATCTTAAGCTTCTATTGAAAAAAAGCAATACACTTGATTCAGTCTGATGATAGTTCAAAAGTGTGCACTCTACTTGATCTAGAAACTGTGTTTATTGACTTGGGAAGGGTTTCTAACAAGGTTGAGGTTGTTTAAAAAAAAAAAACCAAATTAATATAAACCAGTAATGTCACTGTAAATAAAGGCTGTGTTATCAGATGATAAGTTATCATGAGTTTTATGATGGGGACACAGAAGTAAAAAGTTCACTAATAGATATTTTTATATCTCTATATATGTCATTGACAATATGGATGATTGTTTATCTGACAAAGAGAAAGTTATTTGTATGTATTACCTTCACTTTTAGGTGAGACAAAGTGTTTTAGAAGATCTTTTCCTAAATAAAATTCCCACTATTCTGAAAAGGGCACAGATTTCTCAATAGACAATAGGGCAGAATTTCAAATTTGTTTACTCCTTTTTTAGTATATTTTAATACTTGAAAAATGTAACAGTTTAAAAGAGCCAAAAACCAAACCAAAATGTTGAAAGGGATGTCCCAGTTGTATCTGCAAGTAATGGGAACAGTGAGAAGGAGAATATTCTCAACAGCCACACTGAGAACTTTAAACACAGTTTTAACATTGGTTATCAGATAGGTATTTCTGACTCTATGACTCATTTCATAATGCAGTTCCCAAGGCTGTGCAATTAGATCCTCAGGTGGCAACAGCAGGGTGCTCCAATGACATGAAACTGTTTACTGTTAATATGCATTAGTTTAAGATCTGTCAGTCAGCCAAAATATAAAATCTCTTCAAGGAGGTCGAGACTGAAAAATGAGATTTGGTGTGCAAGATATGCCAGAGTTCTGAATCTTTCCTTAAAGAAAATATATATTTTTTATCTTTTTTTTTTTTAATTGGAAATGTGGATAGTATTTGTGCCATTTGCTTTTTCTTTGTGCATGTGTGGATTAGGATTCCTAGGAACAGTTGAAAAATAAATGCTGAGGTTGCTTCTACCTAAAGCAAAACACACAAAAGGACTTTGTCAATTAAGAAAACACTTTGTCAATTAGAAAAACAAAACATCGAAGGACCGATAAACTTTAATAAAGGGATATTCTTAAAGGTATCAATAAAGAGTCTGCATTTAGGATAAAATCTACACAGACTTTATTCTGTTTTTTACTTACTTAATAGGTCAAACAATCTACATTATGCATATCGCAGGTGAATATCTATACCCACTCTACGGGGTATAAAATCAACAATTCCTTCACATTTGTACATTATATTATAGATTATATAATGTTTGATCTAAAATAACTTACTGTCGCAGCTCCCATAGACAAGATTTAGGCTGTTGACTAGGCATAAAGTTAAGAAACCTACCATCACCTTGAATATCAAACAGTAGTTGAGTGAGGGTTTGAAAAGCAACATTTTGGATTTTTCACCTTATACTTATCCATTAACATATATAGAAATCCTTTTTAATTTAACAGTTTAATTTCACAATCAACTCACACACTCTGAACAGGTTATCTGTGTTTAAATACTTATATGGATGTATTTCTTCTCTAAGAGGCACTGGTTGCTAATATTGCTTTCCCAATCATAGCATAAGGAGCACTAAATATCTCTGGTCCATAAGGTGAATGCAATTAAAAAAAAAAAAAAAAAAAAAAGGCTTAGGTTGACTCAGAGGAAATCACAATCTCAACCTTTTTCATTCTTTGTGAGTCTGCTTTTTTTCAGGTATAGAATTTTCTCTTTTCCACAGTCTAATGACATTTTGTGATCTCTGCATAACAATGTATTAAAGTGTAGTGCAGATTCTGATTTATTTAAGTAAATTCAAGATCTCTTTATCAAGCTATTATCATGACTTCACTGATCCTACTCTGCTTTAAAATTACTCAAGAAATAATCTGTAGCCAATTATACCAAATCAATGATTTTTAAAATGTGAATTAACAATCCACACACTGTATTATTTTCTTCAAGACAGAATAGAATACCTAAATATCTTTTCATAGACCACTGCAGATTCAGATTCCTACAGACTTCAACGTTATTATTCACTATCTCCTGGTTTAAACTGCTTAGTAGAATTAGTAGAATCATTCCTACCATGCTTAGCCTGAGGGAATGTTACACTTCCATCACTGGCTAAAGGCCTCCTATACACTATTTTAATATAGCTGATGTTTCCATACATAACTTCTAAGAGTAAAACTGGTTAAAAAATGTGAGAACACCTTCACTGCATTTTCTTTTGTTTATTTTTTTAATTTATTTGATGTTTTATTTTATTAGATATATGTAATTCTTAAAGGAATAATATACTTAATTTGATAACAATATAATCTGAGTGAATTATGATTATTGACCTTCTAGTTGCTAATCTAATACCTGTCTGTAAAAGAACTTTTTGTACACCCATGTGTTTGGTACCCTTGGAATCCCAGTGCCAAACAAGAATTTAGGTGGAACTGTTACCAGCTGAATTGTAGATCTTTTTTATTATATTTAACTTTTTATTGTTTACTTTTGTATCTGCTGTGGGACCTCATCACTTCTCTACTATCTGTTTGCAACAGGGGAGCATGGTACAATTCTGTAAATTTTCTTTATTGCCTTTTCCCTTTTTCCTGAAACATTTTAAGCAGAAAGCAGAAAGCTAGTTAGCATGGCCTTTTCATTAAAAAAACAAAAAAAAACAAAACAAAACAAAAAAAAAACCCCAATAATAATAAAAAATTAGGAAATGTCTCTAAAGCTTTCTTTTTGCCTTTCTGTTTCAGAACTATGTCAAGAAAAGCAAGGTCAAGTGGAACTGGTAATTAACAGAAGTCAAGAATTGCTGAGTTATGGGAAATAGAGAGGTGGGTAAAAAAAATAAGAGATTAGGAGAAGAATCCAAAGTTTAGGACTGTTTGTGATTTTACTATCTAAACTATTGACTACAGATCAGAAAAAATAATAAAATTACCATGAAAAAAGATTTTGTGTGTGTGTGTACCTTGACCTAGATGTTTCATTACTAGATTTAATTAATTAATGACATTGTGTGAGATTCTTTTTCTATGCCATAAGGGAAACAATTCTGATGTACATGTTGGCTATCAAGGGCAAGGAAGCTGGTGAAGGGCCTGGAGTACATCTTATGAGGAGCAGCAGGAAATGGGCTTTTTTATTCTGGAGAAAAGGAGGCTGAGAGGAGACCTTATTGCTCTCTACAACTACCTGAAAGGAGGGTGTAGCAGGGTCAATCTGTTCAACCAAGTAAGGAGTGATAGGACGAGAGGAAATGGCCTCAAGTTGCACCAGGGGAATTTTAGATTGGATATTAGAAAGAATTTCTTTACTGAAAGGGTTCTCAGTCATTGGAAAAGATTGCCCAAGGCAATCTTACATCTAAGTATAAAATAAATTGAGAAAATAAGAACAATTCTACACTATTTTGAAACTAAAAATATGTGTATATAAACACACAAAGAGGAAAAAAAACCCCTGATCTCTGTGATGAGAATGCTTAGAAGACAGATAAGTTAGATTGCCTTTAAACTTTAAAATAAATCTCTGCTAAGTTTATTCATCAACAGCATACTTTGTGCTAATGCTTACTTCTTACACATGAAAAATCATCACTATCGATACAAAATGTATCAGTTTTTTCAACACTTGTATTCTGAACTAGCTGTGTATATACAATACCACATCACCAATGCCATGTTCTGATGGCACTAATGGTTCATGATGGCCCTTGGTGAGATCAAGGTGATCAGGCTCTTTGACAGGATACTGTCTTGTCTTGTTTCTTCTACAATTTTCCTCACCTTGTGCCTGATGTTTTCATGCCATTTTCCATCCCTTCCCCCTTCCTACCCTCAGGAGGGATATAATCTACTCCTGATCCTGCTTATTTGGGGGTAAAGGATGTATTTCCAGTTATCCTGGTGTATTTGGCAGGAATCCCTGTGATTTTTCAGCCCCTTGTGCTTGTATTTTCCTTTGCAACTTTTTCTTACTTGGATGCCTCCTATATGCAACTTAACTTTTCCCCTTTGGTAGTAACATTATTCACAAATTTATGTAAAATGCTTAGGGACTGTGTCTGGCTATGCCTGCACAGTGTTACAAAATGCTTACATACTGTTGCTAGTTACATTATTTCAGTATGCTTATATTTTGGTTAATATTAATTATAGCCTAGTCAATAGATTTATAATTTCTAGATGTCACAGGCTTCTGTTTTGGCTACAATTAGTTGTAATACATTGCCCTTGTGCCTGCTGTGGAACATATAGGTTTCTCAAAACAAAACCAAAACCTATTCATTTTAGCTATCCAAACTGCATAGGGCTTTTCTGTCAAAGGAATTTCAGCCACTATCTCTCTAAACAATGTCAGTAAAAACCTCTAATTTCTAGCCTTCTATCTTGCCATAATTCATACAGTTTAGCAAGCACTATTTCTATCTATTTCCTCTTTGCAAAGATTATTTCTAGAACCTTTTCTAGACCATAGTGTAAATTGTGTGGGACAAACAAACACACAAATTGGAGGTGTACAGTTCAGATATGCTGAGTTCTTTGTGCCTTGAGTTTTTTTCTTGCCAAAAAACCTTCAGTCGTGCTAGCTTGCTAAAATAAATCGTCTCTGTCTATGCTATTGTGACTTGCCTCTCATTCCTTCTAAATAAAAAGCAGATTATAACATCAACAACATTCAACATCAAAAGCCAAGGAGATTAATGTCTACACAGAAGAGTCCTGGCTGAGCAAAGGGGAGTGCTGAATGAAAAGGATGTGGCTGTTTGTAAATGGAAGGAGACTGAAATGGAATGTGGAAGTAGAATTGGAAGCAAAAACTAAACATGATATTTGGAATTCTATTGGCACTAATTTTCCTTGCAGTTCTTGACACTGAACCAGCCCATAAAATCCATAAATCCAATTCAGTACCTGTAGGGAAGCCACATACTGTGTGTTGTCCATCCACAGTAATTAGGTACAAAGGGGTGACATCAGCTGCACTTCTTTTCTTATAATCTAAGGGAAAAATAAAATGAAATTCCATAACATAGGTCATCAGTAGAGCTGTTTATATAAGCAACTTGGATTTACCCATATCCATTACAACTGAATCAAGTATTCATATTTTTTTCTCATTTAATAAAGAGCCACAAAATTAGCCTGGTTTCTCCACATGTGCTGGAGAGTTACTTTTCAAAATTATTCACTAAGTATTACGGATAAAGCTAATTAATCTCTGGACTTCTTCACAAATTATGCATGTTAAGTATTTGTAGTCATTGTTACATATACTTGGTATCTGACAACAAATTCCATTTAATTATTTCTGCTTCTGGCTACTTTGTCTTATTTAAGTGAGAAGTAAATAATAAACAGTCCACGAAAAACACTATATCCACATTAGAAAGCAATATTGTACCATAGGAGAGGCTCTCTAGATCAAAATACCAAAGATGAAGTGATATGTTGACAATATATGCAATGTTTTGTATCCAATATGGCTTTTTTTTTTCCTCTAGATTAGATTTAGTCTGTTCCCCTGGATAAATGTCCCCACCATCCTTATGGTTTAAAGATGTCTAAAAGGACAGATCATTGGTTCAAACCCTTAGATCTGCCCCAGCAATTTAAGTGCACCTGACATATCTGAAAGCTGAGCTTCTGTTCTGGTTACCTCCAAAACTGATCAATTTCTTGTGAATGAATATCACTTTCATACTGAATCAGTGGTCAGGGATGGCCAGAGGATTCACTTTGAAACCTTCCCTACTGCTCTTACCAAGCATGCTAATATAGACATAGACAAATAACAGATGGTCTTTCTTTTGTGTTAATAACTTTTGTCTATAAATATGAGCAATTACATTTAGAAATGTATTAACTAACCATATTCACAAATGTTAAAAAAAAAAAAAAAACAAAAAAACAAAAAACCAAAAAATGAACCACACTCCTCCAAACATACATTTAAAGGAAACTTATTCTTAGGGACTAAAAGTGATGTGATCCAGGTTGAAGAGAAAAAACGTGTGCAGTTTAAAAAAAATATTCACAAATAGCCTATTTTTGCAGCTTTCCATCATTTTCTTTTTGTTGTTGTTTTGTTGGTGTTTGGTTTTTTTTGTTGTTTGTTTGGTTTCCTGTTATGTTTTCTTGTTTTTTTTTAAATAAAAGTAATAGTATTACTTTTGGCATACTAATACCTAATTTAACTTCTGCTAATTTAATGCAACTTCACATCTTTACAGACTTTAGTTTATTTTCACTTGGAAATAATTGGGGCTGGCTTAAAAGTCTTGTTTAACTTTATCTAAATAATACTTTAACCTATGACAATTAGTACATGTAGCAGTCATTTGGTCAAAAATTATAACTATGCCCTGAAAGATTAAATGAATTACCATCACAGAATACATTTATTTTCAACTAGAGTCATGATTTATTAGGCTAAGGACACAGATGTATGCTTCTTTAGGCAGCTTCTCAAGACTACTAATGAAAAGACATTAGAAAAGCATCAGTTACTTAACTATGGCACAGAATATACAGAATATGTCTACAGCAGAATTAGCTATATACTTCCTAAATTGCTTTTCATATCTAAATTAGCTTAGTCCATGAATAACACTCTAGTAGCATTGTTCCAGTGATAAACTATAAATTAATATATCATGCTGCAGCACTGAAGAAATCCATAAATGCGATATTTTCATCAATAAAAATAGGAAAAAGGTTTGTTTGCATAGTTTTCTAAATAATCAATATAAAATATAATGTGTATTATAATGACAGGGATAATATAACTGCTAAAGATATACATGCACTTCAAACTCTAGCCAGTATGGAAGCTTTCTGAAAGCACATGTAAAAGGCTTTACTGTATGAAGTTGCTATTTTTTTTTAATTTGTTTTCACTTGTTTTTATGGGTTTGATCCTTTTATAATTTTTTTTCTATTTTATTTTCTAGCAGCAAGATTTATATTATTGGAATGATCTTCTGATTAATAATGTTAATCTAATGAGATTTTTCAATTTAAGATTAGAAACAATTGAGTTGCTAGTGATTTTAATGTCTGAAAATAATGTTGATTTCAGTTAAAACCATGTATATTTAGGAGTAGGAAATACCTTGGACTTTAGAAATATTATATCTAGGGTTCCTTCTATTCTGAACTGTGTTATGGCTCAAGCCTTCCCACTGTCCTTTCCAAGGGCTGCCACCACTAACTTGCTGCCTCTTGAAGGAAGGCTAAAAGTATCACATTACCTGCATCTACCAAATTGTTTCACTCAAGATTTGGGTGTAAAATACAGTATCTCAAAGGGAAGAAGCTGTTTTCATGGGAAAACATGGTATTTCCTCTGGAACAAAATGAGATTAAATAAATGCATTAGTACATCTCCCTCTGTGCAGTTTACAGATTACTAAAATTAACATCTAACTGTAGTACTGTAATAAACCCACTGAAGACTTAAAAAAAAAGATTTTGTTTTTAATTAGCTCTCTTGCAAGTGGTGTGGAGGAATCATTCTTCCACTGGTTTTTGCCAGCTTCGTATTAGGTTTAACCTTGTTTAGCTTTAGTTCTCTGTCATATTTGGTTGCTTCAGCCCAGGTGCTCCTGCTTGCCAAGCTGTAATGCTGTAAGTGTAAAACTGTCTTGACACCCTTAGGGAAATGCATCCCTCCTCACTGAAGCCATGTAAAAGTTTGACAGTTTAAACTCTCATCATAGTCATTGCAGAAAGAGAGAGAGAACAGAACATCCCAAATTCATCTTGTTTAACAATAAATGTCTCTGAGAGAAGACATGATTCAGCCTTCTGAAGAGCCCACTCCACAGACTATTGAGGAAACCTAGATGATTACATTAGGGGAAGTTCCTAGCTTTTACAAGGTTAAAGTAAATGAGTTGGAACTCACCCTTTATGCCAAAGCTATCATAATTTTCTCTGTTCCTTAGAGAAAATGTTCTCCTATATCCTATTGCTATATACTCCTTCCATGCCTTTTCATTATTTATTGGTTTCATTCTTAAAACTCTGTCTACACTTTAGGTATCTCAGTCTCTCCTTTGTGAACTTTCTCCATTATCCCCTCTCACCATTCAAGAAGGTGATTAACATATGCTGATTTTTTTTTTTTTCCCCCAACAAAATTTCTCCCTATGCTATCCCTCGAAAAGTTTTCCAAATGCTGTAACAGCTATTCTAGTTGTTCCTTGCAATTTTGCAATCTGAAATCACTTTGATAATCTATTTATTGCAATTCTAGAATTCCTCCTTCTGTAATACATTTAATTCATTACACTGTTATTGCAACTGGAAAACATTGTGACCTTCTGGTCTCAGGAACTCTTCAATTTGACTCAGTGACCTGAATATAATTTTAATATATTGCATGCTAAAACTATATATTTATTGAATAACATTTTCCTTACAACATTTTTAGAATAAATGGTGATATTGCTGCATTGACAGCAGCTAATCTCAGAGGATGAAGTATGCATCTCTAATAAGATCTTTACTCATTTTAAAGAAGAGTGAATGAGAGGGAATAGAAGATCTTATCTAAAAGGAAAAAATATCACAGTGTATACTAATGCACATAACAGGTCTGCTCAGACGTGAACTATGGAAAAATGCAAGAAATCACTACAATAATATGCCCGAAGACAAAGCACTTATTCTAGTTATGGGTGACTGTGCTGTTGAGATCAATTAGATCACGTAACTCCTGCAGACAGTAAGAATAGCAGTAATAAAACCTAAAGCAAAGAACATATTACACAGTGTGCTGACAAGGTCAAATTGATAATAATGATGTGTGATAGCAGCACTGCAATAAGGTTGTCTAATACTGTATGCATCTGATATTGGTTTTCATTACCTACACCCTGGAGTACAGTCAGAAACTCACTAAAACTATAATGATTACCCAAAGGGCAAAGGCAAGTAAGACAGGCAGTTCAGTACTTGTGCATCCTGCAAACTGCATGAAGGCAGACAAAATTGCACCTGATGCTAGATCTACGAGGCTTACGACCACTGGGATCAAATTGAGTCTATACTGCCTTTTTTTCATTTTTAAACTGATGTGATGCTTTAAATTGTATGTTCAGTGAGTTTATTAAGACAGTCCATCAGAGACTGTGATAGCTCTCTTCAGTACAACTCTACAATCTACATCATAAGTATGTACTCTAAATCATTCTGTAATGCATATCAGACACAAGATCTACTGTGGCTCTGGAAGCTCATGCTTCAAGTTAATATTGGGTGAATACTTAAAAGCTTGGGGTTATGCCTGGTGTGAATAAACCCCAAATGTTTGGATGAATGCCCAGTACTTCTGTAATACAGCTTCTTTTTCATTCTTTAAAAACCAAACCAGACCAAAACCAATCCCATGTGTTACATCCAATACAGTATCTTCCGCCACTCCCTGAAATTCTTCAGTGCCTTTTCTCTGCTTCTTCCTTAAAAAAGAGGTGATTCAAACATAAGTAGCTTTAGTCTCTACTGAATAAGATCACTTATAGACAGAAAGGTTAATGGAAAGTGAAGTGTGTCCTTTGGAAGGGTATATCGAATACTACATAGAAATATATTGGGGAAGTTACTTCTAGTCTTATCCAATGTCATCACATGCAAAATGTGAATAGTTGAATAAAATTAAGCAGAGAAATTTTCCATGGGGTAGAAAAATAGTGGATTTTGCAATTTGATCATGTACAATGCTCCCCCCCCACCCCAGAAAAAAATAAAAATAAAAAATATTAAGCCTGAAAATTTTGGGGTGACATTCAAAGCAGAGGTGAACATTCAGAAAATGGGAACTTATGAACTTGGATGTACTTGACTTTCTTCCTCATTCCAACATCTACAGGAACACCTGCTCTTTCCCTAGCTACGTGACATTTCCTGGGTGTTGTAACTTTTCTCTTTTGCAGTGTTAACTATTCAAGGAATCAAAACTGGCGTAGTAGGATTTTAATTAACTTTGTTAATCAGCTATATGCATATACACTGAATCTTCCTGCCTGTGCACATGACACTGCTTTGAATTTTTGCCTGACTTCTCTAACATTTCAGAGGATTCTCATGTCTGTGATTTCTTCTACAGCTCTGAAGAGGTAGGGGGAAAGAGGTGTCAGGTTGGAGGAAAGCCTTGATGATGACTTTGTTCCTAACATGGTGGAGATGGGTAGGGACAGCACAGAAATGGTGCTAATGGCATTTGGATCACCCAGATGAGCCACCTCAGGTATTCAGTTGTTGCAGAAGGAAAATACAGTAGTCAGGCTCCTGTATATTTCAAACCCTAATTTAATGTTTTAAATAAAGGCTTCTCTGTGTCAGAAGCATGATGCATACAGACTGGAGGCTTGAGACTTGGTCTTTAAACCATGGCAAGTATATGCCACTTCTCTCTACTCAACCATGGACCCATTTCTGCTCTTCAACAATCTCTTATTATGCAGCACTACCAAGGCTGTACCTGTAATACCATCTCCTATGATCATATTCATACCACCATATTCCTGCCAATCTCCTGTCCCTTGCCTCCTTCAAAAACTTATTTTAAAAAGTGTGTGGGCTCTCTCTCTTCAGTCATTACTTAATTGGGGAATAATATTCTGTCTGGAGAATCATTACTGGCTATACACATCCAGGAAAGCCAATCTCACTGACATTATGTTGCACGGTCTGACTTAAAAATGATTGATATGTCCTCTGAGTACTGATTAAGTTCGCATTTTGCCTGGTTATACCCTTTTTCCTCATGAAAAGTTGGGTTTCTCACAGAACTTGTTGGGGAGCAACAATAACAAAATCTTAGAAAATCCTACACTAACTTGTCCCCATAAATAAGTGCCTAAGAATTCACTTTCACATCTGCAAATGTTCAGAAAAAGTACAAGTAGGTTAATAAACATTCTTAAAAAATGTCTAAACTCATAAGTGTGCAAAAATATCTTTAAAAAAATCTTAGCACCAGTTTGTCAATATTACTTTTTCTCCTATGCATGGTTTCTGTAAAAAAAATTATACATACTGCACTTTTATTACTAACTATAATGATTTTTTTTTCCCTAGGATTTCTTTCGTAAAAGAGAAAAGCCACTTTTTTAATATGTGCCTTTTATTACTTTCTTTATTTTCAGCTTAAGTGTAAATAGATGAAGTCATTATGTTCACAGATACATTTTGCAAGTTTGCTAATATCAGTTTATTATCGACAGAGTGCTATACTGACATCTTCTCTTACCTACATTATGCACCTTTGATCAAGCAAAAAACCTAAAGACTTGTCAGTGTTTCAATTATTCTATACACTCTCCTTGTAACAGCAGGTATGATTATGACTAATGTAGCCTGCATCAAGATGACTTCCCTAAAATGCTGAGATTAAACAAGGAGAAACAAAACAACATTCATTATGTTGCAATTCTGAGTTTTTGTGCTGAATAAGAAAACATATACATGTAAGCAGTATTCCAATGGTTGTAATTAGTTCTGCAGTAAGAAATGTATTAAAATTTACTGGGTTTTGTCAGCTGGCAAACCCTCTCTTCTGAAGCACTGTATGTGCTTCTGTGAAGAACAGAACAAGAGAGACTCCTGCTGGCTCAAGCTCCACAAAAATTAACACTTTTATCCATTCTTTATATACTTACCATTACTCATTTGTTCTATAACAATACCCAAAGGTTCTGAAAACGAGTGAATGCACTAGACACTCTCAAGCGGCTCAGACAAAATTTTTTTAAATGTTTGAGACAAAGTAGAAAGAAGAAGGGCAGGAGGTGAGGATATATACATACATACAATCATGTAAACTACCACCTAGTAGTAGCTCATGTGGTCCTAAAATGTCTGTAGTGAACTATGACGATACTTACTGTGTACATACAGTTGCTATTGCAGAAAGTGATTATTTGTTTTAAATATTTTTATATCTATACATATATATATATCTCCTATGCCAAAGTAAACTAAATCAAATCATCAAGAAGTGCACAGTTCACAAAATTATTTTGTTTAAATTTATGTTAGTCTCAGGCTAAATTCTAACTTGTTATGACAAAGTATTAGGAGTAACAATACATTATCACATACTGTTGTTTTCCTCACAGGACTATAGCTTTATTCTGTGCACAGGATGTCGACCACTGCTCAGAGAGCGAAGCAACTGCTGCTCAATATTCTCTTATCCTCCTCTTGCAATATGTTCCTACATACTATGCAAACTTGCACTGAATAAGGAATTATTCATTTCCTCTTGGACTTTTTTATAGTGTTCACCTCTGTATCTGAGAGGTAGATCCCTAAAAAGATTTAAGGGCTAGGTAGACAAAGGTATTTAATATCCAACCCCTAGTTAATGTAGCAGGAACTACATACCACACAGATATACTGCTGTGTCTTTGAGGACTGCAGCTCAGGAGTGTGAATGTCCACTAGCACAGCCTATACAACACCACAGAGGCAGTGCAAATACACCTCTGCAAGCCCCAAATCCAGGCTGTTATTTCTAAACAGAGGAGCAAACTGCCAGGCAGAGATAGTAGCTGCACTCTGCAAAATATTGAAAATGGCAGTCCACCTGAGCTGCTAATTCCTGGTTCTCAGAAGGACAGGTGATCTCAATAACTCTTGCTTTTGGAGGTAATAAGTGTTTCTGCACCTTGGTGGTTTCTTGGTTTTTGGTTTTGTTTGGTTGGTTGGTTGGTTGGTTTTGTTTGGTTGGGCTTTTTGGGGGGTTTGTTTGTTTGTTTGTTGGTTTGGGTTTTTTTGTTTTTTTGTTTTGTTGTTTTGGGTTTTTTTTTTTTACACTATGAGGAGATACCCCAAATCCAACATTAAGATTCTCAAACCATTTACTCAGTTGCCACTCAACCCTAGAAGTGCCTAACCTACACTAGTAACATTTTTTTGAGGCGTCTAAGGATCTGCATCAAAGTACTGTGTTTTCCTCAACAACAAAAAGACCTTGCTCAACTTCTAAACCACCACTGGAATTTAATAATAAGGATTTTACCTGTTATGTCACCTAGGATGAAAAACAGCTCTTCTCAGAAATGACTAACATCACAGAAAACATAGCTGGGAGAACAGTTTCATTTTCTTTTATTGAATAAGTTAGTAATTAGGAATTCTTCTGGGAAATGGAACATTCTCATTAAAAACCGTTCTCTTTAAGGGGACTTGAATGCATATTTTCAGAGCCTTCCTGGCTTTCACTGATTTAAGATTACATTTGTCAAGATGGAATATTTCTGAAAACAAATTTTATGTACTTTGTCTTGAAAAATGCACCTTTGACTACATTAAAGCAAATCACATCAGATATTTATAAAGGGTTTTACCACAGAATCAATTTTGCAGAATTTTTAAAAAAACTTCCAAAGTTCTGAGTCATCCTCCCTCTTTCCTTTCCTCCCTCCCTCTCTTTCTCCTTCATCTTTGATTTATTTCCCGTCTTCTAAGAATAAGATAGTGACTTCACTACCACGTACAAGTTACAGGCAAGAACACAGCAGTCAACAAGGAAAGAGGATATAACACCATGCAGTTAAATTGACATTAAAGTGCACAAGAGCATACGACTGCAAATGGCATGATGTAATAGGCGTACCACAAGACAGGTGAGGAATGGCTCAGGCAATCTTTGTGGTCATGTGTTAGCTCAGCATGGTATGTCCCAGCTGGGAGATCTGAGAGCACCTCCAGGCTCCTCTGTTGGGGGCTGACTGCACATGGCCTCTTGTGAGGATGTACTTGACCCCACCGAACCCTTCCTGGGGAGGAAGCTGCAAGCCAACAGGAAGCCTCAAGGCAGGTGATTCAGCTCCCCATGGAGACAGCAGACCCCAGCATTGCCACCACACACAGCCCAGCTGCAGCTAATGTGATCTGCTCTGCCATCATTGGGGGAAGGATAAATGGGAAGAGAGCGCAGAGCAAGGTGAGCTATTCTGCACTGGGGGAAGAGGGTTTTTTTTTTTGTTTCTCCTGAAGCTCCTTGATATTAACTGATGGTAAAGACATGAGGTCAATTTTGTCTGCTGCTGTTTGAGATTTTTTCCAGTTGTGTGAACCAGGTTAGTAAAATTGCTTTGTGAGTACAACTGCATGTCAATTTATGACAATATATGCTTTGTGAATAATTATTGTCTGTTCTATTATTTAATATCACCAGCTTTGTTAGCAATCAAAGTGTTAACTCACATTATATCTATGGGTTAGGCTATTTTTCAGCTACCCAATAACAGTAAATTATTTAAAGCACTACAAAGTGCCTGTGTTTTCTTACCACTTGAGAATTTGCAAAACAGGAACTGAGGGCTTAGTAAGGCTGGGAACTTCAATAGCAAAAGTGGGAGACCACAAACATTTTACTCGGAAGTTCAAACCAGCCAAGAATAAGGGCACTTGTGATAGACAGCTGACATCTTCTCAAACGCATTTATGTTACCTTGCCCTGGTGACACTTGCGCAGAAAACTCAAGTCTGTCTTTAGGTTTTTAATTACATGTTATTTAGAGGTTCAGCTTAGCCTTCAAAGCAGAGCTGAAGGTAAAGGCATTTTGCTACCTAAAAACTTAGGTGGAACCTTGATGTATTAAGTTGAAAACACAGATTCAGACAGGAAGAGGAATTCACCCTGCTCTAGGGAGTCAGGGGCAGGGACAGGACAGTGGCAGGGAAGAAACTCTCTCTTGTTCTTTCCCCATCATCAAAAGAGGAGATGAAGAGATGTTCCAGGTCTTCCCTCAGTTGTTTCACTCTTCATTTCCCAGAGGAAGGGCAAATTAATCTATTCAACAGTATGAAAAATGGGTGTTAGTGATATTAATATTGACATAAATACTTCAGAATTTGCAGCAGGAAACTGATGTTCCACGAGCAGGTAGCAAGGACCATGCTTGACTTGGTTAATCCAGTTGTTAATAAAGAGCTAAGCAACAATTACCTGCAAGTAAAAAATAATTAAGCTTAAAGTTTTAAAACACTGCTTACCTTTTCTCAGTCTATAAAATTTTATGCATTTGGGTGATGTAGACAGGTTCATCAAATAAAGAAACAATTGATTTAGTATTTTATAAAAGTAAGTTGATTTACAAAGCCCATTAATGCTATATTATTTAAAAATATATCACCACAGTTACGAACAGACACTCTTGTAAAGCTTTTTTTACTTTTGTATGAATACAGGTAACAGAAAAAGCTATTATCAGTTGCTAAAGCTCTCTAAATGTAAATACAAACCAGAATTAGCTCACCCATATAAATGGGAACCATCATCTGCCAAATGAGTACCTCTAAAAAAATACAAAAAAAAAAATATTTTTCTATGGCAACTGCTGGGCCTGATTCTGCGACTATTGATCAGAACATAAAGATCTTGAGATACTTTTTCTTGACTCAGCCTAGATATAGTGAATAGTAGATTTAATATAATATAATATAATACTCATGTGTTTATTATCTTTGCCTTGCTCTGCATTAGAACTCTGGACTATTTAAAAGTAACAGTCTGTCTTTTAAATGAAGCTATATAAGTTAATAAATGCTATTGCTAAAGAAAATACAATGATGTAGTATTTCTGTGTTTGACCCAGAGGGATTGGCACAAGTTTTAAAATTAATGTTTTTTAAAAATAAATTATAGCATCCCTTAAGTCACAATAAATGTAGCACTCCCTTGTATCTTCTGAGAATATGCTAATTGCAAATTTCTTGCTGATGAGCACCACATTGTATAATAAATATCTGAAAATTTCAGTGAAGCATCCTTTCTTTTCAGCATATTTGCATGCAGAGGACGTTCCCTAAATATACGGGTTCAACTTTATTAAGAAAGAAAAATGTATGTGTTGATTATAACTAGAAAGATATTATAATTATTTTTCTTTCCAACTTCTGAACAAAAAGGCATTCCAAACATTATTTTTAATGTAGTTAAAAAAATATAATTAGTAAAATAATTAGATTTTCTTGCCTCAGCTAATATCATGTTATTTTCCATAAATAATACCACTGACATTGTTAGGACAACTTGCAGGGAACAGAGTGACACGATCTAGTCCAAATGTATCGTTCTCAAATATTTTTATGCTGAAGCAAACTTTACAAGTATGTTAAGAAAAAAAACCTTATTTTTAACCACTTTTTCTCATCCTAATTTCCAAGATGCTGAAAGTTCCATTCATGCATAGAAATCTTAGTAATATTGACATGGTATATATTTAGAAGAGACTGTATTTCCTCCTGCATCTGCACATTCACAGCTCATCTTCTCAAATAAATAGGAAAATAAAAGATGTGTAGTGATCTTTTTCATTACATTTGAAACACAGCATTTAAGTTTCTGATCTGGAAGCAATAAGAGAAGATGAAATATGTCATAGAAATATGTTGATAAAGCTCAGACCTCACAAAAAAAGACAAAAGCAAACAGACTTCTCATTATCCTTTACAACAATGTGTGAATTACAGAAACCAAAATAAACATATCTAAAGACTTCAGGCATTGAAAAACACCATGATAGTTTTATTGATAGGTTGTTTCAAGAAACAGACATATGTACATATTTTTGCAGAAGACAGTGCCTTCTTGGGAACCAACACACTAATCCAGCTCTCATGTCACAGGAGACCAGAGTAAGTGTGGGGTTTTTTTTTGTGGGGGAGGTTTAATTTGGTTTGTTCTGTTGTTTTTGTTTTTTAATACTACAAGACCCACTTCAAAGTAAGAACTTTTTATTAGATAGAAACTACTGTTTTTCTCTTGTGCATGTTATAATTTCAAGGGATAATCAGATATCACTGTCATCTGAGAGTGATTAAATGAATGAGGACATTTGGAATTTGGAATTTGCCCAAATCTTGTTTTACCAGAATTACCTATCACCTCCAATAATGGCGCCATCCATTACTCTCTACTTTGTTGCATCTTCATCTCACAATTTGCAATAGAGACAAGTTGCACAGAACTTGCATTTTGTTATTTTCCCTTGTTAGAGAAGTTATTGTTTCATATAGTTCCTGCTCGTATATTCTTACCTACATCCAAAAATCAGTCAAGACTTATTCCATGTTTTTCAGTTTTTCTCAGTACTTCAGAACCAGACATTACATATTTTTATATACTTAAAATAAAACTCTACAAAACATAAAAAAATACATTTGTAAAACGTTGTCAACTAGTGGACTTATTTTTAGGAACTCTATATTTTAATATTTCAAAAGCTATTGGCTTCCATGCATGTCAAACAAGTCCATGTTTAGTATTTTCTCAATAATGACATTTTGTCTTTAATTTGCAGTATTTTTAAAACCTGGTTGATGTAAGGCTGACTGTGGTCTAAACAGTAATGGAGTCTGAGAGGGTTATAAAGTAAAACTTTATTGAAGCAGTAAGAAAGATGAGCAACAACGTGCCTATATGGTGACCCACCCAATCACCAATAGCAAAGCAGATCATAAGCGATGCCATGACTCTGGTGGACTGCCAGGGTTGCTAGGGGTCTGGTGTCTGCCTCATCTGGCAGCAAAATGGCTTCTGAAGGTAAGAATCACACCACCCCTTGGCTCCACCAATGGCAGTGTGATTTAGTAGAACCATACCATACGTGAATATTGTGGATAGCATCCTGACTACACTGCCAACGTCAGTCAAAGAGCAGGGTAGTAGGAGGCAGGGTGTCACTTCCACCCCTTGATTCTCTCAAATCATCACTTGACATGAAGTTACAGACTAGTGTCAGCTATTTAATAAGCTGAGTGAGGTTGAGTATTCTGAAACCTGCAGGGTACAAGTTACAAGGTCAGAAGTCAAACACTGGAGCATCACAAAATAGCTATCAGGGGTGTCACATACCAAATAACTCAAAAGTCTATGTCTGGTGTAACTGTAAATCTCAATGAAATATTTCTGAAAATATTTGTGACTTTTTATGGTTCTTGACGCCATTCTTTGGAAACTGAAACTTTTGAAAAACAGTTTTACACATCCCAGTATACAGCTATGTGAAGTGATCTGATTGAAAGGTAATTGAAGTTAATTGACAAAATCTCACTCATTTCACTGGATTTTGTATTGGTTCATATGATTGTACATCCCTTTGATGAATGAGAGAAAAATGCATCCAGTGTAAGTTATAGGTATTTATGATACTTAACTCCAGCCTTCAAAAAAAAAACCAAAACAGGCAATTCATCATTTTAACTCTAAAATTTCAAATTCAGTAAACTCTTCAGTTTCTGTTTTACAGTATAAAGATAATAATAAAAATTTCTATGCACAAAAAGAGGTAGAGTATGATAATCTCTTTAGCTGACAATGTTAATCAGTTAATTGCAGTTTCAAAATACTTTTCTCTAGGACGTTACATTAAATTCTTAGAAGATATAAACACCTTTTCAACTCCTGCTTTAACTTTGCACTGCCTAAATTTTTAGTGATATAGACAAAATTGACCTTGATTATTAATAGCTTGTGAGTTACTACTAAATATAGCGATTAGAAATGAAAACTGTATTTCTGTCTGCTGTTGTCATCTTAGTTTTACACATTGCACGTGCTACTTATATCTAGGGGATAGAATATATATCCCTTATGTCTTAAGGATTCAGAAATAAAAATATCTGTTTCTACTTTTTCTGCTACATTCTTTAAAGAATCCTTCAATGGACTTCATCTTGCCTTACAGTCTTATCAACTGCGAGATGTCCTAATTACTTCAGCTCTCCTGATGTGATTACACTTGGTATTTCTCCTTCTTTCTCCCCTGGGAAATGTATGTCTGTTTCCCAGAGGTATCCTCCATTGCCCTTTTTAAACACTGAAGCAAATCCATTTTCTTTCAAGTGATAACTGTCTCTTTTGACAATAAATTACCTTTACCATCTTTCACAGAGTGTGCTGTTTCTCCTGCTGATGCTTTGCTCCTCATATACTTGAAAATGTCCTTCTTAATCATATTCTGTTGTGTGACCTTCCTTCTGCCTCTCTCCACCTTTGATTTTCTCATCTTCTTTTACAATCAACTTCATTTTGTGGTCTTTTTTCTTCCTTTTTGTATTTTGTGTTTTATACCACCTACAAAGGTCAGTTTTACCCTTAATTATATTTATCTATATTAATCCTCCTTCATTAACAGTGCTTTTTCGAGTTTGTTGTTTGCTTGCTTGGTTTTGCTTTTAATTCTAGATAAATTGCACCTACATTGTCTATATTAAATTTTTCAAAACTTTATTTTTCTTCATGATTTTAGACTGCTCTCTTTCCGTGCTTATTTTGAAGACTGGACACCCAGGCTCAGTTTTAGAGCTGGTATTCTTTACTTTCACTTCTAATCAACTAGAATAATTTTACAAAGAAGTAGCTTCATAGTTTAAAGGTATAATTGAGTTTTCTTCTTTTAAATTATCAGATTAAATCTGAGTATTAAAAAAAAATAATTAATTTTATTAGTTTTATAAAGATAGATAGGAACAGTATAGCCACTGATAAACAATTCCTCCAAATTCTGCTAAAGTTTTCCACTAAAAGCAAAACCAGTATAGACACCATTTCAAAAATAAACATAGAAATACCAATATAACTGCTTTTGCAAAATAAACCTCTCTAACTTCAGGTATGTTATCAAGTTGAAATTCTTCACTGAGGTAAGAACAGAGCTTACTATGGAAATTTCTGCCGCTTTGTCAAAATATGTGCTTTTGTGGGAGCCCTAACTTTCCAGTGTCCTTTGTTTTGGTATCATATGACTGCATAGCAGGATGCTTTCTATGTCAGTCTTGAAGAGCAAATGTGCCAATAAAAAAGGCCTGCAGCCTACAGCGCAATTAAAATGCCACCACTTGAAACATGGTTACATAAGGATCAGTTTCTCTCTCAAAATTAACCAAGGCAGCTACAAGGAGCTACAGATCCTGTGTACTTACTAGATATTAAATAATGACTGAGGCTGGAGAAATTATATCACTGGAAGAATTAAAGAATGTTCACTCTATCATTTCTGGATGGATGAAGATTTCATTCTAGTTGAAGTGAAAAGGTGTAACAAAAAAGTTATTATAGTGCCAGAAATAGAAAGCTGACATCTCTTCTTGTCACTTCTATCTAGGGTTTTTTTCTCCTCTTTTACCCAGGAACATGAATGAGAATTAAATACATACTTTAATTTAGAGAATATATAATATTCTGATATATTCAATATAATATTTTTAATTTAAACTAGAATAAATCTGTTAATTGGGATTGAAATATTTAGTTTACTTTAGTCCCTTTGGAAATTAAATAAACTAAATAAAACAGTTTTGAATAAGATTATCATTTAATACAATTTAAATAACCTGTTTTATAAATTATTTTAGTAAATTTCACACTGTGTAACAGTTCTTAATAGTGATTTGATAATATGAAATATAGGATTTGGTAAAAGATTTATGGTCTGAGAGAGAGTTAGAGCAACTTCAGGGAATTATTCTTTTTAGCATATGTTATACGACTTGCGACTATAGAGGAAAATTTAGAAATAAGAGGAAAATTTTCTAATCCATAGTGATAACCAGAAAACTTAGCATTATATTTACATTTGGACGATGAACTTTGTGCAAATAGTATGTTGACCAGGTTTTGTGCAATAGTATTCTTGCAGTTGGTCTCTCAAAATCTGAAATCATGTTAGAAGGAAAAACACACAAAACAAAGTATGTTTCAATAGATCCCACAGGCTCACAGTCTGAGATTTCACCCCCCCCCCCCAAAAAAAAAAAAGGCAGTCTTGTTTGTATTATGCAGCTTTATGAATAATATATAAAAGACCTTATCAGAGTGGAAATTTTGAAATAACAGCAGAAAAAGATTCAGAAATTTCCCCTCTCACCTAAGCACAGCAACAACAAGGCTAAGAACTGTTATACTTTTTCTTCATTATGTTGTTCTTGAAATTCTTACATTTCTGGGTGTTGCATTAAAGGGCAGAGACATTTGGCAGAAAATAAACCCCGTTGCATTCCGGTTTATCCTTAGATATCAGAGGGGCTGGGGGAATCTGGGCTTAGATTCTGAGTGATGCCCAATTTGACACTATCAGTCTGGTTGCATTCAACATATCGAACGACCACAGCTCTGGATGCACGAATAGAGTGGCACTACAGTCCAGTCATATTCAAATGAACTAGCAGGGCCACTTGGTCGCATACAATGAGAACACTCACAGCTGGATACACTAACAGAGCAATGCAACCCAAGTCTAGTTGTGTTCAAATGAACTAACATGGCCACGCTTGGTCACGTTCAACAAGGACTATCATGACTGGATTAATGAACGGTGCAGTTTATTGAAGCAACAGACTACAGATTCTTTTGATTTGTGGGTGATATATGTATACTGTCTGCAAAGATAAGTGTAGGTACTTAAGAACACAAATCTATAAATATGTTAAAGAACAGCTCTATAGAGATTCTCTAAGTTACCCAGGGAAGGTTCGAATCTCACCCAGTAGACATCCCTATGGGGTGGGAAGAGAGGCTCAGCCTGTCAATTGTTCCCAGAAGTTGGCAATGGTTAATGATGGTATCTTCCCTAACATCTCTCCTCTTAAGCCATTTTTATACCATATTTTTTTAATTTCAGGAGGAGCTTGAGTGACTAGTCATACATACCTTTTATTATAATTGGTTCAAAATTTCCTCACTTTGCTTTTAAAGGTATAGACTAGAGGAAATTCAGAGTGCATGCTCAGTGAAGTGTGGTCACACCTTGGGGGTAGGTATCTTTTGGGATGGAGGTGTAGTTTAGCGTTATGATGACATAACGAGCAAAGTTCTAGGACACAGTTTTGGCAAAATAATGAGAAACTGCTGGTGCAGGGTAGCAACCATGAGGCTTATCAGTTCCACAGAGCCTGGCCATGATGTCTCCACTCCACTCCACCCTCTGTACCATTTCTCTTAGAGTGAGTGGTTCTAAGGTTGCAGACTGTACCTAGGGAACTACCATGGAATAGATTTCTCACATACCAACAGCACTCGACCCTGAAAGTTCCCTTCATGCTGTACCTTCTCTTGAGATATAGGTATAAAGAGATTTTTAAGTCACTTCCAGTAGTAATTCCACACCAGGTCTGAATAAGAAAAAGCAGGTCTTACAATTTTGGAGGAACTGGAAGATGTGGGTTTAAATCAGGGAGCCCCACTGAAGCCAAGCTAAAAGATAGTTTAGCCTGATATTTTATTCTAGAGCCAGTAATGGTATGTTAACCTATCCAGCTGCAGGCAGACGTGGCTAATAACAAGCTGTGCTGTGAGATGGGCTGATGAAATGTGATTAACAAAAAAAATACTTACGCAGTTAGTGGAAGTATTGAAACTGAAATCATACTGGATTTCTTGCTGAACACAAGCCAGAATGAAACGAGAAAAAAATATGTTATTTTTATTTCAGAATAATGTAAAAGATTTCCTGTGATATATTCACTAAACACAAGAATATCTATTTTTTCAGTCACATTGGTTCCTGGTGCCACTCTATATCACATTTCAGTAACAGTTGTGCCTGCTTACAGCTAAGAAACTAGCACCATCCAAACAAGGTGGCAATATATGACTGGGACAGAAATGCCTGCCATATAATGAAACCATAGACTTAAATATTCAGACATGTTTCTCTCCCTAGAGCTTCCTGTTGGCTGGCTGAAATTACACACACACATATCCAAGGAAACCTCCAGTTGAAGTTCTCTCAAGATAATTCTTCAGAGTATGGCAACAATTTCCAAGAGGTGAAGATGTGAGACATAGTTGTTGTTCTATTTAGATCTGACACAAATTTGGAGCTGTTACAATGTCTGCTCCCACAAAACATCATAGTGTCTTCCTTTGTGTACAGATTAAAAAGTATAAATAATCCATTCAATAACCCTGTTCCATTTGTAAAAGTCCTTGATTTTAATTTTGCATTAATTCTAACAGCAAATAATTGCCAACCAACTATAAAAGAAAAACTTCAGGGAGGGAAAAATAGCCAATTCTCAACACTGGAAACTTAATCTGACTAATATTCTGATAACTGAAAAATCATGCTGTGCTCAATTCAGAAACTATGAATGCACAATACTGTAGTAAATTATTTACAGAATTGTATTTAAAAATTCTTCTGTTTAGAATTAAGATTGTAAACTATTTGTTTTCCTGTGTTACATTTAACAGCTTGATCCTGAAAATGCAGAATGCAGTAGTTACATTGAATGTAATGAGAATGCAAATGTAAGTGGAGGTACTTGCCTGAATATATGTTTGCTGAATAGGGTCCTAAAATCTCAATTTTCAAGGTAGAGTGTGTTCACTTGGATATGTGATATATTCTAATGACAGTCATGCTACTAAAACTCTAAGTCCGCTTGAAAATTAAGACATGGAAAAAAAGGTATTTGCAGATTTATTCACAATTGTACCATAGTTATTATGATGGATAAATGGCTTAAGGTGTTTTACCATTTTTATGAATAGATCTAAAACTACTTTGTCCCTTTACTACACAAGAAAACTTTTCTTTTTCTTTTTTCAAAAAATAGGTCGTTAATTTTACAAGCATTCATCTTTGTCTAGTGCAAATAATGTTCATATTATATAATTATTACATAATTCTGTACTAAAAATATTTTTTAATAGGTTTTGAATCCATACAGGTATTTAATAAAATCTGTATTTTATACATGGCTCAAAATCAGTTTGGCAAATGTAATGGCAAACCAATAGTCCTGCAAAGATACAGGAAAGCATTACTTTGTCTAGACTTCTCTCTAGATTTCTACTCTTTAAATTATTCTGTGACTTCTGCTAAAGAGATAATTAGTTTTGAGGAAAAGTGGGAGGTTTTATTTCTTTTTTATGCTTGGAGTGGATTCATAATTCTTTGCCCTTCTGGGTTTGCCTGCCAAATAGCTCTGCTCAGCAAAGAATCTGCTGGACATTATTTTATCATATTGTATTGAATTCCTTTTCCTGGTATCAAATTAATTTACTTTGTATCTTAATACTATTGAATGTATAGCAGCTGATGCATTCCTCTGGCATCAATACTACCTGTTATTGAGTACCTTTGGTAACTTGGATCTTTTCTATATTGAGACACAGGCCTCAACAGCAATGAGGCTAATGCCTTTTCTTCATGCAGGTCTGGTAAACTGCAGATTATTTCAGCAATATTGTCCATCTCTGCCACTTTCATAACTACAACTCAGCTGATATCAATCTCCTTACATCTAGAACAACTTTATTATTTTTTTACACCACTATCCATGCAAAAGTAAATTATAACTATCCTCAAAGGTGTAGAAAATATAAGTGCAGTAGTCACATTTTCAGATAAATTGATTGTATTTTAACTTTTACATGTTTTTCTATTTTTATTGTTTCCCTTTAGCTAACATAGTCCTATTGCTGTTGCTGCAGAAATTTCCTCTGTAGTTTTCACAGTCTCAAGCAGATTATTTTTATTTATTTTTATTTCATATTTTTGTCTTTATTCCCTTTTCATTTGAAATCTCCTATATCTTTTTATCTTTTGCCAGAATAACATAGGTCAAATTAAATTTAGTCTGGAAGAATTTATTTTCCTCCAATAACAATTAATTTGGCCTTGGATGAGTCACTGAGGTACACGTTCCCAGGCTTTAGTTCTATTAATTATGTAAAATTAACTTTACCCTAGGTGTCTTTCCAAATGCAAAACACAAATTCCATGGCAGTAAGTCTTGATCAAGGTACACAGTAAAATAATGCCCCTTTATACTCTTCTCCCTTGCATCTTAAAAGTTCAGCTCTGTAAGGAAATCACTTTAGCTGAGTTCATCTCTCAACACTAGTGTTTTAGAAAATGATTAGAGTACAAGAATGTTCCTGGGAATATTAGAAAATACTGCTAAAACATGGATTTTTAACTTAGTAACATGAATATTCAATACAGAAATGCAGTCCCAAGAGTTTACTTCTTTAGCTAAGGAATTCAAAGGGTTGCATAACTCAAAACTTTCATTTAACTCCAACTTATTTATTCTCCCTGGGTAAAACCCAGAATAGATCAGTCAACAAAGGAAACAAGTGCAATCCTTGTGTTCTTGACTGTGTGATACTTGTTGAGTGAAACAGAAACTGCCCTCATCATTCAAATGTGAAAACATGGAAGAAACACTTGATTCATGATCTTTTGGTATATTTTTCTCCTGAACTCGATTACAAATTAAGTGAAAACAGAGTCTAAGTCTCCAACCATTGCAAAAGACTGATCATAGGCAGCTGGTCCATTAGGTTAGACAGGTTTTTATATGTGCAAAGCCAAAGAAACCTGAAGACTTTTTTTTTTTTTTTTTTTTTTTAAGAAAAGCAGTCACAAAGGAGAAGGATTTCTTTTGGGCAAAGCCCTGTAGATCAGGGCTAAAATGTGCTGCACATTTTAGCCCTGTAGATCAGGGCTAAAATGTGCTGCACAGTTTTTGTATTTCCAGAAGACTGTAGGAAATAAGATCTATAAAATAACTTACTTGGTATGTCATCATTCCCTGAGGGCATCATGAATCGGTTCTGCTGGATTAGTTTGAATGTGTTTATGCAGTTCCTTTTTCAGAGTCACCACTGACTGAAAATGTGCACTTATCTTTAAGACAGATATTTCTATTGCTAAAGTTTAGTATTAATAAATTAATTATTACTTTATCACACTTGTCTATATTACATTCAGATATTGAAATTAAGTAGCCACACAAAGACATGAATCACTTGTCCAAAAAAAATGTTTCTAGCAAACACTAAAAAGAAGCTTTGAGAAATACAGATGTGAGTAGATATAAATAACAAATATATGTTTCCTGTGTAACCTATTAAGTTTTGAAACACTATAGAAAATTTTCTACACAGTTGGCAAGTTATTAATATTCCAAAAGTGAATGTGTTTTTTTAAGGGAAAAATACCTTCAAATATTTACTGTGCTAAAAAAATCTGTCATAAAGAGTCTTTTTTCTTTATTGATTAAAATTTCCTTATGTTAAAAAAAGACTGTAATATTCTGCTAATCTTTTGCACAAAATCTTTGTGACAGAAAATTGACTATAGCACAAAATATTTATTGGAGGACCTAAAGAGTCATTTTCATATCAGGTGAAGAATTAGCAACATATATGTAGCTTCACCACTGAATGTCCAGTCAAAGTATGGTTGGTTGAGGTGATGTCTACTATTTTTAAGAACAAAGAAGAATTTGCATGTGAAAAATAATCATTGACAGTGAAGAGAGGAAATTAACATATAAAATGTATGACTTGCCAGCAAATTTAAATGCCTTGGTTATTATGATTAATACTAGTGTGAGAAATATTCCAACCACTACAATTCAAAAGAATTAATATTGTGTAAGAATTTTTACAGCATGAATTAATTTTAGCTGCCTCTTTGGCAGAACAAAGTGCTTTCATTATACCCCTGGACACTTTCCATGTGCTCATTTCTGTTGGATTTGCTCTTCAGCGTTACCTTGTACACTGTCCCACTTTGACTTCACCATTAAAACCAGGACCATGTCCATTCCTCCCTTGTATTTTGATTATCCTCATCCACCGTAGGTGTCCATGTGCCATTTTCATGCGTATCTTTCATCCATACTCCAATCCCAAGACTGCAGCCCCCCCCAAGAAGAAGAATACTTTAGAGCATGTGGAACTAAAAGAATATCTGATAATTTATGTTACCATGATCAGACTTTACTATCTGTGCCATACCCATTCCAGGTGAAACAATGTTGATAGTCCTACTGAAATAAAAATACTTTATCTGAAAAGAGCTAATCTAAATTCTTATACTAAAACACAAATCTTCAAATATTTTAAAATAACAAAATAATTACTTAATACACAGTACTCTTTCGCGTAACCCGCATATTACTTTGCCCTAAAATATTGCCTAAAATGTAGTCTATATTACTGCAGCTTTTCAAAAAACTTATTTAATGTTCATTATCTTTATTGTTTTTGCATCTAAAATCCTGAACAGTTTGATTCAGCATACAATAAATCCTTGAAGCACAGTAAGGAAAGAAAGTAGAAATGTATTTTATTTAACAGTGAATATTTTAAAAAAAAAAAGTTTTATCTTGCTTGTTAAAGTAAGATGAGAAGTTTTCTATTAACTAGGCTGGAAAGCCTTAGGGGCCACTGAAAGATTTTTAATTGCATATTTAATTAGAAATGTGTTAGAGAGTCGATGTTCAGCTTTTCTGAAGCTCATGGCTCCTGACAAAATGTCTGCTTTTAAGCCATTTTATCTATTGAAATGTTTTCTAAAAAATGGGTTAAACAGAAGAAGCTTTAATTTTGGCTATTTTAACTTCAAAGGGATTTTATTGTTTTATCTACCCTACTGTAAAACCAAGGTGAAATATCATCTTCAAAAATTAGCATTTTCAGGTAAAATAAGACCTCTAAAAGAACAAACTTTAAAGATTCTAACAATTTGTTGTTCTGCCTAGTTTACCAGCAATGGTGGAAGATGAAAGGAAAAAAAAAAGAGAAGGATTATGTCTGTCTACTATAGGTAGAGAGTTTGCAAAAGCTAGTTTATCCAGTAGCCAGTGGCTGGAGCTGCAGAAAAATAAACTTGTAAATATTTTCTTTACATTCTGGGTAGAAAAATGTTAACAGCACTTCCTGCAATTGTCAGGAACCTAGACAAAACATGACAAGTCCAGTAAGTCTGCTGTCCAGTGCTCAGTCACGCTGCTTTTACCAAAAAAGTTGTCTGACAGAAGTTTACTTGAAATTTAGGTTGCCTCAGAAGTGCTAGCTTCCCTCGAGGTAATTTAATGGATAAAGGAGTACAGCCCCAACAAAAGCTGGCAGCATGTAACTCCCAGCATTGTAGGTATGAATGCACATTAGTTATGGCTGGGTAAAAATGCTTCTGAAACACAGACTAAACCAATAAAGTAAGCTGCTGACTTTTTAATGAAAGACAGTATTTGAATAAGTACAGCCTTTTAGAGGAAGAACGGAAAGCTTTTTTGTTATTTTACATGACAAGCCCTGTTTTCATGGTAGTTTACATTAAATAGAATATTAGAAATACGTGGAAATTAGTTAATTAGAAGTGTAATTTTAAACACTGAAAAATAAATATTTGCTGAAAGGCAACTGAATAATTAAATTACATGCTATATTAGATAGTACAGCTTAATTAAGAGAATGTGTAAATGTCTTTTCATACATACAAAAGAGAAACCCACGGAACTTGACAGGATATATTAGTGGTCACAAAGCTTTATAAGAACATGAAAGTGCTAATGCATTGCTGTCCTTACATCATTTTCACTTAATAACACAGCCAGAGACTTGAGATTCCCTGGAGCATGTCTACTCAGATGACTTAATCTGTGTCTTTCATGACTAGTAATATCCAGCAAGCAGCACCCAGACTTTGTATTAACACCAGAACTAGAATTTTTTCTATTTGCTGGGTGAACCACATCCATATTTTGTGTGTTTGATGATAGAATATGACAAATATATTTGAAGGGTAGGAAATAAAGTTTATTAGAAATAAATTTATTTGAGGAAATATACTTGAAAATCACTCAGTCCTAGCTCTTATGAGTCCTTCTTATTTCATAACTATCATCCACTATTAATTATCAAACATCCAAAATGCAATCTTCTTAAAAATAATTCAACTTTACATTTGAATGCTCAAAGACTTGTTTTTGAGAGTAATAATATTCCTAATTATCTCCTGCTCAGCAAGTTTGCTATTTATCTATTTATTTATTTATTTATTTATAAATGGGGAAAGTTTTAATATGTGTTTACACACTAACAGTAGAAACTAAATAAATACTTCAGACTTGGCTATAGAAAAGAGATTACTAACTCTTGTTGGTAGATTTGAACACACAGTAGCCAGAAGTGACATCTCTACTAATATTAGGTGCAAGAACACTATTCACGCTTTTAATAATGATTTATACAAACTGAATTACAGATTTGACACAGTTTTATGGAATTAGAGTAGGGTGACTTTATTCATACCTTTTCTGTTCTTTCATTCTTAAGATTAATATAAGTAGCACTGTGTAGAGTTCAGTTTTGTCACTTGCTGCACAAACCTATAAAACACAGGTGTGAGGTGAGGTGGCTACATTGTCATCAGTATTCCTGTGGTGTCCAGTTCTGTGTTTCCATATTGAATACAGATCTTTTAAAGCTTCCCAGATTAAGTCCTCCTCTTCCTGTTTAATTTCAAAAGAAATACTATCTTAACATTAGATGCTATTTCCAATTTTTTTTTTTTTTCCTACTGACTCTGAAGAGAGATGAAGACTCACAATATTTATTTTTTGTGGGCCATAGGGTTGCTTCAGAGCTCGTGGAACATGCATCTAGTTTTGAGAGGCTTCAGAAGAGAGGTAGATGCCTTTGAATGCCTGCTCAAGGAATGATGTCCTAACATCAGAAAATTAAAAACACTAAGAGCATAGCCTGTTTGTAGATGGATGGTATCTACAGAAGATTAGAGAACATCAAAAATATGTTAAGAGAAAAGAAGCATACCTCTATATAATATTTAGACATATAGAAAGAGATCTGAAATTAAATATGGAAACCAAGGAAAACCTGATAGGATTCAGAGTAGGAGGTGAAGCAAGGTGGTATGTCACTCCACTGGATTTTCAAAGAAAGATTTGAACTCTTAATGCCAATTTATATCTTTTTCTTTTATTTTATTTTCTGACAGCACCCAGCTTTTGTCTCACAAAAAGAAAGGCAGTCTACTTCACAGAACCTGCAAGTACTCAATATGAATGAGAAGCCTTTGCTTTGATTGTCTGCACCTAACAAGACACCTGCTGCTATCTAATGATTTCATATAAAGTTCCCATTTTACACAGACTGGCAGCTTGTGGTATGAGCGGCAGCAGTGTTCCCATAGCCAAGAGCTCATCAGGAGTCCAGCGAGGTAAGATGCTATCAATTACTGATCACAAATCAGTAAGTGCTGGGGATGCTGCTTCACACAAAGAGCCCAGCATTTTCTTTTTGCAAAACAGCAGATTAACAGTCAACAGGAGCTCAGTGGAATACTCCCACTTCCCCCATTACTTAATTAATTAGAACTGCTGGAGAAATTATGGTAAGATGAACACGTATGTTTATAGAACTCTGTGCATATTTTTGCATGTATTTGTGTGTAGGTATCTGTATACATAGACCTATGCTTCAGGATAAGTTGTAACATTTTTTCAGGATATGTTGTAACATTTTATTTATTTTATTTTATTTTATTTTATTTTATTTTATTTTATTTTATTTTATTTTATTTTATTTTATTTTATTTTATTTTATTTTATTTTATTTTATTTTATTTTATTTTTTTATTATTATTATTATTTTTATTTTATTTTTTATATCAAAGAGGCTGCTTGTAATCTAAGTCATCTTATTGTTTAACCATGTCCTCTATGTCCCAAAATCACATCTGAATTCAGCAGGCATTTGCAAGAAAGAATGAAAAGGAGACAGGTATTTGCCTTTCTTCATCAGTCTGGACTTTTGTCAGTGCTAGGTTCCTAGCATCTTTGAGACAGTGAGGTGCAATACTTTAGTTTTAACTCATTTTGCATCTTCCCTGTTGTGGTGGTTTAACCCACAGTAGGACCATGTGGTTCTGCACTCAGTCCCTGCACTCGGTGAGATGGGATGGGAGACACGACAAAGGGGACACGGGATTAGGAATGAAGGACAGGGAGGGCTCACTCACCAGTTATGGTCATGGGCAAAACAGACTCAATTTGGGGAAGAAAAATCAATTTATTTTGTTGCCATTCATCCGAGTAGCAGAATGAGACATAACAACCACATCTTAAAGACACCTTTTCCCCACCTCTCCCTTCTTCCTGGGTTCAAATTACTTTGCTCCTGATATCTCTATCTTCTCCCTACAGCGGGATAGGGACAGGGAATGGGGGTTCAGTCAGTTCACCTCTGCCACTCTTCCTGGCTTGAAAGTCCAGTAACAAAGTGTTCCGACATGGGCTTCCCATGGAGTCACGGACCTCTTTGGGCCCAGCTCCCGGCTCTGGCATGGGGACATCCATGGGCTGCAGACAGGTCTCCAGTCCAGCGCACCTCCTCACTCTGCTGCCCTGGGGGTCCATCCCCGCTCTGACGTTGAGTGACTCTCGGAGTCTCAATTTCAGTCACGTTTGCCCTCAGGCCCAGATTCCTACTCCAGCGTGGAGTCCTCCATGGCCTACATGTAGGTACCTGTTCTGCCATTGAACCTCCACGTGCTGCAGGGGACCTCCTTTACCTTCTCCTACTCCACATAGTTGAACTGGGCATCAGATTTTCTCTGTCCTCACCCTTCTCCTCCTTCCTCCTGGCAACAAAGCTCACCCTTTGTTTAGGTTCATGGTCATCTTTTGTCCAGGTCGATGGTCTCTCCTCCAGGTTCTCTCCACCTACTTCTTTTCAGGACAGTCCTTCCCCTCAGAAACATGGATTCGCAGAGGTGTTTCTCTAGTGCTCATTGGCTCAGCCTGGGTGGGGGGTCTCCATCTTGGAGGCCAGGGAGCTTTAGCTCTCACAAGGTGGCTCCTTCACCCACTAACAACTCCTCCCCACCTCGCACACACAAACCCAACACACCTATGTAATTAAAAGAGAAGCTACCTGATGCACCACAATAGACAATTTAAAAATTGTAAATACTTTACTGAAGTTGGTTGCAACATTTGCAATTGGAATAAAGGATTTATGGTATGCCGTACCACATTTATTTCTTCCTTCCATCCCTCTGGAAGTCTCAGATTTTGTCATGACACCTCTAAATTTCAAATTTAGCAGTCTTTCTTCAGCTGCATAATCCCATTTTGATGATCAAATTTCATGGAAAAGTACGTATATTTCCGTTTACACTTGGAAAATGAAAGAGACAGAATACTTGAAGGTAAAGGGGCCCAAGATAGCTGGTTAGCATTCAGGGACTGCTTCTTCCGGGCTCAAGATCGAAGCATTCCGATATGTAGGAAGTCAGGGAAGGGAGCCAGGAGACCTGCTTGGTTAAGCAGGGAACTGCTGGCCAAACTTAAGTGGAAGAGGAGAGTTTACAGATCGTGGAAGGAGGGGCTGGCTACTTGGGAGGAATATAAGGATATTGTCAGAGGATGTAGGGAGGCAACTAGGAAAGCCAAGGCCTCCTTAGAATTAGATCTTGCCAGGGGGGTCAAGGACAACAGGAAGAGCTTCTTCAAATACATGGCAGATAAAGCCAACGTCAGAGGCAATGTAGGCCCACTGATAAATGAGGTGGGTACCCTGGTGACAGAGGATACAGAGAAGGCAGAGCTATTGAATGCCTTCTTTGCCTCTGTCTACTCTGCTGGAAGCTGTCTTGAGAAGCTCTGTACCCTGGAGACCCCAGATGGAGACAGGACAATGGAGAAGATTGCCTCAGTTGATGAGGATTGGGTCAGGGACCAATTAAGCAATCTGGACATCCATAAATCTATGGGTACAGATGGGATGCACCCACGGGTGTTGAAGGAGCTGGCTGAAGTCATTGCTAGACCGCTCTCCATCATCTTTGCTAAGTCGTGGGGAATGGGAGAGGTGCCTGAGGACTGGAGGAAAGCAAATGTCACTCCAATCTTCAAAAAGGGCAAGAAGGAGGACCCGGGTAACTACAGACCGGTCAGGCTCACCTCCATCCCTGGAAAGGTGATGGAGCGACTTATCCTTGGTGCCGTCTCTAGGCATATCAAGGATAAGAGGGTCATTAGGGGCAGTCAGCACGGCTTCTCCAAGGGGAAGTCATGCTTGACCAACCTTCTAGACTTTTATGAAAACACGACCAGGTGGCTGGATGATGGTAGAGCAGTGGATGTGGTCTATCTTGATTTCAGCAAAGCATTTGACACGGTCTCCCACAGCATCCTCGCTGATAAATTGAGGAAGTGTGGATTAGATGAGCAGGTAGTGAGATGGATTATTAACTGGCTGGTGGGAAGAAGCCAGAGAGTAGTGGTCAATGGGGCGGAGTCTAGTTGGAGACCTGTGTCTAGTGGAATCCCTCAGGGGTCAGTACCAGGACCAGTATTATTCAATATATTCATAAATGACCTGGATGAGGGAATTGAATGCACTGTCAGCAAGTTTGCTGATGATACAAAGCTGGGAGGAGTGGCTGACACTCCAGAAGGCTGTGCTGCCATCCAGAGAGACCTGGACAGGCTGGAGAACTGGGCAGGGAAAAACTTGATGAAATATAATAAGGGCAAGTGTAGGGTGTTGCACCTGGGGAGGAACAACCCCAGGTTCCAGTATAGGTTAGGAAATGATCTCCTAGAGAGCAGTGTAGGGGAAAGGGATCTGGGAGTCCTGGTGGACAGCAGGATGACCATGAGCCAGCACTGTGCCCTTGTGGCCCGGAAGGCCAATGGCATCCTGGGGTGCATTAGAAGGGGTGTAGTCAGTAGGTCAAGAGAGGTTCTTCTTCCCCTTTACTCTGCCCTGGTGAGGCCACATCTGGAATATTGTGTCCAGTTCTGGGCCCCACAGTTCAAGAAGGACAGGGAGCTGCTTGAGAGAGTCCAGCGAAGAGCCACCAAAATGATTAAGGGAGTGGAGCATCTCCCTTATGAGGAAAGGCTGAGGGAGCTGGGCCTCTTTAGCTTGGAGAAGAGGAGGCTGAGGGGGGACCTGATTAATGTTTATAAATATCTGAAGGGTGAGTGTGAGGAGGATAGGGCCAGGCTCTTCACAGTAACGACCGATGATAGGACAAGGGGTAATGGGTGTAAGCTGGAACACAGGAGGTTCCGCTTAAATTTGAGAAAGAACTTCTTTACAGTAAGGGTGACAGAGCACTGGAACAGGCTGCCCAGGGAGGTTGTGGAGTCTCCTTCTCTGGAGACATTCAAGACCCGCCTGGACGCCTTCCTGTGTGAACTCATCTAGGTGTTCCTACTCCGGCAGGGGGATTGGACTAGATGATCTTTGGAGGTCCCTTCTAATCCCTAATATTCTGTGATTCTGTGATTCTATGATTCTGTGAAATTATACTCTTTACTTAGTGGATATTATGTACCAACAGATTGTTTTAATTTATTACATATATTTGTTGGCAGGAGATATTAATTTGTAATAGATTTTTTTTTCTGGTACGTTATTATTTAAAACTAGAAAAATAATTTTAAACCTTAGGAAACTGTTAGGTTAATAGACAGAAACTAATACTTGTAGTAGCATTGAAATGACTGCAATTTGTTCACTATTTGTTCACTAAAATGAACGAGAGCTGCACTTACATATAATATGAAAAATAACTGTCATATGCACTGATTACTTTAATCCAAATCCAAAGTATTTAAGATGTGAACCATTTAAGATTATTTTATTAATCTTTTACTTACTAATTGTGTCTCCCTGTTTCTCATATCACACTTTTCCAAAGAATTAAATCAAAATTATGTATGTATAAAAAATTCCCTAAAGAGTATGCCTAAAGTAAAAATTATTTACTTAAAAGAAGTATGTTTCTGGAGGGTTTCTTGGTGAAGAACCAGATACTCACTATGTAAACTAAATATTGCCTATTTTTGTAGGAAATTCCCAACCAGCACGTAAAGCCTTGAGACACTTGGTTTTTTTTCTCCTGAACAGTCAAAAAGTACCACAGATACCTGACCCCTTGACTGGCTTCAGTGAGCAAGAAGAGACTACACAAAGGAACTGTCATCCTTACATGTATCAGCTGTGTAAGTATTTGACCTCTGAAATGTTGTTGAAAGGGAAACACCTTCCCCTTTTCCTGCTGTGATTGAAATTTCTGGAGCACATTATGCCCAAACTGCTTAGTAGGACTAATTAAGGACAGTATAAAAGAACACTGCAAATCAATCATCTGAATTCTAGTAGCACTACACAGGGTACTGAATCATGCTATGAAACATTACACTTAAGGACTTTGATCCTGCCTAAGACTTCACACAGAGAGTAAAACCAAAAACGATTGTACTTTGAAAAGGAATAAGAGTGATTGCTTATGTAAAACAAACCTATAAATTTTGCTACTGTGACAAGTCTAGAAGCTGTGGTATATTTAGTAGCAAATTAACAGTGATGTGGTCTTCAGACTGTGAATACATAGTGGGAAGCAACATCAATCACTTTTCCTTCTTCTTTCTACTCTCTCAGAACTGACTCCAAAATATGCATCTAATCCATTTATATCATAATTAATCCCGTCCTTCTCTAAACTACTACTTTTTTCTACTCGACAACCTCTGACTCCCACAAATATATTTTAAGATGCATCAGAGAACAATATTTTGACTGCAAAAGAGACCATGTAAATCTTCATACAGTCTACATATGAACAAGACCATGGGAAATAGTATTTGTGATATGTTGTTTATCTTAGATAAATCATAGAATCATAGAATGATAGTGTAGGTCAGAAAGGATCTTTAAAGATCATCTAGTCCACCCCCACTGTCATGGACAGTGACATCTTTCACTACTTCAGGTTGCCCAAAGCCCCATCCAACCTGATAGAATTATGTCATATCTCACAGCCAAGCAAAAAAAGTTACACCAAATCAAAAAAGATGGTGAAATAATTGTGCTGGGATATATTTATTTGTTTATTTATTTATTATTTAGCACATCAGCAAATGAATCAGAGAAGAAACACAGAATAGGAATCTCAGCTTGCCCATCAATGTCCTTTGGATACCTCTATACTGTCATAGTTTTCTTCAAGTATTATTTTGGACAAACAGGTTTTTTTTTACATTCTGGGCATCTCAGTGGTCCCATTCTAACAAAAGGATTGGAGTCTCATCAGATGTCCCCTTTTGATGAGAAGACTATTTAGGGAATGAAAATGTGTACATTTTAATCCTATCAAGACTATTAGAAAAAACATGCATGCTATTAACTGCTCTATTTCTGAATATTTTTTCTGAGCACAGCAATACTTCAAAGACCTAGACTTCTACTTTGTGGATCCCAAACACAATCAGACAGAAGATATTTGTCCAGATATCCATCTATCTCTCACAGATTTTTCAACAGAAGCTTTTTCTGATGTCAAGAAAGGCTGCAGTGGTGGGGTTTTATTGACTCACCTAAAATCTTTCAGAATTTAAATCTAGGTGTTCAAAAACTATTTGGATCTTATACTAAGTTAAAGGTGTTCTTTAATTACTGAAAGTTGCTTACAACATTAAGAGAAATCAGATAACTGTGAATGTTTAAACTAGTCATCAGATGCACTGATAAATCTAAGAAAGTAGTCATAACTGGGAAACTCTTACAGATTTGTGGGATGTCTTCTTTAATACATCTGTGAATAAAAATCACCTAGTTTTAAATACTATTTTAACATAAATTAAATTGATTATTTATTTATTTGTTTGTAATCTGTATTTGAAATCTTATTTTTATATTTTCTGTAGGAATTTTTTTTAAGATATAGAAAATAAAAGAATTTCTTTTACTGTAGTATTCACCGATTACAGACTCCTGTGGGTCCTGTGAGTAAAAAGTTTTATTGCTTCATTTTATTTTAATGTAAGACATCACACATATATTAGTAATGATTTCACAATGTCATAAGCAAAGTCAAAACATTTTTTAAGATGAAATGTGAATGTTATGCAAAGCCCATATTAGCCCCGATTGGAATTCAGCTATATTAACAGCAGTGGTTTTCCACTCCCTAAGAATTTTATTTGTAATCAAGCCTTAATTTATCCAGAAATACTATTCTGCAATGCATGCATTCAGGACATTACACTATGACTTCAATCATCTTTTGTATGTCCAGAAGGGAAAAAACAAAACATAATATGACAGGATACTACTTCACTAATCTAGAACTGGTTGTAGTAAAAACAGAATATTGATTAAAATGGATATTTAAATTCTGCAATCACCACAGGTATTTTAAATGTAAATAAAGGATTTTTTTTTTTTTCACTGCAAATATAACTTTATTGGAGAACACTGATTTTTGAAAGATGCTGGATGTTTGCAGCAAGAGTTTGAGAAACTCACTCCCTCCCCTGAAGTTCAGCATGAACTGAAAGGCACTCAGAACCTCCAAGGAAAAAGCCAAAAGCAATTACTTAATATGAAACTTGTCCAGGTACCTACCAGGGGTGATGGTGAGTGGGAAGATTTATTTTTATACCGTGGAAAGTGTGCTTTATGCTTTGCAGGAAGAATCAAGAAAAACTGTTTGCCCTGAAGATCTCACAAGCTAGTTGCAAAAAGCTTTTAGTGTTCCATCTTCTGTGTAAGCCCTGAGAGCAAAGATCTTTGAACATTAGGGAAGAGTCAGAAAATATATAAACTATGTCATCCAAAAGGGCAAGAACAGGAGTTTATACTGTAAATGCTAGAAACCCCTCCTGTTCCAGGCTGATAAAGGAAATTGAATATATGAGGCAAGAAATATGGCAACAAATATAGAACCTGATATAAATCACAGAAAGATAAATAAAAATCTCTCATTGAGCTTTGTACAAAAGCTACAGTTACCTGTTTGATCAACGTGTTATTCTTTCTGTCAGTCCCTCTTGGGAACTGGGAGCAGCTACACATCTATCAATAGACAACTTAAAGTTCTCTTGATTGATCAGTATGTTTCCAATGATCTGGAAATAAAAATGAATGAATAAAAATGAATACATCTGTCATCTTTCTTTAACAAAATAAAGTTTGCTACCTTTCTTGTCCTTCTAGGAGAAAAAAGGATTTAGAAAGATAAGAATATATAAGCTTTTACACAAATTATAATAACCTGCATTACTAATGACTAGAAAGACAACTTCAGTATTCCTTAGCTCATATGAAAATTAGTTTCACATTTTGGATATATTAAGAAATGTTAGTGCCTGTGAAGATAGTTGAGAATTTTAATTTACACTAGAAACCTCTACTAAAAATATCAGACCTCCTTCTGAATTTTAAAGTCTTAAATTATAGTGTAAGTCCACACTTATACTATAATTTACCATGATATACCATAAAAATATATTTTTTCATAGTTTTAAACTACTGTGGTATCTATAAGCATCTTCAATTTTTTGATTGAGTAAAGAGTATCCAACATTTTACAAGGTATGTCTCTTTGCAGTTTACTATTGCCACATTTGTGAAGAACAAGTTGAGATACACATTATTTCAATCTGGATACAATCTTAATCAAGAGTCTGAATACTTAGACAGTGGATGACTCTTTTTTTTTCCCCCTTCTGAATACGAAATGAGGAAATTTAAAAGGTTTTCTAGATTTCCCCTAAATAAAACCTTGACAGCTGAGTTCTGTACAATGATAATATCTTTATGACTACCTCCTATAATCAGTACTTTTTTGGTTCAGTAAGGGAATTGAAAAATAATTTGAAAATTAAAATGAAATTCAAGGAGAAATGTTTTACGTCTAGATTTATATTGTCCTCCACTAAATAGTGTTCTGAACAAAGAGGAAGACTGGTGTTTAATTTCCATCTTAAGACATTTTATAATATTAACCCACTAAGCTTATGGCATTGTCTTGTATCTCTTTTTCATTTGTTTAAATCTTTCAAAACTGAAGAACTGGCATTAATCAAAACCATGCTTTAGATCAGAAGGAAAGTAACAGAAAATTGTTGATCCCAAAAGCCTTGAATATTTTATCCTGCAATGCCTGTGTGTTCATAGTGATGGTAAGGAATTACTAATCAGTTATGTAGAAGGAAAGAGATTCTTAAACCATAAGACCTTTCCTACAGGAGAGATTTAACATCATTATTTTTGAAATAAGACCTTCCCAGCAGCACTTGTAATTATACTTCCAAATTAGAACTAATACACTCTCAAAACCAGACTCTATGTTACTGAGTATATCAATTCCATTCCACAGAAAAGATGAGCTTTTGAAATAATGTTGGAAACTTTATACTACAAAGAAATGCAGATATTCTTGAATCCTAAATATTAAGTATCATCTACTTTATGCAGCACTAGCAATGAATATTAAATGCAGATTCATCTTGCTGTCAGACTTGAAAATAAGATGTAAAATGAAATAAAATAAAATGAACTAATATTAAGAACATTTTTTAATCTTCTGCTTACTTCTATATATTAGTATAATAAATAGTGAAATAAAAATATGTATACTGTTCATAAGCTAGCATATAAAGTTATTCTTTGCCAAATTACTTTTTGCAGATAATTTAACTTGTACTGTATATCACTGGAGCATGTTCAAAAAGGGCAACAAAGTTGACGAAGGGTCTAGAGCACAAGCCTTATGAGGAGCGGCTGAGGGAACTGGGGTTATTTAGCCTAGAGAAAAGGAGGCTGAGAGGAGACTTTATTGTTCTCTACAGCTACCTGACAGGAGGGTGTAGTGAGGTGGGTCTCGGTTTCTTTTCTCAAATAACAAGTAATAGGACAAGAGGAATTGGCCTCAGGCTTCACCAAGGGAGGTTTAGATTGGATATTAGGAAAAAATTCTTCACTGAAACTATTCTCATGCATTGAAGCAGGCTGTCCAGGGAAGTGGTTGAGTCACCATCGCTGGAGGTATTTACAAGACCTGTAAACATGGTGATTAGGGACATGGTTTAGTGGTGGACTTGGCAGTGTTAGGTTTACGGATAGACGTGATGTTCTGAAAAGTCTTTTCCAACCAAAACAATTATGTTATTCTATTATGTTATATTTATGGTGTACGGCTAAATCCTGAATTGTAAGTTAATTGAGACCTTATGATAACAAAAGGATGGGCAACACAGTGGGAAGACAGTGGGATATTCTAGAGATTGTTACTGAACCCCCTCTCTCCTGTAATAGTGGGTATTCAGAGTAGAAGAAAAATGGTTCAGGTTAATGAAAAAAAATCTGCTTTCTGACACTAAAGTGATGGATTACTCCAGAGTGAGAGGGTAAACATTTCTGAGAGGTGCACAAACCACTTTCCATGTTCTTTATTTTTATTTATTACTATTAAGATGTGACTTGGTTCTAAACTTCTAGGAAGAGAACATCTCTGTAAGTTTTCTCAAACATTCACACAATTCAGATAGAGATTAGAGGCAAGAGATTTTCTATCTCTGAGGATGACTTGATGTTCAGCTTGCAAAAAGGTACTCATCTGAGTATCAGGTACAGATAATACACACCTAATGGCACTCATCTAGCTTTCAAAGAATTTATCCTACACACAAAGTCACATGCACTGTACACAATGGTGTTTTGGACAAATTCATGTACATCTTTCACATATGGCCCTCAGAGCGAGAGTTTTTGACTGAAAAAGAAAGACACAACTAGAAAGAGGGCTCAAAACCTTTTCCATTACTTGTGCCTTAACTGCTAGGACTAAAGAATAATATATCTGCTCTCTTGCTCTCATTTTAATCCTATTATATTTGCACATCTGCAATTATTGACCACAGAAAAAAGGCAGGACACTATTTTGTAGTGTATAAGACTAGTTTTTTAACTGCTAAGGGGCTTTCTTGCAGGATGGCAACAAATGCTGTGGGGATAGAGTCAAGTTGTTATTCTTCTCAGGAAAATATTTTTACCAAGAGCTACACAGTAGTATTTCAGCTGTCTTTGTTTTACATTGACAGCAAATGCAACTGCTGTGCACTGAAATCACTGCTGCCTGCTGTGCATAGATCTACACTTGGGGTTTAATTCCCATCAAGATTATTTCAAAGCAAATCTCACAGTTTTCCCCACTTATTATACTTCATTTTGTATCACAAAAATGAGGGGGTTTTGGAAACGAAACAAGAAAATACACTCCAGAAGGATACCTAACGTGGTCTAGTTGCTAATAGACATTCAGTTCATGGGACCAGACAAGAGCTACTCCAAAACTATTTGAACCATGCAGTGGGGACATCAGATCCTAAGCACCAACTGTTTTACTCTGTGGGTCTACATCTATTCCACCACACTGCTTTCTAATGCAGACATGGCCTTGTGCCATGTGCATTGACCAGTCAGAGCAAGACTAATTATTACTGCCATTTCAAAGACCTAAAAAAAACTGAGGTATTTTTTAAGAGACTGAGTTATGGCACAGTTCAAACAGGAGCCTAGAAGCCTGACTAGGCAAACTGGTTAACTTTTGCACATGGTCAAATCTTTGGGTGATTAAGATTTTCTGTGGTTAACATTTGGTGCTTAGACTGGTTACAACTGTACTAGCAAATAAAACAGAATAAGGACACGGGTGCAGACACAGGCATAGTCATCTGTATTATTTTATTGTTAGCATACTCAGAACCTTTTTGGTCTGTGCAGGTTAAAGCATCTCTTAGACAATAGGAACACACAGAATAAGGGAAAGTGAAGCCCAAAGACTCTTCCTAAAGTTACTGATGTCATGTTCTGAGGGAAAAGTTCACCTCTGCTTAAAAGGTCTTGAAGAGACAATGGTATCGTTCTCATGTAATACTGTTGTGATAAACACCAATTCCAGTTCTCATCAAGTGGGCTATTCCAGGATAACAGGTCTTGAGAGAAGTGAGAGAACTCTGCAAGCAGGGACTTATAAGAAAAGAGTTCATACAGACTGTAAATTCTTTACTAAATTCAAATATTTTATTTCCTATATCTGGGTGTAAATTATCTGATATCTATCGAGAAACTTCAATAATACTGAGTATTTAGCAATGAAAAGGGTGAAAACCATATCATCCTCCCAATATCATCAACTTAGCGTTGACACAGAGTTAATACCTATCCAGAAGTCAGTTTTAAAGAATAAAACCAAGAAGACCCTAAGTGTTCTGATGTCAATGGTTTCATAAAGAAATGTATACTTTTTATAAATGAGGTTTTTTTGTTTTGATTTGTTTTGTTTTGGTTTTTTTTAAGAAAGAAAAGGGAAGTTCCCAGTTAGGAAGAAAAAACAAAACAAAACAAACAACAACAACAAAAAACCAGTAGTAAACCTGAAACCATTGAAAAACCATAAATTAATTGGAAAAAGGACATTCTAGAAAAACATATGGAGCAGTATAAATCCAGTTTCCAGAGCATGGCATTTATTTGGGATTCACGAGACATTAATAAGATCGTTATTAGCTACTGCATACCATTTTCAAGTGCTTATCTTATTAGGAATTCAAGTGTGTTTTGGAAATGGGTTCTGTCCTCTCAATATATATTTATTTATTTTTAAATGGGCTTGAATGTCTACAGTTAATAAGTGTAGAATTACTGCATATAGTAATACGGTACTAGAAATATAGCCTGAGGTTTTTAATCATTGTTTGATGTTGCTTATAGCCTTAAAACAGACACAAACCCTTTGAGCTAATTTTTTTCATGCTCATTTTCAACTTAAAGGTGATTTTTTTTAAAGTGTGCTAAAATATGAGTTAGGTACTTTGGAGTTAAAATGCTTGTAACTGTAAAATCCTATATTGGTACCATTTTACTGTTGACCGTGCACATATTTGGAAGTACAGGAAGCAAAACAACTGCGTCTGTTATTTCATCTGTGCCAAAATGCAATAACATTAGCATATAAACCAAAATAAAAAAATATATATATGCCAATAAACTAAGCTGTACTTACAGTACCTTCCCTTATGTATACCATATTACACTGAACTATTATATTTTGTTGTGAGAATGCTAAAATTTATAAATCATTTTAATTATGAAACATCCCACAACAAGGAAACCCTTATTTTGAAAAATTGACTCATTATATAAATTATACATCTGATTTAATGCTTGGGCTTGAATGCTATCAATAGGTCAAATTTTCATAAGAGAACAGTCAATAGCAAACTGCAGCATCTAAAATAACTGTGAAAATGCTTTGAGCAACCTAAAGATAAAACCAAACTATATAATAAAGTATTCTGAGGCATGCTGAACTAGGCTGGGATGTGCCTCTGGCGTCACGTGGCATAATCATATCTTGGCTGAGATTTTGGAAACAGAATTAGTTGTAACACCTATGCTTGAGTCTCATCCAAGAACAGGACTGCACTTGTCAGAAAAATTATGCTCCAACATGTTATGATGATTGCAGTTATAGAGCTGGTGTCATTGCTACCAGCTGAGAATGAAGGCTGTGGTCACAGTGGCATGCACCACTATACCATTCTATAGATAAAACTGTTGGTTGAAAGACAACAAAAAAAACACAGAATATGAGTAAAAGGTTAGTTGTCACACTGTACGGAAGTCACCTAGAGAGCTTCAAGGTTATTTTAATATGTACATGTAGATGCATATATATACATTAAGCTAGTTGTGTATATATATAAATTAAAATAACTGTATTTTATATACGTGTATATATATATATAAAAACATCTGGAAAGGTAAGGAGTGTAAAGCTGTCTGATTTTAGGACACAGCAGATTGTGAAGGATGTTATGAGACATTATAAGGCAACAAAATAGAAGATTAAGTTGACTGAAGTTTAATGTAAAATGTAGCATACATGGAGAAACTATTCCAGTTTCATATATTAAAAGCTGGGCTTGGCAATCACCATTGCTATTCAGAAGGAAGACAGGGAGTTTCATAAAAACATCAGCTCAGTGCCTGGCAGAAGTCAAAAGAAAACAAGTGAAGTGCTTAGGAAAGAGAAAAAGGAATATAACAGGAACATTATGCCACTGTGAAAACTCAGGGTCTAACCGTAGTTGTACAGTTTTTGACCCCTCAGTCCTGAAAAGGATACTGGAGAACTTGAAGAGCTTCAAAGGGCTACAAAAGTTAACTTAACCTAGAAGAATATTATAAAAAATTGAAAAAAAAGTTATTTTAAGAGCATGTACAAGAACCAACTGTCCTCTATCTTATCCTATGTAAATTCTAGGACCATAAAATCAAGGATGTGAACACTATATAAAACATAAAATTGGCAAGATCCATCCTTGATAAGTTAGTCTTTATTACATTTTGGTGTTCTTAGTGAACAGGTACTTTAATCCTTCCTATATTAGAATCATAGAATCATAGAATCTTTTGGTTGGAAAGGACCTTTGAGGTCATCTAGTCCAACAGTACATTTCAACTACTGAACCCTCATCTACCCGTCTTCTAAATACGTCCAGGGATGATGACCCAACCACTTCCTTAGGTAGCCCATTCCAGTGCCTGATAACCCTTTCAGTGAATAATTTTTTCCTGATATCCAATCTAAACCTCCCTTGATGCAACTTGAGGCCATTTCCTCTTGTATTCTCATTAGTTACTTGGGAGAAGAGACACACACCCACCTTGCTACAACCCTGCCTCAGGCAGTTATAGACAGTTATAAGGTCTCACCTCAGGCTCCTTTTCTGTAGGCTAAACAACCCCAGTTCCCTCAGCCGCTCCTCATAAGGCTTGTTCTCCAGCCCGTTCACCAGCTTCATTGCCCTCCAGTGTCTCAATGTTCTTCTTGTAATGAGGGGCCAAAAACTGGATACAGTATTCAAGGTGTGGCCTCACCAGTGCTGAGTACAGGGGAAGGATGGCTTCCATGGTCCTGCTGACCACACTGTTTCTGATACAAGCCAGGATGCTGTTCGCCTTCTTGGCACCTGTGCACACTGCTGGCTCATATTCAGCTGGCTGTTGACTAACAGGTCCTTTTCCACCAGGCCACTATCCAGCCACTCTTCCCCAGGCTTGTAGCATTACATGGGGTTGTTGCGACCCAGGTACAGGACCCAGCAGTTTGCCTTGTTGAACCTCATAGAGTTGGTTGCAGCCCGTTGATCCAACCTGTCCAGATCCCTTTGCAGAGCCTTCTTACCCTCAAGCAAATCAAAACTTCCACCCAGCTTAGTGTCATCTGCAAACTTACTGAAAATGCAATCCCCTTGTCCAGATCATTGATAACGATGTTAAACATTGGTAAAGATGTTAAACAGGACTGGCCCCAACACTGAGCCCTGGGGAACACCACTTGTGACTGGCCTCCCACTTTAACACCATTCTTTGGGCCTGGCCATCCAACCAGTTTTTAACCCAGCAGAGAGTATGCCTGTACATGCCATTGGCAGACAGTTTCCCAAGCAGAATGCTGTGGGAAACGGTGTCAGAGGCTTTACTGAAGTTCAGGTGCACCACGTCCACAGCCTTTCCCTCATCCACTAAGCGGGTCACCTTGTCATAGAAGGAGATCAGATTAGTCAGGCAGGACCTGCCTTTTATAAACCCATGTTGACTGGGCCTTATCACCTGGTCATGCTGTGTGATGGGCAGTAACATTTGCTAACCTCCAAGCAAGCAGAACCTCCTCAGTGAGCCAGAACTGATGATAGATGATGGAAAGAGGTTTGGTGAGCACCGCCACCTCAATACTGTCATCAACCTAGACAAATGTTGATGACCCTCAAAGGTTGATTGACCCTTATCAACCTAGACAAAGCAGGTAGTTTACCCATGAAAATATAAGTTGAGATTCTTTTTATCAAATGAATGCCCTAGAATAAAAAAAAAAAAAAAAGAAAAAAAAAAAAGAAAAAAAAAAGTGGTTTATATTGCAGGTTTCTTTGGCAACCATTTAAGTTTAGTATGGTGATGTCTAGAGTCCCTGAGTATAGAAGGCTACATATTATTTAAGTTCATAACTTGTAAGGCTCTGAGAGGAGTTACATTGCCATAATGTCCCTCAGCTGAACAAGTATATCAGTGCACGTAGTCCTGAAATGGTGCAGAATGTTTGATAGTCCTCACTAGGTACTATTTGCATTTGCCATTTTGTTTCCCATTTAATATTGATAATTTTGTGTGTATACTACACTGTAGAAAAATACTGTTCATTTAACGGTATACAAAATAGTCTTCACATTCATGTAACAAGGGAAAAAAAAATGTGTTGTTTTTTTTTTTTTTTTTAATAAAAAATGGCAGTATCATTTTCCTAGATGAGAAGACCTCAGATCCAGCTACACAGATATAAAAAAATATTTAGCCATACCTGGGCTTAACATTTCAATGCTCAAGCAATTTGAAATATAATGTCCAGAATAAAATTTAGGTGGAATATGGATAACTAAATCTGTTTTGTGACCTTCAGGTCCTCTTAAGAATATGAATCATTGATTCATATTCTTCAGATACCCCAAATTCTGCTCATGCTTTTGTCTACAGGCACTTTGGACTTGACAGTAATGATTTACTGCCTTTTGTATCAAGCCCATCTTCCACATGAATCCACAAAAGCTTTTATTTTTACTTTTTTTCAATTTCAAGGTCAGAGAATTGAGAAAAGTATAGGCAAGAAGGTGTTCACAGAATACATTTGCTGAATGAGTACAAAAAAAAAATCAGACAACTATCATTTCCTTAAAGGAGGCCAGAAGAGTTGTCAACATCCTTTAGATAAAGATTTAGTGTTTAGGACATTCATCCAGGACATGAGATATTCTTGGTTTAATTTCTCCTCTATATGAGGAGACTTAAAACCAGAATTTCTATTTATGCACTTTACTCTTCAAATACTTAATCAGCCCGCGGAGCTGAATTCAAACTCTAGATGTCTCAGGAGAAAATCATAAGCACTAAATTACAGCCCTTGTTCGGTCACTTTTTCTTTAACCTGTCTTCTCTTCTCCAACACAGTTAGTCCAGAATTGCCTTAGACCAAGTGGAAAAACTTGAGATATTGTGGACGGGACTCCTCAAACATTCACTCCTCATTCCTCAGCCTAAGCCACTGTTAGTTGGCTCTAGAGGTCCAGATGCAAAACAACCTGCAACTACCAGGCTGTGCATTCCCTGGGCAGCACAATGTTTCAGGACTTGCCCAACTTGTCTTAGCCTGAGAGAGTTTTAGTTCATGCCTATTGCCTAAACTATTTTAGCTTAAACTGTGTGTTAGATATGCTAAAAGCCCAGCAGTCACTGCATAACAAACAAGAGCCCTGTATTGCCAGGGGAGAGTCGGGGAGGCTGTTCTGCAGCTGTCACAGTTTAGCCAGCAGTTAACGAGAAGGAAACAGGCTGTTTTAAGAAAACATATAAAAAATCATCCAGGTAGACCTAAGATTGCAGTGGAATGGGCCCTCAGGACCAGTACTGGACTCCTCCAGACAAAGAACTTTGGACACTGATGACTTGATGTGTTCATCGAACCATAGAATCATTGAAAGGTTTGGGTTGGAAGGGACCTTTAAAGGTCATCTAGTTCAACCCTCCTGCAGCGAGCAGGGACATATTCAACCAGATCAGGTTACTCAGAGCCCAACCCAACCTGACTTGGAATGTTTCCGGGGATGGGGTTTCTACACCATCCTGGACAAGCTGTTCCAGTGTTTCACCACTCTCATGGTAAAAAATTTCTTCCTTATATCTAGGCTAAATGTACCCTCTTTTAGTTTAAAACCATTACTCCTTGTCTTATCACTACAGGCCCTGGTAAAAAGTTTGTCCCCATCTTTCTTATAGGCTCCCTTCAAGCATTGAAAGGCTGCAATAAGGTCTCCCCAGAGCCTTCTCTTCTCCAGGCTAAACAATCCCAACTCTCATAGTCTTTCCTCACAGGAGAGGTGTTCCATCCTTCTGTCATTTTTGTGGCCCTCATTTGGACCCGCTCCAAAAGGTCCATATCTTTCTCGGGCTGAGGATTCCTGAATTTGATGCAGTACTCCAGGTGTGATCTCACCAGGGCAGAGTGGAGGGGAAGAATCACCTCTTTCAACCTGCTGGCCATGCTTCTTTTGATGCAGCCCAGGAAATGGTTGGCTTTCTGAGGCATTCCAGGATATAGTTGTATATCTATATGGTGTTGGCCTGACTCTCTTCCTGAGGAAGACAGTCACCACTAACCTTAAGATGAAGGCTGTCTTCTTTAGGGTAAGCCTAATGCCAGAGAGAAAAGAAGATACAATAGGCTGTCCTGTGTAACAGCTTTAACCATATGAAGCTCTTATGTATTAACTCAGACTATGACAGTATTACTGTGCCTGAACCAGTTGAATTTTTAATTAGATCACTGAAACAATAATGAGATTTACAATAAATTTTTGTCTACCTATACGTGGGGTGTTCTTTTTTGTCTATAACAATATTTTGTTTATAACAACAAAAAAAAAACTTTCCCATATTTTAAAGAAAATATTTAGGCTTTTGCTTTGGAAGAAGGTTACTAGATATAATGACAAGTGGAAGAAGACACTAAATGTCCAGTGTGCAAAATATCATACAGAAAGCACAGGGTTTAAGTCACACATTGTTTTTATTACTTTGCCTTTGGACTCCCACATGAAGTTCTTGTTCAATTTCTGACCCTTTGACAGTCTACTATCTCTTGTTCCTACCATGTTCTTGTGAGAAACCTGTTCCAGCAGCCAGGCAACCAATATTTAACATTGTGACACTCAATATTACCCTGTTTTCATTACTTTGGGATTTGGACCTTTCTTTCACTTTGAAAAGTCATATAAAGCTTAGAAACCCATTCAAGTGAAAGAGAGTTGTAGGTTAGATTAAAAAACAGACAAACAAACAAACAAACCCCAACCAAAACGTGAACATTCACATAGATTAAATGTACTCACCACAAAAATACTACGTATTGAAGTTATTCTGAAACTGGTAAGAGACACTTAAATACCCAAATTGCACAAGATGGTCTTCATATTACCTAAGCAGTAGAAACATCTAAACTGCAATGAAAACACTAAAGTATCTAAATCATGTAAACAATTTGAATGTTCAGTTTAGTATATATTGACATTTATTGTGCACTTAACAGTCTTCCATAACATCTGGATACATCTAAAAGTAGCAAAAATTGTGATAATTTGGATTCATTTCTTGGTAGAGCTGAAATCAAAATTCTAATATTTTACTTCAGTATATCTTTACTGTATATCCTTCAGTATATCCTCAGCTCCTAATGTCCCTAAATGTTAAAAATATCCTGCAGTTATGTATGAATAGGAAAAATGCTCAGAAAATCCTAAGCATGTAGTACAATAAGTATTTCTTACATTTTCTGGTGTCCTTTAAACTTTCTCACTGTTTTTAACAGTATTAACACTTAAACCAAAAGCTTCTCCAAAATCAAAGTACTCAGCATATATGAATATGAGGAAAGGTCCATTTTTGCATAATTCATTTTGTTGACGTAAGTAAAAAGTTTTTCATTATTTAGAATGTGTTGTGTTATTTTATGATAAAATTATATACAAAACCAGCATAAACTCTCAGCATCTTTGGGACAGTAAAGTAGCGTGAGGTGTGAGGTATTAGGCTGCCCAGGGAAGTGGTGGAATCACCATCCTTGAAGGTATTCAAAGGACATGTAGATGTGGTGCTTAGGGACATGGTTTAGTGGTGAACTTGGCAATGTTAGGTTTATGGTAGGACTAGATGATTGCAATGGTCTTTTCCAACCAAACTATTCTATGGTTCTATGATTTGTGGAGATTTTTTTTCTTTAGAATTGATTTAGACAAAAGAGCCAAAGGATAAATGCAATATTAATAGAGATGCATGATACAAATGCATTCTCAGTTTGAGTAGTCATGGCAGTTTTTACCACTAGAATGAATGTATGAGTATGAATCCTGAACTAGTGTGCTGGTTTTGGCTGGGATAATTTTCTTCATAGTACTTGGCATGGGGCTATATTTTGGATTTGTGCTAAAACCAGTGTTGATAATATAGGGATATTTTTGTTATTGCTGAGCAGTACTTACACAGAGCCAAAGCCTTTTCTTCTTCTCATAATGTCTTGCAAGTTAGTAGGCTAAGGGTGCACAAAAATCACAATTCCACTTCATATCTTCCCAGACTTGTAAGACTACTTCCAGCTGTCTGTAGAAGGCCTCATCAACTTAATCTTCCTGATCAGGTGACCTGTAGTAAACACCCACAACAGTGTTCTGTTCTTTTACTCCAGGAGCCAAAAGAATTATTTATAATGTTTTCATATTGCATTCAATAACAACATCACTTGGAGTAAAAGAAATGTTTAAACTTGTCATTCTCACAGACACCTTAGTTTTATTGTATTATTTCCTCATAAATATGAGTTGGTAGAGTTGGCAAGAACCATGTTTATAAGGAAAAGAAGAAATTAGTAATGTGAAACACTGCAGTTAAGCTCTGTAAAGACATGAAACTTGTATATCCTCTCGTGTGGAGATTCACAAAACTAGCCTAATTGTTGCATCATAAATTTGTACATTGAAACGCTAAATGCAGCCTAATCTGAGAAGTCCTCATTTTATTGAACTAGGAAGCATATAGAAAAGGCAGTGGAATAGTATAGAATAATTGCTCAGGTCTTATTTCATAGTCAATTTCTTCTATTTTTCTTTTTTTTTTTTTTTTCATTTGTTTGTTTTGTAACAGAAGGCACATTCAAAACACTATGGTTTATTGCATTGTTCAAGATCATTTTATTGCCTTTCTGCATCTTGTAAGCCTTCTCCTAGACTTCATTCTTTACACTGAGGAGAGCTCTGAAACCTGGATGCATATTATTTTTGGCAACTCTTACATGAGAACCAAGTGATATAATAGTTTTAGAATGAGGTCCTTAGTGTCTTCCAAATGATGTTACTCTAGATATACATGCAAGGTAAAAGCACTTGACATACATACTTAATCAAGAATTAGAGTTTTGACAAAATTTCACTATGTTCCTATATAATTATACAGGTTCACAATGTAGAAGGATTATCCTGTAGTGCCTTGTATTCATTTAATAGTGACTTCCAGCAATTCCTCGGTTTTTGCTCCCTCCATCCCTTAGCAGAAACTGTTCATTAAACATGTTGCATAACACAAACTATTTCATAAGGTATATGTCAGAAGACTGTTGTGAATGCTTAAAGTCTTAGATTCTAGACTTTTCCTTGTATATTTTATAGGTTTCCCAAAAGATCGTCTAACTCTACTGTGCTTCAAGTATAGCCTGCTCTTTACAGGTGCCTGGCTGGTCACATAGGTCTGACTTTCTCTTCTCATTGAATTAGGTTTGAGACATAAAAAAATACATACCAAATATACTTTTTAATATATATCTGTATCTGCAACTTTTTAATGTAAGTCTTCAATTTTTACTATGTCTTAGCTGTGTACCTATTTTTCTAATACACTTTTCCATATAGCACGTATACTATTGTTACAATGGAAGTTTCATGTAAATGCAAACAAAAGTCTCCAAGTCAGTATTTCTAACAAAATGCAGTTCATGCTACAAACAATAGCATTGTTATGGGGGAGCATTGCCTAAAAACATCATCCCTAGAATGACATTAAAAAGAGTGTACAACTATTATGTTAATACATTTTAACACGTATATTTGATCTTCTTTCTGGTTTTCATTAAGCTTTAAAAAGAGTTTAAATTCCTTGTGCAGCCCTGTTAGCCTAACGATCTATAAAGCAGAGACTGTGGATTCAAATATTCATTAGAATATATGTTTTTTTGGTTTGGGTTGTGTTTTTGTTTTTTTGTTTTTTTTTGTTTTTTTTTAATACAGAGTATTTTCCTTGTTCAGTCATATAAGAGAGAGCTTGCTTAAGTGAATAAATCTAGCATTTATTGTGGCCCCAGTGACCATGCTTCTGTTAAACTGATGTCTGATGTTAAACTTATTCTCTATATCTGTGTCTTTGTGTTCAGACATCCTACAAGTTGCTAACATGGCTGTTATTTTCACTGATATTTTCACTGATAGTACAAGTTTTGCTAGAAGATCGTCTCAAGTACTCCTTTTGAATTTTGACAGCATGCTAGTTACTATGCCCAAGTTAGGAACCTTCATCTTAATTTTCAAGATTTGTTGAAACCAGAAGATATCCTATACTTTGGCATTTCTCCTTCTTTTTATAATTTCAATTGTTTTATTTAGGGGAAAAAATTGTCTTCCACTATGGTTATATAAAACTGAGGCATAGTGCATCACCAAATATCAGTATAAATATTTTTAATTATACCAAAAATATTTCAAATTAGCTAACATTAGGGGATCACTTCAGATGAATAATTGTTGTTGTCTTATGCTGTGGAAGAGGTCTAAGAGATACAGTTTGGCATCCAGGAGTTTATTTGGAAAGATGGATGGTTCCCCCGGGTCATTTGTTATGACTGCCAGACTGTGCAGATGCTATCACAGGTGGCAGAACTGGCAAATGCAACACAAGACTAGCCATTTATAGCACTAGACAACTATTCTTAATCGACTGAATAAAAGCCCTTAGGTTCAATCCTAAATCAGTTAGACAAAGGCACCTCCATCCCCAGATAGTTGTCTATATAGATCAACTTACTGACCTTTTAAAGATGGTAGTATGTCTCTACATATTTTTTATAGAAGACTAAACAACTCTTTCATTTAATTTATTTAGTGTTTTTCTGTTTTGTTTTTCTGAACAGCTAAAGAAAGTGAGATAGACTAGCTGTAACAGATTTTCTACTAATGAAAATTAAAATTCAAACTTGAAGGAAGTTTAGGAAAATTAATTTGGAACCAATAAGCATACCTTCTAGCTCCCAAACTAAATGTGAAGACTAAAGAAACATGTGACTAAGATGCCACTTTACATTGCAGTTCTCTCTGGCAGTGACATTTTCTTGCAATATACATAAACAAATTTCACCTCTCAGCACATGCTGGTGTCTAAGACCTATTTGGTTACTGAACTGCTGAAGCAGCTAAACGTTTACAGAGAAGTGAAAATCATAACAGTCACACACGTTCACAACAAGCACTCAACATAGGGAATTTGATCTTCTCTGAGGCTGAAGATAATGCAAAGAGGGAAAGTCATTACTATAGCAACAGCCCTATGAATCCTGACATGTACATGCATGCCATTTAAAAAAGCATATATTGTGCAAATTCTACTATATAAGAAGAGCTATTAGATGGCCTTTCAATGCTGGAGTCTACCTTTCTCATCTCTTAGTGCATTATGTCCCAAAGAAATTATTACATAGAAGATATACTTTTATAAGGTTCTAAAATAATTTATCAAAATTTTAATGTGAGCAAAATGTAGTATATTTCATATAATGCAAAATTACCTTTTAAAGCAAACTTTATGTGACTGCTTTATAACAATGTATAACTTTTTAATTGTTAATAAGAGTGTCCTAAGGAGTTGCAAAATACAAGGACATAAACTGATTGGCTCAATGAAATTAGCTGCAGATATTTTTCGATACTTTTCTATATTTTTCTATATTTAAATCAAGATTCCAATAAAACTAGAAAATCCTCCTTCTCAATGAAGAAAACATTATTATCAGCAGAGAAACAGACCATTCAATCTGAATGTTGTTTTAGGTAACATATTTTGTTGATATTATTTATTGATATATTTAGACAAATATCACACATTATATTAGACCCTCATAGTAATACAACTTTGTTACTCTTTACAAATAGAAAATAATGACTAAGGAAAAAGACATTCAGTAATCCAGGCACAGAAAACAATACTAATCAGTAATTGAAAATTATATGTTTGCTTGGAAACTGCTGAGAATACTTTTTTTTGTTGGTTTTTTTTTCAACTGAAGAGAAAAAATAAAGTAGGCATTAAAATAGTAAAACCTTTTCCTTCCTAGGTGCAACTGATCTTAGTTTTAAGGAACAGCAACAGAGAACTCTGAATAGTGTTCTTCAGACTCAAAAATCTTGAAAGATATCAAAAAAATATTGGAAGTTTATCCTAAGATTAGCTAGATAACATTAGACAATCCAGATGGATTTATTTGGTTATGGACGCATTAACTTAAACTCAGATTAACAGTAATGAAATATGCCTGCTAAGAATAATGGCCCTTTCAGAAAAGGGTACATCTAATCAAGTGTGTTATGCACCATTGAGTTTTTGTTCAAGGGGCTTACTGTTTAATAGCTGTTTGGTGGCATTTGGAACTGGATGCAGTTATTAAACAATGTAAAAAGCTAATTTGTTCCTTGGCAGGAGGAATTAGCCCTTTTACTCTCACTCAGATTCAAATGAAATGACCCTCAAGTTAAATAACTACAGAGAAGGTAAAGCATACACATGTGATAATGAAAAAACTGTTAGCCTATTATTTGCAATCTTGCAATCTTCTGTTGAAAGATTTCATTGAAAAAAAATGTCGATATATTTCAAAGCACTGTGAATATTAAAGTACTCTGAACAAAATAATTAGAATTGGGACAGAAGCAATATTATTGTCTGTAAAGAAGGTTTTGATTTGTTTATTTTTTATTTGTATAATGAGAATATACCACCATACAGTTCATAATAGTACATCATAAGACATAAAAATTATAGGATGGCAAGATGTTCCTGGTCTGGCACCCTTACTCGGGCAAAATCCCTCTGAAATAAGTTTATGGTGATATGGGAACAACATTCATACCACTATCCTCTGGATGCGACTATCCAACCAGTTCCTCATCCACTGAACAGAACAGTCCACCCATCAAATCCACGTATACCAGCCCTATTCAGATAGACATCCTAAAGCTCTAAAATGTCCTGAGATATCTATGTTTAGACAGCTGAAGTGAGTTCACAGTGCCTATTCATCTCTAGTACTTACAGAAAGTTTAAAATGAAGGTTCATTACCTGGTAGGGAGGGATGGAATCCACTTATCTAGAAGAGGCAAGGGAATCTTTGGGGTTTAAAATGCCTAGTTCAGAATTTGCTATCTACATTTGATTCAATGACTTCCAGCCAGAGTGACTGAGTGCAGCTGATCCTGATAACAGCCAGGTCAAAAATTAGACAATTTAAATTGCTTCTTAAAACTCATATATTTTATTTTACCCTGAAATAGACTAAGAAAATTCACAAAAGCCTAGATTCATTCCATCTAACGTGTATGCTTAGCTACCATAGGTCCACCTGATCTCTTTGTGTATGCTAGCCTGTCTAAAGTTCAAACTGACAGGGATTAATCTCGCCTCACTGTCGATTACCTGAAAGCACGTGATTGAAATTGTGTGGAAGGGTTTAGCACTTGCTATTGTGTAAATGTGGATGCTCATATAAGCTTCAGCTCAACTAAGGACAAGTTAATTATCCAACCATTAAAGTTTACCCCTGGTTTCTATGGATATATTTGTAAACTAAACACAGACAAAGGATTGCTTTTAGCACTGGTACGTAATTTCCATACAGTTTAATTCTTAGCATTGCCCTCCATTCAGTGTTAGCCTGTCTTAACTTGTGGTCTTGAACTAGTGCCCAGGTAAAACAAAATCTATGTGCAAAAGAGATTATTCTCAATAGATAGCTTGGTTTTGGCCACCCTATTTGATCAACATAGACACAAGCTGTACCCTGCAACTTATTTTTAAAGAAAGACGACTGCATCTGGTCCTTTTCACTTACTAGTATAGGAGTATTCTGTATGAGTAGCACAGTTTCTGTCTCATTTCAGACCTTCAGAAATACTTCTCTCAAAAGAGAGTATGGACAAGACTGTATCAATTTATACTCTCTCCATCCTCTGTACTCCTCTAACACTATTCTGGCAGGTGTTGGACTAAGGCACGGCTTTACCTTACTGCGGACACTCCCATCTAACATGCACACACAATTATGTTTATGCCCTAGGGTCATCTGTCCAGGAGGAAACCCATAGCCAAATACCATGATGACATTCAGACTTGGCCTCAGGGCTAGAGAACAGTGACAGGCTCTGTTTTACATAGCTGTCCATCTAAGTCTAGTTATTATTCATTTACACTGAACTATGTTGTTTCAAAAGTGTGAACTGCTGCCTCAGTATGCATGTGAAGTATGCATGCACCATAAAGAACTTGAGTCAGTGATATTTTTTACCATATTTCAAGATTAATATTTTGACATTACTTTTCCTTTAGAATTTAAATGAGAAGTCAAAATATCACATTTACACAAAATTAAAGGTTTCAGAAAAATTCTATTGAACAATGTCTTTCATTTCTCTTTGATTTTTTGAATTTTAAAAAAAAATGTTTTAAATTAGATAGGGAATGCTTCAGCCTTGAATGAGTTGCACTGAGATATTTCATACATCCGTTCTCTTTCATGTGACAAACACTTTAGTCATAGTATGCTTAAGATTTCTGTAGCGTTATGCATCTATTCTCATTTGCATAAATCCTTATGCACTCATATGGAAAAAAATGCAACATGATAACATACTACTGCTATTAGCTTGGTCAGTAGCATTTACAACATGGTATTTTCTTCCAAAGTGTTTCCAAACAAACTTGTATCTGAGATGTGGCACAAAGGAGGTGATTCCACAAGATGGTTTCTAGCAATCATCACTTAAGTCCTGATAACAACAAATGCCAGGACTGCAGTCTCAGAAGGCTCTGAATTAATTACCATCAAAATCTCAGACATTTTTTGATTAAAAACTGACATTGAAGAAACCTGTTGAAGAATAAGGGCTTATGAGATTTACGAGGATTCTTTTAGGCGCAGAAATCAGAAGGCACAGGCTAGTTTGGAAGGACACAGAACAATCCACGTCTGTTAGGTGAAACCAAGTGTACCATAGCATCCCCTCTATGACACAATACCATTTCACATATGGGGTCTTTTAATTTTCTCAGTCCTTTCCACTTTTATATGATGCTTTTGAAAAATATTTGGAAAATTTTAATAGTAAAGGGTTAGAATCCAAAATGGTTTAGATGTTTTATTTGTACTAATCTTATGGGGAATATGATTTCTGTCCTTGTAAAGCATTTGCATCATGAAGTATATATCCAAGATTTCATATACAAGAAAGCAAGGCATTTCTAAACTACCACCTCAATTTCAATACTTGAAGGAATAAAATTTTGTGAAACTGGAAAATAAGTTTCTCACATTTTCAGCAAACTTTTACTGAAATATATTTTATGATTTACTCAAGAATTCCCATACGACTTTCTCCTCTTTCCAAAGTGCAAACAGTGAACAAACATTTTTAACCACTTTAAATTCTACAGAAAAATGCAATTTGATATAAATTTACATAGAAAATCTGTTATTTTTTAAAACATGAACGCATTTTGAAAATAGTTTCCTGTTCTTGAGGGAAGCACTATCAATACTAAATCATCTGAATAATTCAGAATATTTACAATATGGAATTCTTTTTATAATTATTTCAAAATTACAAGAGGCACTTTGACAGTGACCTATGTTGTTTGTCAAACTGATATTTATCACAACAAAGGAAGTAATATTTTAAGAAAATCAAGTATAATCCTATTAGTCTCATCAACCTGTCATTTTCTGTGGTACCTACCTCAACTGAATATAAGTACTGTTCTGTGAATTACTATAATGTGTCAATTAAGCTATTAAGTATGTTAGACAATTTTAAGATTCTGATATGTTTCGTGAGAATTCAGGGTCATCAAAAAGTTAAAGAATTTATAATTTTTAACTGTAAATTCTAATATTTTTATGTTTCCATTAAGGGATATTAATGCCAAACTACAATTTCAAATGCAAGAGAATATATTATCTGATGAAAGTGACATTAATTTAACAGATTACTTTAAGAAGGAATTTGGTACCAAATATTAATGCTGAATGCTGGGTGAGCTCAGCAATCACACTCTTAGGGATTTGATCCAATGTTCATCCCCATAAATGAAATAAATAAATTAGCTTTTGAAGGACTTAAGTAGAATACACCTTGGAAGACAGAGATTTTTTCCTTTAGTACATAATATTCCAGGCTCTCTTATGTCAAGTGGCAGCTAATAACGTTCCCAGTTAGAAATACTGGTCTTGACACCGCTTCAGTCTGAATTGTATTTTTGTACCAAACACAGTCTGGTAACAATTCTGTTATAACTCTATTTTTCTTTTCTAGGTCATGCCCAAAATTAACCACAGACGTGGTGTCTTAGGATGCCTACACTGAATCCCTTACACATAGCATTTAACTGTCAGCTTACTGTCAGGATCATTTTGAACTACCCTAAAGAACTCTCTTCAAAACAAATACACCACAAAAAAACCCCACTATTCAGAAGTGTGGGTGGAAACCAATTTGTTGTCCTTTGGGTTTGGACCAAGGACCAGACCTCAGCCCTCTTTTTTCTAGTAATATCATAAATGTAGGATTATGCTGTCTCTGAGACATACACAGTGTCACAGTGCTTCAGCACATATCCCCCACACCCTAAAGAGAGACTCAAGAACATTTCTTTCACTTGGCTTTGTATCATCAATGATTTTCATTTTACATAGAGAATTGAAAATTAGATTTTTCTGGTGGCGTTGCTTTTCAGTGTAAGACTGGTTAAATTCTTAATGGCTGTATTCCACAAGTATTATCTCTTTCCATTTCTAGTAAAATAAGGTGAAACTGTTAGTAAAGTGAAGGATTGACAGGTTTTTTAAAAGTGATTGAATCTCCATCATCTATCAAGCTACTTGATCTAGAATAGTGGAGAATAAGTAATAACAGAAGCCGAACTCACAAAGAATGTCGTTTTAAACAAATCAGTAGACTTCAAGGGCTCCTAAAAAGTTGTTAGTACTAGATCTTTTTTTCATACTGAAAACTACTTCGTACCTATCCACCACTCTTGTGATGACATGTCATACTTTGCTACTATTCTTTTCCAAATGAATCTTGTCCTCATTTCTGTTGTCCTTTTATTCCAATGAAATCATGTTAGATATTGATTAATACAAGTCACGATGGAATTTAAAGTCTAAACAAAGGAGAGGTTTGTAGTTTTTGTCAAGACAAAATGCTAAACAATTTTGAATTTTTCAAACTCAAGGGATAAGATCAAACATTGTGCTCTATTTTAAGTGACTCTGATCATGTGATAAATGCCCTTTCACTGTAATGAAATATTTTTATATTGTAGATAGAAATAATCTACACAGGGATTTCATTTTTAGTCTGTGTTCATGATCCTACAAAAGATTAAAATGCAATAGACTAAGTATGAAGGAATAAGTATAAATCTTTGCTCAGGAATGTTGTAGAACAGACAAAATTGCACGAGCAGGTAACTAGAACAGGCATGTAGGATTTAGGAGTTTCATTTCTATTGCACAAATATAATTTCTGTTGCATCTATTCTACATTTTAAAAGATGTTGATGAAACTCGCTACTCATGGAAGAGCTTCTTAATAGGAAAAATATTACTGACTAGTACAATCATCCTTCACTTTTGTGCATTCTTGTCCATCAGCCTTCTTTGCAATAGTGAAAATAAAACTGGAGATTTTGCAAGACTTTTTTTTCTCTTTAAGGCATTTTGCAATTTCTAGAAAGCTGTTTCAGGGAGCTGTCAATCTGACAGTGTTCTACTTTTTCTCATAGTAAGCAGAAAATCTTTATCCACAGAATAAAAGGAAAAGATGCTAATAGTATATGTAAAAGAACCTGAGAGGAACCATGGGCAAAATTCTCACAGATAGTCTAGATAATTGTGATTTTGTTGCTAAAAAGTGTACTAAATATTTCCAGTTCTTTTTTTCTTTGTTGTTCAGTACTTCACATACACATATACCCTGAGTGAGTGCACTGATACAGACACATTATGTAACAGAGCATGTTTACTTACTTATTTTCTTTAGTAAAACTCCTATGGCCCAGTAGTATAGTATCATACTATATTAATTTAATATCAACTGGCATTTTTAATGCAAATTTGTTTGAGATTTCCTCAACATATTATCTCATTTTGTTATTGTATTGCTGAGAGAATATTTTCTGCTTTTCTATTTAAAAACAAAATATTATTAGGAGAAACTGGCAATACAGAACTTTTGTATCCCTACTGAAAGAACAGGAAAAGAAAAAATGTAATGTTTTAATTTATCATGATATTTCTTTCTAGACCGCCTCCATGCACTGTAGGTGTCCCATAGGAACATAGATGGAGATAAAGAATTTTTCCCCTTATTCGTACACTACAGTTCAAATTAATTAATCAAGAATTAATTTAGGATAGCCTTATGACCTGGTCACAGTGTTTCCTTCTGATTTGTTGGTTTAGGAGTACGTAAATGTAGAGCAGCTTAACAGACATCCTAGCTTTGTATAAATTAACCCACCTACCATATATTTCTAACAGTATCAAGAAAATCTATAGGGATAGCTCTGGACCATAATGCTTAATGTTTTGTATAAGGCAAGATCTGACCTTCTAGATAGAAATGTTCAAGCCAAAAGCCTTAGCAGCATCCTTTGCATTTGCTTTACTTACTTCATGTTCAGTATATAATAAGCATGCTAGAGGATTGAGAGCTGATGGTTGTCACATCTGAGAGGCGGTAATAGCTCTCATTACATCTCGCCACTGCAACTAAAAATGCAGATTCAGCTGACAAACCATCTAAATTTGGTTGAAGGATGGAAAGTAACTTGGCGGATCAGAAATTAAAAATACTACCATCCTTCCTTTTATTACTCCAACTTTACACAAGTACTGAACTGAATTAGTAAATGTACACTTGTTGAAAATCATAAAACAGCAAGTCAGGCCTATATATTTTATTACGGGAAAATAACTGAATCTCTTAAAATATACCTGTGAACAAAGACAAGTGGGTCTTTTTCAGAAATGACAACTTTAAAAAAAAATAATAATATTCCTATTAAAAAAAACAGCTATAACATGAGTGTTTGTGATGTTAACAGTGCACAGAATTCTAAGTCACCTAACTCTACCCAAGTGTAGTAATGTGGGTTGTCATTCAGTTTAAAGAAACAGCTTATGGTATTGGCATGCAAAAGTTCAAGAGCCAAAGAAATCAGCAGCTTTTCTGTAGGTCTCTTCTGAGCTAGAAGGAAATGGAAAAAGTTGGGCATGCACCACCTGTGGGATGGGAAATGGCATTTATTTTCCAATTTATTTTCCAATTCTGTGCATATTTTTTAAATATATTATAACCTTCTTTGGTTTTTGCTATACGAAAAATATTAGTACATATTTTGGAGTTTTCTAGAGTGGCTGAAAGAGTGTAGAGTTGATAGAGCCATAGTTAGAAGACATAGGAGCAGCATAAGGGATGGGTAGTGGTAGCTCTAGTAGAAGAAGGAACTTCTGGTAGAAGAGAATCTATGTGTGGGTACAGCTAACAAAAGTAATTCCCACTAGAAGGTTTTCAAAACCTTAGAATGTTAATGAAGGCTACTGCAGGAAAGACAAGTCAACTAGATGTTCTATTGTTTGCCTTTAAAAAGGAAAGACTGTAAAACCATTATGATTATATACTAAGAATTGGTTATTATTACCCTGTTTATTTGTTTATACCTTTGTTAGTGTTTTGTATATCCCTAAAATAAAAATATTATTTATTAAACTTTAATTCATGTCTGCACATGAGACAGTTATTTGAGGACCAAAAGTTTAATGCAACTATACCAGATTTGTTGATAGATGCTTAAGCTGGTATTTTAGAAGCAAGCCCTTTAATTCTATTCTAGCCCTTGTTGTTCTCTGTCAAGTCTTGGCAGGAGGGTTACAGAATCCCTTTTTTGGAAAAAGGATTATATCAAATTACAAAATTAATCCAATTATCAGATTGATAATATCCTTTCTAAATTAATCCCTTGAGCTCCATAGGACAAATTTGGATTGCAGCAATTCTGTTTAGCTATCAGTCCTTAGAATAACAAAATATTATCAGTTCAGTGACTTTTGATACAGGAAAGTTCCAACCATGTAACTGATGCAGGATGAATAAAGTCACTCCAAGGTCAAAGTGAAAGTTCAGACCATGGCTTAAATGTAACCTGCCTGAATTATATTTTTTTTTATGGTCAGAACATAACCTAATTCCCAACACTGAACTTTCCTACATATGACTCAGTATAGGTAATATTTAAATTAAAGAAATAATCAAATGGTACAGACTAATAAATATCTGCTGCTGAACATACAGAGACATTATTATATGTAAATGTTGAACAATGTTCAACAACTCCTGTTGAACTGCCTTAGACGTCTGAAAAAACCCTCTTCTCCAAAAAGTCCATGCCAAACACAGTTAGAACTCATGTTGTCTCTCTCAAAAAAAAAAAAAAAAAAAAAAAAAAAAGTAGACAAATTTTTGTGCTTTCAATGACGGCAGGGGGGCATGATCTATGGAGGAAAACAATACACAGCCAGAGAAAACTTCATTCTTTTGCAGAATATTGTTCACAGAAGAGGGAGTTTCAATAACTTTCTGGAATTTGATAACTTAGATCTTGAGTTAATTATTTTAAAGACTCCAGGATTAAATATTGAAGAATCTCTTGATAGGTTAGAGGTTACTTGCTTCTCAGTCTCTAACCACAGATACTGCTAAAGCCATCAAAAGCCTTTGACAATGCAGAAAATTCAGAAGTCTCTCTACCAGGTATGGTTTTATTAAGAGTCTAAGGAATAGAAAACATTTCACAAGAAGAATAAGAAAATAAATAGAAAGCAAAACTGGTTTTGAATAGAAAATTGTATTTCTTCTTGCATTTTTTAAGACAATGGTTTGGTTCAGTTCTCTCCTTGATAATTCTTTAAGAGCTGTTTAAGGAACTAGGAGCACTCTTCTCACCTTAATAATTTCCCAAAATATTGCCTCATTATTAAAAAAGGTCTTCCCACTTCAGTCATTTGGTTTAAGAAAAAAAAAAATATATATAAAATAAACTCAACGGGTAAATTAGCTGTCAGAAAGATGTTGGAAATTGGAAAATTAAGGCATTATTTTTATTTCCTTGAAATCCCTAATTCAAAATTAAAGACTCAAAATTCAAAACAATTTTTAAAGTACAAGTTAGGAAAAAAAATGCAACCAGAGGAATACACCAGTTATGCATAAATTCTGCTACAAATAAAACAGATAGTCTTTATATATGTAATATATATGTAATGTGGTTTTAATTCTCTTTTGGTTTTGGAACTAAACTTTTCAACTTTTAACAGTATGCTTGACATAAAAAACCCAGCAGAAATTTTATATACTAAATAAGTCAGTGTGAAAAGCTTTTTTCCCCTAAAAGTGTATTTTAAAAGCTTAAGATTTATATACTTACATGCCTCGAAGGGACAAGATTCATGTCTGCTACATCTCTTGTAAAAATTTATTTGCAGTCCTCATATGATAGTTCTAGTGAAGTTCTTTTTCATTTCTCAAAACTTTACATAAAAATAAATTTTCAGATTTCTCTTTCAGTTTTCTGGGTTTGTTTTGTTTTGTTTTGTTTTTTAATCAAACATCATTATCACTGTGGCCCATGAAGCATAATAAACTTTTAATATTCCCAAAAGGGGAAATGCAAAATACGAGTTTAAATTGCTAGTATGATGAATATCTATTAATATATAAACATTTCAAACGACAATGATCTTATACAGAAAAAGATATTTCCCTAGTACATATATTCAGACAAGGAAGACTGGACAAAAGTTAACCCACAGAGAAGATGGGAATTATGAACAGCTTTTAAATTAAATACAGTTTCCCTAATCTGCAGCAACCTGATGAAGTCTATTGACAAGACAGTCTCTTCTGAGCAAAGTCTGTAGGAAGTAAGTTTAGACTGGAAATAAATGAAGGATCTTCCTTCTTTTAGGAAGGTTTGCCCTTTCCATTCTGCTGTCCTTCTTCTGTGCATGTTTTAGTTACCAGCTTCTGTAATATAATTTTCTCCAGACCTCCATGAATTTAGTCAAGCTGAAACACTTTTAAAATTAGTTAGTACCACATAAAGAAGATGCAGTCAGATTGAGAAGCAGCATAACACTCAGTGCATAACTTAGTATCTTGGAAGTAAAAGAAGGAGCAGCCTTTTCTCTCTACCCCATCTCTGCTTCTCTTCATCTTTCTTCTCATCCTTCTATGCAGCAGAAGAGTAGCTCTAGCTCTAAGGATTTTCTGCATATTTGCCCCTATTTATAGGGGGGGTTTTTTACCCTACTTTTACCACCGTATCTCTCTATGAAGCTATCTGACATACTGATTTTGCAATACATGTAAGTACAAAAGTTTGGGTTTCTATCACTACACCAAGTCCAAGAGGATTTCTTACAAAACTGGGAAATGTGCTTTCAGAATTTTTCTCATGTCCCTCAAAGGCATGCTTGGTCCCATGTTAGTGAAATGGAAGGGGGAAAAAAAGTAGTAAACCCTTTCTTTTAAACTGCTACAATTTGGACACTAGATAGATTTATTTAGGATACATTTTGTCAGAAATTATTTGTTTTACTGAATTTTATAAATCATGACTATGGTACTCGTACCTTAAAATTTGCACTGACTTGAAAAATGTTGCTGTTTCAACAAATCGTTCCTATTGCTAGTTAATGTAGTCTTTGAGAAGTTTTTAATTGTCTCCTTCTTTGCTGCTAACTGCCACTGTGTCATACATATACCTCTTGTGGTGATTAAATCATACATAGTTTCAAAGTACAGTACAATCAGAAATAGTTAAATGTAAGAATAAAAAGGTGGCTGACATGTCAAAACCACCATAAGCTCTACCTATTAAAAATGTAAGTCAGTAAACATTTTGAGGCAAACTCATAATGTAATGTTATTTTTTTTCTCATAATTATATATACATATAATTTGTATGCAAGCTGAATGTGGAGTAATATGCATATAGTAGAGGCATAGTTACTGGTACAGAGTGGGAATTAGTGAAGAGTACTGTAGAATTCCCTTTCTACTGTTAGTTCTTCCCTGAAGGATACCACACACTTCATTACAGATGATAGGAAATGAGGAAATGCTGTGACACTGCATGTTCCCCACAAATGCCAGGCCCATTTATCACTTGAATTCTTCATGAGGCTACGAAGAAATACACTTCTAGATTTGATAACTAAGAAGACTTTTTTTTTTTTGTCAAGGTTAAAAATTGAACAGAAATTTCCCTAATTCCTCTACTAGAATTATGACTAGTTTCAGTGGATTTGTAAAGAGAAAAATGGAAGACAATTAAAAAAAAAAAAGTTCTAAACAAAGATCCTTATACAGGATATATACTATAATAAAAGATATGTACTCACAATTTTCATTGAAATTATATAAAACTGATCTTTGCTTGTAGTTTTGCTTCTCAGGTGCCTGTAAATGTAACTGCAAAATTCTCAATCTAATTGGCTGGTCAGTTTGAGATAAAGATTTTCTTTCACATGAATGGAAGTCTACATTTGCAGTGGAAGAAATCAGAAATTTTTTTTTTTTTGTCCTCTTAAACCAAATATGATTAATACATTATTCAATCAAGCAATGTATTAGAAAGATTTATAAAACCTAATAATTTTAAAAGCTTTGGAACAGTTATGAAAACTGTCTAAAATTGTTGAACTGAATTGTGAGAATTTAATGAGCCTTGAGATGCTTTTAAATATGAAAAGCATGTTGGACAGTTATCCAAGATTAACTTGTATCAGCCACTATAGAAAAGAACTGCATATATAAATAGTCATGCCTAAATGTCAAACCTATCTGAGAATGACTACAGTAGGAGCTTCTAGCACTAAAGACCTCCTGACCCCTTTTTTTATCTCTGCAGATTACAATAATTATTTCTTTCTCACTGACTTGTATGTAGGTGAGAAGACTAATTATTAGTTAAGTATAATGAGTCATATCCAGGCCCCAGCTTTGTTACATCTCTAGCCATTCATTTGGGCAGAGGACAGTCATGTATGTCTGGAGTTAAGTCTACAGTGATACTTCACACTTCAGATAAACCTGTTAACCAAAATATCCAAAAAAAGTAGATTAATAGGGAGTTTCATGAGTTTTCATATTATGTAGTGGAGCAAGACTGATTTTACTAGGCCTAATAATTGCTCTATTTAGGACTCTTTTAACCATAAAGACCTATTTCTTCCACAAGCTGCAAGGTTCACAGTCATTTTTAACTATAAGGAGATTTCTTCTACAATTTTTATCAGTTGTGTCATTACTTTATCAGCCAAGTATGAACAGTCCTGCATAAATTACATTTTAAATTATTAGAAGTTCTTTTTAGAGCAGTTCTATACACACTTACATGTAATTTCAGGGCAATTAATTCTATTAAACTACAAATTCTTCACAGAAAGATGAGAATGTTCTTTAATATTCTTTCCAGCCAGTTTCTAAAGAACTTCTGTAGGGTTTTTGCTGGTTTGTTGGTTTGGGGTTTTTTGGGGATTTTTTTTGTTTGGTTGTTTTTTTTTTTAAAGAACAGGACACATTGTAGAAGACACTAAATAAGCACTTGTTTTTTTTATATTAGGTATTGCTTCTGTGTGACAGTAACAATTATGTTTGCCCAAGAGAGATGGAGAGAATAGCTGGACTATTATGAACAGTCATGTAACAGTTATTGTAGTCAGGACAAAAAAAAAACTTGTTATTGTCCTTAATTCAATATTGGTTTTTAATAACAATTATTCAATAGGACCAACAGACTGGGTCTTAAGGATATTATTTTCACCAGTGATATTTTTTATTTCAGGTGATTTGTAGCAATCATTTAAAATCGCATCTCTTACATTTGAAGGTATGTAAAAACCAAACACTTCGTTACTTTCAGATTGGAGTACTTGCATTTTCTATTGATAATAGAAAACTTACATCCATGTTGACTATCTTCCACAAGCAGAGCAGGGTTCTGAACATTGGCCTTCCTTGGTCCAGTTAAATAACTAGGAACACTACCTATAATTATTTTCAGTTGCCACTAATATATGGGCCATAACTATCTTCAACTTCCTTAGGGCATTCATATTGTAGAGACTCCTCTGATAACATGAAAAATAAACTCCTTAGCTTAAGAATCCTACTTTGGGCTCTGGGATTTACACTAAAGTGAAATGTTAGACAGTAGTCTCAAAAGCCAGATGACTCACACATGCTCACTGGCATATACCTAAAGGAACTGGGATTTGGATAAATGGAATGAGATTTGTTTGACCTAATTTTAAATAAACTAAATACATGTATCTACATGTGAGCTAGGCAGCTAGACTTCCACCATAATTACTAGGGTTCACCAATAGAGTCAGTGTAGTCTAGACTCATGATAAAGTAGACACCTCTCTAGACTTCATTAAGTTAGATTCACAGCCTTCTAAGTAGTTACACTTTAGATATTGTAGGCAGGACTCTGCTCTCTATAACTGATTTCTAGTACATTTTCTGTGCCTTATTACATCCTGTCCAGTCTCCAGCTGCCACCAGGAAAGCCATAGGTCTTCCATAAATTCTGTGTTTTATCTGTCAAATGTGTGCAGGTGCCTCAGAAACTGTTAGGGCATCAATAATGATACTAGACAGACAAGCTTAGGCAAGTGAATCCCTTACAAGGCTATCTGGGTATGAACTCCATTATTCTGACTGAAAATTTCATTCCCATTCTCATACTGTTTTAAATCAGATATTATAGCATGAGGAGTTCAGCCATACTTTTTCATAGCAGAGGCTGACACCACCTATGTTCTAATGACAGATAGCAGTGAAGGCTTATAGAAAACTACAGAAAAAAACTGTATGATGGAAAGGGTACTGAAGTACTGGCAGAGCCGATCTCAGTCTTCTTTACAAGTAATTTTTTAAGGAACAGATTAGCCAAATGTCTCTGATAGTGACTGTAGGGATACAGAATTAATGCCTAGGCTTAGATTAGATAATTTCTTGAAGTACCTTCCTGTCTTTCAGCTGTATGTTGCTCAAATGTTACTTAATTGGAAATTAAGATTATGGATTTGTCTTTGGTTTTTGTTTTTCTTTTTCTTTAGGCCAGAATAGAAAAGGCTTCATCAGACAGAATAACATAACAAATATTCCAGTGCTCCAAATAAAAATGTGAATAAAATTTACCAAATTTTGAAATATAAATAGATGTATAAAATTTTACCATGATTCATTTGTAAAACTATGATAAATTATACTGCAAATCCTTACAATTTTTTGAGAATCAATGGAGAGTGGTCTTAAAAAAAAAAAAAAAAGAAAAGAAAAGAACAATTCATCAACAATAGTTCTGGTGATACTGATTGTTTTCTTTTTTCTCTTCTCTTAAATGTATTTTTAATTCAGGCTGGTATCAAGACTTCATAAAACATATAAAACTTACTCGGCCTCTTAGAGACTGTATCAGCTAAATAAATTGCGTTCTTGTCCTTGCCTCAGGATTCCCAGTCTAGTTTTGAACACAATTACAGTAAACAAACACTAGCAACAAAATACAATGTTCTATTTTTAAATATGCACAAAATCAGCATCATTTTGTTGTAGTTGTTGTTGTTTCTTGTTTGACTGGTAGAACAAAATTACTCTTTTCATCTAGAAAACCATTTATGACTAAACATGGAAAATGCTTATAAAGGACTACTGACTTTATAATTTGAACATGATTTCACTCTACAAAGAGGATGAATTTTCATTGTAAGCGCTCACATAAATAAAGAATCAGTTAAGTAATGTTGAGCATCATTTTAGTCACAGACCAGTCTGAACTTCTGACCTAGTCATTCTGTTTGGGTTTCAAAATACCAGTTTTAAGTTTTTCAATGACCATAGTATAGCCATCAAGCCACCCTCATCACAGCTGCTTAAAGAATTAGAAAGTAAAATATGAGGAGTGTGCAAGTCAAGATTCCTCCAAGGTTCTCACTACCATTACTGATTTTCTATAGCTGGAAAGAAGCCAGCATAGTTTCCTTCTCTCATGGAGTTCTTTTCTTCCTTGTGAAGACAAATAGCAAAGCACTTCAGTCTATCCTTAAAAAAAAAAAAAAAAAAAAAAAGTTTCTCTAGTCCCCAGATTTTCATTCAGAAAGTAAACGAACACAATTCTGCCTTCAGCACTGGAAGCTGGGGAGAGGGGTGTCATGTTCTTTAATCACTTCTAGCTCAAGATGCTTGATAGAGATCCACTTTATCATCAGGCAGCATTAACTACTTTAACAGAATATATGTTTCTTAGTATCCCTTATTCAGTGCCTTCTCTCTGAAATGGAGCTCTATCAGTTAAAAGTGTAATTTCCAGTACAATAGCTAGATAGAACCTAATACCAGATAGCTGTATATATCATTAAATGAATTTGAGTTCCAACAGATCCTTTGCCTTCATTTTACACTTAGTAGTGCATCTAAGAAACACTTTGAACAAAAGTACTGTCTGATTTTGAGTGAGAAACAGCAGAATTCACTGCCTGGATGGGAGAGGCTAGCACATTCAGCTTCTGATTAGTACTGTAACTTTCTCTTCTTGTTACCTCTTCTGTAAATTCCCCCCAGCTTCCATCTTCTCTATGAGTTTGGTTGCCTGTGTCCCAAGGATCCAATGCCTAGCAGAAAACCAGCATAGTTCTACCTTGACTCAGACTTCTGAGGAAATTGCTAAATTGTGTGGAGGAAGGGCTGTTAGAAAGTCTGTAGAAAGATAAAATCGCAGACAGAAGTTGGATGGTTGAGACAGGAATAATTTATATGTCAAGGATTCAAAACGAAAAACATCAACATGGAAAGATGCATAACCCTAAAAAAAAAAATCAAAACAAACAAACAAACTAAAACAGAACAATAGAAAAACAGAGCACTGAACGGGCACCGATCAGTGTCATAAGTTTTACCAGTGCCAAAAGATTTAGTGGAAGATGGGAAATCAGTAAAGCTAGGCATCCGTCCAGGGAGCAGTTGAACTGCTCTGGACTGATGCCTGCCTTGCCAGCAAAATTTCCTGGTTGTCTTATCAGGGGTGATGAGTACAGAAATGTCTTAAATCCCATCTGTTTCCCTGTGTGTTAATGAATAAATAATTGATTTACATTTTTAAGCTGTCTACACCCTTTTGCAGTGCACAGACAAAGATGCCTTCAGGGATAAAGGAGCAAAACCTCAAGGTAGGGACTGGGGTAGCAAATTCCACACTGGAAGAGGGTAGGCTTAGATTAGATAATAGGAAGAAAGTCCTTACTGTGAGGGTGGTGAAACACTGGAACACGTTGTCCAAGGAAGCTGTGGATGCTCCCTCCCTGGAAGTGTTCAAGACCAGGTTGGATGAGGCTTTGAGCAACCTGATCTAGTGGAAGATGTCCCTGCTCATGGCAGGGGGGTTGGAACTAGATGATTTTTAAGGTCCCTTCCAACCCTAACCATTCTATGATTCTATGATAAGATCAGGTCTGAGACCACCTGAGGAACTTGAACATACATAAGTCCGTGGGACCTGATGAGATGCACCCCAGTGGACTGAGGGAACTGGTTGATGTAGTTGTCAAGCCACCCTCCATCATATTTGAAAAACCAAGGCAGTCAGGCAAAATCTCTAGTGACTGGAAAAAGATAAACACCATGCCTGTTTTTTAAAAAGGGTAAAAATGAAGACCCTAGGAATACTAACCAATCAGCCTCACCTCTTTGCCTGGTAAGATCATGGAACAGATCATCCTAGAAGACATATCAAAACATATGGAAGGTAGGGACATGATTAGAGACAACCAACATGGTTTCACATGCCTGACTAACCTAGTGGCCTTCTATGATTGCATGGTTGCATCAGTAAACAAGGGAAGAGCAACAGATGTCATCTACCTGGAATTCATAAAAGGCCTTTCATATGGTCCCCCACAACATTCTTGCTGCTAAATTGCAGAGATATGGTTTTGATGGATGGACTATTAGATGGACAAGGAATTGGCTGAGTGGTCATATCCAACGAGTTATAGTCAATGGCTTAATGTCCAAGTGGATGAATGAATGGTGTCCCTCAAGGGTCCATACTGAGATCATTACTATTTAATATCTTCATCAATCTTCACATAGTGAGATTGAGTGCACCCTCAGCAAGTTTGCAGATGACACCAAGCTGAGTGGTGCAGTTGTCATGCCTGAGGGAAGGGGTGCCATCCAGAGGAACCTTGAGAGGCTTTAGGAATAGGTCTGTGGAAATATAATGGAAGATTGCCAGGAAGAACTCAAGCACCTTGCAGCTGGGCTGTCAAAAAAACAATACATCACACTACTAATCACTGTTTAGTCTTATGTGCTTGACAAGTGGAACATCTGCATTTACATCATATAGACCTGTGACAGACCTAGGAGCACACTGCACATGCCGGGGATTCCTGCCCTGCTGTGAGAAAAAACAAAGCACAGTGGAAAACGACTGCCTGCTAAAAATCACTGATATATTCAGGCGAAAGCAGCAGGTTTGGAATCTCTCTCTCTCTCTCTAGCAAGGACCAGTCTCCGCGGTGCCTATGCTCCTGTTTATGTGCCTCTGCCCTGGGTGCTGCTTCATATGAGGCACTATTACTATTGTAAGGAAACACAGGAAAAATATTATCAGAAAGAGAAACAACTTTTCTTAAAGACTTCTGTTTTACAGGATCAGCTTTCTTACAGAGCTTCTGTTTGGAGTCTTGTTCACTGACATTCTCCTTTTCAGCTAGCTATTTAAACAAGAGTATCTCAAATTTATGATCATTCATCTCATCCTATTTCTGAGAAGAAGTCTACAATAAAAATGCTTTTTTTTTTCAGTCTGCTTTGTTTGTTCTTTAGAAAGGATACAACATCTCCAAATTTTCATTCTGAAGATTTTTTTCTTCTTCTCTAGTTGGGTGTCCTAAAGGCTCTGCGGTTCCTTGCCAAAAAGGAGGCTATAGGGTGATTTCTGACTAAAGGGAGGAACTGCAGCTCTTGGAAATGGAAAAGAAAAGAAAAACACCAATCAAAGGAGAAAAATCTTTTTTAAGACATTTTTATTTTGTTATAGGATCAAAATTGGCTGTTAATTAAATTTGAAAAAAAAATGTTTACCTGTAAATAGAAATTGAAAGTTGACAACAAACAAAATGAAGTGTAACTACTCTGAGCAAAATGTCTATGATGAAGCATTTCAAAGAATGTAAGAACATCCTTTATGGTTTTGGGGGGGGGGGGGGTTGTGGTTTTTTTGTTTGGTTTTTTGGTTTTTTTTCGGGGAAGCTGGCATCCTGCCTGTAGCAAAAAAATTTTGTAAAAAAGAGAAAAATCCATCCCTGATTACCGGATTGCTTACTGAAATGCAGATTGCTGTATGCTATAGCCATGTTACAGCTCACAGCACTAGTCTGTTGATAGGAAGTATCATCCTCACACCAGACAATAAAGTAAATGTTAGCTTCATATTCAGTACTATCTAGACACATGCAAAATGTGTCTGCTAAAATAATACCCTTGGTTGTTTCTTCATTAAACCTCTTAACCCTTAGTGCAATGAGGGTAATTATATTTTGTCTCAGTGAATAGAAGAGAAAACAGAGCAGAAGTGTGATAACAGCTAGAAACCAAACCCTTGACAATAATAAGAAAGAAAGGAAAACAAGCCTGTAGTATTCATTATGTGACATTACTTTCAGTGTGGTAAACACAGTGCAATGGTGGTGAAAAGATTCTAGTGAGCCAAACAGTTATCTCCAGTCCTAGTAGAAAAAGCTGATCTTCCTGCAGGTAATAGCAGAAACAATTCACTAAAAGTACATCTTCAGGAGAAGAGTATTTTCCAGAAAGAACAGTGAAGAAATATGGCTCTTAAACAGTTTATCTTTCAATATTACTAACTCGTCTGCCTTTCACAGAGCTAGGGGAGAGGGTGTCTGGGCACTATAAGTATTACTTTCCTCACGGCTTACTGGCTATAAAATTCTTAGGAGCAGAACCACCAGTATCTTATTGGTAAGACTTTTTTTTTCTTTCCTTTATTCCATTTTACTCTCCACGTATTTCTCTGGGGAATCTGTAGAGCTAGTAAACTGCATACAAAAAATTTGTCCTTCTGGTAATGCATTAGTGAGAAAAGTAGTGACAGAGAAGACCATAAGAATCTCAAGGTACTTAGATTGAGGGATACTAATTGATTCCTTTAGACTGGATATCTTCTGGAAAGAACCAGTATAATTAGGAAACAAATATTCTGCTTTGTCATAGGGAAATTTTAGTATTGCTCACATTTAGCAACACACAGAAGGAAGACTTGCAATAGCAAAAGACTATGCTGCAAAAGACAACATAGTTTTATATGGCTGACATTTTTTGACAGAAATTATTCTTGTAAAGTTAGACCTTCACTTTGAAATAAAAAAGCTACCCTTTTGCAGCTGTTCTATCTAAAAACCTTTGTGTAAGCCCACTCTTCCAGCAGTTGTTTATGTTTACTTTTAATTCATGGAATTAAGTACTCCTTTAAGCAAACAGAGGACATGCTCCGTCTATCTTTAGGCAATCAAGGTAACACAAGATTAAAAAAAAAAAAGAAATCAATCTAATGGAATATCTGATGCTGTGTTACAATATAATTCCTACAGAAATGCATACTTGCAGTATCTGCTTTTGCATCAAACGTGTCTTTCACTATCCATGTCTCCAGCAAATACGAATAGAAAGATCTACAGTAGTAATCTGATGTCTAAAGTCATTACTCTTTAGCCCGTTGAGAGAAAGTAATGTAAAATTAAATCATTACCTGTTGTATTCAATAACAGGCAAGTGACCAAGTAACATGCCTTTGTTCCAGCTGCCCAAGTAACACTTGCAAAGCTGCAAAATATCTTCAACAGTGGACAGCTGTTGGTCCACTCAAGAGAACAAGGCTCTAGTTAGGGTGTGTAAAATACTGGACTTGGAAGGGGATTTACTGTTAGCACGGGGTAGTGGGGCAATTAGAAGATAAGCTAGGAACTGGAGGAATGTGGTCATGAGTTAACTGGATCAGATGTCATAAAGGTAGCCTGAAGGAATAGGCAGGAAGGAAACAAGGTTAAAAACACAAGAGAACAATTACAGACTGTACTGGGTCTGGCTGGGATGGAGTTGATTTTCCCCGTGGCAGCCCTCAGAGTGCTGTGTTTTGTATTTGGTGGCTCGAGGGGTGTTGATAACACACCAGTGTTTTGGTTACTGGTGAGCAGTGCTAGCACAGCACCAAGGTTGTCTCTCCAACATTTCCCCCAGTAGGCTGGTGGTGGGGAAGGTCTTGGGAGGGGACACAGCTAGGACAGCTGACCCAAACGGACCAAAGGGATATTCCATACCATATGACGTATGCTCAGAAATAAAGCAAGGAGAACAGAGGGGGAAGGGGGGGCATTCGTTACTTCCGTTTTGTCCTCCAGGAACCGTAACACGTATGAAGCCCTGCTTCCCGGGAAGTGGCCAAACATCGCCTGCTGATGGGAAGTAGAGAGTAAATATTTTGTTCTTTTGCTTCTGCGCACACAGCTTTGCTTTGCTTCTATTAAACTGCCTTTGTCTTGATCCACGAGTTTGTTTTTTTGTGTTCCATCTTATTTTCTCCCCTCCCCATCTTGCTGAGGAGGGGGGTGATAGAGTGGGCTTTGGTGGGCATCCAGCATCTAGCCAGGGTCAACCCACCACACAGACATTGAAGAGGGACTGTTGCAAAGAGAGGGGCCTGACGATACTAAGATGTTTGTTTCTAGACAACAAATAACAGGAATCTGTACTAAACTAGATACAGTAGATTTTTCTGACAATGAAATTACTTGTTTTCTGGTTAGCATTATACTGCCTTACAAGTTCTGAGGTGTTATAGCAACTATTTCCTCATGTTTCTATGACAATGCATGGACCGCTCCTGGAAACTAGCAGTTTTATCAAAGTCAATTATTTTTATTGCTTTTTATTGTTTAAATTATAACAGAAGGCATAAATCTGGATGTCTATTGCATCCATTTCTTCTATCCTGTATCTGTGATGAAACATGTCTAATAATGAAGAGCTTTTTATTTTGGAAAACATGTTACAGTAAAAAGAGAGTAAGGTATGAAAATCACAATCTCCAAAGAGAAAGAAAAAAGATTCACCAAATCACCTAATGCATTGTACTGCTAATGTACCATGATCCTTGCAAGATCTAAAAGCATTTTGTTCAGAGCAGTAATAATAGTCCTGAGCAAATCAGTTTCTGTAACTGCCTTAGAGAGTTAGTCCAGAGTTTAAGAGATTTCTCTCTGTCAGGAAATGTTATATTCCTTACTCTAATTTTTGCTGCCCTTTGTTTCAGTCCATTATTCCTAATTAACCTTCATTTATCACCCTAAATCATTCCACTTTCTCCTTGGAGTTTAGTTTCCTGAATATTTGTAGTTGTTATGAAATCTTATTTTTAAAGTTAACTGCTCAGAAGTCATTGTACTCTTCTGATAGTGTTTGTTTTCTTGTACTCTGAATTCCATCTAAATTGTCAATATGATTCTGATAAGTGGCCCTAAGGACCAGAAAGAATATTTCAGCTGGAGGAAGTAATTTTCATTCTATGTTTGAAATAGTACAGTGAAGAGCCACCAGGATGACTAAGGGGCAGGAGCATCTGTCCTATGGAAAAAGGCTGAAAGAAATGAGATTGCTTGAGAAGAGAGTTTAACCAGATGACCTCCAGAGATCCCTTCCAACCTCAACCATTCCGTGATTCTGTGATTTTATAATTCTATAGAAGACCAAAAACATGCTGTCTTTTTCCTAATACAAATACAGACATTACTCGTACAGACCTTGAAGACTTTTTCATGCTTCTTCATTCCAAATTTTTCATTCTTATTTTCATACTGAATAACAGTGTTTTAGAATAGATAATTATGTCCTAATGTCTTGTTTTCTAGACAAATCTTATGTTGCTTTCATTCCTAATCTTCTGCTTTTCTTTTTAATATATTTCTGTTTCATTAAAACTTATAAAGTTTCTTAAATTATCATAAACAAACATTTAGGAGTGTGGGTTTGGGGTTTTTTTTCACATTTAAAAACTGAACTTCGTTTCTCAGCAGTGAATCAGAGGTCTTATAGTGTTCTGCCAAGAACTACCAGTTGAGGATAGAGAAAGGACAGGGGACAATGAGTTCCATGTCATCTTTTGCACATTCTGATCTTTGATTGTTCTAGGACCTGAATGCCAATATGCACACAAAGAAGCGGTTAAACTTTTTCTTTGTCAGCTACAAGAGAGAAGAACATGCTGCTTAGCATAGAGATTTGTTACTTTTTTATTTTATAAAATCTGTATAGCTAGTTGACAGATCTGCCAGTTCTTTGTCTTCTCTTTCTCTCTAACAATTTTCTTGACATTTAGAATAGGGAAAATATCACATACTCTGTTTACTGTGTATATATTTGAAAAGCTCATAACTACTTGACATATAATATTTTGCAAAATAACATTTGTTCTTTGTGGTTGGGAACTCACTTCTATTTGTTTTTATTTGTGTTAGTCTTCCCCACTAGCAATTTTTTTTAATTTTTTAAGAGTCTGAAGCTTGATATTACTTCTTATGTTCCAGTTGCTGTAAATTGGCCTCTGTTGTTCTTCTACCTTTTCAGACTTCTCAGGAAAATGTTTCAGTTAAGGCATTTCCAGCTATTTCTGGCGTCAAAGTTGAAGCCTCCTGGAAAATTCTTCTTTGCCATATGCATTTGTCTGCTCTTTCTCTAGCTTGTTGTGGTAGTTTAGCTGCAATCGGGATAAGACCATGTGGCCACTTGCTCACACTTCCCTGCTCTGGTGGGATGGGGAAGAGAAAATATAACAAAAGGGCACATGGGTCAAAATGAGGACAGAGAGGATTCATTCACCAATTATAGTTATGGCCAAAACAGACTCAACTTGGGAAACAAAAAATCAATTTAGTTTGTTACTAATCAATCGGAGTAGGATAATGAGACATAAATGGCATTGTAAGGAGAATAAGAGTGATGAACAAAAATCACATTCATAACTCTCACCCACCAGTCACCTACACACAAAGTTGAGCTATCATCCTCATTAATATCTCAATTCATCAGCTGAGGCATTTGGTTTTCCTTTTGAGTTGTGAAGGTGCTCAATCCCTTCTGAAATCTAAGCAGTACTTAGAATGTTATTATGTTTAGCTTAATAAGGATGAATTTAAGAATATACTTAAAAGATATCATTGAACTGAGACCTAAGATTTGATTCACAAAATTCTCCTAGTGTCTGGAGAGTTTCACTGACTATAAAAAATGGTAGGTATTGCTCTGACAATGGTAGACTATATGCATGTCCCAATTGTCTCTGTGTGTACGTTAAACAGAAAAAAATAATATGAATGCTCTGAAGTAAAGAATTGTCAAAGAAGAAGATATTGGGTAATGGACAGATAAGAATTTTTTATTGGCATAGGAGAAAAAGAAAGACTGTAAGCGCAAGGCTGCCACTACAAAAATCAGTGGATACTAACTTAGAGATCTAGGTCACAACTTCTTCTAAGAAACATATGGAATGGAATGCTATCTTTCCACAAGATTTTTTTTTATTATTTTTTTTTACTACACAATTTTGTGTTAATCTCTGAGACTGTGAAGTTTGTCTTACTCTCTGCCAAAACTATGAAATGAAAAGGAAAGTTTTTATAACTTTCCATCTGTAAGGTCTTCAATAAATTTAAACAACATGCAAAATATGGTTTCCCAAGTTTAGTACATTTGGGAAGACATTGAAGTATTGATCATGAATCCTAATGTGACTTGCCATATGTATCCCAGATACATATATATCCCACTCATATGTTTGAGTTTAAATGTGATACCTTGATTAAGTAGAATTCCCAGTTTTGTGTGTCTCAAATTAGTGTACTATGCTATATTATTATTAATTCTTCTGAAATGCACTAATACTTCTGTTTGTTAGATTCTTCAAACTATCTTCTTGCTGTAAATTAGAAATGAGTAAATAAAGAGGGAAGGAAAACTTCCTTCAAAAAGACCAAACAACAAAACACAGGATTTTTCCTCTTCCTCTCCCATAGGTTTGATTTCTGAAAATACTCTAATGACAAAATTTCATGAGTAAAAATGTTTAGAGACAATGAATTCTTATAGGAAGTTTTTTCCAATAATTCAACTTTAAATTAACGTAGAGTATATGTGTCAGAAATGGTTTATGCTTAACCAGCTATGAAATAGAAATTAAGCTTTGAAATGTCACAATCAATGCAAAAAAGGCAAAACACAAAGTGAAGAATAAGTCCCCAAAGTCATACTCTGGCCTTAGATATGTTACATAAGGAGAAAGAACCTAAAAACTAATTGCATCTATTATTTTTTATGAATTCTTAGTGCAACTCTATCATCTCTAAGCTTTTCTCCAGCTGCAGATCCACATTTTAGTCTGGGGTTTTTTTGGTTGTTATTTGTTGGTTGGTTTTGGGTTTATTTTTCTGGTTAGTTAACAAAGATATCAGCTACTAAGTTCTATGTTGAATGTGTCAACTAATTAGAAATGCCTGAGAATACATCCTAAATTAAGACTTTGTGCAGTGTGGTGTGGCAGATGCAATGACCAACACCGAGATGTGTTCAGGCATCAGACATCAGCACTTTATTGAAGCTTTGCACTGCTTATATATCCTTTTTTTTACTCCAGAACACCCCAAGCACATGGCATTCTTTCACTTTTGATTCAATGCCCCTTATCACCCACACCCCTAAACAATTTACGTGATTGGATAATTCCACCTGTTCACGAGCCATTCTTTTACTTTTTCCTGATTACTAATTAGAGCACAGAACTCATCCCTTACCTTGTCTCATACACATTTTTGCTTGTTTCCCATTTTGTTTTATTTTTCAATTAAGGTCAGGAATTAATTTCTCAAGGCTGAAGCCACCTGCAGCTTTGGCTCTTAAAGCACCAAAAGTGTGGGGCAAAAATGCCTGTTTTCACTAACCTTCCAACTATGTTTTATATATTTGAAAAACTAGCTTACAACTGCATCACAGAACTCATGGTAATAAAAACTTCAGGGCTTAAAAAATGTCATAAAAAGCTCATGGACTATTTCTAGAAAAATCATGAATTATTTAAGAAGAAACTTTCAGAATTAGGTTTTCTGTCCTGCTTCCATTTATATTACATGTCTCAAGGTCATAAATTTCAGTTTATTTTAACTTATGAATTATAATCTTTCACTTTTGCACTAGAAAGTAATAAACTTTGGGTACAGTGTCAAATAAAAGTAACCATTTATGGTATATATGTAAGATATGCCTATTAATTAAACATAGACATTTTAAAACAGTAAAGTTTTAAGTGTCCACAGCTTCAAGGCAGCTTAAAATTTATGAGAGCTTTACTAAATTATTTATTCTGGTTTAATCTGATAATTAAAATTGAATAAACAATTTGCTCTAATATTTTTTTCCTATCAAACTCATCTTCTTCTACTGTTTGAAAACTGAGTAACAATACATTGGTTACTGTGGTGGGTTGACCTTTGCTGGACTCCAGGTGCCTACCAAGACACTCTATCAGTCCCCCTTCTCAACTGGGCAGGGAATAGAAAATATAATGAAAGGGTAGTGGGTCAAAATAGGACAAGAAGATTACTCAATAATTATTATAATAGGCAAAACAGACTCAGTTTTAGGAAATTAATTCAATTTATTGCAAATCAAATCAGAGGAGTGTAATAAGAAATAAGAATAAATCTTAAAACACCTTCTTCCTACTCCTCCCTTCTTCCACACTCAACTTCACTTCTGACTTCTCTACCTCCTCCCCGCAGGCAGCACAGGGGAATGGAGAATGGGAGTTGTGGTCAGTTCATCACAAATTGTCTCTGCTGCTCCATCCTCTTCACACTTCCCCTGCTCCAGCATAGGACCCCTCCTGTGGGATACAGTCCTTCATTAACTGCTCCAACATGAGTCCTTCCCACAGGCTGCAGTCCTTTAGAGCCACTCCAGCATGGGTCCTTTCATGGGTCCTGCTACAACATGGGTTTGGTAGCAGGTCTTGCCAGGAGCCCACTCCTGTGCAGGCTCTCTACCAGCAGCAGCCTCCTTCAGGACACATCCACCTGCTCTGATGTGGGATCCTCCATGGGCTCCAGGTGGATATCTGCTCCACATTGGACCTTCATGGGCTGCAGGTGCACAATATGCATCACCATGTTTTTCACCATGTGTTGCACGGTAATGTCTGCTCTGGTGCCTGGAGCATGTCCTCCTGCTTCTTCACTGAGTTTGGTGTCTGGGCTTGTTTCTCTCATATGTTCTCAATCCTCTCTGCCAGCTTCTATGCAATATTTTTACCTTTTCTTAAATATTTTATCAGAGAGGTGTTACCACTATCGCTGATTGGCTCAGCCTTGGCCAGCAGTGGGTCCATCTGGAGCTGACTGGAAGTGGCTTTGTTGGACACAGGGGAAGCTTCTGGCATCTTCTCACACAAACCACCCCTGCAGTCCCCCACTACCAAAACCTGGACATGTAAATGCAATGCAGATGCCTAACCCCATGATCTGCGGGAAGACAGCTTGTATGTAGGACTATCTCTTCCCTTCTGGGTTGTTTGGGGTTTGGTTTTGGTTTTGTTTTGGTTTTTAATTACAATAAAAGTATTTATTTTTATATAATTTTATTTTAATGATAATGGGAGTTGTCATTAAAATACATATTCAACACACAACCTACAGTCTTCACAAACTTCCCTTACATCAACAAAAGAATTCATCTCACTGAAATCAAAATAACATCATCACAGCACTGACAATAGTGGACAACTTACACACACCCTATTCCTCATTCCTTCACCATGATTAGAACAAAAATTCCTCACAATCGTTTCACTTTCTAGAAATGTTCAGTCCATGTTTTGCCTGTTAGCTCTTTAATTGTTATCTTTATCTCAAATTCCTCATGGCCCCCACTGTGTGCCAAAAAGGACTGTGGTCTGTTGACCTTGGTTGGCCTGCAGGTACCCCCCAAGATGTTATCACTCCCCCTCCTCAACAGGACAAGAAGGATAAAATAAGATGAAAAAATTTGTGGGTCAAGGTAAAGGTATTGTAATAAAGAAAAGTAAAGGCTGTACACGGAATCAAAGGAAAATAAAAAGATTTTTTATCTACTTCCCATCAGCAGTTGATGTCCAGCTGCTTCCTGGGAAGCGGGGCCTCAATATGTGTATCAGTTGCTCCAGAAGACAAATGTCTTAATGACAAATTAACCCTCCCTTCCACCTTTCTCTTAGTTTTTATTGCTGAGCACGCCATCATATGGTATGGAACATCTCTTCAGTTAGCTTGGGTCAAATGTTCTGGCTATAACACCCTCCAAACTCTTGCTCATCCCCAGCCTACTGGCCTTTGAAGGCAGCCTTGGAGAGATATTTTTTATGTTGTGCAAGCACTGCTCAGCAGTAGCCAAAAGATGGGTGTATTATCAACACCATTTTAGTTACAAATAAAAATCACAACATTATGATGGCTGCTGTGACTCCATCACTGCCAGACCCAACACAGTTCCCAAATAAGAAAAATAAAAGGTTGTATGCAGGAAACCTCTGTCACATCAGCACATGAATAGAAATGGGAGAGTTTATGTGGACTGAAATGTTAGTATCTCACATGCTGTTGGACAGACCAACCACAGTCCATCCTTACAGACTAGATGTACGTTTCAAAAACCATTATTCTTCTCTAGCAGAACTGTAGCACCAACAAGTGCAGGATTATCCCCATCAGACACAGGCCAAAGACTAAAAACAGATCTAAGAAGGCATGTCATCACTGAAATGTTAGCATCTCCACACATGAGTGAATTTTCAAGTTGTGTTTTTGAACCCTCTGAGGGAAGTTAGTGAAGAACTAGGGGGATGAGGGAAGCCTGAACTGGAGAAGAGAGAGTGCTTCTCAATGTTTATGAACTGAAATAATAAAGTCATCAGCTTTGCAGTGGGAGGGGAAGAAGAATTTCTGTTTGCATTTTAGTGTAGACATGTGGTTCTCAGATTGTCTGTCTAGACTGCCCTTACAGAAAATGGGGAGCAATTATAACTTCTACAGTACAATTCTCTTTCTTCTAAGAGGCATAACTATATTTGGTCAGATGAACTACGCAACAGATAAACGTTTCTCTTAGTTGAACGGAAATGGAGCTTAGGGCAACCATCCTAACTGTAGATGTTTAAAGCCATGTGAGATGAATCCTGCCTGAGATCTTCACCTTCAGAATACACATGAACTTGTAAGTTTGTCTTTCAGGACCAGATCAAAATTATTTTCTAATCATCTCCAGCAATTGTGCAAACTATAGCATATGGTAATGAACCATTAGTTTGTGATTTGTGTTGAGTCACTGCACATATAAACAACATATTGTTTTGCATTTCTGGAAAAGTCAGTGCTTAAGATCTAGTCAAAAAATAAAACATTTTAGTAACAAAACAATGAAGATAAATCATTAAAAAAATTTAAAATTTTACAGGATGTATGTAAAACACCCCTGGTATGAGATGTCTAAGGACAAACCCAGCTCCCCAGAACTCCTTATAGTTTATCTAATATCACTGTTCAAAATAAGTCCAAAATAATTTTTTGGACTAAAAACATTCTGACCTACCCATCTAAGTGAGAAAATATTAAATTGTACAGCACTGAATAGAATGCAGGAAGAAGCTAAATTGTCTAGCTTAGACACTGAATCTTCTCTCTTCTAGCTAAGTTGCAGTAATTTACCTAAATCAAGCTAGCTATTGTAAAGCTATTATCAGAAATGGTAGAGGTGGGTGGTCAGGGAGGGTGGAAGCAGACAGGAGTTAAAAACCTGTTACTAAGTTTAATATAGTCACCTTTCCTGCTGAACACAGGATTGAATTTTTCAAAGTGATAATGTATTTTTTAACAAGAAAAACAAGTTAAACCTGAGAGGAATCATAGAATGTCTCAAGTTGGAAGTGACTCATAAGTATCATTAAGTTCAACTTTCTGCTCCTTGCAGGCCCACCTAAAACTAAACAATAGACTAAGAGCATCACCCAGATGCTCCTTGAACTCTAACAGGCCTTCTGCAGTGACCGATTATCCTCTCAGTGAAGAACCTTCTCTTAATGTCCAGTCTGATCTTCCACTGATGCAGCTTCATTCCATTTCCTCATGTCCTATTGCTGGTCACCAGAGAGAAGAGATCAACAATTCTTCCTCCACGGCCCACCTTGAGGCAAATGTAGACTGTGGTGAGGTCACACCTCAACCTTCTCTTCTCCAAGTTGAACAAAGTGACCTCAGCTGCTCCTCATAAGTCATGCCCTCAAGAACTTTCACAATCTTGGTCACTCTCCTCTGGACACACTTTAATAGTTTGATGTCTTTCTTATACTGAGGTGCCTAAAACTTCACATAGTACTCAAGGTGGGGCTGCACCAGTGCAGTGTAGAGTGGGACCCCACACATCTCCACTGATCTCCCTCGACTCACTAGCAATGCTTTGCTTGATGCACCTCAGGACACAACTGGTCCTTTTGGCTGCCAGTACACGCTGCTGACTCATATTCAACTTGCCACAAATCCGAACCCTTAGATCTCTTTCTGTGGGGCTGCTCTCCAGTCTCTCAATTTGTACATATAACTAGAATTACCCTGTCCCAGGTGGAGAATCTAGCACTTGCTCTTGTTAAATTTCATATGGTTGGTGATTGCCCAGCTCTCTAGTCTATCCAGATCTCCCTGTAAGACCTCTTCACCCCTGAGGGAGTCCACAGTACCTCCTAGTTTAGTACAGTCAGCAAACTTAATTAATGTACATTTGATTCCTGTGTCCAGATGATTTATAAAGGAAAGGGAAATAAAAAGAAAATAAAAGGAAGGGAAATAAAAAATTTTGCTTGGGAAATACTAGTTTTAAATTACAAGAAAAGTGAAATTTTTGGTCTTTTAGCTAGAGAGAACAAAAGAATGCCATTAATTTATAAATTTAATTATGGTGATGTTAATTGCATTTAAAATAAAATTGGCCCTAATTAATTTCTTCATTTACTTCAGTATAACTTTGCATGTACATACTATTTAAAATAAAAAATAAGTATTTACTATGATATTTGTTTACTACTATGAAGGATGGGACAATCAATGCCAAAAGTTCTGTATCAGATTAAGGTTACTTTGGTATATTTACATGTTTACTCCTGAGAGAACCAAGTACCATATACAGTAAGCAAGCCACTCCTCCAGGGAACTCAGACCAACATGTGTACTCAGTTCCCAAGAAAAAAATTCCCAAAATTGATTTGAACCACACAGTAAAATTACTTTATTCTGCTCTTTTAAATTAGTTTTTCACTTGGAAGCTTTTAGATAACCAAAAAGCTTTCCAAGAACAACATCTTTCCAAGCTTAATTAACTTACTGAGACATCCACTAAATGGTGTTAAACAATGACACCTATCAGAACCATGCATTCTGACTACAGCTTATCAAAGAACATTTCAAATAGTGTTAAAATGCAATATCCTTTCAGTCTAATGCATTAAAAGGGTTGTCTAGTCATAAAAATGTAGTACATGTACATACTGTAGTATTCCATGGATCTGCATTAAAATATTGATCCATCTCCATTACAAAAAACAGGTAGAAATATGTCCTAAATTTCATATGGAGATACAAACATTATAATCATGAACAAAGTTATGTTTTCCCCTCAGAATTATAAACTATATTTTTATCCTTCCACATTGATAAATTACTAGAACATGCTATGTCAACGATAACCAGAAAAATCTTACGATTTAATCTAGTAGATTTTTTTATTTGATTTTGGGTTCTTTTTCACTCCTGAATATTTCAAAATATGGAGCCCAGAAAAATAGATGAGAAGGCTGTACCATTTTAGACTGTATTTTGCAGGATCCGTCAACTTTACTTTGCTCTAACATTCTATTTGATATCCACTGCAACCATGGAATCTAAAATCCACAAACTGCACAAATTTACTTTTCAATTTTGTAACACCTTGTAATTACTTTAGACTGTCATCAATGACTGCACAACAGTTCTCCAATATATTTCTTTTTAAAATCCTGGTAGGCACATGAAAGTTATATCAGTTTAGGCTTTAGATAGGGTTTTCCAAAATCTGCATATTGTCACCAGTTCTTCATTCTCTGATATACTGTCAAATTTTCTCTAAGACATCTCTGAAGAATTCTAATGACACTGTCAACCTGTTGCATATAACTGACAGTTTTAACCTTTATGTTTTGAGAAACATTCAATAGTTCTTCCCATACCACTTCCCAATAATATCTATTTTCGTGTCTCTGGATGATGTGTTTCAGACAGCCTCCTGCATGCCAGGTTATTCAGAGCTGCAATATAACCAACAGTTAAGTAGAGAATTATATGACATAGATTTCACCATCTGGCATATGAACTTGATTTTTTTTAGATGTTCTAAAATTATTTGTAAACCAAGAATATTTAATTAGATAACTGTTTTGCAGTCATGATACTCTTCATTAGATGAAAATATAGAAAAATAGCACTAAAGTTCAGGCTATACATGTTAGACACATCTAAACAGTTGGATACAAAGACATCTGCAATGATTCCAAAATACCTAATGCATAAGACAACTTAGTCCTGTAAACACTATGGCTACATTTAAATAGCAATGTGCTAAAGTCTATAAGTCCAGTATAGAAGGAAAGCTTACAAGAGTACAGCAAAATTTCATATTCACAGTAACAATAAGTATATTGATTTCAGGTAGGAGTTGATCCAAACATTATTGTACAATGCTATTAACACATATCAGCTCTTCACTAACTCTGAATTTTTTCTGTCATGTTTTTCAGTGTAGGCATGTCTTCTTACATTATTCTGAGTTGAGAATAGGAATTAAAAAGATAATATGGTCTGAAATACTTGCTATGGTGAGGTCTTTGGGACCACATGCAAATAAAATAGCCCCTTGGATTTCAACAGAGCTGTATCAATTGTGTTCTATCATTCATCAACTGAAAGAGCATATCTGTTTAAGGGTTTATGTTAATTTGTTTTACCACAAACTAGGGTAATTTTGCTTAGGAATCCATAATTAGAAACAGATCATCAGTGCTTTTTACTAGCATTATGTGCTTTACTACAGTGCATTTTGGGGAATCACAGACTCTGTGATCATCTAACATCACCCACAGACTCACAGATCATCTAACAATGATAAATTGTTAGAAAAATGATTTTGTGTGGTTTTAGTGATTTAAAATAGGACAACAAGAAAAACAATGGCCTCTGGTAGCAAATAATTCTATGACAGTTTTCAAAACAATACAAATGGCTCAATTCACAGAGAACTCTTAGAACTGTTCAAAATAAACCTTTTAAACTCAATGAGTGCTCATTTGCTCTTACTGGTACCTTAATTTGTTTAGATCTAGCTGACAGTTCTTAAACTCCTCTGATCATGTTTACGCACAACATTCACTGACAAACTGCAACAAACATTTTCTAAAGTATTTTTTTGTTTTGTTTTGGGTTTTTTAAGAAGTACATCTCGATCAATTCTCTTAACTCATGAGAGTTTATCTAAGCTCCACAGTAAAGTCAACAGACCACTCAAATACCGTGCTGCACAAGTGTCCTGACTGATATTTCTTCTCAGTTACTATACAACAGTGACTCCTAGTTTTGAGTAATCAGACAGGAGGTGGGAAAAAAATATTTAAAAAAAATAAATGTATAATGGTAGAGGAGGATGTGGTGGGTTGGCTTTGGCTGGATGCCAGGAGTACACCAGAGCTGTTCTATCACTTCCTTCCTCAACTGGACAAGGAGAGAAAATATAACCAAAGGCTCGTGGTTTGAGATAAGGACAGGGGAAGATCATTCACCAATTACCATCATGGGCAAAATAGACTCGGCTTGGTTAAATTAGTTTAATTTATTACTAATCAAATCGGAGTAAGTTAATGAAAAATAAAACCAAATCTTAAAAAAACACCTTCCCTTCACCCTTCCCTTCTTCCCAGGCTTACCTTCACTCTCGATTCCTCTACCTCCCCCCTGCTAGCAACACAGGGGAATAGGGAATGGGGTTGCAGTCAATTCATCATACATTATTTCTGCTGCTCTTTCCTCCCCAAGGGGGAGGACTCCTCACGGTCTTTCTCTGCTCCAATGCAGGGTCCCTCCCATGGGAGACAACTCTTCTCAAACTACTCCAACATGAGTCCTTCCCACAGGCTACAGTTCTTCACAAACTGCTCCAGAATGGGTCCTTTCCATGGTGTTCAGTCCTTCAGGTGTGCAGAATCAGAATGCTCTAGCAAGTGTCCCTCACAGGGTCACAAGTCCCAGCTGAAATCCTATTCCAGCGTCGCTCCTTTCTCTCCACAGGTCCTGCCAGGAGCCTGCTCCAGGCAAAGGTTTCCTATGGGGACACAACCTACTTTGGGCATTCACCTGCTCCAGTGTGGGGTTCTCCACTGGCTGCAGGTGGATATCTGCCCCACTGTTAACCTCCACGGGCTGCAGGAGGACAGCCTGCCTCACCATGGTCTTCACCACAAGTTGCATGGGAATCTCTGTTTCAATGCCTGAAGCACCTCCTCCCCGTACTTCTTCACTGACTTTGGTGTCTGCAGAGTTGTTTCTCTCACATGTTACCCTTCTTGTCTCCAACTGCCATTGCTCAGGTTGGTTTTTTTCCCCCCGCTTCTTAATTATGTTTTCCTGGAGGTGCTACCATCATCTTTGAAGGGCTCAGCCAGAAGCAGGTCTATCTTGAAGCCATCTGGCTTTGGCTCTATCTGACATAAGGGAAGCTTCTGGCATCTTCACACAGAAGTCATCCCTGTAGTTCCCCCTGCTACCTCACCACACAAACCCAATACTGATAGTAAGCTTCAAGCAAAAGGACTTAAGCAGGGAGTTGCTTTTGTTCCAGGAATCTGGCATCCTGATGAGCCACTGGTGCTTGAAAAGCCCATGACTCAAGAAACTAATTCATTTGAACTATCAGATGGCCATCCAGGAAAAAAATCTGAATTCAGATAGGCTCACCTGCTTGACTGCAGTGCAAGGGCTCCTTCAGCTCAACAAGTATGTACACTGTAAACAAACAGCACTGAATACAAACAAATGTGTCAGATTCTTATTACCACCTCTAACCTAAGCAATATCTTCAGCTGGCAGATGGATTAATCCAATCAGTATATTTTACCTGAGCCTGAGATTGTGGAGACAAAAGCATAGTGGCATTGTCAGAGTATGCAGGGATGCAACAAGGAAGGCCAAGGCTTGCTTGGAATTAAATCTAGCAAGGAATGTCAAGGACAATAAAAAGGGCTTCTTAAAGTACCTCAGCAGCAAAAGGAAGATTAGGGAAAATGTTGTGCCTCTGCTGAATGAGGTGTCTGCCCTGGTGACAGAGGATGCAGAGAAGGCAGAGCCGCTGAATGCCTTGTTTGCTTCAGTCTTTACTGTTGGCCCCCAAGGAATCCCAGGCCCTGGAGATAAAAGAGGAAGTCTGGAGAGAGGAAAACTTTCCCTTGGACAAAGAGGATCAGTTTAGGGACCATTTAGCTAAACTTGGCATCCACAAATCTATGGACCCTGATGGGATGCACCTTCAAGTGCTGAGGGAGCTGGCGGATGTTATTGCAGAACCACTCTCCATCGTCTTTAAGAGGTCGTGGAGGATAGAAGAGGTGCCTGAGGACTGGAGGAAAGCAAATGTCACTCCAGTCTTCAAAAAAGGCAAGAAGGAGGACTCGGGAAACTACAGGTCAATCAGCCTCATCTCCATCCCTGGGAAGGTGATAGTACAGTTCATTCTGGATTCACTAAGGGAAAATCATGTTTGACCAATCTGATAGACTTCTAAGATGGCATGACTGGCTGGGTGGATGAAGGGAGAGCAGTGGATGCTGTCTGCCCTGACTTCTCAGCAAGGCTTTGGACACTGTCTTCCATAGCATCCTCATAGGTAAGCTCAGGAAGTGTGGGTTAGATGAGGAGACAGTGAGGTGGGTAAAGAACTGTCTCGATGGCAGAGCTCAGAGGGTTTTAATCAGTGAGGCAGAGTCTAGTTGGAGGCCTGTGGTTAGTGGTGTTCCTCAAGGGTCAGTACTTCATCCAGTCCTATTCAATATATTCATCAGTGACTTGGATGAAGGGACTGAATGTACCCTCAGCAAGTTTGCTGATGATACTAAGCTGGTAGGAATGACTGATATGCTCACTGGAAGGCTGTGCTGCCATTCAGTGAGATCTGGACAGGCTGGAGAGTTGGGCGTTCAATAAGGGCAAGTGTAGGGTCCTGCACCTGGGGAGGAATAACCCCTGGCATCAGTACAGGCTGGGGGATGACCTACTGGAAAACAGCCCTGCAGAGAAGGATTTGGGATTACTGGTGTATGACCAGTTGACCATGAGCAAACAATGTGCCCTTGTGGCCAAGAAGGCCAGTGGTATCCTGGGGTGCATTAAAAAGAGTGTGGCCAGCAGGTCGAGGGAACTTCTCCTCCCCCTCTACTCTGTTCTGGTGAGGCCACATGTGGAGTGTTGTGTCCAGTTCTGGGCTCCCCAGTTCAAGAGAGAGAGGGAACTTCTGGAGAGAGTCCAGTGTAGGCCTACAAAGATGATTAAGGGGCTGAAGCATCTCTCTTACAAGGAAAGACTGAGAGAGCTGGGTCTGTTTATCCTAGAAAAAAGAAGACTGAGAGGAGACCTTATCAATGTTTATAAATATCTACAGGGCAGGTGTCAAGAGGTTGGGGTCAGACTCTTTTCAGTGGTAGCCAGTGATACAACAAGGGGCAACAGGCACAAGCTGGAACACAGGAGGTTCCACTTAAACATGAGGAAAAACTTTACAGTAAGGGTGACAGAGCACTGGAATAGGCTGCCCAGAGAGGTTGTGGAGTCTCCTTCTCTGGATACATTCAAAACCTGACTGGATGCAGTGTTGTGCAACTTGCTCTAAATGAAACTGCTTTGGCAGGGGGGTTGGACTCCAGAGATCCTTTCCAACCCCTACCATTCTGTGACTCTGTGAATACCTAAAATCAATCCTTACTGCAATTGTTAAATTATTAGGATGATTACTTACGCTGTCATGTCTGTGTCAAATTATGTGATAAGTAAGTAGCCAGGAAATGGGGAGGCAAGAATCCTTCAATTTTATCCTTCTGCTACCATGCATAACTTTTTTTTACTGAATATTTTATAGAATACTTTCTGGTTGTCTACAGAAAGCTCAAGACAATTGTATGTATCATTAAAGAATCTGGTGACCTATATCCACATGTGATGGGAAAGTCCCATGGGCTTAGTTAAAACTCATGTCATTACCTACTTTAACTCTACAAGGTACTTGAACTGAATCTGTTATGCTATTGCTCTTTTACCATCAGGCGTTTGACGTGCTCGAGTTTATGAATGCAATCAGCTAAATGCTGCTTATTTTTTGTCAGATATTCTGTGCTAGGACGTGAATAGTGTTTGCTGAATGGAAGAAACTACAGTTGCAAGTCATAGACTGTGCTTGAAAAAAAAGTATGGTTACAGTTACACCATTTTATTGTAGACTAATTGCCTTTCTATAATCTGGAACCTTCGAAAAGAAAGTTCTCAATGTCCATGATGAGGTAATTAACATGACGAAGGGTTTCAGCATTTGGTCCTTAATCCAGATTATATTTCAAACTGTAAATTTTTGCTAATGGACTTTTCTAAACCCATTTGATGCAGGAAAAAAAAAAAAAATGTTGTGCAGGAGGCTGAACTCCTTCTTCTGGCAAAATGCCTTATGAACCTAATGAAAATGTCTGAGGAAAAAATGCAGTGCTGGACTTTTTTAGCTACATACAGCAGAAAACAAAAATAATTCCTTTGAAGAATCTAATGGATATAGAAAAAGAAATCAGAAAGCTAGTATGAATCATATCTACTTTCCATTGATAGAATTAATCTCATTTGGGCAGGGGATGGGGAGAGTGGGGTGGGGCAGGGATGGATAATGCGATAACTTACCTTTATTTTTGTAAACAAGCTGCACTTTGTTCAGAACATATTTTCCTTGTCTAAAACATGGCTTTGCCTAGTAACTAATGTTGTTAGACTATGTTTCTTTTCTTACTTTCAAATATTTTATCCAGCTCACCACAAGCTCTAAGACCCCAGAGGGCCCTAAAACTTCTAAGAGCTTTTGCAAAAATAGATGCCTCAAACCAAACAGCACCTCAACAGGTAAGTTGTTTGAAGTTGGTTTCTCTCAAAAAGAAGTTCATCTTTCAAGGTGAGCCAATATTTTAGAAAAATGTTATGAGTTCATCATCAAACTCAAATTCAGAAATTCTCTAACATCTCTGCAAAACCAAGATAAATTTGCTCTTGTTTTTGATCTGAGAGACTTGAAAATATTTTTCTTGATATTTACTTCACGTTTGTCCACTTCACAAAAAGTGTGTTCTTTTTTTCTGCTTACCTAATATACCTAAAATGGACATAGTTGTTTTCATTGCATAAGTTTCAGAAGCATTTCACCATGACCCATCGCTCTACAACTACCTGAAAAGAGGGTGTAGAGAAGTGGGTATCAGTCTCTTCTCCCAAGTAACAAGTGATAGAACAAGAGAAAATGGCCTCAAGTTGCACCAAAGGAAGTTCAGATTGGATAATAGGAAAAATTTCTTCACTGAAAGGGTTCTCAGGCATTGGAACGGGTTGCCCAGGGCAGTGGTTGAGTCTTCATCCCTGGAGGTATTTAGGAGTAGTGTAGGCATAGTGCTTAGGGACATGGTTTATTGGTGGACTTGTCAATGGGAGGTTAATGATTGGACTTGATGATCTTAAAGGTCTTTTCCAATCTAGGCAGTTCTGTGAGTCTGCGATTTTGTGATAAGTGTACATCCTCGCTTTCCCTCAGCGTCACTGAAAATGTCAGAATTTATCTGGAATAATATTAGTCATCTAATGCTTCAAGAGCATAAAAGGAAAATCAGGTTATTTTTTGTTGATGAATTTTCTGCCTCCTGAGGAAGAAATTAAGTTGAAATATTTAGTGAGGAAATTTATTCCGTCTTTTTCATTGTGCTATAAGGGTAAAAAGTAGTATGACTAAAATTAAGTGATCTATTCTGCCTTAAATACAAGTACAGGAGAATATGAACTAGAAGGCAACATTCCTCTAAAATAAAAGATGAGTCAGTCTTGCTCGAGTAATCATGAAATGCTCTATTTAACCTACTTTATTTATTATGGTGAAAGCTGTTAGCATTTTCCAAGACGTGGAATTCTTCATAGTAGGTCAAAGAAGGTCCATACATCTAAGCTAACATGCTTGCAAAGATCAGAGTAACCTCATCCATGTATTAAAAAAAAAAAAAAAAAATTGTGAAATGAATGTCTCTATACATATCATATTTAATACATATTAGTTAACATAATTTCACCTTTGTAACCATTTTACGGCAAGCTGAATTTAAGAAAAATTGTTTATTTTAAACAAAAGAAATAAACGACAAGATGACATTTCTCTCCTTCAGAGTAGAATAACCTACCCTTCAATCAGCATTATGGATTTTTTTTTTAAATGTTCTGAATAATTGCAAGAAAAGCCATATTTTGTGAGATATCAGTAAAGTATAAGAAAATGGAGAAAAGTAAAGCAAGGGAGACCCCTTGTGTCCTGATTCTCATCTTCTCGTCTAATAAAAACACCATTCGGAATTTTTAATGTTGATTATAATATACCATGGAAATAGTTACATTTTCTATAAGCAAGTATGATAAATAGTACTCAGACAATCATAAATGTTTCATACAATCAATATACAGGTTTTTGACACAAATCAGCATATCTTGTCTCTACTCATGGAGTATATAGAAATATGTACTACTCATGAGTCTTCAAAAATGAGAGTGCTATCTGACAGATAACTCATGGTCTACAAATTCTGACTGATATTGTTAAGTGAAAATGAAACATATCATTCCACTTCCAGGTTATTTTGATTATAAAAATAATCATGTTTAGGTGGATTTTTAAATCAAAATCTTCTTAAATTAAGACATTGGCCATTAAAATATCCAAAAAAAACCCTGTCTTTTCTATACAAAATTGTGTGAAATATTTATTAACTGACAAAAAAAAAAAAAATCATTTGCCTGGTAAAGCAGACTGTCTACTAGAATTGTTCTGGTTTTGTTTCGTTTTTTTTTCTTTTTTTTTTTAAATGTAACTTAAGAGAGTTTGCTTTACAGAAGCAAATAAACCATAAGCAATTAGACAACCTCAGGAAGAAAGCAAGACTTCTGTGTGAGAATGAAGGGAAAGAGAAAGCAAAATGAGTACAAAAAGACTGTCAGGCCCTCAAGATTAACTCATAAGCAATGGGGAAAGGGAATTATGTTCTCATGGGGGAATGGGGACACTAGAGGAGTAAGCCACTCTGCTCCTATCTAAAATGGTCAGTCACCACATATCTTTCCTCTGTGGTTTCATTGTAGTCAATTCTACACAAACACAGGAACAGCAACTCATAGGTGAGAGAGACTTTTTGCAAAGCACAGATCTCTTCTGACCCAAGTGACACTCGCTGCATTAACATTCCTTTCAATCCAACTTGAAGAATTTGGGGTATTTTCAAAAATAAAACGCCTTAATAATTCATGGGATGCTAGTAAAACAAACACACACCCCACAATTTGTTCCCTGAGGCAATTGTGCTAACTCTTTGACTCTTCCTTTGCTATATATAACTATTCTAATGAGAAACTTGGCTGTTGCCATGTAGGCCTCCAAAAGAAAAGTATATAACTTAAACAGGCAGATCACCCCCTGTATAATGTTATCACCAAAGAACTCGCATTGTACCCATAATCGTGTTATGACTCAGTTGCAAGGGGAATAGACTGACTTGGAAGTGTAAGGCTAGAGGGAAATGGAAAGATTGGCTGCTGGATCAATACATAAACTTGAGTTATTTTGCTATGAGAACCAAGGCTCTTCTTCAAGATTCTCTCTGTGGGACTTCCTTTCCTTCATTATTAATGCCAGGGAGCTGCTCTGGTGTGTTGCTCCAGTCCCCATAAGTACCCTGTCTGATCTCAGCCATGGGTCCTGTGGTACCAAGCCTGGGGTAGATCCACTGAGCTTGCAATGCACAGAGCCTTGTTACAGGCAGCCGGGAACACACCATACATATGGGCTGGGAATTTATTGCTAGCCCAGTTTATATTTTAACAATCTAAATTTTCACATTACTTAAGTATTATGGAAAGGCCCATTAATCATCTCCTTAAATCTGTGAAAGAGAAACTGCTTAGATTCTACTCTTTTTTTCCCAATGTTACATTCCTTCTCCAATGTTGCTCTGGGCATTTTCTGTTGACTATTTCAGCCTTCCTCAGGACAGTCAGGGCCTGGGCACCTGGTCATGTCACTGACATCCTGTGGTCCCCACCGAGCTGAGGGTGGCACCTGCAGTGGGTATGACCCCTTCGACCAGGTCCCCACTTGGGGCTCTGAGGATATATTTCTTCTCCCTCCCTGTCATTTCCTTCTGGGACCCCCTTGGGGGAGGCCAGCAGGTGTCCCTCTACCTCATGACAGAAAAGACAGTTGCTCCCTCCTATTTGTCTGCTGGCAAGATATAATTTAGTCTGTCCTACCTAAACTTCTTTTTTTTTTTTATGGATGAGTAAGCATATCTTTCTCTGTAAGAGTCATGCCTTGCTTGTTTTCATGCAACTCATCTGCTTAGGACTATATTTGCATTCATATATGCATGTCTATACGGGATCAGCCCAATAACCTGTCTCGAGAAGTGATCACTCATGGCCTCCTATGAAGAGTAACAACGAGATAAGTGTCTGATACAGTCCTCAGTACTCTCCCAGTCTAAGACTGTTCTCAGCTCTCAAATACCATCCATGGACTGAGGGTGGTCTTAAACCTGTTAAAATTTCTTTACAGTAAGTTATATTTGATCAGTCCTTGAATACTTGCCCAAGCTTCTCGAATTTTGCAAATTTGAACCTGTAATACCTCTTGGCAGAGTTCCACAGGCTACAGGCAGGCAATACCCTTCAACACCTCTCTAGTTCTTGTTCCGGAAAAGACAAGCTATCTTTTATCCAACCTTTTCATGCTACTCATTTCATAGCTCTTTGTCATGTGCTTCCAAAACTGGGACAGGTTTTAAACTCTTAAGCAGATCAAATATTTTCTAGGTATTTAGAAACTGTCATGGAGGTAAGTCACGGCACAGGAATTCACTAGATGACTTGCTGTATCTTGATATGTCTAAACACTTACTAAAATTTGCTCAAAGTGTGTAGAATATTGAAAAGTGAAAACATATCTCACTGCTATTAGCAGTTCAGACTGCTATTTAAGATATTATATTGAAAAGGGTTTATTTACATAAGCCTGACCGAATTCACAATGTGGCCAAATGGTTGCTAGGATCAGAAAGACAATTCTTTTCAGGACAATACTGGTAGAAACTATTTCTGAACTTCCTTTCACAGTGGAGGCATGTTGGCTCCATATATAATTTATAAATTAAATTGATTTGAAAATGAAACAGATTCATGACCACTATGTTGTTCCATGCCTTGGTTCTCAGTGTGCCCTTCCAATTTATTGTTATCCTTCACAATCTGTGAAGTGGACAAAAAGCACTAATGGCATAAGCATAAATAATCACATGGGACAGAACTAAGACCTTAGCTATGGTGTTCTTTAGTATGGGATCAACTCCATATGTTATGGAAAAACAACTTTTTACTTTCTGCATTTTCAGATCATCTATGAAAAGGAGATATCACCTTGAAATTTTAAGAAATTGTAAGATAGAAGCCCTATGTTTGTGCATAAAATACAATTCCAAAAAGAGCAAAGCGCAGTAATGTATCATACTGATAAAGATGAAAAATTGTACTGTAGGAGAACAATGTTACAGACCAACAAAACTAGTTATTATAAGCAGCTTAGGAATTCTGACTGTGGTATCATTATAAAAGATAACTGATACTATTGTTTTTGGGAGTGTTGTTTCCTTTTCTGAACTTAGTCTGAACAGATATTTAGAACTATACATTGACAATGCTGAGCCAAGGCTCTAAATTTAATATAACTTTCTTTTCCAGAGTTTTAATGGCTCTGTAGCCAGTATGTAACTCTCCCTGGGGCGTCGCTTATCTAGAATCTGTCTTTTGTGCTTATATGGCCCCTGGCATGGCTTTTTTTATTGCCCTAAATTAAGACCTCATATCACCATTCCTTGTTTTCTTGAGACTCTAATGTCCCAAGTACTACATTTTAAAGCTCTATGTACATTACCTGTGTCTCATTAACCCTTTTTTCCCAACAAGCAGGGTGGTTTGGTTTTGGTTTTTGTATTTGGTTGGTTGTTTGATTGGTTGGTTGGTTAGTTGGTTGGTTGGTTGGTTGTTTTTTTTGTTCACTGATTTTAAGCCTTTAATACCATGCCAACATATTAACATCAACTGTAGTAACACACTTTAACAGTTGCCACAAAATTCCACATTACTTAGCTAATTACACACTGTGGTAGCTCATCTGAAAAATATTCTCTGCATCATATACGTAAGTTAAAACAAATTTTTAAAATTTCTTTCAAGGAAACAATAAACAGATAATGCCACTGTTTCTTTTCCTTAATTCATTTTATAAGATTAAATGCACTAAAAATTGAGAAAATATATACAAACTGTCAAAACAAATCAGTTACTTAGAATGTTTATAGTTAAGAATATATAACAACTCCAATGATAGTTTCTTTTATCATTAAGTACATAGATTTCCTTTTGAAGAAGTCACTAAGCACTGATAATATTTTCACTTTCCACTTTCTTGTTATCCTCTTAAGTAAAGTAGTGTTTTACTGCTCAAGACTTTTGATCTTTTTACACCGTGTCCTATCCTATGCATGCACAACAACACAAAATAAAACAGAAGCTGAAGAAATCTGCAATGGCTGAATGGATTTATGGTTGGTTGGGTATTCAAAAAACCTGTTGGATTTCCATAAGCAAAGAATGTGATCAATAGTGTTATGTCCAGATGACAGCCAGTGACAAGCAAAGTAACCAGGGGTCAATAGTCAGTACTAGAACCCGTTTTGTTCAACATCTTTATCAGTGATCTGGACAATGTTATGGAGTGCAACATCAGGAAAGTTGTTAATGGCACTAAACTTGGTGGAGTGGCTGACACAAGTGACAAAGAGTCAATTCAGAGGAATCTCAGAAAGTAGGGGGCTGGGCCAACAGAAACCTAATGAGGTTCAAGAATCATGGAATCACAGGTTGGAAGGGACCCTTGAAATTATTTAGTCCAACTACCCCATTCTCATTTTGAGAAACCTCAACACAAGGTATCCTTTTAGCAGTAAAAGTCTATCACAATTTGAATGTTAATATTCTAATAGTAGAAAAATATAAGCAGCACACTTTAAGAAAAATATAAACCATTACTGTTCTGTATATATGTGAATTTATCATCAGTTCAGGGTATTTATAATCCCATCTATATTCAGAAAAAGTATATTTCTTTTTTTTCATGTATATTATTTTTCCAGGCATAGGTTACTTGTTAAAGGTCCAGCTGACTAAACATCAGCAAAGACCACCAAATTCTGTCTCCTATTCAGTGAGATACATACAGTGAGAATTCTGTGTAGACAGAAGGAGCTAAACACCGATAGCCTGAAGCTTCATACAATGTGTAATTCATGTAGAATGTTAAATTGCAGGTTACATATATAAAAGTATATATCAGTCCAACTAAGGAGTAGACAAAATCATGAAAGAAATATACACATGGCTATTAGAAACAAAGGGCAAAATGCAATATCTTGCTCAACAAGAGCTTCAACAAGAAATCTCTGACTTCCGTAGGCTGCAGTTCTATGATGTATAGGATCAGTCTGTGCATCTTTTGTTGGTTATGACGTTTTTCTAATCATTTGCTGCTGTCTCCAGTAACATCACTAATACCAGCATCCTGATTTCATGTTCTTGTCCTGGTTTTTAGCTGAAACAGAGCTGGGTTTCTTTTCAGTAGCCAGAATAGTGCTGCGTTTTGCTTTCAGCCTGGGATATGTTATGAGAGAGACACTGATAACATACCAGTGTTTACATTTCCCTCACTGGAAGTGAAGGACTTCATGTTTTGTCAGTCTACAAGCACAAGATCTAAGGGGATGAGAAATATTTAAATTAACAAGTTAAAATGGTGTTTGGATATGCCAGTGGGACATTCCATATCATATCACACCATATCCAGTATATTAGTGAGGATCTCTTCCTCTTTTGCCCCTCTCTGACTTTTGCTCGGGCTCGCGCTCTTCCAGGATTGGGGTTTTGGTTCAGGATTGTTGCTTCTCCAGGATCGTTATCTGGGAACAGGCCGGGCTTGGTTGGCGGGTGGTGAGCAGTTGTACTGTGTATCATTCATTTGTATATTTTGTTACTGTTATAATTATCTCTACTCTTTTAATATTAGTATTATCTTAAATTTTGTTTTATTTTATTTCAATTATTAAATGGTTCTTATCTCAACCTACGAGTCTTCTTACCCTTGCCCCAATCATCTCCCCTGTCCCCGTGGGTGAACAATGTGTTGTCTGCTGGCAAAGGGTTAGCCCAATGAAACTATCACAGTTCTTAAGCTTAATAGAAGAAAAAACAGCTTTGAGCAACAGCAACATGAATAGTCCTGCTGAATTCTGAAAGACTATTCAAATATTACAAGTTAAGAATGTGTGTAAATACTGCATTGGGTATGAGCTTTTTCTTGTGTTTTCTTGTGTATTTATTTGTTCAAAAGCTAATATAAGGCAACATTTTTATTATATCAAAACTGTGTATCATAGATAGATGGTACTTCCTCTTATTTTTTTCATAGGGAAGTACATTATTTTACTTTAAATGAATATGGTTGTAACTGCAGCTCAAATCACAAATTGATTATATCATATCTTTAGGCAGTAAAAGAGTTTTTCAGAGACTGGTGCTACAGCTGGCTGAACTCTGAATGGTTTGTACTGCTGTACTGTAGGAATTTTGGAAACAGTTATTACTTCTAGTTAATATTCTGTGACAACATTTTAGGTTACCTTCAGTTTAAAGACCTCGGTTCTCAAGAGGTGATTTGATTTCACTTACCAATTGATCTCCACATAATATCTCAATAGAAGAGCCTGTTCTGAAAAATAAAAAAAAAATCTTCATGTTATTACTGTGATGTGTAAGATTGTATGTTATATAAGGTCACATATTCTTTTGTATAAAGTGAAAATTAAGAATGGTCAGTGTCTTTGTTTCTATCAGCCATTAATAGATACTTTAAATCACCATAGAGCTATATGGACTGATAAAACAAATGAAATCATTAAGTTGAAAGAATGCTTATAATTAGACTGAGAAATAATTAAAAAAATAAAACTTCAGTGTGAAAACTTAAGGAAAAAAATACTATAATTCTTTCCTATCTCACTAGTGAAAGTGTTAGTAAATGTAATGAGTATGTATGTTATTTATATTTCAACTTGTTAAAATACTGGCATTTTTTATATTCCTTAATAATGGTAGTACTTAGTCAGAAGGAATATGGGTGTCTATTCATACTTCAAGTCACAGAATAGCTGATGTGAAAATTAGTGACAAATAATTAGGCAGGTAGAGCCCTTTTTGTCTCAATGAATTCCTTATGCTTTGATGTAATAGTTACTTTCATCATCATCAGTATTATTGCAAATTTTCATTATTCATAAATGATTAAATAATAAGACTTAATTACACAGGTAATTCCAAATTATTCACTTCAGCTACTAATAAATGAATGTGATATTCTTGGAGATTTTTAACTTCATGTTGGATTTCTATAAAAAGAAGAACACAACCAAAGGCACATCAGTAGTATCATCTTTCTGTTATTTATATTTTTTTCAAAAAATATCAAACCGCAGAAATATTTTTGAAAACTAAATGGTTTGAGATTTATATGTAATTCAGTGGGCTTTACCATGTTCAGTTGCAGAAAGAAACATAGTTCAGAATACAGAATAAATAAAGACAGCTTAAGGAATACCTTTTCTGCCAAACAATGTGGTCACCAGAAGCTAATGGTTCATTACTGAGGAAAAAATAAAATTAAGTTTTACAAATACTCCAGAAATTTAAAACTTTCTAATCTAATATGAGGATCTCCTTATCTAAATATGCATATTATGAACAGGACACAAATCTTGCATATGCAACATAACAGGTCCAAGCTAGTGTTTGAGCCATACTAGGCCATTTTCTTCCTGAAATCAGGTGCAGTTTGGATTTTTTTAGTGATGCATCTGAACAGGCTCCAATCTGTCATTTTCTACAGTTCCAGAATAGCTGGGACAGTATATAAAGGAATGTTTTAAGATTTGGCAGAAATAGAACGCATTCCAGTTGTATTATTTTTCAAAATTATGGGAACATCTTCTAAGCACTTCTGAGTCACAGGAACCTTTTGTGAGATTTGGCACACAGCTTACTAGCCTGGGCAGGACTGAGTGTTGTATCCCCATAAAACTTTACAAAATAAAATTCTGTTAAATATATGCAAGAAATATGCAAATGTTATTTGTACTTTTAAATGGCTTTGCACTTTAATTGCCTTCTGTATACCTGTTTATGCCTCTAATGTATAGCTGCAAGTATTTGCCTATTTTTTTTTAACAGGATTAACAGTAAATCAGTTGCTTTTTTTGCTCTCTTTATGCCAGGCATTAATGGTACACAGTGAACTTACTTAGTCCTATGCTGTTTACAATTCTCACTCTCTCTAACTTTTCCAGGTCTAAGTTAAGTTTTTGCTTGAAAGTGAACATATTTGGGCTCCTCTCTCCTAGATTTACTTTTTATTGTATCATCTTCAGAAAAAAAAAAAAAAAAAACCCAAAGCAAAACCTTCAAGAACTTTTTAGTCACTTCTCTAGCCAATAATTATATGCTAGGATATTGTTTTCAGTCATAGAAGTGCAACTTTTATGGCTTTCCTTGACCTGGTAGGTCACATTTATTTTTCCAGAAGAGTCAAACATGAGAAAAAAAATCTCAAAGGCATTATGAAATGGAATGTTACATGGGATTTTTATTTTAAGTAAGTATTTTTATTTTGATCTCAATGAAAGACAGAAATTGCATTTCTTATTATACAGGTACTATTTTTTTTTATTTTATTTTTTTAAAGAAAATTCATTGGAGCAAATATAAAACCAGCTTTTTCTCAAGTGAGTTCCTTACTAGGTTATGCATGGGATCTTTCTTGTGTCTGCTCTTCATGGTTTCATCAATTTTGGATGCTCATCTACAACAGAAGCATAGACAATGCTCAGTTTGTTCTTGATGATCTTCTCAGCCTAAACAGGGAAGCTGTAGGCATAACCTTGAATTCTCCTTTTTCCATTACACAGGTGGAAGGAGCAATTTAAGCAGATCTTGTACTTTGTGCTCACATAGATGCTATGGAATGAAAAAAATAGAGGTATGCACTGCCTTTGTTGAAAGTGGAGAGAAAGCTGTTCCTTACTCTGCAAGAACAGTTATAAGTGTTCATCGTAATAAAAAGATACAAGGTAGATTGTCCTGAATAATTTAAATGCCTAACCTTTCAGGATAGGTAGAATTTCAAACAAACCTGCATGCTTAGCATTTCTTCTTGGCTACCTCTAATCCATCTAATGTCTAGTATATCACTCGGATGAGTCTGAGACATAAAACCCACTTCATGCACTGAATAAGCTACATAGCCAGTGGCATTTATATTCTGGATTATATTTTCAAGGTGTAGAAAGTGAAGCACTGATTCACTGACTTGGTGGCATGAACTTTGTTTTGAATGGAACCCATGGTCTTTTATAACTTTTTAGCCAAATGTAATTGAATTTGCTAAAGAAAACAAAGACTACAGTAGCAGCTTGCATTTTTATCACATCATTGAATGAGATTGGGAAGAAAAAAAAAAAAAATGACATTTTAAGTTCATTTTAGTGAATTTTTACTTCCAGCTATATAATCATGTAGCAACAGTGAATTATGTAAATAATTTCCTTTGAAATAGAAATGTTGGTTTTCTATTTAAATTACATAGGGCAAATCAGGATTAGATCATTCCAAATCTTGCCTTTACTTTATTTATTTTTTTATTTATTTATTTGGAATAAGTTTTATTCGTTAAAAAATTACCATGGTCTCTGTCTCATCATTTTTAACTTTGTTTTTGAGCATTTCTAGTTCATTGCAGTTAATTAAGCAAATTCAGAATTATTCATGGTTGTGAGTTTCATGTAGCCTATAAGCCTTAATAAGCTGTTCTACAAACACAGAAATGTCTGTACTACTAAATAATATTGGTCAGGGACCAAGTTTGATCACTTAACCTTGGCTGGTTTAGGTCAGATCTTTTGCCCCTATGCAATAACTGAACTTTCCATGTTCACCACAGGAACTGCTCCTGACAAGCAATAGGGATAAGACTCCACTGGGGCTGCTCCTAAACTGTCCTTTCACACTGATTCAGCAGGCTTTCCACTCTCAAACATTTGCATGTGCTTTTAAGTGCCACCCTACTCCCAGGATACATATTAAATACTCTTTGTTTCACACTTCAGTGGTTTACAACGAAGTCCACTTTTTTTTTTTTTTTTTTTTTTTAATACTTGTAACTGAAAAAATACACAATTATGTCTTTGGGCCATTTGGCACCTAGAAAAGACCTACAGCTAACTGCTATGAAGTGTGAATGAAACTCATCTTGTTCCATAGGGACCTAGTATTCCATCTAGACCTTTTTGGCTTTGAGGTCATTAATTGGTCCCTCTTTTATTTACCAGCATAGATGTAGCCTTCTGTATAATGTGATACATTGAGGTTACAATAAGATTTTCAATCTGAATACCAAAATATTTTTTGTGTGTTTGGGATCAAACATGAAAACATCATATTCCTAACAGTTCTGTTGAGAAACTATTTGGAATATCTGCTCATTTTAATCAAATACAATAGCACAGAAGAAAGGTTAAAGGAACGATGGTCACACGTGCACACGTGCACAGAAGTAAGAGAACATCCAGTAGATCAGGACCAAAATCAAATAAAGTTTTAAATCTTCTTCTGAATTTGGCATTAGCCACTTGGGAATCAACAACTTTTTCATTTAAAATTAAACCAAGATGATCCAGTGAAATTCAATATGAAAGCTGAAGCCTAATTCTTACAAGTTATGTAGGCAGCTTGAAACAGAATTTTAAGATGTTCTGTTCTTCCTTTAGAAGTTCCTCAAGTCTAACCAACCACATCTGATTGATTTATTCTTATATTTTCCTTTTCCCTCTTTTGTTACAGCAAAAACTTACAGCAGCCACTAGTCATGTGATTCTCACCAGGGCCTAGTGATTTTTTTTTTTTCCTTCCTTACCCTAACCCTCTAGATAAATTTATTATGATTCCTGAAAAGTACTCATATGTACAAGAGCTCCATCAGTTTTCTGGTATACTGTTAGAGTAGTTACACAATTCAAATTACATGTTTGTATTTCTAAACTAAATAAAAAATAAAAAATACATACTTTAACTTTTTTTTTAATTTATTTTTTAAAGTTGGGTGGTTGTTCTGTATCTTTCCTTTTCAAAAAATATTTTTCTTTCCTCATCTTCTTAGTCTGTTGAGTGAATAGCTAAAGCTAGGTTTTGGGGTTACTTGGTAGGTTTTTTTTTCAAGTTTAACAGTGGAACTTAGTCTTGGAATAAGACTTTCATTCTTTGATTCTTTGTCAGTTGTTTTCTGTACTGGTTAATGCCTGCAGGAAAAGAGAGGAAACTTAAATCACCAAGTGAGATAAGTTTCTATCCAGCTGGATCTCAGATTGACCGGGGACACCGTCTATCAAAGAGAAGGCACAGAAATTTGTCCTGGAACTGTCAGAAATCTTCACATTTACAATCAGCCCTTGGGGGAGAAACCTTTTTTCTCTCTCTTTTTAAAATGTTTTCCTCTGGCCTTTCTTGTTAATATATGTTCTCTGATCATAGCTGACTTTGGAAACTGACTTGTAAAAAAAAGAAAACATTTCTTTTTTAGTAGGCTAGGAATAGATTGCTGTAACCCAGTTAACACTTCTACCATTAAAGTAATGACTAAGAGAAAAATTTAAGTTTTTAACCCGGTTATTTCGCTCCTATGGTAAGATTATATAGAAAGGAAATTCATGGGAAGGGCTAATTCTAATGCTAGCTGATACAGAACAAATAGTAAATTCTTGTTAGGCAGATACTACATGACTTGATGGAGATACAAAAATAAAATAGACTACAGCACTGTCTTGACTCAGTACTGATGAGGCCACACCTGAAGTACAGTCCTGTTCTGGGCTCCCCAGTACAAGAGATGTATCAAGCTACTGGGGATATTCCAGTGAAGGGCCACAAAGATGATTAAGGGACTGGAGTATCTCTTCAATGTAAAAAGGGTAAGAAAGCTGGCACTGTTCAGTCTGGAGAAAAGAAGGATTAGGAGAATCTCATCAATGTGTAGAAATACCTGAAGACAGAGCCAGGCTCTTTCCAGTGGTGTCCAACAACAAGACCAGAGGCAATAGGCTACAGTCCATGGTGGATCATAGTAGCAGGAGTCAAGAAGATGAGACCTGCATAATCAGAGAATTTAGAACTGAAATGAGCTTGTCTTTTTAAATTTCTATCTTTCCTGGGTCATCCTTAGTCTTTTACAATTCTCACCCTCCCTCCCTCCAAGGAGCATCTAAACTGCTTGTTGCAATGCTTGTCTTGCTTTCACTTTTGCTGCTTATCCTTCTTGTGTTTTCAGCACTATGTCCTGAGTATTTGCACTCACTACTGTTTATACCATCTTCTGCCTTGCAACTTTTGTTGTTTGGATATCTCCCACATGCAACTACAAACTTCATTGTTTGCCTCTTTTGTGGTCACATTGCTCATACATATGTAAAATGCTTATGGATTTTGTCTGGATATGGCAACATAGTGTTACAAAATGCATAGCATCGGTGGCTGCACTATTTTAGTTTGTATATATTTGTATTCAACACAAGCTAATTTATATACTGATTAATGCATTTTTAATTTATAGTTGTCAGATATCTCTGTTTTGGCCACAAAGGGACTCATTAAAATTGAGACAACTCATCTTCTAGATTAAACAAAATAATAAGTTGGACAACAAAGCGATTCCTCCAGCCCACTATATCTTCTCAGAATGGGTTCTTCTCATCAATATTCTCTTCAGTCCAGCAGTTTTCATAGTTTCTTTAGGGCTGCCTAAGCTCCACATATATTTTCCAGGTCACTGAATCTTTTTTGTTGTTATGTTCAGGACACTTTTCCTAGTTCTGGGCTTACTTCCTAATGCAAGCAGGCAAGTGGGCACTTTCAAGGAGTGGCTGATGGTTTCTGATGTTGCCGTCTTCTTTCCTGCTATCTTATTTCATTACCTTTCAGCTTGTCCTGAACCTCCAGAGGTTCCCCAAGCCTACACAATTGCTTTAAGTTGAATAAGAAGAGCATTAAGTTAACCAAAAATGCAGTTTCATAATCAGGCCAAGCAAGTCTGTACTTCTGTACTTTGCTGTCTACCTTCCTTGCACTGTCACCAGCATTTACATAGTCATGAAATCCTGGAACTGACCTAGCTGTCCTGGTCTTTAGCTGACATAGAGCTACATTTCTTTTTAGTAGCTAGAATAGCGCTGTGTTTTGGTTTCAGCATGAGATTTGGTATGAAAAAATGTTGATATCATACTAATTAATGTTTTCATTTGTCACTGGAAGTTGAAGGACTAAATGTTTTGCTAGTCTACAAGTGCAAGGTCAAGGAGGGTGATAATATTTAAATTAATAAGATAGACTGGCATTTGAATGTGCCAATAGGATATTCTACATCATATAATGTCATATTCAGTATAATAATGAGGGTCTCTCCCTCTCTTGCTCTCACTGGCTTTCACTCTCCCAGGTTTGCAGTTTCAGTTTTGGGATTGTCTCTCCTCCAGGATCATTACCTGAGAACAGGCCAGGCTTGGTTCAGTGGGTAGTGAGCAATTACACTGTGTATCACTCATTGGCTTAGTTTATTATAATTATTATCATCATCATTATTATTTTAATATCATTATTATTTTAAGTTTTGTTTTATTTTATTTCAATTATTAAATTGTTCTTACCTCAATCTATGAGTCTGCTTACCCTTACCACCTCAGTTCTCTTCTCTATCCCCTGGGGTGGAGGGAAGTGAGCAAACAGCTGTGTTTGGCTGCTATCTTAGTGCTAGCCAAATGAAACAACCACAGAAGCTGAAACTCAGCCCTCAAAAAAGGAAAAAAAAAAAAAAAAAAAAAAAAAAATCAGCTGTATCTGATTCAGCTGCCTTGCAGTCACAGAAACATCAGTGACCCAAAAAAAAACCCAAAAAAACCCCAAAAAAAAGAACAAACAAAAACCTGTGATAGAGAAACTATCACAAGGGGCTAAAGAAGATGGAGAGGAACAAACCACTTCTTAGCAACATTGGTGCTAACTGACCATGAAACAACACAACTAGTGTTATTGTAGACACAGTGGGACAAAACAAGCAGCCCTATTCTCTATCTACCAGTTACTCCTCTTCTAAGAAAATGTGCTTTTCAATGAGCATGTAATAAGCCATGAGCAGAGAATAAAACCACCCATCAGAATACAAAGGACAATTTTATTACATTCTCAGATCCAAAAGAACTGTAGAGTCAGGTGTAGAAATATCCCAATACACACAGCCGGCTTCATTTTAGCAAGGCTTATTAGTTCTGCCTCAGTCCCAGCTTTGCAGGGCTCATAGACAGCTTCTTGTAGAGCAACTCAACTGTTTCTCCTAAGCTCCACAGAGTCAGAAGGGCTTATTACCTGGGACACTGGAAAAATACACAGAGACAGCTCTCGCCTAGTACTGTGACTGACCTAATAATCATGCTGAGAACTTGGTGCTCCGGAGACCATGGACAAGCACAGCTAACCTTGAACTAGAGCTGATAAACTGTGCAACTTTGAAACTGATGGCATATTTTGATCTGTTTCTGCTATTGTCTTTCATGCTCCTCATTCTAGGAACACACTGAAGTGGTATCAGAGGCTTTTAGACCTGAGCTATCTCTGGAAGTAGCAAATTATTAAGGCATAAAAAATGTGGAACTCAGTGCAGCTCCATTATTAAACAGGGGAAGTACTTATTCCTGCCATTTCCAAATGTATACACATCTAGTCAAAAATGCTACGAACTTGTTCAGTTTTTACTCTTACTGCTTCTGTGTCACTCCATCATACTCAACAGCGCTCACAGCCACAATAGCACAGTGCAGGGATACTTGAACTGATTCTTCATGGTGAAGTTTAGGTAACAGTGGAATTATGGGCTCGGTGCTATGGTATATAAAATTCCCTGTTAATACTCTTTCTACTATCTTCCTTTCCCTTTTCCTTACATACCAGAGTGTGTTTTTTGCAATGTTTCCTCCCATGTTACTATCAGCTCTTTCACGGAGGAGGACAGAGAGGCAAATGGATTAACTGTCAAAAGAAGAAACATAAGAGGTTCCGAGAGATGGAAAAGGGGAAAAATGTAACAAAAGAGGAAACAGAGCTGCCAAATCACTGTATGCAGGGTGAGAAACCTTGAAATGGGCATCTGACACAAGCACAAATATGACAAAAGAGTATTGAATGAATTTAGGAAAAAAGTTAATCTCATATAATAACAATACTTCAACTAATGTGAAAAGTCCTCATTAAGGCGATAATGCAATTAATAGCTATTATTAATTTCATGGCTTATTTTTATTTTGTCTAAATAATTTTTTTAGGATTTGCACTTACTAGTTGCACATAATCCTCTTTTCCTCATTCTGAGGGATTTTTTACTTTGGTTTTCCCTAATCTTTCTTATTGCTTTTTCACCATCCTTATTTCAGAAATGCTCAGCTGTGGCCATTTTAACTTTGTCTTTTTTATATTTATTCTATGTGTGGGGGGTTGACCCTGTCTGGACGCCAGGTGACCATCAAAGCCACTCTATCCCTCCCCCTCCTCAACTGGACAAGGAAGAGAAAATATCATGAAAGGCTCATGGGTTGAGATAAGGACAGGGAAATATCATTCACCGATTACCTACACAGGCAAAACAGACTCAACTTGGTTAAATTAGTTTAATTTATTACCAATCAAATCAAAGTAAGATAATGAGAAATAAAACCAAATCTTAAAAAAAGAACTTCCCCTCACCCTTCTCGTCTTCCCAAGCTTAACTTCACTCCCAATTTCTCTATCTCGTCCCCACCAGCAGCACAGGGGAACAAAGAATGGGGGTTGGGGTCAGTTCATCACACATTACTCTGCTGCTCCTTCCTCCTAAGGGGAAAGACTCCTCATGGTCTTTCCCTGCTCCAGCATGGGGTCCCTCCCATGAGAGACAATTCTCCACTAACCTCTCCAATGAGAGTCCTTCCCATGGGCTACAATTCTTCACAAACTGCTCCAAAATGGGTCCTTTCCATAGTGTGCAGTCCTTCAGGTGTGCAGAATCAGAATGCTCTAGCATGTGTACCTCACAGGATCACAAGTCCTGGCTGCAGACCTGCTCCAGTATGGGCTCCACTCTTTCCACAAGTCCTGCCAGAAGCCTGCTCCAGCAAAGGCTTCCCATGAGGACACAACCTACTTTGTGTAGGGCATTCACCTGCTCCAGTGTAGGGTCCCCCACAGGCTGCAGATGGATATCTACCCCATGGTTAACCTCCATGGGCTGCAGGAGGACAGCCTGCCTCACCATGGTCTTCATCAGAAGTTGCAGGGGAATCTCTGTTTCAGTACCTGAAGCACCTCCTCCCCGTCCTTCTTCACTGACCTTGGTGTCTGCAGAGTTGTTTCTCTCACATGTTATCACAGTTGCACAGGTTCCACCCGCCCCCCCCCCCATCCCGCTCCCCTTCTTAAATGTATTATCACAGAGGTGCTACCACTCTCACTGATTGGATCAGCTTTGGCCAGCACCCAGTCCATCTTGGAGGTAGCTGGTGTTGGCTCTGTTAGACATAGGGGAAGCTTCTAGCAGCTTCTCACAGAAGCCACCCTGCTAGTAAAACCTTGCCATGCAAACCCAACACACCACGTTTCCTGTACCAATTTATTTTTTCCTTCTTTCTCTTCAGTCACTTCTGCTCATCAGCCATATCCTTCGTTCTAGTCTTCCTTCAATCTGTTGCTCAGAACTTCTTTTCCTCTGCTCCTTTTTATATTGAAAAAGGTTCAGGAATTAACTAGAATGCCTGGAGACAAGAACTTAGCATTGCAGATTAAAGAACAAGGTGTTGAAACTGACAGACATTTAAAGTTACGGACAGTTTACCCTAAAACCAGAAGCCAAAAGTATGGTATCTCAGCATTCAGTATGCTATGTGAAAAAAAAAAAATCCTATATGTGGATCCTTAGAAACTGAAAATAGCAATCTCCCTAAACGAGCCAGTGGAGGAGTATAAATGAAAATAAGTTATGTGAAAATGACTGTATCCCTGTTGTCTTTGCTACCACTCAAGGGGAGCACATAAGGGGAACATCCAGACCCTCTACAGTATGTAAATATTCTATTTGAGGATGTATCAACTTCTCTTCTGCACTCATGGTTTGTCACCACAGAAGCCAGGTGATGTGTACAAGCATGTAGCCAGTGTATCTAACCAGTTAACTAAATTTCAAGGCTGAAATTCAGAGTGGTGTGACTTAATATAAACATACATACTCCAAATTAGCTGAAAGTCTGTGTATGCAAATTAAGGTTGATGGAAGTGAACTTCACATTCAAACAAGTCAGTGGCATATTTTGGGACCCAGTAGCCCTAACAAAAACCTTCCCACTGCTCTCTTTGGGTTTTAAGTCAGGTGTCATAAGAATCAGTCTACCAAATGTACAGAAAAAGACTAGAAGGAAAATGGTTATTCTCTATAAATGCATGTGTAGGAAGAAGAAATCTGATATTTGAGAGTTCTTTGATCTAGAAGAAAAAATCAGAGCCAAATCCTGTGGCCAGCTGTCACTGCTGAACTTGTTTGTCCTTGACATGAGTTATTTTCATCTTAATCAAACTTTGGAGTTGGTTCCGTCAGCAGTATGGAAGTTGTTGGCAAGGCATGTGCTCACAGAAACACTTACTGAGAAAGGACAAGAGGAGCTAATGTAACAGGAAGACTAAGTACGTGACCATGCACTAGATTACACTACGTGAGCTCTGACTTCTGGGGTGACAAACAATATCACTGAATGGGAACACACCTGGGTCCAGACTTGAACTCGTCCTGGTGAACTATTAAATTCCAGGAAGATGCTTTTCTTTTGGAAATAACACATCGATATCATCAAATAATGCCCTGCAGTATTCCCAGTAGGACCTATTGTTTCCCCTTAGGTTGTTGCATACTTCTTATTACAGATAACAAATAAAGGAGCAAGCCTAACTGAAAATTGCTAAATAGAAAATTCCATGCAATTTATAAAAAACAAAATATGATTAATTTAAATTATATAATTTTCCATTTTCCAAGACAGTACAGTGAAATAATTAAGTTTCAGAAGAATCAACACGAAGTTCATTAAAAAAAAAGTTTCTCATTTAGCATAGTATTAACCATAACAAAAATAGGAGGTAGTAGGAATATATAGCTAACAAAAATTATAGTACACAGTCTAGACCCCCAAAGCAATCAAAAACAAGCTCAAAGATTAAAAAAAATATATACCTATAGTAATTAATCTACATTGCTATGTGCAAGTTAGATAAAGATATCAGCCAGGCTAAAACAGTGCCAGTTAGACTTACAATGTGCTTAAGATGATGTAAAATGATGCCAGGGTCAATGGTATCTGGAGAAGATGCTAAATTGAGTAAAATGAGCCATGAAAGGACCTTGTTAACACCTTGAAGACAAAGGACATTGCAAATGTTTTCAAGGGCAATGTTGGCAGAGCACTCCCGTTTTAAATGAGCACTATTATCAGGAGACAGTAGGTATGGAAGCAAATCCTTAACAGTGTTGTAAAAACTTTTTTTCAGCACCTCTGTAGGAAAATTATTCAATTCTGCTTACTGATAAGTCTTGGAATTAGCAAATAGATTATAACATTTAAATTTTAAGTAAAGGTGATGTGCAGTCACAGCCCAGAAGGCAAACTGTATCCTGGGCTGCATCAAGAGAAGTGTGGCCAGCAGGTGGAGGGAGGTGATCATGCCCCTCTGCTCTGCTCTTGTGAGACCCCACCTTGAGTACTGCATCCAGGTCTGGGACCCTCAACATAAGAAGAACATGGACCTACTTGACTGAGTCCAGAGAAGAGTCACAAAGATGTGGAAGTGTTCAAGATCAGGCTGGATGAGGCTTTGAGAAACCTGGTCTAGCAAAAGTTGTCCCTGCTCATGGCAGGGCGGTTGGAGCTAGATGACCTTTAAGGCCCCCTTCAACCCAAACCATTCTATGATTCTAGGGTCCTAAATTTCAAAGGTTAATGTAACTATAAGACAAGACAAAATAAGACAAAAAGCAAATGATAACATCACATAGTAGAAATACAGCACAAACTTCCTCCATCCATAAGATGGTTTAAAAAAAAAATTAAAGAATGCTGTTGCAAGTAAAAAAAGAAAAAAAAATACATTAGAAATGTTAAAAAGTGTCATAGTAAATGAATGTTTTAGCATTGCTAACAGGTCCTTCTGGGTGATAAAAAAATATATGGGATACAATCTATTTCCTAATGGCCAATGAAATAATAAAATCTGTTAAATTTATCTGTAAACAATAAAATCTGTTTTAGTTTTTACTATGTGCAGCCACGTGTATAATGTTTACACAAAACGGATCAAGAAATACTATGCTAAGGACATAATCTTATAAATATCTCAATTTAAATGGGTTAAATTCTACCTGTGTTATCTCTGTGACTGTTTACAATTAGGAGTTTCCATTGGAAAATTTCCATTAGAGCCCTCCCAGTGAAAAGATGAGGAAAAAGATATTTCATCAGAATTTAAGCCATCTGAGATGACTACACAAGGAACATAGTATTTGCACACAATCTAGGCATTTCATCTGCTGTTAGCATCTGGTGTCATGAGCTTTATCTCAGCTTATTATGTTATTTCAGGACAGTATTAGAATCTGAAAACAGCATTTTTTACAGTGAGAACAATCATTCACTGGAACAACCTCTCCAGGAACATAGCAAAGTCCCCATTGCTGGAGGTTTTCAAGACAGGTTTGGAGAAGGTACTAGGTAATCTGATCTAGGCTCTCTTTCCCACTAAAGGTTGGACCAGATGAACTTTTGAGGTCCCTTTCAATAAGTTACTCAATCTGAATTTTTTTTTTTATTTTAATGAGAGTTGATACCTGGTTTTCAGAAATCAGTTCCCCTAGTGTTAATTGATTCAGACACTAAATATCATAGTGATTTTGAAAATCTTAATTGTTATGCTTATTCAGAAAACGTTTGAACATAAATGGAGACATTTATGAAAAAAAGTCTTCCAGAACTTAATCTACACACATAAGTCTTTTCTTATTCTGGTGCCTGGAGCACCTGCTGTATGAGGAAAGGCTGGGAGAGCTGGGACTCATAAACCTGGAGAAGAGAAGACTGAGAGGGGATCTTATCAATATCTGTAAATATCTGAAGTGGGGAGGTCAAATGGGTGGGGCTGGGCTTTTTTCAGTAGTATCCAGTGACAGGACAACGGGCAATGGGAAAAAAACAGAACGAAAGTTCCAGACAAACTTAAGGAAAACCTTATTTACTGTGAGGGTAATGGGGCACTGGAACAGGCTGCCCAGAGAGGTTGTGGAGTCTCCATCTCTGGAGATGTTCAAAACCCACCTGGACGCTTTCTTGTGCAACCTGGTGTAGGGAAGATAATTTCCTGAGGTTACCATTCTGTGATTCTGTGATTCTCACCTACAGTGTTTTTAAGAAAACTTGGAGTTTGATTTTTTTTTTTTTCCTGAAACAAAGCAAATTACAGTTCCTAGAAAGAATTATTTAATAGTGTCATAGTGGCCAAATCATAGTCAAAACTCTAGAAAATTTACAAAATATTATATGATATGATCAATACCAGTAGAGCAAAATTTAATATTCTAAGCATTCATAAACAGTAATCTGAAAAGCATATTAAATATAGCATGTTGTAGTGGGTTGACCTTGTCTGGTTGCCAGATCCCCATCTAGCTGCTCTCTCACTCCTCCTCCTCAGCAGGACAGGGAGAGAAAATAAGATGGAAAAGCTCAAACATTGAGATTAAGAAAGAAGAATCACTTACCAATAACCATCATGGGCAAAACAGGGAAAAAACAATTTATTGCTAATTAAAATAGATTTGGACAATGAGAAACAAAAACAAATTAAAACACCTTCCCCGCATCCACTCCTGATTCTTCCCAGATTCAACCTCACTCACTCCTGACTGTTCTAACTCGTCCCCACAAACGGCACAGGGGATTGGGGAATGGGGGAGTTATGGCCAGTTCATATCAGTTTTTCTCTATCTCTCCTTCATCTTCATGCTTTTCCCTTGCTCCAGCTTGGGCTCTCCACAGACCACAGTTCCTTCAGGGTATATCTACCTGCTTCTGCATGGCTTCCTCCACAGCCTGCAGTGTGAATATCCACTCCCCTTTGTTCCCCTCCATGGGCTGCAGAGACATACCTGCTCCACTGGAGTCTCACCACAGCCTACAGCACGATACCTGCTTCATCATGATCTTCTCCACCGGCTGGAGAAGAATCTGTGCTCTGTCACCTGAAGCACCTCCTCCCCCTTCTTTTTTGACTTTGGCGTTCATGGTGTTGTTTCTCTCACAATTTTTCCTCAGTCCCTACTATCTGCTCAGAATTCTACCCTTTTTTAAGGGTATTTTCCCAGAAGTGCCACCAACTGGGCTGATGGGTTCAGCTGTGTCCCATGGTGGATCTGTTTTGGAGCCAGCTGGAAGCATCTGTGTCCAGTACAGGGCAGCTCCTGGCTTCTTCTCACAGCCGCCACACCTGCAACCTCCTGTGACCATCCCCTTGCTGCCTACACCCAATAAAAAGTGTCCAAATTGAACTAACATGCCCTGCTGATTTTTTTGTATGATACATTTCTATAGGGCTATAGATACAATCACACCATTTGTATTATTTTTCTATATTCTTATTTCACATCCACATGCAGCAGTTGAGCCTTTTTTTAATAGTTCAATTATTGATTATAAAGATCCCATGCACGTAGGCCTAAATAAGCAAGAAACATTGGCATTCAAATTTAAATAAGAAAGTATTCTCTTTATAACTGCCTTAATAGATATGAGGAGAAGACCCTGAGGAAGTGATTACCTTCAGTTCCTGATCCTGCAGTCTCTGCAGACAATGGGAATAAAAACAGCAACCTTGCAAAATTTGTGCTAATCATTATTTACTATGGTAATAGTTTTGTATTATACACATATAGGTACTTTATATAACTCATATCTTGGAACACGATAAATCTGCTTTTGCCGGATAAACGTCAGCAGTGTTGGCTGACCCAGTGGTAACTGAGTTTACAAGACATTCGTACCTTGTTTAGACAGTAGCAGCATTTTACTGTTTATAGCTTTCTGTCACTGAATTCTCAGTCTTGTAAACTTTTATTCGGGTACCTAATTTTACTAGTGAAAAGAGCATTGTTAGATTATAAAGACAATAGCATGTTAAAGTGATTGCAAGACCAGGTCTGCCATACAGATTTTAACTTACAGTACATAGAAGTCAATACAGAATACATATGGCAAGTTTCTGGACTTACTCTGAGTCCATAATGGTTTATTTATGCTAGTTATAATAACAAGTAAGTGTCAGACTAGGACAAGTGTATGTTTCATCTCCACTGGCATTGTTCTTTGTGAGAAAAATTAATAGTATTTTTGGTGAGTAAAGAATTAGTGATAATAATTTTGTAATTTTATCTCTGACAATTTAATGTCAGAATAAATCTACCAATTGTCATGCTTTTTCTTCTGTCTTAATAAACTACATCTCATCTGATATCCTCAGTTCTTTGTATCAAACTGACAGAATAAGAAAACCATCAAATACAAGGTTTATAATAGAAATGCTGACAAAACATGAAATACAGTGGTGCTGTTGGGCATCTCTCTTTTTCTTTTAGAGTTTCTCAGTAATAATTTGTCCTGTGCCAAACAGCATTATAATCGAAAATAAATCTATTCAAACTGAAATGTGTCCATTACTACTTCAAAAAAGAATTTGATATCAAGACTGGAAAGAAAGAATATTAAACCAAAAGATAAAATCACATCAAAGCAAGTAGTTTGATATCCTTTCTACTTTTATGCTATTTGATGTTACAGATAAACCCAAAGCAATATTATAAATTGGAACAAACTAAGAGCTTTGCAGGTGTTTAGACTGCAAGTACGTCTCAACAGTCTCCAGTTATTTTATTTCACATTTTGAGATCTGAAAGACCTTTGGATGCAGAAATTCATTATCCAAACTTTCCTTGAGTCAGGCAGAGCCAGTAAAGATCTGGTACTGGAATGGAATGAATAGAAGTCATAAAGATCTGAACAATTTTATTATTTCCTACTGTTTGTACTCTCTTCAGTTGTCACTTCTGAACTGATAGATTTTTTTTTTCATATAAAGTAATGATGTGCTGCACTTTGTGCTGTCATTCCAGTTATGCTATGCCAACTCCATTACTCTGCCATCACTCCAGGTCTTCCTGGTCCTTTCCTATTCACTTTTATTATTTCCAGATACAGCTCAAGCTGGAGATTCTCCAGCTTGTGCGTGCTAAATGCAGAAAGAACAAAATTTTCCTGGGCACCTATACAGAAACACCAGGAGACTGAAAGACAAAAAGCAAACAATAAACTTTTTCTTTTTTTTTTTTCATTTAGTCACAGAAAGAGTTAATGTCAGGTTTTCCAAACTCTTAGACCTGAAATAATAGTGACAGAAACACCTAAAATAGTATACAAGCATTGTATCAAAAGTTTAATTAATTCTACTGCATGTATAAAGGAAACTGAAAATTATGTTAGTGTGCAATCTGAAGGCATTATTCCTATTAGTGGAAAGCATGTTATTATGATTTTTTAACTGAGCCAATAGAATTTTAATGACCTAAGGAACCTTCATTTAATTAATCTGAAGAATGGTTTGACAGAACAATTTTTTATAATTTTTTTTTTTCATTCATAATGATGAAAAAAGGATAATAATTTTGCACACACAGGAGCACTATTACAGCTTATACATTTCTTGTGAACATACATGTCTTTGTCATGAATTACCTTACAATTAAATTTTTTTTAAAGTCTAACTTCATGGAATTTTCAGGAAATTAAAGCTCTTCTGCATTTATTTGTTTATTTATATTAAAATAAATAGCTGCAAAGGAAATACTGGGGGGGAAAGAGCTCTCAAGAATCTCAAATACTTATTCTTATTCTTACAATATTCTTACTATTTTTTTCAATTATATAGTCAAATATGTCTCAACTACAAAATTAAAAGCTAGGAATATGTCTGGAAAGCAAAAATTATGGTGTCCTGGTTTTTAGCTGAAACAGAGCTGAGTTTCTTTTTCAGTGGCTAGAATAGTGCTGCATTTTGCTTCCAGCCTGGGACTCGCTGTGAGAGAGACACCGATAACATACCAATGTTCACATTTTTGTCACTGGAGGTGAAGGACTTTGTGTTCTGTTAGTCCACAAGCACAAGATTTAAGGGGGGTGAAGAATTTTTAAATTAACAAACTTAATTGACAGTTAGATATGCCAATGGGGTATTCCATATCATATTACGTCATGCCCAGTATATTAGTGAGGGACTCTTCCTTTTTTATCGCTCTCTGGCTTTCGCTCGGGCTCTCGTTCTTCCGGGATTGCGGTTTTGGTTCGGGTTTGTCGCTCCTCTGGGATCATTATCTGGGAACAGGCCGGGCTCAGTCAGGAGGGGGGTGAGCTATAACATTGGGTGTCACTCGTTTGCATATTTTATTACTGTTATCATTATCACTACTATTTCAATATTAGTATTAAGTTTTCTCTCTATTATTAAACTGTTCTAATCTCAACCCACAAGCCTCCTTATCCTTGCTCCCCAATCCTCTCCCCTATCCCCTGGGGTTGGGGGTGAAGTGGGTGAATGGCTGTGTTGGCTGCTAGCCAAGGGCTAGCCAAGTGAAACTATCACATACGGGCATGGGTTATCAAAATGTTTTTAAAAATATTTTTAATATTTAAAATAATATCATGTGTGATATAAAGTTTCATGTAAATTTCATATGTGTTACTGGACATTGTTAGAGTTATTTTTTAAATAATCTGTTTTGGTCGCTTCCTTAAAACACACTAGAAATTAAAGACTTCCTGTGACTGTGATAAAGGTTTGATTTTAATTATATTCACTTATTATGTAAATTAGTTCTAAATTACTCCGTTTATTAATAACATATCTGGAGTTTCAAAATAAATGCCATTTAAATTTCATTTAACATGCTTACAGTTTTGAGCACTTACAGAATATGAATACTTAATTATGTCACAAATTATAGGATTGTTTTACTGGTTAAAACAATGTTTCTTGTTAGCTGATTTAAAGATTTGTAAATGTGGTACAGATGTACGCACTTTTCTTCTCTCAAAGCTAATAGGAAAAAATCCATAAAGCTCATTTTCACCTCAGAATGCAAATTAGGCTACACTAATTTCCCCCTTGTATTTCATAGAATCATAGAATGCTCTGGGTTGGAAAAAAAACCTTAAAGATCATTTTGTTCCAACCCCCCTGCCATCAGCAGGGACACCTTCCACTAGACCAGGTTGCTCAAAGCCTCATCCAGCCTGGCCTTCCAGGAAAAGGGCACCCACAATCACATGAAATTAATAGTGTTATTTTATGCTTGTCTGAACTACAGTTTCTGATGTAAACTCCTGTTTTTAGTGAGTGAATCAAGAGCTTCTTTGAAGAACAAAATATTTAGGATAGAATTTGTTCAGAACTTTAGAACATTTGAGTTGCATTTCAAGATTTGAAAATGAGGATAAATTATATGTCTACGATGTAATATATTTAATTCAAAATGAAAAGTTAATTCTGTTTACTAACTACAGTCATGAAAAGAGGTGATAATAGTAACTCTTTCTATTTTTATTTTAGTTTATTTTCAAAAAAATCTGAAAGTACTTGAAAAATATTAAGTAAAAGTTTTGACTATATTACTATTTTCAAAAGCCAGAAAAGATTCTGAGAGAGGTTACAAAATTTGTTTAATGCTTCACAGTCAACTAGTAGCAGAACTGGCAATAACATGTCCAAGCTCTGTAATCATTAGGTCATATAAATGTTCCCATGAAAACAGGACAGCTTACCTCTGGTAAATGCAAAAAGGGCTTCACTTTACAAATTTAAACCTGTTCCAGTAATAAATCTAAATATTTTCTGTATTTTCCCTTAACCCTTATTCTGTCTGTAATCCTGCAAAGATTTCTACAAGGTTCGACACAACATGAACTACTGCAGGGAAGTTCCTGGAGCAGCTCACAGAGAATAAAGCTCATCATTAAAAAAGCCATAGTTTCACTATCCCCAGGTTCTTCTGTGTGCTGCACATGACTTCTTTGCTGCTTTTTATAAACAGATTTTCAGAAAGTAGCTATATTATATTGAAATGGTAATTAATATTTAATTAATTTCATTTCATTAGGAATTCAAGTTAAAGGTCTAATATATATATATCTGCATTAAATCAAATTAGTTCATCATGATAAGTACTGTTACAATAAATGACTAATGAAGGCAAAATTAGAAGACAGAATGATATACCAGTGAAATTTTATTTCCACTTTCAAAGCAAATGGAAGAGGCCTTAGGAAGCTTTTGTATCTCCATTACTAATATTACTGCAGAAGTGATAAGGAATATTCAGCTATTATTCTGGAGCAAGAAAGTGACAGAGTAAAGCAGCTTTTCTTTTATCTCACATAATATGTTTCAGTCCCCAAATCTTCCCATTTCTAAAAACTCTCCTGTCTCCTGATGTACAATTTGGTTCTGCATAGATAAAGGAAAGTTCATCAGGGCATGTCTGCCTAAAGATCACTTAGCATCAAACAGCTATTCAGTCTGCCAGCTTTTCCAGGTTAGCTAACCCTGTTAATTCTCCATCTTTAGCAAAAACCTAATTGTGTCATCCAGGCATGATCAGATGGGCTTTTTCTGAGGAGGTGGCCATCTGACTCTTGAAGAAAACAGCACTGAAATTCAGATTTAGAATAGCAGATACCTATTTTGGGGACTATGTTTTGAAAAAATAGTATCATAGTAAGAATGCTGATCCACACAGAGGGAAAACCTGAGTTTTCCCCCTGAATTTGAGAGTGCTTGAAGATACATAGCAGAATAGTGACTTCAAATTCCAAACAACACTCACCTGAATCTGTTTCACATTAGAATACTGAATAAGAACAAAAGCATTCTCAGGAGTGAAACAGAAGATTAAATCTGTTTAACCACCCAAACAACTGACCTAATTACTACATAATAACTGTGCTCTTCCTGACTTGTTTTGCTTTTTTTTTTTTTTCACTCCATGATACCTGGTTACAGCAAAGGCTTTGATTCATTATCAGGTTAAAAACAGCACAGAACTGATTTTTTTCCACTATCAAGAGGAATGCTTCAATGAACTAGATTGTTATGTGAAAAGTGGGCAGTGCTAACACTATGGTGCTTTATTGTTCTGCTCTATTTGTAGTACTTCCTCATCAGAGGTCTTATTTAAACATGCTTGCAGGACCATTCTGGCGTGCCTATGTTCCCAGGAGTCAATGGAAAGTGGACTCCCAAAGAACAATTATTCTCCGCTTTTATAGGTACTTCCTTCCTGGGACTTCACAGGGAATTTAAATGGTTATTTTAGCTAGAATGGATCAATCTCATTTGGGAACACACCTAACCTTTTATTTAGGCAATGAGTGATGTTTACTTCAACTAGTCACCTAAAACTGGGTTCCAAGATTTCTTCAAGCTACAGTAATATAGATCTTCTTATTCTGTGTTTACACTAAGAGATATTCAGCTTTAACTAAAATTGCATTTTAACTAGAATCTCGTTGCAATTATAACTGCAAAATTACTGCTTTAATATTTCAGTGAAACTAGAGAGAAGCTACTTAAGCAAACTAAAGAGTAATTGGAATATCTATACACAGACAGAATATAATAAGTATAACTATTTAGGTAATTTTGGAAAATCTCTGGTTTTCATGCTATTTAATGAAGTAAAACTAAACTTTGAAGTGTTGCCCAGTTACTTCATATTTAAAATGCTAACCTTTTTCTTTCTTTTTCTTTTTCTTTTTCTTTTTCTTTTTCTTTTTCTTTTTCTTTTTCTTTTTCTTTTTCTTTTTCTTTTTCTTTTTCTTTTTCTTTTTCTTTTTCTTTTTCTTTTTCTTTTTCTTTTTCTTTTTCTTTTTCTTTTTCTTTTTCTTTTTCTTATATATATTTAATTTCACCTCTTCCTCAATTGTTTTGGCTATTTTTTTAGCTTTTAATCACACCACACTAAAAATTCTTGGTGCGAAACACCTATGTGAAACTAACCTAAATGTCAGTAGCCTGAATGTCTTATCTGTGTATCTGTTTTGTTATGCATATTTTAGCTGCCAGGTGACAACATACTCAGAAATGGCTGCTGTTCTTTTCAAAATGGAGGTTCACATTAATATCTTTGCTAAACATCTTTCTCTTTCAACTTTCTTCTTGTGAGTTCCATTTTGGTTAGGGCAAGGTCAGACTTAAAAAAAAACCAACCAAACAAATTTATCTATCCTAACAGTTTTAAAATTTTTTCTTAAAAATATTATGGAAAAGATTTTGAAAGGAAATCAGGAATTTCTATTTCTATTAAGCAGATTTAATTATTTAATAGTTAACAATCAAACTGGTCAAATAGTTTAAGAAATTAAAGAAACCATGACTGTTAATATTTGTATAGCTTTAGGTTCTACAGCTAAAAGTATTTTTCAAGCCACCAAAAGAAAAAAGTGTTGTGGCACACCACATTATTAAGCAGTCTTTCAGTTCCTAATACTGCTCATTCGTTCCAGTTGCTACTTTTGAAATAAATAATGTTAGAGTTGATTTTTTATTATAATTACTATTTTTAAAAATGTGCAGCTATTGTTCTTGTGAATTCTACAGCATTAGTAACTTCCTGTTTGTATTTTCTGTGGAGTATGCTGTTTTACACGTTCCTTAAAGGTAAAAAGAAAACAGTGGTATTTTACATTGTTACAAATTAATTAATCTAATTATTTACATATAAATTCCAAAAAAAATCTATTCGCAACCAACCATTTCCTTGTCACGTTACTATTCAGCAGCCCATAAATGGACTTTCAAACTTATATAATTCCATGTATAACATTAGAATACTATATTCAACAAGTGCTAGACCATAGAATTTTAGAATCATATAGTAGTTTTGGTTGGAAAAGTCCTTTAAGATCATCGAGTCCAACCATAAAGCTAACACTGCCAAGTCCACCAATAAACCATGTCCCTAGGCATCACATCTACACATCTTTTAAATACCTCCAGTGATGGTGACTCAACCACTTCCCTGAGCAGCCTGTTCCAGTGCTTGGGAACCCTTTTTATGAATAAATTTTTCCTTATATCCAATCTAAACCTCCCTGATGCAACTTGAGGTCATTTTCCCTTGTCCTTACTACTTGGGAGAAGAGAATGACACCTGTCTCACCACAACCTCCTCTCAGATAGTTGTAGAGAGCAATAAGGTCTCCCCTCAGCCTCCTTTTCTCCAGGCTAAACAACCCCAGTTCCCTCATCTCCTTCTCATAAGACTTGTGCTCTAGACCCTTCACCAGTTTTGTTGCTCTTTTTTGGACATGATCCATCACCTCAATGTCTTTCTTGTAGTGAGGAAGTCTTGCAGTCTCACCAGTGCCAAGCACAGAGGGAAAATAACTTCCTAACATACAGGGCTACCCCACCCCCTCTCCTTCCTTGCCTGTTCCTTCTGAAGAGCTTATAGTTATCCATTACAGCACTCCAGTTGTTCAAGTCATGTTCCCGTGATGGCAACTGTGTCATAGTTTTTCTGGCGCACAATGTCTTCCAGCTCCTCCTGTTTGTTGTCCATCCTGCATGCATTGGTGTAGATGCACTTCAGCTGGGCTATTGATTCTACCACCTTTTTGGGGGAAGAAGCCCAAATTCCTACATGACCATTCTCAGGTGCTTGCATGGTTTCTAACACCTCAATAACTCTTTCATCTTTGCTGCTGCATGGATCTCCATCCCCTACGTTCCCCAAGACAGCAGACCAAAGGACCTTGCTAGCACACAATCCCGCAAATATTGCTGTGTTTCCCCCAGCCTTATCTCTAGAAAGCCTGGTTTTATACCCTTCCGCCTCCAAATTTAGTTTAAAGCTCTTTCAACGAGCCCTGTTAACTCTTGTGTAAAGATCCTTTTCCCTCTTTGAAACAGAGATACCTCATCTCTTGCCAGTGGGCCTAGTGTAGTGTAGACCAACCCATGTTTGAACACCCAAAATTCTGCCAGTGACACCAAGCTCAGAGCCAGGTATTGATCTACTGGCTCTTGTTTCTTCCTTCATCATTCCCTGAAACTGGAAGGCTAGAGGAGAATGTTATTTGTGCTCCTGATCCTTTAACCAGTTATCCCAAGGCTCTGAAGTCTCTCTTGATTACCTTCAGATTTCTTGTTCTAACTTCATTGCTGCCTACCTGAAAAATCAATAATGGATAATAATCTGAGGGCTGTACCAGGGTAGGAAGTTTTCTCTTCACGTCTTTAACCCAGGCCCAAGGGAGTCAGCAGTCTGCTTTAAAAAGTGTCTGATCTGCATATTGGGCCTTCTGTTCCCTTCAGAAAGGATTCTCCTATGTACCTCAGACTGCATTTCTTGGACAGCTTATCGAAATAATTATTTTCCTTTGTGAATAGATGATCAGAACCAACACAAGTAAAATGCCCCCTATAGAGTAAAAAAAAGTTACTATTTTCACTTCTGAAATTAATCTTGCCAGTGTTAGACTGCTTATGGTATGTGCCTTTAATCGTTGACACAGAACTTCTGTGCAGGCTTATCACTTGGAAGTGTTAGAGAAGCAGGATGAGAATAGATTTCCTTGAAAGGATAGCACAAGAATATCTTCTGAATATAAGCATACCAGATCAAAGTTGTGATCTAAAAATAGCACTAGAAGGAATCAGGGAAGAAAACTCATTTATAATATCTTTCTCAAAATGGGCAACCCCAGAGGGAAGGCTGCAGAATGTGGATCTTTGGCTTCTATCAATTCATTCGTTCAAAATAAATATAGCCATCACACAATAAGGTGCAGGAGAAATCCCTGCACCTGGAAAGTTTTGGATTATTTATTTGCTCTCATACTAGTCCCAAAAATTACAGCATAAGGGACAAAGCTAGAATCTGGTTCAGGAGTTGAATGTAGTTGAAACCAATTGGTCTACAATGAGTGGGATATAAAATGATCCTTAACTGATCCCTGCAAAGTATAAATATAATTTTAAATGTATATTTAGGTTTTTTGAGTTTTTGGTTCTTCATTTGTTTTTAAATCCATTTCTGTCCTAGTTACTCTATAGTTTCTAGCACTTTGAGTACCTGTGTTATAACTAGTTTGGTACAAAGATTAAGATGTTATTTTTCATTTACACACATAGCTTCACAGCTTATTGCAAGTAGTCACTTGTTACTTCTCTAGCACAAAAGCAGGTTTTGCAATCACACCTGGGATACCATTCTCCAATATTATGGGGTATCCAAGCTATGCCCTTCATATCCTTTTAAAAATTTCTTTCTACTCCTTGGTTTCCTCTCTTCCTTCTGACACAAAAGCTCAGTTACCTCAAGGGACTGGTCCTGGAATATAGACTCATTCTTTTTTTTTTGCAAATGGCTTTCTTGCTGTTCAGTGATCTGTATGAAACAAACCAGTGGCTGAAATTCAATTTCTGCAGCACAATTGCACCACAAAAAGTAAAGCTATGATCAATTTCATTGGACAGATTAGGCATACTCTTACAGCCAGTGTTAGCACTTAAACATCTTTCTGTTAGGAAACTTGCAATACTATTTTCTCTTTGCATTACTCTGTAAATACACAGAGCACTAAATCCATTAATATTGCCAATTTGTCAACCTACAAAAGTACTACATTAGCTTTTTAATTATTAATACTAATCATCAAACAGCCCCTCATCAAGATTTATATGCATGAAACAGAGAGAGAACATAAAGAATGCCACCAGACTAATTTCTATGGTTTTTATTACCAAAATTACTTTTAGCATTATCGCTTGGGATGTTGAGGTGGTTTCACTTGGCTGGCAGCCAAACACAGAAAATCAATCACTTCCTCTCCATGCACACACACAGAGGTGACTGGGAAGAGAATTGGGGAGGTAAGGGTAAAGAGACTCACAGGTTGAGGTAAGAACAATTTAATAATTTAAATAAAATAAAACTTGAAATAATAATTATATTAAAATAATTATGATAATTATAGCACCAGGGCAGAGTAGAGCGGGAGGAGAACCTCTCTTGACCTACTAACCACAGCCCTTCTAATGCACCCCAGGATGCCATTGGCCTTCCTGGCCACAAGGGCACAGTGCTGGCTCTCGGTCATCCTGCTGTCCACCAGGACTCCCAGATCCCTTTCCCCTACACCGTTCTCTAATAGATCACTCCCCAACCTATACTGGAACCTGGGGCTGTTCTTGCCCAGATGCAACACCCTACACTTGCCCTTATTATATTTCATTAAGTTTTTTCCTGCCCAACTCTCCAGCCTGTCTAGGTCTCGCTGGATGGCAGCACAGCCTGCTGGTGTGTCAGCCACTCCTCCCAATTTTGTGTCATCAGTTGTTTCAATGTTCTTCAGTCACTCAACCCTTGGGTAAGTGGGCATCTACGTGATGTGCCTTTACAGTTAGCTTCTCTAATCGAACAGAAATATCTTGCCATAATTCATCATCCCAAATGGATTTGCTCTGTTTCCGTTGTTGTAACCATCCTCATAAGGCATTTGCAACCATCCATGAGTCAGTATAGAGGTAGAGCACTGGCTACTTTCTTCATTCAGCAATGTCTAAGGCCAGATGGATGGCTTTTACCTCTGCAAACTGGCTCAATTCACCTTTTCCTTCAGCATTCCCAGCGACTCATTGGCTGGGACTCCACACAGCAGCTTTCCACTTTCAGTGTTTTTTGACAATGTGACAGGACCCATCAGTGAACAGGGCAAAGAGTTTCTCATTATCTGGTAGTTCATTATACAGTGGAGCCTCATCAGTACACATCACCTCCTCCTCAGCTGACATTCCAAACTTTTTGCTTTCTGCCCCATTTGCGATCACTTCCAGAATTTCTGGATGATCAAGGCTTCCTGTTTGAGCTCATTGTGTGATCAGTGTGGCCCACTTACTCCATGTGGCATCAGTTGCATGGTGTGTAGAGGGAACATTCCCTTTGAACATCCAAGCCAGCGTGGGCAATCGGAGTGCTAGGAGGAGCTGTGCTTCAGTACCGATCACTTGTGAAGCAGCTCGAACTCCCTCATATGCTGCCAATATCTCTTTTCCAGTTGGAGTGTATCGAGTCTCTGATCCTCTGTATCCACAACTCCAAAACCCAAGGGGTCAGTCTCCCCTGGTGCTTTCTGCCAAAAGCTCCAGGTAGGGCCATTCTCTCCAGCAGCAGTATAGAGCATATTTTTAACATCTTGTCCTGTCTGACTGGACCAAGGGCTACTGCATGGACTATTTCCCAATTAATTTGTTCAAAGGCTTGTCATTGCTCAGCACTCCATGTGAAATAGTTTTTTTTCAGGTCACTTGGTAGAGAGGCATCACGATCTCACTGTAATGTGGAATGTGCATTCTCCAGAAACCCACAATGCATAAGAAGGCTTTTGCTTCCTTTTTGTTAGTTGGCGGAGACATAGCTGTTATTTTATTGATCACATCCATTGGTATCTGATGACGTCCATCTTGCCATTTTATTCCTAAAAACTGGATCTCTGGTGCAGGTTCCTTGACCTTATTTCATTTTATGGCAAAGCCGTCTCTCAGAAGGATTTGAATTATCTTCTTCTGTTTCTCAAAAACTTCTTCAGTATCACCCCACATAACAATGTCATCAACATATCGCAGGTACTCTGGAGCTCCACCCTCTTCCAGTGCTTTCTGAATCACTCCATGGCAAATGGTGGGGCTGTGTTTCCACCCCTGGGGCAGTTGATTCCAGGTGTACTGGACACCCCTCCAGGTGAAAGCAAACTGGCCTGTACTCTGCGCATACCTCTTGGCTGCCTTCTCCCTCCAGTTCATATTGGAGTTCTAACATGTCCAGCATGGCAGCCCTCAGTGGTGGTATTCAAAAGACAGAACACAGGTTCCTCCTTCAGAACCAGTTATAAGCCTTCAGTAGTAGTGTAACTGCTGCACCCTTTGTTGGAGTTTCAATAGATCCTTTGTTTCTCTGAGAACTCTACTTTGCAGGGGTTCCTCTGACACAGCCAAGGCTTACAGTCTCCATCATGACGCTGGGCCCTAAGGACACTACTGGAGTGGTTCAGTCATCTAATCAGAGCTTTTAGATATAGCTGTCTGAAGGTCTTCACACATTTGGCTGCCTAGCTAGCTGCTACACTGGAAGGGTGTGAAGCCTCCCCAGATATGGCAGACACCCATGCCATATCTGTCAGCTCCAAGTGGATTCCCTAGATACCTCAGACATTTAGAACAGCATTCAAAATAACCATTTTTAAGTAGCAGAAGTTCATCTCAACTGACTACTTTTTAATCTGCAGTTTTTGAGAATTTTTTTTTCTTTATTTGGTGCTTGCTTTGCTCTATCTCTGCTTCTATGTTAATCTTGAAATTAGGTTTTTGCTGTGACATTCAGTTTAGTTTTGATTTCTATAGAGAAAACAAAATCTCTTGAAAGATAAGATAAAAAGGAATGGATACTGTGCTGGGAAAGCATTATGTCTTATAATGTCAGAATTTCAGATATAATCATTGCCTTTAACTTTTTCTTTCTGCTTACTTTTAAGTTAGTTGGTCTGCATACTCCCTGAAGGCTTATATTAATCTAGAAATGTATTAACAGTTCAAGTTTATTTGGCTTCAGTCATGAAGTACATATCTTGAAGGCAATTTATCATATAGGGGCTTAAAGATTTCTAGCTTTTTTTGTTGATAGGTTACACAGCATAAAATATGCAATGAAAAATTACTTTAGTGTGACTTTTGAACTAGTCTATCAAAACACTGAATCACTCAGCTATTTGAACTAGCTTTGTTGCTGTGAATTAGCCACTCTTCTCTCTTCTCAGTCTTGAAGTCTGATGATGTAAAAGGGTGAATGTTGCCTCATAAGTCATCAAAGAAAGGATCAAAAGCTTAATATAATATACAAAATGAGATACATCAGGGTGAAAAGTGCTATTTTAGCAATGTTAAAATAAAATAATTTTCAACCACTTAAGCAGAGGATAGAAGTAATTCAGTAACTAGATAGTACTAGATAACCTGAAGCCTATGTGTTTGATTTGTGTTCTTGTCAATTTCTGAAAATAGTGGTTGTCTTTGATAGATGCAAAATCATTTAAATATAACTCCTTACTTACATATCTATTTAACATGAGCTAGTTTTGGTTTTGGTTTTTTCTTTCTTTTTTTTTCTGATGACTCACAATGCAATTAACATAACACAGGAACATTATTTCTTATACTTCCCTGAATATAACTGAACATCATTTTAACTACACTCTTAGTTATGTTACTGCAAACTAAATACCAATATCCTATTGAATACAAAACATTTTTATTTTCTAGTAGAATTTCAAAAAAGTACATGAGTTAATATGGTTGGAGAAATACAGTAGCGGTGTAACAAGCCCTCCTGAGAAAACTAACTACCTTCTGTGACTCCATTTTTTAGGAACTTTGAAGAACCCAAGCAGAATGCAATAACTTCTCTGTATGTAGAAGTCTTGGAAATCCAAATCTGTAATCATTTTCCATGTGGAATTCTCAATGAAGTCAATTTAGTTTTGAATCTTTGTCAAAAGTGAGATTAAGTCTCATTTCCTCTCTATATTTTCTATTCCCTAAACATTTCCTTTTTCCTTATTTAACACAAGTAGAAGTACTGTATTTAGGAATGTTAAGAGAAAGACAAGGTTAAAAGTCTGATTCCTGCAGAGGTTTGCTAAATGCAAATATTATACCTAAGTATCAGGATCTCTATTTAGAAGGCTGGAAACAATCAGAGGAGTTTCTCAGAACACTTCCTGCAAGTTGAAGCATTATGACTGCTGTGTGATGACAGCTTAAGGGAGCACACATTCATATCACTTGCTAACAAGAATTGCCTGTCCCTAGGACTTAAGCCAGTCAATAAAGAGAAGCACTCCCAATGTCAGCAAAGCAGATTTTTCTAACACAGTTGCTTTAAAAGCAAAATATTTCAAACTTTTAATGTGATCAAGTTGATGAGGATGCTACACAACTCCAGTATAATTCTTTTCTGAAATACAAGCTACTGTTTTAGAAATCTACTGCCTCCAGTGCTTTTGCATATGATTACATCTTGTGATTGTCCTATGCAGGAACAGGAGTTGGACTCGATGATCCTTGTGGGTTTCTTCCAACTAACAACATTCTATGATTCTGTAATTCTACGTGACATCAACAGCACATGTGTTCATCATAACTTTGTGCAGTAGTCTGGAAAAGACAGGATATTGAGCCTTTTTATGGAATGTCTATGACTAAAATGGATTGAATAGTATTACTTTCTATCACACTATAAACTAAATTGGCTATAGTATTGATTCCTTGCTTACCGTGGGATACTGTGCAACTTTCTTGCATTTAGGATTTGTCGTGCTTTTCTCTCCTTCTTCCGAGATTTTTTTTACTGATGTATTTGAAGCTTCTCAGGAACAATAAGTGTGCATCAGCAGAATAAAAAGGATTCAAACATGGGCCTTAGTAATTACAATAGTCTACACTTTTTACTATTCATACAGGCTATGCAATATTTTTAGCCCATGCAAGCTAACATTTTGAGATTAACACATGGGCAAGTTTGGGATTATCTGTTAGAACTTATTCTGACAGGCAATTTGAGGGCCCTTCCCTACTTAAGAAAGAAAGAAAATGTAAGCATGATGTACATACATGAGCTGAATGGGCATGGGCTGCACCATGTCAGCTGGCCTCAGAATCAAAGAACACTTCCTGGACCATATAAATAACTAGAATAAATTTAAATTTTGAGTATTCTGTAGCACATTGTAAGGTATTATTTGTAATAATTTGAAAAGTAAAAGCAGTTATTGCACAATCTAAGATAAATTTACATGTCAGCATTTTATCAATATTTTCATGTTAGTTCTTTAAATTATTCAAAATCACTTAAATGAAAGATAGTGAATAAAAAGTAGTACAACTGCATCACTAGTATTATTCCTACAAATTATGTATTCAATCGTTTAATTTCTTTGTTCTCTTAGGAGTTAGTTTTCAAACATATTCTGAGTCTATGGTTGGAATTTAAAATCTCACTGTAGAAAGAATAAACTGAAAGAGGTTTTCTGTATGTATCCTTTTGTGATAATCTTTTTATTGTCTGTTACAAAGTTTAATCTTGAATTTAAAATTTGTAGGGTTGAACTTGAAAGCAGGAATTGAACATGAAAGGATGAAAGTTTCTCATTTAACTTGATAGAAGTGATATTTGACCACTCATTCTCTAAGGAGTTAATTTGACACTCTGCTTACACATCTTCAGTTAAAATATTGCTGACTACTACTGTAAGGAAACAGAAAACCTGATCACCCAGGATATGGAGAAGGTTGAGATATTCAATAACTTCTTTGCCTCATTCTTCATCAACAAGTGCTTGAGCCACACCCTCCGAGTTGCAGAAGGCAGAGGCAGGGACTAGGAGAATGAAGAGTCGCCCACTGCAGGAGAAGATCAGGTTCAAGAGCATCTGAGGAACCTGAAGGTGCACAGCTCCGTGGGACCTGATGAGGTGCATTTGTGAATCCTGACAGAACTGGTAGATGAAGTTGCCAAGCTGCTATCCATTATACTTGAGAAGTTGTGGCAGTCTGGTGAAGTTCCCATGGTCTAGAAAATGGGAAGTAACCCCTTCCCCCAAACCCCCCATTTTTAAAAAGGAAAACAAAGAATATCCAGGGAACTACAGGCCAGTCAGTCTCACCTCTGTGCCTGGCATGATCATGGAGCAGGTCATCCTGGAGACTATGCTAAGGCACATGGGAAGTGAGGAGGTGGTTGGTGACAGCCAACATGGTTTTGTCAAGGGCAAATTATGCCTGACCAATTTGATGACTTTCTATGACAGAGTTACAACGTTAATGGATAAGGAAAGAGAAACGTCATCTATCTGGACTTGTGTGAGGTATTTGACACTGTCTGGCACAACATCCTTGTCTCTAAATTGGAGAGATATGGACTGCACAGATGGACCACTCGGTGGATAAGGAATTGGCTGGATGGTCACATTCAAAGACTTGCAGTCTACTTCTCAATGTCCAAGTGGAGACTGGTGATGAGGAGCATCCCTCAGCGGTCAGTATTGGGACCAGCGCTGTTTAGCATCTTTGCTGGTGACATGGAGTGTGACTGAGTGCACCCTCAGGAAGTTTGCCAACAGCATCAAGCTGTGTGGTTCAGTCAACACATTGGAGGGAAGAGATGTCATCCAGAGGGACCTGGACAGGCTTGAGAGCTGGGCCCATGCAAACCTCGTGAAGTTCAACAAGGCCAAATGCGAGGTCCTGCACCTGGGTCAGGACAATCCCAAGCACAAATACAGGCTGGACAATGAATGGATTTAGACCAGCTCCGAAGAGAAGGACTTGGGGGTATTGATGGACGAGAAGCTCAACATGAGCCAGCAATGAGAGCTCACAGCCCAGAAGGCCAACCATATCCTGGGCTGCATCAAGAGAAATGCAGCCAGCAGGTTGAGGGAGGTGATTCTGCCCCTCTACTCCATTCTCACGAGACCCCACCTGGAGTACTGCATCCAGATCTGGGGGCCCCAATATAAGAAGGACATTGACCTGCTGAAGCAAGTCCAGAGCAGACCACAAGAATGATCAGAGGGCTGGAGCACCTCTCCTGTGAGGACAGGCTGAGGGATTTGGGGCTGTTCAGCCTGGACAAGAGAAGGCTCTGGGGAGACATTCTAGCAGCCTTCCAGTACCTGAAGGTGGCCTACAGGAAGGCTGGGGTGGGATTTTTTACAAGGGAGAGAGTGATAGGACAAGGAGTAATAGCTTTAAACTGGAAAAGGTAGATTTAGATTAGGTATTAGGAAGAAATTCTTACCTGTGAGGGTGGTGAGACGCTGGAACAGGTTGCCCAGAAAAGCTGTGGTTGCCCCCTCCCTGGAAGTGTTTAAGGCCAGTTTGGATAAGGCTTTGAGCAACCTGATCTAGTGGAAAGTGTCCCTGCTCATGGCAGGGAAGTTGAAACTAGATGATCTTTAAGGTCCCTTCCAATCCTAACCATTCTATGATTCTGTGATTCTATTATTAAAATAATTATTTTGCGACTCAACTCTCCTAATTTCCACCAACTCATTGTGTTAAATCAATAGAGAGATGGACATTTTCATAAAACAGCTTGGCCAAAGGACATTCTTAACAAAATTCTTTATGTTGTATTTCCCCATTATGAAAATGGAATAGAAACCAACAGAATTCTGCATGGTTTGGTAGTAGGAATATTGTTCTTTCACAAATTCTGTGGATATATTCAGAAAACAGTGTAAAAGTAAAATATCTATTATATGCTGTAATAGGGGTTATCTTTATTCCAGAAAGTTTTAAACAGTATGCTGTTTCACAAACATATTTTCATGGCAAATAAAACTATCCCTGTATTACTTTCTCAACATTTGAAACCATTTTCTAGGTGGGTTTTATTACACTGTTAAATTTACAGTAAGGAGTTCCTTCAGTCAGTATATCTAGTAAAAGAATCATTATTTTCTGTGCTTGGATTTCCACAAATCATTTGCACTTAATCTGATGAGCCACTTCAGCAGAGATTTAAGACCTAGGGGATTAACTATGACTAGAAACACATAACATCTTGCTTAACTTTTGTTAAGTAGACTGAGTCTGCACTAATCCTTCAGTATCTACTTTTGACAATTCCTGTCAGGGAAAGGATTAGGATTAATATAATCAGTGGCGTCACTGGTACCCTCCATGAATAAAAATCTGTTGCTCCTCTACTACTCTGTAGGGGAAATTACTGAAAAACTTAACTTACTACGTAGACAGGCTGCTGAACTCTGCAATATGGGCAATATAGAAGAAATAGCTAATTCTCAAATGGTTTAATTGGATAGTGGAAGGTCTCTTTTGTGATAACTGAAAGAGAGATGTAACTGAACTGTTCTTGTGATAAAAACTGAGAGATTCAATTGAGCTATTCTCATTTCCTGCAACACTAAGAACTGTCCTGATTTGAAAAGACCTATTAAAGTTTTTGCTTGAAAAAATAAATTGAGTCTGAAAACTGGGTTTAAAAATCAAACTTCTGGACACTGTTTTGCCAGATAGAAGAAATAGTCATCAGTTGGTAATAGCATAAAATACAGGCTGTGAGAAGTGAGAAGATCATGACAGAAAACCAAAATATCTTATTTCTAAAGCTGAGTAGTTGTGAACACATTCATGGGAAAAAATTCTGTTAACTAGTTTTCTTCCACCCTAGTTATCTAGTAAAGACTTAATATGAAAAGCTACACTGTTACTTAGTCATAGAAATATAACTTTCAGAATCAATAATTAAGTATATCCTTGCTTGTGCCATGTAGGGCAATATAGGAAAGATTTAACAATATATATTTGACTTGAAGAAATTAATGTTTTTTTACAGAAACAGTGTTAGGGCCCTAGTAATCCAGAAACTGCACAAATTGCATGATACAACTACAGAGAAATTACCTTTACATCTTTTGTTGAAGCTATGACTGCTACAGTTTCATTGAAAATGTAATAGCATATATAACACCAATATACCACACTTCAGTAAGTAATCTCTGTATAAAATTGAGAAACACAATGTGTATGACCTATAGGTAAATACAAAAAATACACTACATAGAAGTTGCAAAGTAATTCTAAAAATATAAATATGCACAGGCTCTCACCTGTGCCTCACTAGCCACGCAGCAACTCATGAGGCTGTTGACAAATGTACTTTTATTTACCAGAGTATCAAAAAATGCATTATTGATCAATTTGAGGATCCAAAGAGCAGTTAACATTTGTCCTTTTTTGAATGACACTTCTGCCACTTCTTTCTGAAAGAATGGAAAGAATGTTTATGGTTAATCAATTACTTTTGGTTGTTCAAGAGATTCATGTGTGTGTCCACGATGTTGACCATGCCCATCTTTTTTTTCTAGTCCAAGTAAAAAATTAAAGTAAATGATTCAGTACTTAAAATGACTTAAGGCCATAGTAAGATCATATTAGGAACATTAAGATTATGGTGATGGGAAGCAAGAGCTGAACCAAAGACCTGCACACAATATGTACCTATGCTTTATACCAAGGGTGCATTTCCTTTCTTTCTGTGGATTTTTGTATTTTATTCTTTCATTTCTGGGATGCATACCTCCAACTCAATTTTATTGCTTTGGATAATTAAGAGTAGAATACATCTTTGAAAAGACAGTAGAGTTAACCAATCCTTACCTCACTTTAACCTAGTTGCCTTGTATAAACATTTCATCTTGTAGTGGAAGTCTACCTTTCTCAGCAAATAAAAGTACAACATGCTTTCCCTATATTCTTTACTACCATTCCCACATTCTGCAACAAGCATGGAAAATGCATCATCAGTATTTCTGCTGTGCTGTCAGCAACTCAACAAACCTTTTTGCACAAGCTTCTGCATTATCTGTGTATTACAAGTATGAAAAATGAACAGATAAACAGGTATCTGACCATTCAGGTTAAAAAATAAAATACAACAGAAACTGAACAGGAATTAAGTTCTCATTTTTAATAGGACAAATGGTGCATACCAACCTGAAATGCATGATAACCAGGTAGCAACTGACCCTGTCAATCTGAGAGAAGTACATGGTGCATTTTAAAGCACAGCAAAAACTCTTATACATCATCCATCAAAAGTAACTTTTAATTTATTCAGTAGGATGCCAGGGTTAATAAAAAACAAATTATTGTTTAATACCCTACAGCTTTGAGATGTGCCTAAAGCTTCAGCAGAGATATTCACCTGACAATATAAAGTTCATGGTTTATTCAACCACAGCAGCCGTTGTGAACCCTAGATTGTCATTAATTTTCCAGCTCTTGAAAAAAAATTATAATCTGATTTTAAATGCAACACATATTTAGCACTCAGATCTGTAGCAAAAATACTCACACCGACACTTTACTAGACCCAGAAAAAGAAGGGGGGGAAATATCTTCCTGGTAATAAACAAAGAGAGTGAAAATAACATGATTTTACCTTTTTTTTTTTTTTTTTTTTTTAAACATGTCACGGAAAATCTTTAGTAAAAAGAGAAAAAAAACCTCTCATCTTCCTTTTTCCCTAGTTAGAATTCCTTTTTTTTTTTTTTTTTTTTTTTCCAAGCAGGAGCAGGTAAATAAAATCAAAAAGACCTCGACCATGCACTGATGAAATTAGGCTTTGCATCATTCACTCAGTTTGAATAAGGATGTCCTTTTCCCCAAATAGCAGGGTCCTAAATTTTTGAAATTTAGAAAAGTTGCATGAATACTGACACTAACTGTCAAATTTATTTTGAGTTTGGTAGCAAAAAACATGTACAAAATAAAAGTATCTTCACATGAAGAGTAAGAACATGTTTAAACATACTTCCCATGTCTACCACAAGATAAAAATGTATAATTTTAATCCATGTCCATAATCATTCACTCTAAGACAAACCTCAGATCCCTCCATGTGAGCGACTCATGTCCTTCCTTAGGCCAAAAGAAAGTTAATGCACACCAAAACTTTCTCTTCAGATATGTGCGGACACACTTTGCATCTTCCTACACATCCCTAGAAGTGTTGTGGTATAATTAATACTTATTATTTGAGCACGTTTGGCTTCTGTGGAACAGTAGCTCAAAAAAAAGAAAAAGGTTGAAAGAGTAATACACAGCATAATTTCTCACTATGACTCTAAATTGGATGCTTGCATTTAAGCTTTTAAAAAGTTATTTAAGGTCTCTAGGTAAACTGCCCACTTTCCAAAGTTAGTGGAGATTTTAGTTACATTGCAGTACTATGAAAATCAGATCACTAACTTAGGAGCTCAAATACAAATATACAAGCCAAAATCATAGAACACATTCATGAAAAACTACACTATCACCTTCCTTTACTGGTTTAAAATAAAAAATATTTTCAGAAAGTTATTGAACTATTTTATCAACCATGAATGAATTAGACAATCTGATTCTGGCTCCCAAGGTCATTCAACAGAGGAAGTTATGATCATTTTTGGTATTTTCTTCAGCCTGCTAACAAATGTATATCAGTTGCTAATTAAAATAAATATATAACACCGTAGATTGTCTTTCACCCATTAGCTTCAGCTACTTCACAACTATTTGTCATCAAATTACTTTTTTATCCTCATTTGGATAAATTAAACAGATTGCTTTACCTTCTGTCTGTACGAAGCAGCTTTTCTTGTGTCTAGAACTTTTTACAATTCTTCTCTGAATCCACATGTATTTCCAGTATTTTTCACATGTGTAGCCAGAATACATTAACCAGGACTAGAAATAGCGATAATGATACCTTCCTAGTGTTTTTCCTCCGATATTATCTGTTTGCACATTTATATGTTACTTAGAGCAACTGAATGAGAACTCTCTTTGAAGTGTTCATTGACAATGTTCACAATCCAAGTTTTCTACTTTGCAAATGGGATTGTCATCATTTTTAGTTTGGATCTTAGAAACTGTAGGTCTATTTTTATTTTAAATCTCAGTTTTAGAAGGTTAGATCAGGTAAATAAATGCTTTAATCTTTCCTCTAAACCTCTGAATGAAGACAACAAAGGAGTCACAAGTAATTAGCATATGCTATGATGGACACACAAGTATCCATGTAAGTATATAGCAAGAAGTAATGCACTTATTGCTATATGAAATAATGCAAATATGATAGGGCTTCTGTAGAAGGCATTAATAAATCCTTGTTCCAAAGATCACTTTGGCAAAGATGTCAATATTGGGGCTATAACATTGGGATTATAATCTGTGTGTAACACAGGTTAAAATTCTGATAACATCAGTCCTTCAAATGACCATGTGTGGAACCCTACTACATTCAGTAGATTTCAGTATATGCACGGTTTTAGGACCTAAAATGTTGAAGTTGGCAGTTGATGCTTTAGAGATCCAGCTACTGCCCAGGACCTAAAGTGTCAAAGAAGGCTGTGTTTCATGGGTTTCTTATTCTCTTTACTTCTGTACCGAATAATGAAGGAAGCAACAATCAAATCAGCCACACTCTTCAGTAAAAGAGTAAGATGTACTTTCTGATTGATTCTAGTCTTATCCTCCCAAAACAATTGTGGCCCTAGATGTTCTCCAAGTTTTAAATCAATATCAAAGTTTAGTGCACATAGGTATTAGTTTTTATCTCTTCCTTGTCCAGTTTTGATTATCACAGAATCACAGAATGTCAGGGATTGGAAGGGACCTCGAAAGATCATCTAGTCCAATCCCCCTGCCAGAGCAGGAACACCTAGATGAGATGACACAGGAAGGCATCCAGGGGGTTTTGAATGTCTGCGGAGAAGGAGACTCCACAACCTCCCTGGGCAGCCTGTTCCAGTGCTCTGTTACCCTTACTGTAAAGACCTTTCTTCTCAAGTTTAAGTGGAACCTCCTGTGTTCCAGCTTGCATCTATTGCCCCTTGTCCTATCACTGGTTGTCACTGAGAAGAGTCTGGCTCCATCCTCATGATGCTCACCCTTTATATATTTATAAACATTAATAAGGTCACCTCTCAGTCTCCTCTTCTCCAAGCTAAAGAGGCCCATCTCCCTCAGCCTTTCCTCATAAGGAAGATCCTCCACTCCCTTAATCATCTTTGTGGCTCTGTGCTGGACTCTCTCAAGAAGTTCCCTGTCCTTCTGGCATGTCAGCCACTTCTCCCAGCTTTGTATCATCAGTAAACTTGCTGACAGTGCACTCTATTCCCTCATCCAGGTCATTGATGAATATATTGAAAAGTACTGGTCCCAGTACCGACCCTTGAGGCACTCCACTAGATACCAGCCTCCAACTAGACTCTGCCCCATTGACCACCACTCTCTGGCTTCCTCCCACCAGCCGGTTAACAGTCCATCTCACTACTTGATCATCCAGTCCACACTTCCTCAATTTAGCAGCGAGGATGCTGTGGGAGACTGTGTCAAATGCTTTACTGAAATCAAGACAGACTACATCCACTGCTTTGCCATCATCTAGCCACCTGGTTGTGTCTTCACAAAAGTCTAAAAGGTTGGTCAAGCACGACTTCCCCTTGGTGAAGCCATGTTGACTGCCCCTAATGACCCTCTTATCCTTGATATGCCTTGAGATGGCACCAAGGATAAGTCGTTCCATCACCTTCCCAGGGATGGAGGTGAGGCTGATCGGTCTGTAGTTACCCGGGTCCTCCTTCTTGCCCTTTCTGAAGATTTGAGTGACATTTGCTTTCCTCCAGTCCTCAGGCACCTCTCCCAATTCCCACAACTTAACAAAGATGGAGAGTGGTCTAGCAATGTCTTCAGCCAGCTCCCTCAACACCCGTGAGTGCATCCCATCTGGACCCATAGATTTATGGATGTCTAGATTGCTTAATTGGTCCCTAACCCAGTCCTCATCAATCAAGGCAAACTCCTCCATTGTCCTGACTCCCTCTGGGGCCTCAGGGGTACGGGGCTCCTCAGGACAGCTTCTGGCAGAGTAGACAGAGACAAAGAAGGCATTCCTACAAATGGACCTTGAGAGCTTGTTTGGACATTCTAGCAGGGGAGCCACTACTGTAAGTAAACCCTTGACTGATGAACGGTACCAGCCTCTATTGGGGAAAGTCATCCTCTTTGACCGAGCATGCAGCTTCGGGAGGGACACACATGGAGTGGTGAGGGAGGAAGGGGACACCAGCCTAGCCAGCCAGATCAGCTGAATCAACCCTGGCAATCAATGGGGTGATAGATGTCTCAGCCAGTTCGCCCTCACATCACAGTCAGCAAGGAGCACAGCAGGGGCAACCGTAAGTTCCGCAACTGAGCATGCATTGAAGAGGAGGAGGGGGAGGTCCCAGAGCAAGGGGAGGCGGCAGATGTGATGCCAAGTCCTGTCAGGAGCAGGTGTCTAGAACTGATGAAGATCGGGAGGCATCCCACCCCTCTAGGATGAAATTAGTGTACTTGGCTAGAAACCTGTGTCCGGTCAGGGGATTATGATCTGGTGGCAATTACAGAGACGTGGTGGGACAGTGCATTGGTGTACAAGCATTTCAGGAAGTGAGCCCTAGACTTCTGCCCCACTGGTGCAAGCCCAGTTATAACCCCATCCCCCTTCAAATCTAGTTTAAAGCTCTCCAAATGAGCCCTGCCAATTCCTGCCCCAGCCTCCTTTTGCCCCTGCGGGATAAACCTTTCCCACGTACGACTTTCTGGACTGGTGTCTTATAAAACCAGCCATTATTAAAGAATCCAAAGCCCTGCCTGTAGCACCACTCCTGTAGCAAATCATTTATGGCCTGAATTCTCCTATTCCATCCTACGTTAGCGCCTGAAAGTGGAAGGACAGAAGAGAAAATCACTTGTGCCCCAGGCCCTTTCACCAGCCATCCCAAGGCCTTGAAATCTTTCTTCATCCCCCTCAGACTACAGGATGCAGCTTCCTCCCCACCTATCTGGAAGATCAGCAGTGGGTAGTAGTCCATTGGGCTCACCAGGTTGGGTAGTGCCCTGGTGATATCCCTGATCCTGGCTTCAGGAAGACTACATACCTCCCTATGCTGAGGGTCAACCTGCATATTGGGCCCTCTGTCCCTCTCAGAAGGGAATCACCTACTACATTTACCCTTCTTTCTTTCCTATCAGAGGCAGTCTTGAGGGACAGAGTCAACTGTCTCTTCCCCTGTGGCCTTGTAGGTTGACCTTGCATCACATCCTCACCTACCGCTCCTTCAAGAGGCAGGGCCTCAAACCTATTACAGAGGGGTACCTGACAAGGCAAATTAGGTAGGGAAGGGGGGTTGCCCATGACACCGATCTGGGACTTTCTTCCAACCCTTCTCATCTTTTTGTTCCCCTGCCTCTGCCCAACAGCAACAGGGCAGGGGCTGCCTCAGGTCTCCCCCCTCTGCCCAACAGGGTGGGGGTTCCTTCACCTTTTGGGGGGTATCCTCCTGGGGCATTTCTGACTAACATGCCAGGGAGTTACTCCACCAGTCAATCTCCTTCTCACATTCCCTAATGATCTTCAGTCTCTCAACCCCCTCATTAAGTTTTACCACCATGCTGAGCAGATCACCCACGTGCTCATACCTCACGCAGGTGGAATGCCTCTCTCCCTCCCCCGGCAGCAGCAAGCTCTGGCACTCCCTGCAGCCAGAGACCTGAACAACCACAGTTCGGGGCAGGCCCTCCATCTGGGTCGCCACAGTCTTTTTGCTACAAGCTCTGGAGGAGACCATAGTCAGATGCAGCTTGGGGCACTGCCAATAAGAGAGAAAGTCAACAAGCGAGGAGTGACAGCCTGGGCACTCTGCTGCACAAGCTGAGTACTTCCCCTCATAGCAGACCCGCAAGTTACCTAGCTGCTGTGATGGAATGCTGCTTCCAGCAGAGCAACAGGGAGCTGCCCTTCACCCTTCCTCTTTCCCCTTCGCCCTTCCTCTTTCCTCTCTCCCCCCTTTGCCCTTCCCTGATCTCCTCTCCTGCGAGAACTGACACACCACATCCTGATCACTCGCGCTCCCTGGGGGCCGTTTAAATCTCCTGCGGTTGGTCCTGGCACCACCCCGCAGCGTCAGCCCCACTCCTGCGATTGGCTGCTCCTGATGGGACGCAGCGCCACGGCCGCAGCCTCCCCTAGTGCCGGGGCCGCCTGCTCCTTCTCTCGACTCATGCTCAGATGCGCAATTTACCGTTGCCACCGCTGTGCTCCTCGCTGACTGAGGACAGTATATATGACACTATTGTACAAGACAACTTTTCTAGTGTCTTAATCAGTACATTTTAGTGGTGTCTTTTGCCTTTTTCTGCCCCAGGAGGGCTATCTTGTTCTTTTCACACTTATTTTCTAAGGCATTCTGGATTATCTTACTATTGTATTCACTGCCTCACTCATTTTCTGACGAGTATTTTTATATACATTTTATCTCACTTTTCTTTCTGCAAACTTTATTATTATTATTATTATTATTATTATTATCATCATCATCATCATCATCATCATCATCATCATTATTATTATTTCTGAGTAAATGTTTTTGTTTCAAGACCCTGACTTTTATTTTTTTCTTTCTTCTGGAAGATAGAGTCACTGTATTTTTGGGAAAGAAAAAAAAAAAAAAAAAAAAAAAAAAAAAAAAAGGAAAAATCAGAATTATTTCCCAGCTGGAAGTGATTAGTAAATGCAAAAGAAAAAAATCAAAATTTAAGTTAGCCTTTACATATTCACTTTATTTTTTCCCCTAATACACAAATACATTTTTGTTGTATTGCAATAAAATTAATGAGGCTCCATGTCATGGTCCATGTTAATTAGTATATAATTCCATTCTTTGTCTTCACTAAATCCATCACTGTCTTTTTTCTAGGATTGCTATGTTTAATGAATACCACAGGATGGGTTGGGGTTTTTTTTTTCCTATTTTTAATTTATTTATTGTTGTCAGTAAGCTTTTTTACTATTTAGCTTTTGATCTACATGGACCTCACAAAATTTTAGGGACCTAGGAGAGTGCGAAGCAGCCAGCTTCCTTCCTTTCTTTTTAGACTGGTTACCGTCTTACCATAACTGTTATCTTTATGTTATACAAACATCCTTAATGTTGCTGAGATTAAAGCTGGTTGATACCTGTAGAAATTAGAATAGAAACAAGACAGAAAGACATAAAAGCCTTTATAATTCATAAGATTTTAGCAGTGAGGGATAGATTTTGAATTTTTTTTTTTAAATCATTGAGCCCTTAAAGCCAATGGTGATTTCAATATTTATTATTCATTTTTTTGCCCAAATAGGCAAACACTGATCTCAGCAAGAAATAAGAGAAATCCCCCTGAGGCTTTTCCAAATACGATATAAGAATTTTACCATACTCCTGAGGACTCTTATCTCTAGTCTTTTAAAATCATCTATATAATAAAACTTTATGAAATATGGTGGCTCAGGAAGAACAAGGAGAAACACATTTCACTGTGTTGACAAAAAGAAATGTATAGCTAAAGTTTCAATCTTTGTTCTAATACTTTTATCTAAAACAATAGAAAAAATGTATTTCATGTGGAGTAGTATTAATAGATAAAATAAATGTCTATTATTTTAACTTTTCCCATATTCTTCAGTCCATTTATTTATCATCCCAAGTTTGCTCAGGTTTTTTTTTTTTTAATCATCCCTATGCATTAAACAAAGATTGTCTTCAATCATGTCTAGGCTGCCAAATAACTGCTTTCTGGTTAATCCAAAATTCTGATTCCTTGGATCCTCCTCCCACAATTTTCTATACTAACAACTGACTTATTGCCATCTTCTCTTCCAGACTCACCTAAATAGTTCCTTATAGGGTGAAAACCCAGCACAGTTCAAAGGAGAGTGCACTTCAGAGACCATTCTCAGGAATAGGAATAGATATGGAACAAAACTACAGCAGACCTGTATCCCTTTACCTCACAGCATCCTACAACAGTACAGAAGATTTTGTATCCTGAGTTATCGAGATATATCCTACATGCCACACTTCTGCTAATGAAATGCATATCTTCAGATTCATATTATGAAAACACAGTTCTGATAGGCCAAAAGATAACTTTACATTATTTCAAGAACTTTTAATAGAGAGAAATCATGAACACACACATTAATAGTTATGATCTAAGACCACAAGGGCACAACACAGAGCCTGAACAAGACCCAGGAACAAACACTATGTAACACAGGTATGATGAATCTTTTCTAAATCGTGTTAGCCCTGTACGGAGTGTGGGTGGGCCTCACAAAATCAGTCCATTTCTAGTAGTTAGTCAGAGTTGCCTCAAGTCCTATCCAAGTTCCTTTTTTTCCTTAGGAAACCCAATTAATTTAACACTAAATGGCTAACAAGCTGAACAAGTATTCCCTTCTGTTATTATTATACTGAACTGGACAATGACTTACACAAAAATTAAAATATGCTTACAAAGAGTAATGAACGTGAGAGAGGCTATGCAGTCTTCCAGATGAGATGCAAAAGCAAAATACTTGATATCAGTAAATTTAATTCCTTCAGATTCTGTGGGTACAATTCAGGTCCAGATTATAGACATCTAAAATTAGGTACCCATATATACTCAGCTAAATATATCTTCAGATTTCATTCACTAGGTTGACTAAGGACTTGATTTACTTCCATTTACATAGGTATTTAGCAACTGTTCATATACTCTGGGGAACAAGAGATGCATGCATATGGTTGGCAGATACAACATGGGACCAACAGAAGACCTATGCTGTTCTGAAGATATGGTTAGAAAACTGTTAGGAGAATATCCTGGGCACACCTCAGGGTATTGGATGCCTATGTTTGGACAAGTGAATTAAGCCCTTTACTTGCAATGATTATAAGACCTTAGACACCTAACTCAGATATAAATGCTTGTGTACAGTCCTCTTAATTTCTTATCCTAATCTGGAGCTGAATCCTACTTGGGCATCTATAATCTGAAGTTGACCTGAAACTCTTAATGCTTGTTCTATTTGCATAAACATAGGCATCTAAATTAATTTTGGCTGTCTAAGGTATGCACAACACCCTCACAACACTGGCAGATACAGTGTCTGCTCTAATGGAGTGCAAAGCCTTTCTGGGCTAGCAAATAAGCGTGAATGAGCGAAATGGCACCAGACACATGATTAAATGCATTGGTAGAATGAGATCTTATAAAAAGTGCCATAGGAACATTGCTACTAACACTTGTCATGATTCATCTAGGTTTTGGGCAGCTTAAGTTCAATCAATGACTGTTATACCGAGTGATTGTCATAGATTCTGTAACATTTTTGTGGCAATGGTGTTGCACTAACTGAATTCTAATTCACTAAATTGCAAACTATATGCCTAAAAACCCTCTGGGCATTCTATCTGATACAACTCCTTTTTCAGTTCTTTTTCTGAAACTTTAAAAAAATATTTATGTACCTTATTTGATCAGCCACAGATATCATACTACTGTAGGCTGAATTTCAGTAATCAACTACATTATTTCTACATAATATTCACAGAATCATAGAATCATAGAATGGTTTGGGTTGGAAGAGACCTACCCCTTCCCAGATAACGATCCCAGAGGAGCAACTATACTGAAACTAGAACTGCAGTCCCAGAAAAGAGAGAGCCTGGGTGAAAGCCAGAGAGCAAGAGAGGAAAAGACCCTCATTAATATAACAAACATGATGTTATATGATATGGAATACCCTATTTGCATACCCAAATGCCAATTTAGCTTACTAATTTAAATATTTCTTGCCCTTCTTGGATCTTGCACTTGTATACTAACACAGTCCTTCAACTTCCAGCAACAAAATGAAAACATTGGTATGTTACCAACATTTTTCTCACAACAAATCACATGCTGAAACCAAAATACAATACTATTCTAGCTACTAAACAGAAACTTATCTCTATGTCAGCTAAAAACTAGGACACTCCCCTGCAGTAAACTGGGACACCTTCAACTAGATCAGGTTGCTCAGAGCCCCATCCAAACTGGCCTTGAATGTTTCCAGAGATGGGACATCTACCACCTGTTCCAGTGTCTTACCACCTTCATGGTAAAAAAAAACTTCTTCCTTACATCTAGTCTAAATCTGCCCTCTTTTAGTTTAACACCATTTTCCCTTGTCCTATCACTACAAGCCCTTCTAAGAAGTCTGTCTCCATCTTTCTTATAGGCCCCCTTCAAGTATTGAAAGGCTGCAATAAGGTCTCCCCAAAGACTTACCTTCTCCAGGTTGAACAACCCTGACTCTCTCAGCTTTTCCTCACAGGAGAGCTGCTCCATACCTCTAATCATTTTTGTGGCCCTCCTCTGGACCCATTCCCACAGGTCCATGTCTTTCCTGTGCTGAGGACTTCAGAGCTGGACACAGTATGCCAGGTGGGGTCTCACCAAGGCAGAGTGCAGGGGCAGAATCACCTCCCTCAACCTGCTGGCTATACTTCTTTTGATGCAGCCTCAGATACAGTTGGCCTTCTGGGCTGCAAGTGCACAAGTGCTGGCTCATGTCCAGCTCTACATCCACTAGTACCCTCGAGTCATTCTTGGCAGGGCTGCTCTCAATATCTTTATCCCCCAGCCTGTATTGATACCGGGGATTGCCCCGACCCAGATGCAGGATCTTGCACTTGGTCTTGTTGAACCTCATGAGGTTCACATGGGCCCACTACTCGATTTTGTCCAGGTGCCTCTGGATGGCATCCTGTCCCTCAGGCATGTTAACTGCACCACTTGGCTTAGTGTCATCTGCAAACGTGGTGAGGGTACGCTTGATCCTACTGTCTATGTCATTCATAAAAATATTAAATAGTATTCATCCCAATATATAGACCCCTGAGGGATATCACTTTTTACCAGTCACCATCTAGACAGTGAGTCATTGACCACTACCCTCTGGATGCAAACATCCAACTAGTTCCTCATCCACCAAACAGTCTACCCACCAAATTCATATCTCTCCAATTTAGAGAGAAGGATGTTATGGGGGACTGTGTCAAAGGCCTTACACAAGTTCAGATAGATGACATCCATAGCTCTTCCCTTGTCCACTGATGTAGTCACTCTATCCTAGAAGGCTGCTAGGTTGGTCAGGCAGGACTTGCCCTTGGTGAAGCCATACTGGATGTCTCAAATCATGTCCCTGTCCTCCATGTGCTTTATCACAGCTTCTAGGAGGATCTGCTCCATGATATTCCCAGGCACAGAGGTGAGACAGACAGAGCGGTATTCCCCAGGGTCTTCCTTTCTACCTGTCCTGGTTTGGTAGGATAGAGTTAATTTTCTTCTTAGTCACTAGAATGGATGTGTTTTAGTTTCAGTGTAGGATTTGTTATGAGAAGAATGCTGATAAAGTATTAATATTATTAGTTGCCTCTGGTGCTCAAGGCCATCACATTTGGTTAGTTTGCAAGTGCAAAGGACTGAGAGGGGAGAAGCATCGTAAACAGGAAAATAAAGTATGTCCCTAGTATGGTTTCCATCAGAGTAAATAAACTGGTTTTAAAACCATCTACAGGAAACCAGTGTAATCTCTATGTGCAACAAAGGTCCATGGTATACTACTTCTGAATTAAAATGCTATGCACTTTATCAGCTTCTCCTGTAGCTTCCAATAGCAAAAATTAGCAAAACTTTCCAATAATAATAAAGAATAATTTTAAAAATTCAAATTTAATTTGTTACAGAATTTGAAGTTCTGCAATATTGAATATAAATGGCAAAGTTGTGATGACACTACTAGGTAAAAATGAGATGTCAAAATGTATAGAAAATAATGAATGGTGAGGGATATATGTGCACAATTAGAAATCCTCACCTTCTTGTCAGGTTTCAGAACATATAAGGCTGTAAGAATAAGGAAAAAAGGAGATAGAAGCATTACTGTAAGAAACTAAATTATCCCCTGACTATTTAAATGACAGTAAGAAATCTTTTCTGTTATAATCCCTTGAATTTCAGAGGCCTATGGAATACTGAGGAGGAGTTAACACAGACCACCAAAACCGCACAAATAAACATACTATACTACAGTGCAAGCCAACAAGGAGTAAAAACACGTGAACTCTTAACTTGATGGTGGTCTACATCCATCCCTTTTCCACCTTTTCCTTCCTTTTCTGTAAAATTCACTCTCCCTTTTTAGTCTTCTCTTCCATTTCTTTCCTTTCTAATGCCTATTACAAGATGTTCCTCTTCACTTAGGTTTTGTTCTGCACTCATTCTGCCCAGGCTTTCTGTCCCATACCACACAGTCTTTTAAGGGCTTTGCTCTAATACTCAGATTTATTCCCATGGACTTCTTCTTTTGTTCATCTCTGTAGAGATACTATTGTCATCCAGAACTAGTGGGTATAATAGGAGGAAATAGGAAATTTCACAGAAAAAAATGAAACTGTCTCATGTAACTTGATATAGTCCTCCTCTCTGTGGCCTCAGCCTATACAGAAAGTAGGAAAAAATGTCACTGCTGCAAAATGTCTCACGGAAAATTAAGCACAACTAATACTTTACTATGTAACTCATTTCGTTAAGAATCTCGTATATATTATGTATTCTAATTTAACTATATATGTTCAAAAAAATCAATATAAAAGAAAATTTTATGGAATTGAAAATAAAACTAGCACTACCATGGTGCCATGAATAACACAAAATATTTCCAAAATACTTCATATCTTTGCACTTAAAACCTACAGACAATTTTTAAGCTCTTTTTTTTTTTTAAAAAAAAAAAAAAAAAGATAAACCAGCCTCACTGATTTGAACTTACTGATGCTCTGAAAAGAAAATTTACTTACAGTAATCATCTTGGAAGCATTTCATTGTAACTGACAAATTTATTGCTAGAATGTTGTAGCTTGCTTTAAGACAATTTATCAGTCATCTTAAAAACAGGTTACCATGGCTTCCATTTCCCCCAAATAAAAACAACTACTCAAATAGCATTCAAAGAGCACTCTCCCTCCAAAATAATTTCTAACATGGAAAATTGCTTTAAATAGTTCTAAGCTTCATACTGTCAGAAAATGCACAAGTTTTCTCCCATTTACATTTATATTTATTGGCTGTATCTATAGGTCTACACAAAATGTTGAGAAAAATCAATGGGACAAAATCAGCTTAAATAGGCAGATGGACAATTTCCGTTGCAGTAAAAAGAAATCACATATGTGTACGTGTGAGCAGAATTTGGCTCACTGAAAAAAAAACCCATCAACATCATGAATTTGCATGGACAATAGAAAGTAAAGCAGAAGCTCTCACTCCTTTTCCATATTCCATCATTAAGGTAATATTCTAAGAGTGCAGAACTGTAATTAAATTAGCATTTCACAATAAATACTGTATTGTTATTATGCTTCCCTAAGCATCTCTTGCTGGTCTGTGCTGGAGAGCTACACAACCTAAACATTTGATCTGAAACACTAAAGTAATTCTATTGTTCTTGTGGCTAAATACTCAGAAGTTAGAAAGTGCAGTCTGTTTATTGTGCCACTGACTTCATATGAGAATGGCTGAAAAGGAAGACTGCATTGGCAGTTGTTATTACACAGAATTGACGAGAGAATTCAGGAGGAAAGGAAGGACCATTCAGTTGCATTTAGAAGGCAAAAAGCATAGAACATTGCTTATGAATCTGGCCAGAATGGGTCAGATGAAAAACTTATCTGCTATGTATTACTTCTGATGAAAATAGATGAATTCTGCTATGGTATGGAATTTTCTTACTCTCAGACACAGACTATGCAAAGCAAATAGGATTATTTTAAAATGTGTTTTAATTTCTGTATGACTCTCTGGCATTTCATCTACCTTTTCCTTACATTTTGCAATATTTAAGTACAGAACTGTTTACAGAACTTTGGTGTGCTTTTCCACAACATTTTTCTCCTGCTCTATAATTAACCTTTTGTTTAGCAATATCAATTATAATTAAATTAGCATGCTGAACTATATAATATTTCATGCTAAGCCTGCAGCTGTTGACTTCATTTCAGTTTGAATATAGCCAAGGTACTGAATTCCCCCATATCATCATATTGAAATAATTATAGACATCTTTTTAAAAGTACATTCTTAATGAACTTGAATTAACTTTTAATCTGAACAACTGATTTTGTCATTAATGTATTAAAGAGGTTGTGCATCACCATGAAACATCAAACATTTAAGAAATTAAGTGGAACAAAATTTTAATTAATTCTTACATACTGAGTTGATATTCAATTGATTCTGCTTTAAAACATCTGTTAAATACACTGATTATTTTTCATCTAACCCTTTATAATTTGGTTTTGGTTTTGTTGGGTTTTTTTTTTTTTCCCTTGTAGCCTTCTTGACACTCTCCTTTTTCACAGAATTGTTCAAATGTCTGTTATTGAGGTTGTGTCCCATAACTGTCCAGCAAGTTTATCTGCTGAACATTCTGTTCTGCTGCATTAGGTAAAAGTTTTTACTTCTTACAGGAGTCTTTAGTTCAGATCTGTTTTATTTTATATCACCTCAGCTGTCATTCACAGCTTTTGACCTCCAGAGTCATCTGCTTCAACATACATACTTTTTCCCATTCTATTTTTGTGAATGCAGTATCTGGTTTGAATGAGTCCATTAATTAATTCTCAATTTTAAAAAATATAATTTTATATCCCACCCACAGGGGGATACTATAATGCCTTCAAGCATTGGTCTGGCTGTCATATAGCAAAAAAACTAAGAAATATGTGGGCTTACTGCTAATTGCTAAATATGTGTTCCCAAAATGAAACTGCCTTCTGGTGTGTAATAATGTTTTCAGCTCTCCAGTTCTCCAAGTCAATCCAAGTCATCCCACAGTCACCTACTATGTTCTTCTTACCATGATAAATTTCTTCTATTTAAGCTTCTTGCTTAGTTGAACCTTCACTGAAACCAGTCCTCACTTACTGACACAAAGCATGGAATTCATCTGACTTAAATAATAAGAAACATATTTTGAGAGGGTGATTCATCTCATATTAGTATAGAAATCTGGAATAGGTTAGATGACTCATGTTCTATTTCTCCCATTCAATAAAAAGGGACAATACATGTTACTTGAACTACTTGAAAGTACTCTACTTTGGCTAATTCCACAGTATTACGGACTAATTCCACTGTGTGGTAGGTTGACCACAGCCGTTAGCTAATCACCCACACAGCCTCCCTCTCACTGCCCCCACACCTCCAGTGGGATGGGAGAGGGATAGGAACCTACCTACTCAGTAATAGACAAAACCCTGTAGTGTTATAACACTGGTTTAGTCAGAATTCCAAAACACAACACCATACCAGCTGCTCCAATGAAAGTTAACTGCATTGCAGCCAGAGCCAGTGCACACAGCCATTTCAAAACTAAATACTTAAGCCCTTATTTCCAGTTACAGTAGTTTGCACTGTAGGGAAGGTGAAGGGAAATATTACCCTACAAACTCAGTTTCTGTGCCTATGGAGAAAACAAGAAACAGTTTTTACCCTATTTCATATTGTATGCCCTCTCCTATACAGAACATATTTGCTTGTGCCCTTCCGTCTACAAGCAAAAACTGGTCTCAGGCAATGGTACTACTATTCTCATCTCCCCTAACCTTCTCTGCACCAAACATATCAAAGGCAGTAATGACTAGCCAGTTTTCATACTGAAAACCAAGGCAAGCCTTCAGCACTTCACATATAAAGAGTCATTATGGAGTTCTTTTTAATAGAGCGTGCTTTCCATATAAACTCAGCTATAAACCAAGCACAATATTATAAATGAGTTACAAACCTTAGAAATTAAAAGTTGACATAACAGTTGCCTATAGATGAAACTCTTCAGACTTGTGCTTCCTCTCTCTATGTACTATGCACTGTTCTCTGCTCCAGAAACAAATCCACATCACTCCAAAATAATACTATGATCTACAGTATTTTTTCAGTACAAATGTAGTCTACTTTGAATATAGGAGTGCTAAATGCATAAAACCAAACTGAGCTCTGTATTTTTTTTCTAGCTTTTTAAATCTTCAGTGGACTTTATGACCAGCCTAAAATAAACAAACTAAAAATGCCTTTCTGGTAGGTTTTCCATCTCTCTGCAAAAGTTTTCTATCTACCTTCTTTGGATGAAAGTTACAGGTTTTTTAAAGATTTCTTTGGCTTTATTACTATATGCCTTATTTTTAGATACATTCAGAGGCTGATTCACCTGTCCTGTCTCAGCTTTTTGCCTTATGAGGAGATGAATCACCTCCTGAAGAGGATAATTTTTCTCTTTTGAATATAAAGGTTTACTGTAATAACCAACTAACTTCTAGACAGTGAATCAGAACAGAGGACTCATGGGCTTGAGAATATACTTGGGCTTCAGAATATACAGTATACTCTATTTATACTCAGAATTCACAGCTTTAAGAGCAGAACAGCAATTAATATCTCATATCTTTTTTCTGAAAGGTGTCTTATTTCTTCCAAAATATTTCAGGAGCTGCTAGAAGCAAGATTTTAATTCTGTTCATTAGTTTTAAAATATATTCTTTTCTTTTCATTTATGTACACACAAAAGCACACTTTTCTAATGATCTTTGATTAAATATAAAATATACCATAAAAGCAAGGACTTGAACCTGGAAAATACTTCATGAAAGGTAAAATAACCTTGCCAATATGAATCACAATAAATTTATAATAGAATATCTTATGGTATAATAGGGTGCTCTACTGGATAAAATAGATTCAACAAACCACAACTCAAATGGAAACTGGACTCCCGACTCTGCAATTTTAAGTCCAAGTATTCCTTTAGCTGTGGCACATTTTGTACCAAACAGACCAGTGGCCCAGAACAAAGTACAAATCTGAATGTTAAAAAGGCTGTGTTGGATGCTTCTGTAGCTGTTCCTATTATTGGCTTGTTTCACTGTCTCTCATCAAAAGTCTGTTTTATTAACATCTGAGAACACAGGACAGATCTCACTTGGCAGACAAGATATGCAAAGGAGCAGGCTGTAAATATTACAGTAGAGGCAGACCCATTCTGCAGTACTAGAAGTAAAATGTTTCTGGCACACCGAGATTCTGATATTAAAGATCTCTCTGTTCTGTAACAACAAATATTTTTAGAGTCAGTCAGCAGCTAATGGGGGTTATGATGCAGGGGCTATCAGGTTTTTATTAAGAAAATATATAGAGATAGTTAGATACTTGAATCTTATGCATGTCCCTATGTGGATCTAACCAGTAGACATTTTTTTTTAATATTTAACGTATAGAGGCAATTTGCTATGGTCTGTATTAACTAATGGTTTGTCTATTTCCATCTGAAGTACTCCACAGAAGGACTAATTCCTTTTGAAGACAAGCACAGTAACCATTCTTCCAAATGTTGACTGACAGCCAAGCTAGCCAGGGTCAACTGCTGTGCACTCTTTTTAAAAACATTTAAACGACATAAGCCTCCACCTAGACATCCAGGAAATTACCAACATGAGAACAAAGTCATGTTAGCAAAGAAAAAAATATTAGGAATTACAGCTCATTTATCAAGCACTTAAAGAAACTGGTTCAGTTCCTGGTTCTGTTTCAGACTGAAAGTGGTTGTTGGAGCAGCACCACATTCCCCTGCCTTGATCCTTTCCTTCCTCACTTAAGGGAGTCATTGCACCTGGAGAATAAGGAGGGATTGTTCATCTTTTCATTCAAAGACATAATTGGCAAGCCTCCTCTCCGCCAGACAGACCCATACTTTCCAGACATCACATCACAGGATTTACACATATCTCACTGGAAAATATGAACGTCCACTTTGAAATACTTCATGCTACCACTTTTGGTTAATCTATTCAATAATACATACTAAATGTCATCCTTAAATCAAACAGATTGCTCCAGATATACTATTAGATATTATTTAGAATTGTACAGTGGTCCTGTTGTTCCAGTGACTTGATATAATTAATCTTGATTTACATCAGAATGACAGAAATTAAAGACAGTCTAGGATATAAAAAGTTTTAAAGGTCAAGAGGACAAAACTCTATTATTGTCAAATTCTTCAAAAATCAAATGTGCAACAGTGTTTAGGGAAAATTCCCTTACTAGCTACTTTTAAGAGTAATTATATAATATAGATAATTAGGACTGTTTTAATGTATAAATACTTGAGTTTAAAATAGCATTTCACACTAATTATCTGCAGTTCAAGCTAAAAAAAATATGAAAAAGAAATTTAGTTTTTTAGCTGATATAAGTCATCATAGTCCATTAAAGTCACTACAGATAACTCTGTACAGATTGCCAGATTTATACCAGCTAAGATTTTTAATTTGTTTTTTTCTCCCTTCCCTGGAGTGGATTTGTAGTTTGGATGTATTTGGGGTCACTACCTAACATTGCTTTGTTTTCTCTCTGAAGATGAGTTGCACTGTACAATGAAATTATGCTGATAAAAAAGTGGCATCAGATAGCCTTTGGGGAAATTGCTTTGTCATGTCATCGAGATTTAATTAGGCAAAACTAGAAGAAAAAAAAAAAAGTTTAGCTGACACTGAATGCCATTCATGTATTTCTAAGATTAAAATTCCCTGTGACTTAGTACTGGAAAAAAATAGGAAGTCATCTTATACTTGATTATTATGCAATTTTAAGAAAACATTTTATCTTTCAATGTAATTAACTGAATAATGAAAAAGATATTAATCAATTCCACGATGAAAGTGGTTTTGCTTGCAGCTCTCAGAGTCTTTTGATTTTGCAGGGTATGTTACCATTGCTGGGTTTTGTTTGGTATGTTTGTTTGTTTGTTTTCCCTGTATCTTTCTTTTCTTTTTTAAATTACCATTTAGATAGTGTACACAGCATCTACAGACATAAGTGGCAGTGTCCTTTTTTGTTCTTATTGAAAAAGAATGACACTGAGAAATTTATTCCAGTTCAGAACATTTGCATATTTGCTTAACTTGAGTTTCATATTAAAACGTGATTGAATCCACTTATTAGCACTGAAATTCAGTGTAGATATTTTTTTTAGTGATGATAACTATACATTGAAAAAAAAAACAACAAAACAACAAAACAAAACAAAACCACCCTTATACAATGATGGGCTCTGAGCTGACCACTGCTATTCAGGGACGAGATCCCAAAAGCACAATGTGTAGTTCTCTGAAAATATCAGTCTAGTGTTCTTTAGTAATCAGAAAGACAAAAATTTGATCAAATCTTAGGAGTTTCTAGGAAAGACGACAGATTACAAGGAAAAAAATAAGCCACTCCAAATTCATGCTGCATGTGGATGTTTAATGCTTTGTACAGCTCTTGTCCTCCCATTTCAAAAAGGATGTAACAAAATAGATAAATGTTCAGAGGGAAGCAAAGGGATCATCAGAGAAGAATTTGGAGGAACTTCAAACTAAGAATCTTTACACTGGAGAAGTGAAAAGCAGAGAGGGACAGAGGGAGAGATGGTGATGATGATGATGAAACCTGTGATGTCATGGCACAAAGAAGGTGTGAATGTGAATGTCTCTCCATTGTCTTTACTTTTGAAGAACTAGAGGTACCTTTGACCTGAATCTGCTACGTTATGGTCTTGTGCAGAATCTTGAGTCTTTTTACATAAGAAAAATAAATAAAAACACAGGAAAAAAAAAAAAAACAAAGAAAGTAGTCTTAATTTCTAACTTGTATACTCACAGTAGAGCTACTGGCCTAATAAATAATGCAATTTGACTTTTTTGAGAGCTATACTTCTTATGTTCTTTCAGACATCTATGAAAGTCTGACCTTTTCATAATAGCCTATGGAATCCACATCATAGATTTCAGATACTGAAGATCTTGTACTTTAGAATTAACCTTTTGTAGAAATTATTTGTAAGATCTTGCTCCTCTACAATCTATTCCTCCATTTCTGAAGGCAATCACATTTTTTTCTTTCAGTCAAACATTGTGAATATGTAACAAACTTTTGTATTAGATAATTTGGCATAAGGTGTTAGAAGTTTGGACATACTAGAGGTATAGTAAGGGGAGGACACTATGGAAGAATAAATTCTGGAAAATAGATAGTAGGATTGTAAGCATTCTACCCACAATAACTATTTTTCTTTTACTATTCCTTTACAAGCAGTAATCAGTGACTGTCATGATTATGGTTCACAGCTTAGTCTTCCATGCTACTGGGACAGATACTGCGAGAATTCAGATTTCCTTAAATCACAATAAGGTAACAGTTTCATTTACCACAAATAAAATACCTTTTCAAGAATATAAGTTTCATGTTATATAACTGCTATATGAGCTGTGAGGCCTTTTAAGAAATACTTTATTTTTTCATTTAAGCATTTTCAATGTGGAAAAATTAATGAAATAAAACTTAATAATCTAAGTCATTAAACTGAATGGTTTCTGCCATAAGCTACAGTAGCTAGATGGATAATGCAGTAACAGTTGGACTCAATTATCTTAAATGTCTTTTTCAACCAAAATTATTCTACAATTCTTGGCTTCAAAACTATAAGCTAAACATTTCGCAGAGGGGCTCTGTTAGAGGAACTCTCTCATCATATTCGAAGACTTGTGTTTTTTTGTTTGTCAGAGTAAATTGTCTGTGCTGGATAACCCACGAATTTCACATAAATAAAGTTTCTAAAAAGTCAAATGGACATTTAATAGGATATTATTTAAGAACATACCCTTTTAATTTTTCAACATATTTTTTTTCTTAAATTCTTGTGGGTATCAATTCTTGTAGCTAAGCTAAATATGACCATCTTACTTATCTATTTCCTTCATTATATTACAACTTTTTTTCTAGATGAAATATAATAATCATAATCAGGGCCTTATTGCCATTTCCTAAACATGGGAGTCTAACATTCTATGAAATATTTGAAGATGTCCAAAACATCTGCCTGGGCCTGACACGCATAAGATGGGACCTGTAATAAACCTACGCCTGCAGGTGGGCCCAGCTCAGAGGGGCTCATGGCCAGGCAGAGCAGGGCTGTGGGGAGCTGGAGACCATCCCTGCTGTGGCACTGCTGGGGCAGAGGGTGATGGCCCAGGGGGATGGCATGGGATCCTGGAATGTAGGAAGGGTGGAGGAACCCCAGTGGGGGCTGGGCTGGGACAGTGAAGTCTGGTGTTATCTTCAAAGTCCTGACAAACTCAATCTTAATCATTAAGTTATGGTGAATTGAATACCATGCTAGATGTTTCCAGTCAGGTAGCAGCCATTGTTGAGAACTTCCTAAGCATAAATTTTAGATGTAACATTAGTATATATTTGAATTTAGTTGTTTAGATTTTGCCCAAATATAAATAAGAAATCATTTAAAGAGCAGATCTAATATAAAAAAATACAGAGTGAAAGAGATAATAGCTCAGTGTTGAAATAGTATGGGATTCACATCAAAAACAAGAGAAAGTAATCAAAATATCTAATTCAAGAAAGACTGGGATGGCTAAAGAAGACACAACACGATAAACAAGGGGAATGACTTCAGACAGCTAATTCTGAACAAAAATGTCAAAACACAAAAGTTCTGATATTTGACCACACAAATAACTGAAGTCTATATTTCAGTCTAACTTAGCTGTAAGGTGTATGCAGTTCAGTCAGTAAAATTAAGGATTAAAAAAACCCCAAATAAACCAACAACAACAACAAAAAAACCCCTAGAAAACAGTTATAGGATCCCCATATTAATATAATAAACTCTCCCATAGACTGTTCAATGTAAAGTCAAAGAGATTTGCTGATGTAAGATTGCACATGCCTAGACTCAGATGATAAAATTTAAAGACACATGTAGCTAAGATTTACTACACATTTATTTTTTTAAAGCATTAAAATCACTAACAATTTCAGAGGAACCAAAAAAGTAAATTTCAGACAAATCTACCTAGAAACTGCCTTATATGAATAAGTAAGTATCTTATCCAATGACAGACCCACAGTGTTCATAATTTTACATTAACACATTATTCAAATTCTAAACACATTCTTGAGGTGCTGAACGACCTATTCTGTGACAGCTAAAAAAAATATATCTTGTTCAGGCACCCACAGACATGACAGAGTTAAGCAAGAAGCAATGAATTGCAAATATACCTACTGTGCATATCTGGAGATAATTTATAGTTTAGAAAATACATCAGATGAATTTGAAAGGATCTGGAGGCAATTTCTAAAACACACATGAAGGGATTCAATTTATTCTAGATCCAACACTTAGCTGCTAACATATGGCTTAACAACCTGAATAACATACACAGGTGCTGACTGTCTGAGATAAAGCTTTTCTCTTTTTTTTTTTCATTCATTTCTGACTTACCATTTCATTTCTTTTACCTTTCAATGTGTATATGGAGAAGTGTTTAGAACAATCCAAAAAAGATACCACTAAAAATTATGGCTTTTATCATGCCAAGAATCATTCATGGCAGTAGTGGGTTAGTTGCTACCTAGACAAAATGAATATTGAGAAACCTTACTTTATACATTGGAAGTTTAAAAATATTGACTTCAATATGAACTATTATGGTAACTGTGATTATTCTAGCTTATTTCTAGCTTCAACATCATTACTTTTATGAGGGCCCTTTATTTTGAAAGTATTAGTGTAAATTTCAAAATACAACATTTTCTGTGCTTCTTTCTGGTTGGGTTCATACGGTGTCTAATTTTTAATGTATGTTTTCCACTAATTCTGGTACACATGAAGGGTGTATAATAATGTATGTTATGCATATTCTTTTTTTTTTTTTTTTCATTCAGTAATACACTTTCTTGTTACCTGAAGTCACTCTGACCTCTCAAAACCTCAGATAACACTCCTTCAAGAACTTATTATAAGTAATATTGTCAACCCCCCCCACACACACACACAAAAAAATCATTTTCACACAATCATCTTCAGGTACACTGCATGCACAAAAGCATTCTGTATTTCTGTTGTGACACAGAAAGAGCACATTCTCTTTTCAAGGATAACAGGGGAAGGAAACTGCTTTTTGCCTCAGTATAGATTGTTCTTCTGTTGATCTTTTATGTTAAAATTGCACAGGTTCTTAAATATCATAGAATCATCATAGAATCATAGAATGGTTTGGTTTGGAAGGGACCTCTGAAGGTCATCTAGCTCAACCCCCGGCAGTAAGCGGAAACATTTTCAACTAGATTTGTTTGCTTAGAGCTCCACTCAACTTGACCTTGAATGTTTCCAGGGATGGGGCTTCTACCACCTCTCCAGGCAACCTGTTCAAGTGTTTCACCACCCTAAAATGTTAGAATACTTGTGTTTGCAGGAATGAACCTTTGTAAAATACAGCCATAGTGCTTTCTTCAAGCCTTATTCAGTGCATTGGAAGTTGTTCCTATGAACTATTCCAACTCCAGCTCCTCTCCAGGTGAGGACGACATGTGGGAGATCTCAACTACTTGGTTATTAGTCTCTATCAGAACCTGCCCTTTCATATATTAACCGTTTTCATGTCAGTGAAATCCATCAAACACAAACAATATTTTTCCTATAATTAAGCTTAAAATATTAAATCTCACATTCATTTTAAAAAGGCAAAATAAAAGAAGTAACAACTTAGTTTTCCAGACCTTGGCTGTGCCATAGAGATTTCATATCGTCAATATTTTTATTTACCTTTCTCCTGTATCTTTCATCAACCTGAGAAGTCTCTTTTGATTTTATCAGATTACCAAGTGATAGATTTTTATACCCCAGAAAATTTCTTCTCAGAAGCAGCATGAAGTTTAGCTGGGAGTAGAAGTTCAGGTTCTGTTACCTCTTTGATAAACCCTTCCTTGACCTGCTTAAAGTCATTCCTCCAAGTCTCTGTCCTGAAGTTAAGATAAAAGCCCATTTCTAGACTTTGAACTCAATGCAAACTAAAAAACCCATTTAGCTGAAATGATTTCTTTCCTATTTATGACTGTCTGTAAATCCTCTTGTGGTGCTAGTATTGATTAGCATGTCAATAAGTATTTTACCTGACTATCATTCACAGTCTAATTGCCAATAATGGCATGTGAAAAGATATTACAGAAGAGAATGGAATTTCTTTTATGTTTAAACTTACTTATGAGTATGAGACTTCTCATAAACTTGGACCCCAAAGATTTGATTGGTGAAATCTTATATCAAAATCATTCAGCTAGCCAGTACAGTAAATTATTTTTAGTAGCAGTTTCAGTCAGGACAGATGAATAATTGGGAGTGGAGTTGGTGGGGTGTAGATACAGGATGCTAGCACAGAAAAAAATAAATCTAAAATTATTCTAGATGTAAAAACTTTTTTTTTTTTTTTCAATAAGAATATGGATAGATATTACAACGGTATCTCAAATCTGACCTCTGGAATTGATTTTCAAAATCAGTGAGTGGAGCTTAACATAGATCTTGCTATGACTTGGCTTCTCTTTGGTAAGCTAATAGGAATAATCCACATATTAGGGTTTTTTTTCCCAGGTTTTACGGTATTAAAATTACAGATTTAAAATATAATTCTTTCAGCACTTTTTTCAAATTCCACATTTACTGTGTATCATATTTCCAGATGAGTTTTTACTTTCAGTGATGACATTTCAGGGATTTGAGGATGTCTCAAAAGCCAGACTAGAGCTGTAGACCTGAAAGTCACTGTTACATAAAGTGTTTGGTGATTGTCTCTACTCTTGCTCAACAGCTAATAAAGGCATTTAAACCAATGTAGTACAATTAATATATAGTCTTCAGCACATAAAGTATACAAACATGATAAATTGACAGCTGAGTCTTGTCTTCCCCATCTTGATAATACACAGTATTCACAATGTGTTAGAAATTTGTTGTAGCCCAGTCAATTACCAGGACTATTATCATCAGTTTTTATCTGTAATCAGGATGGGAGATAGATCTGCTTACTTATGCCTAGCTGACATTTACAGTGGAGTCACTTTTGAAAGATTAGAACTGGTTGTGAATAATCTTTCAAGACAGCTGACAGAGATAATATTCAAGTTTAGAGATGAGAACCTGTAGGAAGGAGTTTTTAATCTGTGCATACCATCATACATGAATCTTCAAATCCAGATCACATTCATTGAAATAATATACAAGATAAATAAAACTTTTTTTTTTTTTTTTTTTTTTTTTTTTTTTTAATAAGGATGTGGTACCAGCCTCGAGAAGCTCTTGTTAGTTAGACAAAACAAAAAAAAGAAGCTTAGAGATGATATAAGATTCAGGCAGCTGTGTTTGATGATAAAATGTTGGTGCATAATGTGTGGAATAAAGTACTGCTTTATTTCTACTCAGGTTTCTCTACTGCAAATAGTAATTTTGGGCTAAAATAGCAAAAATTGGTACCTTTCATTCCCTAACGTAGGGGGGGAAAAAAAAATCTTAGAAACCAATTTGCAAATCGTCTTTTTTGTGTACAGTACCCCACAGCAATCACTGAGTGTCACTGTGTTCTTCTCTTAGTAATCACCATGGACAATTTTGTGTGGAAACAATGCAACACATTGCTCTTGAAGAGATGTTTCACAGTGTCCAATCTTAAACAAGTTTTTAAAGGTTAAGCTGGAAACTGTGGAGTATGTCAAAACATTAAGATTTCCCAGGGAATTAGTAACTCAAACAAAAAGCAACTGATTTTTTTAGTGTTTTCTTAAAGAAAAAATATATTTCTAAGGATTACTATTTTTTCTTTTAAACTATCAGCTTTGGCAATTTATTCTAGCATAGGAAATTAAGATGGGTTAATTTTCTTATATATAACACTGCCATTCTTTTTTAGTTAGTTTTTCCTCTTCTTGTAGCAATAAACCATTTTACCAAATTACATTCTAATGTAACTATGTTTGGTTTACCACTACAGAATTGTGAGTGTACAGTCTTGACAAAATCACTGAGCATAAAAAATGTTTCAGACTTTGCCAGCACTTTCAACATTTCCCTTAAGTTTCTTTTTTAACACAGAACCTAATTCCCCAGTCAGCAGCAAAAGCCTAGCTTAATACCAAATTGCTTAGTTCTGTTGTGAATTAAATTATGCTAACAAGTTCCTTTTTATGCAACACAATAACTATGTCTGACTGTGATAGTTTAACTTGTCTGACAGCCAAATATGCCACAGCTGCTTGTACCCCCCCTCCTTTACCCCCACACCCAGGGAATTGGGGAGAGAATTGGAGGGGTAAAAGTAAGGAGACTTGTAAGTTGAGATAGAAACAGTTTAAAAATTAGAGTAAAATAAAATTAAAATAGCAATGATAGTAATAATGATAACAAATCTATATACACAATTGCTCACCACCTGCCAATAATGATCCCAGAGGAGCAAAAAGGAACCTCAAACCTGAAACTGCAATCCTGGTAAAGTGATTCCTGAGAGAATCCCCCCACACACACACTTTTTCTGATCAGCCCTGGTTAATATACTGAGCATGACATAATATGATATGAAATATCTCATTAGCATATCCAAATGTCAATTCTGGGCTTTTTTTAGCTACTGTACTTTCCCCCTCCCAGTCCTTTGCACTTCGAAACTACCCAAACACCATGTCCTTGTACCTTATCAGCATTCTTCTCATAACAAATCCCATACTGAAACCAAAACACAGTGCTCTCTAGCTACTATATGTTCAGGTTCAGTGATTTCTCTTTGAACCCGTTCACGATCTTCTGACTCCACTAGGTTTTAGTGTTTTAGTGTTTTCAGAAACATCATCACCACTGCAGTTATGCATGTTGTAGTCTGCCATTTGCCTGCATCCACAAAAAATATTTTTCCCATCCATTTATATTTACATGTCATAATATTAATTATATTTTGTGCAGTCTTGCAGGCAAAACTTCTTGAATAGCTCATGCAATTAGAATTGAAATGCTGCCTCTGCAACTGAATTTATTCCATTGAGAGTACCATGTCTGTGAGTTTTTCATTTTGGTAATATATATGATGATAGATGTAGTGACTTTGAAATCCCATGTTGGAAAATTCATGGATAGACATGCCACAATATAAATATATGCCTTAAAACATTAAAAAGTAGAAGTTCAAGGAAAAAAGATAATTTTTAAAAAATATATTTGTTAGAAGCTATGTGATTTTTTTAATTTTTTTTTATGTTATGATTACTTAATATGCTATTGCAGATATATGTACATTCATAACAAGTTTTTTGTTAAGTTATTTTGATGTATCTAATGGATCAGATAGGAAGGATTCATTTTAAGTATGAAATGTTCACTTTGTACAAAGGGAGCAAAACTTACCCAGTTGACTGAAGAGATGCTCATAAATCATCATGGTAAATGAAACTGATTTTTTCAACCATCTGTGGGAGGTAATCTTACAGTATTGCTGTATGTTACAGCAAATATATTTCAAATTCAGAGTTTTGCAAAGCCCTGAACAACAGCAATACCGCATTAAAGTTCTATACATTAGGTATTTTTTTTTTTTTAATGAAGACCACCCAATCAGTTGACACATTTTTAGAAAGCGTGAAGAAAAAGAAATGAAGATTTTAAGGCAGATGTTATACTTGCACTAAGTAACTTTTAATGTCTATACTACAGTACTGCTAACTTCACACTAGTCTTAAAAACAAATATTTTAGATCTATCAGAAACTTATCTTTTAACTTCATTTCTGTGAAACCTGAAGACAACATGCTTTTCACGGCATAATTGAAAGATATTGTTACAGGTAGCTATAACACTGTCAAACATCAAAATCTAAATGAAAAAGGCCTCATCATAGATGTCTAATTCAGAATAGGAACATGAACATACGTGCAAATTTTAAGTTTTTAAACTCTCAGTCAGAAACTGCATTCTAGGATACATATCAGCTCCAGACAGAGACAGCTACAGTCTGGTTTTTAAAGAATGTAGCTGTGAACCCCACTCTTGGAATCTTCACTCAAGCACAGCTTTTGGGAGAGTTTCTTTAGATTATAGGTGTAGGATTTTTATTTGTACCCTTCTATGTAGCTTTTCATAGGGTATGGCTACAGATCTGATTTTAGTAATGTGGTTTAGTTTGTATCACAGAAACCCGTACTACTGTGTCTAGAAGTCTCCAGCTCACATTCCCAGTGTCTGCCAAGATAAGAGCTGATACATAGAAAATTGTGCAATGAGCACATATATAAGCTTACATATATGCTTTGACTGATCAAATTTATGTAAATTTATGCAAATCTCTTCTCTCAGCAAAGCTAAAGGTGAGAGTGAAGTGAAACAACCTAATCTGGTTCCTTTAACATCTGTAAAAACATTCAAATATTTTTTCACCAATATATGTAGAATGTACTGCCATTTTACAATACAGTTTTAATCCAGAAAAGTAATTTAAGGAAAAAGTATTATTAAAGACAGAACCAGAATACTTACAGAAATGCTACTCATCCACAACTTTTTTGCACTACTGAAACAGAAGATTCTATACAGCTTTACTACATCACACCAATATACTATCTCACTTTCCTAAAACACTACTAAAAATGCCTGCAAGTAACTCCATCTCTTTCAGAATGAAGCATCCTCAGCTTGAACAAGTACATTGATTGGTTATGTTAATCTGCCACAGGCTGAGAGCAGTTAGTACATCTCAAGTAATTGTATTTTCTTTATCATGAGGTTTCAATTTTTATTTTTGCATTTCTTATTAGCCATAAATTTATTTTCCAAGTTTGCCACAAATTAAAAATAAAAAAAATAGAGCCTGGGTTAAAAAAAACTTCTGTAGTTTATCTATATGGAATACATATATATAGTGTAGCACTAGTTGCAATATTCTTGTCGAAGTATTCATTAAATTCAAGGAACATCAAGCTTTTAGCTACTCAAAAGGTTACACAGCAAAAGTGGAACACACAAACTGCAAATTAATAATATAATTTACTAAACATAATGAAGTATAAACCTCCTCTTACAGGTTGAACATCAGAAGCCAAATTGGGTACCCTCATTTTTTTTACATAAATCATGACTCCACAAAAGTCAATAATAATAGTGATGTGGGAGCCTGTAACACTCCAGCTGGCATGTGCAGCCTGGATGCTAGCAAGGGAATGCACAGAACCTCCATTGTCATCATACACATCCTCTGCAGCACTTACTATGGTATGTACTGATAAACATAATATGTTATACAGATTATGGATACAAATTTTAGGAACTACTGCTATGAGAACACCCACAATACAATTATAAAATGATCTCCACACAGTTATTTGGGAGAGAAAATGTGTATTTATTGGCAATCAGAATGAGTTCTAAAGAATTATGGTGATCTCCTCTGATTTTTTTTTTTTTTTTTTTTTGGTAAATTCATAGGATGGACACTGAGGAATGACTGCAGTCCTCAAAAATGCACATAGCAGTTTAAGCAATGATGTTCAATTTCAGCTGTGAAATTAAAGTATATGAGTAAGGGATCAAGCAGAACATAAGTAATGTGATGTTCAAAGTTAAGATTTTTATTTACATGCAGGAACATGATGAAAATATGCTCAGAAACAATGAATTTTCTATCTGACAAGGATATTGTAAAAGGTAAATATAATGGAAATATTGTTTAAAAAATTACTTAGGAGTCTAAACATATAGTCTATGTAACAACAGAAGAGTGAAGACATGAAATAATAGATCAGAAAAGGGATTCAATAGATTCTAGTAAACATATTTTTGTATTTAAGTCTTATTTCGAGCCCTTTACAAATAATACAAGATTAACCAAGTGAAACATAAACAATTAGAACAACTGTAAAAAATGCAATTTTTTGTTAACTAACTCTCAGCAAAACATAATTTTTCTTCACCTCACAGTCCTCAGTCAAATAGAGATGCAAACAAGGAAGCTGTAGTAAATGGAAATCACTGTGAATCTAACAAATTACATACTGGCATAAGAGAAAGAAACAAAAAATAAGTGCATATTTTTGATTCCTTATTTTGTCACTTAATCCAGCTTTCACTGCAACCTGTGCAAATTTTTCCATAGTCTTCTGAGACTTTGGAAGAAAGTTTATTGAGTCTGCCTTTGGTATTTATAGTATTCATAGCATGCTGGTACCCAGGGCTCACATTTTCATAATCACAGGAAATCTAATTTTCTTCAGTCACTTTTGAAACCAGAGGAAATACCTACAAAATTAGATGCAGTTTCTTATGAGTAAGGATGACAGAATGTTGTCATTCGCGTTTCAGAAGTTAAAAGCCCTAGTGGGATGGGGTTTTGGGATTGGTTGTTTGCTTTGGTTTTTGTTTTATTTTTCTATTATTATTCTGTAAATAAAACAGAAGAGTATTTGATAGTCTTGTAAGTAGACAGACAAAGAGAAAAGAGGTAAAATCAAGAAAGAAACCACTTTGGCATTTGAATTTCCCACTGTGATTAGATGTACGGCTGAGAAAAACGAGGCCACTCAAATGTTCATCCCATGCACTTTTATTTTCATGTTAACTAATTGCCCTGATATTCATTACATAGTGATGGTTCCATAACTTACTTCTAGCAGTACACACAAATTTAAAATCCCTACTCCCTCATGAATAGCTCCTGAATCCTTTTTTTTTCATGAAAATGCATTGCCAATCCAGTTCATTCTTCTTAACCCATAAATACAACTGTCATCCTGGGAGCTCAGTGTGCATTACTGAATTTTAACCTAAAGCAAATGCACAAATGTTATCTGGTTAATGTCTTTGCATTCTTCACTGTGAAACAACCATAGAGGCTATCTTTGTTTTTCTCTTTGAATGCCCTTTCAGCCTGTTATATTGTTGTCCATGCACATAAAGGAACTTAGGTACCTGAACATTTTTCTAAGTTTAGCCCCTTAAGCAGAATTTAAGCAAGGTTATAATGTGATTGTAGTGTAATTTAAATCCTCAGACCCATAGCTAAACCTTCAGACATCTAATTCTATAATAAATATGCCCCAAACCCAGTCGTTTTTGTTGGCAAGACTGCAGTTTTCACATATATTTCTTTTGTAAGATCTGTTGTTCCAGAAAAATTGAGTCCATTTCTAAGTTTCCTCAAGAAGCTCAATCTAGAAGGTATAGACAGTGTTTAAATTGCTTTACTACTTCAAAGGATTGATGTTTCTGCCTTCTATTTCCTAGGAGCTTGCCATAGCAATCAGGCATTCAGACTTAGTGGGATAGTTGATTGACTCTACTGGTTTTGTCTGGGACAGAGTTAATTTTCTTCACAGTAGCTGGTATGGGGCTGTGTTTTTGATTTGTGATGAAAATAGTGTTGATAATACAGGGATGTTTTAGCTATTGCTGAGCAGTGCTTGCACAGAGTGAAGGTCTTTTCTGCTTCTCACACCACCCCACCAGCAAGGAGGCTGGGGGTGCACAAGCAGTTGGGAGTGGACACAGCTAGGATAGCTGACCCCAAGGGATATTCCACAACATGATATCATGCTCAGCAATAAAGGCTGGATGGAAAGAAAGAAGAAGGAAGGATCTGTCTTTCCAGGCAATCACTATGCATGGTGAAGCCCTGCTTTGCCAGGAGATGGCTAAACACCTGCCTGACAATGGAAAGCAGTGAATGAATTTCTTACTTTTATTTGTTTGTGTGCATAGCTTTTGTTTTCCCTTTTAAACTGTCTTTATCTCAACCCACGTGTGTTTGCACTTTCGAGTTCTCTCCACTATCTTACTGGGGGATGTTGAGTGAGTGGCTGTGTGTTACTTAGTTGCTGGCTGAGGTTAAACCACAACATTCACTTTGTGTATAAGTGATGATTTATTGAGCTAAAAGGTGACTGAAGTGAAATACAAGACTGCTACATTCACCAAGAGTATGGGCTATGCTCCTGTGTGGAAAACTGCATCAATATTTCTGTCCCCTCTCCCAAGACTGTTGATGAAGTCTGTGAAGCATTTAGGTGTGGAGAGTTCAGTCTGGTGCTTCTTGCTAAATGGGTAGCAGAGTGATAACAGAAGGTCTTAGAACCTCCAGAGAAAATGGAGCCTCCTTTGAGGACAGTTGATTAGATGCATCAGGCTATGTACCTGCTCTGTTATTGCTTAAGATAAATGTTTTTAAACTGAAAACACCCATTATTTATGTTTGATAGTAAATTACATCAGGAGGGAAGCTAAGGTGTTTGGCAGGAAAGAGTACCCTACCCAGTGACGGAAACTGCAGTGATGTCTTACAGGTGCCAGAAAGGAAAATCAGAAAGGGATAACACAAATTGCCTCGATTTTGCAGTAAGGAGTCAGCTGGGGTCTCACTAAATACATTTTTCCACTTCAGAGAGCTGGCACACAGCAAATATTCTTTTAGGTGCACAGCAGAACAGCAGACATTGGCACATATATACTAGTGAACTGAGCAGAACAAGGAAGCTTTCCCTGGCCCTGAGGCCAAGTGGTATGGCAGAGCCACTACTTCACAGCATAGCACTTGGTGACAGGCCTTTTCTAGGCATTATGTGGTGCATTTCTGGCAAGGAGACCAGGTTGTGACTTTTCATCTATTTTTATGGGTTCAAAATCTCTGGAAACATTCTACAGCTAACTCTGAGATTACTTGATACATACACTGAAGATCTGCAGCGTAACATAAAAATATGTGGGAGATTTTGAGGATTCAAAGCCTGCTGAGATAGTGCTAGAGAACTAAAGAGAACAGAGAGCTTAAACACAGAGCAACATTGTCCATAATGTCTTTTGGGAGTGCTTCCTACTCTCTTCAATTTGTGCTCAGACAAAATTTGAGAGAATGTTGTTTGGCACGGCCAAAACTGTACCAGTGATGACACTAGGATTTAAGTAGTCAAAACAATCACAGATTAGTGCTTAAGACCATCCTCTGGGGTTTTTTTATATATTTTTAACATAGACATAGCCAGCAAGAGTTTGAATGAAGTCACAAAAATAAGCTGGTGAGAGCTGCCCTATTTCAACTAGGAAAGATAATAAAGTTCTTATGCTAAAGCTAATATAATTTTTGCAGATTTAGGGAGGTTTTCAAGCTAAACCAAAGGCTTGTTACTATTCATGGGACATAACTAGAAGAACAGATTGGATAGATAGAGGGAGCTAGTGTAGTCATCAGTATGCTGGCCTTTTCCCACGCTGTGCAAGTGCATTAGGACCTTTGTTTCAATGCAAAGAGGTCCCACAGATGGTCTTCCCCTCATTCTCATGATGCTGTTCTTGAGCTTGCACTTATTTTCATGTATGAAAAGAGTTTGATCTGCATCACAGACTCTGACCTACTCTCTATAAGTGTGGTAAACTTAGTGCATAAAAAATCCATGGAGTAGTGAAACAAAAGTAATGTGCAAAAGCTTTTCAGGGAGACTGTAAACCATCTGGATTTAAAGTAACTGTGGAGATTATCTGGATGTTCCCTTCACTAGAAACCAAATGGACAGAACTAAATGTATCTTCTATACAGGTTCTAACTTCTAGTGCTTGAAAAGACAATAGGAAAGCTTTTAGAACTGACAACAAATTCAAAAAGAACTGATCTACAGCTCTAGTATATGGTGATTCATCACATGCTAAGCTGACAGCTGCAGCAGAAATGGTCTTTGTTTTTAAATGTTCTGTTAGGTTTTTTTGAGACACAGGAGATCTGATATCACATAATATCATTACTAGTTTTTTACCCCTCTTAAAGTTCATCCTTATGTTTTCAAATCTAAATGAACAGATTCTGCAGATTCTGCAAGTATCACTATTCAGGTCTTTATCATCTAATGCTTTTCCCTTTGCAGTAACTGTCCTTGTGATTTGAAAAAATAAGTCTTACCATTAGCCTAACTTAAAGGAGTAGGCAACATTTTTTCATCTTTATTTAGTGTTCCCAGAAGACTTTTCCTTATTAAATTCTTACCTCAGACTTCTTAGAATATCTTACTCTAACATTTCTCTACCTTATCTCAGCTTGCTTTTCAATATTAACAAATAGCACATATTTCAATAACAGTTTGGCCCTATTAACAAGAATGGCTTCCTTTTCAGCTGAGTAACAGCACATTTCTTTTGATTTATTCTTTAAATTTCTCAGATCCTCTTTCATAAGTTATAAAATTTGCTTTCTTTTGCCTATATTCATATACAGCTCCTCTAGACTGAGTGTCTTATTTGTAGTTTTTCCTCCTCTGACAAGGAACTACCCATTTTGTTTTCATTTTCACCTACTTCATTAAGCACAACTAGTGCTGACATTTAAAGCACTAGCATACAGCAGCAATTAATTCTAAACAGTCAAGCTGCTTTGCCAAAGGACAGGAATTGCTCACTTAAACCAGAGGAACAGACTATGAGGGCAACTAGTACTGCATAAGCAGGTCATCTGTACCATTGCTTGAGATCACTCATATTAAATCAAACTGCTAGCATTATGGAATAAGATATTTGTCCTTCCACCTTTTCTGCTGTAGCCTCAAAGAAGATGAAAACCATCCACTACTCAGCACTCCTACTATGCCTACCAATAAGTGAGTGCTTAGAAGTACATCACATGTCCCAAATGTCAAAAAAGTCACTTCCATTTAATCAATACTGATATGAGCTGTAGCTTTTCACAGAAGCCATACATAGTCTTTCAAAACATCCCTCCTCAGCACTTTCTTCACACTTGCTCATTATAGATTTCACATGAAGATATTGAACCCTGATCTGGCCTCGTTACTTCTAAGCATTTTTCCTGTCCATTGACACTAGTGCCTTCTTGAGACTGCATGTGTAAACTATATTCCTCCCAAGAATATTTGTGAATTCTGTAACTGCTTTGCCATTTGACAGTAAGGGTGTGAAAACTTTCCCTTTATTTAGGAATAATCTTTTGTTGTTTCTTGATTCTCATGAACTGCCACTGTTTTGTTCCATTGTTCTCCAAGGTTTAGATCTTAGGAGCAATTCAGAACCTCTCCTGATCCAAATGACATCTAAATGCAAAGTAATGAAGCACAATATAGAGAGTTAAACTCAGGAGCTGGAAGGCAGTGACTATATTGGACTCAAGTCAAAATATGTTCCTTATTTCCACACATTTTATCCAAAAGCTGAATTCCAAGTATAAGGATTGGTGGCCCTGCTTGAGCAGGAGGGTTAGACCAATTTACCTCCAGAGATCCCTTCCAACTTATAACATTCTGTCATTCAGTGATACACTGGTTTGTTGACTCAGGGTTCATGGGACTTGACTTTTTTAAAAAGTTGTCTTAAAGAAGAATCAGTGAAAGGTAATGCTCTAGATGACACTGGATGACAAGAAATTTGGGAGTCTGAACTTTCAAAGCAAACAATACTTCAGAATAAATTTCTGGAACAGAGATGGATTTTCCCCTAGTTTTCTTCCTGTTGACAATAAATAACTGGTGAGATAACTTTACTGGAGCTTTTGAGTGGGCTTTCTGGCCAGTATATGAGCTGCCTATTACAAGCATTTCCTGTATTGGAAAGCTTCCTAAATGTGACTGGATTCTTTCAGAATCTGTTTTTAAGCCTTATGAGAATTTGAACTTGTATCTGTTCAGTCCAGTCAATACAAGTGTGATGTCCCACAAATCTTCCAAAATGTGTCATTCAACTTGTGGTACATTCTAAGAAGAAAACTGCAGCAGAAGACATTTAAATCAACACTAGTGTAGAAAAGGAGCAAGAGTTCAAAATTATACTCTATGTGATATGGCTAATGTGGATTTGTTAAAGCATTTGTATGAGGTGGTTCCTCCAGCTGGTTCATCTTCTTTCTCTCCAATCAGATCATACCTAAACTGGAAATAAACTGTAAATCAGATTAGTTGCTAGCAAAGAATGATCTGTGATATGTGTAAAAAGTTTGTAAAGTAAAACAGTAAAAACTTAAGAACTTAAAATACTTTAATAATGGGCCTTCTCATTTTGATTCCAACAAAATGTAAGAGTTTCAGTTTAAAATATCAGAATAGTGATTTTACTTTTTCAGAGTTTTTTAACCATGCTGTTTCTCCTAAACATAGGGATAGACTGTTTTTCCTTCTTTCCTTTTTTTAACCAGATTATTTCTTTTCATTTTTTCTTCAGAATATGCGAAAGAGATAACTGTTAGAGTATGTATTCTCTCTGGAAAAAAAATATATTCAGACTTTTCAGATAAGTGGCTTACTGTAGAAAAAAAACAGAGATAAAAAAAAAACCCAAGGACAAGGAAAGGGGATGCATACTAAGTGGCCTTGCATCACACAAGAGAAAGACATCACCAAAGCCTGCAGAATGATACTTCAGAGGAGTAAAAAAGCAAACAAGTAGAGCGAACAATAGTAGAGCGTACAAATGGCATGAGGAGTTACAAATAGAGATAAATTAATGAAATGTTCTTCTAAGAGACTGAATTATAAGTGCTATTCATATTTCTCATTATTTCTGAAGAAAGTTTACTGGAAAGGAAAAGTAACAGTAGGGAACACAGAGAGCAATATAAGAACTCAAGCTATTATAATAAGTGTTCAGACAGTTAAGAGAAAAGTTCATACAGGGAAAAAAAATTGAGGTTGGCCTATTCTTGTGATGGCAAAATTCTGAAAACAGTTGAAATTACTCTGAACCTGAGTCAGAGATATTACATACTAACACCATAAGGTTACAGAGAAGACTTCTTAAATATAGCAAAATGTCTTCAAAATATTTACACTCTTTTTTTTTTTTAACAAACATGCAGGCACTGATTACTACAAAGGAATAAAACAAGATTATAGTGTATAGATACATAGAACATACATGCTTCTGGCTTTAGATGCACCACATTTCTAGGAGTCCACTTCTAAAAGATAAAGAAAGTAGAATTTCACAGTATCTTAAAAATATAATGGATTTTACTACCTGTCTATGGAAAATATGAAAGAAAAATAATTCAATTACATCTCTATCTCAGACAAAAGTTGGAGGAGGGGAAAAGGATGTCATACACATTATTAAACAGATTTCATCACTGCAGATTTAATGAAAGATGCAACACACTGAACCCTAGCATTTCATTACTTACAAAAAACCCTATGTGCTTATATGAGGAAAATCAATAAGATTCAGATAGCCAATAATGCTGCAGCTTTAAAAAGTCCAGAGGAATAAAATTACTTTTGTTCACTGCAGTCATATGTACACAATAATGGCTTTTACCAGTATTTCATTAATCTATGCTTTAAAAGAATTCATCTTCCAAAATGATAAGGACAGCGATTGTTTTCTACCAAGAGTGAAAACATAATTGAATGAGAGAGAAATACATAGACCAAAAAAGCAACAGAAACTTCAGCTAGTACTCAAGATAACAGATTGCTGAAAAAAACCCACAGATTTTGTTGTCTGCAAAGCAGCTTTCTTGAATAGAAAACTCAGTTAAGGATATCTGTGAGATAGGTGCTGGATTTGTTATATCTTTTGTGATACATCTCTTTGTCTTTTTTTCCAAGGCAGTATGTAGATTGTACAGGTAGAAACCATTTATGTTATTCTAGACTCTTAAACAGACTATTTGGTAAAATTCTTCAAAATCACCCTCCAGCGGAGGACATGAAATTGCTCTTGTGCTGTATGCTTTAGCTTGCTTCTTCTGTAGTAGTTAAGTCTGTAGTAAGTCCATAGAAGACAAATTTTTAGGATGGCAGAAAAATCTGTTGAAAATTATACCAGATAAAGGTCATGCCATGGAAACAATGTACAGCTAAAATGTTGATTCTTAACAAAAACATAATGCATTTATCAAGAGCAAGCAAATAACAGATATTCAGAGAGATAACAGCAAGGCTATCATTAATGTGTAACAGTAATGGAGATTCATTTAATCTCTTTGCCTCTGTGTATAGGATATCTAGTCTGAATATTCCCAGCTATAACTACTATATCAAACTTACTAAAGGTACAACATCAATAAAAAAAAAAAAAAAAGATCTCAAATGGTGACAAGACAAAAATAAGAGTTAAAATGTTTCAATTTATTGACTTTTCAAACAGCAACATACAGAACAAGAAAAGCTGTAGGTTGCCTTAAGGTCCCTAAAAGGATATTTCTGGTAGCTCTTACTACTTTCCGTGCATGCTCCTGCTCTGGCAGGGGGATTGGACTAGGTGATCTTTCAAGGTCCCTTCCAATCCAAATGGCATTTCATGTCTAGAGAAATATATTCTCATAAAACATTTGTTCAATAATGTGAGAATGATATAGTTTATGAAAATAGAATCCAGCCAATTGGAAGCTAGGCTTCCTTTTGAATAAACTGAAGAGATTGGCAAAGAGTTTTAGAACTTTTATTCTCACTAAAGTTTTTAAGCACCTTAGATCACTGAAAGTCTTAACCTACAGTGCTTGCTCAGGTACAACCTGGATCAAAACAACTGTGTAAGATTGCATTCTTCTTCAGCAATTTTGTTCAGCAGCTGTGGTTTTGTGACACTTTGGATTTAAATCCAAAATCCATTAAAAACCTAATGATAAAATTTTTAGGCATAGGAAATAGTTTGGGTTTGTTTTTTTTTTTCCGGTGCTTTATTACCATTATTTTATTTCAAAAATCTTGATAAAGTATGCTTATGTCTTGACTGTTCAATCACTCCATGGTCTTTCTTGGATTTCTCTGGCTATTCAGTCTCACACTTTCTCTTGATCCTGTAACAGAATTCCTACTTGTTTATGGAAGACTTCGCAATGATTTGATAAGCTATCATGACTGTCCACCCTTTATGAAAAATAATTGTATGGAAAAATTGAGCCCTTAATCATTGACACTTCACCTGGAAGAGGCAGTTAATACACAATCTTTTCACCTACCAGTTAGGTCTTTCAGTTTACTGGCTACTTCATACATTAGACTGGCAATTTTTCTGCTTTTCTGTCTTGGGAATCAATAGTCACTTGTATTTCATATGATCTTGTTCCTTGACTAAAGCTTTATGCCTGTAAATTTTATCCCTATTTTCAGACCCTCTGGATTCTTTGTTACACTTGATAATGTATTTGACTTCAATTTCTTCATCTGAAGAAAACTGCAGAAAGTTGTCAGAACATTCCTTCCTCCTTTGGGAATGTGAGAGAACAATCATGCTTCACAGGACTGATTCTATCAAAATTACACCGAGTGGTTTCTAGAGAGCAAATAAATTGTAAGTTCCTTCACAATCATAAAGTTTCCTCCTAAACTACCAAGAGAAACCAGCATAGCAATTTGCCCTCATTTATCTACAGTTTCTGTAGCCAGGCAATCCACTACATTCCTGTTTCTGTTTTGTATTGAATGAACTTGTGACCTTTTCCTCATTCTCACTTACTTTCTCCTCTCATCCTCTGTCTTTTGGGCCTTACCAGTTTTGAATTCCATTTTTCACAATGTTTCAGCTCATCTGAAGAGCTGAAAGGTGGCTCCTTCCAGTGAGAACTATCACATCCATCAGAGCTTATACATGCTGTAATACACGATTTACTTAACGTTAATTGTAATCAGTCCACGAAGCACAGTCATTGACTGATGAAATTAATGGTAGGTTTCTGGATGATGCTAAGTGAAGCAGTATGATTCATATATATCTAGCTACAATACTAATGAATCACAGGTCACAGCTTCATTGCTGCTACATACTTAACAAAAACATACTGTTAACAGGGTAACTGGGGAATGTAAGGAATGTCTGTTTTTACTACTCACCGTTACATGAGGAATAGCCAAGGTACTTGAAGAGCCGTAAATTGGTTTCTTTCCTCCTTCCAACAAATATCTTTTTAGCAATGGTACTTGGACATAGCACAGTGAACTAATTTTCAGACTCTACATCTCTCTTCCATTGGTCTCCATTTTCACAAAGGACTGGCCATAATTTTGCTGGGGGCAGCTCTCTACTTCTGCAGAGATGGGCTATGGCACTGCAGTTACCTAAAACACTTTTGCTTCAGTATTTTTAACACTCAACTTTGTTTCTTGCGAAACAAATAACAAGACATGCCTCTAGAGATTCTGAACACTGGGCTAGAAGGCTTCACTTGCTTATTTTCAAAGGTATGTGGCAGTTCTTTTTGCTTCTCTCCTCCATTAGGTTCCTTATTCCTTATGAGAAATTTCATGCTTACCATCTTTAACAGTAAAATATCATTGTCATGTTTCATATTATCCATTTCTTTTTTTACCAATCATTATTTTATTCAAAAGTAGGCACTTTTCTACCACTCTTGCCCTTCAAGACAGACTTGAAGGAAGTCTCTTTCTGTGCCCCTGGTATTGAAATCTCATAATCCAGTTGTTAATTTACCATGATCCTCTTAAAATTAGTCAAGCTCCTGGCTCCTAGTACTTTAGCAGAAGGCTGTTCTAGGACTTCATTCTTCTTTTCTTGTAATTAGAATCTTCCTAATCTTCACTCTAAACATATTAAATGGCAATTTTCAACCCTGTTTCTGAGCCATTGTTTAAGTAGGTTTTCCCCTTCCCCAATATGCCTCAGATAAATATAGACAGTAGTCGGTCTTCTTTTCAATCTCCACTAAACAAGATATGTTCTTTGCATGACTGCTTCCAAGATGGACACTCCACTCCCCGATACCATTCTAGCAATCCTTCCCTACATCTTTTCCAGTAGTTCTTCTTTCCGAAGGGCTTGTGACAAGCCTCGTACAGATATAGCTGCATTCTGTGTTATACACTTCCTCAAAAATATCAGTAATACATCAATGGTAACATTTTGCCTGATGACATCTGTGTCTCCTACAAATGTTATCTCATTCACAGCTGGTCTGACTACTTCTAGTGTAGTAGAGGTGAGCTCTGCATGCCCTACAGTCTTGAGTTCCCTACTGCGGGGACTGAAGAATAATTTAGAAAGAATGTATGGCCCTAATCTGAGTTTTGCAAGTAAAACTGTTCATAGTTGTGGAGTCAGCCTGATAATAAATCAGAATACATTTCAGCACATATTAATTTGAAGGTTATGGTAAATTATCCTGGGAGCCATAATAAATATCAAATTATAAACCTATTTTTTCTTTTTTTCTGTTGAAAGCTGTAATCAAAAAATAAACCTGAAGCAAAAGTGTAAAAGTGGACATCTTTCTTATATAAGACAACACTCACTGAAAAGATCCTGTGAGATCACAGCATTATCTAGTCAAGTTCAATCAATCTCAACAATTAGTACAGGAAGAGTTACCAGCATTAACTGCTTAATTTTTATCAGATATTTCTGAAATGTCTATGTGGAAGTCAAACCTTTTCAGCAAAAAAAAGTGTCATTAAAAAATAAACAAGTTTCAAATACCTTCTAAAGGTTTTGTTTTCAAACTCCAGTGAACACAGTTAAGGAAGTAATTATTTCTGCCTAACTATCTGTCTCCTGAGGATGAACAGTTGGTGGCATCGATTATTCAGTGAATTTCACATTTTTTTACCTGAGAAAAGATTCTCAGTCTTTCCAGAAGCAGTCTTGATGGATTGAGAAAGGAGCATGTACACTATAATTTTTCACTACATTATAATAAAGTGAATGTTTTCTAAATGTCACAGTTTAAATTTCATGGGGCATGAAATGTACTTTTGAAATGAAATTTAAAGCCCTTTTCCAAATATGAAGTCTAATCTTATAGTCAAAAATACTTTATATTTCCTGACATTATTAACCTTGGAGGGCTGCCTGCAAGATGATAACACTATCTGACAAATTAAAACTGAATTTGCTTTTATATAATTATGTTACAGAATATTTAAAATAGATAAGGTTCCAAGAAAAATATTAATATGCATTTAGAAGTATTGTCATTTGCTAATAATAAATCTAACTGCCCTTCATTTTAACATGTTAGCATTAACACAAATACTAACAGATCACTTCTAAAGAAAACTTTTTGGACTAATCATGGTGCTTAATGTCAAAAAAAGATAACACTTTGCAGTAATCTCAAGGAAGTTCAACATTAAATATACTCAATCGTTATTTCATTTATAATACATGTTGTATTTTCTGTTTGCAAAGAAAAAGAGAATAAAGGTTTTTTTATTACATTCTAAATAGTTGTAGTCACTCTTATATTTATATAGCAATCCACAATTAATTTATTTATTATTGTGATACCTAAAACCAGCCTTTTTTATAGCAATTTTAAAAGAAAAGTATAAACACTCAGAAGCTCAGAGGCTTCAACTCTGAATTTTTAAAAATCAGACTAGGAAAAAAATAATTATAAAGTCATAAAACTGACAAAAGAAGCATGATCCCTTTGTAAGCCTTTGTAAGGCCTTTGTAAGGTCTTTATGAGAATAAAAAAATTTTTTGCCTTTTCTTCATTTTTGCTTTTGATTATTATAGAATCATAGAATGGTTTGGGTTGGAAGGGACCTTTAAAGGTCATCTAGTTCCAATCCCCCTGCAGTGAGCAGAGACATCTTCAACTACATCAGGTTGCTCAAAGCCACATCCTACCTGACCTTGAATGTTTCCAGAGATGGGGCATCTACCACTGTAGAGTAATTGCTGGAGGTAACTAAAAATCAGAAAATGGCCATGTCCACACACTAAGGGAAGGTAGAGTGTCAAGGACAATTCCGGGGAAAAGCGCAGCTGGTATGCCGGGAATTTAATAACACTGCCTTGGTTCTGGGTGTTTACTGTACAGGAGATGGGAAAGAGTGGTGGCTCCTTCTCCAACTCGCCATGCCAGACACCGCTTTGACTCCACAAGGCTTGATGTATGGTCTATCTGTGATTCTGGATTGACAGCTGGCGCCCCTTTTGACAACTACTTCCCTTTGTGGACCTTGACAAAACCATAACTCCATACCACTGACCCCGCTCTTCCCCCCTTGTAGAGAGCATCTCAAAAATTTTGATAATTTCTATTATAAAAGAGGAACAGAAGTGCCTGTTGCCAATCATTGTAAAGGTATGACTAGAGTCACTCAAGCTCCACCTTGCAGGTAGAAAAATAGTATAAGAATAGCCCCAAAATAGGAGGGAATTAGGGAAGACATCATCACAGTCTGGGAATACATCATCATGGACCAGTCAGGGACGACACCATCGCAGACCTCTGACTCCTGGGACCAGCTAACAGGCTGAGCCTCTCTTCCCCCACATTGGGACGCCTTTGGGTAAGACTTAGACTTAGATCTAGACTTAGACTCACCTGATAACTCCTCTTGGACACTTAGAAAATCTCTAGAGAATTATTTTATCAATTCAGCACTTTGTAGTAACCTAACACTCTGCTACCATTAATGGTTTCAGTAATTTGTAACCTCAGTATAAGCATTTATTTCTGCAGACAGTGGTTAATCACCAGCAATCCATACGAAACTCTATTAATCCTGTTGCTCTATTAAAGGTGTTTTCATTTGCTAACAGAGTTGCTGCACAATTTCTTGCTGGGCTGCTGCTTGATGAGGCTGTGGGAGTCTATTTCTTGACAGGCTGTGGCCTGATAAGGTCACAAGAGTCCATAGATTGTGACTGGCTGACGGGTGTGTGACATTATCAAGTGGATCCGGCACCAGCGTGCTTGGACTTGTGGTGTCTCGTCGAACGGTGTCCATCTATAACCAGCCACATCAACTGACTCGAGCTCAGTGAGACACTGATAGATTCTGCAGGTTTAGCCATATAGGTCCATAAATCGTGGACATGGGAGTGCAGCGCACTATTCGGTGCATCCGCAGCTGTCGGACTGATAGTGCTTGACTGGGCATCACTCAGGATTTAAGCCTAGCTGCCCCCAGCTCCTCCAGTTATCTAAGGGCAAATTGGAACTCAAGGGGGTTTATTTCCTCCTAAATTGCTCTACCAACCCTTTCATGCAACAACCACCTCTCTGGGCAACCTGTTCCAGTGTTTCACCATCCTCATGGTAAAAAATTTCTTCCTCACATCTAGTCTAAATCTACCCTCATTTAATTTAAAACCATTACTCCTTGTCCTATTACTACAGACCCTGCTAAAAAGTTTGTCCCCATGTTTTTTATAAGCCCTTCTTCAAGTATTGAAAGGCTGTAATAAGGTCTCCTTGGATATTTCTCTTTTCCAGTCTGAACAACCCCAACTCGCTCAACCTTTCCTCATAGAAGAGGTGTTCCATCCCTTTGATCACTGGATCATCCCTCTGGACCCAATCCAAAAGGTCCATGTCTTTCCTGTGCTGAGGACTCCAGAACTGGACATAGCATTTCAGGTGGGGTCTCACCAGGGCAGAGTGGAGGGGCAGAATCATCTCTCTCAACCTGCTGGCCACGCTTCTTTTGATGCAGCTCCAGATACAGTTTGCCTTCTGGGCTGCAAGTGCACAAGTGCTGGCTCATGTCTAGCTTTTCATCCACTAGTACCCCCAAGTCCTTCTCTACCTTTATATGCCAGCCTGTATTGATACTGGGGATTGTCCCAGCCCATGTCTGGGTCCCTCTGGATTGTTTCTCATCCCTCAGGCATGTTAACTGCACCAGCTTGGTGTCATCTGCAAACTTGCTGATGTCACACTCAATCCCACTGTCTATGTTATTGATGAAAATATTAAATAGTACCAGTCTCAACACAGACCCCTGAGGGACACCCCTCATCTCCATCTGGACATTGAGCCGTTGGCCACTACCTTCTGGATGTAACCATACAACTAATTCTTCATCCACTGAACAGTCCACCCATCAAATCCATACCTGTCCAATTTAGAGAGAAGGTTGTTGTGGAGGACTGTGTCAAAGGTCTTACACAAGTCCAGATAGATGACATCTGTAGCTCTTCCTTGTCTGCTGATGTAGTCATTCCATCAATTAGACCTGATGTTATTTCCATTTCAACAGTCTGTTGTACAAGCAGAAAAGTAAGATAGACAGATGTATAAAAATAAAGATTACATTTTATGTCAGCATAACATTCTGCTTTGGTGCAGAACAAATAGTGAAGGTTTTGGTCTCATGTTATTTAATATCTTACTTTACCATAAAGCAGCCATATACTCAAGGATAAGACAACTTGAGAAAATAAGCACGGAACATCAATTGTGTTCACAGCTTTTTTTTAAGTGGAAAGTACTGGAAAATTACCAATTTTTCTCATAGGTATCAATAAAATATACTTCCAGTTGAAGAAACCAAAGGTTTAATTGGAAAGAAAGAATAAGTCTGATGATTTAGACACTAAGCTGACATTTAGAAAACCCGAATTTAATTTCTGAATTCAGCACTCCTCTCTCTCTACTCATATACTTGTTAATTTCATCATTATGCAAGTCCCCAGCACCATGACACATCACAGGAGGAAGTACACAACAGCACAGAGAGCCTAGACCTCAGCTGGGATTCCCCTGGCTACCCCCAAATTCACAGAGGTGAACATGCAACAACATGGGCTGAGCCTGAAAAACAGTGAGTTGCTTAGTCCTGCTACCCCATTTATCCTGTGATATCATGCTTCAGGTGATTTGTGAGGCTTTATTCTGTACCTGTGTGCTTTGACCCTCCTTTCTATGATAAAATTGAATGACATATTTTTGGTGCCGAAAAAACAAATTCAGTGACAGCACTACGGAGTTCCCATGCTTTCATGCACTTATGCTGTCATGCCCGGTGTTGCTGAGTCCTGGCTGTCCCTAAGTTCATAGAAATGGGCATGTGGCAGCATGGGCTGAGAATTACAGCAATGTCCTTTAACCTTGATCATGATAATTTTGGAGAGTTCCAAAATATAACCATTAAATGTCCTCCTTGTATTAGTATTGTCATAATAACATATGTAATTCATACTGTTCTTGTTTTGTTTAATTCTGCTCTCTTAAACTTCCAATAGTTATACATAAGCATGTGCACACAAGCACACGCACACACACCTACCAACAACCTATTCTTTTGACACCCCTGCTAGATAACAAGCCCTTGAGCCACTGCCACTCGCAAACACCTATTTGCAGTTACCAGTCCTACAAGAGCAGTGGTGAAAGGCCCCGTGACAGGTCCTCATCCCACTTCAGGAAAACAAAAAACCCCCAAAATCAACAAACAAAAAACCAAAGCATAAAATCATCTTTATGAGCAGTTTAAACTCCATTGTATTTGACATAAAGTAGGCAAGGAGTGTTCACATGATCCGTTGTACCATTGTAAGTTTCTGGTGTCTTCAGGTATCTAAGTTTAGAAGCACTGAAGGACAGGTTCATCATAACTAACTTCAGACTTGAAAAAGTTGCATTCATGTCTGATGCCAGAGTTTCCCTTGTTGAGAGAAAAACATGCTTCTAGGCAATTCAAGGTACCTACCTTAAACGCTCCTTAGGAATGAATCACCCTTAGGAGGTACATATCTTTCCTACTTGGCTGACAGGGGAGTCTAGGCTGACTACCTCATATTTAAGCATCTGATTTTCAGATGCTTAAATGAGGACAGAGGGAGCCAATCCCATTCAGCTGTGGCTTTAATTGGCACTGCGAATTGATAGAATAAAAACATCTAAGTGTGTTTCTATGAAACATTACTTTCCTGCCATTAAGAATCTTAGAGACAAGGGTGATAACATCCTTTAAAGAAAAACTTTTGAGACAATATACTCTATGATTTCTTATGTGAATCTGAGATTCAGAGCCTGCTATATGTACAGACAGAGGACATCCTTTTCAGCTGTCAGATAAGGTAATAAAAGACAGCAGGGCATGGGGTAAGACATAATATCTGCCTGAATGCTGTAAAACCTGTGGAAAATGTAAAGTTGTTGCAACTGTGGTACATGCCAAAAACGCATGTGGCATGCCACAGGATATCTGTAAAGTACAGTAGCCAAAAATGTTTTGAAGATGTCAGATCAAGGAAAGTTCATTCCCATTTTATTGGAAACATTTTCAAATTACAGTCCCATCTCACTCTCATGAATATAAAGTTGTTACTTCCTTTGGTTTTCTATATCACTTCATGCAGATTTTCTACAAAATGCTTGTGAGACGTAAATGTTTTCTGAGACTAACACTATCACAGAAGCTCCAACTGAGCTTTCATGCAGGGTAAAAACAAGTATTCATCTGAGCAGCACTGACTTTCATCACATTTATTATCTGTTGTTTTTTCTGGTGCAATCAATAAGGTGAATGTCTATGCAAATGAAACATTTTCAGTGCTGAGCTGAGACATTATCTTGCAGGAGGTCACTGTACAAGCTTTACCCATTTGATGCAGACTGCAGCATTTTGCTGTTGAAATGGAAGCCATCTCTCAAACTCTTACTTTCTCAAGACCATGCTGTTGAATAAAGTAAAATTAAAGCAACCTATACTTTCCCATAGTCAAGAAAATTATTTTAATTTAATCTCAGGAATAAGAGATTATTTCTAACCTGGTGTAAAAATAATCACTAAAACCTGCAATTGTTCATTTTCATGGGCGTGGTGGAAATGAAAATGGAAACAAAGGGAGAGAAGCATTGCAAACAGTGAATAAACAGAAGATAAAACTTGGAGTTTCTTTAAATCTTCAGAGAGGACTTTCTGAGGAACAGAGAAAGGAAACGTTTTGTGATTTATGTTTAATAAGATGTGGCTCCATTTCCTCTCTTATATTATGAGAAGTCAGAAAAACAACTTATTTTTATTTTCTATGATCAGTCTGTGATGAGGGCTCTTGCATAGTTAGGCATGGTTGATATCTAAAATCCTAAGTTAGTACTTCTTCAAACTGTGCTTCTGAATATAAGCTCCCATCTAGGTATTAATATTACAGGTTAAATAATTTTTTCCATGTTCTTTGAAAACACAAATGATCCAACAAAAGTCACTAATTTGCCAAAAAAACACACTTAGCTAGATTCTCCACAGGCTCACTCAGTTCCAATGAATTCTTATTGTATAACTTGAGTAAATGATCAGAACTTTTCAAGGTTTCAGTTTCTTGTTTTTCTCTATCATCAGATCGATATTTTGACTGCTGAAAACTGTTAGATCTTTTAACAGTGGATTTTTACAGATAGTCAAACTAAAGCCATATTACCTAATTAATGTATTGTAAAGTGAGTACAATAGAAAACAAGTTAATAATTATCCCCTATATTCTGGAACAATGCAGAAAAGACAGAAGTAAAGCTCTACTAAAGCTGGAATGACTGGCATTTTTGAAATCACAGCCTGAGTCAACTAGAATAAAGAATTAATTTTGTACTACCTAAAAGTCTTCCTTTCATAATCAGATCAGGCCGGTAGCTTCATATGTTTCACATCTGTTTATACTGAAAGAGAGGCATAGTTTGTTGCTGTGTGTTTTTGGCAAAATGAATCTGTAAGCTCAACTGGGGACACCAAATGTTCTTGAAATGTTTTGCAATATATCATTGATCATAGTAATTGATGACAATAAGATAATAGTTGATACCAGTGGGACCTCTATTCATATAAGAACTCAGCAAAACATTACAACCCATTATTGTAATTTATAATTATAACAATTATTATGATAATTAATAACAACAACAACTAAAAGTAATAGTAAACAAAATTATATCTCTAGATGCCACACTTAAAGAAATTCTATAAATATATTTGCTGAGACTTAAAATAAAATTATTCTTAAACTCTAAATAGTTGGACTTGATACCTAAGAAGATTTGTGTGCCCTAAAGTTTGCAGCAGCTGCTTAAAATTTAATGAATATAAATATCAAGAATTTAAAGGTCCCCTAACCACTATTATTATAATTTACACCGTAACTGAGGGAAATAAGCTGTCACCTGAAAACCCTTATAAAGCACCATTACAGCTTCCAAACTGAACAATACTCTGCAGGCACGTATATGTAGCTCTTCTGACTCGGATTTTATAACCAATTACATATTCTGCCAAAAGAAAGTCAAGGTGGCTTCTCTCAAATATTGGGAATAAAGCCCAGAATTTAGAATAAGTATATTGAAATTCTAGCCTTATATCCCTGCTAAAAGCCCAGAAAAACTTTCAGTTCCTAAGAGAGACTGCTGCTTTTCATAGTAATGATGATCTTGATGTGAAGGCATCAACTAAGAGCCCTAGGTAAAAAAATTGGATTCCCTACTTTCTCTTCTCAGACACTTCTCACCTCTTTCTTAGTGGACTGAACACCTGAAAGCAGGGATGAGTAATGTTTAATAATAGCCACAACTAAAAAAAAAAAAAAAGGTATTAAGATATTTGCCTCAGATGCCTTCCACCTAACTTCAGGCTCCTAAATGAAAGTGGATAATTGTTCCATGCTACTTCTGTTTTCAGTGGGGCGGAATTTCCATAGGCTAATTCAGATTTTACTTGAGCTGAGTTGTCCTCTGGAAATGTCTTTCTATATCGATCATAGAATGACTGCACTTCTGACATTCAAAAGTTACTTGTCTAAATTCAGGTAGGCCAAGTGAGCCTGGGCCTTAGTGAACATAGTTCATTGAATTAAAGCCTTAATATGCTTTCTTTTAAACAAATAGGTGTACAGAATAAGAAATTTACATCCAAACAAGTAAAAAAGGTTGCTAAAAATATCCCCCTAAACCCTAAATAATTAAGGCCTGATTTCTGAAGAGAGTGAAAACAATTAGAAACTCAAGCCAGTCAATGGAAACTGGTGACAAAAGGGACATATCCTCTTTCCAGCCCAGATTCTGCACTCCTGCTTCTGTTCCTGCACCATATTCCCAAATTCTTTAATTTAAAACAGCAGAATCTTCCCAGAGCAATGCCAGGGATGGAGCCTTGTCTCATCTTTCCCAGTGGAAAAAAAGCTGTCCACGTGGTCTGAATACAAGACCACAGATCTTCTTGCATTCTCTCTCAGTGGTTCATTGCCCACATTGGATTTCTGTCACTGGAATAGCTTCTATCAAGACAGAGAAAAAAAATATTCCCACCTCATCTTTTTAGTTCCTTATATTTCCTATGACAGTCTGAAGAATGTAAGAAGCTTACCAGTCTCTGCATCCACTACTCAGTTTATAGAACAGCATTTTTCTGTTGGTGATGTGATTCTGAAAGTCTTCCCTGTCCCACCTTTTCCCACCTCCACACACACACACACACTAGGTGAAACAGTTTTATTGTTCACACAGCATTGGAAAGAGTTATTTCCAAAGCGGATTTTCATCTTTTCTGCTTATTAGTATAACTTTCATTGTTTCGGAAAACTTTTTGATGAGTATATTTTGGTTTTCTTTATGATTTAAAAAAACAATTAATCTTTCTGAAAATACACAAGCAATAAATATTATTCAAAGTCATGGTGAGGTCCTGGGGCTCGGATTATGTATGACTTTCGGGTCATGTTTACTATTGAATACATTTCACATACACAACATGTAAAAGCAAACCCACAGTTCACTGTGAACTGCAGAGGACACAAGGAGTTGGACAATTTGGGCTCACCCTGCCCTTAAATGTAAGTTAAAGACTATTTCTAGCTGCAATTTAGACACATGCATGCAGCCTGCTGAGTTGACTATACTAAGGAGACATCGACTCAGTGTAACTGTCCTGCCCAGCAGAAAAGCAATGCATAATATACCCTTAAAAAAAAAAAACAAAAAAAGTAAAATAAACCAAAAAAACTATGTAAACCTCTGAAGCACTTTCGAAGACCTAATTCAGAATAATAGCCCAAGACATTTTCAGCTTCACCAGATAATTATTTTCTTTCTTGAAGGATGGCCATAAACAAAATACATTCAAGAATTTAAATATGGTGAGCACAATTAGATTAGCATTACTACGTAGTCAAAGCAGATGCACTATATCTCCAGGAATCTGTGTTTAATTTGAAATAAATTGCATAATTCCAATTTATTTTCACAATCTCAATTTAGTGCTGGTAGTAACATTTTAATCCATGTATGAATACAAATGGAGATACAGTTAAACATAGGGCCTAAATGGAGTCAAGACAATAAAAAGTGAGAAACCATTGCACAGTAATCCAAAGTAAAAGAAGCAGAATGCAGGTTTAAGTAATGCATCACAATACTAATATGTATCTAAGTAAGAAAAAATGCAGTCCAAGGATGAGATTAAATCCTTTCTCTCTGGGGGCAAGCTTTAATGCATTTGCATTTGATTTGGTTATCAGTTTTCCCCGTCTGGCAGGCAACTAAAATTAGCAAACGTTTTTTTAAACGTCATTAACTTTTTTGGCCCATATTTGATTCATCGCTACTGAAAAGTATTAATGACTGAAGACTACATTCTGTTAGCATAGTAAGAGACTGGATTATGTTTGAATTTTAATGAAACCTAGAATTCATAGTTCAAAAAGAAATAAGGTCTTACTTCTACTCTTTCTTAAGACAAATGTAAGGCCCACTTCTTACGAGTCTCATAAAAGATACTGAGACAGAAATCTAGACTACAGTTATTATTTTTTCTTCTTGAGGCCATTTTATGGTTTGCAAGAAGGATCCAGCTATTCCACTACTGTTTATGGGAATGCTTATCCTGTAAAGACCCCAGTACCCCAGTAAACAGCCAGCAGAAGTGTTAAGCAACAGAGATGAGAGGCAACCTTTCAGCCTAAGCACCTCATAAAGGAAGGTTTAGCATTATTATAGACATCATTTTCACTGTGTGGTTTCGGTGGCTTTTTTTTTTTTTTTTTCTTTTTGCATTCTGTGGATGAATAAGAAGTCAGGATTCTAGTGCTGCCTTGTAATTAAATATAAAATGTGTTTCAGAAGCTATACATTCCTAATTCAGCCTTTACAGGCTGTAAAGACAATTTGAACACTGAAAACATAACCCTTATTTTTCACTTCTTGTTCCTTGTTTTATATACTGATTGTAGGTTCTGAAAATGATTTTTGTCCTGTCTTTACAGTACTGTACATAAAAGGAACACTGGGACTGTGTTTCTTAGATTCTCTGATAATACAAGTAATTAGCTGCAAGAAAAACAAAAAAACAAAAATTTTCTTATGAGCAATGCACAAAAAAATTCTACTTCTTTGTTTGTTAGCTGAAGTAACATAATTAGATTGAGATTCCAGACTCTGAATGGCCCTCTAATGGGAATAATGCATACAAATGATCACAGAATTTGCTATTCCTTTCTACTTGGTATTGCAAAACATTGTTAATAGTTGGACAAATACATTCAACTAATATTAACTAATATCAAGACTCAGATCAAATGGAATCATCTGAAATTTGGGTAGGAAGAAGGTACATTGAAAAGTGAAGTCTGTAAAAGGGGGGATAATGTGACCTTTTTTTCTTTTTAAATGTAATTAGAATAAAATATGAAACAGGTTTGGATAGGATTCAGCATTACTACTTTAACAGATTTTGTTTGTGGTTGCAAGAGAAGAGTTCTCATCCATTTAATTCACAGTGGTAATTGTTATATAAAGTGGTCAGGCTGTTACCTAAGCAAGAAGAATTTATCATGCATATATATTCCAGTATGTATCCTTGATTCCCAGCAATAACAACCATACAAATGTGTATCACCCTTGGTTAATGTGACAATACAACCATCTGATGTGCAAGGACATAAGAAATGACAAAAGAAAAAAAAAAAAAAAAAAGAAAACAGGATGCATTTTCAAGATAACATACTTGCTTCCTGCAGTAGAATTTAAAATAATTCTTTGAAGAATACTGGCAGAGCAAGATGGCAAAAATTAATGAAATATAAATTGTGTAAAGAACAGGATAGTAGTTCCTTCTAATTCCCATTGTAATTCTACTAATTCCATTGCAAGCCTATTAAATAAGCATCCACCATTTCTGTATTCATACATATAAGCTAAAATTTCTACAAATATGCTCTTGCCAGGCTACTGTGCTTCACCCTTTTGCAAAAGACCCAAGGGTACAGAACATACAGCTAGCAATAAACTAGAAGTTCTACCACAGGAATTAAAGAATCATTAGATCACTCTAATTACAAGGCATATTTCTTGGAGTATGACCTCTCTACCACATATCACTGTGTGTCTGTGCATTGCTTTAATTGCCAAAGAAACTGTCTCACACAAACTTGTCTCCTTGGGAGAAGCTGACAGTACAAATATGCAGCGGATGTTAATTATTCAATGCACTACCATAAGGCACTCAGGTATTATGATGATAAGCACAGTGTAAGAGCACATATAAAAAATAATAGAACGACCCACACTGCAAGAGTCTGACAAAGCTGGAATAAATTAAAAGCTGAAGCAGCAAGCAAATGTTAATATTGCTACTAGAAAAGTTGTCTTTAATAGATTTTGAAAATCTAATGTCCATGTTTCTTTCCTGTCATTCATATTAGCACTGACCCTTATGGTTTTGCAGACTAATTCACTTTTTCTTGGTCTTCAGAGTACAGAAGAATTATGTGCCTCTATGAGATCATCTATGGCTCAGCAAGACACATACAGAGTTTGCCATGTCACCATTAGCTGCCATTGAAAATAAATGTGTAATATTTTAATTTATTCTTTGAAATTCTGCAACTACAACTCTATTCTTATCAATAGAGGGTCTTTATTGTTGCATAAAGCTACAAGAAGAAATTAAACCAGGTTCAGACAATGTATTGCATGCTAGATCTACCATAGCGCTTGTTGTATATGAAAGCAGCTGTTCTTTTACAGAAACATTTTTGTTCTTACTTAGCTCCAGGAAAATGAAAACATAAGAAATGAACAAGTTTGACTTCAAGGTTAATGCAGCAGAAATAATTTAATTCCAATCCATTCTCTTTCTGACCTGTGATTTATTTATTATTTTTAAGCATTGTAACAGTTTATTGGTACTTAAAATAGAATTTTTTATGAAGAAATAGGATTTCTAACATCTAGATGCTCCTAAACACTAATACGGACTTTTAGAAAATAGGATAACCCTCCTATTTAGACAATGACAAAATCAAATTGCAAAAGAATATGTAGTCTACATCTGCCATCTACTGTAAGAAGAATATACTGCAGGTTTTCTACCTGAAACAAAATTTAAACAAAAGAAATTATTATGTTGTCTTTATCATGTAGACCCACTTCTGAGATCAAATCATAATTTATGATTTAAATACACAGAAATACAAAGGGATGATGATGTATTATAAAAAAGTAGTTGTTTGAAAAATAAATCACGTTCTCAATTTGTGGTAGATTTAAAAACAAGGATTCAAACAGCACAAAGAAAATCAGCTTATGGTTTTAGAGTTTTTGACACTGCTGAGAGACAGTGTGTGAATAACCACTATAAGCATCATAGTGAAAGTATGAACTATTGGACTTTTTCTTCAATGCTCGCATACTTCTCTTAATATATAAATATAGTTCCAGCTTTAAACCTCATTAACATATCTAGCTTCTAGAAATAGTGGCCAAAGATAACTTTAAGTTGTAGTGTGGTTTGTTTATTGGGCAGCCCCTGTAGATTTGCCCACACTCCAAGGAGAAGTCTAAGGAGAGGTTTCAAGCACGAATTTCCCTATCATCTACACAATTTTTTAGCTTTCTCCCTGGATCTGTGCTGGCTCAGCCCAACTACTTGTCTGCAGGTCTATAGGTTTTGAGATCATGGATCTTTCTCTAACCATACTATTTTACAGCAGAGGTCCAATTTGTGTGAACTGACTGCAGTGGTGCACAGTCATCAGCTCTTTTTACCTGGTTAGGCCAGTAATAATCTCACCTGGGAAAGGAGATGGTGTCAAAGAGGTACTAGTGCTGTATTAGCAGAGCTTTCTTTAGAGCATAGGAAAAATTTTAGTGCCTACCTAGGCAGATTTTGGCATGTTCCCTGTTGCATTTCCATCCAGGGACCCAGATCCTGAGCAGTAAAAAAGCCTCTTCAGTGGTCAGCTCCTCCTAATGACTTCTCAGTGTCAGATTTGGAGAAAACCAAGATTACTTTCTTAGGCTTCAAAGACCATTTATTAGAATCACATCTGAAGAAAAGCATTAACATAAAATCAAGTCAACCTGGAAAAGATTGTGACAAGCCCTCACAGAGGTGTGGCTTCAGCATCTCTTCTCTGCTGCATTCCAAGTTAGACATCTTAATTTTACCACACAACAGATATTTGAGAGCTCCCCTAATGCCTGAGAAAGACCATCTGCTAGCCAAATTAAACTTATGCTACATTACAAATATCAGAATGTCTTTTATAAATTACAAAAAATTCTTCTAATCTATTTCTACCTAGGAAGATAATATTTTGCATTTTCAAGGTACATTATCTAAATATATACATTTGTAAGATATTTCTTATGCACATATAATTATTAAGACTTTAATATCATTCTTTGTGGATGTCTTATAAATGAGCCCTCTACCTTGAAAAAGACAATGTTTTTGAAAAAGAGCAGCTTTTACAGAATGAGTTTCATTTGAAAAAAATGTCCACTGTTTCAGGAATATGTATAGAATACATATATTTTTATATAAGAATCTAAGTTTTATACTCCTTTTTTTCTTTTTTAAAAATATTGCTCAGAAGTGCTTTTAAATTGTGAACATACAATGTGCCAGTTGGGGGGATTACAACAAGCAATGTTTAGTCTGTTCTTTTCCTCTGCTGCTTTTGGTTAGATTTCGGTTCCTATCCTCCAAGTCCAACTATCATGCTGGTCTCTTTTCAGGAAGCAATAAGATTTTCACTAAAATACCAGAACGAACAAAGTTACTTTTATTATTTACTTCAGTTCTCCTGGGACAGAAAGAGACACAGGATTTTGCTTTTGCTAACACTATTGGCAACAAGACAGAACAATGTGACAGTCTGCTTCCAGAGTTACCTGGTGGGTGCTTCATCCTCTGAGGCCCTTGTTTTCCACTCTCATGGATAAGGGAGATGCTGCCCATCATTCCTAGCCTAGACACTCATCTTTTTCTCTTCCATGGAGCCTGGGAAACAGGAGAGCAAAGGGTGATGTACACCATACAACACTTTCATACTAAGTGAAGACATGGCAGAAGCAGTCACCTGGACTCAAAAAGTAGTCTCAGGCCTGGCAGCTCATTTCTGTCCCACTTGCTGCTTCTTTTCAGGTACTCAGTGAGAACCTGAGTGAAAATCCCTACCCCACTGCACTCATTTCTGCTGAAAAAAGATGTGAAGAAAAAGAAAGATCATACTAATGTAAAAAGACCTGTATTTTGCTCAAAGACTCAATATGAGTAGGGTGTCTGAATTAATTCTGCATAACAAGAATCTCTCCCAAACATGACATGAAGCTAAATTACCCAAATAACGAGGATCCCAGCTGAGGTAATCCAGGGAAATGCATGGACTAGTATACGCAAATACAATGCCTCATTTAACACCTAGAACGCAGAGACAAGTCCAAGAAGGCTCAATGTCAATCAAAAAACATTAGAAGATTTTGAGAATATTCAAAATCCAATCACATTTTACAACACACTTACCTGTCCTAGAAATTCAGTGTAGTCTCTAGAGGATTTACTGTGTATGTCTGAGCAGCAGAGTAAGTACAGCACGGTTTATAAAGATTTGCTACCATAAAAATGCAGAAGGCAGTGACCTGTATAACTGCATATAAGGCTGCTAGCCAAGCTTTACATTAAGAGGAATTTCTTTCTCTCTCACTGTCTCTCTCTCCCTCTGGGGAAGGAGATTTGAATTGCAGATAGCATCACTCATCTCATAATGCAACACTGCTAACCACCTGTGTGTTTCAGGTACTAGACACTAATTTCAACAGAAAACTAATCTACCAGAAGACACCACATCTATAGAAATACCGCCTCAGTTTTGCTTATTAGGAGTTTGTTTCTACTTGCTCTTTCAATTTTGGAATAGTCCTTCTTTAACTGCTGTGCCACACCAAAAGTCATTGGGAACCTCAATACATATGAGAGGGTTTCTTTGAAAATCACAGGGGAATGCAGTCAAAACACCCAGTCTCATTGTGGGGACGTGCCTTGCTCTGTTCACAAGTCAAGTGAAGAGTTCATATGGGAGAAATTACATATGTCCGAACTTTTGCCTCCCTTCATGCACACAGAAACTGAAAAGACATTTACCAATTTAAAGTAAGTTTTTCACTATCGGTGTACTGAGAAGACTACATATCTGGGGTTGGGGTTTTTTTCCCAAAAAAAAAATATTCCCTCCAAAATAGTTAAAATTGAAAGACTACTTAAGGTAACTTCTATTTTATTTGCAACTGTGAAGGACTCTTACAGCACATCTTGGTCTGAATACCACCTACCATTTGATTTTCTTATTTTTCAGTCTGCAAGGTGAGTATACAAACACCCTTTCTCACACACAGTTGCAGTATACCTCTAAGACAGCCACGTCGCTGCAGTAACTTGCTCATCCAACTGCTAAATTTCTTAATAATTGAAGGAATTGAACACAAAAAGCAAAAAGAAGTTGATGTATTTCTCATTTAAAGATGTGTGGTTTGCAGTTATTTCGACAATTGCCATAGAGTTCAAAAGCACATTGTTATTTTTAAACAGATTAAAAGAATATTAAGAAATACACATGATAACATAGAAATATAAGTCTCATTGTCAACTGTGGTAGGAGGTAGAAAGGTAAATTTCTTCTATTTTTTGTCTTTCAAACATTGATCCAATGCTTGAGTTCTCTATTTCTGACACAGAACACAAGTTTGTATCTCATGTACATATATAAACCTTGGTACTAATTTTGTCCCAGAGATCTATTCTTTATCACAACAGGGCTAAATTTGGCCCACTATTTTGCTGAAAATCATGGCAAACACCTTTTAGAATAGCTGGTGAGCTTCTAGGCATCTCTGCTTTTGGGGCCTTTTTTTTCCAAACAGAACACAAAACAAGTTAGTAATGCAAAATAAAGGACACTTAAAAAAAATAATCAGGCTTCTGAGGCCTCCATCGCAGACTGACTTGTGTTTTTAATATGTCACTTAAATTAACCTACAACAGATGAAATAATGAGAAATAGATCAACCCACTGAGTGTCGTGGCCTTACAAAGACCGGACTACGTTATAAAAGGAGTCTTTGCTAAAAAATTACCAGGTCTCAGGGTTACCTCTAGAGAATGCAACAAAGACACAGATCCTTTGAAAATAAAAATGTCCATTGTTGCAATCACAAAGAATGGACTAATTCCCTTCACTCTCTTTCTCTAATCCTTGCTCAGTGAAACACACCTGATAGATACAAAAACCATATAGCAGAATCATTCACCTTATGTTGTACTATGAGTCTATAAAAAAAGAAAGTAAAAATCTTATGCTTTACTCTGTTTTCCACAACTGTTGATAAAGCAAGCCACATAGCTAGTTTCTCACCTAGAATCCCTATGTGTATTTTGTCATTGAGATTAAATGGATTATCCCCAGCAAAACAGACACATATATGAATCACAGTTTCCCTCCTGCAAAAAAATAAAACTGCTTTTCACTGCTCCTGTGGAGCAAAATAGTGATTGGGTCACTGAATCCATCTCCTTCAGGATTCCCTCTTCCCCAGGGACTGCATGGATGGCACACATCTACTGCAATTACTCCTATACTGCAAAACCATTCCCTTTTCTGGTGAGGATGGCACTACAGGGAGTACTTAGCTGATTATACATCCTTATTTAGAACATGAAGACTCTCAAGGAGAAAGCGAGTCCCTGAAATACTGCTAGGTTCATTGTCTGTAGTTTACTAACTGTGTTATAAAAGGTCTACATTGTTTTTAAATAAGAAATTGACCTAGAAAATTCACAGACTAGGAAAAACAAAATGCATTTTAAATACCATAGAACAGGTTTTACTGAATTTCCCTGAGTTTCATAGCATTCTCATTCATAAAATACAAACTTCAGATGCTAGCCACTGGAAACCAAGGCCATATAAAATGTGGTCCTACACTTACTAACCAGCAGAGGGGGCAGGCAGAGTAAGGGAAACTAAAATAGAGTAAAGGCAATTTGTCTGAATTTTTATTTTTATGGACAGCACTGAGAAAGTTATCAAAATAAGGTTTGAAAAGTGCTTAGTTCCTACAACTAGTGGTGTCTTCTCTGTATAGAGTTCTGATAAGTGTACAACTTCATGTTGGTAGTTCTGCACTAGGATACACTATTCTTTCAATGGAAATGGAAACTAAAGGTGATGATTTCCACACTACAGCCATAAATATACCACATAAATGAACAAAATTCATAACGGCATATTAAAAAGAGATAGGCAGTCATGCACAGCCCTTTACATGCATTAAAACCTTTGAAGAATCCTATTTTACTTGAAGTGACTTTTTAGCTGGTTTTACTTTAAAGATAAGAATTATGGCATAAAATCATAGAAAGGTGTGGGTTGGAAGGGACCTTAGAGACCATCTAGTTCTAACCCCTCTGCATAAACAGGGACATCTTCCACTAGACCAAGTTGCTCAAAGCCTCATCCAACCTGGTCTTAAACACTTCCAGGGAGGGGGCAACCACAACTTATCTGGACTACCTGTTCCAGTGCCTCACCACCCTCACAGGAAATAATTTCTTCCTAATATCTCACCTAAATCTATCCTCTTCCAGTTTAAAGTCATTACCCCCTGTCCTATCACTATCTGCCATTGTAAAAAGTCCCTCTGCAGCCTCACTTTAGGCCCTCTTCAGGTACTGAAGGGCCACTATAAGGTCTCCTCAGAGCCTTCTCCAGGCTGAACAGCCCCAACTTTCTCAGCCTGTCCTCATAGGAGAGGTGCTCCAGCCCTCTTATCATCCTCGTGGCCTGCTCTGGACTTGCTCCTTCTTATGTTGGGGGCCCCAGAAGTGGACCCAGGGGGGTCTCACGAGAGCAGAGCTGTGGGGAGAATCACCTCCCTTGACCTGCTGGCCACACATCCCTTGATGCAGCCCAGGATACAGTTGGCCTTCTGGGCTACGAGCACACAACACAGTCTCATGTTGAGCTTCTCATCTACCAGCACCCTCAAGTCCTTTTCCTCATGGTTGCTCTCAATACATTCTATGTCCAGCTTGTACTTATGTTTGGGATTGCCCCAACCCAGATGCAGGACCTCACATTTGGCCTTGTTGAACTTCATGGGGTTTGCACAGGCCCACCTCTCAAGCCTGTCAAGATCCCTCTGGATGGCATCCCGTCCCTCCAGCGTGTTATTCAAACCACACAGCTTGCTGTTGTTGGCAAACTTGCTGAGGGTGCACTCAGTCCCACTGTCCATGTCATCAGCAAATATGTTAAACAGTGCTGGTCCAAATACTGACCTCTGGGGGATGCCCCTCATCACCAGTCTCCACTTCAACATCGAAATACTGACTGCAACACTTGGAGTGTGACCATCCAGCCATTTCTTATCCACTGAGTGGTCCACCCCTCCAGCCCGTGTCTCTCCAACTTAAGAGACAAGAATGTTGTGCATGACAGTGTGAAATGCCTTGCACAAGTCCAGGTAGATGACATGTTTTTGTTCCCTTATCCACCAGTGTGATAACCCCATCACAGAAGGCCACCAAATTGGTCAGGGACGATTTGCCCTTGGTGAAGCCATGTTGGCTGTCACCAACCACCTCTTCTCTTCTCATATGCCTTAGCATAGTCTCCAGGATGATCTGTTCCATGATCTTGCAAGGCACAGAGGTGAGACTGATCCAGCCTGACGGCCCGTATCTTCCTTGTTTCCCTTTTTAAAAATGGCAGGGGGATGGGGGTGTTTCCTATTTTCTAGACCTTGGGAACTTCACCAGATTGCCATTACTTCTCAAATATGGTGGACAGTGTCTTGGCAACATCATCTACCAGTTCTGTCAGGACCTGCAGATGCACCTCATCAGGTCTCATGGACTTGTGCACCTTCAAGTTCCTCAGATGGTTTTGAACCTGGTCTGCAGTGGGCAGCTCTTCATTCTCGTAGTCTCTGCCTCTGCCTTCTGCAACTTGGTGGGGTGTCGCTCAAGCATTTGAAGTCTGAGGCAAAGAAGTCACTGTATACCTCAGCCTTCTCCACATCCCAGGTGACCAGGTCTCCCATTTCCTTATGGAGGGAGCCCACATTTTCCCTAGTCTTCCTTTTATCTCTGCTGCACCTATAAAAGCTTTTCTTGTTGGCCTTGACATCCCTGGCCAGATTTAATTCAGTCAGGCTCTAGGTTTTTGAAATGTTATTATTAGTACTAAAATGAACAGAAACATTATGTCATTTGACAGGAAATACTACGTAAATGCTCCTGTCTCAGAATTAGTATTAGTATGCTAATAGAATGACAAAGCCTACCCTTGTCATTACTGATTAAAAGCCAATGATGCAACACCTATGTGTTCTACTCCCCCACAAAGACGTGGCCAGTGAGCACAAATGTAAAATACTACAAAAAATGGTAGTAGTAATAATTTTATTTTACTGTGCAAATGCTTACACACAGAGCAAATCAGCAAGGGGAAAAAAAAAAAAAACCACCATCAACAGCAACAAAAAACCTACATGCAGCCTAAAGCCACGGCTAGATATCACAAAACAAATTATGTTTAGCACTATTACATACAGAAGTACCACAGTATAGCCTCCCCTCTACACTAGCAACTGGTTCTTGTATGCATTATGCTCTGCTGTAAGGACACAAAGGACAAGGTTTGTCTCACCTAAACTAAGATGCTGACAGCATGAGCTGTTCACTGCAGGCTGTGTGTATAATCCAGGGAGACAAATAGGCAATTCTGGAGCACAATCCATCTGACTTATTTTAGACCTAGAAATTAGGATAAGATGGACTGCACCCTAGAAAGGGGCCTAGGGTGACTAGATCAGATGTAGAAGTCTGCATTTGGTAAATGAACCCCTCCCATGCTGTCTGCTCTGGACGACCTGTCATCTCAACAGAACAGGCAAGCAAAGGGCAAAGGCTAAAGCACTGGCAAACTATTGCAGAGCTCGTAGGGCTCACTGCCCCGTATACTGAACACAGTGGCTTTGGGAGCATTTCGTGTCCACCGTGTCCTTCTTAATTTTAATTGAAGGATTTCAACTTCAATAAGTATATCTGTCTCAAATCCAAAAGTAAACAAATAAAGAAAAAAATAATAAACTAGTATTATCCTTAAAACTGACTTACGCTGTAAAGCTGTCTTCATGCTTCATCAAAGAGCCTCTGCCTAGAATTTTGCTCCAAGCTGGCTCATTTCCTGCTACAGCTGTAGAGAAAGATTACAAATATGGTCACAATTTGTACTGTCATTACCCCTCTACAACCAGCACATTAGGGTTGCAATTTACCTGCTATTGTGAGACTCAGAACATTTCAGCCACTATTTTAGCAAACTGCCTAAATCAAGAAAATGATGGAGTGTTAAAAATGAAAAAAAAGTCTAGGATTTGGGGATTCTGATGGTCATTTTGAACTCAGACTGAATCACAGCTTGATAGGCATGGTTAGAGTGAGTAGAAGAATATTTCTTCCTGTGAGTGCAAAATATAAGAGTTGTATTCTATATTAAAGGTTTTTTTGAGGATTAGAAGTTATATTTGGTGCTAATGTTGAGCTAATAGTTTTGCTGGCTAAATCTCCCTGAGACATCCAGACATTTACAGTTTTTAATAGAGATTCTCTGAAGGGGATACATCTTGAGTAGTTTGCTGACTGCATCTTTTTTTTTTTTTTTCCCCCCCCTACTGGTTTACAAAGTTTATTTCATTTCAGCTAGTTTATTCCTTTCTAATAAGGCTATTTCAAAAACAGTGTCTTATGTACTTATCTTGTAGGATTGCTTTTTTATGATAATATTAAGTAAAACAACATTAATCTGAGCATGAAGCATAACACTGTTGCTTTATATACAATATCCAACAGTAAAACCATCACCAGTATTTTTAACTACACAAGAAAATATATTTCCTTGCATACAGTATTTCACATTTAGTTTTCCTATGTTCACCACTGAGAACATAGAGGATAGGGGAGTTTCGATGCAGTACCAATAAAACAGATGGCACATACCATATGGCAATCAAATTACTTTCTCAGGTTGCACAATTCAAATATTGCATTTCAATAGTCCTCTAAAGCTGTACAGTGGCATAAAATAGGTTAATTAAATATCAAGTCACTGCAAAAGCAACTCATATACTAAGATTTTGATTCACCAGGGAATTTTAACAGGTAGCTAACTTCAGGCACACTATCATTTCAGTGAGACTATTTGAGCACATTTGAAGTAATGTACATTCGGTACCCTAGTGAACTGGGACCTAAATGAATAAAAAGCTATCATGCAATGTAATATACCAAGGTTATTATGTGTTCTTATAAAATTGGTTTGGGTTTTAAAGAAGGTAAATATTCTGCTCTCCTTAAGATCAATTTAGTGGATGTTGCATCCACAGAGTCTAAGTGGACTATCACAGCTCTTCTAAAAACTCTGAAACCGAAGTTTTGCTCTAAGATTAGCGAAATCCTTCCACTGAATTTTCAAGAGGAAAGTTAAATTTTCAACAAGCTATATTCTTAAAGTGGCATGTATGGAGATTTTAGCTTTAATGTACAGCACAGTCATATCTGTATACATATCAGACGGATTTAACTTTACGAGAAACAATTACTCATTTAAATTAAGGAAGTTGTAATTTAAATGTACATCTACAGACACATTGCACTAGGGCTTTCCTCAGATAAAAGCCCAGTACTAAGCAAGTTCCTCAGACAATTCACCATGCATACTGATATAGTATACTCGTACAGTCCAGTAGTTCACATATAAGCTCTGTTTTTTGTAATACCCATCACCCCACTGTTAACATGAGTTATTTTGGTGCTGTTTTAGTATCAGACAACCCTCAGTGTAAATATCAGAGTTAAGTTAGGTACTCATGGCTTCAAAAACCTGTAATCTTATTGTTTGAACTCCTTACACAGGCCCTAGAAGAGTATGTCAAGCAGACCCATAGCAGTTCATTCTTATTGCTCTTACCAAAAGGGTTCCCTGCTGCAGAACAGTTCTGTACTGCAATGGGAATGGCAGGAAACTGAAAACAGACTCTTTTATAACAACAGGAGCTTCATTTATAGTGCACACATACTGTAAGAGCAGTCCTGGGTTTCCTACCAGCATGCCTGAGCCTAATTACACCTGCTGTAGTCCTGAATCACCAGCCAAAGGCCTGGAGAAGTACTTCAGTGCCTTGCTGAATTCAAAGAATAGCTGAGATGGAGTCTGCAGACAACTAATGTGCTCCAAGAACAATGTGACTGTCATTTCGTGGGGTGAACTGAGGGACTTCAAGGGAGCTGCCACAGAGACTACACATTGTTGCAGAGCAAGAGGTACTGTTTTGTGTACTGCACTTCACTCTAATATTTACACTTGAAAACTAAGCTATTCAAACCTAAATAAAACAGCAAGTCTCCTGGACTAATTTTTAACATCAGGGAGTTTGTTTGTTTTTCCCAGTTGCTGCATTTTTATTTCTATGTATACATCCATCATTTTTCTACCTTGTAAATAACGGAGTCTCTTTCTGGTTTTCCTTCTTTCTCCAGTTTTCTATATTTTATTCATCTTTTGTGTGTTTGTTATGATTCCTAACACACCCACTGTTCTCAGACCCAGCTACTGCTGCCCTCAATTTTCACCACAAGTGAAAATTGAGGGCAGCATTCTGGTTTGCCCTTCAGAGTTATTTCTGTAGTCTGAAGCATCCACTGCTTTTGCATGTCACCTTTCTTGTAATGCAAAGGTGCAAAGTCTCTGGCTCCTGGGCAACTCCTGACTCTTGAGATATTCAAGTCACAGGACTTGCTACTGGCTGTGAGGGACTGAAAAAGTTAATGTATGTCTCAAACATTGTAGCAAGACAGGTTCTGTACAGCCACAAGTTCTGCATATCAAAAGAGGATATGCAGAACTTGTAAGAGGAGTAGTTAATGGCATGCAGAAGGCCTGTTAGAGGATATGCACTTCCGTGTTCTGACATGCCGAGCAAAATACCACCATATCTGGCCAAAGGTCATACAAAGTTCATTGGAGGAAGGGGCTCAGCAACCACCGAGACCCTTGAAAAGACCCTCTGTGACCACCCTTCACAATGGAACCTACACAGTAGACTAATTACATGAGTCCTCAATGGAGGGGCAGGGGCTGAATTGTATAAAAGGCACAAACTCAGGGAGCCACGTGCACACCCACCAATGGAGGATCAACCAGTCTTGACATGTGTGCCCACTGGAAGATGGCCGCATCTGTCTCAGGATGATCACATGATCCAAGGGTGGTGATATTTTTCCCTATCTCTTCTCTTCTCTTCTCTTCTCTTCTCTTCTCTTCTCTTCTCTTCTCTTCTCTTCTCTTCTCTTCTCTTCTCTTCTCTTTTCCATCTTCTTATAGACTCTTCCAATCAGAACCCATTTTATATTCCCCAAGTTCAGGTTATTTCCATTATAAATAAAACATTTAACTGGTCATTTTGTGTTGTTTCACCTTAATTTAGCCCAAAAGGATTTTCCTGCTCTCCTGCCTCTGAGGTAGGGCACAACAGTAGCACAAGCAATGTATCTTGCTTGTGAAGACTCTCCATGAGGCCAGGATCCCCATCTGGCCTGGCTTTTGGTCTCAAGCATCTGGTCTCAACCAAATACAAATATTATTTTATTTTTAAAAATATTTAATTAATGAAAATATTAATCTAATTGTCAAGAAAGCCACAAAATCCTACTCTGCTTTGTCTGTTTTATAACTGCCTCTTGACCACATTCTAACATAGGTGTTTTTTGTGCTAGATCAAACAAATGATTCATTTTGTCCACAGTTTTACTTACATGCTCTGTTAAACTTCTCAGTTCTTTGTTCTGGTAGAACCTTAGTTCTGCATAAAAGACAATTGTAACTGCTGACTGAAATCTCTCTTCCACTTAATCACTGTTGAAAATGCAAGGGAATAGGAATACAGACCATAGTGAAAGTCACTGACAAGCTACGTCTAATTACTGGGTTTGTGTGTTATTATGGACAAACTTTAATTCTCCAATTAGCTTACCTTAACCTGAAAAAACTTCAAAATATAAACACGCCTTTATGAATAATAGAATACTCAGCCATGCCTGACCGCATTTTAAAACCTTATGCAGGTCTTTCTTTTTGGATAAAAAGTAAATTCATCACATTTTTAAGTTACCTTCCCCAGAAACTCAAACGGAAGCCATGTTATAACCTCAGTGAGAAAGTAAGGTTTCATTTTGTTTGTGCTTGTGAAACACTGCTAGTTAAAAACACTCAAGGCAAGAAGCTTGAGTAGCATTGGTCTCAGCACCTGAACTGCTTAACTCCTAGCTACAGAGGTCAAGTAGCAGTCACTGGGGAAGTGCCTGGCACACTTTAGGAGGCAGTACATGCTGTCTGCCATTCCAAATATGTAGGCTGAACTAGATTGCACCAGGTCTGGCTCCCTTCACATACCATATCTCAGTAAGATTTGCAGACCCTCAAGCATCCTTGCTGGCACCCATGCCACATCCCAGAGATTGCAAAAGATATTCTCAGATATGGTATGAAAACACCAACCCAATAAATGGTCTGCCCTTACATTTTTTCAAACACTTTGAACTAAAAAGAAACCAAAAACCCAACAACCAACCAACCAAACAAAAAACCCTACAAAAAACCCAAAAAAAATATAACTATGTGCTAGCAACAAAAAAGCATGGCATGAAGCCCAGAAGAGACCCAGAGCCAAATGAAGTTTAGTTGCAGCCAAGATGTAACACTTGGCCTCAAGGCCAGAGAGAAGTCCCTTGCAATGTTTTATTTAGCAGTAGAGACACAGTCATTGCATCCTTCTAGTCTATCAGCTTCTCCTCAATAGCAGCCAATAGCAGATGTTAAGGGGAAAAGTGCATGAAAAACTGCCACAAGCACACCTTTCCAAATTATAGCAGTCCTCTGGTTTAGGAATTCCAGATTCAGATGTTGAATCTGAACCACTGTGCTTGATAGCTGAATTTGTTCAATGCTCTTTGTTGGACTAACTCATACTTCTGGCTTCTAGAATGTATTGTCACAGGTAAGCCCTACAATTTATTTTTACTCTCTGTAGAACAAATATCTTTCTGCCTTTTTAAAATCTACTGTGCAATTATTTCATTGAGTGATACCTTGGGTTTTCTTTTCATTAGAAAGACTTTATCTACAAAGCTTCTTCTCTCTGAAACTCTTCCTTACCTTGGTCCATACTTCTTAATATTTCTTATCTTCCCTGATTCTATTTATTGTGAGCTTTTTAACTGCATGTATCAATCAAGATGTGAGTGCATCATGCATGGATACACCATAGCACAACAAGGTTCTTTCCCAATAAGTCTAATAATTCCTAACATTGTGCTGCATTTTGGCTGCTCTTGAGCACTTAGTTGACGTTGTCAGTTATTATAAGGTCCCCAAGATTTCTGCTGAGAGGAAATAGATAAATTACAGCTTGATTGTGTACATACATAAGGTATATCAACAGACTATCATCTGCTTTTATCATCCATTTTTAATAACTTGTAAAGCACATACATACCCCAAAAACTCTTAAACATATCAAGGTACAAGAATATTATACACTTATCTGAAAAATATTTATTAAAGGGTGGCTACAAAGTAGGTGAGAGACTCCCTTTTTACAAGGAGTCACATGGAAATGGTGAGGGGTAATGGATAAAAGTTAATCCTTGAAAGATTAACTTGTGTCCAATTAGACACAAGAAGAAATTTTTTCATAATGACAACAATCAGACATTGGAATAATTTCTCCAGGGAAGCAGTGGATTCCCCAACACTGGACACTTTAAGATTCAGCTGGACAGGGTGCTGTGCAATTTTGTCTAGACTATGCTTTTGACAAGAGACATTGGACCAGGTGACCCTTGAGGTCTCCTCCAACCTGGTGTTCTATGATTCTATAAAATCAAGAGGAGAATAACTTGGATAATACGGATGGTCAACACAATATACAGACTTCTACTTGCAAAATACAGTAGTGTTTATGCAGAAGCACTATTCCCTATCATTAATTGTGCAGCTGCAGCTGCACCTATTTCTATATATTACTCATAACAAAACAGTAGCATTTTCTGTCCCTTCTGCACTCATGCAAATTACTTCATAAGTAACAAGACCATGATGAAGCCTCCTTTTTGGACTTGCTCTTGCTGTATGCCCCTTGCGACTGTATAAGACAAACCTTTTGTCTTGCATAACTTACTTTCAGATGGAAAAATCAGCAATATTTAAAAAAAATAAATATTAAATATTAAAGGAAATGGTATGAAGCAAAGATTTTCATTTTAAACAGATAGGAACAAAGAAAAAACTTTCCTGTCTTGTAATCAGCATCCCCTGACTACTACATGTTTTTCTTCGACTTAGCCATTCATGTAAAAACACTAGTTCAAAAGCAAAAAACCCCAAAGGAATTCCATGTAGCAACAGTTTCCCAAACAGAGGAGCAAAGAAGTCCTTATGGACCTATAAAGTGTATTCCTGACAGACAACAGTAATATGAGAAGTATTTAAAGCAACTGAACAGAGAGTATCCAGCTTCTGTTCAAAACAAATTCCTAAGATATTTAATTATTTATTAAATCTTTTATTTAGCAAACTCTCTCATTTCCTATTCTCAACCTATAATTCAAATGTAAAATAAAGGGAAACTTTCTTTAAAAATCATAATTCAGTTATCATTTTGGTTTTCTACTGAATTACATTCCATTGAGCAAAAACTGTCTTTATCTGTACTTAATAACTCTTTTTTTTCATATTATACAAATGCTTTCAGGGCTTTTGAATTGTGTTTCTGGGGTTTGATTTTATTCATTTCTAATATAACCATTTTACAGAGTCTACAAAGAATAATTCATACAAGGAGTCAGCACAATAATGTACCTTGCATGGAAAAGAGTGATTTTTGGATAGAGGACCACTCTGTGAAATGTAAAAGTTATCATTATCCTTATAGGGTCAATTCAATTAAATACTTCTGAAGCTAGTTATGTACTTTAAAAGGCTTTCCAAATAATAGAGGAAAGATTATTTGGAGCTTTCAGAAATGTCAGTGACATTAATATAAAAAATACCCACACCTTTTAATATATTTGTTTCAGCACATTACTACTGTGTAAATAGAATACTTAATTTCTATTTAAGAGTAGGTAAACACTGAATAAGATCAGGTAATCAGAGAAACAGCTTTCTGTGATTTTCTAGCTGACTTTATTTGATCTCAAGATATATAGAGAAGGGATGTAGGCCAAAAGAGGAGGGGGCTAGTTCAGTCTTTCCCCACTCTTGTTCTTACTATACAAATGGGCTCATCATTGTCAATTCGGACTACTACATACTCTTGCAATAGAGTGCATAGTCTCATCATCTATTTCTTAATATTGAAAAGAATATTTAAAAAGGGGATTGAAGCACAGTGGAATTCAAGTGTTGAGGTCAACCTAGATATGTCAAATATTAACACTAGGCTACTAATTTTATTTCACAATAACCTAAGGAGAAACCCACTGTTTGTCCTCCCCTGAAGAGGAGCTCACTGCATACCTGAGCTCACTATTCACGGTCCTGCCAGTAGAGCAGAGCCTTGGCTGCCCCCAAGCTGTGAATTACAGGCAGAGAGTTGTAGGATACATACTTTTGTTTCTGTTCTAGAAGCTGTATGTCGTTTGGTATATGCCATTTTTAGGTATACACAATTTGCATGAGGGGAATACCTACAATGTATTAAAATCCCATTTTTCTGCTGACCTCAAGACATAATTTTTCTTGCTGTTTTAAACACTATAAATATAATTAAAGCAGAATCATTACAATTATTTTAAGATATGCAAAGCTTATAATGTACACAATAGAATATTTTCTAGACGCTTAAAACTATGACAATGTAACATATTCCCCGGTTTTCATTGCCCACAAGAAGTTATGGGATTTGATTGGAAAACAAAAAATTAAATACTTCACAATAGTGGTCTCTATGTATTTGGTGGACAGGGACCTAATCACTGTGAAGCTCCTCTATTAAGTTCAGTATGCTTGAAGCTTTTCAATTAATGGAAAGTTAACAGTGAGTTTGGCAACGCTCATGTGTGATGTAGTTAAGAATTAATACTGATTCTTTAGCTTTACTATCAGGATAAATTAAAGACCCTGCACCAATGCACATTTAAATATTTCATAGAAAATGCATTTATACAATTTCTCATAAGACAAGAGAGAGTGTTTAGTGCCACCAGCATTCCCCTTACTCTTTCTTCTAAACACACGTATGCACCACACTTTAGGGAGGTAAATTATGTGCAGTCTGATGGATGTTGGCTCAAATCAAAATTAGGAAGAAATTAACATTAGCTAGCTACTGCCTGGTTATGTAAAAACAGACACCATATTCTTCCTCTGATGAAACAAGTACTAACTTTCACAGTTTCTCCCTGGTGAAATGGTTAAATTATCTGACTCCTAGTTTGAAAATTTAATATTTGCATACTGCCACCAGGCTTTTCAAGACATAGATTAATAGGAGAAAAAACCTACCCAGACATAATTACTATATTAAAAGACAGCAGGTAGCAAGTTTTTGGAAGCATTTTTACTTAGAACACAGCAGAGGGTAAAAATAATTTATCAATTATCTTAAGCCAGCATGTAATTATAACATACTTCTGATTCACAGGTACACTTATCAACAGCATCAATTTTTCACTAAATTTCTCAATTTTTTCAGTCCCAAAAATGTTAGCTAGACCTACTAGTGAGCAATAATCACAGTTAACATTGTGCATTTTTTCAAAATACACTTTTTCAAAGCCAAAATGTATTACTTATACAGTAGGAGTGATAAAAGGTATCAAGAGGGGTTTTTTTGTTATTCCCTTTTCTCACCTCCTCCTTGCCTCTCCTCCCACTTCCCTCTTCCACCCATCCCCTCCTGTTCCTCCAGAAAAGTATCACATACAAAACTCCACAAGTTCTTAACTAAATGGAACTGTGGTTGATCAGAAATAATTTAAAAATTTAATAATACTGAAAAATTTCACATAACTAAATACACCTACTTATGTATTTAAACATTTTTAAAGCTGAATAATTATTTTTTTTCAGAACAAAACCCCACATCCCACAAGGCAAGATTGCTGACATATACTCATTATGTTGGTGAGTTATTCAGCACCTTGTTCATGGTAGCAGGCCAATTTCATATTTTTTACAACTTCATGAGTATACTCAAAGTAGTGAGCACTTGGCAAACTTAAGTGTTGAACCATCCAGTAATCACCTTGCAATATCTAAAAAAGTGAAACATCTGAATTTGTCACTTTCTGTTTTAGACAAGCAGACAATAGAGCAATCTAGCTCTAGCAAACTTTGTCTATGGAGAACTCTCATTCAGCTCATTAGCAGCTATGTGACTGGTGAAAACCACAAATAGAGAGGGAAATAAACAAATCGAAGTATTTCGAGTCACCCACAGGCTACAGCACTGTGACTTTGGCTAGGCTTAAGATTTACCAATATTAGCTGTGATAAAAACTCAACTTGCCTTTTAAAACTATAGCATTAAAGACTGTGCAATTTCCTGGTTATTAATAATGAAACTACCAATGACATCTTAAACAGAAAGACAGCAGAAGATTAACAAATGCACCTCTGGAAGGAATTAAGCATTTCTGAAGATGATTAAAGTGAACGTGAAGCTTTTCATTAAAAACAATGAGACTGAACTTTTAATTAATGAAGTACTTCTTACAGGTTTTGGTTTGGTTAATAAAGTCTGTAACTGAACAAAAATGGTAGCAGTAATAAAGACAAAGTAGAGCTCCCAAACAGATTGCTGGTAGTAGAAAACTGACAAGTAGTCTGCATATTCATTTGAAAATTTAAGGAAGTAGAACATCAATAAAAGCCCTGAAAACAGTTAGTATTTTTCATATGTTTCTTTCCCTTGATAATGTGTGAAGGCCATCATCTTTGTGGTACATATTGATGAGAGGCTAAATTAATTAAGATATGAAGCCAGTCATGTTATTGAACTTAAGTAGGTGAACTGATATCACCATACTTCTATGCCTGCACCTGAACAACTTTGTGTGCTGCAGGCCCAGGGGCTAGGTCCTATATGACCCATGGCTTGCATGCCTTACAACTATGGACGCAGCTCTACAGTGTCCACTGTAGGGTGGCACAGATGTGTGCCCAGGCCCAGAAATTTGCTGCTCTCAGGCAGTGCTTTCTATGTCTATGCCTAGAGCTGGTACTGGAAGACTCATGACTGCAATGAGGACTGCAATTGATTCAGCTTAGAGAGGAAAATCTTTTGCCAGTTTTTCCACTTGTCTTGGAGCAAAAATATTAACATTTCTTTAGCTTACCTATAACACGTATAATACAAAAGTTATGCCAACCTTTAATAAAATACTTTGAAATCTACTGATGCAAGTAATTATAGAAATGCATAATTATACAGGTTGTTTACCTGCATAAATTTCAGAAGCATCAAAGGAGATAAAGGCAAACAGCACTGAAAATAGCATGCCACAATTGTAGCCAATGAGCTTTTTTTATTGCATGCCTTATATTTCAAGTCATTAAAGTAATAATAGACAACCAGATCCAACAGTCTTTTGGCTCCACAGAAATATTAATATTCAACTTTTTTTAGCTTGTGAAATTTTAGGTCTGATTATAGTATTTTTCTTCAGATTGTTGGTGTGTGTTAATCATTGCATGTTTACTTATACAAATTAAAAATCTTGCTACTTCTGTTTCTGTAGAGTTCTTCCATCCATAAACACATGGATGCACACATATGCACCACAGAGATAATCTTGTTATAGTATCAATCTTAAAAAAAAAAGAAAAAAAAAAGAAAAAAAAAGAAAAAAAAGAAAATAGACATTAAATTTAATTCTTCGGGGCATATAATAATAATGAGGTTAGAGGAAAAACTTTTTCTCTTAGGTACACTGTATCTGATGACTGAAAGATTTCCTGCATCACGTAACTGAGATGTGCCAGATTTAATAGCAGAATAATGACTATGCCACAGGTACAATTAAATGTGACACTTCGTATAATCTCAATCCCCCATATGAGTAAGGAAGATCTAAATTTTAGTTGTTATGAGGAAGTAATTTAGCAGCTTTTTTTTTTTTTTTTTTTCCCCACATACCAACGGGTAATTATGTACAGTAGAGAAGTCTTATCAAATAACCTCATTTGGAATATCAATCCTCTGTTATAGGTTTTGATAAAAAACCCAAAAAACACTTAGTAGTCAGCATGTGACAGAAAGTAAGAATAAGATGTTATGAGCAAGTGATGTTATGGATTCTATTTCACTATTGCTCTTTATTGAAATAAATGGTCGCCTTAGCCCAATTTTATTTCTTACTTTCATTTGTAATACTCAGACATACAGGGAGCTCAACAATGACATGCTACAGTGGCCGTAGTTTGAAGAGCAAGACTATTTCTTCATATTTATGAAGATTTTCAATGAGAAGAAACTCTCAATTCTCAGGACATCTTTTTCTTTTATTTTTTATTTCAGAAAGACTGGAGAGCAAGTATCTGGTTTAGACTATAATCGAAAAACATTCATTCCCTGCACAATTAATCCAATAATAATTTTTAAGGTTCTCAATATTAAATAAAGGAATTAAGTTAATAAACCATGTAAATGGGCATTAGAGAAATAAAACATTTTTTTTAAATCAGAAAAGAGACTAGAAATTAAATGAAATCAAGAATTGCTCCCAAATATATTAAAAGACAGGTGTTTAGCCTGTAAACAATAGGGATGATTGTAACTGAGACAGCTGAAAATGGTTAACAGAACAGCTCTTCCTTAATGTTACTTCCATATTAGTTCTATATTAACAAAGAATGCTTGGTTTTCATTTGCTTTCCTGAAAATATTACATTACTGCTAACTCATAAAAGAAATTGGAAGCAGCAATATTACTTTAATTAGCAGCTTTGTAATATTGTAAAGTTGAACGATAAAAATAAATTTTGAACATTAGTGTACTGATCTTAAGTATTAGTTGGGTGGTTACTCCATAGTTATTCATTATACTGACTGAACATTAAACAATGCTTCTCAACTACAACTTTTAAGGAAAACATTATATTTTGCAGGAATCAAACAGAGCAAGGAATTCTCCTAGAGAATCATGTGTTTACTTAATGAATGTGCTTTCTTCCCTCATTCTTTCTGGTCTAAGCAAGCCTTAATGATACAATATCTCACTTAGAATTATTTTCTCTTTCCAGAAGACATTTTAATGAGCGAGTATTTTACATTATTTATTTTCCAACTGGTGAAACATATAGAAGAATTATATTGCCACTCCAGCTTTTCATAGCACTAAACTCAAGATTCACATTTATCAGGATAGTTTGAGAGAGATTGTCTAATGACCAATGCTAACACTATATACATCCAAACATACAATAGATTCAAGGTTAGATTTTTTTTAGTCTTACTTTCTTATTTTTGCCAGTGACATTTTGCACACACTGCTTTATTGAAAAGGCATTTTTATACTCTTGATTGACTACTCTACTACTAAAGAGCCTGACAGCAAGCTGAAAAGAAAGACTTCTCACTTCTGTGGAAAGGAAGACTGATTTATGTCTACATACAGAAGTCATATTGTAGATAATGTAGGTAAAGATCACTGATTATGTCAAAATTCTCTTTAAAAAATAAGTAAAATGTAATAACGAAAAATACACACAAAAGAAAATATTTACCTCAAATCTATCTGTAATGTTTTACTTTTTTTTTCCTTTTCTCAATCTAATCCTCCTCTGCCTTTGGTGTTTCTGCCCAGTCTGCTGTTAAAAAGCGTGTGAACTACACTGGCAGGATTGAATAGACTGAGAAAAGGCCTCTGCTGTTCTGTGATAACATGATCTAACACCCAAACATTAAGTGAGAAAGTACAGACATCAGCTGTTGATAACATTGGTCGCTCCAAAGAAGAGGCTTCAGGTGGAACCACAACAACAAATATTTATGGACTCTCCTCTGAGCTGGCTTTGCCAAAATACCCCCCTAACTGGGACAGAGCTCCTTACAAAACCCTGGCAAGCATTTACCTCTGCACACAGTCACTATGTGTTCATGTCTTCACCATGGATAAGCAGTGTTAACATTTTAAACATTATTCTTTGTACCAGTTCTAATTTTTATACTCAGCCTATGAAGAAGTGGGCATGCTTCTTCTCTGAACTTGCTTGACAAGCCCGAACACTTACCATAACAATTGTACCAATTTCGTGTTAGGTTTTTTCAGTCTTGAGTCAAGATGCATTTAGAAGTTACCTTAGTTATTTACATAGTTATTTCATGCCTTCTTTGTGTGTGTGGCTGTTCACAAATTATCAGAAAAACTATATCTGGATGTGTGTGTTTATTTATTGCCATTCAATTGGAGTTTATCACACATTAAGTAATTTGCTAATTAGTAAAAACTAATTAGTAAAAATACTAATCTTTACAAAACATACTAAACATTAGTGTTCAGAAATAAAATACCCATATGTAGTCTTAGCCTGTTGAAGTGTATTTAAGCTAAACTGAGATTTCTGTCTTCAGTGTCATTAGTTAGATCTAATATAATACATATATGCCTAAAAATCAGAGATTACAATGCACAGCTTTTAGATGCTTTGGGCCAATCTGAGCTTATATACCACACAAAGAAAATGTTGGGACAAAGGAAATAACTCTTGTGTCAATGTTGAACTGTTTTTTTTTTAAATTAAATTAAAAGCTTAATTCTAAAAAAATTGAACTGATGTTCAGTCAACAAATGGTACCAAACCATCAGCTTCTAATATCACTATTTGGGTGGAAGATAAAAGACAATGATAAGATAATAGAAAACAAGGGAAATAAAAAGACTGGTGGGAATAATCTAAGGCAGCAGATAAATTCACCTGTCTGAGGCAAAACTTCAAAGTGACATGGCTTTCTCAGTCTGCTTAGATGAATGTGGTCAAACAAAATGCATAACAAAATTAAGAGGTCTTTTTACTTTCAATAATTGATTTCACTAATAATTATTTAGAAATAACTGTTTAAAGCAAAGCAGCAGTATACTGTTTACATCATAATTAACAATGCAAGTTGGGATATAATTTAAATATTTAGAGCTGCACATATTGTTTCAATAGTATAAAAAAGACTTTTGGTATGAAAAGTAACTTGGCACTGAGATTAAATAATTGTATTATCTAAGACTTCTCTTTTAGTAGTACAATTTTAAAAGAGATTTCAGTGCTTCTAAACAAAATATAAATGACAAAACTAATATATTTACATGATCATGTCCAATGTACTTGGCATTCTGTTCATATAATTAATAACATATTGAACTTAAAAGTCTTTTCATGCAGTGACTCCATTGTACTTTGCAATTATTAATAAAAACAGATTTCATGACACCATATGAGCCAACAAATATCCTGAGATGAAGCTTTTTCTTTCTAGTAAATATTGATTTTGCTGGTTTTTTACCACTGACCTAAACTGGGTGAAAATTTTACAATTGCAGTCATCCATACCTGAGGAAATATAATCCATTCCTATTCAAACTGTCTATCACAGAATCAGGAATTAGTGTGAGTCCTTCCCAAACTATTTTACAGTCTGAATGCAAGGAGAATAAGGCTTTTTAACAACTGTATTTCAGCATGGTGAGTTAAATGTTTTAATCATGTCATACTGTTACTTTCTCACAGTATACACAATAAAATTGAGTCTACGCCAGAACAATATTTATTTTGATTCACTAAAAGCCATTCACTTAACAGCAGGAGAGATGCCTATATGAGGTATTTGGAACAAAACTTACCTCTAGGGTTATACTTTGTATGGGGAATATCTTAATTAAGTTCCATTGCAATATTGAAACTTGAGAATGAGGTCATAGCCTGCTGTAGCATGAAAGCCTTTAATTTGCACACTTTTGTTCTATTGAATAATCAAGGAAAGTTTAATTGAGCACTCTAGAGCCCTGGGTACTCAGAGTTTCTATGTACTTATATTGTGTTCTCTGTGCTGTGGTTTAACTCCACATACTTATTAAGGAGCTCATTTAAAGCACTTAAAAACTACAGCTGGGGTTTTGTTGGATTGGCTGTGCTCAACCTGGTTGGGTAATTAGACTCAAATGGATACCTTGCACCCACTTCAGCCTCAAACTAGCAATGGTTTGTGTGTGGAACAGAAAAGCATTTTTTTTCCAGTTAGAATTTTTATTCTTCCAAAGAAAAAACAAATATATTTTGTGCTTTACACTAGAGTTATAAAAAATATTTCTTCATTGCTAATAGCAATTCACACTACAGTGACATTTTAAAAAGAACCCAAGTTAACATATGTTCAAAATATTTTGGCACCTAGGGATTTCTTAGTATTGGCCTATATCCCATTTTAGATTCTTTGAAAAGCTTACTAGCCTCAAACCTCAATAACTTGAAATGTTAGCTGGGACTCATAAAACCACAAAAGTGCCATTTATCTGTCAGTAGTTGCCTAGGTCTAAAAAGTAGATCCTCAGGAGCCTGTCTCAGCTGCTGGGCATCCTCAGGGCTCTTTCATTACTTATGCAAACAGCTTCTGCAAAGCAGGTAGGCTAGCAGCTGAGCCTCAGCTTCCAAACATGCCAACAAATCCCCAGCCAACATCCTGTTCACAGCCATAAAGACTATTTCACAACTGTGTCCTACAGAGATTTACAAACTGTATCCTGTCCTACCTGCTCTTCCGCAAGCAGCTAGGAGACACAAAGAGAGGGGCAATACGGAGATATCTTTGCTACTAGGTAGACCAGGGGCAGGGAGACAGCTCAAGCACTGGGCCCTTGACCATCAAAACTGCCCCTTCTTTTACTACCTCGTCATGTTTTGTACCATCCCAACTAACTCCCTTAAGGATAAATCCACAACATAGGGGTCTAGCCCTCACTAGCATGGAGGCAATTGGCACACTCCCACTTGTAAGGCCAGCGATCAGTTTTTGACTCAACAGTGACTGGCCATAGCCAATGAGATGCTACCCTGAGCTTCCTCCTAAAGGCAGCCAGGGAAGGGAGCTGGGTCCATGTCATCCTGTGATAACATTCAGAGGTTTAATTCCCAGCTCTACCTGAAGAGATGTAGCACATCCTCAGCCCACAAATATAGGTTATTTTAAGACAGAAATCCCTTCCTGAAATTGCTTAGTAGGGTAAAAAAATATTGTCCAATAAGAAAAATGAAAAGGAAACACAAAACTGTTTTTATAGTCTTGTAGTCCGTCCTTGAGCTGGCAAGCTTCAGCTGGAACACAGGAGACACCAGGTTTAAATAATATCCCCAAGATACTACATATTTGTATGAAGTAGAATATTCATCAAAAGAGATGCACTAAGAGTAAGCCGCCACAAACCACCCCAGAGCTTAGCAAATAAGAAGCAGTTTAAAAAGCTGGAGTTGGGATTCAAGAACCTACTCCAAATCAGTCAAAGTAAAGGTTGAAAAACAATTTTCTGATCTTCAAAATGGACTATCTTAAATCCTCTTGTACTGTTTAATTGAGGAAAAGCCTGTGGGCCCTATCCTACTCTTTAATATTTTCTGTTGATTAACTTTTATGTTCTCCTCCTCAATATAATGACCTCTGCTAAATTCACCCTCAGAATCTGACTTTCCCTAGGCATACTCACAGACACATGTATCTCACAGACTTCAAATGACAGAAAACCTGCTTGCAGCAATTCAACGCACTGACATGCCTAACTATGCTGAGTGCTGGAAGCAGTGTAGGTATTTTTTTTCCCCATTTGGACTGACAGAATGCTCTTCCCAGGTTAGCCTGCACTAGCTGCTGCAGCCATGTCACTATACTGCTTCTTGATCTGAGCTCCTTTGTATCTTTTCGTAATATTGCTTTAAGATATGTAGAAATTTCTAAAAATAAACATCCTAATGTCTGTATTAAATTTGTGCTTCTATCTTTAGTTCTCAGAAAAGCATATGTTTAGAACTAATAAAAGATATGGATGCCCATGTATAGCTAAGCAAAGAGCCAAATATTCAAAGAGATGACAAGGAGAAATATAGTAAGAGCAACAGAACAAAAAAAAAAAATCTAGTGCTAATTGCTGATTTGATGTGTTATGAATAGAAGTAAATATTTGGGGACTAGAAAAAGAAAAAAGTAGTTACAATAGTAGGACAGAAAGAGAAAACCTATTTGAAGAATACAGAAGAGGATGCATGTGAGTTTCCGTAAAATATTTTTTTCCTGTGAAGTACTGTAGTTATGACTTGCATTAGAAATAGAATTAGATATTAAAGCTTATTTGCTTTATAAAAGAGGTTTAGGCTTTCTGCTCCATTTAGTTGTTCTTTATGATGCCAAACTCTGAAAGAGAGCTCTAACTGATAATCCCATTATGCAAGATAATGTATGAGTAGTAAATTATTCCAGAAAGGAAACTATAAAGAAAAAATATTTTTTTAATCTTCTTCAATGATTTCAAAGAAATATAAAGATTTTATTTTCTTTCAAAGGCATAGAATTAGTCCAAGTTTACAGAAGTATAACTACAAATGTAGTCTTACTTAATTCTTCTGCTTGATTCTTTTTCTACCTTTACTTTAAGAGATGGATGTAAATTGCACCAATTTTGCATTGTTTTTTTCCTCACAGGAAATCTAAGAAAATTCCGGTTGTAACTTTCATTTTCATTTTAACAAGTCAAAATTAAAATAATTCTGAAGGGAGATGTAAAAGGATGTGATGTAACTGCATGCACATCCATTATGAGCTACTTAGTTATGCTGATAGGACAGAAAGTTTCAGTGAAACTGAGGTAATCCTAAAGTCTTTACAAACTGTTACCAGTAATAAAGTAAAAAAATCACTCTCTTTATTAATGTCATACTTCAATATCATCATATGTTTAAATATTTACTGGACACAGTTGTGGAAGTCTAGCTAGAAGTACATAACCTCTTGGATTTAGAGATAACCCAAGAGAAGCCAGTAAGAAACAAGAGATTTCTATGGAAAGTTTTCACAAAAGGAAATTTGACCTTCAAGCCAGCAGATTTGTCATTCAGCAGTATAGTAGCAACAATGTGCACATTTTAATTGGCTTGTGATTCCTTTTGAATTTAATGAAATTAAGTTGATTGAGACAGTTAAGAATATAATCAAGTTTGCAATAATAGCTGATAAATTACCTATATTATTAATCTTAATTAAATAGACAAAATTAAAATACAGTTCATGTATGCCCGTGTTCCACCAGTGAAAGAAGAATTTACCAAATGTATTCAATGAAGGAGAACTTGTTTTGAGAAAAGATTAGTTCAAAACTTGATTAATACTTTATACAGTTTTAATTTTAAAACCTTGAAAGTAGATAGTGCAAAACCTTAACAGATTCAAACTCCCTTCAACTACCAATTATTTTACTTCTCATTTGTGCCTTTCCCCCATTTGTCTTAACATCATATTTTACTCCTGCTCACTTCTGACCTGTACTCAGAAATTAACTGCCCATTAACTAAACTTTGACCCTTTTTCATACTTTAGAAAAGCAAGCACTCTGTATAAGTACTCATAAGCTTGGGAAGTGTGGGTTAGATGAGGGGACAGTGAGGTGGGTGAAGAACTGGCTCAATGGCAGAGCTCAGAGGGTTTTAATCAGCAGTGCAGAGTCTAGTTGGAGGCCTGTGTTTAGTGGTGTTCCTCAAGGGCCAGTACTTGGTCCAGTCCTATTCAATATATTCATCAGTGACTTGGATGAAGGGACTGAGTGTACCCTCAGTAAGTTTGCTGATGACACTAAACTGGGAAGAACGGCTGATACACCAGAAGGCTGTGCTGCCATTCAGCAATATCTGGACAGGCTGGAGAGCTGGGCACAGAGGAACCTGATGAAGTTCCATAATGACAAGTGTAGGGTCCTGCGCCTGGGGAGGAATAACCCTATGCACCAGTACAAGTTGTGGGTTGACCTGCTGGAAAGCAGCTCTGCAGAGAAAGACCTGGGAATGCTGGTGGATGACCAGTTGACCAAGAGCTAGCAATGTGTCATTGTGGCCAATAAGGCCAGTGGTGTCCTGAGATACATCAAGAAGAATGTGACCAGCAGGTGGAGGGAGGTGATCCTCCCCTTCTACTCTATCCTGGTGAGGCTGCATCTGGAGTGTTGTGTCCAGTTCTGGACCCCTCAGTTAAAGAGAGATAGGGAAGAGATAGTTCAAGACTGAGAGGGGACCCTATCAATGTTTATAAATATCTAAAGGACAGGTGTGAAGTCATGGAATAATAATAATAATAATAATAATAATAATAATAATAATAATAATAATAATAATAATAATAATAATAATAATAATAATGTCATTAGCATTATTATTAATGATAAGAATAATATCATTATTATTGTCATTCTTGTTTTAATTTTTATTTTATTTTTATTATTAAATTGTACTTATCACAACCTATGAGTTTCCTTACCTTTACACCTACAATTCTCTCATAATGGACAACAGTGAGACTATAGGGAAATTGGTTGCAAATAACAATCTGAAAGCAACCAGTCACTCTGTTGTCTTCTCCTCCGCTCCACTTGCCATGCTTGTTTTTAGAGCAGCCTTAAAACTCCTCTTTATTATATTCTCAATGGTGTTGCCCACTAACTACAAGTCTCCATAGAGAACTGAGTCAAGTTGCGTGCTGACATTCAGCATAATTTTTAAAAGACACTGGATAGATGAGGTTTGCATCCCAGGTTTCACTCTCAGAGAAGGTAGATTTTCTCTGAATTGTTTAAAATGGGGTAGAACCCATGATAATAGTGCAAAGGGAACGTAACTGGATAAGGGCAAACAGTGTTCAGTGAGGAAATCTTCCATCTGGAAAAGGAGATGCATGCTTGCATGACATTAATATAAATCTGCGATTCGTGGAGTATAAAATTTTTAGCTTTTATGTTGTAATATGTAGTTTGCTTATTTTTAAAAAATAAGAAATAAAACATGATAGACTATATTGCATAATATGGTATAGAATAATGTATTTTTGCCACCACAAATAAGTTTAAACATCATGAAAATAATACAACATAATTCCTTTGATTTAGAGTGTCAGTAACCTGATTCATTAAGTGCATCTAATGTATGTCTCCTCCCAATCATTAATGCAATTATTTAAAGATTAAGGCTCCCTAAAGGTACACAATATGATAAACCACAATAATTCCTCTAAAATATATGGTCTGAAGATATCCCACTTAACTCAGATAATGATTTATAGTCTGCTGATGAGAGATACAATTTAATTGCACTTTGAAACATTCCTAAAGCAGCAATCATCATGTCACAGAGTACCTGTAAAACGTCAAACTCTAGCTATTTCCATGACAATATTTCTCAGATTAGACTCTGGTAACCCTTCACTCAGAAAGCTTTTCCACAGAAAATGAAACGTCAAATAAATTATGCTTAGTTGTCATCTTTACTATGTGCCATTTTGTCTAAATTTTGTCAGTGTGAAAACAGGGAGGTGAACCTATCTGTTAAGGAGCTAATCCTAATTCCCTTAATATTTAAGTAGCTTCAGTTAGTTTGGAAAACTGCCAGGGAATTGTTAGGTAGATATATAGATAAAAACTGTGTTTATTTCAGGAAAACAGTAAATTAGCTTTTAGCCCTGTGGTCAGATTCCACCCAGATTTCCTATATTTTGACACCTATGGAACTGTGCTGCTCTTAATGGAATTAAAGTACATCCAGTCAGAATAAGTCTATCTTTCTCAATTTCATCAGGGAAAAAAAATTTAAAAGACCAAATTAGCTACTCTATGAAGTTCCCATCCCCTTATCTCAAAGTCTAATTTTGCAAATAAATGAATTCAGTCTATCCTACTCAAGCAGATTCACTGGCTCTCTCCCAGTGTTTCTCTACTGTTGTGGTGAAGTCTCTGATGCTCTTTTTCCTATTTGGAAGTGCCTCAAAGATTTCCCCTGTATCTCATAGTTACACTTTGATCTTTTCTTCATAAGATTAGCTCTTCAGCCAGTGCTATGTGTCTGTGCTGTGATTGTCTCTGGATACATTCCCATACACAATACAAAATACAGATGGAGATTGTTCTAGGCTGTCCTAGAGGCATGTTACTCACACCAGTGCAATTCAAACAGGAGCCTGAGGGCAGATCCTAGTTTGAAATTCAGTAACTGTGAGCCTGCATAAAGGTATTACTCATTGCTATATTCATGTCACATGCCTTCAAAAATCTCTACTCATGGGCACATACTGTAAAGTTAGAAGACAAGAATAGCAAACCTGAAAGTCCTACACTCAAGAAATGGGGGAAGACGGGATATATTATCTGAAAGCCAGTAATAAAAAACTGTGGAAGAAAAGTTCTAGGACTTCAGTGAAAGCAGTATTATTTTGTGTCTGAGCAATGTAAAGCAGTGCACAAGGCTCTCAGATGAGACACTAGCCCTGTACATACACTTTGCCCACGAGTGACAATCGCAGATCTCAAAGGAAACGGATGATTAATCTCCTTTAAAACCAATGACAACTATGTGTAATTTGATTTTTAAACTATCTGAATATTACATGAAGAACTGGTGGAAATGCAGAGATCTTTACTATAAAGACATATGCTTATAACAATTAAAACGAGCAGATCTACAAGAAATTCCAGAAACAATTTATATTGTATTTCTCATTGCATGCAATACAGCTTGGTTGCAAAGGCTTTAAAGTTATTTTATGTATAAAGTTTTTGTAATCAAAGATGAGAATAATGCTTAGGTGCCACCTAAGGATTTTGAATTAATCTTCTGCATCCTTTGTTAGTAGTACTCTATCACTGGGAAATTGTGAAGACACAAGGGAGGAGGAAGCAGCCTCACTTCACATTTTTCTGAGAGGTGGGCTAACTCACCTGGGCCTTGAAGGTGAGATCACTGGAGAAAGTGTCCTGTTCCTGTATTCCATAGTGTTTTAGGTACTGCATTGGTCCATAGTGAACTGCACAGCAATCAAAATGAAGGAGCACAGAGAATTTTACTGCCAAGTGTATATCAGATATTCAAGGGGTTACAGATGTTCAACAGGAATTTTGAGATCCTACTTTTTCCACATAATTTGTCTAATTTTCTTTGTGATCCTTCCGCTTATTTCTTACTTATGGCACTGTATAGAGACCTGGTCTTACTTCATGCTTGTTTATGTATGTGGAGAGAGAAAACAAGTCAGCATTTTCAACTGTATTAAACAAATTACTTTCTTCTTATCCTTTTATTGATGAGGTACCACTGTAACCCTTAAAACAAACAATTAAAAGCAGTTTGAGACAACAGAGGTATGTTGCAAGACAAGAGGATATGTCACTGAAAATTGTCCTGTAATGTAATATTAAGCTCTGGAATTTATGGCTGGTTTCTTCCTTGTGGTGTTTTTCAATACACTTTTATTACAGGTTCTAAATTATACTTTCACAGAAAGGTCTATCTTTAAACCTTTAGGTCAGAACTGTTCAGATCTTTTCACACTGAATCAGTCAGTTTTAAAGCTGGGAAAATCCTTGGCAGGCTTGTAAATCTTTCAAAAGATCTTATCCAATTACCCTTCATGGTCCACAGGCTTCTACAGTGTGACTGTTTGCTTCTGTGTAAGGAAATAAGTGCTCATGAAAGCTTAGGAACCAATGGAGAAGAAAAGTAAGCCAGCAAATTTTTCTACAGTTCAGATACTATGGCTATATCTACAGAAACAGTGTAAAGATCTGTAAAGAAATTCATATGTGGTCAAGAACATTGATGGTACCTGAGAAAACACTAAGGCCAGAAATTTTTAGTTTATTTGTTTATAAAAGACAATAAGTTATATTAAAACTGGAAACTTCTGCATATACATCTAAGGTCTTAAATCTTGCCTAGGACCACAAACTATGTTTCATTTAATCTGTACCTATCATAAACCTTGATTCTTGTTATATGTAATGTAACTTCTTCAGGAAAGGTAGCAAGAGGCCATAGACATCATAGGTTTATGAATATGAAAAGGAATATAGTGAAGAGTGATCTCTGAATAAAGTACTTTTTTGTTATTTTATATACTTATTTAACACCTTTATTAACAAAGGGAATATAAAAGATAAATATTTAGTAAGATGTTTGTTAATATCACAAAGAATTTTAAATCTCAGCAGTGTTTAAACTGCAGTATTTATTTCAGTGACATATACACTGCAATTACCAAGCTATAACAGAAAGGGAAGAAAATCACTAAAACAATTTCACACGTAGCATAAAAATATTACTTTATCTCACTCTGTTGTTCGGGATTATTAGAAAAATGTCCCTTCAAAAACATTACATGGGTAATAAAATCACAGTTCAGAAAAAATGAGAAAATGCATGCTGTCTCTCTGAAGGAGAGCTTAAAAAAAATATTTTCTTTGTAATGCAAAAAAAGAAAAAAAGGAGGTTGCAGAGGGAGAAATCCAGCTGCATCTTGAACCTGTGTTGGCGAACTGTAGTTAAGCTTTGACATGCTGTGATTTCCCAAATTTATATATATATACATATTAAGATATGCATATTGATTTTGTTGGTACACATATATATACTGTTCATTTTTTTCCATTTCACAGTGAGAAGGACTTTTGTTTCTCAGTTGAAGATCTGAAGAATTAAATAGCAATCAACTGCTACTCCAAGCCCTTTCTGTGCCTGATTTTCAATTGTATTTTTTGTAATTATTCATTTATATTGGTGTAAGACAGAAGGATGTTGAAATGTGAAACTTCACACAGTGGAACTAACTAAAAAGCAATCAAGTCAAGCAGAATTAGGTCCTTGTTAGTTCAGTTGTTTCTAATATGCTTCAATTCTGAATAGGGAAATTAAGTTAAAAGGAATTTTCATAAGCAGTTTTTTAAAAGCTTTCAATTTTACAGCTTGTGTGCTTTGTTGTAATGTTACCTCAACAGAACTTGTACTCATTTCAAACAACATGAAATGGAGAAATAAAATAAAAGCATAATATGATCCCAAAGTCTATAATTAGAGAGTTTACATTCATAAGGAAAAAGCTGTTAGTCATTAAAACAAAAAAAAAAAAAAGAAACCACATGAGATGGCGTGGGTTTCTGCAGAGTTCAATCTTTCTATGACTTTCATGTTTATAGATTAAAAGAAAAGTATTCCATTTAGTGAAATTTTGTCTGGTTCAGATTCCAGAGAGGTTGTCAATGTCATGTTTCTGAAGACTAATTGCATTTATAAACTCATCTCTCAAATAAATAAAAGGTTATTGCTTGGTTTCCAGCAAGAAATTGCTTATTATTTAAAAGGAAGATTCCAGATCTATTGGGAGAATAGTGCTGCATTCTGAAGAGGAGAAAGTTCATTAGAAATTCTGTTGTTCATGGTTATTTCACAAAATTACAAATTACAACACAGAGCTAGAATGAAGCAGGCAAGATCTTTTCTATACGCTTTATTTACCAGTGCTGTACTTTACATTTTAAGTAGCCACGATACATTGCTGACATTTACACGGAAGTTTGGTTGTTTGTTTTTGGGGGGTTTTTTATATGGTGTTTAACCCTAACCTTGGAACTTTTCATCAAAAACACCAAACCATGACAAGAACAAAATGTAATAAAGAAATCTGCATGGCAACGTTAAACACAGATTATAAATAATTTGCCGCTCGTCAGCTAGACGAGGTGTCTGAAACTTCTGAAAACAGCTGCACTTCACTGAAATCAGTTGCACAGATTTCACCTCAACTAGTGATGTGTGTTACAGCAGGATGAAGACTTATGTGTATATTAAATGTAATTAACGTATGGTAGAATTTAGAGTTTGTTAAAGAAAAAGAAAATTAAGAAAAATATTTCACTTTATGAATTCAGAAATTTTAAAGAAGGAACAAATACTTCTCTAACAATAATATATTGATGCTTTTATTCCTCCTTTATTTTCATCAATTTTTTACTAAAAAAGAAGAAAATCAATACTGAGTGTATTCCATAAACATTTCCCCAACATTTTTCATGGGTTTTATTTTTGACAGTTTATCTGAATTATGAATTTTTAAGATAAATTACTGAAGACCAAATAACCAGTTTTATTGTGACAGCTGCAATGTGTAAAATTCATTGTATATCCTACATTTTGAAGGCCAGATATAATCACTCTTGCCTCTCCTCTGGCCAGAGAACCTCAGTAATGAGTCAAACAACCTTACCCAATACTCTCTATAACAGAGAGAAAAACTTCCATTAATTTGAAATTGGGTTTACTTTTACTGTCTTCCATCTTACTGCTTATCAAAGTTTAAAATTTTAGCAGACCTTTATTACCTGAGGAGTGGTTTTGGTTTACTGAAATCAGAGATATCTGGGGGAAGTTTTTATCAGTGTTCTTCTTATTAAGACGCCATGTATAATGAAAAACTGCAGAAAAAAATAGCTATATGAAGAAGACTTTACTGACTTCCTTAAACATATTTCCTTCCTCTTTTTTAAGTTTAGACTTGGTTCCCATGACAATGGATCAACTCAGGTGATCAGAAAAAAATTCTAATTTATTCAGAAAATATGATCAAATTTTGAACTATTTTCAGAAATATTCTTACATTTACTTCTGCTATCTAGGGCTATGAATATCATGGTTGAAATATAAAAAAAGTAAAGCAGAGAAGACCATTAGAATGAAGTGAACAACTGAATATTCTAGACAATTTTTTTTGTTTTCCATACTCTCAGAGTCTGACTCAACTGATTTGAGTAAATATGGATCCTCAAGCGTAAAAAAACCCTTTTGCTTACATCTTGTACCTACAGTCATTCTAGTCAGCTATGTAGATGGCAAGATTAAGTTATCATTTACTAGATATGGTTTTGAGAAATAACTTTTACTGTTATTGCATCCCTTTCTCTTGCCTTGATTGGGTATTGCATGAACCCTTATTATATTACTTTTCTGGAATAAAAATGTTCATACATCCTCAAATCACCAATGCCTGATTTAAAATCATGATGCCATTCCAAAGATTATACAACCATGTTAGTCATAAAGATGGAAGTGTCTGCTCTTACTGTTAGCTTTTGCTAACATCTCTAATCATTTGAGGTCTGTTTTTTTATTCTGCTGTGTGGGCTGACAATCATTGCTGATGAAAATATATAAAATTCCAGCTCAAGCTATATGCAAGTATCTGTGTGTCATGGGAAATGGTCCACACCTTGAAGGATCAGTCATTATGAAGAGGGTATGCATAGAACAAGCAGACATATCTGTCCAAGCAAATGAGAGTTATTGCAGTTCCCAGTATAATTCAGAGTGGTTTTTGAGCTAGACCAACTTGTGAGTGGCTACTTACAGCTCTAGAGGCATTTAGTGATGGCCGGGTTTTTGGAAGACCTATTTGCATTGTCCCTGGTCCAGTGAAACATCAAAGTGTCATTCCTGAATTATTTCTGTAGTGTGAACATCCACTGTGAAACTGAACTGAGATAATCAGGTTATTCCCCAGAGACTGTATAAGAGGTATAAAACTTTTTGTTCACAGCTACAATTTCAAACTGAGCTTCTGTCATTTTTTATTGTCAAGTTTGAATTAAATTTAAGAAAAGAAAACATTCCACATTTTGCCAAAGTTATGACTGACTTCAGTAATTACTCTGTTGGATTGCATTTTTTCATTTCCTCTGTCTTTTTGATTAATTAAACTGTGACTAGTACAAAAGAATAAAATTTATAAAATGTCAAATGGCTTTTACAAAAGATCATTCAGGTGAGCTCAAGATTCACTTATTTAATTCTTAGAATTAAAAAAAAAAAACAAGGTAATTTATTTTTAATTGAAAAGTGTTTATTTCTTGTGAAATTCTGGTTCTTTTCCTCATGCTTGTCAACATTTAAATTTCCCAAGATTCGTGTGAGTAAAGATTAATCTTCACTTCTGTCTCACATAATCCCTCAATGGTTGAAACTGGAAGGAACCTCTGGAGGTCATCCAATCTAATCCTCCTGTTCAAAGTAGGGTCAGCTAGAGCAGGTTGCCCAGAACTCTGTCTAGTTGAGTTTTTAATATCTGCAAGGATGGATGCTCCACAAAATATGAGCAACTTGATTCAGCATTTCGTGGACCTCACACTGAAAGATTTTTCTTATGCTTAAATGGAATTTAATGTATTTCACTAAAGTTCTTTGTAATGGGTTAACCTTCACTGTCTCCCAGGTTCCTACCAAGCCACTCTCTCACTCCTTCTCCTCAGCAGGACAGGGGGAGAAAATAAAATTTAAAAGCTCAGAGGATCAGATAAGGACAGGAAGATTGCTCACCAATTACCATCACGGGCAAAACAGACTCTGTGTGGGCTGTTTCTCTCACATATTCTCACTCCTCTCCCCTAGCTGCTGTGCAATATTTTTACTCTTTCTTAAATATGTTATCACAGAGGCACCACCAGCTTTTGGCAAGTGGTGGGTCCTTTTTGTCACTGGCTGGAATGGGCTAGGTCTGACAAGGGGCCAGCCCCTGGTCTCTTCTCACGTATGCCACCCCTGAATCCTCCTTGCTACCAAAACCTTTTGACATACACCAAATACACTCTTCTAATGCAGCCCAGGAGATTAACTTCCTTCTTTGGGACAAGAACATGTTTTGAGCTTACGTCCAACTTTTTGGTCACTAGGATGTCCAGATCCTTCTCTGCAAATCTGCTTTCTAGCTAGTTAGCCCCAACATACTGGTTCACAGCGTTATTCCTCCCCAGGTGCAAGCCTTTACAATTCCCTTTTTTTAATCTTATGAGGTTCATGCCCATTTCTCCAGCCTGTCAAGTTTCCCTTTTAATGGCTGTAAAATCATCTACTGTACCAGCCACTCCCCCCCAGTTTTGTACCATCTCTGAGAACTTGCTGAGATTATACTTTGTCCCATCATAAAGGTCATGAATGTTAAGCAGTATTCTCCCCAATGTCATCCCTTGGGTTACATCAAAAGCAACTGTCCTCCAGCTGGACTTTGTGCCACTGATCATAACCCTGTGAGCCCAACAGTTCAGCCAGTTTTCAATTCACTTCATTGGCCACTTATCTAGTCCATGCTTTATCAGTTTGTCAGTGAGGATGTTATGGGAGGCAGTATGGAAACCCTTGTTAAAAACAAAGATTAAAAACTTCTACTGCTCTTCATTCACACACCAAGACAGTCGTTACATCACAGAAGGCTACCAGGTTGGTCAGGCATGGTTTTCTTTTCATAAATCCATGCTGACTGCTTCCAGTCATCTTCTTGTCCTTCACAAGTTTGGAAGTGGTTTCCAGGATTAGTTGCTCCATCACCTTCCCAGGGGTCAAAGTGAGGCTGACTAACCTGTAGTTTCTCACATCCTTCCATGTTTCTATCCCTTGTATACTTCCTCCTTGCATTTCAGTTTTGTTCATCTGTACAGACTTGCTACTGCTTTTGCATTATTTCCTGCTTGGGGGAATGGACTATTCATGAGCTTGGAGGATGTGATCCTTTGAAAAACAACCAGCTCTCCTGGATGCTCATTTTCTCCAGGGCCATTTCCCCGTGATTCTTCCCAGTAGAACTGTGAATAGGCTACAGCTCTGCTCTGTTCTCGTGAAGTCCAGAGTTGTGATACTGCTATTTGCCTTTTTCCATCTTCACATGAGGAACTCCTGAGAACTCTTCTATTTCATGGTCTCTGACAGGGCTGCCCTTGACCTTCACACCACTAGCCAGCTCTTCCTTGTTTGTTAGTATCAGGTCCAGAAAAGAATCTCCTCTCATCAGATCCTCAATCATCTACGTCAAGGAAGTTGTCATCAATCCACTCCAGACCTTGCTGTGTTTTACTTCCAGCACATATCAGTGAAATTTGATTCCTCCATAAAGACCAACAAACAGGAGACTTCCTCCAGTTGTCTGAAGAAGGCTTCAGTTACTTCTTCCTGATTAGGTGATCTGTGAAGGCATCCATCACATCACCCACAGTGGTCTGCCCACTAACCCTGACTCCACTTTTCAGGTGGATCCTGTCTCTTACAAGCTCAATGTAAGAGACAAACTTTCCTCTCTCTCAGTCCTCAAAGAGGCTTCCATGGTCACAAAATGCCCAAATCCCTGTTGTTGATACCAGCTACGTAACTAGTTGAATGTGTATGATCCATCCACTTCTCCACAAGGCCTTTCCCCTCCCCAGAAAGACTAACAAGAATACCAAACTTTCAATTAGCAAACAAAGCACTACTAAAATTAAGGAGGCAGAGATTCTAATCTGAGTTGAGAAGCTGTAAATCTCATTTTAATAGAAATGGCTCTGAATTATGCTATTGTAAATCATAATCTGCTCCTTGAACTATTAAATAAAACAAACCAAATAAAATTTCTATTTTCCTCTATTCTCAGTCCTTTGTTGTGTATTTTCTTCTTGAACTGTGAATTTGTTATTGATTTTTTTACTATCTGCACTGTTCATTCAAAAAGCTTATCACCAAACTTGGCTCTGAAAGGTGCTCAAAGTAAATAAGAAAGTGCCATACCTGTTCCCCTTCAGTAATGACTAAATTATTTTTTTCAGAGGAGTCCTTACAGAAAAAATCAGACTCCAGCAAAAAGTTGGAAGATAGACTCAATCATCATATTCACCAGCATGAGCACATGGGAAGATCTGGCCAACGGAAAAACGAAACAATTTTAATTGATATATCCCTGAAAACAATGGTTTAATAGATAAGGTTTTCTGCTTCTCTCAAAGGTTGGAAAGCTAGAAATGCAAGGTTCTCAGCATAATTGGGTAGATTCTTTATGTCATGAGATACATTTTAATTATTCCCTTATAACATAAAACAGAAAAATAAGGAAAGACCAAGATCTCCTCACAGGGATCTTCTGGGATCATCTGAAAGGGATGATGTTGTGCTGTCTTCTATGGAAAATTAAAAAATTAAAAATAAAAATAAAATAAATAAAAATTAAATTTTAAAAAAACACAACCAAAAAAACCCACAACCAAAAAAACCCCAAACTAACACATGAACAGTCCCTTCATTTTGGAAACTCCTCAGTGCCTGCATGCATCCATGAGTCCTTTTCCTCCACACAGGCACTGATAAACCCCCTGTGGTATTCTATGATTCAGATTGGTTTTGTTTTTATGTAGAGTATTCCTAGGCTGTAGGTTTTCAATGTGTTGCTGTATATTTCAAACATTTAAAATACACCATTCCAAAATCAATAATATCTTTAAAGGTTTTTATAAATTTAAAAGAGCATCAAAAGTATCAAGATGTTAAAATCTGTCTCTGTGCTCACTTCAGATATTTGACAGTATCACAGAGTGAGGGATCTGTGTTACTTACAAAGAAAATTATCTATGACTCAGATTATCTATTTGAAAAAATGTTTTTTTACTGAAATGAGATGTAAAAAAGAAACAAGCCAGAAATAAAACATGTCAGAGAAAAAAAAAAAACCCAGAGGCCCAAGAAACCCCAAGAGATTGAAGTGGTGAAAAATCATTACTTGAGTTTTATTGGTAGGGCAATCACCTGATGTCCCCAAAGCCAGAGTTTACTGTTAGAAAGCAAGCAAGCAAACAAAAAAAACCCTATTAAGCTGATAAAATTTCCATCCTACAGGTAGGGAGAGGGCAAAATTTTCAGAGAGAGGTACTGATAAATACGGAGCAAGGAGCAGAGGGGTGAGAGCTACAAGCCACTTGAGACACTGGGATTAATTTTGGCTTGGAGAGAGCTGAGGAGGTACAGTTGAGATGCAAACATCTCTGAGATATGCACACGGTGGGTATTGCCCCATCTCATTGTCTGTATTCCTTTGGGTAAATAAACAGTACATCCATGTAGAATGAACTAATCTGAATCACTTCTAATCAGCTCACAGGTTTTAACACAGAGGTGTCTTGAAGATGATAATTAGTAGGTAGATGTGGCCATTATTTGAAAAGATGGACAAGGGCAATGATATTTGGCATTCTTTCTGGGTAACCCTGATGAGAAAGCAAAATGAGTAGGTTTGCTCCAGACTCAACTCACCCACAAAACATACAGGAGGAGGTTTGAAATTTGGAGAAAGTGTTCAGGGGACTTAGGGAGAGTTCATATTCTGAAGTTTCCTGTAGGTTGTTACAAGAACTAAAAAAATGTCTTCTTTGTCTGGTTTCTAAAAAGTTTTAGAACTTTAGGGTTCAGTGATTTGGTATGCTTGAAAAAAAAAGGTCTTTTAGTTACAGGAAATTTTCTATATGGGTCTTTTTAGATACTTCTTGCTGTTGAATAGCTTCTGAGTTCAATAAATCACTGATTTGGCAATAAATTCTCTATGGGTGAAGTCTTTGGCATAGGTCTATGTGGGATTTTTTGCAAGATTAATTCTGGCTTCTTTTCATGATCATTCTTTGGTTTCTTGAATATGCCTTTATTTACAGACACTATTTGATTAAAAAAATTAATACTCTGAAAAAAATTTTTCTTTTTTATGCCCAGGAGTTGAAGAGAAGCTGACAGATTACTTCCATTACAGTTAGACTTGAAATTCTTTATGAGTTATTTATTCTTATATTCCATCTATCCAGACTTTACTGTTGGGTACAAAAAAACAATTTAGACTTACTTATGCATATATGGAAGCTTATATTTAGGGGAAAAAAAACAAAACCAAAAAAAACACACCACAACAGAAAATATAGACATTCTTAAAACTGGGCAGAAGATTGTAATTGTGAAGAATCCAGGCAGGCTTTTCTATATAGTAATTGTAATTATTTGATAGGATTCTACTAATATGCTTCAGTATCAGAGACAACAATTACTCCAAAATATTAGTGCAACAAGTTCGGCTTCTGCCTTGATCTTGTAGAGGGCCACCCCATGTTAAGGAAGCTAAAAACCAGTGCAGAGCTGAGAAGTCCAGTAACAGCCTATGTATAGGTAATCATTATGTATTAGGTTTGCTTGGCAAGGTTTTGGTAAGGGGGGTGGGGAGTAGCCGGGGAGAAGCTGCCAGAAGCTTCCCCTATGTCTGACAGACCAATGCCAGCCATGTCCAAGACAGACCTGATGCTGGCCAAGGCCGAGCCAGTCGGTAACAGTGGTAACAGCTCTGTGATAACATGATTAAGAAGGAGAAGAGGAAAATTAAAAAAAAGAAAAGGTGCACATTTTGTAGGTGGAGAGAGGAATGAGAAGATATGAGAGAAACAACTCTGCAGACATGAAGGTCAGTGAAGAAGGAAGGGGAGGAGGTGCTCCAGGTGCCGGAGCAGAGATTCCCCTGCAACCTGTGGTGAAGACTGTGGTGTGGCAGGCTGTCCCCCTGCAGTCCATGGAGATCCATGGTGGATTAGATGACCACCTGTGGGTTTAGGGGTGGATATTAAGACTTTTTGAGGCCCAGAAACTCTACCTGAATAACATGGAAGATTAATGTTTAACATCTTTGGAAAAAAAGACTTTTATTGTGGCTAACAAGGGAAATGCTGGTCTACTTATCAGGAATTTGCAGGTCACTCAGTGTACAGGAATGTTCACACATGAATACAGATTTGTGCAGGATCAGTTAAGCTCTCCAGAAAAAAAAAAAAAAAAAACACAACAAGGAAGTGAAGCAGGGTCAATATTTTTGTGATCATACAAGCTTTCTGATGGCTATGATTCTTAGAATATAATTAATTATTTGTAGTACTGTAGTGTCTAAAATCTCTCTAAGGGTTATGAAAGAAGGAGTTTGTTGTGCCAGGAGCAGTCAAATTCAAAATAAAATACAGCCACCACTCCAGAGAATTTTCTTCTACAAAGATTAGATCAATAACCTTTAATCTACTTCTCTTACCATCAATTCTGTTCAAAACATAGAAAGAGGAATTATGTACTTACAGTACCAAAAGTAAACCATCTGAGCTAAAGTATCCTGTGGCATACCAATCATTTTCTCCCAAGAAAGAAATAACCCACTGCTGGAGTGTCACCTGTAATCCAGGAAACTACTGTCAAAAAAATGAGGCATCGAATATAATACATCACAAAGGACAGAAGGAGTCATCTGGAAAAAGATACCTGAGAAAACACAGATGAACCTCACCAGAGGTCATCACCTTCACCTGTTCTGATGAACTTTCCTCCTCAATCCATTATAACCTTGGATAACTTGTCTTATTCTGCACTGATCTTAAAAGAGATCCAGCTGGTGTTAAGAGAGAAATGTGAGTTGTTCAGTTACTTGAAATTCCTGAAGTGGCAATGGTCACATTGGGTGTAAGGAGAATGAAAAATTTTGTTTCACTGACTACTTCAGTAGGACAAATTTTTCACATTAAGTCTTTTAAAATTAGTCAGCCAACAACATGCTAACACTATGGGTTACTTCTTTGTATGATGTTTTCTAGATTACCTGAGATCTTCCCTGAACAGTACAAGAAAATAGTCACTAAATAGTATATCTTCTTTCTCAGAACAAAAAAACAATCACATCTCAGATTATTAGATATTATCTTTCCTAGTCTTCTGTTCATAATGAAGATAGTGACATAGAATGTGGTAATAACATTTTACTTAGGTAAACTGTAACTCTTTCCAATTCACAGGGATAGATAAATCCCATTATTTTCAAAAAGTCTATGAGAGTCATATGAAGATTTAATTAAGAATGACAGGAGTCTTTTCATTGACCTTAGTGGAAAACAGATCATGCAGAGAGGCAGGTTATGTAGATTTGCAACATGGACCATACCTTTGCACACACATAAAATACCACTGTGTTGGAGAAATTCTTCAAAACTAGAGGACATGTGGTCTCGGAATGCATTTGACTTTCCAGAGACAAGCAGTGGGAAAGACAGTTCATACATGCCCAGTTAGAACCATGACTTAAATCTATGGTTAGCCCTTGCAGGATGAATTTTCTTGCCCATTATTCCGATGATCTACCCTTAATTCCATCTATCAAATATTTCAATAGTCCTTAAACATTTTGAATCATCAGAATTGGGCATTGGGAGATTCATGGATTTTAAACCCATAAATGATGACTGCATGCAGCTTTGATCTTTCCTTAGCTGTAGACCACTAATTTTCACCTACTTATTACTGAACTTAATAACCTGCCTTCATTATATCACTTCCTTTGAAAATCTAGTATTCATCCACTCGTGCTATGAAAATCTGCTGCTTATCCCTTCTCTTGGGTTTTCCTGATCATCTCCAATATGAAATTGCAGAGTATTAGCTGTCTTTCCTCAGGTGCCTGAGTGGACAGCTCCAAGAGCAGTATCCATGGTCAGCACTGCTGCAAGTCTGCTATTACCAATAACAAAAAGTAAAGCTTTGTCTGTGTGTGTGGGCCATTTCCAATCCCAGCACTGCAGTCTTTTGCAGGGTTAACTGAAGGCAGAGGAACCTAATTTAACTCAATGAAATTGTGGGTGTGCTCATTTCCTGGCACTGAGCATCCTCATTTAGGCTATTTCACTGAACACAAGGCTACATTCAGGGTTTCATGTGATCAGACCAGTTCTGGAGAGGTCAAACACTGCTGTAGTGTCAGCCTTTGAAATTGAAAGTGCAAGGGAAGGCACAGAGAGTCAGGTCTCTCCTGCAGTGAAGAAAGCAAAACAGTCTTTGCTCTGTATGTGCTGTTGTTTGATTATTATTTCTTTTGTTCTCGTGTTAGTGGGTCTGGTTTCACCTGCCTTCCCAGAGACAACTAGGTTGAAGTCAAAGAATCTTTTGCTTTTCAGGACCAACAGGTTTGGTCACAGGTTTTCTTAGTAGAGTGAAAAAAATGATCTTGCTTTGCAACAGAGTCATCTGTTTTCTGTATCAGAATGTAGTTTCATTTTATTTTCCTTGAGGATATATTGAAACAGTACTTAAAGAACAGGTAGAATGATCAAAAATTAACAAAAATTATCTGGATAATGTGTAGATTCATTACTTTCAGGAAGTATATATATTCTATAAAATAAAATGCATCTAAAATCATAAGTATGCTGGCATGTTAGGAAAGTTTTTATTAAGCTTAACAACCAACAAACATATCTGTGTGACAGTATTTGAACTCAGATTTATTAACTGGAGTTAAATTTTCTGTTACCTTTGTAACAACCAACAATGAACACTCATGAAGTGATAAGCCACTACACCACCTCTAACCTGGTATTTTAGAAAGGGTAGCCCTGTAGCAAGCTAGCAAAGTAAAAATTGGTAAACCATACTAGTACAGATTATTAAATGGCAGTGAGTCAAAAAGCTTATTGGGAAATTCCTGTTGATTTGCTGGAAATCCTGAAGAGTTTTACTTCTTATGCTGACTTCTAAAAGAGTCTATATTCCTCAGGAAAAAAAAAAAAAAAGGCACGAAGGGGAGGCTATCTTAAAGTACATTTGAAAGTGTTTTATGCACAAAATGAAAAGTTTGCTTTGTGCCTGGAAACTAAGCAACACTATGGTAGTTTTTGTGTTCCTAAATGTAACACAAAGAGATTGATACTAACATTAATGTAATTCAGAAGAGGTAGCATGAATAAAAATGAGAATTAAAAAATGGAAATATATTCTATCTAAACGCACTAATAATATGGTTTTGATTTCAGAATTCTACTTTAGAAAAGATTAAGAGCATAACTCACCTCTGTAACTGAGCAGAACTCTGTGCAGAAAATAAAGTCGAAGTACAAATGTAAATTTATAGCTCATCTATAGAGGGAGTGCCAGAGGCTAAAGACTAAATTTTGGGACTCTCTTGGCACTAGGACCTCTCTGGTATACAGGAATAAGCAGGAGATGGGACACCCAAGGAAGTCAGCAAGGTAGAATCCCAGCCTTTTTGTCTTTGCTCCTTCAAATGGGAAAGTTTCAAAGGCAGCCACCTTCTCAAACCCTGTTTCCAAAATCAGTGTGAGAGGATCACACCATAGGGACCCAAAGAGTAAGAAGTTTTCATTTGAGTCATATGGAAACCAACAGCATATATTTCAAGAAGCCAACCACACCTGAAAATACATTTGTTACAGCTGCCAAACCCTTAAAAAAATGACATTGCTTCTGACCTGAAGAAAAAGCAAAGAAAGAGAACTTGACCTCAGAATAACACAGAAGACCCAATTAGCAAGGTATGAGCAACCTGTTCTTACATGAAAATTTTAAAGTAAAACTTCTATGTCTCAGTTCATCTCCACATGTGCTCCTTTTACCAAATGAGAGAAGTAAGCATTTTCAGGACATAATACATCTAATTTTAAGACAGATGTGTGAGATAGATGTACTGCCTTTTGGAGGTGACATTTTTTCTCTCTATTGATCACCAAGGTGACCTAGGATGAACTAGATCATGTTTTGATGTCTGCTTTGTAGGCAAGTTGAGAAGAAATGTTTCTCAAGTTAGATTTTTGCCATTTCTTTCTGAAAAGAAAAAGTTCCAGTCCCTCCAATCATAGAGGAGACATGAGAAATATTTTTCTTTAAGTCTTATATTTCTCTTTCCTGGCAATATTATTAAGCATCCATTTGAACAGGAATCAAATCACATAAATTACAAAAATATATATAATTAAATTAGTTTAAAATAATTGAAAATAAAGAAACATCTTTCAACAAAAAACCCACAATTTTCTCAGCAATATTAAAAAGCTTCTCCCCATCTTTTTTTTTTTCCCACAAGCATATTAACAGTTTCAGAAGATCAGCTGTGACAAAGTTCTAATATATTGCATTTGTTTCCCTCATTCATTTGAGAAAACATAAATGACTCCTATAAAGGTTCTGTGTCTTCATTTTCCCAAAAGAAGTATGTAGGAAACAGTAAGTCCCATTGAATACATCATTCATTTACAACTATCATGGATTCACTAAAAAAACATTTTTTAAAGAAAAGTACTATTTCATTCCAAAACAAGGAAATGTATACTATATGTGTACATTTTTCTCTCTTAATTCATTTGCTAAAAAGGTGACGAAAGAGATGCAAGGGATCTTTTCTTTTTTTTTTTTTTTTTAATATATTTTTCAAAAATGTTAAAGCAGCAAATGTGGCAGCTACATTGATAACCTCTGCCAATTTTTGTTTGTTAGTGTAATAGGGTTGTGTGGCCCTGTGTGGAATACAGTGGCTTTGACCACATTTTAATATTTCCTCCTCTTGATTACATCATCTTGTTCCACACTGGGGTGAAGTGGAAACTTAAGTCCAAAACACAATTCTTGATTTTTCTGTTTATTTGGATTTGTTTGGGGTTTTTTTGTTGTTTAGGGGGGTTTTGGTTGAAAATGATACTTTCAAATCCATCCTATTTCTTGTCTAAGACTATTTCTTTTGAAATCCTAGGACCTAGTGCTAGAGCAAGTTACAGCAAAGGAGAGCTTCTGTTAAGAAGTCAGAGGAGTTTTAGACTGTTTTTTTCAAAAGTAGTTTCTAGTGGCTGAATCTGACAAGCACTTCAAAGTCAGAACTAAAAGGCCACTTTTGGTAAACATAATATAAATTTACTACAAACTGGGACCATGAAGGCCTTTTCCAATACAGCCTTAAACTTGAGATAGAGGTGTAGTAAAACAAAACAAAACTTGTCATAACAAAAGTTATTTCTTGCCCTTTATTATATGAGGAACCTGAGAGCTTCGTATCAGAGGCAGACTACCAAACCTTATTCATTTCCTCTGTGGTGGTCACTCTTGTCCATGCCTGATACCTCCATGTCAAAATACTAGTGAACACAATAGCAACATTCAAAATTTTGGTATAAATGGTCCACTGATGTAAACTGTTGCAGCTACAGAATAAGCAAAAAAATGTTGATCATTTGTGACAGCAGAAGAGCTGCTTGAAGTAAATATACTGGCTTTCTTTAAAATGGCTTCATGGCATGGTTTTATTCTGTATTTCCTTAAATTTCATATGGATGGGTAATAATAATCTTTTAGTTATAACATTAAAAAAAAAAAATCTGATGGATTAATAATACAGACATATTAGAAGAAAGTATATTGCAACCAAAGAATTTCAGAGATACAGGAATGAGATAATTGTCCACTTGGTATTACATTTTTAAAATTAAAAAAAGAAAGAATGTTAAATCTCAGTCATATTGAGACCTAAACATTAAAATTACATCTTTTCAATTTTTTTAATGGTTATTGTGTTTGTATTATTTAAAATCAGGTGAGGTGGTGACATGCTTTTACCTCACGCCTCATTATACAAATAAGATGTGCATAAATCTGCACCACCTGATGCTCTGTCTGGCCTTGCCCTGATTACTTAAATGAAGGTTTATTGGGGAAACTATAGTAATAAATACTAAGCTGCATCTCTGAAGCAGTCCTGTAATGTATGACATTACAGGAAGAGGATAGCAGGAGGTCAGGAGGTTTCTTTATTTCTGGTTTCTTTTAGCCCTGAAAAAAAAAAAAGGAGAAAACTGGTAAAACAGTAATGTTTAAAATAAGAAATAAACGAATATATAGAAAAGCACAATGCCTTGGAGTTTCCGGCAGAGCCGCGAAGATACTGTCATGTGAACAGTGCCATCTACTGGCTTTTTTTGAGATTACCGGGCACAAGTATTTATGAAACTGACGTGAGCAGTATTCCCACGCTGTGATAGAGCAGCCATTGGAACTTTATTAGGAACATCAGCAATACATTTATTGGTAGAATCCTGCATTGTCATAATTTAGAGAAATAACATTTTCTATAAAATCTTACCGTTTCAGGCACTGATCTTATTTTAATATGTGGCGTTTAAAATTCAACACGAAACAATCACACAGCTATTGATTTGTTTTCAACTACAACTATTTCAATACTGAAAACATAAATTTTTTTTTTAAACAATATTATTTTTTTATCTACATATCTAGAAATAAAAATACAGGATGGAAAATAGAGGAGGTATTGACAAAGGGAAACAGGGAGAAATTTCTGAATTATAGTGTTTTCTTTCATTCTTAAATTTACAAATTGAACCACAATAACTGCAAAACTCTTACTTCTTCCCTACTCCTCTCTATCTCTAGCTTCTTATTCTCTCTTCCTTTAATCCTAAAATACATATAAGGGTGTTTTTACTTCATTATTTTAGGTGGATTTTGGCTATGCAACAATATTTTCAGTGTAGTGATCTTCATGGAATCTAATATTGAAAAATAACCTTTATATACAGCAATAATTCTGCAGCAGGAATATGTCTCTGTTGCACTAAGATGACTCAGAATAAAAAGAACAAGAAGCTTCTTATGGAGTTTTAATACACCCTATAGAACCCAGTATTCCTGCCACCAAATCCTGTAAAAATCTCTAGGGATGATAACATACTTTTAAGATTTAGAGCATTTTTCTCCACAGGAGGGGGGGGGGAGGGGGGGAAACAAAAACAAAACAACAACAACAAAAAAAATGCAAACAAACAAAAAAAAACACCCACAGAACTGTAGTCACAAAGAAAACTGAGGATGATCGCTGTAATAAAACTATATGCCGTGTTTTATGAAGCTATAAACACAAGCTTCAGCCACAAAATAAGCTATCTGTCTTTAGCCTACCCAACAGATACATTTACAGACCTTATAAAATATCTTTGAGCTTCTAATTAATAAAATTCCAAGTTATAACCTGTGCAGTTCAGGTAATTCAGTGAATGTCTAATGATGATGTGTACTTGTTACTGATATCTATGTTGCAATATCTAGAGGAACTTTCACAGCATTTAATGAATTGTGATTATGGATGACCTTGCTCTTGATGACTTGAGCTGTACATGCATTGCAAGACAATATTCCATTATAGCACTTCTATTGAAGGATCTTCAGTGCTCTGCTCTCCTTACAATACAGAACTGCCACTAATGTTAGAAGAATATGAAAAAATACATACATATTAAAAAAGAAAAAAAAAGAAAAAAAAAAAAGGTTGCTGTTAATATATGCCATGTGATAGAAATGAAGATATTGCAAGAGACCAGAAAGTATAGAGACAAACTCTTCTCTAAACTTATTGTATGAATATTCAGTGAAGTCCGCAGTCTTATGGTGTTGCATCATCCTCAAACTTAGAATAATATTTTTCTTATGGAATATAAATCTGTTTTTTTCCTTCAAAATAAAGAAATGTCATATTCTTTTTTTCTATACTTACCTGTTAGGTACAGGGAAGAACCAATATTTTCCTAATAAAAAGCTGGGAGGAGTGGCTGACACACCAGAAGGCTGTGCTGCCATTCAGAGAGACCTGGACAGACTGGAGAGCTGGGCAGGGAAAAACTTAATGAAATATAATAAGGGCAAGTGTAGGGTGTTGCACCTGGGCAGGAACAACCCCAGGTTCCAGTATATGTTGGGGAATGATCTACTAGAGAGCAGTGTAGGGGAAAGGGATCTGGAAGTCCTGGTGGACAGCAGGATGACCCTGAGCCAGCACTGTGCCCTTGTGGCCAGGAAGGCCAATGGCATCCTAGGGTGCATTAGAAAGGGTGTGGTTAGTAGGTCAAGAGAGGTTCTCCTCCCCTCTACTCTGCCCTGGTGAGGCCACATCTGGAATATTGTGTCCAGTTCTGGGCCCCACAGTTCAAGAAGGACAGGGAACTGCTTGAGAGAGTTCAGCACAGAGCCACCAAGATGATGAAGGGAGTGGAGCATCTCCCTTATGAGGAAAGGCTGAGGGAGCTGGGTCTCTTTAACTTGGAGAAGAGAAGACTGAGGGGTGACCTCATTAATGTTTATAAATATATGAAGGGTGAGTGTCAGGAGGATGGAGCCAGGCTCTTCACAGTGATGTCTAGTGATAGGACAAGGGGCAATGGGTGTATGCTGGAACACAGGAGGTTCCTCTTAAACTTGAGAGGAAACTTCTTTACTGTGAGGCTGACAGAGCACTGGAACAGGCTGCCCAGGGAGGCTGTGGAGTCTCCTTCTCTGGAGACATTCAAGACTCGCCAGGATGCCTTCCTATGTGATCTCATCTAGGTGTTCCTGCGCAGGCAGGGGGATTGGACTAGAGGATCTTTTGAGGTCCCTTCCAACCCCTAACACTCTGTGATTCTGTGATTCTTTAATAATGACAGTCTTAAACATCTGAAAGGTCAAACCAAGCAGATAGAGTTTTTGTCCTCAGTTCATGCTTTCCAAAATTTTTAGTATTTTTTATTTCTCTCCTCTGACTTCTGTCTAAACTGTCTTTGTCTTCTTTAATATAGGGTGCCCAAAGGTGAAAGAGTACTTCATCTGAGGCCTCTCCCATTCTGGATAAAGTGTGATAATTAATTTCTCCCCATGGCTCATGTGCAGAGTTGCTGCTAATGCATCTCAGAGCAAGAATTTACTGTTTTGCAGCACACAGTATGGATGACTCATTTTTAATTTGTGATCAAGTATGATTTCAAAATTATTTTCTCTAGTGCTGCTGCCAGTCCAGGTTTTCTTCACAATGGGGGCACTCCACAGGGCAGCAGGGCAGGGGCTCACCAGGCAGGGGCCATCCTATCATCCCAGCCAGAAGCAGAGCAGGCTGGGGGGCAGTCAGGGCAGACCCAGCCCTGGGCATCAGACACTTCCCTGAGGAAAGGGACAGACCAAGACCAGGCCAGGACATCAAGTCCACAAGAAAGGGTCAGGCTCAAGATCATCAGGAATAAGTCCAAAAAGAGGCATGGTAGCTCAGGCCAGGACAGAGGGCCTTGGCTTCAGTGCAGGTCCCAAGGGTGGGAAAGTGGAGCACCCCCACTTCATCCAGCTCTTTCTCCTCCCACTCTTCCCCTGCAGTCTAGTTAAAGGCCACAGACTCGTGTCATATCAGAGCTGTCCTTGTGTGCAGGCTGCCAAACCCCTTTCTGGGGGGCATGGAGTGCAGCTGGCCCCAGCAGTGGTGTTGGTCAGAGCTGGGGCCCAGGACATGATTGCTTGCAATCCCACCTACAATTAACTCCCACTTTCACAGAAGGGGCTAGAACCAGCTCTTTGTCTATGGCTTTGTGACCATTTTGTGCACTAACTTCATGGTAATTTCATCACCATAATGGAATTTTGATTCATCACCACGACTAATTTTGTTGTTGAGAAGAAACAGGATGAAGAGCCTTGTTAGGTCAAGATAGGGCATTTCTTGTTTGCTCTCTATTGAACAAGCAGATTGTGGTCACAAAGAAAGAGATTACCCTGGTTTGCAGTCAGAAATTCACAGACATTTGACCAGCTTATTAGGTTTCAGCTGCTCAGAAGTTGAGAGCTTAGCAGGTTGCACTAGTATCTTATTGCAAATTAAAATTTGACCAGTGAATCTGTGACAGGTATACAATCAGATGGATCTCAAGGTAAATGGTTCTCCTGAAGTAAGTGTTGCTAAGATTTAGGAGTGACTCAGCTGGGTGAGTCGTTTTGTCGTCAGGCATCAGCATCTCATGAGTCAAGCAAATAGATTGTAATGACGCATTTTGAAAATCCAGGCAACGGGCAATGAGTGAATAGCTTATGATTTCATCATTGTCAATTATAGAAACAATACAAAGCTTGAATTCAAAGAGACTGGGGGTTTTTTTTAAAGAATAGTAAGTCATTGAAAGTGAACCTGTTAAATAATCAATGCATCACTAATTGAGATACCTAAGAAGTGAAATCTGTTGGTTTTGTGCCCAGATTCTTTACTGAAAACCCCCCACGTTTTCCCACTGATCTCCAGTCTTTTTTCTGGCATTCCATGTGACTTCTCCAATCTTTTCTCCTCATTTTAGAATTTGTATATCCTTTATTACTTCCACTTATATCAGTCTTATATCAAGGCTTTGTTCCTTTTCCCTCTCTTTATTCTCTCGGGTTTTTTCATTCATCTTCATTGTGGAAGTGCTATTTGCCATTGCCCGTAATACTTACACAAACAGAGATTATTTTATCAAGCCATATGCCCTGTAACCTCTATACACTTAAAATAAATATTTAATCTGAATTCTCCTTCAAAATAAGAAAATAAAACCTGTAAAGAAATGTTTCACAAAAAATTTTTAGGGTATTTTTCCCTTAGTAAAAAACCGTGGTGTAATGCAGTCTTGAATATCTTGATGAATGCTGCCATCTAGCATCCATTGCAAAAATTAAAACCCACTTCATTCAAACCTGTGCAGTCTTCCAGCTCCCTGACTTATTTGACACCTTTTTAGCTTTTTCCTAGACTCAATTACTTCAGAGCAGATATTCACTGAAGGGTGTGAGGATTTAGCTCCAAAACTGTCATTTAATATTATATTGTGGTTTCATGTGATTCATTTAGTTTTTATGCCAAATAGTGCAATTACTAGGAATAATTTTGGGGGTTTTGTCTCATAAAGGAATATATAGACAAAATTAGAATAAAATAAATATACAATTTGCTATTTAATAGGTATATCAATATGTTTATCCTACCACTTTGTATATTCTTTTTTTTTCTTGAATATCTATCTTTTCCATCATGAGTTTATATGAGAAAGGATTTTTTTCTCATAATCTGTGAAAAGAAATAAAATTACAGATAGATAAGCATCATTGATTTCAGCTGATCAATACCAGTATTGAAGACACATTTTTATTTTAGAATAAATCTAAGGCATGGGTGTTCCAACTCTTTCATAGTAAGAAATCTATTTTAACAATTCATGAATCATACTCTTTTTCTCCCAGGGTAACTTAATTCATGTCTACACTCGGAGTTAGAATGCTGAACAAGTATCTCAGGTGTCTTTCAATTGCATCTACTTTTTTCCATTGATTTTATAAGTAGTTGATCATTAGCTTTAAGAGGACTGAGTCCTAAAACTTGAAATGTTTTACTCTAACAGAATCCTTGGTAGACTGTTTTTAGCACTAAGAGTCTCTGGCATAGATTAGAAGCATTTGCCTACCAATAAATGCTGTACTGCTTGCATATGTTTTATGTCAGTGCATGGGCTGGTAGATAGTTTGGTGGACTGAAGAGAGCTTATAGAGCTGAACAACTTCTTGGGCACAAATTGTCTGAAAGATCATTAAAAAATTTCCATCTCTCAATGAATATGAAAAGCCTGAGCAGAACCTACTCATTAAAGAATTTATAATCTGGTCATTCCAAAACTTTCTCATCACTAAGAGCATTATTAGCCTTCCTCCTGTATTTCCATGATGACTTGCCCAGAAATCAAATCTTCACTGCAACTGCTATACTAGTAAACAACATAGATATTGACAGTGCAGCTGCTTGTCATCAAATGTCATCTTCCCTAATTCATACAGTTCGGGGATGAAAAGGGGATCTATTTTGTAAAAGCCTTGTTTCCATACATTTCTGTGTAATGTAAATTGAACAGTTTCATATAATTATACTATGGGTTAGCTTAGCTATAAGACTAACTATTTTAGATACTTCTAGACCTAGTCATAATACTGTGAATCATTATCACCATGCTAAACAGCTCCTAGAAAATAAAAAGGGTGAAATAGTTCAGTGCATTTAATAACTAGGCTTTAATTCAAATATGTTGGGGTTTTTTATTCCTTCCTCCCTGACAACCATCAAAATAAAACTAGAACTAGGAGTAGTTCTTAGAAAAAGAGGATGGGTAAATGGCTGCTTCTATACTTCATTCCACTATTTTATCCACAGTGATGAGAATCGTCTGCCAAATGAGAAAATCGTGACAAGCTCAGACAGAGGACTGGATGAAAGGGGTGAAAAATTCTCAACTATATAAAATATAGTAAAACCTTTGATGTGATGCTACACTGAAAAGTTGTTCATTTAACTGAGGACACTGAGATTAGGAGGTAAATTAATAAATTAGTTGAGCTCAGAAAATAAATTCATAAATTAATTTAGGGACCATATTTAGACATATTGGAGGGGGCAACAAGTTATGCAGAAAAAGAAGTATTGCCAGACAGGTTGAAACCAGGTGAAAAACAGATTCTTCCAGATCATACTTGAAATTGAATTTATTTAACATTTTTATTGTAGGAGCCTCACACTAAAATTTGGGAACTGTAGATGGAATCTAAACATGATGTAAGTACTGGAGATATTCAATACTGGTATCAATACCAAAGGCTGGACTAGTGAAATGGGAAGAAGAATAGAAATAAGATATGTTAGATCATGCATTTGGAGACCCATACAGGAAAACTGATATTGTAAACTGAAAATTTAGCAGCCTGAAATGGCAGAGTAAGAAAATCTTTTTTTTTTTTACCTGGATCCTATGAGTTACCAGGGCAGTGTAGTATAGCCAAAGCAAATATAATCCTTTTCAGCTAAGAAATTATTAGTTCTGCCATCTTGCTGAGAATTTGCAGTACTGTGTATAATTCTGATGAATCCATTGGAGAAAGATAAATAAATTTTCATATACATATAAAGGAGATCACAGGGGGATTAAGAAGACAAGGAAAGTCAAAAGACCAGGGTTGCCTAGTTTAGTGAAACAAAGGCTGAGAAAGGATGTAATTCATAGCCCTTCACTTCTTCTACTGGAAAAGGGGAACAATGAGAACTTAAGTAACTGTCATTCCTTGAGATTAAAACCAGATATATACTGTCTATACTTCCTTGTTTTCTTCTACTGAAGAGAGAATTCAAGGGGAGAATATGAAGTAAAAGATAGTCATTTTGGCCTCATAGAATGATCCCTGAGGTATCATTCCACCCAGCATTACTTTAAAACTAATTGTAGCTTTTCTATAGAGCTGTTTTTTCACACTGTACTACTAGGGGCTTTCACTCCTCAGCTGTGCCTACCATGAGCTGAAAAAAATTGCAAATGTCTAATTATATCAACTAATGCCACACATTCAGATTGCAGATCTCTCGGCTACTCACTTAAGACTCCCTTTACAGTTAAATTATAGGCAGAATTTTTCTGCCTTATCTTAAATTTGTGCTGCAACTTTACATAAATGGCACCCCGGAAATGCATACCAAATGATTAACTAAGAAATGGACTTCTAAAATAGAGTAGGTGAAAGAATCTCACTCTATGTTTCTAACACACATGATAAAACAGAGTCTCTGTGGGGTATTGCACTCCCCAGGTACCATAGACTCAGGAGAAATGAAAGACATTCTGTGAAAGAGATGCAGAAAGAACTCAGAACAGCTGTGGTTTGAGCCATTTATTTAGAGCATACTATAGTAAGAACTGCATATGCTATCTGCAGTTCTTACAGGATAGAGAATAGCTCCCGAATGAATGCAAGGAGTGAAATTATTTAGGGAGTCCTTTTATCATTATGAGCTATCATCTTGAGAATAAGACTGAAATCAGTTTATATGAATCAGCAAATCCAAAGCAATGAATATAGCTATGCATGCACTTTGGGACTGTATTATGCCTTTTATAATTCCTGTTTACAGCTTGGTATTCTGAAGCATCATATAAAATCAAGGCCTTCACCATTTGCTGTACAGGGCTCTGAAATGCCATGAAACACTATGATGAGCAAGAATGAATACTGCCCAATTAACTTCACTTAGAGACACATTCTGTCCTTGCAAGCCCATTACATACAAACGATGCTTTTGATATTTTTCTTCTTTTATGCAGACACTGCAAAGGGATGAGCACTTTTCTATGTTTGTAGATGTGATCACAAATTATTTTAACCTCCTTTTGTTAGCTGTATGTAAACAACAATCATAATGACTGTGGGTTGACAGATGAGCAAATAAATTAAAACTTTCCTCTGCTATTAACAGTTGTTTAATCAATTCTAAGATTAATTAAAAAAAAAAAAAGACACTGAAAAATATAGCCAGTTAATATTCTAAGAACTGTCCATAAGTCATAATTATTCCTTTGTATATGCATATAGAATATAGGTCACTGGAACTCTCATTTCACATTGTTTTTTTCTGAATTCAATGCAAAACAAAATAATCATAATTATCACTGTGAAATCAGCACATCCAACTACATTCACCTGTAGATAAAAGACATTAAGTGGATATCTCCCCATTATCTGTTTCAATAATTTGGGGGGCTTGTAAAGCCAGATTTTCTGACGCTATTTTCTATTTTCAGTAGCACATTAATTTGCCATAGACAATTTATTTTGCTGAGTTAATTTCTTGTAATGGCCAATGAACCTCAGAAAGGAAAGTTTTGTGAACACAGTGACTGCCCAAGTCACCTATGATAAATTTAATTAAACAAAATCACATAACTTTTTAAATAAGGCAGCTATTCTTAAAATTATATTCTTTGTATTTTAAACATCTTATTGCATTTTATTCAATGAAGTGCATTAAGATATACTACTTTAAGCAGTTCCAAAATGTGAGAAGCATCAGAACAGTATGTGGCATCTGAAACCGAAAAAAGAGATCTTCAGCATCAATTTTTTTTTTTTTTATAATTTTGGAAAAACTGACTTTCTAATATACTGAAAATGTGTCTAACAGTTCAGCCATTAAAATAAAATATGTCAGTGTGAGATACTACTGCACTGTTGTAGAGTACTGTATCTCCATATGCAAAATGACCCAGGCTTTTAATTCCTCTGAGATGAATAACAAGATGCTCATTTATGTCAGCTGAGGAGTTGATCTAATATATGAAAGTCATAAATGAAATTATTCAATTGTATTATCTCTCTTAAGTTGTCTAGTTAACAATGACCTCATATATTTAAAAAATAACAATTTTATTCCTTGCATTTCATGAGACAAATTCTGTGGGGTTTTTTCAAAGAACAGGTGTGAGAGGGCAGAATGGGTCCTACAGGAATAATAATTCCCTTTTTAAAATTCCTAAAATCACCAGCATCTTAGCTGTGAAGAACTTAAAGACCAGCTGTGCTTCCAATACCCACCCAAATAGATTTACATGCACATTCCTCCATAATTCATGTTGATCTGAGATGTTGGATGACTAGTTTTGGTAGGGTTTTTGAGTTTTAAAAGAAATAACATTCTAAGTATGGAGATTTTCTTCACCATAAACTATTTCCTGATTAAAGGGAAGAAATTTAAGGGGGAGAGCCTTTATATTTTAATTAAAGTATTAAAAAGTAAATTATTCAAGATTTTACTAATCAGAGCAAACAAAAAATGAGAAACTTACATTTTGATATCCTGAACTGACTGTATTAAAGCTGATATATCTTAAATCCAGGAAGTTTTACCACATGTACTTTTAAGTTTTGGTGTTATGCTAATTAATAAAACTAATTGATGTAAAATTTAATGTATTAGCTAACTTCTATCATCACACTGTTGCTTTTGTATGATTGTCCCAATTTTAATGTTAGCTCAATATTTAAAAAAAAAAATAAAATAAATAAAGAGAGAGAAAGAGAACAAAATTAAATAAATCATGGATCAAGTCAGTTGCACTCATATTTCATAACACATCAGAGCTGAATTCTAAGTTAATTCCTCTTTTATCTCCTCTCTTGCCCCAGTTACCCTGTCTAGAAACTCTGTAGCCAAGAACAAATACATGTCAGTGAAGTGGCTGATCAAAGAGTATGGGCCATGTGTTTACATGATTATAAGCGAGTTGGGTGGACTTTTTTGGTACTTGATTTGGAAATAAGGAAAGACCTTCTTTTCTCAGTTTTTTTTTACTTCTTATTTACAACTTGGAACAGTTGGGAATTATGCTTAACACAATCAACTACAACTATCCAACTGAAGTATTAAATTATACTAGCCTTTCACACCTGGAAATGTGCACTCTGAGATAAAACATGGAAATTAATGGATTCAAGAGATAGTATGGATGCATGAAATTAATCCATAAAATACATGGATTCAATAGTAAATTAATTCAATAATTATTTTTAGTCATAGTGTAAAAATATCTGTCTTTTAGGTGTAACTGGGAGTTTTGTTAAGTCATGACTCAGGAATAAAATAAATTCCGTTATCTCTAAACTGTTATCACAAAGTGCCAGCTTATAGTAGACATGTCCATATTCATAACACTCCATAGTTTGTCTCATGTTTTAGTTGTTTCCTCCTATAAGATAGGAATGCATTTTCAAAAGATTATAAAATGCTAAGAGGAGCATTAAATTGTTTTCCAAACCATGCTTTCAAATTTCTTTTCTACTTAGTATCTCTATAGAATTATGAAAACGTAGAATATTTACTCCATAGAAGCCAAGGTCAGCTTTTCAGCAGCTCTCAATAGCATAACTTTTCTGGTCTGCAGTTAAAAAGAATTTAAAAAGAAAAATATGTTTCTTCTAATTATGACAGGACTTTAAACCAGCTGCAAGGACCTTGCTCTTGGTAGAGAAACTAAGCATGAAACACTTCAGCTCCAAAGGGAAATGTTTCAGAAAGTTGTGAGAACACTGAGATATCATGAAAATTGTTCTATGACCTTCATAACAGTGGAGACAAGTAAAAGCTGCTGCAACTAAGGAGTCCAATGGAAGCACAGTGACAAAAATCAAACTGTGTATTCGTTTTGATTTCTGTACAGCTCTCATGCAGAGATAATAAGCATGTGGACCAAATTCTATCACTGTGATGCTGAGTTTCAGAAGAAACTCCCACTATACACACCTGCAACATAATTAACACTTTGAGTCACACTGCCACCATCAGTGTGACTCTGACTTTAAGATAACTGTGTGGTTCATTATCTTGTGTGTGGTGAATTATGTTCACTCCCATGAAAAAGGATTTGTACATTGACAAATCTCTGTACATCAAAATCACACTTCTGTTTCTTGATTTAGTTGCACTCTAAACAGCATTGAGGATATAATTTTGCTTTTTAAAAGAATATATAAATTATTTTTTGATAAAAAAATTGTGACAGAAAAATATGAAAAAGAACATGGAATAGATGTAAATTCTGAGCAGTTATCTCAACATTTACTAAGAAATTATTAACAACTTTTATCTTCATCTTGTTTTGATGATTTTCATTAATTTTGAGAGTTAAGATTTTGGAATTGCTAAAGAATTTAAAAATGAACTGAGGTTTTTGGGGGGTTGTTTGTTTGTTTGTTTGTTTGTTTGTTTTCCAAATCCATTTAAACTGAATCATGGAATCACTCTATCTCATGTTATTTTCTTTAACCAATTTTTTTTTATATATTTTCTTTGCTCCACTTCTTGGATTATTTATCACATGCAAAACAAACAAATTTATTCAGAAGCATTAGGCATATTTGTTCTCCACATGATAACTGGGAAGTTAGTATCTCTCTTAACCTCTTACTTGTGAATGCTGTTCAGCTATCTATCAAAACTAGTATCTCTATTACTGTCTAAACCTGACCCTGATATAACTCAGCTGAGACTCTGTGCAGACAGTGCAGACAATAGTAGCTATTGAGCAAAGGGTAATTCCAGGTGTGCTGAATACACGTGCCTTCAGGCTGAACTACGAAGTTACAACACCGACGTAATGGGTTGCCCTGTTGCGTGGTTCGGTGTATTTTCCCTCTCTTTCACCAGGCGGCGGGCTGAAGCGGCTCTGGTTTGAAAGGATCATCCTTTCAAGGGTCAGAAGGGAATTTCACTGTTACATAAAATATTGTTCAAATACCCAAATGAAAATAAGTTTTTAAGACATACACTTAAGATGAACCAATTCATGAATACTCAGCCTCAGGTTACTGTGAATTATTTATCAGAGTAACTTCCCAAGACAGTTTATTACACCTGATGGATTTTTGGCATTTGTCCACTTTATAAATCCTGTGCAAAAGACACACTTTGTACTACACCTTGCACAAAATAGTCTTACCCTTAAAATAACTAAATGTGCTTTCAGCATTTTGTTAAGGACTTTCCATCTCATGTGTAGAAAGACTGGCCTCAAATGACACTGAAAGAATAAAAATAACTGTGGCTACTCTCTTAGCTGGAAAAAAACAAACAGCAATTTTTTTATTTTCTTTTTCCTATTACTATATCAACTTTTGAAATATTATTCAAGATTTAAAAATATTGGGGAAAAAAAAAATATGGGCTTAAAACAAAGGAGGATTAACAAATTCATTCTTTGCAAAGACTGTGGGTCTGGAAAGATGTGTTAATTTAATGCTCCCATACTCCCACTCCAGGCCTACAACCATTATCTGATAAAGAGGTTTTAAACTGAGGTTTTTGTAAATTCTGAATGTGCCCAAACTCCCATTATTGCTCATGGAAGCTACCTACACACCCCCTAGGTTTTGTTGGTTGGGGTTTTTTTAATTTCCTTGAAAAGTACATTATCTAAAGTGCTTAGCACTGTGGTAGCTAATAGCAAACACGATTTAAACAGCAAAGCACTAATAATGTGTAAAAGGGATCTCAGTTTGTCTGCTCTATGTGATTCTGTGCTTCTGTCATCTTTTCTCATTTTTTTTTCCTGTGATAGGAAATATTTTAATTTACACTGAATGTACAAATGATATAAAAAAGCAAAATTACCATGAGAAATAGCTTATTGCTCGGTTGGGGAAAATACTAAGATTTATGGTCATGACTCGGATGTTTCCTGTTGCCTATTTTAAAAATATGCATCTCCATTGACAGCAGAAATTAATAGCACTAACAGTAAGATTGGAACCTGACCCTGTTTGTCTAAACAGACAAAAACTGACCTACCAGCCTCAGCCAGTCTGACCCAGGAAGCTCTATTAACATGAGGAATCTCCTTCTGTTAGTACGGGGCATTATCGAAAAACCTTCACACAGTTTGTGCAGCACTTTCTTCAACCAAGCTGCATGGCTGGAATTGGGTGAAAATTCTGTATCATTAACAGGAGAATATACTGAGATTTTACTAGATCTTTTTGTTTTATCTCAGGCAAAGCAGGTTTGTGTGATACCTCTGGACATGTCAATATAGGAGGTAAACTACTACATACATCACCTACAAGTAGTCATGTACCACATGAAACCATATTTTTTTCCCAAACTTTTATGTGAATAATTTAGTTTACATGTGTGTATGCATGCCTCCTCCCAGTACACAATTTCATCTTTGATCTTCCTGTTTTCCAAAGACAGGTAAGAGTCAGGAACCCCTCCTCCCAAGGCCATGACTAATGTCCCTTGCACGGCTTAGCAGAGATGGTAGTCTTTCATTGTGTGGCATCTTCCCATGTGAATCTTTATAAGATGAATTGTGTATGCTTTTATAACAAGCAAGAACATGCTTTGATTCAAAGTGCAATGATTAAGCATGCATTATTTAGTATCAGTTATTTTAAAGTCATATTCCTGAAAAGTGCTCCTTTGCATCTTAACCCAAATGTAAATGGACAATCTCAAGATATGCAAGGATATTTATAAATATAACTTCTCAGATTAACTGTTGTTGCTGCTGGAAATGAACCAGTATTAATTGCCTTGCAGGGCTGTTCCAAATGCAACAAAACACAAAAAACCACAAAACAAAACAAAACAAAACAAAAAATCTTATTTCAGGTATCTCTTTAGTACAACTCTGTTTATTTGCAAAGGAAGATTACAGTCTCCTTTCTTCAAAGAGAATAAACAATAGGAGGCCACCTCTTCAAAGACCAAGTCTGTTTTCACAGTTAGTTCTGTGCTTCATAGAAGCTCGCTCTCTCTCCTTGTTTCCTCCTAGAGAGATACTCACACTGCTTCCCTCACTGTTGAGTTGGTTTCAGACTCACGTAAACATGCCCTGGTTTCATACTTGCTTACACATGGATATGGTTGTGTAAGCACATGCATTGTTTTGTCCATTTTAACTTAAATATTACAATTATCATCTCCATCCATGCAAAAGAAAATATTTTCATCTGCTTGAGCCAGCTTCTGTTCACAACTTGCAGTGTTGATCTGTCTGGGCACAAGTGCCCTAACAATTCAGGCACCAATAAAGAAAAAGCACTTAACTGCACCTTCAAATAGCTTGACTAAAACAGGGATTAACAAGTTATTCTATGCATGATACTGGCAGCAATGTCTTTTAACATTATGATTTCCACCTTTTAATCTCTCCACAATATCTGTCCAAAGTCATGTATTTAAAAGCTGTTATTTATTTCATGACACATATGAAGCACATCTGTATGAAATTCAGCCAGCATTCAACAAAATAGCTGATCTGAGTTTTGTTTCATCATTACATTAAAAGGAAAAGAGATTTACTGGAATTGACAAAGAGGTATTTTCTTACAAAAAATTCTCTGTCTTGCTTTCCTTTGTATCCTTTATTACTTTTGTAATATAACAGTGGGAAGAAGAAAGGTCACAAGGAGTTTGTTATATCACTTAACTTTCACTTAATGTCTCTGCCTTTTAATGAGAATTAGTCAGTTACTATGGCAGTGTGTACGTGTGCCTAGAATGGACACTAACTGAGAGACACCTCACCTATCCTGTCCCTGTTTTCCTCAGATATTTTTCATATGTTGCTATGATGGTTTTATCTCCATCTTACTTCTTAAGTCCCTGTACTTGCACAGAGGGCAGCAGCCTCTGACTTTGGGCATATCTGCTGACTTTGGGATGTTTCTTCTAGCCCAGCTATGCTGGAGCTGTCTTTATTATGCCATGTAAACTTTTATGTCTTTCAAGGAAGAATGTTTCTGCATGGGATAGTCTTCTGAGTTGTAGACTGGAGTGGACTGTGACATGGACCCACAAGGGAAAAAAGGTAATTTACTGTTATCAGTATAAAAAATGAAAAAAAAGAAAAAAAAAATACTATTAACTTAAGCCTTAAACCTATTACTTGCATAACTGAGTTTAACATAGGCTTATTTGCTTTTTAGGGTTTATGTGATTTTCTTGCTGTCTTAACAGTGCCCAAATGTGGTTACAGAATTGAACTATTTTCTTGTCAATGTTCTAGCTCTAGCCCTCTATATTGATATTGATTTTAATTCATTATCAAAGGATCTGACAACAACTGAGTTTTCAGATGGCCACCAAGTTCCTCTAGCTCCAATACAAGGAGTCTTAGATATCAACCTTCAAAAACCATTCTTTCTCAACACTAAAAATCTTTATGAATGAACTCTCAACAGAAAAAAAAAAAATATATTTATTACAATTTTTTTTTTTTAACAAGTCAGTTTTAAAAAAGGAAGTTGACAATGAGTCTAAACTATGTTAAGAATATGTAAGTTAGGAATGAGGGAGACAGAGACATTTACCTTTTGTTATATTCACCTTCACACCTTTTTTCAGTTTGTCTGGTACATACTCAGATCTCCTATTCAGCACATCCATGAAAGCCAGACACTTTCACGACCTCATTTCAGACCTTAGTACCTCTTGTTCTATTGCTCCACAGCTGAGAGCTGTGGAAAATGGATTAGAGAATATGGGTGAGAATTGCTCTGTATCTGGAAGCAGCAACCTGGCAGTGAAAGAGAAGAGAAGCAGATTACTAGCAAGTAATCAGGAAAGAGATGGTAACCAAGTAATTTTTATCCCTTTGAGTCTTGTTGTGATGCATTCATCTTGCATGTGATGTTATACTGATTTTCCATTCTCTGCAAGTAAACTGCAATACAATATACTTTCACAATCTACCTACAGGTAATACTATACTGGAATTACTAATTCTGGAATATACTCATTCTGGAAAGGTAAATTCTCTACCTTGTCAGTGATAGAACCAGCCAAAACCCTTTTGCTGTATCAAGTGACAAGAGCATCTCCTTACTATAAGACAAACTCATAGCAAACATAAGTTTTCTTGCAAGGACTGAAATCAACACCTTTATTTCTATGACCACTACTGATTTTTTTATATATTATATATTTTTATATTTATATTTTATTATATTTATATTTTATTATATTTATATACGTATATTTTATTATTCATACCACTCTTTTAGGAAAACCTGACAGAAAATGAGCACAGCTTTTATCCTTCAAACAAGTGTTGTCATTTAATTCTGATAAAACATTATTTTGAAAATGTCTTTACTTGGCTTTAATTGACTTTTTTGTTCTTTTTCTTTTTTTTAGTCTGTAAAATAAGAGACTGAATACCTTATCATCTCATTTGATTCAGGAAACTAATGGCTACTTCTGTATTTTAAATTTTATTTAAGAATCATGGAGTCTAGCCAAGTACATGAAATTACTCTGAGCAGCACACGTCAATGAGGTTCTTAAATTGCTGTCATCAGGCCTCTACTGATGACATATGTAGTTATATATACATAAAATGTGTCTCTATAAATAACAGGATGTACACAAATGACACAAAGTATTTAAAAGTATCCAGCATCATATTCTGACTTCTCAGTGTTTTTACAATGTACTTGTTTTTTTGTAAATCAGCTTCTTTTTGTGAACTAACACCAGTAACTCAGAGTCTTTTTACATGCTGTTGAAAAACAACCATTAATTTAGTTACTGTAAGTAACTGTTGGATGTTCTATTCATCAATAATACCCATTATCTAACCTGCAGAAGTTAATTTTATATACATAGACTAAATATGCTATTGCTTCCTTTCCTATTAGCTAAATAAACAGGATGTATGAGTTACTGATTATTTAAAGGAATGAGCAACACTGGACCAGCTTGTGCAGTCTTGCTTCATTTCATGCATAGTTTATAAAACACACAGTTCTTAAAAGTTGGTTGCTAGTTCAGTGTGGAGAATCAAACTCCAGTCTTATTGAGACAAGTACAAATAACTGTTCTTTCAATATGCTGTGAATGCAACAGTCTATGTTCCATTCAGGTCTTGTCAAGAGTAGGGAAAAAAATTTAAAGTATTTTCTAAATTTTGACAGATTTTTATTTTTTTTTCTTTGGAAAAATTATACTTAAATACCTTTTTTAAGGTAATTTTAAAGTTTTTTTTTTGTTGTTGCTAAATTTTGGATATTGACAGAAAAATATTTCAACAGAAGAAAAAATCAGTGCTTATGTATTGTATTTGTCAATACAAAATATTTTTGTCTTTTTTTAATAGAAGCTCATGATTTATTTTTACTTAATATATCTGCAAAAATTCTGTACTTACTCATTGTTTTCTAATTCTGAATATACAACATGGGATGCAAGAGGAGTGCAGTACCAGATACTGCCTAACGTTCCAATTTAATTGTTCTTAACTAGGTTACATAGCAAAAAACCAAACCAAACCAAACCAAACAAACAAAAAAACCTTCCTAAACTTCTTTTTATCCTTTTTTGGTAAATTATAGGTTGATAACATGCTCCCACCTTTACTTTGAAATATAAATTACTTTTGCTTTGTCTATACAACATACATATGGAGATTACTAGTCTGCAGCTAAAATGTGTTCATTTACTCTAGAGCAGTCAAGGGTCCCCATACATACACTAACAGTGATTTGGAGCATTATAGTAGTAAATGAAAATCTTTATAAAGCAAGAAAAGCATTATTCTTTAATATCGATGCAGCTTCTTTCAGAATGTCTCTGGAAAATCCCTCGTGTATGTCCAGGTCATTGTGCATGCCTCAGTTCCTTCAGCATTGAAAATCAAGCAATAGTTGCCACCATGCTACACTCAGCTTCAAGTTAAAACAATCACTTTACCATTTCAATCTCTACTACTGTATTAAAATTTTATTAAATGTCTAAATATCTATCCAGAAGTTGTAAAAGGTTTCCTTCTGAGTCAATGAGATGTGACTTGTATGTAATATAGCTGAACTGAAACCCACTGTCCTCCTGGAGGCAACAGCCAGCAGTAATCAGATTCAGTGGTAAGAGCAGTCTTTTGGTTGTGATTGACACGTCTCTCACCACATCCTTTAAAGTTTCCAGGTTATAAAATTACTTGGTTTTGAGGGTTCGGTTACGAAATTAAAGCAACAGTCTTCTTTTGAGTTTACTTATTTTAGTTGAAGATGCTAACTAAGCTAGTTAGCTAACCAGCTACCTAAGGCTAAGACTGCTGTTAACATCTTCAGGATTAAGAGGGTCAAACAGTTTATGTATAGAGATATAAAATTCAGAAGCAATCTAAAGATCTTTGTGGTACCAATGGAGAGGACATGCTTAACAATACCACTTAAGTGTTCTTAGCTCCAATGTATTAAGGACAACAGAGAACAACCTATTGTTGTTTTTTTCAACTAAATCTAATTATAATAACTAGAGGTAGGGGCAGGGAGGGAAGAGATCAAAGTTTCTGAGGACAGAGAGGGGAATATACACAGATCTTATTGGCAAGTAAACATGTCAGAAACTAAGAATAACTATAGTAAAAAAGCTGAAGCTTTAATTCTTTAATGAGCAGAAACTTTTCAGCTGTGAAAAACTGATGGAAAACAATACTGAATTGGAAATGAGCTGATTTGTTCCATTACAGTCAGTAAACATAACAGCTAAAGGTTTCCACAGAGCCATTAACTCATCAAATGCACAAACTATTCATCAAAGTAAACAGCAGTCCAGTCAACAGTTGCTATATCCTATTGTTATGGAAACCTTAATTTGCATTCTCCATTTACTTTTTTTTTAGGTTTACAAAGCAAATAGCCTACAATACCATTTTCTGTTGCATAATTAACTTAAAAGGAAACAAAAAAAAGTTATTAAAAAGTGGTTACTACAGCAAGATATGCAAGTAGTAAGTTTCCATACACTTTTCTTTGGCATCATCCCACAAAATATTATGCCACTGTCGAGGCAAACTCCAGCATCTCTTTTTGCTCTCTATCTCATTAATTAGGACACATCCCTAATGCTCACTAAAATCCAAGCATAACTTAAGATGGTAAATCCTAATCATACAATGTGCTATCATACAGTATCTTGCCACTTATGGACAGCTAGAGCCCAAAGCAAAACAAGAAAAAAAAGCTTGCTCTAGTGTCTCTGACTTAGTCAATGATATCTCTTGATATGCAATGAATTGGTTTCATTGCATTCATGTTAACTAATAATTAATAAATGAAGAACAAGTAAATATACTGCCATTATAGAGTGCTTAAATAAAATCATGGAATCAAATCTGAAAGTCTTATGTAAATCTTAGTGTTCTTACACTTGTAAAAAAAGTCTTATTTGTTCAGTTAGATCAGAAATACCACGACTCTGACGCTCCCATTTTATTGTGATATTTTATTTTCCAGCCAAAATCAAGAAAACTACAACTAGTGAAAGATAAATTAAAATATTTTCCAGATACTTGGTATTTTTGTTTTCTTTATTCTCATTGAAATTCACAACCCAGTAAGAATTCAGTTTCACCTAACTGCCTGCTACTTCTTCTAATCATTTAACAAGTTTCCTTAACCTGGAATATCATAAACAGGAAATGCCTTGCCACTCTAAACTGAATGTGTTATCGTATCTGCAGGCAATGATGTTAACAGATAATATATCAGAGCAGATGGCAGTTGTGTTCAATGCAAACCACAGGTCAATGTGGTATACTGTTAGTAGCCATAATAAATCATTAAGAGGAACTACCTACGACACTTCCAGGATGTGTGTTTGCCTTACATGGAATTTTTATATCAACATCCATAAATATCTTCTTAATTACATGCAAAGTGACAAAATCATGTGCAATAACCTATAGCTGTGTGGGTTTTAACTAGAAATTACTGAAGGAACAGAAAATAAAAGCCTTTCTGTTTTTTTGCTGTTTTAACCTTTGCTGCTGAAATATTTGTCTTAGGCAATTCATTTTAACAATTAAAATGAGTTCTTGACCTATGTGTGAAATGTAGTCTGTCTCTTAATTTCTGCATGAAAACTAATTTAATGCAAAATTATAAGAAAATTGCCAGTAATTCCTATAAAAATCTTGTGTATTTGTTCTTCCAAAGCTGCCACCCCATTTCTGTTGGAATTAAAAAGGTCTTTTAACACCAGGAAAAGGCATCCTATGTCTAGTATTGTAAGACACGTTATTAAAAAATAAAGCTTTGTTTGACCAATAGCAAACACTCAATAGGTTCCCCGACTCTAAGCAGCCCAGCTTTATCATTCATGCAATGCAAAACAGCCACTCTTCACCTAAATTAAAGGGCTTTCCAGGTACGTATCCTCTTGCTGTCTGTTTAGCAATTGGTCTGTATGATCCCACGTGTGTACTGTAATCCAGCCTGGGTGGAATACTTTTGCTCTGTGAGGGACATCCTGAAACTGCTTGACTCAAGGGGGCCAACAACCCTGTAGCTACTTGGACAGATTTTGGCATGAGCTAAATATCAACTAAACATTTTTGATAACCATTTTTAATGGATACAGAAGTTTCACCACTTTGGATTAGTTAAAAAACTTCTGACATAGCACAGTAGTTAATTATTACAGACATTTGTATTTCATTTATATTCTGAGATGCAGCCTCTGTTCACAGGGCAAGTAATCTATGTTGGCCATCCTCTAGGTTTGCCCCAGTCTCTTTCTTGTTCCAGGGAAAGAACTGTACGCAGTAGTCTGTATGTGGCCTGAAAATGGAAAACAAAGGGGAATATTTTGTCTCCTGGCTAGTCACTTTGGTACACTGTTAGCCTTCACTGCTGCCAGGGGATGCTGCTCACATCTCTTTAGACACCTCTCAGCTCCAGAATTCCATGATTTTCCCAGAGACTAAAGGAAGGAATGTCCTTCTGTCAAAGTTCACCAGATATCGTCCTTTTTCCTCTTTTAGAAGATGGATGCAACAGTTACATTTTCTATTCATTGGTCACCTTCACTGATCTCCAGAGCTTTTCAACTATCAGTGAGTAAAAACATCCTAGACGTTGCAAAGCAACAAAACTCCCTTGAAAGCATGTCTGGCTGGCAGATGGATGCTGCTATCTCCTGCGGGAGGGACTCTCCAACCTCTATCACACATCACTTCCTTCTGGAGCTCGTGCTAGCAGAGTACTTTGAAAATCCTAGTCAGCATGTTAGATTTTTTTTTAAAAAGCCTTGAGCTATGGCTTGTATCTGTTGCTTTTGAAACTGAATTACAAAACTTATATTGACAGTGAGAAAATAAATCAAAATTAAGAGTCCTTTGCAAATTCAGCTCTCTGTATGCAAGCCTCTTCTACTATTTGAGTAAAATAGTCAGCAACTACTTCATGGAATGACTATTATAATTTTGGTTAAAAAGTTTTAACTAATTCTCACTTCAATTATTTCACAGTAAAAAAAGGAAAAATCCCATTTCCCTGCTATTTGCCAATGCCTATATTCTGTGACTAACTAATGTTTCTCCATGTATTTCATTTCCAAGTCATGCTGAGTCCACAATGATTAGCTATTCAGACTTCTCTCATTATATTACTGTTACCTATGAGTTTTAGTAAAAAAAATTGTCAGACTCATAACTTCAATGTATCACAAATTTTTACTTTATATTCTCCACAACTGCTGTTGAATGGTTTGACTTCAAAGGTCTGTAGAATTAGCTTGAATTCTCATTTGGAGAACATTTTATCAATCAAATACAAACACTCTATCTTGCACAGGCTGTCTCAGTAAGATCTGTTAGTCTATTCATATTTTTAAAGGAACTTCTCCACAGATCATGATATAAAACTAAAAACATCTATTTGATTGTATGCATTATAGTCAGTCACATTCTACAAATACATAATCTAATATAAATGGTGCCATTAATTACTTTGATTTATTTATTTATTTTCCCTCTTTTCCCCTCAATTTTTTTAACAGCTATCCATGACTATAAAATCTCCTAACAAATGCAATTCTGGTTCCCCCAGACAATGAATATATGTTCAGTCACACTGAACCTTTCTAAATTTCTAGGGTTATTCTTTATTTAAATTGTAGGCTTTATAAAACATAAAGTTCCTTCACTGGCATACATAGGGCCTCACAAATGACTGTTAAGAATAGTCATTTTTTTCCTCTGCTCCAATAAAACTTTGTGAAAGTGAATTCATCCTACAGATAATGACAGGATATATTTTGTCTTCAGTTTTTACGTTTATTGCTCTCTCTCAATAATCATATGATACAAATATATTTAAATTGGAAGCAAAGAGAATGTTCCTAAAAGAAACAACTCTTTCTGGCTCCTTAAGGAAGCAATCGCACTGGAAAATAAAATCAGCAAAAGAAGATAAAAATCAATCCCACTAATTTCAAAGCATTGAACGTATAACACGTACTACATTTCTTCTTGGTGACAGTGGCTCAAAAATGTTAAAATCATGTATAACCAAAGAAGTAGACAGTCTATGAAGTATTCTGAAAATAAGAAGCTCTCATAGCTACAATCTCCCTACTTCTTATCCTTCTCAAGACACCTAGCAACATATAATCAGGAATACCTTGTAATCAATATATAATGAGTTTCATTATTTTTCCAAATTAAGATTATTCCCATGACTCCTGAGATTTCCAAAGGTAGCCATAGATCTAAGGTCATACTGTAATACATAACTACAGTTTATATGGTCTAGTTTCTTATTTTTCTTCATTTCATATTCTATTTAAAGCTTCACCTTCAGATTGAGAATATAGTTCTAATACTTATTCCATTTCTAAAGATATCATTTCCTGCAAAATAAGAGAAAGTTTCAGAAAGGAAATGTGAATTGGGTTAAATATTACATTAAAGATTGTATGTCCCATTAAACAGTTTATCAGCTTAACATGTAAAATTCACCAGCTAAGAAAAGGACTTCCAATTTTAAAACTTTCCCATTCACCTTCATAATTCTCACAGCTAATGCAAAGTATTTGTCATATGCACAAGGTTATCTAGATATTTATATGGACTCTAAATTGGTTGTGCATACATAGCAAACAGTATGCTGCTTAGGCTCTTTCTTGGATTTTTTTTTTTTTTTTAAATCTCATTATTTTATTCTTCTGAACCAATACATTTGACCAAGATTTGCCTTTAGCTTAATTATCTTCAGATCTGAAGTAGAGATTTGAAAAGGTCAATGATGTAAAAATTACAATTCTTTCAGAACCGTATGGAATAAGGCTGAGCCTTGCCTTCAGTGATTTTCATCTTTTGTGACTCACAGAGACAAAAGACTCGCATAATGACTACAGCTAGTGACTGATGGAAGTCCCAAACACATTGTGTTCTCAAAGACAAATATGTTTGGTATTCCTACTTGCTCTAAGGATAATAAATACAATAGGGCTACTCATGTAGGTTAATGCAAGCATTTGCAGTTTCTTAGTGCTCTCTCATTGCTTTAACCCTAACTGCATATTCCCTTCTTTTACAGAACTACTTTTCCTTTTCATTATTGGAACATTCAAATTGAAAATATGGAGCTCTAGGATTTGTTCATATAAAATTTAACAAACCTCTAAATTCTGTTGAAATATGTCCATGAGATTTGTTTTTTCCAAAATATCCCCGTCCAATCAGTAAAAGTGAGATACGTCAGGAAAAAAAAAGTGCATTTTTAACTGAAGGGGTTTTGTTCCTTAGTCCATAAGATGGGCTTAAACAGATAAATAGAAAAAAGAACTTGTGCTGAAGAGCCTTTTCAATTTGCTTCAGTTTAGCTAAAGTGGCAGATGTCAGCTATCTCTGTTCTTCTCCCAGTCCTGCTCTCTGTATGGCTTCTCTCTGCTGTTCAAAGGAGCTCCACATTCTATACAAATTATTTCAGAAAAAGGAATATTAAGGTGCTAGCTGAAAGAAGTGCTTTCATGAAAAGCAGGAAGCTGCTTTGAGGAGAAAAAACAAGCTCTTTGTTGGTGGAACAGGATGGGGCAGGGGCAGAGCAGTGTGGATTTGAGTGGCAACAGAATGCACCAGCATTTTAGTATCACCCTAAAGCACTTACTAGTATTTCTGACAAAGCCTAAACTACAAAAATATTGAAATTGATGCAAACATTTATTAGACTTTTACTACACTAAGAACAATTGCTCATCTCACAAGATGTTTGGTAAAAAGAAAATTCAACTTCTTCACTTCTCAGGACAAATTGTTTGGGTTTTTTTTGTGAATATTAATTTGATTAAAAAAATCCATTCAATGTGCATCTTTAGTTCTCTTTAATTAGCATCATAAATCCAAATTCATGGCATTTCTTTCAAAGCTAGTGTAAAATTCTGATATTAATATGTAGTGCTTGAAATACTAACTTCTCAGAATTTCTTTATTTAAAGACAGATATTTCTGTAGCTATAATTTATTTCAAGTATGACAGAACTTTTTCATATATATTTTCAATAGGTAGCTTCTACATTACTATTTCTATCTATTTTTGTCCACTGCAAAATAATTAAATATTGGATTTCCTACTGTTGCTTCACTTACTAACAGTTTTCTTCTAGCATACCTAAGATTTTGGACATCATCCAGATTCCACTGTACCGGGTGCTGTACATATGCAATAATAAGGCATCCTGAACTACCATGCTTACTCTAAACACAGGAAAAGGTAAGAGGAGAATGGGAAAAGATTATTTTTAAGTTACAAAATAATGTGGCTAAATACAAATTACACAAAATTAATTTGTGAAATATTATGGTTTTGAATTCTTTTTTATTTTTCTAATTTTGAATCAGTAATGTTCATTCCACATTCACTTTCACTTTTCCATTAGAAAGCTATGAGCCAAACTTAATAAAAATAAAATTAGAGAACAAAAACAAAACACACACTTACTCTTTCCCTTTTTCCTCAACTAAAAATAAAAGGCAGAAAAGTACCATGCTCAAAGAAAACTGAAAGATAGGATAAGGATGAGGAGTGGGAGATAGAAGTGAGATTTGAAAGGATTTTTTTAAATCAGTTTTCCAGAAGATAGAAAAGGGAGATAAAAGCATTGAAAGAACATTTAAAATTTTCAGTTTGTCTCTGGTTACTTTTTCCCACAAATATAGCTTCTTCTTTCAGATAAAGAAAAATAACCATGAGACACAAGGAATCAATAGAAAGACAAAGAATGCTGGTGTCTGTTTTTTCAGTTACCTATTCCATGAACCAATGTATTTACCTGTCACATTTATCCTGGATATATGGGGAAAATTATGTCTATAAGCTTCAGAAACATTCGTATTGACCCTGGGGGGGCGGGGGGGGAGGAAACATCCAGTTGCTTATATTTCAGGATATGGTTTTGCAGCATGGCCTGAACTGAACAGTTTTATCTTTCTAAAAGGAGAAAATTTTGCTTTTCCCTTCCATCTGCACTACCCCACATTCATACAGCTTACTTAGAACAAGTGCAGCTGATCACAAGATAAACTGATTCACCTCATTAAAATGGCAAAAAAAAACCCAAAAACTCTGCAGAAAAGAAAAAATAACAGGAGCTGCAGGGCAGGAGTTGGCTAGGTTAAAGCATTGAATCTGCTGCAATCACACAAAATACTAAAGCCAGCACAAGGCAGGAGTAAATAATGCAGCTGGACAAGTGGAAGGAACCAAACAAAAGATTAATCAAATGAAGTGTTAAAAAGGGAAAGATTTTTTTATTATTATTTCTCTTTTCTTTTTCTGCTACTGCTAGCCAGTAATTTGGCACAAATGTGAAGAAAAATCAATATAAATTAAACTGAGCAGGTGCCATCAACTCTTTTTTAGCTTTGAAGTCTGTTGCTTACTACATCAGACTTAAGAAGGCCTTGTATGCTCGTATGTTCTTTTTCCAACTATACAGACTATTCTAAGAACTACCTACAAGCCATGTCTTTTCTCAGGATAACTGACTGCTTGGTTTGGTAAGTATAACAGACACCTAAGGCTGCCTATAATCCATCAAAGTATGGACAAGACACTAAAACTGCTAATTTTTGTTGATTGTATCAGAGTTTCAGATGAAGGCATTAAGTAAGGCAGTGGTAGCTGTATCCTCATGAGAGACAAAGCCTAAGAGTCAGATTTTTTTTCAGATTAGGGACTGTGACAGTTTGCAGAGGTTTACCAGGTCCTGCTCAGGACTTCTATGAAACGATGCAAGTTACATTACCAGTGTGTTAGAGAACTCCAGGCTGGTTGCAGGTTGTTAAATCTTCTGTAAGCAAGCTTCAATACTCTCTGAAGTTTAGGAGAGAGCATTTGTGAGTGACTACTCAAAAACAGGTGCAAAAAGGTTGAAGATGCAGCTGAGATATGGGGTATGTTACAAATGGGGAGCTAGCTGGGAAACTACAATTAAAAAAATGTGTCAAAAAATTGCAGAAGTCTTGGCTAGCTGACAAAACCTGCCAGTCAAGCTCACCACAGGGAAACTGTTGATACTGTTCTACGGTGTGAGAAAAACTGGGTCTTTGTGTCAGACAAAAGAAATTGATGGCTCTGTTCTCACTGACTGGGACATAAGCCTCACTGTAGAGAAACACTAACAGTCTCAAGTCACCTCTAAAATTAATTATTTTTTACCAACTGTTCAATTTACCTATGTTGACAAATTAATTTGATATATAATCTGTACAGGAAAGATAGTGAATAAGTGTGCCAGTGATGAACACCATTGCTCTCCATCTATAGCATAAGGCCAAAAAGGTTCCGAGGTCTTGACTATGGAAAAGCCAAAGATCATTCCTGGAAACACATATTTGAGAAATGTTTCATAAATGGATGCTCAAAGCACCACAAAGACAAACTCAGGAGAATAGAAGAAAACCTAAAGTTTGTTGATCTGAGAGAACAACAAAGTCTATGAGCCGGAGGGAGTGAAAGAAAAAAAATGTTGCTAGATTCTGCAGGGTTTTTTTTTTTCAAATGTGTAAAAAAGTTCTTTGCCCTTTTTGATTTGGTCAGTTCTATCCATGCTATTGTGAAACTATAGTCTCAGGATTGTATTATTCACTCTTAGTTGAGCAAAAGATATACGCTAGGGCCAGTGTTAACAGCAGCTGAATTCCTCAAGCCTAAGGGACAGCATTTTGTGTGACAATTATATAGTCTTTCTGCTTGTCCAAGCAGTATTGTTTGCTGTTATACATCTACTATGTATTTGTCAAAGCTACTTTTAAAAATATCAAGTATTTGAGCATTTTCACTGCTTCCCTTGACAGACTGTTCCACAGTCTAATACATTTAGCTGTCAAGAAATAAAAGACTAATTCTGAGTATTTTCAATTTCAGGCTGAATTTTTCACACATTTCTGCTTACATTCATATTCAAGCCTATATTAGCTACTTTTTACCCTGAAAATTTGTTTCAGAATTGTGCTATACTAGCATTGCAAGTCTTAAATAATATATGAGTAACCCACATCAGGGACCAACTGGAAGTATTAATGATGGAACTGCTGACTGTTCCTAAATATTGTATAATCTTGAGAGAACAAGAGGAAACACATTTTCTTTCAAGGGCCTCTGCAGAGGGAGACCTGTTAGTATGTGTCAGATTACATCTCTGACATCCCTCTGAGTGAGCCTCAACAATGGTCAACTTCCTTCCAGAGCAGTATGTAGTTTGATGTAGATGTTTACTTTTTTTCATCAAACTGTGTGCAGCTTTTTTCATAAATTTCACTGCAGTGTCTTTTTCAATGTGTCATATTTAATATATATTGAGAGTTCTTTGGAAATTAAGTCCAGTCAATTTGACTTAATTGTTATTTCATATTTTATTTTTCTCAATATAAAAATAATAAACAAAATGTTATACATATTTTCAACATAATCTTCCATAATTCATCCCTTAGACAGATTAAATACACAGAACAATTTTTCTTTTTCATTTTTGATCTATTTTAAATAAATTTGCTCATTCACTCTGTTCTCAGCTCTTTTGTCTTTTACAACTTGGCATTGCAATTACTGCCCACTCATAATTTGGTATTATATCTTAAAACGTCATTGTTTTAATGGATTGGGGTTTTTTTAGTACACAGATTTTAAAAGTAAACAAATTATTCTGTCATATGATCCTTCCAACAAATTAGAAAATATCATTAGAAAGTAAAGGGATTGATTCGTACTATCTAATTTCTGTTTTGCCTTAACAGTTCATGGTTATTACGATCTGAAGAGGTAATAAAAATAGGAGGCTGTCTGACACATAGTATGGATAAAGTGCTGTGTCACTGCCAGCTCTTTGGAGCTTTAGTGCCATGAGAAGGTTCAAATTTTCAGTTTGATAGCAGCCTGTATCTATAAATTAATATATCCCAGTCAATCAAATCCCAAATATTTGTTCATTAAATTTTAGAAATCAGCATCTGCCATGAAGTTCAGTTTTAGATTATCCAGAAGAAGTAGATGAACCAATCTCATGGGAAGCAAGGACGTCAGCCAATAAGTAGCTGACTTTGGTCATTGTCAGTTCAATAAAATGAGTAAGTGAAGGTTTTGCTCCCTTTCTCCAAAGGTTCACCACTAAACTATTTCTTGCTTATAAACAATTATAACTTTTCTATGGGTAGTGAGGTATCTGTTCTCATACTTCAATTCAGCAACTTAAAGTTATTACATGTATTTTGAGATGCTTGAAATACTATTACATTAATCCTTTCAAGGATTTCTGTCTTGCTTCAAATGCAGATTGTCTTATTACTCTTTTGTGACTAAGCTGAACTTACACTTTCCAAAATCTGTGGGTTTGGACCTAAAACTCAGTATTAAGTTTAAATTTAAGTTTTGCTATAAAACAATCTGTCCTAGTATCCTGTGAATAATGGTAATTTAAATTCTTGCTAGTAACCAATATTAAGTTTAACCACCTCCACAGGAATTGCATTAAGCCTGAGGTTGATAGATATAACCAAAACCAACTTGAATAAAATAATTTAACAGGCAGCAGATGATATGCACAGATGGGATTTTCCAATTGTATCACTTTGGGGATAGAGCTAGTGTTATGAAAAAAAAAAAAATCGTACCATTTCATAGACGCTTTCCATAGGAACTCCCCTGAAGAACACTGGAACAGACAAGATTTTTGTTTCAATACATTTAATCAATGCTTTTTGACCTAGAGGGGGGAGAAAGGTAGAGAACCTTTCCAAACAAATGAACATTTAATCCAACTTAATTTATACCTTTACTTCTGGGCAGTAATATGTCCAAACTACAGATAAGCAGAGAAAACATATTGATTTAGTTGCCTTTTTGGATTATTTTTTCAATCAACTTGTTTACCCTTGCCTCACACACTGTTTCATTTAAACTCCTAGCATATCATCTTTAATTAAAATTAACATCTAAAATTACTTAGTTTAGATGTAATAATAGAAAAATAATGTTACAAATACAAACCTATATTTTTTCTAGGTATATAAGTACATATACAGAAAAGTATAAAACTCTCATTGACTTTCAGTGTTCTTATTATGTAAGGTTGTGAATGTAAATATGAACTGGGAATTTGTATAATCAAAACCAAAATATAAAGGACATAAATATTTATGGTCCTTATTTAAATAAATGAAATTGCTTGTATAAGGTAGCAACAGAAGATGGATCCCAATGTACTTAGTATTCAAAAAATACAGAAGAAAAACACACAGCATGCCCTCATTCCGCAGAAGCAAGGATAAGAGTCCCCTCATAACTTCACAACTGTGAGTATTTACAGTTTTGTCAGCAACAGTGTTCCTTTGTTTTTAAATTCACACATATAAGACAAAGATATTGAGTATAACATTACAAGATATCCTAACAGAAAGACACACACACATTCCTCCTTGCTCTGCTAGCTGAAATCTACATGTTGCCAAAAACTTACAGTCTAGGTCTTGTTCACACTGTAGATGATGCTTGACTCCAGGCTTCACATGTTCCAGAGAACATGTTTAGAACCCACTCCAAGCCACAGCTGACATTTCCCTTTAAAATAGTTTAACATTTGGTCAGCAACAGTGTGGGGTTTGGGCTTTTTTAATCATTAACACACTCAATTTACAGCTATATTATTGAAAGAACATACCAAACCACAGGAAAACTAGCTTACCATTACCATCAGCCATCTATGGGCAGAAACATATTATTCATAACATCTTGTGTGACTGCTGTTTTGTTGGTATTTCAGATAAGGTTACATTACTGTACTTGATTCAGCCTTAAATATCTGCTACAGAGTTTTATTTTCCCTCTAGCTGAAGCAGACTCAAATATTGAGACTGCTTTACATTATAAATTGTTCAATCACTCTTTAAGCATCCTGAAATCTTTACTATACCACCCTATGAACTGTAGAGTTTGCTTTTCCACATCTTTTCCTCCTCTATACATCAGGACAAGTCTTTGAATTTTTCAGTGACGGAATATATTGAGCCTGATTTGCAACTGAATTCCCCAGTTTCATGACAAATGGAGCTTCACTGAAATCAATAAGATACAATTGCAACTCAAAATTGTTCTTTGCTGGCACAGTGCCATTTGGAACAGGGAAGTATAGATAGTAAATGACCTGTTTCTAGCTATGCTCACCTATGAGGGGAAACAGTATGGGTAAATAGAGCTCCTCCGGTGCCTGCAATTGTGAACTTGAACTGAAAATGGTGTGTGTTATGCTTTACATGGTTGATTGTAAATTGCACCTGCTCGGGAACAAACACAATTTGGTGTAGTACAATGCTATAAGAATGGCAGGCTTTGAGAAAAACAAGTGGGTTAGACCTAATCTGGCTAAACCTACCCATGTATTTGAGTCACTGGCCTAGCAGTTACATCTAACTCTCTAAAACTCAAATTAAATCTCTCTCATTCAGATTCTCTTGCATGGAGCCGGAGGCCTCTTTTTTAAAAAGCCGTAACACAGAGATTTCCATTCAGCTTAATGACTAAAACAGAAATCTATCAAGTTAAATGTTGGTATGTGGAGTGTGTAATTGGAAGGTAATGTCTATAAACACTTCATTTTGACACATTGAACCTTATTATGTTAGAGATATAAAAGGGAGGGGATATAGAAAAAAAAGTTAAGTACAAAAGAAAAAAGGAAGAAAGTGATAAACACAACAGAAGGATAATGAATTAGCAAATGCTTTCACTGTACTGTCTTCATAACAAGAAGAGAAGATGTTGAATTGAATGAGAGGTTCAGTTTGCAGATCAAATGCTCTTAGGGATATTCAGTAACCTTTTTGCTCAATGGCGTTGAAACTGGCACTAGTAATAGACAGTACTGCACTGTGCCATTGCAGCTGGGTATGAACCCAAGTGCTAGCTTTTTGAAAACCTAACAAAGCTTCTTTTGGACTCTTTACATTTCAATTTAACTGAATTGAAGTACTGACACATTCCAGTTTATCTGCTATCCTTTCTGCCAATGCAAGAGATTTAACAATAATGGTTATTGCATTTTCCCTCATTAGTCACTCAGAAAACATTAACATTTTCACATTTTCACTTATTCTGGTCTTTAATAAGTTCTGTATCAACCAAATACATTAGAATTAAGACCATTAAGACCTGCTTTAAAAAAAAAAAAACAAAAACAAAAACAAAAACAAAAAAAACCCCAAAACCCACAGTGAAAATCTGTGTGTACTGCGCACATAAAAAAACAATGATGCTAGAAAATTTCTCCTCTACCTTAGCTGTATCATAGAGAATTTAATATACACAATCGAAAAACTGTTCCTCTGATATCTTTCCCAACCTGGCAATAAAAAAATAACAAGATCTTTTTAAAATAATCTGTGGAGAAGATACACATTAAGGACAAGATTGCAACACCCTTACTAGCTCTGAATAGTAATGCTCATCATAGCTTGTTCCACTGTAGTCAAAGGGATTGACAACAAAAAAAAAAAGGCAGTTCTTATGTGAGGAACAACAATCTAGATTTAAGAAAGTGATAAGATTATGTGACTGAAAAAAATACACAGATAAATACCATGGTGACATTTACTATTTTCTACAAATTGAATTATGTAAAGCTCTTTCTATAGGCAACCAAAAAATATTATGACCAAAACAGATATTTAGAGAAAATTATATGCTATATACTCATCAAAGACAATACTAACACTTTATTTTGTTTTGTTGCATCACAAAGGAGCACCAAAGCATAACTACTGTGGGAAGGGGCGGGGGGAGAGCAACCCAAAACTGAGACACATGCTCTTAATCTTTAGTCACAGAAGACTCCACATGACATCTCTTATAAGCCAACATGTCTTAATTTTAAAAATGATGACGTCTAAGGCATTGCTCAAACATGACTCCCTCTTGGACTACTCTGTGTTTGGTGCATTCCTGTTAGTAAGATGCAATAACCAGAAAGCTGATGCTTAGTACTGCCAATTCATTTCTTGCATGGCACAGAGCTGTAATTCCTGACAGCAGGTGTAAATCCACAGTTCCCTGAAGTAGCTACGTCTGGTAGCAACTAGAGATCGTTATATATACCTATATATACATAAACTATATATGAAGTTTTTTTATAAACTATATATATATACACACACACACATACACTATATATAAAGCTTTTATATATACTGTATGTATATATATATAGTTTTATATATATATATATATAACTATACCCAGCAGAGTAGATGCTTCTTACTTCCTCACTTATTTCACTCTGAAGAAATTGAGCTAATCCTAGCAAGAGATCAGAAAACATTTTTTTTCATAATTTTCATAATTATTTTCACCTTTTAAAATTATCTAAAGTTTTCTAACTCTTTGTGACTTGTTAGCACCTTCCTGTAACATGGTAGCATTGAGAAAAGCAGCCCTTGCTGTTCTATGCTACAAACAGAAAAAGAATTAGTCTAATAACTTCTAGCTACTCACACAACTGTCTTTCTGTCAAGATATTTTGCACCATTTGTTCATAACAATATCATAACATGGAAATTTTCATTGAAGTCCCTCTGGTTCCCTAATAACAGACTGAGAAACCTCACCTTGCAGCAAGCCCAAATGATACACACATGAATGCTCAAACTTCTACTGACAGGGACAGATTATTTTTTAGGACGTGATCTCTGTTTTACCAGCTAATCTCTGTTCCTGTAGCTTTGTTCTCAGCCATGCTGATTAGAAGTCATTCACCTGGTTATTAAAGACTCATAGGGGTAGACTCAGGATCCAATCAGTTCTTGTAATGCCACATTATGTACTCAGGTCAGTAGTGTTTAAGTTCATGCAACTAACGGTAGGGCTACCTCCTCTCTTAAATGTTCCCATTATGTCTCTTTAATAGACCAATGACCAAAAAACACAAGCTTTTCCTACTGTAAAGAGGAAGCTGTTTCAAAGTTAATATTTCTTTGATACCTTCAGTACCTCACACAGAGGAGTTGAGGGGTTTATTTGCTCAAACTCATGGACTGGGATTAGAGTGCCACACAGGGTGTTCATGTTGACTGTATACTGGAAGCTCAGTGGAAAGAAATGCAGCACACCAGCCCAACAAATTTATGCCCTTTTTAAGAGAAGGGGCCAGCTCAATCATTCAAATCCATGTTTTCCCCTGACCAGCACAAGAAGACTCTCAAACACACTAGATACGAAGAACTTTGTAGCAAGTTAACAAAGCAGATGTCATTCATCATACTGTTCCAAAAAAGACTTTACTGTATCTCTTCTTACTCTTTTTTTTTTTCTTTTTTTTTTCTTTTTTTTTGGGGGGGTGAGGGAGCGGAATGGTCAGATTGCCTTTAATTCCATTTGGTCTCCGTTTTGATATTTTTTTCGCTTCTTTTGCTCATTTTAGATTTCCCCAGACATTTTCCCTGAATCACTCATCCATTCTGGTTCAGCAGAACTTGCTTCCAGGTCTATTTTTTTAGAAGAAGTTGAATCAGTGACACTTTTGTTATCCCTTCTGTGAGCTGTACAGGTAGAAAAAAAATCACAAAACATAAACTGTTTCCATTCAGAAAAGAAGCTGATGGTAGAATCAGTGACTTCTTTGGTCTAATCCTATTTTTTTCTTACAAAAGATGTACAAAGTCTTCCTCCCTAGAGTTAGAAAGTTGGAACTATTAAAATTCAACATAAACATCATCTCTCTTTAGGATTTCCTCAATGGCACAATCATTATCAGGGGGTTTATATCATGATTTGTAACTTCTTTCATTTATGCTGTTGGGGATTTCTCTAAGGGTGCAATTCAGTAACAGATAATGAGCCAGTTGCTGCTACAGGAGGTGGCTGTGGATATTCAGCCTTTCTCCTTGGCTTCTGCCTGCATACCTAATTGTGAAGCTCACATCTCTCTTTTGCCATGTCTCTGGCTCTTCCTGGAAGTGCCCTCTTGGCTGATTTCTGCCTCTAAAAGAGATGAAAACTACTTTCTTCTTTATCGTGTTATTTTTCTGTTAATTCAGCATGTCTCATAAGTGCCAGACTAGGTGCAAAGGGGGACTGCAGGGATGGGGGTAGGAGCAGTAAAACTATTCCATTTTGGTAGCAGTTGGATATTACATTAGCCATTTTGTTGATCTGTATCTGTAAATATGCAGCTTTTCACTAGAACAATATTCACAATCTCTATACCTATTTGATTTATGTTTCTGTGAGATACAATCACATTTATGTCCATGCTGGGTGCTGACATGCAAGTATGTTTGAGCTGTGGGCTCCTTAGTTTTAATTTAGGGAGGTAATTATGAAAACTCTTAAAAGGCCCTTAAAAATAAAACTCTTAAATGAAGGGCAAAGACTTTACTCACACATTCAGTGCATGTTAACGTATCAAAAATTTGCTGTGCTCCGACTGATGAAGCCAATAGTACGCATATGTTGCAAATTTTTGTTGATAACGACCCCCTACCACCACCAACAACAAATGCATTAAAAAGATTAAAATAGTATCCCCCTCAAAAAAGCACAGAAATAAACATGCAATGCCAAAAAAATGGATAACAGTGAAGACACAAAGTGGTATTTGGTGGCAGTGTAAAGGATGATTTGTTGAATTCTTTACTTGGCCACAATATGAGATATAGTGCCTCTCCCATTTACTTCCACTGGGAATATTTTATCTCTGACCATATTTTATAACCTGTTCTGGTTTTGGATGTGGTCCCTTATCTTTTATTCATTTTTGGACCATATTACTCCCTCCTTGTTGTTATTTTCTTTGAATGTTATTGTTTTTCTTCTTCTGCCAGCTTTACCCCTTGCTTGATGCTAAAATTTCACTGATTGGTTCTTTCTATTTAGCAATAAAATACAGCATTTAGCTACTGTGTTTGTGCCAGGCATAGGTGGAGAAAGCTAGCTGCAGGCTGCCTTTTTGTTCTCTGAACTCCTGACAAACCAAGGGTTCAACTGTATGCTTTTGAGCTGTGTGGTGTTATGCTGTTGTGTATAAAACAATACATAAATAGAATTTTGGCACTAATAAATAGAATTTCATCCATTGCTTATACTGTGTCTGGTTCTTTTAAAATTTTTACTGATTTACCTTGTCACGAACAGGATAACACTATAAAAATAAAGCAGATCTCAATAACTAGGGAGCCAACATTTGTCTTGGGATTTTGTTGTTGTTGTTTTACATTCTGTATTTTGTTTTCCTCATTCATTGCTTCTTAAAAGCAGGTAGAACAGGTGGACTCGTTGCTAGCACTGCTTTCTTTTCTTTTAATAGGTGATATCTTTAATGACATAGACTTAGCAACTGAGACACCATGTTAGGAACACAGTCAAACACGGAAGGAATAAAAGTTCCCTGTACACAAAGAAGAAAAACAGGCAGATTTAAAGGATGATTCAATCCATTTACAATCACTCTTGTCTTGAGAGATATTTATTTCTCTTAATTGAATATTCATAGAGATTTGAACAATTACACTCTCAATTAGGCTTTGAAAATTAGCTGGGTCAATCCGTATTTAAGCACTGTTAGAGACAAAATGCATCTTTACCTGCTTCTTTGTTAATCAAAGTAAAACTTTTTTTTACAATTATGTGTTCAAATCTTGTCCAATGATGGTCTGTTTTGTAAATAAAATAACTTCTTTACTGTCTTCTAAAAGAAAAATCCATTCTCAGCATATGGAGGATTAAATTTCCTTCATAATAATCACATGTCAGGTAGTTTCTGTTCCATATCAGGAGCATGCCATTCCATTTTCTGTTATTTTAATTAGTTTCCATGATGTACAGAGTTTTAGCAATTCTGAATTTGTTTGCAGTTTTACAGATTGATTGATACTTACATATTTGGCAGAATATTTTGGCAGAATATTATCCAAGTAACATACTCAGCTATTTGGAACACTATTCATGTAGCACTAACTTGAAAAATTTTCCATCCGATCCATCTGTGGATTTCAAAGTGCTTCCTAAATATTAGTTAATTACGTCTCTTTATACCTCTGTGAATATTCCCATTTTACAGCTGAGGAAACTCAGGCACAGATCATTACAAAAAAACTTACAGAAATGTATTCGAGTATTCTGACTATTAAAATATATGTGACTTAGTAATAATGGAATTTCATTTTTTTCCCTTCCATTAAGCAAGAAAGCAGCAACTGATAGCAACTCAATGAAAATAAACTGAAGTATTCCAATACATTTTATTTACTGTCTCTGTCTGATGTTAGAATAATTTGTATCTTATTATCTGCTCTTACTGTTGGAAACAGAACCCCTTGGCAAATGGCGTCTTAAAAAATATCTGAAGTTATAACATTTTCCATCACTCCTTCTAGGCAGTCCTAATGATCTGTCATATAATTACCCTAGAAAAGTAAGAGTTCAGTACTAATCAATATCAGTAGACAGATGGAAGTCCAAACGGGAAAACAGAGGAAGAGGTTGCTGTCTGACCCACTGGGTTTGTTTTTTTCTTTAAATTAGAATTATATTGTCAGAATGTTTGATTTATCTTCCTTTCAAATGTGTAAAACGACCTTATTCTGAAAGTTTTAACACCTTTGGTTTTTTTCAACAGGGAGTTTTAGTACAAGTTGAGAAGGTTATGTGAGACTTTGAACTATGTTGGTGCAGACTAAAGATTACTTTAATCTTAGACTACTTTAATCTAAACAAGATTGACTTTGCTGATGAGAAGGTCATCTTTCCCTCACTCCAATTGTCTTCCTTGTGCATCCACAAGGATTCAGGCTTCGAAACAGCTCTGGGAATCGACAGCATGGGGCAAACAGCAAACTCTTTCTGTGTGGTGCCAGATATCTGACAGAGTAGCTCCCTGATTAGGTAATGGTCTTGCTAACACATGTACCAGCAAAAGCAAAGTGGTGGAAATAGTGGTTCAGGCAGGGGAGGACAGACAGTACTTTTGGAGGAGAAAGGCTAACTATCATCTTCTCATTAAATACCTTAATGAAGAAAGCATTCACAATTCAGTCTAATCCTTGCACAAAGCAAACTTTAGATTTAAGCATCCAGAGTGCACGTACTCAGCATAAATTGGGCCATATGGTACCCTATCTGCTTCCCTGGGTGGGGATAACTGGGCGTAATCCTCTCGCTCAGAAACTGGTATCATCTGAAACAGCTCAGCTCTGAATATTGTTGCTCTAGACTCAGGATTTCGTAAAGACTCCGGTCAAATGCCAAAGGCAAGTTAGTCCCCTTCTAAGTTCAATGACTAAGTCAAATTAGCCTATACATAAAGTAAAGAAGGAAAGACCATTTCCAACCTGGTATTGCAGAAAGCTGTCTAGAATTTTAAGCATTGATTTGAATACATGGATGAATATTGGTACAGGTCATAAACCTAACAGCAGCCACTTTCTTGATGATGATGTTCCTTGTGGAACATCTGCTACTCAAAAGCTATATGGAATTTTTCTAATTCCTGCGATTTCAACTGTATCCTAGTATTGCACATAATGGTCTGGCATCCATCTTTCTTTTTTTTAAGTGAGTCAAGGATGTTCCACACTTTATAGAAACTGCAACAAGTTCCTAAATATGTAAAGATGCTAAAAAGATCTCTAAAAATATAGATAAGACACCGTGAATTTCAAGAATTATGCATTCTGTCTTATGTCAGAGGTGACACAAGAAAAAACAGTTCTTGAAAGGGAATCTACAGGATGAAATTATCAAAAAGCATTTTTTTCAAGGGGAAAAAAGATACGTTTCTCAGTGAATAACTGTATGATAACTCTTCTAGCATTAACAAAAAGCATTGGATTTCATAAGGAGTAGTTCATAGAAGTAGTTTCCCATCTGAATATGGAGTAAAGAACCAATTCTTTAATGAATAATTTGAATTTTGTACAACCTTTTGCAGCAATGTAATATCATTGTTGTTACCTTCCTTGCCCTTTATCTCATTTGCTACCCCTCTTCAAAACAAGTGCTGAGTTGATACTGTTGTTTTATAGCATTTTACATTCAAATTTAACACAAATGGAAATGAGTTTAAAAGCTTCAAGGCAGTGGGGTATTATTTTCACAGCATCTAAGGATCTGTCTTCATTAGATAAACTTGCATATGAAAATTTCTAACAAACTCCAATTTATAACAGGCTAACAAGTATATATTACCAACTAGTACTATGCCAAGTAAAATAGGGTGGCTTTATGTAATGCAGGTGACGGTGCAAGCCCAAAATTTGCAAAACCAGTTTAAATTGCTGTAACTCTGCTGTAGCTTCAGTTGTAATAAAAGTCCTAGTATGTATAGATCTTAAAGCTTTTTTTGACAGCACATAGCAAGTCAGACTGGGGCTGTTCAGAGCAGACATCGAGTGAGATTCGTTTTACCTAACTTTATTGCCTAAAACTAGTCAGTAGAGAGAAATGATCACTTTCTGGTCAAATCTGTCCCAAATGCCAAAAGAAATTAGTTACTTGGGATTAAATTAAGTTACTTTTGGATCTTTCTGGCTTTTTCATACTAACAATCGAAGAAGTTTCAACAGTGGATAACTGTTAGAAATCTAGTTTAGCCAGCTGAATTCCAACAATTACTCCTATGCAGCCACACCTGATTTATAGTTAAATTTTAAATAGCATATATTTTTATAATTATTGATTAACACTTTGGTATAATAATTCCCTGATCTAATCTCTCTAAGCAATATAAGTGCCAAAGATGGTGATGGCAAAGACAGATTGATGCTTTTGTTACACAGCTTACTAATTTCAGAGACAGAGAAAAGTGACAAGGTCTCAGTACTGATAGGAGAAGCATGAGACTTTCAAGTTAGCTTGCAGGTCTGTTCTAGCAGCTGGAGATCACTAAAACACAGCAGGTTGGCCAGTATTGTTTCACTTAGGCTATGAACAAAGAAAGGCTGTGTAGTAAGAGCTACACCACACCTGGGTATTTGTACCACCATAAGTCCTGAAGAAAGAAGTCTCTTGAATCACTGAAGGAAGAAATGAGAGAACGGGAAGAACAGGCATCCCTTACATGTCTCTATTCTAGACCAAGGGTTGGACATTTCCTTTATCCTAGTCCTTTTTACCCCAAAACTTGCTCTACAATAAATTTATACCATGAGAAATATCCTCCAGATGTATGCTACAGCACAGAGGTTGTGTATGACACGCCTGTACTATTACAGCCTTGTCAGTTCATATAAAAGGCTTCATTGCTCTGCCTCTAAATGTGCATCTTCCTTCACTATCAAGGGCAAGATTTTATTAAGGGGTGCTTTGATATTTACTTCCTACTAGCAGCAGCAAGAGCATATAGCATATAGTATTGCTAATACATTACACTAGATTCTTAAGGAGTTTAAGAAAGGAGTATTGTATGAAGTGTATTCAGATTGCTGACCAAACACCAATACATTCTGCAGAAGATGCACCACTGCATCAGTGTCACACCCTTGTCTCTTTCCATAGCACATCAAGGATTTCACCACAGAGCTGAGCTCGTGTTGTTTGCACTTGCAGTACATTGTTGCTGGACACCACAAACGGGCTCCAGAAATCTGAGTACACCACAGTAACTCATTCTATTCAGCAGTTTCCAAAACTGCCACCATTCAAAGCACAGTTTTGCATTCTAGCTAGCTGAGAGAGACCCTGGAGTTCCACCTTTTTCCCTTCTTCCTGCACTACCTTCCCTGCTTCACCATTGTTTTGTCCAGACAAAGATGTATAGCTCTCCCTATGCTATTTATGCTTTACCCTAAACAGCTCTGCTCCTCCACTAGTCTTTTAACCTTCAGGGTTTTATCTCAAAGAAACCAGATAGCAAACTCCTCTACTACTCTCTTAAGTCTCACATATCTGCAGCTTTTATCTGTTTGCTCAGTGAAATCAGCTAGCATTTTTTTCTACTCTTTTCCTTGCTTCAGTCATCTTAAATTCTGTGAAGTCAACAGTCAGATCTTCTTCATCTTTTCACCATCTCAAAGGAAATGTCCACAGCTTTTCCACTATCAGTATCCACCAGTGCTCAGCTGTCTTGATCTGTGCTTTCCCTTTCCATATTTATTAGGCTCAGGTACCACCCCTTTCTCCTAATCAGATCCAAAAGGCAAACAATACGGTTTCAACCCAAGGTGTTGCAACACATCCTTTTCAAGAAGTTAGATGGACAGTGATGAGTAACCTAGGCCTAAACACACACAATTTTTACTGAGGCAAAGTATATGACTAAATTACATAAATTTACAGACATCTTGCTGTAAAACTGCCATTTCAGCCATCTTTCCGTGCCCCGTCCCATTCTTTCTTAAGGCCATACTTAGCTGGTTGACCTCCCCAGCTGCAGAGCTTATTCTCAGTGTCCTCATGATCACACTTCCAGATTGTTTCTTCACTTAACAAAAGTGAGAGAAAAATATTTTTTTAGTAATTCCTTAGGAATTCATACCAGAAGTTTCAGGAGAAGATAAATGATAAATAAACCTTCTGGGCTGATTTACTGCTCTGTCAGATTCTGCTGAAAAGAGTGAAGATGAAAATTTTCCAATAAAGTGTCAGTATTTTTCTTTTTATAGAGGAAAAAATCAAACAAACGCACTCCTGTATAGAAAAGAGATATTTCAAGTGGGTTACTATCACTGAATTCAAACAATGTCTCCGATAATTTATTTTTCAGTAAGTGCACACAGTACTTTATAAAAGTATACACATAGACATAGAAGCTCCAGATTTCTATATGCTGGTGCATTGTTATCATGAAACCCCTGAGTTTCTGTTTAATGTTTTCAAGACAATACAGTCACTCTCTTTATTATATTAGGCTAGAACAGAAAAAGAATAGCTAGGATTAAAATACATGGACAAGGGGAAAACATGATCTTACTATTTTTGACTGAGATACCTGGAAACACGCCTATTTTAATGCCCTACTTTTCTCTCTTTATTATATTAGGCTAGAAAAGACAAAGAATAGCTAGGATTAAAATACATGAACAAGGGGAAAACACAATCTTTTTTTTTTTGACTGAGATACCTGGAAACATGCCTATTTTAATACCCTGCTTTTATCAACTGGTATAAGAAAGATACTACCTCTCCTGACAGATTATTTCTTGCTATATTCTTTAATAATCTACAACAACATTGTTACCTCTAGTAAATAATTTTCTATATAAGTATTGATCACAGGTTTGGTGTATATTTTTGCTATATTGTATTTTAATTAGTGATTAAAACAGAAAATTTAGTGAGTCAGTATGGAATTTTGAAGTCTTGATATGGAACTATAAAGGCCCCATTTCTTACAGTAATGTATGTGAAAAATACTAATATACTTGGGAAATACTTATTCGGGCTACTTTGATAAAAAAGTCCATGTCACCACTGGTTATAGGTAAGTATTTAAGTATTGTGTGCTATAACTGATGTTTTATTTAACTTCTTTAGTTCTTTCAATTTTATAACTATTTCCTTCATTATTTATTGTGTTACACTTACTAAAACTAAAAAAAAAATAAAATCAGGCTAAAAAAAGAGTAATTTCCCTTTAAATGCCTTCTGGAGACTGTCAAATTGAGTGTTTAAAAGTACTGCAAACAGATTGACAATATTTGTTGCAATACATTGCCATCTAGAGGAAAAAAAAATATGTTGCTGCAAAATAAATATGAGGGTTTAGGTGTTATTTATAATTCCTGTGTTTAACTGTGGAAAACATAGATTGTGTTTTCTAGGCAAATTGATGTGCCATATTCACAAAATCAGCTGGACATAAATGCATAATCACAAAACATACAATAATACACATACATGCATATGCTGAATACTCTTCATGACCCAATTATGTGTATATATAGATCAGTCAAACAAACGTTATTGGAATTTTCAGTCTGCTGCAAGAAATAAAATAAAAGCATTTCTAAACAGTTCACTTTTTGTGCATCCAAAATCTGCATCTGAATTTCTAATTAAGGGTAAGTAGCAATCTTTTTAGATAGTGGCACCATAAATATTAAACTTACTAATTAGATTGAATGGAAATAAGCGAGATGCACTGCAGGATAGCTGTGTAATGACACAGTTGATTGTACCTGGAAATAAATGGGATATGCAAGCCTAATATAAATAACTGAAGGTATTAGGTACGAGTTCAGACTCTCATGTAACATATAAGAGAAACATACAGCACACAGTACTGAAGTAATTTACACACTGAATTAATTTGGACTATCAAGGCCTCAAAACCAAATTATGTATTTAAGTACTTTACTGAATCAGGACCTCTATTTTCAACTGTTATTCTTGATCATAAATGTGACTACCTTAAGTATATATAGATAAGAACTAATGGTAAAATAATTATTGTTACATTTACAGTTCCTTTGTATTACAGGATTCTAGTTTTTGTTTTAAATAACTGAAAAATATGTTCAAGTATAACAGAGTATGTTAGGAAAATATCAAATTGAGCATGAAAACCCCTGAACCAGTATGAGGTCAATTACTGAAATCTAACTCACATGTAGCCAACTCCATTATAACTACACTTTATCTCAAATTCCCAGAGTGCAGTTAATCGCACACTGATCTGTTTGTGCAAAGAAGTGATCTTTATTTTTCAAAAACATGGCAAAAAACACAACTATTAATTATCACAAAGCAGCAAGAATTTTAAATGCTTTATATATATATATTTTTTTATTATTATTATTTATTTATTTTTTTTTTTAAATGCAAACACTGGCATTTAGATTCATGAGGTTCCATAAGCGGAAGTGCAAAGTCCTGCACCTGGGGAGGAACAATCCCATGCACCAGGACATGCTGGAAGCAAACCAGTTGGAAAGCAATTTTGCAGGAAAGGATGTGGGGGTCCTGCTGGACACCAAGCTGAACACGAGCCAGCAATGTGCTCCTGTGGTCAAGAGGGTTAATGGTATCATTACCTGCATTAGGAGGTGTGTTGCCAGCAGTTTGAGGGAGGTGATCCTTACCCTCCACACAGCACTGGTGAAGACACACCTGGAGTCCTGTATCCAGTTGTCACCCATACAAAAGAGACATAGACATATTGATCAGAGTCCAGCAAAGGGCCATGAAGATGATGACAAAGGGACAGGATCATGTCTCCCATGAGTAAAGGCTGAGAAACCTGGAACTGTTTGGTTGGAGAAGGCTCAGGGAGATGTCATCAATGTATACAAATACCTGAAAGGAGGGTGGAAAGAGGACAGAACCAGGCTCTTCTCAGTGGTGCCCAGTGACAGGACCAGAGGCAATGGGCACAAACTAAAACACAGGAGGTTCCTTCTGAACATCAGGAAACACTTTTTCATTGTGAGGGTGTACTGATCCGATGTCGGGATCATTCAAATGTCCCGATCTGATGTCGGGGAAAGGTTTCGCTATGATCCCAAGAGCAAGATTAAGACAAGGTCAAATGCCGCATTCCCGAAACACCATTTATTACAAAAAGAAAAAGTAATAAAGAGGATAGCGATAGGACAGGATGGAGTGAAAGATGGAAATCAAGCAAGGAGTTGGGATAGGGCAGCAAGAATAATCACCACCATGGGTCCAATGGCGGGGCAACGGTGAGGGGTGGGCGAGGAGGTCTCAGTTGCTTGTTCCAGCAGTGGTGGAGCGTGGCTTGGTGCGGTCAGGTAGTCAGGCGGTCAGGCAGTCAGGCGGTCAGGCATTCAGGCAGTCAGGCAGTCATCCTCTCTGTCTCTATCCTTCTCTCCCTCCTTTTTTCCCTCCTTAAATACCCCTTAGAGGGCTGTAGTTTCCATAGTAATGACACGTCTCTTTGTGCCCCCCAGCATTTGGGGGCAGGGACATGTCCGGGCAGAACACTCACGAGGGCAGGCGCCTTCACAAGTCGGGGTTTCCAGAACCCGGTGGTCTTGTGACCGTCCTTGTAAGCAATCTTTGAGATAAGTCTATAGTGCAGTTCCTCACACCACCCCGTGGCTCAAAGTTTGCCTTAAGACCCATGGCGGTTTTGAGAAAAGATAGTCGTCCAGAAAAGGTTGGAAAAGAGCACTTTAAATAATTTGCAAAACTGATGGCTTGGATTGGCGTACAATATGAATTTGCATGTTAGATACAAGTGTTGAATTAATTGTATAAAGCACAGGATAATACATGGTAAAAACATTTACATTGTCAGACCACATAACAAATAAAATAAAACCCTCTTAACACATGGACCACCTGGAAGCCAAGAAAACATATCAATGTCCCATCCTTTCCATGTTTGAACAGGAACATGGGCTAGCTTTCTCATGCCTGTAGTAATTTGACATCAATTTTTAAACAACAATCATAATCATTAAGCTTACCACAAACGCCCCCTTCTTCGGCTAGCAGGTAATTAAGAACCATGCGATGCTGGTAAATTGTAGTTCGCATTTGGGCTGCTTGATCTGCCGATAGATCAAAGGTCTCAGCAGTTTGATTGGTAATAATTTCTATGACAGCTTGTAGTCAAATTATAGAATTTAAATTGTAGATAGGTTCTCAAGCACTGCTAACCCACCCATTGTGATTCCAGGTGGCAGGTCCGTAATGTTGTACAATACGGTGACGGGTCTATTCATTTTTTTCCCAGGTTTGACTGCTTTTGTTTCCTATAGAAGTATCAATAGACTGCCGATATCGGTTAAGATCATCATACACTTTAACACTTAATTCATTATTTTCATCCCCCGGGAGAAGGAAAAACAGAGGGCAAATTACCCCCATGTAACACACTCCGGTCCAATTTGGTGGTAGTAGTTTATAAGCGTGGTAGCCACACACCCAATAGTGGCACTTCAAAGCTCAGGTACCGTTTTTGAAAGGACCAGGTTCACTGGGATCTGGGTCAAAATAGGGTTTTAGATTATAGTCTTCAAAGGGATTATCAGTTCCACGTCCACCACAGGTGTTCTCACACCACCATGCTCCCTCTTTATTTCGCCAGGAGCAACTATAAAGTGCTCTAAAATCGTCTTCATATCTGGGCCCCGAATAATTCTTAACCAATAGCTTTTAAAGTTCACCCTTTTCCCCACTTCATCCAGCCATACCCACCTAGGTCGGTTGGCAAACTGGCACGCTGCTAGGGATAACTCGGGGTTACTGGCAATATTCAGCATAGAAACGTTTTCTTCGATAAGATTGAAGGTATAGTTACATTTGCTATTTCCTACAAAGGCACCACCTTTTTGTGTTCGGTTTAAACAACATACACCTTGAGTTGGGTATTGCACTGGCCAGGGTGGTGGTTTGTATTCCTCCCAATAAGTATTGTTCTTGATTTTACTATAACTGTTTATCAACCATTCAGGAGAAAGAGGAATAGCAGTCCATGGCCAGCTTTCTGAACCTAATGGTCCACCGCATACCCAACAGGCACTTAGGTTAAAGGCATCGGCCACTTGTTGACCTAAAGAAATAAACTCATTCTGCCATGGCAAGCCAAAGAGGAGAGCAAAGGAGTTTCCCCAGATATTAAAAGCAACAACCATTGTTAACCAAAACAACATTTGTGGTGGTTGTATATTAAGCATTCTGTAAAATGAACAAAACAATTATCAACAAAACCACACAGTGGATTAGCAGTCTCATTGGCTCCTTTAGACAAACTCCAAGGCCTTTACCTCAAAGAGAAAAGAAAATAGACCCAGTTCGCTCTAGGGAACCAGGGGAAAATTGTTAGAAGGATGGAATAACCCACCTTGTGTTGATTTTGTGTTCTTTTCCATGGGCATCTTTTGCCTTCCAAACATATTTGTTTATTGAAGTTTCTAATACCAGAGGTACAACTCCTACTGTTTTCAGTGAGCTGTCCAGTATGTATCTATCCTTCGCCCCACTGCTCACCAGAGGGTGAAGGATCTAGTTTTGAGGCTGTTTTGTTCTAACAGATTAATCGAGGAGGCTGCACTGAGATTAGTATTTTTATTATCATCTCCTCTACTTGCCGATTTATCATTCTGTTACCAACTTTTATAATTTGTCTGTTGGTAGCCTGTCCATCAAGTCACATGGGATCCCTTTTTGCTGTCCTTCCACTCACAGTCTGTTACGTCTGTTCGGAATGTCTCTCCCTCACGGTGGTCTGGCGAGGGTTGGTGTTCTCCTAAAAGGTGGTGGTGTTCTCCTAAAAGGTGGTGGTGTTCTCCTGAAAAGTGGGAGTTCTCTTATCACTCCCAGGGTGTGGGACTATTTTTTACTTTCACTCGCCTCAAGCCCCGGGAGTCCATTTTGGTGACTGGAGGGTTAATGGGACCATCCTTATGACCATAATTAAGCAGTTCTTGGGCTACTTCTCTCCAAGTCCACACTTTCCTATCCGAGGAATGGTGTTTTGGTGTAAACTCTTCTAAGGCAGCAGCAGCTCTGTCACCTCGGGGCATTGCTTGTATTCTCCCCTGTAATTGTATGCCAATAGATTTTAATGAGTCAGGGAGTCCCCTTATAAGGGGAGTCATTCCTTCAGGGTCTACCGGCATCATCATAGGAGATTCCTGTGAAGGTTCTTTCTATCGTACATCATCTGCAGACAAGCTACCTTCTGCACGCTCTCCACCAATTGATCAACAGTAGCCATAATTGCAAGGGGGTCCTCCCTCTTCAAGGGGTTCAAACCATCAGCCCAATAGGCTGCCCGTTGAGTTAGAGACCAGGGGGCACGATAGTTTCCAGTAGTTAAAAACACTCCCGGTCTCCAATACCCTTCTGCCTCTTTTTCACTTAGCAGAATCTGGTCCCCCCCAGACAATTCTCCACACATATTCTGTCTCTGACTCCCTAGGAGTCCGGCCAAATTCCTTTTTCAATTTTGCCAACTCAGTGGCGGTATAGGGGACTTCTTTAGTTGTAACCTACGGTTACTGGTCTTGTTCACTGTCATAGATATACTCGGGTTTAACCAGGGGTCTCAATCAGGGTGGTTCTGATTTCTCTGCTTTCTCTTTTGCTGCTGACAAATCCCTAAAAGGGTAACTAATCTCTGGTGGGGGAGGCATCTCCTCAGGGGCAGTATCAGTGAGGAGACTCTCCTTAAGGGCAATTTGCAGGTGTTTTACCAGGTCTTTTTCTGCTTTAAGTTGCTCCTTTAATTCCGCCACCTGCCCCTGAAGGGACTGGGCGAGGTTTTGCAGTGAAACAATAGGTTGGGATTCTGAGCCAAGGCGGAGGTCCCTGTCTTCTACCGCGGCAGCCAAGCTGGCCCCGAGAACAGCACAAACAATCACTTTACCTTTTCCAGCCTTTACTCTGGCATCTTTTTGTAAAGCACAAGTCCGATCAACCACGCTTTGCAAATTATACCAATTTCCCTGAGCCCAATCTACCCCGGGCACAGAGGGTCGCGCTTTCTGTTTTTCTAGAAAATCAAATAAGACTTCTCTTCCCAAAGAAAGGGTCACGGTTCTGTTATCACTCATCTTAACTAAAGCAGAGGAACAGTCTTCTCAGGAAGGCAGCACGTGAATTTTAAACACAGCAAACACAACAAAGCTCACCCCCTTTACTTTCCTGACAGGTCTCACTTAGCACACGTCTCAAATAAAGTGGGGAAACGGTCGTCTCAGGAAGGCAGCACGAGAGTATAAAACACAGATCAAGCCCGCTCCCCTTTACTTTCCTGGGAGGTCTCACTTAGCACACGGAGGCAATAGGAGAGAGATTTTCACTTAAGCACAGTTGAAGCGGGGGAGCGGTCACCTCAGGAAGGCAGCACGTGTCTCAAACGTATCAAGTCCAATCCCTTTTACTTTCCGGAGAGGTCTCACTTAGCACAACAGGGGCACTGCGGCGCTCTTGGCTCAAGGGATCCTGTCCGTGCCGCCAAGTTAAATGTCCCGATCTGATGTCGGGGAAGGTTTCGATATGATCCCAAGAGCGAGAGTAAGACACAAACGAGGTCAAATGCAGTACTCCTGAAACACCATTTATTACAAAAAGAAAAAGTAATAAAGAAGATAGCGATAGGACAGGATGGAGAGGAAGATGGAAATCAAGCAAGGAGTCGGGATACGGCAGCAAGAAATAGTCACCACCATGGGTCCAATGGCTGGGCAACGGTGAGGGGTAGGCAAGGAGGTCTCAGTTGCTTGTTCCAGCGGTGGTGCAGCGTGGCGTGGTGCGGTCAGGCAGTCAGGCAGTCGTCCTGTCTGTCTCTATCCTTCTCTCCCTCCTTAAATACCCCTTAGAGGGCTGTAGTTTCCATAGCAATGACACGTCTCTTTGTGCCCCCCAGCTCTTGCGGGCAGGGACATGTCCGGGCAGAACACTCCCGCGGGCAGGGCGCCTTCACAAGTCGGGGTTTCCAGAACCCGGTGGTCTTGTGACCATCCTTGCAAGCAATCTTTGAGACAAGTCTTTAGTGCAGTTCCTCACAGAGGGTGATCAAGCACTGACATAGGTTGTCTGGAGGGGTTGTAAAGTCTTCCTTCTTGGAGGTATTCAAAAGCCGTCTGGACACAGTCCTGGGCAATCTGCTCCAGATGACCCTGCTTGGACAGGGCGGGGTGGACCAGATGACCTTCAGAGGTCCCTTCCAACTGCAACCGTTCTGTGATTCTGTGATTCTGTGATATGAATATGCACAGTTGGTATTCTCCACTTCAAGAAGGGAAAACTATATATATACTGATAACCAGTGCAGACTGTGGGAGAAACCTCAACCTCCACTGCTTTTTATTATTGTCTTAGTATCTCTCTCAGAGGAGGTGGAGAACTCACTAATTTTCACTTCTGGTTTCCTTCTGAGACACACTTTATAAATTTATTAAATTCTTTTTCACTGAGGCAAAGCTATATGAGCACATAATTTTATATTTTGTCAGGAAATAAAGTAAATCATACATTCACAGCAAGGTGTTTGGTCACAGGTCATTTTACTCCTGAAAAACATGAAGTGATAAGAACCGATCTTGTTTCCATATTGCTTCCTTGCATTTGAAGCTCTTTGACTTCAAAAATTAAAAAATAAGCCACAAAGAAGTGGGGATCTGGGTAGTTTAGCAAGAAACTAACTAATTGAATGACTTTTGAATTAAAACACTTAGACTTTATTAACATAAAGGAAAATAAAATCTTTCCTTCATTGGCACGAGTATGGCATTTGAATGGTCTCTGGAAATTAAAATATTCCAGTTATATTTTGTCCATTTTTCCTGAAGCTGTTCTTTTCATATGATAACCAGTAGTAACTTAGGTAATGATATAACAAGAATACCTGTAACAGAGACTTCATTATGTTTGTCAGCTTCTGTTTGCAGCAAATATTAATGTTAGTAATAGAAAATAATTTAATCACAAAGATCTAATTGTATTTTGTTTTCACTTTTAATTAAAAGTCAGGTAAGATTAAGTTTTATGTTTAATTATCTAAAAAATACCTCAAAAAATACACTTAATGGGATCTTCCAGTGAACAAAAATCATAGCTAGTAATATAGCTAGCTGAAAAAGCTGATGGGGGAAAAAAGAAAAAAAAAAATTAAAGCAAATAGAAAGTCTAAGTTTTTACTGATTTTGTATATTATTACTAAATTAAGTGAGAAATAAAGTAATTAAGTTTAAGACAGATGACATTAAATAACATTCTTCAAGAAAATATCATAAAGAAGACAAATGAAAATGGAAAACTATTTTTTAGACAATGCAGAGACTTACTAGCTGGAGATTGGTATGTATTTTAATACAAACAGGCAATCTATGAGACTAACAAAAGGCACAGAATCTCACTAGAATAGACAGAGAATTAATAGAAAGGAAATTAATTGTGAAAATCCTGCCTACAGGCAAGCAACCAAACATATGGAAAAAGATGAGGATAAGCACAGGGTTCGAAAAACTGGTACACAGACAACTTGTACATTCTTGAAAGCAAAGATGTATATAGGCATATAGTGTGTGGCAAGCACACTGAGAAGTGCAATGTAATTCCTTTCTCCTTGTTCAGACCTCGTCTCTAAACCTGTATCATTACACAAGGTCTCCAAATTCACCTCTTACTTCCTTATCAGTTATTTTAATAAGAGAGCTATCATGTTTTATATATACAAAAATAAGCAAGCTCATTATACTCCATATATTTCTTCTTGTGTCATACCAAATCTAGATTAGCATAGAAGTAATATTTTCTTTAAAAAAAAAAAAAAATCAATGTAAAAGATAATAAATAACTGGCCATCATATAGGGTGCCAGAGAAAGAAGTGACAGTCAAGAACCTCAAATATTTTTCTAACAAAAACTTTCTTCCTAAGACTCCCAAGTAACTCAGGAGGTCTTACTCCCTTATGGTCCTGTATGTCACTACAAGCAACCCTCCCCTTGCTGTCCCTGCACAATTTTCTTCAAAGTGCCTTGTGCCAACTTATATTTTGTTCTTTGCCTTCTTTTCTATATCATTCTCATATTTCATTTGACACCTTCTCTTTGCACTGTCACTCTTCCTCTGGGACTATAGTTGCTGTAAAATGCCACCTGCACTGCTGCCCTCACTGTGCATCTGCAATTAGGGACAGCCTGCTTCAAATTTCTTTGAAACAATTTTTCAAAGTCCCTTCCTATCCCTAACATTCTGTGATTCTGTGTGATTCTGTGATACTGTAGTGGCCATTTTTCATAGCATAAAACCAATTTCCTTCCCCTCTGAAGCAGGAAAAAAAGTGTCAGTTTTCTTGTTTCAGTACATTTGAAGACATTGCAAAAGTATCTGCTCTAGTAAAGGCACACGGGAGACATCCTGCCACTTCTTCTGTTACTACAATCAAGTTTAAAACAAAACAAAGCCCTCAAATTCTATATAAACCCATCACTCATCATAACACTGAAGCATTGCCCATTTTCGAGCTGTATTTTACTATTTTGCCACCTGTTATCATTATAAGCATGTATATTGATCACTTCAGAAAAAATCCTCTGAATTTCATAATCAACATGAAAGAACAAAATACAAATATCTTCTAGATAGACAAATATATTTTAAATTACTGTTTATAGTTTATTCGTTTTTAAATGAACAACTAAAAGCTTGTTTTAGTACTAGAACTGAGCTCATCCTTATTCTTGTTTCCAAGTTAACTGACATTTCTGTGCACCATGAGAAGAACTGCAGATGACAGAGGTCATCTTGAATGAAAGAGAGCATGGGACTAAATTACCTGTCTTAAACAGTCACACATGAAAAAAACATGACCACGACAGGGAGAAAGGAAAAAAATAAAAACAAACATTAAAAGAGACCATACCAGAAATATCAGTTACTACCTCACTTTCAGTGAAGTTTTAACACTTCTTGGAAGATCTTGAGTCCTTAAGAAAAATGTAATTTTCCACTTTTAACAGTTTATTCTAATCAGACTTTCTTTGTCCATAGCTACAGAATCTGAGCACCTGGCCCTAATTTCAAAGAAAATTCAGTAAATAATAGAGTAAATTAAATAATTAATATTCCTTTTAGTGTTAAGTTAGCCAAAAACACTGAAGAATTCTAGCCTGTAAATTTTGTAGAAACTTCACCTTAATACAAAAGCTCCCCTAGATTATTATCCAGCACCTAGATTCACTTTGCTGGGCAAGTGTTGGTGACCAGACTTCCATAGCTTCTCTCCTTTTTCCTTTTTGGTAAGGCTGATGTTAGAATACACCAGAATGAACTTCTCATGTTGCACACTACAGGTGTGGAGAAACACAGTCCTTCATGATTATGGGTCTGGGTGTCTGATTAATTTATACAAATATATGTGAGGAAATGAAGAAGTGGTCTGGCATCTGGGTTTTTTTCAGTTTGTTTGTTTGTTTCAGGTAGATCCCAGAATATATGCTTCTTTATGCCAAAATTCTGAAGTTTCAAGAGTATTAATATTTTAAATATTGCTACATAACACATAGCATGCACAGTTCAGAGCAGGTAATCTAAAAAAGTTTTAATGCACCCATAACAAAGTGGAGGATATAGAACTTTCTTGTTCTATGCACTTCCTGCATATTCTTCAAAAACACTTTTTGTCTGAGAGAAATAAGCAAAATCAAAATCAACCTTTAAACTTAAGGAGTGCTAATGTCTGGAAACAGCTGCCATCCTATAAGACAGCTGCAGTACCATTTACACTTCCTAACAGAACTGGAAACCCTCAGGAAAATTATAAAAGTTCCCAATCTTAAATAGAATATATTTCCTGGTTGGGAAAATAATCTACTTTTCTAATATTTTATTTTATCCCTAAGATGAGTGACAGCAAACTTACAAATTTGAAGTTTACTGAAAATCTGGGAGAGACGAAGCAGAAGAGCTGTTTCTGAAGTGAAACACTAATGTCCATGGTCCCTGGAGAGCCTATGTGGTTCTGCTATCCTGGGGCCATAGGAAGACTGGGATTGCCACAAAAAGATCATTTTGTAGGACTCCTCAACTCCTATTTCTTCATTTGTGAGTCAAAAAGAAAAATCTTTTTACTCAGGATCTCAAATCAGTCCAGATCTAAATAGTTGAGAAGCTATTTCAAAAAATTGCCAAAGAGATAAAGAAGCCAAGTTTTAACTCTTAGATACCTTGGGGCGGGGGGGGGGGGGGGGAAGTTCCAAATGGCAGGACATCTGTCATGCAACTATTTATCAAAGCAAGACAAATTTACTGTTATCTTGAGTATATTCAGATCAAGAGGTAGAACCCACCCCTTTTTTTCTTCTGGTTTCCTGTTATTGTTGCTGCAGCTCTATATTTCTTCTTCCATTTCACTTTGTGCTTTCAATAAAGAGCTAACTTGTGACTCTTGGCTTAAAATTGTGTTAAAATTGTGAATATTGGTTTTGAATTACTTCACTACCTGAAGATCATTATCAAAGTGACTGTTTCTTCTTAAGAAAGAAGGTAAGAGTATATCTGTTCTACCTAGATCATGTTCAGATTCTTGAAGTTTCAGGAATCTCTCTTGGATTTGACAAATTGAATTTGGACTGATTGGTGATAAAATGAGCTGACAATAAAATACTTGTCTCTCCTCAAAATATTTAAAACATATTTCCTCAAAGTTTTCAGTTTATTACTACAGCAAGTTAAAGCTTCCTTCTCATGAGGACTTTTTCTGATCTTACAGTAGAACCATGAAAATACGGGTAGGTTGCGAATATCCATAGGAAATTGCTCTCATTTCCACAGCATTTTACTGACAATTTTTCTGGAAGATAAAAAAGTTAGTTCTAAAGCAAACAAAACATGAATATGTAATCTTTCTTGCTACATAGTTTGTTGGGTTTTTTTTTCCAAAGCAAATGGTTACATTTCCTTCTAGACCGTTCTTTTCTAACACAATCTAGATAATTTCACATTCTTCGATTTATAATACAGACTAAAATGGCCAACAACTGCAAAACATTATTTTATTTTTTCACAGCATAACTGAAAATACACCTCAGTTGTCACAGTTGTAGCATACATCTGCAAGCACACACCCATGCACAAATACACATGAATATTCTACAAATGAAAAAAAAAAAAAAAAAAAAAGGCACATTAAAAATTTAACCACTGTAGGAAAGTATTTCATTGTTATACCTTTTTTTTTCCTTTGGTTGGTTGGTTGGGTTGATTTTGGTTGGGGTTTATTTTGTTTTAATATCTTCTTTGAATACCACCATACCTGGAGTATTTTGTTTACCATTCTCAAATTAAGTCATTTGCTGTGGAATACTGTGGAATAAAATATTCCAAGTTCATGACTGGTTGAAAAAAATTTCAAAAGGAAATCAGTAGTACTTTTTAGGGGAAAAGTATTATTATGTAGTTCCTCAGTGATAAGGAATGTGTGATTTGGAAAAGCAGCAACATTTGGAGTCTAGAGTAAAAAATATACCGCCTCCTGTTTGGTTACAACTGAGCACTCAAAATGTTTGGGCTTTTTTCACTCATTCCTTCAACATCTATTACTTTGCTTCCCTTCCAGATTATTCATCCAGGGGGAAAAATACAACTCTTTTTAAGTGTAGTTACAGCTTGGTCTCCTACTTCAAATGCTACTGGTCATAATATTACTTGCCCTAAAGAAGACAAACCGATTGAAATCATCATCCCTATTGTCATTTAACATTAGTCTGTGTCCACATTAGCAAGAATACTGTGAGAAAGAATCATTTGCTATCTTAATAGTCATTAAAATATTCTGAAATTCCAATTCCATGCACGTGAACCTCGAGCGCAATTCATATGATGAGGCTGTTCTGCATAGTACCTGTGCAGCTGATACTTTTTTAGGTACATAATGCATGGTACCTATAGCAGATATGGGTAAAGCTGATAGAGTTGAGAATACTGAGCCATGAAAGGATCTAAACAGGTTGTGTTCTGACAGACAGCTGCCTCCTCATCATGTTCAAACTGCCTGGCCTAGGCTTTTAATTTTCACTTTGCAGGACATGAAGGGCAGCCATCTAAACCCAGCAACCCGATTCTTAGCACATGAATTAGAAGCCTGTATTCTGAACACAATCAGTAGCAAAAAAACTGACATAACTAGTTGTTGAAGAGGCTTTGGTTGAAATTTACCACCCACTATAACAAACTACGTGTTGTTTGTTAACATCAAAAGCTGGGACGATTGAGACATCTTTCTCCTTCCCTCACAAGCTATTTTTCCTGAATGTTTTCCTCCTACCTGTTGTTATATGAAACACCCATGAGAGTTAAAAACATTAATTCAAACTCTTTACTAGTCTATCAGTAAAGAAAAAACTCTACAGCCTCCTCCTAAGGCATCTCTGAGATCCTGCAAAGAGTAATTTGGTGTCTAAACTAGGAGACAGTCTCCCTCTGTTTACTGTGAGCCTTGGTGCCTCTGCAGAGGGTTGGAGTGCCACTGTGCTGCACAGTGAGTTTTACAAAGCAGGCCAGCAGGAGATTTCAGGAGCAGAAATGCAACTGAAAAGGGTCCCTACCCCAGGCTTCGCAGCACTTCTCTTTATTCAGGCGGTAAAATCCTCTTCCCAGGATGCTGTGTAAGAAAAGCAGGAGCATTGGTGGGGGAGATGCTCATGGTCAGAGCACCCACCTGGGAAATGGGGGACCTGTGGAGCTGGCCAGCCTCCTTCAGAAGGGATTTCAAGCAGCAACTTTGTTCTCCTGGAAGGTGCCTTAAAAGCAAGTATGGGAAGGCTGCTGGGCCACCCCACGGAAAACAGTACCATGAGCTCGAGAGAGAAAAACAGTAAGAAGCTGCCTCATTCTTTGGTCTCTGTGGGAAAGCGGAAGCCCTGGGGTCTGCTCACAGTAACTGAAAAGAGCAAGTAGCTTGTGACTGGTCATAAAAACATGATAGCTGGCAGTGATTCTAGCTGGTGTAAGAAACGTGAGCCGGGGGCATTGGGGAGCATAGGGCAGATTGTGGTTGTGATTACAGAGCTCCAGGAGCTGGAGCAGAGGGTGAGTTCTGGCTTCCCTGGGTTGCCAGGTGGTGACAGAGTACTGCTTTGCATAGCAAAAGGATGTTAAAAGAAGCTGTGCCCCCATGGATAGTGAAAATTGTGCATCCTCCCCCAACCTGAAGCTTGAGAAAGGTCTATATGCTCTTTCACACCACAACAGCAGCTTGGATAGGAATAAAAAAAATCATGATGAGCTTTTACTCCAGTCATTCTCAAGGGTTTATGAAAAAAGGGAGAAACATAACCCTAAATCAGTAATTATAAACAAACTAGATCATGATCAAAATTACACATTTTTCTCACTTTCTTGAAAACTAGCTTTTCCCTAAATGGTATATATAGATTTCTGGATTAAAGAGAGATTTACGTGAATGTAGGTAGTCAGGAAAATCCGTGGCTTCCCTATTACAGAGGAATAAGGTATCATAAAACACCTCCTACTCACCTGCTGGGACAACAAGAATATGTGAGGCAATTTTTCCCTTTCCCATGCATGTGGGCAGAGGGTGGGTTGGCAAAGAGGAAAAAACAAGAGAAAGACTGATTGATACAGTACTGAAAAGGCAAGATAGATTAGAGGACCAAAAAAACAATTAGACCAAAGGTAAAGATAGACCAGTATGCCCAGTATATAATAGAAAGAACAGAAATAATCCGTTGTATAATTCTTAGCAGTTACCAGAAGCTTTATTTAAAACTTGAGTTTGTTAAATAAAACAAAAAACTTCCATTTAATTAGGAATTATAAATGAGTTAAAAATTATCTGTGCATCTAGCCACTTTGAAAATTAAAAAAATAATAATTGTAATAATTGAAACAGTGTACCACATGGATGAAACTACCCCAACAAATTTCCTTAAAAATCATTTTGCTGTCCAAAATTAATGTTAATTTGAGTAAAGTACTATATAGTAACACCAACATTAGGCAGGATTTGTGTTGACTGATTTATGCCATCTGTTCAGGACTCAGATGTCACTTTCTCTAGCTTTCAAATAGGGAAAATAAAAACAAAACTTGCTCTTCCCAATAGTGATTAAGGTATTTGGTGAACTTAGTTGAATTTTCAACATTTACCGAACTGTTTCTTTGAAAAATAGAACTGATACTGTAATGTTCAGTTACACTTAAGCAAAAAGCACACTCTGCAAGACAGCAACGCTTTAAAGAGAACGAAGGAATAAGCATTGTAATTAGCAAATATTTTGCTAACAGCTAGAAAATGTACATCCATTCTGTTGGACTTGTTGGAACATAAACCACTTTTTTTTTTTTCCTAGATTTGATATCCATTAAAAAGGAGGGACCTGGCAACCAAACTTTACATAGAGCACTTTAAAGAGGCAGAGCACAATAAACTGAGACCCTCTAACTAACAGGGGAGCCGTTTCCTGAGGCACAAGGGCAGAATTACCAGACCAGGGCTCATGTGAAGTGTCAACCCATTTAGATACAAAACCGCCACCGATTTTCATTTTCCTGGCAGCAGTTTGAGTCTGGGATTCTTGACATTCACAGTTTGCAGACAAAATTCCCTCCTGGCTTAAATCCTTTGATTCCATTAAGTTCCCCCGATTTCATTCGGGCCGTTTCCTCCGGGAGCAGCCGGGCACTCTCGCAGCCCTTCGCTCACGGCGGCCGGGGAGGGCGAACCGGTTCCTCGCCCCGTGCCGTAAAGGGCGCTTTCATCCTGCTCGGCGCCCTCCTCCTCGCCCCAGGAAGAGCCCAGAGAACTGGGCGCCCCGGCCTCTTCCCCGTCCCTCCCGGGGCTTGTCCCCACCGGGGGCTCGGCGGGCTCTGGGGGCAGCGCCCCCCCGCCCACGCTCCCGCTGCGGCCGCTGGGGGGCAGCAGAGGGCGGCGCGGGACAGGGCGGGGCCGGGATGGGCGGTGGGAGGGCGGGTGGCGGGGCGGGACTGTGGGCTCGTGCGCTGCCGGCACCCGGGGGTACCCCTCAGGGCCGAGGAAGTGGTGTCCCGGGAGGGGCGGGCTGTGGGGAGCCGGGAGCGGCGGGGAGGGAGGTGGGCAGCGGGCCGTGCTCGTCAGGCAGTTCTTCTGGGCAGGCTACAGCCTCGGGAGGGCAAAGGCGAGTCAAGCATCTGCTTGGCCAGGAAGGGCGCCGCGCTCTGCAGCAGCCCCGCTCGCTGGTGCACGCCCGGCCCTGACAGCGCGGCGCTGACCGTTTCCAGAACAAAGAACTCTTACTTCCAAACAGTAATCGCTTAAATGTTTCCCATCTGGTAGTGCTGCCAGGGTAATTAGTTGTCCGTGTTAGGTCACGGGCCGGAAAGCTCTCAAGAGCGATGAGGCCAAGAGAAACCCCCCGGGGCTGCATCTGGGGAAGGACCAAGCTCCAAGGTGGCATAACCCGGCAGCCCCACTGGTCCCGGGCCTGCCCTCCAGGAAAACACCGGGCGTCACGGCAGATGCCCTGAATGGAGCACCTCTCCTACAAGGACAGACTGAGAGAGTTGGGGCTGTTCAGCCTGGAGAAGAGATGGCTCCGGGGAGATCTTACAGTGGCCTTCCAGTACCTGAAGGGGCTACAGTAAGGCTGGGGAGGGACTTTTTACAAGGGCAGGTAGCGATAGAACAAGGAGTAATGGCTTTAAGCTGGAAGAGGGTAGGTTTAGATTACACATTAGGAGGAAATTCTCTCCTGTGAGGGTGGTGAGAGACTGGAACAGATTGCTCAGAGAAGTTGTGGATGCCCCCTCCCTGGAAGTGTTCAAGGCCAGGTTGGAAGAGGCTTTGAGCAACCTGATCTAGTGGAAGGTGTTCCTGCTGATGGCCGGGGGGCTGGAACTGGATGATCTTTAAGGTCTCTTCCAACTCTAACCATTCTATGATTCTGTGGTCAACATGAGCCCAGGGCATGTTTTCATGGGCCAACCACATACAAAGCTCCATTATGGGAAGGATGATTAACGGCTTGAGGAAAGTTACTGTTCCCCTCTACATGACACTGTCAGGCAGGAGCTGGCATACAGCAGTTAGTGTCAGGGCCCCACAGTTACAGAAGAAACTGGTCCGGTAATGGGTGACCAAGACAGTCAGGGCCTAAAACATGCCCTACAAAAAAAGGGATTGAGGGACTGGGTTTTTGTGGCCTTGGGAAGAGGAGGCTAAGGAGAGACCTAGTGACTGTTTGTAGCTACTTGAAGGACCATTATGAAGATGACAATAGTGGCAGGTGATGTAAAGAGTGGACAAATACTACACATTTAATCTTTGGACGTTCAGTTTGGACATTAGGGGAAAAAAGTCAGGAGGGTTGCTCAAGACTAGAAATTGCCAGCAACATCAATAAGTCTGTCCTTGGAGAGTTTCAGACGTCAAAGCTGACCTGGGAGTGGGGTGACAGTCCTGTTTCATGTGAGATGTTGGACTCAATGATCTCTAGAAACCTTTTCCAACCCATGTTTAGTGATTCTGTGATTTGTATGCTTGTCAACTTTGACAGTTCTGGCTTTCCACACAAATGAAGAATATAAAGAAAAGCACAAAAATATACAGTAATTTACTAATAAGTTTTTGTATTTTTGTTGTACGAAGTATACAGTACAACACATGGTTTATTACTATTGCATGTTACTGCTAAAGGTACCAGCATTTGTAAATGCATTTATAGCTGGGTGAATGAGATTAAGCATTAATTTGTTTCTGTGATGGAAGAAAATTCCTTTGGGATAAACCTTAACACAGGAGTTACTGGCTTATAAGCACCCCTGTCCTGCAACTACTTAGGAAATAAATTAGTTGACCTATTTTGAATCTCTTGGCTCAATAGACATGGGAAGGATTTTTGGAGCATTTTAAATCTTAGTATTAAAAAGACCATAACTTTGCCTTAGACATCATGTGCTGTTAAAAGATAATAATTCTGTGAAGTAGGTGTTATGTTATACTTCCTGGTTTCAAGATGTAGATCCCTGAATATATACTTAGGAGTAATCAAATTATAAATCTGAATCTAGAAATTTTACCTCAATATCACCAAGGACCAGCACTACCAATGACAAGTGTAACTATTAACTCCTGACTACAGAGCCTAATTTATCAAGATGCCACATAAACAACAAAATTAATTCAATTTGTGGCAATACACTTGATTAGATGCAAGTGGCCTCCTCCAGAAGCAGACATGAGGCTTGAACAACAGAAAGTTACTCTAGCAAATTCCAGTGTAGTCCTGAAAGGTGTGGTTTTTCATACTTTCCATCTGATGAAGCAAAATTGAGTTTCAGTTTCCTCAGAAATTGTAGCTTTAGTCGAAAGTAGGCATTTGAAGCATTGCTGTTGGCACCTACAATGACAAACATCCAACTACAGTATTTAGCAAGGAAGGAAAGGGTAAGTAGCTGAAATCCTCTTACGTTTTTGCAAATGGTATTTAAGAGTGACAGTTAAGGAAGTAGAGTGTTTTTATCAAATCATTGCTGATAAGTAGTGATCAAAACATTAAAAGAACATCCCAGGTTTGCTGCATTTTAGCCAAGAAAAAAGGTGCTTTTTGTAAGAACCAAAAGTGTGAGAGTTCATGATTGAAGTAACAAATATTTGATCTCTTTATGATTCAACAGTCATGGACTAAACATATTTCAGGGTGTTAATTAAAAAGTACCTTATAAATTAAATCTACAACTCAGAATATCTTTTTTTTTTCTCATTCTTCAAAAAGCTCATCTACATAAGTGACTTAGCACAGCTTACAGTATTTGTTTCTTTAACTTCAAGATACCTGCTGAATTTTTTTTTAGGATTAGTGTCTCCATGTCAATTGGAATAGCTGGAAGTAAAAATGAACTCATCATACATCAGATTGCGTGCTAAATAATGTTTACTATTGCATTCTACATCTGTGTGCTCTGAGCCCTCAGCTGGCTTCCGTCAGGAGTGCCATGGCTTAGTCTGTGAACTTCATCCATGGAAGATCATGAAAATAGAGTTTTCCTCAGGAAGAAGATACCACCTACGCAAGCTCCTTTTTCAATATGTAAGATAACTAAGCAAGAAACATGTGCTAACACACTTCTAAGAGGCGAAGAATGGCCAAAGGGAATTCCTTACCCATGGATGTGAGGCCAATTCTCAATCCTCACTGAAAGCAAAGTAGTAATAGAAAAAAGCTAGTATGCCTGAATGGCCTTTTTCTTCACCTTAATGACCTTAATACTGTTCTACGGTGTGTACCAAAGCACAAAAAAAAAAAACCAAAAAAACCAAAACCATGCAGATTTTATTCAAGCACTATTAGTGATGTTAAGTATTTTTGAGGAAAGACGAAACCTTTCATGTCACCAACACAAATGGAGATGTATGGGAATATCTGTGAGCACAGAGTAGGAGAATGATAGAGGGTGGGATGGTGGTGGTCTCATCTGTACAGACTCTGCAGTGAGCCAGGGGGTGGTTCTTCCTTTGTGGGTGGTGGGGTCCATCCTCCTCAAATCTTTAGAAGCTCTGCTAAAAACTTTATCAGTCTTACTTCCCTCTTGTCCAAAGTGCAGACAGTGCACGTGCTAGCAACAAGCCTGACACAGCAACACATGGGAATGAGATGCAAACACCAGAGCAGGTGTGCACTGTCCTCCACAGGGATTTCATCAGCTGTTTCCAATATCACAAGAGACAAGCATACACGAGCTCAAGCTAAAGGTGAAAAAGGGAGCACAGGAAAAAGTTACCAAGTCCTTTACAGGATAAAGGCAATTTTTTTTTTTTTTTTATGTTTGCCAACATAAAACAACTGAATGTTCTCATTTTGTAAGTATTGTGATAATGAATAACCAGTACTGTTTGTGCTTTGTCCAGATTTTTTTTATCAAACTTCTGGTGTGGATGTGCATTTGCATGTAAGCACAAGTTGACTACAAAGTTTTCTGCCAAGAGCCATATAGTGTTACAACTAAAACACACTAGAACTGACAGTAGTGCAAACTATCCCCAAAACTGTATCTTGTGTTGTTTCAGAACTGTTTGGGTTTCTTTACAAAAGAAAGCCCATACGCGAGCTAATATTTACACTGTGTGAATGATGAGGAGATGAGGGCTCAGGCGTGAAATAGGGAGGTATGCCATGAGATTTTAAGATTTGTGCATGCTCCACAAGCATCCAAAACCAAATTTAAATAAGGTTTAATGTTTTATATGGATTTTTTTTCCAGCTTGTCAAAATGGTAAGGAAATAGCAACACATGAAGGATCAAGTTAACATGTAACTTCTATAATGGAGAATAGAGTTGAGCACTTCTGGAATTCAACAGAGGTGACCTGTAAGTAGCCTTAAATGGGTGCTTTTAATGACATTTGGACAGAGATCACTTTACCAATTTCATCAAGTGGGAAATTTTGCTGTTAATAATTTTGGATTCTACTTTTTTTAATAAGAGTGTATTTTTGAGGAAAGTCTATAAGCAAAGTGGTTTTATTCTAGAAATGTTTCTGTAGTTAGTTAATAATTGCAACATCCAGTCATACATTAAACTTTGAACAGCTCAGCTTTCTGATAATCAAGAGATTATTCTTCATATTTCAGAATGTGCCAAAGGCCTTATGTTTAAAATTTAAGAAAGTGATGAAACAAGTACCACCTTATGGGTTTACTAAAAGACAATATATACATATAAAGGTGGAAGAAATTAGGTTTAAAGATAAGTATAGAATTGGATCTTTTCAGAATATAGAGAGAGTATAAATAAGTTTTAAATGGTCGAAATAATTTTATAGTCCGTATAATGTATTAAGACAGGAAAGTGGTGCTTGCAAAAGTTAACCAAACAGTTCTTATTCACCGACAAAATGATAATTAAGAAAGAAATTTTAGAAAAAAGGTGTATTTGGAGAAATTACTTCAGCTGAATTTAACATTGCGTTGTTAATTGTGTAAATAAAACAAAGCTAATATCTGCACTTTATCCCAGCTGTGCTGGGATAGCATGAGAGAGCATGATTACGCTCTATACATTATATGCATTACTTTCAAAACAGCTGGAAATAGTGCCAGTTCACACTGCTTTTTTTAAATTAAAACTGGAAGACAAGCTATTCTTCCCATTAATAGGTTACTTTGCATGTTAAATTAATCTCTGAATTGCTAAATAAAAGGTTTAAAATTTTTTACACTTAAAACTTTCAGGTATAGACAACCGATGAAGCTTAGATCCCAAGTGATTTTTAGGGCAAAATTTCTCTCAGCAGATTTTAGGCATCAATTAGGTAAACCTAATTTGGGGTACAATTCATCTGGCTAGCTCTAGATTTCTGTATTGATGTGTGATGAATTACACCAAAGAATCACCTGTTTCTTTCTACTGATTGCCATAGAAATGACTGGTACATATCCTACCCTTTGTCACCTTGCTGTCCCTCAGAGCTTTGCCTTATATTTAAATATAATCAGTAGAGTAGATCTTGCCTACATTCCTAGAAAGCTAGAATTATTGGATTATATATTTTGACATGTAGCAGTTTCATTATCATTGAAGTCTTATCAGAGCCTAAATTACTGTGAAAATATACCAGCATTAATTTTATCTACAACACCTTGGATTACTGAATACTAACCTTTCTTTTTTTTTATTTGGCTTGTTAGGGTTTTTTTTCCTCTCTGATTTTTAACAGTTGTTCTGAAATGTTTACAAATACTGCAAAGCCATTTCTATGAGTGCCTGTATGTCTTAAACAGAAATCTTCACCACTTCAAGAGAACAAATGCAGGCATGAAAACCAAAATTCACACTGAAAAAGCTGAACAGATCTGTGTATGTAACTGGAGCTGTGCTATATGAGCTAGCATTTGAGTGTGTGTTGTACTAAATACTGAGTTTGGGAAGGATATAGTGTAACAAGAGCATGTTTCAAATCTGCATTTACCTGGGGCTCCTTTGTGCTTGGAAGATGTCATCACTACTTCAAAAAACATACATATAAAGACAGTACAGCACTCACAGTCTGGAATTTTAAGGTATATCTGATCAGTATAACTGAGAGACATATCAGTTTACAGAATTTTACCTCATAACTTTATCTTGTAGACAAAGCTAGAAAATATGAGCAAAGCTATCTCAGACTGTTAAGGTAAAAAAGTGTTATATATATTTATGAGACCTTTTGTGAACAGTCAACATCAATTTGTACATCAGTGAAATACAATTCCTTGTAGAAAAAGAAGCCTGAAAATTAAAAATGTAACAGAAGATTTCATTTTGTGTAAATGTGAAGTTTTATTAGGGCATCTACTTCACCAAAACAAAAAACCCACATTCTAGTAAGATGCTCATTGACCTAAAAAAAAAATAAATTAAAAAATCAGTGATCAATATCACCTGACTTTCTAACATAACTAATTTTAAACAGATGGTATAGACCTATTTCCATGTCTCTACAGCAGTATCGAGGAAAGAGAGAAATCTTCAGTACTTTACAAATTAAACATCCATCAGCCTGATGACTAGGGAAACTCTCATATTATTCCCTTTTCTACTGTCTCCTCACTGCCTTTTCCTTATCTGAGGTTTTGACTGCATTGTTTTGCTCTGCTGTATCCATTTTACATCAGAATTATTTAAATAAAATCTCAAGCCTAGGCTTCCAGGCACAAAAAGTTCAGATAAGCATCTATATTTTTAAATTATGTTTTCTGGACCTTCAATTTTTTAGGAGACTCACTAATTATGTTCAGCTACCTGCTCATCAGCGTGAGAAGCTCTATCAATCTTTCTTTTACAATACATCCATTCTGTTAATATTTTCCCTGGTAGAAAGACCTGCAATATTGAGTGATTATAGACTAAAATCTACTATAGAGATAGTCATAGCAGGTATGGAGTGATCCATCGTATGTCAATTTAAAACAATGATTAATACAGTATTAATATTTTTATAGATAAATAAATATATCTTCTCAAGGCTGAACCTTTAATTTCCCACCCTTGCAGATCTAAAATTTTCAGTAGCCCTGTCATCTTCAAGTGACATCTTTATCAAAATACTAGGAATAGAAACTTTAAAAACCCTATTATTTCACATTCTAGCTTTCCAATTTTTAGAAAGTAAAATTATAGAACTGACAAAGTATATGCAGTGACTGTTGCTATGTCTTTTTGGAAAAGTAATTTCATTTTGGCTGGCTTTGCACCCACTTACTTAATTTACTTACCCTAAAATTTCTGTCTTTCTTAAACAAGCTATTGTCCAGAAACCAAAAACTACATGGATCGGTTTTACTCCACTTCAGACTGCTCGAAATTCACACAGTGGCCCTAGTAAAAAGTTTTGGCTGAGGAACTGCCAGCCTGATATACATACCTCTTAAGGATGCTTGAACTCATTAGAGAAAGTACTGTGTATGTGACATTACAGACAAAACTTTGCCAACCAAAACTGAATTCCAGTTGAATTATTCGTTAGCTATTCCTTTCCAATGAGTAAAAGAGAAATTCCAGATATTACAGATTGAAAAAGCTACTGAATTCTTATATAAATGTTGAGTAAGAGGGAACCCTGCTTTGTGAGTTAGAATCTCAGCCTGCAAACAGCATTGACAGTGTCAGATTTAAAGCAAATTCTTTAGAAACCCATGATGAGCTAAAACTCTTGATTCTTGGTTGCCAGCCAAAAATTACTACTGAAAATATAGTATTGAAAATATAGATCCATGTCCAAACATGTTTGTTCTTCTGTGTATTTCATTACTTTTTTCCTAAAGTGTAGAACTTGATGAATGCAGCCACTTGTGAATACTTAAAAATATTTTAGGTATTATGTGATATGTAATAGCTAAGACAAGTAATATGTTGTGCATCATTAACCAAAGGAATTTCTTATTTTTAATATCTTAAGAATATAGCTATCTATAATGTAATTTATTATGAGGAGTTTTTTTCCTCAATACCACAAATTGATAAAGCTGGTCTTTTTTATATGTTTTAAGTGTGACTTTCTACATAACTCCACTGCTGTTCTCTTTTGGGGGTGGTTTCGGTTTGATATTGGAAATAGTGACTGTAGTATGAAAGGTTGCTGTTTCCCTCTATTTTTTTCTAGCATGCTTTTGTAGAAAGGAGATGGGAAAAAAAAAAAAAAACAGGCTTGGAAGGAAGCCTAAAATATTCAGGGGGAGGTGGAGGGTATTGATATTTTTCTTTTAGCTCCACTTCTCAACTCCTAGCATGTAGAAATTCTATTACACAACAGATACAAGTATTGTGATAACTTAAGGAAATTAAGGAACCTGAATTCTTAAAAATGGTATCCCCTGAATTGTTCCTGGACTCTGTTGCTATGTCTATAGTAATAAACAGGGTATATGGCTGGTGCTTAAGTGCTACTAGTGTGTGATCTCCCTTACAATGTGATTTGCTAGCACATAAGCTCCTATGCTTTTAGTCTGTGTTAATTAAGGCTCTGAGAGACAATGTTTAGGTGCAGTCTAGGAAATGCCACTGGATAGAGACTGTTTACTCGTAGGCAGTAAGCGTGAGACTGTCCTGTGCAGGAATGAGAAACAATTTTAGCTTCATGTTTGTGTTTGCCACTGCCATCAGGGCCAGCAGACCAGCCCATGTCCTTTTTATTTATTCATATATATGTAGCCTCAGCGTTTGCCCTAGATGATTGGTAGCTGGAGGATAACCAAATGAAAGAGCATCGTTCTAATAGGAGTGCTTGTGACCTGTTTGTTATCTGAGATTCTGCTTAAGGTTGCAGACAAGCCTAAAGGAGGAAACAAGTTTGTCCTAGCAATGGAGGACAAACTGCTTGGTGAAAGAATTGGAAACAAAGTTACAAAAGTCATTAAAAAAAAAAAAAAGCCTTAAAATAACTCCTTAAGGTCTGCTTGTGGTTGTCCGTAAAGATTTCCTAATGTGCATGTTAGCCATAAAAACTGAGGAAGCAATTCAACTACAGCCCATCTGAGTATTGCCTTTTGAAATCTGTCCCAAGCTTCCCCAGGGAATGGAAAACACTACCATTTCTCCCAAGCCTCCACAGTGCTGCAGCCTTGAGCAATTTTATTTCCCTTTGGTGCGAACGTTTCCTCTCTCTCTCTCTCTTTTTTTTTTTTTCATCTGCTATTATTCTCAGCCTGACTTAACCTGCTGTTCAGAGCAAATTCAGCGAGTAGACTTCATCCTGCTTTCAGGGAGGTTGTTTGATTCCTATTGTATTATTTATTTGCACATTGCTTCTAGCTTAAATGACCTTCTAGTTAAAAAAGATGTTTTCAAAACTCCTGTAATGTCTTGTGAATGTATACCTAAAGAAGTATTTATATATATATATATATATATATATATATATATATATATATATATATATATATGTGTGCGTATGGGTATGTACACACACTCCAACCTGACATTCTTAAACTTTTGTTTCAATCTTCACAGCCTAAACTATGAAGAAGGTGTGCAAAGCAAGGGCCCTTCTTGAATATACCACAGCTTCTTCCCTACTGATCCAGAGGGCTATAATTGCTGTCATCCAGTTAGGAAGCAGCTGGATTATACACCTTGATAGACTAGTTGGGAAATGTTCTTAGGTTCCCCAATTTAGACAAGTCCTTGATGTTAATAATACAAATTATGTTAATAATATGAGTGAAAAATTGGATGGTTTAGAACATTTTGTCTTCTCCTGGATGCCTTTTGTCATTTTTTAATCTTCTGCCATTGTGGTAAGAGATGGTAAAAAATGACAGTGTAAACATTAATTTTAATACTAAATATTAAATTTTACTGGCTCTAATGATGTTAGGGTTCTTCACTGAGTACCAAAACTAATGAAATCTGAAAGCGGAATCAGTTTACCTTTATTAGACATCTTACACCTAAATGCCCTGAGTTTGTTGAAGCAATCTTTCTCAAACAAGTGCTTAGGTTTCCTGGATAGTCAATAGTAAAAGTTTGTTTCACATAAAGGCCTCAAGAGAACGATTCTGCCTGCTTCAGTTTAACAAGCAGAGTTAAGCTAATTGGATTTCCTTATGGTATCTTCAAAAAATCCCTAGCCTCCCTCATTGGCTGTACGAGGAACTCAGGTGCCCTGAGAGTAGTTCAGTAGCTTACAGGATAGGATTAATCATACCTAATTTAAACTGTTTAAAAGCTGATTGTCTAATCTAAGCTTACTGCTTACATTCAACTATGATCAACAGCAGAGGTAAGTCTTTCTGAGGATAATTCATCTCATCCTCTGGAGAAGCCTGTTAACTCCACTGACTATATATACTCTACTGTACAATAAAAGATTGTCAGGGAATGAGCTCAGACACTGGTTACTTACTTGCTCACACTATTTATTGCTTATCATCTTCCCAGAAGTGCCTTGGATTGTTACAACTTTTCTCCCCGCTGAATCCACTGTATAAGATGCAGATGCAATTAATGATATTAAAGTTCTTCAGTGAGCACCAGAATTAACTAAAATCTGGAGCAGAGCTCTGTCCTTCTTTATTAGATATCTCATACCTTTTTCATGTGTTTGTAGAAGTAGTCCTTCTCAAACAAGGACCTAAGTTTTCTGGAGAGACAACAGTGCTATTAATCACTGCTATTCCATGCTACTTGCTTTTAGGGCCAGGGTCTTGTCCCTAGCCCTGTGTCATTCAGCACTACAGACATAGCATATATTACTAGTTTGGGGTAAATAACTAACTTTCAGGTGGCTAGTGCTGGTGAGGTAACTCTTATCTAATCTGTAGATGGAAATAAGATGTCTGTGTCAGGTAAATTGAATTCTCCTACTGACAAATTTGTACCTGGCAGTGAATTGGGAGCCCTTACCGAAGTTGTTTGTTTTGTTTAGTTTGCTTTTTTCCCAGTGGTACATACATCTCCCATAATATACCTCTTTCCCTTCTGCATTCCCTGGCCTTTATGACAGGCTGAGTTCCTGATGAACCTTTCATTTATTTAGATTAATATGGTCTTCTCTTATCAAGCTCCTGTTTTTATGAAAACTATCAGAACTTGCGTATTTTTGATGCTTCCAGCTCTGTGATTGGCATTAAGCAGTAAGTGACTGAAATTAAGTTAGTAGCGTATACACTACCACACCCACACAGTGAGTGTTGCCACTGGAACCTTGTTTCCTTATGGGATCATCTGAAGACTTTTTATTAATAATCAGCAAAGGCAATGGCAATGTAATGTCCTGCTAAATATTGCAACTCTTTTATTGTGACGGTATAAACACTCTTCTTCATTTTGGAAAGTTTAAAAAATGTTATAGATGTAACTATTAAGTGACATTAGTCAAGAACGCATGGGTTTTTGTTGGGAATGACAACATTCTTTCTGACATTATCTCTTTACTGATAGCTGGTTTCAGATATTCGTGAAGAAATAAGTGTTCTTTCAGGATGCCTCCAGCTTTTAGGAGAATGGATGCACAGTTGCCCTGATAGTAATTTACTATCGTGTATCAGGTTTCCTAACTAATATCAGTATTTTTATAAACTGGGTTTATTGGGAAAAAAATGAAGAAGAAAAATTATTGGAGTAATAAAGCATGTTAAACATACAGAAAAGTATCAGACATTATATAATAACATTTTCCAAAAGTTATCATCATCCATCTCCACCCTTAGAGTCACAGGACCAGTCATTCTGAAGGTTTTCTACATATATTCACTTAGGTTTAATGTTCTCAAGCTATTACACGTGAGAGTCCAACAGGATAATAAAGACCCAAATAGCAGTATTTTTTTCCAAGAGTTACAGCGAAATTAAAGGTTTATAAGTATAGTTGTTTCACATATCACAAAACACACAAAAACCCTGAAATGTGCTTTTCTTGCCGCTTATCATGCTGTGAGGTTATTGACTCTCTTTGAGACCTTTCAACTTTGTTAGTGTCATTTTTACTATTTCATAAGGCCAAAGGCCAAAAATGTTGTAACCAGCTGGAAGCAACAATATCCTAACATAAACAGAATGAAAATTAATTTCTTTTTTTGGTCTCCATTCTTTCCATAAAACTTCTGTCTGAAACAATTCATTTAAAATTCTCTCACCTTCAGTTTTATGGTTTCTTCTGTGCTGTCCTTTATGTCTGGAAGAATGAATATATATCACTAAAATGTTTCTTTAAAACAAACTTTTATGCCTTTTAGCAGAAATCCATCTTATAATCAAATTTAAAATAAGATGTACACCAATTTTAAATTTGGTCTTTAAACTGGACAGCTGGGAAATTTTCTGTTTGGACTGCGTTATCTAACTGAACTGCTTTTTGAGCAATGCAGACTGTGGTGAAAGGTGCCCTCTAGCAAGATGGCATTTCTAATTGACTCATCTGAACTGTAGCATTATTGCTGTCTTTCATTTGATTGGGTCATGGTAAGTACATCATGATGCTTATGATCTTTAGGGAGGGTGGATCACCTTCCTAAATTTAGGATGTTATGAATTATGGGCTACAAAAGTGTCATTTACATACAACCAACCAACTGAATTTCTTCCTGTCATGGTATGTTACTACAAAGACATTAGAGATGCTATTTTAAGTCACATGTACAAGCCACCCGGACACTATAATCAGGTTGAATAATCAGATGGCATGGCAAATTTGGGCTGTTGTATGGTACATTGAATCCACTGTCTTTGTATTCAACTCTAATATTTTTTACTTACGAAGGAAATAAAATCTCCTTTCTCTTCACTTGCGTTTAAATTCAGTTCATCTAGAAAAGTGGGTATACAGTTGCACTGAATTCTTGTTAGTTATGTGCAAACATCATATATAGGATAAAACCTTCTAACTAGGGCTCTTGTAAGCATTATTATACTGCATCTGCTCTTATTTCAGAGCCTTGAATAAAGATAGAATGAAGTTTGTGTCACTAATGGTTTGCTGGTTTGTAGCTCATTTGCTAGTTCTCCCTTTCCAAAATATTGCTTGCATATTTTGTAGTCCATGATTATGCAGAAATAAAACCACAGATGTTTATATTACTGAGGTTTCCTTCTTCTAACTGCATACCCTCTTAAGCACGTCCTGTGAAAAAATACATCTTATCCATTCATTTCGTAATCATGTTAGAGATCTTCTGGAAGCAGCATTTTATGGTTTTTTTGTTTTTCTCCTCAATCTCTTTTCCTTCCATTTCTTTTTTTCATTCATGTGTCCTTCTATCTTATTGGCATGTCTGACTGCTGGCAGCACTGTCAAGTCATCCATCCTCTTCTGTTGCTATGCTTCAGATCCATTATACAATCACTGGAGTGATTATCCAGTGGATAAATCTTGGCTTGATGTTCCACACAATGTCAAACTAGTCCCCAGTGGAAGTCATACCAATGGTAGATACTTTGAAACAAAAAAGTTTTGTTGCCATTCTCTAAAAATACAATATTAAGACATATTAAATTTCGTTTTGCCTTCCATCTAATCAATGGGAATCTAGTTCCTGAGGATGGAATTAACAAGGTCCAACTGTAGCAGTCTAAATCTGTAGCTGGCCTATACTAGTCATCCAGGCTTGTCAGTGTAGAGAAACAAGAACATCTAAGGGTGCTGCATGCCAGTTATCCTAAACAGCTATCTTAAAAGGTAAGTCATCAATTTGAAAGACCAAGCATCACTGACTATAAAGGGAACTAGCTTACAATTCTAGTTGCAACCTTAAAACAATGTTCTGTTTCAAGAATCGGTGGAGGAAAGGCTACTTATTCCAGGCATCTTCTGTGAGTCTTGGGGGAAAAAAAGTAACAGGAAGGGATTTCCAGTCACAATGACAGCAAAAGGAAACTTGCTTTATCAAATAATTTCAAAACTCATGGATCTCTTACTGAGTTAAGGAAGTGTATTTTATCACTGCCCAGAAACTGGCTAGAGTGCGAATAATAACAGAATAACTGCTATGCTGACAAGGAGCTTGAGATAGTACTGAGTGTATTTAAACACTTTTCTCATAAGTTATTGTTTGCTAAGGGCATAGCCCTATACTCTTAAACAATTATATAAATACTGTTTTTCTATATAAATATTGTTATTCTTTCCATTAAAGTGCTATTGTTCTCTTCAGTTTCAAAATAGTCTTGAAATAAATTTTTCTTTCTCTAGCCTGAGCAGCATAGCTGAAAAACAGAAATTAAAGGAAGCAGAAGTGGGGGTGAAAGGACAAGCTTGTTGGTACCACAGCTACCTTCATCTGATGCTAAGATTTCAGGTGAGTAACATGCCATATTTTTTATCCATTATAATGATGAAGAAAGTATCTTCTTTTTATGAGAATGAGGTTCCAAGCCCCTGTCATTTTTTTAAGTCTGAACAATTTCTACGAAGTTATGTCATATCACATCTTCGGAATGATTCAAGTTACAGAGCTATGCATTTCCTTGCTTTAAGTGGACTATCTGTTGACGTCAGTGTTCTCCACAACTGGTCACAAAAGTAACAATGGTAGAGCACCAGAAGATTATTATTTCTGTCTTGCTTCTTTCTGGTAACATACCTTGAGCCTCTTTATCTTCTTTCTATAGAAATATCCTGTCTGTGTAGTCCTAGACTGAAACTGCAGAGGTTTACTTTGACACAATTCAATATTCCTCTTTGAGCTTTGAAAGTTGCACAGTTTTCTCACTTCAGTTTGAAGCTCTTCAACATTCTTCTATATTCAAATAGTAAGTACACTGATGTTGAAGTAACAATTCTATTGTTTCAAAATCTAGAGATGTAAAAACTGAAGAAAGAGCGACCAAAATGGGAATGCAGCTACTAAGGAAGTTGGAAGTTGGATCATAGAATCATAGAATGGTTTGAATTGGAAGAGATCTTAAAGATCATATAGTTCCAACCCCCCTGCCATGAGCAGGGACACCTTCCACTAGATCAGGTTGCTCAAAGCCTCATCCAACCTGGCCTTAAACACTTCCAGGGAAGGGGCATCCACAACTTCTCTGGGCAACCTGTTCCAGTGTCTCACCACCCTCACATGAAAGAACTTCTTCCTAATATCTCATCTAAATCTTCCCTCTTCCAGTTTAAAGCCATTTCCCCTTGTTCTATCACTACCTGCCTTTGCAAAACGTCTCTCTCCAGTTTTCTTGTAGGCCCCCTTCAGATATTGGAAGGCCGCTATAAGATCTCCCCAGAGCCTTCTCTTCTCGAGGCTGAACAGCCCCAACTGTCTCAGCCTGTCCTCATAGGAGAGGTGCTCCAGCCCTTGGATCATCCTCGTGGCTTCCTCTGGACTCGTTCTAACCGGTCCATGTCTTTCTTGTGTTGAGGGCTCCAGAACTGGACACAGCACTCCAGGTGGGGCCTTACGAAAGTGGAGTAGAGGGGGAGAATCACCTCCCTCGACCTGCTGGCCACACTTCTCTTGATGCAGCCCGGGATACGGTTGGCCTTCTGGGCTACAAGCACACATTGCCGTCTCATGTTGGGCTTCTTGTCCACCACCACTCCCAAGTCCTTCTCTTCGGAGCTGGTCTCAACTAAATCATATTTAGTCAGATTTCAGATCACATGTAGTATATTATATGCCAAAACATAAAAGCATGTGGTTCAACAGGTGTGTAGGAGGAGTTTGAAGATCCATGATATATCAGTTATTGTGAATGCCTACCTACAGTGTTAACCTTTTGGGAACAAAGTGTGATCAAAGATACTTGTGGTTTGCAGGGCTGAAAGCTACTTTTGTTAGATTAGATCTTGGTGCCTGATGCACAAATATATGAACACATGCTATTTTGGAGCGGAAAAGAGAACAAAGCAGCTTGCCAGTATGTAGTAAATACACCTCATGTAGCTTTAGATATCTACAATATCTAAACTTGAGCTAGTCAGGAAAGACTTCTTTTATAGTTAAAGGAAAGGAAAGGCACTTTTAGGAATTTTTAATTGACTTTAGGATGTAAAAAAGTTTCCAGAAGAAAAAACTACTGTGTAAAAAGGCAGCCTAGCTTACTAGATTAGTTGTAGACACTTACAGTTTACGTATGTGTTTAATAAGGTGAATTCCAGCAATAGTGTTGGAGCTGACTTTACCTGTGGCCAGCAAAGGTCTTGACTTATATTGGCTGACCACCTGATAGTAATGAAACACTGGAATTGTTTCTCAGTTAGACTGATGAGGAAGTGGGTTGAATTTCACATTAACTCTTTGGTTATTTTTTGGTGCAATAAATATTTAACAGTTCTTTTTTTTTTTTTTTTTTTTTGTCTAGTTTGCAGTATGAATATGGGAAGATAGTCCTTGTTACAAAAACCCAAAACCCCAATAATTTGCACGTATACAGCAAATTACCTATACAAGAATATTAGAAGGTAGCTATAAAGCCTATAGATTTTAGAGAAAACTTAAGATGAATTCTGCACAGGGTGGAAAAGTATCAAGATAAAAAATACTGGAATTTGCCAAAGATTCAGTATGTATTAGTGGCTGCAAAAGGAACCATTCTGTAAAACCCACAGACTACAGTACTTCTCAATTTGTGCAGTAGGATAAAAAATGGGTGGTATAGCATTCAAGTATTCAAGATCCACATCCAAAAAGTAACTTTATGTGGCAGAACTTAATGTCTTCTTATCTAACTATTAAATGTGTGAAATGGAATTGAATGCACTAAGCTAGGTTCCCTTTGTGTTGATCTGAAGGACGTACACTCCTGTGAATAAGCTAAACTATCTTGTACACTGAGGGGACATTTTGACAACAGAAGTGGAAGTATCTCATGCCAGCACTATTCAGTTACATGATAGTTCTTCTCTTTTTTTTTTTTTTTTTTTTTTTTTAATAATCTCCTGCAAGCTGAGAATTAGATTCTTACTAGACTTAAGGACACAAGTCTCTCACTCTGTAGTTAGTGGTATATCAATGTAGCGTTAGCAAAGGGCAGGAACCAGCAACCATACTGAATGGCAGAAATCATGCTTGCAATTATTTCTGTTAAAGATAATGTAATCCATGTAAGTATTCTTCTAGGATGGAGCTGTGAAGACACTTTGTTTCAGAGTCTTAAATGGCTATAAACAAGATAGGTAACTAAACTATTTGCTCTGAACTTCAGTGTTTTCAGGCTTCAGAACTTCAGCTACAGGAGCAAACCTGGCAGCAAAATGAAGATGTGTTTTTGGACCTCGCTTTTATCTCTAATGATGTTTGCAAGAACTTTATTTTATTACATCTTGTTCCAAGCTGATAAAGATAGGATCTTCAGTTGGACATCCAGATTCCTTTCTCTGAAGCCTGAACCTCAGAGGCCCCACATTGTCTTTTGTACCAAACAAAAATGTAACATGCCAAAAGCTAACATTAACATAATACGTGATACAGATACTTGTAACTGGCCGCTAACCATGCTAACACTGCGGGAAAGTAGTCATTATTAAGAGCCCTTCAGAATTCTAGACTTGCTGTAGCCTGGAGATGTTAAGCTGTGGTGTACAGAGGCTGTGCAGTCCCACATGTTCTGAAGCTTTAAGGGTTATTTTGTTTGTCCATTTATTTTTCCACAAGTAGAGATTACTTTGGCACTCTTTATTTTCCGTTTCTGTTGAACAAATGTCAAGAGAAAACAATATACACCTTGTAAGTGCCATTCTACAACTTAAGTGCTGAATATGGACTAGAATCTGTTTTGCCAACCGTTTCTACCAAGTACTTTAATAATGATCACGTTGCATTAGATGAGGTAAATGTGGACTCATGTTTGCATATCTAAACTTATATTTCAAATCAAAGGAAGAAAATTCATTATCATTAAATCACAATCAAAGTGTCTATAAAATCAAAGTGTCTACATCTATAAAAACAGATCAGACGTGCAATCACCTCTTTAGTTTCTAGTTGAGCTACTGCTTGAAAATGAGAAAAAGTCTAGAACAAATAAAATAGTCAGGTTTCTATTCTATTTTTTAAAAATGTAGAAATAGATATGCTTTGAGAGCATTTTTCCTCTGTCATCCACATGGATTCTTTCACCTCATTTCACTTGTACGTGGCCTTTACATTCTGTATTTATAACTATGAATAAATAATCTCCATATTCACAGGGTACAGCAAAGCACTTGCTAGATCTTCTTTGACAATAGTGGCAATTGTTTTCTGGTTAATGTCAGTTAACAGCACATGCCCCTCCACAGATAAAGAAACAGGAAGAGTTACATGCATGAAATAAAAACAAAATTTCCATTCTGGTTGAGCTTGCTAATGCTCAGGTATTGTTGATATTGATGCATAAGTTGTGTGTTCTGTCATCTGTACAAAAAAGGAGATGGTTTCTAAACATTCCTGGAGTCATCCAACAGCACCTTAGAGAACTGCACACATTTTCCTACCATATCAGCATTAAATTATGCCTTCAGTTTCTCAGCTTCTCCTAGCTTGAAGACATGAATCTTACTATTTGCCTTTCATTTTCATGGGATATCTTTGTGCAAAAGCAAGATCTGTTTGCCAGTCAGTATACCTATATAAATACAATTAATTTTGCTGCATAGGTTAACATTGTAAGAATTTATATATAACATCCAGTATCTGATGGCAGACAATACTCTAAGTGCTTGAGAGTTATTTTTTTTTATTCTCTGTCCTTTTCCAGTTAGGTATGTATAAGAATGGAGAATTCAAGCAGGCTGTCCTTAATGGCAGTCTTCAGTATAATAATTGACAGCCTTCTCCTATTTTTCCATTTTCAGGGTTTATAAGTTTTGATCTATTATCAAATTAGATATGCATATCTATCTATCAATTAAATAATCATGTATAAGTGATGAGACATCGATACCAAATAAAAAATACAAACTCACAAAGATGAAACATCAGTCCAAACTTGAAATTGTGCTGTTGAGAAATCAAAACACAGGATCAAAATACACCAAAACAAAAAAAACCACTGGTGCAATACACTAAGAAGTAATATTATTTTCTTATTTACATGCATTTTTACAGCATGTAGGGCTTCGAATTTTATTCAGCATCCAGGAAGATGAAAACTTTTTAAAGTGAAAGTTGAACTATCATAGGATTGAAGAGGCACAAAAAAAACCTCCCACAAATATTGTCTGTATTTGGTAAAGCATGGAATCAAATAATGAGATAGCACACTATACAAAATTCAAATTCAGCTCTACTTAGCACCAAATCTTAATTGGATCAAAGGTGATTCTCAAAACCACAGACTGAGAACATGATGAATTCAGAGAACAGCTGTAAGTAAGCTCATACAGCAACTTCCAACCATTTCAAGGAAGTAGGTAAAACAGATTATTATGTAAACAAAGATGCAAGAAAAAAGAAAGCAAATCTTACATGTGTGAAATTAAAATATATATTTGAAAAGTTAAAGTAGAAAACTTTGAAAAGTACAGAATTGTTCATACTAAAAAATTCAAGGATTTCAGAATAAACAAGGTGAAGATAGCAGGAAAGGTACCAGCATCAACAAAAAGGGCTAAAGGTGTTGCGACAGTAGTTGCTTTTCATTGATGTAAGGAAAGATGACAAAAATAACAGGACTATAATAGATAATTCTGTTTACTGACTTTTAAGGTCAGGAACTTTTTTTTAACCTCCATGCTTGCAGTGAATGTTAACACTTATTTGTTCTGTAGAAGATTTGTTACAAAACAATGGAGAAGCAGACGCTGGTTTTGAACTCAAGCAGAATATTAAGACAGAATGTCAGGAAAATAGGCTGTTTTTAAAGCTCAAAACATTTGAATTAACCAGACAAAAATATGTTTGAGTATTTGAATGTTAACTTCATTTACAGAAATTTATATCAATTTATAAATTTGGAAGGGAAAACCCCTATCTATCATAATATAATGTCTGGTGTCTTTAAATCTAAGCACATACATGCATATGCACACACATAATTTCCTGAATAGACTATAATTTGGGATTTGGGTTCCATAAAGCTACAGCATGGCCATTTGAAAAAATTCCATCCATGTATCATCTCTTTTTTTCAGAAAAGTAGAGTAGAGATTAATGTCCTAGTGTATGTAAAAGTCTACATTTGTTTTTAATTTTAATTGTATATATTTGTGTTAGAGACCCATAAATGCTGTCATTCTGGATCATTTGGCACATCTAGCCCTGTCTATTTGCCTTCAATAGCTGATAACAGGTGTTGCTACATCTTGTAAGAGATGTTGTATTTCCTGTACATTAAAGTACAAGTGGTGCTGAAGAAATCATCAAAACAGAAAGAGAAGGTAGAATTGGCCATTCCCAAAGGTAATTTCTTGAGATCAACAGGTCTGGATCATAGCACGTGCCAAGAAAACTACTCAGCTTTCTGTTGTAGATCTCTTTACAAGAGACTCTGTAGCTCAGCTCTGGCCTGACATTCCAATCTTGGTGTCCTATCTGGTCATCTCTGCTGTTTAAGTTATGTTGTTCCACAGTGTAGGATTTTTTATAGGACTGTTCTATCTTATTGTTTTACCACATTCTAACCAGAATCAAGGATTTACAAATATAATGAAACTCACTGGAAAATCCAGTTTAATTAGTTCATTGACCTTATGCTGAGGTCTGAAGTTTTGGGCTGGGCTTTTTGGTTCTTGGTTTTTAATTGGTTGTTGGGTATTTGTTTTTTGGGTTTTTTTTTCATATGTATAAAGACAAATAATTAAATGCTGGGTTTTTTTTAAAAAAACAACCTGTAATTAAGTGGGAAATTTCTAGAAGACAGATTTCAACAGAGTTTTCCAAAGAGCTGTCTCCTTATTCATCCTCTCCCCCCAAATCAGCATATTGGAAGTATACATTTGTTCTGTAGTAATGAGAAGTTAATTTACAGTTTCTTCACTCCTTATTTGGAGAAATCCATATGAAGAGAAGAAACTATTTTTGATCTAGCAACATATGGAAAGAAATGGGAGAATTCACATCTCACATTAACCACAATCTTCTAAATCAGAATAAAGACAAAGATATTAAAGATAAGCTAACTGAACATCTTTCATCTTTTGAAAATAGAGTTAAATATCATCATGTTTCTCTCATTGTTCTATCTAGTTCTTATTATTATGATCACATCCACACATTCTTATTCTTTTCTGTTATCTGTGGAAGTTGATTCCTCAGTTTGATAAAGCATAAGGGCTTGGGTTGTAATTCACTTTATGTTGTCAGTATCAGTTTGACTACATCCTTTTCTACATTCTGCGAGGAATTTGTTTTTATCTTCAGTCTCGCATTTGTTGGATCAAGCTGCTAGCTACCATAAGGTGTCAAAAGTCTACTCAATTTATGTTATTGATAAATCTGTCCCATGGTTACTGGCCAGAAAAAGCTATTGAGAAGAGTCAATGTTATATTAAATATTTTGCTTAGATACTGGGCTGTGGAAAAAGTTAGAGTAAATACAGGGTGGGGTTTTTTTTGGTGAAGCAGTATCTTAAAATGTTTTAGATTACAAATTGAAAAAAAAAATCATTTGTACATATTGTACAAACTCATTATTTCATATTGCTTATGCTTCATATTCACAAGAATTTGAGCCTGGAGTTCTCAGTTCAGAGGTCCTAAAAAACTTCACCCTCATTGTGATAAAAAGTAAACTTTTTTGCAGCTGCCACAATGGCATAGGTACATTTCAAAACCCACATATATCCAGCTCATCCCATACAAAATGCAAGAGTTTAAGTTCAGATTACTTTTAAGCTGTTAATATCACTTGTCTGCTCACCAGATAAATTTACTGGATGAAGTTGACTGGTGTAACTGACCAAAGCTGAAATCGGTTTGTAAAAATAAAAGGTATGAATAATTTTTCCATGCTGCATTCATCAGAGAATGATGAGACAATCTCTAAAGAAATATTCAGCTTTCTAACCACAATTATCACTGCAGATTTTTTGTCATCAGTATAATTTTATCAATAGCATATGCATACATGCATTGTGAAAATAAATTTGTGTATTTTTCATTTTGACATTACATTAAAAAATCACTTTTATTCTTCAAGACTGAAAGAAACTATAAGATATGCTGATCGTATCAGTGTGCAAATACATCTATATGGTAAATATTTTGAGTACATTTCTGAACTTCGCAGTAACAAAGTAAGATGCCGTGGTCAAGATGTTGTGCTCGGATTTCTGATTTATTCTTATGTGGGCACACAGGGAGGCAATGAGTGTATTTACAACCCAGCATGAGCAATCAGGAGCAGGGCACTTAGCATCCTGCAAGTTACTGGTGCTCTGCACTTTTGAAAAAAAAGCAACCAACCAAACAAAAACGCGCTTTGCAAGTGTGTCCACAGGGTACTATGATGCAGTGTGATGTGGAGATACCTAAAGTAGCTGTTAGTGAGCTTAGTTTGTATACCAGAAACAGTATTACCATGTTTATTATGCTTAGGCTAATTACAGGACTTAAAAGTCTTTTTGAAGGAAAAACCTTGAAAGAGTAATGCAAACGGAAGGAGAGAAGATGATGGAATAAAATAAAAGGAGATAATACTTTGAGGATAAGTAGAGAAATTATGCATTTGAGAGTTTTCTTGCAAATGTTTTAATTGAAACACTTTTTAGCTTACAAGGTAGAACAAGATTTGCTCATTTTGATTCATGGTTTAAAAAAAAAAAAAAGAAAAGAGAAAAAAGGAGGCCAGGATATTTATTTTTGGACAATTAGCATAAATATAGAATATAATATTGTTTGCTCATGTAGGGAAACAGTTCAGCTGAAGTCAAAAATAGCTTCACCATTGCTCCAAAAGGAACATGACTAAGCTTAATGAATGTGTAATTCTACAAAATATTTTAAAGGTATATCTAAGAGTCATAATTGTTATGTGTCTTAATGACTACAATAATTTCTTAGAGAAGGATAAGATATTTTTATTTCTTCCTCTTAATAAAAATTCTGGTTTTACCTCTGCATTTCTGTTGTATTTGTTCCATTTAAATCATAATTAGGTTAAAGTATTTCAAATTATTTGGCACGTCAGCCAAATTATTTAGCCCATTTTTTTAATTTTTAGTGTATCAATCCATGACAAAAAGAAAGACACCAGATTTCTTCACTGTCTAATGTCTATAGTTTTTTTCACTTTAATAATTCTGAGTGGTTATAGTCTACTTATTGAACTTAACACTATTGTCAGACTTTTGTCATTGTAAAAATGACAAAACAACTAACTGAAATGACAACAATTCATGAATTTTCAAAGCTACTCGATGTTTCTTTTTACATGCACACATGTATAATGCTGACGATTTATCATTATTGGCTTCAATTTTTAACTTGACAGTCTCTATTCATATGCTTTCTTTCATTTAAGGAAATTCATCTCTTGAAATATATGTACTTAAATTTTCCTAAATAAAAATATGAAGATAGCAAATATAATTGGTTGAATAAAAGTTTGGAGGTTTCTTTAATCTTGAAGTACTGGCTTCTCAATGTTGTAATATATGAAACTATGCTGTTGGTTTGTGTCTCTGAAGAAGTTAACAGCTTTTACAAATTAAGCTCATTTAACAGCTCCATTGATGAGGAAATAAAATTGGGAAAACTATACCACAGTCTCTCACAGACACTCTTTTTTTTTTCCTCAGGTTTAACGAATAAGGATTATATCGAACAGATGTTGTTAATCAATAGAGTAGATATGACATGGATTATATGCAAGGAGCAGCTCCACTGAATAAGCAGAATCTATTTCTACAGTCATACTTCACACTATGAAATAGCTTGGTCAAATTCAATCCTACTGTAACAAGAACTCCCTAAGTGTCAGTGGAGTTTTGCTTTCTTCCACTAAAACACGCTATGGGCTTCCTCATTGACTTATTAAAATAAAAAAAAAAAATAAAATTGAAAAGCAAACATACTAAAAAATATATTAAAAAGCAAAATTTTAAGCCTATGTTAAAAAGATATTATTTGCCACAGAACTTGAAGAAGTCTCTTAAAGTAAAAGAGTTAACAGTATGATTGAATAAACAACATTTTTAAAAATTAATTAAGTCCTATTATAGCATTTAATAAAAAGATATCTGCTCTCTGAATATGGAAGTTGTGATTTCTGAATTTCTAATTTTCAAATAATATTTGTTGGAGCCTTCCAAACAGCATTTGTTCATGACATTATTATATCTGTATTTTCATTCACTCAGTAAGTTCATATTTATAATTGTTCTTATACTTTGCTATTTTCAGATAAATTTATGAGATTAAAAAAACCTGTGGATTTATTTTGTTCTGAAAAAACAATAAGACACAGATTTTTTTTTTTTTTTTCAAATTTACTCTGCTAATAAACACCATATGTAAAGGGCGTGCAAGTGACTTGTAGTATCTGAAAGCTTGTGGAACGTGACATTTGTTTTGCTGTAGTTCAATATTTTAAGTTCCATCCTACAATTTGGCACAGCTCTTGAACACACATACTATATTCAGTTAAGCTGAATCTCTGTTCATGAAAGAATCTGGACTAGCTTCTGAGCAGCTGACTGCAGACTGTACTGCAAAAATGTAACCAAGAAACAACAGTGATGTGCACAACTGGAGAAGAGTTGGCTAACAAAAAGTTGATAGAATTTGCCTAAATGTACTTGAAAACACGTCTTTATTTGCTTCTGATACACATGTACGTATCTGCATAAGCAGACTGCATGTCTAAAATATGTCACAGATGGTGGTCAAACTCATTATTCAAAGGTGCTGACACAGAATCATTTTTTCTCAGAAAAAAAGCCAAACCAAACAACAAGAAACAGGTAGCTCTTGTCCAAGCCTCCATCTCTGCCAGATATTCAATTATCTTTTTTAATGAAACAATATGAATCCAAACAGGATACATAGGGAATGTTGAGTTGTGTGTTGTCAGCACAGTGACAGAATCTAGTCCAGTATCTCACTTCTCAACCTCTCTGTGGTTTCCCTACCACTTCGAGCAGGAGGAAAGAAGAGGAGGCAGGAATAGCCATAGAATTTGGCAAAAAGTTGTCTGCTGTACACTTACTGAGGGCTGTGAGCTGGTCAAGAATGCCTTCCAAGCAACAGAGCACTCCTCAAGGCAGGTGAACTGTTGTTAGTAACATCTAGTGAAAATCACCATTAGAACAATGAAAATATTTGTAATTCAATGCCTGAAGCCATCGAAAATGGAAGGTAAGCAAGTCAGAAGAATTTATCTTATGAAAGATCCTATCATCCTTCTCTTCTAGAAACAGAGTATTCAACTGAGCTTGCAATCGTAAATTCTCACATGTTGCTGACCTGACAAAGGATATTAATCTACATGCACCCTGATGTCACCAAGAACCGTTCGTCTCACTGACACAAATCTACTGAAAAATCTCAAATCTTGGCCAAATATTCTACAGTATACTAGGGCAAGATGAATGCTTATGGCATCACTACCATTTTTTATTGGTGTATACATGCATCCATACCTATGTTTATTTCAGTATAGTATTTTAAGCAGTCTCACAACGAAGAATACATAAAAATGAACAGCCTTCCACTTGAATTCACTGACAGACTTTTCAAACTAACAAGACAGAGTGCTTTTTAAAAGTCTGCACACAGCTAGCCCAGCTGATATTGAGAAGAATTAAATTACTCTATTTTGCTGTGATAGGTAAGAGTAAGATGATTGAGCTAAAGCTACATTAAAAGGGGAGGAAATAAATACCTGCAGTTTGTTCCTACCTTGACTAATGTCTTAAAATGATTTAAAATGAGAAGAAAATACAGGTGTATGTATATCCTTCTCATCTATATCCTTTTCAAAGTTCCTTGCCTCATAAGAAAGGATGGTTGTATCACAGGGCTTTGTAGGAGCTGAGGATGGCACTGGAGAGCACAAGGACCAGGTGTTTGCAGAAGTGCAAAATAAGGGCAGGAGGTGATGTGATGGAGAGCACACAGCTTGCAGAGGGTGGATGGCTTCATTTTGCCTTAGAATGGGGACACCCTGAGTCTACCAAGCTCCAGATACACTCCTAAGGAGAGGTTGTCAAAGGATCTTAGATGTGTAACAGTCCTTGCCTGTAGAGATGCAGGCAATAAGTGGAAGTGTAACATATATTACTGCACATTGTCTGTGAACAGATGTTTCTCAAGTCATCTCAGTCCACTGTGCAGCCCAAATATTTGGGCCTCTGGCTGGACAGCAGCATTATGTTTCATCAACGAAGTTGCCAAATGCTTCAAAAAACATTAGCATAGGCTCCTCTGAGGCATTACTTTGGTCCTGGTGCCATGGTGGTACTTTAATCATTGCCTAATTTCAGGGTCAAAGGCAAATAACGGAGCAGAGATCTCACAAGAAGACCTGAAGTACAATTTAACATTAGTCCTGCAGATTCAGGGCACAGCCAGAGATGTAAAATTTTTAAACACAAATGTCAAGAATTTAGAGATATTATTTTGGAAAATATCTATAATATATATACAGGTGTTGTTGTAACTTTCAAAAGGTCCCACTGTGCTTTGGTATTCAAATATTGCTCTCACATGAACATAAAAAGTCTCTCAAATCCCCATGTTTCTTCACCACTCATAATTTTCTCTTCATTACACAATAATTCCCTCTTCCATACTAATCCTCTGTCTCCCTTAGTCTATTAATCATCATATGCCCAAATCCTTACAGTATATGTGTTGTCCCAGTCCTTCCATCTACTGTTTTCATCCTTTTCCACTCCTTCATTGTTCCTCTTAATTCTCTAATTAATCCAGGAGACAGGTAGCTGTATGAAGCATTTGGGTTAGCTAACCCAGGTCCAGGAATCCCTAGAAGACAATCACATCTCTATAACGGCACGTATTTCAGTAACTGTTCTTACATATCTGTGAAGGCATATAACATAATTATATGTGTTAATGAACCAGGATTCATTCCTATACAATAGTGGAAAAACTATCCTGTGGAAGGTGGAGAGGGGATTTTAGGGAAGGGTACAAAAGCCAAATTTGCTTTATCTCTCCTGGCATGTTCTTTTATTTAGCCTCACAACTGTGAGGCTTGAAACCATGCCCTTAGTCATTCGGAATGTTGGCAAAGCAGGAAAAAAAAAAATAAAATAAAAAGTATATGCTTTTTGCATGGATACAAAGGGAACAGAAGGCAAGAATTACATCTATCAGCACCTAGAAAGGCTAAAGTACAGTTGGATTTATTGGACATTTGTAAAAACAGTGTCAGAGCATAACTTCACCCTGGAGAGATCCTGTCCCTATTGCTTTCAAGTTTTTCTTCCCCTTTTTTTCAGAGCCTTTTCTTTAGCATCTCTTTTTCTTACTTTCCAAATCCCTTTTTTTAAAGACTACTCTTACACCTGTACTTTTTTCCACCCCCCATGTTTTTATATCTGATTTCCTCAGAAATAAATCCTGTGGCTTTCTCCCATTTTCCAGCTGTTCCCTGCTTTTCATGCCACCTCCCTCTAGACTGCCTACTTAAGAAAGCACAGGGAAGATACTTAGGAATGGAGAAAAGGAAAGGCAGTGAACAGCTTGAAGCAGTAGAAACAGACAAGAAAGTAAAATTGTGAGACAGAGGACAGAATAGTTGAAAATAAAGCAGTTTATCTTCAGTCCTCCTTTTCCCAGCAACACATAGCTGAGTCTGGATCAAACTAACAGTAAACATCCCTCCAAATTATTTCAGAATAGCCCAACATCCTAACGAGAAGGAGTACTTCCAGCTTCTTATTAACATTGTCAAGAAACCTAAGGCATGCCTTGCAGCAAAACCTGGCTTCATAAAAATCACAGAAGCAGATGCTTTGGGCAGCTTGAGGGGGGAGGTAAGAGTCCTCCTGCCTGCACCCAGCCACTCCAGCCTCAGAGCCTGCAAACTAGAGCCGCAGAGGAGGACAGAGGTAAGGGAAACACTGCTCCAAATGTAACACTCCCCAGTTATAAATGTTCTCATTTTCCGTGCTGCTTCAGCTGCTAAATTTCCATCTCCCTGCAGATGCTGAAATATACCCACAAATTAGAGACTTCTATACCTCAAATGAAACTAACACATAACGGGGAACATTTTTACAAGTGAAAAGAATAGGTAGAGTCTGTGCAAACATTGATCTCCAGGTAGGATAACATCATAAACACTGAGAAATAAAATTAATGGTTGAATGATAACAGTACTAAACTCCCAAGAATACTAATCAGATATAAATGTTTAACTGCCTGCAACTGAAGACTCCTCTACCTTGTTATAACTCACCTCCCTACAGAGTACATGCCCCCTTCTAAATAGAAATATTTGAAATTTTGATTCATATGTACTTGAGTGTGATAAAATCTGCAGGAATTAAAGGCTACATTCTAAAAAAATGGTATGACTGGAAGGTATATCTTAATCCTAAAAACAGAGAAGCCTCTTTACACTGTTTTTGTTTGCTGTTTTGTCGATTTCATTCAGTGTTCTTGAAACTCTAAGTGGAATAGTAAGAAATATCTCTGAAAAATTAGTAATTCCAAAATGTTTTACTTCAGACAAGTTTTGTTTTTGTTGGTTTTGTTTTGGTTTTTTTTTTTCATTTTAACTGGCTCATGCATTAGCAGCAATAGGCAAATATAAAAAGGTATTTGAAGAATTTTTTTTTTGTCTTGTTTTCCTATTTCTGACTGACATCTACTAAATCTATCACCTCTGCTACAGATAAAACAGTTTGTAAAGTTTTGAAACAATAATACAAAATTTTAAAAAGGAGAATTTTTAAAGTTGGGAGTCAAATACCAAACTAGAGTACTTTCTGTTGGTCTGTCACTATTTAGTTCAGCTATTTTTTTAGAAACAAATGACCTTAAAAACACCAAAAAGAATGCTGCAAACTCTTTTTTTTTTTTTTTTTTTAAATTATCCTCACTCTCTTTAGTTTAGAAACTGCAAATGAACAAGGAGCTGGCATCACTACCATATATCTCATTAGATAATGATGTGTTTAACAAACTTTTATAAGTTTTAGTTTTACTTCAGACAATATATTTTTTTCTTTTCTTTTTAAGGGTAGCTTGCTAAATCTGCTATTTCCTAAGATTTCTTATTAGTGTGTGTTATGCAACACTACCTGTGATCTTGAGTGATGTACAAAAGACACCAATTTATTCCATATTCCTTACATTGATTAAAACAGAGAAAACTGGCCTTAGTTAAGATGTCAGCTTTGGCTTTGAAAGAGCTAACTTCTGTTCCTTATTATGTTAGACTCTTCATCTGTTACATGGCAATAGTAATTGCCATGTCACATGCATTGCAAAGGTAAATATTATGATAAATGTGATGGGCTCAGCTACTGTAGTAAAGAAAAATAAGACAGCTAGCACTCCATAAAGCATGAACAGATGAGTTACTGAATGTTAAAGGAGAGTGACCTTGGGGCCTTCATTTCTGGTTATTTTCTGCAAGATCAATATTTACTGTTTAACAAATTTCCACATGAAGGGAATTCATAGTTGTGTCAGTTTTCCTCTGAGGCAGCACGTTCTTATTTAATGGATTCTACTCCAAAGCTACATTCAAAGAAAGTTATCTGTAAGAGAATCCACTAGAGCTATGAAACACAAAATACAGCGACATGTGTGCTTGTGGGCCACCTACATGCCCAGGTGCTTTATGAAGACCATTCCACTGCTTTCAGTAGGAGCCAGATTGAATCCTATGGACATAACTATTTGGATCAGTGAAATAATACATTTAATTTTCGTCATCAATGGCAAGTGTCTTCTAGGTGTGGTGAGAGGAACACGAGACACCTAGATCCTGAATTCAGTATATCCTCTCTGTTGGAAATGAATAAAGTCACTGAAAAAAACATCAGTCTTGTTTTCTTTCTCATCTATGCTTTTGTTGGTTCTTTTCAACCAGTGGACAGTTTGGTACAATGTGACATTACTTTCCCTATCACTTATTTTACTCTAGATTCTGAGGAGACGAGATATTTGCCCAGCTTTGTGAAAGTAGTTTGGAATCTTTGGATGTAAGACAAGAATTGAACTACTACCTGTTTGATTAGCAGGACTATTGCCACCAAATTTGTCAAGGCCTGGAGTTCATCCAAAACAGTAAGACCAAAAATATGCATATATTTGTATCTTATGGATTACCTTTTGTTGGTCTTTTTGCCAAAAGTTATAGGAGAACAAAAACAAGAAAACAAAAAAAAAGAAGAAAAAATATGGAAATAAGTGGTGGTGGTGAACAGGGTTAAGGAAAGGAGCCTCAGCTGCAAAGAACAACTTCAATATTGCTAAAATACAATAGAAAAACAACTACATTTTATATTACTGTAGTTTTAAAAAGCAGCTATAATTTTCAGTTGAAACGGTCCTTTATCAAATAGCATTGTAAAATAAATTGTTATTTTTACAACAAAATGTAAATTTGTATTTAAGCTAAAAAGATCCCCAAGCTAAAAGGTGTGGATGAAAAAACCTCATAGCCAACTTCATCATGTATGAAGCTAACACACCCCCCCAGCTCTCTGGTTTATTACTTTATGAAGGCTCAAACACCACAAAGCTAGCTAAAAGATAATGTTGCAGCTTTAATGAAATGTAGTTAGGAGCTTAGGCTAGTGTCCTACTCTGAACAACTACAAAACAAACCAAACAGAGAACAAGCATACTTTTTCTGCTATATACTGAAAGCAAGTGGAATAATGGAGAAAAACAAATATCCTGTTGCCTGAAGAAATGATTGGAATAATAAGACATCAAATGCTCACAGTGCTTTGGAAATGGCAAATTCAGACTACAATTTTTCTGGTCTTTTTATTTGAAAGATGAAGTGTTTTCTCCATTTATAATAATAACATAAGGAACCGTAGACACGTTGATCTATAAAATATCACTGTTGGGCAAAATATACATAACTAGAGGCACTTTCACATTTAAAAATACAGAATTAAGTAAGTCTTTGTAAAACAAGCATCTATGTCATGAAGATGTATGCTGATCTCTAACTTTGTTTTCTATCTCTTCTGAAGAGTCCAGAAAACTGCAGCGAACGCAAGGATGACACAGGGCCACAGGAACACCGAGTGCTTTTTGTGCACATGTCACTTCAAACACTTTTCCCCCCCCATCTGTGCAGCTTCACTACAAAGCGCATCCCACCGCCCCCGGCACCGTTTGCTCGGGCAGCACCCCGCTTCTGCCGGCCCCGGGTCGCCCCCGCCCGCCCCTGGGGCAGCAGCGGCGGCGGCAGCAGCAGTCAATGGTGGCTGCAGGAAGGGCACCGCTGCTCGGGGAAGGCGCGCTGCTCCCAGCAGCCCGCCCGGGGGGAGGCTGCGGAGCGTGGCGGGTGGCACCGGCCCGAACCCAGCGCAGCCCCCGGGAGTTCCCACCTGGGAACCGCGAGTGGCCCGGGGACGACTCCCACGCAAAAGTGGCGAGCCCGGAGCGGCGGGATGCCGCTGCTCACCCTCCCCGCCAGCCTCCCACCCACGCGCATCCATCCTTGCCATTGGGGTTTCCCGTTCCCCCTCTCGGCCCGGCGCCAAGCGCAGGAGTTTCCTTCGGACAAGTGCAGCCACACGCGGGCCCATCCCCTCCCCTCCGCGTGGGGTCGGGGACGCGGCTGGGGGCGGGACGGGCGCAGCGTTCCCGCTTTCACACCGTGCGCAAGTTGGCGGGGCTGCAGCGGGCGGACCCGGCCCGGCCCTGCCCTGCCCAGCCCACCCCCGCGGCCAGGCCTCCCCCCGGCCCTCCCGTGTGCGAGGGGCCACCATGTGCATCCGCCACCCCGCTCCTGCCCTCCCCTCCCCTTCCCTTCCCCACCGCCTGCGCAGGCAGGCTGCGCGCAGCACCGACATCCCTCGGCGGGAGCCCTGCGCGGAGCGGCAGCCACCGCGCTCCCCGGCCGCGGCCCCCAGCAGAACGGCGGAGACAAAGTTTGCGGCAGCGTCGGTGCCCGGGCGGCGCAGGCCGTGCGGGCGGGCGGCTGGCTGGCTCGGTGCATGCCTGGTGTGTGGATGAATCGCAGCAGGCGGCGGCGGCGGGCGGGGGCGGGGGGCCGCGGCCGGCGATTGGGCGGCGCGGCGCTCGGAAGCACTTTGTTTTCTATTCTAATGAGGGCGGAGCGGGGCTTGTGGATATTTACGTTGAGGCGGGAGCCGCCGCCCTTCATTCACCCACATGGTCCCCGAGCCCGGCCGCCGCTGCCGCCAGGACCTGCCTTCGCGCCACTTCCCTTCCCCCCTACACCCTCACCCGCCCCGCCGGGGAGCGGCGCAGCTCGGCTCCCTTCGGCCGGGCTGGCCCCGCCGCGCAGGGCGGCGGGAGGAGGGAAGATGGTGGCGGCGGCCGCCGCTGGCTGGTGAGTGTCGCTGCCGCGCGCGTGTCGCTGACAGGAAACCTGTTGTGAGGCGCCGGTGGCGGCCCGGTGCGGGGGGCGGCGGAGCGCGGCGCGGAGGCAGCGGCGCGGGGGTGCCGACGGGCGGCTGCGAGTGGCCGGGGCGGCGGGAGGGAGTGTGGGTGGGCGGCGGGGGGAAGCGGGAGTAGGGCGCATGGCAGCGGCCGCCGCGGCGGCGGCGCCTCCCGAGCTCGCACACGGGGCGGGAGGGGCCGGAATGAGGGAGATTTGAAAAAGCGTGCGCGCCGCTCGCTGCTGCAGTGAGTCCCGCCGCCCCCTTCCCGCCTCCCCCCCCGCCCCGGGCCCGGGGCGGCCCGGCGGGACGGCGCGGGGAGCGGGCGGTGGCGGCCGAGCCCCCGGGGCGGGCAGGGCGGCGCGCGCGGCACAATGGCAGCTGCTGGGGGCCGGGGGTGGGAGCGGGCGGGCGGGGGTTTCTACCCCCGCGGCCCGCGGGGGAAGGCCCGTCCAGGAAAGTTTGCGCTGTGCCCGCCGCGGCTGCGGGAGGGAGTTGGCGGCACCAGAACAAAGCCGCACATGGGGCAGAGGCCGCGGCGGCGCGGGGGCTCCGCTCGCCGCCCACGCCCAGCTCGGGGAACGGCAGCGCGGTAAAAGAGGCGGCGGCGGCAGCGGGCGGGGAAGGGGGGGGTGGGAGCACTTGGGGAGTTCCCGACGGAGGCGCTTTGTGCTCCAACGACCCCCGGGGGAGGGGGCGCGGGGCCCCGGGGAGGGGGCAGCGCCGCGGGCTGCGAGTGCGTCCCGGGCCCCTCCGCATGGGCTTTTGTTCGCAGGAGGGGCGGGGGCGGCGGGCCCTCCTCTTTCCTCCCCCCCATTCGCCCCCCCCATTTCCCCGCCGGGGCGCGGGCGGCCGGGCGCGGGCTCCTCGCCTCTCCCGGGCCGGGGGTAGCGGAAGGACCCCTTGCTACCGCCGCCGCTCGGGAGCCGCGGGCTTCATTACGAAATCGGCGCGGCGGCAGCTGCGGGGCCTCGGCGGCGCCATGTTGCTGGGGAGGGGGAGGAGGCGGGGGACATGGCGGCGGCTGCGTGCTGGGGCCGATTGTTCCCTGTTAGGCCCGGAGCCGCGTGTGGGCAGCGGCGGCTGCGGGGAGCCCCTTCTACCCCCCGCCGAGGCCCCTTCCCGGCCCGGGCGGCCCCCAGGACCGGGCGGGCCCGGCCCTTTCCCCTCCGCCCGGACTGCGGGGCTCGGCGGGCCCGGCCGGGCGGTTGGGGGCGGGGGGGGGGGCGTCACGCCGTAGCCGGGCTGTGACCTCCGCGCTGCCGGCGGCGGCGCCCCCTGGCGGTCGCGGTGCGCGCGGCCGCCCCTGTGTTCTCGCAGGAGCACGTGCTGAGCGGTGAGGGGAGCGGGCCCGGCCCGGGCAGGGCCTGCGGCGGCCCCCGGACCTCGCTGGGCCACGCCGAGCCGCCGGAGCAGCAGCGGCCGGCCTGGGGGGGGCTTCCCACCGGGGAACGAGGGGGAATGGGTGCTCGGGGAAGGGGGAGCCAGTGTGTGGGCTGTCGCATGGGGCGGTTTCTCGCCGCTTGAGGGGGTACCGGAGCGTTTCGCGCCCTCCCTGGGGGCGGAATGGGGATGGGGAGCCCCGGCGTTCAGGAACTTGCTCGGTGACTTTGTTCTCTTCTCCTCAGCAACAAAAAAGCAAATAACTTGGTGCTTTTTTTTTTTTTTTTGCAGTATCGACACGTGCAGCAGGAAATAATGAAGCTTTCTGTGGATGTTGCAGTAGCGTATTTGTGAAGGAAGTTACTTTTCACAGAAGATGGTAAGCTTTTACTTTTAAAATTATTTTTTTAAATATAAAGGCACCACTAATGCATTTGAAGCTGAGCCTGAGACTTTGGTTAGGAGTGCTAAATTCCAAAGAGTTTCTCGAGATTGGAGGCACGTGGAGCAGTCCACAATTTCAGTCATTTGTAGGAGAAAAATAAAAGTTTTTCAAGCATGCATTTGTCCAAGTAAAGCAGCTAGACAGCGAGAGAATAATTTAAAACATTTAAAAATGTTTAAATTGCATATCTGGGTGAGGCTTTTTTTTCTGAGCAAAACTTTTTTTCAGTCTAACAAAAGTTACGGTTTTCTTGTAGTTTTGAAGTATTATATTAAGCTTACTATAAGTATCCATTAATAGAAACTTTGCATTTACATGATCCTTCCTCAGTTCATGCTCCTATTAAAGAATAAAGTGTGCTTTCAAATTTTGAATGTAGTGCTGTCCTGCTTCGTTGAACCTCAGATCTGTAATAAGGAGCTGTAATTTGTTTGTGGTAGTATGTTTTACAGCTTTTTATTGTTAGATAGGCCAATCTAAATACAGTAGTAGGAACTGTATTTTGAGTCAAGATGTCTGTGGCAGTAGTGGCAAATTTTCTAATGTGCCAGCAAAGCGAGTAATTGGGAAACTTGAGAGCACCTGGTATGTCATTAGATGCTTTCTGGACTTTAGAAAGCTGATGGTATGTTCTGTTCAATATAACTTTTAAATTCCCACTTATCTAGAATTGGGTGTAAACTTTGTTTGCGCTTGTTTTAATATTTACTGGCCTTATCCTTTATTGAGGAGAGGCAGTGGGAGTTATTACCCTATTTCAGATTGGATTTTGAAAAGTAATAGTTATTTTTATCTCCACAAGTTGTGATGGCATTCTGAGAATGGTATAGGAAAAGCAGTTGACTCATTTTCATGATTGGGCTCTTCTGCTGTTGTTCAGCATTGATTTTAATACTTGTGGTATTGTGTATGAGAGTCCTAGACTGGGCTAATGCGCTGCTTCAGCTTACTCTGAAGGAGGTCTTTAGCCCAGAAACAAAGTGTGAATATTTGTTCCAAAGCTTGGTTGTCAAAGCTGTGCAATTCAAAAGCTGATCAGATACTCACTTTGTTCTTTTCTTTCAGCAGGTACAAGGTAGACGACATATCTTGAGTTCCTAAAAACGCTGGTTGCGTCAGAGTAATGTCAAAGTGCTTACAGTGCAGGTAGTGATATATAGAACCTACTGCAGTGAAGGCACTTGTAGCATTATGTTGACAACTGCCTCAGGAGACCTTGCAGGACTTCGGAGATTGGAAAGGTACAGTGTGGTGGTGTCAAGTGCTTTTTGTACTAAGGTGCATCTAGTGCAGATAGTGAAGTAGATTAGCATCTACTGCCCTAAGTGCTCCTTCTGGCATAAGAAGTTATGTCTTCATCCAGTCACTCAGGTTAAGACTGTAGATGTTCCAGTAGTTTTCTGCTTTGCAGTCTTCTGTTAGTTTTGCATAGTTGCACTACAAGAAGAGTGTAGTTGTGCAAATCTATGCAAAACTGATGGTGGCCTGTTATAATCTACATCAAGGTGTTTGAATTATTTCTGCTGGTTCTTGGATGTTTTGTGGCCTTCCTTATTTTAACAGCAGCCTAGTGAATGACAGCTCTTGTAGCACTAAAGTGCTTATAGTGCAGGTAGTGTTCACTAATCTACTGCATTATAAGCACTTAAAGTACTGCTAGCTGTAGAACTACATACTCAACGTGTCTTACAATTTATCTGTTGTTTAATTGAACACTGTTCTCTGGTTAGTTTTGCAGGTTTGCATCCAGCTGTGTGACACTCTGCTGTGCAAATCCATGCAAAACTGACTGTGGCAGTGACAAGTCAGTCAGTGAGTGTGGAAAAATTGTACCCCTTTCTACACAGGTTGGGATCAGTTGCAATGCTGTGTGTGTCTGTGGTATTGCACTTGTCCCGGCCTGTTGAGGTTGGTGGGGATAGAGGCTGAAACACCTTCGTAGCTTTCAGGAGGTTCTCCTTCATTGATCCAGGAAACTTCAGGTTTTTAAGTTTCTCCTTGAAAGAATGTCATGTAACTTTCTGTATAACCAGACTTTCATTTTCTGTATCTAGCCTCTTGTTTGTATGTACTGGATTTGTTGCTGACAACATGTACTTACTGAAATACTGGAGTGTGGAAATTTTTTTAAGGCTGTTATGACCTTTCTGTTACACTGAAGTAGGTACTTTTTTACAGTTTCTTCATTAATTTGGTGGGGAGAAATTGATCCTAGGTATCAGAAAATTGGGATGAAAGTTGTAACTCATTCACTGTAGGCTTGCTTCTCAAATTCAAATTACATGAAGGTTTCAGCAGCTTTCTTTTGTAGTGCTTTTTATTATGGTGAAACTCTGCGTATGTTCTAATTGGTAATAGAGTGCATTCTTTTGCCTTACTTCCATCCAGAATTTGTGAAATTAAAGAGTAATAAATCAGTCTACAGGCAGGGCCTTAATCATTCCTCAGCTATGGAATCTTAAATGCTGGTCAGCTGTCCACTTCTTGTGGGGTATCTGCATTCATTGGTAGTGTAACAGTGGTCAACTCTCATAACCTTTGGAGTGAATCACTTAGCATATGATGTGTAGCAATGAAGTAAAACATCTCTTGAGGTACACCTGGGGGAAAACCCCTCTGTAGAACTGCTTCATTGAAGGTGAGGTTAGTTGGGGAAGATGTGGTAACCAACTCCATAAGGAAGTGTCAAGGTAAAATCTACAAGCAGAGCATTTAGCAGATTTTGGTTTTGAATGAGCTTCATGTTAGTCTAGCTCAAATATTAATGGCTTTATTTCCTAGAAGAGGCTTCCAGAGGACTAATGCTGTAAATTTAGTCAATTTGTCGCTTACGGCTGCCAGACTCTATATAGTGCTCTAAAGTACCTTTGTGGTAGGAAAATTAAGAATATTTGGGTCAATGCTGCCCTTGCATTGCATATTCTTACTTCAAATTAAAATGGAATATGAAGCTAAATGGGTCGTTGTTCCTAAGAGTGAGCACTGTTTTCCAGCATCAGTCAGTGTATATCACAGTGCTGCCTCAAAAATATTACTCTGTCCTCTTGCATGATATTAAACATTCTTAGATGGGTTTGTTACCTCTTAAGTTTCTTTCTGAATTAGGCAAGCCAGCTTAGGCTTTTAGTATGTGCTACTCAATTTCTGCTCCTTTTTCTACTCCTGTTTCTTCAGAATGTATTGCTCAGATAGGTTTCTTACCCAAAATATTATTTTCCCAAGCTTAAAATTTTCTTTTTACTTTTGCTGATTGGGGCAAGCTTGTGTCAGTGATGAAGATGTGTGTCTTGTCACTATTTCTGTATGATAAGTTGCTGCAATAAGACACGTGATGGCAGGCTTAACTCCCTTTTTGAGTGTAAAAGCAATATTCTTAAAAGTTGAAAATGCAGGAAGTGTATTAATATGTGGTCATGTTTATACTGCCATGTAAGCATCACATTTTGAAATTCCTGAAGATGTATATTACAGTCAGACAATGAAACTTGTTAAAACATGAGTGCTTGCAGAAGCAATTTTTATGCTCCTGACACCTTAAGTTGTCCATCTGACATGTTGGGGTGTACCTAGTTTTAGTACCTTTGTGTGAAAACAGACTGTGACATTTGTTAGTGTTTCCGTCATTTAATCTTTTAATTGCCTGGACTTAAAAAAAAAAACAAAACCAAACAAAAAAAACCCAAACAAACCCAAACCTTACATGGTGCAAGTCTATGAGGAATAATTTTGTGACTGTCATACAGCATTTTAAAGACATAGTTATGCTTTAGTCAAGGAGCAATGCCTCTGTAAACTCTATTATCAGTCTTATTTTCATGCTTTCAATACAGTATTGGCTTAATTATGATTTACCAGGAGTTTCAAATTAATCACGCATGCTCTTTTCTGGAAATATCTGTAATACTTTTATATTCCGTTTCAACTCATTATAATTATCAGTTTTCTCATGTTTATATAATTGAATAGTCTTGCACATCAAGTTGTGTATGTATTTATTATCTCGTAAGAAATTATTATTAATCCTGTGTATGCTAGTTTCAGTAAAGCTCAGACTTTGAATTCTAGTTGACAGAGGACAATGGGGAGAGGAATAATGCTGCTAAGTTCAACTGGTTTTACTGAAATAAGCTGAGCCTTGTCACTGATGTTTCTGTAGAAAGTTGACTGGAGTGGTTCGGTGTCTAAAACAAGTGCCAGTTTAAAAATCTTGCAGAAATACCAAGAAGTGTTTTCTGCAGATGTGCTCAGCTGAGTCTGTTGAAACACTGTAATGTGGATGAGAAACTTACTTGTTTCTACTGGCTTTGATACAGGTAATAATTTTTGAACTGAACTGCTATGAATTGATATGAGCCATGTGAACTGTGAGTTTAGCGCTAACAAAGACAAGTCTGCATGGATTTTTAGAAATTGTCTGAAATTATTTTTTTAAATGTATATTATGCAGGAAGAGCATAATTTAGTATATTTTTCTAAACAAAAAAGCAAGAAATTCCAAGCAGTATTAATACTTGCCTGAAGTTTCAGTTTAGCACAGTTAGCCTTATAAGGAAAACCTTGTCTGTTAAGCATAGAAAACTTCTCTGTTCACTCTGGTATCTGAATACATGCTGGGAAATTAAGCAGTTGTTTTTCACTAATTTGTCACTGGATGATACTGAAAAACCAGCTCAGTTCTTCAGAATTTACTTTCTTGTGTTGACTTCAGCTTACGAAAGCAACTATTGAGATGACTGTCAGGAGTAGACATTTTGAGTAATAGCCAGTTCATAGGTGTTAAGTGAACATAAGGGGACATCACCTGCTGTAGCAGTGCAGAGTTCTCTCCTGCATAGCTGACATACTATCATGAGAGAATGAATGTAACACTCCATGTTCTGCTTTTCAGTAATTCTTATCTTTAAAATACATCACTTCTATTTATAATTCATAAGTGGTCTTGTTTATGAAAGTCTTAAAAATACCCACAGTTTTCTTCAGATCTAGGACTTGGCTTACAGGGTTTCCACACCATCTTTTTCTTCCCTACCCTTCCCCATCACAGGACTGAAATTCGTTCCCCGAAGCGTTCTCCTTTCTAAATGTTAAGTTTTATTAGCATCAGACAAATAGGCAAATAGCATTCAGTGTAGAAAACACAGAAATGTCATGGATACAGGAGGTAAAGCAGCTGATCATAAAGCGGTGGGCTGCATCACATTGTGACTCCAGAACCTTGCTATGAAATCTAGTTGATTTCTGGTCATTTGCTTTTTCATCTTGGCTTTTTTGGATTATGTCTAAATGAGAAGATACTGGGGGGGAAAATAAAAATGTGCCATTAGGATTCTTTATGCCATTGACTGCATACTAGTCATCCTCATGGATTTACCTGCTGCACTTGTCTTTTACATCTGTGTACCAGTGTTAACAAGCATCTGTCTGTCTTCAGTTGATACAATCAGCAGGAGGCAAATTGGGGCTGATACCTGTTAACATGGTGTATAGAATTGTCAGCCTGGAATCAGTGAGGCTGGACACACGTTCCCAGCTGGGTGGCATTGAATGGTACTGGTTCTGAAGCTTCCCATTTATATGGTAGTTTGAAACAAAGAGCAAAGTTGCATAAATTGAGTGAAGTTGTCTTTAACAGAACATTTAATACAGGGTTGTTAATTGCCACAGCCAGTAGGATTCCTTGCTGGAGGAAAACTGGCTGCTGGCCCTGTAAGTAGAGACTGAGAGTTCTAAAATGAATCTTCTCTCAGTTATTCTAGATTTTCCACCTTTCTAAGTTATAAAAAAAAAAACCAAACCACACCCAAAGCAGCATTTCATTCTTACTGTTAAAAAAAACTTAATTTTGCATAATTTTCCAAAGTGATTAATGGTTGAACAGTTCTGAATTCAGGCTCACTTGTTTTTTTTTTGTGTGTGTGTGGGTTGTTGGTTGGTTGTTTTTTGGGTTTAGGTGGTTTTTTTTTTGAGGGGAGGGTGTTTATGTTTGTTTATTGGGGTAGGGTGTTTTGGGGTTTTTCATTATACTTAAGCCACTAGGATGACATGACACATAGGTAAGACACTGACTTAAGACTCCTTAGGAACTGGATCAGGCCCTTTAAATGGGTGGCAATCTGTATGGACAAACCTGTACATGCAAATAGCTGTAGTTTGTTACTAGGACTGATTGCTTGAAGCATCACAGTTGGTACCCAGTGCAGGCATCCACTGTGGCTTAGGTAAGGGTTCTCCCTAGTTCATTTAAAATAAATAAATAAAATCTTAATGGCTCTTATGTGTGGCCAACATGCCTTGTGTGGAACAGGGTTATTGCATAAAGTTTGATCAGAGCTAGCCAAGACTATTTTATTTGAAGAAATGCTTATTTTGGTGATGGGTGTTTTGTGCATATCTGGGATTCAGACCCAGATGAATGGAGCAGTGGTTGAAAAGGTAAAAAGTAGTCTGCTACAAATATTTGAGTGCTAGTCTTTGTATATTGTAGTCAATGGAAAATAAGTGTGCTTTCTTGGGTTTGGTTGAAGAGAAGGGCGTTTTGGAGAATCTAGCCCACAGATAAATGGTGGCTGGTTGTGTCTGACTTGCAGTAGAAATATGCAGGCCTGTTTCCTGCTGGTGATAGAAGGCAATCAGGGATACAATTAAAGGTAGGGAAGATGAAAACAAGAATAGATTGGCGGGGGGGGAAGTAGAAAGGCAGTGCAGTTAAGGCAGGAGGCTAGTATAACTTGGGTTACTTAATCTGTATTTTCTATGCCTTGTACGCTGCTGTGACTGACAAGAATGTTAGAGCAACTGTCCTGCTGTGGGGCATGTCAGCAGTTTGGATAGAAATGGTCTGGATTTTAACAATGGATAGGCATTGTACAACAATAAGAAATCCGTTGGGTGACATGTTATAGAATCTTTAAAAGATTCCAGATACCCACATCTTTTTAAGTGCATTTATGGCAGTGCTTTTTCCTGCTATAGAACAAGTTAACTAGTTCCCTGCTTAGTGTCCTTGCAGAAGGAAAGCTCCTTCTACTGTTGAACAAGACTGGCAGTTTCTGGTCACTTCTCTTAATTCTTTAACTGTCCTCTCTGGAGAGATGTAAAATAGGAACACTTAGGAAGTATTGTTAGTTGTTTTGATAAGTGTGTATTTTTTTCTTTTTCCACCCAACACTACTTTGACAAAGGCCCATGATTTATGTGGGAAAGCAACCTTAACTCCAAAGGTTTCTGAGTATTACTGTAACACTTGGAAAGCTTATAAATGCTTTGAAATAGAAAATCTTTGTGTATTAAACCCTGTAAATCTCTGCAGGCTAAAGTGTTTTTTTTTCTTTCCAGTTGTTTTTCAAAGACCAAAAAATACTGTCTTAAAGAGAGACTTCTTTCTATCTCATTCTCTACAGTCAGCTTCTAGAAATTGGCACTACTAGGTGGCTGATGGTATTTTTCTTTTTGTTCAGTAAAAACATTGAAACAAAAATGAAACAATTACTTTGGGACAACTTTCTTAACTGTAAGGCAGTGTCAGTGTGTGTGCTAACCTCTGCTACTGGGTTTTTAATTTTGGTGAAAACTCATTAATTCTCATCCAGCAAAAGCTTTTGAAAAGCATGCTGGTTGAATGGTAATTGATACCTAGATTTCACGATTGGAAGTTACTATATGTGGAGTGGAGCTGTGTGGTTGTGTTATGTTAAATATTAAGTTCTGATACAATGTAGTGTAATGAGTGAGATACTACAGTTCTGGATTGTAGCTTCTTTCATCTGCATCAATATTATCAGACAAAGTGTAAAAGCAAGTCATGAGGACATATCTGCCTATCAAAACAACTGTTCCACTGCAAGTCATGAATCTCCAAAATCACATTATGCTTATGTTCTCAAGGTCTGCGGCAGGAAATAGTCTTTCTTAGCATTGTGTATTCAGAAGTGCCCCCTTTCAGCCATCACATAAAAATTTTGCAAACCCCTGTTGCAGTTGGTATTGCACAGGGTAGTTGACTTTCATGAACAGGTTTTGCCCTCTGAACTGCTCAGTTTATAATTCGGTTCCAGACTGAAGTTCATACAGCTGGTTTTTAACATTTTTCTGTCCATCACCAAATACATCCTCCAATTTGTCAGCATCTTCTAGTAGAGATTTAGCCCTGATCTTGCAGTGAGTGGTAGTATTTCTAGGTGAAAGAATTGGCTCTTAATTCTGCCTGGGTCCCTGTGCTTTCATAGCTGGCTGCCTGGGGAAGTAGTTCTTTCCCATTCTCCCTATTCATGTGTCTTCATTTGCAGAAAACTTGGTGGTCTCAAGTGAAATCAAATGGTTGAATTATGAATAGGTCCTAGTAGGCAGCATTTGAGAGGCTGTTTTAGCAGGGTAGTGAAAGGTTTTGCTCGGGGAGACTGCATGAGCAATCTGTGATACGGGTTATCCACAGAGATCAGTGCAAACAAAAGTGAGCATGTTTTTTGTCTGGCCAGGTCTGAGTCAGCTCCTGTTTGAAGCTGTAGTCTGAATTAGGATGATTATTTTTACCTTTATTTCCTAGCAACTCGTATCTCTAAGAATTGTGCTGATCACTTTGACAACAGATGTTCACTTGTTGGTATCTATTCAAGTTACTTTTGTCCCTTTTTAAGATTTGTTTATTAAATCCAGCCAATAATTAAACACCCAGTCAGTAGAAAAATGCAGTTATACATGGACTCAAATATGTACTGCACTTGGAATTTGGAGGAGAAAAATACATTTATTCACACAATATTTGTGTCACCAAAGCATTTCTAAACATGAGAGGAGGTTGAGCTGGATGGAGGTTAAAACTTTGGAACAGAGGGGAGGAAAGGGGAGAAATATTAATTACTAGAAGAGAAACCTGTACTTTGTGGAGGCTAGAACTATGCTTTCTCCAAGAAAATGTGCAGGTAGACTTTGCATGGAGTAATAAGCAGCGTTTTACCACTCTGAGTTTATAGTACTGCAACAGTTTCATATATTGCAAACCTAGTTTCATTAAAAAGAGTTAAATCAATTTTTATGCTCTTGAGTTTTTGTTTGGTTGTTTTTTTTTTTTCTGAGAGAAATGAGAGGTTAAAAAACCCTGCAGAACTTTGTCTGCTAGACTAGTGAAGTATTCTCAACTCTTACTAATTGTCGTATTCTGATATGGCTACTGAGTGTGCTCAAGAGTATTCTGACTTTTCTGAGGTATCCCTTTTTGATCTGGTGATGTATTATACACAGGGAGGCTTTTTGGGTTTTGTGTGTGTGTTTTTGGAGGGGTTTTCTGTTGTTTGTTTCCTTGTTTGTTCTTTCTATTCAGTTTGAGTTTTGGAGGGGAGGATTGGCCTTTTGGCGCTTAAAGGAGGAAACGTGAGTGTTGCAGTCTTGAAATATTCCAAGAAAGAGTATGTGAATTCCTTGTGTAGTTTCTTGAATACTGAAAATCCTTAATAGGTTGCTACTTCAAATTGGTTTTCAAAGTTTTTCTCACAAACTAAAGAAAAACCTTCTGTCTTAATTTTTCACTATGAGAATGGAGAGTAGTGGTTAAAAAGGAATTAAAGCCTTGGAAAATCCATTCTGTGGTATTTTGTGATATGTTCTAAGAGTCTTCTGGATTCCAGCTGAAGATGACTGTATTGTATTCTCTGCAAATCATAAAATTGTAGGTAGTGTAGCCTGTATATCAAAAAGTAAGCCTTCTTACACTGATTGGATGCTTCTCTGGGTTACTTAAGTGTAGCAATTGTCAAAATGAACATGTCTGGACACAACCTGGAATCTGAGCTCTACTCTTCATCTACTGGTATAATTCCCACCCAAACTCGAGCAGCATCACTGGCCTTGACAGACACTTCATGCTTTGACATGTGAGTTGTTATCTGGGGAAATTGTGGAAGCTATGAACAGCGCTGTATGTACTGAAGCATTTGGTGTTGGCAGCTAGGTAAGTGGTGTCTGTATCTTGGAGCCATATTCAGGCATCTGCAGCCATGTGGAATTAGGTTTGAAAATGATTTGCTCCATCTATGCGTATGTTTAGTTCCACTTGTGAAGCTTTAGTTCCACTTGCTTCTATGGTACTGAATTAGAGTTCAAAGTCTAAAACATGTTTTGATTTGTAGGCTTGCTCCCCTTTGGAGATAGGGAAGCTGTAGTACATTGGAGATCACCCACTTCTAGAAATCTGCAGATTTCTAGGCTGTTTCAGTTAGGTTACATTCACCTTATATTTTTTTATAAGCAGCATGGGGAGCCAACAAGAGTGTAACCATATTTGTACAGGCATTGCAAAATTGAAAGAACTGTCTAAAAAATTTAAGGGACATGCTTTATTCATAAAACATGAACTACTTATGAGTTCTGCTAGTGACAAACTGAGTCTTCCCTCTGTGCCCTGAAGGAGCTTGGAAAGTCTGCCCCTTCCCTCTCATTTATAAAAGTTTACCACAAGGGAGCCTTTGCCAAAGAATCTAAACAACAAATAGATAAAAAGGCTGCTCACTAGTGATCTTCTGATAAAACACACTGGAACAGAACCTAGATCGAAGTTGTATAAAAGTGTGCATCTGTATTTCTTCTGTCTGCTGAGAGATAGGGAGAGAAGGAAATAGCCGAGAGCTAGATGCTCTAGGAGGGCTGCCAAAATAGTGTTAAGGGTGCTTGAGTAGTTCCTCAGCCAAAGACTCCATGCATAGCTGCTTTTTTTTTTTTGGGGGGGGGGGGTAGGGAATGGGGGGCAGGAAGGAGGAAGTCCCTTTACTCTCCTTGGTAAAGACTAGATTTTGTTCGGTTATAGCAAGTCATCTTAACATGCTGAAAGGAGAAAAAGCTATAACTTTAAATTAAGCTGGGAATTAAAATACCTGTCCCTTTGTCTGTTCTCAGTTTTTGTTTGGTTTTGGTTTTATAAAATATATTGGCCTTGGGCAATGAACAACAGTGAAAAATCTGTTAAGTTTTGCATTGTGCCCAAAGCAGAAAACTCCAGATCAGTCACTCTTACACTGTTGTAATGGCTCTTATTGTGACTCTCACCAGATGGTACTCCCAGACCATGATTCTGAGTTGGAACGAGGTGCTGCTATGGCAGAAGCATTGCTTGGGATTAAGTGGTTGTTGCTGTTGTGATGAGGCCAGGCCCATGCTTGGAAGTGTGGCTTTTCAAAGTCTGCTCACCCAGATTACGCTGATTTCCTGTTTGTGGATGTCTGGTTTTGGCCTGACCTCCAAATTCACTGGTATTCAGAGAAATAAATGCAGCACTTCAGTATGCCAGGACTCGAGCTGGTGTGGAGTGTGCTCAAAGACCGCAAAGTGCCACTTCCCTAGAGGAGCAACACCACCCTGTGTTTGACATGGTGGGGCGTGTGTGGTATGGTAGCTGTAACCTGTAGGTAGAACTGGTGCACTAATCAGTAGTTGAATCTCCCATATGATGTGAACACCCTATCGGAGAGGCAGCTAGTTGCTTCACTCTTCTGCTCACTAACGAGAGATCTATCTCTATTTTACTCAGACTGGGAACTTCCTCGTCTATTGGCTTTTTATGGCCTAAATAAAATTGGAACTTCCCTGGTATCTGGGTCTGTAGTGTGCTCTGGATTTATAGCTGGGAAGTTTGTGTGTGCCTTATTCTGAGAGTCTCATGAATGGTTAGGATGTAGAGATTGATAATCCTGATTGACCTGGTCAGTCTGTTCTAGTATCAGTGTTACGTTTGCCTTTTACTAAGGTATCTCAGACTCCTTTTCTTAGATCTGCCAACAGGTCTGAAAGTGTAGCATTTGGACCAGTCTTCCTCAACTTTATGTTTAAAAGTCCATTGTGACACTAATGTAAAAGGAGACTCTGCCTAAAATACCAGAGTACGAAGCATACTTCTTGAGCAAATGTGGAGGTAGTACTAAGAATCGGTCCTCAGTTTGTGTGCAGTTGTGATGGAATGCTGTAGCACTGGCAATAGAATTGAGTTATGAGAAAAGGGAGAAAAAAGGGGAGTTTGAAGGAAGCGTCTTAGGCAGGGGTGTTTTATTAAAGAGGAGTACCTGTCACATTTCTTATTTTCCTGGAGAGCTTGTTGCAAAATGTATGTTAGGTCATCAGACCTAGAAGTGATGCCCAGATTCCTTAATTTAGTCAGCCTGATAAGCAGGTAAAATCACAACTGACTGGCGTCGTATCTAACATGTTGCTTCCAATGTGAGTGTGTTTGGTGCTTCCTGTCTTCCTAATGAATATGTTCAGGGGTACCAGAAATGAATTTAACACTTGAACTTTGACAAAATAGATTTTTTTTTATGTATAGTTCCAAAACCACACTCTGATTCATGAAGATTAACCCCAAAAGATGCAAATAGCATTCTTTCTAGTAGTCCTACTATTGTTTAATGAAACTCAATTACTTCTAAGTTGATCAGTCCTTTTGGTGGAATGTTTGGAAGATAGCTTTTACTTTACAGCTGCCAAATTGTCACATTCCAATCACAGATTTTCAAATACTTCAAGGAGGTGGTTTTGTGTTCCATATATAGAACTTGCACAACAATATGAGTAACAGAAGTCAAGGAAGCTCCTTTATCCTCTGTATGGAGGTGTGGACTGTTTAATTTTTTTGGTAAAGGTATATATATCTCTTCCCCATAAATTGTGACTTTAGAATTCTGGGATTGAGGTTGAAGAGTGTATGTACTGAATCTTCTTTCTGACTTGCTGCTGTGTTTGGTTGGTTTTTTTTATTTTTAAGATGCTGGAATCACATTTTTAAATTGGAATACAAATTTGGAAGTTCACCTTCAGTTAGCTTCAAGTGAAGTAAATTATTGGACCTAGGCCACTGATAACACTTCATAATCTGTTTTTGTTGTAATCATACCACAACCATGCTTCTCCAGAGTTAGAATTTATCATTGCACGAAGTGTTAATGTTATTCCCCTTACCTATAGCTACCCATCCCACTGTTCATGTATAGATAACTAATAACCTTTTATAGCATTTCTTAGTAATATTACAATGTTAAAATGTTAAATTAAATTTGCTGTATGTTAATCAGAATTTTAGTAAATACTGTGGTTTCAAAATGACATTTTGGGGAGGCATTTAATAAAGCTACAGATATTTGCAATTTCTCTGATTTAAAAATTTCTCTGATTTCCCTTGACTTTTTTCAGGGCTAGCCTTTCCCTGAGCATACAAGGTCAAAACCCAAGTATACTCACAAATGGTATTACATCTTTATCCCTGAGGGGCCTTAGAAATGTATTGTGAACAAACCAGGAACTTTCCTAGTTTCTTCAAACTTCAGGAAATACTCTTTATTCACAACTGCTTCTTATTTGCCCAGTCTACACTTTCTCTTACAATATGTGAATGTGGCTCCTTATAGGTACATATACCTATTGTGTGCATACACATATGCATATGGAGAATGGAATGCTGCTAATACACAAAAGCCCGTATATGTTTATATCCATGCAATGTAGGGCAAAGAACAGCTTGGTTACTAAAATGACTTCCTGCCTAATACTTGCTACAAATGATGAGGAAATGAAGAGTCACTGTAGCCTGACAGAACATCACAGTTTCATGCATATTCCCTCATTCTCATTGGTGTTGTCTAAGAAACTAAATTCTTCCAGGAAAACCTGTTTGTTTGGGAGGGGAAGAACTGTTTTTTACTCGAGTGCATTTTCTGATGACTGAAGTCAGCTGTGGACAGTGCGGGTGCTGAATCAGAAAGCACATAAGGTTTTCTCTTTTTGAAATCTTGCAATATTGGAAAGGTGATATTTTTGTGTTAGCTGGATTGTAAACATACAAAAATGCTCAGATGTGTTGGGAGTGGTGAGGAGTGCAATTGGACAAAATTAGGAGTCGTGACGAATCCATTAAGGGATGTTTAAAGAAAGTATGACCAGTAATTCAAGTAGTTACAAAGTCACGGATGGTTGGAAGGACATGGAGGGGAAAAGTTGTATTTTTCCCTAGGGATCTGTTCTTACAGTTGGGATACTGAATGAACAGAGCTGTAGTATGATCTTGCCACAGCCCTTCTTATATGCTTATGGGAGAGTTTTTTCACCATCAGGGAGTTAGGTGGTCATACAATAATACAGCTAGGATGGCTTAAATATCTGAAGAAAGGTGTGTGTGTCATGAAACTTCTCATAGTTGATCTAATAAGATACTTCTTGCTATGGAGTCTGCCTCAGTTGTATTTATAATAACTTTCTTAGATGCTTGACCTATTGCTTCATTGTATTGAGTGCAACATTGTGTTAAGACAAAGTAAAACTGATGGTTTGAAATAAATTCTGGGCTTTTCATAGTTGAGCTATATCGTTGGCCCACCTAGTATCTTGCTTCTGTAGTTTATTCATTGTCATGTCTGCTACCTGAAGACTGCAGTGCTGTAATATAAACTCAACTTGTTCCAAGATGCTTTGCAAACAAAGTAATACTGGATACTATTGTATGCTGCCTAAAATTCTCAATAAACTTAAAAGCTTGCATTGTCCAGGTGTTCCTTCACTTGTGCTGATTTAATTTAGGTGAAAATATGATAGAATAGTTCAGCTGGAAGGGACCTACAATGATCACTTCAAAGAGTTAAGAGACAGGGTTGGGGCATTGACTACTTCTGTAGGAAGGAAGCCTGTTCCAGTGTTTGACCACCCTCTTGGTAAAGAAATGTTTCCTCATGTCCAGTCTAAACCTCCCCTGACACAGTTGTGAACCATTCCCATACGTCCTGTCACTGGACACCAGGGAGAAGAGATCAGCACCTCCCTCTCCCCTTCCTCTCCTTAGCCTCCATTTCTCCAGGCTAGATAAACCCGAAGTCCTCAGCTGTTCCTCACAGGACATTCCTTCCAGCCCCTTCTCCAGCTTTGTTGCTCTCCTCTGGATGCATTCAAGGACCTTCACATCCTCCTTAAATTGTGGAGCCCAGAACTGCACACAGTACTCAGGTGAGGCTGCACCAATGCTGAGTACAGCTGCATAATCACCTGTTTTGACTGGCTGGTTATGCTGTGTGTGATGCTGCCCACACTGCTGACCTACTGCCTACCAGCACTCCCACATCCTTTTTTGCAGGTCTGCTCTCCAGCCACTCCTCCCCCAATTTATACCAGATGCAGAATCTGGTATTTGGACTAGTTAAATTTCATCCCATTGATGATTGCCTAATGCTCCCATCTATCTAGATCCCTCTGCAAGGCCTCTTGTCCCTCAAGAGAGTCAACAGCAACTCTGTTTGGTATCATCATCAAACTTACTAATGGTGCGTTCAACTCCACAGAATGGCAGGGCTTGGAACTGCTGAGACATTCAGCTGCCTCAGCTGAGTTGGTACAGCCCAATAACTGAAAGTTATGGTCAAAGTAGGCACAGTGAGGAAATGAAATAGGGGAATTAATACATATCTGGATTTGAAGATGAAAGTTCAAGATAAGCTTTAAAAATAAAGAAAAAATAATTGGCAATTGTGTTGAGGTATAATTTGAGCAGAACACATAGGGTTTTTTACCAATATGCTCTGAAGTGACTGTTTCCATTTTGCTGATTAATTTGTTAATTGACTTCTATTAAGTATTTGAAAATTATTGATATAATTATTTGCAATTATAAATATGTAAACTTCTTTATAAAAAGCTTGTATAAACTTATTTTTATGAACTGGTGCTCAAGGAACTGCATCTGCAGTATACTTCTAGCAGTAACTAAATGTCTGAGTGTCTAATTGAAGGGAGAACTGGTAGAGCTTCTACGGTGTTAAGTTCATGTAATGTCTTTAGAGGTAGCAATATAATAATTTGAAATAAATACACATTCCTAATATGAATTTTAATAGGATAAATATGATAATATTGTATCTTAAGTAATGAAGGAAGATCAGTGGTGACAGAGCTTACTTTGCACATGGTGTTTTGTATAAACTACTCTGGAATAGAAGTGAGGTAGCTGTTGCCATGTTTGAACAGTTGGTGGCTCCAATGCTTTGCAGCTGTCACTATACTAATGCCAAAACAAGTTAGTTCAGTTCTATCTGTATTTAACTAGTCAGAAATTTAAAAAGAAAATCTGAATCAGAGACTTAGTGAGTAGCCAAGCACTTCTTACTTGCATTTTAAGCCACTGTGTAAATACCCTTCTTAGTTCTTAAATAAGTGTAAATCCACTATTCTTGTATAGCTTAAGATAAAATATAAGGGGCTCCTTTGCAAAGTGCTAGCTCAGAATCAGTAGCAATATTCTTAAAACCAGCATAGCTGACAGAGCATTCCTGCTCCATATTGCAGGATTATATAGGCAAGACAGATGACAGCTCTCCAGACCAAAAAAAAAACCAACCCAAAACAACAACAACAAAACAAACAACAACAACAACAACAACAACAACAAAAAAGGAGGGAGAGAACAGACCAATAATCCACTTCTGGAAAAGAGGCAGAGATTAGGAAATACCATGTAGACACTGTTTTCACTGAGACTCACACAACTGCTTATGTACTTAAAAAGGGAAGGGTTTTTGTTTAGACTTTGAAATAAAAGATTTAGTGGGCAGTGGAGTTTGACAGAGCAAGATGATAACTTCTTAACAAGAGTAGGTGCTGATTAGCTGTCATTTTCAGTCATTGCAGGAACATTTAATAAATGCAAGACTTGAACAGAATGGACAGTGTTGTAGAGTTAGTCCTAGAAGTCTGGAGTAAGCCTTGAATAAACATGTAGAAATAAGACTAGAAACTTTTGGTGATGACTTTTTTCCAATTTTTTGACCCCAGAAAATATGATTGGAGAGATGGAGCATTCCTCCCTGAGTTTTCCATGTTCTATAGAAAAAGAAAATATAGATTTATTTGGTTTGGGTTTTGTTTTTGTTTTCCCCACTATTGGAAAACTACAGTTTGTCTCTTTTAACTGAAGTACTTGTATTATGCCATCCTTAACTCCTATAGGTACCCGATGTTCACCTTCATGCCTTGTTTCTTATCTGGATTGTGTTAGCATGCTTTGTTTGTGAAACTTCTGTAGCTTGTAGCAGAAATAGCACTGCAGGTACAACAACACAGCCTTGCAGGTACAGCTTAGCCCTTAGAATTAGAGTCAGGTAGGGAGTAGCTTGAGAAGACATAGGCCAATGAAATCATGTAGGGGCTGAAAGCTACATGTGACTGCAGTCTGTGGGTAGTATTTTGTTTCTACAGAGTTGAATGTTATGTGCTAATTAATTTCTGGTTTTGGGGGTGAAAAAGGGGGGGGGGGGGGGGGGTCATGAGGAACCTTTGCAATGTGCGAACAAAATTCCTTACCAACACCCTTCATTTTTGTTTCCTTCTGTCTCCTGGAGGAGACAAAAGAACAAAAACAGCCCTGTTGATCAGAATTTGTATGTCGGTTTTGATTATAGCATCATACCATCTTAGCAATGTTTCATCAAACAATATATTCTGGCAAAATGGAGCCCAAAAAGATACAATTCCAACACTTACCCTCACGTACATTTTTCTTTTGCTTTTAAAAATTTTTTAACTAATTTTTTTTTATACTAAAGTAATCTAAGAGTTGTCTTAAAGATGAGTCTGAAATGTAGTTAGAGGTACAGTATTTACTGGAGAACTTTTAGCTTTTCCTCTAAGCCTATAAAACACTTCTCAAATATGTTCTTTGTTCATTTTTTGCCTAGTTATTCCTAATATTTCTATTATTTTCATAATAGAAATAAATTTATACTGAAATTTATACTGAAACCATGTAGTACTAAGTACTAAAATTAAACTTACCTGCTTGTATTGTCTTTACAGTGCTCTGGAACAGTCAGGGGATAACAGCAGGCTAACCTCTCAAAGTGTTTGCATGCTTTTTTTTTCGTCATTGAAAGGGTTATCAAGCACTGGAACAGGCTGCCAAGGGAAGTGTTTGAGTCACCGTCCTTGGAGGTGTTTAAAAGATGTGTAGATGTGGTGCTTAGGGACATGGATTAGTGCTGGAATTGGCAATGTTAGGTTTATGGTTGGACTGGACCTTAAAGGTCTTTTCCAGCCTAAATAATTATATGGTTTAGAATGCAGAAAGAGATCAGTGCTATCCCTTTAAGATTAAATACTTGATCATCTGTAGAAAGAGATTGGAGCCCAGTACTGCTTCCTTCCAGTACCCCAACTTGATACACTGAGGTTCTGCTGTCCCCCAGACCAGTTGCTACAACTATTACAATGCATGTTGAGATAATATCAGAGACTTTATTGCATAGCCTGATCACTTTAAAAATGCGTTAATATCTCACATGTTCACCTGGGAGAGGTGTGGAAAGTTTGAACCTGTGTTGAGCAGTCAAGGACAGCCAGTCACTCACATCTTGAATGTGAGAATGTTATTAAAGAAAATGTGTCTGCATTAATTTTTTGATACTCATTTACATAAGATGTGACCAAATTTGTGCCTTTTGGTCTGAACTGGACATTGAGTAGGCATTCTTGCACTTAGCTTTTTGATTCAGGTGGGACCTAATAGTGGGGTAGGTCACCTGCTCAACACTGGGAGCATGTAGTTACTAATGATCTAAAAATAAGCACCTGGGAGTAATTACTGATGGAAACTTAAGCCCTTACTGATTTTTAGGAGTGATTAGGTTTGCTCTGATTTTTAAATTACTGAATTTTTGCCAGTGGAGCATACATCTATAACTGTTGGATTACAATGAATGAATTGGGAACTAGGACTCGATGGAGAAAAGTTAGGAAGAAATAGTTGATCCTTAAGGGCAAAACTCAGTGCAGAATGAAATCTGAGAACTGCATCAGGATCCTTTTCAGGATACTGCAGTTCTGTTCTATGGACAATAAACCACACTTTGAAAAACATGACAGCTGAAGGAAAAAACACCAACAAAGATTGTACCTCTCTGGGTAAAGTTTTTCTATGAGGACAGAAATAACACTGTGGACAAACACAATGTCTTCAAACTTTGCTGTTTGAGGTAGTTGTGTGTTAAGGGCTGCAGGGACATGAAGAAAGAGAATAGACACCTTTTATCTTTGTGTATCAGTTTGTAAGACCGCATATGACTAGAAGTGGTGCGCTACTGTAAGATAGGATCTAGAGTCCTGAAGGGTGCTATAACTTGTGGTTGTCTTATGGAAATATCCTGACAGGTGTATTTTTTTCACTTTTTTACTGTTCTAAGTAGAATGAATGACTCCAGCTTGTTACTTACCTTGGAGCTTGCATAGGTAAGATGCACACATATAATTGCAAGGCAAAACTGACACATTTCTGAGATTTACAATTGTCCAGAACTTAGTGAATCAATAAAGACTTATTTTTCCTTTTTTTTTTTTTGGGGGGGGCGAGGGGAGCTGCATCTTTTGGGATGTTTTGGTGTCCCCTCACCTGCTTGGGGAAAAAAGACAGAAGGCTAAAATCAGTTGCATTATGAAAACTCTGTTGGTCCAGTTGCAGGAAAACAAAGCAGCAAATGCATTCTGTTTAGGTGCAAATAGTGTGGTTTATACCTCTTAGGAATAGTTTTTAATGTGTTTCACACACCAACAAAAACTGAGAGGCTGAGCATCAACTACGGGGTTAGAGTAATTGCCTCCCAAGTTGCAAAGGCATGAGGAGTAGGAATAGAAACTGTGAGTGATGCCATTTCCAGTAGAAGTGTCTATACACGTGCATATTGACTTACCAGCTAACTTACCAAGGTGGTGCCTGGTCATCCTCTTGACCAAATAGTTTCTGATTGCAGTGTCTTCTGGGGCATCGTTGTTCCAATGGAGTAAAAATACTGTGGGATCAGATATGGACTAAAGGAAATTAATGCATATCTCTAGTCACGATGAAACTTGAATTTGAGTTTATAAAATGTGAACAACTGTCCCTTTATGGCATGTAGGGAGAGGAAGAGGTACCCCTCTGCATATTCTGTGTTTAGAGATGACCAAAATTGTGTTGACCTTTTGTTGGTGCTTCAAAGAAGAATGTTTACATATCTGTAGAAGTCCAGGGTTTTTTAATACTGGTGATGCTAAACTGAAACTGATATCGAGTGTAGATTTCTTTCATATTAGGATCAGGTTGCAGAACTGTACTTCTAATTACACAACAGTTTCTTTCTCTGTTATATGCCAGTATTTTGGAGAACTTGCTGCTTTTCTTTGCTGCTGTCTTCTCTCCTGGGCATTCCCTCTTAGGTGTTCTTTCTGGTAATGTCTTAATTGTACAGGCCTGAGTTAACTATTCTGCAAGGAAGACAAGTGATATTAATGAAAAGAAAACAAGATTAAGAATGTTCACACTAAAGTATCTGAGGAAGTCTCCATGGAAACAGTGTACCTAGCAGTAAGAAGTACTTTTCAAAGTAAATGGCTGCTGAGCTATGCTTGAAGTATAAATTATTAAATAAATAAAACCTTTGTGAAAATATGTGCAATTATATTCTGGGTGCAGTACTCCGAAGTGAATGGTAGAACGTAGAGTTACTGTAAATAACTTTCTGTAAAGCTCCTTCTGTGCGGGCTGGGTGCAACATCTGCGCTTTTAAAACCTTTTCCCTTTCACCTGAAGGGAACAGGCAGTAATGCAGAGCTTTGAGCAACATAACTGGGGGGCGGGGAAGGGACCCTTCCCCTGCTTGGGGATTGGGGAATCTCTCCCGCTCTGTCCCGAACCCGAGGGAACGCTGGCGGACTCGGTTGCAGCTCTCGCCGCTGCGCCCGGGACTCGCCGCGCCGCGGGGCGGCTGCCGCGGACAACCAGCGGGAGCAAACTGATGGGCGGCCGACAGGCACCGTTAGCAGGGAGCGGCACCGGCGGGAATGCTCCCGCGTCTGCCAGCGGTTTGCTGATTTCACCGGAAAGGTGGAGAACATGTGGGGAATTAGAGGCAGGGAATGGGGACGAAAGGGCAATGGAGGAAGCAGCAAATGAAGTTTAGGTTGGAATATAGAATAATAGTAGAACAGCTTTTGTTACACACCTGGGGGCAGGAGTAGGCAATGCTGATGGTCGGTGATGCTACTCTGTGGCCTGGAACTACTTCCCCAGCATTCTCACTCTCATCTGTCCCTATCTGATGTCTCAGCTGACAATTATTTGTAATTGCAAGCATGAAACAAAATATCGTTTTCTCATGAAGATTTTGTAAAGAATTTTAGTTAAAATTAATAACTCATTTTTAAAAGAAGAAAAAAAAAATCCCCAAATACAGATGAAAGGTTTTTTTTATACTAGTATCAACTCTTTCTCAGCCCAACAGTTAATGGACCCTTAGATTAATTAAACTTGAAGTAGTGTGAAGTTTTGCTGGCCTCACTGTAAGTTTATGGGGTCATTGCTAACAGGGTGAGGTAGTGTTATGAATCCAAATGCCTTGTAGCTTTTAGTGCTAGTTTACTAGCTTAATTATCTCAACCTAAAATAAGAGGATTTTTTTTTTTTTACTTATCGTAGTAATTATGACATAGTTCTGTATAACTGAAGAAAAAGTTGGTGGTTTGTTGTTTGTTTGTTTTTTTCCTCTGTGTTCTTGCTGTAACTTCAAGGAGCTCCATTTGAGTGTTAGGATACCAGCTTTGCTCAGAGTTGTAAAAAAAAGCAAAAGAGTGACATCAGAACAAAGAGCTTATAGACAGCATCTGTTAGACCAAAAATAGAAGGGTAGAATTTGGCACTGGGACATGATGTCAACATGCTAGTCAACACAACAGTCCATGTTCTTAATGAAACACTTCCTTAATTGCTGTGATATGTATAAAAGCAATAGTTAAAAGACTCATAGTAAAGAAAGCTTTGAAGAATGACTTGGAAGAATGAGGCAGCTTAATGGATGTTTGAACTAATTTCAGATATATGAGACAAAATAGGAGATAACATGGAAGTATTTGATCATTTCAGAAGTTGGAGATGGAGGTGCTGTAGTTCTCTGGAAATGGAAACTCCCCTCTGTGTCCTGAGATGGGAACAACAAAGGGTTATGCAACTGAAGCGAAGTGACTAGTGTTTGACATAGCAAGGAATGTGAGAAAAGTGGATACGGTCAAAGTGACAGGTTGGAAAGGTTATTTTTGTAGTAGCTCTCTGATAGGATCCAAACAAGGAAGGTGGCATAGCCAAATAAAACGTTTTCAGTAGTTACAAGATGACAGTCCAAAGGAGAATCTCATCTATGTAGATGAGCAGCAAACTTAGTGCTGTGTGCCAAAAAGAACAGAAAGTTTAATTTGAGCTTGATGTAATTCAGAGGAAGGATTTGAAGGTGTAACCTCCTCCAGCATTGTGGCAGCTTTTCAGGTAATATAGTGGTGGTGTTTGTGATGATTTAGAAAAGGAGGCAAGGGATAATTTGTGTAAGTGGTGTTCTTTAGTCATCTTGAGCTGACAGCTAAATATCTGTAAGTAGCCACCACAGGCACATGTCAAGTCTTTGGCCAAGAAAAGAGACAAGTCTGTAGCCAATGTTAATGTTCTCTCATCAAATTCATCTATGTATATTCTAGTGTTAAAATGAGAGAAGTCCCTTTCTTGTGCATATGGTTGCAAATATGCAGAAACCTTTTCTGGAATATTTGATTCATGAAACTTGTTAGCTAAAATATACATTTTAATACTAAAATCAGGGAAGTTTTGAAGCATAAAACCTGCAAAAAAATAACTAACTTTGGTTTAATTATGAGATTGAATTTATTTCCTTCATAGTCCCTATGCTAAAGTTATTAAAAACAAAAAAACCCCACAAAACCCCCAAAAAACTGAACCCCCCCCAAAACCCAAATAACAAAAAACCAAAATATATCCAATCCCCTAAAGCCCCCAATAAACTTAAAAACATAAAAACTCAGTTTGTACTAAACTGGAATCTTCGTCGTCTTGAAAGAGTTAATTAAAATATGCATATTTAATTTTTTACCAAAAAGATCTGTTTTGCTTTAGCCTGTGGAATTAGAGGATAGAGGTTTTTCTGAACTGGTACTACTGGAGCATGGGAGGAGGTACCGATTCAATTTAAAACCATGGGGTTCTAGAGTTTTTTCCAACATCATCTCTTGCTGTTGGCAAACTTTTGAGGTAAACAAGAAACTTTTTTTTTTTTTTTAAGTAGGAATACTTGCCTGTATTTCTTAGCCTGCAAGAATTTCTCCCTGTCTCCTAATACTTTATTTTCATATGTTTATTGCAAGTGCTGCACATCTTGTACTAGGTGTTGAGGGTGCCATTTCAGGATTCCTAGAACTTCCTTTCCACCTTCTAGTTGCTGAATAAGATCCTACATTTTCTGTCTCTCATATTTGAATTTTTCTTCCCAGCAATATTTTTCAATATTTTAAAATAAGCATTTTGTTTAAGAAAATGTGTTTTACTGACTGACAAACGGTTCACTGCCTACTACCAACTTCCACATGAAATATTGCTTTTTTATTATTTCCAATTTTTTATCTAAAACAAATATTTTTATTTGCCATGACATTTCCTGTACTATTTGCTCCACATTTTCCTCAAGAAGGGCCTAGAATGTCTTTTGCTACAGTTGGCTTTACCAAGAGGATTGTAACCTGTCATTTGTGTTCACTCGTTATATAGCAACTGTGGAAGAACAGTAGAAGAAATTCTATTAAAGGGCATTTCATATAATATATGTTGGAACTTGCTAACAGAAGGAAGTTGCCAAGTCCAGGAGTACAGATGATTCAAAAAAGGGAAATAATCCTTTTTGCTGCTTACAAACTCTCACTCAGCAGACTGGATAATGTTAATGTAATGACATTATTTTATTGCTTTGCTCAGCAGTGAAATGGTTGATCTCTAGCGCAGGGTTTAATAACTTGTGTGTCTGTTACCTGCTTTCAAATGGATGCATAGAGTCAGTCACATTTAGAACTACTTTTGCAGTGTTGTGCTGAAATTGCTGCCAGAGGGAAAAGATTTCAGTGAAAGCTGGGATAGACTAATGCTGTGCAGTGCTGAATGACCACCAGCAGCTTCAAAACGGACTGAGAGCCATTTCCAGCTATAAGGGGTAAGGTGTGCAGTTTAAATTAGTGTGTGGAGGGAATTCTTAACTCTGTCATCAAGGAAGCTATTTAAAGCTAACCCGATGAGTCCCAGCTGATTCCATGGCTGCTCTGACAGATTCTGTTGGACTTTGGCTTGTGGACATGAGATGGTTTTGTAAACTGGTCCTTTGTCACTTCTGCATGAGAAAACTGATTTTTTTTTTTTTAAGACAACTTGAAGATAGCTGAATTCTTGGAGACTTTTTTTCAGAAAAGCAAAAATTTGGCATCTGAAGCCAAACTGAATTGCGCATGTTACTGCCAGCTTGGAAGCCTATTGCGAATCGTTCCTAAAAACGCTACAAATTATTCTAAGTCTCTCTTTTTTGATGCTTTTTTGGGGGTTATTGCTCACACAGCAATGCATTGCTTCCTTTCCCTGCAGGCCTCCCACCCCACACGTGGGGTCTCCTCCCCGCGTCCCCGCCCCAACCGGGCAGTGCCCACCCTCAAGCCCCGACGGGGCGGGGTGAAGGCACCGCCACACCGGCGTTGGGCAGCCCCCTCCCGCCACCGCTCCCGGCCTCGGGGGGACCCCCCTCGTGCGAGGGGGGCGGTAGCGGGCGGGAAGCCGGCGGGGGCCGGGCCGGGGGAGGGTCCCGGCGGGCGGCGCTGGCAGCCTCCTCCCGCAGCGGCGGACACGGGTCCGGTGGCGGCTCGGGGGCGGCTCTGCTGCGCGCCCGGCGGCAGCCGCTGGGCCATGGGGGGAAAGAGCCTCGGCGTTCTCAGCCTCGGCGCCCTGCTCCTGGCCGCGCTGCTTCTGGCCGCCGCCTCGGGGGGTGCGGAGCCTCCACCGAGCTGCGACAGCGTCCGGAAAGTTTTCCAGCTGCGGCAGCTCGGCCCCCTCGGAGGAATCCCGCAATTCCCGCGGGCAGGTAAGAGGAAACTTGCCGGGGCTGCCCTGCCTGGTTGCGGGGATGGCGGGTTTGAATTTGGTGCCGCTGGCGGTGATGAGGGGGTGGTGCTGTCCCGCTCCAGCTGTAGCTCCGCTGGGCATCTCCTGTCCCCCCTGGCCGGGGGGCCTGCGAGCGTTTTGGCCCCGTAGGTACATGGGGGAGTTGGTGGAGTCGTGCTCCTGGCGGGGGTGGAGTGCCTGACTCCTTACTCAGGAGAGAACATGCTGTTTTCGGGGTGCGGGCTCTGCAAAAACTGGAGGGAGCAACCCGACACCTGCCTGAAACCCCCTTGCGCCCACTGCCGTGCCGCATCGCCTGCGGCGCAGAGGAGAGAGCCCGCTTGAGCTGGGGATCACCCAGCTTTCAGCCGTCCGTGGGCAGGCACAGATACACGGGGATATCTGAAGGAAGCCCCCGAGCTGCGTCTGGCATCGGTGGAGTTGCTCGTGTGTGAAACGAGAATGATTCACGCCACTGCGGGTGGTGGGTCTGCACGCTGTCTCTGTTGGATATCTGCCTAAAGCGGTAACGAAATAAAATTCCTGGGACAGTAACGGCTTAAGTAATGGCAGTTTGAGTACCTCCTAGCATGTATCTCAGCAGTGAAACTTTTTAAAGCGGATACCAAATGACGTGACAACGCATGGATGTAATAAGACGTACCCTCTTAGATTTGGGGTTTGTTTCCAGTCTTGTGATAACCTCAATTGATTTCAGTGGTGCTAATCACAAAATTAAAATGCAGGTATTTTAATCGTCAGGGATACAGGGTTTTCAAACGCTTTTTTTTTTTTTTTTTACAGACACACATCTGCGATGTGTGTTCATGTTAAGATGACAAGTTAACAAGTAAACGTGAGTCAATGCTTTCCTGACAGAAAATGACTTCTCAATGCAATAAAAGCTGAATTAACATCCCCTTCACTTTAAAATATCAATAGCCCCTTCCCTTTTTTTTTAAGGTAATATGTGTATTTTTTATTAACTCTGCAAATTGAGATAAGACATACCATATTTATTCCTAAAGGAATCTCTTCAAAATACAACTTTTTAATTTTAAACATAACGGATAATCCTAAACTTAATACACTTAACATTGCAGTGTGCAGTTTACAAATCAAAGTACTGTATTTAGGCTGGCAGTACATTTGACAGCATTGCATTGTCTTCTTACATTGTCCTTAGCTAAAGATTTTACTGTTGTCCACACTAAAAGGAAGATAAACACTTTAATTGAAAAGCCTGATTAGACAGGTACTGTGCAATTGAAGATGTCTGGAAGGTGAAATCTGAGTCAAAGCCCTGTCAGCTGTGTAAATTTTTTGTGCTGATTATTTGTGTGAATAACGTCAGTATGAATTATATGGTACCAGTTTATCTATGCTTTTTGCATTCCATAGTAACCGATTACACTTTCTCTGCCATCGTAATTTATTTTGATACTGTACATTCACTTGTGTACTGGGGATAAGAAGGAAACATGTTGCTTCAAAACGAAAAAAGTATGATATCCTAGGCATGTTTTTTCTGCCCTGCTCTCTGATATCCTCTCTTCCCCTATAATATTTTTATAACATCACTCATATTATTCTTTTGACTTTTCTGTATTTCCTGTTCCTGAGGCAAAAGCTGGTTTTGAATTATAAGAGTTATCAAATAATTCCTTTCTCTGCTGCTGCCCCTGAAAGCAGCGGTCAGCAAGAGATGCAGTGCAGCTGCGTGGTCAGTTGCATTGCTGTGGGCATAACCCTCAAGGAACTGAGTACAAGTGCAAGAGTTCTTACTCTGAGTACCTTTGATCTTAGAGGTACACAAAACGACTAATTGCAAACAGTAAAATCTCTTCAGAATTGCAGATGACAAGAAAATGTGGATTAAATGAGTATTTTAGAAGGTTTAGGTGTGATTAATGGTATTTGTAGGCTGGAAACATAATGTGAAGAGGAAAGACATGTCACTTTTGCTACTGATCTATATTAAGCCTTCTTTTGAGGCAGGAAGTGAAAAATATTTTAAAACCTTTTCTGATGACACTTAGAAATGTGTTTGTATTTAATACACACACATATATATAAAGATTTATTTAAGTGTCCATTTGTGAAAATAAGAGTCCAAGCTGCCTTTTTAAGGCTTAATTGGGTTGCTTAAATGTTGGTATATGGCACCATCTGAGTTTCCCTGGAGTCTCTGGAATATCCCCATGGGACTGGCAGATATGATACCTGTGGGAGACTCGGGCTTTTCTGTGGGTGGGGCAGCGGGTGGTGGGTGATACCTTTGTCATCTCAGATGCTCCCTGTGGGCAACTGCACTGTGCGGTCAGGGCAGGTAGCAGCATCCAGGAGCTGCTCAGCTATCAAACTTCAGAACGAGCTGTATAGGTCCTTTGCCTCTGCTGTATTGATGATGTTTCTTTATTTTAATGGTACTTTAGAGCTAGACCGTATAAGAACACCTTGGTTTAAACATCTTAGGATGAACTACACCTTTTATGTGGAGAAGGATCACTGGCTGAAGAAGAGTGCAAATGTTAGTTGGTGTATGGATTTGTATACAGTGAAAGGCAACCTCTACAGTAAATAAAATTATAGGGAAGAAGTTGGCTTATTTTTGCCTTGTTTTTTATTGCATATATTAAAATAAAAAGCTGTAGCATTCAGAATTGTATTTTTTCCTCTTCTTAGAGCTAGTAAAAACTAAGCAGGCTTATATCAGTAAATCACTCAAATTATAATTCTGCTTCATTTGGATACTGCTACTTGTTTGTATTTTGAATATATATTAGCTCAAAAAGCATGCATTATTTTTTATAATTAGTTTTGCAGCAGTGACTGTATGTAGTTCATGTATCTTTAAAGGATCAAAAATACCTTTATCATCCTATGTAAAAATGCCAGATATATGCATGAAGGTGATCTTGGAGCTATATGGGAACCATAAATTTGAGTTTGTGTTATCATTCACCTAACACTAACTGGCAACTAATATTAAAGATAAATGAATATCTTTAACAAAACCAAGGTTTTTATTGCTACTCCCCAGCAATGAAGAAACTTGACTAACTGTACTAAATCTTTCGTAGCATTGATTTGGGAACTATAGCACAAACTTATGCTCGGCCCCATCACATGCTATGTTGAAACATTTATCACTTTCATACTGATTTTAATTGTTAGTTGCAAAAATACTTTATTTTTCACTATCTAGTTCTGTGCGACAAGCATGGTGTTGATGGTACTGTACAGAAAACCCTTAGTAATTAAAAATCCTAAAAGACCCTTTTCATTGTATGGAGAATCAAATAATATACAAAGCATGAATTAAATTGTAAAAAGACCTCAAAGGTTTGTTTTTTAAAATTTTATTTCTGTGTATAAATAAGACTTGGATTATTTAAAAAATAATTATCTGCAAAATACTTTTTTTTTGCATATTTTAATTTCCCACGCTCAATCCAATTTCTGGTATTGTAACCTAAACAATTTTCTTGAAGAATTCCATTCTTTTACCCCATATATGCTAGTAAAACTAGAGCTTTTAGCTGATTTCAGTTGCTCATTTTTCAGATAGATTAAATGGGAGCTCTAAACTCTTCTTGTTCTCTTGGTTGCAAATAAGATTTCTTCTGTGATTTTCTTATCTCAGAATCTGTAGAACAGCAGAATAGAAAGGATAGTAAACCAGTTACCCTTACCTTCTCAACAAAGGGCTTCCAGTAGGTACGTCAGTGAACAAACCATCAGGCTTCTGTTTGCACCAAAAAGCTGAATTCTGTGACTTGCTGAAAAATGTTGTTTGCTGGAAATGTAGAATCAAACAGTTCCCAACAAAGCGGAAATAAATGCCAAGTTCTCGGGAGGGTTTTTTTGGTGTTTGTTTGTTTTTTTCCCCTCTTCCTGGAATCAATGTAGGCTTCTTTTCAGCAGCCTTTGGGATGTTGTGTATGCAGTTGTGAGAACAAGAAGCATAATAGAGTAAAGACTCTGATTAGTATAAATTTTATTGCAAAGACTTTTTGGTAGAGAATTTCTATGGATATGAATTTGAATAAATGAGATAAACGAAGTTTGAAGAAAGAGATCATCTGAGAAAAATTAGTGTGCAATACTTTCTTATTAAGTCAAGTTGAAAATATTTTTGCTAAGAATTGCTTAAAGATAGAAGTCAATTCAAAATCCAGGTCAGATTACTTTGATGCAACTCCAAGATCATATTTGAATTTTAATTTGGGTTTCTAGTATGATTTATATCCAGGTAGTTTGGATTTTGGTTCTATCTGAAGTCAAATCAAGATTTTTTATTTATTTATTTATTTTTTATTTTTGGTGTGTCCAGACAGGGTACTTCTACTTACGTTATTTGTCTAACTAACATTCAGATTTCTGGAAAAGGATTTCAGCAGAGATGCAAAGTGAGTTGCTTTGTTATAACATTTATGTTAATTATGTCACTTTTGTGGTTGTAAAGACTGTTGCCTACAATGCAATTTTTTTTGTGTGTGAACGTACACTTTTGATTCCCAAATGCAGGTAGTTCACCTCTGGATACACAAAATAATCACTGTGAAACAATTCTTAAAACGTTTTGAGATTAAAATCAACAACAACAACAAAAAAAGTGAGCTCAACTATGTAGCAGCTTCCCCATCTCTATCTCCCATATTTCATCTTCTCTAGGAAGTCAGCAGTGCTCAGTAGCCTTAGGACTGGAGCTGTCTGGAATGACCTGAAAGGTAATGTCCATGTTGCTAAGTAGAGGACAGGGGACCAACTCTTGTTTCTTGTGCTGAGTAGACTAGATTGGCTCATGTCTCCATTGCTTAAGGCTGGTACCCTGGAGAGGGACTGAGTGTCCTTGCTTGATGAGGTTTGCCCTTGCGTCTTCTCTAGTTTCAATATGGTACTCTCGTAATGCTAAGGCACTATGGGTTTTTAGGGTTTCCTTCCACCACAATTCAAGCAGTCTTAAAAATAAGAAGGCTTTTCACAGGCAGTGAGCATAGTGTAACATGAATGCATGTTTTATGCTTTGAGCTGTAGCGTGGGTATATGAAGGGAAGCCTATACCTTGCTAAGGTGCCTGCTAGTAGGAGAATAATCTTATAGGATGTTAGGAAGGAGACAGACAGACCTGTACTACAGCATTGCCTACAGTGTCCTCTGAAAGCAATGTGTAGAATACACCATCTCTAGAAGTGGAGTTGAGAGAAATCCTGGAGTCATCTGAACAGAGCCAGAGAAAGAGGTGAGGTGATAGTTCAATACTGTGGACAGTCAGGGCTAGGTGCTTGAGGCTGATCCCTGCCTCTTTGGTTTGGCAATGCTGAAGTACTTCAGAGCAATCATAACAATGACTGAGTCTGGAGTGATGCTTGTGACAAAAATGCGTTAACAGATACTAAAGGGCAAGCATGAGAAGGACTCATGTCTGATACAGATTGTGAACTCATTTTGCAATGAATCACTGGTTTGAACAACTGCTTCCAGGCCCTAGGCATTTTGGTGCTGGCTTTTAAAAGACTGTTTATTGTGACAATCCTAGGTGTGTCTTGGGATTTTTCAGATTCTGGATTTGATGTCATGGAAATATTTGTCTCAGTAAACAGGCAAAAATTTACCACAAACCTGTTATTTTATCTTCCTGACAATTAACCTCCTCATCCTATCACCTCTTGTTTATCTCAAGGTACTGAAAATATGAATTTGTAGGGCTGAGATCATGAAGGAACATTTGAAATCAGTTCCAGATCTTCTGGATATAGGTAAACCTCTGAATAATTGCATTTTATTCTTGTTGAACTGTCTTTTCTACACCTATCTAGATTGTTTTCAGTTGTAAAAATTTTCCCATACTATAACTGCTTATGTTAATATATATTTATTACAGGCTAAGTGATTTTACTTTTTGCTGTCTTGTGATCTTGTCTAAAAATAGATTGTAGTGTAGAACCTTCAGAATCTGGTACTGAAAAGAGCCAATATTCCTTACTGGAGCATAAAATGTTTTCTCACTGTATTTCAAAATAATTGGTTATTGACAAAACAATTCTTGTGAGAGACAGGAAGATTTTTAGATGTGAAAATACAGAATGTAAGTGTATTGGGTTTTTTTAACATTGCTTGCACTGAAATGAAATTACTTGTTTCACTTGCTGGTTTGCATACCCTATTCTGAAACATTATCCGTAAGCTGTTACTTGTTCTGCAGTTCTATAAAGGAACAACTACAAAGCCACTCTGTGGATTTTGAGTAGCCACTCCATTTTTAGTCAGTTGGGTTCTTTTGCATATTGTATTTGGTTACTTTTTCCTAACCGTTAAAAGCAGCTGTGTTTAATGAGCTGGAACAGAAGTAGGTCAATAAATGTGCTTTATATGTATGTGATTAGTAGTCTTAAAGTATTAAACAAAGTTTCCTTAGGGTTGAGAATTATATCCATGTTAAAAAGATTCTGCTTAAAAAAATATTTTCTATAAAATCAAGAGAATAATATAATACTGAAGAGTGAACTGAAACAATAAACAAATATTCATTATTATTTTAGAGTTTTGCTAAAAGTCTAAACGTCATCTTGAAGCTGTACTAAAGCCCATAATAAGCCTAAGTACAATTTTGTATTAGCTCCTGCTTTACAAGAGACAAAGTGCAAAAGGTTTGAAAGCTAAGTAGTGTCTAACATTTGTTTAAAATATTAAGCAAAGTTTGAATAATAAAGCTAATAAGTTTTTGGTTATTTAATGCTAAGCAACTATTATGCCTGTCTATGCGTATATATACAGGGAACTGAATGTGGGCAGATGCTGTGTGTGTTATTAGTTAATAACTACAATGTAGTAGTTGAAAGGTCATACATATTGGAAAAATTACGAAAAATTTTTGTACAATATCTGCTTTTCTGGACCTCGTAGGAAAAAGGAGATTATTACTCCTAAGAAATAAAGCTACTGTTTACTTGTGAAAGAGACTTATGTCAAGTCAGTAGGAGAATGAGGAGTAGTACTCAAAAGTTCTAATTTTTGCTTGGTTTGACAGCTCAGCTACACACTTCTGATCATGAAAGTGTTCATTATACAACAGTGCAATTGACTAAAATTATGTGTTTGAGGCCACTTGATAATAACACTTTGCCAACTTTTCTCTCTTACATTTTCAGTTCCAAGCATTTGTAGTTACTGCCTACCAAGATCTGGAGGGTAAGGTAGATCATCTTATATGCATGGTAGTGAGGTGATTTTTTTACTATTTATAAATACTTTATATACAAAAAAACCCCCAAAACTCTCCAAACTCACCACAGCTAAATTCTTAACTGGGAATAGGTGTAAGTCTACTGGCATTTGAGCCCATGTACAAGCTGTGTTGAAGTTTGAAGACTGAGCAGTTGTATTGGGGAGACTTTTGTCATACACAAAATTGTATGTCTTTCTAATAAGTCACAAGAAAACTGTAAGACTATAGTGATGTAAAAGAAGCAAAACACATCTAGTTAGGAGTTTTCCCTTTTTTGTCTTTTCAGAATAATTTTTATTTCTTAAATTATATGCTGTCTAGACTATGTAATAACAGTTTACTGAACAGCTTAGTACTCATCCACTGTAGCATTGTCTGGAGTAACGTAAATTGTAAAGATTATGTCCTGTTGTAGAAGGCAAACTTTCCAAATCTCGTTTCCAAACCTAGAAATAATTCTGGCCATGTAGAAGTCTAACGCTGAATTATCAGATCTGCAGGTAACAAAGTAAGACCAACTGGCCTGCAATTTCCTCAATTACATTCTTGCTCTTTTGCAGATAGGTGTTACATTTACTTTTTCTCAATCATTGGGAACTCCTTTGTTTCAAAAAAACTTGTAATTCACCAGTTCATGTTTGATACAGCTAATGGTCATCATTATCTTCAGCATGATAAGTTTTGGGCAAATGACTCTCTCGGGCAGTTCTGCAGTTTTGGAGCACCTCCCTGGTATTGGCAACTGCTGTTGTCAGAGATGACAGAACTGCTGAGTGGGGAAGTCATCTCTGGAGGTCCTTTAGGGCAGCCCACTGCTCAAAGCAGGATCAGCTACAGCAGGTTGCTCAGGACTGTGCCCAGTCTCTGAGGATGGAAACTCTGTAGTAACCTCTCAGGGCAACCTGTTCTAGTATTTGACTATTCTTATGGTGGTTGGTGGTTTTTTTTTGTTTTTGTTTTTTTTTTTTTCTGAAGTGGCTGCTTTGCCAATGGTGGTGAATGGTTTATTGCAGATTTAAATTAATAAATAGGTTATGTGGAAAAGAATAAATTTGCTTTAAATAATCATAAAAAAGCATTAACTTAAATTAGAATATCACAGAATGCCTAAATGTTGCTTTACTTGTTCTCTTTTAGGTAAAATTTGAGAAAAAAAGTAGCTTCAAGAAATCTGTACTTTTTAATTAAAAGAAACAACCTCTAAAAGTTCACTAACTAATCTGATTTAGCCCTGTAAAATATGAATGCTTGTATATTGCTAGTAAAGCAAGTTGGTGTATGTTACAGCTGAGGATAGCAACAGGAAAACATAGCCTTCTTTTTTTTCTCTTTTTATTCTGCACTAGGAATGGAACTGAGTTAAATGTAATGACCTTGCTGTGATACAGGTGTTCTCAAATGAGGGTCAGAAAGACCAAAATTAGTTCTGATCAGGAAATCTGGAGCCTAAAGCCAATCAGGAGGATATACAGTTTAACATTTTACATTTTCAGGGAAAGGGTCAAGCAAAAATCATGGTATCTCTGTGTGTATTTAATGTCACTGAGTTTAATCAATGGTAGAGGCAAAATGACTATAACAGTTTTCCCTTTTGAACATCAGTGAATTAACCTTTGCTACAATAACAACTAAGCCAACGTGTATGCTAGTCTTGAAATTACACATAGAGAGAGGAAGAAAGAGAGAGGCTGCGTGAGAATTGTGTGGCAGGACCCCGTAGTTCTGTTCATCCGCTGGCTGGTGTCTGCCCCAGCTCCCTCGTAGCCTGTGTGGGTAAATCTTCCTACTCCTGTGCTGGAAGGGGATGTCACGTGCCTGGAGCTTGGTGTGGGGCTGAAACATGGCCAGCATGCATGCCAAGACTTTGTATCTGGGGAGTGCTGCTGCGTCCCACAGCTAAGATGTGTCCAGGGCCAGGCAGAGTCTAGACCAATAATTACCTAACAGAAGTATTTCCTGAAGAAATCATGAATTAAATTCTCATGAAATCCTGTAACTGTGATGCTGACAAGGTTAAAATTCAGGAACCTCTTTTCTCTACTGATGTGCTCTGATTACTGTGCATTATCCTTCTGCACACAACCCAAAGCAGGAAAAAATCAGTGGGAACATCACAAGTTATGAACTATCAGCTTCAAGTGAGCACTCTGCATACTTTCATTAGTAGGGTTTTTGTTGTGTTGTCTTTCTTGCCTTGTGGCTGCTGCCACTCTTTTCCCTAAGGGGCAGCAAGTCAAATTTACTCTGACTCTTCAGTAGTAGTTGAAGCAATTTAACTGACTGACAATCTTGTATAGCTGATTCCTCCCACATACACACAAAACCAGACAAGGAAAAAAAGCAGAGGATGTTTACAGATGTAATGAAAGAAAAATAAAAAAAAAAATTGCATTCTTCATGCTCCATTTGGATCAAACTTACTCTAGCCACTTACAAACCTTGCTTCTTCATTTAACAAACCAATAGCATATGTCATAGAGAAAGTCAAAATAGTTCTTCGTAATACTTTGAATACCATGGGAACACTTGTGTGATGCTCTAAAAATGATTCACTTGATATTTCAGACTAGTATTTAAGATCATAGACCTGTTTCACAACTACAGTCAATAAAGACTGTGGTCAGTTGCTGTGCATGTGCCTCTAGAGAACAGCTAGAAAATCTAAATTCTTGTTGATGACCTTAACACAGAAGTGTCTAATTTTATTTTTTTATTTATCCTTCTGATTCTTAATGCTTTTCACTTCAACTATACTAAAGTTGCTAACCTAGCCTTGAAAAACAGACTTGAGTGTATTGATTATGTTTCACCTGCAAATTAACAGTCAGACCTTCAAAGTTTTTCTGGTTTTAGGACTTTCTGTGCTTAATTAATTCTGTTTATGGCCTAGAAGATGTATTCCATATTGATATGCTAACTTTTTTGTCTAAATCCATGTCTGGAAAATGTGTATATTGGACACTCCATCACTGCAGGGAAGGAAGTTATTAAAGGTGTAGCAGAGTGTGTGAATCTTCAGTGTGACACTGCATAGTTCTGTTTTCTTCAAAATCATGTTTTCAGCTTGTGAGGAAGAACACGAGAAAGTCCTAATGTAGACATTTCTTAATGAATTTAATCTAGATTAATTTATCCTCCTCTTTGTCATTTAATTGTAGTTCAAACTGCTGTTTATTCTGACATACTTGTTGGACTTTTATAATTGTACTTAATATTTTCTGAGGTAAAGAAGAAAATAAGGATGGTTAGGCATATTAAACTTAAAAAGTATGAAATCAAGAAATATGAAAATTATTGAGAATTGAGCTAGAAAAGAAATATTTGTATTTTTATAGAAATATATAATTATATTAAACATTTGTGAAAGAGAGGTATATGAGAGGATTTGGGTTCTTAGGCTGCTTTGTGAAATTGGAATTGAGAATGATTGCTTTCAGTGTCTGGTAAAATAAAAGGGTTTGGAAGCCAAAGCCATCATGAGGGATCTCGGTGTTAATGGTAAGCTGAAGGAGTATATTGCAGGAAGAGTGGACAGACCTTTTTTAGAATAATATAAGAGCACTGTGTTGCATTCTGGATATCTAGAAATGAAATAATTTTAGTGTTTTTGTCCCCGTAAAACTGATGCAGCTTTGAGGGAAAGCTAAGCTCAGGGTTCTTCTGAGCTTGTTTCTGTGTCAGTCTCTTAAGTAAGTGCTGAGCACATTTCTTGACAAAGATGGGCTTTCGGCAAGGTCAGAAGTGAATTTAACGTGGATCACAGCAGAATTTCTAATAGAGGTTTCAGCAACATAGGGTTCAGAATTTAATCCAGATGTTAGTCTGATTAGATTAATTGATGAAATGATAAATTTGTGCCTAACTGTCTAGCTTCTGTTTCTTGAGGCCATCTTACAGGACAAAAATATTCTCTTAATAGGGTATTTCCATTGTAGAGTCCCAGTTCATCTGCACTTAAATTAATGGATATATTAGTTACCAGATGTAATTCTGAGCAGCAATATTAATAACGCTATACCAGACACCTCAAAATTCATGCATGTGGGTTAAAAAAATCTCTCTCGGATTTGTAGTATCACAAGTGACCTCTGTCCCTCCCTCCCTCTTTTTCCATAAGTCATACTGGCTAGAAACGTCTTTATGAAAATAAAAGATTTCAGTGGAACAGCAGAATTGGAGTTTTAAGAAAAAACAAGTACTGCAAAGAATTGTAAAATTGCTTGGTTTGTCAAAATGAGACAATAGTCAAACACTAATAGATCAAGTTATACGACTTAATTCTTTCTTTCTGAGTTTTCCAGTGGCACAGGGGGATGGGGAATGAGGGCGGTAGTCAGTTTATCTGCTGCTCCTTCCTGCTCAGGGAGATGGCTCCTCACACTCTCCCCAGCTCTGGCATGGGGTCCCTCTGTGGGTTAAAAGAGTTCGGGAACAAAGTGTTCTAATGCGGACTTCTCATGGAGTCATGGAGTCCTTTGGGCATAGCCCCCGGCTCCAGCATTCTGACCTCCATGGGCTGGAGTTGGGTCTCTGCTCTGGTAGACCTCCTCCTCCAGTTGTGGCATGAGCATCTCTGGGGTCTTCCACTCTGTCATGAGCACTGCACATAGTCACAGCCTCCTGCTCTGGTATGGAGTCCTCCATGGGCTACACATGGGTATCTGCTCTGCCATTTATCAACATGGGCTGCACCTCCTCCCCTTTTTTCCCTCACTGACCTGGGTGTCTGTGGTTCTCTCTCTTGCATCCCCTCTCCTCTCTCCTCCAGTTGTTGTTGTCTTCTGTTGTTGATGTTTCCTGATCGCTCTCTCTTGCCAAACCAGTTCTTCCTTTCATAAATACGCATTCGCAGAGACATTTCAACATCGGTGATTGGCTCAGCTTGGGCTGGAGGCAGGTCTGCCTTGGAGCCAGAGGAGCTTCTCAAAGCTTCTCAAATGAGCCATCACTATAGCCTCTTCCCCCCCGCCCGCCACCAAAAACCATGCCCCCACACAAACCCGGCACATCAATGTCATTATCTCTTTCTCTAGGGGTTGATCTCCAGGTTTGTGCTTCTAAAAATCCAACATGCTGTACCAAAAAGATGGAAGAAAGATATCAGATTGCAGCAAAGCAAGATATACAGCAAGTGCTTCAGACATCAAGTGCTGCATTAAAATTTTTAATATCGCGTAATGCAGCTGCTTTTCAAGGTAAGGCTTTCTGCTTTTTGTTTCCAGACTTGTTCATATTTTTCTTGATTTTCATCTTTGATTAGTGTATGCATGTAATAAAAGTGATCTGTTAATTATGAGTTTTTCCCTATGCTTTTCTGCTTTCAAAGGAGTATTAAATCATGAAGGTGATTAGAAACTGCATTGCTTTTGGAATTTGTGACTTTCAAAACCTTATATTTGAGAAAAGATAAGAAACTGCATTGATTTAAATTGTAAACCAGTAACTTGGCATTCCTTTTGAACTTCTTTAATTTGTATGACAATGATAATAATTAAAAATTATTGTCTGAAGGGTTATGAAAGAGGGTAACAGTTGTTCCAATCTGAAGCTATCTAATAAATTAATAGTTGTTTTTGCTGGTGGTGGGGTTGCCTTTTAGCAATTTCCCTGTGCACTACAGTTTTTTCAGAATCAATATGGTATAAGTTAATGCAGAAATTGGTTAGGAACTAGGAAGCTGTGAGAAATAGTGGCAATATGAGGTTGTATGTGATAGAAAGGGATATAAAGTTCACATGTGTTGAGGATAAAGCCCTACAGTCTTGTCATTGGCTGATTAATATGTACTTATGGCCTTAATGACCACTTGGTTGGACAGGATGAGATGGTAACTTTGTACATGCTTAGGAGCTGTCCTTCTAGTGACTCGTTTTTAACCTGTGAAGCTAAAATGATTAGCAGAATTAAAACAACTGCCTGGGGTCATAAAATGGGCAGCAAAGTTGACTCTGGTGTCCTAAAGCCTTGCCTTTTTGAAATTTAGGGTGTCTAATGCTAAAAACAAGTTGCAGTTGTTCTCTGCCTTCTGGGACTGCCAGCTTCTCTATCGCAGTTGTCAATGGGTGTCATGATCAGGAGGTCATTGGTAAAATGTGCAAAGAAATCTCTCCCTCCATCTCTTCTGCCTTCATTCTTCCTTCCAGCTCTGTATATTATCTCTCTTTTTTTGCACCACAACTCTGTAATATGTTGTATTGCTTTGCTGACCTAGAGCTCCGTAGATGCTGTAGAGCTCAGCAACCAACTGTGCTTTCCTTAAGTGAGATCTGTACTCTCTGCCTTGGTGTTTTAACACCTCCACCTTTTCCCTACCCCTAGAAAAAACCAAAACAAAACAATGCACAAAAAGATACCCCTAGGTATCTAGATAACATACTTGTATAATCTCAAGATTTCTCAGTATTCACAAGAATTGGATTTAAATGACGCTTTATGGAATCATAGGAATGGTATAGGTTGAAAGAGACCTTAAAGATCATCTAGTTCCAACACCTCTGCCATCAGCAGGGACACCTTCCACTAGACCACGTTGCTTAAAGCCCCATCCAACCTGGCCTTGAACACTTCTAGGGAAGGGACATCCACAACTTCTCTGGGCAACCTGTTCCAGTGTCTCACCACCCTCACAGGAAAGAATTTCTTCCTAATATCTAATCTAAACCTACCCTCTTTCAATTTAAAGCCACTACCCCTTGTTCTACCACTATCTGCTCTTGTAGAAAGTCCCTCCCCAGCCTTTCTGTAGGTCTCTTCAGGTACTGGGAGGTCGCTATAAGGTCTCTCTGGAGCCTTCTCTTCTCTAGACTGAACAGCCCCAACTCTCAGCCTGTCCTCGTAGGAGAGGTGCTCCAGCCCTTGAATAATCCTCATGGACCTCCTCTGGACTTGCTCCAGTAAGTCCATGTCCTTCTTATGTTGGGGGCCACAGAACTGGATGCAGTACTCCAGGTGGGGTCTCACAAGAGCAGAGCAGAGGGGGAGAATCACTTCCCTGGAACTGCAGGCCACCCTTCTCTTGATGCAGCCAGGATACAGTTGGCCTTCTGGGCTGCAGGTGTGCATTGCTGGCTCATGTTGAGCTTCTCATCCACCAGCACCCCCAAGTCCTTCTCCTCAGGGTTGCTCTCAATCCATTCTCTGCCCAGCCTGTATTTGTGCTTGGGGTTGCCCTGACCCAGGTGTAGGAACTTGTACTTGGGCTTGCTGAACTTCGTGAGATTTGCACAGGCCCACCTCTCAAGCCTGTCAAGGTCCCGCTGGATGGCATCCCATCCCTCCAGCGTGTCAACCACACCACACAGCTTGGTGTCATCGATAAACTTGCTGAGGGTGCACTCGATCCCACTGTCCCCGTCACCGACAAAGATGTTGAACAGTGCTCGTCCCAGTACTGACCCCTGAGGGACACCGCTCGTCACCATTCTCCACTTGGACCACAAGAGCTGTTGACCACAACTATTTGAGTGTGACCACCCAGCCAATTCCTTATCCACTGAGTGGTCCATCCATCTACTCCATGTCTCTCCAACTTAGAGACAAGGATGTCATGCAGGACAGTGTCATATCATAGAATGGTTTGGGCTGGAAGGGACCTTAAAGATAATCTAATTCCAACCCCCCTGCCGTGAGCGGGGACACCTTTCCACTAGACCAGGTTGCTCAAAGCCTCATCCAAACTGGCCTTGAACACTTCCAGGGAGGGGGCATCCACAGCTTCCTTGGGCAACCTGTTCCAATGTCTCACCACCCTCACAGGGAAGAATTTCTTCTTAATATCTAATCTAAACCTCCCCTCTTTCAGCTTAAAGCCATTTCCCCTTGTCCTGTCGTTAACTGCCCTTATGAAAAGTCCTTCCCCAGCTTTCTTCTAGGCCATCTTCAGGTACTGGAAGGCTGCTATAAGATCTCCCCTAAGCCTTCTCTTTTCCAGGCTGAACAGCCCCAACTCTCTCAGCCTGTCCTCATAGGAGAGGTGCTCCAGCCCTCGGATCATCCTTGTGGCCCTTCTCTGGACTCGTTCCAACTGGTCAATGTCTCTCTTGTGTTGGGGGCTCCAGAACTGGACACAGTACTACAAGTGGGGCCAGTCCAGGTAGAAGACATCAATTGCTCTTTCCTTATCCATCCATGCTGTATCTCCATCATAGAAGGCCACCAAATTGGTCAGGCACGATTTGCCCTTGGTTAAGCAATGTTGGCTGTCACAGTAACCTCCTTACTTCTGGTGTGCCTTAGCATAGTCTCCAGGAGGATCTGCTCCATGGTTTTGCCAGCCACAGAGGTGATAACTGACTGGCCTGTATTTCCCTGGAATTTCCTTGTTTCCCTTTTTAAAAATGGGGTTATATTACCCCTTTTCCAGTCTGTGGAAACTTCACCAGGCTGCCACAACTTCTTGAATATGATGGATTTAAGTTAAGTGAAATCAAGACCCAGAAATTACATTTCTGTTGCTTTTATGTCCTGAGGGGCTCAGTCCGTGGGGTGTTTTCAGAGTGCATGTAGTGTACATCTCCCTGTTGGTGAGTTTTTCCTGAAAGACAGGGATACACATACGCCTTTGATTAGAAATATTTGTACTTCCTTTGGGTACAATGTGAGCAATTATTCAAGATGTGGGTTCTAGGCCTTTTTCAGCTTGTAAAGGTTCAAACTGTGTTGCCTGCCAGTCCAGGAGGATACCCTAAAAGCTGGTTCAGAGGCTAATGTGGGACATGGGCACTTTTTACTCTTCCAGTAATGTTATTTTACAGCATAGAAAGGAATTCAAGAAGCACTGACCCAAAGGAAGGACCTTTTGTAGCCCGGTGATGATATGTCCTCCCTGTGGAGGGATAGTTTCAGGACTGCTTGAGAATTACAGTTTTTCATTTTTTGGTGAAACACTTGTGAGCATTTCTTGTTGCAGGAACCCAAACCATCCTTCCCAAATACGTAGCCTAGCATTAATTACTTCTCCCACTGTCTTTCTTTCATAATTTGCTTTCAAACAAATATTTTTCAAAGCATATACTTTGAAGTATATATATTTTATATATCTTATATACTTTGTACATTTTAAAAGTACATGTTTTAGTACTTTTGTCTTAAATTTCCTTTTATGTAAAAAAGTATAACTGAGAGGGAATATTCAGTGAATTATGGTATTATATAGATTTAAAACCTTGTTTAACTTTGAAGTAGTTATTTGTGGAAAACCATGCTGTTGAACATACTACTCATTTTTGAAGAATTGCTACTGTTGCTAACTAAAATTCAGGCTAAATAATTTCAGATTCAGAAACTATAAGAAGATGCTGCTGATGTTTATTTGAGTTTTGAACTCTAGGAACATAGTAAGATATTATACCTGATCTGAATGCAGTTTTGACCTTGCTTTGAGCAGGAGTTTGGACTTTCCAATCTGAATTACTGGTATGACAGTGTGTCTATCTCAGCGTTCAACACCAAACCTTTAGTCATTGCCTTTATGTTTAGCTGAGGCTGGGCTGTGCAGCTAGGAGTGTGATTACTTCTGCTGCTGCTTTGGCAACTGGACAGACATCTTGGCAGTTATGCAGAAAGTGTGAAGGGGATTGTTGGGCTGTGTACAGAGGAGAAGAGGGGAGCAGGTGTTGTGGACTTTGCCGTTTTTGTCACCTGCCTCTTTTCAAAGTCTGTTGAGGTTGGATGCCTTGGCCTAAAAGAGATGGACTGAATCCAAACAGGACAAATAGCTAACATTTTCTCTCAGTTTCTTACATATTCTGTAGAGGGAGGTAGGCAGTTAAAATAAGTAATCTGTATCTGCCTCTGGGGATCTTCAGAGACGTGAGTTTTCTCTCTGTGTTAAATACAGGCTAGAGATCCCGAGTACTTCAGGGTGACTAAGTACCAAGTACTTGAAGATGATTGTGTTCATGAAATGAGGCATCTATCTGCCTGTCTATCTGTCTATGTATTACCTGTATGTGCATGCATGTATCTTTATATGAGAGCAAATACAGATACATATTGATGTATCTTTGTCACCTTCTAACATTTGTTAAAAATCCTGTGGTTCTATATTATGGTAAGTGCTGCCTGTTGACAGTAACTCTCTATTGACAATTTTCAAATGTTGCAAAAACTCCATGTCTCTTAGGACATGTCAGACTACATGGTGCAAATTGCACCACTTGTGTACTGCTTCCTAGCAAGTACTGTTACCATTTTTTCCTTACATTTCAAGAGGTTTCAGAGTGTGTATTTTCTTTTTCACTGTGAATCTTGTTTCTTTTTCGTACTTTGGAGGAGTGTGGTAAGAGAACAGAAGGATAGGTGAGAATTAAGTTAAATAAGATATTAATCTGGTAAGTTATGGAGAGCAAGAAATCATTCTTCCCTTGGGAAAGGTGACTAGAGAACTTAAGCTGTATGATAATCATGTTTCAAGGAAGTTATTTTGGTAGGATAACATTCTTGCTCATCTCTGCATTTATAGTATGTTTTATCTTAATAATAAATGAGAAGAAGATTGTGAATGCTGTACAGGGATTGGCATAACATCACCATTCTAGTGGCAACCGTAAAAAACATGCTGTTTAAACCTGTATTTTCTACACCGTAGACCTCTTTCTCTCTCTCTGCGCACACACACACACGCACTCCTTTTGCACAGTTCTTAGACATTACTCAAAGTTTTCAATGACCCTTGCCTATCCCTCCAATCAAAAGAGGAACAAGCACCACCAGGGACAGCCCTTGTGTAATCACAATGAGGTGCCAGTTTTTTTGGAGGAAAAAAAAAAAGAAAAAGGAAAAAAAGAAAAAAATCTTTACAGTTTGTAACAGCTTGGAGAGGAATCAAAGTCATTTAAGAATCTGGTGATTTGGTGTGGGGTGGAGTTCTGTGGAACAGAACAGCAGATCATGTGTGACTTCACTATTTTTCCACACAGAGAGCTCATAACCCTTTAAAAAGTGGTAATGTATGACATAAAACAAAATTGCAGCTAGTCTGATTGAATGGAAAATTCAAAGATAATAATTAGATTGCAGAGTCTGAAAGCAAATAGACTACTATATTTGGCAACACTAGTACTGTACAATTGATTTAAAGATATGGAACTATGAATCATTTATGCATGTGGTAAACTGTCACCAGAACAGCGGACTTGACAAGTGTGCCTCTGTAAGAAAGAAATAATAAACTGCGTTCTTCAACACAGCATTTCCTGACGCTTTTCCTACCTTGTAGGAGAACTCTAATGCCTTTGTGATACAAGTTCTGGAGTATATTGAATCGAGTTTTCCTGTTGCAGTTTCATGTTCTTCTGTGAAATTATTACTGCACAATAGATCAATGTCCACTTTATCCTAGACCAGAATTAAGTCAAACTGTTACATCATATTGTTTGAGGTCACAGTACAATTACTATATTTAAATATGATAAAGTTGTAGTCAATAGCTAAAGTAAATTGTGTGAACTAGAAAATGTGTTAAAATCTTCTGAGCTGCTTTCTCTGGTATCATGGTGAGCAATAAGAAATAATGGAATATCTGTTCATCCTTGTAAAACTAAATCTGTGCTGGCACTGATTCAGTTGTTTTCCATTTTTGAAGTTTTCTGAAGAGTGATTTGAAGATCAGAAAAATTTCAGCAGGAGCTGCTGGATCTCAAATTGTTTCAAATGATAAGTTGCCCTCTATATCGTTTGCAATGTGAAGAACTACTTTGAAGTTCCAATATAGTCTTCTTTCTCAGCTCCATAATCCTTTATATTTTAAGTGTGATTTAATTAAGCTAGTATCCAAATACTTGTGAATCCCAGTTTCTATTAATTAAATGAAACTGAATGATTCTATTAAAAATAAGAAAAAAATGACAGGCTAAGAGGCTTGATTGTCACCCTGTTGTTATACTGAGGGATGGGGATCCCCAAAATGTCTTTAATTCATGAGAGTTATGCTCCTGATTATTTGCTGCTTTGCAGACCTTCCCCACAGCTATGACTGTGTTCCCCTATGGTCTGAGGAGGCAGGGAATTTTAATAACACAGGAAAATTATTATAGCCACTGGTTGGTCTAAGGAGCTAAGGCCTATACAAGCCTTATTAACTTCAGAAATTGTCTATTCAGATGGTATTTTGATTCTTTTATAATACAGAAGCAGGATAAACACTATGCTAATATGTATTGGGTTTGCGTGGCAAGGTTTTTGGTAGCAGTGGGGGAGGGGACATGGGGTGGCTTCTGTGAGAGAAGCTGCCAGAAGCTTCCCCCATGTCCGACCCGACACAGCCAATGCCAGCCGGCTACAAGAAGGGACCCGCCGCGGGCCAAGGCCGAGCCAATCAGTAACGCCTCTGTGATAACATAATTAAGAAAAAAAAAAAGGAAGGGAGAAAAAAAAGCTGCACACTTTGCAGCGGGAGAGAGGAGTGAGAAGATGTAAGAGAAAACAACTCTGCAGACACCAAGGTCAGTGAAGAAGGAGGGGGAGGATGGGCTCTGGCGCCGGAGCAGAGATTCCCCCCGCAGCCTGTGGTGAAAGACCAGGGTGAAGCAGGCTGTCCCCCTGCAGCCCCTGGAGGTCCATGGTGGAGCAGATGACCACCTGTAGCCCATGGAGGACCCCACGCCGGAGCAGGTGGATGCCGAAGGAGGCTGTGACCCTGCGGGAAGCCCGCGCTGGAGCAGGTTCCTGTCAGGACCTGTAGCCCGTGGAGAGAGGAGCCCACGCCGGAGCAGGTTTGCTGGCAGGACTTGTGACCCCGTGGGGGACCCGCGCTGGAGCAGTCCCTTCCTGAAGGACTGCACACCATGGAATGGACCCAGACTGGAGCAGCTCGTGAAGAGCCGTCAGTCATGGGAAGGACTCACGTTGGAGCAGTTGGTGGAGGACTGTCTCCCGTGAGAGGGACTCCACGCTGGTGCGGGGGAAGGAGACCTCCCCCTGAGGAGGAAGCAGCGGCAGAAACACCGTGTGATGAACTGACCCTAACCCCATTCCCTGTCCCCCTGTGCTGCTGGGGGGAGGAGGTGGAAAATCGGGAAAGAGATTAAGCCCGGGAAGAAGGGAGGGATGGGGGAGGTGTTTTAAGTTTTGGTTTTACTTCTCATTCTCCTCTAATTTTGACTGGTAATAAAGTAAATTTGTTTTTGTCCCCCAAGTCGAGTCTGTTTTGCCCGTGCCAGTAACTGGTGAGTGATGTCTCTCCGTCCTTATCTCCACCCACGAGCTTTTCGTTATAATTTTCTCCCCCTGCCCATTTGAGGAGGGGGAGTGATAGAGTGGGCTTTGGTGGGCATCCGGCCTCTAGCCAGGGTCAACCCACCACATAATATAACTTAGAACTGGACCCAGGGTGTCTATATATACTTAAAACACAGCACTAAAAGGCTGTTGTTAAGTGCAGATATCTGTGGAGATTTAGATTAATGCTTAAAGTTTCATTATTAATCCTGAGTTTTATTTCTGTATTGCAAGCATGTCTTTTATCATTCTGGAGGGGTTTACTTCCATTGTACCTCATTCTTGCACTTGTACTCATGGATTCTTGCCTCAGCCTATGTTTGTTTACCATCACTTCATTATTTCTTCTAGTTGCGATAATATCTGAGTTACAACTAAGCTGACATAAGTATACTGTTCAGACTCACATACTCGGTGAATACTAAGATTTTTTTTTTCATAATAACTTTTGTTAGTACCCAGCTAACTGCTCTTTTGGTTTACGTCTGTGTAACACAGCGATAGTGTAGACGTGCTAATTTAGAATTTTTATACTTTATGTAGTATTCATACATTAGAAAAAACCTGTGAAGTACAAATTTAAAACATCATTCCCTTGGGAGCAGTAGCTATAGAAAGTTTGCATTTTCACAGAACTGTGGATGCCCTGCTTCCTGCTTATTCTGAGAATTTTGGGAAGTTGATTGCTGGCAAAATGTAGGCGTTTGGAAGAAGACTGAACTCCAACAGAAGAAGGCAGTATAAAGTTGGTGGATTTGAATGAATGTTTAGTGTTGTTTCAAAGATAGCGTTTTCTGTAGCCTTTTAAATTTATAAGATGTCCAAGTATATGTGGAAAAGTTTTCACTTAGTACTTTATTCTCTCTGTTAAGATAATAATAATAAAGTCAAGTCTTGTTGAAAGACAGAACTCAAAGTAATCTTGACAAGTTGAAGACAAAGTCTGAAAAATATTGTTCAGTAGGAACAAATGCAAGGTGCTACATTTAATTGGGGAGAAACAGTGGGAGATATAACAGGATGAAGGATAACTTGCAATGGATCTGTTCTGTAGGGAAAGTTCTAGGAGTAATGATGGATCAAAAGCTGACAGAAATCAGCAGTTTCATGCTGTTGTGAGGCAGGTGGCTATTGTAGGATTCTTAAACAGAAAGACAGCAGAGATTTATGAACTGAAACTTTTTTGTTTTGCAACTGTGTTCAGTTTTGAGTAGTTTACTTGAAGATAGACATGGATCAATTGGAAAAAAAAGAGAACAAAAAGATGCTCTGAAATCTAAACATGTAACTTAAAAAAATGGACAACCCTATTTCCTTTAAAATGAGAAACCTAGGGAAAATTTATGCCATTTCATAAAAAAAAAATAGGTGAGAACTACATAGAAGAAAATAGTTAATGGTATTCTTTCATGTAATAGATAAAAAACAATAGTTTCATACTATAGAAAAGAAAATGTAGACTCAGTATGAGGAAATACTTTCCCATGAGAACATTAACATGTTTTTAATTAAACTTTTGTGGGGTTTCCATGTCCACAGGTCTTGAAACAAGCTGGACAAGACAACGGCTGCCAATAATTATGTTTTAGATATGACTCATTCTGCTTTGGGGACCACTAGTTAGACTAGAGTGCTTAAGAGACTTTTCTCAGACTTACAACAGGTTTAAAATGTGATTTACAAAGAAGGTTAAAAGAATTTAATGTTTTAACTAGTTTTAAGTTTAATCTATGGGTGCTATGCTCTAACAAAAAAGGGTTTATTCATAAATCTCTCTTCAAGAAGATAACATAGTTCTCTGTTATAACATAATGGGATGAAATACTTCAGTCATAAAGATGCTTGCAGAATGGGTTTAAATTTAGAATACTATATTTCAGTATTAAAAGAACATGAATTTTTTCAAAACTTTGTACACAAAATCTTTCTCATTATTCATTATTCTTACAACGGAACTGTTGTATATTGAGCTACTAAATCTGCACATTGTCACTGGAATAGATACTTACTAATTATGGTATTATGAACTACATATTCCATATGGGAAATTAAAGGAATTTTGCAGTTTTTACAATATAGGCATCTCATTTTTACCTCAGTTTTTTTCAAATTGCATCTCAATGAACCTGGCATACTGCTTGTAAGTGGAATCATGTGCTGCATTTTCAAAGGCTTTGTGAGACATAAAACCAATTTTCTTTCCCAGCAAATGTAAACTAAAATTGTCTGGTTTGGGGTGGAATTTTCAAAGATTGATATGTTACATATAAAGCAGGTAAACCTGCTTTTAAAATTAGCAAAAAGGAAAAATGAAGGCAGGTAGAAGTGCATCAAATTGGAATTAAATAAGTAAACATTGAAATACATTATTACAAAATTTAACAAACCATGTACTGACTTTTCCTGTGAATAACTACACCTGTACTTTAAAAAGTAAATGAGGTGTATTAAAGAGAGAATGAAGCCAGGAAATTCTGCAAGAAAGAACTGTACAATAAACATAAACCTGGGAGGAGAATTTTGCTCCTGTGGAGAAAAAACCAATCTGAAATTATTGCTAGACACCTTAGGGCTTGTCAAATGTCACTAGAAACTTATGGTTAGACAACTGAACTGCGCCCGTTGACTGTAATGAAAACTTGGTTAAATTTCAAATATTGAGATGCCTACACTGAGGTGTCTAAAGCTGTGACCCAATTTTTGTACCATACACACCAAAGTAACAGATCTCGGAAGTTCCCTACTTTCTGAAACCTTACAGCCACTCTGTCTAATGTAGCCCAAGGGAATGAGTAAGGTCTGGGAACACAAGCAGGTTATTGAGCAATAAGCTAATATTTGAGTTTCCAGCCTATCAACTACTTGGAGGTGATTGCTTTTAACCTGAAGTAAATGAAAGCTGGCTTACTGCTCAGAGCAAACTGCTTCCTGACAGAGGTAGAAATGTGCAAGTAGGTTTTGTGGATGTAATGTGAAACATCTGGTTCATCCTTCTGCTTATCATGTGCAATTTGCTTACATGCCAAATAGGAAGTGATAATCTACTTTTCTTTCTGCTGTTCTTCTGGAATGAAGCAGAAAGGTATGTCTGTGTCATCTCATGAAGTAGGTGCCATGGTGATTTTAACAGTGGTAGTGAAACAAACTTTTTGTAACGTTAAATGAATCATCAGCAGGTGTGGGTAACTGTACTTTGAGTCTTAAAACAGCTGTTTATACAAGTAGTGTAATTTTTTAATAAATCTGCAAATCTCAATTTGCATTAAGGGCTTGAACTTAGGTCTGTGCAGGGTAAAGGAGTACCATGATAGAGATCTGCTGATCCTGGAGTTCCAGAAGAGAATGTTTTGTATTCATTTTTTAAGTGCATTTAAAATGCATAAGCATAGGAGATCACAATATAGAATGCTATGAATTTACTGTAGACCAGCTGCATAGCCATTCAGCACATGTACAGTAGCCTTTTATGTAGGATTTTTGAATAGTATCTAAAAATACAACAGATTACTGAGGAGAGTTGGCCATTTTCTTGGTTATTTATTTTGCAGTGTATAACTCCTTGATTTCCCTGTTGCGGCTGTTCTGGTCTGTATAACTATTTAATATTCATTGGGACAGAAGCAAAGTGAAAAATTACCTCTGTAGTTCAGTGGTTGTGGTACTCATTTGCCACAAAGGAAGTTTGCATGCTACTGCTCCAGTGAGTATTCTTAATTATTTGTATAATCTATAGATATAGTCTGCACTGGCACAGTTTCACCTGCCAGGCCTGAATCACTTTAGGACAAGTGCGACATGAACCCTGGGCTGCATATACTTCCAGTTGTCCATATCACATCAGTTTTGTTGCCCTTTTCAGTGGACCCTCTGTGGACACCGGGACTTTAAAAAAAAGGAATTATGTGCTTAATGAGAACCAGTTAACTAACTTCTCTTAAAGACTGAAGAGAGACGCATCTAAATTCCAAAGGGGGTTTCCCTCTACTACCACCACTGTGACAGCCAGGGGTTGGCTGCTTGTTTTGAATGAGGTAAACTTGTGCAGAGTATAGCATAGATGTTTTGCAGGATCAAGCTTATTATGTGGCTGAGAAAATGCTTTCAAATCAAATTAATGTGTTATTTTTATACTGGAGTGTAGCATGCCTTTGTTCTTGTGTGAAAATGCATTATGTATATATAAATATATTTATTGTTAAATGCCCAAAAATAATTAAATAATCGAACTATTCCTTGCTATTTATGTTGTACTTACAAGGTCTTTGTAATTTGTAAGATGGAATAATGTAGTTATAATTTGCAACTAGAAATTTTAAATTATAGCATGGTTTTGCATTGTGCTCCCGTTATATCATGGCGATTTTAAACTTCCTTAGTTTGTGAGCTAATTTTCCTGCTTTTGACTAACACAGTTTTAACCTCATGTTACTTTAAACAAATTGCTGGTAAAGTAAAATATCTGATTGTCACTAGTGAGTATTTAGTTTTATTACTTCTGATACGTTACTTAAAAGTTGCAAGCAAGAATCCTGTAAGCAAAGTGAGGCCAAGTTCAACCATATTAAAATTCTATTTACGTTTTCATTTGCTTTCTGCTGTGTGACTGTGTTATACTGAAGCTATTACCTGGCTCAGTGGTCCCCACAGACAATTTCCCTTTCTCATTCTGATTTTATTGTAAATGATTGTCAGCATAGAACAGGAAACTGCAAATTCAATTTTGATCAGTCCCATGAGGGACTTGATTCTTCATGACTTATTCTTGTTGTTTTAGAAATAAATTGAAATAGCCATCTGATTTAAGGGTTTCCTTCAGAGTAGAGGATTAAAATCCATAATTTCTTTTATGCAAGGGCTTTTCCTTTATTGTGTTATTAGGTAGAAGCTAATATTTTGTAGTGCCCCCTTGGGAAAGATTTAGTTCTTCATTTAATATTTCCATTTTATATTTAATGGTTCGTTAAGCTGACTTTTTTTTTATTTCTTTTAAATCTGGTGATGACAAATTTGCTGTTTTCTTTTAAAGATAATGTTTTATTGAGTATTTATTATAATTTTAGGTTTAAATATAGCCCTTCCTGCACTCACTGCACTTAGTCCTTACTGTGAAACAGATTAGTGACCCCTTTGGTTTAAAGAACTTTCATTTTTCTTCCTCTCTCTGTGCTGTGTTACTGTGAGACAAAATAGCCAAGAATGTAGAAGATGAAATATTGCAAAGTTAGAAGGGGACCATGAGGAGAAGAGAAGCTAACTGCATAAGAACAAAAAAGGTTAATGATATAGTGCAATGTGACCCTCCCAGAGGCAAAGGTGTTAACAATAAATCACTGGGATGAACTTCAGGGCTTTGTCTAGTACTATTTTAGCTGTAATAGATTGTCCTGTCTGTCCTTCAGGCCTACCTGTACAGAGAGGTGCTGATCCTGTTTGTCCTCTTGTCATATCTGCTGATCCCGTGGAGGATGTCCCGCGTAACCTCAAGAAAAGCAAATGATGCTACATTTTGGGTAAAGGATTCAAGTTCACTCTTTCAGACTGAAGATGTCCACAGTTAGCATCTACATGTGAGGTAGGGGCATTTGGTCCCATAATAGTCAAAGGAAATAAGATCAAATATGTCTGTTTTAAATGGAGTTAAGTAACTTCAATGACTACACCTATATTAACAGTTTGTACGTACAAAAGAGTATATAGTGTATATTTATATTTTAAAAGTAAGGGACTAAGCTATATTCAAGCCTTAGATGACATCACCATTATGGAACATTCATCAGAGCCTGAGGGGAAAAAGCTACAAAATAATTGCAATTCAAATTGCTGCTCTTCAGGAACATTACACTTTTTGAATTAGATACAGAACAGACAAGGTAGTAGGGTGACAAAAAAAAAAAAAATCATGATTGTAGGTTTGTTCTTGCTTCTAACTACAGATTTGCTTCACTAACTGAAATAATTTTTTGATACTCAGCTTCCCTCCCTGCAGTTGCTATGGCACCTAATGCAACTGGAACAAGAGCATACTGTCAAGCAGATTTGGGAAGATGCACTGAGGCTCAAGCCTTTTGTGTATCTTCTTAAAACTCAGCTCCTCTTATAAAACCAAAAAAAGCACTTAAACTAGTGACATAAAAAATTTAAAATATCCATGTCAGTTAAACACATGGATAAAATATCCAAGCATCAGCTTATGTCTGTGTACTGATCAAGACAGTTGACTGCAGAATGGATTAAAAAAATGAACCAACCAAACCAGAAATTAATAAATCCTAAAAAGCCAAACCTTAGAGAAGTAATGAGAAAAGTGTAGAATGAGGGCATTAGGAAGAAAGAAGAGAGAAAGGGGGAAATATGTGTGCTCATTTTCACTTCTTGTTTCTATAGAACTTTACACCCTCAGTTCCCTCACCTGTGCAGTGTACAACCATAATAACAGTCCTTTCTTGAGGAGATTATGACATAAAATGACTCTAAGTATCAGAAAGGAAGGAAGAAATCAAAGACAATATTAGGGATTCAGTGTATCTAATTAATCAGCTGGTTGTTGTAGAGAATCCAGAAAGTTTATTTTCTGCTTCTTCATACTATTTGTGTAATGTGAAGAGAAGAAAATTTGTTAGTGTTTTAGAGTCTATGATTCCTCTTTTCTCTGCATGATCTAGCTTTAGATTTGAGTGAAACACATTACAACGAGAAGCTGTAAGGATTCCCCAACTTTGTCTATTTACATGCAAATATCTTCTGTAACACTGAAAGAAGGCCAACCATAGGATGTTCTCACTGTGTATGTTGAGCATTCAGAACAAGTGATGGCTTTTTGACTTAAGATTTGAAAATGTAAATTCTCATACAGCATGAGAACAGCATTACAACATTTTCCTGAAAAGTTATAATGCAAATTCTTAAGACCAAGAAAAGTGTATTTGATATTCTAGCAAAATGAAGCAAGAAAACATTCTAAATAGAGCATGTTAAGTTTCATTCAAAGTATAAGTAGTTTCTGAAAAACAGCTGCTAACCTGCTTCTGTTTCCATAATAATATAGGAAAAGGTAGAAGTGGTTACTCTGACTCTCACCCTTCATATATTTATAAACATTAATGAGGTCACCCCTCAGCCTCCTCTTCTCCAAGCTAAAGAGGCCCAGCTCCCTCAGCCTTTCCTCATAAGGGAGATACTCCACTCCCTTAATCATCTTGGTGGCTCTGCGCTGGACTCTCTCAAGCAGTTCCCTGTCCTTCCTGAACTGTGAGGCCCAGAACTGGACAGAATATTCTAAATGTGGCCTCACCAGGGCAGAATAGAAGGGGAGGAGGACCTCTCTCAACCTACTAATCACACCCCTTCTAATGCACCCCAGGATGCCATTGGCCTTCCTGGCCATGAGGGCACAGTGCTGGCTCATGGTCATCCTGCTGTCCACCAGAACTCCCAGATCCCTTTCCCCTACACTGCTCTCTAGGAGATCATTTCCCAACCTATACTGGAACTTGGGGTTGTTCCTGCCCAGGTGCAACTTCACAGTGGTGTCCAATGATAGGACAAGGGGCAATGAGTGTAAGCTGGAACACAGGAGGTTCTGCTTAAATTTGAGAAGGAACTTCTTTACTGTGAGAGTAACAGAGCACTGGAACAGGCTGCCCAAGGACGTTGTGGAGTCTCCTTCTCTGGAGACACTCAAGACCCGCCTGGACGCCTTCCTGTGTGACCTCATGTAGGTGTTCCTGCTCCGACGGGGGGATTGGACTAGAGGATCTTTTGAGGTCCCTTCCAATCCCTAGCATTCTGTGATTCTGTGACTCAAAACTTTAGAGCTTGTACAAATTCTGGGGAAACGTGTTGTTTTGCTCTACAGTGCTACATCTAGTTTTCCATTACCTTAAATTTCAGAAATCATCACTATCAATTTAATATGGAGATGCTGTGGTAGTGGTATTCTTTTGCTATCACTTTGAATCCCCTTTCACAGAGTAAATACTCAGTTATCTGAAAAACTCGGCATATAAATCCAGTCAATGATGTGAGCTATTAAGTAAATCTACCCTCGTAAATACATCTTCTAAGCAGGGTGATCTCTGTCCATGAGGAGGTACCCAGCTTGGTTGAGGTGCATAAGCAATATCCAGGGATAAGCAACACCTCGGCCCATGCTTCCACAGTAGGCTAACCACATCCATATGGATAACATTGAGCTGTACTGTTTGCTGCCCTTATGCTCTGTAACGTGATTAGTGGGTAATATGTGAACAACAGGTTTTCTTTTTTGCTTGAGGATGTCTGAAATAATGATGGTAACCCATCAGAGTAGTGTTTTTAGAACATGGCATCAGATGTATGTGTTGCACACCTTTGGGTGTGCTGTTAGGGCAAATGGTGGTGCTTGAGTGGCAAAGGCTGCTGGAACAGTGGTACTGAACTGTATGGGCTGGAGGGAGTGAAACTCATCTATACTGCTTTTCAGTCCTAGGTCCCTGGAATGAAGTGGAGTTTTGTTTAAATTGGGCACAGGTTGTCTTGCATCAATCTTAGGAGCAAACTGGCATTTAAACAATACAGATGATCAAGGTAGATGGGAATGTTCCAGGGAGCTAACTTGCTTGGTGTTGTATACTCTAGTCTTTTAGGAAACTTTTGACAAAGACCATCAACAAAGGTATTTAGTATCCAAGATAAGAGAAAAGATAAAATGATAAAAGATAAAATGATAAAAGAAGGTCGCCAGAGCATTCTTCAAGGGTGTGTGCTGTTCAACATAGAGTGGAGAAAAAAACCCAAACAAAAAAAGTGTTGATTTTTACACTGCAGGAAGGTCGCCAGAGCATTCTTCAAGGGTGTGTGCTGTTCAACATAGAGTGGAGAAAAAAACCCAAAAACCAAAAACCTGGAAGAGGAACACAAAGTAAAGTGATGCTTATGATCATAAGTTATACAGGGTAATATAGAAGAGAGCCAAATATAAAAAGTTGCAGAAAGGCTTTACAAGACTGGCTAAGCAGGAATTAAAATGGCAAATGAGATCCAGTAAAATTACATTTCAAATGATATATATGAGGAAAATAAATCCCATTTCTTGTATAAAACGGTAGTCTGAGTTGACCAGTAATAAGATCTTGTGATTGCAATAGGTAATTCTGTGAAAAATGCAGCTTGGTGCTCTGTGACAGTTAAAAAAGTAAAAGAACTGTTAGAAAAGGTTCAGACAGCAAAGCAGGAACTGTTGTATGTTGTTACATAAATCCATGTTCTCCTACATTTTGAATTACATGTGCAGTAGACTACTGACATAGGCTTTGGAATCCCTTGTCATTTAAGTTCTCTAACTTCTAAACAGAAAAAACCCTCAACATCAACTGTCAGAAAAGTTATAGTTGTCATTTATCCTTTCTTGGTGAAGAATGAGAGATTTTATGACTTCTTCGAGTTGCTTCAATCTATATTTTGTTCTGGGATTTTATTTTTACAGCTTATCAGTAGCTACAAAATTGTGGGTACTAAAGTGATCTTTAATAACTGAAGCCATAACAACAGCCAGTGTCTGGGATCCCAGCCAGATGGACTCAGATGATAATCAAGCCATAAATTTTAATAGTCAAAGAGATTAGCCACTAGAACAGGCTATCTGTGGGGATGATAGAATATCAACCCCATCTCAAGTTCTTCAGTTCAGGTTTAGCATCATCTTTTGAAGATGTGCAGTAATCAAATGTCAGCCACTGCCCTATTTTGTAAAGAAATATTTGCAGGCCCAAGGTGTGTTAAAACAGTCAGATTCTACAATCCTACTCTAGTCTGAAAAATGGTGAGTGTGAACGTATGAAGGCATGTGAACGTATGAAGGCATTCATTGTAGCACAGTCTGTCACTAGAATGGCTTCTTGAAAGATGAATAATGTCATTTAACCAGAAAACTGAATACAGTCTACCCCATGCACATCCCCTCCAGTTTTCTTCCTCATGCAGAGAGTTAATGGAAGACCACTGAGTTATTTAAGTTCTCTAAGTAGTTTTACAGCTAAGTGGGATTTAGTGTGGTATGTGTATCATGAAATTCTTCTCAGCTATAAATAGCACAAGTGTTTCTAGTTGCTTTGGATTCTCTTTGCTTGCTTTACACATTTTTTAAGGACCTTAGGATCCCTGCATATTTGTATCCTTAGTGAATCCTTTTTGGATTGCTAGGCTTAGGGGTATCAAGTCACTTTAGACATTTAAGTCTTGAAGTCACTTTCACTTCTTTCAACATCACAGACCTGTACATCACTGACATTGTTACTCTGTGCTGTCAGTTTTTGTATAATTATTCATTAATGTTTTTTTTTAAAAACAGATAACGGTAAAAAATTCTTCCATTTCTCTTTGATTCATGCTAATTGAATTTAAGTGATATTTAGAGCCTGCGATACATCAATTGAACTTCAAACCATCAAGTTTTACAGCAAAACAGGACTTCAAAGATTATGGCAAACATTTCATTTTTTAGACATGAATGGAGTAAGGTTGTGCATAATAAGTACTTTATTTCTTACCAAGCTAAGATACTTTCAGCATCTTAAGATCTTGCAACACTGTTATTTCACCATGAAGAAATGATCCCTGCCCCCCACCCAGAGTCCTCTTCAGGTTATCAAATTAAATCCATAGTGTAATACAGAGAAAGAATTACTTTGGAAGCAAGCTGCCATGATTTGTTGCTACTTGTTAAATGAGTCTTTAACCTACATGAAATATTTTGCCTCCTTTCTTTAGCAGACTAAAACTTAACATGTCTTATAAGTTATGTACATATTAAGTGAATCAGGTTTTCTTATACATGATTCTCTAGTGAATATAATTTTGCACTGTTATTTGTTTTCACTTTCCGCTTTATCTTTTGTGATTCATGACTTTGTTACTATGTCACTTACAATAGTTACTTACAATCCTAAGTATAGGATTGAGAACATGCCTCACTGAAGGAGGTAAAAAAATGCTAGGATGACAAAATATTACTTTCATATAATATAAAGTATCATTAAAATTATGTTTCTTGCTGGATTTTACTATAGAAAATAAGTTAGGTCAAAGTTTGTAGATGGAGGTAACTTCTCTTATGATCTGGATTGAGTGAATAAACTTTCAACTATGTTTTTTGAGCTCTTAAAAAGGTGTTGCCTCTATCTACAAATCCTGGTCTTATCTGTGTCATTAGGTCTCCAGGGTTGTAAGAACAATATGATATTAGATGGCATACTTTAGATACATGAAAATTAATCCAAAGAGAAAATTGTTGTACTCAATAATGTCTCAAGCTCTGCTTCGAGTTTTTGAAATAATGTTTTGCTTTGTCCACTCCCAGGTCTGTTTCCAACACTGGTATCTAGTTGCCCTGTAAAGACCAAGGCCTATTCTAATCTAGTTGTTATTAACCTAGTAAAGTTATGGCTCTGAGAACCTTTGAGAAATGTACTAAGTGAGAGGACTAGCATTTTTACTTGCATTACTTTTTTGTCTTGTTGCTTTAGTACATTTTCAGAAATCAGATGTAGCAGCTGCTTCTAAGTATTTACCTGGTGAGAGCACAATGGTAAAAATATTCCCTGATGCTTTAATTATGCTACTTTTATGCAAACACATAATTTGTCGCTTTCCATTCAGGGAGGGAAAAGGTGCCTACCTAGAGAGGGGCAGTAGGGGGACTTGGACTCTGTTCTCTGTCCTATATATGTATTTTATTTTAAACAGTGAATTCAATTCAACAACAGAAAATTGAATATTTCTAACACTGACATGGCATCTTTGTTCTGTGTCTTCAAAGCAGGGACTAAAACAGTAGGACTTTCTGCCCGTATCTGAGTTTTTGATGATTAAGTCAGAGCTAGGTTTCTTCTGCCTGCTTTCCTTCCTGCCCTGGTAATCTTACATCCCAGGCCAGTGGGTGGCTGGCTGAGCTTTTGCAGGAGCAGTGGAAGGTGTTTTCTCCCACACTGCTTCATAGACCCAAGGAGGAGCCCCATCTGGTCCTTCCCAGATTTAAATGAGAGAATTTGTGTGTTTCCAGACTGAATCCAATGCAATGTTTGGATTTGTATGTATCAGTGTATGTACATTAGTAGTTTCATCTATTTCTCTATCTATTTATTTATTATAAGCTTAATACAGCACTAGAGTTTTGGTTTTTTGTTTTGTTTTGTAAGTAAGTCTTAAGTAGTTTTATTGGAAACCTGATAATTATTCTTTTTAAATTTTACCATATCAGATCAATAGTTATCTTTCAGTAAAGTGCTAGACTGCACCACAGTGTTCAATCCTTAGTAATACCATAGATTTCCTACATGTAGTAAGGAGTCATTTAGTCACTCTAGAGGAATATGGTCTGGGTAAGGCCTGCCTAAACTTTGAGTTAAGCAACCAAAAGTGTAGCTGGATTCTGGACAGTGATACAGACCAACTACTTTTCCACGCCACCTCAGTATGTGGATGCCTAAATTGAATAGGTACACGTGTTCTTGGATGTATTTCTGCTTGGATTGAAGAGAAGGAAGTAAAGCTGGGCTGTTAGAATAGAGGACAACTCAGAAAGTCTACTCTGTAGTCTTGTGTGGGTGCATTTACTTTAGCAATTCAGGTTGAATTAAAAGAGCTCTTTGGAAGGGATTCTCACAGCTGTCCTCACAGACTTTCCTTTGGTCTGCATCACTCAGCAGTTGCACAGTTCAAAGGCTCAATTCCTTTTCTCCAGCTGCTAGTGGACATGGGATCTGTGGAACTAAAATTTGTCTGAAATAAAGTCCACCAAAATTCAAGTAGTGTGAACACTGGATCATCTTTACCAACTGTTTCACTCTGTAGATCTATTCCTGTTACACTGTGGAACTTGTTAATGTACATAGCCTATGTCATCTTGAGTAGAGTAGCCCCATTGAGCAGGGAATTGGCCATCCTTATTACTATTTTTGAATGTGAGATTATTTAGCATTTCTGGGAATCAGATTCCTTTAATTCATCAAAACATCTTTAAGGCTGATGATAGCTACCTTTTATGTTCATTTATATTACATCATGATGGCAAGATGGTAGAAGGCCATTTAAGATATCTTTTAGTACTTCAGAGATAGCTTTAAAGCAGATTAAGCAGTTCATGTGTTTTGCAGTGACCCTTTCACAATAATAAATTTTGTGCATTATGGAAATGTAATAATCTCTTTGAGTAAAATGTTTGCTGTTCCAATAATAGAGAAAAAATACATTATATTTAAATGGAAAATGAGAAGGATGTATGTACTAGAGCAGGAATATGGTGAGGTAAGTAGTTTTCACAAAACTACCTTTGCACAGAATCTTGGGATATTTAATAACTGCTGGTGGCCAGGATGTTGATTTCAAATCTTCTCCTTTTCACAAGTTAAGATAGTATCTTGTAATAAAAATAGTTATACAAAGGGATAAGGCCCTGGAGGGAAGAAAGAAAGACCAGCCAAGAAAACTGGTTGTTATTAAAGGATCACCTTCTTCCAGCTCAGGAGCAGTTCATCCCAAGAAGCAGCAAGTTGGGAAAAAATGCCAGGAGGCCTATGTGGACAATCAGGGAGTTTCTGCTAAAATTCAAGCACACAAAGGATGTATACAGAAGGTGGAAGCAAGGATAAGTAACCTGGGAAGAATACAGAAAAGCTGATACATACGGCTGGATGAGCAGCCAATGAGGTGGATTGAAAACTGGTTGAACATCTGGGCCCGGAGGGTGGTGATCAGTGGCATGAAGTCCGATTGGAGGCCATGAACTAGTGGTGTACCCCAGGGATCGGTATTTGGTCTAATCCTGCTCAACGTCTTTATTAATTATGTTTCTGGTGGTGCAGTTTATCCTTATGAATTTTGCTGATGACACAAAACTGGGAGATACACCAGAGGGTTTTAATACCATCTGGAGGGACTCAGACAGGCTGGAGAAATGGGCTAATGGGAACCTTATAAAGTTCAGCAGAGGGAAATGACAAGTTAGTCATTAGGGAAGAGTTATCCCATGTACTAGGACATGTTGGGGGCCAACTGTCTAGAAATTAGCTTTGCAGAGAAAGACCTGGGAGTCCTAGGAGATACCAAGTTGAACATGAGCCAACAAAGAGCTGTTGTGGCAAAGACCACCAACAACCTCCTGGGCTGCATTAGGAGTGTTGCCAGCAGGTTGAGGGGGTGGGATCCTTCCCCTCCACTCAGCACTCGTGAATCCACACCTGGGGCTGTATCTAGTTTTGGGCTTCCCAGTACAAGAGAGATACAGAGCTACTGAAGAAAGTCCAGTGAAGGGCCACAAAGATGGCCACTAATGGTCTGGAGCGTCTCTCCTATGAGGAAAGGCTGAGAGACTCAGGATGGTTGAACCTAGATTTAGCCATGGCTAATATTACTGTGTTTTATGCTTTTAAGAGTTCAGAACTGGAGAAGGTGAATCTTCCCATAACATCATCAGTGATTGCACAAAATCTGAGTGTGCTAGTGCACCTAAATATAGGGATGGGATTCAGATGACTCACTAAAGGTCTCTTGTGCAACTCTCCCTCTGTAACCTCCTTGGTTACTTCCTCTGCTGCCTAGGGTTTGTCAGGCTCTGTGCCAGGGGCTGTCTGCTATGGTGTAGCTGTGCATAGTCTTGACTCTGAGGAGGTTCTCTATACTGGCAGCCACCTCCTGTAGTGTGCCACTGCCATCACTGCCCTGGCTCCAAAAGTCCCCTGCACAGTTCCTTTCCACCTGATCTGCAAAGTCCCTGTTAACTGCCAAATCCACACTGGCATGGCATGGTGCCAGGGTTCCTGATATCTCGTGCTCCCTAGGCATTAATGAAATAGGAAACCAGACACAGGCCTGTTCTTCCCACCTAAGGCTGCAAGCCCAGCAGATGACTTCTTGTACTCTCCGGTGTCTCCTAACCCAGCTAAGACAGACCTACTGTGCGAACTCCTCTGTAGGTCTTAAGTTGCTTCATCTTGCATTACATAGTTTGGGTCCAAAAGGGACAGAAAACCTTTAGCTGGGGTTCCCTTCAGAATAAACATGCATTTTAAACATAATGAAGAGATGGGAGGGGCTTTATTTATTTAGATGCATGAGAAGCATGTATCTTTCCAGCACTATAATATTTTGTACAGTGAAACGCAGCCAGACATAAAGTTGGTCCATCATTACAGTTGAGCCATCTTCTGATAGGTTTTAGTTAACAGAGGATTTGCAAAAGCTATCTGTTCAGTTTAGAATGGATTTTAATGGTAACTGAAGTTACTGTCTTCATTGAAAAAGAAAGAGTCAGAAATTGACTGTAGTAGTGCTGGAAGAGTCAGGTTATCCTGTTGGATTGACCTTTGAGTGCAGATTTTTTTTCGAAGCATGACACTGTATGTGCAAGACTCCTCAGGAGCAGATCATCATATCCCTGGTCTAGTCACTAGCTCTTCAGAACAGACCTACGACTAAGTATGGATTTGGCTTAGCTCAGCATAAACCAAAGGAATTTTGTAAAAGGGAATTAGTAGGAGAATCTAAGTATCATAAGCTTCAGAAACGACAAGAGAGACCCATAGCAACCATCATTTTGGGAGAACACAGCTGTGACGGTGGCTCATTATATAAAAGGTGTTAAAGAAATGCCTGTGAGGCCTATGAGCAGTTACAAACATGACAGCAAGTTTAATGTCTGAGAAAGTGGTGGCAGTGGTCATAGGAACTGTAAGATATCTTAAAGGAGAACAGAGCAGTTATCCTTTAATTTGGGATTTGGAAAAGTCATTTTTTTTAAAAAATCAGTACTTAAAGTATACTTTAATGATTTTATTCCTTTTCCTCTGAGTGATGTGTGCGAAGAGTTAATCCAGCTCTGTTGGTTTGAATACATCTTACAGAAAACAGACAATGTTTTAGGTGTTAGATATTTTAACAACATGGATATCCAGAGCTATTCTATTGCTGCTTTTTTTTCCTGTCTGTGTACAGCACAGATACTATTTCTTCCTTGCTTGAGGAGGCCACAGACAACTGGCTTGGCTAAGGACAAAGCCAGGACCCTGCAAATAGGAGAGCTTGAACAACGAGCTAAAAGTGATCAAAAGGCTTGTTGTTAAGTGGAAGGGAAAAATGTGTACTTTGGGGAAAAAGATTAAACTTCATCCCCAAATACTGTCCTTGGAAGCTCTGGCATATCTAACTTCAGGAGAATGCTGTGGTATTTGTACAGACCTTTTGTTTTAATAATTTTCCTTTGTTTCTATGGATAAGGGGTTTTTTTTGTTTTTTTTTAAGAGATTGTGGTCTGTCTGTGGCATCTTTACACCAATTTCAGAAAATAAATCTATTGCAAAGATAAACCCTTGTATATTGCCAAGGAAACACAGGTGGTAGTCACTCTGAAGTTAGAGAGAATCTTTGATAATGCCTTTGATATATGTGCCAAGTTCCTCAGTGGGAAAAAAAATGGGGAGGAACAAAGACATATCCAATAATGAAAAGATAACAGTTCATAGCCAGCTCACAGAGTATGAGGAGTCCTGGTTCTTTTTTTACTTACTTTATTTTTTTAATATCAGTCGTACTTCTTTAAGTTGAATGCTTCATTCTCTTGCTCATGCATGTATATTTCCTGTGATTTACGTGGTGCTCCTTGTTATCCTTGTAACTTTATTTTCTATATCTATTTTTATTTTGGTTATTTTTAGTTAATACTTTCATTTGACTCTGATATGAAAATCAGTAGTATTAAAAGCAAAGTTGTTCTGTTCCTGTGGATTTGACAAATTAAGCAGTTTTTGTGATTTGATTTCCTAAGTGCAAATATCTAATACTATATTTGGTGACCTGGAATCTCTTCCCTAGCCTCAGGGGCTCTTCTGGAGAAGTGCAGTTCTCCTGTGGATCCTGTGCCACATCTTCCTGAATTTACCTTCAAGTAAATTTTATTGAGAGTAGTGTTGATGGCAGTGGAACTGATGGAGAAGCATTTTTAAAACTGCTATTTAGGAATTAGCTGGACACAATGAGACTGGGAGAATAAGCTATGTTTTATTTGACAGGCATGAAAAGCTTAGTGTGTGTCTATAGTTTACTGGAATGCATGTGGGAATCTGGATTCCCAAGGAAAAGCAAGTAAGGTACATGATCTAGCAGCATCCTTTTAGGGCCTTTGCTGAAGTTACACAGTTGTTTTGCCACGTTAAGGTGCCAGCAATCAAAAGCTTATAATTACTAGAAAGTATCTTGATTCCTGCAAAGAGATATAGCTAACAGTCAGATATTTTTTGGAAATTTCTCTTTTACAGATATTGTTGCTCATTAAAATACCTAGGAGACAGATTCAAGTCCTGTCAAGGGGAGTGTTGGACGATGCCTTGATGTGGATAAAGACTTGAAACGTGAATTCTGTTTGGCATGCCATATGTAATGATAGAATCACATGCTTTTAATGTGTAGTGTTAAGGTATCAGGAACTCAAAATAGCATAATAAATGAACATTAATAGTTTCAATGTGCTTTTTTTTTTTTTCCCCTAACTAGACACCATTTTATTTCATTATTTAGATTGTTTTGATGGCAGTACTTAGGTTGCCTTTTCCTGCATCCTCTCCCAAAAAGGTTTAGAAGTCAAAAGAAACAGCATTTTCCTAGGTGTCTCTGAAACTCTTTAGAGAAAATGAAGAGCTTTATTTTTAGACATTGATAACCTTTCAGTCAAAACTAACTTGATCAAACATAACAGATGACCGAGATTTTAACTGCGCTTTCAAAAGACAGCTTTGTTGAGAATGTGAAAGTTAAGTAATTAGTTTGCTTTCCAGACTTCTCAGCTGTTATTCACAAGGAAAGTATTGTGAGAAATTTTACTCTTGCATTTGACCCTTTCCTTCACACTTGTAAATACATGAAAGTGAAAACCAATGTTCTATTCTTTATAAGTTTTTCACTTAAAGCTCTCTTAAGAGTAACCATGAAAGATTGCATTTAATGGTTTATAAATATAGTTTCTCTAATCCTTCTCTTTTGAAAAGAATAAAGAAAACCATTGTGGTCACATTTGCTTCAAAAGTTAAAACTATTTGTGCTGAATGCTTGCAGTATCAGTCTGAAGGAAAAGTAGTTTGAGGAACATTTTATAGCTAAACAGTTTTTCCTACTGTAGCTTTGTGAACCTACAAGCACAGTAATCCAGAAAATTTCAATTTATGTTGTCTCTTCTGGTACAGAAAAATGAGGACTTTTTGCAACATTCGCGATTGTGTTCAGGTTATAACTTTTTTTCTTTTTTATGAATTCTTATAGAAAAATAGGTATTGGTCCCAGCCTCCTGTTCATATATTGACTGTGTGAAGACTTTTGAAGTCCAAGATTTGTATTTTTTCAGCTGAGAGATGGTAAGTGGAGGGTACACTTCACTGAAATTAGTTTGATAGCATGGTGATTTGTCATTGAGTCACTCAAGAGAGCTGAGTAGTGGAACCACTGAGAGAATTAATTCATATGTTGAGGATGTGCTGAAAGGCTTTTCCAAGACAAGTCATCTGAATTTGCCATTGAAAGGTATGTATTTCTTGCTGTTGTCCGCTCACACTTAGTGATTATAAGTTTTAGAAATTTTTCTGAAAGTAATTCTGTCCTAAATTAAGCTCCCAGTGTAGCATGTGGAGACAAGGGATAATGAAGTGCACTGAAGTCAGACTCCTGGAGGTGTCTTTCTCCAAAGAGCCTTAAGCTGCAGGACTCCTCACTGTTGGTGCTTAAGTGGAGCGCATTTGAGTGGCTGGACTAAATCCACAAAGGTATCAAAATCCAGTTTCCTTCCACTTAACTTGGACACCTAAGTTAGGAGCCTGGCTTTCCTGGCCTCCTTTGTAGTCAAGAGTGAGAGCAGGGTACTTTCAGGGGAAAATGAGCCTGCTTCTTCCGTCTCCTACCTCAGTGCCTCAATTGGTACCTGAAGTTTGAGAAAGTGAATTGAGATATCAAGTCCCATCAACTTCTGTAGGAATTGGGTTGCCATTGTGAATTTGGGTATTATGAGGCATATTCACTATCTTTAAATATTTTTGTTTCTAACATCTATGTTTAGACTCCTTGTGCAAATAGAGGTTCAGCTGATTCAGTTAAGAATCTGCTTCTCTCTGTTGGCTTTATGGGGTGCTCTACAATCCTGACTTCCTTATTTAACATAGGTTCCTAAATTAAGTCAGTATGAATTTCATCCTTTTGTGAGCACGGCTTTTATTTTCTGTTTCCATGCTTTCCTCCTTACCTTGTAAGTATCTGTGGTAGTGGAAAGATAAGATACATTCCAAGGCTTGTGAGCCAGCTGAGTATTGGAGATGTCTTAACAAAAGTAGCTAGTTTTGTTTCATTTGACTTGGTCCACTTAATTTTAGTTGATTTGTACGAGAAATATTTATGCTGAGGAATATAATAGTATTCTATTGAAACAGGAAGGGATAGCTTTGTCTGGCAATCTTTCAGTTAAGTACCAATTTTGATCATAAAGCTCTTTTAATTTTCTATTTATTTATTTTTGACATAGATATACTTTAAGGTATTCCTGTTCCTTGCTTCATACTCGTGCCTATTTGACAGCATGTGCTGTGTCCTCTACTCTTTTTAGTAGCTCAACTACTTTTGTGGCTGCTTTGTGAACTAGAGTGGGAAACTAACCCTGGATAGTTTTTCCTTCTGTATTATATTTAAATTGGATACTTTCCCTGATCTGCTTCACGGAGCAGCTGCACAAACAGTTGTGTGTCTGTCTGGTACTGCAGCCAAAATCTTGTGAAACCATAGCCTAAGTCACAGTGCTTCTGAGCTACTTCCAGTGCTTATAATTAAAAGGCAGCTATGATTATAGGTCTGTCATAACTTCTGTTTTTGCAATCTTTCTTAGAATAGATACGCACATTCATCCCAAGATATAATTATTAACCACGTCTGTTTTACTGTAAATCAAATGGTCTACTTTAAATTCAAAGAAGGGAAGCAGCTTGTAGAGTAGTCTTGCCACTTTAAGTGCTTTGTATAATGAATGTTAAAAAGTATTTCATTAAAAAGTTGACATAGTTTGTCAGTAATATAGTATATAATTCATATTGGTTATTTATAATCAAGTAAATGCGTCAGAACTATACTTCATAAGGATTTGTTTGCAAATTTGTTGTATGAGTTCTCTACAGTACAGACTGAAAATATAGTAGTATTTAATTAATATACAAACTTCTCTCAAGAAATTAGAGAGCAACAATTCTCATTTAAAATGTGAGTGATCCACAAATTAGATCTAAAAATTACTGCAGAATTTCTGAACTGAACTCTGAAATTCAGCAGAACTTAAACTGCAAATAAACACTAAGGTGCATTGAAGTGACAGTGATGGAAGATGCGACTAATATTTAATTCAAACTATTTCTTCCATCTCTCAAAGCTGCATCCATCTGAAGAAAATGAAATTTTAAAGTTTAGCATAAACTCTCAGCTTAAAAGTTAGAGATCTGGTTTATCCAATATAAATATTCAGGTTTAAGGTGGTAAGTAATAATTCAGAAGACAGTTACAAATCAAAGGAAAAGTGAAAATGTTCCTTTACTCCTGTGGCTGGTCAGCAAAATCTCAGAAGTGGGAATTAAGTTAATACATATTTAGAAATTAGATCAACTATCAGCAAGTGTTTGCTTTGACTTTATTTCTGTTTTATAAAATTATTTTAAGTCTTGGTTGACATATACTCCAGAAATTCAGTGCTGTGAACTTTTAGACAGCAGAAGCTTTTGAACAGATATATGTTAAGCATCTTCACTTTTTGCATCAGGATATAAGAGTTTTTGTATGTTCAGTTTATCAGTAAATGAGCATACATACGTTGTCCTTAGTCAAGGTATACAGCATATTGTGACTGTCTCAGCAGATTTGTAATGATCCTTAGTAATGTTGTACCCTGAGTCTGTTTGGGTTTAGTGTCATTGTATCCCACAAAATGTAGTGTGGGCAAGCCTTTTTCTAGAGAGCCTTTAAAAGTGAGGGAAACAGATAGGCAAATATTTATATTAGCTGCTGTTGTAAGCATTCTTCCAGATGTGGCAGATCCTTCTAGATGTCTGTTGTCCCAACCGAGAAAAGTCTCTGCTGCTTGCAAATGCATTGGCTCTCAGCTCTTTCCCAGCAAAACTGTAACAACTGCATAAAATGGGAAGCCTGCAACCTTTCGAACAAAAGGAAGCATAATTCATCTAAAAGCACAAGGGCAGATTTATGTTGACAGTTCTCAGTAAAGGAGAGGTACAGCTCAGACACACTCTCACATGTGGTCACAGAGATGTGAAATCACACCATGGCCATGCCTTCAGCACCTGAGTACTCTCACCCAGGATGAAAATACTATGATCTTAGGCTCATATTCATCTTCCCTAGGTTTAGTTTGAGCTTCATCTGTACTCATAAATAACACATAGCCTGGGAGTAAGATTGAAACTATTGTGTACATGTGGTGCCTGAGCATTATTATTTTCTCTGGTAACGTTTTGACTTGTGCCATTTTGTGTTCTCATAAAATGTTCATCACACAGACTAATCCCTAAAGGCCATTTGGATGAGACTGCAGTAATTTTGGCTGTCTTCTCCCTATGTGGACCTCAGACATTGCTGACATAACACATTATGTTCTGTTACATGCTATGACAATGCATTGCAACTGTCTGTGACACACCTTCAGACACTTTTGAATAGAAAATTAAGTGTTGATGCCATAGGGTTCACCAGCTAGTTGGTGGGCAGAGTCTGTGCTTCAGAGGTGGTACAGACCATGCAAAGCTGACCTGCTCTCCAGGATGCATCTCTTCCGTCACTGGTGCAGAGGCAGTCCAAAGGGGCTATGGTCTTCATTTAGGCACCCCAACCCCAATTTAGTGTGCGATCAACTCACTATGAATTTTTTATATCTGAACTTGCTGAGCTTTATGAAGAGCTTCCTGAGTATATAAAAAGGTAGAAGATCGAGTGATACTGGCATGTTTTTCGTGTCTATACTTTCACCCTATCATGTATAAGAGCTTTCTGGTTTTCTATAGAGGTCTGTATTTGAGGTATCGACTGAAGAGGAAAAAGTATCCTACTGTGAATATCGGTTGTTCAGAATGACAGATGGGACTTGTCAAACATTAGGTTGACTTTAACATAAATTTCTGACATTCTTCACCCTGCTCTGTCCTCCCCCAAAAAAGGCTCAGTTTCAGTCACCTATGCTAGAGGTGAGGCAAGGTGCTTTTTTCTCTCCATTGATTCTACAGGGTCAAAAATGACTAGCTTAGAGGTAGTTGTCTACACTGGAGCCATTTAAAATCAAATGAGAGAGATCACATATGATGCATCTGAGCATAACTTTTTGTCATCACGTTGAAAATATTGTTGCTAATGAGAGAAAAAAAAAATTCTATGGTGGATAATATAGATTTGCACTTTTGACTGGAGCTACAATGATGTTAAATAACATCTGGAAACAGTTGCATGGTATTTGCCTTTATCTTTGTAGATCAAATCAGAGGGACTTTACTCTGAAACAGTGATAGGAGTCTCATAAATTAATAAATAGTCAATTCATGGCAATATCTCTGCTCTTAAAATTATAAACAGGTTGCAAGTTTTGCTAAAAGTAAAGGGGTAGTACTAGATAAAACAATAAAAAAAATCAGCAGCAGACATTAGAAATCATGAGGACCTAGAAACTACTTATACTCTGTGGTGATGAGTATGAATAGATCGTGAACTTGAACCTTTTTTTTTTTTTAATCCGTACTGCATTTTGTCGCTGACATATTTTAAGGAATTCTTTTAAAATTTTTTTTTAGGTGAGTATAATTTGGTTTCTTGCAGTTACTACATACTTTCCTTTTCCACTTACAGTCACACCAAAATAGATGCATTCTGTTTGTAATTTCTGTTAAAGTAATTTTTTTCCCTTAGTTAGCTATATGTGACTTTTAGTCATGTACATTAAAAACGTGGAACATAGAATGCTAACCTTCTTCATCTTACTGTGTAGTAGGCAAATTCACTCACACTGCAGAAATTTATTTTAGAGCTGGCCTTCAAATTACGAATTATTCCTAGAATAGGAATATACAGAATAAAAATATACAGAATCTCTTTTTATTGTGTTAAAATCATATGGATTAAAATAATGACCCAATGTTCCAGGGAATGAAATATCAACGTAAGATAAAAGCAATATTGAAAGAAACATTCTGAGAAGGATTAAATATAATAAGAGCAAGAAAATAAATTGCCATTTTCTGTTGTAATAACTGCAAGTGTTCATTCACTTATAGCTATAGCGTTAATGTACGGCTACTAGACTGTAAATTCGAAAGGGCATGAATGCCAAATGAGGTCAAGCCTGCAAGGCTGGATTATTCCTCTTGTGCCCATTACTATTTCTACAGAAATCCAGATGTTTTAACACACATATTGACACTGTTCCCTGTGCCAGTTTGGATGTCTTGCTCCACTATAGTACTAATCGCTGAGGAGACCAGCTCTGGCACGGGTAAGTCCACACTGGGGTGGAGAATCGAGGCAAAAAGGACCGGCAAGGGTTTTTTTTGGAGGCTTATTTTGGCTTTTCCTGCACAGTCCACCCCCCAGCTCCAGAAGGCCAATTCAACTAGTGGTCATTGCCTTCCCAGAAGGGGACCCAGCAATGATTTCCACTCGGCTGAGGGCCATTGTCAGGGGAATGTGGTGACCCAGAGAGAATTCCCACACAGACATGCAGCCGTCCAGGTCTCTGGCTGCATGGAGTGCCTGACCTTGTCACTGGTACCAGAGAGCAGCAGGGGCAACACCTGTGTGCACTGTGACCAGGTGAAGGATCTGCTCAGCATGGTGGCAGAGCTGAAAGAGGAGGTGGCAAGATTAAGGAGTATCAGGAATTGTGAGGTGGAGATAGGTTGGTGGAGCCACACCCTGACATCCCTGCAAGAAATGCACTGGAGGGACACTTTGCAAGTAGCAGAGGATGCAACACAACCCCATGCAATGCTACAGGCTTGGGGAGGAGCGGCTGGAGAGCTGCCTGGAGGAAAAGGACCTGGGGGTGTTGGTCGACAGCTGGCTGAACATGAGCCAGCAGTGTGCCCTGGTGGCCAAGAAGGCCAATGGCATTCTGGCCTCTATCAAAGACAGTGTGGCCAGCAGGACTAGGGAAGTGGCTGTGCCCCTGTACTCAGCATTGGTGAGGCTGCACCTTGAGTACTGTGCCCAGTTTTGGGCCCCTTATTACAAGAAGGACATTGAGGCACTGAAGCTTGTCCAGAGAAGGGCAATGAAGCTGGTGAAGGGGCTGGAGAACAAGCCTTATGAGGAGCGGCTGAGACAACTGAGGTTGTTTAGTCTGGAGAAGAGGAGGCTGAGGGGTGGCCTAATTGCTGTCTACAACTACCTGAAAGGAGGTTTTAGAGAGGCAGGTGTGTGTCCTTTCTCCCAGGTAACTAGTGACAGAACAAGAGGCAATGTCCTTAAGTTAAGCCAGGGGAGGTACAGATTGGATGTCAGGAAAGACTTCTTCACTGAAAGGGTCATCAGGCACTGGAATGGGCTGCCTAGGGAAGTGGTTGAGTCACCACCCCTGGAGGTGTTTAAAAGAAGTCTGCTCCATCCCTGGGGCCAGGTCAGGGACATTACTAGGTGACTCTCTGGCCCGGTGCGGCCCTCTGGTTATTGCCCATTCTTGGTTGTACAGGTTGGCAGTGATGAGGTAGCAGAGAGAAGTCCTAAAGCAATCAAAAGGGACTTCAGGGCACTGGGGAGACTGATTGCTGGATCAGGAGCACACGTAGTGTTTTCTTCAATCCCTTCAGTGGCAGGAAAGAATACTGAAAGGAACAGGAAAACACATGCGATTAACAGATGGCTCAGAGGCTGATGCTATCGGTGGAATTTTGGGGATTTTGATCATGAGGAGGCTTACACAGCACCAGTCCTGCTGGTGATGGATGGGGTTCACCTGTCTCAGAGGGGGAAAAGGAGTCTTGCTCATGAATTGGAGGGGCTGACTGAGAGGGCTTTAAACTAGATTCAAAGGAGGAAGGTGATAAAACCAGGCTCACTAGAGGTGAACCTAGGGGTAGTGTGCCAGAGTCGGGGATGAAATCGATAGCTCAGCTCAAGTGCATCTACACCAGTGCACGCAGCTTGGGCAGCAAACGGGAGGAGCTGGGAGCCATTGTGCAGCAGGACAGTTATGACCTGGTCACCATCACAGAAACATGGTGGGATGACTTTCATGACTGGAGTGCTGCAATGGATGGCTATAAGCTCTTCAGAAGGGACAGGCAAGGAAGGGACGGCAGTGGGGTAGCTCTGTGTGTTAGGGAGTGTTTTGATTGCATAGAGCTCAATGATTGTGATGATAAGGTGGAGTGCTTATGGGTAAGGATAAGGGGGAAGGATAACAAGGCAGATGTCGTGGGTAAGGATAAGGGGGAAGGATAACAAGGCAAATGTCGTGGTGGGAGCCTGTTATAGACCACCCAACCAGGATGAAGAGGCAGATGAGGCATTTGACAAGCGGCTGGCAGAAGTCTCACAATCACTAGCCCTTGTTCTCATGGGGGACTTCAACTTACTGGACATCTGCTGGAAATACAACACAGCAGAGACAAAACAGCCTAGGAGGTTCCTGGAGTGTGTGCAGGATAACTTCCTGACACAGCTGGTAAGTGAGCCCACCAGGGAAGGTGCCTTGCTTGACCTGCTGTTTACCAACAGAGAAGGACTGTGGGAGATGTGGTGGTCAGAGTCTGGCTTGAGCCTAGCAAACATGAAATGATAGGATTCTCGGTCCTTGGTGAAGTAAGGAGGGCGGTCAGCAAAACAACTACCATGGGCTTCCAGAGGGCAGACATCGACCTGTTCAGGACACTGGTTGAGAGAGTCCCTTGAGAGACAGCTCTGAAGGGCAAAGGAGTCCAGAAAGGCTGGATGTTCTTCAAGAAAGAAATCTTAAAGGCTCAGGAGCAGACTGTCCCCATGTGCCATAAAATGAGCTGGCGGTGAAGAAGACCAGCCTGGCTGAACAGAGAGCTTTGGCTGCAACTCAGGGAAAAAAGGAGAGTTTCTGGCCTTTGGAAGAAGGGGCAGGCCACACAGGGTGACTACAAAGATATTGTGAGGCGATGCAGGGAGAAATCAGAAAGGCCAAAGCCCAGATAGAAAATAATCTGGCTTCTGCAGTAGAAGGCAACAAGAAATCTTTCTATAAATACATTAACAGTAAAAGAAGGGCTGAGGAGAGCCTCCCTCCTCTGTTAGATGCAGGAGGAAACATGGTGACTTGTCACTATTAGATTGGACTTGATGATCATATAGGTCTTTTCTAGTTGAGGCAATTCTGTGATTCTGTAATGCATAACTCTGTGGTGTGTAGCTAGCTTGTACTTTTTGATGACCAGCTGTAAGTTCTGGAGAGTCACCATTGCTTTCCCCCCCTACATGTGAGAAAAGTATATTATCTTCCACAGACCTGTTCATATGATTCCTTACTTGTAGTTTTTCACAGCTGAAGCCCTGTCTGAACTGTGATGAAATCTTTGTCATCTAGCCAAACATTATGTTTTTACATCTATTTTGAGTTTAATAAATAAAATTTACCTAAAACTATTTTCCAGAGAGATCCAATTTTAGTTTGAAGTTGTTAGAAGATTAAGATGAACACATTGTTTTCTTTGATAATTTGATCAGGTAGATAATCATACTGCATGTGAATGTCTTTTCTGTGAGATTAAAGAGCCCTTTAATATCCAGCATTTACTCCATATGAATGCAATTACATCTTTCTCAATAATAGTTTCAGTACGCTAAGCAACTCTCTAAGTGCCTTACTTAAAAACGTTTTATCCAATCATCAAATAGTTTTACTGATGTAAGTTATGTATGATTTTGTGATATAAATCACCATAATGCCATATACAGAAGTTAAATTTTCTCTGTGTTTCCACTGCATTCTTATTAATACATATTTGTATATATCTGGGCTTTTTCCTGAACCTGTCTGTGATATTTGTTACCATATCTTGTATCGCAACTTTTTCTTCCATGATTAGCTGAGTGTAATGAGGGGTGACTGCACTTGTTCCACAGAGTCACCTATGTTGTGTTTATCCCAAAGACTTAAAGTTTTCACCTACTGCTCAGTAGGGCTTTTGGAGAACTTACAAGGAACAATACCTGCAGCGTACAGATAATGTTCCTTTGCTCTGATCCTGAAAATATGCAAAGTAGAGCTGACACTAATAAAGAGTCAAAGGTGGAAAGTTGAAAACCCAGCCCAGCTAAGTTACATACAAATAAAATTATCATGCTATGTCCAATAATCTGCTTTTTTTTTTTTTTTTTTTTTTTTTCCTATAACCAAGAAGTATTAAGCCCCCTGAAAACATGGTGTAGTGGGTTGACCCTGGCTAGAGGCCGGATGCCCACCAAAGCCCACTCTATCACTTCCCCTCCTCAAATGGGCAGGGGGAGAAAATTATAACGAAAAGCTCGTGGGTGGAGATAAGGACGGAGAGACATCACTCACCAGTTACTGGCACGGGCAAAACAGACTCGACTTGGGGGAAAAAACAAATTTACTTTATTACCAATCGAAATTAGAGGAGAATGAGAAGTAAAACCAAAACTTAAAACACCTCCCCCATCCCTCCCTTCTTCCCGGGCTTAATCTCTTTCCCGATTTTCCACCTCCTCCCCCCAGCGGCACAGGGGGACAGGGAATGGGGTTGGGGTCAGTTCATCACATGTTGTTTCTGCCGCTGCTTCCTCCTCAGGGGGAGGTCTCCTTCCCTGCACCAGCGTGGGGTCCCTCTCACGGGAGACAGCTCTCCATGAACTTCTCCAACATGAGTCCTTCCCATGACTGACAGTTCCTCACGAACTGCTTTGGCATGGGTCCATTCCATGGTGTGCAGTCTTTCAGGAAGGGACTGCTCCAGCGTGGGGTCCCCCACGGGGTCACAAGTCCTGCCAGCAAACCTGCTCCGGCGTGGGCTCCTCTCTCCACGGGCTACAGGTCCTAACAGGAACCTGCTCCAGCGCGGGCTTCCCGTGGGGTCACAGCCTCCTTCGGGCATCCACCTGCTCCGGCGTGGGGTCCTCCACGGGCTACAGGTGGTCATCTGCTCCACCATGGACCTCCAGGGGCTGCAGGGGGACAGCCTGTCTCACCCTGGGCTTCACCACAGGCTGCAGGGGAATCGCTGCTCCGGCGCTGGAGCCCATCCTCCCCCCTCCTTCTTCACTGACCTTGGTGTCTGCAGAGTTGTTTTTTCTTACATCTTCTCACTCCTCTCTCCCGCTGCAAAGTGTGCAGCTTTTTTTTTCTCCCTTCTTTTTTTTTTCTTAATTATGTTATCACAGAGGCGTTACTGATTGGCTTGGCCTTGGCCAGCGGCGGGTCCGTTCTTGTAGCCAGCTGGCATTGGCTGTGTCGGGTCGGACATGGGGGAAGCTTCTGGCAGCTTCTCTCACAGAAGCCACCCCATGTCCCCCCCCGTCCCCCACTGCTACCAAAACCTTGCCATGCAAACCCAATACACATGGAGACTGTATGGGTTTGTGGAAGACTGGTTATGAGCTTTGTGCATTCAGGGTGAATGCAAGATGGGATGAGAGTGTCCTTTCACTGCCATTAGGGGTCATAATTCCAATTGTCCCTTTCTGATGTGAAAAATGAAGTGTTCCTGCAATCCATCCATCTTCTTCCAAAGGCAAGAAAATGAGGTGAATTCCCTATTTTTTTTCAGTATTTTCAACTTATTTGAAGGGGAACTCTCAGAAAAATGGGGCCCACGTTCTTTTTTCTAGTGGATGTGAGGAAAGAAGGCCTCCATGTCCCACGTCAGTTTAAGAGAGGAAGGCAGAAAATCTCTGGGACTTTTTACTTTGAAAATATGTAACAACAAATTCTGGCATACCAGGACAGGTATAAAGGAAGTATTGGCATCCATATTCCTGCATTTTTCAGGAAGAGGTGGTAGGCGAAAGGTGAAGAAACACTGCTTGGTTTTTACATTTCATTGAGGCAATGGAGAAGAATATAGACTAGGAATCTTGTGAGGAATCAAGTTGGAAGTCAAGAATTTTGAAATAAATGCAAATACGGAGTGCAAGGAAGGGTTGCCCTAGTGAGAGGATAAACAGGTGGTTAAACAACTTTTAGACAGAAACCAGCTCACATCGTATGTATGTGGGTTCTGTCTGTAGGCAAAGCAAGCTCAGATTGTTCTGTGGGGTACTGTGTGGATTTATCCTTCAGCTCTAGATTGATTCCTCCTAACTTTAGTCATGTAAATTATTGGTATAAACACAGTGGCTTTACTTGTTCAGTCCATGAAGAGAAATAGATGGGGGCCATTAGGGCTCTGGACAAGTAACTAGCTCCTGTTCTGAGGCTGAGATAATCAAATGGGATGTTAGAAACTACTGGGTATGACATGAGAAATAGGCATTTGTGACAAATGACAGTGCGTGAAGCTGACAGAAATTGCAAATGAGGGATGGTTGGATTTCTTAGGTAGTTAAGGGGGAGTTATGTGAGAAATGGCTGAATGTCACAGATAACTGAAGGGGAGCACTGAAGACTGTTAGGAGAGCAGAGTCTTGCCAGGCTGATAGTGCATACCAGTTGTGACTACCTAGGTGATGGTATCAGATGTTCCAAATTTGTGTACAAATGCAGCAAAACAAGGACCAAAGTGGTAAAACTAAGAATGGGTTGTGTGTGTGAGAGGAGACTGGGGTGGAGAAAGGGAGACTCAAGAACGGTGAAAAGGAGGGCAAAGAAATGTCAGGAGGGATAAGAAGCCGTGCAATTCCTGTTGTGGATGGTGGCCAAGGGCACCTGTCAGACAGCTCTGTGCCAGGTCACCACAGATGGAGCAGAACAGGAAACCAAAACTCTTGTTCTGACCATACCACAAGTGAGATTTCTGTGACAAGGGGGACTGTGTCCTGCATTTAATTTTTATTACTCACAAATCTTTCTTAATGTTTGCAGGCTTTTTATTGATAATTCCCTTCTGCAAACGTGCACTGAATTCTGACTTATTCAATGAATAAATGAAAGACTGAAAGTGGTCTGCCTCTGTGAACAATTATGCATTTATTGGTCTTGCATGGAAATATGTTGCCAAAACCTCTACTTTTTAGATCCCTATTACAAATTTTTCTCCAAAGAATATATTCTATCTGCATCTAATACGTTAATCTAATTCCCATTCATTTACACTTTGTTTTATTGAAATGAAAGTGTAGCCTTTGCCCTTAACTATTGCTCATCGTCCTTTTAACAGTTGAATGAAAGGCATTTATGAATACATCATAGTAAATTAAGAAGTCTTTCTTTTGTAGGAGAGTATTAATGTCTTCTATTTATTAATTTACAAAGCTATTCTAATTCCTTTGGGAAAATATGATCTTTTATTTTCATTACAGTCTCACTAGATCCCTTTATCTTCTGGCAGCTTAAATCTCCCAGGATAATATTGTATAGCAAAGTAATATTTGTCTGTAAAACATTCTCATAGTAATTTCTGGTATTCTTTTGTATTTATTTGTGAGATGCAGGATGATTTAGAAGCAATTTGGATCATAAGCTAATTGATATCTTTGATAGCATACTTATTTTTATGTGTGTATGTGAATTTTTAATTTTTATTTTAAATTTTTAGGTTATTTTTAGTAACCTAATTGCTTGTACCTCAGGAGCCCTATTCACAGAAAGAATAATGGTTTTGTGATGATCATACCTTAAATGGTTTCTTCACTGTGTCTGGGGAGAATTCTTTAGGTATTCAAAGCCACGGACCATTTATCTTTACAAAGGTTAATATTTGTTAATAACAAGAACAAAAAAAAAGGAACCTGATGAGGTTCAACAAGAGCAAGTGTGGAATTCTTCACCTGGGGAGGAATAACTGCATGCACCAGTACAGGTTGGGGGCTGACCTGCTGGAGAGGAGCTCTGTGGAAAAGGACCTGGGTGTGCTGGTGGACAGCAGGCTGGCCATGAGTCAGCAGTGTGCCCTTGTGGCCAGGGAGGCCAACAGTATCCTGGGGTGCATTAAAAAGAGCATGGCCAGCAGGCAAGGGAGATTTTCCTCCCCCTCTACTCTGCCCTGGTGAGGCCACATCTGGAATACTGTGTCCAGTTCTGGGCTCCTCAGTTCAAGAGGGACAGAGACCTTCTGGAGAGAGTCCAGTGTAGGGCCACAAAGATGATTAGAGGCCTGGAGCATCTGCCTCATGAAGAAAGGCTGAGAGAGCTGGGACTCTTCAGCCTGGAGAAGAGAAGACTGAGAGGGGATCTTAACATCTATAAATATCTGAAATGTGGGGGCAAAATGGATGGGGCCGGGCTCTTTTCAGTGGTGCCCAGTGACAGGACAAGGGGCAATGGGCAAAAACTGGAACATCAAAAGTTCCAGAGAAACTTAAGGAAAAACCTTACTGTAAACATGATGGAGCACTGGAACAGGCTGCCCAGAGAGGTTGTGGAGTCTCCATCTCTGGAGATGTTCAAAACCCGCCTGGACACTTTCCTGTGCAACCTGCTGTAGGGAACCTGCTTTGGCAGGGGGGTTGGACTAGATGATCTCCTCAGGTCCCATCAAACCCCTACCATTCTGTGATTCTGTGATTCTGTAATGTTACATAGGATATATGTATACATATGTACAAGAGGTCTTGCTTGGATGTGGATGGACCTATATCCTGTGTGTATATATTTTGTTGGCTTTGATTGCACAGTGCTTGTTAGCTCAAAATTCATCTGAATTTGTCGTGGTTTTTTGCAGGTTAAAAGACATTCAATCATATGAAAATGTCATACTATGAGTGTTCCTATATATAACAGAAGATATAAGTGATGCTGCATGTTAATGGAAATCTACTCAATGAAGTCTGACAAGTTAAATTTATTACAATGTTTTCCAGTTACTGTGGGAATGAATTTGGACTGAGAGACAAGATTTCTTGTGATAGTATGACCAAGCTGCTGTTAAAATGAGACAGAAAGTAGTGTAGCTTTCGAGAAAATATTGCAGAGGAATAAGGGTGATGGGGAAGTGGCAGATTGTAGTTGAAAATAATATGACATTTGATAAAAAATATGAGGACTTTTAGGTGTTGAATCAGAAGAAAGGGGAACTTTGTTTTCCTGTGAAGATTTAATCAAGAGGAGCTTGAGGAACTATAAGGAAATCAATTTCAGAACTGAAAACTCTTGTTGATTTCTGTTTTCAATCTTCAACACACTTGTCTTCTGTTGGAAATCCACTGCAGTATTTTTCAGTGATTTATAGGATACTCCTGTTCTGGAAAGCTGGCTGCTATTACCAGTTAATGAAAGTATGATCAAGTGCTAATACGTATTTTAGAACCACATAAAAATAACATGTGAGAAACAATTCTCCATGTCTTTGTACTGAACCAAGTACTGTGTTTTTCTAGCAAAGCTACAGCTGAGAGTCTGTTAATATAAAAGATGCAGAAAACATTGAAATTTAAAATGACCTGAGGTTTCTCAGTGTAAAATACCATTTTAGTTCTAGATTGGTTTGCTATTGCAACATTTTAGTTTGAAAAAACGTTAGTCTGTTCTTTTAATATGGGATCCCAGGTTATAACTGCCCTGAGGGAATTCATTAAGGGCAACTTATGTAACCAGCCTTGCATCAAGCGGTATATGGAGTTATCAATGCACTGCAGAATACTTTCAAGAAACAAACACTTTATAACAAAGCGTAAAGAATATTCTGGTTATTTTCTACAATGAGTAGCACATACTAGCACTGTGCTGAAATATTTTAACACTTTATTGCTCCCCTAGACTGTTGGAGTTTTTTTGTTTGTTTTGGTTTGGGTTTTTTTTGGTAGGGTGGTTTTTTGTTTGTTTGTTTAGGTTTTTTCACAAATAAATAAAAGAAGAATGTGCATCCTTGAATTATGTGTTGTATAGTTTTATGTAATTGTATGAAGGGTACGTATAAGAACATGTTGGTTCCATAATTGGCTTTTACTTACACTTCTAGTTTTCAGCTTTTTCTGTATGCTACCAGGGCTAATACCGTTTCTTTTACATAGGGAATAAAGTATCAGACTACTAAACTTGGAAAGTTTTCTGTGTATTTTGGGGCTTCCACAATCTTTTATGTTCAGTTTAGGGTTTGCAGGTATTTTTCATTTGAGAAAGGATTTACTGGGCCAATAAGTAGATGCTGTAATAAAGAACAGAATTAGTGAATACATATATCAGTAATATTGGGGAAGAATCAACATGGATTTGTAGAGAGAGATGACTCTTCACATTTATTGCAGTTTTTGGAAGCAATCAACAGCTAACTGGGTAAAAGAGATACAGTGGATCTAATCTACTTGGATCTCCAAAAGACTTCCGACAAATAACCCAGCCATAAGCAAGATACAGATTCTTGTATGGATAAAGAATTGGTTAACAGATAAAGAATGGGGGATAAAAACAAATATTCCCTTCTCAGAGTAGAAGGAGGTCATTAGTGGACTTCTAGATGGATATCTTTTGGGATACAGTTCATCATATTTCTAAGTAAACTGAAAAAGGCATAGCAAAATTATGTTTGATTATGATACTGAGCATTTCAGGGTAGTAAAAATAAGGACTGTGTGGGGGTATAGAGGTATATTTTGAGGGCTAGAGTAACTGCGGGTTAAAAGGCCAGATGACACTCAGTGTAAGTTTAATGGCATTATGGAAAAAGAAAAAAATGTATTTTATGTAAAAAAAATAGTGTGTCTGAGCAGTTTCCACTCAATGTTGAGATACGGGGTTTATGATAGTTCTATGAGTATGTTAGTTGAATGTCCTGTAGTGATCAAAAAACCAGAGTGCTCAGAAAGAGGGGAAAAAAACCCAAAACAAAACGAGGAAGAAAACAGAGCATTAGAAAACGAAAGCAGAAAGCCATAGTAAGCTTGTATTTTGAAAACCTTTAATCTCTTTTCTATCCATCTCAAAATGGGTACTGTAGACTATAGATTTAGTAAGATTCAGAGAAAGAAACAAGGTAGTCACACATGTGGAAAGGCATCTGCATAAGGAATGACAAAGTAGTTCTGGAATAGTCCTTAATAATGATTCTTTGGCCTAGAAAATGGATCAACAAGGGAGATATGATAGAACTGCCTAAAATCCTGAGTAGCATGGAGAAAATAGAGATCCACTTTCTCTCTGTCCTCCAATACAAGAACTAGGGGTCATCAAATGAACTTAGAAGGTGGTTCTTCTCACAACACAGAAACTATGACACTGATGGCATCAGGGTGGAGTAGTTGCAAAATTTTACATCAGTTCAGTTCCACAGAGTAGTTTAGTAAGTGCAAAGTCTTCCTCTGGCTAAGGAACACTTCCAGTCTCAAATGGTTGGAAAATGGGAAAGTACTCTGGACAATGACTGCACTGTTTTATCAGTTTCAGTAGGGCACCACTTCAGACAGGATATTGCTATAGCTGGATCTTTTTTCTGGTACTGTCCATATAGTATGATAAGATGATACAATTTCCTTTATTTGATATGGATCATAAAATTACATAAACTTTAAGTAGATTAAGGGTGAAATAAAGGTAATGTCATTGTACTTTTAAACTCAACTATTTAAAGATAGGAAAATAAAAATCCCAAACTATGATAGTTTGTCAGAGTTCTTTCTTACAGTGATTAATAGATACTTTTTGTATTTAGTCATTTTGAATAAAAATGTAATTGTCATAAGGTACAAAAGAAAATTTTGAATATTAATTATATACATCTTTAAACACTGTAAAAATATATTTTCCATCAAGGATTTCTAATTGTTATATCCAACAGAATAATTTTTCATTTAGTTACCAGTTTCATTGCTTTTTCTCCAAAACCCAGATATTTTTGCTTTCTCATTTGAAACGCAAGATGCAAAATCTTATAAACTCTAGCCAAGTCTAGTCTATTCTAGTGTTAAGGTATGTAACATCTTGCGCTGGCATGTTACCAGTATTTGTCAAAAAGAATCTTTTAGAAATTTTGGTAAATTATAATCACAATCTGGAGGATTTGTTAATATTTAGTTTGAGTGGGTATTAAGAAATACTTTTGGATTTTCATATTGAAATATTGATTAAGATATGAGTTGTTGAATACTCAGTTAAATTTGTTTATGGAGTCAGATCAATTACTATGCACAGCTCCCACTTGTAAATAGAGTTCTATAGTGCCTAATGTTTTCACTCTGGTCCTTAGAGAAGAATCTTAAATGTGGATTGCCGTAGAGAGTTGAGAAGGTTCATTTTTAAAATGTATATAGTGATTTGAGACTGTCTCATATTTTTTGCTATGTGGTTATAAGATACCAAAAAAAAAAAAAAAAAAAAGAAAGAGTGTATCTGATCTCTTGCCCTTTCAGAGTATTGTTGGTAAAGTGGAAGTAGCAAGGAGATATCTCAGTCTAATAAGATGCAGTTTAGACTTCTCTATTGACAGCAAAAAACTTTTTTTTTTTTTAATAAAAAGCATCACTATTCTTTAAAAAAAAACCAAAACAAACAGAAATAATGAGGGAACGCCTGATATTCTGCTTTATGGTTGAGTGCCCTAACCTTATACAGCAGATCTCCCTTGCATTCCTGTTCCGTTAAGCTCTTGTTCTTTTTCTGAAGCTCCATCCAAAAAGTTAAAGGGACTTTTCACTTTCCTCCTTCACTTTTTCTTTGCCCCTCCAAGTGTTAGGGAAAATAAGTTAATGTAGGTTTCATCATCAGCTTCACTGGAAAAAGATTTTACCTGTTATATCAAATATAATATGTTTTTCTAATAGACCTGTAGAAAACCAAAAAGCACTGGCTTCATAAGCTGGAGCTATATTTTCCTAGTAGTATGATTATTAGCTTAGACATTTAAATACAGTAATTTAAAATATCAATACTATGAACTAATTTTCTCCTGATGGTTTTAAGAAGTATAACTTGTTTTCATAATCACGTAGAATTTGTTTGCATCCATATCCTTGCCTTAAATGTATGTAAAATGCATAGTCTGATACAGATCTCATATTTTTCTTACAAAACAGAACACAATAAACAAAGAACCTCATTAGTTTGTTAATGGGAAAGGATAATTTATTCTATGTTGAAGGTTTATTTTTGTCAGCACAGCTTTATGGGAAGGATCACATACCAGATGTTGAACTTACACGTCTTGGTGATCTGGGCAATATCCTTTAAAGCTCATAAACCTTTTTACCTGGAAAAACAAGAGAGTCTAATTATTCTATTCAACCTCAACATCACCAGCAAGGGGAGCCTTTCAACAAAGGTGGTTTTTTGTTTGTTTTTTTTTTCTTTATAAAAAACACTTCACAAAGCATAAAGCAGAGTCCAAGGGCTCCTCATCAACATCTTTATATGAGTATCTTAAGATGGAAAAACTTTTTAGCAGCAAATGTGCAAAAAAGGAAAGGAAGACAGAAGTATTGCATTCTTATTAGTAAATTAGACAGTCCACAACCCCTTGAATTATGATTGAAAAAGACTGGAGCCAACCAGGCTATTATGAGATTAAATGGAATCAAGATGCCATTTATGTTCCTTTGAGTGGAAGAATCGTTATTTTCCTGTAAGTATCACACTTGTGAGAACTGCACTGACAAATTAATTTAATTTTCTTTCAGTTTAAGCATCATTTTGTTTGCTACATGCTAATTGGGAAGTTGCAGTGTAAGTTAAAATTAAACTGTGTTTCTTTAAAACAGGAGGTAATCAGGCACAATATTTATAATTTTAAAATATGTATAATTTTAAAAGGATAAATTTTAGAAATTTAGAATTAAAGTTATCTTCTTTAGTGTTGCTGTATTCAGTTTGGGAATAATTTAATAAATTCACATGTAAGTCAATCCCATGTACACTTGACATAATTACATTTCGTATGTTTTGCTAATATTTTAAAAGCAGAATATAGTAGTGATAGGTCATGTTGCAAAGAATTTTTTTTTTTTTACAAGCACTACGTGGAGTAATTACTGAGTACGTGCTACATTAATGTACTTTTTTATCTTAGATACTTAAAACTAAAGTACACTTCAAAAAAAATTTCAAAGGATTGTTGTGGTGACTGATACTTCCTCTTGTATTTATGTGCTAATTTGCAGTGTTGCAGGTGCTCAGAACTGTTAAACCAGATGTGAACTAATAGGATTCTGTTTTGTAACAAAATCTGTTAAAGTGTGACTTCTCTATTATGTCAGGTCAGTAGCTGCTTATTAATGAAAAAACCTGAGATGGCAAATTAGACTGCATTTGGACTGCTAATCTCACACTTTGGTATATTTATCCTTATTTCCTTTTCTATTATTCACTAAATGAATTAAATTTCATCCTACTCTACTATATCCTGTGTGTGTCCTGTGCATAACTAATTTTCTTGGACAGAGTACATGTGGGTTTTTTTTCTCTTAGTCATCAGTAGTAACCTGTTTCTGGCTTGGTATATTTCAGTTATTTTATTTAAAGTTAACCCTAAGTTTTAAATGGCAGACTTCTCTGAAAAGATACTTGGAAATATAACGCATTCTTTCCCAAATAAGAAATTACTACTTACCCCAAATTTAATTTGTATACACATTAAAAACTCTCCTTTTCCTTGAAAACTAAATCTAAGAATTTGAACATACAAGCTTCTTACTTTCTTGAGCATAGGGAGTTAATGTCACACTGCTTCTTCCCTAAACAAAGTAGAGGTTTTGTACACTGCTACAGCCACCACTGGTGGCATTTTGAGGCTTAATGATTTTTAAAAAATTAGAAAGTGTTTTTTTGGTTGTAGAGAGTAAGTGCCAAATACTTACAGCAAGTAAACGTGAGGTACTCAATGCAAAGTTCTGATTAAGGCACCACAACTCCACAGAAGATGGGAACTCCAAAATATGTTTGTGTTCAGGATTTTCCAGCTTTTACTGAAGTTATGTTTTGCAGGTTGCACAGCAGAACAACTCATCTAATCAGTGTTAATAAAATGTTAGATCATTAAATATGAAATTATTGTACAGTTCAGAGGTTTATACGTAGCCTCACCATTTGTCTGGGGTCTGAGTCACTGACTGCTGTTCCTGTGAATCACCTTTTCAAAGTCAGGGACCTAAATTTTAAATATTGTGTGTTCTAAGTTAAAAGTGCTAAAGCAGTTTCCCAGCAGTACATCAACATTGTATATTTACTAATGGTTTTCCACTTGTCAGTCTTGACCTGTACTCCATCCAAGTCCCAGCTAAGAACTTTAAGTCTATAAGAATTAATGCTTTGTTTTTATTAATTAATCAATCAGAGAGTATCAGGGCACATGCTTGTGTTCTGGAATTTACTGTGTTTTTTGATTGGCAGAACAATCCCTTGATTGCTTGTTAGCTATGCCATCACAATACCAAAACCTTCCTGTGTATAGTTCTAGCATTAGTATGGATCAAGAACATCTACCACTGGCAGTCAGCATGCTCATTCAAAGTGGATGTGGGTCATTCCATGTAAATTGTCTTCAGTGACAAAAGCCAGTCACAGCTGTGTTCAATTTATTAGCAGAGACGAAGCTTAAGTGGCAGAGATATCTGTAGACTTGAAGTTCTGGAAATTACTCTTACATCACTTTGATCAATCTGTTCATAGTCTGCTTTTAATAAAACATTATTATACCAGCACATAATAATTAAAATTCTTAGAAAGTTTAAACTGCTAGCATTTGCATTTGGGTTTGTTGGGGTTTTTTTTTAAACCACAAGAGGTTTGAAGCCTTATTTTAATATTGTGCTGAACTGTGCTTTCTTCTTGCCTGTGATATCTAAAGCAAAAAGCTTTTATGTGGGATTTTTATCAGAAGCTGCATCTGATTAGCAATTGTGCTAATGTGAATTTCAGATTAGGTCTTTTCTTCTTTGCCTTTGCTCTCTTGACTTGCTGTAGTAGAAATTGACTACAATGATGAAATGCTCTACTTTTAATCTTCCCAGTAAGAATCAAATGATCAAACTGCTACCAAGCAACATCTTGCTCAATTGAATAAGTCTCCTAGACTTTGCAAAAGAATGTGCTGAGCAAACGTGAAGAGTTCACAAAGCCATTTAATACCAAGCTGCTTGCAGAGCTCTTCATTACTGTTTGAAGGAATCACTGATGAAGTATAGTGGTCATATGCTTTGTATTTCATAAAGGTTTTTCAAACAATCCTCAATCCAAAGGTGAACTTAACATTGTTCAGAAAGGATTCAGAAATAGCATGAGACAAACCATAGCTCAGAGTTTCAGTAACTTCAGTGGGGTCTTCCTATCATTCATTTCTAACATAAAAATGATTAAGTCTTAAACTTAATCCTAATGAAAAGTAGTTCACTAACAATGACACTACATTAAGTCTACTTCAGAAGTGAAAAACCAGTAATGACTGAGAAAAGTAGGGGAACAATCGGCTGATATTTTCTGGTAAGTTCTTGGGAGTCCAATAATTTATATTTATTAAATTAATTCTTATTTACATATTAAATTATTTATAATTATTTAATTATTTGTCAGTAATTAAATGATGTCGTAGGTAATTCTTGAGCCTCTTGGGAGGCTAGAATCTGTCTAATAGTAAGTTACTTTTCAGTCTTTGCCAAAGAGCTAGGAAAATAGAAAACTTGCATTGCACCAAGAGTGTGGAAAAGTACTTTAGCTTTCCATCACCTCTCCAGTGTGTCTAAAAAGAAAGCATGTAGCAGTGAGTAGTAAGTCTTCTAAACTTCGGCACATATGATCCATGATTGTGCATATTCTGTTCTCCATTGAATTCTGAAGCTTTGGACATGACTTGGGTAGGATGAAGTTACACATTTTATTTATAATCAGAGAATGTGATGTCTGAAATTAGAACAAGGGAAAACATGGAACTGAGAGTATTTGCCGTTACATGAATGATTGTTAATAGATTCTCCAGATGTATAATAGCAAGAACATATATTTTAGGCATTCTTGAAAATATTTTTATACTTTTATAGCCTGTAAGACTTAGATGATGTGCCTCTTCTGTTTAATAGCTTCTTTATAACATACTTTTAGCATACGTATATTGAATAATAGTAGCATCTTAACATTTTATCAGAGCTCACTTGTTTTAATATTTCTATGTCATTTATAATTAATATTGAAGCATAATACTCAGAAAATTCAGCATAACCAACTAGAAGAAAGTGTAACCAAATAAAATGAAGTTAATAAAACAATATTTACACTCATAAATGGATCCTAATTATCTCAGTTGATAAAAAGTGACTGGACAAGGGATTTTCATAAAGATTATTTTCATGAGATATGTTTACCCTGTTAAAAAAACAACCTTGCTGATAAAGGAAGTACAAAATTTCTGGTTATAAAAAAGCACAAAGAAAATAAATTTGCTTCTTTATCTTGGGATGAGATTAGAAGGGAAAAAGTATGAATAAAATTAGTTTAATCAGGTATTGTGACCTCAGTCCTTGACTGCCTGTCAATATTACATGCAGAAAGAGTGATGACTTAAAATGTCTTGATTGTTTTCTTTGTACTTGAGATATTGAGACAATGTGTTACTGTCATCTGCACAGAGTAATCTCTACCTGATTGATCTCTTGTCTTATTTCTGTACGTCTTTGACAATGGTTGAAGCAGAGATTTCTGTCACTGTTAAACACTGCAGAGAAAACATGAAACTTTGCAGGAGAGGATATCATCTGAATTACATCTATGTTACCTCTCAACCGTGAACCCCAAATTTATTTATAAGCTTTGTGATTAGCAGCAAAACTTGGACATAGCTGATATAGGATAAATGTGATTTCTTTGTAGATTAAATTTATAGAATTGGTGATTTAGGGTATATAGTTGTATATACTTAATCATAACATGTTTGATCTTGTTGCTATTTTCTGAATCCTTTCTAATTTTCTTGCATTCTCCTTAAAAAGATGGCACAGGATTTTAATACTGGTGTTGTATATGGGTGCATCAGTTCTGACTTTATGTGCTCCCAAGGACTGGGTTGTCCTATAGAACTGCACTGTCACAAAAGCAGTCTTAGCTCAGCTTTCTGCATGCCAATATTCCTAGGTCCCTCAATATCAGTTTAATTCAAGGTATGGCATTACTTGTCTTAGATTCCTCTGGGCCTGCATTTGACAGCTATATTTTGTCTTAGGCTGTGCAAATAACCGTATATTATCAAAAGATCCAGATTTAACTATATGATTTGCCTCACCACATCATTACTTGTATCTCCACCAGTTTTGTCACCTGCAAATTGTATCAGCAATAATGTTATCTTTTGTTCTAATGAATGAATTTAGTCACAACACAGGATCTTAGAGAACCCAGTTAATTTTAGTGATCCAACAGGGATATTTACTCCAGTTTTACTTCAAACAGTGTTTGTTCTTAATTATTAATGAAAAGATTTTAGGTTCTCATCTCATTTACCTTTATCAACTAAAAGATCTTGTAACCTCATTAAAAAGAGCAGCCTTGCCAAGAAGACCTATTTTCCACAAAGTGATGCTTCTTGGAATTAATTTTGCTTTTGTTCTACACCTTTTAAGAACATTCTGATTTAGTTTTCCCAGAAATACTACAACATTTTGCCTGTAATCAGTATCAGGGTAGAGTAAGTTATGTGAATGAGCTTTTTATCTTAAAAAAAAAAATAAATCAAAATATACTAGGTTTTTTTTTTTCAATCTTTCAGAAATTCTGCAGAATCAAATATTTTTTTAAAGACCTAAATTATTTGTTACAGTCAATTTGTAATAGCCTTGGATGAAAACTATGTAATTCTGTTTGTTTAATAAATACTAATACTTGCTAGTCAGCATAGTTATTATATAGAATAAAATGTCTTTATCACAATATGGTTTAATTTTCTATTTTCCTTTTTCTGTCAGTTTTCTTGAAGGCTGTCAGTGCTTTTCCTTAACTGATGAATGTATATGAGTTTGGTGTTGCTCTAACAGAGAGGTCAGTCCCTCACAACAGGTCTGAGTTATTTTGTACTTTGCGTGGAATTTAATTTTGTCCAAAATTAGATATCAATGATTTAGAGTCTCATATCTGAGCTGGGTGTCAAGACGTCATTTAAAGCTGCTGGAGAGAAAGAGGCACTTACACAGCAACATGTTCTGCTATATCCTTTAGGAGGAGATGAATTGTGCTTTAAAATGCCAAGTTCTCCATATTGATTCTACAGGTATAGATTAGTATAATTAGTTCAGATGTAGATATTTGCATCAGGGGAGATGAATCTTAATATCTCTCACAGTTTCCATATTTCTGGAGAAGGCTCTTTTTGGACCTACAGAATCATCAGAACTTTCCAATGATCCATTTAACCTATTTAACTATGGAGTGAATTGTCTTCTGGAGGCATTCCTTTTCCTTTATTTACTATAAAGAGAATGTATATGACCGAATTAGATTAAAACAGCTATATTAAACTAGGTGAGATGAAACTCATTCTGTCCAACTGATTTCCATCAAGGATGGACATAGTTTGTTCATTTTTTTGGTTAAGACCAGAGTTAACGCAAATGCCTGGAATTAAGGTTCTCCTTGATAACCTAATGTATTGGGTTTGCGTGGCAAGGTTTTGGTAGCGGGGAGGGGGACATGGGATGGCTTCTGTGAGAGAAGCTGCCAGAAGCTTCCCTCATGTCTGACCCGACACAGCCAATGCCAGCCGGCTACAAGAACGGACCCGCCGCTGGCCAAGGCCGAGCCAATCAGTAACGCCTCTGTGATAACATAATTAAGAAAAAAAAAGGAAAAGAGAGAAGAAAAAAAGCTGCACACTTTGCAAGAGAAAAAGTGTAAGAGAAAACAACTTCTTTTGTAAGAGAAAACAACTCTGCAGACACCAAGGTCAGTGAAGAAGGAGGGGGAGGAGGTGCTCCAGGCACCGGAGCAGAGATTACCCCGCAGCCTGTGGTGAAGACCATGGTGAGGCAGGCTGTCCCCCTGCATCCCATGGAGGTCCATGGTGGGGCAGATGACCACCTGTAGCCCGTGGAAGACCCCACGCCAGAGCAGGTGGATGTCTGAAGGAGGCTGTGACCCCGCGGGAAGCCCACGCTGGAGCAGGTTCCTGTCAGGACCTGTAGCCTGTGGAGAGAGGAGCCCACACTGGAGCAGGTTTGCTGGCAGGACTTGTGACCCCGTGGGGAACCCCACGCTGGAGCAGTCCCTTCCTGAAGGACTGCACACCATGGAATGGACCCATGCTAAAGCAGTTCATGAAGAACTGTCAGTCATGGGAAGGACTCAAGTTGGAGAAGTTCGTGGAGGACTGTCTCCGGTGAGAGGGACCCCACGCTGGTGTGGGGGAAGGAGTCCTCCCCCTGAGGAGGAAGCAGCGGTAGAAACAACGTGTGATGAACTGACCCCAACCCCATTCCCTGTTCCCCTGTGCCGCTGGGGGGAGGAGGTGGAAAATCGGGAAAGAGATTAAGCCTGGGAAGAAGGGAGGGGTGGGGGAGGTGTTTTAAGATTTGGTTTTACTTCTCACTATCCTCTGATTTTGATTGGTAATAAAGTAAATTTGTTTTTTCCCCCCAAGTCTAGTCTGTTTTGCCCGTGCCAGTAATTGCTGAGTGATCTCTCTCTGTCCTTATCTCCACCCACGAGCTTTTTGTTATATTTTTCTCCCCCTGCCTGTTTGAGGAGGGGGAGTGATAGAGTGGGCTTTGGTGGGCATCCAGCCTCTAGCCTGGGTCAACCCACCACACCTAAAAATCTGACTCTGTTTAACTGAAAGTATTCTAGTGGCAAAATGTAGCACACCACACTAAGGCATCAAGATCCAGAGGTGTCAGAATGACGAGAAATAAGTAATCAGCACTCTGCAAGTTGCTAGCATAGTTCATGCTGTGGAGCCGCAAGGGGTATCACTCTCTTCACTGATGTTTAAGCGAGGAGACTGATATTTTCTGTAATCAAATACCTTTTATTACATTCTTCTTACTTTTAAATACTCAAAGGTAAAAGGAAAAATTTACAAGAAATCACCAGAGAGGGCAGAAGCCTTCAGAACTTTGTTACAAGTAACTATAACAAGTAACTTTGATCTGCTGCGGCTGAAAGATAATTACATTATGGCCACAGAGAGGAGAACCACACAGTTTCACTTATCCAAAATACATGAAAAGATGCTCAGGTACAAGAGATACAGCAGATACTGCATAGGATTCAGTAGCAAAAATAGAGACACTGCCATTTTAGAGACTTCTGTAGTACCCTGCATGACCACTAGCTGTGGCTTCAGAAAGGGTCTTACAGGCACTGTGTCATACTTGCCAGTGTCATGCGGAATTCACTCCTGAAACAGCTTCTGTTGCCACTCAGTGCCTTAGAGAACTGGACATATCCTTCTGGGACATTTTATTAGAGATCCATTCTCTGTTCCTCAGGACAGAATCAGATCCAGCTGAAATAAAATCATGCCAAATTTTTTGTGTTAGTCTTTCCAGCCACAGTAAGCAAAACTACTGAAGTGGTGGAGTCCTATTGAGGATCTTATTGATATATTTTATAGATTGCTTATAGATAGGGTATGAAAGTGTCCATTGATTATACTACTTTGCAAGGTGATATTTTCAAAATTTAGAATAAAAAATATTCTTACTCTTTCCCACTGTCCATGGTAGATTCATTTGACAGGTCTTTCTATAGCCTACCTTTCTGTGAGGTTTCTGGGACCAAGGTTTTGCAAAATCACATTTTATTGACAAAATTATTTTTTCTAGCCAGACAGAAATTTATTTGCCAATCCAGGCTGTCATGCAGAAAAATGTCATTGACTATAACAACTCACTTTTCAATCTGGAAGTCTCCAAATAGTTAAGAAGGATTTGGACTAGATGCTGTCACTGATGTCAAAGCTCTGTAAGTATTTTCTGCACTTGAAACAGGCCAGGCTTGTCATTAAATACTGATAAATTTCTTCCTGTGTGCTATTTACCCCTAAAATTTGAAGAACACTTTGCTTTATTTATTATTTAAGTGTATGTCTTGGAGGTATAATGATCTTAGTAGCTTATTAAAAGTAAACACTTCTCATAAAGTTACTCAATATTTTCTTCTCTGTTGAAAACCTTAAGTATTCTCTGTTCAAAATCTGGTTTTATATCTGATGTAAATCATCACCTCCATTATGAACTGTGGAAAGATGCTGTATGAAGTGAGAAAATACAAACAGTACATTCATGGTATGCAACAGCAATGAAATTTAACCACTGACTGTTTAAGTGATGTTCAACTCACTATATTTCTTTACTTGATATATGTTGGCTGCAATGGCAGTGTGGCATGTCTAAATTTTTAAAAAATTAAGTGTACACTAGCAAGTACTGACTTTTGCATCTTACAGGTAGCTTTACCTGCTTGGTGATGTAATATTTGGGGTAGGAGTCTTAATTAGAATTTACATTGACAGGAAACAGGCTTTTCCCAGGATGTTTTCTTTTTTAATTATCCTACAAATGATCTTCTGAGTCATCCTTATTAAAAAATATGCTAAAAATACACAAAATGCAAATTTGCAACATGTAAAAATAAATTTGGGAGCAGATAATTTCATGAGAGAAATCTGCAAGTTCTTTGCTTTCACTTCCGCATCTGTAAAGGTTTTATCTGACACCAGTGATGTTTTGTCTTTCTTCATGATATTTTTTTTTTTTTAAAGGATTTTTACAAAATGTAAAATCTGTGTACATATCAGATTACACCTTTGCCTGAAATCCTGATAGGAATTCTCATGAGGTTCATAGCTTTTATTATTTCTTGTAATATTAATTCTTTCATTTCACAGTTTTCTTGGCTGGCATCAACCAAAGATTATGGGTATTTAAGGCTGATATACCCTAGACAAAAGTTCACATAGATGAGAAAATGCAAAAATGGTTCCTGAATTTAATCTGAAACATTTCATTCTGTGTGTTATTTATGAAGCTACATTCTTGACATCAACAGAAGTTGTTTGTCCTGGTAATTTCTAGATTTCTATGCTATAAAGTCAGAGGATCCTGTTTGTCCTGTTTTGTTTTGGGGTTTTTTTATCTTGTTTTTTTGGTTGGTTTGTTTGGTTTGGTTTGGTTTTGGGGTTTTTTTTTGCTAGGATAGGGTTAATTTTCTTCTTAGTAGCTAGAAAGCGCTTTGTTTTGGTTTCAGTGGGGATTGTTATGAGAAGAAATGTTGATAAGGTACAAGGACACTGTGCTTGGGTAGTTTGCAAGAGCAGAGGATTAGGGGAGTGGGAAGGGAAGAAAAGTGTAGTAGTTAATCAAATCCAGAATTGACAGTTAGATATGCCAATCAGATATTCCATATCATATTATGTCATGTTTAGTATATTAACCAGGGCTGACTGGAAATTGGCGGGGGAGGATTCTCTTTGGAATCGCTTGGGCTGGCTTTTCTGGGATTGTGATTTCGGTTTCAGGGGTTCCTTTACACTTCTCTGGGATCGTTATTAGTGGGTGGTGAACAATTGTACTCGGTATCACTCATACATATATACATAGTTATCATTGTTATCATTCTTATTATTTTAATTTTTACTCTAATTATTAAATTGTTCTTATCTCAACCTACAAGTCTCCTTACCTTTACCCCTCCCATTCTTTCCCTGAGTTCCTGGCTGAGGGGAAGGGGAGAGAGTACTGTGAGTGGCTGTGTCTTGTTTGGCTGCCAGCTAAGTTGAACTATCACACTGTTCAATAGTTCATGCTCTGTGTTTTAGCTAAAGGTTGACATTTTGAAACTGAGGTCATATTACTGCGGATTGTAAAAGCACCAATTACAGTGTAACTTAGTTTACTTACTCTTAAGCATCTTCCCTCAAGCAGGTTTGCTTTCCTAGAACTCAAGCATTACACTTTGGACTCAACTGATATTTGTTGAGTTGAAAGTGAAAGAAATCGTTAAAGCAATCCAAAATTCACAGTTCAGGCTGCTGTAGCCTTGTTTTACCATCCTAATGGGTACTGTGCAGCAATAACCTATAGTTAACTTCCCTTTTATATATATATATCTTGAAGAAAGAAAAAATATTACCTCTTATATCACAGTGTGACTCCTATGTCATGTTTTTCAAAGTCCATCACCAAGGCTTTGAATAATGAAATCAATAAAGGACACTCATAAGTGGTCTGTTCTTTATACTTTCACACAGGCATGTAAGGTTGTTAGGAAGAGACAGTGCTATTTAGAAAACTGTGGTCATGTTATTTAGAATCCACATGAGAAGATAAATAGTAATTTATCAGAACAGTGACTCCCTATAGGCGTAATTAGTGTTGAGATCACAGTAAATCAATTGTTGTCGGTTACTGACAAAGATAATTGCACTTGCTGGAAGCTCAGGGAAAAGGTTTACTCTGTTTACATGGTCTTGTTTTACTTCTTGGTGTTAAAGAAACCTCTGTTGCATGCTCATTAACTTAAGAAACATTAAGACTCTGTCTTCACCTGGTAGCTATTTGAACAGAAGGAAAGACAGTAAAGCTTTTACTTAGAACCTGGTCCATATAGTTCTTTAGAAAAATAAGTTGCATTAGGAAGCTTATATATGGGGAAGACAACTAAGATTACTTCTCACTTGATGAGAATTATTCAATAGAGTTATATTTTAACCATCATGTTGATGGTCTTATTCTCTCATTTGTGTCATAAACTGAGATTTTTAAGTGCTATATGAAATAAAATAAATACAAGGATTTAACCTGTAGAAGAGAAAAGTTTTCAAATTAATTAAAAATAAATTAATTAAGGGAATTTATGCTGTTTCATGTCACTCTCTGACTACAATTCATTCTTGAGTAGCAAAAACAAACTTTGAAACCAATGAGATTTTTCAGCGGTGGCTACAGGAAAAGAGTGACATCTTATAGGACTTTGATGTTAGAGGAATTTGTTGTACAAAATATCTGGGAAGTTCTTTGATCCACTTAAAAAAAAAAAACAAAAAACCAAAACAACCAAAGAGCTTAGGAGTGCTGAATGTCACACAAATATTAGTGCTCTGGTTTCCTTTCCTTGTGCTTTTTCTTCTTTGTTCTAGATGGTTTCTGAATTTTGTGAGGTGGGATTTTTAGGAAATTTAAATAAAACAAAAGCTCTGTGTATAACAGATGACTAAAGTCAGAAAAAAACCAACCTGGGAATCACATTTTATTTACCTCCTCATTCCTTTTTTTATTATGACTGAGGGGAAAACAGCAACAACAACAACAAAACCAAAACAAACCCAAAACAAGCCTCAAGAAGGGTTTCAACTAAAAGTAGCAAAATATTACAAATTTGAAAGACAGAGACATAATCCTTATTTGGTGGAAACATACAATTAAAATTACTTTAAATCTGCTTCATTTTTTTCTCCTCAAAACTTTCAGTGGCTGTATGAATACTTAATCTTCAATTGCACTGCGGGAATACTGTACATCTGTGATTTTAAATTAGGCCATATCTTCAGAATTTCCTTGATTTTAGAGGTAGTAAATGTATTGGTTTAGATTTGGCTTTCTTATTTAGCTTGGGAGAAATGGTTTATGAATCTTAAACATGAAATAAAATCTTGTTTAATTAAAAAATATTATTTTTTTAAATGTTATGGGGTTTTTTTATTAGTTTAAGTGGTAGATAGAATTAGTTTGTTATGCAGTTTCTTATCTTCATTATAAACATGTTGCAAACTTTGAGAAAAATCAAATTTTCTGAGATCTTTCCCTGAATTTTTTGAGATTGTTATGGGTTAATAGGGATTGATTCAGATTTGTGGACAGTGTTCTATTTGCTTTTTAAGAAACTGAAGAGGAAAAACAGGTTATAACTGTTTTGACCTTTTTTTTACCATCAGTCCATATAAGCCCAGGTTTGTTACACATCTTTCCTTCTTAAGTTATATTACAAAATAAGTAATGGTAGTAAAAAACCTGATTGCTTTGTATCAGGTAAGGGTAAAAGAAGGAAATATTTGGGAAGTATACAGAGAGAGTAAGAAGCAAGAAAGAGGTTTTTCTCCAGGCTAAAAAAAATGACAAAATGACAGACATTTTTTAAGAACTGTTGTGGCAGCAGACCTTTCTTACCAATTCTTTCTTTCTGTTCTGTCTCACTGTTAATCTATTTTAAAAAGTACACTGTTGCAGTAAAACAGAGGTATTGAGATTCAAAGCCTTTTGGTTCCTTTGGGGTGTTTGCCTTATGGAAACAGTACTGTCAAACTGGTCTTAAAAGTGTTGCTAACTATGGGTCATTTCACTTCACTAGAAGTCAGATGTAATCTGTCTGGTGGCACATTGAGCTCTATTGTATCCCACCTAAGTTCACCTGTTGCCCTATGAAAGTAAAATTCCTCATCGGGTAAGGAGTTTTACACCATCTTGCTGCAAAATTGGCTGCAAATACTGTGTTGTCCCAGCTAAATTTTTATCATTGTCAGTTAGTCACAAATTTATATATTCAATACTTGATTTGATGGTGCAATAATGCCAGTATCTTATTTTGTCCAGATTTGTAGCCTTTATATTTTTATGTTTCCTGGCTTCCCTATTTTCAATTTCGATTCTTATTGTTTCCCTTTTGATATTTTTTGTGTCATTCTTAGGGAAGCTAAGAGTTAATCAGATTCTCTTACACATATCTATGGCTTTGAGAAGCTATTGCCTGCACTCTGGCCTGTATAGTAAGGACTTTTACAGGTATTATATGTTTTTATAAAGTGAAATAAAACCAAATGTTAAAATCTTTGTTATCTTCTTTATACACTTTCTGTATGTATCTTTTAGATATGGTAGAAAAGGATCTAATGTTTGCCTACTGTTTTTTTTTCTGCTGACACTGAATTTATTGAACTGCTGATTCTCATTCTTTGGATAATGAAATGAACTTGAACCTCTTCAACTCCGAAAGGCCACACAGCTTGAAGTTTTAATTAATAATGTAACCTTGTGGAAGAGAAAAAAAAGAGCACAAAAAATACATGTTAGAATACAGCTTCTCTAATTTAAGATGCTAAACCTGGCATTGTCTCACTTCACGTTTAGGTTAATCAGCCCTGCGGGCAGGGGCAGGGGTAGGGATAATCCAGTCTCCTGTGACAAACTGTATATTTCTTATTTAATGTAATATTATGGAGTTAATGGAGACAGTGGCCTCAGGTAAATAGTCCAATCTTACTAATTTAGATTCTTTCTTCAGATTAAAATATGGAGTCTGTTTTGAGTGTTCAGGGTCCAGAAAGATTAATTTTCCTTTGGTTTGCATAGGACTTGAGACCTATTTCTGACATCAAAAATATGGAAAATTTAGGTAATAGCTCTTACCCATCCTCCTGCAGATGACACAAGTTTTGGGCATTTTCCTAGGCATCTTAGAGCTTGGATGCCAGTCTACCTAAACATGTATCAAAATGCCATTCTAGGATGGAGGAAAGTGCAGAACTCTCAGAAATAAGCAAATGCAGTGGATTGTAATTAAACGGCAAAAGAGCTTCCAGAGCAAAGAGGCCGCTGAATGAATAGGCACTCACAAAGTTAGGCAGACCCAGAAAGTAGGGGGATGTATCATATCCTGAAATATTTTTAAGTGTAGAAACATAAAGAGGATTTACATAAACTAGTTCCCATATCCATTTTTCTATCATTAAATAAAGTAAAAAAATTCATTTTAAAAGTGGATGAAACCACATATGGTAGGCTTTTTGCTTTTATTTCAGGACTGGTCACTTGGCTACTGTGAGCAATAGTTAGTATTCATGGCCATCCTTTTAGTAAGTGACAATTTCTTAGTTTCCAAAGACAACAGTACCATGGAAAAAAAATGTCCCTCACATTCCTTTTGCCTTCTACCCTCCTTTCCAATTTTCCAAATATTGAAAGTGCATCTGGAAGCAAAAAATAAATTTTTATTACTAAGAGAAGTGATGAAAAATGTCTTATAATGAGAACAACCTACAGTTTTCTTTTTTTTTGTTACTCAGACTCATCTGCAGTTATCTGTGGCAAACATCACTCTTCATAATCATTTGGCTCAGAAAACTGTAATGGTAACAAGCTTACAGTGCCAGTACTTAAATTTCTTCTACCTTGCCTAAAGGTAAGATAAGAAAGAAAAGCCTTGCTTATAAGGATCTATGTAAAGAATTTAACTTCCTTGCAGACTTTCAGATTTATACTTTTGATTTTGATGATAATTCTTGCTATATTTAGTAATACTACTCACTTTTTATTTTTCAGTATATGCAACGTGATTACACAGTGTCTTTTTTTAAAGTTACAAAAAGTACACTTCAAAAGTCTGTGATGGCAAAAGGCTATCAGTTTGCTGCATTTTGAAAAATAATGGGTTAGACAGCAATACAAATACTGTTCTCTGAGAGTTTAATACAAGCTCATAGGTTTACTTGGTGATTAATAACCTTACTATTTTTATATCACTGTCTAGCTGACCTCTGGCCCTAGTGAAGTTGAAGGATGTCAGGTTTTGTGAATAATGTGACTGGAAGGCATTAATGCAAAGTTTCTGTAATCCTAGAAACTGAAAACATCTGCTTGAATTCTCTAGCATGTTCTGTATGTGTTCAACATCAAGGCAGCTTTCAAAGAATCAGCTGATTTTGCTCCCAGCAGTGGGTTTTGCTTCAACCAATGGGAATTTATTTCAGAAGGGTTTAGATTATGCAGGAATAATTGGTTTAATGAGAAAAGTATAGGTGAAAAGTTAAAAAAAAAATCAAATACTTTTCCATTACATTCATGCATCACTTCTTATATCAACTGTTAATAGGCAAGTGTTATACCCTATCTCATTCTATTTCCTGGTAACTTAATAGCAGCAATAAAGAAGAAAGTAAAATGAATTACACCATAGTGGGCTTCACAGTTATTACAACATCATAATTTTAATAATAATTTTACTGGTGTACATCAGCAGTATTTTCATAATGATATGAGGAAGACTTTCACATTTCAGTTTTCCCTACCATTCTACAAATGAAAAGTACATAATTATTTACATTTTACAGAAAATTAGTCTTAAAATTTGTTTTCAAAACTGAAAAAACCCGTAGATTGTAATAAAAATATAATGTTCTAGAATTAAATCTTGATAATGCAATGTACTGATGAGGCAGAGAGATATTACAAGCAGAGGGATATTAGAGAGAGATATTACTGCAGATAATAAGGCGTTTAGGAACAGCTTTTTAAATTGGGGAGAAATTTCTGCTTCCCTTGTAGAGATATGTTTTTCTTTTAACAGCTTTTTCAAACAAAAATCTCCAGAGAGATTCCTCCTGTCTGAATTCAGAGGTTAATTCTTTAAGGAGATCAACAGTATAGTATATTAATCAATTTCTAAATGTATGAAAACACAGAAGATGTATTTTCCATGTTTATTCTAATTGTTAATTTAAGGCTTCTGCATCATCCAGAATTAAGTGGTGTTGCTGTTTATTTTAAAATGTTCATCTCTCCAGTCTTGTTTATCAGAAATTCTTAAATAGAGAAAAATGAAGAGAGAATTCTAAGTTCTTTCAGGGTAGTACTGGAATTGTTGTAGAGCTGGGAAACCACAGTCAGTATCTAAACAGAGTTACCTGTCTATGTCTTCTTTTCTGCCTGCACGTTAGTGCTTTCTTCCAGTGACAACTGGCTGGTGGCAGTTAAGACAACCATGCAGTGCACAGCCAGATCTCATCACAACACGCACCTAGGGCACAGCTGTGATGTGTGTCCCTGGAGAGCTGGAGATGCTCTTGAGCTTACCCACACCCCTGAATACCAGCATGGACGCTCTGCCTGTCTGATACCCTTGCCAGGATATGAGGCCCCTCCACACTCACTGACGAGTCCAGCTTGAAGTTCGACAGCAAATACCCAGGCACACCCCCCACACACCCAGTTTGGGGAGCTACAGACACTCATGCACCCCCAGCAAACGGCACCAGACTGTGACCTGTGGTCCCACTCCAGCCATCATCTCTGAGCCCCTCACTCACCCCGGTACCCCCAGAAGCTGTTTTTTGGCACACACACACTTTGCAGTGGCTGAAGGGTAAAACCCTCCAGTAGCTGATGCTGAGACTCCACTGGCTACAGTAGCTACCCCCAGATTTTACTTGCACATACTCAGGTCTCACCAGAAGCTGGCACTTAGTCCTTGCAGCACACACCCACACACATGGGATGGAGAGTGGTGATTACATAGAAAGTTAAGAAGCTACTTAATAAGAAGACATGACAGACTGCGGTGATCAGGCACAAGCCTCAGTCAGACAACCGTACTGACCAACCCTGATTAACATGCAGTCTTCCCCTTTTATACCCCTTTCTGTCTGCTCTCCTCTCTGTTCCTTCCTGTTCCCCCTTTCCCTGCACATTTCCTCATCAGTTGGCACAGTCCCACTGATCCCCTCAAACATGCAGGACCCCCATGTTTGCATCCTCAGTTGTTGCAAAGTCCCAGTTTGCCTGCAGTTTCTTGATAGCCCATCAATTAGTGTGACTGACCAGGTTTGTTTCTGGTTATTGTTTGTTAATGTTACTTGGCCAGGTTTTATGTCTCTTTGTGTTTTGTCTCACTCCCTTTCCTTATCCTCCTAATTAAAAAGAAACAAACAAACAAACAAAACATTCTCACACTCCACATATCCTTATCAGTTCATGCCACTGACATGGTTTGTTCTTATGATCTCCCTTGTCATGTATTGGTCAAGTCATGATGGCTTCTTTGACCAGATATTCTCAAAGAAGCAGACCCTCCTTCCATGTACTCTGACAAAGGCATCCATCTGAGGTGGAAAATTTGTGTTCCTCAAGTTGAAGATCTAGATTACAGTGGTCTTGCTTTCTAGGAAAATGGTCTAAAATCTTGGTGGCTAACCAAAATTATGTCTAACTCGCATCACTTTTTGCAGATTTGGGTAGTTGTGGTGAAGACTCTGAATAACGGGGGATCTTTCTGACATTTAGGCAGGAGAAAGTTGTAATTTTATTTCACATTAAATTATTTTGGAATCTAAGAGGGAAATGGCCAACTGTGTTCTTGGTTCAGGACACTTCTGACTTAGAATGTGTGAATATCAAATGATAGCTATCCAGAAAACTGTCTGGACAATCAAAGAAACATGTAAAGGAGTGTCTGAACTGTAAGATTAGGCAGTGCTGGAAAATAAATAGAAGGGCTCGTGATTAAAATAACTGAGACTCCTGTGCTTCTGGTGCTGTGCAGGCCTGTAATAAGAGATGTTTCAATCATAAAAAGTTCAGAGTGTAAGTAAATGAGAAAGGGAAGCAGAGCACAAGCAGTAAAATTATTTCCTTTAAGTCCCACAGGTCATCAGTGGCAGATTAAAGAACAAAGGCAGTCTTTTTCTGAATTCTGATCTAGTGTCTATTACTTATATTTCATTACATAAGTTATATACTTATTATTCCATTTTACACCTCAGGTTCTTAATGAATGATGCAATATAGTATGAAATGCAGTAGAGGTTCCCCCTAGCGATACTGAGTAACTTACTTCTTCTGAAGTGTGATTACATGCATATTAAAAAGTGATGTTTTAATAGCAGCATAGTTTGGTGTTTTGCATGTCTTTGTGGTAGGATCTTTACTAATCTTTCCTGTCGAAGCTTGGATTATACCTGTCATGCTTCATGTAGATCAGCAAAGACATTCTTGAAATATTGCAGAATCCCTAAGCATTTCTTCGCATCTTTTGAACTGCATCGGGCTGGTTTTTTTAGTTCTTTTGTTCCTCAGATTTTCTATTGAGCATGGAATTCCTTGAGTAAGCAAAGACTTTTGTCTAATACCAGGGGCTAGTAGGAAAATTCACATCACTGTGATTAACCGTGAGAATTTCCAGTAACAGTTTGTGACTATGTCATTAGAAAAAAGTCTCACTCTGAAAATGTTGATGTTAATAACCTGTAAAGAGCAAGCTTATTATCAAGTTGTCCTTTACATCCCAATACACCAGGCATCAGTGTTTCACTGCAGGGGAACCTATAGGGCTGCCCAGTTCTGTCTCCTGCAAGACAGCCGATGTTCACCTTCTGAAACTGCAAAGATGTGGAAATTCAGAATATTTATAGTGGTCAAAAACACAAAAGATTTTAAAGCCAGGTATAAATATCTAGACCATAAGCTAGATTGTAATGTAGTTATCTGCTCTAGACTGTGGTAGGCTATTTGTATTTGACAAACAAGAGGAATATACTGTGATAATGACAATAGTTAGCTGTTAGCTTGTTTTGGGTTTTATTTTAGGATAGATGTTACTCTTTTCTTTTTTTTTTTTTTTTTTTAATGTCAGTTCTTAGAATTCTGAGATTAACAACAAAATGCTGGATTCACTGAAGTCAACTTTCTAGCCCAAATTTAAGGCCAAGATTTCATGCAACACTTGAAAGTCTTTCCCTTCCCTTCCCTTCCCTTCCCTTCCCTTCCCTTCCCTTCCCTTCCCTTCCCTTCCCTTCCCTTCCCTTCCCTTCCCTTCCCTTCCCTTCCCTTCCCTTCCCTTCCCTTCCCTTCCCTTCCCTTCCCTTCCCTTCCCTTCCCTTCCCTTCCCTTCCCTTCCCTTCCCTTCCCTTCCCTTCCCTTCCCTTCCCTTCCCTTCCCTTCCCTTCTCTTCCCTTCCCTTATATGGACTCTTATCTATCAATTAGAAAGCAGCTTGTGTTTTCTACAATTATGTTATGATAGTCATGTTTATAGAAATCAGAATTGTTATTTCTGTTAGAATTATGTTTTAGTAGAACTGGGTTTTTTTGAAGCTGTGAAACTTTCATATGCCTACTTTTGCACATGAAATCTCATGCCCTTTTTTGCCATTTTCTGTTCAGGGCTTACACAGCAGTATGCATAAATTCTTTGTATCAAGTGGGTGCAATTATTAGGGCACAGTGAGGGCCACCTTCTCCTTACTGCACTTACAGTTCAATATTGCAAGTTTTTTTTTTTCCAAAAAGAAAACAGATTTTATTGTCTTGCAAGCTTCTGCAAGTATTTCTTAAAAATGGAAGAAAAAAAAAAATCTTCTCTTGCATGAAGAGGTAGGCTCTGTGCCCAAAATATTCCAGATGTGAGAATACTCTTCAAAGAACTACTGTTGTGTAAACTACATCTTAATGCCTACAATCAGCATACATTTAAACCTGCAGAGTTGAAATCTGCATTAATTTTGTGTTGCTTTTCATCACTTAAAGACTTTATTGTACCTATAGGTTTTAAAAAATCACTATGATTTCACATTTTATTTGTCAAAAGATGCTGCTTATTTATTTATATCTTACTTGAAGAATGGATCCATAATTGGATCAGAAAAGAAATTGCAGTAACTAAAAGTTGATCGAAACTGAACAACAAAACTGCAAGTTTGTTGATTCGGTGTCACATTTCTCAGGCCATCTTATTGCTTTTATAGTTCCACAGCCCCAAAATTATCTTGTTGCACATAGGCCTTTCAGCCATGTGTATCTACTGCTTTCAGCTGCTCAAGCTGCAGCTATTTCAGCAGGTACTTTGCTGAGTGACCAGCAAGTTGATAATGGGGGTAGATGCTGAATGTGTAGAGCAATAAAACAATTACTAATGTGTAAACATGAGACTGTGCAAAAAGAAAGCAAGTAACATTTGTTTACTCCAGCCAGTTCTTGGTTTACCTTTGAATGGATGCAGGGTCCTTTAAAATTCAGGGAAAGGGTAAAGACAGCAAAACATGAGAGCAGATTAGTGTCAACCAGAGCAGTTAGAGTCAATAACATTTTTACAAGAATATCAAGGGAAAACAAAGTACTTGAGAGACAGTAAGCTTATTAATAAGTGAGAAGGTAGGTTAAATTAATGATTAATGACTCTAAGTAGCCAAATGCCTAAGTGATCTAAAAAAAAAAATCAATCTTGGGGGGAAAAAAAAAAGAAAATGGAACGTCATGAGCAAACAGAAGCAAGTTGTCACACTGGGATCTGCCCCAAGTCTCAGACAAGACACAGTTGTACAATCCCAGGCAAAAAGCAGTTACTGAATCAGGAGGCTGAGATCTGCAGTCTGGCCTTAGTTTACTTTTTGTTCTCAAATCACTCTTACACAGTTTATCTGCTATTGCACAGTGTTTCAGCTACCTTGATCTGCACACTGTGCAACAAGGAGTGACAGCTGATGAGGAATCGCTGCCTCCGACTGTTCAGTACCTGGGTTTGGTTGGTCAGGCGAACGCCTTACCCTGCTTGTCTCTCTTACAGCCGGCATTATGGTCTGCCCTTAGCAAAGAAGAGGGGTCAATAGCAGTTGGACTTAAACCAAGTCAGACAAAAATAAATTTGCAAATCATATAAATATGAATGGACCCTGAAAATTTAAACACAGTTTATTACAACTGTAATTTATTCTAAATAATAATAATAATAATAATAATAATAATAATAATAATAATAATAATACCCAACTGTGAAGGCACTGGAGGATTAAGACAGAAAGCTAAAGTGGCATTGATCTTCAAAAAGAGAAAGAGGTGGGAGAGAAGTGATCCTCATAAATCCTGTTCTGTCAGTCTAAATTAAATCCTTAAAGGTGAGAAGAATACCCTTAGAAACAAGTAGTAAATTAAAGAGTAGTAGGCAACTAGTTTAGAAAAAAAAATCCATGTGCACTAAGTAGAATGATATTTTAAGTAATGAATCGTGGTCATAGAATGCTATTTCTGTCAGTGGTTAAAAAAGGAAATAATGAATGGGGGAGATGTAATGTACATAGAGTCCTTTTCCCTCTCAGATAGTGATTTGTGCTATTGGTACTTGTCTTCAGAGCTCTAAGCAGTCTATAACGAAATAACCAGAAGGCATCTCTTACAGTGTATTCACTCAAAGCAGTTCGTTTTAATACAAGGTAGTTCAGCATTTATCCATGTATATATAGTTATATCTACATATAGGTTACCACTGTATATTTGCAGTATTTATCTTTTTCCCTCTGCATGTGTATGTATGTGTACTTATGGGTTTTTCCCCTCATGGTCTTTCTGAGGCTGTGTGATTGGAATGGGACAGTCAGTTTAATAATGTTAATAAGTGGTAATAAATAATCTATTCATCTAGTAAGGAGAAACATGGGATAAGACAAATGGGTTTATTTTAAATCAAGTTTTATTAGACATATTTAATAATATTTAGGATTAGAGTATGCTAGGATATAAATGATGCAATGGGACTGAGAGAGGTTATTTTGGAAATAAAAAAAAAAAAAAAAAGAAAACAAAACCAAAAGCAAATCTCAAACACAGCCAAGAGTGAGAAATCTGGAAAGCTGAACAATTTTATTGGCGTTGGCGTAGGAACTGTGCCTCTCCTTCAACTTTAACTTCTCTACAATTACATCATATGGTATGGTGATTTAAAAAAACTTAAGCCTATATTCACTTCTGTAATATTTTTATTAATCTTGAAAATTATTTATTGAAATTGAAATAACTTTTTTAGCAAATAGTGCTGACAAACATATCTGCAGATTTCATGAGTATTGAGGAATATTTCTAGGAATAGTAAATATCCAGGAAATTGAAGTATCTGTCTCAATTTTCCAGAAATGCTTACAGTGCCTAGTTTTACAAGAATACACTGCTAGTTTTTAGTTAAGACAGCCAAACATATGACACAGTAGGAAAACCACTAGGTACAGTAACTATCCAGTCATTTAAGTGTCAGTCCTACAATATGACTAATATGGTATTTCTTTGGAATAGCAAAGGCAAAAGTAGGAATTATACTTATCGTCGAGTCTGTAGTTTCCTTTTTAGCAGATTCTGGTTACTCATTTCTTTGCTTTCTGTGGGAAGTGTTTTGATAACCAACAGCAGTGCACTCATGCTGATGAAGCTAACAGTATGACAGGCTTAACCTCACTTCAAAGTGCAGCATGATATATCTTCTACATACACTATTATACATATATATCAAATGACTGAAAAGCCTTCAGGCACTTGGTTCTTGTTACCTTTCTTGATTACTATCACTTTGCTGCATTTGCAGTTCCTTCTGAATTTTACTTGCGGGCTTAGGGTCATTACCTTAAGATAATATGCATTCACTGTAATTTAAAAATCAAAATAGACAGCAAGCATCAGAAATTAAAATAAATGATCTTTGTGCTTAATGTACTTAAAATAGGTTTTTTTTGTTGTTGGTTGTTTTTTTTTTTGTTAAGAACTACTGCAATTAGATAATAAGCTATTAAAAAAGCACAGTGAAGTGACTTGAAAAGGAACGTATCAATTGATTTCCATACTCAAAATTGCTTGTAAACAGTAATCTTTTTCTGTAGACAAAAATATACACACAATTCAGTGGTCCCTGGAAACAAGAATTCTGGGATACCAGGTTGAGGAATAGTTTATGCAGATATTCAACAAACAGCAGCCTGCCCACTGAAGGGTAGTATTATGCACATAAACGCTAATGAATTAAAACTTTTCCAGGACTATTGTATTAAGCTGTTGTACAGAGTGTCTTCTAGGAAAAAAAACCATGTAAAACAATGTAATAACTATTGTGTTACAGTTCTCAAAAAGAGAGCTCCCTAATACTGACTCAACATAACCCATGCTAAAACTGAGAGCAGGAATTTTTCTGTGCTTTTGCTATATTGTTGGGTCACAACCATCAAAACATCAGGCATAACTCTCAGGCTTTACATGTGAGCTGAGATACTGATGTATTCACATAAGTACTGTCATAAAACTTAATAACTTCTCAGACTGAAACTGCAGAAAACATCACAAATACATATAATCTTATCACAAACCCTGAGAAAACTGCAAGACATACAGCAAGATTTAATTTACTTGCTAGGATCTTAATTCTTTTGCAAATGCCTTCCATAAAGGAAGTGGAAGAGATCAGGAGAGGATTCAGACTGTGTTGTATATGCCTCTAGCTAGCTCCTAAATTTTAGGAGCCCAGTGAAGCAGCCTCCTTGTACTTGTCACCAGTGAGGGAACCTATCACTAAATTAGGTGTAAAGGGTATCAGCTACTGAATAGAAAAAGGTAATTCTGGTTCAGTTTTTTTGCACTGATTCACTCAGGAATAATTTGTTTGACTTTAAAGATGTTACTTTACATTGATGTAACTGGGACCAGACTCTGGTTCTTTAACTTTGATTAGTACTTCTTGTATTTCTGCTGCAAGTGTTGTCCTCTAAATGTTCTTGTACAAATGGCCTCTACATTTTGTGGACATAAGAGATACCAAATTGCCCTTTTTTACCTTTTTAAATGCCATAGCATTAAATGTACATTGTCATCAAGTGTACCATCATTTTACAAGGGGGAGCAATCTAATCCCACAAAATCAATTCTGGTTTAGAAAAGGATGCTGTATTTCCCTCATATACATTCTGAATTAAATTATCTTATGTAATATTTAAAAATAAATACATCATTTAATATCTCTAAATATGTAATGTGTAGACATATTATCTGTGAAGATAGATAGTATTTATTTAGAACAAACACAGTGTTTAAAATTGATATGGATAATGTGTATAGATAGTCTTGAAATTTAATTAGTATCCCTCTGAATTTAAAACTTCACTCTATCAATCATGTTTTTCATGTGTATCTAGATTTCTGCATATCATAATATGTATAAAATGCATATGCTTTATGTGTAGACAGAAAGAATATATAGCATACACATGCTATAAGGAGAATATTGTTAGTAACACCTAATGGGTACAATAAACAAAAAAAAATTATCACAATACGATGTGCTAAGTATATCATAATATAATCATCTTCATAAAACCAGTTTTCATTTTAACTGAGAACATTTTCCAAGTAATTAACTTTTTCCCCCAAAGTTTAGTCTTAAATATCTTAAGTGCATTTTCCTGTATCAATGGAGTATACATAGCTAAAAATCCATTAACTCCATTCAGGAGAACATGTAAAGTCTATGAGGACTTCAATGAGGACTCAAAAAGAAGCATAGACCTAAGTGTTTTATATATTTAGATTATATACTGCACAATATTTAGACAATGAACTGTATACAATGTATATTTAATACAGCTTAGCATGCTGAGACTTGTTCTGATTTGGATGAATGATTGTTGTTGTAATAATATAAAATAAAACTTATTTAGGTAGTACAAAACTACCAATGAGATAAATTTTGAATGAAAAAGATGAACTATGTTTCATCTCGAATGATAATATTGAAGATTAAAATAAATTGGTAGAGGTAACAATCCTTTTTTTTTTTTTTTTTTTTTTTCCAAATTGTGCCTCAGTGATCTTATTATTCATATAATCATAGTTGTGAAGGCTTGAATTTTATATTTTTTAACAACCTTTAGCATGCTTCTGTTAATGAATTTAAAAAAAGAAAAAAAAAGTCAAATAGATCCCTGTTCAGTTTTGTAGGGAGTAAGATTATTCTTATGGAGCTACGTAAGTGGTGTTTTTTTAAAAAATAACACAGAGAAACTAATAAAAGTTTTGGATTAATGGCCTTGCTTGATTTCTGTGTGAAAGAAAAACTCTCATTTATATTATAATAATGTTATGGAGTTTATTATAAAGCTGTTAAACTTCATTAACTCATTATAGGTGGCTCCTTAGAGCTACTATGTACAAAAACATTTTTAAGTCAGTAGCTCTGTTTTATTTGCTGCATGTTACTGGAATTTGAAATTAAAACTTGAACACTCTCTCCTTTATAATTTTAATTTAATTTTATATGTCTGTTTGCTAAAATCTATTCTCTACAAGATTTTTTTACAACTCAGATTTGGGACAAGAAGACACTATAATTTTGCTATAACATTACAGTCAGCATCAGAAGACAAAGCTTTAGAAATCAAATAATGAAAACTGACATGATGAGTTATACTGCTCACTAAAAGATACATTTTCAATATATAGTTTTACAACTCAGCTTTACCTGTAAAGATTATTCTGTAGACAACAAACCAATTTTATTTGCCCTGGTAAATAAAGATGTAATCTATTTTGAGTTTATACATGATACATATGCTGTATAAATTTTGTGGGATTCCCCATTTCTGATTGACACTTCATAAGACATACAGAAATTCAAGGGACCCATTTGTGCACTGAAAGATAAACTAGACTTGCTTTTACTTGCTTGAACATCTAAGTCTTTCTAGACCTAACACCCACTTAATTTTTTCATGAGAAAATCTATGTTGGTCAAAGTGACTAGAAGATATAAAAATTCCTGCAAGCTAAAGCACAATCAAAATAATGTCATTTTCTTAAGTAAAATAACTAATTTTAAATTTTGGCCTTTTCAACGTATAATTTAGGGTGCTGTGGCCTTTTTGGTAGCAACTTGAAAGAGTGCACATAAATGCAGGGAGATATAGGTGTATATCTGAAGGAGCACTTGTATATATATATTTTTTATTATTTTTTTTGTCCCAGCTCTATATCGGTAAGAGTTCAAATTCTAAATCTGAATCACTGAGTAATTTATAACACCTAAGAGACAAATACACAGTGAATAGATGTTGAAGAAAGCGGGCTGCTATAACAGTACACCCCAGAAAAAACAAACAGCTAAAGATAGCACAAGCTAAACAAGAGAGATACTCAAACTTTTTCATAAAAAGATATCTACCAAGTGGACTTCAGAAGTATGTTCACATGAGGAAACAAATAATCTGATCCTATGTTTGGAATTATACATTAATTTTTCATCTTTTAAGCTCCTAATCATGCAATCAGCGCATGCAAAGAACTCCACTAAGTTAATGATATTGCTCAAGAGTTTTCAGGATTGGACCCTAATCAGCATTTTCCTGCTTTTTCACTTTTGCAGCATGTGTGCAGCTAAGTGGTGTTTTGACTGAGTGAACAAAAGAATGGTAACACCAGTGAATCAAAGGAAAATGTTCTTATTCGAATGTGAAGCCAGAGAAGTACTGCTTTCCAGAAAAAAATATTATCCTCAAAAAATATTCTTATTAAAACAAATTGCCCTTTGTGGCATAATAAATTTATGTAAAGAGAAACATCTGGCAGAATCATATAACCTACTGTAGCATACATTTGGAATGAATTAATTTATTTTATTGTCATAAACTGCTTTTTGGGCTTCTCCGCATTTTATCCAGAATTAAATTTATCAGTATGTTGCTTTATGTCATTTTATAATACATGTTTTCCTTTCAAATCGTTTTGTTCTGCACTTAACAGACCCTGGAAGGTGGAATATGTTGCAATTTTTAAAAGTTCAGACTAGATTTGTAGAACTCACCTTGTGTACAGTAGTGTATTTCTTCACTAAATGTTTTACAAGCCTTCCAACACGTGGAGGCACTAAAGTGCATGTGTCCCAGTGTTAAGAAGAAAGTTTGCCTTACAGTAGGCAAAAGGGAAAATTATGTTCAGGAACTTAAGCTGGAATTTCTCCATTTTACTCTTCATGTTTATATTATAAGTAGTGCCCAATCCTTTTACAGTCAATGGAAACAATGAGGCACATTCCAGACTTACTCCACTGAAACTGATGCCACTGTGAAAAAAAAAATCTAGAATTGGTAGCTGACATACATACACATCTAGACTGCAGATGTTAATTGCGCCGTGAGTGGTATACTTTGAATTTGATGAAGAGAAAAGATAAAGAGATGACTTTCTGATTTTTAACACTGTTGTGAAATGTGCTCAAAAGCTCACAGATTTGTCATCATGTGCCTACAGTTGCTGAGTACTTAAAAATACTTAGTTCCTACAGATTTTAAAGATACCAGAACATATGCTGAGTGGAGATCTGAAGTGTTTTTACACAATAACAATACCGAATGTAAATAATGTAGACTAATACACATGCCGAAGAGATGCCATATTGACTGGATAAATTTTGTACCTAATCTTCTCAGTGTTTCAAACTTGAGCCTGCAATCATCAGGCTGCCCACTTCAGAAGCAGGGAAGCAGGACATGTATTGCTTATCCATCTCTGCTGTATGAGCCAATGGTTTTGTGACTTAAGCACTCGTTCATGATACTAAGTATAGAGAGAAAAACATTCTGTTTAAAAGAAAAAAATGATGGGTTGAGGCAGAGGAAAGAAATCCAGAAAGATTTAAATTCAAAATAATCTAGAAAGCCAAGTAGAGCAACACTTTCTGGACCCCTCTTCCTCATCAACACCCAAGGACGAGAAATGTTAATTGTGTCTGTTAAATGGAGGTAAAGTGGAATTATTCAGAGCAAAAGCACTGCAAGATAATAGGTTGTGTCAGTAAGAAAAATTGTTATGCATAGTGAAGCCTTTCACACATTTATAACATGTAAATGAAAGAGTTGACGTAACCAGCATATATACAAAGACATCCCTCAACACAAAATTAATTTCAGTTCTATTGTATCCTTGCATATGTTTTTTAGTCAGCACCTCTTACCATATTTTTTTCCTAGAACAGCCTGTTTTAAAACTGAAACCACTGCTCAAAATATACAAACATGGAAATTAAGATACACAAAAACATTTTTAACTACATTTTATAAAAGTTCATGTGCTTATCATTATTGATGATGTTATAGTTCAGTTAATAAAGTGTTATAAGCTGTGTTTCCACTGAGTGTGTGTACAGAAAGCTATTTTTGAGAGGAAGGAAAAAGGGACTAAAACAACAATATTACATTACATGAAGTATAACTCTTCATCTATTGTATTTTCTGACAATGAAAGTCAGACCAGACACCCCACTATTTACTTTCTCAATTAAAATTAAATGTAATCTATTTTTCTTTCAAGTATGTTAAAAAATATCACTTCCTTCTGAAAAAAATCTTCAAAACCATAGAAGTTTCTCATAATTAAAAAAAATCATATAATAAAACATTTATGCTAAATAATGATCTATGCCCAGATTCTAAATTACTTTTCATCTGATAAATGCCTTTCATTTGCTGCAGCCAGCAAAGAAGGAAGTGAATGTATATTTTCTCATAGTTGGTGTCTATCAGGCTGCTCTGAGGTCTTGAGCCAGCCATGCAAGAAAATGAATAAGCATGATATTGATAAAGCAGCTGTGATACAAGAATTTAAGGACAGAAGAACCTCCACTAAACAACTCATATAGTGAAGACATACTTTCAATTATGATATCATAATGTCTCTTACGGAGATGCCAGTAGATTAAATCATAATATACATACTTTTTTTTTCGTGTGTGTGAACATTAGAATTAGTTTAATTTATGCACTTTGCTTTGCACTTTAAAAATTATTTTGAAGTATATTCTTCAAAGAAAATTAGTCTTCTGATAGTATTCCTCAATGTGATATATACATACTACATATTCAGTGTATACAGAAGATAAAAGCAGTTTTAATATCTGGTCCATTTAAGTCAACAGGAACGATTCCATTAACTCAAATGGGCCTCAGAGACAGAGCCCTCTTAATAATGACCTTAAAGGTCTTTTCCAATCCAGGCAATTCTGTGATTCTGTGATGTCTGGTGGAGCCCATGCCAGCTGGCTCCAAGTCAGACCAGCCACTGGCCAAGACCGAGCTCATCACTGATGGTGACAGCACCTCTGTGATAGCATATTTAAAAAGGGGGGAAAAAAACAACCTGCACAATGGCAGCTGAAGAGAGGAGTGGGAATACTTGAGAGAAACAACTCTGCAGGCACCAAGGTCAGTGAAGAAGGAAGGGGAGGAGGTGCTCCAGGTGCTGGAGCTGAGATTCCCCTGCAGCCTGTGGTAAAGACCATGGTGAGGCAGGCTGTCCTCCTGCAGTCCATGGAGGTCCATGTTGGAGCAGATGACCATCTGTAGCTCATTAAGAACCCCACACCAGAGCTGGTGGATGCCCAAAGGACCCCATGGGAAGCCTGCACAGGCTCTGGTTCCTGGAAGGACCTATGGCCCCTGTGGATAGAGAGGAGCCCACATCAGAGCAGGTTTGCTGGCAGGACTTGTGACCCCATGGGTGGCCTGCACTGGAGCAGTCTGTTCCTGAAGGACTGCACACCATGGAAAGGACCCCTGCTGGAGCAGTTAATGAAGAACTGTAGCCTGTGGGAAGCACTCATGTCAGAGCAGTTCCTGGAGGACTGTCTCCCATGGGAGGGACCCTACGCTGGAGCAGGGGAAGAGTGTGAAGAGTCCTCCCCGTGAGGAGGAAGAAGCGGCAGAGACAACGTGAGGAACTGACTGCAACTCCCATTCCCTGTCCCCCTGTGCTGCTGGAGGGGAGGAGGTGGAAATCAGGAGAGAAGTTAAGCCTGGGAAGAAGGTGTTTGAAATTTGGTTTTATTTCTCATTATCCTACTCTGATTTAATTGGCAAAAAATTAAACTAGGTTCCCCCAAGTTGAGTCTATTTTGCCCATGACGGTAATTGGTGACAGCTCATTGTCCGAGTGGAGTCCGGTGACGAGCAGCTTACCTCAGGGGTCATTACTGGGGCCAGTGCAGTCAACATCTTTGTCAGTGATATGGACAGTGGGATTGAGTGCACCCTCAGCAAGTTTGCCGATGACACCAAGCTGAGTGGTGTGGTTGACACGCTGGAGGGACGAGATGCCATCCAGAGGGACCTTGACAGGCTTGAGAGGTGGGCCTGTGCCAACCTCATGAACTTCAAGGCCGAATGCAATTTCCTGCACCTGAGTTGAGGCAATCCCAAACATAAATATAGACTGGGAGACCAGCTCCAAAGAGAAGGACTTGGGGATGGTGGTGGACAAGAAGCTCAAAAGGAGCTGGCAATGTGTGCTTGCAGCCTAGAAGGCCAACTGTATCCTGGGCTGCATCAAGAGAAGCGTGGCCAGCAGGTCGAAGGAGGTGATTCTCCCCCTCTACTCTGCTCTCATAAGGCCCAACCTGGAGTACTGTGTCCAGTTCTAGAGCCCCCAACACAAGAAAGACATGGACCTGTTAGAACGAGTCCAGAGGAGGCCACAAGGATGGAAGAAGGCTGAAGCACCTCTCCCATGAGGAGAGGCTGAAAGAGTTGGGGCTTTTCAGCCTGGAGAAGAAAAAGCTTTGGAAAGACCTTCTTGTGGCCTTCCAATACCTGAAAAGGGCCTAGAAGAGAGCTGTCAAGGGACTTTTTACAAAGGCAGGTAGTGATAGAACAAGGGAAAATGGCTTTAAACTGGAAGAGGGTAGGTTTGGATTAGATATTAGGAAGAAATTCTTTCCTGAGAGGGTGGTCAGACACTGGAAGAGGTTGCCCAGAGAAGCTGTGGATGCCCCCTCCCTGGAGGTGTTTAAGGCCGGGGCGGATGGGGCTTTGAGCAACCTGATCTAGAGGAAAGTGTCCCTGCTCGTGGCAGGGGGGTTGAAACTGGATGATCTTTAAGGTCCCTTCCAGCCCATACCATTCTATGATTCTGTGATCTCTCCCTATCCTTATCTTGGCCCATGAGCCTTTCATTCAATATTCTGTCCCTTGTCCACTTGAGAAGGGGGAGGGATAGAGTGACTTTTATGGGCACCTGGCATCCAGCCAGGATCAACGCACTACAGAACATGAATAATTTCTACAGGAATTGTGCAGGTGTTTTTTCAATTAATGATAATTTGACTTTAATCATCCCAGTCATCATCCCACTCCCCATCTCAGAAGATCTAAGGAGTACTTTAAAATACTGTGGTAGTGAATACGTTGTTATTGGCATCTTTGGTAATTATTAATGCTTCTAGCAGTATCTGGCTTTATGATAAAACATATTATATCAACTAATCAATTTATGTGTAAGTCTGAAAAAGCTTGAGGTGAAAAAAGGTACTGCTTTTTCTGTAATTGAGGTATTTGGAATATTACTTCTGAAGCAAATTAGAGTATGAGACATTTAAAAAGTAAGATAATGATGTTCTTAACAATCTCTTGGATTGTGTTTACTGTTACTATATTTGTTATGTCTTGGCATCAAGAACATGACTTCATAACAGAATAATGAGGAAAGGAGAATAGGTATTTTAAGGATCTTTTAATATGAAAAAAATCCGAATATGATACTGAAAATTCTATCTGAAAACAGCACCTATGCTTTATAATTTGCCTGTTGTAGAGAAGTTATAGAAATGCTATTTTGTGAATTCAAGATATTTCCTTTAAAATTCTTGATATAGAGCAGTGATTTCAGATGAGAGATGGTATTATCTTGGGTTTTTAAAGTACAGAGCAAGTAATAAATAGAATATGTCTAGTAAAGTGATTTATTTTAAATAAATATTTATTTTTAATTATTGCGGTGGGCTTTATTAAACAATTCTGATAATTGCTTTGGTGTCTTCTGACAAGAGTGAGAAACAGGTGTAGAAGTATAGAAATCTTGCTTACAAAGTGGTTGCCACTCATTGATTAACTTTGCATACACAACTGATTCTGCAAAACTCAGCAGAGCAGTACTTCCAAATGACAGTAATAAAACAAACAACATAATGTTATTAGTTAATGAGAGAAATTTCAATCCACTGTTTTAATAACAAATACACGAGGGAGTACAGGCAGCTGCTACTGGAATGCAAAACAGAACAGCTTCTGAAGCACGATCTTCTCACCATCTTTGGCTTTTCTGGGCGATATTCATAAGTTGTGTTATACTCTTAAGGTCTTGCAGGGATTAATTTATTGGCTGTGTGAGTGAAAATAGACTGTATTAATAAGTCAAAGAGTAGTAGTAAAGTTTTACAAACTGGCTTCTGTAATATGAATTAGTAGGTATCCAAATCTGAAGACAGTCACTTGTTTGTGCAAGATTGGCCCCCATATTTAACCAAGACCTAGGAGCCACCTGTGGGGATGCAATTATAGATAATAACCAGACTAAGTTCACATAAAAATAGTAACATAATAATACATTTAACTTAAGATAAAAATGTGATCCTTGACCTTGTCAGATCACAAGAATCTTAGTGATTAGAATCTTAATTTTTATGACAACCACAAAAATATACCTATTGAATTCCAGCATGAATTAATCCATTTTTAGTCATATAGTCCAACTATTAATGTGCACGAATAGTTCTGAATAGCATTTTTAAAAGTGGTTTTATAGTGCAAAGAGCTGGGATTCAGCTCATCTACTTATAGATGTTTTCAGTCTAGTTTTCTACAGCTGAGGGAATAATTTTTATAGTTGGTGAGAGAAATGGACATCTGCATGACATGACTGACCTATTCCATGTTAGTTGTACATTTTCGAGTGGGAAGATTCATATAGGAGTGTATTTCAGTATATTTCTTTCCATAAAGAGAACTAACCCATATCTTGATGTTTACACTGAAAATATTAGGGGAGAGAAATATTCCTCATAAGTGAAAAGTTCAGTGCAGAAGCTCTTGAAATTGCGTCACCCCTCTGAGACTGAATTTCAGAGCCCTGTATGAGGTAAAGCTACTGTATTTCCTAATTTTTTTAAAAAAAGGAAAAATAATGAAAAGGAGGAATGTAGAAGGGAGGTAAAAACATGTGCAGTAGTTTTCTGCCAGCTCAAGTTGGAGCTGTGTGTGTTTGTGATCTTTCTTCATACCATGGTCTTGGTTATGGATGCTTAGAGGGATGAAGAAGTTTTAAAAACTTATTGTGCTGCTGACCCAGAACTTTTCACTTGCCAAATCATAATTCTTCTGCCCAGAACTGAATTATCACCACAGCTTCTCTAGAAGACTCCTCAATGCAGAGGTTCACTAAGTCTCATGTAAATCTCCCTGTCCTGCTAGCTCTAAAGCCTGAGTGTATCTAAACCAAAGCCCAACAACTGTTCTTAATTCCTTCTCTCTCAGAGCACACCAAATTCCATCCTGTTTGAGACACCAGCTCTACCTAAAGTCTCCCAAAGCTTATGCACACCAAGTCATCCACTATGTTGTGTCCTGAGACCTCATCCTACTCTCTTGTGAGCCCTCTAATACATTACAGGGCTTCCCCATTCCTCCATATCCATGCCCTGCCTATGCTCATCGCTCACCCCAGGACCATCAGCAGGGCTGCTCAGCTCCTCCTGACCCTTGTGCTGCCAGCATCTGTGTCCACACCTCCGTGTGCTGCTGACAGCTGCTGGTCAGCTGCTGGTCCTCTATTGGTGCAACCACTGGGAAAAATCATCCCTAGATTTGGTTCTCCCAGGTGAAATTTTGGGACAGGTAAGGAATACTGAACCATTAGAGAGAAAGACAGCAAAATGTTTGGGTGACCCATGGTCCAATCAGCCCCATAATTATCTTCACAAGGTAAGTGACATGAATAAGAGAGAGAAGTATCAAACATTAACTGCCAAAAATTCTTATTTCTTTATTCAAATGCTTCTTGCATTCATTTAACTGAGAACATTGTGCCTGAAAATAATAAAAACTTCATTGCCACCTAACACACATCTTAAAACAAGAAACACAAGTCCTTCAACATGAGCCTGTAAAATGGTATCTTTCAGACAGAGAAGTGTTTCATCCTTTTTTTGTATTTGTAACACTTCTTAAGACTTCATCAGCAGGAGCAATGAAGGTCTATTGCAACTTGTTGAGATCTTATTCCATTACAGAAAACTGTATTTCAGTATTTTGGGAGGGGAAGAAGTTTCACTGGAAAGTCGTGGTCCAGTGCCTATGTGGTGGGTTGACCCTGGTTAGACACTAAGTGCCCACCAAAGCTGCTCTGTCATTCCCCCTCCTCAACTACCTCTTCTCTTCTCAAGGGGAGATAAAATATAATGAAAGACTGATGGATTGAGATAAGGACAGTGAGATCACTCAGCAGTTACCATCACAGGCAAAACAGTCTCAACTTAGGGAGAATTAATTCAGTTTATTACCAATCAAATCAGAATAGGGTAATGACAAATAAAAACCAAATCTTAAAACACCTTCCCCCCATCCCTTCCTTCTTTTCGGGCTTAACTTTACTCCCAATTTCCACCTCCTCCCACCACAGTGACACAGGGTGATGGGGAATGGCAGTTGTGGTCAGTTCATTACATGTTGTCTTTGCTGTTCTTTCCTCCTCAGGAGGACTCCTCACAATCTTCCCCTGCTCCACCATGGGGTCCCTCCCATGGGAGACAGTCCTCCAGGAACTGCTCCAACATGAGTGCTTCCCACGGGCTACAGTTCTTCATGAACTGCTTTAGCAGGGGTCCTTTCCATGGGGTGCAGTCCTTCAGGAACAGACTGCTCCAGTGCGGGTCCCCCCCATGGGGTCACAAGTCCTGCCAGCCAACCTCCTCCGGCGTGGGCTCCACTCTCCATGGGTCCATAGGTCCTTCCAAGAACCTGAGCTTGTGCAGGCTTCCCATGGGTCACAGCCTTCTTTGGGCATCTACCGGCTCTGGTGTGGGGTCCTCCATGAACTACAGGTGGTCATCTGCTCCACCATGGACCTCCATGGGCTGCAGGAGCACAACCTGCCTCACCATGGTCTTTACCACAGGCTGCAGGGGAATCTCAGCACCTGGAGCGTCTCCTCCCCCTCCTTCTTCATTGACCTTGGTGCCTGCAGAGTTGTTTCTCTTAAGTGTTCTCATTCCTCTCTGTGACTGCCTTTGTGCAGGTTTTTTTTCTCCCAGTTATCACAGAGGTGGTGCCACTGTCACTGATGGGCTCGGCCTTGGCCAGCAGTGGGTTCATCTTGGAGCCGGCTGATATTGGCCCTTGTCAGACATGGAGGAAGCTTCTGGCAGCATCTCACAGAAGTCACTCCTGTAGCCCCTGCACTGCCAAAACCTTGCCACACAAATCCAATACAGGCAGTTTACACATTCCACAGGCACATACTGACTGAAGAAGAACTTTAGACAGCAAGTGTCCTTGCGTTAACCTGCTTCTGTTCTTGTTTTCTACAAACCTTCAGCAGTATCTAGGGACTTTGACTTTTGAATCTTGTGACTAATTTTCTCCCTGTTTAGTACTGACCTGTTTTCCAAGCTCCTCGCTGTCCTGTGATTTGACATGCTGAACAGCTAGTTCATTTATCCAATGTCCTGGCTATCAGACTTCTGACCTCAGGTAGACCCTTGGTTCTGTATGCGCTGGGCTGTTTGATAGCCCACCTGTCAACCTCAGCTGCTCATCTCCCTTGGCTTTGAGGCCAATGGTCACCATTTCCTCCTAGCATTTCCTTCCCATTGTTACATGATCTTGTGGATTGCCAGACTTCTCTCCTGCTTTACCATGAGGGTACTGAGCACCCCATCTAGCTCAAGAAGTCAGAAAACTGTAAAATCTGGGGAATAAAGGCAGCATTATGTTTCAAGATAGAATCTTTCAAAATTTTGTAGGTGACATAAAACAGTAGACAAAACTAGACAGCTTTTGTCTAGCTTGTTTTTTTTTAAATCTCACTGATGGATACTCTGCACACTCATAAGGCAATCTGTTTCAGACCATAGGTATCACTTCTAGTAAGCTTTTCTTTATGTCTAAATTAATCTCTCTTTCCACAATTAAAGCTTATTATTACTTGTACTACCCAAAATGGACATGATTAATAGTTTATTCTGTTCCTTTCTGCATCTACCTTTTATCATATCTTTCCTCAGTTTTAGGCTAGATTCAACTTATATTACATATATTTTTCATTGCAAGCCATGTTTAAATCATCATCTCTGATGATTTTCGTTGTTGTGCTCTCTATTCCTTCTAGACAGTCCACATACTTCTGCAATTCTGGTAACAAAATCTAATATTATATTCCAGGGAAAGGTGTCTTAATCCAGCTACAGCAGAAGGATTATTTACATATTTTACAGGCTATACTCTCTTTTTTATATACCAATAGCATAGTCTTTTCCTTTCCCAAGTGGCATAGAAGTCTTATGTTCAACTTGATCTCCACTAAAGCCCCCAAATGTTCTCTTCCTAGCGCCTGGCTATGTGCCATTCACTATTTCTGCCTGAGTGTAGTATTTTTCACTTCTCTTTGGGGAAATTCATCCTGTTTTTACAGAACATGTGTCTAATATGCAGTGGTCATTTTGAATTTTAGTTCTGTCAGCAAGAATGCTTACAGTTATCTCCAGCTTGGCAGCACTTTCAGATTTCAAAATATCACATTTCTTAAAACTTTAATTTTATCATACTGCTCATTAAGGAAAACATTGATTAGGCAAACAGTAAATCCTTAGGAATCTCAGATCAGTATATTCTTGTTTAATGGAGAACCATTGACATGTCTCTGAATATAGTTTTCCAACTGGTTTTGCATGTAAGAATAAGTTAATTTAATCCATTCTTAATCAACTTATGAGAACATTGTGCTAGTATCAGGAGCTTCACTAAAGCTTTTTTTTGCCTACTAAACAAGTAAAATCTTGCTTTACTCTCTCTTTCTTGCACACCTCTCCACACCTACACTCCCTTACACCACTTAGATTGGCTTTGAAAAATTGTTTTGGCTCTTAGTCATCATCCGTTTTGCTGAGGCTTGCAGTCTTTTTGTTTGCTAATATATTCCAGTATTTTTCTAGAAATGGAGAACAGTCTGACTGCTATATAATTTCCCAGATATCTTTGCTTTCCCTTTTTTAAGGAGAGATAGGTAGCTTGTTTGATTTTTTCACAGTCTACCAGAATCCCATCCATCATCCATGAGTTTTTTAAATGCTTCTGAAATTGCTTCAGCAAATTCTGTAGCCTCTCTAAATTTCATCATGTCTGGATGATTTAAAGCCAACTAACTTATGTTTGTATTCTCTAACCTGTTTCCTTTATTTCTACCTTAAATGCTTTATTGTTTGTGTTAATTACATTATCTGCCTGATTGCATCTAACCTTTTTAGTGAAGAATGAAGCAGTAAATGCATTAAACATTTAGGTTTTTGTTAGTGTCAAGGCTTAATAGTTTTTTTTTCCCTGTGAGTAGCGGACCAGCTTTTTCCTTTGTTTTCCTCTTGCAACCAATGTACTGATTGATCTTTTCCTTTGTTTATCTTGCATCTTATGGTCTGTCTTCTTTCATAAGGTCTAGATCTTCCTCCTTTTGGTTTTGTGTTACAAATTATTATCAGTCCATCCAAAGAAATTGTTGGATAGGCTGTATTTCACTATATTCGTTTAACAAAGAATATTTAGTTAGTTAGAAATCAGAATTATCTCTGGGTTTATGTTTTAGGTACTATTTCTTAGATGTTTGTAAGAATTATCATTGCCTGTTCAGTCTTTTTGGTTGACACTAGTGCAATAAATAACCCCCTGCATTCCTTTCCCCATTGTTATAGAAGATAATAGAATAAGCAAGCCAATAATAGAAAACATTAAATATGACAAGTCCTATACTTTTATTATTTTTTAATATGAAAACAAGGATGTAATATTAATGATGTTTCAGACAAATTTCATGGCTTTGTATAGTCATAAGAGTTAGCTAGAATACTTATGGCACTTAATGTATGAAACATACTGATCAAATAATAAATAATCCTCGCAGACTCCTTCTCATGCATAGTAAGCATATTATCCTAACATTACAAAGGAATAGAAATCAGAGGACTTCCCCAAGTCTTCACAGCTAGTCAAACTCTGGTCGGTTTGAGGTTCCTGAAACTTAAGGTTTTCTGATTCCCAGCACTCTTCAGTGACCAAACTACCCTGCATTATTGTGGGAAATATTAACTATTTTCCATATCCTCAGTTCTCAGTCCTAAGTAACATATCATGCATTTCAATCTATTACCTCAGAAGACAGCTTCCCACTATAACTTAACTCTATTGCAATACTATGAAACAGATTCTGTACAATACCCTATCATAACAACTTATATGATAAGAGTACCTACTAGTTTTGTATGGAGTCTGCTAGTATTTCTGTTACTGAAACACAAATGGAACATGTGGTAAAATTTTACTTGAAAACAAAGCCGGTTTTGTATGATCTGAAGGCCTCTTTGTTTTGTTGGAGGTATTTTTTTTTTTTTTTACAAAGTACTATTAACTGCTGTTAACACAAATAAGGATCTAATAGATTCCATCTTAGATTGGATAACTTTTAACAACAGAAGCAGTCTAACCTGTTCACTCAATGAAATACACAGTTCAAAGTGCCATTTGATTGCTCACTATGCTGTAACTATGCCTCACAAATGTTTTGTATACTGTATTGTTTATTACCATACAGTAAGAAAACTGGAATTTTTTCTAAGATTTTAGTCCTTGACATTCAGTGAAAGAAAAGCTTCTAAGTCTGTAAATAATTTTGAAAACATTGGATCAAGAAACTAAGTCCAGAGGAACAATTAAACACCAAACATGGTAGTTAAACACCAGCTTCCATGGGTCTAAGCTTCTTCCTCATATTAAGATCTGACACACAAATTTCAGGGTGATATGTGACAGCCTGCTGAAGCATATATTCCATATCAACCTCTAAACTGGCAGACATTCTTGATACAAGTGTGACTGGGCTTAATGTGTACAGCTGATAATTGACTTTCATGTGATGCCAGGAAGAAGTCAAATTGTATTGAACAGTAATGTTTTTGGATGACTCATTCACAGACTTATCTTTGATAGTGAATACCAGAAGCTGGACAAAATTTGAATGTCTACATTCGGAACTGTAATTGGAAAACCTGTCATTTAGCTGATCCCTAACTCTGTAGATGCTGCAGTTTCTAGATTCCCAAAGGTGCTCAAAAAATGCAGTTCCATAAATATGTAGAAACACTTCAGCTTCTAATGCTTTAAAAGCTTTTAACCTAACTGTAGTGGCATACATTAGAGGTCCCCATGCCAAAACCCTCTGGATCCTGGTTCTTAGAGAGTGTGCAGAATTAGGCTCACTATGGAATACTGTAGCAGCCCTAGCTTTTCTTGGAGGCTCCTGTGGAACCTCTTGGATAGTCTTATTTTATATACTAGTCTGTAAAACTGAACGGAATATAGGAGATCCAAGTACACTTTACTTTCTAACTGAAGGAATTAGATAAGTTTCTTTCACTACTTTTGACGCATATAGCACGAAACTGCAGGCTGAAACTTAAGTAGCTTTGAAAACTTCTCAGACTCCATTCTCCAAAATGGATTTATTTCCTGCTTGCTAAATAAAAGAACACCACTGTTCTCACTATTAATCCAAATAATTTATTTCCTTCATATAAGCATACTTAACACAGTATTTGAAAATGCAGTAGTTTTTCTTGTCAGCATTTGACCCAGGATCTCTGTGGCTGGCATCTCATGCTCAGTTTTTCATTCCTGGGAAGAAGTAATCATCAAGTTCCACTAACGCACAACATGAATGTGTTTCCTGTGTGTTTCACAGTCAAGGATCAGCCCACAGCACAGCACAATAAAAAAGATCAAGGGCCAGTAACATCAATAAACAATGACTTCCTTATCACTATGAACAGTACGAGGTTTCCAAGCTCATTTTCCCCTCTGACCTTTGAGATCAAAGATCGACAAATGATTATGTGATAAAGCAGAAATAGATGATCTAACCCAGCAATGGCTTGCACCATTTTTCTCAAAGGAACTTAGAAGCTATTACTGGGTAATGTCTTTTCTGGTCTGAAAACTGCTATCTGTGGAGCATTAGTGGAATCAGGTTATTTATTCTGTCCCATGCTGTAAAGGAGGCCACCGTGCAAGACAGATGAATGCCACAACCTTGGCTACATTACACATTAACAATACATTATGTTGTGTCTTATTTTCAACTGATGCACATAACTAACTGTCAGAATATCTTTGAGATAGCAGCTTTTAAATAATAAATAATCTTCCTGAAGCAAGACAGAAGTGATGATCAAAAAAGGAAATACTCTGAAGAATTAGGTGTTTTCTCCACTGAAAGTAGAAATCTCTGCTGGCCAAAGTGTTAGTAAAACTCAGTCTTCTTTGGATTCTTGCTAACTTGGAAAGACCAGATAACACTGATTTACAAAAAAGCTTTCTTGCACCTTCAGTGTGCTAGGACTCTGCTTAGAAATCTGTCTGTATAGCTGGCTCAATTTAGTGTACAAGCATTCTTGAAAAATTGAAGTGTTATTAATTAATAATCAGTGGCTTTCCACCTTGTGATAGTTTCACTAGGCTAGTCCTTGGCTAGCAGCCGACACAACTGTTCACCCACTCCCCACCACCCCCAGGGAACAGGGGAGAGGACTGGGGGGCAAGGATAAGAAGACTTGTAGGTTAAGATAAGAACAGTTTAATAATAAAAATAAAAGAAATCTTAAAATAATACTAATATTAAAATAGTAGTGATAATAATAACAGTAACAAAATATGGAAATGAGTCATCCACAGTGCAACTGCTCACCACCCGCCAACCAAGCCCAGCCCATTCCCAGATAACGATCCCAGAGGAGCAACAATCCCAAACTGAAACCGTAATCCCAGAAGAACGAGAGCCTGAGCGAAAGTCAGAGAGGGGCAAAAGAGGAAGAGACCCTCACTAATATACTGGACATGACGTGATATGATATGGAATGTCCCATTGGCATATCCAAACGCCAGTTTAGCTTATTAATTTAAGTATTCCTTGCCTCCTTAGATCTTGTGCTTGTTGACTAATAGGACATGAAGTCCTTCACTTCCAGAGACAAAAATATTTCCTTTTTTGAAAGGACAAGCAATACATATCCATTAAACTTCAAAATAAATATATTACTGATAGATGTATACTAACTAATTACAAAACAATAAACCTGTTAAGATGTGTTTAATAATATATCACTGACTTAGTTGGATACATTTAATAGGATATCAGTAAAAGCTTCCTCTGTCCTTTCTCCAGTGCTATCCAGTGTTTCAGGGTTTGATTGAACAAATCATCAATGGTAGCATATCTCTTTAATGCCAGACAAAATCAGCACAACCAGCAGGAGCAGATTTTACCAAGTTTTGTTTTTTTTTTTTTCCCCCCTCATAATTCCTGAGTTATGGGGAATCTTTGCTGAAAGTAATTAATTTATGTAATGGGTTAGACCTTTAGGCTTCATCAGGAGTTAGCATATAATCAGGTGGGAGGCAAATTTACATTTCATAACTGTGTTAGTCATTTGCACTTAAAGGCCCTTGCAAAAATATTTTAACACACAAAGATTCCCAAACACCAGAGACTCTTACAGTAAAACAGTTTTGTTTTGTTTTGTTTTGTTTTGTTTTGTTTTGTTTTGTTTTGTTTTGTTTTGTTTTATTTTCCCTACATAAATTCAAAGAAGAAACGTGAACTGAATTCATCTATCACTAAACCCAATTGAATTTGCAGACCCTGTGAGTGGGATTAATATTTTCTAATTTTAGCCACCTATAAAGCAGCTAAAAGAGTACCTAATCTATTGCCTCCTTGAGGCTCAGCATACTTCATGAAGAAAGAAAAGAAACTCCAGAGTGCAATTCATCCCATCCTAAGGTGGATGGCTACCATAATCAGGATGAATTGCACTTCAAAATTGTCTGTCTGAGTGGGAATTGTGGCTTGCACAATGAAAGCATCTTTTTAATTAATCTTAGATTTGCCTCAGGGATAAAATATGAGGAGGTGCCTATCTGAACCCACTGATTATCCAAATAGCTAGGGTAGGTGAAGTATTTGACTTTTAAATGGCTAAAGTAAGGTGAAATGAATCCTGCTTTATACTTTGAAAAGATGACACTTTGGCAGGAATTGACTCATTATTATGATACTACAAATTATCATTCTTAAACATATAGAAAGGAGAAAATATTATCCACTTTCCTCCCCTCCCCCCACTGCCCCATCTCAGAACATCCTTAAGGAAAAATGCAATGCAAGATCTTACATACCTATATAAACTAAGCCATCCAGGACAAATTTTAAAACAATGCTTATTTATTTACTTCCTTATTATTGAAGACTATAGCTTTGATGGGATTGTAGCAGCAAGTTTTTAATGATGCATAAAGTACTGCATCAGCAGCTGAAAGACAGAATAAAGACAGAACTTTGCAAATTTTAAATAGTGTTATTATTTATCGTAGAAAAGCTAAACCAGTAAAGTTCAAGAAGCAAGGAGCATTCTGCTTGAAAGAGAAAATACAAGCAAAAAATAAAATTTTTCTTTTGTATAGATTTTTTTTCTCCTTTTTTCATTATTCCTCTGAGTCCTTTTTTGTATGTGTGCCATCTATAAAGACATATGACTGTAATATGAGTGTTCACAGACCTGTGTCTACTCAGTGGAATGGTTTATGTTATGCTGTGTTTTTTCACAAAAAATAGTTATGGGTGTCATCTTTTCTTGTGTAGATGAAAGTCTCCTAAGCCCCATATTTCCAGTTGATGCATAATGGTTCTTACAATGCTACTTTCTTCCATGATTCCTAAATGACCAATGATAATTGCTCATGCCATGCAGAAAGTCAGTTAATTTATGCAGCTGAACTAAACCATGCAGAAAGAAGTTAAGTGAAAAAAATATATTAAAAAAATAAAAATAAAAATTAAAAAATCCTCATTATTGGAATGTCAGAGGATCTAAGAAGTAGTTGTTTAAAGAAGGTTCTGATGCTCAGCTTTGGATAAGTAATGCTCATTGCAGCTTCAGGAGCACATTTTGGTGCCATTCATTGCAAATGTGCTGTTTTTAAGCCTCCTAAATACATGTGACTAGTCATGTATTTATTATATAACAGCACTGAGGTATATTAAGGTATACTAATTTGCATTATCTGCCAGCTAGAGGACAAAGGGATCCCTTCCATGCCATTTGCTTCAAGTCAAACAGCTTTCTGAGGGCAATTTCCCATTCTCAAGGAGAGTCCTTCGTCAGCAGTCATGCTGGTTTCAGGAGTCTTCTTGAACCACTGGTAACAATGCACAGGAGTCTTAAGAAAAAGCAGACTAATCCTGTATCTCTGCCATAAATAACATCCCACTAAGGCCCATAAATAGAGAAAGGCAGGAAATTAGTTCTCAAAATGGAACATTTCTGTAATATTTAATGTGCACAAACTTCTAATATGAACTTCTGGTCACAGAAGAGAATAGCAGGGCACTTCTAAGAGTCTCAGGAGATTGAGAAGTTCCCTGGCTGTTCACCTTCCTCTTCTTTACACAATATGTTATTTGCTAATTTGGAAATGTATAATTACTGCATGCATGGGTTCTGAGAAGGGAGTGGTTTTTTGTTTTCTAGACATACGATTTTCATGGACGTGGAGAAAGCTTTTAGATCTTTTGAATACCCTGTGTTCAGAGTAACAGTCTGTTCAAGACCTACAATTATTGCTCATCCCTTAGGGTTAAAATAGGACTAATTTACATGGCTTTCTTATAAGAGAAATATACTGTTGTAACTCATATGGAAGTTATCTTTCCTTGGATGGTGACAGCAGATCAGTGTCCTAGGTTTTTGTTCCCCCACCTTGTCCTCTGTGAACTGCAGTCTGAAGAAGAGTTGTGGTCATGTACATTTTGTCACTGCTAAGGCAAGTGGCCAGTTTGAGAAGTAGTTTAATATGGGATCTTCTTGTGAAACTGGATTTGGCAGGGTATTAAAAGGCATCTGCTCAACTGAGTGAAGAATAAGGCTGCTACTTTCAATCTTTAGTGCTTTTCTCTCCTGTGCAATTTTATCTCCTTGATCTCTATTAGTAGAGGGTGAGGGACCTGCAACAGCAGTTCTGGAACCAAGTATAATATTTGGAAGTGAGACGAAAGGTGGACAAGCGGGAGAGAACATCACAGCACTGTCTTCCAGATTACAGAAGGATACTGTTTTTTCAGAGTGGTCCCTGTAGCAGACCTGTCTATAGAACCAGACAGGTTATCTTGGAAAAAAAACAACTTAGTAGGAGCAATCTGAAACAAACCTAAGAGTAAGCTATTAGTTGTGGGTCCAGTGCCAATATCGTAGAGTCATAGAATCATAGAATGGTATAGGTTGGAAGGGACCTTAAAGATCATCTAATTACAACCCCCTGCCATAAGCAGGGACAATTTCCACTAGACCACGTTGCTCAAAGCCTCATCCAACCTGGCTTTAAATTCTTCCAGGGAGGGAGCATCCACAACTTTTCTGGGCAACCTGTTCCACTGTGTCACCACCCTCACAATAATTTTTTTTTTTTCTAATACCTAATCTAAACCTACCCTCTTCCAGTTTAAAGCCATTTCCCCTTGTTCTATCATTACCAGCCTTTGTAGAAAGTCCCTCCCCAGCCTTCCTGTAGGCTCCTTCAGGTACTGGAAGGCTGCTATAAGGTCTCCCTGGAGCCTTCTCTTCTCCAGGCTGGACAGCCCCAACTTCTCATAGGAGAGGTTCTCCAGCCCTCTGCTCATATCCATATATAAAAAGAAATACACACACATTTATCTTGTGTGACTGTTAGGTCAATATTAAACTAAGTGTAGACATAAAAAATAAATGGGACATTGCTTACAACGTACAGAGGTATATTATTCAGCTTCTATACAGGATGTATATTTTTATTTAAGAGTTCATTACTTTAACCAGAAATTTGTTCTATGTTATAGATTGCATTCATGCAGTTGAAGTTAGATGAATACATAATTTTAAAAACATATCTAATTGCAAGAAAATAATCTCTGGACAAACTCTCTGCAGGAGACAGAGTTTGATCTAATTTTCTAGCAGTGGAAATTCAGATACATCTGTGACAGTTTAATAATACAGAAGTTACAGGTAAATTTGTAACTAAGATAACCAAGCTATACAGGTGAAACAGCAAAACTAATTATGATAGGTATAATAGAGTGGATTGTTGAGCTTGTCACCATCAGAAAGAAGAAAGTTAAGTGAGAGAGGCACTTTTTTGACATGACTCATCTTCCAATAAACATCTAAAATAGGTCAGGTGAATCATGCCTTAAACATCCCCATAACTTTCTACTGTTGAAAAAAAAGATAATATGGTATTTAGCTGAGATGAATCACCACCCTGTATACTTGTGTCACAGGTGTGATAAGCTGATGTAATCTTTTACTTTCTTCCTTTTGGGTTTGGCATTGTCATTGTTTAGTAAACACCACTGCTTTCATCAGTAGTGGAATGCATATGTTCAAGGTTATATATGAACTAAACAGTGTAAATTGGAAGGCTCCATAATGGGCCTTATACTTTGTATTGCAGAGGTAAAATGTGTATTAATAGCTGACATCACAGTATATGTTGCTCTTGGAGTATAATAATATAAAACAGTTTCTCATGCAGAGTCATTAAAAATGCAGAAAAGGGCAAAATGTTCTCACATGTCCTACCAGGTTCCACTGGAAATAGTTAATTCTGCTCAAGCCCAGTTATCACCAATGCTGATCAGTCTGTTAACAGATAAAGGACATATTTGCACAGATATGGAGCAGTTTTGTTAAGATGTAAAGGTTGTTCACTTCAGAATTGTTTTCACTAATAGGTTTATTTTGTCAATATACATATTATGAGGTGCACTAGTTGTCTGGATTTGTAGAGGTAGCAAAAGACTGCAAAGGATGATTTTTTGTTGTTTTTGTTAGACAGAAAAGGGGGAAGCTAGAGCATTTTAAACTGCTTAGTTCAGTTTCAGTTATTCGGAATAAAAAGCTGAAATACTTAGAAGCCAAATAAAGCACATATCAAGTTGATAAGTAACAATGAAACTATATTTACTGGGGAGAATTTGGGTCAAACTAATCTAATTTTGCTGTATGGAAATGGAAACAAAATAAGGGTATGTCAGAAGCACAGATATTAAGTCACTTGTCTTTCCCAAGTCTTTTTACACTCTTCAACATGCCATTCTCATAAGTAAGTATGAAATTGTCTTGATTAAATTGCCACTAAACAAACACAAAACCTTTTGGAAACCTGGATTTGACTGATTAGCAAGTGTTCATGGTCAGAATAGAAAGACGCTTCAGTTGTGGTTCTTGGGCAAGTACAGCCACCATTTTCACTACTGTGTTGAATGGTGAAGTAATCAATGTGCTCTCAACAAGTGAAAGGTGGCAATAAGAACTAAGGTGCATGGCTGGAAAATAGAGCTAGAATTCAAGATAGTGGGATGCCATTCAAAGGCGACATATGGAGATTCTGCATTTAGATAGGCATAAGATGAGTTGAAGATTGGAGGACTGGCTTAGCAGTTGTTCTGCTGAATGATGTAGAGAGCTTAGTGGTTGCCAAGATAAACATGAGTTATAGCAGTGATGTTATTCCAAAATAGATTAACAAAACAATTTTGTATTATCTATTTAGGCAGAGCTAGATATGATTTTGGAACTCCTACATTTATAGCTTGCTCACTTAAACACATAATCTGAGCAATTTAGACTTCCCTTTGGAAGTCTTAAGGATTAAGTTCAACTATAGAGAGGCAGAATGGACCCCCTTTAGGACTGAAAGAAGTGAGATTTTGTTTTACTAAAAAGAAGAGAAAATAAATTTGTAGCAGTTTTCACCTAGCTTCTCTGAACTAATAAAATAACCCTCTTTCTCTGTATAAATAGAAGAGAAAAGCAGTGTGATTCATTTTATTTCCATGTGGACATCTAAACTAGGTCAGATGAATGATGCCATCATCCTCTCTACTGAATAGCTGAGATGTAGACTCATCTACTTTGGCGTTGCATTTGGTCTTTGGCGATGTCTATAATGAGGTGGGGAGGATCTAAAAGACAGCAGAAGCAAATAATTTATTCTCATTGGTGAGAGCAAGTGAAAGTATAGTGAAGCACTGGAATTGTTTTCTTGGAGGTTGTGGCCTCTCTATTACTGTGCATTTTTAAAGAATAGGTTAGATAAATATGTTAAAATATGAGATCATAATTCTAGTTGAACCTTCCCTGAGTTCAAAGGATGGGTTAGAGGACATCTTAAGTGCCTCCTAGCCCTGTGTTTCTGTGTGGTTTCATTATTTAGTGAGAGATATTCTAGTCCTACATGAGCTAGGACACACAATGGTAAAGGGAATGGGGAGGTAGCTATCCAGGTTTGAATGATGCAAGAGATGTGTACCCCTTGTCACATTGCATGATGGGGCAGATCACATGATGGAGTGGAAATCACAGTGGGGTTGTGGTTTGGAAGAGACACCTATTTCCAGCAGCTATTATCTCCATCTTCTTCCTGGAAAGCATTGCATGCCTTCAGAATTTGTGAGTGTCGGTGCTGCAGCAGGAGTTGCAAAACAGGGTTTAGTAAAACAATTACAAATAGTGGTAGAGTGAAAGGCTATTAGCACCCCCCAGTGAAGCTGTATAGTAAAAATAGATAATGTACTGTTTCTACTAGTTCTCTCAGAAAGCAAAAAATGTAGCATTTAATAGACAAATTTTATATATATATATATATATATATATATATATATATATATATATATATTTGTAAGAATTTGGTATATTTTAAAAAGCATTAAAATATAAAGCTTAAGGGAATAATTTCATGAACCTGTATTTATGTAATTATTCGTACTATGGTAAACATAATTGATTTAAATCTAATGTCTTGTTCCATTGTGTGAGCTCTAACTAGACATCAATAGTCATTAAAAACCATCTTGCCAAACAAAATCCAAAAATAATAGGAGAGATAATATAATTTAAAAATTTGGGTTGCTTTAAAAAAGGATTTAAAAAAAAAATCATAGAGTAGACTGCATCATGACAACATGCATAGGCTATAAAAAGAAATCCAGGTTTTGACTTGTTCATTGGAGCCATGAAATCAGAGATCTGGACTGAAAAATCAGGTGGGATTTCCCCTTGGCCAAGACCTTTTTGCCTCATAGAATCTACAAGTGCAGTAGCTGCCCCAGAAAGTATAGAAAAAAACATTGTTCTGGTTTTGGTTTGTTGTTGTTGGGTTTGTTTGGTTGTTTTTGTTTTTGTTTTTGTTTTTGTTTTTGTTTTTTTTTTTCCCTACAGATATGCTCAGTGAGGGTATACTCAGCAGTCTTAACTGACTACATGGGAACCTTATAATAAACAAAATGTGTTTTTATCTTTTTCATGGTAAAAGCCATTCTGTTAAAACAGCTTGAACATCATGCAACGTATCCAGAACTTTCATCTCAAAAGCTTCTGTTGCAGGCTTGGATAACTGCACAAAAACCTGTAGGAGTGTTCATGGGGAGCAAGCAGAATGCAAGCGAAGGAAATTCATCTGTTTTTGTCCTTCAGCTATGTTTGCATTCAAAAGTGTGTATGAATTTGAAGTGGAGCTAAAGGCAAGTCTCTTAAAGACTTCCTTCTCAAGGGAACAGAAGGCTTAATATTGCAAATGAAACCACTCCTTAGGGCAGTCTGCTGCTTCCCTGGGGTCCAGGTTAAAGATGTGAAGAGAAAACTTCCTATCCTGGTAGGACCCTCAGCTTATTATCCATTATTGATTTTTCAGATGGGTAGTGATGAAGCTGCAACAAGTTCAAGGGCAATCAAGAGAGACTTCAGGGCCTTGGGACAACTGCTTAAGGCTTCAGGAGCACAAGTAGTGTTCTCCTCTATCCCTCCAGTTGAAGGGAATGATGAGGAAAGAAACAGGAAGAGCCAGCAGGTCAATATCTGTCTCTGAGCCTGTTGTCATCATCAGAAATATGGGTTTTTAGATCACGGGTTGATTATACAGGATACCAAGCCCGCTGGAGACAGATGAGGTACACCTGTCTCAAAGGGTAAAAAACCCAACTAGAACTTAATCTGGCTACTGCTGTAAAAGACAACAAAAGATGTTTCTGTAAATACATTAGGAACAAAAGGAGAGCTAAGGAGAATCTCCACCTTTTACTGGATGTGGTGGGAAACATAATAACAAAGGATGAAGAAAAGGATGATGTCCTTAATGCCTCCTTTGCCTCAGTCTTTAATAGTAAAGACCAGTTGTTCTCTGGGTACCCAGCCTCCTGAGCCAGAAGACAGGGACAGGGAGCAGAATGAAGTCCCCATATTCCAAGGGGAAATGGTTAGTGAACTGTTACACCACTCAGACATACACAAACCTGTGGGACTGGATGGGATCTACCCAAGGATACTGAGGGAGCTGGTAGAAGTGCTCACTAAACCCCTTTCCATAATTTATCAGCAGTGCTGACAAACCAGGGAGGTCCCAGTTGACTGGAGGTTAGCAAATGTGATGCCTATCTACAAGAAGGGCTGGCAGGAGGATCTGGGGAACTGCAGGCATGTCAGTATGATCTCAGTGCCAGGAGAGGGTAATGCAACTGATCATCTTGAGTGCCATCACACAGCATGTACAGGACAACCAGGTGATTAGACCCAGTCAGCATACGTTTATGAAAGGCAGGTCCTGCTTGACAAACCTGATCTCCTTCTATGACAAGTTGACCTGCTTAGTGGAAAGGTTGTGTATGTTGTCTACCTAGACTTAGTAATGCCTTTGATACCATTTCCCACAGCACTGTCCTACAGAAACTGGCTGCTCGTGGCTGCACTCTTCACTGGGAAAAAATCTGTCTGGATGGCCAGGCCCAAAGAGTGGTGATGAATGGAGTTAAATCCAGTTGGCAGCTGCTCACAAGTGGTGTTCCCCAGGGCTCAGTATTGGTGCCAGTTCTATTTAATATCTTTATCAATGATATGGATGAAGGGATTTAAGTGCACCCTCAGTAAATTTGGATAGAAAAACTCTGCAGTGGGACGTGGACAGGCTGGATCAACTGACTGGGGCCAATTGTGTGAGGTTCAACAAGGCTAAATGCCAGGTCTTGCACTTGGGTCACTATAATGACCCCATGCAATGCTACAGGCTTGGGGAAGCGTGGCTGGAAAACTGCCAGGCAGAAAAGGACCTGGGGGTGTTGGTCAACAGGTGGCTGAACATGAGTCAGCAGTGTGCCTAAGTGGCCAAGAAGGCAAATAGCATCCTGGCTTGTATCAGGAATAGTGTGACCAGCAGGACTAGGGAAGTGATTGTTCCTCTGTACTTGGCAATACTGATCCTGCACCTCAAGTACTGTGTTCAGTTTTGGGCCTCTTATTACAAGAAAGACATGGAGGCACTGGAGTGTGTCCAGAGAAGGGCAATGAAGCTGGTGAAGGGTCTGGAGAACAAGTCTTATGAGGAGTGGCTAAGAGAACTGAGGTTGTTTAGCCTGGAGAAAAGGAGGTTGAGGGGAGACCTTATTGATCTCTGCAACTACCTGAAAGGAGGTTGTAGTGAGGTGGGTGTCAGTATCTTCTCCCAAGTCACAAGCAATAGAACGAGAGGAAATGGCCTCAACTTGCATCACAGGAGGTTTAATTGGATATTAGGAAAACTTTCTTCACTTAAAGGGTTGTCAAACATTGGAACAGGCTTCCCTTGACTTCATCGCCAGATTGAGTCACTATCCCTGGTGGATTTAGACGTAGTACTTAGGGACATGGTTTAGAGGTGGACTTGGCAGTGCTACATTAACGATTGGACTCGATGATCTTAAAGGTCTTTTCCAATCAAAACTATTCTATGATTCTAAGTGCCAAGGGTACTAGCAACAATAGATCATTTAACATGTACTGTTTAGTGTATAGTTTCTATAGAATGAGATGTGAGTTGTTGTAGAAATGAATTGTATTAAAATCAGGAGTCATACTGGCTAAGAAAGGGTGAATCAAAGTATTATGAACTATTCCAATCCATATCAATATTTGATCCTAAGATGTTATCATCAAAAGCAGCTACACAGAATATTCTGTACAACTGTCATAAAAAAATTTCTTCTGGAAACCATTTATCTTTCCTGAGACTTATTTGGTGTTGAAATTTCTTCTGAATTTCGTTTAAATTTGATAAGTTTATATATTAAAACTGTATGTCTTTTCCTAACCAGTTTAGAGAACTGGATTTTTATGTTGTTGTTGACAGGTGCTATTTTCCTCTTGTAATTGGGAAAGACCTATTGTCTACCTGATTATCTACCTCCTGAGAGTTTCTATCCTGTCAAGTTAGAAATGGTACGTTTATTAACTTATCTGAAAATTGGAAGTGTAAATTCATTCCTTTTTGCACCATTCTGCAAACTAGGTGCTGAAATATAAGGCATAAACCAAAATGCATTTACATCACCTACATTAAGCAGAATTTTGCATGTATAGCTAATCACTAATATAGCAGAGTATTGCAGAGGGACATACTGGTTTTCTTCTTGATATCCAGCAATCCTAGAGGGACATAGAATTAACTTCAATATCATACAGATCCAGTCATAAACTTCATTGGTCCTGAATCTTCTGCTGTGGAAAACATGAATGTTTGTTTAAGAAAGGCAGCCTTAAAGAATGTTCTGTTTCATCTCTTTTTTTCTCAAAAATAAAGAGAAGTGAAGTCAAATGAAGTGAAGCAAAGTGAAGTGAAAGATAATAACTGCATCTAATCCCTCACCAAACTTTGTAGCCTCTTTAAAATCCATGACATATAGTCATATGTTAAGTAAACAAACTCCTCAAATTTATTTGACTGGCTGGGGTGACGATTTTTAGTGTGGAATTACTCAATTAGGTGCAGGGATTCACCAAACCTCAACCAACACGTAGAAGAAAGCTGTCAGATTAAATATTCAGTGATACAAAATGAGTATATTTACTTGTTTGATGTGCAAGAAATGTTGATCTGTGGAGTTGCATCTGCTAGAACCTGAATGTCATTTCACTTTAACTTGTGTAAATCAAAAATCAGCTCACTGAAGTTGAGTACTGCCAGCATAAAATTAAGATAATTGATAAAAAAGATGTTCTAAACTTTCAAATATAAAGACAAAAGCTCTTAGTCCTCTTGGGATTCCAGGACCCCAAGAACTCTGTGATCTTCTGCTTTTTTAGTCAAGTGAGGGAAGGCTGGGAGCAGCTGGGGACCCTCAGGTGGTTGGGGCATCCCAAGCCCATGGGAGTGAGCAGCACTGGGCTGCACCCACAAACCAGATAGCAGGAGCCATGGAGAACCAGATCCATGAGGAGCCAGGCTGTCTGATGTCAATCATCATCATAGCTTTATGGAAAATCTTCCTGAGGTTATTCTTTCTTCCCTGACAATTACTTTTTATAAAGGTAGTATGTAAAGTCATGAAGCTCAGGCAACCCTCTGAAAATCAAGTATATACTTTATTTCGTTCTAAGAAAAACACATTCCCAGCTGTGCAGAAGGAAAGAGGATTTGCATAAATATAATAGAAGTTTGTAATTTATCTACCATTAAGACCACTTTGTAAAAACATGATGAACTCAGCTCCTTATTTGTATAAATGGCAGTATCGTATGTTGTTTGATGACACTGTCTCTTAATCCCTGTTCCTTACAAAAATCTTAGGAATTCATGCTGACTAAATGTAGGTCTTTATATCTGAACAATTTGTCCTAATGGCTCTTTATAGTCAAGGGACAGGAACAAGCACTACCAGAGGGCAGTTCATCTCAACCAAAAGTAGTAATCTAAAGTCAGAGAGATGAATCCTGCCTTAGAAGTCCCTAGAAGTGCTTGTTCTCTCACCTGACTTTGAGGGAGCTTCAAGTGACTAGCTTACATACATATGTTTAAAGTTATGTGAAATTAATTTTGCCCTTCTAATAAATTAATTTTCTTACCCTCCTATCTCAGCATTTTCCTGGTATAAATTCCAAAATTCCCTTTTCAAAAAATACCCTTTTCACTCATCTGCGATGACTTGCCTTCCTTATTTATTATTACAAATGTGTAAAAATGCATATAATAAATAATTATAAATTGAATGTCCTTTTGCAAACCATGCACAACATTTTGCATCAAAAGATTTTCATGCAACTTCATTCTATGATACCAGACTTAAAGCTGTGATGACCTGGAGTGTTCTGCTTGCAAATCTGAGTATATTTCATTCAAAGTTAGTAAACAATATATTCTGAATTTAGAAATATTTTCCTCCAACGAGAAAGCACTGCCTGTGAAATACACAGAACAATGCAAAATCAGATAGAAGGTAAGAAGAATCCAAGAGGAAAAAAAGGGTTTTGGTGGAGCTCTATTTATTGCTAGTTGTTTCTTCTCCTGGCACCATACAAAACAATCTGCTCTTGTTGCTTCCAGAATGGCAAGATGAATGGGCCCACAGTCATCACTACTGAAAGGATAAAAACAGACTGATAAAAAAACCCCAAAACCAAACCAAAACAAACAAAACAAAACAATTTTGGGAGAAAAGTGGAATCAATGCTTATAACTACATAAAATAATAATGCTGTGAAGTTCATTCATGTGCTTATTGTTCATTCATTAATTCATAGGACAGTCATTCAATATTAAACTATCATCTATAGAGATATGATTAAATACTTACATTCATATTGCAACTTAGAAGTATGTTAAATAGCAGCTTCTAAGGCTAGATATTTTAAAATCAACAGTAGTAGGTTTCTCTGAAAAACTCAAAAATAATTTTGTGAACCATTGTGATGTTTTTCGTTAAGTTATAAAAATCAATGAAGCTCCAGAGAACTGGAAAAAAGATGATCTTATTTCAACATTTTATAAAAATCAGATAAAAGACTTTGTGATCATTGTGTCAGATCAGCTGAACATGAGGAGTCCTGTTGCAGAGCTGGGCCTGTTCTTGAGTGTATAAATAGGAAGATGGAGAAAGAAAAGTAAAAACATCCTGAATTTGTTGGTTTAGAAAGCAAATTCTACATGGCACAATAGTCAGTATCAGGATTACTAATAGAAGATTGACACTGAATGATAATATTAAGTAGATAATAGAATAAGAATGAGAAGTACAATTATCAATTGAAACTAATGAAAAGATGTAGCACAATCATGAGCAAAATTGATGTCACCTTGATTTGGGACATTTTTTTTCTAGATTCTTCAGCATATCAAATAAAAGTTAAAGGATTTTTTACATGAGCTAAATCAATAATGAGTTTCTTATGAGTCCTCACAATTTCATTATGGGCAAAAAGGAGAGCACACCTTACATACAGATCTGAGAGACTTTGCTGTTTCTCTGATCAGTGTTTTAACAGCCTACCAAAGTGCAACAGTTCTTTTTAGTCTAATTGCAATGGCACTAATGCTTATAGCCCAAATTACCTATGATTGTTAATTTCTATTAATATTCCAACTAAAACTGTCATACACCAACTTCTTAGTGTCTATGTTTTTCTCTGCTGCTATGCTCATGCTTCCTGTGCATTGTTCAGATGAATCATTAGTCCTGAGTGATACCAGTAATGAAGGTTTCTTCCATGGTGGTCTTAGGCCCTCACGGGGTTAATTTTGTTTGTTTCAATTGTGTATTTCCTGATAGGGTAGACTCTTACCTACCCCCTGGGTCCTTGGGCTTAGGTACACCATGATCGCTTCATATTTTTTTAGTCCTCCTTGTAGTATTTTAGATAGTTACGCAATTTCAGAAAGGTTAAAAAAAAAAAAAACCCAAACAAAAACAAACAAACAAATAAACCCCACAACTAAGACAAAAATTACAATATAACTAAACCAAACTCAAAATCACAGGGTATGTAAGAAACTCCTGACATCTGATTGTCTGAATAATTTGCCATTGAACGCAGAACATCGTAGGCAATGGTCAACTGATTTCACAGAATGTTAGGGATTGGAAGGGACCTCGAAAGATCATCTAGTCCAATCCCCCTGCCAAAACAGGAACACCTAAATGAGATCACACAGGAGAAGAGCACTCCTCTGGTAACAGGAATTGCACTGGTATCGCTCTTAACAAACTCATCAGCCCTTTTTCTTTAGGACACGTCAGACACCGCCCCATGTCAGGAATGCTACACTGTGTTTACTGATATCTACTCATTAACCTAACCATAACTCTCCCAGAGACTTACCTCTCAGCTGCTCCCATCCTATTTTACTCCCCCTGGGGAAAGGTACTCCTGCTGCCTGTATGGTGGGTTTTGAAGTCTGCTATAAGTAGTTATGGCTATAAAGCCTGAGGTGTATCACACAGGCAGGTCTTGAATGTCTCCAGAGAAGGAGACTCCACAAACTCCCTGGGCAGCCTGTTCCAATTCAAGTTTCTTTTTTTTAATTTTCTTTCAAAGACAGCTAAAATAAATTCAAGACCAAACAAGACCTGACAAATTTTGAAGTCTGCTATGAGTAGTTACGGCTATAAAGCCTGAGGTGTATCACTAATACTTGGCAACACAAAGTTGGTTAGGCTACAGGTTTAATCTGTTTTACCTGTTTTCTTACTGACTTTAATGATGAGTCTGTAATCTATTAAATGGATTAACTTGAAATATGTGTTAATGAAGAGCAGTTTTGGTGAGTCTCAAATATCTTCTGCTGGTATTTATCCTTATCATCTCCCTCCTGTATAACCTTCACAGACAATGCCCTAATGAGTTTAGTCCTTATAATTAATTAATAAGTCTTGAAGACGTTATTCTTTCAGTTCTTTTTTCTGATATGATAAATGTTTAGGGGGTTTTACAGTAGATCTGGTACTATGTACTACTTCGTAGTTAGGAACAATTGCACTGAATTTCCCTCCTATATATATTTCCCTGTTTGATATATTTTAAACTAAGATATTATGTATGTAATACTGGGTGGATTAATATCTTTTCTGTGTTTATTTTTTTCCATAGTTTTTGAATGTCTTTTTGTTTGCTAGGCTGAGGCATTCCTCTTGACTCCAGTAGGACAATATATGCAAGGTACACTTGATTGAACTATAAATGTTTAGTAAAGATAATTTGATGCTTCTGGATTATTTGCACTGCCCATAAACGGAAGGGAAACATATGAGATCACTGGACATTAATGGCAACTGGCAACAGGCTGATACTTTTCCATAAGCACTGAGCCTGCAGATTGAAATATCATTTAATAGCAATAAAAAGAGCCTTTCTGGCTCATCTTGATTATATTTTAAATGTCTTTTATATGTATTGGACTTATACTGATTAAAAGCTCACCACTTTTATGTGGCTGAATAATTAAGACTGATGATGTTAGTTTGGGCCCAGAGACTTAAAAGATAGGGAAACACATTGTTAAATCTGTGATATGCTTGCCGTACTGAGCCATCCTAACTTGATTTGCCATTGAAGTCTCTGGAAGTGTTGTAAATGACATAGATTGTCATCATAAAGTGCTCACAGGAGCTGTTCAATATTGAAAGCAAATGTAGGTCTGCTGTGCTGTCTGTCATTCTTCAAGCTGTCTGAGAGCAAAACAAATCTTTGAAATAGCTTTGGCAGTTATAAAGTGGGAAACGTGGCAGTAGAATAAACCTGATTAACAAATTTTGTAAAAAAATCCTGAAATGGCAATTAAACAGCATGATGCAGAATTGTAAACACAAGTGGCTAATATTATCATATGTTGTTTAGAAAAGCACAAATAGTCAATAAATCATGCAGCTGATTATTTTACACATTCATCTGTGGGTTGCTGGGGCATTAGCAGTGTAGTTCAATCTTCAAGGTTTGTTATTGTTTAGACCACATTGTAAAATCTATTGATTATCCATGTGCAGCATGATTTACTCTTTAATATTTGTGCTCTTGGTAATAGGATATTGCAGCCGTGGATTGTTACAGACATGTTAGATCACATAATTTATTGTTTTCATCTAGGAAAAAGTAATAATAAAAAATTGAGAAGGGTCATAAAAGCCATATTCATGTGATTCCAAAGAGATTATTATAACATTATTATTTTACTAACTTTACCTATTTTAACAAATTTCAAATGAAACACTGGCAAAATTTGTGTAAAAGACTGAATCTTCAGTTACAAAAATAGCCATTTTTCTAGGAGGCTTTAATATTCGGCACAGTTTTAAACCATCTAAACCAAGAATCAATTTGACTTAAATTTTTGTCTTAATTATTCTGGCTGCTCTAAGCTTTTATATGAAGGGTTCTTGAGTCAATGATTGCTAGATATCTAGAATTTAGTTCAGTTGTCTAGACACAGCCAACTAGTACCATTTGAAATGCAAAACTTCCACATGTAACCTGCAGATGTGACATAGGACCTGCGTGTCCAAACTGCCTTTGTGGTTGTTGATCTCATCCTTGGTTCAATCACCTTAAAGTGGGCACCTTGATCAATCTAATATGCCCTATCTGATACGTTGTGTCTCATCTGCTCCAGAAGGATATGGATCTCCCATACACATGTGCACACCTGCAAACTCGGCTTGCAGTGCAGGTGGCTCAGGTACGATCTGGCATGAGGTGCGGAGGTTGACAAAAGCCAGTGGTGATGCAGGCAGCTATAGTCTGCAGAGTTACTCAGCTGGCGTTTCTATGTGTTGGCTCATGAGATAAACTGAAGAGGCTTTGCTGTATTGAAGAGGTCTCCAATGGTGGGAGCCTAGCTCCATGCAGGGTCCTGACATTAGGTGTCTAACTTTTGAAAACCTTTTCTGAATCACTGTGATATTTGGTGTGTATGAATGATCACAGTAAAAGTCACTTTAGGAGAGATAAAAATATCTATGTGCAATAGTAATTTAAAAAAAAAGGGCAAATGGAATGCACTTTCCTACTGTTTACTGTGGGCAGTCAACACTTTTTTTTTACTTATGTGAATGTTAGAGGAATGGAAAAGAGAGATGGCAAAATCAGTCTTAAAGGTGGTATGAAATATGAAACAAAGAGTTAATAGGTAATAGATAGCAGAGGAATAGAGGTAACGACTCTGATTTGTAAGCATGCATCTAATTTTTATTGGAGGAAACAGAAAATGTATAGAAAGTATAAGCAGACTAGTGTAATGTCTTCTCTGTGATCTTTTCACAATGTGTGCAATTTCAAACCCACTGAAGTCAGTAAGAATAATTTCTCTGACCTGAACAAGCTTTTTATCAGAATATGAAATTTGTTCCTATGCATAGATGTGATAGCCAGTCTTGGTTATTATATTAAAATTATTCTGAGTTTTCTACTATTCCTTTCAGTCAGTGACTTAACATCAGACTTCATATTATTTCAGTAACTGCCTGACATATTTTGACACTCTTTGATTTTGCTTATTTTTAACATCACTGTTTGGATAGTATTAACAGTACTTCACACTTTTCCTCACTTTATTTCAATAGAGTCCCTTTAAAAAAATACATGTTAAAAAATACATTAAAACTTGTAAAGCTTGAATGAATAGAAGAAAGTTACTGAGTCATAGCCATTCAGTGGATAAAATTAGTTGATATTTGTAATATGTATTTCTATTTATTTTTATTTTCAAATCTAAGGTAAGTTTCCTTAAGATCTATATCTATTGTTCCTTTGCGTTCCCTGAAGTGCAAGCTTCTCCGTCAGAACTAGGAAAATCCTCAATGCAAACAATCTTTTGCTGTTTTGAAAACCAGCATTTTTTCCTTACCTGCAAGTCATGGATCAAGTCAGGAGAGAATACTTCTGCAGTATTCTTTAACTGTTTTATTAAAAACTACTCCATATACTTTAGGATTGCCACCTAACACGTTAAATGAAATGTGAGTTTATCCATTCAGGCTTTACCAGTTATGCAGATCTTGAGGCTTAGAGAACGTGTATTTATCACAGTGCCTGAGGAGAGCAATTCTGCATGTTCCAGCACTTTGCTTGACTATAGTAATTGCCAGACCAAACAGCATTGTTTCAAAGCATGTTCTCATGTGTGTTGGGTACATCTCTTTCCTTTGAAAGAAAGGAAGAAAAAACTCTTTGATCTTTAAAGTAAGTTCTAATGCAATTGAAGAGTTGTTTAAATTGTTAATGTTACTTTTGCCCATCCATTTAGGATGGTAAGAGGAATGACTTTGAGTGACTCATAGCATTTAACTTTCTATTGAGTGTTGCAGAATGAGTTGTGGGATGAGAGAGCTAATATATGCATGTATGTAGACAGATATAGTAGGGCTTTGTTGTATTTTGTAATTTTGTAACTCAGCTCACAATTTATTTCCTTTTATATTTTTTTAGACTTTGTTTAATATGTCCTGCCAAGAAAACATATGGATTATTAATTTTGTTGTAACATGACTTGTAAGGTGTTTGCCTATATACAAAAGACAGTTGTCACAGTTTGTGAAGTTTGTCTCTTCATAAATTCTAATGCAAAAATACATTCAGGATAAATGTAAGATTTCCTGATGTCATTGTTTTAAATTCTTACTCTAATTTCTTATTTTTTAAACCTTAAAAATAATGAATTTTTTTTTTTTTTTTAATTACAGAAACCTTTGAAACACTTATCAGACTGGCTGAGAATTACACAAGCACACTTTTCTGCAATGCATATAGAAACATGGCTGCTGAGGCTACCACACGTGTCCAGGAGTTTTTCACAGATATTGGACTCTTCATATTTGGCACAGATGTTAGCACAGAGGAATTTGTCAACAGATTTTTTGACACCCTGTTCCCAGTAGTCTACAACCATGTGATTAACCCTGGCCTGACTGACGTTTCCCTGGAATATGCGGAGTGCCTCCAAATGGCAAGAAGAGACATCAGGCCCTTTGGTAACATTCCCAAAAGGGCCATAGGACAAATGGGAAGATCACTGTTACCCAGCCGGACTTTCTTGCAGGCTCTGAATTTGGGGATTGAAGTGATCAATACAACAGATCATCTGCATTTCTCTAAAGACTGCAGCAGAGCTTTACTGAGAATGCAGTACTGCCCCCACTGCCAAGGGCTGACTTTAAGTAAACCCTGTATGGGCTACTGCCTCAACGTCATCAGAGGCTGCTTAGCTAACATGGCAGAAGTTGATCTTCATTGGCAACGATATATTCAGTCCCTGGAGGAGCTCTCGAGCGCCATGAGTGGGACATATGACATTGAGCACGTGCTTCTAAACTTTCATTCACTTGTTAATGATGCTCTCATACAGGCTCATATCAATGGACCAGAATTATCTGAGCAGGTAAGAAGCCTTTTTTATCCATGCTCAGTGCAAACATGACACTAAGAAAAGTAACACAGGTAACTATTGTTTGGCCATTTTTGTGGTGATGAACACATTTGTATCCAACTTCAGCTTTATTCAACAATGTATTTTTCCAGCACTGCCAATTTTTATTTTAATCACACAAATGATCTGCTAATTTCCCATATTCTATTCACAAGTTTAACATCAAGTGAAGAGTTAACATTTTGGCAGCATTTACAGTAAAAATTAAGTTCTATTGAACAACAGTGTGCAGTAGAATCTGTCATTAAGTTTGGTGAAAAACTAATTCCACAAATATTCTGTAAAAACAGAATAAAATAGTCTAGCATTTGTGTAAATGAGGATGTTAAATCTCAGCACTAATACTTGATTGCAGATTGGAAACTTGTTTAATTGCTTCACTGTTACCTTATGTACACATAAAGATATAACTAAACAATCCTTCTTTTAAATACCAGTGCCTTTCTTAAAGAACATACGACTTTGTGTATATTATTTGCATAATTTTTTAGGTTTTAGAGAAAGTGGCACACTTTATTTCCAACATGAACTAAATCCTTCCTTACATATACTTAAGTGAAAAAACAAGTTATGTGAGAGCTATGTTAGCTATGAATGCATAAAGTGAAGAATTTTAAGGTACTGTTAAGGAATATACACATAATTTAGCTACACATTAAAAATTATATCTGCAAATTTATGAAGGTGATGTAAGTAGCAAAATTTAAATTCTTCTATGGTTGTATTTAATTCAGGATATATTTTGTAATTATATTTTTCTCTGTATTCTTACATGCAGACTTCACTGACAGTGACATTCTGTGTTTAAAGCTGGGTCGAATATCTTGATCTGGGGAGATGCCTTTAGTTTTACAGGGTACGTGGGTCTGTTTGTGCCTGAGTGTCACTGTGGAGTGGCACCAGCTGAGGTGCAGTAATTACTTTCTAGGACTAACACAACCTACGTTTTTACATGACTAGCTGAAGTTGAAGCAGCACCTTCTCTTAAGCAGCTGATATGACCTTGAACAATAAACAACTTGACCTAGTATAAGAAATAGAGGATTCTTCATTTCTTACTGAGATCCATAGTCTATTAAAATGGGTTCTTCATCCTGCTTGAAGTCAGTGAGTAACAGACAAATTGCCTATTTCTAAGAATTTCCCATTTTATCTGCTTTATACCAGCCAGCTACACTAGCCAAAACCTCATTCTGCTTAATTTACTTGAGAAAAACTGGGATTTTTTTTTTTTTCCTCTACTAACACTTTGGCTTACAAGTGGCTCACTGATGTCAGTCTAATTCCTATTATACTTCAGAGCTATAATTCCCTTATAGGGATATTCTCTGTTCCTCCTCAGATTTTTGGGGATCTTTTTTGCATACAATTTTCAGGAACAAGCTAGAAGAAAGTAAAGGCTCGAGGGAAAGCCTTCTGTTTCCTGTTTCATCCTGGGTCATTTAGTTTGAAAAGTTTTAGACTTAGATTTTCAACAGTGAACTGGCATTGGCCCAGACTTAAAAGTCTCTCAGCTCACTCATGTTTTCAAAATGAAAGTTTTAACTCTCCAAAATAGTAAATTTCACTCAATTTTAGTAAAAAATTAAATGGGTGCCCTCCACCCAGTCTTTTGGCTTAATGAAAATTTCATATTGATCCAAAATAAAATGCTTTATTTTGATTTTCCTGAAAAATCTATGCCTTCCTTCCCCCTTCCCTTATACGATGTAGGAATACTAATATTTCTTATGTAATGTGCTTGTTTGAAGATCAAGTGTTTACTTATGTTGTGTTATGATGTTCTCATGCAAAATCACTTCCAAACTTTAAAAATGAAATATTTAATTTTTCACATAATCTGTGTCAGACCTATGCATTTAGACATTTCTTTCACTTAATTTCTATGTTTTAATTGACCAGTTCCTTCTCTCTTTGATCTCTAATTTGGTCAAATAAGACTATGATGCATTGATCTCTTGACATATTATGATCTAGGAAGTCAGTTCTCACTGTCAGTTCTGATTTGCTTAGTATGGCTTGATCTTATTTCATATTTGCCCATACATTAGCTATCAAGACCTAATTCTGACATGTAATAAATACAGTTTTTCAGCTTTAAGAGGCAGAGGACAGGAATTCTGTTGAAATTGAGTCATTAATATTTATTTATTTTATCTTCAGAGTGACTCATGAACTGTTTCAAATTTTGATAAGCAATTCATGCATCAGTGATTCTAACAGACACAGAAAAGATGATTATGAGCTAGCAAATAATTACTTGCTTTGGCATGCAGCAGTCTCTGCAGTTTTAAAAGTGAGTTTCATCACAGGAAGCACTTTTATGAGTTTTAAAGAAGCAGACAGGGAAAAAAATCTTTAAGTGTTTGGAAGTATGATATATACATAAGCAAATATTACATGAGAATTAACAGTATTCTGCTTAGTGATACTTATATTTGTACAGCTCTTCATCTAATAATGTGTCTGTATGTGTAAATAACTATATGTAAAGGAATTTTTTCCTAACATGTTACATGGATATCTGTATTTAAATCTAGTATATATTCATACTTCAAGCCCTATGTGATGTGAAAAGACTACTAATGCCTATATAACATGACTTCCTTTTACAAAACTCCTTTTTTCCACTAATTTACAACTTTTTCCCTTTTCTGCTTGGGTTGGCCAGAGCAGTGCCATGCAGTCTCCAGATGGAATTTCTCTTTCCCTTTGTTCTTCCTGTTTTGAATTCACACCTTTAATTCCTGCATCCCACAGCTCTGCTGACTGACAAATAAGTGCAGCACCTGTTCATCATCTCTATACTGTTCTGCACAACCTAGTGACGTTGTGTGGCTTGGGCAAGCATTCACATACTATATATATTCAGAAATATATATGTAGATATACATTTAGTGATGGTTCTGTTTTGTGTTCCTGTAGTCTATATGTGTCCTTTTATGTACTGTTGATGCTCAGCACCTCGTTGACTCTGTGCTTTTTAGCTGGTGGGTGTTGGAACAGAAATTTTTCAGCAGACTTCTGTGTGTATGCTCATGCAGATATAGTGTAAAAAAGAGCTGCATCAAACAAAACAAGAACAGTGTTAATTATTAAGATCAACTGAAAAAGATGGTATTTTGTAGTTGTTAAGTATTGCATAACAGGTAAAAATTCTTATTGCTACAAAGGGCTTTGTAGCTTCATCCTATGGTCCTCTTTGTGCTTAGCCTGAGTTGCCATGTGGTGGTTTCTGGACTTGCATTTAGCCAGGAAAATCCCCACTGATGGCAACTGTGCAGGCTGATGAATGCACAGGACCTTTGTAACACAGTTAAGCCTTATTTAAGGAAAAACTAACAAAAAACCAAAAAAGCTATGGAAACTTGTTTACAAGTTGTAATAAAATGTTTCATGTTACCTCCATTCTGTTGTGTTAGCCACTGAGTGTCAATATTAAGACAGAAGGATAAAAAGAGATTTCAGCAAAATTTAAAAAATTTTGGTGTGGATGGAGCTTACTACCCCCAGCATAGGAGCAGGTTTCTGTTCCCTTTGTGCATGGGTTAATGGCATGGCCCCATGCCAGGGAAAGGCAAGTTCCTGTGTCACTATGGTTCGATGGCAGCTTAAGCTAGTCTCACCCTGAGTTGCCCAAGTCCTGCTCTGGCACCAGCCTCAGATGTGTGTTTCCACCCCTTTCCCTGTGTGCATGCTGCTTCTGCAGCTGGAAGTTAAGCTAATTGAGGGAGCTGTCTGCAAGAGAGAGTCTCTCTTAGCCCTGGCTTTGTTTCGATGGGTGAAGACTTGTGCTGTCACATATTGGATAAAGCAACAGCTGAAAGGTCCATTGGAGTGGAACAAATGGAGGACCTGAGAGGAGGTGAAGTGGATCTGAGGCTGAAGGGAAAGGGGAAAGGAATGGGAGAGAAGACAAAGAGAAATATCACAAGGCTTTGTAATTACATCTTTCCTTACGTGAAACTATTGCTCTTGATTCCCAAAAGATCAGTGGTGTTTGGTATTAATACTAGATGAAAGAGATGAAAAGAAATATTGATTAGTTGTTCATTGTGTATTCTGGGCACTGATGATTTGGGGATCTGGAGGAAAATTAAGTGTGTTACCATGATATTAAAAGCTATATATGCATATAAAAATGTATGAATCGGAAACACATCAGAAAAGATTAAAATCACACAGCCAAATTCTGGCATTTCATAGTTTTGGAAATGAGGAATTTGTATTATAGATTTGGTAAAATTATTGCATGTATTTTTGTATGTAATATAAGCCTCCAAAAATTTTGAATGGGATTTCCAAAAGCACTATGTTTTCACTGTGTTCTAACCCATGTGAACTTTCACTGGGTCAGTTTTCCAAACAGTTGGAAATGAAAATGTCAAACTTCTGGCAGATCTCAAGTCCTTTCACTGATCTTAGTCTAATCCTGAAAGAAGATCTAAGTTCTGTATCTTCCAAAAATATGCATAATTATATTGTATTCAAGAGACTTTTGTCTTGCTCTTTTTTTAATCTGTTGTTAATACTAGGAAAAAAACAACATCCTTCTTGTGTCATAGAATGCTAGCAGGAAAAAGTTAATAGACTGTATTTAGAGCTTTATTTCCTTACTGATTATTTTTGCTTGAAATTGCTAGCTATAAACACTTAAACAGTCAGAACTGCTGTAATACAGTGGTGTTTTAAATTTAATATTCCCATGAAGAAACATATTCACAAACATTGTAAACAGAATGTTTGTGTTGTTTTTTTTTTTTTTTTTTTTTTTTTTTTTTCTCCTATTCCCTCTAGAATCTGTTTTATGTAGCAACTTTTTATTGGGATTTCTCTAGTGAAAAGTCACACAGCCTTATTCCATGTCATTCCAGAAAATTAGGTGCTGTCGAAGTGCATTAAATCAAGTCATTTCTTAGATTTAAAAATGGAATGGAAAGAAGGTGATGGAAATATCTTCTGATAATCCCAAATATATACAAAACATACACCTGCAAGCTATAGTATAATTGCAGTTTTTATTTTTGGAAAGGAGTAAGCCTGATTGTCAGCAAAAGACCAGATTAATAGCATTTCTAATTGTGGGAAGCGCTGTTCCTGGATATTGGGTAACTCTCATAGCTTTACAGGTTAAGGCACTTAAAGAGATACAAGACATCAGCATCCTTTGAAGTAGCTATTCCATGAACACCCTTCCTTAGCATCTAAATTCTAATTTATTTACTTATATGATTTATGCCTGTAAATACAACAACTTTATGCCTAATGCTTCAGAGCTGCTGCATTTTGGTTGCTTGCTTAGAATACATTAGTCAATCATGTGAAGTAAGTTCACAAGCTATTTGAACGTATATTAAAAATAATTTTGTCTCTTTATTTTGAAGAAATTTTAATATTAGAAAATACTTATTATAAACCTTTTATATAAATCAGGTCATGAAAGAGATCTGAAATTCAGCACTTAAAAATAAATTGTAGCTATCACAAAGAGCTGTACTCGGCGCATCTGAAATAGACTTCTATATCTATTCTGTATGCATATAAAAATACACAGTATAATGTTAACCAAAAGTGGTTATTGATTTGATAACCATGAGAGATATAATTACAGTATTTTTCTGCAAGGGAAATATTAGGCTGTACTTCCAAGCATTATTTATAAAGTCCACTCCTGATTTTGCTTGAAAAACTTGAGTTATCCATTTAATAAAAATTCAGGAAAACAAAGGAACAGAAGAAAAAAATAAGCATTTCCATTAAAACTGAAAATTCAGTAAAATACAGTAAAGGAGGAAAATAAGAAACATTTCCTCTAAACCAATTCAGTCTGTCTAAACAACATCAAATGAATGTCTTCTAATGTTATTTTTATGTGTTTTGGTGCACCCATCAGTACGTACAGAAGGCATATACATTTATTATCAAATTCGGTACTATTGCCACTAGCTTATCTTATTTTACCTCTTTAGTGGAGTGACCTTTCATGATTCTTTGGTTTTGAGGATTATGAATGCTGCACACCCTTTAGCAAAATGATTAAGGGCTTTAACCTTAATTTTACTTCTTTGGATTTTGTTTTCTTGTTTCACAGTTGTAGTTATTATTCCCATGATTCCTACTTTTGGATTTTAAAACTTTTAAAAGGAAATAATGTACATTTACTCTTGCAAACTTAATTTTCCCATTATTTTAACCTAAAATGAGAATAAGAAATGCACCATTTGGAAGTGATGCATTCAAGATTTTGTTGTTTTTAAAATAAATATTAAACCAATATTTTACACATGGAGAGGTTCAGATATCAAGAAGCATTTCTTTACCAAGAGGATGGTCAGACCCTGGAACTCACTTCCTAAAGAGGTGGTCAATGCTCCAAGCCTGTCAGTGTTTAAGGGGCATTTGGGCAATGTCCTTAATAACATGCTTTAACTTTTGCTCAGGCAGTTGAACTAGATGATTATTGTAGGTACCTTCCAACTGAAATTAGTCTAGTCTTGTCTAAATGTTTGTATAAAATGGCATAGGTTGAAAATCAAAATCCTGGTTAAAAAGAAACAAAAACTCTATGCATAAGAAAAATTAATTATGTGAAAACATAGTTTCACAGCTTAATTTACTGTGTTGTTATAGAATAGCCTAATAACTTATTATTTTACAAATTAACAGCACAAATTACACAGAATTGTGTAATTTAAGACTGCTTTGGTTTATTACCCATATTGTTTATACTTAAACTACACAATAAATTTTTCTATTGCAAACTTTCTAGGTATACTTAATCTGAATGGAAATAGGTAAGTTTTGACAAATATGTAGCTGTCTTTTCCAAATAGCTGGCTGCATTGTCTGTGTTTCATCTGCTGCCGCGTAGACAACTTTTTCCAGCATTTGCACAACGCAGGGGCATGCAGCCGGTGTCATTCTGAGGGAATTCTTCAATGCTGCAATAAAAGAAAAGCAACTTGAAGGCAGGGACAATTTACCGTACTCAAATCCCAGACTTCCCTCTTCTTTGTGCTTCTACATGCTCCTGCTCCTTCATCACGATTGCTATGATTACCTTAGAGGATCAGTCGCTCTCCCTTCTTAAGAGAGCCCTGTGTAACACATGGCTCCAGGTGCATTTGGCAGGGGCAGAAAAGAGAAGCACTGTCAGTGCTGGACGTGGAGTTTTGTGCCTCAGGATGACCCCAATATGGACACCTGACCTAGTTCTGCTAGCTCTTCCTGGACTTTGGTCCTATTGCCATTAGCAGTCAGGGTGGCAGCAGAGACAGGATGATTAACAGTGCCCTTACTTTTGGCATCAAACAGCCAAACCACTCTCTGTATATATAAGTATATATGTATGTCATACATATTTATGAGCAACCTGATCTAGTTGAAGGTGTCTCTGCTCACTGCAGGGGGGTTGAACTAGATAACCTTTGAAGGTTCCTTCCAACCCAAATCATTCTGTTATTCTATGCCTATGTAGTGTGTACGGTGGATTACTGGCTTGTGGTTTCTCACTAGGAAATAATTAAAAAAAAAAAAATAAATTACAGGAGGATTATCCCTGAAATAAGATGCAGAGGGATGGACAGAAAGAGAGAGTGAGTAAGGGTGAGGGAAGTGGATTTGGATCCTGGGTAAGATGTGCAGGTCCCCCGCACTCTGTTGACCCTCTACTCTTTACAGGTTTAGGTTATAACAGTGTCATAGGAGCCAGGGCACTGCCAGGTTTCCCTGTCAACAACATCCCATAGCTTATCAAGAATGCAGTGTACATTGCAGGTGGGGTAAGTTGTAGCTGTTTTTAAGGACCTCATTGACATCATCCAGGGAGAATCTGTCACTGGCACTGTAGGGAAGGACAAGAGAGCTATGCAGTTGGTACCAGGAGGTCAGGAGAGTACCCAGCATCAGGATCCCACTGCCAGGCCAGAGAATACTGCTTCCATGGGGCAATGTAGACACTGCTGCTTTCCAGAGGAGAGTCTCCACCAAGAACAGATCACAATCTCCATGGACAGAGACCACATATGATCTGAAAGATACAATAGCTCAGATATATTTTGTCTTCCTCTTCTTTAGCTATTCCTCTAATTTTTGAGATTATATGTGATCCAAACTATTTTTTCACTTGGCTTTTGACCTGTCTCTCTACCTGTGCTATTTCTTTTAAAAGCAGACACCTTCTGATTGTTTTCATGGCTTGTTTCCATGGCAAAATGTGTGACGTCATCCAGCATGCCAGCTCTTGAGTAGCATTGCGCTGCTGCTGCTACGGTTCTGCTACAGGATCTCTTAGGACCGCAAGGGACAAATGTCCTTGTTGAGCCTGTCCCTGTGCACCCTTTCTTACTCATTTTTGCCTGGCCTATTTTCACTTTCTTTCTCTAGGCATCACACTTCTTCCTGTTCTTGTTGGAAGCAAGTGTGCAGAATGCTATAACCACTGAAAATGTCATTGACATTTGCCAGACCATTTTTCAGGGCAGTGACAGACAGATGCAGCCTGTGTCATTGTGTTTTGAAGATGTCTAAAGCTTTCATTTTTTTTGGTGATGAAGGGGCAGGGTCATAGTTTCATTTTTCAGTGAGTAAAGTTGGTGAAAAACTCAGCTGGTGGGAATAGATGTAGTCTCCTATAGGAACACTTCAAAAATAGGGGGGAAATATGAGAGAACTTATGGATAGAGGACACTATATCCTGCTGATAGTAGTCAAGGTAGATGTGCTGCCTGTCAGCGTTTTCTTGCTTCAGATGTTGATTTGAAAGGGACACCCATCATGAGGGAATTATAACCACCCTGGTATCTGCTGGAAGGACAACACAGTGGTGAACAAGCAATCTAGGAGATTTCTGGAGTACATTGGTGACAACTTCCAGGCATAAGTGATTGAAGAGCTAACAAGGAAGAGTGCTGTGCTGAACTTGATACTTGCAAACAAGGAAGAAAGTGTCAGGGATGTGAAAGTCAGGAGCTGCCTTGAGATGGTAAAAGTTAAATATCCTAAGAAGGAAGTGCAAAAAAAAGGACAACCCTGGATTTCAGAAAACCAGATTTTAGAGATCTGCTTGGAAGAATCCAATAGAGTATGGCTATGAAGAGTAGAGGGAGCCAGGAAAGCTTGATAGTCAAGCATCACCTCTTCCAAGCTCAAGAAAGTTATATCCTGACAAGCAGGAAATCAAGCAAAGGTAGCAGGAGTCCTGCTTGGTATGAGCAAAGAGCTCTTGACTGAACTTATAAAAACCAGAGTGTTTTAAGAGGTGGAAGCAGGGGCAGATGACTCAAGAGACCTATAGAGGTGGTGTCAAATATTACAGGGATAGGGTTAGAAAAGCCAAGGCTGACTTGGAGTTGAATATGTCAAGTGATGGGAAAAGCAGTAAAAAAAAAAATCTACGAGTACATAAACAGCAAAAATAAGTCAGGGGAAAACCTGTGCCTGCTGCTGGATGGAGCAGGAGAACTGGTGACTCAGGACACAGAAAAGGTTGAGAAATTCAATGCTTTCTTCACCTCAGTCCTTACTAGTAAGACTGGCCTTCAGAAATTCAAGGACCCAAAGATCAGGGGGAAGGTCTGGAGCAGTGAAGACACCCTCTCTAAGTTAGCGCACTAAGCTTGGAGCACTTAAACAAACTGGATATAGTAAGTTAATGAGGCCTGACAAGTAGCACCCACAAGTGCTGAGGCAGCTGGCTCATATCATTATGAGGCCAGTTATCTTTGAATGGTCTTGGCAACTGGGAGAGGTTCCTGAAGACTGGAAGAAAACAAATGTTACCCCTGTCTTCAAAAAAAGTAAGAAAGAGGATCCAGGAAACTACAGGTCAGCCAGCCTCACCTCAACCCCTGGAAAGGTGATGGAGCAACTAATCCTGGAAACCATTCCAAGCACATGGACAATAAAATGATTTGGATTAATCATCATGAATTTAGGAAGGGGAAACCATACTTAACCAACTTGATAGGACAGTGAACTTGATGAGCTATGGTTGGGGCAATGGATGATGTTTTTCTTGACTTTACTCAAGCCTTTGAGACTTTCCTACAACATCCTTAAATATAAACTGACAAAGTGCACAGTCAGGAGGACTGAAAACTGAATGAGTGGCTGGGCTCAGAGGATTGTGATCAGTGGCACAAAGTACAGCTGGAGACAAGTCACTAGTGCTGTGTCACTGGAGCAAATACTGTTTAATGTCTTCATTATTGGCTTGGGTGATGGGACAGCACACCCTTAGCACCCTTGGCAGGCCAAAGAACTGACCTAGATAGGAATCTCATGAAGTACAGCAAAGGGAAATGAAAAACCCTACAACTATGGAGGAATAACTCCATGCACCAGTAAATTCTGAGGACTGACTAATTGGAAAGCAGCTTTACAAGAATGGACTTGGGGATCCTGGTAAACACCAAGCTGAATATGAAAAATGCACCTGCACAGCAAAGAAGACCAACAGCCTCATGGGCTGCATTAGGCAGAATGTCACCAGCAGTTTGAGGTAGGTGATCCTTTTCTTCTGCTCAGCACTGGTAAGGCCACATCTGGAGTGCTGTGCCCGGTTCTTGGCTCCCCAGTACGAGAAAGATATGAACTCACTGAATTGAGTCCAGCCAAAAAGATGGTTATGGGACTGAAGCATCTTTCATATAAGGAGAGGCTGAGGGAACTGGGACTGTTTAGCCTGAAGAAGAAGAGGCTCAGGGGGAGTCTCATCAATGTGTATAAACAGCTGATACGAGCTAATGAAGAGGAAGGAACCAGGCTCCTTTCAGTGGTGCCAACTGACAGGACAAGAGGCAATGGGCAGAAATTAAAAAGCATGAAATTCTGTGCAGCAGGTTGCCCAGGGAGGTTGTAGAGTTTCCATCCTTGGAAATATTAAAAATTCAACTAGACATGAACCTGGAGAGCCAACTGTAGCTGACCCTGTGAATGAATTGGTCCTTATACAATTTCAAAGCCTGGATGAAATTCCTCAGGACAGGTTGATAAAAATTGAGGCCAACAGAGCGATAGACCGGAGGTTCTCAAAGCAGTTGGCAGCAAAACTATATATCAACTATACGTACTTCCGTTCTCAAGAGTAATGAACATACTGATGAGAAATAGTGGAGGGAAAATATGCCTTGTTCTGGAGATTGCACAGATACAATCTAAATTTGATGTTGTGGGAAAATTAATTATATTGTTTCTATCACCAAACTGTTTAAATGCACTAAGCCTTGTACTCCTTGAACTTTCAACAAGTATACATTTTCATTACCAGTTTGTAAAAGACAGACCCCAAGTGAGCAACATGCCATATAGTTCTTTCATACTTGTTAAAAAAAAAAGAAAAAAAGAAAAAAAGAAGCAAAAATTGAAACATGTAAATTTGAGCAAAGCAGACTTTGGAATAAAATTGTAGAGTTCTGCCTGAAGCTTTTGGCATATGTCCCTGCCATCGTTACTTTGCTGAATTTGAATTACTTGATAAATTGATGAATTTAAATTGCTTCACAAGCTTAATATAAACTGATTTGTGGAAACTGCTAAACAGTAATTGGATTTAAAGTCCTCATTTTATACATGTCTGTATTCTAATTTCATTGTGTTCTAAATGAAGATTTGACATCTAACCTAACATACAGTTGAACACCATCACCTTCTATTTGTCTCCATTTACAGATAAGCATCCAGCTGTAGCTATGAAAAACTGTGGTGCTTGTATAATAAACTGTGGCATATTTTTATACATCAGGGTTTGTTTTTTTTTTTAATGGAGTAAGTATACTGCAGTCATGACCTTCATCTAATTCAGATTCTGCTAGTGATATATTTCACTTCCCCATTGTTTCATAATGGAAGAGCTCCTTGCTTCTGTCAAAGGGTTTTCTTCTGAGGCTAAACTGGGCTTTGTTCATCAGGAAAGGGAACGGAGAACCTTGAAAACAAAACGAAAATCAGCAAAGCAAGTGTTTATGACTAGTTTTTATTATATAGTAGGTTTTCCTCCTACCTAAACACACATAGTGGTTTGACAGCTATTCCCATCTTTTCTGGTTTGATCTATCCTTGTTATATATTTCAGTAGCTTGCACTTACTGAAGTCTTAAGTATCACCCTTATTTCTACAGTCTTGTCCTCTATACCACACGTTATATACAGCCACTATAAATGCCCATCCTGTTTTACAGATTTTATAACTAGAACCTATGTTTTCCAAATAACAACAAAATCCTCTGCTACAATATTTAACATAAAAATAGTGGTAATCACATCTTGGAGCATTTCATGTGTGTTGGAATCCTTGTTGTAAGCTCTGTGCTGCAGAAATCTGCTCAGAATTGGTGTCCTTTTCCAGTGCAATTGGTCTACTTGCTTTTAATGTGTAGAAAAAGAGCTTAAAATAATGAATAGAATATTAACAGAGATAATAATACATCCATAGTTATGCACACATTTTGGAAACATGTGTGTTAGTGTATGGTCTGTTCCTTTCATTTATCAGGACGTTATCTCTCAAGTGCAGATTGAAAAGAAAAAATAAAGTTGATACACATTGCTGGACATACACTTGCTAAGGTTCTTAGTGTCTTTATTTTAAGGTTTATGATACACTGGCAGATGTGTGGCAAACACTGGAAGCACTCGCTTCTGTTAAGTACTTCTTAAATATAAGAGCAGAACATGAAGCCATGAAACCACGTCTGTCTAAATAAAGTCAATTGCTACATTCCTCAGCTTCTCAGTGTGTGAGTATATGGTGGCACAGCTTTTGGTACCTGTTTCAAGATGCATCATTTCCAATTCCTCTTTTGGACAATTTTCCTTTCATTTATGGAAATGAGAGAGGACATATTTCTCAGCTTTTGGTGAGAAGAGGTTCAAGTCAATTGTCAAGTTCATGTCTCGCACTCTTATGAAAAGTGTTTTTTTTCAATTAATTTGCCAAAGTGCCCAGGTTCCTCCCCAGAAACTCCTACAGTGGAGTTATTTGTTGTACAGGATGCGGGTACCCAGGTGTTGGCAGTGGGGGCTGCAGGAGTGGCCTCTCTGAGGAGGAGCCCTGTGCTGGACACCAGTCAACTCACTGCAGGGCGTGGCTGAGCCCCTCAGCCACAATGGTGATACCTTGTGGAAAAGGTATTTAAGAAAGCTCAAAAGTGCTGCATGGCAGTGAGGAGTGAGGGAAAAAAGTGAGAGAAACAGCTCCACAGACACCAAGGCCAGAGAAGGAGTACGATGAGGAGGAAGTGCTCCAGGCACCAAAGCAGATATCACCCCTGCAGCCTGTGAAGAAGACCATGGTGGAGCAGGTTGTGCCCTTGCTATGGTGGAGCAGATATCCACACTGCAGCCTGTGAAGAAGACCATGGTGGAGCAGGTTGTGCCCCTGCAGTCTATGGTGGAGCAGATATCCACACTGCAGCCTGTGAAAAACCCCATGCTGGAGCAGGAAAAAAGTGCAAGGAGGAAGGAGTGGCAGAGAGGAATTGTTATTGACTGACCACAACCCCCATTCCTCATCCCCCCCACAGCACTTGGAGGCTGAGGGAAAGAAGAGGAGTTGGGAACAAAGGAGTGAAGTTGAGCCTGGGACGAAGGGGAGGGGGGGAAGGTGGTTTCAGTTTTATCTTTGTTTCTCACCTACTCTATTTTTAATTGGCAATCAAATAATTTAATCTTCCCCAAGTTGAGACTGTTTTGCCCATGACAGTAATTGGTGAGTGATGTCTCTGTCTTTACCTCAATCCACAAGCTTTTTCATCTTGTTTTCTCTCCTTGTCCTGTTGAAGAGGGGGAGTAAGAGAATGGCTGAGTGGGTTCTGGTAGCCAGCCAAGGTCAACTCACTACACTTATCAACACACATAATTTTGGCAAGCAATGCTGAATAGAGCGGGTTTGCGTAAGGTGTGTTCAGTATAGACTACCAAGTAAATCACGTAGGAACATATCATGGCATGCATTATGTATTTTTCTTTAATGTGTTTAGAACAAATCCACTTCACAATTTGAAATAACTTGAATATTGTTAAATTTTTCAGTTTGCCACACTTCCTTCTTAAGATTGAGATCTATTTTGTCAGGAAAGCATAAGATCTTTAATATACCTCCTTTTTTAATTTTTCATTTTTTAACAGAAGGTTAGGCAAAATTTGGGGAAAATGCACAAATCCAAAATGGCCTTCCACTTTCCATTGACTGCATGGGGACTTAGAGGTCTGAAAAATGTTGAGTAAGAAGTCTGGGCTGCCATCACCTTCTGGTTCTAGGTGACATGCTAGTTGTCTATCTCTGCTTTGGCACCATGGCAGGCTTGTCTGAATGTGTCCACTGGGGAGTTTAACTGAAGGTAAGGAAGATGCCGGAAAATGCTGCAGCCTGTTTCTTTGTATTTGCAGAAAGAGAAGAAAGGAGCCTTTTCTCTCCTTCCCCAAAGCCAAATAAGAGGCACGAACAAGTGTAAGGAAGTCAACTGAGAATCCTTTCTGTAGGCTGTGTATGTATTTTCTCTTTTCTCTGCTCTTCCTTTTTTTTGTGAAACAGAATAACTGTTCACAGAGACCTACTGAGCTGAGCAGACTTTTGGTGTCTCAGTTGGCCCTTAAATCACTACCAACTGGTAGAAAAATACTGGAAATATACTGGAAGAAAAAAATCTTTGTCAGGGCAAATCTAGATATTTTGAAGCAAATGAGTTTTTCAGACTGTTTTGGTCCCTGAAATGATATGAATGTGTATGAATAAATGACTGTCTTATACAAAAGATCTTCAGAGAAAACTAGTTTGTCCAGGTTCAAATAAGAGAGTAAAGAGATATTGAAGGACTTAATATACAGATACAGGAAGGAAAATCACTAATCTCATAATATGTAGTTTGGATTGTGAGAGAAACATCTAGGTTCTCTGAAATGCTGACTAACTAGACAGTGGGGTTTTTTTTTGTTTTGTTTTGTTTTGTTTTCCCTTATCTTTTCTTTCAGATGTTTTTTGATTCTTTATTCTAGTGAAAAGGTCACCCTCCAGTTACCTAAGGATTTCTTGACAGTATCTTATGCTAAATGAAATAATGCATTACAACTGTTACTGTAAGTATGCATGATTTTATTGACTTACAGACTTTTGTTGCAGATCTTACGAAACTGCTCTCCTCCTCACAATTTTGGAACATAAATTGCAGCCTGCCACAAAGTGTAAACACATCATGCACATATGCTGATGCAGCCAACTTGTTTGGTTTCCACAATTCTTTTCTGTATTGTAAGTTGAAATATATTTTTTGTTTTTAGTGAGTAACATGCCTGATAAAGGTTATAGAGACCCATTTCTGCTTTCATTGACAGTGACATTCCTACTGAATATTTTTTTGGTTTACAAGGGTGACCCTGGATAGGCTTAGATTTAATGAAGAATTCTACCTATACTTGCAGGGCACACAGAAGTAAGGAGCAATAATGTATATTTTAACCACTAGAGAGCATAGATAAATCAGTCTGACTACACACAGGCAGCTGATCTTTGGAAAGGGCTACTGCCGGTTTTATATAATTGCTTTTTAGAGGAGAACCACAGAGTGTTTTCACTGAACAAAAAAAAAACCACCTTGGCACCTACTGAAGCAGGCTTGGATCAGTAGAGCTGGCAGCCTCTCACAAGAAGCAGTTTTGTTGATCTGTCTTTGAAAAGTTTGAACTGACAGTGCTGTATTCTGGCTGCGGGGTAACTTGGCTGAGAACATTAGGATTTCCCCTGACATTAAGCCATTAAAAAAAAAAAAAACATTTCCTTCCCTCCCACCCCTATTCAGACGGAGAAACTATTTTTAATGCCAGACTTGCTGAGTGTTAGTCCCTCATAAAAGGAGCAGCAGAATTAAAACCATTTAAGGTTTTAGTAATTAAAGAGAAAAATACACAAATTAAGTAACTCATATTTAATAGGCTTTTAGATTTTATTTTACAGTCTAATAATGTAAAATTATGGATGAATTGAAGGATCATTGAAAATTGACAAGATATGAGAACAATCTCAAGAACTTGGGCTGGAGCACTGGTTTTGGTAGATGGAGTAGTAGAAGAAGGATACAACTCTCAGTAACATGAAAGTTGTGGACTGTGGCTCCCAGAACCCAACAACTTGGACAACAGTCTTTTGCAAGACTGTACAAAAAATTATCTGATTAAAAGAAATTGGTTTGCAAATCCTTAGCATTTTTGTCTGTTCCTTGGTCCTCCATCTTGACTATAGATTTCCCCCAAAAGTTATACAACAATGATGCTGATGCTGTGTTAATGCCAAACAGAATGGAATAATTAGTTTGGTATCTCCAAGTTGCATTTTTATTTAAATATCACAGATTTTTTTAAATTTCTTTTTTTTTTTTTCAACATGTAAATCTCTCGGTTTTTTCTGACGAGGCTGCTATTGGCTTGCTGGTGGGTCTGCATTTTTTATATCTGCAGTTTGCCTTTGTCTTTGCTCAATGCCATCTGCTTGGGTGTGGAGCAAATTATTACATTTTAAAAGGTTGCTTTGAATTGGGTTGGTTATTTCTTGAGTTTGAAACCACTTCAAACTCTATCTCATTTCAAAAATTATAAATACACTTTTTCGTGTATCACCTGAGCTTTTAATTACAATTATTACTTTGAATAAAATTGTTTTGAAATTATCAGTATTTGGCAAATCCACTTAAGATTTGTCTTGCAGGTGATTATAAATTGAGTGTTTGATAATTTGTGCAAGCATTATTCTAACTATAGGCTTTACTCTCTAATTCTCTAGGCTGTTGTTCACAATGTTTACCCCTTTCAGTTTCTCTTGAACTTCTCTTGCAAGTTCTGTAAAATTATTAAACCTATGTATGAAACTTATCAAGTTATGGGTTGCTGCTGTAACTCCAGAGCTTGCTTAGGGTTCTGGATGCCTAAGACATATTGCCAAGAGTCCTGAGGCTACAGTGGAGAAAAGGAGACAACTAGTCAGAGATACAGAACACAGAAATTACAAAGAAAACAAGGGAAATAATATACAATTTCTGCATGATTTTCCAGTGTTATAAACAGTGGTGCTAATCCACTGCTCTTTCCTAAAACAATCTCATTAACATTCTGAAGGAAAAACTGCCTGTTGTACCAAATGCTTGCTCTCCTTGTTTTCAAGAATTTGAATTTTGTCTGAGTAGGGAATCCTTTAATCTTCCATGCACATGTGCACGCTCTCACTTATCAAAATACATTTTTCTTTGCAACAGAAGTTTGGTATTAAATAAGCAACTGTTATAAGCAGAAAACAAGAAAAACCTGTGGAAGTGCTTAGCGATACTGCAATGCTGGTGCTCCCTCATGTGGCTTAATCAGAAGAAGACAAACCAGTGAAAGTAGCCCTCAGTGTGTGGATGGATATATTGGCTCCTGCAGCAAGAGCTTAGCTGGAGAATATTACAAGTTAGAGGGAGAAGCTAATCTTACTTTGAGAAATCTTAATTTTCCCTTGCTTAGATGGTCAGAAAGTGCCCAACCCCTGTGTCGACTGGTGACAGAGTGTTTTGGGTTTGCCTGGCAAAGTTTTGGTAGTGGGGAGGAGAGGAGTGGCATAGGGGTGGCTTCTGTGAGAAGCTGCCAGAAGCTTCCCCCATGTCCGACACAGACAATGCCAGCCGGCTGCAAGACAAACTCAGTACTGGTCAAGACTGAGCCCATCAGTAACGCCTCTGTGATAACAAAAAAGAAGGGGAAGAGAAAAAAAAGCTGCACTCTTTGCAGCTAGAGAAAGGAGTGAGAAGATGTGAGAGAAACAACTCGGCAGACACCAAGGTCAGTGAAGAAGGAGGGGGAGGAGGTGCTCCAGGCACCAAAGCAGAGATTTCCCCACAACTTGTGGTGAAGACCATGGTGAGGCAGGCTGTGCCACTGAGGTCCATGGTGGAGCAGATGACTACCTGTAGCCCATGGAGGACCCCATGCCAGAGCAGGTGGATGCCTGAAGGAGGCTGTGACCCTATGGGAAGCCCACGCTGGAGCAGGTTCCTGTCAGGACCTGTGGCCCCATGAAGAGAGAGGATCCCACACAGGAGCAGGTTTGCTGGCAGGACTTGTGAGCCCATGGGGGACCTGCGCTGGAGCAGTCCCTTCCTGAAGGACTGCACACCATGGAAAGGACCCAGGCTGGAGCAGTTCCTGAAGAACTGTCAGTCATCGGAAAGACATTGGAGAAGTTCGCAGAGGGCTGTCTCCTGTGAGAGGGATCCCACGCTGGCACAGGGGAAGGAGGTGGAAATCAGGAGAGAAGTTAAACCCAGGAAGAAGGGAGAGGTGGAGGGAGGTGTTTTAAGATTTGGTTTTACTTCTCATTATCCTCTGATCTGATTGGTAATAAATTATATTGGTTTGACTTTCTCACCCCCGCCAAGTCGAGTCTGTTTTGCCGGTGCCAGTAATTGGTGAGTGATCTCTCTCTGTCCTTATCTCCTCCCACGAGCCTTTCATTATGTTTTTCTCGCCCTGCCCCCTTGAGGAGGGGGAGTGATAGAGTGGGCTTTGGTGGGCATCTGGCATCCAGCCAGTGCCAACCCACCATACAGAGAAGCCATCCTCTCTTGTGCTGCTCTCAGAGACTGGCTGGCAGAATGAGGTGCAAAAAAGAGTGTGCGGTATTGATCGCCTTTTTCTCCTCTATCTGACACACAGCCATCTACCTGAAGGTGTTACATATGCACTTGCAAGGATTAAATCTGAATCAAGGAAACTTCATAAACATTTAATGCATTGCTTTCCTGGATGAATTAATTTTAGGTTTGGTTGGTAATCTGTTGCTGGAAATGCTCGTGACTCGTCAAGAATCTGCTTCTCAAAGAAAGTATTCACTTGTGTATTCCTAGAAAAGAAAAGAAAATAAACTTAACCACCTTTTTTTTTTTTTTTTTGGTAACAAATGTATTTTCAACCAGTCATGCCATGCCATCTCATTCTAGCTTTGTTTTAGCTTTATTAAACTTCAGCTGTCCACTTGCTCATGAGTGTTTGAGGGGATTTAACTGTAAGGGATGGTGGCAAATTTGTGATCTGATAGCTAGAAATGAAAGCCACTGGACTAATTACTATCTAAAACATGCAATAAAAGCAGTTTTCAGTGTCTGCATGGACTATGGCCATGCTGATGGCTTACAGGTCTGAGAGACTGTTAGTCTAGTGAATACTTGCCACATACCCCATTTACTGGAAACCCTGTATCAAAAACTTATAGTGCTTGCCAAATTTACCAAAACAGGAATAAAATAGTTAAACAGAAAAGAAGATAGTTTTCAGACTCCTAGTTCTGGTTCCCAGTTAGAACTAAATCTGGGCCCAAGAGGTTTTGTATTCAGAGAAGTGTTTTCTTCCTTGTTACTCTATGCACAGCAGTAAGAACTAGTGAAACAGAAGACAGACATACTGCAGGACTAGAAAATGCTCACCTTTTCAGTGTATTTCACAACAGACTATGACACAAAGTGGAGCAGAGAGTCTTAGGTTTCCTGAGACTTATTTCTGGCACAGTGGCAGTGTTTAAAGATTATGGCATAGCTAGTCACCAAGACTTGGCACATCTAGTTTGAAGTGCACCACAGGACTGTGCATTTAGTTTGCTTCAGTTATTTGGTGTAAAATCTTTTCAGTAAAAAACCTGAGGTCAGAAAGAACCATTTCTATAATGAGAAAAAACACTGAAAAAATGTGACTGATTTCTCCTATTGATCATGTGTACTTACGGGACAGTATCCCACCATTATTGATATGATGCTCACATCATTGTCCATTCCTGAGTAAATGTAAAAGATGATGATTTTCCAGCTTTCCAAACTGTACTGTAAGTAGACATTCTGTGGAATTGCACCAAGCAAAATCAAACTGCCATAAAGTTCATGTGTGGCACTGATTGCAATTTAACTGCGTGGTTGTTCCAAGAGCTTTTAATTAACCCAGTCATCATACTGTGGCATACAAATTGTGCATAATAACAGCATGCTGTATCATGACAATAGGTTTGTCTGAACTGTGAAAATCAGGAGTTTTACAATTTTATGGGCTTTCTTTTTATGACCTTAAATATTGTGCAGTATTTAAGAACATTTCACAAAAAGAAAAAAAATATAAAACAAAACAATGGAAAACCCCCTAGAAAGTTGTTGAGGGTTGTCTGTTTAAAAATTTTATAGCAGTCTTTAATTCTTCCTGAAATTCAGTGAGATGTGTAATTCTCTTCTGAATAATATTTTCAGTGATTTTTCAGTGTCTCTTTTCTCAGAGTAATTTTGGTCCCCTTCGAGAATAATTTTATTCATTCTTTTCAAATTTTGTGCTTGAAGGCAAGAAAAATACTGTTTGTGGAAACACTCAATGGGAATACCCTTTCAGTGAAACTGAAAGATAGTAATAATATATTCTGATCAGATGTTTCTGCAAAATGGTCATTTGCTAGATCATTAGTAGTGAGAGCGTTCCTCTTCTCTCAGAGTTATGATTCCAGTCTGTGCCTTTCAAGACTGGCAGTAATAACACTAAACAAATTTTTATTTGGAAGGTTAATTTTGTAGCCCAAAGACAAAAATGAAACAATGTAGGTGATTGATATAGTTGCAGTCCTTCAGAAAACAAGGGAAATAGAACCAAGTGGTATTACACTTACACTGTTTACTCATTCCTGGAGATCTAAAGAATGTATTAAAAAAAAAAAAAAAAGTAAAAAAACCAAACAGACATTATTATGGAAAGTGTATTTATTTATTTTTTACTCTTATCAGCCCTCTACTGGGGAATGAGGTACTGACATTTTGGTTTTAAATTACTTAGCTCACAGACAGAGCAGGCACCTGAAGGCAAGATAAGAGTATATGACCTTTTCATGTGCACAAGTTTACTGAGGAACCAGGTGACAATGAAGACTGGGCCAGGGAGGGAGGCAATAGGACATATGGCATGCATGTGCAGTTAATGGTTTAAACATGGCTTAAAAGTGACAGACACTAGTGAACAGTTAAAAAAAGACAGATTGGGTTCATCTGGGTGAGTGATACAAGTGAGATGTACCAAACACAAAAAGAGCAACCAACACCACACAAAGTCAGTCAGTCAGTCAGTGGTTGCAGGGCGCTAAATATCAGAGGTATGAGAAAGGTAACAGAGATTATGGTGTCATCGTACATGCTGAAGTAGCTCATGCTGCAGGAACTATGTCTGTAGAAATCAGTGGCTTTGTTAAAGATTGGTGAAGTAACTTTCAGCTGTGAGAACTGTTTCTGTCATTAAAAGAACTGAGTTCTCAGCACTATGATTAGTTGCACACTTCTTTGTGTGAATGGCAGAGGTGTGCACAGTGCTGTGCAAACACTTTCTCATTTTACTAATGCTTTTTTCATAATTTTCCAAAAATAGCTTTTTGAAAAAAAAAAATCAGTTCTTAAAAAGACATTTCTGATAATGACTGCATTTTTATGTTATTTATATATATAAAATTTACTCAAGGTAAATTTTTAAGAAAGTTTTTATGTCTGAAGCTGTTTATTTTCATATGTATCAGAGAATGCAAATTTCCTAGTATTGCACAATGCATTTCTTGAGACATTCACTGAAAGAGAATAAACAAAGTTCATTAGACAATGGTTTGTAGCAACTTTATAATACATATAAACCAAATATAATCCATATTCCAAGCCAGTATGACTGTAAAAATTATTGATTTTCTTTCTTTGTTCATATTAGTCAGAGTAAAATACAATGAGGTTTTATTGTAAATTTGAGAAATACAGATAGCTTTGGATTCTCCTGCCTTCCTAGTGGAGCTGAAAGCGTATAAAAAGGATATAAAGCTACTAGAGAGTGTCCAGAGGAGGGCCACAAAATTTGTGAAGGGCTTAGAGGGGAAGGTATAAGAGGAGAGGCTGAAGTCGCTTGGATTGTTCAGCCCGGAGACCTCATCGTTGTCTATAACTTCCTCACAAGGGGAAGAGGAGGGGCTGGTGCTGGTCTCTTCTCTCTGGTGACCAATGATAGGACCGGAGGAAATGGCAGGAACATGTGCCAGAGGAGGTTTAGGTTGGACATTAGGAAAAGATTCTTTACTCAGAGGGTGGTGGAGCACTGGAACAGGCTCCCCAGGGAGGCAGTCATGGCACCAAGCCATTCAAGAAGCATTTGGACAAGACCCTCAGACACATGGTCTGAATCTTGCGATTGTCCTACACTAGGGCAAGAGTTGGATTCGATGATCCTTGTGGGTCCATTCCAACTCACAACATTCTATGATTCTATGATATGGGTTGTTTTTTTGGTTTTTTTTGTTTGGTTTTTTTTTCAGTTTACTATAACTGGAGCAAATTTATTTTTTTTATTTGCTCTTTCCCTGACTCAATGGACTGGTACTCTTTTGCTCAGGTTCTGTATTAGCCAGTGAATCATCTCCATTGTGTTTCTCCTTCCCTCACAGGCTCCCACCCTGCAATCGGTCTCTGAGAGTGTCTGGACAGCTAAGGCGCCTCTTTTAGATACGAAGGGCACCTAAGACCTATAACAACCTACATATCTAACCTATGTCTGTCATGTGACACAGCCTCCTTCCCAAACATCTGGATTAGACTCTTTCTCTTTGTTAAACCCTTGTTTTTATTCTTGATAAGACAAAGAGTTGTTGAAAAGTGTATGACAAACTGGAACTGAGACAACTGAAACCATCAATTGCTTTGTCAAAAAAGCTGATCACAAGCATCATGCTCCCTGTGCCACATCAGTGAGCATAAAAGAATATGAGCAAAGTGAGACAAGTAAAAGGACAAAAACATTTTTTGTCTCTAGTAGATCTGCATTATATTGATATAGAGTGGCTGATGGGATAGATTGCTGCAGAGGCTGGTGAAATGCAGCACTGAAGGCATAGACTCACACAAGGATGGATGAAGCCTAGAAAGAGTGTAGAGACTTACAGTCCAGTTAAGCTAATGGAAAGTGTGGGATAATGTGCTAATTGGGGAAATAGTGGGAAAAGTGTGAGGGAGGTTTGAAAATGAATCTGAGGACCAGAACAAATGTAGTAAGATGCTGTCCAGTGAGATGATACCTCTGATAAGAAATGATGACTTGAATACTTCAAGTGATGTTTAAATCCTGCCATTAAATCCTTTAAAGGACATTAGCCATACCCCCAGGGACAATTGTCTTGCAGGCAAATTTGTACACCACCTTTGAAGGGGATTCAAGCTATAACTTGGGTGCCTAAATTAAGACATGTGAATTGCAGCCAAAAAGGACTATTCACTTTCAACTTTACCCTCAGCTTCAATTCATAAGGGGAATGTTTATTCATATGTAGCAATACTGATGATTCTTTCTTCTTTTGACTGGCCTAAGCAAGTACATTCAGAGTCTTTTACTATCACCAATTACACCATGCATAACAACAAATAACTAATAAAAATTAGATATGATCCTTTTATTTTAAATATTAAATGTACTTCTTAAATAACACTACAACAATTTTTAGTTGGAAAGGTGGTCCCTAAGACTTGCACTTTTCTCTTTAATGCGTGCAATGATAATTTGAAAAATTAGTTTTATTTGCTCTCTCTGTTCTTACATTTGGTGATATAAAATGCAACAGGAAACAATGATCCTAGTTGTATAACATATGCACCCTTTCCTCTTTATCATGGTAGCATTCTGAATATGTTTCTGATTAAAAAATTGTAGCCCTGTCTTAGCACCAGTGATCTCCTCTCTCCCTTTTTCTTTTAAAAAAATTGACTACCTACTGAAACCAAGTTTTCATAAATCACATACAATATTAGTTTTTCAGTAGTGCATATGTGCTAGCTTACACAAAATATGTGCTGTTCAGTCTGCTTAATATCTTGTCTAATGTGATCCCCAGCATGAAGTATATCTTATTTAATAAATATGTATGACCTTAATTATTTTTATTCAGTGACTAGGAAGAATAAGAAGCTATGAACATGAATTGTCATCCTCTATTGTACCAAATGCTCAGTATCTCATTTTACAAAGAAGAAAATGGGAATTCACATGAATTTATATCTATTGACATCTAGATCAGAAAACCAGACATATAAAATCCCTTGATATTTTCAACATCTATGGTCCGAATCATTAAACTTACATCTAGGATCATTAAATTTACATCTTGCAAAGTTGTAATGCAAGTTTCCACCACTCTAACTGTTCACTATGTGCTCTGGGTAACTGTGCTGAACATGCCATAATAATTCATCAACCCTGAAAGATATCATAAAGTTCAATGCATATTAAAAATGTGATGGGAGTATATTACAGAAAAAATGGAAATACAACGCTGTTCACAATACATCATGTTCTCTAAGGTTACTGTTACTGTCTGTGTAACAATATACTTTCCTTACAGGGAGAAAAAAAGTCACAATCAATAAAATACATGAGGTGACTTACTTATACACCTGGTATTACTTCAAAAGGAGTGATTTTGTTTGGGTTTTTTTCTGCTATAAGATGACTTTATTATGTGTTTACTGCATTCATAATAGATATAGTGTTGAGAAGTATGGTAATTAATGATACCTAATGTCCACAGAGCTTTCTTTCTTATTAAAATTGACTTAAACTGAATTGAGAGATCCATAATAATTTTGCTTATATATGTTCTTTCCTTCTTCTTGTGGCTCTTTTCCCTTTTAGGTGAACAAGGTATGTGGTCCTCCTGTAAGGAAGCCTACACAGTCTCCAGGTTGTTTCTTTGATCAGAACAAACATAATCAAGGGTTCAAGATGTTCTCAAGAGACAGTGAAGAAACCTTTGCCAACAGAAGAAAGTAAGACATTAGTTTTACAGCCAGAAAGAAAAAATAAAGTAAGCCATTAATTCTACAACAGAATAGATTATATTTGATGCAATGGCATGCATTGCTAGAGAATAAAGCCTGCAAAGAGTGATGAATTTCAGCAACACAATATGCTCTGTTACATTTTGGAAAGAGTACTTTCATGTTGTCGTGGTTTATACCCAGCCAGCAACTATGCACCACACAGTCACTCGTTCACTCCCCCCTATGGAATAGGGAAGAGAATCAGTGGTGTAAAAGTGAGAAAATTCATGGGCTGAGATAAAGACAGTTTAATAGGTAAAGCAAAAGCTGCACACACAAGCAAACAAACCAATCCAATTCATTCACTACTTCCCAGCAGCAGGCAGGTGTTCAGCCATCTTCAGGAAAGCAGGGCTCCATTACATATAACAGTTACCTGGGAAGACAAATGCCGTCCCTCTGAATGTCCCCCCCTCTTCGTCCTCCAGCTTTATATACTGAGCATGATGTCACATGGTATGGGATATCCCTGTGGTCAGTTGGGGTCAGCTGTTCTAGCTGTGTCCCTTCCCAACTTATTGTGTACCCCCATCCTCCTTGCTGTGTGCAAGCACTGCTCAACAATAACTAAACATCCCTGTGTTTTCAGCACATATCCAAAACACAGCCCCATACCAACTGCTATGAAGAAAATTAACTCTGTCCCAGACAAAACCAGCACATGTGACTAGATTTGTTTTCTAAAATAATAGACATAATACCAGAGAAATTTGGTGTGTTTTAAAGTATTTAAAAGAGTGGATAACATTGGTAAAATATGAACATTATGTCTATCTTTATGTGTGAATTTTCAAATTACATTTAACTTACACCTAAACAGATAATATTTAATCTGTCAAGAAGTGATTGTATTCCAGCCTTCTGCAGATATCCTGGATTTTTGGGGCCATCTCAAAGGCCAGTCTATCTTTAGACAAATTAATCAGGTCTTTAACGACTGTTAGGAGTGATAGCAGTGTAAAGAGTAAGGATAGTATCATAGTTGAGACTAAAGGCCCAATTACACAAACAAAGTTAAAATCAGAAATTTCATTTCTATCACAGTGTTTGGTAAAATACAGAGAGGCTTTCTTTGTCCTCTTTTTCCTTTCATTTCACTTTGCAATGTAGAAGAAAACTGAAATGAGAGAATTGCAGAGAATAATGGCTCACTCTTGATGTTTGGAGAGGAAAAAGTGCATCTGAGCTTCAAAGGCAGACCATTGTTGTTAGTGCAAGATCCTTCATGTTTCATATAGTGGAGAAAAACAAAAAAACAAACACAGGATTTAGATAACATTGTGGGAATGGAAAGAGAAGCAAAACATAAGTTTGCTTTAGCCAGCACAGAATTTCATCAGACAATACCCATTATACAGGCACATTTTCTCTGTATTGTGTAGTTAAGCAAGTGCTCGATGTTTTCTGATTGCTAGGACTGTGCAAACATGAAACCATGTTCTAAAACCTCACTTAATCCAGGACTGTTCCATGTTTCATAATAAGTAGTATCTGGATTGACCTCAGGGAAATTGCCCAAAAAAAACCTTTAAGGGGTGTCAGAGGCAGTGGGCAGGAAAACCCAATGTTTTCCCATGAATTCTCCCTTCCTCAGATGCTGGAAGCACTTTATGGCCTGCAACAAAGCACTAAATCAAAAAGGGGGAGGGAGAGAAGACTTGAGATCCACTGACACAGGTTTCAGTTTTAACAACTTTATAGTTGATATCATCTTCATTTGCTGGCTCCTGGATTGCCTCCTTCCTCATTAGTCACAATCACTTTATATTTCACTTTGTATTCCCATGGCAACTGTAACAATTCCTCACATGGAAGAGCAACTTCAGCGAATGCTTGCAGCCTGCTTTTAAGGAAGTGCTGTTCTGAGTCTAGCTCCATTTCATTTACCTCCCATGTACTTCTGGCAACAGGTTGTTCTCTGCAACTTTCACAGGCTTTATCAGAAAAGAATAGGCTTCTCTCAAACTGTGTAGACTTCATCAATGGCAGTTATCTTAGGGAAAACAAATGAACAAAAAACTCCATTAAATGTGTGACTCCTAAGAGTCTTCTAATTTCATAATATTTTCCAAATGCATCTCCAGATGAAGTGCATTTCAAAGTGCATGTTGGACTACCTCTGCTTGAACTTTTCCTAAATTATTTTTACCATCAGACCTAAGCTGGTGTTCTCTAGTACTATGTGGTACAAGAAGAAAAGGAAATTTCTCTTTCCTTTTGGCACCAAAAGTTGTCAGATGAATTTAAAAAAATTGAAGCAGAACCTTTCATAGTAACACACAAACTTGAAAGTATATAATGCTTTTTCCTCCTGAACTTCACATTGCAGGCAGCTTTTAGCAAGGAAAATAAAATTGTTAAAAAAATGAACATTTCCAAATAAATGAGAAGAAGTATCTGCAGCTTCCATTGACTGTAATTGTACATTTGTGCTCAGCTGCCTATAATTACATGCTATCTGGTCTAGAAGATGATGAAAATTGACAGTCATACCATCTGCCCTTCTAACTATTTTGGTCAGACATCAACAGGGGCTGAAATCAGTTATTACTTCTGTATTAATTTTAGCTTTGTCTCAGGTTGTATTTACTAATAAACTGAATAATTGAACTTTCTGTTAGACTGCAGTTTGTCACAAGATATTATGATAGCTATATTTGTGTCAATTTCTATATTATACATGGATTGATTGTGCAGAAGAAATTCTGGCTATTTACTATGAGAGGATTCTCTAAACACTGGTTTTCATCCAGAATGTAAACCCAAAGCACAGACAAAATCAAAATCAATCCCACTCAATGGGAAATGAAGAAAAATTACAAACATACTGTGCACACTGGTTTTAGTTTTGGGGATGGAAAAATACAAGATATGACTGTTCATAGCTGGGAGAATGGACGATGAATGATGAATAAATATGATGGATGAATCACATTTATATATTTAAAATATATTGTGCATACACAATTACATGATGCATAGTTAAAATTGACCCTACTTGAGATTTTCAAAACTGCAGTTTTAGATTTAGTAGAGCACTCATATCACATTTAATATGCATAGTAAATCTAAATCACTGTGATTTTTGTAAAATACTTGCCCTACAATTAAAAGAAAGAACATGTGGCTGTTTAAATGACGGACTGTATATAATCACTCTTGTTTTATCTGTATTAATTTGTAGTGAACAATGTTAAACAATTTAATACCTTATGATATATTAGAACTATGTTGAGTAAATATAGGGAAATATATAGAATATTTCTGGCATTTTTTCACAATCCAGATGCCATACAAGAAGTTAACATAAAGCAAAGCTTGCTGGCTTAGAGAGCAACAAGTACAGCATTTTACTGATGCCTTTCTTTGTGTCTGTGGGTCATAGATAACTCAGTATAGTGTGGTGTTATAAACCAGAATGAATAAATATTTTAATTTTTCACAGCAGGAATGAGTGTCCCAGAAAGAGATTTTTGATGCATAAGGAAACAATTTATAAACATAAATATCCCAATCCAGTTAAAAACATGCCAACTAAAAAGTAATTTTTTTATTATTATTATTATTTTTTAAAAAAATTAAGTAAAAAACCTTATCATTACCTCTGGGCATCTTGACAGTTATTTAAATTAGCATAATACAATTTATAACCACCACAGCACATGAAGAAACTGATGTAATTTTTCAGACAGTAATTTAAATATCCACTAACCATTTAACATCTATATCTTAAACCCACCTTACCTAAATTTTGAGTTGCTCCCTAACTCTAACAAATACTGTTTATAATATTTGTGACACTGTGTAGGGGGCTTGCTAAAAGCACTTTTGAAAAACAGATTACTTATTTCTATACACTTGGTTTTTTTTATTTGCTATGCTTTCTTGGGGGGAGACTTTTTTTTTATGTTTATATAAGTGTAATATTGCAAACTATATCACAACTATGCAAGAAAATTTCAGGTTGGAGGAAGATAATTCCTCTTCCAGGGCATGAATAAAGTTGGTTTTTGGTTTTTTTTTGTTTTTTGTTTTTTGTTTTTTTTAACCTTAACTAATGAGAGTATCAGCTTTGTAAACTATTGAAGCGTATCTGAGAGAATCAAACTTATCGAATAGGAAATTGACAAATTTATTTTAAAAATTATTGGAACCAGTGGAGCGTAGTAGAATAAGCACATTCTTTATCTTCTTGTAGGAACACATAACAGCAGTGCTGCTTAATGTTATTGATTGACACTGTCAATTATTTCCCATGTTCCCCTGTGCAGAGAATTTATCAGCAACCTCCGGCTCTACAGAGCGTTTTATGGCGGCCTGGATGATCAGCTGTGTGGTAATGAGTTGGCAGCTGCCGATGGACTCCCGTGTTGGAATGGAGAAGATGTTGTAAGAAGGTACCTTTCTGACTAACTTTTATCTTTTTTTGTAATTCATATTCTCTAAAGTGGCTTCCAACTCAAGTACATTGTTTCCCTAGGTATGTGTGAAGGTTAGTTTGAAAAACAAATCAGCGTTGGTTTTCAGTACAAAATAATCTCCCTGCATCTCTATTTTGAGGAAATATTCTGTCTGTTCTTCAGACATTACTCCTTCAAAATTATGACACCTAAATGTATACTGTAAAAGAAGCTGGATTGGCATTTGCAAAATACAATTGGAGAAAGAGAATATGGATTTTTGTTTGAGCTTGATCTGCACGAAATTCTCCTTTTAATACAGAGTGTGTGATAACAGACTCAAGCTATTTGCTTAAAATTTCCTCTGGCTTTGAAGAATGAAGTAATAGCTCGTAATATATATAGTTTCTCAGGAGAGAGCTAAAAGTTAAGACACAAAGATAAAACATTTTAAAGGTGAAACACATGTATAGTTTTATGTATGCAGTGGCTTGGGAGACATCATTCACCAGCAATGGCAGAGAGGAGATAATAATAAACTGCTATGCTTGTGGATGTGTATCTCTGGAATCAATATATTTCACAGCTTATAAAACACTAGCATTTGTGGATGGCAGAAGGATTTTCAGAGAGCTGATCTCTGTGGTTTTGCTTTATTGTGCTCATCACCAAAGCAAGTATTTATCTGAGCAGGAAGTCCTTGTCATGGCAGAAACCAAAATATTAAAAGGTTCATTGCAATTATTTTTTTGGTAAAGATCATGCTGTTAATACACCATGTATTGGTAGGCAGTATCAAAGGTCGTATCAAGGGAGGTGGCTAAAGGGTGTGAGGTGAGTTAGTAAAGTGGGAGATAGCTGGTGCCAAGTAGAAGTAACAGTGACAGACTGCACCTTCAAGTATCTCTAAAAAGGTTAGGCAGCAGCTGTAATGTATTGATCAATGATACCTGAGGAAACTTAATGGATACTCTTTCAGCAACAGCTACAAGCTTACTTTATCTTATTGGGTAGTCCAATGCTTTGGCAGCACCAAGGCCCAGTGAGCAGTTGACTGTCTTGAGAGCCTCACTGAGTATCTTTGTTCTAAGATGACACATCCTTTCTTTAGATGTTTGTATTTGAGGTTGAATCTCAACTTTACCTCTTGGCTTTTGTTTTTCTGCCCTTCCTCAAATGAGTTATACTAATACTGCCAAATGTTTCAGTGACAATATGAAGTTTGCATCTTGTAATTACAGATTTCCCAAGAGGGAGGTTCTTGTATCATTTCTTTTGACTGCTTATAGTCTTACTATTAATATATCTTTCAAACCTATATTATTATATGATGCTATCATATTTTAGTTATTATTATATTATATTACATTACATTATAGTGCATTACATTGCATTATATTATATTACATTACGTTATATTATATTACATTACATTATATTATATTATTATACTATTACCCTGTTTATATTATAGGAATAGAATAGGATAGAATAAAATAGAATAGATTAGAATAGAATATTTCAGTTGGAAGGGATCTGCAACAATCACCTAGTGCAACTGCCTGACCAATTCAGGGCTGAACAAGTTAAAGCATGTTGTTAGGGGCATTGTACAAATGCCTCTTAAAACACTGACAGGATTGGGACATTGGCCACCTTTCTAGAAAGCTTGTTTCAGTGTTTGACCACCCTCTCATCCCATTGATGATTACCCAATGCTCCCATCTATCTAGATCCCTCTGCAAGGCTTCCTGTCAACAGCGCTTCCCTGTTTGGTATTATCAGCAAATTTGCTAATGGTGCATTAAGCTCCTGCATCCAGATCACCGATAAATATATTGAACAGAACTGGCACTAGAATTGAGCCCTGAGGAACACTGCAGGTGACTGGTCACCAGCCAGATGTAGCTCCATTCACTACAATGCTTTGAGCTCTGCCCTTCAGCCAGTTCTTCACCCAGAGCATTGTGAACCCAGTCATCCCACAGCTGGACACCTTGTCCAGAAGGATGCTGTGAGGGACAGTATCAAAAGCCTTACTAAAATCCAGAAAAACTTAATCCGCCACCTTCCCTTCACCCACTGGGTGGGTGGCCTTTTCATAGAAGGATATCAAATGAGTTACACAGGACTTTCCCTTTGTGAACCCATGTTAACTGTGCCCAACGTTTGCATTAGTCTTTAAATGCCTTTCAGTAGTACCCAGTATAATCTTCTCCATAATTTTTCCATGAACTGAGATTAGACTACCAGGTCTGTAGTTCCCTGTGTCTTCCCTCATGCTTGTAATTTGGAATAACAAGGGCTAGCTTCCAGTCAGCAAGGATCTCACCAGACTCCCAAGACCTTTGGTAGATGATCAAGAGGGGTCCTGCCATAATATCCACTATCTCCTTCAGCATTCTGGGATGAATCCCATCAGGTGTCATGGACTTGTAAACAGTCAGCTCATACAGCTGGTCCCTTACAATTTTAGTGTCCACCAATGGAAAGTTGCTGTTCCCACAGTTGCAGTTCTCCGACTGGGATCTCGAACTTGGGATCAGACACCCCAAGGTCTATCAGTATTGTTAAAGTACAGAGTGATGATTAAAACCAGAAGTGCAGGATACTCTTAAGTTGCTCTAGGTTATCAACTGGACCTGAGACCTGCAGATTATTTCCTACATCTCAATACCTCTACTTATAAACTAAATATATTGTGGTGCATATTCTCCTGCTTCAGTAGCTGTATGAAGGTGCTCGCATTTGTCCTCTTCCTCCCCTTCATTTTGCCTTGTTATTCAGTCAAAATGTCCTCTGTTCAATTTTTTTTTTGTTTATATTTGGGGTTATTTTTGTAACTGAAGGGGAAAAAAAATCTTTCCTGTGCTTTGACTGAGATCAGGGGTATATTGCTATTACTATTACTATTACTATTACTATTACTATTACTATTACTATTACTATTACTATTACTATTACTATTACTATTACTATTACTATTACTATTACTATACTGTTAATCTAAGGAAGAATGGGCACTCTTCTTCTTGTGCTTAGGCATGTCTGTGTGACACAAGTGTGCCAGAGAGGAGCAGGCACCTTGGGCTTGCAGTGCCTGGAGATTTCTCTTGGCGATGGAAAGTCAAACAGCCTCAGAAACACACTCAAGCAACCAAATTCTGCAAATTCAGAAACAAGGGGTTTGTGTTTGAATAAGAAAGGCTCCTGATCTGCCCCACAGATTGTGCTAGAAAATGACATTTGAAATGGATCAATGAATGTATCAACTAGTGAAGATATCTAATGGGAAATGAGTAGCATCAGAAGTTATTGTGTTTGGAGATATTGTGAAGGGAAATGAAGATGCAGGGCTTTGGAAATGTGGACTGGAGACAGTGAGCCTAACCACTGTGCAAGCAAACCAGATTAGAAAGGACTAGTAACATGCAAAAAACAGGTTAAGCAATTCAAAATGATCTTGATGAAACTCAGCCTAAGCCCAGTTTTAGCATTTTCAGGAAAACTGGCTTACTCAAAGAGTACTCCTACAAGCATTATGAGATCAATTGACAATTTAGGTCACACAGCTTACCAATAAATAAATAAATAAATTAATTAATTAGATTTCTTTAACCTGGAAAAGAAAAACAAACAAGCTGTTGCTAGGAGGAAGAAAAGTATCTGTTATCTGCTTCCATAATGGCTAGGATACACAGCAAACATTTAAAATATATTCTGATTAAATATTAGGGAGAATTTTGTAATGGCAAGGACAATAAGGGACAAAAGTAGGTAGTTTTGAGGTCCAGCATCTTCCTGAAGGAGGCTGTTTAAGTTTAGGCAAGGCACTGAGAAATGATGCAGTAAAAGCCGATTTTTCGTTAGAGATATGGAAGATAAATTAAATAACCTCTTAAAATATCCTCCATCCCTCTGATTCTGAATCTAGGATTATCTAAATCCTGTGTTGCTCAACCTCTGTTGCCATGATCCCAGGATATTGTGACATTTTAGAAACAATAATGACCTGAGTAGGCATCATCGCTTTTCTCTGTAAATATTGAAGAACATCTGAACCTGTACACTTACTCTCTTGTCTTCTTTTTTTTTTTCGTTCCTTCCTGCCTCCACCCACCACCTCCAACCCCCCACCCTGGCTACTATAGTAATAAATAAAGATATTGGTGAATTCATCTGTGCACTATTCCTGGCACAGGTGAGAAAAAGTCTGTATTGTCCAAATTAATTGAAGATAAATGGATTTTATCTGTTTTGAGATTCTCCATTATTTCTATCTGGTTTTGCCTTCTATTGAAAAATCTTGTGCCATAGTTGGTGACTGCAGTTTTGGACCTGAATGGGAAAGCAATACCATAAGCTGCATAATGCTAGTGTGAGTGTATCAGGACCTGAAGAGAGTGCTAAAACTGCTGTATCTGAGTTTAAAGCTGCGAGTAGCAGTAAGCCCTGGAGACTAAGATAGATATGTTTTTAAAAAAATCTTTGCAATTCTTCTTTCTCCTTCTCTGTGCATTTTTAAAGGAAGTAGTTAAAAGTTTTAGCAGCTGTAATATCATATCTTAGATAAATCTTACATCCTTTGCCATCTGTAATACCACTAAGAGATTATCAAGCGTAGATGGAAAAGGTCAGAAAAAGAGGGCATTACTGAAATGAAAGCTTACCTAACAGTTTACATTTTATATGTTTCAGCTGTTTCCTTTTTGGTTCAAGCCTCTTTTTTTTTCTTTTTTTTTCTTTTTTTTTCTTTTTTTTTCTTTTTTTTTCTTTTTTTCAGTCATAATGCTGTGGCAGTATGTCCTTTGATTCTGAAAGTAGAAATTCCTGTATTCACGTCAGACAAGCTTGGTAGCAGGCAGGACTTCCAGGAGCAAGACTGCTCTTGTAAGATCCACATCACTGCAGAATGAGGGAGAGGATGTCTTGGAAGAATCTTCAGCCCTTCTACTGCTTTACTTAATTGTGTGACTACAGTGGCTGGGCATGAAATTCAAATTTCAGTTTTAAAGGCATGACTGAGTGCCGGGATGAAGTACATGGAATTTAGTGTTATGGGATTCATTAAGTTCAATATAAAAAGAGTTGCAACGAATGAGTTGTGCATTTCCAAAGCACACCAGAAGAAATGCATGCAATGTTCAGCATTTCAGTGGCATCTTAGCATTGAAGCTAAAATAACAGGAATTGTGCAAATAGACTGAGATTATTCTCATTTATGAATGTAAAGTGATTTAACCAAATTTATACGGTTTTGGTAGTCCAGAGTTCCTGGCTAGAATGCGAAGAGATATGGATTAAAAATCCACAGAGGAGAGCAGAATATGTACTGTACATCTTGAGACCAGTGATTCCACTAAAATAAAAATAGATGTGAAGAAAATAGTAAAATTATATATGTTGGAGAATTCAAGAGTAATGGAGATTATTAAAAATAGCTTATCAAGTGTAGAAATTGAGATTATTAAAAATAGCTTATCAAGTGTAGAAGGAAGATTTTCATATGAAACACACATCTAAAGTATCCAAATTAAGAGGAATTAAAGAGCATGATTGATTTTAATTGCTGAACAAGTTGTTAGAAAGTGATTAAAATAACCATCTATCATCAAATAAATACTTAGCTTTAGCACAGCTCTTAGGCTGGGGAAAGGAATTTTCTCTTTTGATTCTTAAATATTCTGAAACAAGAGTACAATTCTGAATTTGTTCCTAGCCAACAAAAGATGATAAATGACGATATAAGGACACCTAATGAATTCCTCGTAGTTTTCTGCTGTTTGAGCTAATCTTCACTTTATAATTACACAGAATATAAACTGCCATCAAAGGCACCACTTGCCACTGTCGTGCAGGCACCCATAAAACAGACCAAGAAGTCACTTAAATGGGATTTATTCTAACCAAAATTACTTAGCATTCCAACAAACAATATTAACCACGGGTTCTGATGTCAGTTGGGAATAAGCTACCATGCAACTGACTTAAGAATTCCTGATTTTTTTCCAAATATTCCTCTGCAATGATGACTCAAAATGCACATTCACTCACCTCTAAGATGAGGGCTCTCAGTCCCTGGGAAGTTACCTCGGATGGGTCCCAACCCAAGGGAGGATCCCCGACTGCAGACCCACTGCCCTGAGGAGGACAGAACTCTCTCCACTCACCCTCTAGCCGGGCTCCCTTTATACCTGAGTGAGGTCTGACCTGGGGTCAGTTCTGATTGTCTGGGGACCAAACTCCAGCAACTGTGAGCCCAGAAACAACCCTGTAAGCATGTGAAAAAAACAAGGGAGCAAAGAAAAGCACATGAAAGCAAGGGCGTGCAAGGGTCAAACTTCAACAGCCAGAAAGCCCCAGTCTTGAGGCAGGGCGAGGGTGCATCTGCCACAGCTACCTATGCAAAAGGTTTGCCTGAGCAACTTGAAATGTGGGAACAACCCATTATGGCTCTTACTGCTTTGCCTAATATACTATTGCCAACAAGGACCAGTGACAGATGCACAGAGAAAAACAATTGTAAATATGTGCCTCCTCACAATCTGCAAATTTGGAAATGCCTGACAAAGAACTGTGAATGTCTATGTCTTCCTCTGAACTCATAAAATCTTAACACCAATAGTATTCCACAGCAAGCTAGCAAGAAGTTTTCAGATACCAAAACACAAAATTAAATTAAGAGGAAAATGCTTGATAAAGATATATGTAGGCTGACTGGTTTTTAAAGAAAATTAAAATAAAATAGATTGTTAAATCCAAATGCCTGAAACCTGAAGTATTTTTGTTTTGAGTTGCTGCTGCCCGTTTAGGGATGCTTGGAAGTGAAGTCACCACCATATGGCACCTGGGTTGTAATGAAACACCAGGTCATCTGGTCTATAAGAAAATGGGTCTTCAAACACCTACCCTGAATTTAGGAGGATTTTTTTCATTATGATTTATACATTTTCATTTGAAAAACTGCTGACATCACGATATATTTGATGACTGATCTGCAACACTATTAATTGTACTACTGTCCCCCCCCACCCCAATCACAATTAAGAGAAAAAATGAAATGGAATGTGATCCCTATGTTTATATTAATTGTGAGGTTTGTTATCTATTTTATCATGAATTATAAAAATAGAATAATTCCTGCTTTGGTAATGGTAATATCAGCTCTCAGTATATGCTCAGATAAATCTCATAAGATTTCATGATGGACTTTATTTAATTATGTAAAAGCAGCAAAATATGTATTGCATTTGATTACCCCAACACCTGTTTTTCCTTTTGTTTGCTTGAGCAAATATATAATTTTCTGTAGTGTTTGTCCTATAAACATTTGAGTGGTTTGTTATGCACAACAGGGGTTATAATAGAAAGGTTCTAACAGTGGTTGAATTAATTTTTGTTAAGCTGGTAATGATTTACAAAATGTATTGACTTTTAAATTGAAAAAAAATACTATTAGAGCCACGTTAAATAAATAACAACACTTATAAAGTAACAGAAAGCTGTTGAAAGATAAGCATGAGAAAGATCCATTGACCAAGGATATTCTAAGAGTTTGAATTATGACATCATCATACCGTCATTTTGGAGTGTTTTGTTCTTTCATTTTACACAGCCAAAGAAAAGCAGACTTACTCCAGAATTTAATATTAGTGATCTGATGATTCTTAAAGGTTTTCCTAGGGTATTCAGGACTACTTTACTATAGTTTATGACATGAAACAATGGAGAAAAAAAAAAAAAAAGTTATGTCCTTTTTGTATAATAAGATTTCATATTACTAACAAGGAAAACTCATGCAAGAGGCTTTGCTGCATGGTTCGAAAATAAGCCTAACATAAAATAAATATCAACTACAGTGGATTATATTAGACAGAAATTTGTGTATTTATGCTTCACTGAAGTTCTTATAAAAGAAATATGATCTAACTGAATTCAACTTTGATATATAGGATACCTTTCAGATAGCAAGTTTATTGGTATTTCACAGTGAGGGCCCTTTCACACAATGATGTTCTGAAACATTTTATATTTCTAAAACTAAAGCATTTATCATCTGTAGCCATGGCATTTTAATGCAACAGCTCTCAGTGTATTATTTAAACAATATTTTGGGTTGTGAAATATCTTCTCAGAGGTCCGCTTTCACTGTAATGTTCACAGCAGTCCTCTATAAAGACTCCAGGCTTACCAGTCTGGACAGGAAACTTCTGAGTCATGATGTTCAGCCCCACAGCATTTACAGGTCTTCCTTTCAATCTTCGTATTGCTATGTTGCAGCTGCTTTTTTTCTCTTAAGAGCTCTAGGTGAGATTTTTACTGAGCATCCTGCACCGACTATGAAAATATGCTACTGAAACTTGGATTATGCTGAGGTTTTTGTTTTCTTTATGTTTCCACAGCTGACTTATATACTAAAGCAGGGTGATTTTAGAGATATGGAAATTGGTTGGGAGTTTTATGTAAAAACCACTGATTTTTCCTATGTGTCTAATTGTGAAAGTTTATGGTAAGTTTTTCTCTATATAAGAAAAAATCTGCTTTGTATAGTCTTATTATAGTGAATATTCTATAGACTATTACATGTACAGTTTGATTTTGTTAGTGTCATGTATGTAAAACAGATAATAAAAATTGGTATTCATATAATATTATTAATGCATTCAGAGAATGAGCTCATTCATCATTTTTTTCTAGAAATTAGTATTATTCTTTCCAATTGTATCAAATTCTTCTCACTCTTTTGTAGTTAAAAGAACAATTATATCCTCTTTAATGAAGCAAAACTAATCTGCCATTCACAACTGTGAGTCTGCAAACATGTACTTCAAAACAGCATATTGTCTGTTCTCTTTAATAAAAGTTATGTTTTCTTATCTTCCTTAGCAGCTCAGCTTCTTATATTCTTTTAGACTTATATGATGGGAGTCACAAGTTGGCTTATACTCATTAAAATAACTATTTTATTCTAACACTGCATTCTCAGGGCCAAAGACTTTTCACACTTGTCCATATGTGGGCACTTGAGAAAATTAAGTTGAATTAATGCAAACTTTGAATTTAAAAATCAGTGATGTTAACTCATTTTTGACTCAGTTCATTGAATGAATAAACAAAACTGAAGCTACTTTAATTATGAAAGTGTAGTATACCACACAGAAAATTATTTTGCTATCCCAGCTGAGACATTTGTGTCATTATGTTCCAAGTGATGTTTTCAGTTTAGCCATGTAGGCAAGCACATATCTGCTGAGTGCTTCAGTGACAACTATCTCTGAAAAAGACTGAAGCAGAAACTAATGAAAAGGAAACATGAATGTGGTTATTTATGCCATGCTGCAGGTTTAGTAAACAACCCAGTCAAGCACTAATGTGAATACCCATGTCCAAATCTGAAAGGTTTTCATGTTCAGCTAGTGCCTAAGATTTCATATGAGAAGTTATTATGCAGAACAGATCAAAGCAGCAGAATTAAACTGTTGATGAATTTTTGCTAGTGCTAATCTTCTGGTCAAAGGGGTGTATGAAGGTAACTGGGGTAAGTAGTATAAAGGATTCTGCAGGACCAAACGCCACTCTAGCTCTTTCTCAGTATCTTTGGTCAAAGGTGGAACATATTCTTCAATAACCTATAAAACTTTCTGTTTTGCATAGCTTCTTAAAATAATTTTGTTTTAAAGGCTAGATAAAATTAGGAAATAATTTGGAGAGAGTTAGGGTATTTATGGAAAGAATATTAAAATTTCCTTTAATTTTTCCTCTGTTTCCTAGGCTTATTTTCACTGTAGGAGAAGTTATGGCATTTATAACTCCAGGGTTTAAGTCTCCAGTTCTTAGAAAGTGCTATAAAAATTGGCATGTTCCTGTCACTTTTCCAAATATGAGGACAACAATATTTGAGAGAAGCTTATGTTCCTGTACACAAGTATGTTCTTACTAATTCTTCTTTTAATATTTCTCACTTTCATATCCTGATGTCTTTAAAAACCTCTGAATCATGTCAGTACAACAGTAATAGAGGAAGTAATAAGCCTATCCTAAGTTACAGTCTAATAAAATTGCTTTTTTTTTGTTTCATGAAATGCTCCTGGAATCTACAAAGATAGCATGGCAGATACCTAGTATTATTGCTTTTAGTTCAAACATCAAAGCAACATATCCTATTCTACATAGGGAAGAAAAATATATTATCAGTTCCTTCTGAAATCCTTGTACAGAAGCTGTTCAAAATAAATAAAAATTAATTTTAAAATTCTACTGTTTTTATATAAGGATGCTTCATTTTCCATGGGAAAATATTAAATGTGGTCAGTCAACACCCTGCAATAGTGAACAGTAGAAAAGCAGTACTGAATGGTACAGAGGTTCAAGACAGCAACTAATGGAGAGAGACTGCATAAACCATTGTAGTTATTTTTTGATAACTACAAAGCCTTATGTATTTGTAAGTTATCACTGTGTTTTCTTCAGTTCCTTGAACAGGAACCCCAAGATAAGGGCAACTGGCTCTCAATAGCATATATTTCTAGCAGAGGAAAGATTTGACTATGATCCAAACCAATGAAAGCTCATTCTGGAGCACTGCCCTTCAGCCTTTTGACAGCACAAACTGTATTCACAGAGATCTTAGCAGTAATAATTTAATTACAAATCCATATTTTTATACATAGAGTATTAGTTTTTCAAATTAGATGTTTTTACCAGCCAGTTCAAGAGCTGATAGCTAGACTTTACCACCTCTTCTGTACTTTTACTTGCTTAGGAAAGGAACATATTTGCAGGAAAAAAAAGTGTTGGGACAAACAGCCAGAAGTTGTTTATTTGCTTAGACAGCTTTGAAGGATTTAAAATTAAGAGTAATTTAGCTCAAGTTTCAGTCAATACAGTTGATTCTTTTGGATTCATATGTTTATAATGTCATATTTGAGTATACAAGGAAGACTTCATTGTGGGGATGAGATTCAACTGAGCCCTTCAGCCATGCAAAACTTAAACATCTAATCTGGACTTCTTGAGCCTGTATAGTCAATAGAGAGAGATATATCCTACTTAGTGCTAGTGGACTGGCAGTTTATAACCACTGTCATCACTTGGAGTGAGCAGCACAGAAGAGCTGCATAGCTTAGATGATCTGAAACGCCCTCAAGGACATATAAGTCTTACGGAAAAAGGTTTGCACTCTAGGAGAACAAATAGAGACAATTAAAAGTATATTTCATGGCTATCAGAAAGAAAGTATGCAAATGAATCACTTCTACTCTGTGCTTCAGGGAGCTGTAGTTACAGGTGCACCACTGTTCACCATCCTTAGATAAATGTCACCAGCAGATGACCACTGAGTATTTTCTGAATATCAGCTGAAGCTCATTGATTTGCTTTTCGTTCCTTCCTTCTTTCAGATTCCTCTAGGCTTTGAACTCCTCTGTAGAGAGAGCCCACATGGCAAATGCTTCAACACTGCCATTGTAACTGTTCGAAGTGATAGGTAGAGCACATAGGATGAGTCAAACTGATGCTTGTGACAAGAAAAATTCTTGTCTCAGCTGTGTACACAAATTGTAGTGGAATATAGGAAGAGAAGCCACATGTAAAAAGATTCTACAGTTGTTCAGGTGAGCAGTTTTTTTCTAATAGTTCCATCACTTCCAGAAAGATTTAAACTATTTAGAATTTCCTTTTTTTTTTTTTTTTTTAACCTTTTCCATAAACATGAAATAGACCTTGAATAGGCAAGACTATAATTTTGTAGGAAGACAACAAATTCTTTCTTTAGGGACAGAACAACTCACTTCCTAGGAAATCTCATCTGATAAATAGGCAGTGTAATAAGTTCATTTTTCTCACTTATATATGTTCATAAAATAATTCTGAGCTTATGCATTTTATTATTTATTGTTATTTATGCATCTGGGAGTAATGCTAATTCACCTTCACCTGTCTGCCTGTAACAAAGAGGTACATATATCTGTAGTCATATTTATTTTTTTCTGTCAGTTAGGTGTTGAACACAACTAAATTGACTCCATTGGGAGGATCTTTTTGGGAGATGAGGGTAGATGGATTCCCTAACTGTATTAATTTGGGAAGATAAACCTGGGGGATAAATGAGATCCATCAACTGAAAACTGCTGACATGATAGCACAAAAGTGGAGATTTGACCCTGAAGTTAGCTTCCATTTGTGAAAGCTAAGCCTGAGGACAGACATTGTCAGATGAATAGATCCCAGCTATGGGAAATTGTTTTAGAAGTCTTGAGGTCAGCTGGTGGTTGAAGGGAACACCTAGAAAGCAAGCCAAATATCCATGAAAGCATTATATTTTTATTACCCACATCTACCTCAAAATATCATTGCCTTTCTATAAAAATTTGCATTTAGTAAAATTAAAATACATTTTTGTTTTACCTTAGCATTTGTAGTGAGTTCAAACTAACTATAATACCTTGAAAACATCAGAAAATTTGGGAAATAGATAAACTTTCTGCTGAAAAATTTTGTTTCCCAGCAAACTAAAAGAATATCATCACCAAAATAATAAAAATTAAAATAACCCATAATTAATCCACATTTAAAAATATTATGTTATAACATGTTAAATCTAGCAACCCTGGAGCATGTTTTTCATCACAAAGGAAAAAAAAAAGAGACACCAGGGTAATAGTGATAATAAGATAATAATATGTCCTTCTGTGACTGTGGTTTTCTGTTTAAATGAGACCACTTACCTGAAACATTTGGAGATCTAACTCCAAAACAGATTTCCAGCACATAAACTGAAAAAGTGAATAGGCAATAGTCCTTCACAGTTACCAACAATAAATGATGTCTGGCCAGCCAACTACAAAAGGGAGGTACTTATTCACATAGTGCATAATTAAATTACAGAATCTCTATCCCAGTATGTTGTGGAAGTCAAAAGAGTGTCTGTGTTCAAAGAATGACTAGAGAAATTCACAAAATAATTCATTGAGGACTCTTGATAAAGTTACAATATAATTCTGCTTTCTATAAATTGCCAGAAACTGAGGGACTGTACCAAAGGAAGAGAAGGGAGAAAGTGTAACAATATATGTTTTATTCCAAGTCCCTGCTGGATAACCTTAGAGTGGTTGCTTAAAAAGTGCAGCTTCTTGAGAGGAAACATTTCTCCATTTGAACTTCTTCTCCATGATACTATACTCGGTATTTCTGAACCATTTTCTTCTTAAAAAAAAAAAAATAATTAAAAAAAAAAATATATATATTGTTGATCACTCAAATAAATGTAAAAGTGCTTTAATCTAATGATTACTCACACTTGTGCATTCACTTCAAGGCATATGTACCATGGATCCACAATGTCTTGCTTTGCAGCAGAACCTCAGAACTAGGAAGTGAGAGACAGAAGTTATAGCAGAAACTTTTTTCTTAAATTCATACACTATGAGGAGCTCAAACTTACATTTTATTTCCTGTTATTTCTCTGGAAGAAAATACTAGTGAGATTTTTTTTTTATTTCTGTCCCTCTGATCTGTAATCCTCCTCTTACTTTTCATAACTTTTTTAGGTTTACCTTGTATTTGCACACCTTGCAGTATTTTTCACATCATTTTCCCCATAGATTTCCATATTCTTGTCTTTACTTTGTCTTCCACTTCAAATTTTTCTTCTTTGCATTCTACATTATTTTCACTTCATTGGAGTCACATTAATCATAGTGCAACAATGATAATGGACTTTGCAATTTTATTATTCCTGTTTTTTTTCTTCTAATAGGGAGAAAATAACTTTAGAAAACAAAGTGAGTCTGTTTACAAGTATTTTAGATTCCCTTCTTGTTCTAGGGCATTTTGACAGGGGAAGTGCATTCTGCATTTTAAACAAATCAGAGACATGAAGTTTGGATTTTTTTTTTTTCCCTATATGCATCTTACATTTTCTTACTATAAATTCAAGTGACTATTAGAATCATTAATTGAAAAAAAAAGCAGAACTATAATCATGACACATGTGAGAAAACACTTAACAGAAGTGAGCATTAGTTTCAAACACTTCTAATGGCAACTGTAGTTCACATTTCACCTCCCTATTGTGATCAAAGAGAAACAAACAAAACCAAGATTTTTGGGGGGTTATGTTAATACTTTTTTGAGCTGAATCCAATCTGATAAGGTCATAATTAATCAACTTTGTTCAAAGTTTCTTTTTTTCTACATGTTCATAGCATTGCCAATTGCAACACGAGCAGCAGAAAAAACTTTAGGTAAACATGAACAGTGTCGGATTTCTCTTTTTTTTGGTGGCCCTCGGGAGAGCAGTTCTTTCTGTTGCTGCATCCTCGGTTGCCACCCAGTGGAGAAGACTGTAAATTCTCGTTGTCGCAGGCTCAAGAAGAGACGTCTTTACTCACCAGCCGACAGCCCTTTTATTCTGCAAGGCAATACGTGTGGGTGGTCTTTTGTGAAAACAATGCTTGTTGTTTCCGGTTGCTTTAATTTAGATTAAAAGGTGAACTAGCAATAGCACGGAATCTTAAGGTAAAAGCCTCTGGGATTTTCCCCTGTTCTCTAGATATATACTGGTTCTAACCATTGTGTTATATGCCATATAACAGTCTAATACAACAATGTAGCTCAATTTGGATTAATATAAAAACTGATTAATATGGCAGCAGATCAGAGCTGTGATTTTCAACAGTGTCTTAAATTCTACAAAAAGATTACATTATTTTCAACTCCTTATAGGTTATGTCACATGCTGTTAAAATATCTTCCAATACAAACTTCATTTGGCCTTAGCTATGTTTAAACAAGCAGATCACAGCTTTGAGGAAAAAAGCCCCCAAACACTCAAAAAACAAAACTAGCTTCCAGTTTATATTACTGAATTCTCTGACTCACTCTGTACTTATTTCCTCTAAGTGTTTGCAGTTAGTATACAAAGCTAATGTAGGCAGGTGTTGGCAGTCACCAGTATTTAAGTCATGTATCATGAGGAAATACTACGAGATTTAAGAGAAGGACATCAGAGAAGGGTGAATTAGAATACAGAAAAAAAGAAGTATGCTGATCACTCTTAAGGAACAGAGAAATGGAAGACAGTGACCAGTAACTTCCATATCAGAAGCAATTCTTGAGTAGCTATCACTCTGCCCTGGTCCAGGAGGCCAAGGGTGTCCAGATGAGACCAAACACAAATGGAGGAAGGTAATGGCTAACTCCTCTTTCCTTTGGAAGTCTGTAGTAGGCCATTGCTGTGACAAAAGCCAAGTTAAAAAGCACAATCTCAAGAAGTCCTTGTTTTCTTTAGAGAGACTAAAACCAACAGAAACTCAGTGTCTTCAAATTTTCTCTCACATTTTTGACTGAAAAGAAGCCTCCTCATCTAATCTATGACCTGGTATTTCCATTTTTCAAATTCTTCCCCCGAAGCCCTTGTCAGGAGAGACAAAAAGAGGAGGTCAAAGCTGATTCTGCTTGTAATGGCTCATGTAGGGGTTCCAAACTTTTAATGAGAGGTTTTTCTTCTTTAAAGCCCTTTTCGCATTATCAGATCTCTGTCTTTTACTGATAGAACCAAGTTATACATGTTGAGGTAGAAACTTTGGAGAATGTAAGCCCTATGTCTCAGTACTTTTCTCATTGTTTGCAGTGCCAAAAAAACCCACCAAAACCCAACAAAAAAAAACCCCAACATACTGCTATTTATCCTTTTCAAAGTAAAAATATGGATGAACTGCTGCTGTCCGGGATTTCAAAGGGGAAAAAATATTTTTTTCACTTTGTCTGTAGAACTTCTGTTGTTGCTTAAGGCTCAGAAACAGAGAAAAGCCTGGGTTAGGAAGGAACCTCTGGAATTACTCATCCAAACTGCAGTAGGAAGTAAGGGCCCTAGGTTAGGTTACTTGGGACTCAGTGACAGAGATTTCACCAATTTTCTGGGCAATTTATTCCAGCGTTTAATTGATCACATGGTGATTTTTTTTTTTTTTTTTTTGGGGATAGTCAGATAGTATTTATCCTGAGCAATTTGTGCCTGTTGCCTCTTCTGCAACTGTGCATCCTTGTGAAAATATGTTTTAAGTACTTTATAAACTCTGTGGTGAGATCCCCTCTTAAGCCTGGTCTTTCCCAGGCTGAACAAACACAATCAATTCAGCCTTTCTTCATACGCCAGGTTCTCCAGCGCTGTAAACATCTTGGTGGCATCTTAATGGTTTCACTTTGCTTTTCAGGCCTGTAAAGGCCCATATGCTGTGGTGACCTTTGCAATTATAGTTTTAGTGGGTGTTTTTTTTGTTTGGTTGGGGTTTTTTTGTTTGTTTGTTTTTCTTCAGTGTGCTATCTATCTTGAGTCTAATCTGGGAAAGGTAAAAAAACCACACTCTGAAATACACTGCTCACCTTTAACGTGACCTCTGTCACACTTTGGACATAGATCTGGGTATTTTTCTAAGAGTAATAATTTTATTAATCTCTTTATTAATTGCCAGAACTAGTTACATCGTTATTTAGCTTTCAGACAATTTTTATTCATATCTTCTTTAAGATTGCATTACAGCATGAGGGGTTTTGGCTTCATTATTTTGTTTTATTTTTCCCCTGTGTGCTTATAACCACAGCTGTGTAAAGTATGGCCAGATATTATTAGTGTTTGATGTACAAATGTATATAGTAAATGATAAGTAAGATGCGACTCAGAAATTAAACAGTCAACAGCTGAGATGTGGAAGAGTTTTCAGAGGAAGAAAAAATCCCACCCATTTTAAATCCTGAGTAGTTGTTACAGAATTTAACTACTTGCTGATGTTGGAGATTACTTGTTTTGGCTCTTCACAGGGAACTGTGCATGTGTATGCGAGGAAGGTAGGAAAACCGGTGTACAAAAGCTGGCAAACCCAGGCACAGGAGGGGAATTGTCTTTACTTTGCTAGGAAAAAAAGAAAGGGAGGAGGCATGTGTCCTAAATGTATTTGTATTCAGAATACTGCCTGATCATTTTTCTAAAGCTCATTATTTAAATGGATTATATACAACAATTAATTTTTTTTTTAAAAAGAATCTTGAAACTTGTATTGAGAAGGGAATTGTTGAATTATATGCTTGATATAAAGGCTTGTGATTGTTTGAAATAATCGTGTTTATAGCAACACAAACCTTTTAATGAGGCATGATGAACTGGGACATCTACTTCAATGGAGGAAAATAAAGTGAAATACTTTTCCTCCAAATAGAATACATGATCTGTTGTTTCAGTGGGACAATCACCATGTACAAGCCACTGCATTGGGATATTTTTCAGCCTTAATTGCCGTGTCAGTTACAATTAGAGGTGTTAATGTAACTGTGAAATGCTACAAATTAATTGTGGCTTTTGCTCCTTAAGCATTCTCAGCCTGTCTTGCATAAAAAGATATCAGAATGACTGAGATCTCTTGCTGAGTCTGTTATTAAGGTTTGCTTGTTATAGTCCCTGGGTGCAGTTATTCACTCAGTGTGAATTCAGTATTATGGGTGTAAAGATGCCTGCAGCAGAATGGTTTAAACCTTTAAAGTAAGGGGAAAAATCTTCATGTATTAGGCATTTTTTCTGAAATAGCTGCATCTATAATAGGAATTCATGTAGCTGTACTGGTTAAAAAAAATTACTGTTTTTACTAAAGTTGTTCTTCATATGAAAACCTATGATTTTCACAATCCTGAGTATGCTTGCTAATCTATAGGTATTTGCCATTTTTTTTCTATGATAATAAAAGAGGTGGCATTTTTAAAAATCCTATTACCGTGATCACCTAGAACAAAGACACTGTCTTAGCAGAACAACAGAAAATTTTGACTGTTGGAAGAAACATGACCTTGAAAGTGGGGCACTGAGGATTGTGATTTGCTAGTCCTTTCATTTCAGTTAGCAGTATCGAATGGTTACCTGGTCAAACACTAAAAAATAAAGCAAAGGAGACAAATAAAATGAATGAATGCACGCTATGATGCTATACTCTGTGATAGTTTGAGGAAAAGATGAAATACGAGATTCATAGAAGGGTGGCCAGGTGCTCCTGGGTGTGTGGTAGGTTAGGTTTGATTTTCTCCAGCTACTTAAAAGGTACTAAGTGCAGTTGTTCAGTGGACTAATAGACTTACGTCATCTTGTTTTGAAACAGCTGCTCTACATTTCTGAGGTCTTAGAGATTGCACTGCTTTTTGAAAGGGCAAATAGCTCTGACAGTGGATTAAACTCCCTAGTGTTTGCTTCAGGGCTGGAAAAAAACCTCAGCCTGTAGGATGTTTTTGTCCTCTTGCCTGAAATCTGGGAACACTGAGTAAACTGTACACAGTGAGGGGGCACTTTGATGTAATCACCAAATGATAGTTGACTAGGTAGATTGACAGATCACATGTTTGTTTGATTTTGAAGTACATGTACTGCTCAGTGAATTAATTTAAAATATCTATCATCATTATTGGCTGTTTCTTTTGATTAACAACTGATTACTGAAACCCATAATTTATAAGGCAACATTAATCCAGAATAAATAGTTTTGTCTGATATCTTTGTTCTTTTACCTATGAAGTACAAGTATCCTGCTAAAATAAATGTAAATTAATGATTGTTAAGTCTGAGTGTTAAGATATTTTCTTTCAGCCTATGCTTACAAGGGGACATGTCAGGATCTGAAAATATTTTGAAAACGGGAAAAAGAAAATGAAACGTTAGTCTTCAGACATTAATGATTTTCAGAGGTGCAGGGAGTTGTAAATTTTGAAGGAAGTACATATGTATATTAGGAAAGTTTTTATCTGATATCATTTTTTCTATCTCAGCCAAACAAACAAGCATTTGCTAAAATTATGTAATTGTTAAGAATTGTAAAGACAAAATTGTTTACAACAATTATTTAATCCATGAGAAGTAATGATCCTTTTATAAAATGCATAACTACTAAGACTTCATTTTTTGCATAATGACAAGTATACATTATTTTAGAGATGGAGTGGCACTGATTTACATACCAATGTTCTTTGCATGCCTGCTGACACATCTGAGGTGAGAAAAAATTCTGTAAACCAAAACCATTAATATGTTCGCAAAGTAGAGTAAAAAGATAGTACCACTGGTATGTGACACAGTACATAAATAAAAGCTAACATGATCCTTACCAACAAAAATCTTATTAGATAAATATGTCATTCCCATATATGTGTGTTTGAGTGTGTGTATCAGAATAGTATTAAAGACCAAGTATCGAATTTGTCTGACCTACAGTATGTAGGAATTTAAATTGCCTATCATTGTAACATTTTATATAATAACTGTTCGATTTCCAGTCTTTCTTAGCTGTATAAGTTGTTTTGAGGGCTAGACTGCAACACTAACAGTATCACCATTTATGAAAAAATTTTCTTGCTGAAGGGAAATATTTCACAATCTGGCATCTCTGCATGCCTGGCCAATGGAAGAAAAAGAAAGCAGAACCTTATTCTGCTCTAAAATATCTTGGAGAAGAAGCTTTCATGTTTGCCACTGTAGGACATTACTTCTCTAGTATAATCAGAGAAGTGGACTAAGAATCTAAAAAACCTACTTTTTAATGCTGCCAAAACAGCATTGTGCTGTGCACATTGTTTGTGTGCTTCAGTTCCTGGTCTGCAAACACTGAGAATAATAGAGAATGGTTTTTGCCTGTGCTTTTGGCATCTGAATTTCCTACGCCCAAAGTCTTCTTAGTCTTCATAAATATAAAATAGAGCTGTACAGACCCTGCAGGAAAGTGATTGGGAAGTCCTGAGCTAAGCTCCTTCTCTAAGCAGCTCTTTTGAAGCACCTGCCTCTCTCCCATGTTAACACAGGAATCCTTGCCCAAATCCCTCTGATTTGTCTTTCTTGCAGGCTTCCTTTCCCTTGACTTTGTTGTCTGCTTAAGCACAGACCATGAAAAGGCACTTTGGAAGGTAAATGTAGTCAGAGGAATACTGATGAAATCAAGGAACTGCAACCATGCACAAAAAAGTACTTGCAAAGCTCAAGTGTTAGATAAGTCTGTGAGGAAGAAGCTCTCTGTCTGGCAGTTATTTGTTAAATAAATAGTAACCAGCAGGCTATACTTTTGCAATCAATAACTGTAGTATTTCTCTTCATGTTTTTGTTTAGATAAAAATATATTTATGCTGAAGCTTTTCCAAAAATTGACTGACAGTTTAAAAGCCACATAGTCACTCAAATATTTCACATGTGCTTTTCACCAGAGGATGACAGTTTTACTTTTGTGTAAAGGGTCTTATGACAAACAGAGAACTACTGTGCTACTTTATTTCATAGCTATGGCTGTATTTGTCAAGAAGTTTCAACTGTATTGCTGTATCAATGTGCATATACAGAAAGAAATTATTTCTGTTTATTTAACACTACTGTTTCAGATACTGGACAGTTATGCTTGACCTGTTTCTGATCTCTAGAACAGAGGGTGATTAACTGAAGATTTTGCTCTCCTTCTTGCTTGTAATATCTAGAAAAAGCTATAAAAAGGCCTATTCAAGGGAAAGAAAGAAGGTCAGGCTCTCAATCAGACTGTAAGAGCTGGAATTACTGTTGAACTGGAAAATCTTTTCTATAAGATACATTTTTTTCTATTACAGTTTTTTCTATTATTCATATAAGATTAATATAGGTTCTGCACCATTTTATTTTCTCTTTTTAATCTGTAATTTAACTATTAACTTGCTGACAGAAACAGCAGGTTAAGACGTGGAAGACCAATGATCCCCTGAAACAGGATGGAAGATGCAGCATTGGTGAGTTTGTGGACAAGAGCCTTGTCTTGAAAACATAACTACTGTGGATGTTTTGCTACTATATGGACTGAAAAAGTCAATCTTTCACCAAAAAAAAAAAAAAAAAAGTTTTACTTAGTGTATTTCTTATAACAGACATTTATTTCCTTGTCAGTTTATTTGGTGTGCTTATTGGAGCCACTGGGTGCTGCAAGCCCTGTAAAACAACTAAATGATGATGTGACACAATATCAAAGGAAAGTAATCCCTCCTCAGTCTCCCCTCAAAAAAAGAAAGAAAATAGTTTATATTTAATGCTTCCCCCCTCCACTCCCACCCCTCCCTCCCCAATAGATATATTTACTTCTCTGGATTGAAATTAATAATTAGAAAAAGAGTCCTTTTCATAAGTCTGTGACGCAAAATACTCATATGTACTTACAAAATGCATGCAGAAACACATTCTTTATACTGTGTTCTTGACAAGTGCTTCACTAGGAAAGTGAAACTAGGAGTGAGATTTTGTAGGCCTACCCAGTAGTTGGCTTGCTTGACACAGAAGATAGGAAAGAAAATCTAAGTCCTAGTGAAACAGGAAATTTACTGGGACCTGTACTGCATGCATGTTCCTTTCTCAAAGGTATCAAATTTATGTAGATCACACACACACAGAATCACAGGGGTTGGAAGGGACCTCAGGAGATCATCTAGTCCAATCCCCTTGCTAAAGCAGGTTCCCTACAGCAGGCTGCACAGGAAAGCATCCAGGCAGATCATCTAACAAATGTTAGTTGTAGTGCTAATCAAGCAGATAATATGGAATGAGAAGGTTTGTAGTTCTAGTTGTTACATTCTGAGCCATCCTTTAATCCCGCCTCACTTCACTCTTCAGATGTCATAGCTAATATTTTCTTACATTAGTTTTCAAATACTACATTCTTCACACATAAGGTGACATCTCCTAATCATCAGGCATTATTTGATGTAGCTTTTTTTTTTTTTCCCTGCTATTTTTACATCTTCATATTGTCCACAGTTTAGGTATTAGTATAGGAAATCTCCTAATGGCCTATAGAGTTGAGAATAACACTAACATTTTAAAATGATCTTGGCATACCAGAGAAAACATCTGAAAAGAAGGATGAAATTTAATATAGAAAGGTTCAAGGAACTATAGGTAGACGGAAATAAGTGTCGTGCATTTACTGGATGAACTGATTAGGTAGTAACTCTCCAAGAAGAAAGGTAAACAAGTTGTGCTGGATCACAGTCAGAATATATTCCAAGAGACATGTGGTGTTGGGAAAATGGCAAGCATGCATTGCAGCATGTCAAGCAGTAGTGTATTTTCAACTCTGTTCAGCGTTAAGAAAGGCTGAATCAAAATACTGTGGCCAGCCAGGTTAAACAGGGCATAAAAAGGGCGAGTTCCTGCTGGGATCTATAAGGTGTAATGTTCACAAAACAATGTCAGGTTTTGTCATGCTCACAGAATTTTGGGTCTGTGTAGTAGTGAGTGTTTTTGTGACATTTCATTGTGATATTGACACCATAGATACTGACAAGTGAAGTTGCTATAAGGTAAACAGGGAAGGATTACTGTGGGAAAGATGTAGAAAGAAGCAACTGGTTATGTTGGAGATAAATTATGATAGTTATATCTGAGAAGAAAGTGCTGATTTATGAAGGCTTCAGATATTTTAGTTCCATGTAGTTTATTTTGGCAGCACTCCATTTACTCCACAGTAAATTACGTATCTCTATAACAGAATTAATATGTATAATGCCACTCTCTATATAGAAAGGCAGAAGTCTTCTCTAAGTTCTCTGATATTCAAAACATTAAAGGTGCAAATTTCTGCATTTTGGTAGTCAGTTATTATTCCACAGGCATTTGCACAGGTCAGAAAACTCTTTATCTGGTTTAGGATAAAAATGATTTTTATTTCTTCACATTTAAATGCATTTTAAATGCTTTTCATTTAAACAATATAGCTTAATACAGCATTTCTTAAGTCACTCCTACCAGTGTTTGTTCTACTGTTGTATCTGAAGATAATGTTTTCATGGCTGCAACATTTGGTAGCTTATTGTGATTGTGTGATCAAGTACACTTGATAGGGACCTAAAAGAATTTTTGTTAAGATAAGTAACCTGATCTTGGGAAAAATACCAATAGCATGAAATGTAATGATACAGAGCTCCATTACTTGATTTCTGAGTATTATCTATTTAGCTTTCTGTCAAAACAATTTTAGAGTACTTTACAGATTTTTCTTTGTGTTGTAGGTTAAATATTCATTCCAGAACTCCAATACCCCTGAATTTCTCACAAGCTGTTTAATTATAATATACATTACTTTCACAAGAAGAGTAATTAATTTTTTATTGTATTGATAAACTTATCATATGTAAAATCAAGATATGAATTTTGTTCTAAAAGCAAACTTCTGTGTTTTGTAAGCTGTGAAGTAGACTTGGAAGTGATTAAAGTGATAAAGGATAGTCAAGTTAGTATTTTTTAATTTAAGAAGATAAATCTCTTTCTCTTTCTGTTAAAATTCTGTCCTATTAGCTCTTGCTGTCATGGAAAGCAACATGGGTTTTCCTTAGCACCTTTAATAGTAGTTAGGTGACATCCATATGATTAATTGGACTTTTGGAATTACTGTTGGTGGCAAAAATATTAAAAGACCGAGCATCTTTGAAGGCAGATTAAATAAACACAAAATTTATGGAATTTAAATGTCAGTCGTCTTGGGATAGCAACGCTGAAAATACTAACTCATGTGAAGATGCAATTAAACTCTTGAAGTGTTACTAAGTATTTTCTGTGTGGTTGCAGAGTGAGGTTCACAGAGCAGTAAAGTATTACCTGAAAAATTGTTATTTGTGGGACATTATGTCCAAATTACATGTTTGAGAATATTAATATTGAAGTTGGTGATTTGTCAATCTGTGGGCAACAACTTTTATTAAAAACATATTAAAAATATAAAACATACTAAAAAACGTATTAAAAACATATTAAAATGTACTCAAAAATTTCCTATTAAAACATTTGTGTCTGAAATCTTCAGGCTTTGAAAATTTCAAGCTCTTTTGTTTACTCCATATTTTTTACGAATTTAAGATCTTTTTGTGCTGAATTACCATATTTTTTGTATTTTGCTACAGTTTTCCTCTATTCTTGAAGGAAATGTCAATCACTAATTACAAAAGCCAGACAAACATTGTCATAAACCCCAGTTATTAAACTCATTTGACTTATCTTCTTCCCATTTCCTCTTGTCTAGTGAATCTATTGCTTTATCTAGAGAAAAATAAATTTTGATACATACTAATATTTCCTGACCATTTTTCCCAAAATTCTAATTATTATAAAGTGCAGACAAGAAAAAATAAAAGTAAAATTAAATATAGCTGCAAATTATTAATCTCTACAATATATTTGTATTCAAGTGTATATGAATGTGTGTAAACTGTTGTGAAAAAGTTGTTTGTTTGTAACTGAAATAGCCAAGGATGTAAATTTAGTACTTTATGCATAAAAGTAATTATTTATACATTTATACCTGTATGTAAATTATTTACATATTATTTATGGTTAAGCTTGCAACCATCAAATATGCAGAATGGGGACCTATACTGGGTCCCATAAATTACTGGATTAGCTGTGGTTTAAATCCATCAATTGAACAAATAGGTTAATAAAAATGCCTTCCAGATTTACTTGTAAATATCAGCTGTTTCCTACCTCCCTAACAATACCATAAAACCCCAATGCAATCACTGATGCTGTGCAGCAGTCAAACAGCTGTATAGCTATGTTTATATCAATCTACAATAATTCAGTTTTTTGGACACAGTACAGCTGGTCATGTCATCACATGAATTGTGATATTTACATGCACAACCTTTAATTACTCCTACAGAAACCTCCATAATGCTGCTGAATATCTTACCAGACACTATTTGTTTTGAAAAAGTCTGGTACAAAACAAGCTGTTACAAGTGGACTGAGCAGAACTACGAAACATATATAAGGTCCAACACCTGTGGTTGGCTGCCAAAATCCTTGAAGTAGAGTGAAGTGTACAACACAACACCATGGCCTGATGAAATTCCTGGCCAGTAAAACAATCCAGTGCCCGAGGATCTGATCAGTGGATCAGCTGTGGTGAAGCCTAACTCCAGTCATTGGATGGAAGTGTGCTGTGGAAAAAGGCACCGTTTGATCTGGAGCAGAACACAGATTGAATGGGATAATTACAGAGTGGGAGTTAAAGCAAAGAGAAAACTGGAGACTATTGTCTTGTTGTAGCAGGCAGGAAAAATAGCACAGATCTAGATTTTTCAATACTGCTCAGGTAGGGGTACAAAAGATGAAAACTGCCATAAGACAAATTACTAAAAAGATGGACTAACTGTATGGAATGGGGCAAGAAGGGGAAAGGAAATTAATTTGAAAAATGTCCAGAAAGTCAGCTTCTGTGTTGAAGACCACAGTATAATGGCAGCAATTATTTAAGTCAGTTTAGTTCTATAAATATGACATCTTTCCATGGTTTTAACTAGCCTGCTGTATGTGAGACCAAGGGTCACATCCATATTTTTAAAACTACAGAGTCTCTAAGACATTAAGTCAACTTATTGACATCTTGTGGAGTTATAAATACATGAACTATGTATCGTTGTTTCCCAGGGAGTATCAGAGAAAGAGAAATGCAGAAAATGTCATCGAACAACTTTCCTGTCTCAGAATATATTTAAATAATAATTTGGTTCGTTAAATACTTTATATTAGCAAGGTCAGTGAAAGCAAAATTGTGCATTACCTTGAAAAAGGAGGGAGTTTATTTCCTTACTGACTTCAGTTCTGTTAATTTCTTTATCAGTTTGTACCTTTCATTAGGTAGTCTTCTGACAGTCACCTCAGCGTCTTGCTTGATAGCATCCACTTTTGCCATAGACTTTCACAGATAACTGAAGATGACCTTTCAATCAGCTTTTAAAAACTTATATTGTCAGAAGTTTTTAAGAATAGAAATAGTTAGTGGTCCTGACTATTTTACCTAAATATAGCAAGACACGTTCTATATAGTAATTTAAAATTCATTTTTTTCATATATGTATTCTGTGGACTTGCAGATATGGGTTCTTTCAAAAGATGAACATCTAATTCTTTCTGTACCACGTTTGATTTTTTGTGTGCCTGTTTTTTCCTAAACATTTTTTTTTAGTTTTATAAAAATCATCACTTATTTTTTCTTGTATTATTTTTCACTTGTAACCTGAAAGGCACCACCATGTAAATATTAATTCTTGTAATACACTGCATGTGTGGTAAATATGGGAAAATCAAGGTGCTGAATGCATGATGTGCAGCTGTTCCAGTGAAACTGGGGCTGACTCCAGCCCTGAATACTGTATTCTGTCTTAGCTGGGTTTGTTTTGGTTTGAAGCAGTCTTTGTTGATATCAGAGAAGGGAGGGAAAAGGACATAACACATTCCAGAAAACAAAAAATAATTTTAATGATTTATGGCTTATTTATGTTTATTTTCCTACAGAGAAAGATTCTCTAAACTTTCTTTAATATCTGAAATAACATGCTAATAACTGTGCTGTAAACTACAGTATAGAATTCTCAAGTGTATAATCTCAGAAGAGTCCACCTTTTTCTTCTCTCTCTCTAATGCACTAGATTCCCAAGAGAACGGGGAGAGGGTATTCAGAACCAGTCTGTGCTTTCAGTAACATCACCTCCAATGTGCCTTTATTAGTAACATTGTGCAGTCATGCATTTTAAAGACTAGTTTACCATTGATCAGTATTTTTATTGTGTGTTTTCAAAGAATTCTGTATATTTATATTGCACCTGTCATTTTAATATCCAAATACTGAACAATACTGAATATTACTAGATCAAAGTATAAGTTGCATTTTCGTCTTCTGTCATGAGAAACAGGGAACAGTTGTGTCTGCAGTTTGCCTAGTTGCACTTTTTAAAATAGCAGCACTGTCCTTAGGGATGAAAGCTGGCTTGAGGTTGTTTAAGGATGTAGAGTTAGGTCATTTTCAAAGTGAGTTTTGTGGGTAAAGTTGTGATGCAGTAGGCTTTTCACTGACCATTGAGATTTCTAGGCCTTCCCTTTACCCAGGAAGAGAATTCACCAGTTCACTGAGAAAAATTGCATTTTGCTGTGATACCCTCTATAGTCTAGACTCTAGAGCTTTTACAGAAGTGTGGCAAGTAAATCTGGTGAGAGTATGGTGTTGGCATCGAAATAAAGGGAGAAACAGTAGGTACTGTCAGTGACATTCATGGGAATTTTTGTATAGGAATTCCTGAAAACTGAGTAACTTTCTGTTTTCTTTCAGTGAATTCACTATTTATAAGGTAATAAATAGAAAAAAAACCCAAAACCCAACAACCTATGCAAAAAAAAAAAAGTTAGATAACAATCAGAGAAACTTTTGATAATGTATATGTTAGTATTAAGTAATCTTTTTTAGTTGCTCCAGCTGATGAAGTCAAGTGATTAAAACTACAGGAACCTGACATGCCTCTAGATGCATGCCTTTTTATTACTGTCTGATGGAAGTTATAAACTATCATTCCAAGTAGCAGGTTTTTCAGAGACAATTGTTTTGCATTTAACTAAAGCTTTTAAACGACATTATCTCACATTATTTTAGGAAACTATTTTTTAAAAAAAACCCAATTTTCCATTTTTTCTTACTTAGTAGGTATTTCTTGATAGTCTTAGCCACTGTTCTGAAAAGTTTCATATTTATTTCTGAGTTTGTAGATGTATATTACTGTGTTATACAACTTAGTAGGGTACTATTCTTTCCTCAGAGAAGGTGTCCTAAAATACTGATATATGTTTTATCAGTTTTTCTAATATTTGGAAAAGCGTCCTCTTATTTGATTGCTGTAGTAATGAGAATTCTATACCAATTGATTTTTAATAATATCTTAAAATTTCTGAAGATTGAAGTCATATGTGGTGTTCATAAATTGCCACTTCTCTGAAAGATCTCAACTTCTTCTCTTTCAGAAATAAGCTGACACTATAGAACGTGTATAGCCAAGCTTTGTATCAGTCTGAGCAGGCAATAAGCATGTTGTTGGTGTTCAGAATTTTTATTTTTATTAGAGAAAATTGGTAACACCCTTCAGTCATAAGGTGATCCAGGTAAATCCTCCTCCACTGACTGTTCCCTCCCATCCCGTAGGGCTAAGGCTCTCCAGGGACTCCCTTGGATGGGTTGGAGCAGTGACTCATCTCTCTGGCCAGGTTATTGGGGCTCCTCTGCCTGGCCTTGCTCCTCTCTGCTCCTTCATGTTGGTAGAAATGACCCTCTCATTGTATAAACTAACGTGAACCATGGAACTTTTCTTGAGTTTTTAAAGTTTATACTACTGTGCTCTACAAACATAATTTATAGGTTGTAGGATTTTTGCTTTGACTCCTTTTAATCTCTGACAATAGGAGGGGTTGAAGACGAGGGCTTTATATACAGCTGTATAACGCTTGCAGCACTTAGATTCAATGCCCTTTTTAGCTTCAGAAATTTCAGCCCTATTTCTTCTGCCTCACAAGGAGAGTGTCCTAAATCAGCAGGCTGGAGAGTTAATAGATTACAGACGCTGTCCATCCTGGTGTTGGAACTGTGAAAAGAAAAAAACAGGTTTCTGAGGCCAGAAGGGAGGAGAAAATAACCTCAACCGTGTTATGACTGTGTTCATTTAGGAGTGGGGAGACTGAGAATGTGCTCTTTTTTTTTTTTTTTTTTTATTTATTTGCTTTAACAGATGATTGATAGTGATGGAAAAAGGCATTCTACTGTTTTCTGTCTTGCTCAGCTGTTTTTGTCTCTTGCTTATTCTTCTTCTGACCTTGGATGCATTAATGTCACTCTGCATGGGGTATGCTCTGCAGAACTGGGTAGTTTAGGGACTTTCACGTTCCTGTATTGACCTTCCAGCTCTTGGTGGAAACAAAGCACTGCTAAGGCAGTTCTGATCAGAGAAGCATGCCATTAGTTATCTTTGAGGTCAAATGCCATATTACAGGTATTTTATTAGAGCCTCAGAGAGGATCTCCCTCACACCCACATACCACCCGCCTCCCCCAAACAAAACCCCCAAAAACCCAACCAAACCAAACCCTGAAAAGAAGCTAATGCTTTTAAGCATCAGAATAAAAGAATCTCTTGGAAGTAAAATTTCTTCCTTCAAAAAAAGCACTTTTTATGGTTGGCAGTGGGTTTTTCTGTTTTGTGGTGTGTTTTTTTGGGTTTGGTTTTTTTCAGGTTTTTTTTTTTTTTTTTTTTCCCCCCCACAAATAAAGAACATGGTAAAGGGCATAACCTTAGGTAAACCAAGTCAGGACAAAGCCAGAAGCTGAGGAGCAATTTGTGGAAAAAACCCCCAAAACCCAAACGTAACCCAAACTAAAACAAAATAGGACTGATACTTGTTAGTGTAAAATTCTGTGCTGGATGCGACAACCTGAGAGAGGTGAGGCTGCTGCAGCTCCATGCCTTGAGTGTGTATTCCCTGTAGGAAAACATGTGCAGAGCATGCATATACACTACATATATATGTGTGTACACTGCACACCACACAGACTGCAGACAGACATGCAAAATACACACATGAATACAGGTAACACCAACAGCATCATCCTGCTCCCTTCTCTGGCTAAGCAAGGTGGAGGTCTACTACTGAGATTATATATATATAATGTATTCTGTATATTCATATCCCTCTGTGTGTATATATATATATATATACAAGGTGGACCCCTCCAGCAGCTGGGCTCAGACCCTCAGTCTGCCCAGCAACTGCCTCCAGATCCCAGTATTCCCTGTTGCTGGTACCTGGACATATGAGCCCCCGAGGTTGCAGCCAGCCCCACTCCAGCAGCTGGTACAGACCCTCTCACTCACACACGCACACACACATGCACATATACTCACACACACACACACATATACTGAGGGCTCAGCAGGATTCCTCTGATCCTCGATAGCCAGACAAAAGAGGAGAGGTATTAATAAACCTTGTTTCAGTATCATCAGGAAATATAAAGCCTCTGGAAAGAAGCTGGGACAAGGGTTGGAAGGCACAAAAATGATCCATGTATGAAATCAGTTCCAAGGAAATTAGAGACAGAACAGGAAATCTGAATTCCTCATGTGTTTTAGTGTTCATCACAGAAGAATCAGGAGCAGAGCATCTACCCTGGAACTCCAGTGAAATGCTGATGTGGATGTGCTGCGTTGCAGGCCTCTAGGTGCTGCTCAGGTGTGATCACTTCTGTGTCATGTTTGCCTACCCCCATGGAAATGTCTCAGATACCCTATGGCATCTGGAATGGCTTCATAGGTATTTATGTTTAGGCAACTGAATTATACTCTAGATATCAATTCCAGGATAAAACACACTCTCTAAATCCCCTCACTATTAAGAAAGCCTAGATGACAAATTTACATGTAGATATTAAAATTGTAGATATCTAGATCTGGTCAGATGAATCCTCCCAAGCTGTTTTTAAAACAACCATTTTGCAACCATTCTAATAATGCCTGACTTTCTAACTGTTATGAATAAAATGAAGAGCTGAATTAAATTCTGATGTAAGTGGGTGCAACTCTACTGAATGTTTGGATTTTTTTGTAAAGGTTGGCTTGTTTCCAGGTCTCATTTTCTGCTTACTCTGCTGAAGCATTCAATAAAACATACTTTCGGTGATATTGTACATACAGAAGTCCAATAAGCAAGTATCCATTTTGTTTCTGTGTGTGAATCACACCACTTTTATTTAATTTTTTTGTTCCATTTGTAAAGTATGTTGAATAAGATAAATATATGGGGCTAATATTCAGAAGCTGGTTAATGATATAAGATGCATTCTGAAATCAGATTTGAAGTGTATTCAGTCTTTTACTGATACCAGTTTTACATTTCCAAAAGCTAACACAGAGAAGCTCAAGACCCTAGGTGGCAAAGGAAAACTATTAATGCTGATTTTTTATCTTATGCTTTATATGTTAAATAATCTAAAAATGGAAAGGCCGTGTTTTGTTTTAAATAGTCTCTTGTTATTGAAATCTCATCTTAGAATTAAAAAACTATACCATAATAACATTAGGATACTTCAGGGCATTTTTAGTGAAATGTTAAAGTGCTTTGGACGGTTCACGACAGCTGTTTTGTTACTTTATGTCTCTGAATCTACCCAAGGCATATATAAATGGACTAGTAAAACATGCCTTGGGGCATCCTAAAAATGTAGAGATGACATATTAAAATGTTGTTGGGGGAGTAAAATGATTATTGATACTCAGTCCAGACATTGATCAAAAATTCATGGCTTTTTTCTTCACAGTTCAACCTGTATTGATCAGTGCTGATTGGGCAATATTTACCTTATAGGAAACAGATGGGACAGGGCACACATGTGACAAGAGACATTAATCTAAGCATACTTTCTTCTCTAGTCAATGTAATCTACAGCACAAGAAATAACTGATATGAGCCCCCTCTTTTGTTCAATTGAAAAAATCTTCATGTGCTTTTTGTAATATATAATATAGCTAAAGTGATTACAGGTATAGAAAATAGAATGATTATTTTAGAGTTGATTGTATTTTTACTTTGAGAGAATCATCAGAAATAAAAGTTAGGTGTGCTCTACATTTTAAACTCTACAAAATTATTTTTATTGCTCAAAATACTTATTTAATACAGTGCAATTTAAATCAGGAAGTAGGATGCAGAATTCAAATTAATTTCATTTTGTCACTTTAAACTCACATTCTGCTATGAAAATGGAGACTTCAATAAAGGAGTTTGTGAACCCTTTGAGGGAAAAAAAGACAGAATTGAAGAGAAATATTCAAGAGAGTTTCAAAACTAAATATAAATAAAAGAAATGCACAAAATGAGTGGCAGAAGAAACTCAAGTTTTCATTTGCCTATACTCACAATCAGAGACTGATTTTCAACAAGTTTTGATACCTTCAGCTCCAGGTAAAGTCAATGCAAGTCTCCTGTGATTGCACTGCAGCACTGCAAACTGGACCTTGGAAGTCTGGTCCTGAAGTTCTCAAACTATGTGTTTTACCCATGAGGAGATAATTTTAAAGTCACCCAGAGTTAAACCTCTAAGGGGATTTAAAGTCAAATGAATGCACAGCAGGGAAAAATGGTAGAGACTGAGAAGAAACTGAAGTAACTAATAAAATAAGACCTAGAGATTGTAAAAGAAAGAGAGGGAAAAGAAAGCCACAAAGGCAACAAGATGTCCAAAGAAACCACTGTATGTCATGCAGTAAAACAAGGATGAGCTGAAACTCTTAAGAGTTAAATGTATAAGACAGGAGAGTAGCACTGTGAAATAAACATAGAGGAAAAAAGGTAATCTGTCAAACAAATCAAACATTAAATTACCTGTGAGTGGCATACTTTTTGATATTTGGAAAAAATACTTCTCTGCATTCACTAGAAGACAAATACATCCCTCTGGCTTTACTCATGTCCTCAAGCATGTACAGACATCTCAGCCTTGCTAGTTCTGCTGAAAATATTATTCACTGTTCAAGCAAGGTTGTCATTTCTATCCCCCTGCCAGCTGGCCCTCTGCTGATATATTGAAATAACCTGTCATCTGAATGACAGCTGGCAGTGAGAGGACTTCTTGTGATGGAGTTGATTACTAAGCTTCATTGACACAAATAAGTGTTTTTGCTCAGTCTTTCTCCAGCCTCCCTTCCAGGTAGGAGAGTAAAGATATTCATTAACAGACTTTGACTTTAGTAAGAATACTCAGCCATGTGGGTTTTTTTTCCATTCTCCTCTCTCTTTTTTTATTGGGATGATTTTTGGGCACAACCTCCAAATGCTTTAGAGCTTTCATTTTCTGATGCTTTTTTTATGCTATTACAATGTATATGTGCTATATTATATGCTAGTATAATATAGTCAAGGTTATATCTTCTTTTTCAATACACTACTTAGATTTGTTTCCCTATCTCTGAAACACAGAAACAAAGCCTAATATTTTTTTCAAATAAAAATGAATGTTTAATTATATAAACTAAAATACAGGGTATATTCACAGCCTTTGAAAGCATGAAGTGACAATGGAAGATAAAAGGAAATTATCCACTATTTGCCACTGAAAGATGCTCCCAAAAACATGCAAGCAGAGAACTTCTAAAAAGGTTATGGTTGCAATTATCAGTGGAACTTTAGAAACGTTAGACACTCTGTTTTCAATGACTGATCTTGGATAAGTAAATCCACAGATAATAATAGTTTAAAATTTAGCAAAGCTATGTGTTTCCTTGGCTAAATATCATACTGGAAACCATTGCAACAAAAAAGAATACTTGTACATAATTTTGAGGATTTTCTTCTTCTAGAACAATGTCTATTACATTCCTTTTAAAAAAAACCATTTCTCTTTCTCTCACGTTCTTTCTTAAAAAAAAATAATTAATTATTTCTTTTAGCAGTACTACATTTTCTTAAAAACCTTTCTAGAACCAAAGTGTTTATGCAAATTCTTCAAAATGAGACATGTGGGAGACAACCCTATGCCCTTAAATCAGGATGGTGTGCAGAAGGTGTCAGGCCATAACAAGGAGATTGCTGCAACATAAAGAACAAACAGTACTTGATAAAGCATAACTCCAAGGCATTCTTTGTGGCATCATATAAGCTGAAGTGAAATGTAGTCTATGACGGTGTTCCTGTAGCCTGTTTTTGTATGGCACATATTTGTGGTAACTGAAATTTACTTAGGTATTTTTTAAAATGAAATTTAAAAGCTTGGATACATTTAATGAGTTAATGTTTTAGGATCTTGGATGTCATTCTGGGTATTCAATACAACATAAACATAAAAACAGCAGAAAAAAAAGACAGCATTTTGTTACAATGCTCCTACTAACAGCATTTTCGGTAGTTGAGAGGACATCACAGGTTCAGTAACAACAACCAAACCCAAAGTACCCAAAGCTCCCTCAGAATGAGCAGATCGACTTAGAAAACCAATGTTATTTCTTACAGTCTCTTTATATACAGTTCTTTCAGATGCTTGATGACTAGAAGGAGGGTTTATTTTATGTTGCTAGTGTGGATTTAAAACAAGACATTTGAAACTATAATTCAGGCCCAATTTTTATTTGACTGATATCAATCAGAGAACTAAATATGAACAAAGAAGTATCAAATCAACACTAATGTACTTACATTTATATTTTGAAAAACTGTTATCCCTAGTATCAAAGACTTTAATATGGAAGAATTCTGTTACATTGTAAGAGACAGACGGCAAAATTTACTGTTGTCTTGTGCAATTCATTATTCTGCAAAAATTTAATAGCAGAAATGACAAAAAGTAAATTTGCTTTGTAAAATCATTTGCATGTTGATAGACTATATTAAAAAGTTATTAATTAAAAATATGATTGTCTAGTAAATGTGGAAGGAACTATAATCCAGAAGAATGCATATAAAGGTTATGTCAGAAAAACCCTGATCTTAATCCTGATGTAGCATTGATTTGTTGTATAGCCTTTTGCAAGTCAATTTGCTTTTCCTGTTTCCCTAAATAAGGGTAATAACACTTACCTAACTGCCTTAAGGGAGTATAATGAATATCAATTAAATCATACTTGTAAAGTAATCTGGTAAAGTGTCATTACTGTTTTAGTTATCATGAGAATAATCAAAACTAGATGACCAATTTTTTTACAGAACATTGTCAACTGATACAAGAAAAGACAGGATAAAAGTTGCTATTGGATCCTTCATATCCTTGTCAGAGTTTCAAAGCAGACTTGGGATAATGTGTGATATTTCTTATCTGCACATAGCAAGCTGAATAAAAAACAGATTGTCAGTCTACTATATATCACAGTAGCCCCAGGGCAGAGCAAATCTTTATGGTCAATTTATGAATGCCTGAAAGGTTTAACTAGGAATAAAATAATGCAAACTGGCAACCTTAACTGTATTGTAATTTCCCAGTTTAAAATTTTTCTTGCTTGAATGAATCAGTTCAGCAATGGTAGCACAGAATTAACGGTATTCCTAAACTCTCAGAACATTAATCATTTTTGCAGTTAACAGTGAATGAACTTTTAATGCATTTATTCTAATAGTTCATTTCAATAAGTACTTACATTGAATGAACAATGGATCTGTACTGTCTCCAAACACCCTTAAGGAATATTAGAATCTAGATCTGTGGTCCAGCTTTAAATTAAACAAACTTGTGCACACACATAGATACTACAACAAGTAACCTGAGTGGATTTACCTTTAAGCTTCTCAAAGAAATGACTCACAATAAGAAAATAATTATTTGTAAGAGAATTTAATGTTCAATAACATGTAATTCAAAGTCATATATTTATCTTAGCAGGTTGTTACAGTGTAAAAAGCAATCATGTTTACAGTGTTTAAAAGATCCATAATTTCTCTCCTTATCAGTCCATGAATTTGCCTGAAAAATGAAAAGCTGTTCTACTAGGCAGACACATCTTTTGTCTTTGTCAATACTATATTCATTGTATTTACTGATTTATTGTGGTATGGTGTTTTATAAAGAAGCCATCATCTTACAGGGTATAAAAAGACATTAAGCTTCCTGAAGTTAATACTGTTGAGTTCGTGAGTTAATATTGGAGAAAAACCCATTAGTAGATTGCATTAGTCTGTAATCTTTCCTGGTGGGAGACAAGGCTATGGACAAAGCTATTGATGCCTAACTGGAGAATGCACCCACATAGCTACTGGAAAATTGTTGGAAATATCTCTCTGTCCTTTCACATATTCTCACATTGGCCACATTGTGGAGCTACAACTAAATGAGTCAGAAACTTTGAAGCACCCTGCCAGGTTCACCAAAACAGCAGTATATGAGGCAAAGCATTAGATAATGTGTAGTGTGTGCAAATACATTTTAATTGTATTGTGAAATATGTATATATTTTTTAAAGTCATATGATAATATAAACATCTGCTACTATTTTTGAGATTGTGATAACACATTCTCGGTAAAAAAAAGATGCACCTTGATTTTCCTCCTGACTCGTGCTGCTATATTTTGAGAATAAGGCATGTCACCATAAGCAAGCAGTATTACAGTACCAGAAGAAATCTTCCTTATCATCACCAGTTTATGCCCAGAGAAAGAGAATTAACAGTCTCTGCCTTAATTACTGTAGTTACTGAAATTGCAGTTACTGTTCTTACTCAAACATTTGGTCATATTTTTAGAGAGCAATTAGGAAAATTTTCCTGGATAATGTCTTAGGCGATTTTCCAGATGTTATTTTTACTGCAATATATGTGCCTTACTGATTTCTGTAGGATATACTTGAGGTCTTTAAACATCTGCTTCAGCTTTCAATAAAAACCACTTCCACCTAAGAGGCCCTGGCTCAGTGGCCAGATTGTTGGCTGAAGTGGTAGCAGCTTGGAGATGCTCAGGTCTTTTAAGAAATGCCAAGTTTTTGTTTTCAGAAGGTTCTGGGTTTTGATCTGGGGGTGGAAGAAATGATTTTGGCTTATCAGACAGGTTTTCTGAAGTATTTGCCATGGAAAGTCATTTCTCCCCAGGGTGACCACTTCAAAACAGCCTGTTCCCTAAGCAGGCCCGGCTTGACTTCAAATAAATGGTTTTGTGAAGATCCCAAACTATACAGGTTATATGTTTTCTGTTGAAATTAATAACTAGGGGGTTGTTTTGTTTTGTTTTTTTCTTCTCTGATAGAGCATAGTAGCTTCTTTTTGCCTTTTTTTCTGTCATTTCTTTCTAGAATCAGAAGTGAGCAAAGTAGTTATTTTGTGAAAGCAAAGGGGGGAGCCCTTGCTGCACTGGCTGTGACACACAGGCAGCTGCAGAAAAGCTTGTGCTGCTTATTTAAGCCACATAGCAGAAGGGGAGATTTAGGAAGGGCTTTGGAGTGATCTCTCTGGCCACTCCTCTTCTAACTCTTGCCTTGCCCATGTGACTATTGGTAAAGTTACTAGAAGATTCATACTTGAATCCACACTGAATCAGACTGAAGCATGCCATGCAGAACTGAGTTTTCCCTCTCTGTTGGATTCCTTCCTGAACATGGCTACTTTGTAAATATTGTATAACATGTACATACACACATAGTACTGAAAGAACTGGGTTTGATTTTGTTTGTGGTTTGTCATTTCCTTTTCAAAATGATATACAGTATCAGAAAGCTTGACTCATGTCAGTTTTGAATATAGCTTTTTCTGTGCAAAATATATAATATATAATACAAATCCTGTTTCTTTAGGTTAATAAACTAAAAATTTAAAAACCATCATAATTTAAAAATCATCATGACAAATCAATCTGCAGGTACATGTAAATTTATATAATTTTAATGTAATTTTTCATAGCAGTACATGTATACAAAATATACAACACAGTACATAGGCAAGAATGGCATGTAATTGCCTTTGTGTTTTCGGACTGAAAATATAGCTCCCTTTTTAAAGACTAGACTGTGGAACAACTAAATATTTGAAGTTCAGGAGGCATTTACACTACAGGACACAGAATGCCATCCATGTTTGTATGTTTACTCTTCAGTCCTGACAGGCTCTTGAATGTTTAATGTGAGAGGTATTTCTTCTGCCCTTAGGAAAAACAACAACAACAACAAAAAACCCCCCCCTCTTTCCCTCCTCTGACAGTTCCTTTAATAGCAACATCCTCTTGAGCATTGTGAAGGGCTTTTTATCTTAAAATACATATACAGTATTTGTAAACTTGACTTTTAGTTATCTCCAGAAGAAAAAAGCTTTTTTTTTTTTTTTGTTGCTGCTGTTTTCCTTTTAAGTTAGATGCTTCTGTTATGATTCCACTGGCAACCCTGTCATTCTCTACAGCTCCAGAAAGAGCCTTGTATCTTTGAAATTTTCATTACCTTTTGTCTGGCTGCCAATTTTTCTGCCACTATAGGCTGGTGATGCAATAGCAGTATCTGGTACTGCCAGCCCAGAGACTCCAAATCAGAGGGAGAAAAGCTTCAGGATGGAGCAAAGGTATTAGCATTCTTCATTTTTAAGTATATTTTCACTGACTGATTGGTTGCAGGGGCTACTAGCAGAACAGGGACTCACAGCTTACTGCTGGCATAGAGTTAGCCAGCAACAAACACTAAACCCCCAGAGACCACTGGATTTAACAGTGACTGAAAACACTTTCATTCTGTCAGAGATGAAAGGACAGAAAAAGTGGAGGGCATGATGCCTGGTAATGGGGATGGACACAGTATGTAGCACTGAATTAGGTATATATTTAACTACCTTTTAGCAGGGCCTCTAGCAATAGGACAAGGTGTAATGGTCTTAAACTAGAAAAGGGTAGATTTAGACTAGATAAAAGAAATAATTTTTTTATGATGGGGGTGGTGAAACATGGCATAGGTTTCCCAGAGTGGTGGTAGAAGCCCCATCCCTGGAAACATTCAAGGTCAGACTGGAGGGGGCTCTGAGCAACCTAATCTGGTTAAAGACGTCCCTGCTGACTGCAGGTGGGTTGGACTAGATGGCCTTTAAAGGTCCGTTCCAACCCAAACCATTCTATGATTCTACCTTCTTGAAATGGATGAATGAAAACCACCAATGGTGTTATTGACAACAATAACTGTATTATGTTCGAGGACATGACTGCAATTCACTGTACAGTATATATGTTTGTATATACACTGAACTAGTTTAAAACTTTGTGGAGTCCAGGACATGTTGGAGTTATGTAGGAACCTGGGTGAATAGTCAAGCTTCTGACTGCAAAAAACTACAACTGTGTTCCTGTCAGGTTTTCAGTCATCTGCATCTATATGTGCTGTAGACGTGTCTGTGATTACACTAAGTAGTAGCATTAGATTAGGTAGTTATTTGCTAAAAAGCATCAGATGCAGATTGCCCTCCATATAATGCCATTAACATGAGTTGCTCCAGAGTACTTTGTCATTCAGAGGAAATACAACCACTGTTTAGGGCAGGACTAAGTACCTGCTTGAAGAGGAGAGCAGAGTCATAGCTGAGGAAATGGTGTGTGCAGTCATAATGCTTTCACCTGTACATTATAAGGAGTAATGATATTGATAATAATTGCCTTGTTATGGCATATACAGTACAAACTTGCAAAAAATGCTATCATTAAGGACACTATCAGTAAGTTCATTTTTTATTTTCTGTATTTTTAAAAACTTTTTATTTTTTAATTTTAGAAGGTCCTTTCCAAAGATTGCCAGTCCAGAGTTTGTGTATATCCCTTTTCAAAACACAAGAAAAAGCAGGTACAAAATAAACTTGATCAAGCCAGCAGCTTTTTGCTTTCCTTCCAGCCAGATGGTACCCATTAGCAGAGAACTGACTTAAAAAATTTCCCACTGCATCCCTTCTTTTTCCCAATAGAAATTCTACCCCAGTGCTGGCTTGAGAAGATGGGCTGTGCAGCCTTTTTGGAAGTTTATGATGGTGCGTGTTAGATACAGAAATAAAGGGATCATTTTGAAGGGAAGGGGATCATACACATGAAGCTGCCTTGGCAACCCCCTCTTTTACATATACAGGGAATATTTTAACTCCATTACTTATCATAACAGTGCTGCTTAAAGTGGGGACAAGAGCAGTCTGTCAAGTGAATTGCAAGACATTAGTGAATTTATAGATAAAAAATGGAACCATATGCTTTAACCAAAATCTAGATACTTTATGTGTCAATATTCTTCTAGAAGCTGACGTGCACCTCCCTTTTTTATTTATTCACAGTGATTGCTTCTTTGGTATTTATAATCTAGAAACAAGTGGGTTTAAATTGTTGTTAGATTTTAAACCAGTCACTCATTTATGCATACAGGTGAGCTATGCTTCTATAAGTAAAAGTTCCCAGTTAGAACAGGCTGAGCTGGCATCCATTCCCAGGGGTCCTGCTTCCCTGTTGACAATTCCCGGTGCAGTCTGACAGGAGAAGATGAGTAAAGCAAAATAGTATTTTGAAGTTTTTCACTGGAGTTTCTGGGAAATTAGGAGCTCCTGTCCAAGGAGAAATTCTGGTCACATGAGCAATATATATATTTATATATTTTTATATGTATACATGTATGTGTTTATTTTTTATATGTGTATATAAAGTAAATAATGTTCAGGAATGTACCTGGCCTTGGAAAATTATCATCTATCCTACTGAGTTATTAGAATAGTCCCTGAAAAAGTTTTTATTTTTGTCAACTGGCACTTTCCCAAACAATTCCCAGGCATAATTTGGGAGTTTGAAGGTTCTAGGCACTGTTCCCAGTAAGCAATATGCTGCAGTCACCCTGTTTCGAAGGCTAAGAGATTTCACTAGCATAGGCAAGGGCTGTTCCATACCTGCTTATCTTGATGTCAGGAAATGTTCATAGCACACAAATGTCAATTAATATAATACAGTGAGATCATGTCTACCAGAGAGTGAATTGAAATAGTTCAGGTTCTGTGTGTTGGACACTCACCACTTCAGAGTAACTATCTTTCCTTCAATTGTTCATCTCCCAAACTCACATTGTCTTCGCCAGAGAGTTTAGCATTTAGTTTTCTCATGTTTTCATTAAAGCAAATTATTACAGTGTATCTTAAATGGAATATATCTAAATAGATGCATTCTGAATTAGATTCTAAATTGAGACATGGCAACACTATGTGGTAACAACATCTATGGTGTTAGTATTAGAAAACAAAAAAATATTTTTTTTATCCTTCTATTGGTGATACAGAGAATTCAATTTCATGGTAACAAACTGATGTAGTACACGTAGAATAATCAGCTCCTTTTTGCTGCAGAAGTTTTTATATTGCAGACACCTTTTCAGCCTCTGAACTACATTTATAGCAGCAAAGTAACTGTCCACATCTGGAATGTACTGAAAAATGCCATGATTGCTATCTTGGTGCATGTTCTTGGACTTATTTTTGAAATTATTAGGCAGGGGAGCGAGAGTGTCCAAATTACATAGGCTGTCCATATTTTACATCAGTTCTTTAGTCCTCAAATCTTTGTGTGACTTTTACTGGAATATCAGTTAGAGTGGGACGTCTTCTTTGGAGTTATCTTTTCTTAACACAGAAGCGGCACAAATTTTCCAAGTTGTATTGATTTATGTCATTGTCAAAAGGACTCCACGCAAATATACTTTTCCATTTTCATTGCAATGTAACTTAATCAAATGTTTAAACTTTGGATATTCAAGATCTCTAAGATGAAGCAAAATTATTTCCCTGGCTAGTAAGTGAACAGCTGAGGCAGACAGACTCAACAGCCTGGTGTCACCATGTTGGCACCTGTTCATGGCCTGATGGCATTAGCATCTTCCCAGTCACTTCCTAAGAGTAAGATATCCAAAAGAGTCAGACTTCTTATGCCCTAATATTGAATTCAAATGAGGGGACTGAAAATCTACAGAAAAAAACCTAACAAGTACTTATCTCTGATTTTAGAAGTCAGATTCATCTGACATTAGATGTCTACCATGTAGAAATTACAAGGATATGTGTTGATACACAAGTGTATAGGTTTTTCTACACTGCATATACACCCAAAAATATAGTATGTCAGTTCACTATAGTGCTGAAATTTTTAGTGTTATTACTTTTACATTATTGGAACAAAACTTGGGACACTTTTGGCCTGTGCCCAGGTGAGTGTCCCAGGTCATGGCTGGACATACTTCTGATTATTTGGACTTAGCAAGGAAAAGACTCTTCAGAATAGTGAGTCTGCATATGGCCAGTTGTGTCTTGAAGCTCAAAATAGCTTCATCATATACATCTGACTGGTTCCATGCTGGAGGGACTATCTTAGTAGAAATAATTATCCTATTAGTGCTACCCAAGCATACTTATCATTCTTGTATAAATAGAATTCTGCAGTACTGTTCAAGGTACCTATTTTAGAAGTTTTCCTTAAGATAAGTTAAATTGAACCTTAAAATATGCTACAGATATTTAAATACTTTGTTGATTTCAGGTCATATGTATCATCTTTAAAAAATAAATATGAATGCAAACTATATGGTATACTATGTCCTTGCATTTATTAAGAAGGAAGTATTTAATACTTAAATTTAGCCTGAATTATATAATATAACAGTAGATTATGAACTTTTATGGATTGAATTGTGTTGCATATGTTTTGGAGGGCAGTTAGTTGTGATAATATTTCCTCAGAGTATTTTAGGCACTCCCATTAACACTGATTCAGACAGATTTCAGAGGTAATATTCCTCTGAATGGTTTTAAATTACTTTCAGACACTGGTATTTACATATTTTTTACAAACATTTTTCAATCTAAATGACATCCAGCTTCAAGATCTTGTTAAATTATGTGTGTTAAAGACTGGAAAATAGCTGATTTAAAAGCTATACTTATGTCAGTAATCTCTTTAAGAATTTAAAATATAATTGAATGTTTACAGTAAAATGATCCCATATAATAATACCATTGTGACTTGTCCAACTGTAGAAATATCTGTCTTCCATTTGAATAGACTATGCTGGTTATGGTCAGTTTGTAACAACTGTATGAATCTATAGATATTTAGAGATTTGGAATTATGAAATTGTCGTAGACTTTTTCAATTAATCACATCTCTTTTTGTGTCATATGTTTGTCTTTCCTTTTAGTTGTTTTGCTGCATCTTTTTTGTTTCATTAATAAATTAAATGTCAAACAAATCGGACTAGGAAATTTTCTAAGTGAACTTTCATGATTTAATGACTGAGGAATTTTCTGCCTAAAAAAAAAATAATCTTATAATGTGATTTCAAACATTGGATTTAAATATTACATAGCAACTTTAATCATTTGAATTTCACAAAACACAACTGCTTCTATTTTTCTGATCACAAGGACAGTTTGACCAATAGCAATGTCAGTTTGCAATCTGAGTCTGCAGGTCACAAGATTATATTGCATTTCTGTTTCTAAACAAAAGCTAACTTCTTTTTTTAAGTTCAGTCCAAGTTTCTTGGATTCTTTTGATTTTTCACAGACTTTATTTTGCAAATGGATACATCGATGCTCTGTTCTCAGTATTACTCCTTATCAAGATTTTATCTGAATTGCCCAAATACGTAATCATTTCTATATGTTTTTTGGGGGCAATTTTTATTTTCTGAATGCACAGTTAATGAAACCAGTCACTTCACATTTGTGCTGTAGTAAATATTTATGCATGTATGCATCAGCTGAGTCTGTCTCTCTCAGCAGATATGTCCCAGTTGCTTTAAATTGTATGAGCTGTATCTTTGCCTGCTATGTTTACATCTTCTTTCACAATACAATGTGAAAAAAAGGGGAAGATTATATATGCCAGTACCCTTTTATAATATATATTCCGATTACAGGCATACATCCACTCAAAAACCTTCACCAAAACCTACCCAAACTGGGAAAATGTAACTGTTTTCCTCTTTGCTGTGCCGTAGGAAACTAAACGGCCTGCTTCATAGTTCAGTCATTTAGCAATTGTAAAAGAAGGATGTATTAAGAAAGCACATACCTCTTCATAATGGTATGATATAAAGAAATGGGGTTACTTGGTTAATAACTTTTAACTTTTCCGTGTAAATGGTGAAGGTGAAGGAATTAAAGGTGAAGAGTGCAGGAATTTTTTCTTTCCAAAAATCTTGACAGAATATTAGTTGTCATCATCACCACACTGTGAGGAAGTTCAGGGCATGGGTAGAACAGCTAGTGCCTCTAGCAGTGCTAAGACCTGGATAGCTCCTACTTTGAAGCCGTAGGCACCAATGCTTTGTTACATAAAGTGTATTTAAAGAAAAATGTTACCTTCACCTGCTTATTACTTTTGAAAATTTCAGTCAGCATTTCCCTGTACTCTCTTTTCAAATAATTTTTATTTAAGAACATTTTTGTTCTGTCTCATAGATTCTGTCCTCACGACTCTCTCCATTGTGAATGAAATTCATAAGAGACTCTAATGAATCCTAAAAATGCACATCCTTGCAAAGCCAATCTGTGAGTGATATCCTATTCCAGGGCTGACCTCTCAGTCAGGTATAGGTAGCTCTTCTGATTTTTTGAAAGCAGCAACTATGCTATATTAGTCCTTTTATAATCTTAATAAATTCTGGTTTAAAATTAATTAGTCCCTTTTCCTGCACTTCATGTTTTGAAAACTATTATGGACTATGTTTTGCTGGTGGTTAATAGTATCTTTATTGCCATTAATTTTTTTCTTTATCTAGTTTAATGATTTTTTTCTTTTGCCAGCATTTTCCTTCTGTTTAAACTATTATCACTTTCTAAAGAGAAATATTATATCCCATAGGCTGTTTACTTCTTCCATCTTACATTGTTGCTGAGATTTAAAAAAAAAAATTAAAAAATCCTTCTTGATGTATGTTTTGATTTGGTGGCATTAATCCTCACTTCATCATCCTGTTAGACATACTCCAGCACTCTTCTGATTGGAATTCCTCTCTGTAAAAGATGAAATGTGAATGAGGCACATAACTAAAAAATTATATAATGATTTACCTAAATATAAAATAAGGTCATTTGATTATGTTTTATATATAATTAGATTTATGAACTTTGTAATATATTGGCTAGATTGAAGTATTTGTAAGGTGTAGTCATTACATGACCTTGAAGACAGTAGTGAAATTTAAGATTGTGTTTTCCAGAATTTATTTTATTTTTTTAATCACTTGGATTCTGGTGATTTTTTTCTTGCAAGTGAACTATTAAGCAGTAGAATAAGCTATATTAGGTAAACCATTAAATAATTATGCATTTATATAATGTATAAATGCATATGCAGTTTACACAGATTAGGGAGACAAACAACTTAATTACACATAAAATAAAATTTTGAAGGAAATTCTGCATATGAGTTACGAAGTAATTTAAGTTGGAAGGGATATCCAGAGGTCATCTAGACAGACACTCAGCTCTGACCAGGGACAGCTTGTGTCAGGGTTTTCAAGCTGATATCCATTTGAATTCTGAGTCTCTCTGAATGCAGAGAGCCCACAGCTTCTCTGAGCAAACTGTTCCTGTACATAATGAAATTCCTTCTCATTGTTTTCCTTCATTTCAATTTCTGTCTGTTACCTTTTGTGTGCACTTAGAAGAAGCTAACTCTGCCTCTTCACAACCTCCCATTAGGTAGCTATAGACAGCAATGAGATCCCCTCAAGCTGCCTCTTTGCCAGACTGAACAGATGCTCCTCCCTCACGCTGTCCTTGTATGTCTTGTCCTTCAGTGGTCTTGCTCTGATATGTGTGCATCTCTTGTACTGGACACAGTGCTCCATGTGTGGTCTCACAAGTGCTGGATGGAAACATTCACTTCCTTTGCTGTGCTGACTCAAAATCACAGAATCACAGAATCACAGAATCACAGAATATTAGGTAGTGGAAGGGACCTCGAAAGATCATCTAGTCCAATCCCCCTGCCGGAGCAGGAACACCTAAATGAGGTCACACAGGAAGGCATCCAGGCGGGTCTTGAATGTCTCCAGAGAAGGAGACTCCACAAGTTCCTTGGGCAGCCTGTTCCAGTGCTCTGTTACTCTCGCAGTAAAGAAGTTCTTTCTCAAATTTAAGCGGAACCTCCTGTGTTCCAGCTTGCATCTATTGCCCCTTGTCCTATCACTGGACATCACTGTGAAGAGCCTGGCCCCATCCTCCTCACACTCACCCTTCAAATATTCATAAACATTAATAAGGTCCCCCCTCAGCCTCCTCTTCTCCAAGCTAAAGAGGCCCAGCTCCCTCCGCCTTTCCTCATAAGGGAGATGCTCCACTCCCTTAATCATTTTGGTGGCTCTTCGCTGGACTCTCTCAAGCAGCTCCCTGTCCTTCCTGAACTGTGGGGCCCAGAACTGGACACAATATTCCAGATGTGGCCTCACCAGGGCAGAGTAGAGGGGAAGAAGAACTTCTCTTGACCTACTAACCACACCCTTTCTAATGCACCCCAGGATGCCATTGGCCTTCCTGGCCACAAGAGCACAGTGCTGGCTCATGGTCATCCTGCTGTCCACCAGGACTCCCAGATCCCTTTCCCCTACACTGGTCTCTAGGAGATCATTTCCCAGCCTATACTGGAGCCTGGGGTTGTTCCTGCCCAGGTGCAACACCCTACACTAGCCCTTATTATATTTCATCAATATAATTTATTGACTCCAGTATTGTTGATACAGCACAGGATACTGTAGGCCTTCCTTACTACAAGGGCACACTGCAGACTTATTGATCTTGTCCACCAGGACTCCCAGGTCCTTTTCTGCAGAGTTGCTTTCCAGCCCATCATCCCACAGCCTGTACTGAGATATGAGGTTATTCCTCCCAGGAGCAGGACTTTGCATTTGCCTTTCTTGAACTTCAAAGGATTCCTGTTGGCCCATTTGTCCAGTCTGTAGGGAAGCCTCTGAATTGCATCCCTGCTTTTCAGCAGATTGACTGCTCTTCCACAATTTGACATCACCCATAAACTTGCTGAAAGTGCATTTCCTTTCATTGTTAAGGTCATTAGTAAAGCAAAACAGCATCAGCCCACCATTGACTCCACTGAAGTGTTTTCCAATTAAACTTTGTTCTACTGATCACAACTCATTAAGCCTATTGATCCAGCCAATTTTACACTTACCTTACAGTCCTTTTTTCCCAAACCATATCTCATGAGCTTGGCTATAAGGGTGACCATTTCATTTGACAGACCATTTCTAAGTCTTTGCTAAAGTCAAGTTGTACAACATGCGTTGTTCACCCCTCATCCACAGAGCCAGTCACCTCATCACAGATGAGTACTGGGATGGTCAGGCACAATTTGCCCTCAGTATGCCTGTGCTGCCTGCTCTCAGTGCTGTTGTTCCTTTCTCATGTTTCTACCTATACAGAAAAAGACATTGGAATATAATGACTTTGAAAGGTTTGATTCTCTAAGTAGCTCACATCATGATTAGTAATAAATAATGATAAATTTATTTACATAATTTTATTTAAGAGAGTATGGCCACAGAGCAAGGACAACACTGCAGTTACATTCATGCAGTCATGTTTCCTATACCTCAGCTAGAACCCCTCTCTCTCACCAGACATTGTATAGGAGACAGTACATTTCCAATGCCAATTTCACTAAAAATGCAAATAAAGAGTATCTGTTGAGAATGAACTAGTGACTATGTCTGGTTTCAGGATGATATTTCCAGAAATAAACAGTTACAGTTTTTTCAGTGTAAAGTATATCTTGAACAAAATGTTGGTAATAAGTAAGATAACGGAACTGCCTAGAGGATGTAATGAAGGCTGAGAGAAAGAAAAAAATCACCATAAAACAAAATCCAAACCAACTCAGACTGCATTTCTTTAACCTTAAAACAGAGATAAGTGAGTGGAAGAAGAACCTTTCAAAAGTTTGGATGATCTGTGAATGTAAAAAGCAATGCAGGGCTGTGCCCAAGGGTATACATTACAGCACCAGTCTTTTCTTGGCATTTTTTGGGTAAAACTGTTTTGTTGGGATAATCTCAAGTAAGAGACAGTGTGTTGAAAAGATATATATGATGTAGCATAACAGTTTACCCGTCAGAAGGGTTTGTTCGGTCTGTCTGTATCAAATAAAATGCACATGAGGGAACAGTTATTCTTGTGCAGCAAAACTAAGGGAAATAATTTGGTTTGCAGAGGAAGGGAGCGGGGATGTTATAAGACCAAAAGACTGTTTCAGGGCTTGATTCAGTTTTTGCCGAACTGGTGAGAGCCTTTTATTTTATGTCAGTCAAGGGGATCTTATCTCCAGTGGCTAAGCTATTAGTATTCCAGTCATAGTCAGTGAAATGAATATATTAATTAATATCCAGGAGAGAAGCTTCATAGATTGAATTGAATGTGTTTAGGAATGCTTTTGCTCATGTCTATAGATGGCATCAGTGTACTGTATGCAAGGCTAGAATATATCAATTATGCTGATAAATCTTTCTTTCCTGACTTCTGTTACCAAGTAATCAATCTGGAGAGTTGAACAAATGCTCTAGCCTCTCGGATACCAATTTTCTGAAACAGAATGTGAGGTAACAGGAAAAGTAATGTTTTGGGTTTTTTTTTTTTTGTTACAGATAAGCGTGGACTCCCTCTATATTGTTGGTGTCAGCATTTTTCATAAACATTGTCTATCAGGCACTGAGAGAGACAAGTTTAACGTTTATTGATTTTTCTCCTGTTGGGTTATAATAGTAAATTCTTCCTGGACTCTGATTTACAAAAGCAGAAGGTAGACTTGTTCTAAACTAGAATCTATACAAATATGTTTACAGAATCAAAGGAAAGAAGAAATGCTGTTTGCCCTCTTCCTAGCTTCCCGAAAGTGGATAATTTTTTTACTAGTAAAATATCAGTGAAGAGTATTTTCAAATTAGGTTTTTAACACTAGAGATTGTCAAGGTAGAGCCTATACTACCCTCCTTAAGCAGGCTCCGGGCATTAGTCTTTTTCAGTCGCAGCTGTGAAATCAATCTCCTGTAGAACACATAGTACAGTTTACCACCAAGTGAGAACTAGTGACCTGTCAGGATCTGCACTTCTGACCTGCAGTGGAACAATAAAAAGATTTGCAAGGTTTAAAATATGCTGAAACATGCCACTTAACCTCTTAACAGCTTTGAACATATGACCCCTACAATTGTGACTTCAGAAAGTGTACACAAATGTGCAGCTCTTGAATAAGTCCCATAGTATGGAAGCTGTACTGTGAGAGGTACAGACCATTTTTTTCTTTTTTTTTTTTTAAGGACAGGACAGATATTGCAAAATACTGTAAGAAATAATCAGTTTTTTATTTTAATTGGATTACTTGGAGAGTCTTCTTAAACAGTCCTGTAAGCCTTTCAGAGCAGGATCCACAATAACATAATTATTCTGTATTAGACTGAACACTGTTAAAGTCTACAATTAATAGCTGATAGTAAGGATCAAGGCTCTTTTCAGGCTAGTATAGCAAGGATTTCCATACAGTATGGTAACAGGAAGGAGCCAAGAGGCACTGGAGAAATACTCTGAGCTCCATGATGTGGTGGTTTGACCCACAGTGGGACCATGCTGTCCTGCATTCACTCCTCCCACCCAGTGAGATGGGATGGGAGACACAACAAAGGGGGCACAGGATTAGGAATGAACGACAGGGAGGGCTCACTCGCCAGTTATGGTCAAGGGAAAAACAGACTCAACCTGCGGAAGAAAAATCAATCTAACTCATTGCCATTTCATCTAAGAAATTCAATGAGATGTAACAACCACATTTTACAACTTCCTCCCACCCCTCCCTTCTTCCTGGGCTCAAATCGCTTTGCTCCCGATGTCTCTACCTTCCCACAGCAGTAGCACAGGGGGCAGAGGATGGGGATTCAGTAAATTCACCTCTGCCACCCTTCCTGGCATGGAAGTCCAGGAACAAGAAATTTCAAAACAAGGTCTGTCCCATGGAGTCACGGACCTCTTCAGGCTCAGATCCCGGCTACGGCCTGGGGGTCATCCATGAGCTGCAGACTCACCCCCCATTCTGGGAGTCCATTCTCGGGGTCCCAGTTCCAGTCACACTTGCTCCCAGGCTCAGCTTCTCTGCTTCAGCGTGGAGTCCTCCATGACCTACACATGGGTCTCTGCTCCGCTGTTGAATCTCCATGGGCTGAAGGGGACTTTGTCTTCTCCTACTCCATGTGGTTGAGCTGGGTGTGGGTCTTTGTCTTTTCCTCTGGAGACAAAGCTCTCTCTCTGTCGTCTGTCCTTTGTTTAGGCTGATGGTTGTCTTTTGTTAGGTCAATGGTCTCTCCTCTAGGTTCACCCCCACCTACTTCTTTTCAGGACAGTCCTTCTGCTCACAAATATGGATTCACAGAAGTGTTCCTCTAGTGCTCATTGGCCCAGCCTGGGCTGGGGATCTCCACCTTGGAACCAGGGGATCTTTTCACTCTCACAAGGTGGCCCTTCTCCCACTATCAGAAAAATGGCCCCCCTTAACTGCCCCCACACAAAACCGACACACATGGCTGCACTGCAGGCTGCCACTTCACCTTGGGAAGGAGGAGCAGATAGCTGCATGGACCTGCATCATACCACTTTTTCCCAGGATGAGGGATAGGTCTTGGTCCATTTTTTTTTTAGCAATAGAGGGACTGTAAAGAAGACTGGGATTCCTGTGTGCTTTTCAACTGCCCATACTTTAAAAGACATTCAGTAAATCTAGTTGCCATAATTAGGATTAAGTCTAAAAGGCAGAAAAGTAGGTAGTTTCACCCACAGCTAAGACTATGCGGTTCTGCACTCACTCCCCCATCCCACACAGTGAGATGGGAAGAGAAACACAACAAAGGCCTCATGGGTTGAAATGAGGACAGGGAGGTCTCACCAATTATGGTCATGGGGAAAACAGACTCGGCTTGGGGAAGAAAAAAAAATTTAATTTAATTTGTTACCAAACAATCGGAGTAGCACAGTGAGACATGACTACATCTCAAAACGCCTTCCCCCACCCTTCCTTTCTTCCTGGGTTGAAATTACTTTGCTCATGATTTCTCTACCTTCTCCCCACAACAGTGACACAGGGTGCAGGGAATGGGGGGTTTCAGTCAGTTCATCTATGCCACTCTTTCCAGCATGAGGTTCCTTCTGCGGGCTGCAAGATTTCAAGAAAAAATGTGTTTCATTGTGGGTTTCCCATACAGTCACGGGCTTCTTTGGGTGCAGCTCCCGGCTCCAGCATGGGGACGTCCACGACATGCAGATGGGTCTAGCACACCTCCCCCTGCCCCCAGACTCTGGAACTGAGTGCCTCTAGGGTCTCTTTGCTCAGTCACAACTGCCCTCAGGCACAGCTTTCTGCTCCAGTGTGGAGTCTTCCATGGCCTGCATGTGGGCATCTGCTCTACCACTGAACTTCCATGGGCTGCAGGGGACCACATTTAGCTCCTTCTACTCTTCCTGTGCTGATCTGAATGCCTGAAGTTCTCTGTCTTCCCTCCTCATGGCAACCTTCTTTCTCATGGCAATCATGTTCTTTTTGTTCCAGCTGATGGTCTTTTTTTTATTCAAGTCAGTGGTCTCTGCTGATGTTTCTCTCCTCCTTTTTCTTCTCAAACCAGTTCTTCCCCTCATAAATATTGATTCAAAGAGGTGTTTCCCTATCCCTAATTGTCTCAGCCTGGTCTAGGAGCAGGTCTGCCTTGGAGCTGGAGGAGCTTGGCGAAGCTTCTTACAAGGGCCATCACTATAGCCCCTTCCCCCACTGCCAAAAACACCCCCCTGCCCCTCCCAAAACTCAACACACTCTAATTGTGCTAAACTCTCATGTTTAGGCAACTAAATCAAACCCCAACTATCCAGACACAAGAACATAGACCTGTAAAAAGTCTACTGTATAATGAACCTCAATATGCCTTGCCACAGAAAGCAAAATCACTTAACCACCTCTGCATGTTTATCAAGCTCTGTGCTGTGAATGGTTAGGCCATGCTATCTTTCCAATCCCTTGAATTGTTTTTTTTTGTTTTTTTTTCATTTTCTCATTCAAGTTATTTCCAGGACTTTGGTCCTCAGCAAATCAAAGTATATTAAAACACAGCATTACTGATGCTCATTTCAGTGATCAAAAATACTGATATTTATAAAGTTTCCTGCCTCTGTGCCTTTAGCTTTTCTAGTTACCCACCACTTTGATTAATTTCCTTTGCAAACATGGACTTTACTATTTCTTTTCAATAATAAATACTCAATGTTTCAACATGGCCTAAGTCATAAACATGACCTTAGTTTATGTGGCATCAGTCATTCTGAGTAGATTAAGGTGACTTTTTTTTTTTGCTGTTTCAGGTGGTGATTTTGAAAATAGCTCCCTCAAGTAATAAATCCATAACCTTTACTAGGTTTACCTGTTCTAAGTGAACTGGATTGTGTCCATTCCTTTTTCTGTTCTAGGGCTGAACAATATTGTCTAGTGACAGAATTTTTCATTTATACTTTCCTATAGTTTTTGCCATCCTGAAATATCTGAATTGCTGGGGCAACTTTAATCTGCTCCTGTTTTTCACTTACCTAGCAGTTAAGATAAATGACTATAATCTATCAAGGGAATAGAAGGTAAATTAATTCCTAATAGTCAGCATTTGCTGATTGAAGTAAGGTGGTGCAGATGTAGACTATTTTTTTTCTATTGTACCTTGCAGATTTTTTAGAAGTTTTTGAAGACAAATGCCATACCACCTTCTCTTGAGTACTGTAAATATACCTGCTCAGTGTAGTGTCGACAAATGCCCAGTGGCTTACAGAGAACACCAGCTGTGTTGTATAAATTTGTAATAAGTAATTCAGGAACAGAGATTGCTGCAATCTTTACAGAAAAAAACAAAGAACTTCCATATGATTTCTACACACACTCCAGTGTAATGGAAATGCAAGTATTCCAGTCAGAAGTCTCAGAATATAAGTAAAAAAAATAAAAAAAGAAAAAATTTGCGTGTGTCATTTATCTATCTATCTATCTATCTATCTATCTATCTATCTATCTATCTATTTATTTATTTTGTCACAGCCTTAACCTGCTTGCAGCTATAAAAATACTGTCCTCCTAAAGCTGTCTGCTTTCTTCAATACACTCAGGGTTTTCCAAATGACAATGTTAGAGAGAGAAGGCCTTCAGTCACACCTGCCAGCCTGTGAAGCTCATAAGGGATTTCCCAATACATTTTCCATAGGGCACTCTCTTTCTCAGGTTTCTATTTAGCAACTTTATTCACATCACACACTTCTCTGTATCCTGAGATAAAGGACTATTTTCACAGGGAAGTAGCCAAGGTCATAGATCTTCTTATCCTTGCTAATGAAAGGAATAGAATATACTTAACGCAGCAAACTAGGTTGGCTAAGTAGGAAGAATTTGCTGTAACGAGTGGACTAGATTCTCACTTGGTGTAAACTGGCAATGTGGATTTTACAGCAGCCCAGAAACTGGCCTAAGTATTGCAATACTCTCTCAAACATAGTTTTAGATTGCTAATGATACAGTAAGATTAATAAAACAGCTACACTAACTAAGATTACTTGCCCCAGTCATTCATTCTGCAAAGATAATTGTCTTACATCATCCTTTGGCTTGGTCACTCTTTCTCGGTCTCCTGCATTCATGTCAGGTCTACTTGCTCCATCACATCTCAAAAGATACATGTATTCATTAATGCTGATGTGGAACTTTATAGCAAAACTGAATATGCTGATTCCAGCAGCATACAAAAATATTTAAATAAAGTGTGTCTGGCAAGCCGCTTGAAAAACAAAAAAGTGTGAATGTCTACCACTGTTAATATGTCCATGGTTGGTCTTTTTCCTTGACCATACCAATACCTTGCTGCATCCTGATTCACTCTTGCAACAGACACCAATGCACTAATTCCCTCAAAAAGAAAACCTGGGAATGTTACTCAAATAGGTACAGTGCACTCAATTGCATGAGCGATCTGAGTAGTCAGGACCCTGGACACAATGTAGTAGATAGGTGCAGGTATATCCTCCTGTAATACCTGTGGTGGTTCTGAGAAAGCCTATTAGATTGGTATGCAACATCAGAGTAAAACAAAGGAAAATGTGAATTAGGATTGAGGGAACATGTGTTTCATTCACTGTTTAAAACCATAGCAGTTCTGCTGCCATCCACTCTTTTTCTGGCTGTAAGAAAAAGGGAAACAGTATTTAATGTTGTTAGTTTCTTAATTTCTTGTGCTTTAAAATCTGTATTTGTGTTGGCTTGTATACATTTTGGGTGTTTTCTTTAGCTCTATCTCCAGAATTTTGCGATAATACTGACAAGACTATGTATGGCCTATGGAAAAAGTATGAATGGATCTTAAAAGTGGCTAGTATGGCTATTTGAGTGTTTGTGATTAGCAGTGAATGGATTGTCTTGGCAGTGTAGAAAACAGATTCTGTGTTTAGGTACATTGTTTCAATAAGGCTTTGTGATGAGTTAAAGTTTTGTCATAGCAATGACAATATTTTTTCATTTTTTTTCTATAAATTGAATATTTTTTTTATTTTCTAACCCGTTTTGCTTTGATATATGTAAATAAGTCAAAAGTTGTAAAAGCAATGCTGAGCAGATGGTGTCACAATGATTTAGTGAAAAGAAAAAAAATTGCATATTTATATTTTACTCAGCAATATGTGTACTATATAATGGATTTCTCCCCTGCTTCAAGTTGCCATTAAAAACAACTTAGGGACAAAGTGATGAAAAAGATCTGGGTCAATCTTACTGCACATGATTCAGGTCTTTCATGCTTTTCCACAGTTTCAAAAAATAACCCAATTGAAACTTCTAGTAAAATGTAAAAGTATCTAAGTGGATTGAACTAGAAAATTTTCTATTGAAAAACGGTTGCATCTACTACAGTACAAATTTTCAAAGGTCTCCAGGCAGCGCCTTTAAGCATACCTGGTTATTTTCCAAACTAGGGCTTAGGGTTGTATGTCACTTAGACATGTCTGAAAATTACTCTTGGATTTGTGTATCTTATAATTTTATTTTTACAAAACTTCCTGTTCTATTTTTTGATCTCTTCAGTCGATGATCAAGTCTCTAGGGAATATGGAATACACGCTAATGCCTGGACATGTATATAAGTAAGTCAATTGCTGCTGTGATTTAGAAAAGAGACCAAAATTGAGGCCTATCAACAACAAAAAAATTACTCCATAATTCACATTTATTTATTTATGTTTATGTTTTAGTGTATGACCCCTGTAGCTCATGTGATTATTCTTAACTCTCAGCAGCTTCTTTCAGAAGTAAGTTAATTTTTTATTTCAGTCTTCAGATGTTGAGATCAACTTATTTAATAAAATATTATGATGGAGCAATAATCCAAAGAAATTTCTCAAGTGCAGTGGATGGCTTTAGTTAATAGTGTGGTCAGTATGATCTATGGTCAAGCTGGTGTTTTTTGTTTTTCCTATGAAATTTGCTAAAGGACAAGATCAGGTAAAATAAAATCTGTGTTAATGCTAGGTACTGATGAAATGTTAATGTTGTTACATTTTGAAAAGAGAAAGAAGCTTTACAGGTATTCTTATCAGAAATGCACTCATCCTTTGAACATATCCCTGGCATGAACAACTTTTTAATTTAATTGATAGATCAAACTGCACATTTACCAGTGGAAAAGGTTACTAATGTACATCATATAAATTAAAGGCCATCTAGCAACTTGTTTAAGGATGAAGTTTGATACTGAGTTTATACAGGATTTTGAAAATTAATTATTTCAGCTGACATTAATGTTTCAGCTATATGTAAACTATTCATTAGAATGAAACTGCAGAGCAGGGAAATATCAACTCTTCAATTTTGTCTGAACATAAATTGCATTTACACTCACTGAAAATCCCCTTAACCCTGTCAGTAATGTGTAAATGGCCGTCAGTGTAAATGAAAAACAGGTTCACTATAGAATTTTGTCATTAGGAATTCAAAGTTTTGACTTTGTTTGTTTGTTTAATTTTAGAACTTTAAAAATAAATATTTCAAATGAGGAACTAAGTGTATAAACAATGCTACTTATGCAGGGAGTGTTTTACTTACACATGATATAACCTTTAAATGTTGTCTTGCACTGATGAGTATTTTCACTTTCTCTTTCCCCCTTGTTAATTTATGAATTTAAATATTATCGTGGAAGAAGTATTTTAAGATAATCTTTATCTTTTAGGAACTTCATGATATACTATACAGCACTCTGAAAGCATTTATTTTGAAACTGAGAAGGTCAAACAGAAATACAGTACTGCATTATAATATATAATGATAGAATTAGAACTTCATGTGTAGCCTATCCAGTGGTTATTGAAATCTGTGAGGAGTTACTTTTCTTCCACAATTTTAACTGAAGAGAAGGCATCTTTTTGTTCTTGGAAAGATTGGAGCTATTTAAAGTACAGCTTTTCCCAGGTTTGTGGCCAAAGAACCACACTATTCTATATCTTTTTTTTGATGGCAAGGATTTCTAGATTGTTAAATGGAAAAGTACATTTTGATATACTTTCAGTATAGGACAAGGTTTGCTAAAAAATCCATCTATTTGTTACATAAATCTAAAAGGAGTGTGTCTGTCGGCTTATTGGCTAGGAAGACTCAGAGAATTCGTCTTAGTAATTGTAGTCCACATATCATAAAGGAGTAAATATCTTAATTTAGGACAAGCCTAAACTTGTCAGAGTTATATATAAATGAAATATGGTATACTGATAGCAATGTAAAATTACTTTCCTAGGAGACTCTAGTTTGGTCAATTCTTCTGTTTAATGTGAATCAGAAGACTTAAAATCAGATATTCACTGTGCTGTGTAATGCATTTTACAAATAAATAATGTCTCAGATGAATAGGTAAAAATGTCATTCAAAAGACTGATAAGACCAAATCTGTGGATAGAAGTAATGTGTTCTGTGAAATCAGATGTTATACCTGAAAAAGTAGACATTTTTGGGGTGTACAGGTCTGAAAGAGTTGGTCGAATAGAAGTTTTTATTTCCTCCAGGGAACAAACATGTCTAATACACATCTGTTTCTCTTAGTCTTAACAACAGTACCACCATAATATGGGATATTTTCAAGAGCATTCATTACCCAACTGGTAGAAATATTCTCCTAATTATTATTATATAGAGAAAACAAAGTAGTCAGTGTTAAAACTCAGTGTTTTATGAAAAAAAAGAACCTGCTATTTTTAAGAATTGCCTGTCTTGTAACATAGTCAGAGATGGTCAGAAGTACTATTTTTTTCTGCAAAATGTCAAAAAAAAATATTACATGGTGAATATTTACTAGATAACTGTCTACCTATCTATTTATCATTTTATCTATGCATCTATAATGAAAACTGAAGAACCATTCCACAAACTTTTTTTTCTGTGGGATTCCATTTAAGATTATTGAGTTTTTAAAATTAAAAATTCCTTCCATATTGTGTTCTTCTTTATAGTTCTCAGAATAAAATCTTTCTTCTTTCATTTATCATGAGAACTTTTTCATTTCAATTTTTGGACTGATGGGAATGGATTTAGACATTTAGACACAAATGCAGCAACTGTGAGTTAAATAACTGCAGATACTTAAAGTACATGCAGACATCAGGATGCTTTTAAGTAGAATGCACACATTTTTTTGCATTGTGGCTACTTTTCTAAGAAAAATGAGCAACAAGGAATTCATAATCTGCTAGCAAAAGAACTGCAAAATATATCAATTTTTCAGTGTATGTTGAACACTAGGTTTTTGGAATACGGTTATGCATACAAAATTATCCATTAAGGTAGTCTGAAACAACACGGATGGGGCTTCTCGAAGAAACAGATTAATGAAGATACTCTCTGACAGGGTTGTTGCTACATTTCTGATAATAAAAATAGATTTTTAGTGCAGAGTTGGAAGATACATGGTTTTTAAAATCACAGATTAGGGTGTAGAATTCATGAATCTTGTCATAAATTGAACACAAACCACATGAATCTAACCATACCTTGCAATAGCGAAAGTGAAGATAAGGTTCTGCAACAGTAAGTGTATTATATAAAGATAAATATGTTACACTTAGCAGAGGGCTTTGGAATGAATGTGCAAATTCAACATATATGTTATATGTTGCTTTACATGTCATGCAATTTACTTAAGTAATGCTACCCAAACACTTCTGGATCCTACATCTAAAAAGCAGATTTGACCTTTAAGCCATGCGGTTAATGCTGACTAAATTAGAAGCCTATACTCACAATTTTTTTTGGCCAGAAAGTGAAGTGCCTCTGAGAGCTTTTAAATAGTAATTCAGAGAACCTGAGGTGGGAGCTTTCTTCTTCTGATTGTGTGTAAGGGAGCCTGGGATCTGTGGGACAGTTCAAGGCTTCCTTTCTGTAGGCCCAGGAGCCAAGTGACGCTAGACCTACAGAACAGCAGTAATGATGCACTTAAGAGAGCTAAGCATTTAAACATGAGTTAATGAACAAGATGTGTATATTTCATCAAAAACTTAACAGAGATGGCCTCTAGATACCTATGGTATCTTATGGAGAAGGATATACAAATGGGAGATGAAATGGGAGATGTTTAACTATGGCACATCAAGATAAATAGCATGAACTGCACGTATGGTATTACTACTCAAGGCTGTGGAATACTTACAGAGAATTTAATTAATCAATTGAAAAATAAGAGATTTTCACATGAGCACAATAGTCTATAGAATATTTTGTTGAACTGATTCCATATATCTATACACAAATATATATATATAGTAATAGATAGATAGATAGATAGATAGATAGATAGATAGATAGATAGATAATAACTGTATATTGGATTCCTTGACTTGAGGTTTCCTGTTATCTACTCTTCATTTTTTAGTACATGGTGGTATGCTTGCTATCTTCTACATGGCCCTAAATAAGCAAATATTTGAGTGGGATACTATTTTATATGACACTTAATTTAGGTGTCTACATACGTCTACAGATAAGTTCAGTACCTGAGCTTCTGTTGTAGCCAATGAATCATCAGCCTGCTCAGTGGCACCTGAAGAATGGTTCAGCTGGTCAGACACCCAAGGCCTGATTGAGTTGTGCAAAGAGAGGTGTTTAGCACCATTTGAGGTACTGTAGTGTTTCCTGCCAAGCTTTAGCTGCAGTTCATAAGATTGTACCCTTATGGGTACAGGTTAAGTTCTGGGTCACATTTGCCAGCCCCATGTAGATGTGTTGGACACATTAGGTCTCATATTATGCTCAATGCTTGTATTTAGACAAGTGAATAAAGTTCCCATTGTCTATGACATAGCCTACATATAAACAATAAAGTTTAGGTACCCTGATCATAGACTGAATCCCAGCCTTGTGACAAATGAGTTATTATGTTTTGCATTGAGTCTGATCCCTAAAAGTGGTGGGATCACACATACACAGGGGAGCAGACAGTACTGACAATGGATAAAGAAGCATGATATCCTGGAGTGCAAACAGAACGGTGGAATTTGTAAGGCTGGTAGTTTCTTGCAGCCCTTACAAAGCTGGTAAAATCTGCATCTTGGCTTTTAGGTTTTATTAACAGTATTGTTAAATATAACCAATAGGTCACTGAGAGAAATGCTTATACAGTAATTAAATTCCATTTATTCAACAGAAACAATCTATAAAAATAGCTGTAAAGTTTTTCATTAAAAAATAAGAAAAGAAAATGGAAACATTGGTGGCCAGGTGAGAGTTCAGGTTCTAACTATGAGGAATTTTGTGAGAAATTAATGAGAACAGAACTGTCTCAGAAAAGTCCATTTTCCTAAAAAATAAACTTCATTTATTTATATTGATTTCAAACAATGATGTTCGATGCCTCAATTCTCTGTCTACTGAAGACATGATTCTGCTTACTTTAGGGGACATCTTGCTCTCAAATAAGACTGTCTTGTTTTTAATTTGAACTGAAGGTAATATAAATTTAAGGATTAAGAGCTATATCTCTATTTAAAATATACTAATGTATTTATTTTAATAAATTCATTTTTATCCATGTAGTGAACATACAGCTAGAGTTTAAATTAATGTGTTTTGTTTTGTTTTGTTTTGTTTTCTTTTTGTTTTGTTTTTTTCATATGGCAGAACAACTCTGTTGGGTTTTGATGACCAAAATTTTTACATGAAAATGGAAAGATAAACACCATATTACATTTGATTACAAGAATTATACCTGTGATGGAGAAAAATTGGTTTTAGATGTGAGAAAATATGTCAAAAACAATGTTATTATGTAACCTGTGTAAACAGAACAATTTACTATACCACTGTATGTATTCACAGAAAAGCTTTACTTTCTAAATATAAAATGATGAACACATCATTTATAATGAGTTTGCATTGTAAGGAATTATAATTAATTCATGTATATTTTATGTCTACAAGTATGTATATTATGGCTTGTGGAAAGTACTATGCAATAGATGATTACTAAGTCAAATATTTACAAGTTTTTTTCATTTCAAAATACTAGCCTCTTATTTAAAATTGCAACCTTGTTGAGGAACCCACAAATGTTTCAAAAAATCAATTAAAAGGTCTAAAGATGTCTTATAAATAACAAAAACCTGAGGTTTTGTTATTTAAAAAATAGTTTTAATGTTATTTGACTTCTTATTTAGAATTTGAAAACTGAATTTCACATTAATTCTTACAAATTAAATGGAGCATCCTGATTTTCAGTTGGCTCTTCAAACATTGTGATGATGTTATTTGCAGACCAGAGCGTGATAAACACTACCACACTTAATGCTATGTCTGTAAAATACAAATGTTACCTAAAAAAAAAAAAAGAAAAAAGAAAAAAAAAAGGTATTGTACAGCACTTAAAGTTGTGTTCTAGTATGTGCAGAAAACAAAAGTGTAATGATTGTTCCACAAACTTACTTTTTAAAAGTCATATGCTATACAATGAACACCCTTTTTAAGCCCTAAGTAGAATATGACATGAGAAAAGACAGTAATCAGAAAGATGCAATTCTGCATTTATTCAGTTTCAACTGTTATTGCATAGATTATAAGGATGACATTTCAGGTAGAATCTATTTTTATGCATAGAGAAATCATGATAGAACAATCACTGAATACTCTTAAATATATATATATATATAATTAAGCAGAGTAATGCAAAAGGTTTGGAAAGCAAAGATTAGTAGCAGAATGTGGAGCCCTGAGGTTTAGAAATATAACTGAGAAAAAACAAGTTAAGGGAGATCATTCAGCTACAGCAGGAAAGTAAAGAAAACCTGAGGAGAGTGGTTTGAAAATGGATCATCTATGACCATTTTTATTTCCCATGTGGTCAAAAATTCAGGAGTTTCAAAGACTGCTCATGTGATATCTCGTGTAACAAATAGGTCAGAGAAGGTCCTCATTGTAGTCAATGTACCATCAGGGACTCCTGATGAAAGATGGAAAGTTTCAATTGTTCTCTAAAGACTGAAAAAGATCTCTGCAGGCATTTGAAATGAATAGAACTGGCGGAAATTAAAAGGTTGATAAAGAGGAGATAGCAAACTCAAAGTACTTGCTAAGGAACAGTTCAAAATATGATTTGACCCTGCAGGATATAAATATTCTCTTTTTTGTTACATTTCCTACCTAGCTAATTATGTATTACCTTGCAGTGTGTGACATGGCAGAAGGAAAAATCTATTGTGATTTTCTAAAATGCATATGAAGAGAATTTGAACATGAAACAGGGAGACTGCATGCTTCTTTCTAAAATCTAGTGATATTGTGTTCATTTTTCAATACCAAGACATCAAAAAATTATGACCAGTGTACAGAGACTTCAATTTAGCTTTGACTAATTGGATATGACAACAAACTTCTGTATTGAAAGATAAAAGAGATTTTTTTCAATGTATTGCAAGGAACATAAAGGCGACGAAAATAATAAATGAAATATATTCCTATTGAGAGAGATATCCTGTTAAAATTTATAACAAAATGGAGGAATTTAATCAAATAAGATACTGTCAACTAGGCTCAAAATGGTAGAAGAAACTATGGAAAAAGAGTGTCCTTATATTAAGAGGGAAACATAATTAAAGTTATGATAGACCTATTATTACTTTTTCTTTCATTTTGTTTTTATTTTTACATATAATTTTGTGCTTTGTCATTAGAAGTTAATTTAATAAATTTAGGTAAATTCTTTCAAGTGACATCTCCCAGGACAGATTTCGTACATTTTGTTATGATTTTGGCTGTAAAGCAGGTGGCCATTCAGATTTCTCCAGGACAACTGAATGCAGAATAAAAGATGAGACAAACCCCAAATACCTGCAAAACCAATAGAGCATGGACTCTTTTAAGCACACATGACTCCTTCTAAAAGGAAAGCATGTAATAAATGTCATTTTGGTAAAGATAAACTGAAGAGTGGCTTTGCAAATGAGGCATTTTAAGATATAGATACTACCTTTCGTTTTGGCAGTATTCTAAATAGTTGTTTCAGCTCTTAGATTTTATTGCCAATTGGAGTAATTTTGTTAATCTTTCAAGTACTGAAAATGAAAAGCAGATGAATCTGTGATGTGCCAAATTATCTACTGCCTTAAATAGCTCTATTAGTTGAAATAATAACAAGAACACCTGATGACCTTTCTGTTGAAGCTTTTGTTTTATGAAGAAAAGCTAGCACACTGGGAAAACTTGTCTTTTCCATATGAGTCTCCCAAAATTTACTGTGGGGCTAGAGTTGCTATGGCTTTTTCATAGTAAAGAGGGTAGCATAGGCTTTTTGAATTACACTGGATGACACTATGGTAATTGGGAAAAAAAAAAAAAATCAATATTTTTAGACAAAATCTTTAAACTTCTATACCATTGGTAAAAGTCCATTCTGCCACATTTCCTGTGTGAAATTCAATTACAGATAAGATTGTCACACTCTTCTTGGCAACTTGTATGACTTTACAGTTGCAAAACCAATGCCAAATTAGCCCCCATATAGTGTTCCATACTAAACTGGCTACCAGATTGGAAATTATTATGGAAATTACCAAATAAGTGTTACAGACACTGGAATTCTTAAAGGCTGGCACTCTTCTTCAAAAATATTTGTCAATTGATGAGCCTGCAAAATTCAGATTACCACCCTTGTTCTGAAAAATGGCAAAATAACAGAAGGAGAAGCAGCTGGAAGAGGAGGAACAACAGCAGGAGGAATCGTAAAAGCACCAGTTTGGTGCTGATTTACACCCTGCTCACTGGCTTTAACCTACTAGTAATTGCAGAGGGGACCTGAAAGTGGAATATGAGCATGAGAAGAGCAATGGGAAGTGTTAAGCCATGACCATATGTAGAAGTGTTTTGAACTGACAGGTGATACCGAAACATTTTTTTAATGATCCTTTTAGGTGCCTATTGTTAGAAATATCTTTTTGCAACATACCTTAACTGTTCTTAGCTTGCGTGGTATGGGTGGGATATATGCAAATGAAACCTTGCTGTAATTAGAAGTTGTAATTATTTGGGGCAAGGAAATCTCAACGATTCATGATTAATTTTGGAACACAAGAAATCTGTATTTACTTTGTAGCCTATTAAGTCTGGAAATTGAGTTTTCCTCGCAGTAGGGTGTGCTGTTCTTTCAGCTTAAAAACAAAAATGTGTTTTGCAGGGTGGTGGGATTGCTTTTGCATGTGAAGGCACTTTTTCTAACCTGACTTCTGTTTTACTTTAATTATACTTAAACATATAATGCATAACAAGATAGAGGTCGTAGTAAGACCGTTCTACCTTGTTGGAGTGTACTGAAATATAATGAAGGTGGGTTTTCTCAGCCAGTGTTTGCTCTTAGGGATACTGCCACCTGAGAGAGCTGTGATGATGTGGCTCTTCTGCTTGGGTTTGTCATTCTCACAGAAGAACCTGCATTAAAAAGTATTAGCATAAATGTTATGCAGTATATACAGGAATTATATGAGCTTGGTCTCAGCATCTGTAACACCTCTGAGAACTTTGAGGTTTATATCAAAATTTTACTGCTCAGACCATAGAGACAACCTAACTGCAATGTCCAGGATCCTCCAAAAAATCTGTACTGCCAGTCTGTACGTAATTGGGGATTTTAACAATTATTATGATTACAATAATTGATAATAGATAATACATAGATAATTTATAGCAGATAATTGGCAACTGATAATTATTAAATAATAATATGAGGCTGAACTGGACAACAAGACAATTTATTTGAAGAGGAAAAATTCACAGGTTATCAGGAAGAGTTAACAAGGCATACAAAAACACTAAAAGGTTTCACCATAATGTTACCACTTAATTAGCTCACAGGAGACGTATACTATAAATAACCAAGTGTGCTGTATTTCACCCAAAAATATCTAATGTCTGGGCCTGAGATATGACTTACTTATGACTACCCTCTCGTTCTTCCTAATCCTCATTTCTGCCTTAAAGGAGAAACCTGGCATAGTATTGTATATCCTGTCTTCTGGACTGTAACAGAAGAATTTATTGGGTTTGCCTTTATTTTTTAATGAAAGACATTATCTCTCCCTTCAGCACTACTTTCCATTCCATTTAAAGCTCATGAAAATATCTGCCCAAAACGACATCCCTCAGAGCAGCCACAGGGGCACACCATAAGGCAGATGTTTGAACTTCTCAGACTCTGCTGGCCCTCTACTTGTCCTTGAGTGCTCTACAGTATGACTAAGAAAAGGTCAGGTACACTTATGGATTAGGCTGTATCACATAGCCTTTCACTTCTGGAGTATGTAAGGTGCTAAGAGAGGGCTGCTAGGAGGAGGAGGAGACAACTGGTGAGAAGATGAAAGATGGGAAGACTGTTTGGACTCTATAGAGTGCAAGGACAGGAGCCCATATATGGTGGAGAAAGCATATCAAGTGTTTCAGAGAGAAAACATGCAGTTATACTTTAATTATTAAAAACATAAAAAAAAAGAAAAAAGAATAAAAAGCAAAAATACACAAAACAGGCAAAATGTGGGATTTTGTAGCCTGAAATATTTATCTGAAATAAGGAAGAGAATAATCAAATTATGCTAGAAAGGTATAACACTATCTGCTTTTCATGGCAGCCAATGCTTCTAACAAGAGATGCAGAGACAGTAGAAAAAAAAAAATAAAGCAGATTCATTTAGCAGTAGATCCATGCTTGGACACTAGCAATTTCTTCCACTTGCTATATGGCTTTAGAGACAGAGGTGTAGTATGAACTATCATCTGGAGCAGCCTAGTAGACATACTTAAAAAAATAAAATAAAATTAGAAGAAACAAGAAACAGTCACTGTCAAGTCTTTTTCCAGACAGTAAAGTTGCTTACAAAGTCTTTTTTTTAGGCTGGGCAGAGATAGTGAGCCAGGAATGATTTTTCACAAGATACACAACAGAGCAGTTCCTGTAGGTACAGGTTGTGGGCATGACACAAACGGTGGAGGAAAGTGAAGGAATATGCAGTTTTTGACTGTGAAAATTAGACAGGATTAAGGCCAAACTGAATAAACAGCACATGATGAATCATGAATCATGAGGATTTCTGAATGCCTGACCACCATACAACACTTTATCAAACAGATAACCTGTCTCAGATCTAGGGTTACTTCTTCACCCATTTAATTGCTCTGTACAAATATCTTGTGCATGCCTACCTAGTCTTGACTGTCATGTGCAACCTCCTTGGGTATAAAAGGGAGTGTCTGACATAAATGTGAAAAGAAAAAGGCAGATTGGTAATTTGCAAACCACTGACTGACCGACTTACGGGTGACTTTTCTGTGCCCAAGTGAAGCATTCAGTGTAATCGTGTCCGTTCTAATAACGTTTGTACTTTATAATCAGTTTTATTCTATCCTTTATTATATGTCCTATTTTGCATATAACATTAAAAAAAAAGTTTTAACCAATAAAAAGAGACTCCCTGTTTCAATAAGTTTTAGTTCATCTTCAGTGGTGAAAAAGTACATGAAAGAGAAAATAAGATAAATCACATTCTTGAATTTATCAGACCAGTCTTGATGCTTCACCTTGTTGCAGTGCTGGGGACTTGCATCGAACCCATTAGTTGTAACTAAGATCCAAGAACAAGCATATGCTTGAAAATTAATGATCTTCCCATTTAGTCTGAATTTGAAATGAGGTTGCATACTGAAGATATTGTATTTTTTTTTTTTTTACAATCACTTTAATGTTTCTACCTTTTATCTTTAATTTTTTTCCTCACTAAGCAGTATGTTTTATCGTGATTCAAAAATGATTAAACTTGTAGTAAATTTAAATGTAGAAAATTATATATTATTTGTTTATACTTCAATTAAATATTGTGATTTGGCTCAGACAGAGTGATTGTACAATGTAGAACTTTGTTCCATGGTTTGGAACTATGGATGTTGCATTCACAGTGTGTCCCATCAGTCAGAATAAGCTACAATACAGCTTAGACAAAATTTGCTTTTTTCACAGCAACAATTGATAGAGAAGGTTATTTTTGCTTAAGAACTTAACTGAGATATGTCTCTAAGCAATAGGAGTGGTTGTTTTTTAATCCCTTGCTGACTTGAAGTTAATTACTGGCATAGCAACATGCATGAATTCACTGTGACAACTAATAATGTCTTCAACAGCTAATGAATTAATGGAAGGGTTTAGCTGGGTACGTTTTTAAAGGGTCTTACATGGCATTTAAGTGCCTTTGTAGAAAATGCAATTTTCCTTGAAATATTACTTTTCTCTTTTGTCTTTGTGATATCTGTGCTCTTCAGTCTACAATATTTTATAGATTTTTTGTATTAAAAAATTTATGTTATAAGAGTTTTATAATTCTCTGAAATACATTTCAAATGGTGAGTATTTAGCTGATCCATGTTGGAATCAAACACATTAAGATGTTCAAAGACCTGTACTGTAGAGAGTTGTTTCTAGGTCATAATGTTTTATTGTGTACAATCATAACATGCGGTGTGGTTGGCAAACCCTACATTGGTTTTTGAAATTACTGTGCTACCAGTATGTTCCAATCAATGAGAACCTCTGAGCCATGAACTTTTATTGATTTGTATTCTCCTGTGTAATATGAATAGCCTTCCTTAAGTCTTCCAATTTCACTATCGTGGGGTTTTTTTTTCTGAAAACACAGCTGAAAAGAATGACAGGTTTATTTATGCAGTTGCTTTGTTGTCCAACTTTTCCAGAGCCAGAAACAAAAATAAGTGCTACAACAGGAATAGAAATGCAATGATAACCATATTTTTGAAATCAAGATCATTGGTTAGGATACCTATGCAATAGTGTCTGACTTGTGGAAATATGTATTACCACATTAAACCTTTTCAGCCTTTATTGAAATGTTTAATTTTTCCTTCTTTAAATTTCAATATAATGTTTTTTTTACCTTAAACTAAAGAAGTGACAAAAGGAAATTCTAGTCATCCTACTGCATTGTTTTTATTAAAGATATTTGGACAGCAAATTTCAGCTTCACAGCTCAATCCTAGTCAATAATGCCAAAGACCAAGGGCAAGCGAATGAACAACTTACTGTTCTGATGCACAGGACTCAGTAAAACTACCTTCCAAGATCACATTTGCTAGATGTATTTACTGAAGTAGCAGCTATGTAAGGAGTAAAATTTATCCATAAATACCACCTGGATTGTGTCTGAATCAGAACAATGGAAGTATCCTTAAATAAATATTTGGTTTATGTTGAGCAGAAAATAAGCTAATTAAATTGTTTGGTTTTTAAATTTTTTCCCATTGAGAAAGATGTCACAGCTACTAAAACTCAATTATTGTAGATATTTTCAGTCCTGCAATCTGTCTGATAAGGAAACACTGGAAGAGAAATGGAGTGAATTAGCTTCCAGAGAGCTCTGTTCTTCACAGGTCTGTCTGTGTGTATGCAGCTGTGCTGCTGTAGAGATTCACGCTGATTCACTTAAAAAAAAGCTGGAGATAGCTACGCATGTAAATAGGTGTATCCAGCAGGACTTGGTGAAGGTCACAGAAAGTTTGTGACAGAGCAGGGAATTAAACTAGCCATTCCCTTAGTTCCAGACCATGTCTGTAATAATGAACTGCCTTTACTTCCAGGTATCCAGTCAGTCTCTGCCTCTGCCAGAGATTTTCAGCATCACAAGTTGGTTAATACTTTTGGCTTTGATCCACAGAACGATTTATGTGCACATGTGAGAAACTGTGATCATCAAAATACCTACCTTGGCACTATCAGTCATCAGAAAACATAACTGGGAACCAGAAGTTCTCGTTCTGTGCATGGGAAAAATATCTTAGACAATTTCAAGTTGAGCAGCTATGTGATTAAAAAGAGAGTGGCCAACAGGTTGAGGGAGGTTTTCCTCCCCCTCTACTCTTCCCTGGTGAGGCCACATCTGGAGCACTGTGTCCAGTTCTGGGATCCCCAGTTCAAGAAAGACAGGGAACTTATGGAGACAGTCCAGTGGAGGGCCACAAAGACGACTAGAGGCCTGGAGCATCACCCATATGAGGAAAGGCTGAGAAAGCTAGGACTCTTCATCCTGGAGAAGACTGAGAGGGGATCTTATCAATGTCTATATATACCTGAAATGTGGGGGCCAAATAGGTGGGGCCAGGCTGTTTTCATTAGTACCCTGTGACAGGACAAGGAGCAATGGGCAAAAACTGGAACACCAGAAGTTCCAGACAAACCTAAGGAAAAACTTCTTTACTGTGAGGGTGCCAGAGCACTGGAACAGGCTGCCCAGAGAGGTTGTGGAGTCTTCATCTCTGGAGATGTTCAAATCCCGCCCAGATGCTTTCCTGTGCAACCTGGTATAGGGAACCTGCTTTGTCAGGGAGGTTGGAGTAGATGATCTCCTGAGGTCCCTTCTAAACCCTACCATTCTGTGATTCTCTGATTATTTCACGTCAAATCCTGACAATGGTCATTAAATTAGGTTTTCTTCTCATTAAATCCCCTATGGGCCCTATCCGAAGACATGTTCTCAACACACATATCAGACACTTTCTAGATTATATCAGCACCTAATATAATAATAACGGAATTATTTTTTTGTAAAAAAAGGTGGCAACTGTCACTTGTTCTGTTAATTCTCTTAAGTAATTGTTCCATAGCTCAGCACCGTAATGAAATCCCATTTCTAGTTTGGGAATAAAACTTATGGTATTTTCCCCATTTGCTGTTACAGCTTATAACATCTTCAAGCAAAGTTCAGTCTTGCTTTATTTTTGTTTTATACTGTACATAAGAGAACAAAGGCCTAATTTGTGTTGAATTATTTAAGATGCTCTTAATGGTTTTCTGAAACACATTATGACAGTAATTCTCAGTCTGAAAATTACTTGCTATAAGATGTATAAGGCAGCATATATACATAAACCTATATAGATATATAGGAGACCTGGAGCACCTCTCCTATGAGGACAGGCTGAAAGAGTTGGGGCTGTTCAGCCTGGAGAAGAGAAGGCTCTGGGGAGATCTTATAGCAGCCTCCCAGTACCTGAAGGGACCTACAAGAAAGCTGGGGAGGGACTTTTTACAAGGGCTGGTAATGACAGGACAAGGGGAAATGGCTTTAAGCTGAAAGAGGGTAGGTTTAGGTGAGATATTAGGAATAAATTATTTACTATGAGGATGGTGAGACACTGGAACAGGTTGCCCAAGGAAGTTGTGGATGTCCCCTCCCTGGAAGTGTTTAAGGCCAGGCTGGATGAGGCTTTGAGCAACCTTGTCTAGTGGAAGGTGTCCCTGCTCATGGCAGGGGGGTTGGAACTAAATGATCTTTAAGGTCCCTTCCAACCCAAACCATTCTATGATTCTATTCTATGATTCTATGATACACATATCAACAAATAGATAAATAGTTTCTGTGGCTGAACATTAACAAGCCTGAAGGGAATGTAATAAAAATATAACAAATCTGTAACTGTAGACTTGAAATAATGCCACAGACAAATATATCTTTCTGTAGCTTTTGGAGAAGAGCAATTTAAAATTTTCTTCCCTGATACTTTGTTTTTTCAAGTCTTTTAATATAATTTTCCTGTACAAATTACAGTAGTTCTCATATATTTATGAGTTTATTTTAAAATAAAAATTTAAAATATAAAGAAGCCTTATTTTCACTTGTTTGATAACCATATTGATAAATCCTATATAAATTTTAGAGTTCATCATACCATACAAGAAAAAAATATTACTACATCTTTTTTCTCATTAGTATTTTAGGTATTATTTGCTTCTCAATTCAAATGGCTTTTAAGAATATTTTAATTGAAAAAACAAATCTACCTAGAAAAAGTTTTACATCTATTTCTTTGTCTTTCAACCTTTTTTCAAGGATTTATTTAAACAGGAATGTATTGTTTATATATCTGTTTCTTACCTGATGATCACAGCCTGCTCATAGACCTAGTGCAATCTTTAGGAACACATGATCTCATGGAGCCAAGTCCCTTTAAACCTTATAACTGATTTAGCCGAGCAAGTAAAGAGTTCTAGATCTTATATTTCTGTAGTAGAGTGGTATATATGTCAGGTGATGTATGATGTTGCATGAACTACCGTTGTACTGACAGTAGGTAAAATTAAAAATTCAGGAACCTGGTGCAATCAACTCATTGGTTTGTAAAATACATGATACTGTGATTAATTTTTTCCCTGTGTAATATATGGTTGCACTTTCTCTCCTCCCTTGAATCTTCTTATTAAAATAAGTTATTAAGTTATTTTGTCAGCCAGAAGTGATTGCTGAAGTGCAACTCCTGTATTGATAGTCTGTCTTTTTTGTCATAACACGCAGAACACTTGCATTTTCTTTGATATTATTAATATGGTTACATATTCTAGAGTGTGCATATTGGCCACCATTTGCTCACAGAACTATCAGGAAAATGTTCATTACTTAGTAGGGGTAAGCCCCAGATGAGAAGGGGGGACTCTTTTTTTCACTATTTACTAAAAGATAATCATCCACATAATGTCACAAGCTCCTCAATAATGCCAATGTACCTGGTATATAGCGAGACACCCATTTGGAAAAAATGCTGCTCAAAATGTGATTATGCCATATTCTTTCCTAAATGACTGCACTGTATTGATCAAACCCAGCTACATGTAGTTTCTGAAATCCTATTAGGCAGCATGCTACTTGAAATCCAGTGACTTGAATCCTGAACATCTCATTTTCCCCTCATTCATCAAAACTTAATTAAAAGTCTTGCCTGTCTCCTAATCAAGGAGCCTGTGTATCCTCCTGCTTCCTTTGTTCAGTGAAGTCAGAGTTCAATACTGTCCAACCAGGTTCTTTTAGATATTCCGTATGAGGAAGTTTTAATGTTTAATGTCAAATTTACTTATTTGAATATATTTGGCATTACATGGAATTTAGATTTAACAGAGTGATACAACGATACACTGAAATCAGAACACAAGCACAACATAACAATTGCAATATATAGTTGAATCACAATGAAACATGATTCCCATTACTAGTTTCTGTATACCAGCTAACTCCAGTCCATTTCTTTCCTCAAAGTTCCTTTCATTAGTTGTCTGGTCTTTATACTTTATGTGGGGTTGATCTATGTATACATTTCCCCCTCATCCCATGCTGGTTTGGCTAGCTCAGGAAGACATTAATCTCTGTTAATTATCTCAAGGAAGGCTGTTTATACAACCTGCAAACCCACTGGTACAGCCATGTATCTGCGAAAAGGTTACCTTCCAGTCCCCCACGTGTGCAGATAAGTTGACTGGTGGTCAACCTTACGTTCTTCCCTGAGCTCATCTTTCTTGCCCATCTCCTCTGTCTTCTTCCATTGTGTGAGTGTGTTGGTCAGCACAAGTGAGGGGAGAGAGGTACTTATAAAAGTTGAAACAGACTTATATGGGATAATTTTCCCTTTAACATCACCTCTGTCCCTTCATTGACTACAAAGGGACTCACAAGCAACTGGTCATGTAGCATTAGCACTTTTAAACACTTAGTAAGGTGGAATTAACCCAGGCCTATGTACCTCCAAATAATGACCTCCCACTGGAGAGCTGTCTAAGAGCTGATAATGCCAGTTTTTAAAGCAGCTCAAAAGTCCTTTTTTACATGATATTACAATAAAAGTTTGACTGCTTTATTCTATGCTTTGTTCCGTGTACATTATAGCAGACTAACACAAGAAATGGTGTGTAAAATCCCACTTTGGGGATTTGATCAGTTGTCATGTTTGCAGTTTGTTAGACATATGTGTCTGTTCTTGAATATATATATGCATTCCCTGGGTACATACAGTTCACTGTATGTGTGAGTATTGGACAATATGTATGTATACTAGATGGCGAAAATATAATAGGATTACATCACAAGATAACACAAGCTTCACTGTAAGAAGTCTGTTAGAAAGGAAAGGAATTTTAATATCTCTGCATTTTATTTAGTATATTTCCTGGGATTATTGACTTAAATAGTAGTCAAAACCTGCTGGAATTATTCTGCTTACTAAGTATGAAGAAATTGATTGACATAAACTTACATAATTTTGCTCAAAGATAAGGAGCTCTACTCAACTAGATATGGATAATATTAAATCCAGAAGTGTTAGAATCAGTGGGAAATAAACACAGTTGATTGTTTATTGTGTTCTTTCATGCCACATTTTAAAAAAACATTTGTAATTTGACTTTTTGACACATGTTCAGACAATTCAAACAAGTTCCTAATCAATACACTTAGTGACCTGTACAAAGTAGTTCAGCTGATGAAATGTACTTCCAAGGTAAGTTGTTTTCTAGACTCCGCTGAAGGTGTCACCAGATCTCCAGGACACAATTTTGTTCCCTAGCAATTTGATAATGCAGGCAGGCATGGGCTACCAGGCATGGTGCAGGGTCAGTAAGGTACCTCCATGCAACTGGAACAGCAGCTGGAAGATAGCCTTTATATCTATGTTTGAGTGTCTCAATCAGGGGCTGAATTCCACAAAAATATTGTAAAACTATATTTTAACAGTTATATTTATATACAGTGTTTATTTTCATAGAGATAATAGTACAGATTTGTTGGTCCTAGTTCAAAAGGTTAACTAAATGGATTACATTGAGGAACATTTTTGGATTAACTTGAATGCCCTTTAATTAACTAATTTCTTTGACTCTGTCATATGCCATGTCAGCTCAGCTTCAGGCCTGAAATGTCTGTGGGGCAGAGTTCAGTTCAGACTTGTAAGCATGTATGGCACATGTTTGATTCCTTTTTGTCATCCTCCCAGTTGTCTGTTGTTTATGCTGATGAGACCTAGATGGGTCTCACTCTGGGTTTGCTTGAGGTACCTAAACATCAGCACCTTGCACTGTTGTGGGCTTTCTGGATACCCTACATCCATGTGCAGTGCCAGAATGGTGCAGGTCTCCTCCAGCACCTCTGTCAGATATGAAACTGGTTTGTGTATCTAAGGCATCCTAGGCTTTCAAAATTACACTAGGCATTTGTGTGTGAGGATTTAGACTGCATCCTAGCTGCCTGCAGCTGAGCTAAGGCACTCTAGGTTGTCCATATATATACAGCTGACAGAGAGAAATAATACTTCTGGACATGGTCAATCTCCTAATTAAAGAAAAAGGAAATCTAAACAATTAGTGCAGAAATAGTTAAGTGAATTGACCTAAAAGCTTTTCAGACAGAGTTCAGCTCCTTAGAAAATCAAATCCTAACTCAGTGTGCGGCCAACATTATGACTGCCCGATCCATGCTATTTGCAAGATAAACTTGTGTTAACTTTAGAGACTGTGAAGCTCTCAAAATTCTTCCCTTTCTTCTTGATTTTATTTTCCATAGATCACAATGTGGGCTGCCATATAATAAAGCAACACAAGCGGATGAAACCATTCCAGAAGCAATTACAAATTAATGAATAACCACAGATTGCAGAAAACCAGCAGAAATGCTCAATCTGTGTTTGGGAAGAAGAGTTCGTATTAGTAAGCACTTCTTCATTGTAAGTTTCTCAAATCAACCCCTCAATATCCAGGCTTTTCAGCATACATTTGTTGGAGAAAAATAGATCGAGTCTGACCTTGCCTTTCCATCAGTTTCCATCTATGCTGGCAGGTCTCCTTCACATACGAAACTTGCTATGGACTCTCAGGTATGTCTGTGTCTCTCTTGTACTGAGGAGCCTAGAAGTGGACCCAGTACTCCAGATGTGGCCTCACCAGTGCTGGGTATAGGGGAAGGGTCACCTATCTCAACCTACTGGCAACACTCTTGATAGAGACTGTTTTGCAGCAAGGCTACATTACTGTTTCATGTTCAACTTGGTGTTGGCCCCCAGGTCCTGGTACATTATCTTCTTTTAAGAAATATTTGCTAACAATAGAGATGTTGTGGTGGTTTCAGCCTTAGCTAAGACCACGTGGTCCTTCACTCACTCCCCCCCCACCCAGTGTGATGGGGAGAGAAACACAACAAAGGCCTCATGGGTTGAAATGAGGACAGGGAGGACTTACTCACCAGTTACGGTAATGGGCAAAACAGACTCAATTTGGGGAAGAAAAATGAGTTGAATTTGTTACCAATCGGAGTAGTATAGTGAGATATAACAACCACATCTTAAAACACCTTCCTGCTACCCCTCACTTCTTCCCGGGCTCAGATTACTTCTTTACCTCCTTCCCTTGCAGTGGCACAAGGGACAGGGAATGGGGGTTGAAGTTAGTTTGTCTCTGCTGCTCTTTCCAGCATGAGGTCCCTTCTCGGGCTAAAAGATTTCAGGAACAAAGTGACCTCTTCAGGCACAGCTCCCAGCTCTGACATGGGAACCTCCATGGGTTGTAGATTGATCTCCACTCTGGTACACCTCCTGCTCCCCTGCACTGGCATGAGCGTCTCTGGGGTCTTCTTGCTCATCACAAGCTCTCAACATAGTCACAACTGCCCTTAGGCACAGCCTCCTCCTCTGGTGTGGAGTCCTCCATGGCCTACATGTGGGTATCTGCTTCACTGTTGAACCTCCATGGGATGCAAGGGACTCCATTTACTTCTTCCTACTCTTCTTCTTGTTGATCTTGATGTCTGAAGTTCTCTGTCTCCTCCCCTCCTCCTCTTTCCTCATGTCATCAATATCTTTTTGTTCAAGTCAATGGTCTCTTGATGGTCCTATCCTTCCTTGCCAAACTAGTCCTTCACCTCATAAATATGGATTCAAAGAGTCATTTCCCTATTGCTAATTGGCTCAGCCTGGGCTGGAGGTGGGTCCACCTTGGAGCTGGAGGAGCTTCATGAAGCTTCTCACAGGGGCCATCACTACAGTCCCTTCCCCCACTACTACCTTGCCCCCCCAAACCCAACACAATTATTCCTAAATAATTGAATATTCTTGAGAGATTCTGAGGTGTTACTGAAAACATTGATGGTCAATTGAGTTTGTTACAAGATACTGAATATCTGCATTACAGTTTATTATTCATCTCAGTGGATTCTATAGACAGTTGATTTAGTCACATCAGACTTTCAAGAAAATGAAGATAGAGTACTCCTTTATATTATTATCACTTAGCCTCATAGACAAATGACATTATAATCATTTTAAGCACTATAAAAATAATAAAAAGTTACATTCTAAATTGGTGCTGCATGTGTACTATTTGAAATGGGTCTAAAGTGGCACTTATCAAAATTTGAGAGTAATAAGGTCATCTCGTTTAGCAATCTCATTTTTTAATATAAAAATAATTGTTTCCGAGACATAATTACTGCTGACCCAAATGTTAGCCTCTGAGCCAACAAATATATGGAAGTATTAATCTCATTGTATAAGCTGGATAATCGGAGGGGTGGAAAGGATATTTGCCAGGAACACAAACTAAATATGGTTATAATTGTGCTCTGAGAATCTGAATGCCTTCTATTAAGGACTCAGATTTCTACTTTTCTTTTCCTTTCATTTTTACTGTTTAGATCCAAATCCATAATGATGAGAAGTGCCATCCTGGTTTTCAAAAATCTTTGTGAACTTAATTTTGTCTTCTTTCTTTGATGCACACTAATCATTCAGAGCTACTGTTTTCTTCCTCAGTTTCCAGTCCGTCTTCTGGACACTTCTTCATGCTGCTCCATCTATTTATTGCCTGCCTTTATATGGTACTTCCTCTTTCAACCTGTTTGTCAAGTTGTGTTTCATCCTTGGCTATTGAATACCTCTTTCAGGGATAAAAGTGTGGAACAGCTGAATTCCAGCTCAAGCACCAACCTCGTTGGGTTTCACAATTTAAAAGATTTGGCTGTTCTGTATGCAATATGCAATCTGTTAAATGTTACCAGAGAACATGTAACTGATTAGTATGCATTAAAAAAAAACCCCAAAACCCAAACCCCACAAAACCAAATAACTGAGGAGAATTTGGTGCCCTTAAGAAGTTAATTTCCTGCTTTCTTTAATTTAGCAGTCAGAAACACGCCACCAGGGTAGGGAGTGCAGGTCACTCCTAAAGCCTGCAGGTTCAGGGCCACTGCTTTTCTCAAAATCCACAGGGATATAGGCCATTCCAGGAATCAGAAAAGACAGCTCTTACTCTGTCCTACTGATATTTCTTCAGTTTGTATAGAGTAATTTGAGATTCCTGAGTAGAAAAAACATTGCAGGAATGACCATGGGTCTCTAGCCTGTGGATTAGGATGGCTTGCTAGGAACTAGATGTCCAAGTCACAGTTTCTGCTGTCATGAATATTTCATCTTTTTATCCAGTAACTGTAAAACAAAGAATATATACCTTTGTACAAAGATCTGTGAACTTTTGTCTTTCTCCATTTCCTCCCCAACTATTAACAACAAGCCACAATACTTTTTGTCTCTGGCCAAATTAGTCTATAAATGAATGACCTACTGTTGTTATTCACTGACTAACACTCTGTCAACAGAGCTGTATCCAGCTCTTTCTTGTGTTACAGCATGAAATAAATCTCAGGCACATCAGTCACCTGAATCTTTATGTTTAATCATCTCAGTTGACAATGGAGTTGAGTAAATTCCACAGAATCCATAGAATTAATATAAAATAGCCCAGTGAAGAGAAACAATTTGAGGCAGCTTAAAATTTGTGTGTATTGATAAAGATAAAATTATATTTAGCTCAAGAAACTTATACATTCATGTTTACCAAAATTGACTGTGCTGGCCATTGTTGAACCCTTTCTTAAACTGCTCTTTCTCTAGAGATTTTGCATAAGAAATTAGGCTGTGGTTTTCCTAACATCAGCCAATGACCAAAAATTTATGACTAAAATGTCACTGTGACACTCTGTAGTGTTGAAGACCTAGTTTCCAGTTCCTTGTTCAATGTTAAATCAGGAATATGTAGAGAGACATTTGAAACATTACTTTCCCAGCTCCCATCATATTGAAGCATGTTTTTTTCTCTCAGTGAAGCTACTAATTATTACAATGTTTTTACAATCTAGCCATTGTTCATAAACATTCAGATCTATATCTATGATACAGGAGACAGAGACAGTTAAGTCTGTCTCAGTAGGTAGATCATAACAGAAATGTATATGTCTGTACATATATATATGTATATACATACACATAAAAATATGTCACTGTGCCTGGGAATTTTATATATTTTTGCAACACAAGATTAATTTAATATTTTCAGACATGTAGTACTTGCTGCAGGGTGCTGTTTCCCTGAAGAATGGTTTTGGTAACACTTTGACCCCATTTTCTTTTCTTCTTTTGACAGCTTTTCCCATAAGGAAGATAGCCTGTTCGACTTATATTATCCTTGAACCCCTTGTTACTTACTTGACATTAATTTCTGTAACCAAGGCAATATCACAAGTGAAGTTAAAAATCAAATTTCTGAGAATAGCCTTGTCTGGATTGATTCTCCCTTCAGAATGCATACTAAGCAGTCACATAGAGATTCCAAACTTAAAACAGACAACAGACTTCCTCCTCTTCTGATCCCAAAAGAAGAAAGTGGAATCCTTCTTTTCTTTGGAAGAACTTTAGCTTCAGCAGTCCATTATTATCCATTATTAGTATAAATTTCTCATAAGTTCTGTCCTTTGATTTTTCAGGATCTACTGAATATTTCAATAAATTAAATACTTCGACCTTCTTTAGGAACAAAAAAGGAAGAAAAAAGCTTGTCATTAGCTGCACTGTTTTCTAGACTTATTTTCTACTCACACAGATGTAAGCATGCTGCTTACAACATTCAAATCTGATTTGAATGAAGAGAGGATTACACTCTATATCTCCTCAAGATAATGTGACATTCTCTAGGATCTTACAGTATTGAAAGCTTTCATTTATGAAAACAAGCAAACAAACAAAAAAAGCAAACAAACAAAAAAAGCAAACACCATCCCACACAATTAATGTTAAGCACAGGAGTCATAAAATGTTTAAGATGAAAAGCATCATGTGTTTGATATGTGTCATCGATTCCTGGTTTGCAGCATCGTCACTCATGAACATTTAGACAAATTAGGATGATACAGTGAATCCAAAGCCACAGATATGAGTTGGCCACAGACATTGATTTATTATTAATCCACCAACCTTTTGCTAACTCCGAGTGTACTCTGGCAACAGAGAGGGCCAGTAAAAAGTAGCTTCATCGCCATGAGGAATTTAACTGTGTAGAATAAACAGGAAAAGATCTATTGAATGGCTCTTGTCAGTGAATTTGCTGAAATAGCATTTCTCTGTTGGCATTGCACAGCATCTTCGGTTGATTCCATCATTTGTCCTTTATTTGCTGAATGTCTTTTTCTTTTGTCGATAACGATATTCAGGTTTATTGTCTGCTTCACAGTCCTTCACCATAACTTAAGTGTGATTTTGTGCTAATTTTCCATAAATTACCTCAGAAAACCAAACCACCCAATAACACAGAGGGGTTTGTGAGAGTGCACCTTTCACATGTTTTGGAGTGACGTAGTTCCGGTGTGGCTGTGAGGTAAATACTGATTGCGCCAGCATTGTGTCAGATATCAGTTCCAAAATTATCAGGTACATTCCAAGTCCCTGGAGATACTTTGGTTTGTGCAATAAAGCATTATGTTGGATAAGATATGAAATGTCAGACTTGAAATGTCTCCAAGGTTTGGTGTCCTACAAAATGTCACAGTTACATGATATTTTTGACATTTCCAAGCAGAGATATTTTAGTGTCCTATACAGGACACAGGTTTCTCAATTTTAGACTAATCAGGCTTTTTTTTTGTTTAAAAGTTGTTTGAATAGTTTTGTTAAGATAATTCGGTTTGTTTTGCCAGCTATCTGCTATAAACCTTTATGTGCTTGTTTATGATAATTAATATCTCTCATTTCATTGCTCCATTAAATGAAAGTACAGTAGAATTATTAAGGTTGTAAGAAGATTTCAAGAATACTACAAGAAGAAAGGGATGTTGTTGTCTTTATTTATCTAGATTTAGTGTGCTTGCTTATGTCTGCTCTTCAGTTATTTTCTAATGTAATAAGAATTTATTTTCTCAATTTTAAACATGTGACTTACCCAAGGCACCTAGTTTAAATGAAATATCTGTCTCAAAGCTCCTCTTCAGTTCTCTTCTCTTCAGTGGAGCTCGCACTTACTAGAACACATTTATTTGTTAACGTGCATTACAAATTGATAGTAGCTCCCTCTCAGATGTTTTTTCTTTTGCCTCTGTGGAAAATTTGGACATTTTTGGAATGAAGAATTCTCCCCACTAGTGTGCAATGCTTGACAACATTTAAGTTTTGGTTTGTCAGAACAGAGCTGTTGTCTGGAGTGTTTATTTTTTCTCTTCATGGCCTTCATTTTGTATCACATATAAGAATAGTGTCTCTGTCTGGAATTTACCAACACACTGCTGAGCTATGTACATATAGATAACTATTACAGTAGTTACCATTAATTGACAAGAAGACTAATTTCCATGGTATCTTTCAAGTGAGAATTCTTCAAAAGTTATTGAACTTTTGAAACAGTGTAAAGATTAAATTTTGAAGCAAAACAAAACTAAATTCAGTGAAACAAGCCTTCTAAATACATGTTCCAAACATAGAAGCTGGAGAGAAATTGGTGCTTTTGGAAGTCTCCACACAGAGACTGGTCTGCCTAATGAAGCCTTTGTGATGTAGTTAATTCATTAGCTCTTCTCATTGCTTCTTAAGGACTTATTTTTGGAAGACACAGCTAACATCAAAACTATGATGGACTGGCCTCCAAGCACTATATATAAAATCTTGTCAGCAGTTTTGGGGTTCAAGTTAAGATCATGTGGCATGCTGACCCTGTCTGGATGCCGTGTGCCACCAAAGCCTCTCTTTCACTCCCCCTTCTCAACTGGATAGGGGACAGAAAATATAATGAAAGGCTCATGGGTCAAGATAAGGACAGGGAGAGATCATTCACTAATTGCCATCATGGGCAAAACAGACTTGACTTGGGGAAATTAATTTTTTTTTCGCCAGTCTAATCAGAGAAGGAAAATGAGAAATAAAATCAAATCTTAAAACACTTACCCCCAGCCCTCCCTTCTTCCTGGGCTTAACTTTTCTCCTTATTTTCTACCTCCTCCCTCCCAGCAGCACACGGGGATGGGGAACAGGGTTTGTGGTCAGTTCATCACATATTGTCCCTACCTCTCTTTCCTTCTCAGGGGGAGGACTTCTCACACTCTTCCCCTGCTCCAGCGTAGGGTCCCTCTCACAGGAAACAGTTCTTCATGAACTTCTCCAACATGAGTCCTTCCCATGGGCTACAGTTCTTCAGGAACTGCTCCAGTGTGGGTCCCTTCCATGGTGTGCAGTCCTTTAGGAACAGACTGCTCCAGCACGTCTCCACCATGGGGTTACAAGTTCTGCCAGCAAACCTGCTCTGATGTGGGCTCCTCTCTATCCACAGGATCCACAGGTCCTGACAGGAACTTGCTCCAGCACAGGCTTCCAAGGGGTCACAGCCTCCTTCAGGCATCCACCCACTCTGGTGTTGGGTCCTTGATGGGCTACAGGTGGTCATCTGCTCCAACATGGACCTCCATGGGCTGCAGGGGGACAGCCTGCCTCCCCATGGTCTTCAGCACAGGCTACAGGGTAATCTCTGCTCCAGCATTTGGAGCACCTCTTCTCCCTCCTTCTTCACTGACCTTGGTGTCTGCAGAGTTGTTTCCTTCACATCTTCTCACTCCTCTCTCCAGCTGCAAAATGTGCAGGTTTTTTTGTCTCTTCCTCTTCTTAATTATGTTATCACAGAGCTGTTACCATTGTTATTGATGGGCTCGGCCTTTGCCAGTGGCAGGTCTGTCCTGGAGCAAGCTGGTATTGGCTGTGTCACACAGGGGAAATTTCTGGCAGCTCCTCACAGATATCACCTCTAATACGCCCCCCACTACCAAAACCTGGCCATGAAAACCCAGTACATATCATGAAGGGTTGTTGGCTTTCTTTGAGCTTTATAAGAGTGACTGTTGGATTAGAACATAATGGAAATAATTGAGATGATAGATTTTGTGCTGTACAAAATAAAAAAAAAAGGTGTAGGTTACGCTTGGAAATTTATAAGAAGAGTTATTCTGAAAGGCTCTGTAACAGTTATTTTATTATATACTTCAGTGTGATTTGTCTTATTCCTGTGAACTTATTTCCAAATAAACAAGTTTTTAATGAACTATCTATTTAAAAAGGAGTATTCCAAAGCCATGTCACTTATTTTTCAAGTGTAGAAAAGCACAAAGGTTGATTTGCTATTTTTCCCTTTAACAACTCAGGTCTTCTCAGTGATGAAAAATTAAAAATTTATCTTTTATTAGACAGTCTTTAGCCTAAATGATTACAGGATTTTTTTTTTATTTCCTGAAACACAAGAACACAACTTTTACTCAGTTTTTTTCCATACTTAATATTTTTTTTGTAAACTTAACAACTGTATATGCAATCAATTTTTTTCAAATATATACCAAATTACAGATCCAAAAATAAATTCTCACTGAAAAATTCAAAGACATTTTACTTTCTTTTAAATTATATGTTAATCAATTAAAAAGTATTGAAAATGTCTAGGACAAATGGAATCTGTGCTAGAATTACTACAAATATTGTCTCTGATAACTAGGTGTAAAATGTTTTTGACAAGTTTTCTAAGGCTAACTTTGCAATATCTACTCTTAAAAATCTATGCAAGACTAGACAAAAACAACCAACATACCTGTCCAAGCTTCAAACATTTTTTGAGATTGCAGTGATTCTTTAATTTGTTCTTCTTTGTTAATGAAAATTGGCACCACTAAACACTCTTACTCATTTGTTGCTGCACATGTTTACTTTTTACTGATATTGAGGTAATTGTTAATTTCTCAATTAACAGTTACCCAGAATTTTGAAATATCCAGCAGTGACGAAGATGCTAGCAATAGTAGGTGTAAAATAGCAATTATCCACAATCATAAAGCAAGTAAGCTGAGAAGGATTTATTAAAAATCATATCCCAAGTTTGAAATAAAACAAAATGTAGTGGGCACATGTTGTTATCTTACCATTCTTAAACACAGTGAGACTATATAAATATAGGTGCTTGATTGTTACTCGTAAGTGCCATCAGCCTAAGTTGTGAAGTAATTTAGGTTTCAATTAACGTGAGAAGCTGAACAAAACAAATCCCTTAACAATGCCAGTACATGAATGTCTACATTTCCAAACTAGAAGTTACAAACAAGAAAATCCAGTTTGTGAAAGAGGAACATATTGGAAAAGTTGTGTTTGTTTACTGTATCAATGCCAGTCAAAGGAAATTAATACAGGACAGCAAATACAGTAAATAAATAGATTATTTTAAAATTATTTGTTCTATTGTATATTATATTTTCTCTGTCTGGAGCTTCCCAAAGAGCCCATAGGAAATAAACACCTAGTTTCAAACTATTTCCCTAGGATTCCAGTTCTTATTTCAAACAGTCAGCTTGTGAAAATCAACATTGCTTCATATACACCAAATTAGTTTCAAATGCAGAAAACTAAGTTAATGGAGATACTTCTCCATTGTTACCAGATGAGGAGTTAGTGGTTGTTGTCTGCTTGCTTTCATGGAGATTACTGTAACGTTGTCAGTTAAGATTTCACTTTGAGAAGAAAAATTGCAAATGGGGGTGAGAATCCTATTGCCACAAAATGCTAAAAAGAATAAGCTTGGTCAGGCAGTGTCTCTATACAGCTGCAGCACCTATGAACCACTTGAACCTCCTACAACAGTGTGATTACCTTATACGCATGAGTACTTCAGAGGTAAGGCAATGCACTACAGTGAATAAACCTTTTGTAACCAGAGCAATTGTCTCAATGTCATGACCCTGTAACTTGCAACTTATAGAGATACTCAAATAGCTCTTAATAAAGCAAACTGGGTTAAACACTGAAAAGCCCAAGAGGTTGGTCATAGAAGGTGATGGTAGCAGCTGGGAGAGAGACATCAGGATGAGGCAAACAGCTGACTTTAGTAAAGTGCAAGACATCAAAGATGTCCCTGGTCTCTGCAGGGGGGTTGGACTAGGTGACTTTAAAGGTCCCTTCCAACTCAAACTGTTCTATGATCACCATATTGGGAGAAGATTGACTGCCAAAGTGCTTAGGGTTGTTCTGAAGAATAACTCTCACTGTGATAATACACCTTTTGTTGCTTTAATCTCCCCCTTGGAATATGGTCCAAGTGCCTAAAAGAAGCTCAAGATCACTTCTTCCAAGTAGTGGAGGAAGGATCAGGTTCGAATCCCACTCAGTACCCTCAGTTCTTCTTTATCTGGATTCACTTGCTGATGTCTTAGTGAACCTGAAAAGACACTTAGTCCCTCTGTCTTTGACTTATTTTCTTCAGCATCATCAGGAAGAGTGCAGTTCTAACTTGCTTGTCTGCACTGTATTTCAAGCTTACATATATATAAATGAATTTTATTATTACAAGCTGTTATTGGTGTTGAGTTTTTCAGCTGACAACTGGAGGAAGTGACTATCTTAACCTGTGACAATGTTTTTGTCTGAAGAATTCCTAGGACTATTATGACATACAGAAACATGATTTTCTAGAAATATAGAGACTTCCCTAATTCTCTGACAGTCTGATCTGTGATAAAAAGAAATTTCAAATCTGTAGTGGCTCTGAGTTTATTTGTTTTAATTTAAAGGGATAATTTTCACTAAAAAGACAGTAAGAAACCTCAATGTTTGGAGATGTGCAGTTACCTTGAAAACCTGTCATTGATGTCATGTCAACCAGTAATGATTGCTTAGTAGGAAAGTTTTCTAAAAAAACAGAGGGGACATTCACTTTCTCCTGTTGAAGCTGGGCTCCTCTGTAACCAGGAATACAAAAGGCATGGAAATAGAGCAATGAGACAAAGATGATCATGCCTGCTAGACCCTTGTTTGGATTCTACTCAACTGTGAAATCATAGGGAGAGACTAATGGCTTTCAGAAACAGCAGTTCCTGGCTTCTTGGAACTGCCTGAAGAATATTTCTCCTTTTTTTTAATGGGGCAGTGTTCTCTAGGTTTGTCCTGTGGATTTGAATCCTGTCACACCTACAGGAAATCAGAGTCCTAGAGGGGAAAAAACCTTAATGTTTAAAAATTTTGCATATACATATGCTTTTACCCCAATACATACTCTATTTTTCAGGTAAAACTGAACATTGTCTTTGAGCCTGAGTCAAAATCAGTTTCTTTAAGTATTTGACAGTTGTGAATATTCTTCATGGTTATTTAAAGATCTTGGTCCTCATTGTGGTGACTAGATAACACTTATTATTCTGATCTAACAATATGTATTTTTTTGTTAACATTTGGAAGATATTTATCAGTTTAAAATCTTCCTGTACTTGAAAGATGCAGCTTTTCCACAGCTGAGAGAGTCCTACTGATGTAATTTTTAGGAAGTGTCAAACCATGCCTGAGACCTCACCTGGACTTATTCATGACTATGCCATCTTTTTCTTGTCACAAAAAATCATTTATGTCAATATATCACAAGTTCTTGTTATGTTGGAGAAGAAAAACCACAAGATTTCTATGTAATCATTGGTAAAGTTTTCTTTCTTTATTTTTTTTTTTTTAAATCTGTGAAATCATAGCACTGAAGTGCTTTATATCAGATTGCTAGGAACAAGTCTATTTTAACTGTATCTCCTTCCTAATTTCCCTTTACTGATGTATCTGCTTTCCATCTCTAGTGAATTATCTCACTGTCTGAATGTCCCTTGGACTCACTGTAAGTCTACAGGGTATGTGCACTCATTTTACTTGTTTTTAAGTGGCAAGCCTATGCCATGCTGCTGTGCCTCTACAACCACATTAGAAAGCCCTGCTCCTAGCTTCAGTGTTTAACTTCAGGTTGTAACTGAGCAAAACAGACCAATCAAATCAACCAAAAAGAGAGTCACAGACTGGAAAAAAAGAGTCCAGAATTCCAGAATGAGTATCTGTGAATGGATGTTCAAGATATCTCTGGGACCTATGTTGTGCAATGGTCTATCTGCACTGCAGGTTTGATCATGCCCATCCTTATCACCTGTTAAAACTATTGACTCTTCAAGCTTAGGCTAGGGTCTTGAAACACTTAGCAAGCTCAGCGACACCTGTTCCTAGTAGGTCCAATTGTCCAGCTTTGTGTGATTCTGCAGGCAACATGTAGGCATTTAAACTGTTACTTATAATGAGATTAAACTGAAATAATTGATTGTACTCTTTACAAATAGTAGTCTGAGTAAAGCTCAGAAAGCATTGAAATAGATTTTTCCAATTAAAATTTTTCTTTGTTTATTTCCATAATTCATGTTTCTTCTTTTTGTAGTTAGATTATTAGTTTATTGAAAGAGTCCTTTATTAGCTATATGAAGGACTGCCCTAAATAAGGTTGGTTTTACTTGAAACTAATCTGCTAACCAAGAATTTCTCTTCATACTGAATCAGTAGCAGAGATAAGTAGCAGCAAATTTAGAGAGTAACAGGTCTGAAGCCAAACACTGCTAGCACTGGGATTTAAACTCTGAAGTTTAGATCCAGATCAAAACTTTATGGCTCAGACCCATTTTTAGCATTAATTTTGTAGTCTATTTTATCTATTCTGTACTGATGTTACTCTACAAAGCTAGTGTGAAGGAATGGAAAATCATGATCCGTTGTTGACAATAAATGTGATGCATCAGTATTTGTTGTCATCATAGTATAATATAAGTTATCTGTGTTGCAGAGATACAGAGGTACAGATCTTCCTTAAGCACCGAGTCCAAAATGGCTGATTCTTACATGTATTAATACATTCATTACCTCTAATATCTTTTCCAACTGTATGTACCAAGAAATCTGTGATAGCCGGTAGAGCATGATCTTCTCCTTTAACAGATATATTCATATAATCAAAGTAAAACTTACCAACTATATTCATAGATAAAATAGAGTAATATGAAATTTATATGAATATTCATATATTGAGCTCAGAAAATGGGCATCTTGTTATTCATCACTTTGAAACATGTTTACAGAATACAAATATATTGGTGCTTGTTTTTTTTTTTACTTGTGTTGATGAAAACGAATAGTACTTGGGGATCAAGTGTGCCTATTAAAGTGTTGTGATACATTACCATTCTTGCACAGAAATGAGCACAGATGGCGGGTCTATTACTTCCCTAGCAAGAAATTTGTCATTTTTTTTCCCCAGGTTTCAAATTCAAGCAACACTTGCTCAAGTCAGGCTACCTCTGTGGGGATCCTTAAAATGTTTTTTCCATTACTTCTACATTAGGAGTAAAAGAAATAGAAAGTGATTAATGCTGTATTAAAACTTTATAATGAATGAAATATCTCAAACCAAGAGTCTGAGATTTCAATATTTTTCCCCCAACTAAAGAGAAACATATTTTGCATGGAAATCTAAGTCTACAGGGATAAAGTTCTGTGTACCATGCTCAGATTCCCAATAGCCCATTTAGCTCTGACAGATCATTTAGTTCACATTAGAATGTTTGAAGATGTTAGATTTATAAGCATTTGTTAATTGAATACAATATGTGGAAATAAAACAACAACATATAAGTTTCTAATTTTTGTAAGCAAAAGATATAATTTCAAACAGAAAAAGAGTAGATTAAACAAAAAGTTGACTTCCATAGTCTTACTTTTATTATAAGAACCAATAAAGCAATACTTCATAAGGCTTTGTCAATGCCTTATTATACACCCGCAGAAAGAAAAAGGGTTTTCAACCTGCTTTGTGACTTGTCAGAGCCTGTAGTTACACAAGACTCAAAGTTAAATGATAGTTTTTAATGTCAATTTATCAAAGCCATATCACCTTGAGTGAAAGGAAATTTAATATGGGTTAGGGTTTTCAATAACAGGAAAAAATGCAAATATATGCATTTATTTACTTCAGTATATTGAGTGTATTCACATTTGGGGGTTCTATACTGAGACCACTGTAATATAGCAATGCAACGTTACATAAAAAATGTTGTTCAATGTTTATACTGTGAACTGGTACACAAAGACAATATTTCCAAATCTGGTGTGGTGGGTTGAACCTGGCTGGATGCCAGGTGCCCACCAAGCTGTTCTACCTCCTCAACTGGACAGGAGGAAAAAAATACAACAAAAGGCTCATGGGTTGAGATAAGGATGGGGAAATTGCTCAGTAATTACCATCACAGGCAAAACAAACTTGACTCAGGGAATTAATTTAATTTATTACCAATAAAATCAGAGTAGGATAATGGGAAATAAAAAAAACCCAAACAAATCTTAAAACACCTCCCACCCACCCCTCCCTTCTTCCTGGGCTTATCTTCACACCTGGCTTCCCTACTTTCTCTCCACAGGTGGCTCAGGGGGACAAGGAATGGGGTTGTGGTCATCACACATCTCAGCCACTCCTTCCTCCTCACACTCTTTCCCTGCTCCAGCATAGGGTCACTCTCATAGGAGACAGTCCTCCATGAACATATCCAATATGAGTCCTTCCCACAGGCTGCAGTTCTTCATGAACTGCTCCAGCATGAGTCCTTTGGTCCATGGTGTGCAGACCTTCAGGAACAGACTGCTCCAGCGTGGGTCCTCCACAGGGTCACAAATCCTGCCAGCAAGCCTGCTTCAGTGTGAGCTCCTCTCTCCACGGGGTCATAGGTCCTGCCAGGAGCCTACTGCAGTGCAGGTTTTCCATGGGGTCACAGCCTTCTTTAGGTGCATCCACTTGCTCTGGCATGAGGTCCTCTGTGTGCTACAGGTAGATTTCTGCTCCATAGTGGGCCTACATGGACTTCAGGGAGACAGCCTGACTCACCATGGTCTTCAGTACAAGCTGCAGGGGAATTTTTTGCTTCTGGTGTCTGGATCACCTCCTTCCACTCCTTCTTCACTGACCTTGGTGTTTGTAGAGTTGTTTCTTTCATGTATTCTCGCTCCTCTCTTGGGCTGCAGTTGCTGTTGCACAGCAACTGTTTTCCCTTCTTAAATATCTTATCACAAAGGTGCTACCACTGTTGCTGATAGGCTCAGCTTTGGTCAGCAGCAGATCCTTCTTGGAGCCAGCTGGCATTGGCTCTCTCTGTCATAAGGGAACCTTCTAGCAGCTTCTCATAGAAGCCACTCCAGTAGTCCCCCTGCTACCAAAACCTTGACACACAAACCAAATACATTTGGGGAAAACCATTCTTCCAAATGAGATTGCGTTCTTTTCGTTTCTTCCGAATTAATCTTAATTTTTGTCATTTACATCTTTATTTTCCATGTGTGATACTTTATAAGCTATGTCGTCCAGAACCTGTAGAATTAATTTCAAAATTGGATTCTCCCTGAATATAAAATTAAAAACTCTTGACAGGGTAAAAACTTTACAAAGCTTGAATAATGCAGCACTTCAAAAACACTAAAAGATATGGAGAAAAAGAGAGAGAAGTAGCAACTCCTTTAAGAGTCAAGCTGAGGAAAGTGGTAAGCATCTAGTAGACCAAAGGATAAACCAGAAGGCTTTGAAACAACTACGAATTATACCAATCCCAAAGCTTTCTCTATGGATGTGATCTTGTGTGTTATTTGGGATCTGCTGGCATCCGAAACAGACAAAAATATGAGAAGGATGGGCTGAAATATGTCAGTTGTCACAGAACAGGGTTTGAACTCTTTTGGGAGCAGCCAGTGCATTTGTGAAGATTTTAGGTGGAGAGGTGTTCTGTTCTGCTTGGGGATGTTGTTGTGGAAGGTGAGGAGGCCCACAGGCAGTGGGCAGCAGGGGGAATCACAAATTCACTTTTGTCAGCCCTGGAAGGGATCAGGACAGCTGGTGAGAGAAAGATCAAGAGTAAGAAAGAAGGTAGAAAGAGTGATGCTAAACAGCTCAGAGCAAGTAAGGTCAAGTAATATGGAAGTTGTTACTTACTACCAGTACCTAATGATCTAATAGTTGTTCAATGCTGATAGATTTAAAGCTGTGGTCTTACTGAGCACTAGTGTGCTGCTTGTCATTGCTTTGATGTACACGTCACCTCTGCCTCAGCTTCTTACCCTTCTCCATTGCCAACTGGAAAAAACAAACCTCACCTAAGTTGCAGCTTTGCAATTTAGGTAACTAATGTGAGTAGGTTCTCTGACAGGTAAATGACCGAGTGTATTTCTTTCCTGTAAGGAAGGAAGAGTAGCCTGGTAGTTACTGTAAAAGAAGAAAATGCTTACCATATTTTCAGTTTCTTTACAACGCTGTGAGGGAAGGCAGAAGAATGGACAGGGATGTTCCCAGACTAGAGCATGCCCACTCATATTATACATTTGCTTTCTATACAGAGATGCTTTTTCTCACCAAAATGAGCAAAAGAGTGAAGGTTAAGTGAGATTTTTACAGGCAGTGTTATTGGGTAAGAATATCTGGACTTTGTATAGGAATTGCCTTAGTCATGAGAACTGAGAGAACATTCTAATGGATTTTGGACATGTTTCTGAGATAACTTGAAGCTTCCAACCCAAAATGGCAAATAGCCATTGGGCCACACAATCAATCATTGTCTGGAAAGAAATTTTAATATTAGATACTAGACATCCTCTACCTGGGAAGCAGATATGTATTTTGCCTTTGAGAGAGTATGAAAAGGATAAGTTAAAAAATAATTAGGAGTGGGAGAAAGAGAAACAAATTAATTGCTACCATTTTTTTACTGGTAAGTAAATCCAATTATTCTTTATGAACCACAGCTGAAGAGGAATTTAGAGGATGACAGCTCTAAAGAGATTGGACAACATGATTGAAACTCCTGGTCCAGTCACAAGACAGTATTACTTTCCCAGTGACTTTCACTCATGTGAAAGAAGAGAGTTCTACAGTAAATACCAGCTATGCAAGGGTGTGGATTTCATTGTGGAAATAGCAGAAAAATAAATGATGGCCAAATTAATAAAATTGTAGCCTAGGCAAATCACAGCTTCTGTATGGTTTATTTCTTCCTGCATGGTTAGAGAAATGAGTATTGTCAGCTGAATTAAAAAAAAAAAAATAAAAAGGATATTATTTTTCACATAGTTATGCAGTTCACAGGCAAACGTGTAATAGTAGGGTTTGTAGCATTTGCGAAAAGGTGTCAATTGAAGAATTCTGAGTGACAGAAAGTAAGAACATAGGTTTTGTATGCTGTGAAACACAAAATGGGAGCACTGTATAGAAAGGATAGCAATAACCTTTAAGATTATTTTTAAAAAAAAACCCCAATTATATAGTATGAAAATAAATTTCTGTGTTGCATTGAACCAGTATGTTACGTTAAACCAGTTGTCCATCTGATGAATGCAGTATTGTTTAGCTGGAAAAGGGAAGGTAAGAATTCCATATTGAATTATTTATTTTGGTGTAGATAGCCAACTGTGAAAGAACGATTTTTGAGGAAAAGCCTGGAGAAGATTTTTAGGCTTTATTTTGGTTTTTTTGTGGGATTATTTTTGTTGTTGCTGTTTTTTTATTGGTCAGTAGGTTTTGTTTGTTTGCTTGTTTTAATCCTTAGATGCTACCATAAGATTTGTTGACCCCACTCAAATTGTTGTGTTAAACGTTCCCCTAAGTCTAACAGGCAGGTGGCAGATTTTGTACGTACCCCTATATAGGGCTTTAACCTATCACTGCAAGCTGACCAACTGCCCCATCGTTACAAGACAGTACAAAAAGCTGTCTATTATAAACCAAAATACCACTTTGTGAAGAATATGAACCATTCATATATTCAGTGTATTCAACAGTGCTATGATGTTTTTAAAACTCATTTCAACTACCATGTTCCAGTGAACTATATTAAGTATGTTAAGCCTTTCTGTCCTGATTATGCATCATTAACATCTATTCCAAGTAATAGCATGGCTCGTGAATCAGTAAAGGTTTCTGTAATGGCTTTTTGTAATGGGCTTATTATTTTTAGCATTTACCTTTTGCTGATATAGTGTGTCCTGAATATTGCATACAGCTGACTATTTTCTCAAATGAAGAATAAATAAAGCTGGAATCTTTAATTTGTGACTAATCCTAGGAGATAATTGCTGTGTTATCTTGATACATAATTGAATTTAAATTTGATATTGTATTTGCTTCCAGTGAATTTGGTTGTGTGCAGAAGAAGTAGAGAGTACACTTGCCCTAAATAGCACATGTAGAGCTGTATGTAGAAGGTCTAGAATTTTAGTATTTACTGTATGAAGTCAAATGCTTTGAAGGACTTAAGTGTTGAAGGACTGCTGGCTCTTAATATCTTAAAAGTCATGGAAAATTTTGCTGAGCCCTAGTTCACTTTTGAAGCATTTTGCAGAACTTGTAGTGCAAAAAGCATCTTCTTGTAAAGCCTAAAGGAGCTATGAATTTCTGTTACACATAGAGAAGGCAAATTGTGCTCTCTGGAACCTATGGAAAACTTGAGTCATTTTGGATGACAGGGTCAATTTCTCTCTATGAGAATGGCCAATGTCATTTTAGGAATGGTATCTGTGCCTGAGTACGCTACCTTAGGAATACCCTCAGTCTCACATAAGGTGAAATTTAAGCAAAGATCAAAGACAAAATATTGTTATATGGCAAACTTGCTTTAATGAACAGAGTTCATTGTTTAGCATACGTGGAAGATTTTCTGCAGAGCTAAGAAGACCTGCAATGTTTTTCATAAAACAAATTCCGTAAAATTTGTATATGCTGTGTTGTCTATGCTCATATGCAGATCTAATAGGCAGGAATTAGGCTTTTATTTACTCCATTCCTAATAGGGTTCTTTCCTTTCTTTTCTTACAGTGTAACAGCTGGCAAAATTTTTTTGAGACAGAGATATATAGAGCTATCCTCTTGTAGAGTATGCAAAGAGAACCTAACATATGGATGGTATTTGTATAAAGTACAGTATCTGTGATGAGAAGGTAGATGTTCAGTTTTTCTTGCATAACTTGAATATTACATATAACATGGGAAGTTTAATGAAGGTTTGCATCTTAATAAGATACAGAATTCTGCTAGGTGGTTAATTTTACTGCCTGTATTTTGAGTTTTGATATATGAGAACCAATGTTCTACTTACTACAGCAGTTCTTTCTTGAATTAACATATATCTGATCTCTGTTGCTTCTTTTTTAGATATCTATTAAGTAAATTTTGGCCTATGTTGTACTTCTCGCAGTTATGTAATGCTAAATAGTTAATGCACAATTTGGCTGTTGTCCTGCAATAAACATCCTATCTGCATGTGCATTCACAAAAACACTAGGAAACTTGAGGTGTTGTGTTCTACATGCAGTGTGTGTAGAATCTGGAGTTTGTTCTAAAAAACTGAAATGCCATGCATTTAGGCAATCACTTGTATCCTGTATTTAACAAAACCAATATGGAGGACAGTCTTCATAAAAACATTCATAGAGCTGAATATTTCTTGCTTCAAAATATAGATAACTCTTTTCTTGTTAAAGTTTGTAGTAAAATTAAAGCTATAATAAATAATACAACTTTGTGGAATGTAGCAATTATATTATGCTGTATTTCTATTCTGTGAAAAATATGTGCATAAAATTAATGCATCTCATTGAAGTGGAATGTTGGTGCTAAGAGAGTTAATACAAACTAGAAGATGAATCTCTGGGACCAGAATAACTTACTAAACCAATTTTATATGTGTGTTTGTGTATTAAACTAGCTATACTCATCGTGTTGTTGGCAGTGGAATCAAAGCTCAGTCTGCAAATCCAGAAGTAAAAGTGAAGGGAACAGATCCTGTAATAAGCCAAATTATTGACAAGTTGAAACATGTTATTCAGGTAAGCTGCTTTTACCTATAGACATAGTATATTATTAGACACCACTCTAATAGTGCAAATAGTAATTTATTGTACATTAAAGATTAGTTGTTAATTCAAGTTACTGCACAGTGCATGTCAACACCAAAAACTATTTGCTCTCTGTGTCATTTCAATTATTTAAAATAGTTTAGTTAAAAGTTTTGCATATGATGGATGAGTGTAGGAAGTTCTGGCTGCACTTGTTTAAAAAACAATAAAACATAATTTCCCTCTTCTCTCTTTACTAAATCTAGGTGCTTTCTTAACTAGTATTGCTGCTAAGTTGTGTTGTTTTTTTTTTTTGTTTAGATGGCAGATAGAAAAACTAGGAAGAATAACTAGAATAACATGCTCACTTAGGGAGTCGATGTTCATTAACTGATGTACATATCTGTGAGTTACTAAATTTAAAGGCACTAAATTACAAGGCATTCAATTCCAATATGGTTCTAAACAATCATAGTATTGTAATACATTTAAAGGATTAAGTTTTCTCTTGTTACATGCTGTGTATGTATGCACAGATAGCTAGCCAGAACTACAGGACAACAATTTGATGCTATGGAAACCAACAGTTATTTTGCTGACAACTCTGTATTTCCATTTAAAAATATAAGTTTCCACTCTGATCTGAAGACTCAGTGATAAGAAATGTTCTGCTGGCATTTGTCAGTGACCCATCTAACCCACTGTTCTCTCATTGGCACTATTAAAAGGAGAGGCTACTTAGGGAGGGCATGCAAGCTTGCTACCTTTATAGTCTCCACTCCCCTTCTCTACCTCATTCCCCAAACATGTGAATTAGAGATACTAGATGGTTCTTCCTTGCCTATTGCATTCAGTTTCATCTAAGGACTTGTCCTAATTTTGTTTTTCCATCTTTTTGACAGCTTTTAAATACAGTTTTGCAAATGGCTTCTGGAGTGGAAATAAACAAGCCAATTTAACATTTCTGATAGTTTCATGATAAACTCTCTTGGTTCTTGTTTCTCAATTTGTGAAAAATAACTCTTGTGTGAAAACAAAGAAAAAAGTGATGAAACAGAAAAAAAAAAAGAAACAGAAAAAATATTTTTCATCAGTAGGGTTGTTTTCTGGCATGTGGCATCCAGACTGAAGCTCAAAGGCAATCATTATTCCTTCCTCCTTAAAAAAAATATATTTTTAGCCCTCCAGCTTCAGCACACTTTTGTCTCTCTTTATTAAAATGGTGACTATAATGGTGAGAAAATGAATACCTCCAAAAGAGGTGCTATGAGTTAATTAATAACTACAAATTATTGTGCAAAGAAAAACATTGCAAATCTTACTGGGTAAGTCTCAAGGTCTTTCATCTATCAGGAATGCCTTCCTTCTTTGATATTAAATCTTCACTGTATAGTTTATTGTGTTTTCCTCTGGAGACCAGGAGTTGTGTTGTTTCCTCCTTGAGTGAGGATCTAAAAGAGTGGAACAGAACAATTCCATTATAAGGTATTTCATTTTGAGAGCTTATTTGCCCTTGTCCCAAAAGACTAGAGACCTGGGGAGAAGGACATATAATTTACATACTGAAAGTCTTACTAACCTCCAAGTATGTTATCTTTCAGTGGGATAGTTTCCTTTCTTGCAGCTCTGAGTATGGAAATAGGGTCATGGGATAAAGAGAGCATCAAATTCCTTAGAGTCCTGACATATAACTGCTTTTCTTGGATAAAAGGGCTGAAGAAACTGCAGAAAAAGCTTTCTTCTATACCATTTACTGCTTGGGAAAGGAGGATAGGGAGTGTAAATTGGAGATTAAAATACAAAAGATCACCTTTTTGTCCTTTGTTATATGAAAAGGATGAATTGCATATTAAGCTTATGATGGACAGATTAAAATAGGTGAGCTTAATGTATTGTGGTGTTGCCTCAGAGACAGATGGAGTCATACAGCAGTTCAACACTCTATACAAGCAGATTACTGCACTGCAAAACTTTAAATAGCTAATTTAGTAGAAGAAAACCCCAGAAATATTTGTCTTATTTGTCAGAACTAATAATTCCTGAAATCTTTATAAATTTATATAATTTAATTTAGCTTTAAGGCGACAGACTGGCATGGTGTTATATAACTTGCTGTTTGTGTAGGCAACTATGTATTTTTATATAAATTCCATGTGGCTTTAACCTTGCTTTCTAAACAAGCATATTTTTGTTATTTAGTTGTGTTTGTATGTAGCCATTTGCTCTCTGTATTAGAAAAAAGAAAATGAGTGGTAATTCAAGTTTGTAAGACTTTTCACATCAGCTTTTAAACATTTAAAAATGCAGGATATTGAAGTAGCATTTCTCTCTGTTTCATGATGGCATGATAGGATATGGTCCCTCCTTCTCAACCAAAGTCAGAGCTCTGTGTATCATTTGTAAGTATACCCTGATTTTCTTTTTCTTGTACAGCCTGTCATGGTACCAAGGCCTTCAAGACTGAATAGTCTCTACCACTTTGTGAATATCAATGTGCAGCAAAGAATGAGAAGCTTTGCTTTTGGTACTTTTTACAGTAAAAATGGTGAAATGCACTGAAATATAATTTAACCAGTAATAACCTGTGGCATTTGTTTGCAGAAGGGTTGGAATTCAGTTCTTTAATCAGAATGCTGCATTTAGGTGTTTAATTTCCCTTATATGTAGATCTAGTCCGTGGACCTTAGAGAGCTATTTTTATGGCCATATGTAAATGGATGCTTCAGGGTAAGGAGAACAGTAGTTCTTTAGCCTTGCACCATATAAAGGGAGTTTGGGTACATTGCCCACACGTTGGCATCTACACTGTAGACTCCTGCAGTTAAGTGTCTGGTCTGAAGGAATTCACGCTTGTGTCATCATTTCTTAGTCTTGTCCAAGAGGTTGTCAGTTTGAACACACAAACTGGAAATGTATTATTTTGTAAGGAGAAATATTTAGCACATACAAACATTTACATATACATGTACATATACATACATTTAGGGAGCTCCTAAAAAAAAAATCTCATTTTATAATTATATATTACTTTCTAGTGGTTAAAAGATGATTAAACTATAGAGGGACTATTTCGAAGAGGATGACCAGTTTTACATTTAGAATATATAATTTAAGTCAGATTTAGAAATATATCTTGATTATATTTTGTCCTTCTAGACCAGAAAAAGTAATTCTTTCTAGTAAAAAGGGGAGAAAAACACTGTTAAGAAAGCTTCATTGCTTTCTGAAACCTTCTTTCCTCCTTGTCAACAAAGCAGATAACCCCTTTCTAAACAATTACATTAAATTTCCCTTCTTACTTTCAAGAAACCCAGCATGAGGGCAAGAATAAAATAATATTCGGAGATGTAAAGGGAGAGCCCATTTAAAGGACAGTCCAGTGAGCTCTCAGAAAATCAGACTGTACATATTTATTGTACAAATGACTAAATGTTATCAAATAGCAAAACAAGAACAGGTAGCTTCAAGGACCCTTCCTGCTTGTCTTTAATGCATACGTAAGAAAGCAGATCAAAGACTATTCTACCCTGCCTGCAAAGAAGACCAGATGTGTCCTAGTATCTCCTCTTTTTTTTTAAAAAAAAAAAAAGTTCCAAGCAGAATTAAAAAAAAAAAAAAAAGTTCCAAGCAAAGAATTGGCTTTAAAATACTTAAACATACAATGCTTAAACATACTCTGTTTTCTAGGTTCTCTTCTATTAAAAAATTTAAACCACTGAAACCAAACTTGCTGCTGTGGTGAGTTTACGCTGGGGGAATACCAGGTACGCACCAAAGCCACTCTATCACTCCCCCTCCTCAACTGAACAGGGGAAAGAAAACATAACAAAAGGCTCATGGGTCAAGATAAGGACAGGGAGAGATCATTTACCACTTACCATCACGGGCAAAAAATATTCAGCTTGGGGAAATTAATTTAATTTTTTGCCAATCAAATCAGAGAAGGATAATGAGAAATAAAACCAAATCTTAAAACACCTCCCCCCACCCCTCCCTTCTTTCCAGGCTTAATTTTTCTCCCTATCTTCCACCTCCTCCCCCTAGCAGCACAGGGGAACAAGGAATGGGGGTTGGGCTCAATTCATCACACATTGTTTCTGCTGCTCCTTACTCCTCAGCAGGAGGATTCCTCAGACTCTTCCCCTGCTCCAGCATAGGTTCCCTCTCATGGGAGACAGTCCCCCATGAACTTCTGCAGTGTGAGTCCTTCCCATGGGCTACAGTTCTTCATGAGCTGCTTTAGCATGGGTTCCTCTGATGGGGTACAGTCCTTCAGGAACAAACTGCTCCAGTGTGGGTCCCTCACAGGGTCACAAGTCCTGCCAGCAAACCTGCTCCATCTCTCCACTGGGTCCACAGGCCCAGCATGGGCTTCCCATGGGGTCACAGCCTCATTTGGGCATCCACCTGCTCCAGCATGGGGTCCTCCATGGGCTACAAGTGAATATCTGCTCCACCACGGAGCTCCATGCACTGCAGGGGAACAGCCTCACCATGGTCTTCACCACAAGTTGCAATGGAATCTCTGCTCTGGTGTCTGGAGCACCTCCTTGCCCTCCTTCCTCCCTGACCTTGGTGTCTGCAGAGTTGTTTCTCTCACATCTTCTCACTCCTGTCTTCTGACTGCAGAATGCACAGTTGGGTTTCTTTTTTTCTTTTTTCTTTTTTTTTTTTTTTTTCCTTATTAATTATGTTATCACAGAGGCACTGTCACCATCATTGCTTGCCTTGGCCTTTGCCAGCGGCAGGTCTGTCTTGGAGCCGTCTGGCATTGGCTCTGTTGGACACAGAGTAAGTTTCTGGAAGCTTCTCCGAGAAGCCACTTCTAATCCCCCCCCACCACTGCTACCAAAACCTCGTCACACAAACTCAATACAGTTGCATAAGGGACAGTATCTCTTCTCAGCAGGCCATGGTTTCTGGGTACTTCTCCTTTGTGACAGTCTCACAGTAATCCTCCTTTTTTTTCTGTAAATAGTGGATTTACCAAAAATCAATTGACCTTTTTGATTCCATTGGACCCTGACTGCTATAATCTGTGCTCTGGACTCCACAGGTTTGTATTCACAGCAACAAAGTACAATTAGAGGAACTAACATGAACTCTGCTGAACCCGTCAGTGCTGAAAATGACTTGACAAAGTCACCTTCTTTTGCAAAAATCCTTCCTTGTACAGGGTGTTATTTTGGAGAGTTTTAAATGATGGGCTCTTCATTCGTTTTTCCTCACGGTAGGCAAATAATGGGTTCAGTGCATATTCTCTTATGTTCTGCAATCTGCAACTATCACTCTAATGGGCAATCATGATAAACAAAGTAAGTTGCATATGACAGCAATAATAATGGTAATTATTTTCCTTTCTCCTCCAATAATTTAAAAACCATCATTCATTCATCTTTCCTGCAAGTACAAATACTGAGGTTATGAAGTAAGTATGATATTTTGGTGCTGTAGTTACAGGCGGTTGGACCTGGGTCACTTCAATGCATTTCTTCTTTCAGATAACAATCTCGGAAAGATACCGCTTTTGAAAATAATATATATCACCTGTAAATACAAGCTCTGAGTAAAATAAAAAGTTGATAATTTCAAGAAATCCTGCCATAGTAGAAAATACCTCTATGTCTCTCTGTCTAAATTAAGCAGACCAAATCTTCCTATGGAGATCTCCAGAGACACCTGCTATTCTATTGACTAGAGTGAAAATTTAAATGCTTCTGTTAGGATAAGTGATTTCCTATTTCTAAGTGCAGCAAAAGATGTGCCTGAACTTAACTTAAAAATATCCGCCTTATACTGTAATGCCACTGGTCTGCTGGCTAATATGCGCGAAATAATACTTACTTTCTCCACAAAGGGCTGAAAACTGTCAAAAATAGAAGTAATGCCTACATCCTTTAAGTAAATAGAGGCCACTACTTCATAAGACATTAAATGTAGGTGACAATCTAATAATTCCTCTACTACTGGTCATCATTATGGCATTGTAAGCACTATGTTTCACCATGTCATCATCTGCACACTTACCTAGCTCAAAAAAGTTACAAAAATAGTGAGAAGAGATTTTGTTTTGACAATGATTTGTCATACTAACCACTAAATTATCCAGCTGTGTTTTTTGAAGCTTTTATCAATGTACTGCAGCGTGGGCAAATTAATATGTGTTTTCGTAAGAGCCGTTCAAGTACATATTGGAAATGGTGATGGAACTCATTACCTGAGTCCTCATCTGCACATACAAAGAATCATGTTTTTAAATTATTTATATTCAAGATGTTGCACTTGCATTTGTGTTTCTCTTTGATCATTGACATCAAGTTTATGCCTTCTTTAGAGTTATGATAATAATCTAACAGTTAAAATTCCTCTGCCTCTTAGAATAGTTCAAACTGTTGTATAAATCCAACAAATTATACATTCTGATGACTGGATGACTGAAATGCAATTGTTTCTCATGGAATGAGAGAATTCTCAAGAGTACAATGTTTAACAACCTCAGATACTTAGGAACTTAGTTTGACACATTCTTAAAGTATGCTCTTGGGGACTCACTTTCAAAATTTTTTTTTTCATTACTCTTCTTAAATATTTTTTGTTGATATATTATATCCTATACTTTTCACCGTTCAATAACAGGCACCCCGTAGAGATAAATGGGAAGTAAAATTTCAGTGCACTTTGTGCAACAGCCATTCAACATTCATTGGTGTTAGAGTTGCTTTCAGCTGTGTTTGCTCCTAAACTGCCTATCTATTATTTTTGTTGCAATAGGAAAGACTGCCTCACAAGTTTTGTTTTGTTTTTCATATTACAATTGCGTATCTAAATGTTACTTTTGCTTTAGATTTTGTTTTTACTACCTTTTTCACTTTTTACTTTCTTCCAAAGTTAGAACAATCCTGCAAGTACAGAATAGCTCAGAATCCTGATTATATTATTTTTTTCCCCAGTGATTTGTTGGCTCTCCATTTCTTATTTGATATGTTTGCTCCTTCTTTTGTTTTATTTCTGGAGTTGATACAATGTTACTGTCTTTTTGAAGTCAAACCTTTGGACAAAATCCATCTTTGGCAAGACATGACAGCATAGTAATAGAGTGACATGTTGTATCAGGATATTCCTACTTGACAGAGAAGCCTATTTCATATTTGTTATACGAGCCATTCCTGTCTTTTAGAACATTTATGGAGAACTGGTTTATCACACTGTATTGATTTGAGCTCCCTCTGACTGCTAGCTGCTGCCAACAATATGTTAAATACTTGAGTATTAACAATGCATGTCAGATACTGGCACAATTTCTGTAAAGATATTAAACAGCTAGAAATGAAATGGGAAATTATTTTCTGAGTTTCATCCTCCTCCTTTTAAAACACACTTCAACTTCCAACCTCAAAAATACTCATTAGAGTGCAAGATCACTGATGCCTTTGTATCTCTTGAGATTGAAAAGGTTTTCTTCAGAATCCTGCTATGACAATTAAGGTATATGCCCTTTTTGTTGCTCATATAGTTGGTCTTTCTGTATTTGTACGTCAAAACACCAAAAGTTTTATGAACATTCTGAGATGACTGTATGTCCTGGAAAAATTATGTGTGAACTCAAACCTGCATATGGTTTGCAAGTGGAAGGCAGAGAAGTGATTAGGAGGGCATGATGTTGAGCCCATGAATCTCCCACTGTTGAGATGCCTAAGGTGTAGAGAACAGGTCACCAGCCACATAGTCTTTTATTGTCAGTAATTTAAATAAAAGTCCCCAAATCTTTTTCCTGGTTTGTTTTGTTTTTCACTAACTAGCTAAGTTATTAAAGGCTAATCAAAATCCCATTCATTTAGCACAAATGATCCTCATTTTTGTGTAGAATCTTTTAAATAGGATTTATGCTTAAATGAAAAGCTTTTGATTTCTCTCTTAGTGTGAATAACAAAAGGAAAAGACTGTACATTGTACAGAGCTTTCTGGAACTAAGTTTAAGGTTCAAATTTGTGTAAAACCCTAAATGATAAGTTTTATTAAAAAAAGAATTAAAACTCCTTAATGTTTCTATTTGCTATTTTTCCTTCTTCTGTTGCTTAAAAAACACTGCACAGTACACAGTGAGAAGACATACACAGTGACGCAACAGAGAGATACTATCAATTCTTATCCATTTAGTGCAGACAACAGTGGCACAGAAAACAAGACAGCCTTTTCTAGCTACTTAGGTGGATAGTGACAATAACTGAAGTATTCATTATGGTGCAGATGCTCTCTACAAAAGCCTACTTTGCACCTAAATTGCTTGCTGCTGTAGATGGTAAAAACTGCTTGTGTTAGGGTTTCTTAGCAAAACAGGAACATTGCTCTGTCTTCTCATTTTCAAGTACAATATTAAGTGAAGGAGAGTTTTGAGATTTTGGAAGAGTTATAGCTATGACAAACAATAAGATCTGGGGCACAGATTTTGTGATGCTTACTTTAGAGAAACTGATCTACTTGAATATTTGCAAAACTGGGGAAAAGGAAATTATTTTGTCCTATTCATAATTTATTTTTTATTCTCCTTGACTTCTTAAAAAAATTAATCTTTTTTAATACTTTCTTTCAAAATTCCTATACCTTTGGCTATAGAACCCAAAGAAAACAAACAGCTTTTTTCCCTCTACCCCATGGAAGTCTTAGCAATTCTGAAAGTGAAAGGGAGATTCTGATGCCCTTAATTCCCAATCCCGATTTAGAAAATGAAGGCAATATATATATTGTTATATAATAGAGACAAACTAGAGAGTTCAAGAGTGCTTCAGGGCCCTGATGCAGTAGTCACAATGGTATTTGCTCAACCTCTCATTAACTTTGGTGGGCTCCACAGAGGCATAGTGTCTTCAGTCTGTGAAGGCTGGACATTTTTGCTTTCTTTTATAATTTCATCAGAGAACAGAAAATAATTTCTTTTTGCAGTGAGGTAGTACCCCACTAGTTGTACAGATTGAGGTGACATATTGCATAATATATGATAGTGGATACATTGCCAGATTTTTAACTATCTACCTGTTTTGGGAGAATCTCTCATCCAAAATGCCTTGGGATTTTTTTTTGGAGCATTTGTGCTTTTTCATTGTTAAAAAAAAGGGCAAAAACCTCCTTAAATTTATTGTCTATTTCAATTATATTAAAGAGAAAGGAAGCTGTCAAGGCCTAATTCATATATTAATCAGATAACATAACTTTTAACTTCTGTGAAGTCTTGTGAGGAGGGAGAAGAAAAGTGGCATAGGAAATACACTTAATTTTGAGTGAAAGCTAATTTAACAACTGGCTTGTCTCTGAATACTTTCAGTAGAGGACTGTTTTAGTGAGCGGTATTATAGATTACTTTTACAGTTGGCCTTCCCATTTAGAGAATCAGTTGTGCGACATCAACCATACTATTTGCTGTATAATCAGCTGGAAATGAGTATAGGAATTCAGCTTGCAAGAGACCTGCCTAATGGGAACTGGATTTGTGGAGTCCTTCTTCATAAGACTGAAGAACCAGATCCTTTTTTTCTCATGTGAACAATAATTGGACTTTGTAGAGATGCATACAAGCCTCAGCTTTATTCATTCATTGTCTTTTGCATTCACGGGTCAGGCTGACAGTGAACCAAAGTGCAAGTGATATATCTATAACAGACAATAAAACAGGAAGGATATATCATATGACTATTTTTTAAATAATAATAGTATTCACTGGTATTTATCACATTAGAAGTGTTAAGACTATCACTAATCTGATTAGACTTTAATACAGTACAGTGAATCTTAATTAAACTAATAAGTATTGGGACTGCCTTAGCTCATTTAGCTACAATCAGCCAATTACATTGGAATATATACAAGTCCAATATTGTAAAAGGTCGATATCTGTTTGAGTATTAAATTATAGTCATACAGGCTTGTCCTGTTCTTGTACAGCAGCAGAACTACTATTTTATTAGTTTCTTTAGAAAAGAAAATATATTTTGCAGTGGAATGCAGTTTGGTATAAAATATTTTTAAGCTTGATTACTATTAAAAGGTTGGCTTAATCACATGGAGAGAATTGAAGTGTAAGAATTCAATCAGTCTTTACATTTGGACTGTTTTTCCAGATTTGCACTAAGTTACTTAAACAGAAGTGATTCTGGAGGAAACTGCATTAATTGAAGCTGTTATTTGCATCCAAGGAAATGCCATTTGTGGCAGGCTGACCTTGGCTGTCTGCCAGATCCCCACCAAGCTGCTCTCTCACTCCCCCTCCTCAACAGGACAGGAGGATAAAATAGGATGGAAAAAGCTCATGGGTTGAGATAAAGACAGAGATATCATTTACCAACTACTGTCACAGACAAAACTGACTCAAATTGGAGAAAATGAATTTAATTTCTTGCCAATCAAAAGTAGTGTAGGATGGCAAGAAACAAAGAAAAAATTAGAAACACCTGAGCTCTGCAGGAGGCTAGGGGATGGGGGTTGTGGTCCATTCATAACACTTTGTCTCTTCTGCTCCTTCCTCCTCACACTTTTCCCCTGCTCCAGTCTGGGTCCTTCCTATGGGCTGCAATCCTTCAGAAGCAGACTGCTTCTATGTGGGTTCCTCTCCACAAGTCACAGCTCCTGCCAGGAGCCTGCTCTGGGGTGGGCTTTCCATGGGCTTCAGCTTCCTTCAGGGCACACCCACCTGGTGCAGTGTAGAGTCCTCCATGTGCCACAGTGTGAATGTCTACTCCACTGTGGTCCTCCATGGGCTGCAGAGGTATAGCCTGCTTTACCATGGTCTTTTCCACAGGCTGCAGGGGAATCTGTGCATGAAACACCACCTCCACCTCCTTCTCTAGCCCTGGTGTCTGCGGGGCTGTTTCTCTTGCATTTATTTTCACTGTTGTCTCCTTCAGCTGCCTCCCAGTGTTTTTCATCCTTTCTTAAATAGGCTTTCCCTGAGGTGCTATCGTTTTGGCTGAGGGGCTCAGCTGTGCCCTGTGGTGGATGTCTGAGGAGTGGCCGGGGCTGCCCTGTGCTGGTATCCCTACTCCCTGATGCCAACATCTGGACATCTGCACCCAATACACCATTATAATACCCACTTCTGAAATCAATATGCTTATAACATTAAAAAATATAGAGGTATATTCCCCAACTGACACAGTTGGAACAACATATTTGGTAAAAAGGGAAGAGAAATGTAAACTTCCATATCAAATGAGACTTTAAAATGTTTAAATAAAGAAGGAAATCAACTCTCTAGTGGGAAGTTAAAATCAAATTAGTGGTTCTAACTTATGAAATCTGATACATACCACAAAACCATCCCATAGTTAGCTTCATTGACAGTCTCTTCTGAGTAGAGGCTCAACAACTCAATATCACATCAGGATGGAAGTTATCAACAAATATTTAAGCAACAGCTTACTATCCATGTTAGTGCTAGTTAATAACAGATATCATCTGTCAATACCATAAAAATATTAACAAAATACTTTGTATGCATGAAAACTCCTTAAAAAGGATGAAAAAGGAGTGGGGCAGTAACTGGAATTACAGTAGGTACCATTAAAATCTAAGTGGCCTTTAGATGTTCTTGTAGTTCTGGTCTCACCACTACTAGGGAAATTACTGAGTGAGCAGTTTCTCTAAGCAGATACATTAAAGGAATAAGCAAGGGGACTGTACTGTGCATACATTTGTATGTTAGTACTGGCTGATGGATACATTACCCATGCTAGTTTACTGGGTGTGGCTTCTGCAGAGCAGCAGAGATTGGTTCAAAGATAATTACATTTCTGTAAGTGTTGATAAAATGTTTTGGCTTTTGTCAGTCCCAGTGCCACAGCTAAGGAAAACACCACTGTGTGAACTCAAACTTTATTAACACCAGGTTAAACACATGGGAACTGTTATGGTAAATGCTATGCCCCTTAAAACAGGTTGTCATAAACTACAAAACAAAATTATTTGGAAACAGGCCTCTTTATCATCAGTGATCATAAGACCATTTATTAGAATATGTGAAACACTCACTGTGCCAACCTATGATGTCTGAAATGAACAGGTACAACAGTAGCACAAAACAATGCAAAAAGAAATGCAGACATATTTCAGTGGTATGCATTTGACTACTGAGAGAAAAAAGTTGGTATCCACAGACTTTCTAGCTGAAAAGCGATATATCTTTTTTGAGCAGATGTTTTCAATTTGAGACAGGCTATTTCCTTTTAGTCTCAGTCTTGGGAAATCCTCTGAGTCAGTGGCCTGTAGACAGCAATACAGAGGAAGCAATTTGCTGCAGGCATCATCATAATTTGTTCTCCTTGCTAGTCTGTACAATAAGCAATGCAGTCTGCAGGCACAAAAAATATCAGTCTGGAAACCTGTTGCTCTAAAATCTTATAAACAGGAATCCCATGTTATCTATGGGCGTTATTTGTTGCCTAAAAACCCCATCTGCCTAGTTTTTTTTTTTTTTTTCTCTTTGTAAGTGAAGGAAATTGCAGAAAACTGCAACATAGCATGGTGCATTAAACTGCTTTTCACTCCGGTGAACCCTGGTGTTGTCTTGAGGGAGTCAGCCAGCAAATGACTCTCTTATGAGGAGACACTGAGAGATCTGGGTCTGTTTAGCCTGGAGAAGACTGAGAGGGGATCTTATCAATGCTTATAAATTCCTTTTGGACAGGTGTCAAGAGGATGGGGCCAGACTCTTCAGTGGTGCTCAGTGACAGGACAAGGGGCAACTGACACAAACTGAAACACAGGAAGTTCTATCTGCAGATGAGGAAAAGCTTCTTTACTGTGAGGGTCACAGAGCACTGGAACAGGCTGCCCAGAGAGGTTGTGGAGTCTCCTTCTCTGGAGATGTTCAAAACTCATCTGAATTTTTCTCTTTCCTACCCTTGAGCTGGTGATAATTATATAAAGTGCTGTTTTGGTAGTGGGACATTGATGAAGTACCTCTGCTTGCTCTTTTCCCTGGGCTTTTTTTGTCTTGGGGACTAGTTCAGCTTGATCTATAGACTGCCTCACTGCACTGACATAAACAGCAGTAGGAGAAAAAAAAAAAAAACAAACAACAAACCAACAAACAATGAACTGGATCAGTAAAATACTTGTGTAGAGAGCCCTTAAACAATCCTGTTATCGGTAATTTCTTAAATGCAATATATAGACCCAGTTTTTAATATATGATAATTTTTTGATTAGGAGCTTCTCTTCTTGTAACTTGCTTGTCACTTCCATTGAGCAATATCATTAAAAGTAATCACTATCTATATCTAGTGTTACTTTACATCTGTTTATCATATAAATCTGCTCATAGGTACACTGGCCCATAATCCAGGCTGTCCAAATAATGAAAGAAATTTTGTAGGGACTGAAGGCTTTTACTGATAGAAGTGCTATAAGTTATTTTTAGATAAAAGTATTTCTTTCCTTTCCTTTCTTTTCTGCCTGTCGATGGGATGTATATTAGCAGTGAAGAGAGGTGTCCTACCCTTCTTCCATATTCCTTACAGTACTATTTTCCCAGGTCCAGTCTCCCCTTATCAGCTTCCTGTTTTTGTTTCCTGACTCGCCACAATTCCTCTTCCCATCTTCTTAAAGAATCCCATGGTTTTCACCTCATTCCACAACATATTTCACTGTCTTACTCAACATTTCTTTTAATGGATTTCTGCCCTTCTGTGTTTCCCACTGGTATGTAGGTCTGGGACAGTGACAACCCAGCGTGAACACAGGAATGTTGCTTCTCAGTCAGTCGTGACTGCAACAGAAATAACTATTTTTAAATATCTGAATTAAAGGCTTACTATTAGCTAGTAAAGATTCATAAAGGAAAGTAGGTGAGAAAGTGTATTATAGCCTCTGAAAATTTTTGCCTAGACTGTGGTAAGAGACAGGGAGGCATTTTAAAGTGCAAATAATATATGCCTATGATAAAACCACAGTGATAAGGTTGAGAGAGGTTACAAAGTTCAAATTTTGTTACCTTAAACTGTAATTTCCTTCTTAACTTAGCTGCTTTGCTCTGACTCTGCCCTGCAACAGAACTATGTACTCAGGTCTATGCAAAATTTGTTCTGTTTGAACTTTAGTGTCAAAGTACACAGATCTGTGCAAACATGAAATTGTAGCACAATATGTCAATAAATATAAAAACATTACTTTTTAGTGAGAACATGCAAACTTCTATATCAGACTTGTACCACAGTAGGGCTACTGTTCATAACACTAGCCATCATTATTTATTTCTTCATCCCCTGATTTAATACTATTGCAATATGCAGACCTGTAATAATGCTTTCCAAGTAAGTCTCATATTGGTTTTGAACAGTTAGGTGTCATCATAACCCTGGAGCATGACATTCAATAGTGTTATGGAAGCACTTCAGGAAGTACTTTTATTTATTATTATAATTTGATCCATTCCATCTGTTCTCTTCCACTTTTAATTTGATTATTACCATCCTCTATCTTATCCTTCACTAGAGGTCCTTCTCTAAACCTATGCACCTCCGTGCCACAGTTCATCACTTTGTATCTAGTACATACTTTATCGTAGCTGTCAGTTTTCTCCCATTCTTCTGTTTAAGAACTCCTTTATAACCTTTTTGATACCTTGTTTGAAATGCCAGCCATCTGGTTCTCTTACAGTTCAGCTGCAGTTAGTCCCTCCTGTAACAGCTCCCTTCATTTCTGGAGTGTTTCCTGTTCTTAATTAATTTGAATGTTTTTGACTTGCACTCTTTCTTCAATTGCAGTTTAAAGCTTTACTTTGTACTTCTGGTTTTGGCCCTATGTGTGATACTGAAAGTACTTCAGTAAATGCTACTGTGGAGAGCTTGGGCTTCAGTTTTCTTCCTAACAGCTTAAATGTTGTCTCCAGAAACTTAAAAAAAAAAAAAAAAAATCATTTACATATACCATTAGTACTCATTCCTCTCCAGCAATTTTAAGATGTCTTATCTAGACAACTCACAGGGGTCACCACAGACAGGTAATTTAGTGTGATTTCTTCTCTGGCATCACACACTGAACTGTTTGGCTACAATTTCTGCCTACATCTAGTCGCCGTGGGGATTCCTTCTTACAGGGAGAGGATGACTAAAAGAGTATGAAAAGGTTATATCTTTGGGATTACTCAATAGCTCACTGTTCTGGTTGATTTCTGATGTTGCTAGCTCAGAGGAAGCTATGGGCTTCCTATGAGAACCTGCTCCTCAGCAATACTAGAGATGAATGTTCAAAGAGTACTGTTGATAAATCTCTCTGTCTCTGTGAAATTCTTGTGTTCATAAACTTGGTCTCAGGTGTCAAGACTTTGCCTCTAGGGCTATAGGCTGCTTATGCAGTGCCTATCCATCTAGTGCCTGCCCCAACACAAGTAGTCAGATGTATGATGGATGCTAAATATAGTTCATTGGGAAATCCTACCTTTTCTTGCTGAGGATCTGCCTGAAGGCATGAATGGCTTAATGTACTTCTGTGTCTGATTGATTCAATTGACTTTTCTTTATTTGATTAGCTTCTGAGTTCAAAGAAAGAGAATGCTTTTGCTGCAATTTGTTTGCCCAGTTCCCATGCTCTGGAAGTGCTGGAGCACTTCTTACTCAAGGAACTAAGAATCTAGATTATTTTCCTGCCTTCACATTTCTGTCAGTTTATCAGAGGAGGATCAATCTGAACAGCTAACTATCATGTATCCTCTTGTTGTGGTTTCACCCTTTTGGCTTGCAGCCAAACACAGCCTGTTCTCACACTTCCTGCCCCCACACCTCCCCCCAAGGGAGTAGGGGAGAGAAATTGAAAGAAAAAGGCAAGTTGACTTATGGATTGAGATTAAAAACTATTTACTAATTGAAATAAAATGATAATGATAACAACAGTAATAACAGAATATACCATTGAGTCATGCACAGTGCAATTGCTCACCACCGGCCAACTGATGCCCAGTCTGTGCCAGCCAGCTATCCCAGAGCAGAGACAGTCCCAAAACCAAACCCCTGGAATGAGAGCCCAAGCGATCCCTGAAAGAATAACTGATTCCAGTGAACCCTGGTTAATATACTGAACATGATGTGATATGATATGGAATATCTCATTGGCACATCCAAATACCAATTTGGGGTTTTGCTATTTACTATGCTTCTCCCCTCCGAGTCCTTTCATTTGCAAACTACCCAAATATGATGACCCTGGGCTCCAGCAGCAACTAATAACATTAGTACTTTATCAACATTCTTAAAACAAATCCTACACTAAAACTAAAATACAGCTGTTCTAGCTAACAAGAAGAAAATTAACTCTATCCTAGCAGGATAAGCAGTGAAGCAGCAGTGAAGAGGTCACATCAAAAGCTTAAAATGTTCTGTTTTCCTTAAAGGACTTTTTAATCTCTGTTATGGTCAGGGAAACATAAAGACTGTGATCAGAACATGTGTGTCTCATACTGTGCAAGACTGTTGAAGTATTATACAGATGTTGGAGTTTCAAGATTCATTCTTATTTTCTCAACCATTACTTTTATGAAATGGGCCACTATAGCTAGGAGTTAAATGAACAGACAACCTCTCCTAGAATCCTTGATATGTTTGCAGTGAAGAATATGCACTTACTGGACCTTGTAAGAGGACTGCCAGATAAGGCAGAATATGAACACAAAACATGTAAGATCCTTTTGGAGACTGTCCATGTTTTTGCTCAAGCAGAGAATTCTATGTATTTAGTCAAAGGGGCTAAGATCAGAAAGAATTTAGGGTGTTTAATTCTATTAAGTATCTCCTATTAGAAGTTCAGTAGCTACAGCCTATAGCTGGAAAAATGCTAGGAATGTCCAGTCATGATATTCTAATTCTAGTACCACAATGCAAAAGAATAGCATTGTTTATCTAGATATCACTGGAATACTGAGGTAAAAACAAACCAACAAACAAAAACCCCAAAACAGTAACATTGTTGAAAGCCTTGATTGCCAAGGATCAATTAGTTACTACAAATAATATTAAGATTTAATTTGTTATTGCTTATATTGCTTACTGGCATTCTATGCAGGTCTTTCAAGAAACCACTTTTGTTTGTTTGATTTTCTTTCATCATTCTTAAGGAAATCATGTTTGAGGAAGTTGCTGAGATCGGAGTATAAAGATAGGATTTAGCTGGTGAAGTGCAGACATTTTGATTTAGATTTAGTTTCCAGAGTCTATTTTTATAATCAAGGAACTAACTTGCTTTTTTTGGCAATTCCAGGGCACTGGTTTGGTCACACTGAAGTGTCTTTTTCTTGGATGACAGTAGTTAAACTCTGCAGATATTACAAAAAGACATTTGTATTTTTGGTGTCTAGAATTAAGTCAAGTTAAACCTAATATAAAAGTCAGTTTAATGTATCCTGAGGGCATATGTGTGAAGAGGTCACATGAAAAAATTTGAGCTGTAAGAAAATTGTTTTCATATGTGTCAGTGAAAAGATTTCTATATTCCTATATAGAAGGACAACTCTTCAGTTAGAAGCGTTTAGGGGACAGAAGTTTTATTGAGAAATTATGGTATATGAAAACCAAGCAAAGAATAAAATTATAGTTTTGGGGAATTTTGAGAAAGATTTTATTTGGAAATTTTAAAAAGAAAGAAAGTATTGGTTTTAAGTGACACTTTTAATTAAAAAGATTTTTTTAATTTCATCTACTTTTCACTGCATTCTTCTGTTTCCTATTTCATTCTGTTTCTAATTTTTTTCTTAATGCTGTTTTTGAACACGAAGGAAAAAAAAATCCTAGAAATAAATGACTGAAGAGAAACAAAAATTGATTTAATATTTTTATTGGAAAAAAGTGAAAATGTTAACAATTGAAAAATATGAACAAATAAAAACTTTTTTCCTTCAGCCATTCTTTTGATTTTTGATTCTGCACTCAGTTTTTAAAAAAGACATAATTGAATATTTTTTATTTTGACTAATTTTCATATCTTAGCCCCATCTTATAATGAATTGCATGTCAGTATATATACCTTTTTTTGCGTGTTTTATTTATTATTTTCAAAATAAGACTACCTTGTATTTTCTTGAGCATTCCAGAATTTTCAGTTGAAGAGCATGGGAAAGATTTCAAATGGTTGTATTCTTATTCTTATTATTGTATTTTATTTTTAAAAAAAAAACAAACCCAAACCCTAATATTCATGAGAAAGATATTATTGCTCCCTATTGGGATATTTTATTTGATGCTGAGACTTCACTAGTGTTGTGTATGAAATTCACAGAACATGCTGTCAGGATATCTTCTAGTGCTTTTGAATTTCTGATTTCTAGTTTTCTTTCATGTGTTGTGAATTATTAATATTTTCAGTTTTTTCATGGCTTAATTATAAATCCTTTGTGTTCTGCCATTTTTTCTGTCTATTTAATTCTTACTCAAATTCTTCTGAACTGCCCAGGCTGCACGTCAGACCCTTAACCATACTCCCTAGGTCCCTTGCATGTAACAATCTTTTACCTGTCCACTTGTGCCCCAGGTATAAAATTTTCCACCTTAAACTTTACCTTAGCCTAATGTGAGAACTGATAGCATTACCACCAGTGCTACTTCATGGAAGAATACTGGAACTTCTTGGAACTGCTATTTAGAATCTTCCCCCATCCCCTGCACTCCAGTCATCATCAGGTTCTCATCTTCAATAAATCCCATTACTCTTAGTTCCCTCCCACTACCAACAGGAAGAAATGCTGGAAGAGCATCATCAGTGGGAAGAAATGCACCTTTCCCCGTGGTACTAGTGGGCAATTGTTACAAAGCACTCTCCTGGCTCAGATAACTTTGAAATTGTGGACAACAGAGAAGTAGCAGGGAAGGAGTGTTTCTTAAGAACCTAGAAGGAATGGATCTAAGCATAAAAATCTGTAAAATAAATAAATAAATGTAAACAATTGGAGCAAGTGGAATATATTCTTTTTAATCTTTAGTGGTTTAGATATTATTTGTAACAAAAACTCAAAAAATTTAGAGAAAATCTTTTAACATTTTTTAACTGCTGATGATTCATGTCGTTCTAAAAAAGTCTTATTCAGTTTTGTTGCTGTTGTTGTTACTAAATAAGTTAATTTTGCTATTCTTTGTCTAAATAAGCCTGAAAATATTCTGAGACAATGGAAGACCCCTCTTTTAGGAGCAGAATTAATGACTGGGTGTATATTTTGTGGATTTTGATAGCAGTAGTGAAATTTAGAGGATATATCTTGTAATATGTTAAAAAAACAAGAAAAAAAAAGTTTTAAACATTTTTTCTGACATTAAAAAATTGAGCCTGTTTACAGGGACCAGCATCACAAAGTACAGGAAATTATTTCCGGTACTGTATTTTATTTATAGAATTAATAACTAAAACCTTATTTGATTACTTTCAAGGCTACTATCCATAAAACATTCTAGTATTGCAGAGCAACATGGAATGTCATCTGTAGATTCTGAGACTGTGTTCTTTACTTCTGTACTTTTATATTGTACAGGAATGGGTGGTGCAGGCGAAAGACTTAATTTTATAAAACTCTTTTTAATGTTGCTCAACTCCTTTGTCTTTTCCTCTCCCCCTCCCCCTCCCCCTCCCCCCCCTCCCTCTCCCTCTCCCTCTCCCTCTCCCTCTCCCTCTCCCTCTCCCTCTCCCTCTCCCTCTCCCTCTCCCTCTCCCTCTCCCTCTCCCTCTCCCTCTCCCTCTCCCTCTCCCTCTCCCTCTCCCTCTCCCTCTCCCCCTCCCCCTCCCTCTCCCTCTCCCTCTCCCTCTCCCTCTCCCTCTCCCTCTCCCTCTCCCTCTCCCTACCTCTGTACTTATTTATAATAATAACAACAAGTTTTCAGCACTATAATAATTATTTTTGAGCCTTACCTTTATTGCTTTCTAACTTGCACGGCAATTCCATTATTCAGAGTGTGAAATATGCAAGTTCCTTCAGGATAGGAAAATAGTATACTGGTCTTGTATGTATTGCTAGAAGAAAAAAAAGAATAACATGAATAGCTATCATTTTTTGATATTGAAAGCAAAGTTGCAACCTGGACTCAAAACAACTTGGGTATTTTAAATGGACTGCTGAGACTTTCCTTGAAACAAAAGGAAAAATGCACCTCTAGAGGCAATTTAGATCCTAGAATGTCTCCTTTTTTAATTTTTTATTTATTTTTTTAAAAAATTTATTTCGGCATCCTAGAATGAATGCAGTCCAAACTGAAATATCTTTCTCAGACACATTTGGCCAAAGACATAGAATCTCATTCATTGTGAGCACCACCAAATTCTGTTTATATTTGTTCATGTAGATCTCGGGCAGCTATCTTTCAAGAACAGATTGACCACTTACTTTTCAGTAGCACAAAAATCCTACAGGATCTTAAAACCTATTTACAGTTCCCTAGACATGTAAACTTCATTAAAAACCCCTGATGACCCGATGTTTTGGAAGTAATTTGAGTGCACTTAATTAATTCAAGACATATTTTCATTACACAGAGCTTTAGCAGAAATACCAGTCTTAAGGATTCCCATCTGCCAGACATCTCAGTGCTCTTTTCCTCATTCTTGTTTGCAGAGTGTTTTGTGTAGCTGGTTTGGGGTGATTTGGAGGATGAATAGGCAGTGAGAGGATTGCATTTATGCAGTTCTCATCTGCTATGCAGTATGGGACCCCATTTATCTCAGGACTGCTGAGATAGGAAAAGAATTTTTTTAAACCAATGTTGCATACTACATTCTGTGATTGCAGTGAATTAATTATAAAGAAGAGGAAAGAGGAAGAACAGGATTGAGATCACTTTAACTTTTGTGAAGTTTATTGCTACAGTGTTTGCCTAGGAGATGTAAAACCTCAGTTCTTAGTAATTGTTAAGCTGGAAAAGAATGAACTTCAAAGTCTTTCTATAAAGAGGCTGGGATTCTGTAATTCCTAAATGGAACTGATGGAAAGACTGAATTATAGATATTAAAAAAAAAAACAAAAAACAAACAACAAAAGCTTACAATATCAATCTAGTAATGTATTTACTTATTTAGAGTGGGATATGTCATCTGTTTCTTAAGAAATAATATTTTTATTGTGGATAAAGAATAACCAAAGAAAAAAAGTGTCACTGCACTAATTTTTTTGTACAGTCTAATCCTTATTCACCTAAAAAGATGGTACACAAATTGGATCTTCTTTACTTAGAAGGAATCTAAATGTAGTCCTTCATGCTTTGCTGGCACTGACATCAGGCGATCACTTCCCATGTTACTGAAGTGCTTTAGTCACCCTAAAAAGCTTTTTGACATTTTAAATTAACATACTGCTGAAAAAGTTAGAAACCATTCATACACAAAAGCTCTGTAGCTAACATTTTTCTTTTTCAAAGGGCAAACTGAAAAAATTAGGGATATGAAAGGAACTCTGCTGAGAAGTTAATGATTTTGAATTCAAAATATATATGAATTGTAGAAATTGTGTCTTATTTAAATGTCAAGAAACAAGGAGGCGGGGGGGGAAGGGGAACCAAACCAAAGTGGGGATCCAAATAAAAATGAATAAATATAAATGCAAAAGCCTACTGGAATTAAGGGAACCAGATGGAAGACTGTTGTTCGAAAGTGCAGGGGTTACATGGAATTGCCAAAAGTCAAGCTGCCTTAACCTTCTGGAAAATATTAATAAAATAGTGACAAATAGGAACTTCAGCAATATTAGTAAAAAGGCATTTAGAGAGAACTGAGCTTCAGTACATCCATTTCCACTAGGAGAGGTGATGTTGAATAAGGAAGCTAAGGAAGAGTGAATTATGGGAATGAGGTAATGGACATAAAATGTAGATGATTAAGATCAAATAAAAAAAAAAAATAAGCCTCACTTCAGGCTTCTATATACCTAAAAGATGGACCACACCACCATGAATCAATTTAGGGAAAAATGAGAAGGAAAGGAGAAAACAGAAAACATGGTAAGAGACAACATGAGTTTACAGAGAGACTGCAATGATAGAGCAATGCAATATCTTAACAACATTTCAAGCTGTGGTGGTTTCACTGGGCTAGCACTGCAGAATTAATTTCATCATTTCCTCATTATTTTTCAGGTTTGATGATTGGTTTTAGCAATTCATATTATTACAAGAAAGAGTTGGTAGTGTAATTTTTTTTTTTTCTGTTATTTCTGCTTCACTTAAATATTGAAATATTTCCAATCAATGTATAAACATTAAGATTTTTTGTTCTATTCTAGTTATGTTAGCCTGCTTACTGAAAATAAGACATGACAAATATTTATCTGTTTTTCCCATGTTAAATATGAAAAAAATATTCCTGTTTTTTTGTTTGTTTGTTTGTTTGTTTGTTTGTCTGGGTTTTTTTGAAACTCAGGAAATTGTGATTGTGCTATTTTGAAGAGAATTTCATGAAACCAAGAAGATAATAATGGCTGGGACTTAAAGAATAATCAATACAACTTTAAAAATTACTGTAGTAGTACCTTCCACGTTCTATTGAATGCTTTTGAGATGCTGTTGATGAACTGGTTTTACTTCAGATTTTATTGCCTTGACAGAATCAATAATCCTTCTATTAGTAAATTCAGTAAAACTAAAAGGCTTAGATTATTCCCCGTACTCCACACACCCCCCTAAAATATATAAAATGTTTTTTTTATTAAAATTGAGTATATACTGACACTTGAATAGGTATGTAGATTTATTTAAAACTTCTTCTTCTCTATTGATATTTATACACGTGATTTCACAATTACATAGGTAAGAAAAGATAGAATTGAACCACAAGGAACTTCTCCCTCCATTGAACTTTTCATAGGAAAGAACTACAATCACAAATATCTAATGAAAGCTTTTTTTGAACTTTTAATTTCTTTTGTTATCCTGGCGGCCATGAACAATTTAAACTTTAGGAGTGATTAAATTTGAGCCATGTTTCTTATAAAAGTCTTGTAAATGATGTGTGACTGTGAAATGAGAAAGAAAAATAGCAATCTTAATTTGTGCCATGTCTTGTTAAGCCAATATATAAATTTTCCTAGCTGAATACCGTCTAAAGACTTCAAAATAAAAATCCTCTTTTTTATTTGTAGAAATAAAGTGATCATATTAAAAAACAAAACAAAACAAAAACCCCAAAACCCCAACTTCTGTTAACTGCAAAGTACTTTCCAAGACTTATTCTTTGGTTAAGTGTTTTTGAGATTGGGAAAAAAGGTACAAACAGGCTTTAAATAAGATGTTTTAAGTATTAGGGGCCTGGAGCATCACCCATATGAGGAAAGGCTGAGAGAGCTCAGACTCTTCAGCCTGGAGAAAAGAAGACTGAGAAGAGATCTTATCAATGTCTATAAATATCTGAAAGGTGGGGGCCAAATGGATGGGGCCGGGCTTTTTTAAGTAGTACCCTGTGATGGGACAAGGGCCAATGGGCAAAAGCTGGAACACCAGAAGTCCCATAAAAACCTAAGGAAAAATTTCTTTACTGTGAGGGTGACAGAGCACTGGAACAGGCTGCCCAGAGAGGTTGTGGATTCTCCATCTCTGGAGGTGTTCAAAACCTGCCTGAACACAGTTCTGTGCAACCTGCTGTAGGGAACCTGATTTGCAGGGGGATTGGAGTAGATGATCTCCTGAGGTCCCTTCCAACCCCTGCGATTCTGTGATTTATCTCTTCTGCCTTTTGCATTCACATCAGACTTGATAAAAGGCTTTTCTTTCTTTCCCCTTATTAACTAATGAAGCTTAATAACAGTGAAAAAGATTAATTACAGAGTCTACTTCCATGAATTATGACATTCAATGATTGTTTTATTTTTCAATGGATTATGCTTAATGTAAATCTGCATTTCAATTATTTTTTTCCAAAAAACTATATAACTCTACTATTTATAAATTTACTTTTACAGAAAATTATTGAAACAACAATTCTCTTTTGAATTATGAATTTCTCAACTGTCGGAAGTTCATTCAAATATTATTGTGGATACTACAATGAAAAATATTTGGTAATAACCTTTGTTTTGATTTACTAGCAATTATTTCTTAGGCATAGAATTACACAACATCAAGTGTGTTTCTCTTTAATATTTTTTCAAACAGCTGGTGAATTTTTTTCTTTATAAAAATTGTTTATAAAAAAAGGTCATTCAGATATCCCTTTGCCACTGAGGGTCTCCAAACTAATGGTTTGTAAAATTAGCATAGCTCAAAATGACTGGTTTTGCAGGCTATTCTCAAGAAAACCTCTAAATCTAAAATAAAAGAAGGGAAGCGAAAAACATTTTTTCTGTAGCAGTTGTTTTCAATAATTGCTGACTTTCTTGCACATACTGTTCGGGTCTTGGAACAAAAATTGTTCAGATGGATCTATATAATCATATCCTTTATCATTTTTTTTTCCTTGAGAAATAGTGTTTGATTTGATGTTTCACTTTAATACCAGTCAGTTATTATTAGAAAATTCAATTAATATAATTATTGTTTTTATTTTAAAAATGTGACTAAGAACCTATTATTTAAGAAAAGGCATGCAATTTCTTGCTTCTTTATCACAATTAATTGTCTACTGTCAAAAACAAACTCAGTGTTTGTCTTTAATTTCTGATTTTAATGGGAGTTTGAATTAAAGTATTTAAAAACAACAACATAATATGTGTGTGATAAAAAGAGGCAATAAAGGACACTGTTCTTAACAAGTTCTGGAAGATGGGAAGTTATAGTTTCGTAATTGTTTGTGGAATTTAGTTTATTGTCTGTGAAGTTTTGATCTCTTTTGTCATATATTTTCATTTAAGCTTGGTTTTGTAAGTACCATCATTTAGCTTAAATCTATATGGTGTTTACTCCATAATGATTTATTTTAACACTTTCTCCTTCCTTTGATTTGTTAATTATGGTTTATTAATTATCTCTTTCTGCAGTTTGAATTTCTGTTGAGGCTTTTGGTACGGCTAGTATTATAATTTGGAAAACAGTAACTTAAGGAACTTAAAAGTAAAGAAAGCGGTGACAACGGTGACTAGAAAACAGATAAATCTTGATTTTCATTCCCTGCTGTACGTTTATGGTTGGCATGTACACACTAATGAGATGGTATTAGACTGAACTCAGAAAAGTTATGAGAAAAGAAAACAAATCAACAGCTAAAAATGTGCTCTTACATATGACAGCCATCCTTCAAAGTGTATTGCAATAGCACAGCAATATGCACAATCCTAGTGTAACTTGGACTAAAAACATTGGAGCCTGAAAAAAAATTGCCACAGAATAATAGTGGCTGAGGTTAGAAGGGACCTCTGAAGGTCCTATGGCCCAGACCCCCTGCTCAAGCAGGGTTACCTAGGGCAAGTTGCCCAGGACCATGTCCAAACAGCTTTAGAATACCTCCAAACTGGAGACTGCACAACATGTTCAGGCAACCTGTGCCAGTGTGCAATCACCCTCACAGCACAGAATTATTTCCTGATGTTCGGAAGGAACCTCCTGTTTCAGTTTGTGCCCATTGCCTCTGGTCCTGTCACTGGACCGCACCTAAAAGAGCCTAGCTCCCTACTCTTTACACCCTCCCATCAGATATTTACGAGATCCCCTGAGCTTTCTCTGCGCTAAACAGTCTCAGCTCTTAGTTTGTCCTTATATGAAAGATGGTCCATTTAGTTACCCTAGTGGACAGCCCTCTGCTGGATTCTATCTGGTAGCTCCCTCTTTCTTTTGTACTCTTGTGCCCAGAACTGGACCCAATACTGCAGGTGTCACCTCACCAGTGTTGAATAGAAGGGAAGGATCACCTGCCTTAACCTGCTGGCAACAATTCTTCTAAAGCAGCCCAGGAGACTGTTGCTGGTCTTTACCACAGGGTCACATTGCTGGCTCATGTTCAACTCGGTGTCCACCAGGACCCCAAGGTCCTTTTCTGTCAAGTTGCTTTCCAGCTGTTCAGCCCCCAGCATGCACTGGTGCTTGGGGTTATTCCTCCCATGTGCAAGACTTGGCACTTCCATTTGCTGAACTTCATGAGGATCCCATCAGCCCATTTCTTCAGCTCATTGAGATCCCTCTGGATGACTGCAAAACCCTATAGTGTATCCGCTGCTCCCTCTAGTTTGGTGTCATCAGCAAACTTGATGAGGGTACACACTGCCCCATCATCCAGTTCATGAATGAAAATGTTAAGTGGGTTTGGATTCAGTATTGATCCCTAGGGTACACCACTAACTATTGGCCTCCAACTAGATTTTGTGCCAGTGATTCCTACCCTTTGAGCCCTGCTGTTTGGCTAGTGTTCAGTCCTTCTCAACTGTCATTGATTATACAGTCACCTAACAGTGTGGTTCTCCTGTTATCATAATGAAGTCCTTTAAGTGTAAAATATTCTCACTAGAAATAATTACATTTTACTATTGCTTTTCTTAGATTTTTTTTGTTTTTAACTGTAACTTTCACAGGTGTTTTGGAGCAGAGTATTGCTGTGCCTTCATGGGTTTAAATAGTCATGTCTTGGCAGCATGTTTTAATGGAATTGAATTATTAGAAATGCATCCACATACTTAAACAATGAATAACATGTATTTTAACACTAAATATAACTTATTTAATAAATATAAAAAAATATTTTGTAAATTATGAATATAGATATTGCACCTTCAAAGAGAAAAATATCTAGGTCAATCTTCAACCTTTAAAATCCCAAACTAACAATTATTCATAATAGTTGCAGCTCCACCTCTCCAGTCTATTGCACTTCTATCTTTTTAAGAAGAGAAAAAAAAATAAAAAAAAAAAGAAAAAAGTATCTAATTTCCAGTGTCATAGAAATTCCAGTAATAGAAAATGCTGAGAAGTATCCTTAAGAAGTGTTTAGTAAAAAAGTTGTCTCTGCAATATGCTATCTGACATGAAATGGGCAAAAAAATCATGCCCAAGTCTTTATAGCAGAGTTCTGTCCTAGAAATATCCAGATAAAATTAAATTTTTGTCTTAAAAAGATCTTTATTATAATAGTTACAAAGAACAGACTATTGCTGTATTGTTAGCAAGAAAAGAATTAGAATAAAATGACCAGTAGAATATAAATAAGTTAGTGAAGCTACTATCAAAAGATCATTGAAAGTATTCAGTCTGAAAAATCATTAATTCCATACTTCATGTTCCCAGATTTTCATAAAATGTACATCTGCTTCAGCAAAATAAGGGAAATTGATTCTTGTAATACCATTTTTCTAGTGTTTTTAGCACTGTTTTTTATACTTTTTTGATAATACATCTGAAAACACCCAAAACATGGGTTGCATTTTGCATATGTTGCTAATGGGAAATGGAGCCATAGTGAATACTGAGGTGGTATCCAAGGTAACTAGATATCATCATCAGTGACAGCTTGCAGAGTAGTCTGCAAGGATAAGGCCATGACATTCCCAGTACAGCCTGCCTTCTATGGAGTGCTGCACAGCATAAAGTCATGGGGACAAGACGTGATGGAATATTGAGAGGTGGGATGTCTGTGCAAACAGTGCACTCAATAGTTTACCAGAAATACTCTTTGATCTAGAGTTTGAAAGACCCCCTAGAGTGTTTCTCAGCTCTCCTCATGACACAGTTTGACAGAATAGCAAAGATCTGCAGGTACTTGGCAAGAAACCTATTGGACCCTTAACTGGCTCATCTGCCTCACCCATCAGCTCTCTGTAATGTTTGTATTGCCATTCATAATGCAGTCTATATATATATATATATATATATATATATATATATATTTTTTTTTTTTTTTTTTTTTTTTTCTAAATAGCTTAGCTGACTCGAATAAGTTTTGTAAAATACACTGACAGAGTAGAATGAAGGGCACCATGGTCTTCATATAGTTCTTGTCTTTTTGGGGAAAGTAGTTACAATAATTTTATTGTTTGGTATATATCTGTATTCCAGTGCATTTAGAAACAAAGAATGTTCTACCTTTTATCTTTAGCATTTTTTAATAATTAATACTGTCTCTAATGCTACCTAGTAAAAATCCAAATGTATTCAAGCTTTTTAAAGAAAACTCTCTAAAGATTCCTTCCTTATCTTTTAAAAGAATCTGAAAATTATTCTCTTGTTTTAACCCAGAACCTCTTCTAAATAGGTTAGTTGTGGTGCCAAATACAAATGATGTTAAGTTTGGCAATAACCTGATGTGTTCAAGGGAAAAAAGAATGATTTTCATTTCTGCACATGTGATTGTCTACAGGAATATGTTCTTTTAAGTTTTCCTCTGTCTGTTCCTATAGTTTTCTCGTGGTATATTGATGAAAGTGCTATTCATAACTTTTCCCTCTTTGAAACACAGGAAGCAACAATCAGTTGTCCAGAAAAATCTCATGCCAAAGTTTCTTTGTGTTTGTTTATGAATCTGACTATATATCTATCTTGTTTCATTAGATTATTCTATTACATATCCAGCTGACCTGGAAGTCAGCAGCCAACATAAACAAGTTGACTTCCTCTCAGCTGCCTAACCATGACTTTTTAAATAGAATGTAGTAAATAAAACTTGTAGTAACTATAGAGCAATCTGCAGAAGCAAAACAAAACACACCCCCCCTCCACACCCCATCCAAGGACATAGTTGCCGCATTCATTACAACAACTGAATAATTATTCTCATCTATATTTCTTATTTTAGTCTGTGTCTGATCTTCATTACAATATAGACACATTGGTTGTTTGCTTTGTGTGATGTAGGCTGCTTGCCAGGATCACATTTTCTGTTCAAGTGCTCTGATGTCACAAAAACACAGTTCAAGATCTTGAAGCCATATTTTACTGTTTTTCTTAAACTATGTTGTCTTAAAGAAGACTAATTTCTAGAAGGGACTAGCTGTTTGTCAGCAGTTAAGTCAACTCCAGGAAACAGATGAAATCTCAATTTGAAAGCCATGAGTTCATTTATTATTACAATATGTGCTATTGTTAACAAAGTCTTAGGATACAAAACTATTCCACAATTGTTATACTCTCTTTCATCTAAACTAGTTGTCTCACAGATACTTATGGGAGAAAATACAAGCATAAAAAATTCTAGTTAATGTCTATTTCTGTAGAGGTTATCTTCTTATCAAGTTACTTCTTTTTATCAATTTATATATACATACATACATAGATGCACATACAAAAATATTTATCTATAGATACACATTCATATATACTATGCAACCTGTCTGCTTCTGTGGCTAGAGAAATATGGCTGTTGTGGAAATGTACTCTGCTCAAAGGTATCAGATAAAAGTGGTCTCATATCTTTTCCCTATGGGTTATTTAGAGTTTTATATATGCTGCTGTCCTGTAATATTGCCAGTTGAATAACAAAAAAGTAAATTTGTTTTCAGGAATCTTGACACAGAGCTGGTATCCACTTCCTATACTTCAATTTTTCCTGAATAATTATTTTTAATCAGAGAAGATGAAGAAAAAACTGGCTATTTGTTCAGCTCAGAATCAAATAACCTCTGTTTCAACCTCAGCTTTACTTAGCAAGCCTAATAATATTTTGCACCTTCCCAAGACAGCATTTATCTACATCCCGAGGGAATGAAAGAAACTCAAAGGCCAGTAGGGAACAACTTTATATGATGATTCTTGTAAAACCAGTATTATGTACACTGGAAGTGTCTCACTTACTAGAATGCCTATCACAAATACCTCAACATATGTCTTTATGTACAGCCTCCTAAACCATTCTTTCTCTCTCCGAAGGTTGATTTCTGAAATACTTCTGTCTCTTATCTGAGCTGTTTTGCCTAGAATGGAAAGCATTCCGATTTCTGCTTGTTTACTATATAGATTCCTGCAGACTTCCTTAGATTAAGTTTGATTGTTGCATTTAATTTCAGGAAGGCTTTAATTCTTGTGAGATGGCCTCACTTTTCAGTCACTCCCAGTTACAGTCATTTAATCATTTACCTCAGTGCAAACAGTCCATCAGGTCTTTAACAGCAGAACAATGACACAGAAAAAATGGAAATCCATATTATGAAAGAGGTCCTAAATCAACCCTTACTGATTAATTCCCCCTTTATTCAAAAAGCCTAACTCATCCTGACTGAATCAATCAAAAAGCTATTACTTTCATACTTGCAAGTGTTACTTTCAAAATCAATAAAAACAGAGTTCATTTTTAAGATGCAATATATTACCAAAATAAAAGTTCCCATTTACTTGGGCTAGAGATTTATCAAAAACTGTTGTAGTTGGAAAAATCTTGTTTGTTGGCCCTGTACATTTTTTAGTGTTTTGTAATATTCAACTTAGTCTGGGTTTTTTTTCAGTGTCATTTACTTCAATAGCTGGATTACTATTAGTTTTGTCAATGTATTTTTTCTGCTTCTGTACATGAAAAAGTTTTCTTTATGATCAGTGATTTCACAGGAATTCTTTCTGTCCTATATACCATGTTTTCATTCTGTTTTTTAACAATGCAACAGTGAAAGTGGTCCAAATTTGAGGACTGATGGGTAAAGACAGGACCCACCTGGAAAAGCAGAGCAAAAGCATCTTTGCCAACAGGCTGAGAAACCTGATGAGGAGAGCTTTAAACCACACCCAGTGCTGGAGGGAAATTACAACCCAGATAAGTGTGGAAGCAGTGGACAGTGGTGGAGAGCAAAGGGTGCAAGATGGCAAGAACAAGAGATGCTCCAGGAGCAATAAAACAGGGCAAAAGAAAGCCCTCTTGAAAAATGCACATATGCATGCAGCCTTGGAAACAAGGAGGAGAAACCAAAGCACCATGTGCAGATGCTGAATTGTGACTTTACTGATGCTGCAATAACTGAGTTGTGAGAGAGCTTGCATAACTTGAGTGCTAGAAAACCAGGACAGCTGTGATGCATTGATACAGGCTCTTCAAGAAGGGCAGGTAGGACATAAGTGGAGGAGGGATTGCCCTTTATGTTAAGGAGCAGCTTGAAGGTATGTAGCTCTTGTATACAGCAGGCAACAGACTGGTTGAGAGCTCATGGTTACTTGGAATTAGAGGAGAGGTCAGTGAGTGTGATATTGTGATGGGAAATTTTTCCAGATCACCAGATCAGAGTCAGGAAGCTGACAAATTCGCCTTTAAATAACTAGATAAAGTCCCTGTATCACAGACCCTGGGTTTTACAGGAGAGTTTAAACTCACTTCCAGGTGCTGGAAGGGCAACATAGCAAAATGCAAGCCAGACTTCCAGAAGGTGTCAGGCATAACTTCTTGGTACAGGTACCAAATGGACCCAGGTAGGGATTGTCTCACAGCTGGAACAAATATTCAGTAACAGGAACTTCCTAGGGGTATGGTAGTCAGTGGTGGCTTTGGCTGCAGTCACCATGAAATCATGGAGTTCAGGATCAGGGAATAAGGAAAGACAGTCACAGAATAAAACCTTGGACTTTAGTTGAACACACTTGGGTTTATTCAAGAAACTGTTAAGTGGGAGGCCACAGGAGGCAGCATTAAAAGGCAAAGGAGGTCAGGAAAGATAACCAGTTTTTAAGGTTAGCATCTTTCTAGCATGAAAACAGTCCATCATGATACTCAGGAAAACAAGTAGAAACATCAGGAGACTGGCTTGTCTAAACTGGGAACTCATGAGAACTCCAGTGCAGAAAGACAGCATACCAGAGGTGAAAACAAGGACAGTTGCAAAGAATAAATTTACCCATACATGTCCTTCAGACCTTGTAAGCTGCAACCAAGAGTGTTAAGAAAGTTGGCTAATGTCCTTGCAAGGCTGCTCTCTATCATCTTTGGGAGATGATGGAGATTTGGGCAGGTACCTGGTAACTGGAAAAAAGAAAATCCAAAAAGTCAACCCAAGGAGCTACAGGCTCATCAACTTCACTTTGTTCCTTGCGAAAATCATAAAGTCATCTTACCAGGAGTGTATCATGCCTGACCAACTTTATTTCCTTCTATAAAATGACTGTGTTTTCAGACAGAGAGAGAAGTGGATGTCATTTACTTCAAATTTAGCAAAGTATTCAACACTGACTCCCATAGTACTTTTGTATCCAACTTGGGACAATATGGTCTGGAACAGTTGGGTACCAGAGGTGACTTCATAACTATGGATCTGAGCTTGAATTGAACAGACATGTCAAAAAATATTTAAAGGGAATTCAAACAAACAAAAAAAAGAAACAAAATGTTTAGAAGTTACCTTTACAGAAGTTGAAAATTATGTTTGATTTTTTTTGTTTGCAGAAGTTCTATTCATTTTTTTCCCCACAACAACAAAAAAGACAGCAAAATACAAGATATATCTAAGTTCAGGATCCTAAATGTATTATGCTTAACTCACTAGTCACATTCTAAAAAACTCCATGGATCTACACCATTAATCATGAAAGCAGATTTGTCTTTTGTTTTCATATCTTGTCATGGCTGGAACACATCTTTTATGCTGAAAGTCTGAAAGAGTTGAGGATATTCAGCCTGGAGAAGAGGAGGCTCTGGGGACACCTTACTGTGGCCTTTCAATATTTAAAGAGAGCCTATAAGAAGATGGGAACAAGCTTTTTACCAAGGTCTGTAGTGACAGGACAAGGTGCAATGGTTTTAAACTTAAAGAGCATAGATTTAGACTGGATATAAGAAAGATTTTTTTTTTTTACAAGGAGGTGGTCAGGACACTGGAACAGGTTGCCCAGAGAAGTTGTGGATACCTCATAACTGGAAGTGTTCAAGGTCAGGTTGGTCAGGACTTTGAGCAGCCTGGTCTAGTGAATGATGTCCCTGCTTACTGCGGGGGGATTGGACTAAATTATCTTTAAAGGTCCCTTCCAAGCGAAACTGTTCTAAGATTCTATAATTCTGTCCTAGCCATTGGTATTTTTTACCACTGAAAATGCCAGAAGAAATAAAAAATAATTTGATAGCTCAAAAGCAATAGAATTTGTTATAAGACAAGGTTTTGAATGATTTGGGGTGAAAAAGAAGATCTGAGTTTTAGAGATGTCTCAGTCTGTCCCTCCAGTGAGTTCAACCTATGCACAGTGTATTAGAGCACTTCTCAGGTGAGACACTCTACTGGAGATGTGTCCTAAATTCATGCACACATGTGGCATAGCATGTTACATGGCCTGACATGCATGACCTATTATGATTTTGTGAAAAAATAAGATACTATATTCAGTAAAAAATTGTATGCATCATTTAAACTTCATATTCTGCAATGTTATTATTGCTTTAGCAATAATATATTTTTCCTTATTTATTATTCTTCTTTAAAAGGAAAAAAAAAGCTAAAAATTAAAAATAAAACCCAGGATATTTTGTATTATCTCACAGCCGGATTTACTTACAGTGCTTAGAGAGAATTTATTTTTACAGTAATAGGAAAAGCAGACAAGCATCCCAGAGGAGAATGGGAGGAGAAGCTTCACATTGTTGGCTTCATCTCTTCTTTATGTTGGGCTTAGACAAGGTGTTATAGACTAGTTTCTCCTATTCCACCGAATACAAACAGATCATTACTATCCTCATAGGACTATATTGCACTTAAAGTCAGAATACTCTAGACTACACTGGCCTCATTATGTGTTACTATTCAACAAAACTATTTTCTGCATTATATTGTGTTATTTTTTTTTTTAGGGTAAAGATAATCAGCTGCTTCAGGGAATGCATATACATTTTCCCTTTGCCTACTGTGAGCACTTAAGATCTTTAGTCATACAGCTTACAAGTGGCCACAAAATGTCAGTTTCAAATCAAATAAAATTCTGCTCCCTGGGATGTAAATGGATCATTTCTGCTGTGCTCTTAGGCCTTTCTAGTTTGAGGAACGAGAAATATAGTCAAGCATCCAAAATTAGTTTTCCTGCAGTGTGCTTTGAAAAGAAAGAACAATTAATTTATCCTACACATTTTGAAAAACAAAAATCTTGGTGACTGTGGTAAGCGATTTCAGTGTATGTTTTAAAATTAAAAACTTAAAATGATGGAAACTATAGGATTCAAAATTTTATTTGATTAAAGGCTGTGTCTTCTCATGTGAGGAACTGCAGAAGTTTTTGAGAAAGAGGACACAAACTTTATCTATCTTGTTGCCTCTCAAACAAAATTTTAAAAATGTAGAGGGTGCTTTAAGAGTGTGCCAACTTTCTTGGGTCTCAAGCAAGGAGGAACAACACAGAATTCACTAATGGTTTCTGCTTATTGTACATTCATGTAGCCCATGAAATTTTGACAAAGACACATCAAAAAGCCTGGAAAACTGAAATTCAGTATCCCTTGATCATTTATAAAATAAAAGGTTTAGAAGCCATTTCATTTAATGACAGTACTAATTCTTTTGTAGCTGATTGTTAATAGCTTCTTTTAACTGGAATTCTGAAATGTATGGACTTACCAAAGCTTCAGAAATAACTTTTTGCAATTTTATGGGGTTTGTGGCTTCTTCCTATTTTTCTTTCTCTGCACAGAAGTGAGCAAAAAGCATACAATGAAGGTATAGTTATTATTGTTGCCTTTTCTCCTTAGAAGGGAACTGGATTGTATTTCTCCCATGTCTACTCTGATGGAATCTTAGGGCTTTTAAAAGAAAATAGCTGATGCGTAGTACTCAAGAGACACTTTCCTTGAACTGTCCTGTGGGTTTTTGTGGAATGACTAAAAAAGAGAGAGTATGAAAAATGGGTTCTTAATAGGTAAGGTTTACTAACTTTCACATAGAACTATTTGGGGCAGGGAAAGAAACAGCATATAATCTCCTTGAGGATGCACATATTCTCAAACCAAATTATCTCAGCACATATCTACAAACTAGAACTGGCTTTCAGGCTAGAAAACAATCCTGTAATTTCACACTTCTTTCCTTCTATTTCCTTTAACTGTACTATGTATTTATATATATATATATACGTGTGTGTGTGTATACAAGTATGTATGTATATAAGTATCCATATAAGTATATATACCCATCTGTATACTTGTATCCCTAACTACCTCAGCAAAGCTCTATTTCTTATTTTAAACAGAAAAGATTTATATCTCTATCAAGTTAAAGCAGTAAACTACAGAAGTTACAGTATTATCAACATCATTAATATCCTGTAGACCTGCTTCTACACCCAGCCTTTATCCAGAAGTGTAATCCTATAAAGCTGAAATGTGAAGGCCTTACTTAGTTCTCAGTCAATAAAACTTTCATTAAAATCAGTAGGAGTCTGCTCAGTGATAAGACAAACTGATAATAATCTTAAGAATTTTTTGACCTGTGCTAGGTGTATTTGCATGATCAGAACTTTGTGCAAATAGATGCAAAATTAATTCCTTATTTATTGGCTAGTGAAATGAAGCAATGTATGAAAGAATACGTTTGCTCTTTCCTCTTAATATTTTCAATTTCAGTTTCCTTTTGTATTCTCAGTTGTAATTGTAATTATAAAGAAAATGCTTTTATTTTTCAGAGTCAATATGTTATGTTCAAATATAGATTAATCCCATGAGCAATAACAGCATTATACATGAGCTGTTATCTTATGGATCCAAATGACTTCATACAGTTTATGGGATATAGAAACCATGTAGGGGAGAAAAGAGGTTGTAACATAAAAACAAGCATACATGATATTGATGACACAGCTCATTGTGGTGTTGAAGGAGGAAGTGACAGAGATATACACGAGATGTTCCTTTGCTCTACAAGGGCAGAAATGAATCCCATGTTGCAGTAATTTTTCTGTTACCTAACTGCACTCCTGAATACAACTGATGAGCAAGACCATATCTCTTAGGTTTTTTAAACACTTTTGGAAACTGCCGTTCAGGTAAACAAAACTACCTATTCCTTCTACTGTGCAAAAAGTCTTCCAAACTCCAGGCAGCTCGGAAGATAGATTTTTTACTTAGCTTGGTTCAGGCATCTGTGCATATTTTACTGGATAGCTTGTTTTCTGCATTGGCATGGTAAATTTGTGTAGTTGCCCATATTATTAACGTTTTTGTAATTTTTCACATGAGAATTAAAAAAAAAAAAGAAAGTGCAAGAAGAAAAGGATAGAAATTTCCTTTTTTTTACCTTCTTAAAAAGAAAAAAGAACAATATTTTCTGGCATGGTGCTGCTAAGGATGGAGTAGTTCTTTATTGGAGGGAGTTCAAGGAGTAGACTTCTACAAGGGGCTTTAAGAGGGGATGTGATAGCAGAATATTTATGGGTTACTGGAAAGGAGATCTTGTGCATTGAGCACAGCCCCAAAAAAGTATTTGAATCAATAAATTGTTTTAAGTATTTAAGGGTCTTATTCAGTCCCTCAGAAACAAGAAAGGGAAAAAAAGAAAAAGGAAAAAATATTAGTGCCTTAAACTATGGGAAAACCAGGCAGGAAGTACTTTACCACTCACTTTCCAAAAATGGAAATATTTGAAGGGTTTTTCTTTGTTGTTGTTGGGTTTTTTTTAATTATTTAGCTCAGTAAGATTTGTGAAGCATAATAACCTCTGTACCCTCCAGTTTACTGAAGTTTCCTACAACCGCCACTCTCAGATAGTAGAATTTATAATTTTTCTTTGGAGCATCAACATTTGAGTGAAATGTTGGTATTTTAAATATGTATTGCTAGAGCTGGTGCATGATACAGTACTCTTGCATGTTATTTTAGGTATATGTAAACAATATGATCTCTCACACAGAGGATTAGTAAAGATTTTCCAAAAATTTGCTATGCTTTAAAGAGAAAATATCTCCAAGTATCTGCAAAATTTCTCCATAATAAATTTTTCTTCCATGAGAATGTTTTTCTCTGAGAAATATTTTTTCAGTAGCCCTTCAATGTTCTGTAACTTATTTCTAAATAGACTTTGTACATTACAGACCTCCAAAAGGACAATTATTTAAATGCAAAAATTGAATTCTTTAATCAAAGTAATTATTATAAAAAAAAAAAAAGCTAACCAACCAAACAACAACAACAGCAACAAAAAACCAGCAGAAAACTACCTGAGACATTATGTTTTCCACATGTTTTATGGAATAAATATTTTTTTTTTCCCTGAGGAAGCAGTTACTTTCAGCTACTCCTTTTTAAAAAAGGAGCATTAAAGCCTTGTTTGTATGCATGTCTGAACCAGATTATGAATCAGCTAACAGCTTACAACTAACAAACAGAGTTCCTTTTATCTGAGGCAGTGAAGTTCCTTCCAGCATGCTAAGTTTTCCAGTTTTAGACACATGTAATATTCTTGTCTATTATGTGTTCAATATAATAGCGTTATATTGAACATACAAAATCACATCTGCTTTTATTGTAAGAGTGTAGGGAAGGGCAACTATGAGTAAACAGTATCTCTCTTACTCTGAAAGAATCACTTGTATGGTAAGTGAAATAAACTCTCGAGCAAACTCTCGTAGAACCTGAATTTCAAGCTCATCAAGAGTGGATTTATTAGTGCTGTCATCCCCTCCCTTATCATTGGCACACATCAATGTGGTTCTTCCTGCTCCTTGGGACTTCATCATGACTGCTACTGCTGCAGGTGGTTAGAAATCAATTTAAAGTTCTAGATTTGCAGCTGTCTATCTCTACTGGTATTGCTCCAGTGAGGATGGCAGTTTTTCTTCCCTGTAAAGAAGATACAGAAATTTACTTCAGTGGAAGGAATATGGATGCATCACATCTGTCTCTCCATTTATTCTAAAGTTCATTGAGTATCACTGAGCAGCGCATTCCCTAGTGGTTCGTCTCTGCACTAAAGGCATCTATGTTCACATCTGTATTCATACTAAAGGCAGCGGAAACATAGGCAGCACTTCACTTACATTTTGAAGATTTTTTTTAACTGTTATTTTTAAATAGGAAGTGTAGGAGTTAGTGGAGTAGATCCTTCCAAGCTTCCTAGAAGACTTATCAGATATTCAATTTCATTGCAATTTAGTCTTATCAAACCCTGACTGGCCTTTTGGTGGATTCTAAGAGGCACAAATTAACATTAAATAGATATTTGATTAACATTATTGCTATCCTTTTCCTTTCTTGCCTCCATGACTAATTCTGAGAAAAAAGAAAATGACTGCCCAGATTAATTGAGACATATTCTAAGCATTCTGACACTGAATTAATGACACTCAAGTCTAGTCTTCTTCAGAGCATTAGTCTGAAAATGTAGAAAGGCTGACTATATTTACTAATTAGCATTTACTAAAGTAATCTACAGGTCTGCCTTCTATTTCTTGATCAGAAGTGTCTTAAGTTGCATACCTTCAAGAATGATTTCAAAGTGTGTTTATCTGATGATTTTCCAGAAGATGGAGGAGGGAGAAAGAAGAATAGAGGGGTAAGCATTTTGATAAGAGATTTAGGGTTGATTACTTAATTTTGTTGGCTAAGTAAAGCCCTATATTTATAATTAGTGTCAAGAATGTTTCTGGATGTTTTAGAAGATAATAATGCTTTTCTATAAAATATGAACATTTTATACACATTTTTTTCCTTTGTGCATTTATTGGGGTTTTTTTTGTTGTTGTTTAGGAGTCTCCTGACTCAACACACCTATTTATGTGGGTTTTGTAAGAATTCCCACTCAAGAAATAATACTTTTTTATTTTGCACAAGGTCTACCTCCTAGATTTTTTATACCTCTAGTTCTTTTGTCTTTCCCAGTTTCTTGTTTATTATGACAGTTTTATATTTCCTACTACATTTTTTTCATCAGCATTTTGCAACGTGTAGAGGAAATATAGAAAGTGATATGATGACATTACACAATGATAAGCATGTCACCTACGTAAGAAGAACTGGGCAAAAATCAGAGCTGCTTTAGAAAATAATGTTGTTTTTCTATTTGTGTGTCTTCCTATTGCTCTGAAAATGTTTTAACCTAATAAAAAGATTAGAGATAGATTGTATTAGATTTATTATCATTCTGTGGTTCTTTTGAAAGAAAGCACTGTAGCTGTGATTCTAAGAGGAATTAAACAGTCACTGAAGTTTATTTTGTTAAGTAGAGGAAACACCATCATGTATGTTTTCCTTGCCACCCCAATGCTGTGCTGGTTAACTGTAGTTTTTAAAATACTAGATCCTGGTATGATTTAGCCATGCTCCTGAACAGAGACTGCTCATTCATTTGCAAGACATTTGTGTCTTTTAGGAAACATTATTCTGATGATAAACATTTATTATCTATAAATCAGATCTGAATTTATGTTAAGAGCCAGCAAAGTCTTGATCACTCTTTATTTAAAAAAATAAGTTTTGCTCATGTGGTGGGTTGACCCTGGCTAGAGACCGGATGCCCACCAAAGCCCACTCTATCACTCCCCCTCCTCAAATGGGCAGGGGGAGAAAATTATAACGAAAAGCTCGTGGGTGGAGATAAGGACGGAGAGAGATCACTCACCAATTACTGACACGGGCAAAACAGACTCGACTTGGGGGAAAAAAAAACAAATTTACTTTATTACAAATCAAAATCAGAGGAGAATGAGAAGTAAAACCAAATCTTAAAACACCTCCCCCATCCCTCCCTTCTTCCCGGGCTTAATCTCTTTCCCGATTTTCCACCTCCTCCCCCCAGCAGCACAGGGGGACAGGGAATGGGGTTAGGGTCAGTTCATCACACGGTGTTTCTGCCGCTGCTTCCTCCTCAGGGGGAGGTCTCCTTCCCCCGCACCAGCGTGGGGTCCCTCTCACGGGAGACAGTCCTCCACCAACTGCTCCAACGTGAGTCCTTCCCATGACTGACAGCTCTTCACGAGCTGCTCCAGCCTGGGTCCATTCCATGGGGTGCAGTCCTTCAGGAAGGGACTGCTCCAGCGCGGGTCCCCCACGGGGTCACAAGTCCTGCCAGCAAACCTGCTCCGGCGTGGGCTCCTCTCTCCACGGGCTACAGGTCCTGACAGGAACCTGCTCCAGCGCGGGCTTCCTGCGGGGTCACAGCCTCCTTCGCATCCACCTGCTCCGGCGTGGGGTCCTCCACGGGCTACAGGTGGTCATCTGCACCACCATGGACCTCCATGGGCTGCAGGGGGACAGCCTGCTCCACCATGGTCTTCACCACTTGTTGGGGGGGGAATCTCTGCTCCGGCGCCAGAGCCCATCCTCCCCCTCCTTCTTCACTGACCTTGGTGTCTGCGAAGTTGTTTTCTCTTACATCTTCTCACTCCTCTCCCCAGCTGCAAAGTGTGCAGCTTTTTTTTTTTCTCCCTTCCTTTTTTTTTCTTAATTATGTTATCACAGAGGCGTTTCTGATTGGCTCGGCCTTGGCCAGCGGCGGGTCCCTTCTTGTAGCCGGCTGGCATTGGCTGTGTCGGGTCGGACATGGGGGAAGCTTCTGGCAGCTTCCCTCACAGAAGCCACCCCATGTCCCCTCCCCCACTGCTACCAAAAACCTTGCCATGCAAACCCAATACAGCTCATAAAATGGCTTTGCTCAGTACTGCAAAGAAGAGTGTCTGAGTCTCTTGACTCTTGTTATAAGCCTATGCAGAAGAATTATGGAATATGCAAAAACTAGATATACTCTTAGATAGTCATATGTTTCTTCCAGTGTATTAGCAGAAGGAAAAACAGACACTTTGGTTTGTGCATAGGGGATTTTAGCCAAAGTAAATGAATCAGAATTTTAATTCACTTGGGTTCAAGTTCATTTAGGCTTGTCATATTGAACAAAAGAAAATCATCAGCCATAAAGGATCAGTCAGGCATGATATTAAACAGCTGAACTTGTCAGAATAATCAGCATGTTGTTATGAAGTTGCATTCAGTACAGCTTTATAGTTATTGCTATTGTGTTTGATTTTTACATTCTTTAGACAAATTGATGTAGGGTGTTGGTTTTGGGTTTTTTTGGGTTTTTTTTGGTTTTTTTTTTGTTTTTTTTCCTTTCTTTCTTTACTTGTACAATTATCACGCAAGGCAACCTTTACTTAGCTTTTGTCCACTGAGCTAGAGTACTGTTAACTGTTTTAAATTTGTCCTGTTTGAATAGTTCCCCTATTTCACCAAAGGCACACTGATGGAAAGATGCCCTTTTTTTTTTATTTATTGGTGACTATGGCCAATAGATATGGTATTTACAACCAGTTTTTCTGAGCTTTTGTATTTGCTTGTCCTAAAGCCATATTACACTGCTGAATTTTCCAACCAACTAAAATTACGTCTTACATGTGCACGCACAACTCAAAATGAACACTTTATTCTATGCAGCTGTATGAAAAAGAATTCAATTCTAGGTCATTTATTACTATTCTTTTTTTTTTTTTTTTTTTTTTTAATCTCAGGGCCCTGTTGAAACCTTAACATGAGAGTTTTCTTTTTAGTACCATACTGAGAATTTAATAAGTGGACAACTATTATTAGTAAGTGACTTCATGAATGGTAAATGGCTTCACTACTCTCCCAGACCATGCATCTTCCTGTCAATACTGTTTACAGCATGTTGTGCTCTGCCTCATGAGAAGAAAGGAGGATAGCTTATGAAATATTAATAGGCAACTCATGTATAGATAGGAAGTTGGTAATCTTTGAATATTAATTGGAATCATTCTAAAGGAGCTGTTATAAAACAGAAGACTCCTTCCTCTGAGTGTTGAATAGTGCGTTTTTTTGGACTATAAATTATTTACATGGAATTACTGCTTAGAGCCAGGAATCTTTTATCTTTCAGTCCTTGTTTTAAACCCAGTCAACAAAATGACATCTAATTTCACATTTCCCCTAGAGCTTGACAGTCATGAAAGCACAGCCATTTTTAAGCAGATGTTTGCAGTTGATAAGATGCATTAAAGCACGGACCATTAGCTGAACTGTTGTGTAAGTTGCCAAAGATTCAGGTTGTTTAACAAATTGATAACTATGCAGTAAACAAAAGACAGAGAAGGTCTATGGAATGCTGTAGTAGTTCTTATTGACTGTCTTTTAGATCAACAAGTAGTGCTACATTGGGCAGAGTACAAACAGAATGACAATGGGACATATTTCAAAATAAGCTTGAAATACAGATCATTTATTAAAGCAGTATATTCCCTCACTACAACTCCCAAATATGGTGAAACAGATTTTTTCCACCTAGTCTCATCTATTCCTGTTATGTTTAAATCAGTTAAAGTGTAACTTCAGCTTTGCAGAGAAACCCATCCTAAAACTATAATGTGATGCTTATATGTATGTGCTGCATGCAGTTTATAACTGCACAGGAAGATATGCATGAATCCTCAAAAAAAGTCTGACCTAAAAAATAAAAAATACAAATGGAAACTTGAATAGAAATAACTAAATAACTGAATGGAGAAGAAACAAAAGGGAACAGAGGGCCTGGAAAAGCATGAATAGAAGTGAAAAGACTCACTGAAAGGTAGATAAAAAGTGTGGCAAGACTCAACAGAAGATCTAAGGGAAAAAATGGAAATATGAAGTAAATGCTAGTAAATATTTAATGAGGCAAGATAGACAAGAATAAAAAACATTGAAAAAAATAAAGACAATATATGACCCAGGAAGAAAGAAAAAAAAAAAAGGATAGGGATGAAAAGAGAAACTGTAAGAGAGGTAGGGGAAAACCGAAAGCAATAGTTAATGTTACTGTGTGTGCATGTGCCTCCAGAGATGAGAAATTTCCTAGTAACATGCAGGCTGTGCATATATACATGTATACGCCACTTCATGGCACCAACTATGACTGTATATAATTTAAGTTTTTAATGTCCTCATGTAATTGCCTGATAGATCTTAAATTTATTCTGCTGAATGTTTTGACTAATCAGGTTATTTTCCCATCCTGATATTTTTATACTAGTGTTCTTCAAGTGTAGTTCCAAGTATATATATGTGTCTATAAATAAATATAAAATACATAAAAACCTACCTTTTTAAAGAATGAGACTGGTTAGGAGCTTTAAAAAAAATTTAGACAGAAGACCAAAAGGGAATTATTTCTTTGCAGCTGTAGATTAGTGAGGTCATTATGATAGTCATGCTAAGCTCAGCAATATTAACTCAAAGTTTCCTGTTTATTTCCCTAGGCTTTATATTGGAGTCTGTGTCTGGTAAATAATATATGTTAGCTCTGGACTTATTCTTGTCTTATCTTTTAATACTATATAGTTTTTCTTCCTTCTCTTTTGCTACTAGAATCCATTATTGTAGATAAGGAGATAAATATATTACACTGGTTAAACATTCATTAATGCCTTAAAAATACTTTGAATTTTACTGCTACTTTCAGCAGGAGTAGAATGGGATCCCTTATACTATTGCTGTGAAGATTGTTCACTGTAACGAAAAATATTTTTAAAAGAACATATACTTAGCAGGTTGCTTCATTCTAACTTTGAGGCAAAATAAACTAATTTTACTGTGCAAACATTAGGAGGAAAGCCCAGGCAGGTATGAAGATGGGAACAAAGTTCAGTTCAGGGTTCAATAACAGTGTTTTTTTCCCCAGTCTTTTCAAATCTGGACTATTCCTACTGATGCAAATATGGAAGTTTCACCCAAGCCTATGTTCCCCTCCTTTCCACATTTTTTTTCCTACATACTATGCTAAAGATTATTTAGGCTGCCTCTAGATGCCTGTCTGCCTCAATATCTTTTCTAAGGGAATTATGCCTCAGTTAAAAATGATATTCAGATTTTATATGCTTCACATTGCTCCAGTCCATAAATGTTTATTGGTCACACAATGTAGTTAAAGACATCCGCTGTGTTACCTGATTTTCCCCTAGCTCCCAGATTTCTCCGGAAAAGGTTTTTGCTGATGTCAAAGGCAAAACTACTATTAACCTCAGTCATAGAACACTCCATCCTAAGTAATTGCGTTAATGAGTAATTAAGTGGTTGGGGAATGTTTTCTATACATTTTTAAAGATTTTTAATGTAATTTTCTGGTTGAAAGTAGTTTGCTAATTAAATGGTCACAATTTCTATAGCAAGCATCATAAGGAAGTGTACAGAGGAACTTTCTGTCTAAAACACCATTCTTCTGGAAAATTTCAAAAGAAAATGAAATAACAGCAGAATCACATGCAGAGTAATGTAGTTGTGAATGCAATTAATAAAAACTGCCTTAGAGTAGATAATATGTAAGCCTAAATAAACATTAATTTCATTTCTATAAAAAAACCCCAAACGAACAAAAAACCCAAAGCTTACACAAATTTTAATATATTTTCCTACAGACTTCAAGATCAGTGACTGAGCATTTCATTGTGTAACTGACAAGGGCTGTACACTAGAAGCTACATATCAGGAATTAATTGACACTTTGCAAACAAATGAGATAACAGTCATGCTTGCACAAAAATTACACTGTCTTAGAAAAATAAATGATTCCTTGTAAAGCATAAATGAACTGATAATCAGGCAGCTAGACATTAGGGTGAAGAAAAAAGCTCCTTGAAACATCTCTATAAGCCCAAAGAGAATTTTAATAAGATATTACAAGCTTCAATAATGGAAAATCAACTACCAAAAGAATGGAATCTGCCATAGAGATCATCTTAGTCCTAACCATGTCTAGCTGTGGGGCTTCCTCACAACATTTCTTGTCTCCTTCTTTAAATACATAATTGAAAAGAGAATAAGTCACTTAGCTATACCAGAGTAAAACTGTTTTCAAGTTTCCACAAATTGGTGCAATCTAGCATAAAGTCATATAGTAGACATGTCAGAAGAAAGGTAGAAATTTGATGGTAGATAAAAGAAAAATTGCTTTGTTAAACATCTGCAATGTCATAATGTAAACCAGCTTAGAAATCAATATTATTACATGACTACTTATCCTGGTTTTTGATTGGGACAGAGCTAGTTTTCTTCTTAGTAACTAGAACAGTGCTGTGTTTTGGTTTCGCTTTGGGATTTATTACAAAAAGAACATTGATAACATACTAGTGTTTTCAATTGTTTCTAGAAGATGAAGGACTTTCCAACTTCCCCATGTTTTGCTAGTCTGCAGGTGCAAAGGTCTGGTAGCAGGGTAGAACATTAAAATTAGCAAACCCAAACTGTCACTTGGATATGCCAGTGGGATATTCTACCATCATATAAAGTCATGTTCAGTATATTAATGAGGATTTCTTAGGCTCTTTCTCTCTCCAGCTATTGCTTTTCCTGGATTGTGTTTTTGGTTCAGGATTGTCACTCCTCTGGGATCATTATCTGGGAACAGCATTATCTGGGAACAGGCTGGGCATGGTCTATGGTTGGTGTGCAAATGCACTGTGTACCACTCATTTGTATATTTTATTATTACTATTATTATGATTATTACCATTATTATTGTCATTATTATTTTAAGTTTTTATTTAAATTACCAAATTTTTCTTATCTCAACCTGTGAATTTCTTTACCCTTATCCCTTCAGTTCTCTCCTCTTTTCCCTGAGGGAGGGGAGTGAGCGAGTGGCTGTTCAGTGTTTGGCTGCCAGCCAAGTGAAACCGCCACACTGCTATAACTATAAAGGGCCAGATTCAACTTCACTGAGGATGAATATAAACCTTTTCCCTGATTTGACAGAAGTTATAAGAAGACCTTCTCTACAAGTAGTTGACTGAAACAATAACAGGCTTTCACTCAAACCCAGGATGGTGTCACGTCCCAAAAGAAAGGCATATGCTGGCACTCATGGAAGAAAATTTTCTTTGACCACTTTTTATGGAGCTCAATATTTCCTAGAAAAGAAAAGGAGTGAAGAAAGAGCATTAAGACTGAAATACAGAGAAAGGTAGAGGAGGAAGATTTTGGACCAAGTGTTGCCTGAAAGAGATTCTACACTAAATATAAATATTGTCTCCTTTGGGTTCTGTTGTGTCTAGGGAAAGACAGATATGTATACTTTTTGCAAATAAACAAATTTGCATAGCGACAGTTTGACCCCACAGAGCCCCAAAGTTTGAATAATTGAGGAGGTCAAAAAGTGCAGTACTAATGACAACCGTAGGACTCGATTTCTGTGGAGACGATATATGAGCTTGTACGTTGCTGACCCAAAATGAAACAGAAAATGGAAGATAAAGAATTCAAGTATGTCCCAGAAAATTTTAAACAAGACTCAAACCAGCTGAAGGCCTCAAAAAGGGAATTAAAACAAGGTCTGGATATTTTCCAAGAAAGAGGCAATAACTCCAGACAAACTCTTGTTCCTCACACAGTTTAAAAGGTAATTTCCTCCATTTCTTCTGCTATATCTTTCACCAGAAGTTGTCCAAATGAAACCTAAGTTGCAAGAAGCAAGTCCAAGCCAGCTACTCTCAGTTCCTGGCCTGCTATATTCATTTATAGTAAAATCAGTGGCATATGAAATGAATGTGTCAGACTGTGAATTCTAATGCCTTAGTAACCAGCGTGTGCTCTTCGATTGGTGGTAAATTAGGAATAGTAATCTCTTGCACAAGACTTGATGAAGACTGTAAAGCTTGCCTAGGAGCATTCTGGTAGGTAACTTACAGTCAGAGATTAAATTTTTGTTGAGGCAGCAGTTACAAAATTCTAGTCACTTAAGAACTCCAACTGCAACCATGTCATCCAGAAAACCCTATCTGTACCAATGACTTACAGAACTGAGAAATCACTGAGAGAACAAATTCTAGAGGCAGAAGTCAACAGAGGGGTCAGGTTTAGGGTGAGAAATTGAGTCAGATCAAATTCTTGTAGTCGCAAAAAGAAAAGCTTGGCCAAACTCCCTAACTGTTGAGAAAAAGAACATAATATGTTTGAAGTAAGTTATACTGATGAACCTGAAACTGATAAAATGAGGGTTCCCTGTTCCGCAAAGTTTTTGAAACAGACTGAGAAAAAAGACTGAGCTATCTATCTTGTCTACATCCAGGTTCTTGGTATGTGATCTGGAGCAAACCATGAGTCTAAGTTGCCTAACCCACTGATGAATGGCAAATAAATAAATAAATAAATAAATAAATGTCAGGAGAAAGAATCCTGAATGGGGAGACCTTAATTTCTCATATAACTTTATAATAGTGGGGAATTACTAGTTATGGACAGCTAACTCAACTTGAATATGCAGCTTAAGATAAGCAAAAAGAAATATCAAGAGTGTTCCAAACTTTTTGTTGCACACTGAATCAGCAAGGAAGCAGTTATGAGTAAAGTAGATGGAAACTAATGCCCAAGAATGTTATAGATAAATCTGTTAAGTCCAACATGGAAGAGGGGGCTTCTGAAGTTATTTACATTGTTCCAGACTGTGATAAGGAAATTAATGCATTTAATTTGTGAAATACAGGAAGTAGACATTAATTTAAATAATAAGATAAACAGTTCAATGAACTGAAAATTCAAATTCAGCAATTCATTTGATATTTTAAAAAGAATTCCACAAGAAGCAGGAACACTGCAAGTACAAGTTCCACTCATTTAACAGAGCTTAATGAGAGTTTCTTACATACTGTGAAAAAGCCCCCAAAGCAAAACCCAACCAACCAACCAACCAACCAAAAAAAAAAAAAAAAAAAAAAAAGGAAAAGGGAAGCCAAAAGGACAACCTTGGTGTTTGTGGAATAAGTTTAAGGTTAAGGAGGAATAAAAGTAATTTTGCTTTACAATATGTAAAATTTTGCTGCCACTGGTTCAAATATATGCAATTTGAATAGTTATACTGCAAAACAAAAGGTGACACAAATGTGCTACCCATTTGTATTCAACATAAATAATAACTGAAGAGGTTTTGCTTGTCATAATAAAAAAATCATTTTGGACCTTTAACTTTCCATGAGAAATCTGTATAGATGAAACAGCTGTAGAGAAAGTAAAAATTGCCCCTGAGTTTTGACTAATGATTGGAATCAAAGAAGTGCTCAGCAAAAAGCAAGTGCATTCTAATGAAAGGAAAAGGCCGTATTTTCACAAATCTTTTAGGTTGTTTTTAACAAACGATGGGATTCACCTCCAGATTCAGACACTATAAATGTGGGTATCTATACTGCAAATTTCTAAAAGTTCCCACATTTATTAGGTGAAAAAGCTTTTTCAGCTACAATGGCCATGAAAATATATATCTGTTAATATTTCAAATGCTCTCTTTAAATGCTATCTGTTTGGAGCTCAGATGCTGTGCAAATGCAGAGCCTATAGGAGATGCTTGTCTTTATGTAGGGGCAGCTGGAACCTGGATAACCTATAGCACGTGAGAGGGGACCAGACACTTCAATTCAGGCTCTGAGTTAAGGGTGAGTTGAGCCCTATGTTCAGTTCATTTTAGTGCATTTAGGTGTTGTGTGCCATCTGACATGCCTCGCCCCTAGTTACCACAAAAGAAGTTCAAGGGTAGGTCATAAATCCCACAGCATATCATCTGCCAGACCTGGGTAGATGTTTTGGATATCTTTGGGTACTCTTGCATATCTTATTAGTAGTGCAATTTATACATGAATCTAGCCCCTGCATAAAAAAGTACAGTTTTGAACCCAAAATAAAATTCATTTATTTATTCAAACTCCATTTTGCAGCTGAAAGTGAGGCACAGAGCTAGCAATTAAAATACTCAAATATACATAATCAAAAATAAAATTGACTAGTTAGTTTGCTTCCATTGTCATAAATAAGTGAAACACAAATTACATTAATACTGAAAAAATGAATAAGGCTTCTGAAATTAAGTTTTAATAATCTTAAGTTCTTATTATATTGCTTCTTTTTATGCTATATTTTTAAAAATCTAATAATGAGAGGTTTTTTAATAGATATTTGGGGAAACAAATTAACTTAATCCTGTTTTGTTGTTTTTAAATAAATGCTCAAAGCACACCTAAAGCTTAGATGTTTAAAGTTAAAAAAAGTTACAAATGGAGGCTACCTTCTCAAGATCCTCCAAATAAAAGTTTGTCATGTTAATTTATATCCACCACATAGAAGAATTTTGTTCTAAACTAACCCGAGCTTCCCAGCTGTAAAAGATTAATGGCTGACTCATGTAGTGTGTACAATATAATTCCCAAATATAAATAGCTAAAAATCCCACCTCTGTATGTTCCAAATCATACTGCAAATAATTAGAGTAAAACTAGCAGAAATTACTGATTTACTTAAAGGAATGAAAATAAGTAATTTTTGTAGGGACTTTAAATGAGTCTTGTCTATGGTTATGACTACTTAATTGCTTATAGTATTTCTACATCCAAAATAAGTTATTAATATGCTAAAAAACCACTCAGACTAAGTGTTAATAGTATCACTGACCTTGCTTTCTAAGGCTATGTCTAAATAGTTGTAATTAGATAGTGTCTTGGTTTCACACAAGATGTGCTGAGACTGTAACCTCAATATAAGATTTTCACCATACCTCCCAAACAAATATTGGATGGCAGTACTTGATAATGAAAGCCTTTCATTTTGTCCCTAAATCTTTTGCTCTAGATGAAGGGGAGGGGAGGGGAGAAGGGTCAGGGGAAATCAAGGTGCTCCATGGAACTCACCTCCTTTGCAATCAAATAACCAGACAGTGAAGTATCAATTCTGCTGCTCACACACAGGCTTTTAAAACTTAGGATATCTCAGACACCTGAATGTGGCTGACAGATATAACATGGGACCTACAGGTGTCATACAGAAGCAACAGCTGGAGGCCGTGCAGGATAGACTTTGCCATCTCAGATGACACTGAATCAATACCTGTGGTCAAGCAAATTGAGCCTCTTGACAGACTACCAATAGTGTCTAGGGAGCCAGCTGATCACATGTCATTGTCTGGTTTTACAGTGACACTAATAGCTCTGTAGACTCTAGTGACTGTATTTACTGGATCTTCATTGAGTGTAATGATAGTTTAGATTCCTAGCTGAGAGATAGACACATTCCTGTGACACATGCATTTTAGCTAGATCTGAACTCTTTCATGAGTGAATTTCCTCTTGTGGATGATTGAGTGAAGAAGAATATTGCTCTAGCCAGGGAAGGTATTGGCTTTTCATATCAGACTCCATCTTTTGCTCCATGCTGTGGCACAAGCAGGGTTACTTTTTAAAACAGAGTTTTAGAAATTCTCAGTGACACTCAAAATCTTTTAGATTAAGTTGAACATCTTAGAAAATTCTAATTTCTGACCTGAGAAGGTGAATGATTCTTTGGCAAGGAATGGGGAGATGGAGGTCAAATAGTTCCTTTCGTCTCCTCCTTCCTCCCACTTTGCTTAGGAAACAGACAGAAAATTCTTGTGTATTAGTTTTCAGCTAAAGTTTTTTGTTTGGTTTGGGGTTTGTTTTGTTTGGTTTGGGGTTTGTTTTGTTTTGTTTTGTTTTGTTTTGTTTTGTTTTTAAAACGGTGTGGTGACCTAAGCAATAATATATCCAACCACCATTCCCAAGCAGAACCAAAGCATTAAATTAATCTTAAGAAGCTGCAAAAAAGTGAGTTATTAGTCCATCAGGCTTCTTAAAACACATGCCCTCATGTATTACTGCTACAAGTAATCTGTGAGTAAAAATGAATTGAAATCTTTTCACTAGGTAAGATTGCTTTATGCATTGCTAATAGGAAGAAAAACCCCAAAGTATGTCCTGATATGTCTTGGTTTCAGTATTATTAAATAAACAATTAATTTAATACAGTGTCTCATTTTTATATTGCATAATTATTGTAATAATAATAATAAAAACCCCTATATTCTCAGAAAGCAGGCCATACCTACAGAATAGGTGACTACGTCTCTACAAGCAGTACCCCTGGAAAATGATTGATGATCTTAGATTACAACAAGCTCAGGCAGGTTAAACGCTGTTCTTAAAAGAATAAACAAAAGTGTGTATAGTAGAGACAGTCTTTTTCATTTAAAAATGTTGTTAAGGATACCAATGCTACAATGCAGATCTCTGAAGTCAACATTTGAAAGGGGTGTAGAAAAGTACAGAAGAATATAGATAAGTTATTATGACTGGAAAAGATAACCCTCAGGTAGAACCTGTTATTTAAACATATTGAGCCTATTATTTAAAGTAAGAAAACATGAAGACAATTTGGGAATTCTTTTCCTTGCTTATAGTAATTTTCAGAAGGACAATCCAGAAATTCAGCTTTAGTCTGGAATTTATGAAAAATAATGATGAAAGAAAGGAGCCAGACATGTTTGAGAGGAAAATAATGTTTACTACTAGAGGTGGTTGACCAGTACAATTAAGTGAAGATTAATTCTTCCTCCTATGAGGTCAGGAAGTCATGAGTAAATGCCTTTCAGTATTATATTCTTCAGTCACACACTGAATTTAATGGATTTATCCCAAGCTCAGGTGGTTGAATCTTAAAAGTCTGGTGAAATCAAGTTTTTAACTACAAACCTATGCATTATTATAACTATTGATTACTAAAACTGCAGAAATGACAGTGTGAGATAACTTCTCCAAAGAGATACTCTATCTTGGTTTTACTGGTTTCCTTTCCTTACACTTTAGTTCTCTTAGAAGTGTTTACTTATTATCCAAGAACCTTAATTGTGCTATTGATAAATCATTAAAATTTCTTAACTTTTAATTAGTATAGTTAACTTTGAGGTCAGTGATCCTTGAGTTTGAGCTCATCCATATAGCTTTCCATGTTTAGTGCAGGAATAAAAAATACAGGGTGTGACAAGTTAGTCTAAAAACCCAGGCAGAAAGGATCAGTAAGAGAGCTATCTGAGCTCTAAGTTACTGTCATATTTTTTTTTACAAAATCTTTTTAAAACCTTTTTCTTGTTTTGAAAACTGCTTATCATATATAATTTAAAATATAAACCACTGTCACCCACCACCACACCACTCCTCATCCCCAAGAAAGCAGATAACAGTACTTAACAAAGTTACGTTAGCATCAGAAGAACCTCTGAAAATTTTTTAGCAACTGTCCTTATGGCAATTTCAAAATTCAGTGAATTTTTGCCTATAACTACCATAAGACATAAATTTTTCAAGGTCTGTCTTTTTCACTTTCTTTTTCAAGTAATCTTTTTTAAAACTAATTGGGGTTTTGTTCTGTTTTTTGGGTTTTTGTTTTTTTTTTTTAGTGGTTGACCTATTTTCTTCACAGATTACTATGAAAAAAAGCACTTCTCAAACTTCACTATTAACAAATCCCACCCTTCTAAAATTCACCTCTTTCTGGCATTACAATTTTGTCACGTATTCACAGTTTCTCTTCCATATAATGTATGAGCTTACACTTAACACTCAGGTCAGCCAGAATGAGCAGCTTTCAAAACTTCTGGCCTCTCAACTTCTCCTTGCAAGTCTGCAAAATGCACAAGAATTCCAACCTGCAAATTGTTGAGATAGAAGCTGAAAAATGTAACAAGAGTACACTGATAAAAATACTTAAACTTGCAAAAATAATTTCAAGTAGGTGAAACTGTGTTTGTCTCAGAAGGCACTGAAGCATATGAAACCATAAATCTTAGAAACAGCTATGGAAAACCCAAGAAGCAGGCAACTTTACAAGACACCACCTGTGTGTTCAGCAAGCATGGAAGATTCAATTTGATCAGATCAAAAAACACGATGAGGATGACACATGGGGGATCCCTTGGGAGTTCACTCTATTTGGCTACAAGGGAACAAGGTTTTCATTAAAGTTAACATTTCCACAGCTAAAAGCACACTACATCAAAATCAGTAACTGAGCTCTGCTCCAGCAGGGGTGTTGGACTAGATGATCTTTCAAGGTCCCTTCCAATCCCTAGCATTCTGTGATTATGTGGCTTGAAGTTTTGTTTTGCTAAACTTAACAGATTGAATAATTTCATTTCTGTAAAGGTTCTCCTGCTTTTTGAAAAAAAACTAAGGAAAGAGATAAATAAAAGAGAGAACTCCAGGTTTATGGTGGAGGTTAATGATGAAACTCCAGGTTTCACCATTTTGAAAGACTTTGTAAAGTCTTTTTGGTAATTTATCATTTATCTATTATTTCAACTGGTTGATTTTAATGTAACCAAGGTGTAAACCAACCTTTCCAATTATAAATTATTTTTGTTTTTCCTTTAACCTGCTATTTTTTTTACCTTGTTTTTTCAAAAAGAATCAATTTTGTGGGAAAAGAAAGAAAATTTTCCTTTCTCTGTCACAGCTATCAAGTTATATCCCACATACAAAGATGAAGAACAGTTTCACGTCCCTTTTTCTGTCATGTATAAAAGACAAAATCTTCCAAATATTAATTGATTAATCAAATTTATCTTACAGTTAACTACCTAAAACTGAACCCCAGGACAAGAGAATCTGTATTGCTGATGGGTTAAATTCTGTAGGCAATTGATATTCATACACCTAGGACATTTATCAGCAACTAAAATGCTACCCTTTCTTCCCTTTACTTTATAATTTTAGACATGAATATCTTTACTTATTTTTTTTATATTGTTTTATTGATCAGCAGTTTTGTGCTTTCTCTGGGTGTCATAGAGTGAATGCATGCCCAAAGAGTCAAACAAAAAGGAACACATAATTTTCTTCTGCTATTAGTACATATATTTCATGCATTTGTGCTGTCCTAACTATGTCTATAGTTATCTTAATCAGGTCTTTTCAACCTGCACTACATAAACACAATGAAAGGGATTATAAATTATTAAAATAAGTGCATCTCAATACTCTATGCAAGCAATAAATATTTGTTAATATTGTATTAAAAGTATGAAATTACTGGAAAACAGTTAAATATCTTATGCTATACACCAAGTTTAATGGAAATATTCTTGTTTGTTTCACTAAAATCTAGACCAGGGCTATTGGGAATATATGAACATGAGTACTGTGTTTGTGTAATATGTATTCTGAACCTAATAGAAAATTTTATTGTGTATTATACTATCTGTCAGTTCTTATTTATCCATGCAAGTATTACAGGGAAATTATTCCCTTCCGTGTTAAAACCATGGGGAATTTCTAGTTGTAAAATAAGTAAGATTTTTTTTTAAAGTAAATCGAAACAGAATATCATGGTGCTTTATTTTAAATTACAGTGATTTAATAAACATCCCTTTGTGATTCAGCACAAAATACATATCTGAAAGTTTCCCTTCTCATTCAATTTAGTGCAACATGAAAACAAAAGTAAACACAGTATTTGCTTTTGACTGATGTACTTTCATTTTTCATACATTATCCGATAGGGTGACTTGTGGCTTACAGTTGAAGCAATCCTTGGAGGAGGTTGCAGCTTTGTTATGGCATACAGATGAATTGTATCATAAAATTCAATATGGCTGTCCTGGGTCAGAACAAAAGGTCTGTGAAGTACCATATCCCATCTCCAATATTAATTAAAAAAAATGCCTAAAGAAGAGCAAGAAAAAGGAAAATATATTTCCTTAACACACATCCAAATGCAGTGTTTGTTTTATATATTAAATAACTGTTAGATTACATTAAATAATCAAGTTTTCCACCTAAATCCATGTAACTTTTAGCATTTACAGTAGTGTTTATCAAGTATCTCTACAGTTCTATGCTTCATTCAAAAAAGTGCACCTTTTGCTTGTTATGAAACTGATTCCAGCTAACTTAATTTGATGTTCCTGATTCTTGCTTTGGAAGAGATGGTGGATAGTCAGTTTCAAGCCACCATAGCTATGCTAGTCTTTTTTTTAAACCTCTATTGTATCACCTCCCTGACAGTGTATCTTTTCCTTATTGAAAATACCTGCTTAAGTAATTGCTTATAGTACAGAAGTATTTTTACGTTTGTGATCATGCCACTACCCCCTCCAAATATCTTCTGGGGGTTTTTATAATTGTTTGTTTGTTTTATTTTGGTGTTTTTTTGTTTGTTTCTCTCTCCTTTTTTTTTTTTTTTTCTTTTCAGCAAAGAAAAAATTCTTGCACACAAGACTAAATATATATGTAACTCATTATTTAAGTGGTGAACAGTATTGTCTAAGGCTCTTGGTGTAATTTTTTTTTTTTATTCTTTCATAATATTTTTTGGCATTTGGTATATATATTTTATTTATGCTACTTATTGATCTGATATTTTGATATTTGACTAGTTGTCATAAGCCTAATATCTTAAATTAGTAGTGACCGTAACAAAATCTGTTGTCCTAGAGATTAAGTTAGAATTCTTTCTTCCACAATATGAATTAATTTACATTTGTCTACATAAAATTCCACCAGTTATTTTATTGTCAAACCACTCATAAGATGCTTCTGCAAGTCATCATGGTTGACCCTTGACCATATTATTCTGAGTAGCTTTGTAACATGAACCATCCTTCATCCTTCACTGCCTGTACTCTTTTCAAGGTACATATTCACAAAGACATCGAAAAACATAACTGTAATTTAAGTTGGCAGGGTCCTCCAGAGGTCACCTTGTTCAACTGCCTGCTCAAAGCAGGCTTATCTAAAACAGTTTGCTCAGGGTAACATCCAATGGAGTCTACAAGAATGGAGATACCACGTCTCCAGGTAACCTGTGTCAGTATTTAACTACCCTCAGAGCAATTTTTTTTTTCTTTGTATCTAATCAAAACTTCATATGTTTCAAACTTCTATCCATAGCCTTTTGATCTATCACCATGCACCCCAAGAAAAGTCCAGTTCCATTATCTCTGTATCCTTTGATTTGGGAGCTGTAAACAGTAAGGTCTTTTCTGAGCCTTCTTTTCTCTGAGATGAAGTCTCCCCTGGTATGTCATGTGATTCAGCTCCTTGATGATGCTGGTGGCCCTCTGTTGAGCCAGTACAACTTTCTGCACATTAAAATGGACTGTTCTTGTGTTCTGAAGAGGTTATCCTTGAAGACTAGCCAGCTCTCCTGAGCCCTTTTACCTTCTGAGACAGTTTCCCATTATATTCTGCCAAACAGGCTCCTGAAAGGACTAAAATATGATCTGATGTTCGGGGTTGTAATTCTGCTGTTTTGTCTTTCTCACTCCCCTCAGGATCTTAAACTCTACAGTGTCATGGCTGCTACAGCTCAAGTTGCCCCTCCACCTTCACATCTTCAATCAATTTTTCCTTGTTTGTGATTAGTAGGTCCAACAAAGCATCTCCCCTGGTCAGTTCATTGATTTCCTACATCAGTAAATTGTCTTCAACTTGTTCCAAAAGCTTCCTGAATTGTTTTCACCCAATCATATTGGCCTTCCAGTAGATATCATGGTAGTTAAAAGTCACCCATGGGTATTAAGGCCTGTGATTGTAAGGCATTCTCCAGCTACCCAAAGTAGGCTTCGTCTGCCTCCTTGTCTTGATCAGGATGTCTGTTGCAGATACTTACTACAACATCAGCTGTGCTGGTCTGTTCTTGAAGCTTCACTCACCCCTCATAAACTGCCTCACCTCAAAGCAAAGCTAAGTGCATTCAAGTCACTCCTTTGTATAAAGTACAAACCCTACTCCATATCTACCCACCCTATCTTTTATAAGGAGTGAAACTACCAAGTGAAACCACCACAATCTTGCATTATCTAATGTCTGTGCCTATGAGTAAGATCAAAAGGGAAGAGGAATGGAAAAGACAAGAGAAAAATAGGAGGAATTTTGACAGTGAAATACCTGACTACTAACTCTAGAGAAGAGCTAGGTAGTAAAAATGTTAATATATAAAAATTAAATATTTATTAAACTCTGCAGTGGATTGAGTCTTGAAAGAACTGATGAATTGGCAAGAGTGATGCATTGAATTCTTTCTGCATTTTCCCAGGGAGTCTGGAAACTTGCCAGGAAAAAAAGCAAGTATTAATTCCATGTTAAAAATAGCCTAAAACTATCTTTGCTAATGTGTATTTCAAAAGCAGGTTCACTGTGCTCTGCAAAAGTATTAGAAAACACAAGCTTCATTTGAAAGTGTTGACATAAATTATATTTAGGGTCAGAAATGGCTGTCATTTTTCACTGGAACTTTTTGAAATTAAGAATTAATGTTTTGAAATGTTAAAATAACATGGTGTAGAACAATTCTTATTCTATAGAAAGTGAAAGTCAAAGTCAGTGGTTGGAGGCCATAGTAATGGAATAAAAAGACTCTCCAATTCAGTATATTTTGTACTGTAGAATATGGTGCACACTGATGGAGGTGCCCTTGACAAATGTGTATATTAGACTATTGGAATTCAATCCTTGTTCTGCCCACAGATTAATTTTATTTTAAATTGGCCTCATGTCACTCATAAAAGTTATAGTTTTCATGGGCTGAGACTATCCATTACAAATACAACATTTATTACAGAGTTTTAAGTGGATTTAAAGTACAATTAACTTTAAGTTAATTTGATAATTAAGATAACTTTAATTTAAAATTACATTTTGCAAACAGCATGATTTGCTATGATTGATTTCAGCAGTAAAAAACATCCCATTTTCAATGGTTTTTACTTAGTTTTGGGTTAATATCACACTAGATTGTAGAACACTGTTTTGTCTCCTTTCTTAGTGAAACCATTGGAGTTGCATCAGAATTGAATATTATCAAAAAAATTTAATGGAAAAATGCTTGCGTGCTAATAAAGTCAGAGTATCATAATAATCATGTCAGACAGAGACATCATAATTGTCTGTCAAGGAATGTTCTGCATTACATGTTCATAAACACAAAGTAAAGTGCAGTAAGCTGTAATAAAGCATGTTTGGTTAAAATACTCTCAGCAGAGACTTCGATCAATCAGCTCTTATCTCTCCTGACAGTAAGTTCTTTTCCAAACAGCGTGAACTTCTGTGTATACAAAATGTTTTCTGAAGTGGTGACTTTGAAATGCAGGATGATTGCTGTAATTGCCTCATTGTTCAGTCTATGCCACAAAATTATGCTAATCACACACCATAGGTGCTTATTGTGTGTGCAACAACACATTGGTGCTTCATTCTTTCCTTTGACATATGACATTGAATATAGCTCTGCGCTGACACTATTAGAGCTATTCAGGTAGGGGCTGAGCAATGTGTTGCGTAAAGGCAGATTGATGAAACTTCTTTTTAATGCAGAAGTTATTTAGAATGACATGGTGACTGGAAGGTAATGCTGAAATGATAATATGTTTGTTTGTGTTTATGGCCAGGATAATGATTTGGTGATGGTGTTTCATATATAGTCTGTCCTCATAGTTTCCCCTCTGGTTTTCTCAGAAAAAGAAAGTATATAGATAATAGCTGAATGTGCTTCAGGAATTCATAGTTGCCACAACAGTGTCTAGGGAATTATTATTTGATACTGTAAATCTGAAGACTTTTAGCTGCTCAAGTTGATGCTGGGTTGAGCTGCCTTCAGGTAGTCTCAGAAGTTATGGGAGCGTAAACCTCCCCTATACCCATTTATTCCCTCAGCCATGCCAAGTGGAATAAGTCACTCTTGTTTTTCTGGTCCCTCCCATATCATTCTCTACATCATGACACAGTAGAATCCAGTCTGTATGGACTACAACAGAACAAAATGTAGCAAGTAATGATGTATACTGTCATCTCTCTCAGCTATTGGGGAAAATAGTCGAGGATATTTGACAGTGATTGGGTTTATTAGTAGTATTTTCCTGTGCATGTAGTTCGGAAGTTCTGGCCTTTGCACTTAAAGTTTTGCTATATGTTTTTTGTGGAGCACAAGGAAAGACTAGATACTCCTACAGCACTTTCTGGATTTAATCTCTCCTGCATTCTCACAGTTTCAGAGAACTAGATACATTCATTTAGGATAGCCTCAGTTCAGATATAAGTGGGCACAAAGTTACAACTGTGTGGCTGTGCCTAGGACAGGTGATGCTTGAACACCAGAACATCTAGTGCTTATGAACTATAGGGTCTTCACATCCAACTTTTGCCAGTAAGGTTGTATTTGATCCCTTCCTGTCTTACATTTCTAAACAAAAGCAGCTCAGGATTCTTCTCCACCAAGTTTAGGAGCTCATTTTGTGACACAGAATCCTATTTTTTAAATTGAAGACTTCAGGTTAGGTGTACACAATTTATTCTGGAAAAATATGTGTCTTGACACTTTTATTTCTGCTGGTCCATAGAGATCCAACTAGGTGTAGAGAAGTTTGCTAAGTTACTTAATATTTAAACTACTGAAACTACTGAAATCTGGCAATATTATTAGTAATTTTTCAAGCAGAACAAATCTATATTAGGTAATGCTGACAAAGAAAATATATATTCTCATGAGTTATTTCACTAACTTAGGTACTCATCACTCAACGGCACCTGAGACTTCTACCAACATTTTTTCTCACTTTAATCTCTGATCTACCAGCCTCCACATTTTGAGTACCAGCTAAAAATTCCTTTCCAAAAAAAAAAAAGGTTGCTGGTTTTTGTCTATTCCCTCTCATTTCCATGGAAATCTTGCTTTTGGGATTTCAAATCCTGTTTCTGGATATCTGCTCTGATTCCAATTTTTTACTTTCTAGTCTGCTATAATATTTTAACTTCTGAAATAAAAATAAATAAAAGTGCACATCCATCATTTAAAGTGTTAGTTTGCTAGGCTTTTCATAAAGTTTAGATTAGGTAATTTTGTATCACACAAATTATAAGTAAAGCATAGCTTTGTTTGGATTGTTACAATGATTTTGTTTTTTAAAGAGTTGAAGAGTACTGTTAAAGAAGTATTAACAATTCAGTTTATCTTGTAACTTTCTTCAGAAGGATGTAGACACATTAAGATATATTTATACTTAAAAACTGGATTACTTTAAGTAAATACACATATACAGAATTCTTGTTTAATTCTTTCTACCACTCAGTAAATATAATTTCTGCAAGACTCTCATTTCTGCAACTGTCTCACTTTTGTGTGCTCTGATTTTCTGTCCAGCCTAAGAAGAAAAACAAGGTCCTTTCTCCTGTAATCAAGTTGTTAATGGGTCTGCAGTTATAGTCAACAGTAATCAATAAAACAAATGTGATCAAGTAACTTTTTTGCCCTTTTATGACTTGTCTTCTTGCTATTCCTCACTTCTACCTGAAATCAATGATACATTTTCCACTGATTTACTATAACAGGGAAAAGATCCATCTATCTGTTGACAAAGTGTGGCATATTGAAACCAGATGGGGTGAATGACTTGGTTAAAGAGACACTATCCAAAAATCTTCTTTATTTTTCTCTAAGATTTTTATAAGAAAAAATAATTTTATTGTAATAGTTCTATTCCTGTATTATGTATTTAATTAAAATTTATTTTTTTTTCCGTATTGCTGAATTAAGAAATAACTATTTTGGGGAAAAAATTGATCTTGCTATTCTTATCCAGAGTCTCATTTGAGCACACTGAAGTTAGTTACTAAGTTTTTCCTGTTGGCTTGAATGATTTCAGGTCCATTAGATTTATGGAGTTTCTGGAGGTTGTTAAGAATCTTCTAAAAAATAGAAGGACTCTACGAAGGAAGAGGGTGATACTTTCAAAATATCAGTCTTGGTTTGCCTAAATTAAGACAGTGCCATCTTAATACTCACTACAAGCCACAGTGTATCTAATTGTCCTCAGTCATGTGAGCCTAAAATTGGAAGGCAATGACATGATTAAGTAACATCTTAATTAAGAGATGTCATTGTTTGGCTTACAGAGAATCAATTAAGGTTAGGTTTGCATGTATATTTCTTATCTTCATATTTTTAAGGTCAATTAAGCAATACTATATTCACTGAAAATTAAAAGGGAATAATTAGTAGATAAAGTGGTTGAATGGCATGTGCAGTGAATAAAGTATTACATTACTTAAAGTAAATATCGCAGTGGTTAGCTGGGCTGATTTTTCACTTTTATCAATAAAAAATAATTGATAAATTCATAGTCTACAATACCACAATTGATTTTCAATCATTTGTTTACATAAAAAAACCCAAAAAACCCAAAAAACCTAGTCCTGTAAAAGTATAGTGATTTTACAATTTTTTTCATATTCTGTCTATTGAAAGTTCACATTTCCTTTTCCAGTAACATATTTTATCACTTATTGTGCTGACATTGAAGATTTGTTTGTCCTTGTAACATCTTGACCACTAACTTAATGATAAGGAGAATTTCCTTGAGAATATATGTTTATTATTGCATGACCAGTTCTTAGTCCCTATCCACAGTCAATACAATACAGAAATTGTGCTCAAGTATGGTTCTTTTACTACATTTATAGTTTTTATGGATCTGTGATTTTTTTTTCTCCCTGTCACTGCTCTACCAAACTTTCCCCTACATCTCTGAGAAACAATAAAAAAATGGGGAAAAAATAATATTTTGGAGTTTTTTGTTTGTGAAAAATAAAAATTTGTACTTTAATTTTGAATACTTTTCAGTTTATTTTGTATACAAAGTCAAAATTTTGAGTTCTTTCAATCAAGTCCCAATAATATTTTGAGCAAAACTTGAAGGTTTGAGTTCTTATCTGATATTTTAATGATGACAGAATACTGTAATACGACTATTTTCTTTATATATATGTTATTGTCATAGCCTTTCTTTGTAGCTGATATAATTTTTGAGAAACTACTATGTGAGCTTCTTATAATAATGACAATATTTTTGAAACAGAAATTCTGCATTAAACTATAATTTTATTTTAAGTCTTTGTTAACCTTTACAATATGCAAAGGCTGATCTGACATTGTGAAAACTGGTTATAAATCACCTTTTTACAATAATGTCAATCAAATCAAATTGCCCAAGTAGCTCTGCATATAAAATGATGTGCAGAAAAATCAGAATACATTGATTATTTTAATTTTCTCCTTTATAAATCTGATATAAAAGGATATTTTAATAAGCCATCTAACTGTTTCTTAGAAATGTGATATTCCTAAGAATTGGACTTTGTTTCTCTACCTTCTGACCTGGATTCCTGATGAACACAGTACTGAAAATATCAGTTCCAAACATTATTTCAATCTTCAATTCAAGTGAGGATGCTAATTTATAAAAAAAACCCCACACTGTCAGTGCCACAATATAAAGTGGTAACCATAGGTATAAGTTTCACATAGAAGTCACCTCATTTCCTTTCTGCCATTAATTGTTGTGATACATGGTTGAGTGTTTTTTCACTTGCAAAATAAATATCTTGTCTTTGAGTTGCAAAGATTAACAGAAGAATAGAACTCTGTTTAAAGTGATTCCATAACACTTATTTAATCACAAAATTAATGATATTATTTTTCTTTACCCACAGTGCTTTATGTTATGAATTACACAGAATACAATTTAATGAAAAATATACTTTAGGAGGTATTTATATCCTACAAATTAAAATGTCTAAAAATCAAATACTTGAGCTAGCACCTCTCAGCTTCTTCTATAACAAAGGAAAGAAGTGGGAAATAGAACAATATGTTCTGATATTGGTGGAACATCTGTCTTAAAGAGGTGACTTACCACCTACATATTCATATTACACACAAAAAATCACACACAGAATCACATACAGAATGGTAGGGGTTGGAAGGGACCTCAGAAGATCATATAGTCCAACCCCTTTGCTAAAGCAGGTTCCCTACAACAGGTTGCAAAGGAAAGCAAGGTGGGTTTTGAACATCTGCAGAGATGGAAACTCCACAACCTCTCTGGGCAACTTATTCCAGTGCTCTGACACCCTTACAAGAAAGAAGTTTTTCCTTAAGTTTTTGTGAAACTTTCAGTGTTCCAGTTTTTGCCTATTGCCCCTTGTCCTGTCACTGGGCACCACTGAAAAGAGCCTTTCTTTTCATTGTCTACAAAAAATGGGAATGAAAGTAGAAAGAGAGATTCAGGTAAATTGGAATGAATAACAATATTGTTACCCACTTGTGCTGATTTGGGTTTTTTAGTAAAGTTTGGTAATTTCAGCAGGAAATAGGACAACATAGGCATTAAACTAGTTATTAACTGGTTGGAGTTGAAAGAATTTGTTGCCATAAGATAGTGTGGTGTCAAGTCTTTGTTTATTCATTTATTTTTATCTTTAAAGTCACTTCCTTGCTGACTGAAAGCAAGTTGACTTAGCAAGAGCTTCTGACTACTGCTGAAAGCTAAATAGACAGGCTTTGGGATGATTGAATCTAGCTCTTGCTTACCAAAAGCAGGAATTTCTATTCCTCTGATAAAAGCTTGGAGTGAAAAGAGAGAAAGAAGGAATTTAAAAAAAAAAAGTCAGATTGGGAAAGTGAGGAAATTAACAATTTCTTAAAGAAACTGAATGATAAATTAAGAGATATGAGTTAAGAACAGATTGTGTTTAATATACATCTCTCTTGCTTTTGTGACTCTTGCCATTGATTTCAACATAGTGAGTAGTATAGCACTTTGAAAGAATCTCCTTAATCTTCCTTAATCTGTAGTCATGTTAAATAAATATAGATGCAGAAGAGAGATAGAAAAGAGATGAGGGGCTTGACAAAATAATCTGCAGATCACACTAATGGTAAGCTTCAGTAAATACATGTAGTACCTTATATGGTATTGAAGCAAAACTGAGTTCAGAAACTAGTATCTTTTTCCTTATTATTTCCTGAGGGTCTGATCTATTGGGAAAGTTAAAAATACACCTAACAGACGAAAGAAAACAAAACAAAACAAAACAAAACAGATTTTTCCCATGACTTTTAATGATAAGGGAATTGTCCATATTGTCATAACTATAAAAGAGCTTCACAGACCAATGAAGAAGGAGGTGATCAGTTCAGTTTTTCCTCTTGGCTGAAGAGGATCAAAACCACCTGTTTGATCAATTAATAGATCTAAAGAAAGTCTTATTGTTAGGACTGAGAGAGATCTCTGACTATACTGTTTTCTTACTGTCCCACAATTGACAGTAATATAAAATTATGGTGAGCAAGAGGGACCATCTATCTCTATCCTAATGTTTGTACCTAGAAGCAGGATAGAGATTGGTTCCTGTCCCAATTTCATTGTCATTTGTTTTATATGAAAGATCCTTTTGATAATATAATGATGCCTCCATTAACATAATCTTGTATTTTGAAATAAATTCAAAACATCTAACGCTTAGATAATGGCATCTATATTTAGTTCAAAATTATATATGCAGTGTAATGAATTTGAAGGAGAAATAATGAATTTTGAAAAGGAAAGTAAAGCATTCTTCAAAGTTTACAGCTAGCTCAGTATTTTTAGTGGTCCAAATAGCATATTAGGTCATGCCTAAAATACAACTTAGCAAGGAAGCAAAGAACACCTTGATCAAGATCTGCTGTCGAACTCTAAACCCATGAATTATCCCAATGCTTAGTGTTTTAATATTGCATGCTTGCAAGTCATTCTTCTTGATGTGTTGTTTAATAATAATTTATTAAAACAACTTTAAAAAATCTTAAAATATTTCTGGCCTAGAAAGAGTGTCACAGGTTCTCAAACCAAATTAACAGCTCATAATTTTGAGAATTTCCTTATACATCTGCAGAAGTTGATGCTGACTTGTGTAAGCTTAGCCCCAAGCTATGCTCATGGAAATAAAAAATGAGAATATAAGAAATGGCACATTTTGTTACATTTCTGGAACAGAAAAGTATTGTGCATGGCGTTTAGAAGGCACTGAAGAGCTTGTAGATGAGTAAGTCTATAAGGTAGGTAAGGTATCCAGCCAAGGATAGCTATTGGTCCTGGAGTGAGTTGTAGCCAGTCTGTTCTAGAGTAATCTAGCAATAGTATGGAAGCAGTCTCTATCAGATGAACTGCAAAAAAGACATCCTTCTATAGAGGTTGCAAGCCAAATACAGAAGGAGACAAAGAAGTTAAAAATCAGTGGAAAACAAAATCAGAATTAGAATTTATTTAAGCAAAGTGGGTTTAATAAAGATGTTCTGAAGTTCTGATAAACTTAATACTTCAGGGATTTCAGATTACCTTTAATGATACTGAAGGATCATTAAAGAGGAGGGATTTGTTTCTCACACATTAAGTAGCGGCCAAACCTAAAGAGAGTTTACAAGACTACACAGGTCTATCCTGTAAATGTAAATACTGTTCTTTATTATTGTATGAGTTGAAGAACTGGCTTGTTTTTTATTTAATAGCAATATGAAATAATGAAAGATGTGCCCTGTGAGAATTATCTTCAATATGTTTGACTGAAAACATGCTTGGATCTCCATTACGCCTCATTTTTTTCCTTCCAAAAAATTTTTAAAGTGAATACTGAGGTGTGGACTGTAGGGGGGGCAATTACACTGTGCCACAACTTTATATAATGCTTAATAGACATGTTTTGCCAGTTATTTTATGAAAGGTTGTGAAAGTAATATCTATCTATCTAAAAAAACCTCAGCCCAAACCCCTGCATGTACACAATATGAACAACATGCTTTTTATAAATATCTATTGGTTGTAAAGGGAAAATTGGAAAAGATTATCTGTCCTCCTGCTATTATGAGTAAGTGTATTCTCATTAAGGACCTTCACAGATCAGTTTCTCACATCTGTTAAAAACCATCTTAAATTACCTTTTGAGGCAGTCTGACACTTTACTACTTGTTCAGAGGGGAACAAACTACAGCACATTACATGGGTTTTTCAGGCATAAAAAGAACCTTGCAATGTACATGACCGAAGGTTTTTGCAGGCTTATGTCATATTAGTACATTTGTCCTCATGTAATTCACAGATTTTAAATATTAAATAATTCATTATGATTTCTAAATATTCACTTTTTATTCAAAAAATTGAACAGAATCCAAAACTTATTATCAATGAAAGTATATAATAGCAGAGATCACTTAATCAATCTCTATGTAAATTTCTTACTCAGGCTACATTTCTTCCCCCAAAGTTTTATAGGTCAAATTCTGTTATAAATGAAATAGAAATTTGGTATGTACTTTAAGAAGAATACAGTTTGGAGCTATGTGAGACACTTAGTGAAGGTGAGAAACAAGCAAATTCAACATTCATCTAAATGAGGATTTAGATCTAATTTAAGACTTAGAGGAATCCTAAAGAGAAGGAAATTGGAACCTTCCTTCCTCTTGCACTGATTTTTCTGTAGAGAACCACTGCTTAATGAGTGAACATATATTTGTTTCCCTTGAACTTTCTCCTTATGTTGTTATAAGCTCTGCACACCTTCTTCTCTACACTCCACTTTGTTCTAGTCAAACTCTAGGTTAGCTAGCTGCTTCATTACCATCAGGAAGATTTTTCCTGAAATGCACAACCTTCATTCCCTGTTCCTGCTTCACCTGGTCCTGGGCAGGAAATTCTGCAAATAGCTGCAGTATTAAGTCTTTAGCAAGCTAATCATGTCTAGTCTTTACAAAGCTGTCTTAAAGTTTTGTTTTTCTAGCAGCAAATGGCTAAAGTATAAATTTGTCATGTTTAGACTTTATTGCTTTATGAAAGCAAATGGGAAAAAGAAGGAAACAGCAATCCATAACACCTTTCCCTCTTAAGAAAGAAAAAAAGTTTCACATAACTATCACACAGGATTTCTTTTTCCTGAGTCTCAGTATACACCTAAAATACTTTCCTTCCTGAGATACCAGTATAAGAACTTTTAATGGTATATTGCTTTTTTTGAATAGATGATTCATTGATTTTAAGATGACAGAAGAATAATTTAGTATAAGCTGCTTATTATTTTGTTATGCAAGATGGAAGATGGTAGATAGGTTAATGAATACCTTTAAAACTTGAGTGGTTTATTATATGGAAATCTTATTTTATTGGTTCTTTTTCTTGAATGATGATTATGCCTATGCACAGATGCGCCCATATAAATGATCATATGTGCACATAAACATGAGTGTATATCAGAATACACATATGTATAAGTCTTGTCTAAGACATATATATATATATACACACATATATATATATGCATGCTGTGTTAAGTTGGCAATGTTTCACCACCATCTATTAAGACTATATCACATATCAATTTTTTCTTGGGTTTTTCTTGGGTTTTTATTTTGTTTTGTTGTTTTGGGTTTTTTTAATGAGACTGATGTGAAGCTAACTGACTCATAGTTGTCTTGGTCAACCAATTTCCTTTCTAAAATGTTGGGGAGAACATTACCATGTCCAAATTCCCAAGACTCTACACTGTAGTCTGAAATTTATTAAAGAATCAACATCAGTCATCCAGACTGACCCATAATTTTAATGTTCTTCCCTGCAATTAGTCTGATTAACTTGCATATATATTCAGACTTATCTACTACAGCCTTTCAGTTTGCACTATGGTAAAATTCAATGCCCATATTTTATAATTTAAAAATAGGATCTAAACTGGATTTAAAACATTTAACAGCTGTCATTTGACATAATTTTATGTAGTGATGGTATAGAAAGTGGTTTTTTATCACTTACAGTGGAATATTTTGCCTGGCTTTGTTCCAAACACAGAAATATTTTTATACTGTTTTGACATGCTGAATTATAACTGATTGATGAATTGGCCATCTGTGTCAAATTTAGGTCATATATCAGTGACAGAATTTTGTTTTGTTTTGTTTTTTTTTCCCAGTGTAGTATAGTACTTATTAGCCTTAATATTTGCCTTAGAAGTTTCATGAATATATTTAGTTTCCTTCAGCAATTTCTTGCATTTCCCAGATGTCAATGTATACATGTCTGTCACCTTCTCCATTTTTCCATTGGTGATGTATGTTGTTGGTGGTTTCTTATCATTAAGTCCAAGCTGAATGCAGCTTATGGAAAAGTTTTTATTGCATACGTTTCCCCTAAAGAAATCCTGGAGAATAGTTATTCCTATAAATATTTTGATGACTGGGATGAAATTTAACACGTCAAATGCCAGATTCTGCACCTACTGTGGAGTAATGCTGGGCACAAGTGAAAACTGGGAGAGGGGTGGCTGGAGGGCAGCCCTGCAGAAAGGGATCTGGGGGTATTGGTTGGCAGTAGGCTTAATGTGAATCAGCAGTGTGCCCTGGAAGCCAAGAGGGCAAATCACATCCTGGGGTGCATCAAAGACAGTATAATCAGCCAGTCAAGAGAGGTGATTATTCTGTTGTATTCAGTACTGGTGCAGCTTCACCTGGAGTACTGTGTACAGTGCTGGGCCCCACAACTTAAGAAGGATGTGAAGGTCTTTTAATGCATCCAGAGGAGGGCAACAAAGCTGGTGAAAGGACTGGAAGGCATGCCCTATGAGGAGCAGCTAAGGACTTCAGACTTGTCTAATTTGGAGAAAAGAAGGCTGAGGGGCAACCTCATTGCTCTACAGCTTCCTGCAGAGGGGTGTGTTGGGTTTCTGTGTGTGGAGTTCAGGAGTGTTTTTTGGTAGTGGGGGAAGGGCCACCTTGTGAGAGCAAAAAGCTCCTCTAGCTCCAAGGCAGAGACACCCCAGCCCAGGCTGGGCCAATGAGCACTAGAGAAATGCCTCTGAGAATCCATATTTGTGAGGGGAAGGACTGTCCTGAAAAGAAGTAGGTGGGAGTGAACCTGGAGGAGAAGCCATTGACCTAACAGAAGACTACCATTGGCCAAGACAAAGACAGACAGACACAGAGAGGAAAGAGGAGGAGGGGGGAAGACAGAGACCCACACCCAGTTCTACTGTATGGAGTATTAGAAGACAAAGTCCCTTGCAGCCCATATAGATTCAATGGCGGAGCAGAGACCGCATTTCTTTACCAAGAGGATGGCCAAACCCTGGAACAGAATTCCTAGGGAGGTGGTCAATACCCCAAGCCTGTCAGTGTTTAAGAGGCATTTGGACAATGCCCTTAAGAACATGCTTTAACTTCTGGTCATCCCTGAAGCGGTCAGGCAGTTGGACTAGGTGACTGTTCTAGGCTACTTCCAACTGAAATTTCTTTTCTTTTCTTTTCTTTTCTTTTCTTTTCTTTTCTTTTCTTTTCTTTTCTTTTCTTTTCTTTTCTTTTCTTTTCTTTTCTTTTCTTTTCTTTTCTTTTCTTTTCTTTTCTTTTCTTTTCTTTTCTTTTCTTTTCTTTTCTTTTCTTTTCTTTTCTTTTCTTTTCTTTTCTTTTCTTTTCTTTTCTTTTCTTTTCTTTTCTTTTCTTTTCTTTTCTTTTCTTTTCTTTTCTTTTCTTTTCTTTTCTTTTCTTTTCTTTTCTTTTCTTTTCTTTTCTTTTCTTTTCTTTTCTTTTCTTTTCTTTTCTTTTCTTTTCTTTTCTTTTCTTTTCTTTTCTTTTCTTTTCTTTTCTCTTTTCTTCCACAAAAACAGAGTATTGGAATGCATGGGTAACTTGCATGCCAAAGGAGCCTGGAAAAAAGTCAGACATAGGATCAGTGTTAAAAATTGTGTGTTTAAAGAGCACTGTAGCAATTCATCTTCCTTGTTCTGCTAAGCTATCACTATTCCACATTTCTATAGTTTTTTTTCAACTGTGGTACCCTGATTATTTTTTCAGAAACAGGTAAGATATAATCAAATATTATTATTATTATTTATTACATTTAAGACTGTTCTGGTAGTGGAAAGTGTATGCAATCAATAGTAAACTATAAACAAAAATAAATCATGCTCTTATAACCAGTGATAAATTGTATTTCCAATATAGAAAAATGTGTATATTCTCAAGTAACACTCTTCACACAGCTTTAATGAGAGATGGTAAGATTAGATACTTATTCCAGGTAGCACTTGACTCTGGAAGAAGTTCCACTGGAACAGAGGGACAAAAACATACAGAAGGTTGTTGCTCAGCTGTGATCATACATAAGACAGTCTTGCTTTCTGTTTTGTTTTGCTCATTTATATGAAAGAAATAACTTTAAAATACTATTTTGTGAAACTTGTAAAAATTCTAAAAGATTTTTTTTGTTATTTAAATGTTGTGTAACTTCATGAGGTTATTTAAGAAAATGTAACATGAATGTGAAAAGTAGACATGAATCACAGATGTTAAAGATATGATTTAATTTAATTTAACGTCTAATATTTATGAGTAGGAAAATGAAGCAGCAAAAAAATTCTGTGTTCAGTCATGTTAGCCCTTTGTGCATTGGACTTGTGTTGAAATAAAGGGAAGCCTAGCATAGAAATTTGAAAAATCTCCAAAAGCTCTAGCGGTTAGGAATAGCATATACAGTTATTACTTCCTTATTTGAATATTCATCCCATTGATTAGTGATTAATTCCTGAAATTGGGTCAACTGGGTTATTTTTAACGAGTGAAAAATTAAGCTTATTTGTTATATTATTAGTTCAGTAGCCAGATAACATTATATTGTGCAAGAATTAGATCGTTATTGTTCTTTCTCTTTGAAATCGTAGTTGTCCCATAAGTGATGGAGAACAAAACAGTTTAAAGTAGGTTAGCAAACAGAATTGTAAGCAAACATGACAAATAAAGAATTTAAAATATTTCTGGGATATTACCAAATGCATTTTAGACAACATAAGCACATTAACAGAGGAAAAAGAAACCAAAACAAAACACAGAAATAGCAGTGGATATTAATGTATTTTCTTGCAAATGAAGTCTTATGTTCTGCACAGGGATGTCTTCAAGGGGGATTGATCTGGTTGCCCTAGCATAAAACATCCAGTGTCAGCTAGAATTTTCTGCTGGCTTCAAGCTGTTTCTACAATAGATTGCAAAACTAATTTTAATCCTGTGTCACAGCTTCCAGCTCAGGGTGTATGTCTTGTATACACTGGGACTTCTCAAATAGTACTGGACACTTAATTTGGATAACTGGGCCCAAAATACTGGACTCAGAAACATTATTGGTTTATACCTTTTTAGATATGTTTTATGAAGGATTTTATTCAAACAAGATTTAAAAAAAACCAAAAAACCCAAAAACCAAGAGCATGAACCATCACATTATATAGAAACAATACTGATGGGGGAAGTTCAGAAGATGGTAGTAACCTGCAAAAAATGAATTGTATATATTGAAACAATCTTTAGCTGCAAAGGTCAGTCTAGGTCAGAGTAAATATAGCAGTGAAGGCTAGCCAAAGAGGGCTCTATTGTCCTTACAAGAATCTGGAAATGAATTAATATCACTCAAAAGGAATGAGCTTTTTTAAGGTGAATTGGAAGGATTTCATTTTATTTGTATTTATTTCATAAGATTACTGAAGAGAATATACAGAAAATCAACAGCAACAACAAATTAAAAGATTTTTTTTTTACTGTAATTAGTGAAAAATAAGATATTTGTGAGGTCTACATATGCATCTGAGATCAAAACTTTCTTCAGTGAGTGATATCAGAGCTACCCAAGTCAGATATTAATACAGAAAATTTAGCATTGCCCAGTCTTTTATCTCTCTCTGTCCATTTATACCACAATTTATTGTTGTTCTTGGGATCTGAAAAATTTGAGAGCTGAATGCTGACAAATTAAGTCTTCAAGACTGTGTTTTACCAAAAGCTGTATTATCTTTCTCCTCCTCTATTTCATATAGGTATGTGAAATCATGTGATAGTTTAACTTAACTGGCAACCAAACAAGACATAGCCACTCACAGCCTCCCCATACTCTGCCCAGCCCCGGCCCCTTTCCCCCTCTCCATCCAGGGAATCAGGCAGAGAACTGGAGAGTAAAAGTAAGGAGACTTGTAGATTGAGACAAGGTGAATTTAATAATTAGAGTAAAACTATTATTATTATTATTAATAATAATAATAATAACAGTAAATATCAATTATTATAATAAGTCTCTCTCACTCATATATGTATGTGCAATACAGAGTACAATTGCTCACCACCCACTGATAATGATCTCAGAGGAGCAAAAAGGAACCCCGAAACCGAAATTGCAAACAAGCCCAAGTGATTCCCAAGGGAATCCTCCGTTTTCTGGTCAATCCCAGTTAATATACTAAACATGACGTAATTTGATATGGAATATCTCATGGGCATATCCAACTGTCAATTCTGGGTTTTAGTAGCTACTACGCTTTTCTTCCCCCACCCTCCATTCCTCTGCTCTTGTAAACTACCCAAGCACAGTGTCCTTGTACCTTACCAACATTTCTTCTGATAACAGTCCCCATTGAAACCAAAACACAGTGCTTTCTAGCTACTAAGAAGAAACTTAACACTACCCTAGCAAAAAAAAACCCCAGGATAAATCACTTAAAATATTTTATTTATATAAATGGAAAGCAATATTTTAAGTCAAAGCAATTACAATATTTTTTTTTAATATACAGACCTAGAATGGGTTTTTTTGCCATGTCAGTATATTTTGCTGAATCCACAGTTACTGCAACATAATCCATAAAGTCCAGCTGTTAACCCCAGTCATAACAGCACAACTACCATATGGGGCCACTGCAGAGGTAAAGTCTCTTCTCTGATACTTATGCCTAGTCAGTACCACAGGTAGATTCTGCTCCGTGTTTTTTCCCCTTATAGCTGGAGCTCCTAGCCCTAGTCCTGTCACTTCTTCAGCCCTAACTCATCTTCTTGTGTCAGGGACAGTTCTGCTTACAGTTCTAACTACTGAGAAAATCTATTTTTTTGATTACATGAACTGTAACATCTATGCAATGTTGTTCCAAGATCTCTGAGCTAGCCAGTAAATCTGTATAGCACAGGGCTGTGCAAGGTTCCATAGAAATACTAGTTTAAGTCCACAAATAAAAGTAAATAATAGCTTTCTTCCAAATACTAATATCATCTAATAGCATGCAAAGTAACTTCAGTCAGCAAAGTTTATATTAAAAAAAAAAAAAAAGTTAAACTCTGAGTGGCATTTTTAGTCTAGAAATATATATTTAGAATCATTTTTTATGGGGCTTTTTCCAGTAGGAAATGTGAAAGCAAGGAATGGCTAGAAATGATGTGAGTACATGTATGTGTCTCCATACATGCATTTGATCAGAAAGGGAGAAAAAGGTTCTACCACCCAGAAGCTAGATCATATACCTAGCCAACATGTAAATCATCTACTTCTGCCTTTTCTAGATGAGGCAGAGAACACTGAAAAGAAAGGAAAGAGAGTTCAATGACTGAGAGCTTTTTCTGGAGATGGAAAATACTGGTTCTTGATTCAGATAAAACAGGCTATGTCAAGCAGGGATTTTGAAAGAAAGAAAATAATTTTCTTTTGGTTTGGGAGGGGAATTCATCCTGAGCTGATACTGCAACTCCTAAATTTTACATCACTGGACTTTATAGCCTGTGGATACTTAGGTGCCTCAGATTAGGCTTTGTTATATGCAGCATAGAGACACAGTGCTTTGGACTACCCAGAGCAGAATATGTGAGCTGACAACTGTGTTTTCAGGCTACCCTTTCTCACAGCCTTGAGAACCATATTTATGGGTTGAAAGTCTGCTCTGGAGATTATGCTTATCCTATCTTTCAAGTCAAGAAAGAGAAATAGTCCTTTCTTTCTTCTAAAATACCACTCAGCCTCTGTGGAGGTCTCCTGTGGGCTTCTGTTGGCAAGATTATTATTTAAACTTCCAGATCACAAAATGCGTTGCAATTTTAAAAGATGAAAAGGTACATTTAGCCTATCTGCATTTTAATCATATGTATTTCAATAGAATTACTCATCTTTGCATATGCTGCCAGGCAAGCTCTAGTATGTGACTATTCTTCTACAGTCATGAATATTAATTCTTTTGTCCAGGGAAACGTGTATTCTCTTCAGAACTAGCAGTTAATAAATTATTCTCAAAGCTTTATATCTTGAGTCCTAGACTTTTTCTAGAATTTAATGAAAGAGAAACTTCTGAAATAGAAAGGTCTTCTTGAGAATTGTTCTTTGTACCCTGCATGACTGGATATGCAACAAGTTGGTATCATAAGTTCCTGAAAAGTAATTAAATTGTACCTGAACTACCAAGAATTCATAATACTTTTCAGCAATTTTTGTATACTTTTCTATAGTAACTGCCAAGTATTATGGGAAATGAGATCCCTAAACAAAGGTAAAGTCAATGCATATATTCCTGACCTGAAAATGAATGATGGTGGATGTCAGCACATGTCTGTAATGATATTTGAAATATGTTATGACTTGCAATATGAATTCCACTTTTCTGATATAAACCAGTTAACTCACTGACATTTCAAAAGAATGAACATTGTACTATGAGAAATAATTTTTCATAAATCTTGTCTGGGTTCTGCTAAGTAGTTGTTGGATAGCTTCCAATCATCTGGCTAGCATCTCTGCTTCAATGAAGGCACAAATCAGCAAGAAAGATATGGAGCTGTTAGAACAAGTCCAGAGGAGGCCATGAGGATGATCAAAGGTCTGGAACATCTCTCATGAGATCAGGCTGAGACAGTTGTGGCTGTTCAGCCTGGAGAAGAGAAGGCTCCAGGGAGACCTTATAGCTGCCTTCTAATACTTGAAGGGGGCCAAGAAAGCCGGAGAGGGACTTTTTAAAACGCCAGGTAGTGATAGAACAAGGGGAAATGGCTTTGAACTGGAAGAGGGTAGGTTTAGATTAGATATTAGGAAGAAGTTCTTCCCTGTGAGGGTGGTCAGACACTGGAACAGGTTGCCCAGAGAAGCTGTGGATGCCCCCTCCCTGGAAGTTTTCAAAACCAGGTTTGGATGAGGCTCTGAGCAACCTGGTCTAGTGGAAGGTGTCCCTGCTCATAGCAGGGAGGGTTGGAACTAGATGATCTTTATGGTTCCTTTGAACCCAAACCATTCTATGATTCTATGATTATAGGAGAATAACTACTCAAGAATTAAAGTATTAAGTATTTTGAATATTGGAGGAGGTCAGGAGTTTGGAAACTGAATTAAAGCAAATATATTCTTGATAACAAGGTGATATTTTGGCATCAAAGAAACATATCAAGCCTTTCTGTTTTCCTGTTTGGAATCTTACTGATGTTCTTTCAAGTGAAGACTTTTTTTCAAGTTCTTCACTGTGGAAAAGTTAATTACATGTAGTTAAAGATGCTCTACAATATTCTCATTATTAGGGTTAAATTCTAAAGTCCTCTAATTTTATTAGAGTGATCTAGTATTTTAAAACACTTTATGGGACTGGGCAGTAACAAAACTTACATAAAAATGCCATAATTTGTCATTTATACACATGCATACCTTTGTCATAACCTACACAAAAGGAGTATGATAAAGCACATGAGCTTTTTAACCACTGTGACCAGCACTCACCCTGTGCCTTGACTGGTAGATATTCTTTCTCCTGAATTGCTGAAGTCTTTTTTGAAGCTCTTAAGTGGGAAATATTTAAAACATTTTTCTTCTCCGGATGGAAGTATTGAAAGCTTATGCATAAGAGTTTTTATGCAATCCCAGAATCTCATTTACTGTATTCTCCTGGGCATAATTCACATTGTAGTATTCAACAAGGACCTTCTCTAATTCTGCAGTAGTGCCATATTTTTGCACATAAAAAAGTGTTAGTCATTTATTTAAACAGTTTAAGGCTGAAAATGTCTGGGCTCATGTTATATAGCAAGTGCATGATTTGATATTGAATTCTTACCTGACTTCATAAGATTTAACCTTATACCTTGTGCATATATTATGAATTTGCTGTAACAAAAGAGAAGTTAATGTCTTTATATATTTGATGTCTGTGGGTGTAAAAAGTACAACTGCAGACATTAGCATTTAATTTCCTCCAAACGTCTGCCAGTTAAAGATCCCTGAGGATTTTGTTTAATTTGTAAGTGAAAGCTGGAAGCCATTCTGCTTTCTCTGTGTCTGTCCTCCACACCAGAGTTCAATTAAACATTTCCCCTATGGTTTCCTTCACCTGCAAAAACAAAGCAAATGTACTAACAGAAAAAGGACCTGCATTTGAATTAGACAGGTGCATGCCGGTTAGGTGGATATATATGCAAGTGGATAGCCAAGCTGTCATTCTTCACACTTGCCTCCAGTGAAAATAAATCTCCTCTATTTACTTTCACTCATTAAATCATCCAAACCAACGTTTTTCTGTTGATTAAAACAGCTAAATCTTTCTTCTTTGAGTGCTGGAAGGTCATGGACATTTTTTTTTTTTCTTTTGTATTTGTCATGTGCTTTCTTATTCAACAGAAAAAACATAAAAACATTTTCAGCATATAAGTACAGCACTTTCACAGATTAGCCTTTTATATCCTCAGATGTTGAGACACAAGTGAAAGTTGTGACAAGCAAGGAAAAAGGAAGACAAAAATTATATGCCACAAACCAGAGATGTTTCAACAGTGTCAAAAACTATAATGAAAACTGAGCAAGAAAAGAGAAGTACTTTTAAATTAATTTAGGAGAGCTTTATTATACAACAACAGATTGCAATTTTGCAGGTAAGAAACCTTCTTCAGCTAAAAAATAATCTGATTTGGCCAATAAGAAACAAAAATAAAAAATCAAAAATATATTTGTATGGACTGATATGCCATGTAACACTGGCAATCACCCAAGCCATAAAATGATAGAGAATTTCTTACTATTCTGTTCTGTTTTCTGATGGTACTACTATCTTGCCCAGTGTTTTGAAGTTTGAGTTCATATCTCTGTATGTATGTACAGGAACAGAAATGTATGTGTAAATATATATATATATATATATATATATATATATATATATATATATACACATATATATATACATATATATATATATATATAAAAAGAGAAATCAATGTAAATCATAAGTTGAAAAATGTCGTTAATGAGGTATTAAAGACGATCTTTAGAAATATGTGGTCAATATGATGTGAGGTAGGGACATTGAAACAGTGAGTGAAAAACAGTGAATTGTATTATTTTTGTATTGAAATAAGAGGATAAATTGATAACATGGGTAAGCTGCAGAACCAGATAACCCAGCGGCAATTAATTTGCTCTCCCTACCAGTTTTGTTTGACATTTGTATGTCTGATGGAGATTTATCATCATGTTTGCTAACCACTCTTGACTAAAGGGTACTTGATCTCTCTCTTCACCTCACATCCAAAGGATGAAAGCATCTCATGCAGAACCCTTTGCAGCTTATTTCATGATCATTTCTATAGGAACCCATTAGGACAGCTCAGAGTATAGTGTGATCAGCTACCATTAACTGTATCTCTGACCTCAGTGTCAGCACCTTTCAGCATTGTGCTCTTCCTCATTAACAATGTCCCTCACAATTTCCTGTTTTTTATATATTATATTTGTCCTTGCTAACTGAGATTCATGTTCACAATCAGCATTGGATACACCTCCAAAGCATGATCTGTTTGTATCTGAAGAATGGAATGAGACTTTCATCCTAATGATGTATGTCCTTGATAGACATATAGTCTAAGTGGCACAGATTCATCTGCTTGTATCTTTTATTTTTTAAAAAAGAAAAAAACCCACAAATATAAAAAAATCAGTTTTGAATGCTAATATGGACAATATGAAATACTGTCTAAGAGAAAAAAGTTATCAAAAATTACATCCAATAACCTGTAATATATAACAGATATACACTGGAAAGCAGGGAAAGATTCACCCAGAATGTAGAAGGAGGTCTGCATAGTCACAGAATCAGGATCATGGGAAGTTATCTAGAGCGTGAGCAACTCGCTATTACAGAGGAGACAGGAGGAGAACATGATTTCAACTAGCTTTCCTGCTATGTATGTTCCTGAGGAGAAACTATTTGTAACTATTAGCTTTAAGTCTAGCAAAATTACCTGTATTATTTTAATCCACATCTGTAACCAAAAAAACTGTCACATTCAATCCCATATTTGCAAACACCAGTTGTTACTACATCACTTGGGCAAGCTTTGTTATTAATGATTAAAGTGTCAATCTTAAATCTAACTTCTCTTGCATTTTTACTTCTTGACCAAACTGCTTTGTAGCATAGTTGTTTTTGAAAAAGGAAACAGAAACAGCTCAATTTGCCATCGCCTTAAAGATTAACATTGGATTCTCTAAATCTGCATATAGCCTCTCATGCAGGGAACTACATAAGTGAGAGTAAACAGACAGTAGGCTATTCTTTTCCCTGCATACTTTTAAGACTTAAGCTTTTCTCAATTATTTCACAGTTAATGAGTAAACTAGCAAGTAGAGGAGCAGTTATAGCCAGGCATCCTGGTTTGAGTTGAGATTTCTGGAAAGGAAACACGGTCTCTGAAATGGTAGTGTTGGAAGCTCTTCACTTGAATGGCTGACAGCACGTTGCAGGACTGAGAGCAAATGCATTGTGCATTGTATCAGGGGATGCCTGCAACAAAGGCTACAAATGTTCTAGCTCCCTTTTTTCTCAGACCAGTCTGTACCTAGAAGTGATCAGGGCCTCAAATGATTCTAGGAATCAAATTACAGCAGATCTTAGAAATTTGAACATGGTCTTCAGACTGTCAAGGGGTAAACAGTCTTTAAACCACTTATGGTTTTTTTTTAACCTCACCTCACAGAAAAAAAAAAACCAACCAAACAAAAAAACAGACATCCTGTAGGGTGAAACTCATCTTTTAGGAACCATGCAGTTTTTTGACAAAGAAATATGCAGGTGAAGTGGGAATTAGTAGTGTGGTCCTAATGGAGCAGTATGGTTCTTTTCTTTCCCATCTTTTGAAAAATGATTCAGGTACCTGCTGTTCTTCCCTTGCCATTTTTTCCATCTTTCCCATGTCCTTTTTTCCATCTTTACACACCAAGCTGTCATTTATACTATGGAAGAATGAGGATATCCTCAGCTGTGGAGAGAGTGGAAGCATAAAGAAAGGTAAAGGTGATACTGTAAGAAATGTAACTTTTTATTTCACTGCAAAATGAATTGGTAAGGAAGTGCAGAAGAAAATACTACTTTATTCATTCTGATATGGTACAAATACAGTTAAATGAAAATTAGAAGGCAGTTAAGCATTCATGATTTAAACTTTAAAATACCTGACAGTTTCTAAAACTTATTGTGATAATCTGAGATTGAATTTGAACATTTTTTGTGATTGACATCAACAATACCAGTTCTAGTCTGCAGATTTTTGGTCTGAAGGATTAACATTTGACAAAGTTATGAGGACTAGAAAAACATAATATAAAATCAAACAGGATGTGTAAGAGGTTATAAGGCCAAAACTCACTTTGATTATATTACAGTAGGTGTAATCCAGATGCCTAAACAGAAAAACTGTTATATATACCCACAGCATATGCATTTTCTTCATGTCTTGATAATCATTCATTCTGTCCAGCTAAATGGCTAACTTAAGTTTTACACTGTAGACACAACTGTTTGTTTTCCTTTGGACATCCTTGAAGAAGCAAAATTTCACTGAGTATTTGTCTGCCAGAAAGTTAATTAAATTTAAAAGAAGTTAAATTGAATTATTGAATTGATATAGAAATGCCACACCAGGTAAATAAGAATGGGAGGATTTTTGCTTCTTTTTTTTACTGTATGAAACACAAATATGTTATATGTGACAAATGTTATACTAGAATTTAATCCAAGACTTCCACTACTGAAAAGAGAAAGTTTGACAAAAGCATAGCATATTTCTGATGAGCTAATTATACAATTTTTGGATTTCCCGTAGTTCTTTATTTTAACGCATGACATCATAAACACTCAGCATAAATTCACCTTGCCTAAGTTTGCCAACAGGAAATTTCTGTGTATAGTATAAGCTAGTCATGTAGGCATAGTAGTAATTAGTCGTGAGAGACAGGCATCCTCAGGAAGTCATTCATTTTGTTCTAGTACAGATGGGGTGAGCAGCCTTTGGAGAAGATGATAAAATATTAGGAGGCAGGGCTGATATGCTGGATGTTTGTGCTGCCATTCAGGAGGACTGCGACAGGCTGGAGAAATGGACTGACAGGGCCCTTATGAAGTTCAGCAAGGGGAAAGACAAATTCTTTTACCTGGCGGAGAATAACCCCATACACCAGTGCATGCTGGGAGAAGGCCATCTGGAAAGCAGATAGGCAGAGAAAGACCTCAGGGTATTGGTGGACACAAGTTGAAAATGAGCCAACAATGTGCCTTGAATCAAATACTAAAAAGCCTCTCAGGCTGCATTAATAAAAAAACATTGCCAGGAGATCATGGAAAAATGGGACAATCCTTCCCATTTAAACAGCACAGGTGAGGCCACATCTGGAGTGCTGTGTCCTGTGTCCAGTTCTGGACTCTCTAGTACAAAATAGATATGAACATACCAAAGTAAGCCCAGACCAAAGAGCTATGAAGGTTATGAAGGGTTTGGAAAATCTGTCATATGAATAGATTAGAGAGTCGTGTCAGCTTAGAGAGGACAAGGCCCAGGGGCATCTTCTCCATGTGTATTGATACCTGATGTGTGGGTACTAAAGAGTCAGACTCAATGATACTTAGTGACCGAATAATAGGCAATGTGAACAAAATAAAATATGAGAAGTTTTATTTAAACATAAGAATTTTTTTTGCTATGACAACTGTTGAACCTGTAACAGATTGTGCAGAGACTCTATGGTTTGGTGTCTTTGATATTTTTCCTAAGGTAGGTTAGTATTCTTGGAGGTATCCAAAACCAAACTGGATAAGGTACTGAGCAACCTGTTTTTAGCAGGGGGATACATTCCCAGGGGCCCCTTTCTAAATGATTCTATGATTCTGTAAACCTCTGCAAACAGCCAAAATTAAACATCGCCCAGTATCTAACATGTGACAAGATAAATTCTTCCCACAAAAGCTAAGTTGTTAAATTTAGTTAACAGATGTTTATCAGTAAGTAAAACAAATTATAATATTAATATATTATTTTTGTAAGTCATACATAATTCACATAAAGCAATATAAAATCTCTATGTATATTCTTTTCTGTTTACAGATTTATATAAATTTTATTTATTAAATAAATTATATACTCTTCCCAATTTTTCCCATTTCTTTGGAGAATCATGTAACATTTCATTACAGCTTCTCTTTGAGTGAAACCTTGAGTCTGGGCCAAGAGTTTTGCAGCAATAGTAACATGACTAAAACTGACAGGATTTCTGGCTGCTTCACCTAAGTTATTATGAGTGGAGAATTCCCTGAAGTTTCTTGGCTCTTATTTGAATAGGAGTGAGACTCATGTGAGAGTTTATATGCCTGCAGTAAATAACCCTATTCAGCTTTCATAAAGCCAAGTAAGCTAGGCTTTTGTGGCATTGGTATGTGTACAACTTGTCAAAGCATATTTCACTTGTTGTTACTTCTAACATAACAGAATACATCATAAAATCTCAACAGCATAAGCTATAGCATAATGAAAGGTTCTCTATCTTCCTCAGTTTGGGCAAAATATAAAAATGGAAAATATTTAGACTCTTAATAGAAACGTTTAGAAAAATTATTCTGTAAGGTAATTAGAAAACTGTTTTTCATGGATAACACTTACATAGTATTCTTTATTAGTCAAGATTCAAACCAGTAATTATAGGTGTCAACAAATGTTTCTAACTATTTGGAAATATTTTACTATTATCAATGAGAAACAAGAGACTTAATCTTTCAAGATCCAATTCAGTATTTTTCGTATTATTATATATAGATAGCTATAGTGATAAATTCATGCCTATGTTTACCTTCATTAAAAAAAAAAAAAAAAAAAGGAAAAAAAGGCATTTTATGGCTGACTGGTTCATTAAAATCACAATTAATCATAAAATAGCAATTGAGAAGTATTTAGAAAGGACACAGGCCAGCTTGCTAGACAATATGTAGCTTATAGAGTTCAATTATCCAGCTTACTGTTATCTACTTAAAGAATTAATTTGTATTGACAGTGTAGAATTTCTATTTGTCTAAAAATCAATCTAGGACATCCTTCAGAGATTAATTTTGCTATGGTAGTTTTAAACGAATAGTCTCATAAACATTAATATATTAATTGTCTTTTGCTTGTGTTATACTTGTTGTATATATGAAGTCCCATCTTGATGCACTCTGTCTTTACAAAGACTTCTTAACTACATAACATATTGGACACGTTGTAGAAATAGCAAGGGGAAAATAAAAAGTTCCTTTTTACATAGATCCTGCAGCTCCTCAGCATTCTGAATTTATGCAAAGGATATTCTAGCTCAAACTCTGACATAAATACTGATAAGTCCTCCACTGGAGTATTGTGACACTATTAGGACTATAAAGTATGTCTCCAAGACAGCAGTCAGAGTTAATTAAGAATGAAGTAGGCTGTTTGGTTCTATAAATGAAAAGAAGGTAAAAGAGAAATATAAACATTTTCAGATCTATAAAAAGATTATTGTAAAGAGTAAGGAAAATATTTGTACTTGATTGTCATGATGTGTAGGACAAGAAATAATAAGCTGTGATTCCAGTGAAGGTTCCTATCACATCTTGGGAAGAACATCATGGTGAAGGTAATGAAGTTCTCAAAAAGGCTGACTGCAAAAATTTCATCTTCTTGTAACTAAAGAACCAGCAGTGTTAAATTCCATGTGTATCATACTGTAGTGTCATTATTCCCAGCAAATAGACCTTCATAGGAAACTATGGGTTATTATTAATTGGAACAATATTAAAAAGCCTTATCTCATATATATTGACATTTGTAATGATAAATTTCATGCATTTTAGAAGAGAACTATGTTTTTTGGAAGAAAATGACTTAAAATAGAACTATCTAGAACTTATGTGAAATTTATATTAGAATAATTCAATAAGGTCATATTATTTTATATTAAAAATAAAATCTGCATTCTTGAACTACACAGTCTGCAAAAGATAGCTATAAACCATGTAAAAAAATAATCAACTACAATATGCAACAAATACGTTCACTGGTTTATCGTTAGCATGGTGATCACCTCGCACTACTCTCCACATTTTCAAGTTCCTCCTTGCATTTCTTCCTTTTTCTGGATAAATACATTCTTTTTTCCTTTACAGTAATTCCTTTCAGGGTAAGGAAGGAAGGGCAGAAATAACCTGCTGACTGTGTGCCACTGATATCTTGGTGAGAATGGTTAATTTTTTAACTTAGAGGACATGATATCTGACATGAATACAGAACTACAGATCATATAATGCAGAGAAACTTGTATATTTCTTATAATTCACTACTGATTCTCACCTCTGTGCATGAGATGAGGAAATGAGAATTGAATAGGGACTTAAAAGGTATGTTGTAACTGTAGACAATTAAATTAACCTTACTATTTTATATGAACATCATGTGAATTTATATGTTGTTTATTTTAAAAGGAAGTTAACTGGACTTGAGAATGCATCATATATATGTGACATTATATTTTGTATTTTGAATTTTTATATTTGGAATTCTTTATCATCTTGAAGATAGTAAAATTTCATTTCACAAGCAGAGTGTTCGTATTTGCAACTTACTCATTAAAAATTTAAGGATATAGAAAAGAAGTCATCAAAAACTAAGTTTTGCTTGCTATCTTATTTATCACTTGTACTTCTCTAGTAAAATTTTCTCAGCCCATAAAATGATTTTACTTTCTTGAAGCTCTATTTTCAACCACAGAAGTTAAATATAGTTGGATCTAGTGCCTACTGATTTCATTAGTCACCAAAGTGATCAGATATTTAATAAATGTTTGATACAGTTGGAAAATTTTCTATGTAGTATTGGTGAAAAAAAAAGTTGCTACCATAACAGATCCTGGGTGAGTTTAATATGAAATATTTATACAGAATTAAGTTACTAAATATGTAAATCCTTAACTAGGTAACTAAAATGTTAAAGTATCAGGATTATAGAATAGATACAGAATGTGAAACTGAGGGATTTTAATCCCATCTGACTACAGTTTTATATGGTGGATTTTTTTCCTGTTTTAGCAGTTTAAATACACTTTAATTTTTTTAGGAAGTATAAGGATCAAATCGGATTATTTGCTGCTGGTTATTTTGTGACTTCCGATAAAACCTTAAAAGATCAGTGGATGTGAAACTGCCTTTGAAAGTTCCAAGATTAGGCATCATAAGAGTGATAAACATCTTCACTGCTGAAAAACAAGGCATTCTTTGTAGCTTTTATAAAACACTTAAAATTGTGCATCCTTTCTGTACTTTTCCTATTTAAGGTCCTGACATAATTAACTGCAAGATCAACCTAAGAGAGAAGTTTAATAATAATTACAAAACTCAGTTATTTCCTTGAGTTTGTTTAAAGGAAGAAAGATTGGGATATTTCTCGAGCTTGATTTACCCTACAGATTTTCTGGTGCTCCTTATAGTCCTCCTCTTTGGGAGATCACCTTAGTCTTCCTTTGAGAGGAAACTCAGATATGTAGGAAAAAGCTATGCAGTTCAGCATCTTCCAAAGTATCACCTTTGGGAACAAAACTCCCAGGACCACCATGGAGCAGAGAATCTACTTGCCCTGTAGCATAAACTCTCTTGCTTAGGTTTTGTGAATACCTAAAAAAAAAATAAAAGTGGAGAGAGAGAGAGAGAGAGAGAGAGATTTCTGCTTTGACCATTTTGACCAAGTTGAATATGAGCCAGCAATTTGTCCTATGGCAAAAAAATGCTAATGCTATTCTGGGATGCATTAAGAGAAGTGTTGTTAGCAGGTTCCATGAGGTGATCCTTCTCTACTCAGCACTGGTGAGGCCACACCTGGAGTACTGTGTCTGGGCTCCCCAGTACAAGCAAGACATGGACATACAGAAGATAGTCCAGAGAAGGACTATGAAGATGATGTTCAAGGGATAGGAGCATCTCTGCTATGAGGAAAGGCTGAGAGCTGGGACTCTTCAGCCTAGAGATGAGAAGGCCCAGGGGTTATTTCATCAATGTGCACAAATACATAAAGGAAGGTTACAAAGTAGAGGTGGCCAGTGTCAGGACCAGAGGCAGCAGACACAAACTGAAACAGAGGATGTTTCCTCTGAACATCAGGAAACCTTTTGTGCTGTGAGGGTGAGAGAGCCTTGGAACAGGTTGCATCCTCCTGGAGAGGATGCGGAGTCTTCATCCTTGAAGATATTGAAAAGCTGTTTGGATGTGGTCCTTGGCAGCCTGCTCTAGGTGGCCCTGCTTGAACAGGCGAGTTGGACCTGCTGACCTCTAGAGGTCCCTTCCAACCTCAATCATTCTGTGATTCTGTGATCCTTTAGCAATATTTTTTTCCTATTCATTTTCTAATAATTCCACCATCTTGTTTGTCTTCTTCATTTCAAGAATCAATCTATCCATAATTACTTCACAATCACTTTTCTATGTGATAATAGCTAATATAGATCTCAGTGTGACTCAGTAGCAGCGTTTTTTAAATGCATATTACTTTGCATTTTTCAACACTCATTAGCTGTTTGTTCATTCACCATCTCCAACATCTTCTGAGACTCTTCATAGTCAATAATTTTGGCTTAACTAATTGGTGAAAAGTTGAAGAAATATATGACTTCTAAATATTTTAATACTAAATATTTTGTTTTTTCTTAGTTTAATAGTTTTACACTCAAACACATAGTACTATAAACATCTTTTATCCTTCTTATATTAATCAAATTAGCTGATTCAAATTTTCAATTAAATTTTCAAATGATGGTAATATTCCTTGTGTTTTTCAAACAAAATTTGAAGTACTTCCAAGCTCTAAAGACCACAGAGACAGCTAGTTCTATACCAAATTTTACAAAAAAAAGGTTTGCTTTTCTGGTTATTTAGTAACAAGTATTTCTGTAACATATGAATATATTATGCATTGTTAAAAAAAAAATAAATGTACTTGCATATAGAAAAGCAATTTTTAACCATTAATAATAATATTAAATATAGATAAATGCCCTTGTAACTCTACACGTGCTTAGCCAAAGAACAGTTGCATATTTTAACCATAATTAAAAAAAAAAAAATGCTTGAAGAAAGGTTATTCTTTTCCTTTTCTTTATGGGTAAACATTACATTTCAAATAGCCCAGACATCCCTGCATCTCAAAGAAAGAAAACTCAGTTTTTCTTCCAGGTTCAAAACCAGAAGCAGCTGAATCTTGAATGCCTAGACAAGATACACTTGCTCGACCTCTTTGAATATTAAGAAATAATCACTGCTGGGTTTTTTTTGTTGTTGAGATCTGCCAATATCTAATTAAATACAATAGAGTTAAATGAAACTAGAATTCTTCCTTTTACTGATAAACTCAAGGCTTAATTTTACTTTAGGACAAATGCAATTTTACTGTTGATTTACAATGGCAGCATGTTGAATTGTGGGAGTGATGTCAAAAACTCCTTTAAATGTTCAGTTTCACAAGCTGTTGGTAACAACAAGTTATATACAGATTGCACAGGAGAAAGAGCTCAAATTTTTTTGTTACACAATAAGTCAGTGAAAAATAATAATAACAATAAAAGATGTTGCTAAAGATCTCCTATAGATGTAGCTGGAACTAGGGAAGCAACACACATTTTGTGAAAACGTACTGTCCACTTATGAAATTGCACACCTTCATTACTGAGCACAAAATCAAAAGTTGTATTGAATAAACATTTTCTAACTCTCTGAAGACATAAGCTGCATTTCTGTTATTTTGTTAACATATAAACACACTCTTTGATGAAAATTGCTGGAGAAGGGCTGGAAATATTTTTCATTACTGGATTTGCAAGTTAATAATTTTAAAAAATTCTAATTTGATAAATGAAGATACTTTACCTAATTTTACTGTTTCTTGCAGATATAAGTTAAGATTCTAAGGGACTACAATTTCTTTATATATAGAACTTTTCCAAGAGGAAAGGTGAACTAGGTTGAGTTGCCTCTCTTTGGAGTGATAATGTTGAATATGATTTGAATACAATCTTTTTTCAGATTAGAGAGATTCAGAGAGAAAGTAATATATAAAGTCTTACTTCATACAACTGTGGAGTTTGGGATTTGGTCTGTATGCAGTGTGAATGGAAATGGTTAAAAGTACTGCTCATAACTGAATTTTGCTGTGGTCTGGAGGGCATACACTGTGTTAATATTGAGATATAAATATAAACCCCAAAATCTGTAACCTGGATTATTTCTATCTTCAAGTGTTTTGCCGGGGTTTTTTTGTTTGTTTTTTGTTTGTTTGTTTGTTTTTTGCTTTAGATTCTTTTCCATTTGTCTGTTTGATCTACCAGTTTTCTGTAATTGTTGTCTAACACTGTTAGATTTTGATAAACTCTTCAGTGTACTAACTTGGAAAAATCTTTTTTTGCCTCTGATAAATGTAACTATCATTGTGAGATTTTTTAAAAAATATATTTTACACTACATTTCTTAATTTATTAATTAAAACTGTAGAGTCTGAGTCCCAGATGTTTTAGCTAAGGGATTGTTGTAGCTAACTGCTTCAGTGCACAAATTGTTTTTAAGGGAAATGTTTTGCTGTGATTTATTAGTTGTTAACTATCATTTAAAGAGACATAAAAACATTTTGTGACCTAATGAGATTTCTATGGTGCATTTTTTTGTTGTTTTTATTCTCCAAATAGAGACTGTAATCGAGACACCAGACAGGAGAATTCTGCAGTAGAATTAAGTATCAGTTTATCCTTCAACATACAGCTGAAATGTAAAGTCTATTTGGCCTGTGAGGTATCCTACAAACTACCATTTGCCTCCACTGCCTTCTACATGATGACCTCTGAATATTTTCCCTCTTAACACAGATGTGAAGCCCATGGCAATTATGAGTACCAGTGTGCGGTAATCTAACCTGAACTTTAAGCCACTAGGTAGCCTACAAGAGTAAAGCTCAGAACTGTAGCAAGTTAGAAAATAATTAGCAAGGAGATAAGAGAAAGAATTCATAAGCTTAACTGTAACATTTCTCTTTGGCCCCCAGCAAACCAATTGCTGATCTATAAAATCATCCTGCTTTTAGCTTCTCTGTGGTTGAGGAATTTTACATTTTTCGTATATATAGGTTAATATTGTAAAACAGGTTTGAAGGCTATGGATTATAAGAAGTTAGTTGAAATTATACTATAAGTAACTAGCTTTCATCCTGAAAAGTCACATCCTCAATTGCTAAGTACTTCCCTAGTTTTTCCTTTTTTTATGTTGAGAAGATAGTTGTAATCTGGTCTGAAGTTTGGCACTACAAAAATAAAACTTACTTAAAATTAAAAAATAATTATTAATGACTTAAATAAGTAGTATATATAATTTAGCAATCTAGCCTGATTTTTCTATTGTTAAGTGTAGAAATGTGACTACATCTGTAAATACTAATTGTATCACTTTAGTTCCCCTTGTGTAGATTCAAAAAGTCAGGAGAATCTGTCTATTAAATTGGCACGGTTTAACTAAAAGCCCTATAAGTAAATGTATCAGTTAATTTCTGTAACCTACTTTAATATCACACCATGAAATTACAGTGTTTTCCAAATAAAGCTTAGTTGATATGAATACCTCCAAATATTTCATCAGAAGGACTGATTCTCCAGTGACACTTTTTAACATTTGTTTTAATTGTTGTGACCATTCACACTGAACTATGTGTACAATTTTGTTCATTTTGAATGTGTCTCTAGTAGAAATAATTTTTGTATACTAATGTATATTGAAGTGCTTTTCAACTTAAACAATTTAGCATCACTCTCGTCTAATCTTATTTTCAGTGCTGCAAGTGAACTGGGTTTCCTATGATTGACTGAAATTTTCTGTCAGTTTAGGAAACATACTTCTTAGATGTCCTGATGCTTATCTTATTGTTAATTCAATAATATAAATAATACAGCTTTATGCTATACTTATAGTATTAGTGCAAACTTATACTCCAACAGTATGAATAGGTGGCTTTAACAGTGTGGAACCTGCCCTGCAGCTCTGCACAGTCTAGGAAAATTTGAGAAATATTTGATTGGGTTTTTTTAGTTTTTATCCACACGTGTTCAAATATAAAAAACAACGTGTGCAGAAATATATGGATGAATACGGGGACTACCTTATTTATCTTTAAAGTGTTTGGATTTTTCCACATTGTCAGTGAAGAATTTAATAAAAGCATAGTAGAAATTTTTAGCTTCCAGTGTTTCTAAGTATATGACTGCATGAATTCATTGCAAAGATTTTTATGATCTAAAACTTGAAGTATGTTTAGTACTGTGCTCTGAAGCTAAGACAACAGCTGGGAACTTCTATAATTTATTCTCTTTTTCTTCACTTGACACCATTATCAGAAGTTAGGAGATGGAATTTGTTGCTAAATAAAATACTAACTTATTGAATGCTCTAAAATGAGACTTCATGAACCAGCACTGAAAAGAACTTCACAAAAATTGCCCATATTTTTAGTCAAGCCTACATGAAAATGCCTGAAATTGAAACACAAACTGTATAAGATCATTTGCTGTTTTATTTTCTGTCTCTAAATGTCTGTTCAGTTATCTCACTTGGTATAATTGTGTGCTTTATAGAAAAAAACTGATTCGCTTTTTTGATATACAAAATAGTTCATCATTTGGTGCTCAGTTCACACTGACACTTTACATTTCAATTTTACTGACATTATTTTCTTCATGGATTACTGGGGTGTACAAGATAGTAATTTGTACTTAATAACATTGAGTATTAAATACTTTAATACAATAAAGTATTAAAAGTGTAATTTTTTTTCCATACTTGTTCTGACAAAGTATGAAAAATAAACAATAGTCAGTTTTGTGAATATTTATAAATTTGACCAAACATGATTTTGGAAAAAAGGAATAAAAATAATTTGATAGTTTAAAAATTAAAGTTTATAATTTTTCAGTTTAAAATGACTTTTATTTCACTGTTAATCTTATTAATTTTAACTAAACCCACAGACAAGTCAAAATTCTGTGGACCTTTTCAGTTCGTCTACACAATAGATTTCAAAGAACATACTTTTTTCATTTATCAATTTTTAAAGCATTTTAAATTTATTTCCAAATCACCAAAACATCCCGCATTAAAAAATTTCCTGAGCTGTATCATACTTATTTTCATATAAATTATGTTTCACAAGTAAGCTTCTTATTCAAAGAAGTTACTATCCAAGGATCTGATTCATTGGACTGGTCTGCGCTGCAGAACAGACACTGACTTCAGATGAGAGCTTTGTGTGAACTGTTTGAAGGCAAGGCCTGGTGACAGACATACAGGAAAGTGTACTTGGAAGGATGCAAAATTGTATTTGGTGTTGCTACGCTGATTAAAAAATCTTGAGAGAACTTCTGGAAGAAATCAGTTTGAGAAGAAATTTGAGAACTTTTAGTTACATTTTACAAGAAAATCTTGCTGAAGTCATCTGTGGAAAATGTAATTTTATCCTAAAAGAACAGGAAGGAGAAACGTATTCTGAAAATCTTGTTATGGCTGTTATTATCAAAGTCCAGTGTTCATAAAACCCAAGCAAGAGCAGTCAACTGAGGATAAAAAGTTGTCTGCCTACCACCATCATTGCAAGTATCATTTTGTCAGTAGAGCTTAGAGGTTTTCCAGTGCCCATAACAATCTCTATTACATATTTAGTCAGTAAAATAATCAGCACACACTTAAGCTTGTTAGTATCACTGTGATACAGAATGATTAAACAACATATCATTTTAAGTAGACCACACAGATTATCACAGTTGAAATTTTTATTTTGCTCTTCCTGGTTTTGGCTTGTAATGAGCTGCAGATGTCTATTCACATTTTCCTACACTTCTTGGATATGTATCCTTACCAATTGTTAATTAAAAATATGTGGTTATTATTCTCTTATCCCACCTTTTACTGGGATGTCACATTTTACGTTTTTATCCACTGAGGTGTCTTCTGAAAGACACAGTTTTTCCTCTTCCCTGCCCAGCACAGCTGCACCTTTTGCAACAGTGTGCACATCTACTCAACCATGTACTGAACTGGATCAGAAAAGTAATGCAAGCTAAAATTGAGATATTTGGAGGATTGCTTTTAGCAGTAGTTAATTTTCAGATACAATTCTCTGGCTGGCTGCACAAGCTTTGTGAGGGCAAAATAAAATGGGAAAGTTATGGACAAGGCAGAGGCAAGGTGGCACCTTTTACTAGCAGTGCAAGATGATGATGATGATGATTATAGTGTTTGTGATACTGATATCAACATAAAGATCTACAAGGTCTATACTAATTTCTCTTCCTTTCCTCTTGTGTTTTACCAAATAGACAATTTTATCAATTCGTGTAGGGACACGGAGAGCTGCAAAATCAACAGAAAGTAGGTAGAGTACTTGGCTGAAAACAGGGAGGAAGAGATGGAAGAGGAGCAAGGTTTTCTAAATCTACTTTCTTTTGTAGGAGCAAACTATTACCTCAGACATCTTGTGCAAGCTGCATAGGATGATACCTTTTTTTTTTTTTTTCTGATAAAGCATCACACCTCAGGGACTTTATGGGGTCAGAATTAGCTGAAGTCCTGCATACGGGGAATACCCATCAATCTTTCCTGTATATTTTCAGGTTAAGTGACTGAAGGTTTGAGGATATTTATTACAAGTTGAATGACTGTTTTATTTTTTGATGTGAGGCTCAAGTCACACACCTTATATCTAATGTAGTTTTCTTCCCTGGCTGCAGTCTGGAGTGGTTATTTAATTTCAACATTACTGGCTCAGTAGTGTCATGACAAGGAGAAACTACTGAGATCCAGAAAGGATTAAGGCACTGTTTTTCTATATGGTGAAATCTCACGTTTTCCTAGGCACTTGGGACTTCCTGGCGGGGAAGGTAGTACTCAGCTGTGTAAAAGGGAAACTCTAGTCTCTCTTGGAGAAGACTTTGGATGTACTCATATGGGTTGAGGAGATGGATGTGTGGTAGGACAGTGGAGGTGGGAGGGTAGACATCAAGCTCTAGCATGTTTCAGGAATATAATGATGTGTAAAAATGGGATGAATGACGTGGATTTCTAGATGGAGCTCAGATGTGATTTTGAAAGGAAAAGAGGAGGCTAAGTATTTCAGAAGGAAAAAAAAAATAGAGCTTTATGTAAGTCTTGGTTGTGGCCTCACATTGTCTAATACTGGCCCTGATTGCCATGATCGTTTATTTACCCATTTATGTGTCCCAGAGCAGTTCTTCTGCAGGAGGCTGTGATTATATATCATCAGAAGACAGTATAACTTTTCCTTTTCTGTAGATCACAGAAGGAAAGAAAAAGAAAAATATAAGATTTACCTCTGTAGACTCATGTGGGATTTACCTCTATACACTCATGTGGTTTTATCCAAATGGGATGTATTTTTGTCAAGAAAATGCTGTTTTAGGGAGCAGAGTTTTAAAAAACCTGTTGTGATAGAAAGAATAAAATGTATCAATAACTAAAAGTTATTTACTTCAAGTATAAATAATTTCAAGATCATTATTTGTTCTTTACAAACAATTGTAACCCTGTTGTGTTTCTTTGAAATGATTACATGGCGTTTTAGTTTGTTGTTTTTTGGTTTTTGTGGGTTTTTTTTTAAATCAGATCTGTAGTTTCATTTTGCTTCATATTGAGAGGATGAAATCAAACATACAATACACAGTCTTAGATTTGTGTTAATGATGCTCCAGTAAATTGAAGGATTTTACTCTGTTGTTCAATCGTGTTTTGTGGTTAAACTGTAAAGCCGTATTTGAAATTATAATAATTCAAAGCTGTCTTCAGGATTTATGTCTTTGCCAGTAATCTTGACTTGATTAATTGATAATTAGTGGTTAAAAAATATATTGAGTTCTAAGATTATTTAAAGCTATTTATATATCTCTATCTATTAATTTAATTTTATGAACAGTGAACCGATAAGAAATGTGTGCCCAGAAAACAATACTTTTTATGAGAATAAGTAAGAGGAACCAAGAGGGAAAAGCATGACTTTAATTTACTGAATAACAATCTTGGAAGAAAATCTGTTCCTCTGCAGTTCTGGTAATGTGAATGCAAGTTATTTACATTTATTAGGAAGCCTGTTTTCCCCAAAGAGATCATACACTTTGTATCAGTTTCTGCTTAAATAGGCATCTTAGAATAGTCCTTTCTCCTTATTTAGATACAGGAAGGCAGAGAGGAAAATTAATTTCAGATGGCTTTAAGCAAATGTTAGAAAGGTTAACATTCACGGACTTCCAAATATCTTGTGGGCAGCTGGCATTTTCAAATACTAAGCTTTTTCCTTTAGCTGAATTACAGTACTGGGCAGAAAGCAATGGATGTGTGAAATGAAATATGCCATTCAAATACAAAAAAGAAGAGAAAAACTGCTTGTAACTATTACAGAGAATAAAAGGTAAAATTGAAAGCCTCTGCTACAAGCTGAGTGTCCTGTTTGAGGCATTTCATATGGACTTGATATATTTTATGTATGAGAAATGCTTGGAAACTTTTTTCTCTCACCAGAATATCTCTAGGAGTAATTTATTTTCAGATGAGGAAATCGCCTATTCAAATAAGAGAAATATGTGGTTTAAAATTCTACAAAACCACATTGCAAGATGAACCTGATCCAGTTCAGTATTACTAACTGGGCTAACATGTCTGAGTACCACTTTGGATTCAAGATGGAGTCAATCTCTTAATTTTTTTGCTTTAAAACTGCTATGCTTGTAGCATGCATCCCTATAAAATGGAACTTGGGTATGCATCACCAACGTGCATATGTGTATACATAAGATACATATTATTACTGGGATAAAAAAAAAAAAAAAGATAAAAAAGAAAAAAAAATTACTACTGTACAGATACCTACCAATCATTGACCTAATTAATACAACATGATAGAGTTTCCCAGAAACACTACATAAAAATATTTTTAATTAATCCCTTTGATCTATTTGTACCATGAGTCCAATTTACCTTTGCAACAGAAAACAGGTTTTGCCTGGAGAAACGTGAATATTCAAATGTTGATACTTCCAGTAACATGGATTTGCTAATCACTCATGAACATTTCTTCAGCCTCCAAAGAAACTGGAGCCTGCACAGTTACACTATGTCTACCAATGCTCTTAATAACTTCTGGACCTTGTAGCTTTCTTCAGCTACATTTAACAAAGGAATAGATGTCACTCAGCAATGGAACATTACAGTAGTTTTGACTAACTTTATTCATATAACAAACAGGGAGGGAGGGAGCTAGTAGTACTGAAGCCACCACTAGAGGAACCTGAGGGTACTGTAGGGAGGATTTGGTGATGAAAGTCAGCTAAATTATGACAAGCAGGGAATGTGGATGTCAGGAAAACCTGCCATTACTGTTATTGGATGGGGAACTGCCAGAGAAGAACAGAAGAATTGCAATGGGGTTGTTATAAGGATAAGGTGGAGATAAGATCTTGTTTTATTTCAATGAAAATAGGCAGAGGGAACATATGGGAAGGTGGTCATAAGTCCATGGCAAGCCAGGTTTAACCATAATTTTATAGTTCGTGGGACAATTCTGAAGTCTTTAATTCATAAGATGGTGATAACAATGACAGCAGTGATATTGATAGCAGTTAATTTTCCATCAAGATATTGCCTTCTGTAAACAATATAAAGATGAGTTTCCCTCCTATATTAATGAATTTGGCTGTAATATATATGTCAAATCTAAGAACCATGGGCAGTTAGATTATAGGGGCCAAAAGATAAACAACTCATTTTATTTAATGAAAGATTAGTCCTTTTTTTAAACATTGCTCCATAAAAACATACATGTAACACTTGCAGCAAGAACTCCTATCAAATATCTTTTCAGCCATAACTACTAGGCTACCAAAGTGACATTTTCATGTGCTTACTCACCCTATTCCTTAAATTCTTTGCCTAACAGTAAAATCAGTTCCAAGAGAAGAATGAAGAACACTGTACACATAGAAAGTGGTATGACAGTCACAGTGGGTGGGTGCTCTGGTTACTCATCTGAAAGAATGGTTGTGGTTCCTAGTGATGGAATCCCCAGTGGTTATCTAACCTCTGGAAAAAATTATGAGATTTCACACTCCTCTGTTTTTCTCTGCATGTTTACTCTATGAACTGTATCCTCTGACTGCGAACATCTCCATGCTTAGTATCTGAGATATTGAATTATTGTCGTGAGCATTATACAGAGCCCAGCTACCCAACTCAGTATTAATTCTGCTGGAGGCATAGAGACCTCTGTTTGATTCGGCCTTGTATGTCTTTTTTAGAACTCCATTTCTAGTAAAATCAGAAAAACCCTGTGAGAAGAATATTGTTTTCAATAAATTCACAAATGCCTCCAATTCCTTTTTACGGGAACCTGTTTTTAGAATCATAGAATCATAGAATGGTTTGGGCTGGAAGGGACCTTAAAGATCATCTAGTTCCAACCCCCCTGCCATGAGCAGGGACACCTCTCACTAGATCAGGTTGCTCAAAGCCTCATTCAGCCTGGCCGTAAACACTTCCAGGGAGGGGGCATCCACACTCAGCTGAAGGTGGGCTGTTCACCTTCCTGTCTGTGATCTGCTCATCTCAGAGAAGTCTGGAACCTCAGTCCATCTTGTACTTAAACACTGTAGTTATCAGCTCATTGACTATTGTAATTTTCATTTTTAGGTTCCACAGTGAAACATGAATGACTTAATTGTTGTAAATTATACATTTATTTTCCATTTTTTTTAAAAAATTACTTTGATACAAAAGTGAACAAGAGGATTTGCCAGTCAGGTGACTAGAATTGTAATTTTCTTTGTTGGTTCAGTTGCTTGTTATGGCTATAATTTCAGTTCTGGTCTCAGTTGTTGTTGAAGTAGGGTATGGTGTGGATATCTACTTTTCCCTTTTTGGGAAATCAAGTTTATATCAGATGGTGCAGACATGAGATAATCAAACTCTATTTCTGATAAAACAGTGATGTTGTATAATGCAACTCAAATATTTGAATTCTTCCTTTTTTTTGAAATTCTTGGGTTTATAAATATATTTGAGTTTTAGAAAATCTTTTAATAAAAATTATCATTTTCTGTTGAAATGTATATTGAAGGAAAAAACTGTGGTTAGGAAACAGGAGTAGAATCAGACACGAAATAACAAAGAAATGAAGGATGAGTTAGGTAATCTAAAATGTAAACTTTCCAATGTAGTTAGAGATCTCTGCAGACAAAGTTGACATAGGATCTTATATATTTTTTCTGATAACTTTAGAGATTCTTGAATGTACATGTGTATGTATATGTATATTAATCTCATGCTTTTAGATTATTTTGTTGTAAAATTATTCTTTTTATAGCTGAAATAATGATTTGCCTAAAATTTATAGGGATGAAAGAATGCACAGGAGGGATCCTATAAGAGAATGCTACAGGAAATATCTTTAAAACATTGCCATTGGATGCATTTCTTACCTACTCTCAAAACAGCTCAAGAACTTCTATCCTGACTCTGTAGCACCTTTGAGTCACAAATCTCATCGGATCAAAAGCACTAATACAACTCTTGAAGAAACAGATGTGCTTTTTGTGTATTGTTATATCTAGCCATTGACAGGAAGTTAGAAACTGTTCTTTCTGAAAGAAAGGTTAAAGCAAGGTGGCCAAAACAATCTGTTGAAAGGTCTCATGAAAAAATCGCTGTTCTCCAGCCCTACTACCCGGGTGTACCTATGCAGGTAAGTACACGCAGTGAGGGTCTGAAGCAGGCATATGGCCACTGGAAGCCAACTGCCAACTTGTGCTTGTTTTTGTATGATTTTTTTAACTGAAATTTTATATTCTTTATTATAAAGACAGCTGATATCACATGCAACATACCAATGATGTTATATAGTCTTAATAAACTAAATAAATATATCTTTTACAGTGAATGATGTTTGTGACTATAAGCTTTCCCTCTAAAGCACCTGAGAAAAACTGTCTTTGACATTTTTAGGGAGACTGGTAACAGCTACAGATATGCAAACGCTTATATGACAAAGAGACATATTTAAAGTACAGTAAAGGGGAGGGAAAGGATGAATAAGAAATAAGAGAAAGCTGAAGGAGAATATGAGAGAGAGAGAAAGGAAGGAAGAAAGCAAGCAAGCAAGCAGGCAAGCATGGTGAGCAATGTAGGGGATAAAAAATAAAAATAAAACCAGAAAAATGCAGATGATAGGAAAAGACAAGAAAAACAGAAGATATCAAAGACTTAAAAATATGTTCCATTAGTCTGAGATGTTTGAGACGACTGGAGCTTTCTGACTGGTGCTTTGAGAGAGGAGTACAAAAGAAATAGAGAGGAAAGAAAGTGAATTAACTTTGATGTCTGAATGGAGTCTGTATATACCATTTTGAAGGTTGAGAGCAACAGGAAGAAGTAAGGACAAAATAGATTATGGACTCAGACTTTTTTCTGTGTTAATAAATGCAGATTTAGTAACTACTGGAGACTTACAGTGGGGTCACAAGCTGTACTTGTAATGCTAATCAAGATATAGAAGAAGGCAAGGAGCAATACAGTTCTCAGAAGTTCTCTAGTAAATCACATTGCATTATTTTAATAGTCATTTTTTTTCCCAGAAGCTAACTGTGGTGGGTTGACCCTGGCTAGAGGCCAGATGCCCACCAAAGCCCACTCTATCACTCTCCCTCCTCAACTGAGCAAGGGGAGAAAAGTATAATGAAAAGCTCATGGGTGGAGATAAGGATGGAGAGAGATCACTCACCAGTTACTGGCAAGGGCAAAACAGACTCAACTTGGGGGAAAAAAAACAAATTTACTTTTTTACCAACCAAAACCAAAGGATAATGAGAAGTAAAACCAAATCTTAAAACACCTCCCCCATCCCTCCCTTCTTCCCGGGCTTAATCTCTTTCCCGATTTTCCACCTCCTCCCCCCAGCAGCACAGGGGGACAGGGAATGGGGTTGGGGTCAGTTTCATCACACGTTGTTTCTACCGCTGCTTCCTCCTCAGGGGGAGGTCTCCTTCCCCCGCACCAGCGTGGGGTCCCTCTCACGGGAGACAGTCCTCCACCAACTTCTCCAACGTGAGTCCTTCCCATGACTGACAGTTCTTCATGAACTGCTTTAGCATGGGTCCTTTCCATGATGTGCAGTCCCTCAGGAAGGAAGTGCTCCAGTGCAGGTCCCCCATGGGGTCACAAGTCCTGCCAGCAAACCTGCTCCGGCGTGGGCTCCTCTCTCCATGGGCTACAGGTCCTGACAGGAACCTGCTCCAGCACGGGCTTCCCGCTGGGTGGCAGCCTCCTTTGGGCATCCACCTGCTCCGGCATGGTGTCCTCCACGGGCTACAGGTTGTCATCTGCTCCACCATGGAACTCCATGGACTGCAGGGGGACAGCCTGTCTCACCATGGTCTTCACCACAGGCTGCAGGGGAATCTCTGCTCTGGCACCTGGAGCACCTCCTCCCCCTCCTTCACTGACCTTGGTGTCTGTGGAGTAGTTTCTCCTACATCTTCTCACTCCTCTCTCTTGCTGCAAAGTGTGCAGCTTTTTTTCCTCTCTCTCTTTTTTTTTTTTTCTTTTTTTTTTTCTTAATTATTTTATCACAGAGGCGTTACTGATTGGCTCAGTCTCGGCCAGCAGCGGGTCCGTTCTTGTAGCTGGCTGGCATTGGCTGTGTCGGGTTTGACATGGGGAATCTTCTGGCAGCTTCTCTCACAGAAGCCACCCCCATGTGCCCCCTGCCCTGCTGCTGCCAAAACCTTGTCAGGGAATTGTATTTTTTTTTATTTTCTTGAATTTTTCCTTTCCTTCTTTCCTTTTGCAGATCTATTTGTTTGCTTTGATTTCCTGGACTATAGAGAGCTTACTTAATGCCTCAGAGCATCCTGTATATTCAGTGGTACTTGTACTTTACCAGACTTGTTCTGCACATCTGTAGTACTTGGATAAGGAGACATGAGGCTTGCCTTTGCTGTATTTTTTTCTAAAATTCTTTCTGAGATAGTGAGAAGTGGCGCATAGAGAATGCAGCCTTGGAGCGAAAAAGACTTTAACTCTGCACTTGCTTTAAAGCTGTTTTGCTGTTGCCATAATTATGCTAAGATTATGGAAATTGGGTATGTGTTGTCTCATACTGTCAAGACTGCACTGTCACTACCTATATGAGATCAGTTAGCAAGTGTAAAGTATATTCCGCATAATTTTAGGACCAGACTTACTAGTTAGGACCAGACTCACAAGGCTTTTTCCTATGCAATAACCACTAGAATGTGCTTATAGCTTAGCAGGATACTATCGCTTTTCAAATATTTTCTCTGCATTTTACTGCTACCTTTGACAGGAGTATTGTAAAAGTGCTGAAATTTTACCAGACTGAGCAAACAAGAGTTCTCTTTGGAATAGGTTTTTATTTCTTGAAATATATATTGTACCAAATTAATAAAGTCTTGTCTGACAAGAATCCTCTAGATGAGGCTGGTAAGGAATTAACATACAGTGAATATACTGTCTTATTTAATTTTGGCGTATGGTGCATTATTAAAACAAGTTTAACTCTTAGCTGACTAAATATCTCATACAGGATTTCTTCCTATTAAGTTTTACTTATTTTGCTTTTTATAGTTTTATATTTCAGTTGAGTTATTATAGCATGTTTACAGTAAGTCCTTTCTCGCTTCTTGCTATTTCTATTTACAGTATTGAATTTGTATATGTTACCTGTGACAGTCTGGGGAGACTAGAACAGTTGAGACACTAAGAACTAAGCATGACCTTTAAGTTTTATTTTTGTTAAAAAGACTACAATACACGAAACCAGAAAACATTATTTTAGAAGCAGCAATGACTTCGAATTTATTTCCTTTAAGAATATCCAATATTATTTTATTAGAATATAATTTATAATTTCACACTTTTGCTTGTCATTAAAAATTGTTCTGATGTTTGCCAGGAGGGATCTGAATGACATTAGTCAGTGGCTTACAACCTTAGGATGCCTGGAGTGTCTTGACTGGCCAAAAACTTTTAACTGCCTCAAAGTATATATGCCTCAAATGTTCTGTTTGTGTGTCTGTGTGAATAAAATTTATCTGTGAGAGGAAAAAAAGAACAAAAGACATTAATCGTCTGAGTAGAAGTGTTGACCTTTTTGCTTTAGAACATAAAATTGTTGATTAAATGGCTATATTAGCTACCATTCCTGTCAATAAATAATATACAAGGGAATTTGTATTTTGGTCTAATCACTGCTTAGGGATAGGCTAGAAACCCTACTAATTCTGTTCTTGATATAATATTGTGACTTCATTTTAGGCAGTCTGCTGTTCCATGTTTTCTTATGTTATTACAGAAAGACATTGCTTTATGCTCTAATGTGTTGTTAACCAAATCTGTTTGGAAAGTCTATTTCAACTCTCACCAAAGAAAATAGCTTTGCTCTTCACCTAAGGCTGCAAGGAAACATCTCCTTTAGTTGTATTTTTTGTATGATTGTCCCTTGTTCAAAAATTCTTAACACTTAAGAAACCTTTAAGCACAGATTATAATTTCTGTCATTTAAGTTCAGAGTTCAAAGTTGGTGTGGTGGGTTGACCCTGGCTAGAGACCGGATGCCCACCAAAGCCCACTCTATCACTCCCCCTCCTCAAATGGGCAGGGGGAGAAAATTATAACAAAAAAGCTCGTGGGTGGAGATAAGGATGGAGAGAGATCACTCACCAATTACTGGCACGGGCAAAACAGACTCGACTTGGGGGAAAAAAAACCAAATTTACTTTATTACAAATCAAAATCAGAGGAGAATGAGAAGTAAAACCAAATCTTAAAACACCTCCCCCATCCCTCCCTTCTTCCCGGGCTTAATCTCTTTCCCGATTTTCCACCTCCTCCCCCCAGCAGCACAGGGGGACAGGGAATGGGGTTAGGGTCAGTTCATCACACGGTGTTTCTGCCGCTGCTTCCTCCTCAGGGGGAGGTCTCCTTCCCCCGCACCAGCGTGGGGTCCCTCTCACGGGAGACAGTCCTCCACCAACTGCTCCAACGTGAGTCCTTCCCATGACTGACAGCTCTTCACGAGCTGCTCCAGTCTGGGTCCATTCCATGGGGTGCAGTCCTTCAGGAAGGGACTGCTCCAGCGCGGGTCCCCCACGGGGTCACAAGTCCTGCCAGCAAACCTGCTCCGGCGTGGGCTCCTCTCTCCACGGGCTACAGGTCCTGACAGGAACCTGCTCCAGCGCGGGCTTCCCGCGGGGTCACAGCCTCCTTCGGCATCCACCTGCTCCGGCGTGGGGTCCTCCACGGGCTACAGGTGGTCATCTGCACCACCATGGACCTCCATGGGCTGCAGGGGGACAGCCTGCTTCACCATGGTCTTCACCACATGTTGGGGGGGGAATCTCTGCTCCGGCGCCAGAGCCCATCCTCCCCCTCCTTCTTCACTGACCTTGGTGTCTGCAAAGTTGTTTTCTCTTACATCTTCTCACTCCTCTCTCTAGCTGCAAAGTGTGCAGCTTTTTTTTCTCCCTTCCTTTTTTTTTTTTTCTTAATTATGTTATCACAGAGGTGTTACTGATTGGCTCGGCCTTGGCCAGCGGCGGGTCCGTTCCTGTAGCCGCTGGCATTGGCTGTGTCGGGTCGGACATGGGGGAAGCTTCTGGCAGCTTCTCTCACAGAAGCCACCCCATGTCCCCTCCCCCACTGCTACCAAAAACCTTGCCATGCAAACCCAATACAGTTGGGATTTGATAACTTTCTTTGTTTTGGTATATGCAATTGCTAGAACTTTCTTAGGTTACTGACCTAGATGGTGTTTTTAATTTTGGCAGTGAGCTTCCCCAACACATTGGCTCCAGGTTTATATGTTTAGAGATTATATGTGACAGTATTTTCTTTATTTTCTTTTGGATATTTGAGCACTGCTTAGATATTATTTTTATGCCTTGTTTGATTTCCAGTAGGTGACGTCCCTGTCTAGTAAATCTCTGTGAGCCTTTTCTGGTAGGAGTAGTGTTATTTTCCATTCAAGAGGAAGTTATACTTTAGTACCAACCCAGATTACTATTTAAAAAAAATCAAATATTTTATTTGAATTAAAATATTTCTCTGCCTCGTAGACTCTGACAGTTTTTTGAACAAAGCAATTTTTTTAAAAAAACCCCTTTTAATCTTTCTGGATTTGTAAAACTGGATTTGAAATACAACATGAAGAAAAGACTTCAAAGACTGTTATACTCCCATATACATATTCCCATATACAGTGTTCTGTACAGCTCCCTTGTAAATTATGAGTACTTAGGAGATAAATTACTGTTAAATAATGAAAAGCAATCCCCAAGTGCATGTAAAGTATTGAGTGTAGGTAGGAATAGTAGTGGCACTGGTCAGAGACAAGCTAAAATAAGGAAATAAAAAGGAAAAAAAAAAAATTAAACCAGATATTATACAATAAATGTAATGCAGTAACTTGCAGGACAGTGATTCCATTCCAAAATTAAAATGGGAAAATATAAAGTGATTATGATAATGCAGAGATTGATTGTATTTTTTAGAGCAAGAAGTTGTAACCAGGACAGCCTCAATGAAAAAACCTACTGGATTTTTCTCCTCCCTTTCCTCCAAGTGGAATGGATTTTGATTTCCCTTTTGTGTTCCCTTTTTTTTTTTTTTTTTGTTCAAGAGAAGTGATAAGAACCCTTATTTTATTTAGAAGTGCAGAAGCTGTGAGCCTGCTGGGAAAAGGTTCCAGAGCTCAGCTCTTGCTCACTTGGAGCACTGACTGATTGATTGTTCTTCAAAGTATCTGTATAATGGTGTTAGTCTTCTGGTAGTACAGTAGACAAAATCAATTAAAATTCATGGGAGTGCTATCTGTTGCACAAGGCAGTTTTCTGCATGAACAGAGTTAACAGACTGGATCTGCTCTTCCATGTCTTTGAAAATGCTGGGAGTAAAATTATAATAATAATATATAAATATATATAAAAGATGTACTTAGTTTGGTACAGAAAAAAAAAATATGGAACTGGTTAATGGATCATTTTAGATTTCTTAAGATGTTAGACTTGTTTTCTAAATGGTGAACAACATACGACTATATTAAGCCTTTTATTGAGCTATACTTTACAGTCTTGAAGAACTCTAAGCAAAAATGTACAATCAGAGACATATTGTCAGAAATTCAGGCTTTTAGACATAGGGATTGTTTGAAGTTTAAAATGAGCTGCAATATATGAAAATAAAATCCTGATGTATGGTTGCTTGGCGTATCCTTGAACAAAATTCACATATCATGAAGATTAAATTTGTAATCTGCCAATGAAATATGGAAACTATTCTCTCCTGAAATTTAGTATGTACGCAGTTTCAAGCAGGTTATCTGGAAGAAGTAGTTAGGTTGTAAAAGTAAATATATGTTCTATGTAATTTCTGACTATACCTTGCTAGAGTATTGGCATGTAGAAGGCTATAAGCCCAAATGTACTCCACTGAAACCTAGTCTGAGTGTATTGTTAGTGTGCATAAACAGCAACAGTGTCACCTGTGTTAAGTCAGTCTTGTGTCTAAAAGCAGAATAGAATTAAGGCTAGGGCTGTGTTTATGCGCTGGAGCTGGCAGAGGAAGGACAGACCTTTTTCACCAGATAATTCCAAATAAATTTATTTTCCATGAAAAGGTTTTTGTTCATCTGTAGCATAATCTCAACAACAGATATTATCACCCCTTTTCATCCCCAAGGATAGTGTCAGTATGGCCATTGTTAACACCAAAGTCCAAGAAATCAGACGTGTTCCCATGTTACATACTCTTGATATAGCCTAAATGTCTGTGGATTATGTTGAGGAGATAACATAAATTCAAACAGTTTTGGGGTGTTCAGCTTGTTTATCTGATAAAATATAGGTCAAAATTCTCTGACTAGTTGAAAAAAAGAGTTACAGGGTTCAACTGCTGAGATATGACATCATGCCTTTTCTTAAAGATGAGTATATATGACATATGGATGTGCTTTAATCTTTGCTCTTATAAACAAGCATCTGAAACACCTAGGTGGAATACCCATGGGACCTTCTTAAGTGTCTGTCATTCAATAACCATAACTTTGTCAGTGGTTTCTATCACTGTTTATTCTCATTGTTGCTCCAGTAATTTCAATAGCAGGACTTGACTCAGATTATACTCTACACTTTAACGCTTCCATTTCACAGATATTATTCCCCTGTTCTTTATATCAGAAGTGTGTCCCTTTCCTCAGTAGTGTAGGAATGATTGACAGTCCCTCAGCTTTCTTTGGTGCCCCTGAGAAGGTCCTTAGCAATCTGTCCAAAATGGTACTGACAGATGTCTTTGTTCCTGGAGATATCCAGGGCTCCTGGCTCCTCCTCAGCAAATGGCCAAGTAGGGACTCTGACAAGATGTCTTAGACTCTGCAGTTCTGTCTCCCATGTGTCACTTCTATAGCATTTGGTCACTGGTTTCGCAAAATGATGTGTGTATCTCTCCGTTTCCTACATTAGAGTCCAGCTGCTCCACCACTGGGGACAATCCCCTTAGTGGAAATTCTTCTGCACAATTTGAGACAGCTACTGATATTTCCAAACCTCATAGGTGTAGTAAGGAATCTTCATGCCTGATATGGATTTCCCAGAGGGGTTCCTCTCTGATTAACTTCCATCTGTTGCTTTCTTCACTTCCAGCTCCTGCTTGCTATTCAGTTCCCTTTTTGAGAGGAAGTAACAGGATCTGGTGATATGTTGCCATATTTGTACCTTTTGCATTCATGCCTGACCTCAGAGTGTTACTGACTCCACTACTCTCAGCTTGTAGGTAGAGTCAACAGATTTTTTTTTTTTTTCCCAGTTGCTGCTCTCCCTTTTTTTCAGATTAAGGAGGAAAAAAAAGGAAAAAAAAAAACAAAAAAACACCAAACTTGTTAGTGCAGCATGCAAATCACAATTGATCAAGATAATACTTGTGGTGATTATGGAACTCAGTTTTAATACTAATGGGTCTACCTCAAAACTTTTTGCACCTTCTCTCAGGCAATTTAAAATTGTACATAGCACTGTATTTTTAAAGAAGGGAAAAAATTCCTAACTCTAATAGCAGACACTTTGTCCTTTTTTTCTTTCAATACATGGGTGAGAGATTTTGGCTTTAAAGGCTGTGGCAGTTCCAGTATGGTAGATGTCAGAAGGGGCTTTTAATAAAGCAACTTTGTAAATGAGTTTGTTCTTGAACTTTCCAAGAGGGGACTTCTTTCCAAGTTCAGCTCCAGCTGCACCTTGGGCTTCCTGACCTCATCCCTACACAAGCAGGTAGTACCCCTACAGTCTTCCTAGGATACCTGTCTCTGCTTCCACTGAGTTTACCTTGATGTCAGCAAGATGCTCAGTTATGTGTGGCTTTTGAAAAAACACACAGTCTCGTTAATGTTTTGAATGGATAAAGTGTCCAAAACAGTCTAACCAGCTGCTCTTTCTCCCAGGCTTGTGGATTGAAACAACTATATCAATACCAGCAAGGTTTTCACAGAATCACAGAATCACAGAATGTTAGGGATTGGAAGGGACTTCAAAAGATCATCTAGTCCAATCCCCCTGCCAGAGCAGGAACACCTACATGAGATCACACAGGAAGGCGTGCAGGTGGGTCTTGAATGTCTCCAGAGAAGGAGACTCCACAACCTCCCTGGGCAGCCTGTTCCAGTGCTCTGTCACCCTCACAGTAAAGAAGTTCCTCCTTAAATCCAAGTGGAACCTCCTGTGTTCCAGCTTACACCCATTGCCCCTTGTCTTATCATTGGACACCACTGTGAAGATCTATTGAAAGTCCTCTACATATTCTGTCTCTTCTCCTTGCCAACCTACATTTTTTTATTGAATTGATCTAATTGTCATTAGTACTTTCACATAAGAAAGTACCCTACTCAGAAAAAGAACAGAGTAAATCCTCAAATTCCCCAAAGATAAGAGAATGCAAACTGAAGATTCCTATTACAATAACTAACATATACAGCAGTAGTCCATAGATTTTTACTTGGTTGTTTCTAATTGCACATCAAAGCAATAATTTCAAATGTCTGACTAAGACACATAATTACCACACTAGACTGAAAGGAAGAGTACAAATTTATAAATGAAATAACAAAAATGAAAACAGTTGGAATGTACCACCTGTTCACTGACTCATTTTTGGTAGGTTACATAACAGAAGTGAGCATTATGGATACATCTGAAGATTTTAAAGAATGCCCGCATAGACAATGATGGAGGGAAAACGTTGAAGTATTGCACTTTTTCCAAGTTACTGTTCTTGATTCTGTTTTTCAAGTATTCATTTTATAAATTGTTATGAAGCAGTATGTGAGGCAAACAGAAAAAGTGAAACAATTAAAATCTATATTTGAATATATTAAATTTTAATCTTCACCTTTTCGGATGAATTTACTGTTTTAGAGCATTAGTCTGTGAGTTAATTTTGGTAAGGAAAGTTTCACGTAACACTTTGTGATGGTCCAAAAACTGATGACAGATTGAGTTTTCTTTCAAATTGAATACTGAAAAACAGAGTTTGAGCCAGATTAGATTTTTTTGTTATATAGTATCTTCCAGATTTTTCAAAACTTACACATCCCATAAGGATCCCATAGTGTTTTGCTTTCATTCCTGTATTTGATCTTGCTAAAAGAGACTCTGTTCAAAGTATGTTTATGACACCTAGAAGGGAACTTGTTATAGCATAACTGCTAACACAAATCCAGAAACACTTTTCCTGTAGTCTAAAAATCAGTAATTATTTGAAGCTAGATGTTAAATTTATTTATTATATTAATTTACAGAGTTCTCATTCCTGAAAGCCACTACAAGTGCCATGCATAAAATAATACAGTATTTTTTGCAGACTCAATAGCACAGCTGTCTCTTCATACATATCTGACAGAGAAGTAAATCAGATAAACTTATCATGAATCAATTCTTTCAAACTGGAATACTTTAAAGTATGGTATGATTCTAAAAGTAGTATTTTAAAATGTCAGTAGACACCAGTTTTTATATTTAATCAAAAAATAAGAAAACAAGAAATGCAGAATAGATTATATTCTCTAGCACTCTTCTGTATGCAGTTTATTTTAATACTTAAATAACATTGTTTCTAGATCCCTTTTATTTGATTTTAATATCTTATAGGTCCTTTAATGTCCTTGAATTTCTAAGAAAAACTGGAAGATGACTATTTATTTGTTAGTAGCTTGACTATTTCTCTTGATCCTATTATATTATGAAATTTACAGAATCTATTACCTCTCTTTTAACAGGTTATTTACTATATATGCTAAATATGAATGGAATATTATCACAAAGCAGTGTGGAACCATGGCCTTATTGCTAACTTTCTAAATTATTTTTTCACTTTACTAAAGAGGAAAATAGTGATTAGATATTTGTACTTCTTCCATATCTTGCATTTAAACAATTTTTAGTTCCCTATTTCTTCAGTGTTTGTAAATCTGTGCAGTTAAAATAAACTCAGGGGATAATAGCAGTTTACACCTACTGAGAACCACTAGTTCAAAACGTCTAGGCTAATCATTGCTCTAACTGATGTCCAGTGATATAAAAGGCACAACACACTTATTTCATCCTGAAAGTATTTGAATTATCTCATTGACTTTGATGGAAATATTTAAAAAGCTAAGTATGTAGACAGGTGTGTATTCAACCTGTTTAAAACCAAGCCCATTAAAGAACTACCAAGTGGCTGTTTTCTTCTGGACTTGTTCACTTTTCTGCCTGGAAGGAGAATAGATTTTTCAGTTGTATTGTAACTACGGCAAAATATCACATTAGACAACTTCTTTCTTTAAGTTAAGGACTCTATCTATAAGTATGACTTCTGTGCTAAGTTCGGCATGACCCATTCGTGGTTTAGCCCAAGTTGTATTAAGAATTAAAGCTCATAGCAGAAATTAATTTTAATAGAAACATTTTCCCTCAGATGGAAATTTCACTCTGTGATTTCTGTCAAAATGTCATACGTCTTTTTCAAAAAAATCTATTAAGGACAAACAATTTTAGTTTTAGTTGGCTATTTCTTTTCTCAGTGTAAATGGGTTCTTGGTACTACTCAGAAATGTGGCTATGTTTTTATGACTGAGGGCCCCATTATGCATCATTAAAGATAATGTAAGCTCTGATGTGGAAACCAGTACATAATTAATTGTTTTGGAAAAGAGAGGTATTTGTTTTTATTTCTTTTCTTTTTTTTTTTTTTTTTTTCCCCCCATTAGTGATATTATTACTCTCAATGACAACCACCATTCTAATGTTACTTGAAAGTTGTATTATGGAAAATATTTTCATTTATAAATGGCATACATGTTTTGTCAAAGGCATAACCATATCCCCTGTCTTGCAAGTCAAGTACTGCCACTCAGCAGTAGACCTGTTTGAAAGGTCTGCTTGAACATAAAGCAGTACTTTATCATGAATGGTAGCAACATTTTCTGTCTGCATCTTCCTGTGTTCCAGTTTGTGCCTATTGCCCCTTGTCCTGTCACTGAGCACCACTAAAAAGAGTCTGGCTCAGTCCTCTTGACACCAGCCCTTCAGATATTGATAAGCATTAATAAGATCCTCTCTCAGCCTTCTCTTCTCCAGGCTAAACAGACCCAGGTCCCTCAGCCTTTCCTCATCAGAAAGATGTTCCAGCCCCTAATCATCTTTGTAGCCCTCCACTGGACTCTCTCCAGTAGTTCCTGGTCCTTCTTGAATGGGGAAGCCCAGAACTGGACATAGTACTCCAGATATAACCTCAATAGAACACAGCAGAGAGGAAGAATAACTTCTCTCGACCTGGTGGTCACTCTTAATGCACCCCAAGATACCATCAGCCTTCTTGGCCAAAATGGCACATTGCTGGCTCATGGTTAACTTGCAGAGAGTCCCAGGCCCTTCTCTGCAGAGCTGCTTTCCACTAGGTCAGCCCCCAAACTGTACTGGTGCATGGAGGGTATTCTTCCCCAGGTGCAGGACTCTATGCGTGCATTTGTTGAACTTCATTAGGTCTCTTTTTGCCCAGGTCTCCAGCCTGTCCGGGTCACACTGAATGACAGCACAACCTTCTGGTGTATCAGTCACTTCTCCCAGCTTTGTATCATCAGCAAACTTGCTGAGGATACACTCTGTCACTTCAAGAATGGATAATAAATTCTTGTCGGGATTCTTTTTTTTTTTTTCTTCATGGTTGTATTATGTTAAATCATCACAAGTATGTGCGAAAATAAAATAAGATTATTTATTAGTATGACTAGTCAGAAATCTGTTAAACTAGCACCACTGAATCTGACCCTGTTTAAAAATTTCAAGCAATTTAGCCTTTATCCTGTACTTCTTCTGCACTTTAATTCAGACTTTTTGTGTAATGTAGATGTCCGAAGAGATAAATTAATAATGTTTTCTTAAAAACATTTCTGCTAGTTGATGCGGTTGTGACTGCTGTACAGTAATGAGATTTATAACTTTTTTTTTTAAGCTTCCATTTAAAGACTAGAGATGGACAAAGTAATGCGAGGAAAAATGTGAAGGATTGGAATAACGGAATTCCTATGACCTGATTTTTCTTTAAATTTTCTCAAGAGAAAATGTCTCTAGTGCAAATTATTCCTGGAATTCACAAATGCTATGCTTATGCATCTCAAGGCATATTGTCAAAAGACAACTGCCTCCAGTGTAATCTGTCCTCATCCCTCCCACTCTGTTTTAGTTCTTAATCCAAATGCTCAAAAGCTATTTCAAATACAAATACTCTTACTGAGTCATTCTAGGTAAAAGTTTGCCTTGCATTTGTGTCCCCATGTGCCTATAATTCAAATGTCTGAAGCTCAGTAAGGTGTTCACATACAATGATATCTGTGTCATCAGATGCTGTATGCATTTGGAGAAACACAGTATAACAAGCCTGCATCTATCTATATCTCCAGATTGGGAACCAGAATGTAATGTTACTCAGAAATAGGCCAGTTACACTGACAACTTTAAAATATTAAAATATATGGAAATACAGCATCATCTTTATTCTAGCCCTGAATCAGAGCAATTCCTCTACCTTTCAAAGTTTCTTTCTTCTACTTTTTTTTTTTTTTTCCTTCACCACAAAGTAATATATTAACTAATCTTACGTATAGGACTTTCTTTTCTGTTATTTCCCCCCAAATAATTATTCCTTCAGTGCCAAATAATGCCACTAGAAATGTTCTTTCCTTTTAGACCATCAGTCCATTAGATCCAGTACTCTATCTCTTACAGCAACAATAGGAGATGCTATTTATGGAGAACGTGATCCTTGTTGTCATCCTCTGTGCGCCATTCCTGTTGTACTCTGACAGTACCCACAATAGACGTATTACAGCCATTAGAAGACACATTCCTGCCTGTCCCTTTTGATTTGGGCATGTTGTCCATTTCAGGTCACCCATAAATTTGTTGGATTACTCTATGAAGCTTCTTTTATTGTTCATCTTCACAATCTACTATGGCAAAAAGTTCCATAAATTAACTTCCTGCTCTATGTATTTTATCTTATCTGTCTTAAATTATCTCTTATTAGATATTCAGCAATGCCTCAGCAAGCTTTGCACCATCAGGCACCACCACATAGTCACATGCCACAACTAGGAATTTGCCACACATATTTGCTCTTCGATGCATAAACCCCAGAAATCTAAGCAGCTGGCACAGCTCCTTGGTGCTATGCTGGTCACTGAAGTATAAAAACTCCTGTGAAAGAATCATTACACCTTATGGTCAGAGCTTGCTTAAAGCAATACGAAGGCCAGAGGAGGGATTGGTTTTTTGTTGTCATTTAATTAGCAGTGCCAAGGTGATAGATACATGTCTTTCTAGATATTTTTTCAATCAGTTCCCTTTCCATGGGAAATTCCTTCTGTTTGCCTTTTCACATGTCCTGTGGAAAGACATGCCTCAGAGTAAACTCAAGTGAAGAAGTGCTTTCAGTCTTTTTAGTCATGTGGTTCCCAGAAGAAGGTCTGTTCAGAATGGGGCAAGAAAGTTATTCTGTCTGCCTTGACAAACAGACTGTGCCCTCTTCTCATGCCTCTGTCCTTATACAATGACTTTAACAAGGGATTCCTAAAGTGTGGATAAACCAGGAAATAGAAAACAGCAGTGACAGAGTTTAAGTTAAAAATTTGTATCTGCATTAAACCATAATGTTAATTGCCTGGTCAGAGGCAGTTCAGAATATGCAGAACTCTGGAAGAGTAAGCATAGACTCTTCTCTTATATTTTAAGTATTTGCCTCTTTCCCTCTGCACTGAGGAAGTAAGTTGCCATTGGAACATATATTTGGTCTCTAAACTTTTTTGTTGTTTTAGGGTTTGTTTGGTTGTTTTTGGGGTTTTTTTTTGGTTTTTTTTCGTTAGTAACATCACCAGTGGTTCATACTTTTTGGTTAACTGTAGCAGATGGCTTAAAGGTTCTGGCATCAGCTACACTGACTAAAATTAATAAATAAATATATTCTACTACTCTGATGATTTCTTTGGCTTCATACCTATAGACAATAATGGCTGATTATGAAGTATTTCAATGAGAACAATATGAATAATGAATTCCAAACTGGGTTGTGCTGTGGCTTACTTAGAGCTCAAACAATGAATTTGAAAGTGAAAAAGCTTATTTGAAAGTGAAAAAGAAAATACCAGCTTTCGCTGGTATTTCCTCATGTTTTGGATAAACAAGTTTCACATCATTCAATTTTCAACTCTTCTCCAAGGAGGCCGTTACACATTTTTAATATAATGCATGTCATGCTCTGGAATGTTTCTCTTTGATTCCTCCCTGTTTATTGATTTTTATTTCTGAGAATAAATTCTAGTCTGAGTTCTGCATACTACATTGTTTATCTGCTTTTACAGAAGATAGTTTTAAAACAATTATGCTCTTCTACTGAAAACTTTTGCTGTGTTGGACTATTCCCATTTCACACTTTTGGAATTTGATTCACAAGCCTCTCTAATCAGATTAAGTCTTTTTATTGATTTCAACAAGCTTTATATCAAGACATTTGCTTTTAATTTTTTAGGAACAGATTCTCAGTGAGACTATTGAAATAAAAAGTGTCAAAATTCACAGCTGTAGACTTTGCTACTCAATTCTACGAAATCCCCTTCTGTATGAATTTGAAGTTCAAAACTTCAGGCAGTCTAATCTTGGGTATCAACAGCTATGTGATAATTACTACCTTAATTGTCTGTTTGTCCATATTCTTTTTGTCGTATGGGAGTCTTGTTGAAACATGAAATATCACCCTGCTAGATTGGATGGCTGCATCTACACTAGGAAATTAAACAGAAATAACCTAAGCACTCATATCAGATTGGCTACAGTGTTTAAACGTTAACATGCTCTTTAGAAGTTATGGCCCTTGCCAACTGAAACAGTCTGGAGGCTAATGAAGATGAAAGACTGTCCAAAGTGATAGCAGCATTGTGGGGAAAGAGTGGACGATTGCAGCTGAGAACTGAGTAATGGCCATAGCTTGTTTACTAAAGGTTGTGAATATCCTTGTGTAGAGTCTACAGAAAACAAGTAACTTGCACAAGTAAATCCTCACAAGATGCTGACTTGTGAGAAAATTCCTAATCCCAGAAGTGAAAAAAGTATCAAGACAACACCTATTTCCCAGGTTTTTTTGGTTGTTTTTTTTTTTTTTTTTTTAAATCACCGAAGTTATTCACAGTTTACTGGTTTCAACAAAGTCCATTTCATAGATTCCATGGCAGTCTTTGAAAGCGTTCTGCTTATCACCTCTGCTAGTATTAAAATGTGTGCTCAGTGTCCAAACTATTTAATACACCACTGATACACCTAAAATTCAGCTTTGTCAATATGTGGTGAGTTTTCTTTTATATTTAGAATAACAAATAGTATAATTGCTTAATATCAGTGATTAAACACTAACTTTTCATAGAATTCTGTACATGCTGTCACTGTCTATGTTTTCTACTTCTCTCATAAAAAACTCTGATGATTTACTTTCATGCCCTGCTTTCAAAGCAGAGAAAATAAAGTGGTTCTGAATTTGTCTGCAGTCAAAATGGTTTCCCATGAAAGAGTAAAATTAGTCTTGTACTTACCTGAATCTCTCAGCACGTTGATTGTTGTGTGGACAGACTTTGAAGTGATTGTGGGTCAGTTTCAGGAAAAATGAGGTTATACCATAGTGTTCAAATGTGAAGGTAAAGATTTTTTCTAAAAATCTAAGAATTGTTTAATGTTAATGTTTTTATTTGGGTTTTTGGGGGTTTATGAACTATGAAACAGCCTGGCAGGAATGCAGACAGCTGTTTCGTCTTCTGTTTTGTTTGCTAAGGGTTTATTCTGTTGTTAAATCAGACTTCTGGAACAAACAAGGCATCCCAAAGAAGTATTTGCAAGGGTTAAGCTAAGGTTCTCTGTATGTTTTTTTGCAGTAGCATATCACACTGGTATGTTTGGCTTTGTTTTTATAATCCTGAAGTTACAGGAAGAAAAATCTGAATAGCATAATAGTAATTTGCCAAAGCAAATGGTTAGTCTTTTAAAGCTAGATAATTGCCTAGAAATAACAGAATAAAATTAGAATATGTCCTCTCAGGTTTTGGGCTGCATTTGCCCTTGAAATACTACTATATTGGTTAAAAGAAATATTCCACTAGTATTTTTTATGGCTATTTAGATTATTTTTTTCTTCAGTTTTGTTTTGAATCAAGAAGATTAACAATTCAGTGCTAGTGTGCTAGACTGATTTCTGTTAATCCATTCAAGTCTCAGGAACGTTTTGTTGTCCCTAATGATGAAAGGTAACTCTAATGACACTCCGCAAGTTTGGGGATGTAAGTAATGGTCCTTTCTTTATCTCTTGTGCTTGTAAGTAAATGTACATAATTTCTGTGTCTTTCCCCCAATTGTCCACATCTATTGCAGACTCTGAGGGTATTAGTGTGCATTTATTACTGTTTCTAAAGCCCTCTCTAGTAATCATTTAATGAAGCAGCCAAACAAACTGCTGTGTAATCTGTTAATATCAGCATTTACAATGTAATTAAGATAAAGTGTTTAAAAATTAATGTTTTATAGTTTTATGTCTAATTAGTTTCTGCTGATTACCACAAGACACTTAAAACTGTAATAGCTAAACAGAATAATTAAAATCATAAAATGAGGCCCCAGTGTCTAAACTATGTAGGTGAAATTATGTTCTCCTAGATCATCTATTGCTCTGTGGTCTCTTGATAGAAAGTATGTTTGCTGAAGTGTCAAGACTTTGTTTCATTATTCCTAATGTATGCTACTTTCAAGTTATGAATCAGAGAAAAAAGATCTGATTTAAAAAAAAAAAAGGAAAAGGAAAAAAAAAAAGATAGTGACTCAGCTAAATAATGTGCACAGTAATAGTGTGAAGCAGATGGTTTTTATTATACCAGGATAAATTGTATCTCAAAATCTAGTGGGCTACTGCAAGCTACATTCTTTGCCACATTTCTGATTACTCTGTTGCAGCTGAGTATTTGAAAGTGTCCCAAATGAACAATTTTTCTATGTATTTTATTGTGTGTATCCTATCACCTTCTGTGACTAAATATCAGAGAGTAAAGGCTTTTTGTCTAAACACAGTAAAAGATGGCAAAACAAACATCCATTCCTTCCAAATGGTACCTGGTTTTGGAAGACAGGAAAGATTTGGATAACTACATTATCATATCATTCTCCCCGCTCTCTTACTTTCCTCCTCCTCTAGTCAGTATTATAAAACCACCCTCTACCAACTTGGTTGGCTTCTGTAAAAATCTACAAAAGCCTAGTTCCTGGCTACTCATGTTGTTGTTGCAAATGGGTGCTATACATTTAGTTCTATTTGAAGGCTTTTAAAAGTGCATCTTCATTAATGTTTAAATGTGTGTGTCAGGACTCCAGTTGGTTGCCACCACTGAATGTGCAGAGGAGTCTCAGCACATACAAACTCGATTCCTCTTGGATGAAATTTAACTGGAAGATGCACTCCAGGAGCAAATCTAATACAATGCAACCACAAAGAGGAACCTATTCCAAGGGACTACAGCAGAATTTCCCAAAAGTAGAAAATTAAATGAAGAATAAAGAGTAGGTAATCAGCACTGACTACTTTGCTGTTTAGGTCTGTTGCTGTTGATCCACAGAACTTGCTAATGCAGATGCAGCCTTGCAGCAGCAACTATAATCAAAGTTGGTGACCTCATGCTGAAATACAGGGTCAAATTACTATATGCCAGCTGTACCACTTATTGTATGCAGTGATTGTCAGCATGCACATTCTTAATCCTTGACAAGAGTGAGATAATGTGTTAGTATAGCCTTTAGTGATAGAAAGCTAACTTAATTTAAGTAATATTGTATCAGCTAAAATAATTCACATAGACATTTACCACGGATTTGCTGATACTTAGGTTGGGATTCATCTCAATTCTGCATATTGCAATTGTTGTGAGATGGAGGCCTTGATTACAGCAGCAGTTACCATTTAAGAGAAACAGATGAATTTGCTGCAGCTCATGGTCTTGCTACTGCTATAATGACTGTAATGAAGATACAAATCTAAAACATTCAGGTATTATTGCTTTGCTCATCTGAATATAATTACTCATAGTTTTTTTTGTTGTTGTTGTTTTGCTTTCTTCTCTATTATTGTGTTCGTGATAATAAGGATAAAAAAAGCTCATAGGCATATTAAGGAGCTCCTGTATTAATATTGAAAGCTAGGGAGGTAGTATAGGGAGGTATATTGTAGTTTTCAAATTTAAAAAATATTTAGGAAGAGTTATGAAGATATAAAGTTGATAAGAAACTCTGGCTGTAGGTACTCTAACAAAAATTAACATGCTCAAGCTTGTTCTTTAGTGCTGAGGCTACCTGCTCAATTTCATACAGATGCTCTTGCTCTCCCCAAAAGAGGAAGACTACACCCAAACTGACAACTGGGATTAGATTTCTGGGTGTCCTACCTTCTGAATGAACCCTAGGGTTGATTCAGCCTCTTACCAAAAAGGGTACTTGGTGATTGTCATGAATCAAAATCATATTAACAATTACAGTATACAGACAATTGCATTCTAATGCCAAATATTGTCTCCTGGGCTACTAAAGATGCATGCTATGTATGGGGTACTAGCATAGATGTAACCTCAGTGTTCTATTTGCTAGATAAGGACAGTCAGGCCACCAGGACTTCCCTGTATCTTAGAAGCAGCTACTGAGATTAGAGTCCTTGTTTACATGAGTGTCTTTCAGAGACTGTGACAGTTTAGAAAGTATTGTCAATATTTATTAGAATTAATTGTGTGATAATGTGCTCTGATTTTTTTTGAAGGTACTGTGACAATTTTTGCATATTTACTTTACATGTATTATTTATTATGTGACATTCTCCCAATAAATCAGACACTCATACATAGAAAATATGAAAGATGCTATGTCACTTAAAATGGAATAAATGTCCAGAAGGAAAAAAAAAATAAAAATAAAAATTATAGTATTTTCTCTGCATTGTGAAATATACTTTCTTCATATCTGCCCAAGTTTGAAAATGTGACATTCCATTTGCATATTTATAGGCATCTACACAGTCCTTTTTTTTTTTTTTTTTCAATACCTTATTGTGAGTAAGGAAAAAACCTATTTTTTAGGTCTTCTATTGTTTTGTGAGAAACAATTCCTAAGTCACATTTTAATTATTATAAAGTTGATGCTATCTATTTTTCATTTATTTGTTCAAGAAACATAGTCTGTTTATTTATGGAAGTGGTGGATGAAGTAGAGGCATGATTAAGAAGCATATTGGATGGCTGATAAAAAATTTAGGCTTCTTCTGATTGCAGATTTTATCTTTATATGGAGATATTCTATATCAAGATCCAAAGTAATTTATTCTTCATGTTTGCATAATTAAAGGACTCTCCAAAGCAGAAACAATGCTAAATTTCTGTATATTAAACTTATTTAGCTGCTCAGTAATATAGATCAGTGCCTGAACTGAACTGTGGACACTGACAAATGTGTAGGAATAGAAAAATTGTGCTGAACGACTGTTGTCATCCTTACTATAAAGAAGTTTCTTCTCAAGTTTAAGCAGAACCTCCTGTGTTCCAGCTTACACCCATTGCCCCTTGTCCTATCACTGGTTGTCACCGAGAAGAGTCTGGCTCCATTCTCGTGACACTCAGCTTTTATATATTTATAAATATTAATGAGGTCCCCCCTTAGTCTCCTCTTCTCCAAGCTAAAGAGGCCGAGCTCCCTCAGCCTTTCCTCATAAGGGAGATGCTCCACTCCCTTAATCATCTTGGTGGCTCTGTGCTGGACTCTCTCAAGCAGTTCCCTGTCCTTCTTGAACGGGGGGGCCCAGAACTGGACACAAAATTCCAGATGTGGCCTCACCAGGGCAGAGTAGAGGGGGAGGAGAACCTCTCTTGACCTACTAACCACACCCCTTCTAATGCACCCCAGGATGCCATTGGCCTTCCTGGCCACAAGGGCACAGTGCTGGCTCATGGTCATCCTGCTGTCCACCAGGGCTCCCAGATCCCTTTGCCCTAGACTGCTCTCTAGTAGGTCATTCCCCAACTTATACTGGAGTATGGGGTTCTTCCTGCCCAGATGCAAGACCCCACACTTGCCCTTATTGTATTTCATGTCTCCTTCTCTGGAGACGCTCAAAACCTGCCTGGGCACCTTCCTGTGTAATGTCATTTAGGTGTTCCTGCTCCAGCAGGGGAATTGGACTAGATGATCTTTTGAGGTCCCTTCCAATCCCTAGCATTCTGTGATTCTGTCATTCTGTGATTCTGTGTCTTCTCTGATGTCAGAGAAGGTTTCAATATGATCACAAGAGTGAGATTAAGACAGCAAGAATAGTCACTACCACGGGTCCTGAGACAAGGCAACAGTGAGTGGAGGGGCAAGGAGCTCTCAGTTGCTTGTTCCAGTGGTGGCACGGTGTGGTCAGGCGGTCATCCTCTCTGTCTCTCTCCCTCTCTCCCTCCTGCCCTTGCCCTTGCAGGTCCTCCTTAAATACCCATTCGAAGGCTGTTTCCATAGCAATGGCATTTCTCTTTGTGCCCCCCAGCACTGGGGCAGGGGCATGTCCGGGAAGAATGTTTTCACAGGCAGGTTGTTTTCACAAGTCAGGTTTTCCAGAATCCTGGTCTTGTGACTGTCCTTGCAAACAATCTTTGAGAGAAGTCTATAGTGCAGTTCCTCACAACAACATAGCTTCACATCTCAAAATATTCTTTTATAAGTAACTAGACAGAAAATACAAAATAAAAGCCTTTGGAGCCCTTGGAAATTATTTTGTTCTTAATTTTCTTGAGTCAGAAATTGAATATGTATTGCAGTCATGGGTAGTGAAGTGAGTTTGTACATTTGACTGTATGATCTCTAAATCTCTAAATTTTATCCCACCAGGGCTTTGCTTGGTCACAGAAGTAACTATTAACAACATTTTTATTGTATATATGCCATTAAATAAAAAAGAACTAACTACTTAATACATTAATAACTGCATTTTATTTTTCTCTATTTTTAACTTATGATTTAACCATTAAATATATGAAATATACTCAGAAAACTACTTACAGTTAATTGATAGTCAAAGCTTTTAGGAACTGATGTGAGCATAACAGAAGTTTAGGAAACATTTTTCTTAAGCTACATCTGTTAAATCCATGTGTAGGAGGGAAGGGAAGGAATCTATAGTAAATGTTAAGAACCCAATTGTGAGGAAAATTGTCCAAATTGTAGGTGGAAGAATAAATGTATAGCCATTATGCACAGAAATAAAATGCAGAGTAGACTTTCATCTATATATTACATTTTCAAAATGGTCTTAATGCATTTGGATGCTTAAAGAAATTGCTTGGACTGTTTAGGTATCATGTAGAAGAACCTGTGAGTGCATTCTCTAACATACATTTTCCAGAGACCAGTGTAATGCATGTGGGGAGAAGATTGCAATCCTAGAGCAAAAAAGGGAAAATGGTCTGTCCTGAAAACAAAGACTTAAGTCTGCCTTACTTTGCAACATCTGCTATAAATCTTCCACCTAAAGGATATCATCCAGCTGTAATTAATACAAAGAAAAGTAAAAAATAAAGGTTACAGAAGGCTTCTCCAAATGCTAATAGGGCTAAAATCATGAAGCTCTGAGCAGGGAAGTAGAGGATCCATTGTAGAAGTCAGGAAAAGCAAAAATTAGACTTTTAGAAGCAAGTAAAACCTGCTATCTTTAGCTTTTGTTCCAGTGATCTGCTAACTCTGGAACTCTGCCCATATTACCCCAAGGAAAGATGTGAAGACCTAGATATGGATTAGACCTGTCTCCTTCATTTGAACCCTATCATCCTCTACTTACAATAATGAGAGTCCAAATACATTAATGGGGGAAGAGGAGGGGAAGTTGATAATGAAATCTTACTACACAAATAATTTTTTTTTTTTTCTTTTTATACCAACCACAAACAGATGACCTTTTAATGAAGTCATACCATCACAGAAAATTTGTATAAACAACATAAGTTTAGAGAAATAATTTTTCTTAGGTAAGGGAGAAATCTGACAGGCTGCATATGGCAAAAATATTTTTCAAACAACCAGACAAAAGAAAGTTGAAACCAGTAACCCATTAAACACCTAACTACAACACCTATAACTTAGCCTGCAGACTCAAAAACACAGTTACGATATTGTTTCAAGAATAACTAACTTTTTACTGTATTATTATTATTATTATTATTATTATTATTATTAATTTATTTATTATTATTATTATTATTTCTGGAATGTGTAGCTAGACTAACTAACCCGCTCTGGACCTTTGGTCTCCCTGGTTGCTGGCACTTGGTTACTACCCCATCTCCAGGCTGACAGCCTCATTTCTGCTGCTGGTATAGATGACTTTTGCCCATACACATTCCCAGACACACACACACATCCCTTCAGTAAATGCTCTCAGACACTCACCGTGGACCCAACAGCCTTGGATCCTCTGCTCTCTAGGGGCCTCACACACTGATATGAACATGAAATGGCCTCTTGGTTCCTCCACTAGCCAACTCACAGACCCTCTGATCTCTGTGGTATCCAGCCCAGAATTATGTCTGCTTCAATATCTAGTTCCTGGAACTCTTATTTGACTCTTGAACTAGTTCAGTCCAGTGATCACACACGGACATATGGACCCACACAATATCAGTGCGCTCCAGTGCTTTCAGTTGCTAGCAACATGGACCTGTGTGACCAACGGTCCTACATCAGCAGCTGGTGCTCAGACCATCATACATGCAACATACACACAAACTATAGAGTCTCTCTCCCTAAATAGTAGTTAGAGATGGAGTTGAATGAGAAGACAGGGCGGCCTGTGCAGGTCATGCATACAGCATGACCAGACAAGTGTACAGATGAGACCCTGTTTAGAAATGACTAGCCCTTTTCATCCCTTTATGCCTTTATTTTCCCATGTTTGTTCCTCCCCAGACCTCCTTGATCCCTCCTTTTCCCATCTTTAGTTCTTCCCCTAAGCATTCCATATTGAGCCTTGTACGATCCCAAAATGCTCTTCGCCTGCATTCCATAATATGCTCCACATCCCCTAGAAAGTAACCCTTTCAGTCTGTGAAGTCATCCATGGAGATCCCCCTCTACTGAGTCAGGGGGACAGGTGTCTCCCCAGCCCACACGGCTGAGGCTTTTATGAGAGGGCTAGGACAGTGGCTCATCTCTAAATGGCTTATTTGGGTTCCCCTGCAGTCATTGTGTCTGTGTGCTCCTTTGTATTGGTGGAGATGAACATTTAATCATGTATTCGAAACAGCATAGTCTTTTGACATCTATCTGAGAGAAAAAGTTGCTACTCTTTCCCTTCTTTCCCCTCAAATAACAGTTTGGTGATTAAAGTAGATCCTACTTCAGTTTCTCCCAGTGAGAGTGCCTCTATGTCAAAACTAGAGGACCTTTGAGGAGGGACAACTTTATTTATCTTTCAGTGTGTATAACTTTCAGATCTTTAACTATGAGGTTACAGATCTGTGATTTCTCTTCAGCACTTTGGGCTCATAAAATATTAAGAATTAATTGTTCACTTATGCATTTTTGTAAGAATAGCTTGGGAACACCCCCTCCTTTTTCTTAATGAAACTAGACTATACCATAAGAGTTAGACCAATTGAAGAAAATGTGAGTATGTATCACTGTGGACAGGGAAAAGGCTTCAGTCTGAATCTCTAATTTTTTTGCATGAAAAGCCTAATAATTAAGATATTATGTATAAAAGAAAATGAGCAATCTCTGTTCTATAGACAGAATATTAAGGAAGGGTGTGACAGACAAATTCCTGATTTCTGAGCCATATCTTCTTCCCTAATGCTGTGCCTGTACCAATAGTCTTTGCCTCCTGGGGACATTATGAGGGTTACTTTTCTCCTAAGCTGATGCACAACTACTGGTAGTGCCCAGTACTGCACTATATGGTACCAGCTCACGTAACTGCTCGATTTTCTTTGCAATTTTTAGACTTGTATAGCCCAGATCTGGATGTAAAAGAACACTACAATACAACAAAAACCCCCAAATTTTGCTATATCTGATAGATTGGAGATCTGTTAGTGAGTATTAGTTTATAAACACAACTGTATTTTAATAACATCTATACTATGTGTATCCAAGCAGTATTATTGAAATGATTGTATGCAAGACTCCTGACTTGAACAGCTTCTAGGATTATAATTTATTAAACATTCCATTTCTGAAAGTTATAAAGAGAAATTGGAACATTGAACTCTAGAAACTAAACATCAGACTTAACAATTTTATATATTTTGACTCATATTTTATCAAAGGCATTCTGTATTTTTCTGTATTAATACTTGATCTCTTAATGATTCTCATTTCTATATACATTACAGAACCATGCAGAAATGAATGCACTGCAATAATGAAATCCTTGTCAGGTTAAGTGCAATACATAAATTCTACTAGCATTTGCAACAAAATTCAAACTCCTATCTATCATATATTATCCCCAGAGCAGCTGGGACATGTACATATGTAATTGGGTTATGATAGATTGAAAAACACCCAAAGCGCCATACAAAAATTCTTATTTTTCTTAAGCTTTCTCATTTTCACTTTGTTTTTTTAAATGCTCCCTCCCTCCCTTTATTTTCTGAAGCAGAGTAATTTTTGCCATCATGTGCTTTTAGTGCAAGAATTCAGGGGAAAAAAAAAAAAAAAAAAATCAACCCTCTTTGAAATATGTAGTGCCAGCTAATACTTTTCCAAAATTCATAACGTCTATGTCCATGCATTCTTACATGGTTTATTTTAGGGTGAGGCCTGTCTTCTGAAAGTGCTTGTGTCTTTCCATTAACTGTGAAAGTTCTAGTGACTCTACAAGGTGACTAGTACCACTTAACTAACCTGCAGACATCCAGATCAAGTAGACAAATCCTACAGTGAAAAAAATTAATCCTCGTTCATGCACAGATATATATATTTTTTTTAAAAAAAACCAACCAAACCTGAGAACAGAGCAGGCTGAGATGAATTACTAACTGGACTTGTCTGCCTTTCTGCAGGGATAGATGCCTAAGTTTAGATTGATAAAACTACATGTATTGACTTCTACTCTAACAACTGCAAAGATATGTGAGCAATTTTTGTGACTTGTGTGACCCCTCATTCTTCGCCATTTTGGTAGTTTAAACCTACCCTAGCACATCTTTGAAAAGCTCAGGTAATTGAGCTATTTTCTGTATGGTACTTTTGTAAATGTTGCCTATTTTCTAGTTGTTTTGGGTGGGTTTTTGTAATAACCAAGTTTTTCAATATATGTGATTTAAGTGAGGATTTCTACATTCTAAAAAAGAGGAATATGCACTAGATTCACATGTGAATCAATGACATTGCTGGACTGATCCTGTTTTTCTGCACTGTTCTTGGAGTTTTTAAGATTTCTATTGATATAGCCTATGTAGGTGATCAGTGAAGATGGGTGATTACGAATAAACAGCACAATGCAATATTTAATAACCATGATCACATGGGCTAACACAATATATCATACTGATGTAAAAGTATTAGGATTTCCAAAGTAATCAAACCTATCTGAACTCACTGTTCATTTAACTTTAAAAAGAAAATGATCCTTTTAAGTCTTCAGATAACCTAAACAATAAAATAGTTTTAATGGAACTCCTGAGTTTGCATGTGCATATAAAAGGATTCAGAAAAGACAGAGTAATATACCTGGAATTTTGTCTGTGCTAGCTATAGGAGTGCTTGTGACCTTATAAATATTTATGCAGGGTTCAAAGCCATCTGTCAACAATTAAAGTATATGTCACGTTTAATAACATAGTCTGCATAGATTAGGATTGCTATAATTAGACTGTTGCGCATGTATTACAGCTGCAAAATGGATGAGCCAGACTTTCTCGGGAATTTCAAAAAAGGCTTCTTCTATTTGATGATATTCTGCATAGTGTTTGATTGCATCTGAATAAGTAATGTTGCAAGGAAATAGCATAGGCAGCTACTTGAACCTGAAGCTAGCTTTTCTAAGAAAAGTTATAATTGTGTCAAATATACAAAGTCCCAATGGGAACTAAAGAATAGTTCTATCAAACCTTTCTAAGAAGGCTCTGATTGTAAATGTTTCTCTTCTTTATGCACCAAGAAATCTGTTCTCAACTAATATGTGTTCCATCCTCCACCACTTCCATACTTCCAGGATATCTTAATTCTCTTGAAGATTTTGAAAAACAGGCATGATTCATTTTAACAAGATTAGACAATAGCAACTATTTTAAAAATAGTTTGTAGGCAAAGAGGACTTAAAAATACAACCTTCATACATGATAAGTCTCAATTTACTCACAGCAGCCTTATTACACCATGAGTATAACCATAGTAGTTATGCAAAACTCATGAAAATAAATGACCACTCATGAATGGGGACGGGGGGTAAATTGTGCGGCAGGAAGGCCTTGTTTTAACCTCACTGAGAATTCACTAAATTTCTGAAAAGTGCCAGCACATAGTCTCAGCAGAGGTAAAACTTTCAGTGTACGGCTTAAGTGGGGCATAAATGATGTACAGTTTGTACTAGATATCTGTCTGCAGGAAACATGTTGGAAATGAAAAGAAGATATATAGGACCTTAAGAAAAACTTAGTAAATAATGCAGAAGACTCTGGATGTATGTTTTTGCTGTGGTGTGTTGTGTGATAAATTCTTATTATAAAATTGGTCCAGACAAAGTCACAGATAAGGACTGGTGGTATGGTATGCTTTTGTGATTGATACTTGATCTTACTAACCTGGGGAGATTCCTGCTTATTAATGATTTTAAGGTCCTACCTTATTTCTTTGTACTGAGAGGGAAACTATTTTTGTGTAGAGAATCTCTCTCGATCAAAACTGTGCTATAGACAACATTATTATGGTCCTTTGTGAGATGAATGAATACTGAAAGGTTTTATTTCATAGGAATTGAGTTCTGTATTAAATTTTATAGGTATCTACTCTCATATAGTCTTCTAGATCAATTTAAAATGTTCTGAAAAAATACATATGCAGCTGCTGAAGAAGGAAATGTATTTTTAATGTTTATTTTTGTTAAGTGTGAGGGACCACTTTTAAGATGTATTATCTACAGAACAATGGCTAATGCAAAAGTAAAGGCTTACTTCTACTTTCTTATTTTATTTAATTTAGTTTCAAATGTTTCTAGGAGTGTATTGGTTTTATAAAGATATACTAAGTTTGATTTTTTTTTTCCTGTAAGACTTTTACCATTTGTTTAGAAACCTACACACTTCTGTAATAATGGAATGTGATGTCCTAGTTTGTTGTTAATATTGTAATAACTGTACAAAGAGTCTGGGTTCTCTGAGTGCATAAATCTCATGTGGTAGCACCTTTCATTATCTGTATATTCCTCAGTTTTTGCCAAGATAGCTGAAGTCTACATAAAGTGTTATTCTGTAATCCCTCTTCTATACCTGGAGAATATAAGGATCAGTGCTTCACTTGCAGATAGATTAGAAAAAAATCTGTATTCCTGATTAAAGGCAGGCCACAAATCTTTCATGGACCTACCGTCCTACAGGATTTATTTGGCAGATGTGTCTTGGAGGCATACACTGTCATTTGTGTAAGATTTCTGAAACACTGAGCACCTCACAAACATGTCTTGTGGCCCATCTGGCTGTTGGTCTGAGCTGCTCACTTCCACTCTGCTGTGGACATCAGTGGTCTGTATGTATATCAAGTCTAGTTTTCATATGACACTTGCTGTTGTAACCTGTTTAGACTATGCATTACCCAGGGCTAAAAGCAAAATGTCTTTTGTCTTCTCAAAGAATTAAAAGATTTACTGTGTCCTGTTTGTCAATAATTTGTTGATTTTTCCCTGTTATGTGTAAATCACTAATTCCTGCTCCTGCAAGGGGATTGGACTAGAGGATCTTTCCAAGTCCCTTCCAATTCCTAACATTCTGTGTTTCTGTGTGATTCTGTGGTTCTGTGATAATGGTTCCTATCATCTCTTACTGATTGTAGTGACAAACCATGGGTGAATTATTTCACAATATCATCATGAGTTGTCAGAGAACAGGCTTTATAGCTATTCATTAGCTTATAACTTATTGATATAAATGAACTATGTCACACAGAATGCCTGTCAGAATAACTCGGCTGCATAGAGCCTGCAAATTAATATGGTATTAAATTGGTATGGTATGTGAACAGAAACACACTTATTTACACCTTTCTGACTCTCCTCTTTCCTGCTGTAATATTATTTTAGTCCTTTTCAGAAAAAAATAGTTAGAGAGGTACAAAGTGGACATGAATGCCTTGTGAGATCCTTTTATGTCTGAGACAGGACAGTGGAGTCTTTCTCTACAGTGTGTGTTAGGAGGAGCTAACACTCTTCATATCTGCATCCTTCATATAATGTTTTGTTAACAGTCATGATCCCAATGAGTTTGTCCAAATTCTAACATCAAACTTTCAGAGGAGTGATCTTCTTTTGTCATTGGTCATAGAATCACAGAAGTACAGAATCAGAATGTTAGGGATTGGAAGGGACCTCGAAAGATCATCTAGTCCAATCCCCCTGCCGGAGCAGGAACACCTAGATGAGATCACACAGGAAGGCATCCAGGCGGGTGTTGAACGTCTCCAGAGAAGGAGACTCCACAACCTCCCTGGGCAGCCTGTTCCAGTGCTCTGTTACCCTCACAGTAAAGTCAATTAGTTTCCAATTCATTTAAACGTATTTTTTCCTTTGTTTCTTGATTTCCTATTTCTTCACAAAAATCTGGATAAGTGATATATCTGAAAGTGTCATAAAACTGTAGAAAGTTCTTCAGCTTTGGAAAGTGTCAAAAATTAATTCTGTTACTGCTTCCTTAATATATCTCTACTCTCTTCCAGGCTATCTTTTTATCTTCCAAACTCTAAGCTCCTTCATCACTACTGTGAGTTAAACACACACAGTGCCTCAGCTGCATGGAACATGCTTTTAATCTGTCACGGGAAATTATTCTATTTATAAAATGATGTATGTGAGGCTCAATTATCATGTCAAAATAGATAGAAAGAATTTCTTTCTCAAAATATATATAATAATTAAAAAGGATTTTTTTAAAGTCAGTCAATGACATAAATTAAGGTGTAAAATTCTCAAGATGACCAAAATTCAGTCAGTTCTTTGTCTGAGGGGAACTGAATAGTCCTGCATTTATTTGTTCATTTTTCACACAACCAAATAACAGTATATATAAAACAGAAGCTTGAGGGTTTGTTGTTTTTTTTTTGCTTTAAGGCAACATTCTGTGTGATGTGCTACAATGAGGAAAGTCTCATTGAAAGCTTAGTCATCTCACAGGGCTTTCATGGAGATTTTAAAGCCAGGAGCAAAAGAATTACAGTTTAGCAGCAGGCTTTGATGTCTTTGACTCCACAAGTCAAATGACCAGAACTGATTTCCAACTGAATCAGCTCTGGCTAGCTTCTGGCATAATTTTACAGCAAAACTGCATTCTTTTTGAGATTCCTTAATTGCTGTGCACCTGTTCTGAACAATGTTAAATTTTAGGATTCATGTGGCTATATTTTTACTCATATCTGAACTGTTCTCTCTTACCAATAGAGAAAATCAGGTGGTTCTAGGACATAGTCTATCCAGCCTAAAGCATGTCAGAGGAGGGGTCTTAAAGATTCTTGTTTCTTTCTGCTGACCAGAAGTTATCAGGATGAGTAGCTCACATGTAAATACATGTAATTCAGTGACATGAATCCTATCCAACTATCAAGAAGGTCTACCTTCCTAAATTCGTGTTTGAATGATATAGCAGAAACAGTTAGAGGCACGGTTATTAACATTCAAAAACTTTCTTAAATGCAATATTAGCCCTGCTGTCAACTTAGTCTTCATGTATTTTATACAGCAGCTATTGCTTTTCTTCAGTCACTCCAGAGTCTGCCTACATATGGGCTGGAAATGTTGTCAAGAGAAAGAAAGTAGCTTTATCATGCTTCTGGTGGATAATAGAAAGCAGTGTGTGAGTCAGCACTGCTGGTGGATCACCTCCACTGACCATCCACTGAATTCCATTCACTGAAATCAGTTCTCTGGATAAATTACCAATTTATCCACTCACAATAGCGTGGCAATAGGAAATGTAATGTACCTCTAACAATCTGATAATAATTTTGCTTTGTGATGGCACTTCTGATTATTTTAATGCAGATTTTTCTGTAGCATCTTCTGGATGGCTCTCCAGATGAAGTGTCAAGTATCATGTTATTCTTGTAAAGTAAAAAGCATTCCAGAAGGTGTTGATATTTTTAAAATTCTTCCTTTAACTGGCTTAATATTGTGCCCTTTCACCTGCAGATCTGTGAAGTGTAAGGCCGAGTAAGACCATGAAATATTTTGTCTGCAATTTTCATTACCTGTTATGATGTTTAATTCACTTCAACTGTAACTTTAGTCTTATATTTTCACTGATACTGAGAGAAAACTAGGGTTTACAGATCATTAACTCTTCTTAAGTAACAATCCATGTCATAAAAGTGAAGGAACTTCTGGTTTTGTAGATATAAGTTCAGAATTGCCAGAGAATAGAAATACACAGATGAATAAGTGATATAGTATAGATAATTTCCTGGAGAACCGAATACTGGCTTATTTTTCAGCAGCAATTTTATATAAACTTGCCTGTTGAAGTACTAAATACCTTTTTTATTCTTAAAATAATATTTTTTCCTTAAAATAATAAAATGATCATTTATTGTTTTGCCACTGTCATGATTTTAATTACTAAGAAACAGTCAAACTAATAACTGATTGCTATTTTTATTAGTACAAACCAGTGCATTATAATGAGCTAATGTTCATTTACTCGTGTTCGTATACGTGAATTCCTGCAGGTTGGTGAATTCTTTTCCATTCCAGAACTTCCTTGGTATAGTTTGCTTTCCTTTCTTATTTGAAAAACTATCCTGTGTAATGATAGTCATACGATTAATTGAAACCGACTGATTGAAATATATATAATTGTGATTAATTCTCCATGTGGTTTCATAAGTTCTAGTTAGCACTGAAAATGTCTACTTTGAAACTTTTCCCAAGAGCTCCAGAAAATATAATCCTTAAGTTGTAATCAGCAATTTTTTCACAAATAATTCAATCTTTATTCTTTCTAGTACATTTATACACAGAGAGAACATACAAAGAAATAATGAAAATTTCCATTTTATAGCTAGAGTATATAGTTATTGGTTGAAATGGAAGGAAGGATCCAGGGAACTATAGGCTGGTCAGTCTCACCTCTCTGTCTGGCAAGATCATGGAGCAGATCCTCCTGGAAATTATGCTAAGGCATATGGGAAGTGCGGAGGTGATTGGTGACAGCCAATATGACTTCACCAGAGGCAAATCATGCCTGACCAATTTAATGGCCTTCTATGATGAGGTTATAGCATTGGTGAACAAGGCAAGAGCAACTGATGTCTTCTACCTGGAGTTGTGCAAGGTATCTGGCACTGTTCCACACAACAACCTTGTCTCTAAGTTGGAGAAACATGGACTGGACAGTGGGACCACTCAGTGGATAAGGAATTGTCTGGATGGTCGCATTCAAAGAGTTGCAGTCAACATCTCAATGTCCAAGTGGAGACTGGTGATGAGTGGCTTGAAAGAGTCCAGCACAGAGCCACCAAGATTATTAAGGGAGTAGAGGATCACCCTTATGAGGAAAGGCTGAGGAAGCTGGGCCTCTTTAGCTTGGAGGAGACTGAGGGGTGACCTCATTAATGTTTATAAATATATGAAGGGTGAGTGTCAGGAGGATGGAGCCAGGCTCTTCACAGTGGTGTCCAACGACAGGACAAGGGACAATGGGTGTAAGCTGGAACACAGGAGGTTCCGCTTAAATTTCAGAAGAAACTTCTTTACTGTGAGAGTAACAGGGCACTGGAACAGGCTGCCCAGGGAGGTTGTGGAGTCTCCTTCTCTGGAGACATTCAAGACCTGCCTGGACGCCTTCCTGTGTGATCTCATCTAGGTGTTCCTGTTCCGGCAGGGGGATTGGACTAGCCGATCTTTCGAGGTCCCTTCCAATCCCTGACATTCTGTGATTCTGTGTTTCTGTGATTGTTCTAGCTTATTCTCTGTTTCTCTTTTATTAATCACTGTAGATATCTGTTATATTAATTAAAATTGGTCAGGGACTGCACTGTCTTACTTCCCAGGGCAGGATAGCTGTATCCAGGCTGCTTGTTTGGAACAGCCACTTGACTATTCTAAGGCTCAAATTGGGGTCAAGCATTTTTGTGGAGAGTGTTAGTTGGGTCAGTTCAAATCTGTGATGGCCAGGAAGCAAGCTAATGATGGAACAAAATGGAAAGTGCATGCTGGTGCTTGGGCCCACAATTTGGGTGTGTTGAACTGTACCTTCAGTTAAAGTTATTATTTATTTCTACCTAATTCAGTAGTTAGATTTTTGTTAAAATTTTGATTGCTTACTAGGTGGTTTTGAATGTTCCATAAATAACTACTGAGAAGAAATGTGTGTATTTTTAAGTAGTTTTATGACAATAAACTGAGGTAATTCCTCTTTCTACTATCCAAGAACAACTGGTTGGATCCTGAGGTAGAAGATATATATGAAAAAAGCACACAGTGTAAGTTAGAACTGTGTGGCGCAGTACTAGCTCACAGCCACTTTACTGATTGTTGCTCATGTTCAGTGAGCAGAATGAATGTTTATTTCTTTCTGTGTTCAGATGAGTTGGCTTGGACTGAAGAAAAATATTGTGTTACTTCCATCAGAATTTCAGGCTGCTGTTTGGTTGGTGATTTTATGGAGCAGAATGAGCATGCAGTCTTGAAACACAGAGTTTTAGCCCTGGATCTTGGGCAGAAAGCAATGGGTTTGACGTAGCAGCATGTGCATTGCTTGTACTTTCTGCATTATCTCAGGGACATAAAGGCTATAGCTGATTAGAAATCTCATTTGCTCTTTGAAAATTTAACTGAAAAGCAAAAAATTAAAAAGGGGCTGATGTACTTAACACAAAAGTACAGCTTTTTTTTTTAAAAAAAACACTTCACTGTCATGAGGCACTAAGAGAGTTGTAATACTAGTTATCTAAATATGCATCTCCAATATAAGATGACCTTCTAATTTAGAATGCACATTTTTGTTAAGGATGAAACCCTACAGGAGATTCTGGCCTGTAGAGGCATGAGTATATTTTAATGAGATCACTAAAGAGAAATGCTGTATTTTTAAGTATTCAGGTATGTAATGCTAAGCAGAGGAATAAAATTTAACATAATTTAGTTCTTTCATTTGAAAGAGTTAAAAATAGACATAATTCTGGAAATAATTCTTCTAGGTTTGATTTGATTAACTAAAGTGGATTCACTGCTGGGCTCCTTTGAGATTCCCTCCATAAATACTTATGATACTCACATAAATGAGAGAAAATATTATGACTGAGCTTAGTTCACACTGACTGCCACAGAGTATCATCAAGATATTTTTATTGATAAAGAATAAAATAAAATTCCTAGAAAATCAATGTTTCCCCTGAAGGTATATGGTGTGTAAGATAAGTAAATAGGATACTAGATTTTTGTTGAAAGAGAACCAATATCACATCAGTTTCAATAGTGTAAACATAGTTTATTTGCTTTTCAGTGTTCATCACTCATGAGCGATGAAATAACCTGCAACTTCCTGTAAGCACAGGAAAGTAAAAAAATAATCTAGACTTCTCATTAAAGCCAGATTTACTTCCATGAACTCATAGATTTCTGAGAGTCGAAACTGTTTTGGTTATTTACTCTAACCTCCTGCATACCCTGTCCTTGAACCTCTGAATTAATTCATGCTTTAAGAATAGTAACTGTTTAATCCAGAACATACATATATATATATTTAAGTATCTGAATAGCAGATTCTGTTAATAAATTATTTTTATATAGAACAATCCCTGTGGGTTTTTAAAATGCATTATATTGATAATATAGATTTGTTTGATTTGATTTAATGTGTAAATAAAATCTTTTGATTCATTTGCTATTTTCACATGCTTTGACCTGCTACACAAATCTGTCAAACCCATGCCTGCCATATAGGTGCTTAAAAGACTGGTTAAATAAATTCTTGAGTTTGTTTTGTTTTGTTTTGTTTTGGTTTGGTTTGGTTTGGTTTGGTTTTTTTTTTTGGTTTTTTTTTTTTTTTGGGGGGGGGGGGGGGGTTTTTGTTTTTTTTTTGGTTGAGTTGGTGCACTAAAGGATGAGTTCCTTGGTTAAAGACAGAAATATTTCTTTGTTCTATTTTAACCACTGCAATAGAACTCCTGTGCTGTCCTTTCTGAACAGAGGAAATGAGAACTGGATTTAGGAGTAATGTAATATCTCTAATCTGATTTAGTATTCCTATTTCTGTCCCCAAAGATATCCCATTAAAATCTTTGGCTAGGACACTAGTCTTGATAATTCATATTCTGCTGGCTATCCAGGACACTCACAATTACAGAATATAATATTTTATCTTCTAATATGCTTGTAATACAATATTTAGACCTGTAAATTTACATTTCTTTGTATCTTATTAGAGTATATGTTTAAAAATTCATTCTATTTCCTGGTTTTCCAGATGAGGTATCTTCTTGGGTAATTTGTTGCTTCTCTTTGTTTTTTAGTAGTGTCCGATTCTTGTAGCTCTGAAAGATTTATCATCACTTTTTTTTGTTTTATACTGCTTTTCAGATCATTGATAAAAACCTTAAATAGTCTGAAAAATTACCAAACCCTATAGAACTGTACAACAATCACATATTCTTAATGATAATTTTCCTCATTGTGCTTACAGTCTGAGATTAGGCAGGAAGCTTCAAATGCCCTTATAGATGCCTCTGTAGCTGCTGCGAAAAGTTTGAAAAAAGTTGAAGAACACTTTTCAATATTGAACTTACGCTTAAAGCAATTCAGTGGGAATGTCTGAGTTCAGATTTCTAGTCATAAGTCAATAATGCACAAAAAGTAGAAAGGAAAAAAAAAAGAGGAAAGAGAACATAATTACTTTGTACTGAAATTTAGAAAAGCAGAAAAATATAAAGACCTTATTGAGCCAATACATTTTTAAGACTAAGACAGACATATAGAATGTAGAGAAGGATGCATATTCTCAGGCTGAAAAAATGTAAATATAAATGACTTCATACTATGGAAACTTTGGCAGCAAATCTTGTTTGAAAATCTGTCTTGCTGGAGTTCCATTCCCACATTTATGCAACATAACTCAGGGATAAAGAGTACCCTATCATACAACTGGCTTTGGAGCTGTGTCATGATTTGAACTGGGCCAAAAAATACTGTGTCCTGTTTGATTAGGTGTAGGTCCTTAAACTGGATGTGTTGGAGGTTTTTTTTTTTTCTATAAGTACTATGTTGGCAGAAGTATAACATGGATTACACAATGAGCAGGACAGCTATATAAAGGAACTATTTTTGTCTCATCTAGGTAGTTTGTCTTTCAAGTAGCATATAGCTGTCTAATAAAACTTTGGAATCAAAAGTGCTGCAAAAATTTGCTCTACTGATTCAGTGGTGAAGAGCATTTTCCTGTTCTTATATGGTGTTGTAAGTGGCTTTTATAAAGCCACTGAGAGTTATCTGAGTTATATCCTTGTAGTAATGATGCTGGGCACTGTACAGTACTTGACAGATCAAGTAGTCTAGGAAGTGGCTCCATACTCAGTGAATAAACTGAGTATATTTTCCATAAATATGAACCTAGTATCTTGCTTGATCAGCAAAGCAATGACTTTTTTAAAGGTACACAACAATTGAGTCTGTTTCACACTAATTAGTAGCTGCTTTCAGGAGAAAAAATAATCTGATTATTTAATTAAAGAATTTGAGCCAGTGAAATTTTGGCCAGTGTAAAGAAGTCTTGATAGACTGAACCAAGAGCAATGCATAAGCCTGTATCAGATGGTATTTTGATCTATGTAAAGTTATAAGACTTCTTAACATTTGTAAGAACCTGTTCTGATATTATGAAGTTTATATGTATCTGACATGTAAACTAAACTGAGTCAGAGGGTATATTGTGTATGTATGACAGTTCTGCCACTTAGTATTTAAAATCTGGATGACAGCATTTGTACATCTGATAAATGAGAGAGATTAACATTATTCTAGTGACTACTCAGCTCCGCTCAACAGAACAGAGAAATGAGATAAACTTTTTGATCTTTACCTGTTGTCTTGCAAACCACGCTGGCATCATGGGCCATGTCTACAGTGATAAATAAAAAGAAGCCAGATAACAAGCTTGTGTACTGGACCAAAATCACCTACACTGCTTAGACCCTGTCTCTGTTTTGTTTTGGGTTTTTTTGTTTGTTTGTTTTTTTGGGTGGGGGGAGGGGTTGGTTTCTGATTGTTTGCGTTTTTTTGGGAGTATTTTTGTTGATTTTTTTTTTTCATCACCCTTACTAGTCCTCCCCAAACAATGCCTGGATGTGATTTGGGAATAGTTCTCTCCAGGCTAGCAGTGGTTTGAACTGTATTAGCTTGGTCTACTGCTCCATGATCAGGCATTTGACGTTGTCCCAACAGACATTTTCATTCAGCTCCTGCTAGGTGCACATGTGACACACCCAGAGCATACAACATATAGGTTTTAAATTCACCAACGTATATCTGTAATACAGCTCTCATACTATTCCAGATATTTCAAACTGAAAAATCCAAACAAAATAATAATCGCATCTTAAGGCCATGAGGACATCACATTGGTCTTGAAAAGATTCAGAGCCAGTTGCTATGCAGAATGGATGCTGTCTATCTGTGAAGGGAATTAGCCTGAAGGAGTGAGGACATGTCTGTATTTATTCCACATGGCCTCTCAGACAGAAGTTGATGCCTGATCCTTTTTATCTAGCAATAAAGACACAGATATTTTACTTTTTTTTTTTTTAAATAAAAATGAAGTGTTTATCTCCATCTTTTATATCTATCTGTAAGCCAGGGAAAGTAAAATAAAACAAAATAAAACAAGCCAAACCAAACTAAACTAAACTAAACTAAACTAACCTAAACTAAACTAAACTAAACTAAACTAAAATAAAATAAAATAAAATAAAATAAAAATAATTCTCATTCTGTGGAACCTGGAGTTTTCTTTTTAAAACATATAATTACTAGAGAGACATATATGTAATTTTGGGTACTCATTGAAGTTCTCCATCTGTATTCATTAACTCCCATATTGTGTCTTGTCTTCAGCTGTTGCAGGGCAAATCATTTCCTAAATATGATAAATGGGATCTCCGACAAACAGGCAGTGGTGAAGGCATAGATGAACAAATTAGTGGAGATTGTGATGATGAAGATGGTTGTGGAGGATCAGGAAGTGGAGAAAACAAGAGAGTCCTGAAAATTACTGACTGTAAGTCCATTATTCTGTTTCCTTCATACGTTTAAATAGTGAATTGGCATATTTTCCACTGAGAAATACCACTGAATTTTATTGGAAAAGGTGTGGAAATGTTGTCTGTATAATGTTTCTAAGACTTACAGGAATAGGACTGCAATTAAAGGATTTCTATGAGCATGGTATGAATATGAGTATCAGTTTCATCATAACATGTAAATACACACTTGGCATAATGTAGACTGACTTCAACACAGTATTTTAGTCAAGTAAAAGGTGTTATAATGACATATCCCTATGAGTTACTATGTAAACATAAAATGTTTGGCAGTTAAGCAAAGAAATGGTTCTGATTTTCCATGGAACTATGTGAAAATATAAAGTTTAGTTGTTGTAGCTGAATTTCATGAAGGACTGTTGGAAGCAATGTGCTGTAGCCCACTCAACATCAGTGACATTATTACTTCTTACACTTCTTTCTGCTTTTCTTACTGTTGGGTTTTTTTTGTGTGTATTTTGTTTTGCTTTGCTTTTCTGCACCACATTTGTAACAATTTTCTTCAAAAAAAAATCATTTGTTTGTGCACTTCAGTGGCATGGAAATGTGACCATGAGCAGTGGGATTGAAGCACAAGTAAGTTAACAACTTCTCTGAATCAGGATATTATTCTGCATCTCTTACTTATTTTCCCGGTGTACAAATATTGGTAGAGATGATGGGAATAGATACCCAGTATCATTAAAATCACATTTCTTAATTTTGCATTTTTTTTTCATTTTTCTTCATTTTATATTGTAAAATTCAATATTAATAGATAAGAAGTCAAGGTTGGTGTTAATCCCCGAATTTGTCTAGACACATACTTCCTGAGAGTGCCTTTGAAGATTGAACTTTGAAAAAAAAAGTTAGAGATCAAATATTTAAAATAGATGTACTCTGGAATACAGTGTCATTTGGTAATGACACTGTATAGTATGGGAAGACCATAAAATATTCTTAGAATATTACCAGGGCTATTAAGCAAGTATTAAATGATAAAAGAATTGTGAGAATAGTACATTTTATTTCACTCTTTTCTACTGCATTAGATTTTTTTTCTTATTGATATAGTGTAATCTTTTCAAAATGTCAAAAATATAATTTGCCTTCATATTCTCTTAATACTTCATATATTATAAATCTCTAAAATTATAAACTATGTATTAGGCATACTGAAGTTTGCATGAAATGCTGTTTCATTTGAACCTTTTCTAAGATATATCTTAAGAAAAATATGAGTCCATACTCTTCAATATTATCTTGTGCATGTATCTTGAGTTACTAGTACCTTCAATGAGCTGCTGTGATTTTATGGATTTATGCTGGTATGTATTTAATATTTGAAATGCACCATAAAACCTGTCTTGAATATACCAGAAAGAATCCTAGACAACACTACTTTGTTTTGGGGTATCACTCATGCTTACTGACATGGACTTTCTGTCCAATAGAACTGTTGAAACATTTCCAGTAGTAAGAATTTTGTTACAATATACATCACGAAAATATTGTTCTTCAGACATCATTTAAGTTTATATTTAAGAATATTATTATAGGACTTTATAAGGCATTTATGACTTTTGAATCTCAGAAAAGAATTAAGACATACAACAGATAAGTTATTTCATAAATATTGTTTTTTAATATGTCACATAATGGGTGAAAAAAGATCATCTATGGAGTTTAGTAACATACATGTTTAATTGGATTAATTATGCACAGGAGTAATTCATTTTACCTTATACTATTTTGATACATACAGACATGCTTTTCCTCACTTTTTACAGTCTTTTCTTCTGGGCAAATGTGTATTCTCTCATAATTAGCCAGGAAACAAAGGGGGAACACTATTTTGTATTATAATAGAGTTTGTAGGTCCTAGTCAAAGCCCTTTGTTAGCTGTTCCAGACATTTTCACCAAGGAAATTATCTTGTCTGCAACAAATTCACAATCTAAATTAGCTGATAAAGTATGATACTGAGGTAGCCCTTTTAAGTAAAACATTTTGTATAAAAATAAGAAGTGTGAAGACACATCCACCTTTTCTGAGGCCATGTCACTGCTTTCTGAACATGTATATGATTCTCAGAGCTGGAAAGAACAGAGGGGAAGGAAAAAGTTAAGTTTCTTCAACATAAACCTCTAGCATTTTTATGTGAACAAATAGCCTCTGAAGTTGAAGATGACTTATTTGTACACTCAGTGTTACAGATGTAAGAATTGTTTCTACTTAGTGTTGGAGACTGACAAATGTGTGGTGACAGACTCCAGGCTTTGGAAGACCTATGAAGAGACTTGGTATTTATAACTCAGAAGTGATATCCCTAGCATTATACTAGTGCTTAAATTATGTTGTATTTTGAAAAATTCTGGTTTTGATATCAAACAGTTAATCTTAACATTATATTTAATGTATCAAAGTTGTACAATTGTGCTGACTGCTTTTCTTCATAAGTGCTTTTAAAATATTACAAATTTGCTCAGTTATTTGGAGGAACGGTACTAGAAAGGATAGTGTACTTTAATTGTATAAAATAAACTGTAGTAGAAAGTCTTGACACTTCATTTGCTAGTTTTATTCTACTCTAACCCAGGAGCTCCCACAGGACTATTTCATGCATTATAATGAATTACCTCCTCAAAAAACCCTGCAGAATGCAACAGGTAATAACAACAAATACTTATCACCTATATACTGATTTGAATCTGTTTTCAAATGGCTCTGTGAGGAAGGGCTAATCCTGATATCACCCTTCTGAGGTACTCAATACAATCTATCAAAATTCTCATAAGATTTTAGTAAGACCACTAATTTTCTGAAAAGTGCTTTACCACTTCTTTTTCCTTTTCTTTTTTTTTTTGTTTGTTTTGTTTTAACACAAAACACAGGTGTTTCTTTAGTACAACCAGAGATCTCTTAGTTCAGGGCTCATATAAGTGGAAATATCAAGGGTGTCCTTGTGCTTTAGGTATACACAGGCAAAACTTGTCTCTCACTTGTTTGATTTTTATCTCACCCGATATTCACTCTGTCTGATGGAAAAAAGTCTCCAAAATGTTCTGTTTCTTAGACTTGTTAATCTGTAGATTCTTATGTATATGTAACAATTGTCCAGTATTTTGGTTTTTTTTATGTATAGTTCAGACTGTGCAACAGAGGGAAAATAACTCGGAAAAAGCTTTACATTTTGATCACCATATAAAAAGAGGGGTACTACAATTCGAATAAACCTGTCTGTGTCTCTTATCTGATGTTATACTGCATTCTCAAGTCTCAAAGGTCCTTTCTACTTTCTGCTACTTCACTCACTTCACTTTAGTTGTATGGTTAAGGTTTTTTTATTTGTTTGTTTGTTTTAAAATTTGAATCTGATGGTATCTTCTGCGTCCAAAGCTATTTAAAGCTTGCACATGTATGAAACCCCATTTAGCCTGTAACTGCTGTACCTGGAAATGTGCAAATTCTGTAGAGGCTTTTCCATCTTGCTTTTCACCACTGGCAGGCCTAACCAGGGCAGGGCACAGTATTTTCCTAAATTAGAATAAGAGTAATATCAATTTAGTAATGAACATATGAACAGGTGGAATTGGAAGGAAGTGTGATTGCAACAGTGACCATAATGTTACTCATTTGTACAGCTAGTTCTCTAGTTTGGTTCATCAGCCATTCCCATCTTAGATGTGCTGGAACTGAATAGCTGCTCTCCACTGAACAAAATAACTAGTCCGAGTACAAATCTTAGCTATGCTTTAGCACATGATTTCACTGAGGTAATATTCCTTCAAAGTACTTGACTGGGACACAAGAAGAAGAGACTATTTTAGGAGTAAAGGCAAATGTGATAAATTTTTTGCATTTATCTTGAACTGTGTTTATTATAAAAATCATCTATCATTAGGCACATAAGACTTAAATGAATAATTTCAAGTCTAGATCAAGATAGATTCAGTGATGGAGTTGGATATGAAGAATGAGGATTCACAGTTTGAAGTAGAAGTGATATACAACCACACAGACTGTCAAAAACTAGATTAAGAACTCATGGATTACTTTAAAACATCTTAAAAATATATACTATTTAATCTTAAAACAATCTTAATCTCTATTTCAACTCATTGGAAAGTTAACTTAAAATATATATGTATACAAATAAAATAGATTAAACAATCTAATAAACAATAATTCCTTCAATGACCTGATATTCTCCTAAAGTATTTTTTGGAGTTTTATATTTGAAAAGTCCAGTCTGGATCCACTAACTTATTTCAAAATATTTCAATGCTCCTACCACAACTATTTAACAATAGGTTTATTATTGACCAGTGTCTTTGAGTACACCTTTATCCCAGTGTAGGGGAAGGCCACTATCTTTAACTCAGAAAGGAAATAATATTAAAGTAATAGAAATATGATACAAAACTAGGGTCTCTTGCACAATTCACAGCCCTTTTCCTTAAACATTTGCTATCTAATTAGACAAAGAAGATGAAGACTGATAAGTAGGCAACTGAAGGTTATACGTTCAGTCTTATGATTTGTCACCATGCTATCAGGTAATACAATTAATCTGTTCCTGTGTGCTCTGGGCAACCTCTTCTGTTATTTCTATGTCTTTCACAGTCCTCAAATCCAAAAGTAGAGCATTGTGGTCCAAACAATCATGGAAGAGATGTGAAGGTCTTCTCATTAGATATCTGCAATCTCTGAGTGTCTCAGGATTCAAAGACTTAAGAAGACTGGTGGAATGTACCAGATAGTGAAAGCAATAAAATTTCTGTTATGATGTTTACCATCTGTTATATCATTTTAAATTCTCATCTGCATTCTGTATTACCTTAGTAAAGGAAGAGATATCATATGTCTGAGTAGGATTTCACATTTTATTTTGTTTACACACAACAGTATTCTTCCTAATCACCCACTGTTAATGTGAAGTGTTCTTATTGAGATCCTTGGAAGGACTACATGACTTCACTGTTTATATGTTCACAAATGAATAATAACATAAAAAAAAAAATGTTCTTGTTGTGAACCCCAAACTTGATCTAATTATTGTTCTAACTTTTAACACTTGCTTTTCTACCCATATTTTATGTTGCATTTTGTGGAATGGATAACCATTTCTTGTTTAGCTTGGAGGACTCACATTTAATGATAGTGCTTAATATATTTTAATGGAATTGAATGCAGACTTTTCTTAACCTTCCAAAATTCTCCAGAAATAGACTATGTGTATTCCCCATCTCATAATTCTGTCTATAGTTGGTGGTTTGTCTTTAAGAGAACATGCCTGAAAGATTATTGTGGAGGAGGAGCAGGAAATGAGGGAACTTACAGAATGATCTACCTCATTTTGAAATATGAGAAGAGAGTGTATTGCGCTGCTGTAGCACCAACTGTGACTTCTGCACTGATTTCAGGAAAAAAAAAAACATGTTTTCACAAAGAAGATACTTTTACCCACCAGGTTTCATAGAAGTACTGTTCAGAATTAATTTTATAGTTCACAATGGCAGAACTGAAGTATTATTCACTGTCAGGTCTGTTTAAGCAAGGACTGTGTCTCTAATTGGGTTTCTGGCCCTCTGTGATCACTTCTGTGTCTTTTGGCCTGAAATTAGGTGAGACAAATAAATGGCTTATTAATTCTTCATCCAGTATGCAATTTGTTGGTTCAAGCAGCTCAAAAGTGTCCACATATCTGGAAGACCAATCAGAAGAATTTTGGGTTATTTTCCTGTCTCTGTCCAAGGAAATAGCTTAAAGGATGCCCCTCCTGAGGACAAGGAAAAGTTAGAAGGAAGTGAATGGATCTACAGACATGAGTGATCTTACCTTCTGCTCTGTTAATTGGAGGCCCAGTATTCTCCAGGACCACATAAAGTAACTACCTGTCTCCTCCAGGATGCCAAACTCTATTCTCATGTATAGCCAATTACCTTAAAAGTAGTTCAAGTGATACACAACCTGCATCATACTTTGACCACACATCATCATATTCTTAATTTCTCTGAGTATTCCAAAAAGGAGTTTCTGAAGAGCTATAATCTTCACAGGAGAGTCCAAATCAGAAAAAGACATATGGGAGTATATCTGTGCTCAAGTTCGGGAGGTATAATACAGTAGTCAGGAGTTCTTTTTGGAAAATTGCTAAAAATTGAGAAGTAATAAGTTGGAATTTGTTACATAGGCAGGTGGTGTACATTAAAAATTTTGTAAGAGTGACACTAGCTACTTTCTTTCTACTGTTGTGGGAATAAGAAAGCATTTAGGCCATTATTTATCCAGATAAATAGCTATAATATCTATTACCTTATTTCTTTTCCTCAGGAAACATAAAAGAATGAATAAAACAATATACATTGATACTTTGCTGGAAAATATGTTTCATTACTGGTAACAGTGAATGTGAATATTTATACATTGGTTCAAATAAATAATATATGCAGTAAAAGGCTCCAATTTTCTGGTAACTTCAGAATTAGTTGTATTATTATGAGGTAATTCCCATCAAAATGTAACCTCATGTTATTACTGCAAGTCATTTGCAATAATTACAGTGCTCTGATATGCTGTGTTTTAAACCAGTGAGTACGCTCGTTAAATGTTTTTTTTGATAACTTAAAACCTTTGAAGACTAGTTATTCCCCTTTGTGCTTGTGGTGGGCTCTGTCATAATAATCTTCCTGTTGAGCGTAACACGTTGATACCAGACAATGCACCATTGAAAAGTACAAATTTTTATATTAGCTGACTTTATTTATGCCTCTGTATGAATTCCCTCAGAAACTTTCATGTAAACCTTCCCCTTATTTGTTTTTGAATTAATCACCAGACCTAACAGTACAGCTTTAACCCATTACTCAGATTAAATTCATCACTCAAGAAGTACAATTGTTGACTCCTGACAAAAGATTGTGTTCAAGAGAGTTGATACCCTTTAAATAGGAAAAAACTAAAAACTGAAGTGTCATAATTTGCTTTCTGCAATGCGTAATATCAATATGCAAGTCACACCCTTTTGAAAAATAAGAAACATGGGAATTGTTTTGTAACTTTTCTCAGTTTTTACATGGCATTTCAAATGGAATTGCTTTTTTTTTTCTTTCTTTTTTCTTTTTTCTTTTTTTTCCTCTCATTGCTTCATGTCATTATACATCCAGCAACTTCACTTGTGCAAACTTGATAGACCAGTGAAGGTGTAAGTGGAGGAATCCACAAATGATTTATTTTACTTTTTTTTTTTTTTTTTTTTAAATCATTGGAACTTGTGCATCACTGTGGTTTTGTTTGTGCATCAATAATTTATATCATTATGTATTCCTATGCCAACAATTGATCAGGGATACAGAAAAATCTTTGAACTTCCTATGTTTTTATAATACGTATCAGTCTTTTGAAAGAAAATACTAATTTATTGAAATTACACACAGAAATGTACTGATTACAATAAATCTTTCTCTTCAAAAGATTTTCAGTTCCCCAAAAGACAAGGGAAAGAAAGAAAAGCTCAGATTATGACAATCTTCCTCTGAGCAGGAAGCGTGGGGTACCCTTAGCCTCTCAATTATTATTATCCATGTGTTATGTGATGAAATCAAGGTTGTGTGATGTACTAATCCAATCCCCTCAAATGTGACAGTGGAAAACTGATTAAGGTTAGTTCTTCAAAAAGCAGCAGATGTTGACTCCTATCTTTGCCTCTGATAAGTCCGTCTCTGGTCTAGAGACTTTTTAGTTCTTTGGACAGAGTAGGAAAAACTAGAGGGAGATAATAATCAGGCTAAGTCTCTAGAGCTGTGGTTAAAGTCATTCAGGTAGCATATGGGGAAAAACCAGAACAACAACTTCACTAGTGTCTGACCTGAATTTAGGTCTTTGCTGTCCTAAAACAACTTTTAAAAGGTTTATATTTCATGAAAATGTCATCAAAGGAAAAGAAGATACTGTGTCCAACTCCTAAAAAAAGGGAGTGATGATTTATGCATTTTTTTTCATAGAGAACATTAAGTTATTTACTCTAGACTAAGTGGCATAGCATTAATTTTTGCATGTCCATCTGAATTACACAAAAACAAATAAAAATATACTGCTTGTTTATGCAAAGTCTGGCTAATTGGAAAATAATAAGGTTAATACATGTTACCTTTTAAATTAATTATGATCAAGTCCTTTCTGAAGTCACTAGGCACCATTTCCCTGACCTCATAGGACCTTGTATTTTCTAGAGAGACCATATAATGACCTTTGTAGGAATTACAAGCTTCTAATTATATTTTAACAGGAATTACCTTATAATAATACCTCTAATTCTGAAGTTACCATAAAATTGAAGAGTTTTACTGCATGTATTATTTAATTGAATCAATTTCTAATATTATAATTATATTTATAATTATTCATTGATTATATTTCAATGAATTAATACTTATTATTATTTTAATGTGTTGTTTGAAATGTTATATTAATTATTGTGAGGATCTGAAAATATTTTTTTTTTTTAAACTCTTGAGATTTTCACTGTATCCAAACCATCTTTACTGTCCTATCAAGTTCTTCCATGAAGGCAGTGGATGAGGATTTATAGTGTTTTCTTTTATAGAAAATAAGACTGAGCATGAGTTTTCCTACAAAAATACGTTATTTTCAAGCAATTGTTTTTTATATCAATCCCTTTCTCTAAGAGGTAATGTCTAATCCCCCAAAAACTCTTGTTTCTAGTCAGCCTTGTATGATTTTTTATCTCTAAGAGTTCTTTTTTTCACTCATAATTTTGAATTTTACCTTTAAAGTCTGCCACAAGTGAATTGATCTTTAAACTCTTTTTCAGGGACTGGATTTTTCTAGTATCAATATCATAAAATGATCAGGTTAGCTACTTTATTAGAGTAAAAACTCTACATTTTCACCACCGAAAATCAAAATTTAAATATTGGAAGACAGCTATACACTACTGTTCATTTATTTTTTTTTCTCAGAATATTAACTTATTTTAATAACAATAAATGCAGGACTGGATTTTTTTCATGTTAGCCATTTATAATGTAAAGATCTGTGCTTGAATTAATAAATTTAGATTCCTTTTATAGTCACTGGAAACAAATAAACACATGTCACTAGAAATGAATAAACACTTGAGGGCACATTTCATTATGTATATATTAAGTACCATTGTTCAGATGAGAAGAACTGTGCCCTATAATCCATATTTCTCTCAACTGATTATAGAAGGACTCAAGCTTTCCATCTGGGATGGAAAAAAAAGCTAGTCATGCAAAAGGGTGTGGAAATGACTGTGAATCCCATGTATGTTTGGTTATCAGACTGTCTTGGTACCTGTTTTGTCTGTTTTTCTTTATAGATTTGGAACACAGAAAAGTAAATGTTAAAATTACAACAAACTAAAATTTTCATCACCATTACACTAAAAAAGAATGATGTAAATGAATTAAAAAGGAACTATAAAACAATTTTTAAATCTGATTATGAAAGAATCTGCTTACTTTTTAAAATTGTGAATCACATCAGACCTTTATCTTTCAATCTATTTTTAAACAGATTGTAACCATGATAAATGTCACACTTCTCTATTCTCAAAAATAGTTTATAATCAAAGGTAGTTCCTCTGCCTGTCATGTGTCTCCAGTCTTTATTATATTCTTTAAAAAAATCAAAGTATTTGATCTTCTGAGAGTTCCCTTTGCAACCTGTGCAGAGACTTAAATTAGGTTAATTTCATATATGTATCTTCCACTATTAATGATTATAACTCCAATACCTTGAATAATCTGCTTCTCGGTAATTCATGTTCAGATCATTTTTTAACTTTTAAATAAAAAAGAATCAATTAATTTCTGCTTGTTACAGAACTTAGGAGTCTTATTTTTCCTAGAAATAATATGTATAGGAGACATGACTATGCAATATCTAGTTTTTAAAATCTGCAAAACCTATTTGAATATTAAAAAAAAATGTTTCCCAAAGAACAGTGAATCTATTCTAAAATATTTTGTTATGACCTGTAGTCTGTGAAGCAACATATTCACAAGGCAACAACCGAGTGTCCTTTTTCTTCTGTTCTTCTAAAGTGTTTAGACATCTGTATGATTCCAATCTGGTTTACAAATGTGATGCTTCTTTTGTAGAATTAGTCTGCTAATATGCACAAGTTTTTACTTTCTAGGAAGAAATGCATAAAAAAGATAGTACAAGGGGAAAAATATCCTTTTTGTCCCCTGATCCTCTTGGAAGTATTCCCCTTTACATCAGACACCTAATAGTAGGGTGGAACTTGGTTGCCTAGACACGCTGTTATTTTAGCAGACCATTTCAGGAGTCTGTTTCAGCATGTGCTCACTAGTTTCTTTTGACTGCATGACTAGCCCACATTAAACCTTGTCTTGTAGATATCTACATTTAGATAAGTGAACCTGGGGGTAATTTCTACTCGTGTTTTCAAAGGTTGACTAACACAACTCTTTGCCAGATATTGGCTAGTAGCAGTGAGATTAGACATGCTAAATGTGATAAATTTTTCTTATTTAGAGCCCCATTAACCAGATTCTGCTCAGAGCCAGTAGACATACTTAAGGAAGGGAAAATCTCCTGCTTCATTGTGATTTACCCAGTTGCAGAAACAGAGGGTTATGCCACAGCTCAATACCCACAGACCCATCAAAGGCATCCTTTGTGGCACCATATAGTCACTAGTATTTTTTATGTCAAACCCATTAGGTCTCTGAAATACAGAATTTTTCTCTAATTTCTCTTCCTTTCTCAAATATATGTTGCATGCAGTCATCCCCAAGTAACTACTTTTACAGCACAAAGTTAAATTAAGGGCCCCCTGAGTAGCTAGTACATTTCTTGTTCAGACATATGATTTGGACTTGTTATGAACATTGTGAATCTGGACAGATCATATGGAAAGGTGTTCTAGTTTCCAGGAAGGGCATAGATCCCTTGTTGTTATTTTACTATAAGTAAAGCCCTAAGCATTATAGACATAAGTCAATCAATAGCATTAATTCTGGGCCAAAAATGTCTCTTTGACTCCACCTGGAGGAACAAAAATATGGGTTTGACAAAAGGTGGTAGACTGAAATAAAATACCTAAGAATAAGAAACTAGTCCCAAAGAAAGGATTTTTTTGAGGAAAAAGTCTGATAAGGGGTCCAGGAACAAGTCTGAATAGAGAAGATTGTATGAGAAATAGGCAGGAATGTCCTTGTTCACTACCTTTATTGTGTTTGTTTCACCATTTTTCATTTTTTTCTCAATGTGTATAAGCTTAAATAACAATGCTGTGTGTAAGACTTCAGCTCCCAAGCCAAAGAGTGGATTCTGTGATCAGCTTTAGGATGTGAGAAACATAGTTCAGAACACTTGCACAGGTGATAGTGATATAGAAAACATAACTCCCTTAAGAGAATCTTGCAGATTGCAGTAGTGACATTTGGAAAATATGTCAGTTGTTAGAGCGGAGACAGCTGGCTGTTAAAAAATACTATTTCTGAAATACCAGGAAGTATAATCATAATATGACAGTTGTTCTTAAAGGAAGGAGCTACACATGAGCTGAATAGCTGCAAAATAATAATTTAATGCATATTGTGTTGACACCTTAAATAAATAAATTCAGTTATTGGCAAGAAAAAAAGAAGGAACTATTAATTGTGGAGGTTTCCTAATCATATTGTTCAGCAAAAGCTAGTTATAGACAAAAAAAACCTGATCATACATTGTGACTTGCAGAAGTACTTCAGATTTATTAAAACATATATTGTTTGTTAAATGTCACCTAGTTAAAAGTGAACATCATGGATTTTGTATTCAATAATTAAACATGTGTGCTCATATATTTGAATGAAGGTAATAGGTTTCCAGTTTATGATGTACTAGTCTCTGGTAGTTCCAAGACTCAGACACATAAAACACACACAATTAAATATGGGCAAACTAAGAGCACTGACTATTGTTTGCAAACTGATTTAGCTGAGAAGGTGGACTCTGCTGCTGACTTTGCCTGTACACTGGAACTGTATCTCCTCTAACCAGCATGGTTGAACCACACCATAACTGTTTAGAGACCAACACTTTAATGCAAAATGAGTGTGCTTCTGCTATATGTTAATACAGGTGTGGTGGGTTGATTTTGCTGCTTGCCAGATACCCACCCAGCAGCTCTCTTACCCCCTCCCCCCAGCAAATAATACAAGATGAAGAATTTTGTACGTTGAGGTAAAAACATACAACGAAAAGGAGATCATTTAAATTACAATCACAAGCAAAAAAAAAAAGACACAACTTGGGGAAATGTAATGTAATTAATGTCTAATTAAAATAGAATAGGATAGTAAGAAAAAACCCCAAAACTAAAACCACCTTCCCCCCACCAGCCTTTATTTTCACTCAACTTCACTGCTTCATTATCAGCGCTTTTACCTCCTCCTGCCACTGAGTGGTGCAGGGGTGACAGGGAATGGGTATTGAATGAGTTCCTAACAGTTCCTCTAAGCTGCTTCTTCCACCTCACACTTTCTTCCTTGCTCCAGCATGAGTCCCCTCCATAAGTTACAATCCTTCAGGATAAGACTGCTCCATCATGGCCTCCTTTTCACAGGCTGCAGTTTCCTTCATGGTACATCCACCTGCTCCAGCACAGGGTCCTCCACAGGCCACAATGCGTTTATCAACTCCAGTGTGGTGGGCTGCCTGGGCTGCAGGGGAGCTTCTGCTTGGGTGCCTGGAGCACCTCCTCCCTCTCCTTCTTCTCTCACCTTGGTGATCACAGGGTTTTTTTCAATTTTTTCTTTTTTTTTTTTTCTTTTCTTTTCCCACTCCTCGCACTGCCAGGCAGCATTTTGCCCTTTCTTAAACACATTTTCCCTGAGGCACCATCATCTTGACTGATAGGGCTCAGTTGTGTCCTGTGGCCAGTGCACTAGATCCAACTGGAACTGTGTCCAAGACGAGGCAGCCCTGGCCTTTCCTCACAGAGGCCATCCCTGTAGCCCCCATTGCCATCAGCTGGCCACATAAACCCAGTGTAATAGCACACTAGGTACTAGGAGTCTACTGCTGTACTCACACTACAGAAAGGGCAAATATTTGAAGGTTTGGTGTGTCAGATGGCAAAAACATTTTTTTTTTTTTACAGCTCTGTGTCATGGTTTAACCCCAGCTGGCAACTGAACACCACCACACAGCCCTTTGCTCACTCCCCTCACAGCAGTATGAGGGAGAGAATTGGAAGAGTAAAAGTGAGAAAATTTGTGGGTTGAGAGAAAGACAGTTTAACAGGGAAAGTGAAAGCTGCTCACACAAGCAAAGTAAAACAAGGAATTCATTTACTACTTCCTGTTGGCAGGCAGGTGTTCAGCCATGTCCAGGAAAGCAGTGTTCCATCACGTGTAACAGTTACTTGGGAAGACAAACACCATCACTCCATATGTCCCCCACTTTCTTCTTCTTCTCAAGCCTTATATACCGAGCATGATGTCATATGACATGGGATATCCCTTTGATCATTTGGTGCCAGCTGTTCCAGATGTGTCCCCTCTCAGCCTCTTTCCTACTCCCAGTGTAATTGCTGGTGGGGGGGTGTGAGAAGCAGAAAAGACCTTGCTGCTGTGTAAGCTCTGCTCAGATGTAACTGGAACACCTCTACATTATCAACCCTGTTTTCAGCACAAATCGGAAACACAGCCCCATACCAGATACTGTGAAGAAAATTAACTCTATCTGAGCCGAAACCAGGACACTGTCTGCAGTAAGTTAACAAGTGTATTAGTCTAGGAATTCTTAGTTTAAGTTACTTTTACTTTGATCAGATTTTTTAAAGTAAAAATCAGAGAGAGCATTTTGTTTGCAGATCTGCTTATTCATAGTCAGGACTTCAGCTGCTTCTGCCCCTATGCCAAGTATTTTTTATAGATTCATGACGAGTTCTTTTGCAACAGTCACCAACTGTCAAAATCCCAGTAGCTTCACACTGTGAAAAATAGTCCCATGATTTTTCAGAAAAGGGAAAAATTCAGTAGATGCTAGAAATTAATGGTAACCTCTGGTAATGACCTATGCTGAGTGAAAATGGCCCAGGACTGAACTGCCAGTGATCACAGTTTAAGAGTCTCATCAGTGAACTGAGGAAGTTGCTGCTTCTACATCTTATGATTCACTTACACTGAGCAAGAGTGATGTGCAATGTCATAAAAAAGGAAAATATATAATTAAAGAGATTGTGACAAAATCTGTGAACTCAGTAACATTTTAATGAAGTTATAGTTTTCTAGTAAAATATCAAATATGATATTCAGTTCATTAACAACTCTCATTATCCTCAAATCCATAAACATTAATTTATTTTACTATGCAGCAATTTCTACAAAATGTAAGTCATAAAGCATAGAAGAAATTAGAGAATTGTATTAAAAAAGAGAATAATAACATTTTTTTCCTCCTGTGGACAGTCCTATCCTCTTTTTTCCTCCTTTTTTATTACTCCTCCTTTTTCTAATTAACTCCCATTTTTCATCTTATGTCACCTGATAAAATTATAAGTCATTATTTAGAATACTAATAGTCCTAGAAGCAGTTGCCTCACACATAAGCTCTCATGTCCAAATGGTCACTTGCCAATGAACTGCGCCAGCAGGGGAATTGGACTAGATGATCTTTGAGGTCCCTTCCAATCCCTAACATTCTGTGATTCTGTGAACTAGATTTTAATTTTTTATCATACATTACTGTTTCAATTGATCTGAACAGAATAATTGAAGAACAGCAGGTGCTTTTTATTTTAGTTCTTGAAGCTTGTTTCCTAACTTACCCTTTTAATAGCAATGTTCTTTCACAGCAAGAAGGCAATTAATTCTTCTGTGTGCCAGAAGATGCCACTGTAGTACTCACTGACAAACAGCAAAGACTGATGACAGGGGAGAAGAGTAAGAATGTTGTCAGGTACAGCATCTGATTGATTGTTCCTGAGAAGTTATTACAGTATCTTAAAAGCGTGAGGTCTTAATTTGGTAAGAGAATGAGATTCTGTAATATTTTTGATTTTTACAAAAAAAGAAATAAAGCATCTAGATATTGAGACTGAAAGGAAATAGTTATTTTATGTCATAATTTCATTAACTGAAATCCTAGTATTTGTCAGCTTCGATATTTGTGTGCTACAACACTGTAACGAACTTCAATGTGGGCACATGTTCTTTCTCCAAGCAGTTTTTCTAGAAAGGATTTTCCCACTGTTTAATATACTGTATAAATCACTTTAAAAAAAAAAAAGTCTCCTTAGGTAACTATTTCATTTTCTTCTACATCCAGTTAGTTGCAGAGAGGTTTGATATCATTTATCTGCTGCAGTGGCATGCTTCTTTTTTTTTTTTTTTTTCTTTCTTTCTTTCTTGTTCTTTTAAAAAATGCTGGTAGTGAGCAGTTCATTGCTAGCTTTGGAAACCAGGCTTTTCCCCAGGCAATAAAGGAACAGGGCAGCCAAAAAAATACTTCCCTAAAAGGTCTCTAAAAAGATGCTGTATTTTATTTGATTTTATTTTAGGAACAATTTGAACATTTTTATGCCTTGACAGCTATACTACTTGCTGGTGACAGGGGAGAAGAGGGAGGAAGGTTACTGTGGAGCCCCATTGATGGTCGAAAAAAGCTCAAATTAGTAATCTGTAAAGAAATACAAAAGGAAAAAAAAACACTTTAAAAGATTTTTTTTTGAACAAACTCTATTAATTCATTATGTGTCCTCAATGATAGGGTGGTGTCTATGTAAGAAAGCAAGAAAATACATTCAAAGAGTGTGTTCATGTATGCTTTCCAGTGGGACACTGCAATGCATTGTCAAGTGAGTGTCACCAAATGGACAACCAGAATGCATTCTTGAAGTTTAAACTGTGTGGGGTTTTCTGTAACAAAATGTGGGGGGAAAAGAAAAACAAACAAACAGCTATGCACAATGCAAATTCTATGCCAAGTATTATTAGTGAAAAACCAAACCAAACCAAACCAAACCAGTTACTACATACAGACTTCATATCTTGAGGTCAAGCAGGTTTAACAGTTAACATTTAGAGTCTATGATACTTCCGCCTGATTGGAAGCACGCTCAGCTTGGCTCTGTGTGGGATTGAGTAAAAGCAGAAGATTTTTTCAGTCAGTCACAGAATCATAGAATATCCTGAGCTGGAGGGGTCCCATGAAGATCATCAAGTCCAATTCCTGACTCCACACAGGGCAACCTAAAAGTTAAACCATATATCTGAGAGCATTGTTCAAGTGCTTCTTGAACACTGACAACCTAGAGGCCATGAACACTTTCCTGGGGAGCTTGTTCCAGTGCATGAACTCCTTCTCAGTGAAGAGCTTTTTCCTAGTATCCCATCTGAACTTCCCTGATGAAGTTTTAAGCTATTCCCTTGCATCCTGTCACTGGACTTCAGAGACTCATCAGCACCTCCCTCTCTGCTTCTGCTCATAAGGAAGTTGTAGATAGCAATGAGGTCACTGCTCAGTCTTCTCTAAACTGAATGAACCTAGTATCCTCATATCCTCAACCGCTCCTCCTGAGTCATACCCTCTAGTCCTGTCGCTATCTTTATTGCCCTCCTTTGGACACATTCTAATATTTTTATATCCTTCTTATATTCTAGAGCCCAAAACTGCACACATGACTTGGAGAGAGGCTGCACCAATGCTGAGTAGAGTGGAACAATCACTTCTTTAGACCAGTTAGCTACACTACTCTTAATGCACCCCCAGATACATGTGGCCCTTTTAGCTGTCAGGACACATATTGAGCTTGGCATCAACCAAAATTCCCAGATACCTTTCCTCAGGGCTGCACTCCAGCCTCATGTCCCTGAATCTGTATGTCCATTAAGGAATACATCATATCAGGAGCAGAATCTGGCATTTGTCCTTGTTAAGTTTCATCCCAAATCAGAATTCACAAGTTGCCACATGGAATAAAAACTTAGTCTCTGTGCCATGCTTTTGAAAAGCACATTGAGCACTGCCAGGTGGTGGGGAAATTGGAGATGCCTTTTACACTGCTGCGATTTATGCCTTCTTAGCTATCTTCATGAAACACTAGCTGATCGCCTTGTCCTTTCTTTCAAATTAGTGAAAGATTAAGTAGAGAGGAACCGGAATGGATATTTAATTAAGTGACAGAATATTGAACAGTTGATTACTATGAGACATAACTACAATTCATGTATTATCTTCCTATTATAATTTTGATTATTATTTTTAATATCAAATATTTTTGCTGGAACAGTCAAATTACTTTAATACACTTGCAAAATTTTTCTAATAATAGCAAATGATCTTACATGATGGAAGTCCTATAGACTGAATCTTAGCCTTCTTATTAGACATGATAAAAATTTTATATAGCAATTACACATTGAAAATTTTTGTTTTTCTTACTATCATGGTATATCTTTGTATTGGGTTTGCATGGCAAGGTTTTGGTAGCAGTGGGGGAGGGGGGGACATGGGGTGGCTTCTGTGAGAGAAGCTGCCAGAAGCTTCCCCCATGTCCGACCCGACACAGCCAATGCCAGCTGGCTACAAGAAGGGACCCGCCGCTGGCCAAGGCCGAGCCCATCAGTAACGCCTCTGTGATAACATAATTAAGAAAAAAAAAAAGGAAGGGAGAAAAAAAGCTGCACACTTTGCAGCGGGAGAGAGGAGTGAGAAGATGTAAGAAAAAACAACTCTGCAGACACCAAGGTCAGTGAAGAAGGAGGGGGGAGGATGGGCTCCGGCGCCGGAGCAGCAATTCCCCTGCAGCCTGTGGTGAAAGACCAGGGTGAGACAGGCTGTCCCCCTGCAGCCCCTGGAGGTCCATGGTGGAGCAGATGACCACCTGTAGCCCGTGGAGGACCCCACGCCGGAGCAGGTGGATGCCTGAAGGAGGCTGTGACCCCGCGGGAAGCCCGCACTGGAGCAGGTTCCTGTCAGGACCTGTAGCCCGTGGAGAGAGGAGCCCACGCCGGAGCAGGTTTGCTGGCAGGACTTGTGACCCCGTGGGGGACTTGCGCTGGAGCAGTCCCTTCCTGAAGGACTGCACACCATGGAATGGACCCATGCCAAAGCAGTTTGTGAGGAACTGTTGGTCATGGGAAGGACTCACACTGGAGAAGTTGGTGGAGGACTGTCTCCCGTGAGAGGGACCCCACGCTGGTGCGGGTGAAGGAGACCTCCCCCTGAGGAGGAAGCAGCGGCAGAAACAACGTGTGATGAACTGACCCCAACCCCATTCCCTATCCCCCTGTGCTGCTGGGGGGAGGAGGTGGAAATCGGGAAAGAGATTAAGCCCGGGAAGAAGGGAGGGATGGGGGAGGTGTTTTAAGTTTTGGTTTTTACTTCTCATTCTCCTCTAATTTCGATTGGTAATAAAGTAAATTTGGTTTTTTCCCCCAAGTCGAGTCTGTTTTGCCCGTGCCAGTAACTGGTGAGTGATCTCTCTCCGTCCTTATCTCCACCCACGAGCTTTTCGTTATAATTTTCTCCCCCTGCCCATTTGAGGAGGAGGAGTGATAGAGTGGGCTTTGGTGGGCATCCGGCCTCTAGCCAGGGTCAACCCACCACAATCTTTTTTCATTACTTCTCCATAACATCTTATCTTTGCATCTTTTGGTTTTGTGATATTAAGAACACATCCTAAAGCTAAGGCTATAAAATACACTTACATTCTAAAGTTATATTTATATAATTAAAAGGCCAAATATGGCTTAAATGCACCAGCAGGAATTTTTTGATGCACAAAACTTCTTTGCATTTTGGCAAAAAAGGTAAAGTAATTAAATCTTGTATCCCACCTGTTTCAAATGTTGGGTCTTCTCACCAGTAACTACGATGATTTTATATGGAAAATAGGATTTATTCAAAATATATCTACAATATATACAGCTAAAAATATATGTAAATAAAAGTATATTTGGAAATAAAATAGAAACCCCCCAAAATTAATTTTGATACTAGCTAATGCCTAACAGTTTCTAACATAGCCTACGAGTTCCACGTTTATTGGTGTTCATTGACTCATGTATTATTCAGAAGAGACAAATATTAGGTACTTATGAGTCCGAGTACTGTGTGACTGAAGCATTTATTATGCAATTGAGAATTTTTTGATGATTCATAGGTGGGGCAAATAATAGGATCAATTAATATTATGTCACTGCACATCAATTTTGCAATGATAAGCTGCTTATTTCTGCTTTTACTTCATTGTTTTCATCATCTTTCTCTTACCTATAAAGAAGTATAATGGATCCAAAATAATTTTTGATGAAGTGTTTAGTCACAGCTTTGCCCATTTCTCAGTCTTTTTTCATTTTAGAAAACTGCACTAGTAAATACTATGATAAAATATAGAAAGTAATTCAAATTAAGCTTTTTGATTGACAACTCCTGAATATTCCTTTTTGCGAAATTATCTACATTTCACTTAATATTTTATTACTTTACAACAGTGATAAAAAATAGAAAGAAAGAGGACATGCAAGTGCTTTTAGATAATTTTGTTTCCTCTGATATATCTTTATTTTAATAATTTTTACATGTTACTGGGAAAAAAAAATCAAAACTGAGATTGAAAATAGAATATATGAAGATCACAGTGGTGAGGTTAAAGTGACTAAAATGAAGAAAAGAAAAAAAAAATTATAAAGACTTTTTAAAGACTTTATTTTATAAAGACTTTATTTTATAAAGACTTTTTTTGTTTCTTATTCCAATGTATACCTATTACTTCGTGAAAGGTTATACAGATATAGAAAATAAGTAGATTATCACTGCAACCTCTTTATCTTTCATGTATTCTGTTTTTAAACAAATTATTACATCAAACTAATCACAGTTCCCAAAGGCAAAGAGTAATAAAAATTAATAGCTTATTTTTATAAATTAATTATTAATTATTAATAAAAATATAAATAATAAAATAATAATAAAAATAAAATAATGTGCAGAGAAGCTATTCATTTTTCTCAATAAAATTATTAATTATATAATAATATAATAATTAATTATATATAATAATTAATTAATATTTTTATTAATAAAAACTAATAACTTCTCTGCACATAATTTTTTTCATCCTTTTGGTTCACAAAAGCCACAATATTGAGACATATTGCCAAAATATACAGCCACAGTACTAAGACACTATTAATAAACCAATTGTTTATGTCCAGGGCACCTACTGAAGTATTAACATACTCTCTGAAGAATATTTTTTCAACATATCAATATAAGAATCCCACAAAGGGGCATATAGCATATTTTATTAAGGTTATGTGTGGTAATTTTTTCATGGGATTATGTAGGGAACCATACTGTTTTTTCCAGACTGTGTTCCTTCTCATTTTTCTGGACTATTGGTTTAAAAATATTCAATTTTCATCAAAATTGTAATTGTCCTTGCATTTTTTTTTAATTTTTCATTTAAAGATATCCTGGTAGCATGTACTTAGATTGTATCCAGTCTTTGTGATCTGGGAATTACCTGTAATATGAATATTTTATTTTTTTCCTACCATGGAAAACTGGAAAATTTGTGTTGCAATCTCTGACATGTCAATTTTCATTATATTATCTGTGCTTCATTTCTTGCTGTACCCTGAGCATTTAGTGAGTCTTTAGGTTTGTGTTAGTTCATTTTCACAAGGAAGATAAACTGATACTGAAATAAACTGGGTTGCTTTTTTTTTTTTTTTTTATTAATAGACGTACATGTCTCATTGTTTTCCTGAGTATAGTAAGAAGTAAAAAGTAGATGTGTTTGGTTTCTTTTTTTCACAATTCACAATATCTGTCTTAAAAGTAGTCTATCCCTTGGCTCTTTTTCTGGAGTATACTAGCAGTGCTTTTGTCACCATATTCTTTGCTTTCCTACTGCCCTCTTTGACTGCTCTTAACACAGAACATTAGAGTTTCACTCATGTATCTGAAGCCAGCTAGCAGCTCTCCATTGCTTTGGATTTAATCTCACTGCTGTCATGTTTTGAACAAGGAGTCTTTCATGCTGCTTTAACAAGGTTTCAGTGAATTTCCCTTGCAAAAATTAACAGCTTAAAAATTGAGTTTTCAATAGGTTTGAGTTCTCTCCTGAATATTTTGATGCATTTTGTTTCTTTTTATTCCACTTCTATTGTTTTAATCTGCAAAATTTTCCAAATTTTCTCCACAAATATAAGTAATGCTAAAAATTTATTAAAGGACATTTTCATGTATTCCCATGACTCATGGAGTGCTGCCTTTAACAGGGCAGCAAATATCCAGAAACTGTGATAAACTGAGACAGCTGACACAACTTTAGCTACCTTAATCCTTTCAAGAGATTTCACACTTTGGGATCGTAGACAAATATAGTCCTCATCTTAACCCTTACTTTATTTATTCCTGTTTCCAAGCTTTCTTCTACAATGAGTGAGAGAAAGGGTAAGAAAGGAAAAAGGGGATATTACATACTGTTGTATAACCATGCATTCTTATGTGGGCAACAAGCCCCATTCCTAGGTCAAAGAGGCCATCTCCAGTTTCAGTAAGTGTTGGTTTAAAATTAAGTTGTATTGATCATATTGATGAATTAATTGACTACAGAACACACATCTGTTCTCTTCATTCTCCTAATCTCTGTAGACAAAATAATTTTCTGCCAAGAGTTAAAGAACTGAAGAAATAACAAATGGATTTCTGCTCCTTTTTTTTTTCATATTTTTTTAGTCAATGAAGAACAAAACACAGTCAGAGGTTTGACTCTGTTTTCATAAAAATGACCAGCTGTTGTATTTTTCTTTTATTAGTAGAATAATTAGCTGTGAGCTACACAGTAAGGAGAATTAACATAGTTAGCTTGTTTGGTCTGAGTACACTTATTTGGATAAAAAGCAACCAAATAAATTTTTTAGCACATTTAATATCAAATATTGATTTCTCTTCTAAATTCATTCCACTTACCAGCTTTCAATTCTTTAATAAGACTCAATAAAAATATAAATAACTAAACTAATAAACATTTAATTAAATAAACTGTAAGTATGTGATAAAAAATAGAAAGAAAGAAGACATGCAAGTACTTTTAGATAATATTTAAGGCCTTATCCTTAATAAATTACTCTGTTTTCCAGACATTTTCTTATCTATCTTTCTCAATAACGTCCTTTCCTATGTCCCAGCTTACTCTTAACAGAACAGGCTTTATTCTTAAATCCAATTGAAAGACTTCTCCTGAATCTAAGTTCCTATTTTTATTTTTATTTTTTATGTTGGATTCATAGTGACTTCAATGCTTTTGGCATTCTGCTATTTTCATTTTGCTAAAGCATGGCTATTTAGAGAATCCTAGGAAGTAAACCTGTACATATTGCTCAGAAGTAACATCTAAAGGAATGGAACCACTGCTAAAACACCCTATCTTTCAAATTTGCTTAGTCAGATAAACTGAATTATAACACTCTAAAATAAAAATATAAAAAAACCCAATTTTATTTATGTAATTTTTGGAAAGTAAAGATACAGCATTATTGTACGTGCTCACAGTGCTAAACAGTAAAAAAAAAAAAAAAAAATATTAAGATGATGCTTTCACAAAAGCCTCCAGAAAATGTGTTTGGTAACAAAGACTAAGTAAGTTTCAAAGAGGTTGTTTTGTTTTGCTTTGTAACAGAACTTTGTATTAATTTCTCAAACATTTAGTAGATTGTGGGATTGAATATGTTTATGTGATGGTAAAACCTCCTTGCCCATCACCAAGATCATAGAGTGCTAGACAGACAGATTAGTTTGAGAGGCAGCAGAAATCAAATGAGCATATGTAACTGCTTAGGTGAAAATTAATTAAGTTTATCTTATTTTTGCTTATTTCTACATAGATATCTCCATACAGAAATTTTATTATATATCCATACCCCTGAGAAAGGTCTTCAAAGAAATGAAGTTATTGAAGTTCTGAATTGTATCCCAAACTACACACTGCCACTAACATATTTTTCTAAAGTAATCAAGCTCCAGAAAAAAAAAAAAAACAAAACACTTATGTTGACAACCATATCAAGAAGTATGAAAATATATTTATTTATTTATTTATTTTTAGAATGGAACAATTATTTGATCCTGGATAATCAGAAAGGATCTATGAAAGTCATATGAACATGAAATAATTCACATTATTTTAAAAGAAACAGTTATTTTTCAGAATTGTTATTAGGCATAATAGCCCTGTTGAACTTTGTGTCTTGAAGAGCATTATATACTCAATTTTTCTTTATTTTTCTTGCTTTTTTAGGCGAGTATAAGAATTACTTCAGAAGAAAACTGAAAATTAAATAATGATTAAATAAATTACTTTAAATTATAAAATACATAAACAACTACATCAAAATAGATAAAAAATATAAATGTAAGTATAAAAGTAATTTGTATTTGCCAATCAGAAACACAAAATCATAAATGGGGAAATTTTCTTCTATATTTTTTTTTTCTTATTCTGTTTTTAGACACTATGGATTGCATTATAGAAATGTGATGTAACATGTAACAAACAGTACAAGGCTTTATAAATACTGTTTTATTTTCAAACCTAAAGTCACAGGTCAATAAAATTTTTTGTAGGCTTTTTGAAGAAAGGGTAATATTTGGTTTTATTTGTTTCTGTTTTGTCTGGAGTATAGCATAATGTACATTAGCTACAGGTGCTAGTGCAGAAGTAAAAATTACATAATAGCAGACTTAGAAGTATATGACAGACTGAAGTCAGTGACAGGAACACATGTTTTCACTTAATAAGTTTGGTAGACTTAGGGACCCTAATATAACTTGTATTTTTCAAATATATATATAAAAAAATAGTTCAGACTTTTCTGAGGTTGCTATGAACCCACATAATTTAAATATGAATGAGATGGAGTATTTGCCACAGAGCATTTTGGAGTCTGCAAGGGTAGCGATCTTGACTTAATATATTCCATTTAATACCTAAGAATGTTCAGCTTGTAAAATTATTTTCTCTCTTTTTATGCTTTAAAAGGGCAAAATAATAAGTTATTCAATCACTGTTAAAACAATTGTAGCAGATTTTATTATAGAGAGTTTTTTATTTGTTGCTTAATTTCTGTTGGGATTCTTTTCTAAATCCTTGTCTTTGAACAAAGTGGTTACATTAAAAAAAAAAAAAAAATGCAACTCTTAAAGCTCCATTAACTTGCAAAGAAACCAAAATAATATAAATGGATTTGAAAATCTATTTTTCATGTAACAGAAATATTTCTGAATAAAATAATAATAATAAAAAAAATCATTTCTAGAACAGAAGTTTTTGGCTGTCAAATAGTATTTGACATTGTACTGTGTTAGTCTTGCTGATAGCTTTTCTAAATTTAGTTACTATAATTTCTGTCAATGAGTGGGTTGCCTAGAAGCTGAAGTAAGGAAAAAATGGGTTTACTGACTAGATACTTAGACTTATTCAGACACTGTGTTCCAATAGACGAGTGTTATACATCGTCATTGCCTTGAACCCTGAACCTTCTTGCCTTCCTTCTATTTTCTCCCCATCCCATGGGAGGAGGCAGTGAGTGAGAGTTGGAGGGTGTTCAGCTGTTGGCTGAGGTCAACATGTGTACACTGACAGATATTTATACCTAAATGCACTAGTTATAAATATTACACATTTAATCTCTAAAATGCAAACCAGTGATGCTTGTAATATTTTTTTTTTTATCTACTATTTAGCTTGTAAGGTCATTTGTCCCACAAGAAAAATTCTAACTTGCTTTGCATGAGCTCAATACATTCTTATTCTATGATTTTTTTGTATTAATAATGAAACATGAGTTATTAAAGAGTGACTTAAGATCCTATCTACTGATATGTATGCCTTTGGTAAAAGGGAAAAGCTAGTTTTCTTGTAGTTTTTATTTCCTTACTAAGTAAATAAGGCCATGTGCTGTATCACACTTGAGTTTTACTGTGTGTAGCCACTGGGAATGATACTTTAAGATTCTGTGCCCTTATGAATGCCTGCAATATAGAGAAAGACCTTTTCCCTGTGTTGTAAAAATGACTTCCAAAGTTGTAATGCATCACACTATAGACAGTCCAAAGTATTTATGCTTAGAGATAAATTTGATTTTTTTTATTTACCAACCTTTTAATTAATATTTTTTTCCAAATAAATAATTGAAATATATGCTCCAAATTTTATTATTAACCATCTTACACATATTTAACCTTCAGTTCAAGTATGAAAGATGTAGAAATATTTTTTATTCTATTTGTGTTAAAATAATGTATATAAGTGATACAAAATGGGATTTGTCTCACTTTAAAAGTTATTTCCTTAATCTAGAGTGATCTATATTCACTTTAACAAGAAAATGGAATAACTCCAAATAAAGCTTTCTTAATGAAAGTGCATGCGATTAAGAAAACTGAGATGAGTTTTGCTTTGCTCATCACTTGCTGACCAAGCCTGGCCCATCCTCGGATAACAATACAGGAGAAGCGATAATCCTGAAACCAAAACCACAATCCCGGAAGACCAAGAGCCTGAGTGAAAGCCAGAGAGAACGAGAGAGGGAGAGACCCTCATTAATATACTGTCCAACTCCTGTCCCTATGCAGGGACAATCCCAAGATTCAGACCATGTATCTGTTTCTTCAATACTGTCAGGCTTGGTGCCATCACTAGGTCCTTGGGGAGCCTGTTCCCTCTGGGTGAAGAACCTTTCCTAATGTCCAACCTAAACCTCCCCTGGCACATCTTCCTGTCATTACCTCTGGTCCATTTATTGGTCATCACAGAGAAGAGATCAGGGCCCACCCCTCCTCTTCTGCTTGTGAAGAAGTTATAGACCGTGATGAGATCTCCTCTCAGTCTCCTCCAGGCTGAACAAACCAAGAGACCTCAACCTCTCCTCATACAGCCTAACCTCTAAACCCTTCACCAATTTAGTGTCCCTCCTCTGGACACTCTCTAGTAGCTTTAGATCTTTTTTATACTGCACACAGTACTCAAGGTAGGCCGCACCAGAGCAGAGTGTGATGATCACCTCCCTTGACCAGCTCGCAATGCAGCGCTTGATCACTGTAGGATGCGGTTGGACCTCTTGGCTGCCAGGGCACACTGTTGGCTCATGTTCATGTTCATAACATGACACTATATGATATGGAATATCCTATTGGCATATCCAAATGCCAATCTAGCTTATTACTTTAAATATTCCTCACCCCTCCTCCCCTAGATCTTGCACTTGTAGACTAATAAAACACAAAGTCCTTCAACTTCCAGCAACACATGAAAACACTGGTATGTTATCAACTTTTTTCTCATAACAAATCCCATGCTGAAACCAAAATATAACAATATTCTAGCTACTAAAAAGAAATCTAGCTCTGTTTCACGTAAAAACCAAGACAATATTTATAGAAATGCATTTTTAGAAAAGGCTTGGAAGATTTAGACTTACAAATTTATGATGAGGTTACAGATCAATATGTTTTTTTGTTTGGTTGGTTGGTTGTTTTTTTGGGTTTTTTTGGTCAAAGAAGTTGGTGCTGGTGAATGCTACCTAATTTTAATGCACTGTCTAGTGGGTCAGTGAAGACAAAACAGCTAATAACAACCTATGCTTTTTGGTCAAAACAATTCTTGTTTTTTAAAAATAATGACTCTAATAACTTGCATGCAGGGCGTTACATAACTATGCACATGACATTTCAGTCTTCTTTTTTTTTTTTTTTTTTAAAAAAAAAAAACAACAGTTTGTATTTGTTTTACTAAACTATGGTAGTGGGCATGCTTGCCAAGGTTTCATTACTAACATTTGAGGAGTCCTCTGAGAACTCACTGTTTATGTAAATTTTCTTAGCAACACTGGAGAGCTGAATGTCTAGTACATTCATGAGGAAAATTCTAAGAATATAAGTAAACAGATGGAAAATTATTAGTATCTCCAGGCTAATGTAATATAATAATTACTGTATGTCATTTTCATAATTCTAGTATAATTTTTCATGGTTGCACAATATAAAGATGCATTCAGTCTATCTGTTCCAGTAAGTATGACTGTTATAAGAATCTAATAAATCAAATCCAGTCTGTTCCATTTCTTATCCTGGACAATGCTAGTCTGTGCTCAGAAGTAAAAGTGCTCACATAACTGATTGAAAAAGAAATTTATAATTTAAACAGGAAACATAGTCTTTGCTTCTTTGCAAGGATAAACTGCATATTAATATTACAAATGGAGAAGAATGTTTTCAACCTCTGAGGGGCTCCTACAGACCCAACCTGACAATTATTTGCAGACTATTTATTATCTAAAAACAGTTCTTCAAAGAAAACATCTGTCTACTTAAGAGTTAGGATGGAGACAGTGAAAAGAAACATGCCTAACATTAATTAATTGAACTACAAAGGAAACTATGAAATATTTTTAAATCTGCTTATTTTTCTATAGGATTTAATTGACTTTCATCTATTTTTTAACTTACTTTTTGTTAAACGCAAAAAATAGCTTTCAGTGATTTTTTTTCTCTTGTTACCTAGACATGATGAACTCCTAACATTAAAAAAAAAATACTATGAAGTTTTGCAAAGCAACAATAAATTATTTTTCTACATAGAAATTTATTTCTTATTGAAATCACTGTCTAAAAGTAAAATCTCAGACATTAATTTCACACGATGAGATTAGGAGGCAAAGAACAGCAATTTGACTCTGTTTAAAATTAGAGTGATTTTCTGGATAGAAGCTTTATTTTTATTGTATTTGCAAAGGTTTGCTACACTGTCTTGTTCTGGATGGATGTAGTTTACTCTTTCATAAACCATTTTTCTGAGATTATTGTTCCATGTCTAAGTCTCAGCACCTTCCTTGAGTGCTCTGTTTTAAAGTGAGATATTGACTAAGGTGCTCTTTAACACCCAAGTACTTAACAGAGATCCTCCAGCCCCACCTCCTTGGGAATGGCCACAGAATTTCCCAATGATCCTATCAAATGAATAAAGGCATGAAGCCCTTCATCCTTTTTGAGCAAGTCTATAGCATTGTTAGCAATCAGAACCATTTCAGTGACCTGTAACCCACAGGAAGATGACTAGTTTTTGTGTGATGAACACACAGAGTGGAGATTGTGGATTTGTTCATTCTCTTGTGGAGTGAAACACTGTAATTTTTAACTCTAGCCAACAACGAACCTGTGAATCTTGTTTCTTTATCTTGAATATTTTCTAGTCACTTGTAAGAAAAAAAAGGTCATCAACTTAAATATTTTTTTTCCCCCTTTGGAACATCAGTGTTTATTCATTAAATTCTGTTTGGACTTGTTGATATAATTGCACCTGTTTTGCTATTCTCAAAAGGTTTTCTAGCTCACCAATTTTCTATATATTATTGGTAGGAGAAGTCCGATGATATTTAATAAAGTTATAAAAATCTCATCACATTTTAAGTATATTAATCTAAGGGTCTGTTCAAGTGAACTGAAATGCCATGCTCTCCAATAGTGTCCTATAGTAGATTTATTTATTACTAGAAGCACTAGTGCTCTGTAGAAAAGTCAAGAAACTATATGGAGCACAAGACTTCCAACTTGTCACCTGCTTAGTGCAGTGCTTGTCTTCTGTATTCTTATATTAGGATTTGTTCTATTCTGGTGCCTCTGGTTTTGGCTGAAGTCAGCTATGCTTTGTAACGAATTTGTAAACAACTTTGTCTGTGCCTTGCTTACCTACTCTCATTGCACTCCAGCAGCACTGGTCTCTATTCATTCTTTCCATTTTGTAGCCAAGTGCACCTGCTGCCAAGAGCTCTCACAACTGCCTTGCCGTGCTGTCATCTTTCCTGCTACTTGTAGTGACTGCTTTAACTCTTCAGTTTAGAAATCACTATTTAATTTAACTATTTAATGTTATAGTAGCTTGACACTTTTGGACTATGATCTGACACACAATACACTTTTACTAGTTGCTATAATAGGTTTCAGTTGCTCTCTTTAGGGTTACTACAAAAGCACTAAACAACCAAGCAAACTATTTTTTTTTTTAATTAAGTCAGTATCGTCTACATACTGCAAGACTAATAATGATAAGTAGCCAGATAGCAACAAGATTTCTTTCAGTCCCGAATGCATTTGTTGTAACCAGAGAAGTCTAGGGTGAATTAGTAAACATTAATCCAGGATTTATAAACTGTCTGGAGACCTCCAGCTGCTGGAAAAAGAAAGTAGTAACTTTTTTACTGTAGTAGCTCTGATGAGATGGAAAAATTGGCAATTTGCCTAATTTTTTTGCTACTAAATACATAATTCTGCTGGTTCCTTTTGAATATGTGCCCTATAATCAACATGCTTGCTTAGTATCACGCCAAAGCTCAATGCTTCACAAAACTGCATCTCTCCTTTTACTTATAAATTGTGTCATTAGACTTTTTAAAAATGTTTTCTTTTGTGTCTGTTGGTGGAGTCGGCTGTGAGCTCATTCACATACTGTCAGTCAGATGCAGGTAGAAGCTACACTGTGAAGAGACTGACCTTTGCCAACAGACAACACAAATGGTGCAAATTAAATTACCTTTTCCTTTCTCAGTCTTATAAATCTTATGTTATTAATGCAAAGGAACTGACATCCACATTAAAAATATGACATTTATCTTGCCAGTGTCCTTTTAAATTTGTATTTTACAACTTCCTTTTGTCTGTATTGCTAGCAGAGTGCCTTGTGGCCTTTCTTTTTGGTGATTGTTGAACAGTTAGTTTAATGTAATATTTCAGATGGAAACTTAAAAAGTAACCTTAAATTAAGAATTGCTCTAAGCAATGTCCCTTCCTCAACACTTGTGAGGTGCTTAAAATATATTATTTGCTCTTACACAATTATAAATAGACTAAAAGGAGTCAACTTATAGTTGTGAAGCCCCTTATATCTTTGGGGACAGTGCAATGTAAAACTAGTTGCAGATGCAATGACTAATGTATTGTGATATGACATCTCAACAGAAATGGGACAGTCCTCCAAAGAGGATATGGGATTTGAACTGCGGGTAAAAAAACTTGGAGATCATCTGAAGTGCAGCAGACATGGATCTGTTGTAGCAAGTGCTTAAATAAAAGACTCACCAAGCTTTTAACAGGAGGACAGAGGTGCATCACTCTTCAGAAACTCTCCAGTGCTACTAACAGAGAAGTTACTATGCACTTAGCTTTGGCAAATTGCCTTCTTTGTCACAAAAATGTCCATTAATAGATTTCAGAGAGTATGGAATAGGATCAGACCCTTTATCGCCACCTCCTGCCCAGTGGAAACCTTCTAGCGCAATAAAGGCATACACTCCTTAGACTCAGTGAGTGTTCAAGGACACATCTAACACCTTTTAAGGTAATGATTAACTTTATTTAGTTGAGTTTTCATCTATGTTTTGGTATATGGTACAGTTATAATATGATGAAGCTTTAGCAGCTCTGTGAAGATCCATATAGCAAAACAACAGTAATAATTTTGAAAAGTCATTATTCTTTCTGTAAAGCCTTGCATCTTTATCCCTGCATTTACTTTCTGTTATTAGTCTTGTTTATGAATAACTGATCAAAAGATACAATAGAGACTTAAAGCTGTTATGGTCAACCTTGACAAAATACCCTTTTTATGCATGGACATTTATTAATAGGCTAAAAATCACTGCATAATATTTGTTGACACAAAGTTGTGGACATGTGTGAAGGATTATGGACAACTTAAAATGCTTCTGAAAATTTTGAAATACCATCAGTCTGTCATGATGGACCTATTTTCATTAAAGACCAGGTCAATCATAAAAAGGTAGACTAAAGATTAACACGTTTCTTAGTTTCCAAAGAATAAAATAATTTTTAGACTACCACACTTATTTAAACTCCTTTCCTTTAAAAACTTGAAACTTAATTAATACATTTTTCTTGATATTTTAATTACTGTTTTCATTATTACTCTTTGGTATGCCAAGCCTCAGTCTGAAGCACATGTTTACCATAGACTTATGAACCCATGAAACTAAGAGTTACAGTAAAACTACTGTTGCAATGTTAACTACACCAGTGTGAACAATTTCATTATAATTTTATTAATGATTTAAAGGAATTCCTAAGGCACTTGTAAAGGTAGCAGACCAAGGACTGTCGGCCATGAACTTAATGCTCTTGCAAACTGCAGCAACACCTTTGCTTAAATTATGTTGCTTATATTGTCTCCTGATAATTATTTTTCTAATCATTAACCTTCTTGTAGTTTTTGACCATAAGTAAATTGTTATCCTATATAATGAGATTTATTAGAAGACTTTACATCTGCTTGCTTGGTCAGAGTACAACATGTATGTCTGTAGTTAGATGGTCACTTGGTTAATGTAAGGCATGTTTTCATGGTAGGAAAGATTATTTTAACACGAGACAGGCGTTTATATCATCCTGGATGACATATTATCAAAACTTGACTGATCGTTTAATTGCGACAAGGGTGCAGCTGCATATCAGGAAGGCAGTGATTTATATTTATTCTCAATGCCTAAATACAAAAGGCTATCCCATCCCATCACTACCCATGTGTAGTACTTTAGAATTATATTAATTACTTTATCAAGTTACAGAGTTGGTAACCTGTTTGGATTCTAGAATGTGGTACATGCTAATTATACATAACCAGTTGTTTCCAACCCAAGTTTTGTTCTAACTACTCTGACTGCTTTTCTCTCAAACATATTTTGCTGTTTTTCTTCTGGTTTCTGGAAGGCATGTTGTTATATTAATCAGTCTGTACTGATTCAAAATAGATACTCTAAAGGCAAATAAAGCTAAAATTAGAAAGAAAAGAAAAATGAGAACAGTGCCAGAATAGTTCTGGAGGGAACTGTGTAGTCAGTAAGGAGTTTGAATGAGAGAATGAAAGGAAGATGAGGGGAAATGAGCCATAAGCATGCAAATCCATCTGATACTGGCCGGGATATTTTGGATATTGTATTAATCTGTCTTGGAAGTAAAACTAAATTTCCTTTAAGTTTACCATATCTCTTTTTCTGAAAGCACTGGGTTGGGACATTTCACTGCTGGCAAATGATTTGAGTTTGTTGTGATATATGTGATCACTCACAGGACTGGTACAAAGCATTCCTCTCAGTAATACTTCATTACACTTTCTGTCTACATATTTCAAAGGGCAATCCAAGGGACACTAACAATCAGAGTCACACAAAAACATGTGTTGATAGAAAAAGGTACATATAAGATATAGTCACCCTTCCCACAGGTTTTAAAATTTACTTTTTATCCCCAATTTCTGCTTAATTTATCAAAAGATAATTTTTGCCTTTACTTATCCTTCCCCTTGCCAGAATTTCATTACTAAAATATCAATATTTTAAAGTACTTTCCACTTGTTTGTAGTTCATTAACCTATGCAAAAGCATTTTAGGTATAGTTTATTTAAGTTAATTTCAAAAGAATAACAGCATAATAGGTTGCAGAAAGAACAGCTTTTTAGTGGGTAAATACACATATATGTCAGTGGAATAACTATCAGTTCTTCTTTGGATTACTGCCTCAGAAATAGATTAATTAACCTTGAAAAATAAAAACAAACCAAAAATCAACTCTTTTACTGCTGTGGTAAACCTTTACTTGTGCAGTCAGGGCCACCATATGTAGGGGCATAATGTGCTCATGCTTATAGGGAAAAGACAGATCTAGGTTATAAGGTAGCAACAATCCTGTGTCTCTTTTAATGACTTTGTCCAAGGGATGAAGGACAAAATATTTGTGGTCCAAAAGAGACATACACCTTCTGCATAAGCAGCTAAATATGTGGGGGAATAGGTGACTGGTTGATGCTACTCCGATCACAATTTCTCAGCCCTGTATGGCTTTCATAAATTCTTCTACCTGGTTTTTGATCCAACCTATTCTTCCTTCTCATATACCTGAGCAGAACAACTTGAACCAAGACCTTGCCCCTGTCTACTGCATTTGAGAGCTCAGTATTGGGAAAAGGGACTGAAAAGTGTCAGTGTTCTATATTGGGTAGGTTTTGGAGAAGGGCAGGTTGTGGAGAAGAGTAGGCTTTTGGGAGGAAGTGGATCTCAGGAGAGGATAAGAGAATCATATGCCTCAGAAATGCAGAAGGAGGTGAAATAAGTCCTGGGAACAGGGCAGCCTAGGGAAAAAACTCCCACAGCCTGGGATCTGACTAGTATCACTGAAACCTCTCATAGCTGTATGACATGCCACTTGCCACACGCAATGCTCAACGGAAAGTAGGAAGCCAAAACAGTAGAAGCTATATGGGATGGCAGAGCTCTGAGAAAGAAGGTGCAAAAGTAAACAACCAAGATAAACAAGCAGAGAAAAATGAAAAAAAAAAAAAAACAACAACAAAAAACCAAAACAGAGACCTAGTGAAATAATATAAATAATAAGTGGTGAGAATAAAATTAATAAATACAGAGGCTATAGAAATAAAGGAATAGTTCTCTAAAGAAGGTCAGAGATTCAAGCAGGTGTGAGAATCCAGTTTGCATTTTGAAAAAAAAAATAATGTTTTGTATGTTTGAGACCCCAGTTTGTCCATGCAGATGAGGACATTGCATACTCAAGAGTGTGTTTATATGATGAAGACTGATTTGCATGCAATAACTGTAATCCTAAACAAATACCAGGTGGCATACTCTTGTGATTATAGGCATTATTTTTTCTGTATTACTAGTTGGATGATGCACTAACTCTTGGGTTTTTCCGTTCATTTTCTTCTTGTGCAAGAGGAAATCATTTAATCTATCATGTTTTATACCTGTATTATAGAAATCTCCATCAATTAGATATGATTATTTTGATTTTTTTGGAAAACAGAGCTAGAGCAAGGTGAATAAAAGAATTTGAAGTAAAAGCAAAAGTGATTTGAGGTTAGCTTTTTTTTTAAAGTAAGCATCTTTTCATTGTGCTTCTTCATTTTAATTTTATTTATTGAAGAAGCACATGCCCCTAAAAGTGCCAGTCTTCTCACTCCTCACAGGCACAAGTTCTACTTCAGTTACACTGCTGTAAGGCCCTCCAGTTCACAGGATTTCCAGAAATGCTGACTTTCAACATCATCTCTCATTTAAATGTGGTTTAGTATGTTATAGATTGTGCATGTTTTTATAGATTATACCAGATGCAACCAGAGACAACAGAGTTGTAAATACTAATAGGTTACTTTAAACACTGTCAACAAAAACCTCAAAACAAAGTAAAAAAAAAGCAGTAACGTAAAGGAAAAGTGAGTAAGAGAAGACAAGCATAAAGGAATTCTAGGTTACCTAGGTTCATAGACTTGCTGTTTTCAGATATCTCAGGTTACAAGGTACATTTTTTTTTCTTTTTTATATTTTGTTTGTTTTGTTTTTTTAAATATAATCACTAAGAAATATGAATGAAATCAAGACCACAATTTGGTAAAGTATTTATAGTTTCAAAGGTCCCTACAGTGCTCTTGGTGCACACTTAAAATGCTTTACTTGTTTTTTTAAAAAATCTTACAGAAAGTATTTTGAATAATTTTTGAATACTGTTATTTTTTAATTCTGTAATTTCAGTAGGAAACTGTGTGCTGCAGAAACAGATAAGATAAAAGGAAATTAAAGTTTCTGAACACTGGAAATATTTACAGTTAATTTGGTATCAAGTTATTTCATTCAGTATTTCTCTATTGAAGTGATTTATTAAGCAAATTCACTTTGTTCAGTGTCTCAAATTTCTCATTTTCAGTGTATGATGAGGAGATATTTTTTATTTTCATGAAAGAAATCACAGTATAATCTTCCGGTTTCGACTTTTTCCCATCATATGGTCCATGGTTTTATACTCTCCCATCTCCTCCACTACCCTGACAAAAACTTCCTCAAAAAAGCTCTAATGAAAACAAGTAAACAAAAAAAGCCAACCTGACTGTAAATGGATTTATAGTATGAGATGATAATTTTAATATATTCAATTAAAGGAAATAAATATACTTTCTTGGATTTAAAAATAAAATTAAACAGCAATACCTTTGACAAGAATCAAGTTGACTGTATCAAATTAATTAAACATGAGAAAAACATTTAGTTCTAAGTTCTTTTGGCTGTTCCCATGCCAATGTGTGAATGTTTCCTAAAGTATATATTAAATGATAAATCCTGTTTAGCTTTAATAATTTTAGTAGTGTAATTCCTACTTCCTTCTCTTCAGGGATCCCAGCATAGCACAAGAAATCTCTCTAATTCTGCTAGTTTTACCTTGAACAGTCACTTAATCCACCATAATCCCATGGAAATAATTTTGAGGGTTTGCAGAGGAAGGTGTTACTCAAAATGAAAAATCTGTCCTATATAAACAAGTTATGATTGCTGTTTTTAACTTTCTAAACAATTTATTGCTTCTAATTTTTATGCTTAATCAGAACATGTTGGGAGAAGAGGAGAAAGACAGTTTATTAACCTCAATTTTTTACAAATCTCTGTAGTTTTCACTGTGGCAATTTGTAGGCAATCAAGGTTATGTAGCAATTTTTGTTATAAATCATTGCTTTTACCTGCTTATAGCTTTGACAAACATTTTACTTCTCTGATTAAGGTTTGGTTTTTGTTTTGTTTTGTTTTTTTTTTTTTCTACATGAGGATTTGAAGGAAAAAGAAACATCTTACTCATTTCCCAGACTGAAAAAAATAAGAGATTTTTAGTTTCCCTCATTTTTTCCTTAAAGAATCTCCACTATTTGGAGCAGCTCATGTGTTGATTATCAGCAGATTGTTTGTCAACCCATCCAGATCAGACCTACCTGAAACCTTAAACCCTTACTGTCACTCTAGCCAGCAAATTTCAACACAGTGCTATGTGTTTCCATCTGGTCTACTGTTAATATCTATGTAGGTGCAAAGCTAATTCTCTACAAAGAGCATGGTGCAACTTGAGTAGAAATACCTATGTATTTTGATCTAGAGGAATACTTGTTGGATTAGAAGCAGTAGACTGGAACAGGATACAAGATAAGAAAATTATGTTTGCGTTTCTCCCTTTTACCACTCATCAAGAGCTCATCCTGCATTTGAAGAGGTAGGCAGTGTCCCATCTTATAAATTTTCAGTGTTATCACAAAGCCTTTTTTGTCAGTATAGGAATAGAGCCCTATTTCTAATGTAGTGGAGATATTTCTCATTTTTTTATCCACAGTACCTTTGAAATGGAAGATACTTGTTCAGGATGTTCTCGAGTATCTATTGATTATATTCCTTTTTACAGCCAAATAAAATACATTGACAAAATTCTGTTTTCTAACAAAGTTACTAGTTTTAGAACATCAATAAATTTACATATGATGTACAAAAAGGAAGATATCTTCAGATAATGACCCTATTTCACCAGTTAAATTACAGGACACATTTTCACTTCTATCTCATAAATGTTGGACACAATGAAAAGGGGACAAAAAAAGCAGAAGAAACAAAAAAAGCAAGAGTAATTACTTTTTAAAAGTTTTTTCTTTCTTTGTACCTCATATTTATATGTCTCTATAGAAAAGTGTGCAGAACTATACCCTTTACCTATATATACATTCCTGTATTGCACTACTCCAATGTGAGAAGTTTCCCCAGATACCACCACAGAACTTAGGTCTCTGTCAGTTTTAAATGTATAGTAGAGATTGTTAGCTTTTCTTAATTATGGAATTTGATTGGAAACAATGGTTATTCTCATTTTCATTACTTGAATTTCTAGACCATCATAATTTAATTTTTCATTTCAGAGAATCCTTTATAGAAGCTTTAATATCCATGAGTCAAATCCTAGGTTATTTCCTCACAAAAATATCAACTGAAGTCTTTAGTAGAAGAGAGAGCAACAGAATGAAAAGAAAGACCAGAAGGCCAGCAAGTTAGAAGGTTAAAAATAACCATGAAAACCCAGCATAACTGCTTGTAAAAAAAATTTTAGAATGGAGCTTGGAATCTGGCCTTTTCATTCCCCCAAATTAAGAGAGCTTGGTAAGAATTCTTGGCTGGAGAACTGAAAGGTATGTTTAAGGTAGTCCTGTACCTGCAGTTCTGAAGGATGCTAAAGCACTGTAAGCTGGCTTTACCTGTCTGCTTTTTTCTTTCCATTTTGTCATTTACAGTCATAGAGTCTTCAAAATAGGTTTTCATTAAAGCAAATAAATGTAAATTAAATAACGTGTTCTCTATAAGATCTTTTATTTAAACATACATGTTCTTTACATAGATGACTTGCATCCCTTCCATATGTTGGTCAGTAGTTACTTTCTCTCCCAGGGTATCCAGACTTCTGGTAGATCCTGTACCCTTCCTCCAAACATAGGGAGGAATAAAAGTAACTTATCTGTTACTTGATCAGACTCGGGGGGTGGGCAGCTGGGGGGAAGAAATAGAAAAAAACAGTGTTTCTGAATAACTCTTCTGGGTTATTTTTTGTCCCAAAATATCTTGGACCTGCACTGCTGTCATACAGACTCGATTCAATGAAAACTTACCTCTCTGGGTGTAGTTTTGTTACAACCGTAATGATCTAAGGGCATAAGAAAGACAGATTTGTGGGTAGATAAAATGTCTTTAATTAGATCTATTTTGTAAGTTATGAATTAGTTTGCATGTGAGTGACATAAAAGCAAGGACACACCTTATGACCTACTGTGTTTCCAAAGACTAGTAGCATCAGATTTCTCAAAGCTTATATGTAGCCAGATCTTGGTACTATATTACCTGGTAAGGACAGAAAGTTTCCTTCTTCACATATCCATGGTAAAATGGGGATTAATTTTACTACTAACTGTGGGGTTTTTTTTCTCTGGAGTGTGACTGCCTGTCTTGTGTTCAGATAATTGAGGAAGTAAACTAAAATTGACATGCTGAACATGAGAGTCTAGTAAAGATTTATTTTGCTTAGTGGTTCATTTGTGCTGCATCAGCATCCATCCAGAAGTCATGTGATTATTTGTCATGGTTTTACTATGGTAGAGTTAATTTTCTTTTTAGGAATTAGAATGGTGGTGTTATAGTTTCAACGTAGGACTTGTTATGAGAGGAATGTTGATAAAGTACTAATGTTATTAGTTCCTGCTGGAGCTCAAGGCCACCGTGTTTGGCTGTTCACAGCTGCATTAAGACTGGGAGGGAGAAGTGTAGTGAATAGCAAACCCCAAAACTGGCCTTTGGATGTGCCAATGAAATATTACATATCATATTATGTCATGTCAGTATATTAATTTGGGCTGACTGAAAGATGAGAGTATTCTCTCGGGCATCGCTTGGGCTCACTCTTCCGGGGTTTGGGTTTCAAGACGGTCTCAGCTCTGAGATCGTTAGCTGGCACAGCCTGGGCATTGGTCAGCAGGCAGTGAGCGAATACACTCAATTGTATATTCTGTTATGACTGTTGTTAATATTATCATTTTATTTTAATTAGTGAATAGTTTTTATCTCAACCTTTGAGTTTCCTTGCCCTTTTCCTTCCAACTCTCTTCCCTACTACCTGGGTGAGCTGGGGGGGCGGGGAGGGTGAGAGAGCAGGCTGTGTTTGGCTGCAAACTGCAAGACAAAAGGGTGAATCCACTCAAACCACCACATTGTTGCACTTCCATCAGAGAACGAGCTAATTTCCCAATATGTGCCCATACAGCTTGCTAGTCTAGCACTGAAAAAGACCAGTCATCGCTGTTGTTGATTTTATTTAAGATTTCACGAACTTTGGGAGTTTTCTTAGTCTTTCTCTTCTGAGGAGACATGAGAAAATCAGTTTTCATTTGAAGTGGAGAGGAGCTAAAGCTTCTAACTGTTATTAGGAAAAGGTAAAAAAAAAAAAATCCTTTAAGTGTTAGAAATAGAAGATAACTAAAAAAGGATTATAATTTGATCAATTACATTGTTTATTAATAGTGGGCTTCATTCAGTAGTAAGGTGAGCTGTCCCTGCCGCTGTAATGAAAAAGAATTAAGTTAAACTACTTCCACTTTTACATGTGAAGAGTGCCCAGGAGCAAAGAATTTGCAATGATGCAGTTATTAACTCCTTTCCGATCCAGTTGCTTCCTTTATAATATATTCTATAATAAAAATAAATTAAAAGAATTTAACTTACATTTGCAAAGTGAAGCACCTGGAATTTAGGAATAATAGAGATGAAAATTTTTATTCTGTGTGCTTGAATGAGCTTGAATGTGCTGGGATTGTGTGGAAATGCTCATAAGGTGGGAACTTATCACCCTGTGCTGCATAGCTTTTATAATGTAAGTTTTTAGGGCAATTTATTAAAATTTATTCTTTCAGGGAAAAAAGTAAACATTTCCTACATATAGTTTAACAGGCCCCTTGAACTCTACACCACATCATTTTTCACATATATAACAGTAATATGATATCTACAATTTGAGTATCGGAACCAAAGGACTAAGTTAGCAACAGAAACAAGATGGTCAGAAGAAAGTTTCAGTCTGCCTTAGGTTTTTTTTTTTTTTTCTCCGACCTAAGATTTAGAGAAGTTACAGCTTCCCAAAATCCAAATGCAAACTATCTGGGATCTATGACGCTTGGAAAGAACATGGTGTTTTTCTTGCACCTTGCTACTCTCTTTCTCAGTTTCTACTTTATTAGACATTGCTACTGTTTTTTTGGAAATGAAAATTGAACCTCTAAAACTATATATATTTTGTGTTTCTTGGCCTACAGGTAGCTATTTCTATTAGTACAGGGACCAGGAAAAAAATATAACAGTTTAACTGCTTACATCTTAGTAGAAGTTCATGACATCATGGAGGAAAAGGCCTCTTTCCAACAGAGGATTTTAATGCAAAACACAGAAGACTTTCATAGTAGAGATGTGAGACAAGGGTCTAAATAGAATGCTCATGCATTGTAGTAAAGTGAGGAAAAATGTTATTGTATTATTTCTTGCTCCTTTCTGGAAACAAATGGCAAAATGAGCTCCATTGTTAGGCTGAAACAGAGAGGAAAAAAAGGCACGGCCTCTGTTATGGTATTAAATAATGAGAAAAGAAACATCTTTTATTCTTATTCCTGTTTGTAGATATATCTGAAAACATTCCTTTGATTCCTCTGGAGTGCTTAGAATTAAAATTCTCAGTTCATACAAACAGTGAGACTTTTAGATTATTTCTTTCTTGACTTTTACCCTATTTACCTACATTAAATGCATACTTTGGAAAGGAAAAGGTAGGAAAGAAGACACTACAAGCCTGTATGTATCTTAGATACCTTAATTAAAAACTTTAATTTCTTGTCATTTTCTTGTAAAGTTAATGGGGCTACCAGGTAACTCCAGCTGTGGCTCATTAACTTTTTCTGGTGTCTCTTTCATCCTCAGCTAACTCTTCTTGCCCCTGCATCAGTCCTGTGCTTGCGTGGACATCTGTGCAGCTGTGCAGAGATCTAGACTGGGAAATTGACCCATTTGAAATTAAAACTATGCAAAAAAAATGTTTTTGCTATGCAGTCACACAAACAGCTTTGCCAGATGAACACAGGGCACTTCATCCAAGATGAGAATAAGGAACAACTATTTAAGCTAGAACTGAATGTAAACCTACATTTTTTTTGAGCACCTATAGATATATCTAGAGAATTCTGAATTCCTAGATTTGTAAACTTAAAATCTGCCAATATCATGATAAGTATTTGTTATTAGCACTCACTTATTTTATACTTCACTGCTCTTGATATCACTTCTAGAAGCTCAGTAAAAAAGGTTATTAATATTTTTTTACAAACAAAAATTTTGAATTATTTGTATTTTCACTAACTCCCAATATGGTATAATGAAACTTCATTTCAGAAATTAAAAATTTGTCTTCTTGAACTAAGATCAACATTTTGGTTATTGTTACATATAAGTCTTTATGCTCCCTAAACACTCTTTTGTTAAATGTTCAGAAAATGCTTTATAAAATCTCTGGCTAGAAAAAAGCTATTTTCCACTACATTTCAAGTTTATTACACTAGTTTTCATGACTGATTTTTTAATTAATTCAGCTTAATTGTAGAAGATTTGGTACACTAATTCTTATCTTTTCATTAACTGGCAACACTAAAATTTTGAGCGTCTGGTGTATAGTTTATTCTATGTGATAATGGCATGATATGAATATTCCTTTTCTGTAAGAATGCTTTACTGAATAGTCTGTTAAATATTCTTGCTTCAGTTTAATTCATATGTATTGAGAATGTTTAAAACAGTATTAATTGTGATTTTTTCATGGTACTTCTATATCAATACAGCCAGCATAACAAATATAATCATCCCTGAGCTTTAAACATCCTCATTCCTGTACTCTAATTTTATGATTACTTAAAAAAATAAAAAAGCATAACTCTTCAATGGTGGCTTTAATCATCTTAGAAATTTATGTAAACAATAAGGTATTATGAAGAATGATAATAAGACATATCATATCTTCCTCATTGAAGTTTGAATTACTTTGCTGTTGTTAAACAAAATTATGTTGTCACAGCAAAGAAACAAAAATAATAAAGAAAATACTACTGTCTGTACTGCAAAATAAATTGAAATTAACAATGAAGAATGGAAATGGCAGTAACAGTTTATATTTATGACTATTTACCTGCGAGAAAGAGATTAGAATATTTGTCAGTTCAAACACATCTGAAGCTATGTTTCATTTTATGAATTGTTGCATTGTGAATAGTTACATACAGATGAGATCATTGAAAATCAAATCTAGTTGTTTAGAAATATCTATTTCAAATGCATACACTTTTATCTATTTTGATATTTCATTGAATAACTTTCTGTAACTTCCAGAATATAGAGAACTTGAGCTCAATGTTTAAGATATTGCAAATAAAAATGTAGAGCAACAGAGAATGAAACAGGTAAAGGGCAGATTGTTCCATGTTCTTGTTACTATCATTTTCAATATGTTTATTACTATAACATATGTGTATTTTTCTGAGTATACTATTTATACTTCATTAAATAGACTTAAGATTTGAAAATATATGTGATTCTCTGGACATTCTTTGGAAGTATGAAACTGTACCTTTAAAAAGTAATCTGCTCTGTGTCGATGCAGCAAATTAACAAAAGCAAACAAAAGTATGACTATTTTTGTTTATGAAGGTATATGGCAGCTCTTTTTTTTTTTTTTAAGTTAACAATACTTGCTATGACTTTCATATATAAACAAAAACTGAATTCCAAAAAAGTATGAACAGTTGAACAGAAATAAAACATGTAACATCTTAGATTTATAAAATCTCATAAAGTATTACCTATATTGAAAATGTGGAAATGGGAACTATATCCCTTCTTCCCCTCGGGATTCATATACATTTATATATTCCTGAATAAATGATGAGCATATATCTTCTGATAACTGCTCACCTATTAATAAAGCAGATATGCTGTGTGAGTTGAAATTAGAAGAATTTATTTTCCATCCCACTAAATCTTTTTACACCTTTCAGTTAAATTAGTGTGGCATATTAGCACTTGAATACTGGGAAATAGAAGCTAGATAAGCAAAAACTAGAAAAGAAAAAGGAGCCAATGAGATTAAATGTGACAAAAATATTGGTACATATTTCCATCCACCTGTGATATGATGATGATTTTTTTTTAAAGAACAAGTAAAACCTTCATACCAGATTGTCCATATGCTAGCATTAAATTATGTCTTCATTACTATGATTTCATAGCATTTTCAGCTCCAATTCTGTAAATTGCCTTTACTTGTTTACCAGATGCCAATAGCTATTTAGATGCAGAGGAGCATGTTGGAGGAATAAGGTAGGCTAGTGAAGTTTCAGGATTATTATCTGTATTTAAAGGTTTATATATGTGCTTTATAGACCTTAATAAAAGTACACTACCATTAATGTCTGTTCTTGAAAAATAAATGAAATCAGTAATCATAATGCTTCCAAGAGTTTTACAGAAGTCCTTAACATCAATCTGGTTTATCTCAGCTTACTGATTAAAAAAAAAAAAAAAAAAAAAAGCGTAGCTATGAGGTTTGTTGTGACTAAGCCACAGAAGCCAGTACAACAGTTGTGTATTAAAATTTTGTATTTAGTAGTAGAAGTGACTTCAGATATGGATGTGACAGCTCAATATTTTTGGTATGTTAGCAATGCCAGATGAACCTTGGAATATTCTAATAATTTGGAGTTTAGAAGTGCAACAATGCAACAACTTATGGGATCTAAATATAAAATTAGGGTAGACCTCTGATTTTTAATGTCATAATTTGTAGATTCTGTCTATGTTGCTGAAAGAGACTTGAGAAGCAAACAATCGCCATACTATCTGGCACCCTTTTCAGGCAGAGTTTTGGCAGCGGCTGTGCTGGGCCTCCCTTGGGCTGTGTCAGCAGTGGAGAGTAGAGGCAAGTTTAGCTTCTGGCTGCAGTGTATCCTACCCAGTCACTCAGTGCTATGCCTGTGGGCTTTGCACCTTCCAACGTTCCTACAAGCAATCCACCCACATCTTCAGTTTCATGCTATGAGAAAGCTGTGCCTTCAGGCTTCAGCACAGTCCTCATATTGTTTCTGTCCATTTTAACAAGCAAACAAATAAACAAACCCCCCAAACATATAGAATGTTGCAATTATGTGATAAATCTAAGGGGGAAATATAGGACAGGCAAGATTGATTCTAGTGTGCATATGGCCCAGTTAGGCCAGATATTTGACCATGTCCATTTTTCATCTAGCAATATAATCTTAACCAGTAAAGTAGGTAAGGCTTTTGCAGTACCTCACAGTAAAGGTAGGCCAGCTGGGCAAGTGAGCAGTAATGACCTGAGATGACCTGAGGTGAAAGTGAGCAGATAAACTGAATTGAGAAGTATGTTACAGAATTTAGACCTGGAAGACTAATGTTTTTTGGAGGGGAAATATTTAGTATGAAAATATTGAACATTAGGGAAGTATTAGAGGGAAAATTGGCAGTTACAAAAGTATGCAAATAAATGGTTAATGGGTAGAATTTAGAAACAATCTTGTGACATTTGGCTTTGTTTTTGATACATATCTACTAAAAAAAAAATCTCATTAATTTCTTTATAACAGTCATAAGTCTGGCTCACAATATTCTGAAAACAAATTCAAATTTTCATGCTTATCTAGTAGAATAGTACACTGGAGCAAGGGATTTACTCATATATTCTTAGATTATTGATACTGCAAAATGTAGTAGAGCATATAATGGGAGGAAGGATTTCAAACATGTATTTTATCCAGCATCTTCTTTCAGCATACATTTTGTCTAAGTAAGTTTGTTCATTACTTCATACTTCTCTTAATAGGATTTTTATTATAGCAACTCGAATGTTTATTGGGATTACTTGCTCCAACAGAAAAATGGCAAATATTAATGATGCAGGTAGAATTCATCAGCTGCAAGAAATTAAAATAAAAAACAAAACTTGTTTGCTTTACAACAGAAGCAATCTCATTGGTAATGGAAGAGGTTGAAATGGTTCACGTTCTTTGGTGTTGGAAGTTAATTACCCACACTATTCAACATGTGTTCCTTAAATAATATCTCACATTAGAATTCATTGTCAATGACATTTCACAATATTTGACTGAGAAAGTCAGGTGTCCAGCAGATGTCTGGTGACTGAGAAACACAGATTATTTCCTTTTTCTTTTCACTGTTAAGGGCTCAACAACCCCTATTACTCTTAGGCTTTCCCAAGTTACCAGATACATATAGTAGGATGTCAGATGTGAATTTTTTATAATATGAAATTAGAGGCTAATAGCTTAACTAAAATTTAATGTGAAACTTGACTTCTTATTATATTTAGCTACAGCAATATTTAAAAAGTGAGGATTCAAATGAGAATTGAACTGTCTGAGCACTGCCATGTGCCTACTTATGGCACATCTCTTGATAAAGTGATAGATAATCTTGTCACGTTAGTATATATGACACATTCCAAATGTTCTGAGGATGCTCTTCATACTTATACAAGCATACTTAAAATTTTGCTTCAGAGTAAGCTACAGATCTTCAAGTGACTGCTACAGAAGCTCTAAAGCAGGGGTCCTCAAACTTTTTAAACAGGGGGCCGGTTCATTGTCCCTCAGCCACTGTCGGGGGCCGGAGCTGCCTGGGAGCTGGAGGGAGGGAGGGAGAGATGGAGGAGTCGCCCACCTCGCTGATGCCACCACCCCCCTCCTCAGCCTGGCTGCCCCGGCCACTGCTTTCCCCAAAGGAGCACTTTAGACATAAAATCAAAGAAAAGATTTTAAGTCAAATGCTAGCCAAGGGCTGTAAATTACTGAGGGAAGGAACTTGAAATTTACATGTGATGCAGAAAACCATTGACATTAGCACATGCCTGTGTGGTCCTTAATGAAAATGCAAAATGAGAGTGCAGATACACTGTCTTATTTCTACATGAAGGGCAATTTATAAAGGAAGGACAATAAGTAAAGTAGGAGTCTGAGAAAAAGACACAAGAATCTTCTGAGATTCTTGAAGATCAGAGGAGAGAAATTTGAGGCATCAAATTCCAGCTCTACCAAACTCAATGGCAACATTCCCATTTATTTCATTGGGAGTCAAGATTTTCTCCAGACATATGAGCTGAATACGAAAAAAAGGAAAATTCTCCTGCTTTATGATACAGCATCTTATGTTTATGTACAACCTGCCTTCCACAGGGAAGGGCTTTAGAAACTTCATATGATAAACACAGTTCATGTTTCTCTGAAATGCAAGTGCAGCAAAGATAAAAGGTATAAACTTTTCAGCCTAGCAATCCAATAATACATAACTGTTTACTACAGAAAACACACAGTTATTTCAATGACAAAACTACTTAGATCATAATTTGGTGGGGAAAACTATATTTTGAGAACAGTGTCAATGTCCTTAATAAACACAAGTGAACTCATTTGAAAGACTGTTCTTGAAATAGTTCGTGATCTAATGTTGTACCTTACATCGCTGTAACAGCAGATTCAGAGAGAAAAGTGTCTGAATGTTGACTGAATGTCAACATCTCTTCCTTTATCATGTTTTTTTCTGAAAAAGATGTGATTCAACTTTTTTTTCTTTATTTATGACTGTGATAGTTTCACTAGGCTAGCCCTTGGCTAGCAGCCAATACAACCATTCACTCACTTCCCCTCCACACCCAGGGAATGGGGGAGAGGACTGGGGGCAATGATAAGGAGACTCATAGGTTGAGATAAGAACAATTTAATGATAGAAATAAAAGAAAACTTTAAATAATATCAATGTACTAGATGATCTTTCGAGGTCCCTTCCAATCCCTAACATTCTGTGATTCTGTGATTCAATATTAAAATAGGAGTGATAATAATAACAGTAACAAGATATGTAAATGAGTGACATGCAGTGCAACTGCTCACCACCCGCTGACCAAGCCTGACATGTTCCCAGATAACGGTCCTGGAGGAGCAACAATCCTGAACCAAAACCGCAATCCCAGAAGAGCAAGAGCACAAATGAAAGTCAGAGAGGGGCAAAAAAGGAAGAGACCCTCACTAATATACTAGACATCCTGTGATATAACATGGAATATCCCATGGGCATATCCAAACACCACTTTAGCTTATTAATTTAAATATTCCTCACCCCCTTAGATCTTGTGCTTGTAGACTAACAGAACATGAAGTCCTTCACTTCCAGTGACAAAAATGCCAAGACTGGTATGTTATCAGTGTTTGTCTCATAACAAGTCCCAGGCTGAAAACAAAATGCAGCACTATTCTAACTACTAAAAAGAAACCGAGCTAAAATCCAGGACAATAGTTCAGAGTCATTTTGTACCTGGAGCTCCTGAAGCCAGTAAGAAAATAGAGTTGTGTCAGTTAAGAGTGTTTTCTTTATCAGTGCTGTTTTCTTCACCCTCATATATGTAGCCCTGGATGTGTCCACATGTGCGTATGCACCAAAACCTTTTTTTTTTTTTTTTTTTTTTTTTTTTGACATGGGGAAAAATATTTTAGCACATTATTTGGAAACAAAGATCTAAAGTTCCTACATATTGTGTAGTATGGGGTAGATTACTTGTACCCTGATTTTTTCTCCTGCAAAATATAGCATACATCACTACTTGCCATTTAGTATTTTTGTAAAATGTGCTATGTGCTACTACTCTACCATTAAATACTCTAGAAAAGTTTGTGTTTGTTATTAGGATAAGTAGTAAAAATAAAATTGTTTAGTATTAACTTGGGTTTATATTTTTTTCCGTTCACCTTACTTTGTCAGTGCCTTTTGTATGGTCTTTTGTGGAAAATATTAAGATTGCAAAACTATTCAGCTATGCCTCCATTTAGCTATAATCCCAGTGTCCATGACCTGAATAAAAGAGATCAGTTTATGATTAAAATAGTCTGACTACCCCCTATTTCCCACACCATTGATCTGTGCATTACCAAATATGTTTTTCACATGTGCAGTCCCAGAAACCATCCTATTAGAAGCTACTAGGTCTTACCTTCCAGATTTTGTAATTTGCCATTATTACTAATTGGTACTTTTGGATTAAAACAAGTTTTCTCAACTTAGTCACTGCTTGCAAACTTATTTGTGATCATGCTTACAATATAGGTATATAAATATTTATTATGTATTCTGAAATTTTGAATATAGCTGTCTGAGAAAAGTTGCAAAGGAGTGAATGGCTTATCATATTCAAGGTTAGCCAATTAATTAAGAAGGAAATATTATGGTTGATCTTCTTTAACTGTAGCTGTACTGTATCCAGTGTTGCAGAAAAGCTCCTGAAAGGGTTGGCTATAAAAGTTAAGCTGCTATTGAAAATCTACATTCTTCCACTCAATTAATTGATAAAACTCAAAGAACTGGTAAAGACAGAATGGCAACCAACCACTGAGCATTATACCATTGCCTGCCCTTTTACAGCTTCATATAAACATAGTATCAGCTTCAGCTTCAGAGAAAGTCGTGTCTAGTTCCTCAGTGCTCTGTGCTTCTGCTATCATAGCTGCAGCTGTTTCAGAATTATATGGCAGCTGAATGGTTCTGTTTTGTAAATTTTGTCTACAACTGAACTACTTGAGCTACTACTACTTCATCGTAGATGGCTCAATTTTTGTTTCAATACCAAAATAAAGTGAAATTTAAATTAATTGCTGAATAATTATTAGTAAAATTGGTAGATGGAACACTTCTGCTAAGCATCCTTTAAGAAAATAGTACCATTGAAGTTATAAATGTATAAATTCCTCATTTAAATATATTTACTGGAAATATAATTATATAAATATTAAATATGTATTCAAAGTAAGTACTATTTCAGAATTGAAGATATAATTTTGGTTTTCTTTTCTACAAAGTTAAGTTATTATTACATTCCTATTCTTCAATACAGGGCATTCTGTGTAATGTTTAAAATTATATATAAATTAAAACATTGAAACTATTCTAAGATTTTATACATGACTTTTGACTTTGAAGAATAAACTTATTTTTTTTAAAGAAAATAGATATAACCAATATTTTTCCAAAGACTGTTCGTAGGAAATATGTTTTCACTGTACTTAAATGATTGAAGGTGGATCTAATTTTCTGAGGGAGGAAACAGCAAAAATCACAGAAAAATTTTGTATTTTCTTCAATAAAGCCAGAAATATTTTCATCATATGCAACAATGTTGTGACATTTTACTGAACATATGTCATTTAGGTGATTGGAAAAAAAAAATTAAAAAATAAAAAATGTATTTGACAGGATGTTGTGTATTCCAAAAAAGTATGTTTATTCAGAACACACCAGAATGACACTTCTAAATATTAATTAGCTGTTCAAACATGTTGTATATCAAAGCACATCTGGTCTGTGGCAAAATGTGAAAAGAAATGGCACATCAGCTTTTAAGATAGGTTGATAGGGTCATATAGATCAGCTTGTTCTTATCTCCACTCAGGGGGTTTCATCAGCATCTCACTTTTTATGACATAATTTGCATTTTAGGAGGTATTGCAACATATACTGACATGTCAAAATTTTCTCAATGAACAGTTATTACGCGAGTGGTGGAATAGAGCTTCAGAATTGGAATATCTGGAACATTTTTTTTCTGTCCCCAGGGGGTTTAACCTTGCATCCTCGTGAGAGTCTGACAGTTGTCAAGCTACAGAACACACGGGCACATGGTGTCTTTCTGTTAGTCATGCAACTGCACAGCCACCAATGTTAGGCAGAAGGGGCAAAACTGAAGTCAAGAAAAAGAAGTCCTGATAGTTCAGCTGGATAAAGTAAGTGTTTCCATGGGAGAAGAAAAGCCAGGGGTTTGTTTCTGTTCCCACGATGACTACTTTGTCTTGTTCATCCCAAAGCTCCTTAGTGCAGCACACAAAACCAGATACAGACATCTTAGTTATAGATCTGATGAATCACATGCTCATTGTCTGAGAGGTTAGGTGAAGGTGAAGTCTTGGACTTTAGTCTACTGAATTTTACATAAACCCATTTTCAATTTAAGATCATGATATTTAGGTTTCTTAGAGCCAAACCAATTCCCATAGTCCTTTCACTTCCTTAGGTCTTGAGTGAATTTCAGGACAGATAATTTAAGTGAAGTCAGAGATTTTAATGTAAAGTGGAATTGCTATTTTGCAGTGATTTTTTTTACTCTGGAAATCCTCATAAGATATGGAATCAGCAATTGCATAAAACATAGTTAAAGGCATATCTGAAATAGGACTACTACTATACAAATACTTTTGAGAAAAGTGATAAAAGATCACACTTTTTGGAGGTAATATCCTCCAAGATGGTGTGATACTAGCAGATATATTTCAGAAAATGCCTTTATTATCTAAGAATCAAAATTAAGTACTGAGATACTAGAAATAAAATACTTCCTTTAAATAAATGTTTATTTTTAATGGAGATTATTTAATATGCAATGATAAGGAAGTAATATATATTAATACAAAGTATTCTGAACATTCATGGAGATTCTACCAATTTACTTGTAGTAACAACTCGAAATAGAAACAGCAAGTGTTAGTGGCAAAGACAAAAATGAAGGAATTATAATTTTCTTTATGAGATTCAGCAATAATAACACATACCACAAAAGCTTCAGAAACTGATAGCTAATTTGCTACTAAATTAACACCCTGTTTAGCATTAGAAAATAGAGATTTTTAATTATTTTATATTTTGTCTGATTACAGTAGATTTTGTGCATAATGGTAAGGTTGGTGTCAAAACTTGATTAAATAAGATTTGTCTTTTCACTTAAATGCATTTTTCTTCTTGAGTACATTAAAGTTCTGCTAGAGTAAGTGCTGGTAGGCAACTTATAAATTCTTCTCTCTATAAAAGATGAACAATGATGCCTGTGAAGAACAACCTGAAGTTTGCACTGATTCTTATGCAATGCCCTTCCACAAATCTGTGAAAACAATTTACATATGCTTGAAAATAAATGGCTACCTACCTGAAAAAATAATTCCTAAAACCTTTGAAGATGCTGTTCTTAATACATTTCCTTCATTATTCCTCCCTCTTCCTTTTCTATGGTATTCAAATTTTGTTTTCAATGAATTCTAAGAAAGATCAGTCAGAATGCATGCTTTCTGAAAGTAAGATCAGTTATCAGACAAATAATTTGTTAAGTTGTGCCACAAGTGAAACTCCAGATTGTAGACATCTACAATGAAGTAACTAAATGTAGGATCTTGATTCAGTTGTCCCAATATAATCAAGTAGGGCCACACATAGTGTCTGTGTGTGGGCAACTGAGCTGACTTCTCGGGATTTACTGACTATGCGAGTTATTATACATAACTCGCCTATAGACAGCTATGACGTGGTTCAGTTGATGTAATTAGGACGTACAATGCATTTTCAAATTCACTTGGGTTTTTGGGGTATCTTCTTCTGCTGGTCCAGAAGTACACAGATCTCTTGTAAGACTTCTGCAATATATGACAACCCCAATGGAGGTTTTGGATACTCCCGGCTTCTTAAATGGCACTTAGTGTTTTTGTCTACATATGAGTTAGGTTTATAAACTTTTAGCAAAGTCAGTGGAGATCAAGGGTTTAGTCCACTCTCCAGCTTCAAGTGGGCTTTGCCATTAAAGCCAGTGTCATAGCCTAAATGTTGGCCTACTCCTGCTTGTCACCTTTATCTAAAAAAATTCAGTCTATGCAGTGAACAAGCAGTGAATCTTTTAATTTATACTTGCAGTAGCAATCTCCCTGCAAGCATGCATTTTTACTTCCTGAGAGGTTTCTCTAGCCTTCCACCATCATATGCCTGAAGCTTTAGCTGGTGTTAGAGATAAAGAAGAGCACATGGAATCTGGGAGCAGGCCAGAGTTGACCTCTGAGCAGTTCATATGGTCTGCATGTCATTCATATGAACAACTATAAAAGAAGCCCTCTCCCATCTCACAATGTGTATGCAAAGGGCCTCACATGGGATGCACACTACTAATTTCAATTTTTCTTATTTGGGCCTCCCTTTCTCCAAGAGATAAGTTTTTCACTAAGTATCTAGCCTCATATTTTTTTTCTGTTTCTGAAAAGTACTGCACTGAGTAGTGAAAAATCTTTCAGCGTATGTAAAACATTATGACAAAGGCAACAGGTTTTTTTTTGGGAATATAATATAGTAATGCAAACGCTTATTCTGATAAGTATTAAAAAGATGTTTGGAACAATATGATTTTCTCACTTCAGATGAAGTCTTTGAGAACTGATAATGACAAATTAATTTGTTACTCAATGGTCCAGTAGTATTTTTAACTGGACCACTTGTGTCACGTATGTTTACAAATAGAAAGAGAAAACAATATTCAGACTAAGAAATCACAGTTCCAGTAGTATAATAAGTCCTATTTGAGGAAGATTATTTCTGACAGAAAATTGAACACATACTGCAATACAGCTGAGTATAAAAGCCACTTATAATTTTGGTACTTTATGGAACTGCTTTAATATAGTAGTCACTGTTCTCAATGACAGTAAATCATTTCTTGTACTTTTTTGAAAACAGATGTAGAAAGTTATTTTACTCTTTTTTTGAGAATAAGCTCACTTTTTTAAAGAGCAAGTTATTCTTAAGTCAATTTCTAAATGACTGCAAATTGCGTTTACAATATGACACTCAGATGATTCATATGATATTTTTTGCTTATATTAACGGAATGTTTTGAAATGTGTGTTCCTGGTGAGAAAAGTGAAATAAAAATACATTTACACTACCAGGCAGAACTTCAGAGCTTGTTTCACTGCTAAGAAACTGAAGAACACTGTGAGTTTTTTTTAAGGAAGTAGTATTTTTTTCTTTTCCCACAAGGAATAATATTTTCAGGGCAGGTAGTAACATTAGAAGAATATTTTGACTCCTAATATGGCAAATGTTCCAGAAAAAGTCTAGGTATTTTTGAACAGATTATTTGCCACTTGTCTTGGGGTTAATGATTTGTTGTGTTTGAGATTTTTTTGTTTTGTTTTGCTTTGTTTTTTTTTTCCTTGAGGTGCTTGAAGAATTATAGTCAAAATGGATATTTTTTCTTCTTTTTTCTTTTACTCAAGCAACTAACTTGCAATATATCACAGCTGTCATTATAATGAGAGAAAACATCATGATGCAGCAGAACTTAGTCAATTCAATTATATAGAAGATGCAGTGAAATTATTTTTGATAGAAATGCACCTGCTGAGGCTGCCTGCTACGCTAGTCCACAATTAGATGCTGTGTAAAAAGTTATTAAAAAGTTCATTTAAGCAATTTACCTCTGAAGTGTGGCAGGGGAATATTTCCCTGAAGCAAGGGTCAAAATTCTGGAGAAATGTTTATATCAAAAGTAAAGGTAGATTATGCAGCCTTGTCCTAGTAAAGGTAAAGTGAAGGCACATGCTGTCTTAATAAAAATATCAAAGGTCTAAAAGATTTTGTAGTTTGATATGGAGTTACCCACAAAACAGACCAAGTAGTCACTTAAATAGGATTTATTCTAAACAAAATTAGCATTCCAGGAAACAATATTAACCACAGTTCTGATGTCAGTTGGGAATAAGCTACCATGCAACTGACTTAAGAATTCCTGATTTTTTTCCAAAATATTCCTCTGCAATGATGACTCAAAATGCACATTCACCCACTCTAAGATGAGGGCTCTCAGTCCCTGGGAAGTTACCTCGGGTGGGTCCCAACCCAAGGGAGGGTCCCTGACTGCAGACCCGCTGCCCTGAGGAGGACAGAACTCTCTCCACTCGCCCTCCGGCCGGGCTCCCTTTATGCCCGAGTAGGGACTGACCTGTGGTCAGTTCTGATTGTCTGGGGACCAACGTCCAGGAACTGCGAGCCCAGGAACAGCCTCTGTAAGTGTGCAAAAAGCAAGGAAAATATGCAAAAAAGCAAGGGAGAAAAGAAAAGCCCATGAAAGCAAGAGTGTTCAAGGATCAAGCTTCAACAGCCAGAAAGCTCCAGTCTGGAGGCAGGGGAAGGTTGCATCTGCCACGTGACTGCTGGAGTCATTAATATGTGATTTTGTTTTTACAGTTTATTTTGCTTACAAGTTATGATAGCTTTCTGCCATTTTTTTCTCATAAATGAGAGTGATTGCAATGGTAATACGACAATTTTGTGTAGTTCATATTTTGAGTCTAAGAACTTCTTGATTGTTTTAACTATTGGTTTGTAAAACTGCCCTTTTATATTGTTCCACCTGCAAAGATTTTGTTTCAGTAGTTGCTCTCAGCAGTGTGAAAAAGGTACACAAACCATTTTGTCTAGCTTGGTATTGTGAATTGCATGTTTTAAGTTGGTTTGAATATTGCCAGTGTAAAAAAAAATTACTTCTGCTTTTGGGATATGTTTTAAGTTTTTAAGAAAATTTGTCCATGAATGATACATCCGGAAAGGAACGATATCTTCTTAGTCTTGAGGAATGACAATTCACTTCTTAAAGCTGGACAGAGGATGGACAGCTTGTCATTGATATTATTCCTCTATAAAAGCGTCTATAAAAATTTAGTAAAAAATATATACACAAGGCTCTTCAGTAACCTCCTAAATAGTATTATACTAGCAACCAAAGAAGGTTCTCACAGAAGAATTTCTAAATGACCTCTTTTCATCATGTATATGGAATAGGTGAATAAAACAACATATTTTAATATATATAGATATAAATTAATGTATTTTAGGTATACATTTAGAAAATATATTCTCTGTATGTTCCGTGCATAAGAATAATTTTAACGTGATACCCCAAAGAAGGCACCTGATAACTCATATTAATATGTTGTCTGCAGAAACCATAGACTCCTATATTATACAGAGAAGTCAATATATACATATAAAATAATAGTTCTTAGCCTGATTTATTTAAAGAATTGACTCTGAGTATGTGAGTGGAAGATGGAGTCTGAGTTCATAATTTCTCTCCTGAATGGCTACCCAGAATAAATTTGGTTCCATTTCAAATCAAACATGGCATTTATCTGAATCCCACTTTCCCCCCTCCGCCCCCTCCCCCCGAGCTGTTGGCACAAAGTGACGCAAGTCTTGCAAAAAAAATTAATGAAATTTGGAGATATATGTCCTTTGGAACCAACAGTTATATAAGAAAATATCTCAATTTTTGGCATCTTAGAATGCCTCTCTGACATGTGCTTGATAGCTTTCAGACATTAGCTGAGATTTGCATTTAATTCATACCTGCAAAATATCATGCAAGCTTATTTTTATATATGCATTTTTTGAAATATTTTAATTTCTAATTGAAAGTGAGAAATATCTATTTTCTTCTTAGCCCAAAATTTAGACTTGTTTTGTAACAAATATAAAGGTGCACACAACTGAAAAGAAATCATAGAAAACATAGAATGGCATGGGTTGGAAGGGACCTTAAAGATCATCTAGTTCCAATCCCCCTGCCATCAGCAGGGACACTTTCCATTGGACCAGGTTGCTCAAAGCCCCATCCAGCCTGGCCTTGAACACTTCCAGGAAGGGGGCATCCACAGCTTCTCTGGGCAACCTGGGCCAGTGTCTGACCACCCTTACAGTGAAGAATTTCTTCCTAATATCTAATCTAAACCTACCCGCTTTCAGCTTAAAGCCATTTCCCCTTGTTCTGTCACTAACTGCCTTTATGAAAAGTCCCATCCCAGCTTTCTTGCAGGCCCCTTCAGGTACTGGAAGGCCGCTATAAGATCTCCCCTAAACCTTCTCTTTTCCAGGCTGAACAGCCCCAACTGTCTCAGCCTGTTCTCATAGGAGAGGTGCTCCAGCCCTCGGATCATCCTTGTGGCCCTTCTCTGGAAAAGAAGATTCAATTATGCTACTGGTAGGCATATATTTTTCCATATAGAAAAAAACAATAGCATTATTTATTTGTCTATCATAGAATCCTAGCATCATTTAGGAAAGGAAAAGATCCTTAAGATCATCCTTTTTAACCTAAAACCACCATGTTCACCACTAAACCACGTCCCTAAGCACCACATCTACACATCTTTTAAATACCTCCAGGGATGGTGACTCAACCATTTCCCTAGGCAGCCTGATCCAGTGTTTGATACCCCTTTTGGTGAAGAAACTTTTCCTAACATCCAGCCTAAACCTCCCCTGGCTCTACTTAAGGCCATTTCCTATCTTGTCCTATCTTATCCTGTAATATATATATGTAAGAGATTTGAATAATTGTTTGTGCACATACAGAGTTCAAAAATATTGCTTTAAAATAATGAGAGAGTCTCAAACTTGTCAGTGAAAATGATTTTGTAAATACTGTTAATGATTAAATCATAGTTTATTCAATAACATGAATAAATCCATTAAATTTCATGGCTTTTTATAGCACAATATATACCCTTGTATTAATGAATAATTAATATAAGTAACAACAACAATGACAAAAACAACAAAGACAAATAAACCCATAATATGAAATGTTGGTTAACTCCTGAAAAGGTTAAGAACATCAAATTTTCAAATATCATGACCTGACTTTAATGACCCAGTAACAGTCTGACATTTGCAGTATCGTTTTTTCTATGCAATAACACATCACATGCCAAGATCAGCAAGTGCAATGTAACTGCTTATCTCAAAGGGGAAAAATAAGTAATAATGGTACAAGAGAGGTTAATAACAGATACAAGTCCAGTCTGGCTTTTATCAGTCTCTTCAAAAATGAACTGGGAATTGCTGTCGACTTGATTGGAAAACGGAGAGGAGAAACAGATACATATGGGAGACATCAGTCAGAGTGGAGAGGACTGGTCTGTGTGAAGGTTGTTTGCAAGGTTACCTGGTCTGACGCAATGCAAAGCTGGAATTTGCATCTCAAAGCTTTGTTCCTTTCTCAACATAGTGTCACATAAATTGTCCGCCCTGGGGTTTTAATTTCACAGATGTCTAAGCTCATTTAGAAATTAAACTGCAATAATCTGTGATCCACACTGCAGCTCATCATTCTGATTTTTCTCTACAAATGCTACATAGTGATTGTTTTGTTTATACACCAAAACTGTACTCAAAGTTAAGGGTTTTTTTTGGTTTAGTGCATCTGTGCATTTATGTGAAGGTTAGAACATTGTCATTTTTTCTCTAAAGTTTCTGCTTTATATTTGTGTGTGAACTTATCTTTTTTTTTTAATTTATTTTTTATTCTTATAAACTGGGGTCTTTTATAATCCCTAGTCAGTATAGCTGGGTGACAGATGCTTTGTAAAGAATTTAATTATCTCCTTTTTTTTTTTTGTTAACAGAGATATTATCCTCTAAGGTACCGGGTCTCAGTGAAAAAAAAAATTAAAAAAAAATCCATTTTACTGTTCAAGCGGCTTTTCAACAGTTTAATTGTACTGTGAATCCTAGTAAAATAGTGTATTATTGATTTAACAGAGGAAATTATTTTATTAATTTTAGTTGTTTGTTACATTTAGATTTACATAAAAATATAAACTTGCTTATTCCAGATTGTGATTGGCAGGTCTGAAGATAAGAAACAAGCAAGTAATTAATCAGCAAAACTTGAGTCAAAGTTAGCATGTGGTTGCAAGCTCCCCACATTAGGGGCATAATTTAAAGAAAAAAACTTAAAAAAAGAAAAAACAAAAGAAGAAGAAAATATTTATAGTCTTTGTTCATGGGTGTCCAAGCTCCAAAAAGTCCAAGATAAAAAATATGTTTTGGAAATTGCCTTTGAAAGTCTCTTGACTTTGCCTTTACAGATTAAGTTAAATAGTTCAGAAGCTCCAGAAATTGTCCCACCAAACAGGATCCCTGCTACTTTAGAGCTAGTGTTCGATTTGGACAACCCTTTGTCTTGCAGCTGTGGCAATGTTTTGTGGAGCAGACATGACCTCTCTAGTAATCCGTTCTGCAATTCAAACTTCATAAAATGAAATTACATCCCCAAAATATAATGCAGATTGTGGAACTCCATTACCATGTTCAACTGTCAAGTTACAGTTTCTGAAGGGCATGTGTTATGGTTTCCTGTACTGTAGTCGCACAAACAGACCTCATCAACATACCATTCCAGGACATTCTCTAATGTTTTTCTAGACATGAAAAGCCCTTTACATGTTTTTATATAGTCTTAAAAATAACAGAAAAGGAAAAATTCCACCATTATCTACAAGCAGCCCAATTCAACAGAATCTGTTTGAATTAATTTATTTTTTCTTTTCTTCTTGTCTATGTTTGTTGATGACCAGCAAATCTTATTAGATCAACAAAACTGCATTTAAATGCAATACAGATTCAAAGCAACAGTGAGAATTTGTATTTGCTGCTGATTTACACTTAAAAAAAATCAGAGTGGTGAAAAAGAAAAAGCGATGGGTTTATATATATATATATTTATAGTTTTGTGTATTGTTATTCTTGCATGTCTGCAACCATAGTTTGCTTAATAAAACCTTTCCTTAAAAAATAACAATATTCAGTAATTGCACGTCTTATGGTATAATTATCATAAAATATACCATATCAGAGGCAAATTGCCCCCAAAACAGCTTCTTCAGACACCACATGATTTTCCCAGTATACAGACCTGTAAGTTCTGCAGTTTCAGTCTCTACAGCTTAGCTACAAGCAGGGTAAGAGGGTGAAGACAGAAGTGCTCCTGTACCTTTTTTGATCAGTATTTTTCGAAGGAGTATCTAACTGCCACTGAGAATAGTATTCATCTCACTTAACTGCAGTCATCTGTATCTGATCTAATTACCCTTTAATATCTTTGCTAAGGAAAGAAATAGGCATTCCTAGTGCACATCTTGCTCTACTATAGACATCTAGGTCTAAACTTGGTTGCTTAAATTCAAGGACTTAAAGCCATATGAGATGCTCTAAGACATCTAAAACTTGCGGATTGGCAGATGTTCGAAACTACTTTCCTGAGGTTTGAAAATTTTATAGGTTCTACAACACAGTTTTGCCCTTCTAGCACATCAGCAGAAGGTCATATGGGATGTACTAGATCACCTCAGATGTCACTAGACATGTTTAGGCAATTTAACTGAGTCCCTGGAATTGAGATGAGTCTTTTCCTAGATAAGCCCATTTCTCCCCATTGTCTGTGGAAGGAGGCGTCAGAATTAGCTTGGATGTATATTTGATGAGAAAAATCCTCCTTGGAAGCTGAAAAATGGCCTTCCTTGACACTGTTGGACTTAGTGTTAGCCTGGAGTCCCTAGTTACAGGCCTTGTATTCCTCAGAGTTGCCTTTGCATTTGTCCCTGACAGTTTTGCTGAACTGTAAGAGAAGCAGTGGCTGAACTATAATAGGAACCTGAGAAGAACCAAGCACTATAAAACTTCTGTAGTTATAAAATGGTGATGTGGCTGTTCAGCAGGACAGTGACAGGACAGGGCTAGAAAACAGTAATCTTATTCAATATAAAAAATAATGCATGGGACCCCAACCTGATAATGACTGCATTAAAGACTTTATGTTAAACACCTCATTTTTTCCTTGACCATACTGAGAGCTGTAACACTCCTTGGAGCACCTTGTGTTGAAAAGGCTTTTAATAAACATTGCAGCAACAGCTCCTGCAAGATGTAGTGCTCTGAACTGCTGCTGGAATTAGTGAAAGAAGACGATATCTCAGTGCTATGAGATATGAGCTTAACACACCACAGGATCCTCCTACAAACTGAAGGATCACTCTTCTATTTTCTTCCAAAAGATTTATTGCATTTCAAGCCAGGAGGTTTTCTAGGCATTAATGAATTTCTGTGTACTCTCAGTTTTTTGTTTATACTGAATATAATAGTGAAATCTACAGTAAACTGAGTGATGTAAAAATAGAAAGATGGGATTACATGTATAGCATAGCAGAGTACTGAGAATGTGCTTCCATTCTGATTGTTTTCAACAAGAAACAGATAAAGATATAACACAGCATATTGGAATATTGGAATATATTTATTTATATACTTTATTCAGTAATTGAATAAACAGAAATTGCTGTGACAGAAATGTACATGTTATGGCACAGAGGTTAAAACAGATACATTCAATTTATGTCACTGGTTGAGCAAAGAATTCCCTAGACTGCTAATGGAGAAGAAAAATGACTGGTTTTCATATTCCTGAAGAGTTACTGAAATAAATAAATAAATAAATAAATATTTTGAAAACAGAAACACACACACACAAAACGTATGTTCTTTGAGACTAAATTACTAGGATAGCATTTGTTTATGCATGCAATAGATAAAACTTGCATAAAATAATGAAGACTTCCTCTTTAAAGGGAAGCATTCCCCTGTGTCAGTCTGTGTATATGTCCAGTGTATGTATTTTCCCCTGCGTATGCAGTGTATGTACATGTATCAGCTCTTGTCCCCACACACAAGATCCAACATAGATCTCAATAGCATAACAAGTTTTTCCCAGTTTATTGACAGGATTTCTTCATTAGTAAGGAAAACAAGAATTGAAAGCGTTAATTATTATGATCTCCATACTTTACTACTTCCCAGTCTCCAGATTTAAATTAACAAAAAGCACAAAAACTTTCTCCAAGTATGTTATACCAGTTGGCAATATTCCCTTCTTTTCTTTTCACACACTATAATAGAGGTCCCTGAAAAGTTGCATTTTGAACTATGCCTATCAGCACTTGAAAGCCATCTATTGCATGGTAGACTTAAGTTTCGTTTAATTGATGTTTGATGTAATGAAAATCTCTTGGCAGAAGTTGATATGGTTAGAAATAAGTCTCTGATGCTTCACTATGTATTCACAGAAAGGTGAAATTTGTGGTGATTATCCACACCTCTGATTTGTATCTCATTGGATTAACAGCTATGATTAGCATTCACTTTTATGAAAGTCAGCTTAATAATATTACTTTCCCTATCACAAATAATATTCTTATTGTTAATATTTTATTCCATGAGCAAAAATAAAGAAAATACTATTATTGTGCAGAATAGCATTCACTGTGCTTTTCTATCAGGCTGAAAGCCTTTGCTTATCTAAATTAACTGTATATATAAACACACATATTTTCCCAAATACCATCCCTAAAATGTTAGGGAAACAATTTCAAAGAGCCACTTCAAATGCCAAAGAGACACCAGAAGTAAGGATAGTCACAGTAAATTTCCATAACCAAATCTGGAAGCGTGTACTTCACATTATTTGAACTAAAAAAAGAAACTCCACACATGAAAACTTCAAGTAGTGACTACTGAAGAGCATAGATCAAATGTCTATGCAATGTATTCAAGAAACGTGCAGTGATGTAATAATATTAGATCACCATGGTGTGAATTCAGTGTTCTTGAATCATGTGTTCAGTAAAGATACTTTACAGGTATGGATCTATAATTTTGATGGTTTATATATGTGAATGCTAATTTGGTTTTTGCTTGGTGTGCTTTAGTTTTAGAGCCTGGTAGTTTCTTGCTTAACTGAAAAGGTTTAATAAGTTTCCCAACAGACATAGTGTTGTTTTACAACTGCTGTATTCAGAAGGTCACTGACGGAGTAGCAGCTCCTTTTTGTGTTGTAATGTTAGGTATAAATCTTCACAGTCTCTACTCATTATTTCTATGTTATTAGACTAAATGAAGTCAAAATTCAGGCTGGGGCACTGTCACTTGACTGTCCATGATATTGAGTTGCTAGCATGTGGATGGCACAGGTTTGGCCTGAAACAATTAATACTCTGGGCATGCTTTGCATGTTAGGACAACTGCAGCGTAAGTCTGAATAGGCCATCTGCATATAAGTATTTTTGGAACAAAGGAGGAAAAACTCACTGTGTGTAGGTGAGCTGTGACATGCCTGCTGTAATCAGAATCAGTCTCTGTCTATTTAATCCCAAATGTGTAAGTAGGGAATCAGTTTGGGACACTGGTGGCAGTCAAAGGCTACCTTATATTCCACTCACAATGCGTTGGTTTTGTAATGCAAGTTCATACACCATCTAAAATGGAAGACTGTACCACATTTTTTTTTTTTTTTTTTGCTTTGCTAGAAGCATTTGGTTCCCAGATTGTGGTTGATAGTTAAGCAGTTGTTCTTGTAAGAAAACCGATTTTTATCTTAATTAGATTTTTTATCTTTAATTGTTTTTTATCCACTAGATGTGTTTATGAAAATAATTATATTTTATGTAAGCCCATCTTTTACCTAACTAAATAAGTAAAACTCTTTTTACCTCTTTACGTAATTTAAGTTCTTTGATTCCCTCCTCAGTGAAGTATCTTTTCTTTACTAAGTCTAATAGGAAGTAATGATTTTAGTATTTCAGAATGTGGTTTTACAGAACTTTTAGTAAGTATACAAAGGGTTAGAATTAGCTGTTCTTATTTCAATGTGAAAAGAATTTATTGTCTTTTTCCAGGCGTTCCATCAAACAGGTTTACATTCCAATCCACACACTGACAAAGCTTCATAAACCTTTGGACTTTTTGTTTCATATTGGACACCATTACAAACTGTTTCTTAAAATAATGTGAATTACACCTATTACATACTACTAGATTAATCTCTCTTTTGAGGCACTTTCTATTAGAACAGTTTAAAACTCTATTAGAACAATTTTTTCTAGTCCTCCTATACTCTATTAAAACTCTATTAGAACAGTTTTTTCTAGTCCCCCTATAGGCTTTCCTCTTTTAGCAGATCTCATTCCTAATACAACTTTATAATATTGTATCAACAATTAACAGCTGTGTGTTTAGTTGTTTATAATATTTCAGTGATTTTGTCAGCGATATAAAGGCCAGAAGATTTGTCACTTCCCACAGGAGCCTTTGCAGGATTCTGATGTAAGTGCCATTTAGCTCAGTGGGCTTCCTGCTATTTATCTTTCTTAATATATCCTGTATTGTTCTCTTTGCAAGTCAGATACCACTCCAATGCATTGTGGTTTTGCCTACAAATTTATTAATCTCTGTTTAATGTAATAGTCACCTTATAAGGATATAAGGATATTTTCTCTAAGGAAAGTGTAAAGCTTTAAGTAGTAGTTATGAAATAACATAGTTGGGACTGTGTTTATCACTTTAGCTCAAACTCTAAAAATGCCTAAGCTCCGTGCACAGAAAATATTTACAGAGTGCTTAATCATACTGAATTGGAAAATACTTCTCTCTCCCTTCTCTGCAAGGCATTTCTGGATCCCCTGGAACACCAGTGTGCACCAAGGTGCATTTAGATTGCACATTAAAGTTACCATATGGAAAAGCTCAGCTCTCATGATCTCTGTGAATGGCTTGTGTTGCTCATCTCATTAGAAGCAAACAAATGCAAGATGGCTGAGTTGTGAAAACACTTGTATTTCAAAACCAGGCACAAAGGATTCATTTCAGATTATAGTTATAGGAAGAGTTAAAGTGAGATCTGAATTTCAGTGCCTGATTCTTGCTGTCACTCGTTTAATTTTAATTTCTTCATAATACATGACTGTAACCTAAGGAGCAGGTTTTGTATTTTCTACCATTTGGAACCCATTAATGTAATACACTATATAATTAGATAACCATGTCATATAACAGTTTCTTTTTGCACTGTATGCATATGTTCAGTTAAAATAACTGAGCTGCTGGACATATATTCAGCACATACTTACACTAATCTCAGAACAGTAAATATATGACAAAGAAATCCTTATGTAAACCTGTATGATATTTTTTCATTACCATAGTCCAAAATGTCCCGTTTTCTGCAATTCTGGGGTATCTTTCTTAACACATTAATTCGTAAATTTTTGTTGTCTTTAAGAATTCTTCCATTCTGATTTTGTTTTCTATCTAATGGTTTTTTTTTTATTTTGTATGCCCTTGTAAGTATCCAGTAACTTACTGGCATGACAAATGAGAGTAGCTGTCCTTCATTATCAGTTTTTAATAGTTACAACTATATGACTTCACATTCTTCCAGTACTGCTTTAGAAGTTGCAGAAACATACTCCTGTCAGGCACTATTGGTTATTGGAGACACTTGACCTGACTAACTTCAAATGCTGATTGAACTTCAAAATCAGTTAACTCCTAAATCAATGCATAATAAGAATATATATAGGTATTTTTTCATTTTATGTACAACTTATTCATTAAAGTCTATGAAGACTGTTTTCCTATTAAAATATACAATTAGATTTATAGAAAACATTAATTTAATGGGTGGGTTTTTTTGTCTTTTTTTTTTTTTAATCCTGGCACATTTTTACTGTTGCTTTCTGGTACAGGACAAGTTATGGTGAAACTGGCTTTTTGTCAACTTAATAAATATTAATGCATTGGGTACAGCCAAGCATCACCCTACATGATCTATCTTTAAAGGTAAAGTGGTTTTGCAGGAAGGTCACTATTAATTTATTGTTCATGCATTCTTTCTTCTTTGGAGAGAACATTATATGAACATTAAGCACATTCATTAATTGATAAAAAAATGATGTGGGTTCTCTGCTTACAAGTATAAACTGGTAAAATTAATAAAGCTGTCAGCAATACAGTAAGGCAATTTTTTTTAAAATTTTCTTTACTGACTGATTCTTTTAAATATTTTTTCGGCATGGAATTATTCTATTCCATTAAATGAGTCTACGGAGACATGTAGTGATGTGCTTATTTAAGTACATTCTTTAACAATTAAATTTAATATCTGTAGATTTACCCGAAGATAAAAGTGGTCTGAGATCTAACTGAAATCTAATCTAATGGATCAACATTATTCAGTTATCAAAATAATAATACTTTCAAGACGGACACAGTAATAAATTCTCAACATTAAGGAATAGTTTCAGAAACAGAGTCTTTGCCTTCAAACTGAATGCATGCCAAATATATTCCAGGTTCCAAAAGGTAAGGTTCATTCCCCTTTGCTCTCCCTCTAAATCTGATAAAGTCTAAGTGATAAAAGAAGGACTACGACAGCAGGCATTTGTGATATGCTTTGTAATTTAATTTTTCAAGTGTCTTCATTAATCCATATCAAAATTAATCAAAAACAAATTAATCCAGAGAGACAGAAACAAATTTCAAATTGGAATATAACAACACTGTTGCCTTTGGCTAGCAGCCTTTAAATAAAATTTCCTGCAAGCTTCTATAAAAAATCACCATTATAGTTTATATTTCTTGATTTGAAGTAATCATAGACTATCAGTATTCCAGGATAAATGCAGACATATAAAAATTATTTGAGAAGGATGAAAAATCTAATTTGTCCTTGCTGAGATGAGTTGAGCTATTTGCATTCATTTACTAGTTTTGGTTAAAGAATTATAAGTTTCCACAGAAAACTAGGCAATATTCGTTTTTATTTTCTGCATGCAAAATGCCATAATCCAGCTCAGTTTTCAAGTGCAGCTCAGTTTATCATAAAAGTTTGTTAATGGGACACTGATATTGCCTACTCAACAAGAAGCTTATTGAAAGTGTGCTGCAAGAGAAAACTGAGTTTTCAAATAAAACTTGTTTTCTTGCTATAGAATTCTGTAAGTTTTGTTTGGTTTTTTTTTTCCTTCATAACTTTCAGAACATTTTAGAATACTCAGAAGTTTTAAGAATTTTTTTAACAACTTCTTCTGGAGAGTAGTTACCATTTAAGACTTTTACTTAAAAAGCAGTGTTCCATAAAGTCACATTTTATAATCAAAGAGGATCTTTCCACAGTTTATAAAGATGCATTATCATCATTGCAGGAATAGCCATCAGGAATTGCTTTAGAAGTAAAGAATAATTCACGTTATATCTGGGTCTCACATCTGTCTTTGAATGGTATGTGCCTACTCTGGACAAAAGGTGAATAGATACAAGATTGCTTTCACCCAGACATGCAAACTAGAGTAGTTCAGCAGCTGCAGAGTAACCTGTGCCTTTGGAAGTTGGTAGAATAATATTAACAATATCCAGCACATAACAGTGAGCTGCAGAAACTAGTTTATTAGAAATTGTGAGGATGGTGACAGAAGTATTTGTAGCTCCTCTTCAGGGACCTGAGTCAGCAAATCATATATAATCCTTATTCCCTGCTTTAGCATAAGCATTTGAACCCTTTCATAGCAGGAGAACAATGATTTCTTTTAAAAAAACAGACTAGTTGAGGCAGGTAGTGCTGGAAGCATCCTTGTTTGCACAGCACACGGTGGAGATGTGGAAGATCAGAAGTCCAAAAGCAGCCTCTTCCAGATCTCTGGAAAACGTGCTGGCCTCACTCTTTTGCCCTTCTTGTTCTGCCTTCATTAGTTTTAACTAGACTTTCCTCCCAGGCCTTGGAAACTCAACATTTTCCAACTAGAAGGAAGTTTGCCAAGTCTTCCCAGCCAGATCATTATTACATTGCTTTTTATACTGACCACTGTCTGTTTTCCTTTCTGTAAGAAATAGGACTGCACTATTCATAACAGAGATTAATTTACAATTTTTTCACAAAACTTTGATTTTCTTGTCATACTTAGAGATTATTAAATGCCAAGACATAAGGTTTAATAACTTCTTAATATTGTCTATTTTAATTTTTTTTTCTTACTGTAATAAAAATAAATGGTCCACAGCAATTTAGTTAGGCAGACTATTTCCTGTAATCATTGCTCACTGAACTTCATAGTTTATCAGTACGTGGGGGGGAAAAAAAAAAAAAAAAAAAAAAAATTTGGTTATAATGTCTTATTTTGACTGGTGTAAACTTAGTTTCTGACTTTATATGTGGGTAGGCTGCAGAAGTAAGAATGGGAAAAGACATGACATTTAATCCTTTGTTTGACAGTGAAAATTGGTATTGATTCAAGTTCCCCCAATGTGCTGTCAATGTACTTTTTAATACTTCACAGAATATAACCATTTGTTGTGATACTGCATTGAAAATTCATGTGTTATTTTTCATTCATAATACTGTATCTTAGCATATATGACCTTACTTTATTTTCAGGGTTTTTCCTTCAATATTTATTCTAACTTTGAAAAAATTAAGAGCTTAATGTCTTCTGCTTTTATTATCTTCTCATACTGAGAGGAGTTTTGATAAATATTTAACCTGGTAAACCTTATTACAGCTTTCTTTCCTCATTAGGACTCTTAATTTAGCAAGGTATGACTTTCATAACCTGTTTACTTCTACTTGCCGATAAATTTAGCTTGCCAGAAAGAGCAAAAATAAATCTTGTAATGAAGTCCCAGAAATTCAGCTGAAATCCTCAGATTTTGGGCACTGTTGAAGTTCATTAAATTTGGCTTCATATTGAACAGTTCTGAAAGAACATGGAAGAAAAACATTTCTTATTTGTTAGTTTGAAAATATGTCTGAACAAATATACAAGTTTAAATGGGAATTCAGAGTAAATCGTTATAACAAAATCTGGGGTAATGATACATTTATAAAAAGTTTTGTTTTGTTTTATTTAGTTAGTGGCTGTAAAAAAAAAAATAAATATAAATATAGAAGTTGAAGTACAGGGTTTCCTAATTATATGACGTTAAAATATTTTTGAACATAAACTTCCATTCAGTCTGAACTTTAACTAGATATTTTCAGCTTGCCATCAAAATGGCTGATAAATGTTTCTTCTTGATGCCCTTCATGCTTCTTATTGTCTGATTGCCTTTTGGTTTATGTTCTAAATAATGAAATAGCATGTCAAATGTGAGGAAAAGAATGGCAAAATTTCTCACATGAGTTGCAGTTCCCTAGTGAGTTGAGGCCGAATATATAGTTAGAGACCTTTTTTCCTCAGTTAAAATTCTAAGATAACCATTAACAGTACTTTTAAATTAGCATTGTAAATAAATGAGTTTCTCTTCTCATTTATCAATTTTCACATCTTTATAGACATCATAGCAATTCTCAGTGTCCTGCATGTAAATAATAAAGATTCTTCTTTTTTCCTACTTTTTGAAATCCTAGGAACACATATAAATCTATAGTGCTTGTTTAGCCTTAAAATAATCACTTTCTCATGTTTGGAACATATCTAGTTAGAAAATGAGATATTAGGGATTACCCTTTCTAAGATGAATGTCCATGTGTTAAAAAGTGATCTTAGCTACCTCTTGATGTTCTACTGCCTGGCCCAGAGAACCATACTGCTTCATTTGACTTACCCTGTCAGTTTTTCTCACATCAATTTGAGTTACAGTTCTTCTCCAGCAGGTGAAAACACAGAGCTTTCATTCCAATCTAATTAGCTGTGTTCTGCTATTCAGCAGAAAAATGTTCCTCCAAGACAAGAATACATAGACTAAATGAACTTGTTAAGGTCTAGATTAGAGTCAGAATCATTTAAACTTTTCCTTTCTGGGACTCAAAGAAATTCCTTCCATGTATGAGGAAAGACTTATATGTCATGGTATTATTTTCCTTCTCCAAATTGCTAACAGGAAAAAAGCTTTTAAAGACCTTCTTTTCTAATACAGTGAACAATTTAGCATGTTATTTTTCTGCAGGACAGGAAATACTATTGATACATGAAAAAGACAAATACATAAATTGATTTGAATATGAGCTTAACTATGTTATCTGCAATGTGGTACATTTTCGTTGCAGACAAATACATAAAGTGATTTGAATATGAGCATTAACTATGCTATCTGCAATGTGATACTTTTTCATTGCAATAAGTCTCTGTAGATATGCTTTCTGGAATAAAGGTAATTTTTGTATGTGTGGATGTGTGGTTTTCCTAGCTAATTTTCCTTTTTTAGTGTTTCCTCCATATTAGTTTTCAATTGCATTGCATATGTTAGTTTAGTTATTGAAAAGACAGTGGAAATTTACTCTTTACTTGAATAGATTATTTTTCCTTCATACGTATTTTATTAGGGTTGCAATGAGTTCCAGCTTGAGTGCTGCAAGAAGCTTTTTCTTATATATTGACCCTTGACACACACAAAACCACATTGTCTTGAATCTCTCTTTAATCAGAGTAGAGGCCTCCTCATGTAGTCGTTTGCCAAATAAGTGTATGTGATCAGCAGCCAGATTAGCCTGAACACAGTGCATTAGACAGATGCTCTTATATGTTTGGGCCCCATCAAAGAACTAGTAGCTCTAGGGTCTGCCACTCACACATGCACACAAACAGGCACAATTCCCAAACCAGCCAAAACTGATTTGCAGTGTTGAAACTACAGGAAGGACTGACTAAATCTGGTTCCCTTAAATGCTGCCTACCCTGTACACTGATTGTCTAAATTTCCTTTTGAGTTCCAGCCACCACATCATCCTATTTACTTTCCAGCATCACCCAAAACTTTAAACACCCAGATCAGAAGGCATGTACCTCATCAGCCCAAAAGTGTCCCAGAAACCAACTTTCAAACAAAGTGCACAGATGTAATCTGACCATTTTCAGTCCAGGTTTAAGTAAGGGTCCCCAGTGGGACACCAAAATGTTGCTACAGTAATTATAGCAGAGGCAGTGATGAGAGTCCAAGTCTTGAGTTGCTGGAGTATGAATAAACACAAATGTTGAAATCAATAGTTCCCTTCTCCTAGGATAGTGTCACACCCACATTCCAAGGAGCAAAGACTGGAACCCCACTTCTGCACATTCCCTTGTAAAAAATCACAAGTCCTTTCTGATTATTCTCTTTCTGGTCCCTTAGCTGTGCATATCAACAAAAGGAACAGTGAGTGCCCCATGCTAGGAGCGTCTTCAAATGTTGGTTTTACCTTTGTGAGGCTAAGGATGACCTAGTGGCCCACTTCTAGACTGAATGAGTCCATGGTTGTGCAAATGTTTTGGAGTGAGAACATTGTTACTCTCTCCTCTTTCTCAAGGAACCAGCCTTGATTTATTGGTTACTGATCTTTGTTAAATATTTAATTATTGGGTAAAGGTAGGACATATTTACTGTTACTTATACGGTTAGTGGGTAGAAGGAGATTGCTAACTTAAATAGATTGTATTGTCATCTAGAAATCTTATTAAGAGGTTATTTCTCTTTACTGATAGTACAGAAAATTTCACTAGCAAGATTTTTTTATGCTCTGGAGGGAACAACATCTGTAATTTAGGCATGTTATTAAGTTACATTATTGAATTGTTGAGAATAAATCTAGGCATTGCAAGACCATGGTTTTTACTCTTTTTTTAGCTTATTGCTGGTGCACTAATTTTTATTCCGATTTAATATGTTAGTGTTTGTTAAAACCATTTGCACTGTCAAATTCAGACAGTGCACTTCAGCTAGGAGATCATTGCTGAGAGGCAGTGAGGAACTTGTTCTGAAATGTATCTCCTCTGAAACTGTATGAGCTCTTAGTTCATGGGAAGGTAAGGTTGACGCACTGGTTTAAATAAATGCATTTGTTTTCACCCTGATATAGACTAGAAATACTTATGCAGTCTTTTACCTCCTCTAGGTCGAGCAACTCTCACTAACAGCAGAGAGGCACTAGGGTTTCAACCTCTCAGCTGTCATGACTGTAGGAGTGGTTTTTATCTATTTCCCAGGTAAGTCAAGCAGGGTTAACCTAAATGGTCTTGCAGTAGTTGATTTTGCCCTGACACAGTCTGTGGCATTCATACATACAGGGTTCAAATTTCTACTGGAGTAGAAAAAATGCAACTTTAAATTGGACTTTAACTAATAAGTCATTGGACTAGAGCTTTGATTTCCTACTTTACATTTGCTAGAGTTTCAGCTTTCCCCTGTACTAAAGCAATGTATTTTTAGGTGCGTAGCATCATAAGCATTCACCTAATCCAGGAATGTACATTTAAAACATATCTCCTGATTGTCTGAGCCAGTACTTTTTTTTTTTTTTTTTCCTCATGGTTGAACTATCTTACAATACATAAACTGGATTCCTTTGAGAAGAAATCAAATTGGAAGATACTCTTCAAGAGCTCACCTACTACACTCCAGCAGCTAGAAGGAAGATGTGGCAAAAAAGACCTAATTCAAAATAAAACACTCTAAAATGGTATAATGTGAACTTTGGATACGCAGTATCAATTCCACAAATCTACACTCTACAAATCCCACTTCTAATGGGCTACAGTCTTTGCTAATGTAGATACTGCCTTAAAATGTTTTCCTGGGTTTGGTAGTCTGCTAAACTGACAATGTAAATATGGCCATGGGCAAATAGCAATGTCAGTAGAGACTGAGGGATTAATGGATTGGGAGCAGCCCTGTGGAAAAGGATATTGGTTGATGAAAAAACAGACATGAGCTGGCAATGTTTGCCTGTAGCTGAGAAAGCCAACAGTATCTGGGGCTACATCAAAAGAAGCATGGCCAGCAGGGTGAGGAATGTAATTCTGGCCCTTTACACTGCACTGCTGAGCCCCACCTGTAGCACTGCGTCCAGCTCTGGAGCCCTCAGCATAGGAAACAAGAAAGACACAGACCTGTTGGAGCAGGTCCAGAGGAGGGCCACAGAAGTACTCAGAAGGATGGAACGCCGCTCCTGTGAAGAAAGGATGAGAGAGTTTGGGTTGTTCAGCCTGGAGAAGAGAGGGCTCCAGGGATGTGTCATTTCAATATTTATAGGGAACTTATAAGAAAGACGGAGAAATATTTATTCCCAGGGCATGTAGTGACAGGGCAAGTGGTAACCATTTTAAACTAAAAGAGGGTAGCTTTAGACTAGATATAAGGAAGAATTTTTTTACAATGAGGGTGCTGAGACATTGGAACAGATTGTTCAGAGAAGCTGTAGGTGCCCCATCCCTGAAAGTGTTCAAGGTTAGGTTGGATGGGACTTTGAGCAACTTGATCTAGTGAGAGATGTCCCTGCCCATGGAAGAGGGGTTGGTCTACATGATCTTCTGGCCCAAACCATTCTATGGTTCTATTATTGTATGACTCTATTATTGTATGACCTCGTATAAGGGAACATCTTAAGTCAGGATACGTGGTCTTAAAATCTACCTAACAATCATGGTAGTTTAGCTCACGAAGGGCTCCATGTCATTCTTGTTATCTTGCTGTTTGTATCCAAGTTAACTGATTTATTATTAGCTCAGTTAACACTAAGTCACTGCTCTTCCCTCTATTGTTGCAATGCAGTTTGCATGCCCAGAATAAATCTGTGGTAATGCATGGTGATTTCAGGTGACCATATTCTGTTTTGCTTTTATTGGTGTCACACCATATGAGCAACAGCACAGCAAATGACACTTAAATCCCTTCAAACTTATTACTACTGATTGCAGATGGAGAGCAAATATGGTTTGTGGGTGTTTGTTTTTTCACCACATAGCTTAAAATCCACACCCAAAGTAATGATAATGATGCATAAGTAATATAACTCAAGGTAGTTCAGCACAAAGGGTTGAAATCAGTGAATTATGCCTGTTTAAAGTATTTGTAGTTACCTTTAGGAGCTTCTGAAGTAAGTAAAGATTTCTTATTTTCCAAGTATTTTAAAACATAAATATAGAAGCATCATGTAAAGCAAAAAAATTGTGAAAAATAGCTATCAAAGTACTCGAGTGCCTGTTTTACAGTACTAAATTGCTCAATGCTCACTATAATTTCCTAGTGCAACAGGTATTTTTTGAAACCACATTTTATGTTAGTTTCACTGTACCCTTTCAAATCAGCATTTTTCCCATAATACTATTTCCTGTGCCTTATGTATTTTCATGAAAATTCTGTTGCATTCAGTGTTAGTTTAGGATACTGATTGTTATTGTTACACTTGTATATAAAATATTTTAAAACTAAGTATTATTCTTTATATTTCACTTCTATATTTAGTAGGAAGTGAAATAATATAACATAATTTACTGACCAGATATTTTGCACAGATTAATTCACAGAGTTGAAACAGGAGTCTTCGATCCAGTGGAAGACAATGTCTCTTATTTCAAAAGAACAGCATTTTAGTTACATTTATTTACTGGGAAACCCAGGTGACATTTTAAAATTCCATGATTGTGTTTTTGAACTAGATAAGAGCAACATATATTTGATAAGTATTATTAACTGCAATACAGCTATAGCATTTGCACATTTTGTTAAATCATAACTTAATCTAGTATTATTCAGATTCTCTTCATAAAACTTCTATGATGGTATGCAAGTCAAGGTTAATGTGCATCAGAGATATATTGCTCTGTCTTTCCACATCAGCTTCCTCCCACATAATCATGAACATTTTAAACAAGAAAATGAAACTGTGATTTCAGAGAAACTGCAACTAATAAATCTGAACAAATTACACAAATACATATATAAAGATACTCAATATTCGTGAGTTTTGAATGGTTGGCAGCACTCATTTTTTTATTTTGGAGAAGTAAATATAATTTCTGTACTACTTTGTAGTAATATTTAACAGTTTGCATAGCTTTAGAAATTATTTATTATACATAAATGATATTGCAGGTAGAGTCATAGACTGATTGTCAGAGTTGCTATAAATCAATAGATCCACATTTTATTACACATGTGCTATTTGGAGCAACTAAGTTACTTGAAAAAAAAGTAGTAAGAGCTAGTAATTTCTAATGGCTTAAAATACGGGTTACTGCTTGAAAAAATAGAATTACTTATTGATATTTTTATTTTAAAAACTTCCATTGATTTAAAAAGAAATTGTTGTATTTTTAACTGGCTTTAATAAAGAATTCTCATTGTGATAGAGCATACCTCTGCATTTGCAACTTTAGTGAAAATAACCTGGGCAGTGCTATGGAAATTTGCTAAAAACAAATACTACTTTCCACAGGGTCAGTATATTTAAAGACAGGTTATATTTTGGAAGTTCCAACTTATATTATAAAAAAACTATATCTAAGGCTTATAGTATTCTATCTGTGCCTTTTGTGGTCCTTTTTTCTTGCTTCTCTTCTTCATTTTAAAATAGGATATTTAAATTTCAGACCAATTTTATTACCAATCAAATCAGAGTGGGATAATGAGAAATACAACCTTAAAAAAAACCCAAAACAAACCAAAACAACCTTCCCCTCATTCTTCCCTTCTTCCCAGGCTTAAATTCACTCCTGATTTTCTGTGCCTCCTCCCAGCACAGCAGTGCAGGGGGACAGGGAATAGGGGTTGCAGTTATTTTTACTGCTCCTTCCTCCTCAGGGGGAAGATTCCTCACACTCCTCCCCTGCTCCATCATGGAGTCCCTCCCATGGCAGACAGCCCCTCACAAACTTCTCCAGCGTGAATCCTTCCCATGACCAGCAGTTCTTCATTAACTTCTCCAGTGTGGGTCCTTTCCATGGTGTGCAGTCCTTCAGGAACAGACTGCTCCAGCACAGGTCCCCCTGGGGTCACAAGTCCTGATAGCAAACCTACTCTGGTGTGGGCCCCTCTCTCCATGGATCCACAGGTCCTGCCAGGAGCCTGCTCCAGCATGGGCTTCCCATGAGGTCACAGCCTCCTTTGGGCATCCACCTGCTCCAGCAGTCTGCAGGTAGATAGCTGCTTCACCATTAACCTACATGGTCTGCAGAGGGACAGCCTGCCTCACGGTAATCTTCACCATGGGCTGCAGGGGAATTTCTGCTCCGGCGCCTGGAGCACCTTCTCCCCCTCCTTCTTCCGTGACCTTGGCGTCTGCAGACTTGTTTCTGTCACATATTCTCACTCCTCTTTCCAGCTGCAGTTGCTGTTGTGCAGCAACTTTTTCCCCTTCTTAAATATGTTACCGAAGACGCACTCCCACTGTTGCTAATGGGCTCAGCCTTGGCCAGTAGCAGGTCCATCTTGCAGCTGGCTGGCATTGGCCCTGTTGGTCATGGGGGGAGCTTCTTGCAGCTTCTCACAGAAGGCACCCCTGTAGTCCCCCTGCTACCAAAACCTTGCCATGCAGACCCAATACATGAGGCTAGATGGTGAATGGCTCCTTAATATAAACAACCAGGGCAGGAGGCATAAGAAGAAATAAGTTAAGAAGCCAAATACACAAAGTCTAAGAACCAGGAGATAACAGAAACCCTAGGAAAGACCAGACCTCTCAGGTTGCTGCCTGGTAGGCCTTTGAAAAAGTCACCCGAAGCCTTGAGGAGGCTCAACCACAACTTTGTAACTGTTAAAAAGCGAACAGCATGAATACCACGTGTCTCACGGAAAATGTCTTGCTCTGCAATATTTGAAGGGGCTTGTTAGATTGAATAAAACGTATCATGGGATGCTTAGGAGGAAGGCTAAAGGTGAAGGAGAGGTCAAGGTTGACTGAGGACAACAAATGTGGGAGGAAAGGGGATAAATGTGGCCAGATACATGTAAAAAAACTGCTGATTAATAGGGGTTTTTTTTCTGGCCAAACTCTGGGCCTGATCACCAGTATGCCTTCTTATTAAACTCTGTTCCTAACTTTTTTCCTAACTTCAAGGCAGAATAGCTGTTAAGTAGGCTAAGAGGTCTGGGCTATTATTGTGGTTTTAGCAAATGAGCAGTATCCTTTGTGAGTCAGGTATCATTATATCTTCAAAGTAATTATTATATTTATCTATCAGAAGGAGGAGTCTCAATTTTTTTTCTAAAATTGGTCAGTGATCAAAATTATTTTTGTATTCATGCCTTAATTCTCAACTAAATTTAAGTCACATTTACCCCATGTTAACATCTGTAAAGGAATCAAACGTTTCATGTCTAGATCTGTTTCACAGAACATAAATTCTTTTTCTCCTCCTTCTGACTCCTTCTTTTTGTAATATCAAAGTCCTTGTAAGATGTTGTATCTGGGTCTGGCTGTGAAAATTGGAAAATGAATTTGCAACCTTATACTAAGTTCAACATACCGAATGTAACTGGGGAAACAGAGGGTGGCATTGCAACCATCATGGTACAGAGATGCCACACAAGGGACAGAAGAGAGGGATATTTCTGAAATGATGGTTCACTGGATTTAGCCTCTGAACTTGCAACTGCATGTGTTTAAAATGTATTCAGACAGCTATGCTCCCTGCTACCATTTCTGACTCTAGCCTTTTTCACTGAAAAGGCAGCCTCATGATCCTGATACTGCCAGAATGTTGTGTAGTAGCTTTGTTGATAGGGCAGTTTTTCAAGAGTGGAGACATGAGTTTTGGCTCTCCTTAGCCTAAATCAGGACTGAGTTGGCAGCTCCTGCTATAGGTCGGGTGACGTGGGTGGGAGCTGCTTCTCTATTTCCTGTTGAAGCCAAACTTATTTCCATCCTGGAAGTTCAGATTCACAAAATCCTGGGATAACATGTTTCTGCAGCTGGTAAATGGGACTTTCAACTGTACCAGACAAGACCTAAGGTTTTCACTACTATTCCTTTGTTTGTGCATTTTATAGAATTTTAATGTTGAAAATAAATAAATAAATAAATAAATAAATAAGTCTATAAACCCCTAAAATAATTCAGTGTCATGAATTTAGGATCATGATCCCCATTTGACACTTTGGGTTAATGAAAATAAAAAGATAAAAGCATAGTGCAAAGATAGAACAATTTAGACATTGCAATAATTATCCAGCTCTGTCTGGATGAATGATGATAACACATCTCTTTAACATCCAGTACACTTCAGCATAATACTAGGCTAAAGAATGCAGTACATTTTAAGCTGAACTCCAGAAGGGATAAATACATGTAATACATTATCAAGCATAGTAGGAGAAAGTTAGTAAAGTAAAAATAGTAATTGCTTTCTATGCAAAGGAACAGGCAATGAGTCTTTTTTTAAGCTTTACAATTAGAGACAGTTTGCAAAATCACACTTCTCAATTCACTTGTACATCTTGTCCTACCAGCAAAAATAAAATGCCTAAGGAAACTTGTAAACTATTTCATGAAGAAAGTATTGCTCTGAGAAATTCTATTTGCTATTTCATTCCTTTTCTGTTGTGGTAACCTCAAGGTCTTTTGACTTCTGCATCAAAGAATATTTCAAATCTTTAAGGTTAAAAAGAGCCCATCACCTTCACATTTTTGTTTTTGAAATGGTAATTTTGAATTGAATAGAAAATTTTGTTTTGATACTTTGAAACTGTAAAGGTAAAAGGGGCATTTCTTTTTTCAAGAATAATTTATTCTCTTTTACTGTTAAAGTACATAATTAACAGAAATCCCCTGTTTATAATTGTGGTGGGTTGACCCTGACTAGATGCCAGATTCCCAGCAAAGCCCACTCTATCACTCCCTTTCCCCAACTGGGCAGGGGGAGAAAAGTATAATGAAAGTCTCGTGGGTGGAGATTGGGATGGAGAGAGATCACTCACCAATTACTGGCACAGGCAAAACAGACTCGACTTGGGGGAAAAAACAAATTTAATTTATTACCAATCAAATCAGAGGATAATGAGAAGTAAAACCAGAACATCTTTAAACATCTCCCCCATCCCTCCCTTCTTCCCAGGCTTAATTTCTCTCCTGATTTTCCACCTCCTGCCCCCAATGGCACAGGGGGAGAGGGAATGGAAGTTGAGGTCAGTTCATCTCATGTTGTTTCTGCCTCTTCTTCATCCTCAGGAGGGGGACTCATTCCCCTGCACCAGCGTGGGGTCCCTCTCACGGGAGATAGTCCTCCACGAACTTCTCCAACGTGAGTCCTTCCTATGAATGACAGTTCTTCATGAACTGCTTTAGCATGGGTCCATTCCATGGGGTGCAGTCCTTCAGGAAGGGACTGCTCCAGCGTGGGTCCCCCACGGGGTCACAAGTCCTGCCAGCAAACCTGCTCCAGCGTGGGCTCCTCTCTCCACGGGCTACAGGTCCTGACAGGAACCTGCTCCAGCGCGGGCTTCCCGCGTGGTCACAGCCTCCTTCGAGCATCCACCTGCTCCGGCGTGGGGTCCTCCACGGGCTACAGGTGGTCATCTGCTCCACCATGGACCTCCATGGACTTCAGGGGATCAGCCTGTCTCACCACGGTCTTCAACACAAATTGCAGGGAAAATCTCTGCTCCGGTGCCTGGAGCACCTCCTCCTCCTCCTTCTTCCCTGACCTTGGTGTCTGCAGAGCTGCTTCTCTCATGTCTTCTCACTCCGCTCTCTTGCTGCAAAGTGTGCAGCTTTTTTTCCTCTCTTCCCTGTTTTTTTCTTAATTATGTTATCACAGAGGCACTACTAATGGGCTCGGCCTTGGCCAGCAGCGGGTCCATCTTGCAGCTGACTGGCATTGGCTGTGTCGGGTCGGACGTGGGGGAAGCTTCTGGAAGCTTCTCTCACAGAAGCCACCCCTATGCCCCTCACCTTCTACCAAAACCTTGCCAGGCAAACCCAATACAGTAATCCTAAACACTTTAAGAAAAAGAAGAGTGGAACACTGCCAGACTATTTGCCACTTTCCTTCCTCATCTTCCATCCTGCAGTAGATCCTCTGTTTCTTTGGCTTTCTTCTGTTATAGGCCCCATCAGTAGAAGCAATCCTGAAAACTCTCCTCAAATCTAGGCAGTCATCATGCAGCTTCCATGGAACATTGCACTTGTCAACTAATATCTTATAACACCCATTTTCTTCACCGACAGTGTTTGATGCACTTTGTGCTGCACTTATGAAAGTCCTGCTAAGCTCTCTTTCACACAGGCTATGGAATCACTCAACTCCTGCATTCTAAATACTAAGCATGAGACTAAGTGAGACTCAGTTTTTGGGAGAGCACAGCTCACTACGTATTTTCTTTTGCTTTGGAACTGGAAACAAGATGTCTACCTGTCCCCGAGGCATCCCTGATGGACCCCTCCAAGCTGGGATTCCTCCCCACCAGCCTGAAGCACATCACCACTGCCAGAACCAGTACAAAGGATTTTTTTCAAGTCTTTTGGGGTTTTGGGATTGGTTTCTTTTTTTGGTAACAGAAATTTACCAAACCATACCATTCTCTACAGTCGACCAATTTGGATGCTACTTCTCAGTAAAACAAAAAACGTTGGCACACATGTATTACTGTTCAGCGCCTGTGGAAGGAGAAGGATACTTTGTAAGCTGCTCTACTCAGCCTTTTCAAAGACTACATTTTTCTCAGGTCTGCAGGGCTATGCAAAGGACTGGGAAAAGGATCACTGAGATGATCAACAATGCACAGGTGAATGTGGGTGAACAGTTTCCACAAGATTTTTACAGTAAGATATGATTCCACTAGTCATTTCTTAAGGGAGTAGAACAATGACAACACAAAAAGTAGATTCAGAAAGTGATTTTTTATGTTCTTTTATTTTGCAATTTGTTAGAGTTAATTCTGGGATTTTCTGTTGAGATTTAGCAAAAGCATTTGCTATGTGACACAGATTCCCCCCTATTGCAAACAGAGGAAAAATTGCCAAGTTGTATATTGTCTTTCAGTGAAATGAACATTTTTGTGTGTATTTGTATATGTGTTTATGTATGTACATATATACGTGTACTACAAACCTTAAGAATGCTGGACATAAAATTATATACTATTCTTAGATTTACTGGAAACTATAAGCTTTGAAATCAAAACTCAAACTCAAAACATTCTGAAGGATTAAGAAGTAAAAGCAAAATATTTCTTAATCCTTTTTTTAATACATTTTAAAATTATTTTAAAAATTAAGAAAAAACAGTTTACATAAAATATGATTTCAGCTTTTTGTTAAATTATCCATGTTTTCATATCAGATTTTACCAAAAGGAAATCCTCAAAAAGCACAGAGAAATGTGGAAAATCCCATTTGTTATTTGTCCTCTAGACACTTACATCTCAAGTTTCACAGGTGTCTTCTGTCCTTTCTAGAACAGGAAGTCATGATCTCACTGGAAGATTTTACATTAAATTTTTGAAATGATAGTATCAAAGGTAACAATAGACAGTGAGAAAGGGGTATCATAAAACAAGAACTTCATGCTTTTTTCTTTTTTTTTTTTTTTTTTTCATAATACCATACACCCTCAGTGAGCATTTAGAAGGAATGTGAACTCTGAAAAAAGAATATGTTGGTTAATAAATATGAGAAAGAATCAATAGGAGAAGGTATACAGGTCTAAATCGAGGATGTGGAATCACAGTATAGGATGGAGCAAGCTAGATTGTAGAGCACAGTAAATCAGATAAAAGAGTAGTAAATTATGGAAAGCTTATGATTATAGTATATATTTGAGCAGTCATTGAATCCTGGGATGTAAAATAATACAAAAATGAAGATCAAATAGATTTCAATAGTAGAGATGAAATCAAAATGCACTGAAACTCCCTCCCATGTCATTTCATTTTCTAAAGTTCTAACTGGTTTTATTGTTAAATATGACTAAAGTAATAGGTTTATAATAACAGAAATTTGTGGAATTTTAGTAGATAATGTTTACAGATTCTTAGTTTAATATTAACACAAAACGTTGTTTCACTGATACTTGTGAAGAAGACAGAATATTTTTCACCAATGCTACCACCCTGTGAGTGTATAGAATATGTACAATTACACATAGAATTATTGTGTTACAAATCTCTGCATCTTACATTTTTCTCGGGTTATAATTTGTCATTTTTTTCAGCTTTGATCCATCTTGTATGCAGTACCTTATCATAGAGAAACAGCATATGTCATAAATGAGATAAATCTCTCATTTGGAAAACATCAGGGTTCTTCCTGTAATGTTTATCTTAGGGAGACTGAAATAAATGGTTCGTTTGGGTAAATTAGGTCACTATATTTTCACAGATGAGTTCAAGTGTACTGTCAGGTAGTAGGTACAGTAAAGAATATCACCTATGAAAATAACAGATGCTTGATAATCCCATCATCTGTTTCCAAGAGAAAAATATTGATTTCTTACAGAATATCTAAAATTAGAGTAGAAGATTTTTTGGATTATTGTGTTTTAGGACAACTAGGATCATTGGGTAACCTAAGAGGCCAGTAATGAGAGAACATGCTGCCACCATCTGTATAAAACACAGCCCAGGTCAGCAGTGGTTAGGAACGCAAATTTATGTAAAAGTAAAATGGACTTTAACCTTAATTTCTTGAGCTGTAATATAAAACATAATTCTTTAGGAGCTCTTACAAAATGAGATGACACACATGATTGAGAGTCATGACCCATATAACCTTTCCTTTGAAGCCAGTGGTAACTGCTCTTTTGACCTTTGTGGAGTACTACCTTGCTATGGAACAATTAGTGTGGCTTGTGATTAGGAGATTTGTAGAGAAAAAGATTAGTTTTGGAAGACCAGAACTACATATTTGAGGGGGTTTAGTGCAGTCGAGCTCCAGTCTGGTCCTGTGGACTGAATGACAATTAACATTTGGAGTGCATTAGGTGCACTCCCTAAGTGACTCTTCCAGTTCAATTTCATTAAACTAAAGCCAAGTAGAAAGGGATTAGAAAGGGGTGATAAGAAAATTCATTTCAAAAGTACATTCCAGATGTGTAAAAAAAAATTTGATAAGCTAATGGTGATCTATCTTTCAGGTCTCTGTGGTATTCACCTTTCATCTCACAGTGAAAGAGTGAGAAGGCAAACCTGCAGTTGAAGGGTGTGCTAGAGGTCAGAATTTTTCTGCCAAGCCTTATATGGAAGGAGTAGGAAGACTATCCAATTTCTGATAAAATCTAATTGGAAAAATAGATAGACCTGAATGAGAGGAAGAGTTCCAAATGCATCTTGCAATAGAAGCACCTTGTTTTCTAGCCACACTCGCTTACCATTGTAGAAATCTTGATGGATAGAAACAAGATAGAAACATGGATGAAAGATGGATAGAAACAAGACAGAAACTTGGTAGAACAAGATCAACTGGGTGTAGAGAGATGAATGAATACAGTTTTTCCACTTCTAGACTGATCAGTTTTATCACAGAATCACAGAATGGTTGAGGTTTGAAGGGAGATCTGGCAGTCATCTTGTTCAACTTCCCTGCTCAAGCAGGGCCATCTAGACCCAGTTGCCCAGAACCATCTCCAGACAACTTTTGGATATCTCCAAGAATGTAAATTGATGAGATTTCCCCCTGAGCATTGTCTTTTCTGGGCTGAACAGTTCCAGCTCAGCCTTTCCTCACAGGAGAGATGATCCAGGCCCTTCATCATCTTTGTGACCCTTTGCTGAAGTCTCTTCAGGATGTCTGTGTCTCTTTTCTACTGGGGAGCCCAGAACTGGACACCAGGTGTGACCTCACCAGTACTGAGTGGAGGAGAAAGATCAAATCCCTCCACCTGCTGGCAACACTGCTCCTGATGCAGCCCAGGATACCGTTAGCTTTCTTTGCAACAAGTGCACACTGCTGTCTCTTGTTCAACTTGGTGTCCACCAGAACCCCTGGGTCCTTTTTTGCAAAGCTACTTTCCAGTTGTTCAACCCCAGTCATGTACTGGTGCATATGGTCATTCTTCCCCAGGTGCAGGATTTTTTACTTACCTTTGCTGAACTTTATGAGGTTCCTTTTGATCCATTGTTCTAGCCTTCTGAACTCCCTCTGGATGGAAACACAACCCTCCAGTGTATCAGTCACTTTTTCCAATTTTGCATCATCAGCAAACTTGCCCCACCGTCTAGATTATGAATGAAGACATTGAATAGGATTGGACCCAGTATTGACTTCCTGGGTACACAGCTAGTTATCAGTCCCCATCTAGATTTTGTACCATAATCCACACCCTCTGGACCTGTCAGCCAGTTTTCAGTCCACCTCACTGTCTGCTCATCCAGCCCATACTTCATCAGCTTGTCTATGAGGATCTTATGGGAACAGTGTCAAAAGCTTTCCTGAAGTCAAGGCAGACAATATCCACTGCCCTCCCTTCATTTACAAAGCCAGTCATTTTATCATAGAAGGTTACTAATTTAGTTAAGCATCATTTTCCCTTTGTGAATCCATGCTGACTTCTGATTATTTTCTTGTCTTTCATTAACCTGGGATTAGCTGTTCCATCACCTTCCAGAGATCAAGGTGGAGTTTACCAGTCTATTCTTAGCTGACTTCATTGTTTTGTTTGAAACAGGAAAGTAGTGAGTTTACTGAAATCAAAGTTTTTTGTTTACCATTGCACTGATGAAGAACCCAATAATCAACTTTGGAGACTTAATATATTCAGTAACTGAAATAGAAGCGTCCGGATTTTCAGGCAATTATATAACTGCCAGATTTTTTTTGAGATGTGCTTCTAGGAGTAGTAGGAAGTATTTCATAGGTAATGCTGAATAAGTTAATTGTCTTAATTCATATGCCTAGTGAGCAGAATTCTATTTTAAAGAGTGTGCCAAGGTGAAGAATCTATCATTTTGTGAATTGACTTAGATAGTGAATTAGCACTAAATATTACTTTCTGAACAGGTTTTTTAGGTGGTCTAAATGGGGAACTAAAATTATATTCTATGATTCAGTTTAGGACCCACTGTAGAGCAATGTAAAAAATAAGGCATTATTGGTATGTCAGTCCTCTTTCCCATTTTACCTATTACTCTTGTAGATAAGTGTACATCTTTAAAAGTAGGTCTCCAAATTTTCCAGCATTATACTTTTCAAGTCCACCGTTTAGTTTAAATAAAGTAAAAATCACCAAGATGTTAAAATTGTACTTTTCTCATGTCTGAACTGGATAATATAAAACTATCCAGGAGAAAACACTTCATATCGTTCAGCTCACCGATGTCCAATAACATACAGGATATATTCTGAATTTATTGAGTTAGACAATAAAGCTTGTAAGTCATTGCAACAGAGGGAATACTTTTATTCATCTTGTTTGAATCTGATCAGCAGAATATCTGCCAGATATTGAAAGAATTGTTTTTTAAAATAGCAGAAATGAAACACTGTCTAATCCTTAAGGTGTTGTAAAAAGAGTTCTGAATGCATCTGTAAATGTTCTGGACACATAACACAAAAGGGATTTTTTTTTTTTTTCGACAGTACAATAAAAAAGAGAAAAAAATAGAATGGAATGAGGAAGAAACAGGTGAGGTAATAAAATGAAAACACGAAAAATAATTTTCTTGTCTCTGAAGAAAGCACTGGAACTCCAAAAAATAGCAGTATTATTGTGTAACTACAGTGCATTTTGATTGTATGTGTATTTTACACATGCATTTTCAAAAACAGAATCTACTTCAAAATGCTCTCCTTTGGTAAACAGTGATTTTTAAAACTTTTTAAAATATGTTGATAAATGAGGAAAGGCTAACTGAGGATGTGTTTTAATAACTGAAATGTATATATTTGCTGTAACTTATTACTGTTAAAACTAGTTCTTCTAAACCAAGCAAAAATCAACTTTAAAGAAAATAAAAATAAAAGCATTAGTGAGGGGAAAAGGGAATGTACTTTAGCAGAATATGATGTGCACAATCTCTAACTTTTTAGTATTTTTAGCATTTTCTTGATAGTGTAGCAAGTGTGTTTCAGTCAGTTATTCTTTTTTTGTACTGGTATGAATCCATCAGAATATGAAATTTAATAAAATAATGTACTGACTTTTCAAAACTGTTGTATATTCACCTTTAAAAAATTAAGTCTTTGCTTATGCATATCCAGAAAAAAAAAATATATATATTTTTTAAAAGTACAATTAGAATTTAGTGGGTGAAAGTAATGAAAGGAAAATTGCCTCACAGTATCTTCCTGGTTTTGAAGTCTCTTCAGATACACTACTCCATAATAAAAAATTAAATATTGCACACATAGCTTTTTCTCCTGCAGACTAAATCTTTCCCATTTCTTTTGCTAATAGTCTTCCACCTTATGTGTGATAGTTTAACTTGGCTGGCAGCCAAACGTGGCAGCCACTTGCATGCCACCCCCCTTCCCCACTACCCAGGGAACAGAGAAGAGAATTGGAGAGATAAAAGTAAGGAGACTTGTAGGTTGAGATAAGAACAATTTAATAGTTAAAGTACAACAAAATTAAAATAGTGGTACTACTAATAATGTTAACATATATATATGTGTGTGTGTGTGTGTGTATATATATATATATATATAAATGATGCATAGTACAGTTGCTCACGACCTGCTAACGATCCTGGAGAAGCAAAAAGGAACCCCAAAACTGAAATCAAAATCCTGGAAATGTAAGCCCAAGTGATTCCCAAGACAACCCCCTCCCCCCCCCTTTCCGGTTAATCCCAGTTAATATATTGAACATGACATAATATGATATGGAATATCTTATTAGCATATCCAGATGTCAGTTCTGGGTTTTGCTGATTACTACACTTTTCCTCTTTCTGCACTTGCAAACTACCCAAACACAGTGTCCTTGTACCTTATCAACATGCTTCTCATAAGAAATCCCATACTGAAATCAAAATACAGTGCTTTCCAGCTACTAAGAAGAAAACTAACTCTATCCTAGTAAAACCAGGACATTATGCTATCTGATTTTTCCAATTAAAAACTTATATTATGCTTTTGTTGTACAAATAAAATATAATTCATATTATAGCTGCTTGAAGTTCTGCAGAAAGAATAAAAAAGCTTCATATGCAGAAATGATGTTTGATACTTAGAAATTTTAAATAAGAATTGGAAAATTCCTAAATTTGATAGTTGATGATTTTATGAACATTTATCAGATAGCAATTTCTTTGAACATTAAATAATCTTTCTTCTATATCTTAAGTTTATAGACAGAACTTTGTGTCAAATTTGTTTCTATATAACTTCACTCTAGTAATACTATGAATTTGACTTCATATTTCCTAGCAGATGATTGACAGATAAATGGGTTCTGACTAGCTCTGTCACTTTTGCTTTTTCACTCTTTCATGTAAAGCAATTTCAGCTTTCTTAATGCTTCCAGATCAATTGTACTGTTATTAAGGACAGAGATGAGACTGCTCTGAAAGATTATATCAGAACCTTTTGAACATAAGGAAGATCAAGATTCTGACTTAAACTGCGTAACTCAGGCATATTTTTACTCAAGTGTGAATTTATTGATATAATATATACAAAAATGAGCTCCATGACATATTGCCTCCTATAAATTCAAGCGCTTACAGCACAGCATCAGAACTACAAAACCTTTTGTTCCAGAGCATTAGAAGTTGTTATGTGAAAAAAAAAAAAAAAAAAAAAAAAAATCTTATAAAAAAGAAGCCTTTCTGCAAATTCAGTATGTGAGTCTAGTAAAATACTAATAAAAATACTAAAAGATCTCTGGGCTAGAGGCTATATTCTGCTGTCTTTCTACAGAGAGAAGGTCATAGCTGACACTGATACTGTGATACAAAGAACAAAACTAACAGCTGCCCAGATTCTCAAACCTACTTGGTTTTTGTTTGTTTTTAATGCTCAAATAAAATGCACACAGTGGTACTCAAAAGCACACTGAAACACCTGTCATGAATAAGGGGGGGAAGCTGACTGTTGAATGCTCTTTGTTATGGGTTTAATATATCTGTCTCAACTAATAAACTCATGTAGCTAGTCTCAGCTACTTGTGTAGTCTCCCTGTAACGACAATGAGAAGAATGGAGAAATCTTGGGACAGGATGAATTGGTCTTTGAATTGTCTCTGTCTTGTTATTGGTGAGCTTAACACCAAAAGTCTATAGGAATACAGCTGAGTTCATTAGTTCTGTAAACAAGCACTTTGTTAAAGTACCTAAAAAAAGACAGGTACTTAACACATAAAAAATTAAAATACCTGAAGGGAATTATTTCCCCAGTGCCTGTGTTATCAGGCTTTTTTTTCTGTTAATACTTGTTGCATTTATGTTGTGTAAAAAAACAGCTAGGAGTAAATACTGCTTTGTTATCATGGGACACTTAAAAGTACCCCCAATCAATATGTTCAGAAGTTCCCTATCAGAAGTATCTCAGCAATGGTCTGTTCAAAACAGGCCAGGAAGTTTACCTTACTATCTGCCCTCACCACAGTAAGTGCTCTGCAAGAAGTGAGAAGGGTTTCATAGTAGATAGGATCCTGTAAATCAGATGCACCCAGTTGTTACTGGGAGTTGCTGACTTACTACTCTTGCAGTTTGTGGGGTTATAACTACAAAAAATAAATACTATTTTTTACAGTTGGCTAGTTACAGAAATATAGGAGCATTATTGTAACAAAAAAGTGTTGCACCACACAATTGTACAAAGCTGAGCTAAAACTAAAACAAGTAGAGCAATAGTAATCTCTAGTTGTTCTTCAAGCTGACCAAGAATATCATACACAAAGCCCAGGAAGCCTTGAGAGCTGCTAGCAATGTGAAGATTGGATTTTTAGGCTATCAGCCTGCAGACTCTGACATTATCAAAAGGCTGGGTTATATTTTGTACTTGGCTTCTGCCTCTGAAGACAAAGCACTGGAAAAAGTCACATTACATTTTTCCCACTGTTTAATCACTTGGATTTTTTGTCTTTGAAACTATGCTGCAGTTCTTAACTTTTTGGAATAACAAATAATGCAAAATACTATTTAAAATTTCTTCACTGTTATGTATCATCTCTTGTAAGATTTTACATATTAATATATTGAAAGTAACTAATAGATTTTATTTTTGTAAGTTCTGCTTTCCCGTTTATCTATGAAGGAGTGAAAGAAAATGTATTTGTTTATTTCAGTAAAGTTATGGTCTGGCAGGAAATTCCTTTCTTTTCCCACCTCCTTCTCCATCTGATATAAAGGGAAGAGTGCTGAAATACCACTCAGACATCTCGCCAATTGATTCTTTACTAACACTTTGATCAATATGTCTGCCTCTTCATCCCAGGATCCATAGAAGGTAGGAAATTGCTAACTGGTGATGCAGTTCAGAAGATCACATGAAATTCTCTGCCATAAGAAAATAAATACTTTTTGTTTCACTGCTGCTGTGAGATTTACTTGAGATTTGCCTTCTTAAACTAAACTGCAAAAGGATGGTTTTTTTGTTTATTTCTGATTGCAGATAGAAGTTTCTTCATGTGGTTGTCCTTGTTTTCTATTGTTTGTTCTCTGGTAGCCCTGCTCTGTGATAAGATAGGCATGTTCCTGGCACTGAAGCTCCATACGCATTAATCCATAGATTTTAATCTACTGGCATTTCCTTAGAAGTGCTGTTGATGTTTACTTGTTATTGACACAGCTTAGTTGAGTTAGTTATAAACAATTTACATTGTAAATGCTTAAGTGCTACACATATTCAGTACAGTTGCTTCCTTCTCTTAGATTCTCTTAGATTTTATTTTTTTTTTTTTTTTCATACATAAACAATAAATATACTAATATTTGTGTATTCAATGCAAAATTCACTTTTTAAAATTAAATTTGGGGCTATCTGCTGACCTGAAATATTACCACGAAAATTAGATTATGTGATTTCTTAAAACAATGAACTAATTATAATGGATATAATGAATTACAGAATCAAAGAATGGTAGGGTTTGGAAGAGACCTCTGGAGATCATCTAGTCCAACCACCCTGCCAAAGCTGGTTCACCTGGAGCAGGTTGCACAGGAAAGCATGCAGGGGGGTTTTGAATATCTCCAGGGAAGGAGACTCCACAACCTCTCTGGGCAGCCTGTTCCAGTGCTCTGGCACCCTCAAAGTAAACAAGATTTTTCATCATCTTCAGGTGGAACTTCTTGTGTTCTAGATTGTGCCTATTAAAATCCAGTAAAAGCCTTATTATTCCTCAATTTCAGATCATAGTTCAGTAGACTTTAAATGAAATTTCTGAGATTTCCTTAAAATCAAATCTGAAAATAAATATTGAAAAGCAACCTAGACAATTGTATCTGGTTTTGTACAGAGATAATCGGATTATCAGATTATCTCAATACTTCGTTGTCACTGAGTTAAAAAAGGCGTTAGTGTGGTCAAGAAATTGATTCAGTTACTTCTCCAGTGCTTACTGATAACTCTGTCTCAGTGCATAACAGTTACAAATCAGTTCTGAACCAGAAACATTGGGCCAAATCTGCATCTCTTTTACTGTGCAAGTAAGGCAGGGGCTTCAGTAGCCTGGGTAAAATTAATAGGAATTGACCTCTCCATGAAAATGTTTTTCCCAGATTCCTATGTGCAGAGTGGATCAGACCAGGGAATCTAATATGGAAATTTAATTTTCATTAATGTTATGAATGTTTTCTCTCTTTACATCTCCAAATAGTCAAGTTTTTAGACAGATGCCATACTATGTAAACTTCACTTGACTTCTTTTTTTTTTTTTTTTTTTTTTTTTCCCCTAGATATATTTCTCTTGGACTCAATGCTTCTCAATAGCCCACACACAAATATTGACTTCATGCTCTCTCATCTTGTCTAGATGTTTTCTTAAGTATGATGATTTCACATGTAGCATTTAAGCTAATTTGTTACTCCTGATGTTTTGTTCTACTGCCTGGAGTTACAAATAGGTAGTAGAAATTCATTAAGTTTAATGATTTTCCATCAATAAAGAACTCTGCTTTTATAAAAGTGTACAATTTTGAGATTTCCTTCTGCATTGCACTCAGATGACTATTTGAAGAAATTAAATTAGCTAGTATAAGTTATAGAAGGAATCAGTCTTGGTTATGCTAACTTATTAGGCAGATGTTTTATGGTTTTTGGTTTTGGTTTTGTTTGTTTGTTTGTTTGTTTGTTTTGAAACTGTGCCCAGAATAATCAAAAGAGAGTTAGTTCATATTTCTTAGAGATTGGGTGGTGATAGGAGGTGTTTTAACGACAGTCTTTGTCTTAAAAAATCTAGTACAGAAGCCATTCACATGGACAACCTTTACTCAGGTCTCAGTTCAAGATAGTACTAAACTGGGACCTAAATATTGAGCATGTGTGTGTGTAAAATTAAGAACTTAAATATGACTCATACAATGAAAAGTCTTATATGCCTACACCTACATGTATGCCTAGTCATAGGTATATTTTACCATTGAAAATTACATGACTGGTTCATTTTTCACTGTTCTATTTTAAAATTATAATACAGGGGAACTGATTATGTTCTGTGACTAACTGAAAGTTAACTTCGGTGTGGCTATTAACTGATGCAAGTTCCTTATAATACTGCACCACTGGTACTGCTTAATTTTCCTCAAAGCCAAAGGAGGAAAGTGCAGATTGTTACTGACTTGGGGAAGAAGAACATTTTACCATTACTGTTAGATGCTGTGCATTCTGGAAGATGACTCAATCTCTGTTAAGGCCACACTAGTATGATTGTGTATACCCATATTTCGCAATTATTTGGAGACCACAACTGGTTTTACTATTTTCACATCATGAAACATCACCTCTTAATTGAGTCACTGAAAGTATTAGTGGCTTTGCATATAGAGCAAACCTGGATGGCTAGTTTAGAACAGATGGTTAAATTTGGACATAAATCCCAACTTGTGCTGCTCAGGTATTTCACAATGTTCTTCCCTGACTTATGTGATACTCTTACAGTCAGGTGTCAATGGGTAGAATTCCTTTCACTGTCTGTTTCCTTCCCTGCACAGTCATATAAGCTTGCTCTGTAGTCATAGGGAAGAAACAAACCCTTTCAGAGGATGATTCCTCCCAACAGTTTTAGATGTTTATCTTCAGAGGGGATGAATCATCCTCTGGAGGTGCTTCTGTCTTTCTATGAGAGACAAACACCAAATTATAGGTTTAAAGTAGGTTATTAATTCTTCAGCAGCTAAATATATTGTGATCAAGGAGAAATAGGTCTGGATAAGGATCAGTAACCAAAATCTGTGTGCAATGTTATTGCTACCTGCAGATGGAAAGATTATTTAGGCCAACACATGAAAGGTGGGAGTTAAAATAGACTCACATACTGTATTCTGCAAAAAAAAGTGTGAATGTTAAAAAAAATTAATACCTCTCAATAAATGTTTTCTTTAGATTTCTGGTGATGATTTAAAAATTATAAGTCTTGCAAACTTAACCATGTGAAAAGATGTAATGGCTTCTTTCTGTTAAGATATGACTATGAAATTCTTGCTAAGAAGCAGAAACTTTTGTTTTCAAAAAAGATTATATTTAGTTGCAAATTATATTGTATCACAGATAGTTTTAACAATACTGTTAAGTTTTATACTAGTCTTACAAATATATACAGCTACCAGTTAGTTCTTGAGATGTGTCAAAAAATATCAAAAGCTGTAGTTTCAAGACTGAGGCCTCTGCATTGTTATATTTATGTACTTTTGAGTATTTATTTTGTGCAGATGCTTTTGGGACAACTTCTCCTGTAAATTGCATGAGGTTTTTCTTATCATGTACTTTTAATTTGAAATAAGAATGTTTATATCTTGACAGTTCTGTATGTAACAGTGAGAATATTGACATATGTAAATAGACCTTTAAAATACACAATTAAACCTAGTTATATTGTGAAATTAAATATATATTTATCATATTTAAAGGTGAGATTTTGGAAAAAACTCAAGTTCACTAACCCAGATAGTTTTGCCAAGAGATCATTAATCACACTAGCTGTAGACACACATCTGAGAGCTTTCTCACAAAACTAAGCTGGGAGATAGACAGTGAGCTAGAATTACTCTGCCACCTTCACCAGGAAATTAAGATGCAAAACCATGACATTTATAAATAAAGAATAAAGAATTATTTAATTTAAATAATTCTTGAAGGTTGAGGGGATGTTTACCAAGGAAACAAATGTGAAAGGCACATGGAGGAGACCAAAATTGAAGCTACATCCTGAAAGCACTAATTGTGTGAATTATATTGGTAGCCATGTACTACAGACAGACTGAATTTTATTGAGATCCCACTGAGTTAAGAATAACCTTCAGCTGAAAACATCTGCTTTTCCCACTTAATCTCCAAAGAACCAAAGGCAAATGTTAACACAGTGACTTAATTTTAGACAGATAAAATCAGATAAGATAAGCCCCATCAAAGATATGTAATATAAAAGGTTTTCTGGATGTGAATGAAACCAAGAAATGTGTTAATATATCGCTCAGTTCTCTAAATAATGACTTTTACTTCTCCCTTCACTATACTTGCTCAGTTTTTAAATCTCCTAGAATGTCTGACACGAAATGTTGATTAATGGCTCTGCGCTGTGTTGGTTTTTGTTATTTTTTTTTTCCCCACAGCCACCCTTGAAATGGAGCATCACAGATTTGCTCAACAAGTTCTTGTTTTTTAGATTTAACCGGACAAAAGAACAAGATAACTTGCAGTAGTGTCATGAAAATCCCATGTGCAGAGTCAAAGAAAAGGACCATGACACAAGGATATAAAGGTTGCTAGGTTGATTCCTTAACATTTTTAATTCTCATTATCGTCTTTATAACAGGTCTATTTAACAAGATTTCCTTTTGAATATAGTACTTATGCTATTATAGTCTCAAGGACAAGTAAAAGTTGTCGTTTTGTCTTTTCTTTTTGCAATATTTTTTTGTCAGAAGAAGAGATTACTTCGGTACCATTTGTCAATCTAATAATAATCTTAGCTCTGGGATAAAATTCAGAGTTCTTAAAGTACAGAAGAAGGCATAGAAGTATCTGAAGTTTTCTGATAATAGTATGTTCCTCTCCTGTGAATCTAATTCTTTTTCTTCCCAGTTATCTCACTCTTGTTTGCAATGGGAGCAATTACGTAACTCTAGTCACCATAGCCACACTTTGACAATGACCTGGAATTAAAAGAACTGATTTCTGGTTTAAAATGTAATATTGATTATTATTCTTTTGACATAATAATCAGAAACTTCTGATATGTATGGCAGGTGCAGCTTTCTTCTCTTTCTCTCTTCCTCAGCTCATTTGGGTAATTTACTCATTCTTTTTAATCTTGTCATTTTACCTCTGGTTATATGAATGTCTTAAATTAATCAGGAAAGATCACTGCTAAGAAAACTTGAGAGTTCATTTCTCTCTCTCCTCTTCCTCTTTTTTTAAAAAAATAATTCTCTGATTGGGTTAATAGGTAGTACTTTGCAGTCTGTAATTCCTTGTTCAGTATGTGTAACTTTCAAAAAATTAAGCATACTGAACATGTACCTTTGAAAATGTAACTAATAATATATAAAAAAACCTCTTGCAAAAATTCAAACTTTTTCGCTGTGTCCCTGTGTGCACTGATAAATGTTAAAGTGTCTTGTTATAAGGACAGCACACAGATTTCATTCTCTCAAGCATGTGAACAGATAGATGCTGTGTTATAGTGCTACTACTGACATTTCAATTCAGAGCCAAGGCCACCAACACTTACAGCTACTGCGGTTCTATTAAATATCTGTCATCGAAAGAGACTGAGGATTGTTTCTTTCATATTTCTTGTATAAGCTGAGCTATGCTAAAGATGAAATGTCATGTAAAAATCAGTGCATACCCTTTTTCTGATAGCAAAACTCTTGGCTTGCTTACAGAATCTTTGGCCTTTCAAGGAAGTGCTATCGCAATGTGTACTGTGATCCTTTAATTGAAAAGTGATGTAGGTAGATAGTTGTGCAGATTAGAAATGTATCCACAATGTGTGCTGATTATGCACAAAAAATATGGGGACTTTATGCGACAAGGAGGATAAAATCAGTCTGATGTAATCATAGTAGAGATAAACTTTCTCCATAACTCCCAGATGAAATTAGAACTTGTAACTTTTAAGTGACACAGTGGGGGCTGGTTTATTGCTAATGCTTTTGAATAGACCCTGCAGGGCTTGTTCACTTTTCATTTCTTGGTAAGTACTTTAAGCATAAATGGAGCTTAAATGAACTGGCATGATAGACTCTAATTTCTGTAATGCTTGTAAAATTTTCACTGAAGTCATCCCCTGCTCTGTCTCATCCTAGTACTGTGTGTGACAGTATAAAGTTCATTTTAAATAAAATTTATTTTAAAATCTAGGGGAAGAGGAGGGAAGGCGTTTCAGAAAATAAGTTATTTAAAAATAGTAAACATAATCTGCTCAATATACTGATAGCCTTCTAGTGAATAGCTCTGCTTTCACCAGCATACAGCATTTCAACTAATCCCAAGTGCTATTATCAATGCAGTCAGCCATAAAAATCAAGTACCAGTGCAGTTATGTGTGTCTGTGGCATTGATGATTTGTCCCACTACTCATGTTGAAGGGATTAGACTTCAGTTATTATTTATATAATTTTAATTTAAAAAAATATTTTACTTTAAAAAAAAACCAAACAAACCTTTTATTCTCTTCTTTGCCTATTGAAATAAAGAAGTTTATTTTTTTCTCTGCTTTCTTAGGGGAAGAAGACTGAGTTGTAGTGTCTGCACTGTCAGAGAACAATTGAGTGAGAAAGAAGCTAAGAATCTCACTGGGGATACTGGGGAAGAAGTTGTATGTGGAATAAGTTTTGGGGGAAATGAAACTCTGAAAAGACCAGAAGATTTGTAATGTTTCGCTTTGTCACAGTTTCAAGTGGGTAGTTCTCTAGGCAGATGGGAAAATACTTTTTTTTTTTTTTTTTTCCCAAACTTATGCTGTTATTTTGGGGATAAATTTGGAGAATTTTTAGATGCCAAGAACCACAAATTTTGGAATTCTCTGAATTTTCCCTTATCATTACCTGTAGCAAACTTCAGATATGAGTTTCATGTAGCTTTTTGAAAGTTCTTATCCAGTGCTACTCAGCATTAGAAATATCAAACTTTGTAATATAGACTAAACCACAGAAGAACCTGCTGGGAAAAAATAACCCAATCATTTAGATATGCTGTGTGTGTACGCACTGAACATTATGGTTAACTTATCTGTGAAAATCCTCACTGAATCATGTCACCAAAAAAATTTTACTGAACTGCATTTTTTTCGAGTAACAGCAAGATTTTCGAACTTTATCTGGACATTCTGCTTTGTCTTCCAAACCTTATGTAAGACCTTAACCTACCTGTAGGATGGCTATTTACTCCCACATTTATTTATGCTAGTGACACAGTTTTTTACATATAATGGAAAACAACAAAGAAAAATACCTGGAAAGGGCAAACAGTGATACACAAAATTCACTAAATTTAGTAAATTTTAATGGCAAAAAACTTATTTTCTGTCCCATGCTTTGCAAGATCCCTTACAAATCACAGCAGGAAGAAATGAAAAATAATGCTTAAAAGAGAAAGATTATATTTTGTGTCAATATTCAGTCAAGTTAAAATGTTCTTAGTATTATTGATTTTAAGTACTTATATGTATTTCTTAGCTTATTCAAATTAATTGCTCTGACTGTGCTTCTACTATATAATATTTCTTGACACATGCACACACAGAGCTTCTTGTGGTATTTTACAGTTATAAGTGTACAGCTATTAAATGAATAGATGGCAAAAAAGCACTAAACAGACATGCAATTTTTAGGTTAACAGCAACCTGAAAACTCAGTGCAGGATGAAAATATTATACTCTTGATATGTAAAGAAATATATGTTCTTTTTAATATGCATGCATAATTCCCCAAAATTTTGTACATGAAGATACCATGGCCTATATGTACATCTTGATGTGCATTCAAGATTTCAATGGGTTTGCTACTGTTATTATTTCAGGCTCTTTTAGGCACATGCAAGTGCACACACATGCCCCTCTGTATTCAAGGCTGAAATTGACAGAACAAATCACATTTACTTTTTTACTTAAACATATAAATTGTAATGTATATTTTCTTATATAACAGCTTTTTATTCTGTTTTAGAATATTTTATTTTCATTTTATGAATTTATAAACTACAGCCATTGCACAAACCTGTGATTAAAGCATATTTTCCAGAGGATGATGTTAGCTATCAGGGCTCTTAACATAAACTGTTTAAAATAAATAGACACAATGAATTACTGCCTAGGAGAGAAAAACATTTGTCATACAGTGCACCTCACTGTTTTGTACACAGACATTAATTTAAACAGCCTTTCTAAGTTTTTAATATGTCTTCTGAGAACCAAAGTGATATGTGTTAGCAGGTAGCAGCAGAATAGCTGTACATTTGTTAAATTATCAATGGATTAGCATCTAAGGAACAAAAGTCCAGCCAATCCAACCTTCTTCTCAAGGCAAGGCCAGCAACGAGGTACAGACAAGGATGCTCAGGGTTTTGTCTTTGACATTTAGATGAAGGCAAAAGGTCTAAGTCTCTCTACAGTCAGTGAAGAAAGGTAGACCAATTATTTAATTGTCCAAGGTTTAGTGGGATGAACCTCAAATATTAGCTCACTAAAAATCACCAGTTTAAAGTACTAGTGGAGTACTTTGCATGCTGTAAATTAATGTACTTGCTTATAAAACATGCATCTGTCAAAGTTAAGTTGTAGGGAATCTTAGAAAAAAATATTTAGTCTTTAAAATTTTTTTTCTATATTTAAAAAAGAGTTGAATTCTTTAGAAATATAAATGCTTTTAAAAAAAATCTTGAAGCACCAGTTGAGATCTTTCCAAACAAGTTTTTTGAAAATTAGATAAATATTTTGTTGGTTTATTGAGCCACATCACATTTCAGAGTGTTCGGTTTTGTTCTGTATCATACTATCTGATCTCATCAAACTGCAGCAGTGTTCAAAGTTATAATGATGTACAGCAATATTACTGTAGTCTCTGAGGAAAAACTATGGCGGTGAAAAATTGACTTCCCGCTCGCATACCATAACCAATCAAATTTTAATTAGAATTGTTTTAAATTAATCGAATTCCAGTATCTTCTTTAAAATCTCATATAAGTTTAAAAAAACCCTCACGTATCTCTATCATAGATCTATAAATTAAAGATGGTCTGCATTGTAGTCACAAATAGTACTTTTAAAATACAGTGCAAGCTCTATTTTTACCATCTTCTTTTTTACTGCCACAGAAAGTAAGAAGTATTTCTGTGAAGATGCTCATTAGTCTGAATACGGTGAAAAAGATCCTGTGGGAAATTGGTTTTGAACTGTAATTCATCCATTGTCAGGAATCACACATTTATAATTTATCTTTGGTAAACAAATATTTACTTCATTCAGATAAGTAGGCCTGTCAAACGGCAATTCTAGGGCTAGTGCTTCTGAAAATTGGCTTATGCATATACAAGTTTACTGGATACTACTTGTTCTTTTTTTTTTTTTTTTTCCCATTACATTATTAAAAATAGCAATGTTTGACACGTTTGTGTATAGAGATTCTTATGTTAACTTAACAAGATAAAAGAGCTGATGCATATCTGTTGCTGGAATCTAGTGTCAGCTTTGCTCACTTTGTGAAAGGGGCAAAATCACTAGACAAACCTTTTTTTACAATAATAAAGAGAGGATGTTGTTATTATTATTACCTTGAAGAGCAAGAGTATTAAAATAACACTAAAATATTTTTTATCTGAAATAAAAATATCCATATTATGTTTAGGAAAAAATAAACATATGTATTTACATGTTTAGATACAATACTACATGAGGGTAAAATAACAAAAATATTCAAAGAAAGCATCCTTTTTACCTAAGTGAAGCTTACCCAGAATAGAATTTTCAGTATTTTGACCTACATCCAGTTTTGTTTACAAGAGGCAGGACTAAGTGTAGGTCAAAAAGTCAGAGGGCTTGCTCTCATCTTTTATTTTCTTTGAATACTCTAGTGAATTTTCATCTGCTAGAATGTGCTTTTAATGCATTTTTGACAATTGATTTCAGATTGGTAGGTTCTTTAGGGATGGGTGTGAAATGTTGAGGTATAAATTTTTTCTTCTCCAACAGAAGTGTTTGAATCAAATACCAGTTTGTGTGCACTGGACTGCAATGTTAACTGCCAATGTGAGGTATTATATATAGTTCAATAGAAAATGTCTTATTTTCAACTTTGGTGGTGAAACAAGTAGAAGCCTTATAGAAATAATTATTCTATCACAGTATGCCAGTATCCTACATTTCTTTTGTAAAATAATAATTCTGACCCTCATTTTCATATATTTTTTAATCTATTCTAAACCAAATAGTTATAAAATTCACTTGCAAGCAACTTCTGGCTATTCTAATTACATCTGAATTTTGTGCTTGTTTGTTTGTTTGTTTGTTTTAATCAATATACAACTAAACTAGAGGGAGCACACAAGAAATCCATGGCGCCATTAAAAAAAATTAAAAAAAATCCTTGGTCCACATGGAGAAACTTGGAGGGTGTCCCGAATGAATACTTGAAAAACGTTAGAGGTTTTTTTTTGGTTGGTTGGTTGGTTTTGGGTTTTTTTTTTTGTTTGTTTGTTTGTTTTTTTAATTGGAAAATATTTCTGGAAGACATTACAGAAAAGATTGACAAAAAGAACAACAGCAAATTACCAGAACTACATGGTAGTCACCTAAGAGTTTTAAAGCATTTTGGAGATAAAACAGGCATGGGCACTTTTGCTTGAAACTATCCTGGCCAAGTGGCCAGTGACCAAGACACAGCAATAAAGGTGGCAAATACCAATTTTTAAAGAGAACTTTAAAGGAAATCCTCGTATCTAAACACGTTTGTTTAGAAAAGGTAGAGGCTTTAAAATAATGGCCTAACTAGCACACAAACTAATGTGATAAATTGAGAAAGAAATGAAATGGCTTTCAAGTTCTTAAAGATGAAGAGGTCTTTACGTATTTGGATGTAGATACCCCATGTTGTTCAGCATATTAATAAAAAGTTTGGAGAAAAGTACAAGTATTGAGGTGAACACATTTATTAATAATATAGAATTATCCTCACAGCTGAGACATACAAAAAGATCACACAGCACTAAGTGGCTGCTAATGTTACTCAGGAATTATATTTGAAGATTTTGATAGGGGGTTCTGTAAAACTAGCAGTGCTCCGTAGGAATGAACATCAAAGTAGACCAAATGCTAAGAACTAGGAAGTAAATGGAGAACAAAGGAGAAAATATCCTTAAAGGTCTTGTGTAAACCCAGTGGATGACTGAATGTATTTAGGGAACTTCTCCCCACCTTCCCATTGCAAAAGGTCTAGATAAGGTTCATAAAAGCAGGTAGACAAGAAAAGCTACTTTTGGGAAAGGAAAGAGAGAGATTAAATAAGACTATAATAGGTGTCTCTAAAATCATAAGTGGCATTGAAAACAGGAGAAGGGCATAACTGTTTATAACTCCTAATATAATATAAATTAACCACTAACTACTAACAGCAATTCACATATTAACACTTCACTGTGTTTCACTAAAGCATTCATTCAAAGAAGGCTTGAAACTGTAATCTGAAGACGTGAAGGAGTGGAGAATCTATCAGGCCTCTCAATAATAGATGAAAACCTACACAGTAAAAATTATGTTTCTGCCTCCTATATGAAAGGATTTTTCATGACCTCTTACTTTCCCTGTATGAAAATACAAACACATTATAATCAGGCAGGAAAATCATCACAACACCAAATCTGGAAAGATAGCTCATAAACTTGAGGGTGTTATATTCTTAAGAATTCAATTAACAATAGGTTAAGAGTGCTCATTAAATATGTCTTTTATTTGAATGCTGCACAAAGTAATTTTAAACTTTCAATGATTCTGTTATCATGTTCATATTTCTTTTAATTTCTCTTGTTCGTTCTCTGTGAATTCTCTTATAAGTTGCAACATTTTCCTTGTATATATGCTATAAATGTTTTGTACTCATATTGGATTCATATGTATCACATTCTTCCCCTTCCCTTATGTTGCCTTCCCTTTCTTTTAAAATCTTTATTGCAAATGAACCACAGATCACAAAATTAAGAAAATTTCAGTCCTGAATATTTCATTGAATAAAGTCCTCTTTGAGTTCTGGACTCAGATAGAAAGTGGAAGGAGAGGCAACCTGGACACTGCAATTACTTTGAATTCCTAAAATTCTGATTCTATTTCTTTGTAGTACAACAAAGGAATATAAAGCAAGAACACTACAAATTTTAACATTTACTATACATTACATATTCTGTCAGACTTCAGACACTCTTGTGAGAGCTAAATTGAAATTGATATTTTTCTTCTTTTAACAGAGGCATATTTGAAATGAAATATGTGGCTGACCTACAGTAAAAGGAGGCATTTCCCAGAGAAAAACATGCTATGTTTGCAATAAAGTTAATTCCTTTGTTTTTCTTTTTCAAGTATCTTATGACAGCTATTATGTAGTTCATGCTTTCATATGTAATGCAAACATGCTATAAACAAAAAGCTTTAAAGGCTCAAGTGATAAATATAAATCTTGCTAACATAGTAACCAAGAAATAAAATTATTCTAGCTAATAATGTAGTTAATTTGTAAAAGATCACTTTCCTTAGCTTCTTAGTAAGCTCCGAAGAGATCTCAGCCTAGATTTTACCATTTGCACAAATAATGCATAGTCGTAGGCTGTCAAAGCCTCGGTAGGCCAAACTTGTATCAATAACAGAAGAGCTGATGGACCAGCTCTAATTGCTGGGGAAAAAAAAAAAAAAAGGAAAAAAGAAAAAAGTTTAGTTTCTAGTGTTTTTATTTAGATTTTTTTTCTTCTTTCATTATTTTCTGTCAGTCTCATGCTGGAACAGAAAAGTTCTCAGTATAGTTCTTGAGTAGCTCTGCCACAATGTTTTCAGGGTTTTGTCAGATCATTTTATTTCTAGAGAAGATTGAACCTTTATCAGAGAGAAAACAGTGTGTTTTGTGTGTTAAACACCCAAAGAAAGCAATTAGCCTTACTAACTAGAGTAATGCCATTTGCCATGGATATCTATGAACCATGTTACTTCTTGAATTATTGTCTATAAATGTGTGAATATTAATTAGTACTATAATTAGAACTATAAACTAGTTCTTTTACTTCAATGTTTCTTGTGTGCTGTATTTCTCTAATAGCCACAGTGTGTATTTGTAGCCTTTCAGTGTTTCAGCCTTTGTCATAATGAATGTGAAGTACAAATGGTATAGGCACTAAACCCAGCCTTTGCCTCATTCATATATCCTCCTACCACATATTAAGGACATCAACACTCTTCTCAAAGGGTCATGCCTTTGGAAAGAAAATGTGAAACTAAATCATAACACTCAGAATATTTATAAAGTTGATAACAATGTGAGAAACAAGACAAATAGTAGCAAAAATACCTTAGTAGCAAAGAGCCCGGACATTTCCAAATAAGGCTGTCTAATGAATTACCACTCACAGAGCTAAAAAAAACATTAACACAAAAGTCAAGAATAATCTCAACGAAGAGATTCTGCTCCTAACTGATAGCTATAGCCCCTAACTGATAACTGTGACTGAGAGGTAGATGAAGGGATTTGTAAGAAGAACATTAAAACTTGCATTCATTAAACTTCCTGCATATATGCTTTTACATACAGAAATATTACCCTTTGCTGCTGTCAAGACTGGAATTTTTCTGTGATTCAGCTAATTAAAGTCGATAGAAAGATCTGACATTAAGTTAGACATTACAAGACACAGTACTACAAATAAAAGGGTCTGACCTCTGAAGACTTGAGATATTTAGATAAATTACTTTGGATTTACCTAATGGTTCTGTGCTTAAGTTGGTTCCATAATTTACTCTTTGGAAACATGACTGACAAACCAGGAGCTCAAGTATCTAATGCTCGGAAGACATCTACTTTTCTAATATGACTTTATGCCTACTACTATGTGTATGTGCCATGTGACTTACTTCCCACCTTTGTGTTTCTTTCTTTGCTGTTTGAGACTGCTTTTAAACCTTATGTCCGCTGGGGCTTAAAGTGATATGTTAGATAAATTTCTATTTCAGGAAGTCATATTATAGTGTAACACTGATCTTTCTTACATGGAACAAAAGGCTAAATATGAGTTCAAAGTCTGAGAAACATTCCTTTCCAAACACCTAGACTAAACATGAAGGATAACCTTCAACTGGCCAAATATATGTGTCTAAAAAATAGCCTTTTGCCTATGGGTGAACAATCTGGACACTCTTTACAAACAATGAAAAGAAACAGGTTCTGTGGGGCATGATTCATCTTTTTCTAAAGCAGACTTAGAACTCTAGCAGTAGATGTATGAGAGGTATCTTAATCAAGCTTATTACAGGAAATTGCCTAGTACACTTTAATACTCTAAGATAACTATAATTAAATTACTGTAATTGCTAGAGAATATGTCAAGCTTCTTGCCAAGAGCTATTAGACTTCAAATGATCTTAAATTTAGCAGTAGTCCAGTTGTTTTAAGAGTTGAAAGAACCATTCTGCCTGCTCAGTGTCTTTCCTAGTGTTTTTTTCTGAGATAGTTTTAGAGCTTACTCTATGTCATTCTGTATTCAAGAGCTGATTCTGCATCCTTAACAATCAACAATTAGTTTTGTGGTGTGCAATAGCACCTGTTCAGAGAGATGGAATACGAAACACATATCATTCCCCAGAAAAACTAGAATTTAAAATTATTCAAAGTCGGGTCACAGAATCATAGAGTATCCCAAGTTAGAAGAGTCCCATGAGGATCATTGAGTCCAACTCCATGCTTCTCATAGGACTACTTAAAACTAAATTATATGGTTAAAAACACCAGACACTCCTTGAACTCTGAGAGGCTTGGAGCCATGACCACTTATCTGGGGAGCCTTTTCCAGTGACTGACCATCCTATCAGTGAAGAATCTTTTCTTCATGCCCAATCTGAACTTCCCCTGATACAGCTTCATTCGATTTCCTAGTGTCTTATCATTGTTCACCAGAAAGAGGAGATCAGCACCTCCCCCTCTGCTCTTCCCCGTGAGGAAGGTGTAGACTGCTGCGATGGGTTGACCCTAGCTGGGTGTCAGATGCCTACCAGAGCCCACTCTATCACTCCCCCTCCTCAACTGGACAGAGGGGAGAAAAATATAACAAAAGGCTCGTGGGTCGAGATAAAGACAGAGAGAGATCACTCACCAATTATTGGCACAGGCAAAACAGACTCGACTTGGGGGAAAAAAAAAAAAATAAAATTAAAAAAAATTACTAAACAGACAAGAGGATAATGAGAAATAAAACCAAATCTTAAAACATCTCCCCCCACCCATCCCTTCTTCACAAGCTTAACTTCTCTCCCGATTTCCACCTCGTCCCCACCCAGTGGCACAGGGGGACAGGGAGTGGGGGTTGGGGTCAGTTCATCATACATTATTTCTGCCTCCTTCTCACACTCTTCCCCTGCTCCAGCATGGGGTCCTTCCCATGGGAGACAGTCCTCCAGGAATTTCTTCAACATGAGTCCTCCCCACAAGCTACAGTTCTTGATGAACTGCTCCAGTGTGAGTCCCTTACACGGGGTGTAGTCTTTCAGGAACAGTCTGCTCCAGTGTGGGCTCCGCTCTCCACAGGGCCACAGGTCCTGCCAAGAAACTGCTCCAACATGGGCTTCCCACTGGGTCAGAGCCTCCTTCAGGAATCCATCTCTCCAATGTGGGGTCCTCCACGGGCTACAGGTGGTCATCTGCTCCACCATGGACTTCCATTGGCTTCAGGGGCACAGCCTGCCTCATCATGGTCTCCACCACAAGTTGCAGGGGAATCTCTGCTCCTGTGCCTGGAACGTCTCCTCCCCCTCCTTCTTCACTGACCTTGGTGTCTGCAAGGGTTGTTTCTCTCACTTCTTCTCACTCCTCTTTCTCAAGCTGCAAAATATGCCGCTTTTTTTCTCTTCCCCTTTTTTGTTTTCTTAATTATGTTATCACAGAGGCATTACTGATTGGCTTGGCCTTGGCCAGCTGGTGGGTCTGTTCTTGTAGCCGCCTGGCATTGGCTGTGTTGGACATAGGGGAAGTTTCTGGCAGCTTCTCACAGAAGCCATCCTTACACCCACCCCTGCTTCAAAAACCTTGCCACACAAACCAAATACAACTGCCATGAGGTCACTCGTCAGTCTTCTCCAAGTTGAACAAATCAAGTGATCTCAGCTGCTTCTTGTAAGTCTTTCCCTTGAGGCCTTTCACCATCTTGGTCATCCTCCGCAGATACACTCTAATAGTTTGATGTCCTTCTTGTATTGAAGTGCCCAAAACTGCACACAGTACTTGAGTTGGGGCCACACCAGTGTAGTGTAGAGTGGGACAATCACCTTCCTTGACTGGCTACCTAAGATGTGTTGATGTACCCCAGAACACAATTGGCCCTTTTAGCTACCAAGGCATACTGTTGACTCTTATTCAACTTGCCACTGACCTAACCCCCCAGTTCTCTTTCCGTGGGACTGCTCTCCAGCTTCTCGTCCAACAGCTTGTACATATAACCAGGATTGCCCCATCCCAAGTAGAGAATTCAGCACTTTCTTTTGTTAAATTTCATACAGTTGGTGATTGCACAGCTCTCTAGTCCATCCAGATCTATTTGTAAGGCTTCTCTATGCGTGAGAGAGTCCACAGCTCCTCCTAATTTAGCATCATCAGCAAACTTACTTACTCTGCATTCATTTCTTTTGTCCAGATAATTTATAAAAACACTGAAGAGCACTGGCCCTAAAGAATACAGAGTAATGATGAAACTACTGGGATTTTCTGAGGCTCTGAATGCAGTTTATATTCAAACAAATCAATGTTCCCATGAAGCTGGGAGATCTTCACCTTTGCTACACACATGAGTTTAGCTGCTTCTCTCTAAAAGCATTGCCTATCAGATATCTCCCTCTGAATATCATGATGCAAACTATAAAACATTACAGAAAGTTTCTAAATAGAGGAGAGGATAATTTTGGCCTTTTGTTCACAGATTTCTTTCTTCTCATACCAGTATGTCAGTCTGATGTAACCCAACTGTAAGTGTTTTATCTTTCTTGACCCTTCCTTGTTACTTCTGTCTGTCAGAGTCCTGTACCTGTCTGTGTGCTGCTTTTTCTTGCTGGCATCATAGAACTACACTGTGCTCATAACTAGATACAAAAAAATTAAAACACTGATGAAGAAGTCTAGGAGTCATCACAGTGTTTCTGTAACAAAAGTGACATGTGCAAATAAATATATAATCCTGATATAAATAAAATGTATAGTGGAGAAAAAGGTTTAAAATTATCAGCCAGTCAGTCATTGTAGCAATAAACCGAAATTTAAAAATGTTTCTTACTAAGGTAGCTTAGTACTTTCTGTCAGAGACATGTGGTGCTGTTGTATTTTCTATAGCTATGTCTATTTTTTTAGCTGACTCATTAGTAAACTCTTTTGTTTTTTTCAGAATTCCAGCTTTCCCCATCTCATAACATCTTTGGCTCAGACAAGTTCTTACCTTGCTGTAAAATCTCTTGATTATCTGCACAAAAATAAATATCAGGATGAAACCTGTTTCTTGGGAAACATATATGTTTAAGGTTTGTGTAGGCTGTTTTTAGAATACTTAAAAAAGAAAATTTTAATGCCATTAATTTTCTTTTTTCTTGGGGGGGGGGAGGGGAATGTTGGCTTTTTTTTTTTTTTTCCTATCCTTCTAAGATAATTTGTAGCTCCTATTTATTCAAGTAGCGCCCAATCCTATACTCCTTATACAGAAAAATGTCTACTTACTTTAGAAGACTTTAGTCTGAGCAAAGACTGTGGTTCTGGTACTGACAGAATTTACAAGCTGTTTGACATTGTCTTATTATAATTAAATTACAGTGTTGGCTTTTTAATAAACACAATCAATCTTTTTCAAAATATAATGGGTTTAGTGTAGGGGAGGGGTTACAAGGTGACTGTACTTTCACTTCTTGATTAATTGGTGTCATTACTGGTTAACTGCCCTGATTAAATATCTATTTAAATACTTCATTTTAGAGCTGGAATATCTTTTATTTTTATGGACTAGTCGAATAACTATTTGGCTTGCTCACTTCACAATATCATAGCTTACATTTACATGTTACTTTAAATTGACAGTCTTTGGTACAAAAGTAAGTTTTGGAAGCTACATTAAAAATTAATCTATGTTTTAAAACAAGTCTGTGTCTCTGTGCATCATGATCCTGAGAGCATAGATTAATCTCATCTCACTTGAGACACTATATGGAAGCAACCTATGCATATCTGTACATTCTTTGTACTTCTGAACAACTTGGAAACATGTTCATTTTAATAGAGTGCCTATCTCTCTCTAAAGATAATTTGAATAATTTATCTCCTCAAGCAGTCACCTAAATCATGTATCTAGAACTAGAAAAAGTGAATTAATCTAGTACCTAATGAAATATTACCCTTGTTCCATGGGATTCAGCACTAGACTACAATACATAAAAGTTTGGACAGCATTTCAAAGTATTCATGGTTCTTCCAAAGGTGTCTGTTGTCTCAAAGGGTATTTCTTCATTACTATTGTATAGAGTTTGATCTTAGCTCTGTACTGAATTTTTAATATTTAATCTTGACTGTGACCAAATACTGTGAGATTTTTTTATTCCTTCTACACCAAAAAGGGCAAAGTTAAAACACAATTTTACGGACCAGCACTGAATCTCTCTTGAAAAGTGATCACAGTTACAAAGTAAGCTCTTCTACAGGGATTTAAATACCTGAGCAGCTCTTCTAAGTCAAAAGGCACAAATTAAGGATCTCAAAAATAATGGATGCAGGAAATCTCTCAAGTTTTGGAAAGTCCAGGAATACAGATGTGATTTTGATGGGCACAGACTTAAAAGTGTATGAGAAGATGAAAATCACTAGGGAGAGAAGGTTATAAAACTGTGTGAAGGGCACTATAACATACAAGTTTGTACACAATGAACCAACAAAAGGAAAGAATGAGGAAGACTGAAAACCTGAGAAGGCTTCTGTCCCTTTCACAAAACACATGACTGTTAATGAACTTTCTGAATCTCTTACAAGCTTAAATTACCCATTTACATTAAAGTATATTGCAATTTACGTTGACTTCTAACTGATCATTACAGAAAATGCTTAGCATTGCTCCAGCTAGAAAAAGAGTAAAAACATAAAAAAGAAATAATCCAAAACCTCAATTACTTGAATATTAAAACAACTATCTATGTCAGCTAAAATAAAGTAATTTGTTTATTCAGCTTTGAACATGTGGTGACAGGAAGAATATGAAACTGTTTTTCTCCAAAATACCATAAGGCTATGCTAATAGCGGCTGAGGACTTTGGGCTTGTCTAGTTTGGGGAAAAGGAGGCTGAGGGGTGACCTCATTGCTTTCTACAGCTTCCTAAGGAGGGGACATGGAGAAGGAGATGCTGAGCTCTTCTCCATGGTATCCAGTGATAGGACATGTGGGAATGGTTCAAAGATGCATCAAGAGAGGTTTAGACTGGATCTTGGGATGCATTTCTTTACTGAGAGTGTGATCAAAATCTGGAATAAGCTTCCTAGAGAGCTGGTCAATGCCCCAAGTCTGTCAGTGTTTACAAGGCTTTTGGACAATGCCCTTAAAAACATGCTTTACTTTTTGATTGTCCCTGAAATGGTTAGGCAGTTAGAATAGATGGTCACTGTAGGTCCCTTCCAGCTGAAACCTTCTCTTCTCTTCTCTTCTCTTCTCTTCTCTTCTCTTCTCTTCTCTTCTCTTCTCTTCTCTTCTCTTCTCTTCTCTTCTCTTCTCTTCTCTTCTCTTCTCTTCTCTTCTCTTCTCTTCTCTTCTCTTCTCTTCTCTTCCTCAGTCATATTATTTCATAATGGGAAAAAAAAAAGATAGAATACACTAGATACATTTTACTGTGGCAAGAAACAAACATCAATCCCTATCATCGGTTAACTTTTCACATTGAAATGGCTTGTAAATGGGGTAAAACTGAAAGAGGTTAACTTGGTATATATTCATAGATTAAACATCACTTATTTCAATCAGGATATGCATTTTGTAATGAAGATCCTGACAGTGAGCTTCCGAATAAACCAACTGCTGAACAGCAAGTACCATCTAAGGAATATGAAATATTTTTGGAATAATTTCCTTGCTACATACGTTCTGTAGTGAAGCTTAACGTGAAGGACAGGGGACACTACAAAGACAACAAACGAAAAATGACAATGTTGTTCTGAAATGCACTAAAGGATAGTTATACATATAAATTGTTGTGCTTAATTCAGTTTGTGAAATCAATACAGTTGCTCCCTTCTGAAACACTGGAGGTCAAGAGAATTGTATTTATTAAAGTAAATTGAAAATAATTTTCTTTTTCTATCAGGGAAGATCTTCCATTAGCTAAATGCAAAGTAGAGGGAAGCAATAGTTCTCCTTGATGGAGAAACATCCTGACAGCCCATGTGGGTCTTGCAGAACTGTAGCTGTTATAAGCTTCCCCATCTGTATATTTCCCTGGGTTTATTATTTACATTTTTATACAGTCAGGTAAAGACTTATTCATTTTCCAAATAAAATGTTTTCTAAAGGTCTAAAAGTTTGGAGAGTTGTCTACCTGTTATTTAGGTACTGTATACACCTAGCTGTTCTGTATTAATGACAACTTACTACTTCTAAAATAATTGTATCTCTTCTGGCAATGTGCTGGGGCCCAGGAGTGCCCCAAACAGGAGCATATGGAGTTCTTTCAATGTTGGGCATGTGTTATAGTAGTTTCTGTTGGCACTTCTTAACCTTAACCAAAGTGTATATTACCTGTCTTTTAGAATATTTCTCTTCTGATACCAGAAAGCATCAAAACATATAATTCATTGTTTCATTTTTTCCTCTGTTCCCAAGGAACTGATGAAATGGTGTGTCATGATCCTTGAGGAATTGGTTCTAGGAGCTCTGTAGTTATTTTATTTTTCTATAACCATGAAATTATTTTCAGCATGAACATGCTCTGTTTCATACTTATTTCAAAAAGACTATCTCATCTCTCAAGAAAGAATGAATATACTTAGACTCAAATGAAAAGAAATAACTTTATATTTTTGAAGCATACAATATACTTTGCATCTTAAATGCATATTATTTTTTATTAAGTTTATCTTGCAAGACCCTGTTTCACTCTTAGTATCTCTCATATATCATATAATGTATAATCTATCTACTTCTGTATTAATTCACACCTCAAGGTTCCTGTCTCCAATAGGGCCAAATGCAATCCCTTTGGGATTGATTGGGAATGAATTAAATTGATTTTTCTTCCTCAGGTGGAGTCTGTTTTGCTTGTGGTGATAATTGATGAGTGAGCCCTCCCTGTCCTCATTTCAACTCATGAGCCCTTTGTTGTTTTTCTCTCCCCATCTCATCAGGTGCGGGGTCAAGTGAGTGAAGGACTGCGTGGTCTTAGCTGAGGCTGAAACCACATCACCATCTTTTCAGAGGTCATACAAGCCCTTCTAGTTCTCCTACTCAGTGTCAGCTTACTTACCTTACTTATGACGTTCTTGACCTTCTTTCCTGACTTCATCTACCTAGTATCCCATTGATTGTTCCTACATCCATGCCTGTTATCAGCATATGATCTCCTTGTTTAAAAGACCTAATTTCACTAAGGTGACTGAGGAGCTTTTTGAAGATAAGCCAGCAATGTGCCCTTGCCACAAAGAGGGCTAATGATATCCTGAGTAGCCAGAACCTCAAGGCAGGGTGTGAGGGAGCAAAGTCCCTTCCACTGTAAGAGAAGATCAGATTCAAGTCTACTTGAGGAACCTGGACACACATAAGTCTATAGGACCTGATAAGATTTTACAGTTGGACTCAATGATCTTAAGGGTCTTTTTCAACATAAATGATTCTGTGATCTATAAAATGCACCCAAGAGTCCTAAGAAAATTGGCTGACGTAGTTGCAAAGCCACTCCCCATGACATTTGAAAAGTCAAAACAGTCAAGTGAAGTCCCCGGTAACTGGAAAAAGGGAAACACTGCACCTATTTTTAGAAAGGGTAGAAAGGAGGACCCTTGGAACTACTAACCTGTCAGCCCTACTTTTGTGCCTGGGAAGACAGATCCTTCTAGAAGCTGTGCTAAGGCACATGGAGGACAGGGAGGTGATTCAAGATAGCCAGCATGACTCCATGGAGTCATAGAACTGTTTGTGTTGGAAGGAACCTTTAAAGGTCGTCTAGTCCAACCCCCTGCAAAGAGCAGGGACATCTTCAACCAGATCAGGTTGCTCAGAGATCTGTCCAATTTGATCTTGGATGTATCCAGGCATGGGTCACCTACAACCAGTCTGGGCAAGCGATTCCAGTGTACCAAGTGCTCACCAAGGGCAAGTCCTGCTTGACCTACCTAGTGGCGTTCTAGGATGGAATGACTACATTCATGGAAATGGGAAGAGCTATCTGGACTTCTGTAAGGCCTTTGACATGGACATCCTTCTGCCTAAACTAGAGAGGTATGGAGTTGAAGGATGACCTGTTCGGTGGATAAGTAAGAATTGGAAGGAATTGGCTGTGTGGTTGCATCCAGAGAGTAGTGGTCAATGGCTCAGTGTCTAGATGGAGATCGGTGATTGTTGGGGAACAGCTCAGAGAGCAAGGACATGGAGTCGCAGAATGGTTGTATGAGCAGAGTCTGGTCTAACGTTCAGCAGGCTGCAGTGGAAAAATACTGAATACTGACACTGTGACTTTATCTCAATCTGGTAAACAACCTTGAGAAAGTAAGTGTGTAAAAAACGTAGACAATGCTTTACCGTTAAACCGCAAGTAGGAGGACCATGTAAATGTAACATTTAGAGCTTAAGACAATTAGCTAAGGACTAGTAGGAATAATTATAGTGGCCTGTATAAATGTGACTGAATGAGAGCAATAAAGTGAACTATGCCTTATCACTCACATTGAGTCGGCTTGCATAGTTTCCTCCGTCGCTCGCAGGTGATGAGTGGTGTCTCTCAGGGGTCTGTACTGAGACTGGTACTGTTTAATATCTTAATCAATGACATAGACAGTGGGATGAAATGCACCCTCAGCAAGTTTGCACATGACTCCAAGCTGAGTAGTGAGGTTGACAGGCCTGATGTACAGGATGACATCAAGAGGGACCTGGAAAAGCTCAAGAATTGGGCCCATGTGAATCTCATGAGATTCAACAAGGCCAAGAGGAAGATTCTGAACCTGGATCGAGGCAACCACCAGTATCAATAGAAGCCAGGGTATGAAAAGATTTAGAGTAGTCCTGTGGAGAAGGACTTGGGGTTACTGGTGGATGAACAGCTGGACATGAGCTGGCAATGTGTGCTTGAAGCCCAGAAAGCCAAATGTATCCTGGGCTTCTCAAAAGAAGCATGACCAACAGGTCAAGGGAGGTGATTCTGCCCCTCTACTCTGGTCTTGTGAGACACTACCTGCAGTACTATGTCAAGCTCTGGAGTCTTCAGCACAAGAAAGACATGGACCTGATGAAGTGGGTCCAAAGTAGGGCCACAAGGACCATCAGAGGGATGGAACACCTCTCCTATGAAGAAAAACTGAGAGAGCTGGGGTTGTTCAGCCTGAAGAAGAGAAGACTCCAGGAAGACCTTATTGCAGCCTTTCAACACTTAAAGGGGGCATGTATGAAAGACAGGGTTAAAGTATTTAATAGGGCCTGTAGTGATAGGACAAGGGAGAGTGGTTTTAAACTAAAAGAGAGAAGATGCACTGGAACAGGTTGCCTAGTGAGATGGTAGATGCCTCATCCCTGGAAATATTCAAGGTCAAGTTGAAAAGAGCTCTGAGCAACTTGATCTAGTTGAATATGCCCCTGCTTATTGCAGGAGGATTGGACTAGATGACCTTTAAAAATCCCTTCCAATGCAAACCATTTGATGATTCTACAATTCTATGATTCTAGGTTTCTAAGAAAGCATCTGCAGAAAATTGACAAAAAATCCTGAAGTTTCAGAATTCCATGATATCCTTATAATCCAATTAAAAAAGAAAAGAAAACAAAACAAAACAAGCCACAAAAAACCCACAACCAAAAACAACAAAAAAAACATCAAAAACTTAATCTTTTTTATGTAAAGTATTAAATAGGCTTTTCCTACATTATAGCTACATTCTGAATGCTGTTGTGTATTATTGAATTTCAGCACACACTTTTTCATGCATGATTTCAGAAAGCTCTTTTGCCATTTCTCTGTAGTTGGCCTTCATTTCTTCTTGACTTTCCAACCGATCTTCCTTTATAAGTCATTCATTTAAACCTAGAGTACATCCACAAGCCTTGGCAAGTTGCCTAATTTAAGTAAAATAATTAAAAAATTTCTCAATAAAAAATAAAATATCCAGAAGATTAACTCAAAATTCCAGCTTAGAGTATGTTTTTGATGCAGCCAGAACACTATACAGGTTAAAAGTATTTAAAAAATTGTTATCTATGATTTGGAGGAAAGCAAATGTCACTCCAGTCTTCAAAAAGGTCAAGAAGGAGGACCTGAATAACTACAGACTGGTCAGCCTCACCTCCATCCCTGGAAAGGTGATGGAAGAACTTATTCTCAGTGCAACCTCTAGGCATATCAAGGATAAGAGGGTGATTAGGAGCAGTCAGCATGGTTTTAGCAAGGGGAAGTGCTGTTTAACCAACCTGATAGCCTTTTATGAGGACGTAACAAGATGGATAGATGATGGTAGAGCAGTGGATGTGATTTATCTTGATTTCAGCAAAGCATTTGACACCATCTTCCATAGCATCCTCGCAGCTAAACTGGGGAAGTGTAGTCTGGATGATTGGGTAGTGAAGTGGATTGTGCACAGTTTGAAAGGAAGAAGTCAGAGAGGTGTGGTCAATGGAGCAGAGTCTAGTTGGAGACCTGTGTCTAGTGGAGTCCCTCAGGGGTCAGTACTGGGACCAGTACTATTCAATATGTTCCTCAATGACCTGGATGAGGGAACAGAGTGCACTGTCAGCAAGTTTACTGATGATACAAAGCTGGGAGGAGTGGCTGGCACACCAGAAGGCTATGTTGCCATTCAGTGAGACCTAGACAAGCTGGAGAGCTGGGTGGGGAGAAATTTAATGAAATACAAGGGCAAGTGTAGAGTCTTGCACCTGGGAAAGAACAACTCCCTGTATCACTATAGGTTGGGGACAGAGCTGTTGGAGAGCAGTGTAGGGGGAATGGATCTTTCAAGGTCCCTTCCAATCCCTAACATTCTGTGATTCTATTAAAAATCTCACCTGAACATGGTCCTGGACCCTGTTTGAGCAGAAGAGTTGGGCCAGAAGACCTCCAGAGGTCCCTTCCAACTTCAGCCATTTTGTGATTATGTAGACTTCATTTCGGTCAATCCAGGTATACAATTCACATTTGTTTACTCAGATAAGAGAAATAAATGTCAGACCTCGGAATTCAGACTTGACATTGACACTGAGGGTTTGTCATGGACGCTCCACGTACTTTAAACTGCTGATAATAGTATTTAATTTTCTGCTCCCATCTTGTTCTTTCTGCAACAAGTTGACATGAACATGTCTGGACAAGATTATTGTATTTTACAAAACAACAATGCAATTCTACATGAAGGTGCCTCATTGCATATAGATGATCAATGTGGTAATTTAGGGCTAGCTTCTTTTCCAGATTATAAATACCTATGTAACTCAGCCTAAACTATGGGTAGGAGTAGAAGTTATTTGATTAATCCTAAAGTAGACACTTAGTTTTTGTCAGCTCAACACCACTGAGGTTGCATTGAAATTCTTGGGCAAATCTCCATTTGGTGTAATGGAAGATAAGACATCTAGATTACATGAAACCCTTGTACATAAATACTTAAATCCCTGTAAACTGTATGGGCAACAGGAAGATATATAAAAAAAAAGCTGTTTTATCCTAAACACAGTATCTGGGATATGTCATGAAAAAACATCTCAAAAATGCTGTATTTTTTGCAGGGAACTAGCCCAGGTAAAAACATCCTCTGAAAATCTGTAAAGCTTAACGGCTGCTGTTCGATACTTAGGCAAAAAGTCATGTAACGGGTAATCTACAAGGAAACACATAGTGTACAAAACATACTTGCTAATGCTTGGAGCACAATATTATTACCAAACAAAGAAAAAACAAAGAAACAAACAAAACACCTGCAGCATGTGACAATCATTCAATTTCTGAAATAAAACCAACTCAGGACAAATATTTAAAACACAAATAATTTTTCAAGCTGTAGTTCAGAGGTTACAATGTGTCAAACATTGATAAGAATTACAATTAAAGTAATTTACATGTGTTATTGTTGCTAGATGCTAACAATAGGGACATTATCTTTTCTTTCAGAGTAATTTCTTTGATGCTATTTCTACTATTTGCTTTTAAAGTGCCATCTAAAGTGAATACTCAATACTATGAGGTTATTTGTTGTATCCAAAGTCAAATCTAGAAATGGGTTTTCACAAGATTTTTCTTAATATATGAAAGTCACTTCTCCTCGTATTAGCCACAGAAATTTCTATGCTTGTCTTTATACCAGTCAAACCAATTTCACCTTTCCTATAAGTGTGTTTCTTCATACGTTCCTTCCTGCTGTTTTCTTCCTTCCCTCATGGTCTCCCTCAGGTCAGTGTCGTAAGTTCTTCAGGATTATCCACTTTTCACTTATGCAATGTCCTTTTGATTATAATTTTGATATCTTGCATCTATTACATGCTGTGTAACCTAGAAATCAGTGCCCATTTATTCCTACCTCAGATATGCACCAGTTCTCATTAAGGAATTGATATTAGGTGTGGAGACACAGGCAAGAAAGTTAAGAGGAATAAATGTATAGGAATGAAAATTACCACTGCTAACACAGAAATTAAAATTAAAAAGTGTAATGGATTAAAATTCAATTTTCTTTAGAAAACTGACTTATATCTTACTGACTTCTGAAACAACTGACATTTGAAACCAAAATCAGTTTGAATATAATTATTTTAAAATCTAGAATATTTTCATATGTCTGAAGAATAGCAAATGCTTAAACTGGGAAAAGCAATCTAGACAATCTCACTAAGTTGTCCACTATAAGATTTAGATTACATTGGGAAGAAAAGAATAATCAAAGACCTGTAAAATAAAAATAAGATAAAATACTGCATTGGTATACAAATATGTATAATGCCATAATAATCTAATATTTTTCTTTTTTACATCAACTGACTCTCAAGAAAAAGAAAATACAGCAAACTTTTACAATCTGCATTTCAGCAATACATTTTACTGACGCTACATGAATTTTCATATCTCAAGTTGGAAAAATGGCTATTAATTCAAGTATTATAAATTTGATGAAGAGCTGAGAAAATGAGTGACAGCAATTGGTCCATCAGGAGAAATACAGAACTGGAAACTTTAACAGTGAGGTTTCTTAGCATTACCCCTGGGACTAATCTTATTTAATACTTTCATTAAGAATTTAAATGCAAGATACAGGAATATTCTGAAGAAAATCACTGTTGCTACGTTGGAAGCATCATTTATATATAAGATAATAGGTATATCACAACCTTGAGGACTGGAGCAGTGATAATGTCATGAAATCTAATGATGTTTAACACTGAATTAAGACATATTTAGAAGGAAGTTGTTCTGATATGAACTAAGACTGTCGTATGGAAATGAAAAAAAATCAGACAAAGATTTGTTATGTTGATTAATCTGAGATATATGACCAGTGTGATACTTCTAATGAAAAGCAAAGTGCAATCTTGAAGTTGTTAGATTAAGTGTTTGTATTAAATACTTCAATATTGTGGTACAAGGCCTTGTACTCATAAGACATCATCTAGAGTTCTGTGTGTACTTCTGATTATTCACCTCAGAAGAGGTTAATTTAAGAAGGAACAGATGCAAAAATGGCTCTTAACACAATCAGGAGAATGAAGAACATTTTATTTTATAAGAGGAAAGTAAAATAATTTAATTTGCTTGGCCTACCAAAATTAATGTTAGGAGAAGAGATATAGTTACATTACAAAGACATTGGGGGAGTAAACACTGGGGAGAGAAGAAGATGTTAAGCCAAAGGATGGTGTTGAATGAGAATAAGGATTTGTCACTGGTCATGAATAAACTTAGTCTGGAATTTTAGGAGATGGTTCGTCAGTGATGTGTAAGTAAAATTCCAGTATATCCTCACAATAGAAACAGTAGCAACTGGGAATCTAATTAATTGTCCTATAAGGCTTGACAAATTTTTGACAGGGGTACTTGTAACATAAAGGGACTGGATCCAGTAGTCATGAGATCATTTAAAATCCTATGATCATTATAAGCATATAGAAAATTTACTCCTTTCTATTAAATTTGATATGGTATTTTCTTCAAAGTGTAGCATAATAAATATTGACGTTAATAGTACCACAATGATTTCATCACAGTTCAGATACTGGAAGAAAAAACCTTTGCTGAGTGTAATATTGTGTTTTGAACCAAATAATAAGCATTTTAATATCCTATAAAAGCTTTTTTGATTACTTATTCTAAGAAGATAGTAAACATTACTATTTATTTTATAGTATACCAGTATGTCTGCAGTCTTTGCTTTGTCAGCATTCAAATTATCATGGATTGTACTAAAATGTTCTTAATACATACTGTTTAAAGGAATTATTTTTTTTTCAGATTGAAGGTAAATTTTTAAATAACTAAGATTATTGTCATGAGCCATGTAAACTGATTTTCCTAGATAAACTGCCAAAGTTGTTCTTTGGAGGCTACATCAAAAAAACATATTGTTAGTAAATTATAAATGAGAAATAATTACCTGTATGTTGTGCTGTGTAAAAATAATCTTGTAGTCATTACTCTAGGCTGAGGATATTGGGAAGGATAAATGAATATGTTAAATAAGAGACCACTTTATGGAAAAGGATATATTCACCTATTCAAAGCAAATCTGTACTAATATTAAACCCATTTAAAGTCAAATTATTCTGGAAAAAAAATGCTCTAAACAATTTTTTTCATTATGCAAACTGAGCATTTCTCTTATTTTTGTTGCTTCTTTGTTTCCTTACTTAAAAGGATAGCTTTGTTTTGTATGAAAAAAGAAAGAGAGAGGGTTGGTTATTTGCTTTCATCAAAACAAAATTACCTATTTCTGCTGATGTAGGAATTACTTAAATGCATACCAAACTCAGGAGACATTAATGAGAGCTGGTTCATCCTACCTAACTTTTGACACTGAAATTACCACCTATTATAGGAGCTCAGTCTCCTTCAGTGTTATCCTTATTTGACAAAAAAAGAATCAAGATTGTTTAAAGTTGGAATTACCTTACTCATTCTTTCTTTTGACAATTAAGTGGCAAAAAAAAAAAAAAAAAGAATAGGAAAAATTCAGACTTTAGGTGTTTATTCAGCAGAATTCTTAAGTACATCCCTAAATGTTTTACCAAGTAAGGCTCAGAGCCTGAAGTTATTTAAAGGCCTAAATGTCCTTGAAATCCCTGGGAATTGCACAGTCACCTTATTTTATGGAGCTGTGCCTTATGACAGATCTTGCAAAGAGATAAAATACTTTAAAATAGGCCTTCAGCTATGTTAACACTTCAGCAGTGCCCTAGAGTTATGTGTCTCCCAAGTTTAACAGATCTCTAAAGCTCATTAATGTAGATGGATTAAGAAAGCTGGTGAATTAACATCTTCTAAATAAAAAAAAATTAAGGCTGCAGGTACACCAGGGCAGATCCTGTGTGTTGCTTGATAGTATTTAGACATCTGAAAAACACCAAGTTTTTGAAGATGAAATCCTTAGAGCTGAAAGCACAGATGTTAAAACCTTTTGATGCCCTGCTTTTGCAGTCAATTAAGCTTTTTGTTGTTGTTGGTTTTGGTTTTTTGTTAGTCAATATGCTTTAGAGAATGAATCCTAATATACCTTTTAGAATATAATTTAAAATAAAAAGTAAAATATTTAGTAAACCTACTCAGAAATCTTTATTCAAGACACTAGGAATCTGTTACTCAATTGAAGTATAATTAATTAATTAATTTCATAAATTATTTGGTAAAGACACCCAGAAAGTATAACACAAGTAAGAATACCATTTATAGAATCAGTTTAGAGATGTGTGTTCATGGCACATATAGGGAAAGTGATGACTGGAAGCAGCTGGCTTTTATCAGATGCAATATTATTTTTAATTATATCTGAGAAGTAGTTAGGTTACTTAGTGGTTTTTAAGGACTGGTTAATCATAGGATAAAAACTCAGAGGGATAATTAAATAAGACACTAAACTAACCCAGCTTCTAAGTGATGAAAACAGGCATAATCGTATATTAAATATATGAAAAGCCTGCAAATACAATTCAGACTTTCTATAAAACAATATCTTGACACCTGATCAATGAGTAAATGAATTACATCTAAATACTGATGTAAGGTAACATGGAGGTATTACTGATAGGGTATGTGGTACCCCAGCGGTACCATAGTAAAGAAAATATCTATCAACCAGCTGACCATTCAATATTTTGGTCAGGCTTTTGTCCTAAAATAAATAGTTTTCCTTTAGCATCTGAAAGGCAGAATTATATCCACATATAGTAGACTAAGAACAAATCAGTTTTACAGTACAAAGTAGCAAGGTGAAATACATGCCACAGCTTCATATCACGCTTGTGAACAGTGGACGTATTTTTCATGAAAGCAATTATATTTAGATTTGATTTAAAGAGAGAAAACTATCCTCTTTATATTTTTTCTGTCTTGTTCCTCCCACTGGAGTATTTCAGTATCTGCACAGCCCCAGAACGAGGTAAAAAAAAAAAGTGAGACTGACAACTGATGGATGTTTTCTGTTTATATTATTCAGTCCTGGGAGTACAATGTACTGACTGCTCTGGACCACTGAAAAAGTACTACTCAAGGGATTACCATAGATATTTTGTTATTCCTGTGGCAATGCCCAGAAAAAGCCAGATGGGACTGAATTTCTAGTTTACATCCTAATCTACATGCTTCCCCAGTTTAGGCTGTGGTGAGATTACTGTTGACCGTTTTGTTAATACAAGTTAATAACATCTTTCTTGTTACTACTGTTCCTGAAAGCATAGTTACCAAATGTGGATTTCTTACTGGTCTATTGCTTTGCAAATAAAATGTTGTTTGTTTGTTTGTTTGTTTGTTTTATGTTGGTAATGCTCTGATCATCCCTTAGACTTACTTGAAACTACAAATACAACTTTAGTTCATTGATGATATTTTAAAATCAGTTCTATCAAAAATTACTAGCAACTTCATGGGGGTTCCAAACCTAATTTGAGGTATAAGCCGTATCTCCTTGGATGACTTGCACTTGTGCATCTTGCATTTTAAGACAATGAAGTGTCCCCATGTTTTTAGCTGCTCACCATTGAAAGATTTTTTTTTAATATTACTTGTCAGGTGGACCCAAGTAATGAAATACAAAGTGTTTCTTATTCTCACAGAAATAAATGATAAAGGGAAACCTGGTGTTGCTCTAAAAGTGCATTCTTTAAAGGATTTATCTTTTTTTTTTCTTTTTGTTTTCTTTTTTTAAATAAATGTGAACTAAGAAGTAATCTACGTTATATGATAGATGCAGTTTAAGGACCACCTTTCTTAAAGCTGTCTTGTGAAGCTGTATAGTCTTTTGGACAGAATAAAAAGAATGTTAGTTCTCAATTTATAAGCAGAATAAGTACTCAAAGCATTGCATATAATGAGTTGAAATAACTAAAATGTATCTTTATTTTTTTCTCAAAAATAACGTGTTTTGTGTTGCCAAGCAGTATAGCTCAAAAGCTGTATTTCTGTTCAGTACCAAATTGCTCTGCAAAATAGCAGTGAAGTGGAAAGGCATGAGGATGTTGCTGTCAGATCAGACATATCTATTTTTACAGATAGATTTTTAGCGATAGAATTAATCTTTCATAGTTTAGATAACCAAAGTTAGATGTCAAAATCTGAGTTCTCAAAAATACCCTTATCTGCTCAGTAGAAAGTTACAGTCATTTCCAGAATAAATTTTATTCCAAAGTGGGTCAGATGAAAAATCTACCGCAGATTCTTCTCCACTGTCTGTAGAAAGGGATATTATTAATTTGGCAAATTCCTAACAGATAAAAATATAATTCTTCCATTAAAAAGTACTGAAACTTTAAATACAGAGGAAAATAACAAAAGATTGTTTTGCAAGTGTGATTCACTTCTTTTCCTTAATAAAGACGTTGGCATAACTAACTGTTAGATCAAATGCAACCACAAGAATATAGGTATGAAAGATTAGAGAAGTAACAGCACTAGTGGCTATACCAAACAGCTCATCTGTTAAAATGCTCTCTTTCTGGTAGAAGTTATATTGTGCTGCACACGCTCCAGAGAATCAGCTATGTTGTATTAATATCACACAGCAATACTGAAAGTATTTCTATCTAGAATTAACCTCTAAGGAAAGATGAAAATATCTGACATTGTCTTTCTTTATACGAAAGAATATGTTATTATGTGTTTCAAGTTGTGGAAACTCTTGATGAGCTGTAAATCAGGTTATGTAATTACCACTTCATGTTTGCAATGTGTTGCTCGCAATAGCTACTAAAAAGGGAGTCTGCAAGGAAATTTATAAGGATAATCTTACCAGGAAGGCATTGGACTGGGACTTTGAGTCTTTGGTTCAGTTCCAGAGTCTGTTGTAGCCTTAACTGTGCGGTCTTTGTCCACATCTGTAGAAATGGAAATGACGCTCTACTTTCTCCATGGGATTTTGTAATGATAAATGGACTAACATTTGTGAAACATCGAAATACTGCATTGATGGTGGTCATGAAAAGTACTAAATAGAATGTCAGTTTGTTAGAAAATTATTCAGCTCTAATCAAATTAAATATCTACATGAAGCCTAGGAAGTAAAAAAAAAAAAAAAGTTTTGTATATGATCTAAAGAATATAGACAACATAGATGGAGTTAATTTGGTTTTATATTTATATCCGAGAGTATATAGGTATTACAATCTTTTGTTATATCTACCACAGAGAAAAATAGTTGCCTTTGTTTTGCATGACAATGATGTTAACAATCAAGCTCCTTAACTAACCTAACTATTTTAGCACAGGAATAGAAATCTGGTAATTCTTTAAAGAGGTAAAAACAAAGGATCCTGATGAGAATTAAAATGTTTCTTCACATTATGCATATGTTACACATAAAACTTTAGGGGGATACTTGCTTAAACTTATTGTTACAAAAGGCAGTGATCAGAGACTGTTTTAAGGACTGAACATTTGAGGAACCATATCTCTAGCAAAGATATACTGTTAATATAACAATGCTGGTTATGCTTTTCAAGTAAAACTGTTCCTTTCCCAAGACAAAGGCCTGAACAGCACAGAGGGAAATTACCCCATGTTTCTGTAAAAGCAAAAATACCAAACTTCTCACAAAAAAAATACAAGCAATTTACTTTTCCATGAACATCAGAAACAATGAAGCCTATTTCCTACAATTCTGTGTCTTGTGGTTGATTACACTTTCTGATTGAAGTTTCCATTGTCAGCTGAAGTATTTATAAGGTGTCTCTGGCTGTGTCTAGATTACATCTGGTCCACCAGTCAGGAGAGCTTCCAAAGTTGCAGACCTGGATTCCTCTCCTCATCTGCCTCTATCAGAGCTATGTCCTTTCTTTACTCGTAACCACACACGTGAAATCTTGTTACACATTCCAAAGAGATCCCATCATGAATGACAAGGGAACCAGAATTCCATGGGTATATGCCAGGGTGCATCGAAGGTCAACTGAGATACTTTCTAAAGTGCTAACTTCTCTGTCAGATGGGGAAGTTGCAGGCTCCTCCTCCTGTCTCCATTTGTTACTTTCACAAAACACATAAACAATACCTTTTTTAAAAACTTTTTCAACATTTTTTGTTGGAGCTAGGATTGGATTAAAAACTTACTGGTACAACACAATTAAAAACATTGTACACACACACATGGGTACCACAGAACTACATAAACTTAGTTTCTGTATGACACCAGCCTGCAAAGCAGGGTGATGAATGAAAAAAACCCAACAGAATACATATCACTGCGATCAAAAATTTGCCTTCCTTTATCTACTAATCCTGACTTTAGTGGGGTCGAAAACTCCACATATAAGTCTAAAAATCTTCTGTAATCAAAAAAACTCCATGTAACTCCACCCAGAAAACTGGTCATACAGCTGACATACAGCTGAGCAATACAAAGACATAGAGTTCAACAGAACATGCAATTTCAAGTACCTAAATGTATAGGAAAAGTATGGTTATATAGTTATCCGTGGCAGAGAAAGTTCATGCGGGAATTGTTGAGTCTAGAGACAGATTTTAATAACATTTATTTTTAAAAAAAATAAACTCAGAAAATCATCACCTGTGAAATGGTTCAGATTAAATTCTTCACTGTCTTATTGATGGATATAATTGATTTTAGGCTCCGTAACACAAAGACTGCGAAAGAAACACTTGATTATGTTTAAATTGCAGATGCTTATGATATCGACTGTAGTGAGGGAGTGCATATTCTGCATATTTACTTGGTTTCACCATTTATTACTTAGATGTAGATCTTTCTATTAAAAAGGGCAGCTGTGATATCTACATTAAATACTCACATAAATAGGAGTGAATGCTTCTGTGATAGGCATGTGCTAGAGTAGTGCAATTCCATGTAAGATGGACAGAGTGTTTACAAACAGATGTTGATGTTGAAAGTACAGCAGTCTCCTATGTTTATTGTAGAGGCCTACCAAGAGGGCAAGAATGTCCTGCTGATTCCTAATTTCTTAGGAGCAGTATTCCTTGTGTCAATACAGGACTTTATTTATTTATTTGACAAGAATTCTCAAGAAGATAGACAAATGAAACAATATAAGATAAAATATGAACCTTCCTCACCAATGTACTCCAACTCTAGAAATTATTCATGATTAAACCTTGTAAATGCTTGTGGGCAGAAGAACATTAATAGTAAGCTCTCTGAGAAGGTGTACATCTGGAGTTCCACATACAAATTCTGCTGGCTTGGCTCTAGTCTTTATATTTAACTCTCTCTCTGGTAAATGCTGTTAGGTTTTATTACTATCAAAGGGAGATTTTGGCAGGAGTATTTGAGCCTACAAGCAGGATTTGGTCCACATAATTTAAAGCAGAATATAAAGTGGAAGAATAACATAAGAGTTTGAAAGTGAGATGTGGAAAGTGTTCTTCATTCTCTAATCTAACAAACCGTGCCAAATTATAATTAATTTTAGTGGAAAGTGAGGTAGTGAAATGCCTAACACATTAAACTTTGCACTAAAGGACTTTAATGCTGTTTTCAATGTTAATGTTGCTCTTTCTGCTTAGGAGAATAAGAGTTAATACCTATTATGTCTATGGCAGGAAAGTGATTTATTTCTCCTCAGAAAACCATTAAAGTCCTTTCCCACAAATGAAGAATGTGAAAAAGGAAAAAAAAATTGTCAATTCCCATGAAAATAAGGAAAATATTTTTTATATGGACTGGGTAATACATTATCACAGCCCAATTCTCACCAAATATGTGGAGTTAACCTTGAGAAAAAGACAGGAAATGTATTTGTATAGGTCATGATGGATTCACTTCCCTCAAAGGGCAGTACAAAAGCTGAGTTAGAGAAAGCATGATAAATTGAAATCATAACGGATTTGATGAAAAGCCCCTATGATGATACTCTTTGTTACCAGGAGTAGGAAGAATGTGCCAAGGCCATATATTTTAGAGGAAGCTTCTCCACCTGGAATTATAATCTATTGATTGTCCAGCTTCTTTTGTTTTGTTTTCTTAATGAATTCACACAATTTGTATGGTACTAAGACCAACTACAGTGAAGCCTCAATAAATTCCAATGTAGTTCATGGGATATGATTTTTTTGGCCTTGTTAATGGCTTCCCTAATGGAAGCTGTGTTTCTAGCTTTTTTAACAGTTGCATCGGTGATACTCATGTCTACAAATGACTTCCTCTTACCCATTCTATAATATTCCCCTCGATATTTTTGTTTACACTCACCTATTGATAGTGAGTGGAAAGTATGTGAAAAATTTTTTTAAAGGCCAATCTTAGAAAGAGATGATATTTTTGATCAAATCTTCAATCACAAATACATACATTAAAGTTCTATATGTATCACATCCATAAGCACTGCCAAACTCATCACCTTTGCAGGCAAATCAAACCATCTCCACCTAAAAATCCATAGTTCTTATTAGAAAGGACTATAACATGTACCTCAATACAGAATCTGAACCATACATAAAGCTTTCATTTAGTTTACAAGAATCTATGATTAGATTCAGTGCAGGCCTGTATGGATGATATCTAAATTTGAAAACAAACTCATTACTTTGCTTCAAAATCTAGGGAGACATTAATCTACCAGATTAAGACGTTCAGGTATAGGTTTCTATATATAACCTGGGTGCCTAAATTAATGTTGATCTACAGTTTGATGCATAGTCTCAATTTAGGCATCTAGTTCCATTTGAGATATCCTAAAGTAACCTCTTAGACCTTAGGCTGACCTAAGATAACTTCCAGTCCTTAGCTCGGAAAGGCTTAGATTCCCCATAGGTTCTCATCAAACATGGCAGCCTTATTTGGATGCCTTGAAAACGAACAGACCTCTCAGATATCACTATATTTAGGCAGCAGCCATTGACGTAGAATGGGAATATGACATCTGGGCAACCTGTTGATGACTAATTTTAGGGTCTGAATCAGCAGGCTTTCCACTCAAAGTCCTTGCATATTGCATGTGCTGAGAATGCCTCATGAAGACTGGCAGGATCAAGTTCCACAAAATATAGCAGTTCCTGCTTTTTCCACCATCATTCACAGGTGATGTTATGTTACTTTTCTTTTATATAGTACCTTAGTGATCAGAGTAATAGCAAAGAGAAAAGGAGAGCTCTCTGTTTCAGCACTACCTTCAGTATTTAGAAACTTGTGTCTCCTACTTCTCACCAGTATGCCCTGACATCCATTTGATCATGAGACATTCCTCAACCATCCTCTTTAAGACATAACACAGAATGAAATGCTCACTTGGCCAAAGAGATTCAACATTGCAGTTAGGGAGATTATTTGCCACCTATTCCAGATATAGCAATTTATATTGCTAATAATGAATGGATAAAACACCCTTTCTACCTTTAGTTTTGAAAGAAAATGCCCACAGCTACAGGAAACTGTGTTACTGATGCATATTAGGCATTCTTAAGAGACAGTGGCAGAATAACATGTAAAGTATTCACTGACCAAATTTATAGTGTAGATATCCTGGATAGTAGGTATCCAGGATTTATAGTGTAGGTATCCTAGGTATGACTGGAGTGCTGCAATGGATGGCTATAAGCTCTTCAGAAGGAACAGGTAAGGAAGGAGGTGTGGTGGGATGGATTTCTATGTTAGAGAGTGTTTCAATTGTATAGACCTCAATGACTGTGATGATAGGGTCAAGTGCTTATGGGTAAGGATGAGGGGGAAGTCTAACGAGGCAGATATCCTGTTGGGAGGCTGCTACAGACCTCCCAACCAGAATGAAGAGGCAGATGAAGCATTTTATAAGCAGCTGGCAAAAGTCTCACAATTCCTATCCCTTATTCTTGTGAGGGACTTCAATTTACCAGATGTCTGCTGGAAATACAACACAGCAGAGAGGAAACAGCCTAGGAAGTTCTTGGAGTGTGTGGAAGACAACTTCCTGATAAATCTGGTAAGTGAACCCACCAGGGGATGTGCCTCACTTGACCTGCTGTTTACCAACAGAGAAGGACTGGTGGGAGATGTGGTGGTTGGAAGCCAGCTTGGGATTAGTGACCATGAAATGTCAGAGTTGTTGATTTTTGGCGAAGTAAGGAGGGGAGTTAGTAAAACCACTACCATGGACTTCTGGAGAGCAAACTTTGTCCTGTTCAGCATGATGGTTGAGAGAGTCCTTTGGGAGACAGTCCTGAAAGGCAAAGGGGTCCAGGAAGGCTGGACATTCTTCAGGAAGGAAGTCTTAAAGATGTAAGAGCAGGCTTTTCCCATGTGCCGCAAGACAAACTGGCAGGAAAGACGACCAACCTGGCAGAACAGGGATCTGTTGCTGGGACTTAGGGAAAAAAGAAATTTACCATCTTTGGAAGAAGGGACAGGCAACTCAGGAAGAGTACAGGGATCCCGTTAGGTCATGAAGAGATAAAATTAGAAAGGCAAAAGTCCAGTTTCAAATCAATTTGGCCACTGTCATAAGAGATGACAAAAAATGTTTTTACGAATTCATTAACAACATAAAGAGAGGCAAGGAGAATCTCCATCCTTTATTGGATTTAGAGGGCAACATTGCCACCAAGGATGAGAAAAAGGCTGAGGTACTTACTGCCTTCTTTGCCTCAGTCTTTAATAGTCAGACTAGTTATCTTCAGGTTATGCAGCCCCCTGAGCTGGAAGACAGGGACAGGGAGCAGAGTAAACCCCATAATTCAGGAGGAATTAGTTAATGACGTGCTACGCCACCTGGACATTCACAAGTCTGTGGGGCCAGATGGGATCCTTCCAAGAGTACTGAGGGAGCTGATGGGGGAGATTGCCAAGCCACTCTGCACCATTTACCAGCAGTCTTGGTTAACAGGGGAGGTCCCAGATGACTGAAGGCTTGTCAATGTGATGTTTATGTACAAGAAGGGCTGGAAGGAGGATCCAGGGGACTACAGGCCTGTCAGCCTGACCTCAGTACCAGGGAAGGTTTTGGAGATCATCCTGAGTGCCATCATCCTAGGGAGTGTTTCTTCTTGAGCGTGCTCACACAACACATGAAGGAAAACCAGGCGATCAGACCCAGCCAGCATGGGTTCATGAAAAGCAGGTCCTGCTTGACTAACACATTCTCCTTCTATGAGCAGGTGACCCGCATAGTGGATGAGGATAAGGCTGTGTATTTTGTCTACCTGGACTTTAATAAGGCCTTGACAGCATCTCCCACAGCATAATCCTAGAGAAGCTGGCGGCTCATGGCTTAGACAGGTGTACTCTTCACTGGGTAAAAAATTGGCTGTATGGCAGAGCCAAAGGGAGTTGTGGTGGATGGAGTTAATAAATACAGTTCGTGGCCCATCACCAGCGGTGTTCCCCAGGGCTCAGTTTTTGGGCCAATTTTGTTTAATATCGTTATCAGTGATCTAGACGAGGGGATTGAGTGCACCCTCATTTGCAGATGGCACCAAGCTGGGTGAGAACACCGATCTGCTCAAGGGTGAGAAAGCTCTACAGAGGGATCTGTCTGGAAAGCTGCCCAGCCGAAAAGAACTCGGGGGTGCTGGTTGACAGTTTACTGAACATGAGCTAGCAGTGTGCCCAAGTGGCCAAGAAGACAAATAGCATCCTGGTCTCTATCAGGAATAGTGTGGCCAGCTGGAGTAGGGAAGTGATCGTCCCCCTGTACTGGGCACTGGTGAGGCCTCACCTTGAATACTGTGTTTAGTTTTGGGCCCCTCCCTGCAAGGACATCGAGGTGCTGGAGAGTGTCCAAAGAAGGGCAACAAAGGTGGTGAAGGATCTGCAGAACAAGTCTATGAGGAGCAGCTGAGGGAACTGGGATTGTTTAGTCTGGAGAGATGAGGCTGAGGGGTGACCTTATTGCTCTCTGCAACTACCTGAAAGGAGATTGTAGTGAGGTGGATTTTGGTGTCTTCTCCCAAGTGACAGGACAAGAGGAAATGACCTCAAGTTGTGCCAGGGGAGGTTTAGATTGGATATTTGGAAAAATATCTTCACTGAAAGGGTTGTCAAGCATTGGAACAGGCTGCCCAGGGAAGTAGTTGGGTTACCATCCCTGGAGGTATTTAAAAGACGTGTAGATGTGGCACTTAGCGACATGGTTTAGTGGTCATGGTAGTGTTGGGTTGATGGTTGGACTTGATGATCTTGAAGGTCTTTTCCAATCTCAATGATTCTATGATTCTATAATAATTCTATGATTCTGTGATCAAAGTCAGCTACCTCAAATTCTCTTTGCAGTCAATAGGAAGAAATAAGGCATGGTCTTAGGCGTAATTAATGTCCTGAGAAAACAGATATCTGTGAACAGATGATGGTAGATAAGTCATTCCCATAACAAGACCCACTCCACCTAAATTTCGAAATCTAAGTTAGGAAAATAGAACCACCCTCTGGTAGATTTAAAGTGAAATCATTAGGCTGATTGTGCAAGAAGTGTAAAAAACTTGCTGTTATAATTGTCTTCATTAGGTCCCTAAAGTCAAGGCACAAGTTAGGCAGTATTCTACCTCCTGTTGCTGCATCTTAATAGAATCCATTTAGATGGGAAATAAACATAGAAACTTTTAAAATGGGATAACTCAGGGTATGTTCAGAAGCATAACTCCCAAGTTTCTTAAGAAATTTGGTGAAACAGGAAGGTATTTAGTAAACAGAAAGATTTTCATGTGAGAAATGCCTTGGATATAGTTTTGGACTCTAGTTTTGGACTCAGTTCTCTCTAAATCTTTATTAGCTATCACCTTGCTCTCTCAATGCACTACAGAGGGACTTTACTGCCTAATGCATAATTCTAGGTCTTATCCCAGTAACTGACTGTCTAAAATATGAGATGCTGATTTTAGGTACCAAATGTCCTTGTCTGGTTGTATTTCCAATATCGAGAGACATATATGGAAAATCTCAGCCAATGAGGAAAAAAATATGAGACTACTACATACAAGTAAAAATAGAAGGTTTGTATAAACTGTAGATTTAACTAAAATTTTTATTATAGTATGTAGCCTGTCTTGTCCCCTGAAAATATGAATGATGATGTCACTTTCTTCCTCTGGAAGTCAATTGCAGGTGTGATAATAGAACAGTGACTGTTTATATATAAAGTCCTTTTGAAAGGCTCAGTTGTTTGTAAGGGTACCAAGACTTGTAATAAATTACAGTTGCCATGCCAGTCTGTTTCTGTGATAGTATGCCTTATATGTATACACTTGTACAATAAGCTGAACTCTACAAAACTTCTCTGCCTATTGTATTTTAATAACCATTATGAACTGGAGCTACAGTGTAGATTTAAGGCTGTTATTGCCACAGGTTGGCTGTTTTTGTAGTACAGTGTGCCATATGGAGCAGCTGATGATCAATTAATACTTACTCTGGTATGTATTTTGCCACCTCTCACCACTTGTAGATTGCTAAAACAAGTTTTGACTTGCATCATTTTATTCTGCAAATAGTGCATTTTGTTTTCCAAAATGCCCACCACAGTCTTACAAAAGCAAGGAAAGAATCCATTTCCCCAAATAACAAGTGTATTAAAATAATAGGTAGGACTTGGATTATACTTGCAATTTTTTTTTTTTTTCTCCAAGTAATTTTGCAGTGAGGAGGTTCTCTGTAGTAGCTGATTCCTTCTGTAAAGGGTCTTAGACACTAGATCTACCTGTTTTTCTCTTCATTCTCGGTATGGAGCACTGACTTGGCAAATTAAGTTTGCTTAGTTGTTGGACAGTAATTCCTTATGTACCCTTGAGGATATATCCTTTCTGGTGGCAAGAATGAAAATTGCAAGCTTTCAGAATAGCCAGACCTAAACATCTGTCCAAATAACACAGGAGATTATCCATCTCCCTTTGTTTCTAGTAGTTCTGGGTAAATTCCTGAGATTAATTTTCCCTCTAACACCTGGAGTGCATTTGTAACATTAGATATGGCTCTGTTCCAACAGTGCAACTACATCATCTTAGAGAAGTTCATGCAGCTAAATGTAACTGCTTCTGATAATAAAAAAATGCTTTCACATTTTTATTAGAACCATTTGTGTAGACAACTTTCAATTCTTTTGATGTTCAGATTAACTGTACCATTATTTAGAGCCTTGGAAATGTTTCCTTTCATACTGTGTAATAACCTTTTGGTTGATTTGGCCCCAATGGAAGATTTAGCCCAAAGTGTATACTTGGAAAAAGATAACATCTTTGCCTGTAAAAACTTTGCAGAATAACTTTGAGAAAAAGGCAATTAAATAATGTAGAACATTTGTGACTATGTAAACTCTGTGAGGGATTCCTGATAGAATCAGGACATCCGTGACATAACAGTAATGGCAATATTGTCTTTAACTGACAATTTCACAAGACTTGAGAGTACAAGTCTCAATAAAGAGGCAACATTTCAAAGGATCATTCATCCAAACATTTAGAAGGCTAAAGAACTGTTTAGTTAGAGAAATAAGAAAGAATTTAAATATCAGTAGGAAGATAGATTATTATTCATATTTGCAAAAATGATGATTTACAAAGAACATCAGATCCTCCTGACAAATTAGCTCATGAGTGAGTGTCTAACTTATTTAGAAACTAATTCATGCCTTTTAAAATATGGAGAAAATTTGAGAATATATCAGCTTTTAAGCTTACTTCATATAATTACAGAATATGTGAAATTAAATTCCATATTAAGAAACTGAATTTGAAATTTATATTGGTACTCAATTCTAAGCGGAGTTAAATGTTAGTATTCACAAAGAACTTTGATCCCATCATTTAACATGACATTCATAGATAATGTGGCTTTTTAGGGCTCTAGTTCAATCTAATAATTCCCTTTTCTTAATTTAGATTTGAACAGAACATATTCTGAGATGGTAGTGCCTATTACTCCAGATTTCAACATTTTACACATACTCTTAGCTTCAAGTGACACTACTCATATGTGTTGGGTTTGTGTGGAGAGGGAGCCGTTGTTTTTGGTAGTGGGGGAAGGGCGACCCTATGAGAGCGAAAAGCACCCCTGGTTCCAAGGTGGAGACCGCCCCCAGCCCAGACTGGGCCAATGAGCACTAGAGAAACGCCTCTGAGAATCCATATTTGTGAGGGGAAGGACTGTCCTGAAAAGAAGAAGGTGTGGTACCTGTAGGAGAAAGAGTTGACCAAACAAAAGATGACCATCAGCCTAAACAAAAGACAGAAGGACACATTTCTGCATGCTCTAGTGATGCCCTTATATTTTTCCCAACTGGTCTATCCTATTCTTTCCAATTGGTGTTTCCTTGTACACCTCCTGCTTATATCTGAGTTTTGCCAGGAGCTCTTTGTTCATCCACGCTGGTCTTCTCCCAGGTTTGCTTGACTTCTTGCACACAGGGATGCATTGTTCTTGAGCCTGGAGGAAGTAGACTTTACTGTCTTGCTCTGTTTTGTGGAACTTAGCGTTCAATGGTAAAGTAGAGAGAAACGAGATTTTTTACAACTCATTGAGGTAATGTTAATTAGTTACTACATTACAGGAGATGTTATCTAATCTATCAAAGAGATATCCCTAAACTAGTGAAATAATGCTTACTTCAATTAAGAAGAATAAGCAAACTGTCTTCTGGATATATAAAATAAAATTTCAGGAAGAAGGATTAAATTTGTCTGGACCCTTGGAGGATTTCAAAAGGGTGATTGGTTACAACAATTCAGCAAGAAAATCTAATCTATAGCTAATGCAAAGCGTGAAGAAAGAAGGAATAATTCAAAGCCTTGAAACTGGCAGAAAGTCAAATAGAGAAGGGGAAGACAGAATACAGGCAGGTCAATTTTATTGGTCTTTCATTATTTAATTTATACGTTCCATATATGTTTGTAACACTCTCATGTACTTTAGATGTTATAGATAATTACTTTTATTTATACTTGATACTAATTTAGTTTGAATTAGGAATAATTTTACTGCAATTACATAACAGCATTTATAATGCAAGAATCTGACAAATCTATAAATTATGCTTCTTGGACTTTTTAACAAGTAACTGAAGTATAAGTTACTTAAAGAAGTAACTTTAACATGGAATAAACAAATTTATTTAGTAGAGTTTCACAGAACTCAAAGAGTTCTTAAAGAGTATTCCCCTATTCCCTTGCATTGCCCAGTTGGATAGCTGCTGTTATACAAATCCAGAGGGTCAAACAACCAGCAATAACTAAAAAAAAAAAAAGTGGCTGATAAGATGTTGTTCGCAGAATCACAGAATGTCAGGGATTGGAAGGAACCTTGAAAGATCATCTAGTCCAATCCCCCTGCCAGAGCAGGAACACCTAGATGAGTTCACACAGGAAGGTGTCCAGGCAGGTCTTGAATGTCTCCAGAGAAGGAGACTCCACAACCTCCCTGGGCAGCCTGTTCCAGTGCTCTGTCACCCTCACAGTAATGAAGTTTCTTCTCAAGTTTAAGCAGAACCTCCTGTGTTCCAGCTTATACCCATTGCCCCTTGTCCTATCATTGGACATCACTGTGAAGAGACTGGCTCCATCCACCTGACACTCACCCTTTACATATTTATAAACATTAATGTGGTCACCCCTCAATCTCCTCTTCTCCAAGCTAAAGAGGCCCAGCTCCCTCAGCCTTTCCTCCTAAGGGAGATGCTCCACTGCCTTAATCATCTCTGTGGCTCTATGCTGGACTCTCTCAAGCAGCTCCCTGTCCTTCTTGAACTGTGGGGCCCAGAAATGGACACAATATTCTAAATGTGCCCTCACCAGGGCAGAGTAGAGGGGAAGGAGAACCTCTCTTGACCTACTAACCACACCCTTTCTAATACATCCCAGGATGCCATTGGCCTTCCTGGCCACAAGGGCACAGTGCTGGCTCATGGTCATCCTGCTGTCCACCAGGACTCTCAGATCCCTTTCCCCTACACTGGTCTCTAAGAGATAATTCCCCAACCTATACTGGAACCTGGGGTTGTTCCTGCCCAGGTGCAACACCCTACACTCGCCCTTATTATATTTCATTAACATTTTCCCTGCCCAGCTCTCCAGCCTGTCCAGGTCTCTCTGGATGGCAGCACAGCCTGCTGGTGTGTCAGCCACTCCTCCCAGCTTTGTATCATCAGCAAACTTGCTGACAGTGCATTCAATTCCTTCATCCAGGTCATTGATGAATATATTGAATAGTACTGGTCCTAGTACTGACCCTTGAGAGACTCCACTAGACACAAGTCTCCAACTAGACTGTGCCATTGACCACCACTCTCTGGCTTCTTCCCACCAGCCAGTTAATAATCCATCTCACTACCTGATCATCCAGTCCACACTTCCTCAATTTGGCAGCAAGGATGCTGTGGGAGACCGTGTCAAATGCTTTATTGAAATCAAGATAGACCATATCCACTGCTCTACCATCATCTAGCCACCTAGTTGTGTTTTCATAAAAGTCTAGTAGGTTGGTCAAGCACGACTTCCCCTTGATGAAGCCGTGCTGACTGCCCCTAATGACCCTCTTATCCTTGATATGCCTTGAGATGGCACCAAGGATAAGTCGTTCCATCACCTTCCCAGGGATGGAGGTGAGGCTGACCGGTCTGTAGTTACCTGGGTCCTCCTTCTTGCCCTTTTTGAAGACTGGAGTGACATTTGCTTTTCTCCAGTCCTCAGGCACCTCTCCTGTTCCCCACGACTTAGCAAAGATGATGGAGAGTGGTCTAGCAATGACTTCAGCCAGCTCCCTCAACACCCGTGCGTGCATCCCATCTGGACCCATAGGTTTATGGATGCCCAGATTGCTTAACTGGTCCCTGACGCAGTCCTCATCAACCAAGGCAAACTCCTCTATTGTCCTGACTCCCTCTGGGGCCTCAGGAGTACGGGGCTCCTCAGGACAGCTTCTGGCAGAGTAGAGAGAGGCAAAGAAGGCATTCAGTAACTCTGCCTTCTCTGTATCTTCTGTCACCAGGGCACCCACTTCATTCATCATTGGGCCTACATTGCCTCTAGTGTTAGTTTTGTCTGCCATGTATTTGAAGAGACTTTTTCTGTTGTCCTTGACCCCTCTGGCAAGGTTTAATTCTAAGGAGGCCTTAGCTTTCCTAGTTGCCTCCCTACATCCTCTGACAACAGCCTTATATTCTTCCCAAGTGGCCAACCCCTCGTTCCATGATCTGTAAACTCTCCTCTTCCACTTGAGCTTGTTCTTCATGTTTGAAACCAAAGGGTCCTCTAGAAGTTTGCTACAGACTTTATTTTTCTTTCTCAAATTTAGAGGAGAAATGGAACATAGAAAATGGAAATACTAGGATGAAGATTAATATGCAGGAACAGATTGTCTTTCAGCTTAGTGCTCAAATTTAATATGCCACAGCTTAGATGTTGTCTTGACTTCTGAAGAGAGGTCTTCCAATTCTCAGGCATCCGAGATCCTGATTTTGCTATGAAAGCCTATGCATTGTACCAAATTCCCAAGAACAACACTCCACCCCTTGTGAGAAGCCAACAACCTCAAGACCATTATTCTTTTTCATTAACTGAAGCAAGATATATCTGCACAGGACTTAATTATATGGATACATGTACCATACATGGATTGCAAAATATCTAACACATTTTTTAATTCCCAAAGCTATTTTGTTACAAATATTGAATGATATTCAAGATCTGTTTAATGGATCAGACTAATGGTATCTAAGAGTTCCAGGCTGAAAACCAGGGCTGATGCTTCCTCAGTTCTGGTAGTCAGAAACCTTTCAAAAAGGGAAATAATATACAAATAATAAATATCCCTGCTGAGTATAAAATTTCCAGACATTCTGGAATCAATACCTAGTGGAGCTAGGAATCATCAAAAACCCTGCCACTTCTTCCTGAAATTGAAAGGTATTTGCCTCCCACCATGGCTTCTCCAGTGTAGAACTGTTTGCTGATTTTAAAGCAAAACAAAACTAGAATGTTCAAAATTAACTAGCATGTGTGGTCTCCTTAAAGAGAGGGTGAAAGAACACATCTGTGAACAACACATTTTTGACAGGTATTAGTAGCATTACTTAGAATACTATTGGATGCACTTTGATACAATTAAAAATAATATAAAATAGGAATTTCTACAGTATAGAAAAAATGTTTTTATACACAGTGGACACGTGTTTAAAACTTAAGATAACATTAGTTAATAGACTCACATGAAAATTTGTTTATTATTCACAAAATTTCCTTCAAGCTCTAAATCTAATCTAAATAAATACTTGCAATACCTTCTGACAATTCTGCATCTAACAGTTGCTTGTAGAATGTATTTTACCCATGTAAAGAAATTAACAATATTTGCAGGGCTTTTTTAGGAGGAACTAATGTCTGTAGTTAGGATTATCATTTGATCTCATGCATTTTAAAACTGAAAACTTTTCCACCTGTTAAGGAAGTAGTGGTAAGCTGAGTTTGGTTTTTTTTATTTATTTTTTTTTGTGGGGTTTTATAAATTTATTTTTTATTTTTCAATCTTTTTATTTTATTCCTTTCCTGACAAAATTCTTTACCAATTAATTGGTTTTGACACTGCACCATGAACCATTGCTTTTACAAGTTATGGGTGAGCCTAATATATTAAAAAGACACTTCAGTTAAGTGTTCAGTTACATCATAGAAAAAATTGCTTATCTCTTGGTAGTTAAATCTTACATCAGTGGATACCTGAATTCTCCAGAACTATTCACAAGCTGAATAGGTGAGTTCATCCTCTTTTGTAATTTCATAATGCAGCCTTTTTTTTTAAAAAAAAAAAAAAAAGAATATTTCATAATTTGCTGTGTTATGGGTTTAGGTTTGTTTGTTTGTTTGGGGTTTTTTGTTTGTTTTGGTTTGGTTTTTTTTCCACATTGTGGACCACTTTAGATATCTTTCTTAAATATTTTTACTTTTATTTTGATCTACGAACATTACATAAATTTTTTAGATCAAAATTAAAGATTATATTGCTCCTTAAAGTGGTTGAAATTAAAAAGCAAGAACCACTCTGTGTTTTTGGCTTGATTCTCGAATTGTTTATCCTTTTTATTATAACACATTTGATAAAAAGCAGAAGTAACTGAAAGCACAAGTAATTTAACACAGTGCTGCATTTTTCTGGATGAATTTTCTAAATAGTACGTTGCTAAGTCTGTGTTTCCACAGCAGCCTGAACTGATATATACACTGGCTGTTGCAGTCCCATCCTCTGCTACATCTCTCCTTCATGTGTTCCACCTCCCTTCTTGAGATGGCTTTGGGATTTGCTGGGCCCTTCATTCACCTGTTCTGTGTTCAATGCCACAAAAATCACTTTTTGACTCTCAGGAGGAATCAATGATAACTGAATTGAATACCAAGAAATATGCATCAATTGACAGTTAGGATTTAGGTTAGTGCAAAATTACAGCAGCTGGCAGCTATGGACTCGTAGCCTGCATCCAGCTCTTACTTTATGATGAGTTTTATTCTCTCTCCTTGAAATTTTCACTCTGTGGGGATCTAAATTAAACCAAAAAGGGCAGTCTTCTATCTGGTTAGAGAGAATTACCTGAATCTCCCCAAACGAAGGTAAGAATTTAGCATAGGTTTTTCTCTTGCCAGTGACTACTTTTGGTCTATTTTATCATGTAAAAGACTGATGATTTATCTTCTCTCCTCATCAAATTTTTAAACAAGGACTGTGCCTTGTGCTGAACTCTGTGCTATCAGATTTGCTAGGCCTGTTCAGAGAATGCTAAGTGGATTACATCCTTTCAGAGACTTAGATCCCTATCCATACTTTGGGCATGAACATCATCATGGCTCATATGAGAGCATCTCTCAGACATTACAGAGCTTATTTATTTAAATGCCTCGTACTCAGTTTTGCTGCCAAATGGAATTGGCACTAGTTGAACATAACCTCCTCCAGGACTATGTGAAACTAGACAGTAAATTTTCTGAATATCTCTCTAACTTAGTTACTTAGCCTAAGTATCCAAATCTTCCCTATGTTTTCTCAAAGAAAATAAACAATGGTCCTGGATTTGGGGCAGGCTGCAGTTGTTGCAGTGAGAGCCATCAGCTGTGTGAATGCTTTGCACAGTGCTGCTCTGGATTCTGGCCAAAAGCATTGGTCTAAAACAGGTGATCATTGCATTCATGGGTTATCCAGGCACAGGTGTGGGGGGAAATTGTAGCAGAGATTATATGAAATTAGTTTATTATAAAATTTATTAAAAGCTTACAGTGAGCACACTGGATTACTGCATATCTAAATCTTTGAATGACCAATAGTTTCCTGTTCCGTTGAGGTAGGTACAGAACAATTGTATAAGATACCAGTATTTGATGACCCCTTACTAGTATAATGTTGACAGTGCAATCAATACTTTCTTTTTTTTTAACCTCCTCTCAAATATCTCTTTCTACAGTTTTTACAGTTTGAGCCACAAGTTTGTTTTCCATTGGTTTTTGTCTTGCTTTCGGTTTTGGTTTTAATCTACTATCCATGTAAATTAAAAAAAAAATAAATAAGTAGTTTGAGAAAAATTCATTGAATTGTCCCAATAATTGTATTTAGTGATTTAAGGAAATTAAATGGTGTTTTATAAAGCAGGATATAAAATATAGTGTTGATGAGCAGACAAAATACAGAATCATAGAATCATGGAATAGTTTATAATGGAAGGGAGGTTTAAGGTCATCTAGTCCAACCCTCCTGCAGTGAACAGGGACATCTTCAAATATATTAGGTTGCTCAGAGCCTTGTCCAACCTGACCATCAATGTTTCCACAGATGGGGCATCCACCATGTCTCTGGGCAATCTGTTGCAGTGTTTCATCATCCTCATAATAAAAAATATCTTCATTATATCTATTTCAACCCCAGCTATCTCAGGTTTTTTTTCAGTTCCTTCCCTCTGATCACCCTTGTGGCCCTCCTCTGAACCCACTCCAACAGGTCCATGTCTTTCTTGTACTGAGAACTACAGAGCTGGACATATTACTGCAGGTGGAGTCTCACCAGAGCAGAGTAAAGGGGCAGAATGACATGCCCTGACTTGCTGGCCACACTTATTTTGATGCAGTCCAGGATATGGTCGGCCTTCTGGGCTTCAAATACATATCACCGGTTCATGTCCAGCTTTTTTTGCCATCACTACCCCCAAATCCTTCTCTACATGGCCTCTTTTAACCCCTGCATCCACCAGCTTGTATAGATACTGGGGATTGCCCCAACCCAGGTGCAGAACCTTGCACTTGGCCTTGTTGAGCCTTATGAGGTTCACATGGGCTCACTTCTCAAGCTTGTCCAGGTCCCTCTGGATGGCATCACATCCTTCAGGTGTCTCAGCTGCACTACTTAATTTGGTGTTGTCAGCAAACTTGCTGGGGGTGCACTCGATCCTGCAATCTATGTCACTGATGAAGGTATTAAACATTACTTGTCCCAGTACAAACCCCTGAGCAACACCACTTGTCACCAGTCTCCATCTGGACATTGAGCCATTGACCACTACCCTCTGGGTGCAAACATCCACCCAATTCCTTATCCACCAAATAGTTCCCCCATCACATCCATATCCCTCCAATTTAGAGAGAAGGGTGTTATGAGGGATCATAACAAAGGCCTTACAGAAGTCCAAATAGATGACATCTGTAGCTCTTCTCTTTTCACAGATGTAGCCACTCCATCCTAGAAGGCCACTATGTTGGTCAGGAAGGACTTTCCCTTGGTGAAGCCATGCTGCATGTCTAAAATCACCTCCCTGTCCTCCACATGCCTTAGCATAGCTTCTAGCAGGATCTGTTCCATGATCTCCCCAGGCACAGAGGTGGGGCTGACGGAGCGGTATTTCCCAGGGTCTTCCCTCCTACTCTTTTTAAAAAGATCGTTCTAATGAGATAGCTTGTGTATCACTGATATTTATTTTACCATTTTATTGTGACATACCCTAACAACTGTAAAAGCTCATTTAGCTTCTCATGTTAGTCAAATGACAAAAAACCCAGCACATATATAGATATTTAAAACCACACACACAAACACACACATCAACACTTACGTATTTTTACACATACAGCTATATACACATATATATGTATATACATTAGCATGGAAGACTATTGCTGTTGTAGCACTCATTGCATCTGAACTCTGCCTGAACTGTGCCTGTGTGGTTCTTTGTGTTTAAGGACAAAGAAAGTAACTGCTCACAGTGCACTGGGTTTGCCTTTGAAATAATACCACAAAACTATTGACAAAAGGCTCACCTAACAGCAGAGCTGAGATTAGCTGCTGAGGGTTATTGTCTTCCTCTAGTCTCAAAGCTATGAGAAATGCCAGTTAATTGAAAATGGTAATTGTTCCACATAACAACATCAACTGTTTCATTCCAGGAAATGTGCTGCTCTTAAATTAATAGCCATCGATCCAGCGGTATTGCATGATTCTTCTCCATCCTTTTCTCAAATTATCCAGCTATCAGTCCTTAGGAGAAAACCTATTTCACCATTTTTATTGACCATTCTTTACTGAGTGACCTGGCTTCCTGTTCAAATAGACTAAAATAGGTCTATCTGTCTGAATGTATGTCAAGCAGACTGAGCCACCTAACTTTCAAAACACTTGCTGCTTCTATAAATACTCAAAATGAAAACAGTTAAGTAATAGCATGGAGCAGTTACATGGTTATTACTAATTAACATGACGAACTACTCTTTCAAGTGGATAAATTGTTTTTGTGATAATAAGAATTGATAAAGTTTCTTTCAATAGTGCACACCAGACAAACTTAAATCTCATTTTGATTTCTTGGAGGAATGTGGGATATCTGAACCTTTTGATTGCCAAAGAAATATATTATTATTATAAGCTATTTGAGTAGCAAATGGCAATACATCTCATTATTACATAAAGAACAATTGCAATAGCTTTTGCGTTACTTAGCTGTTATTTTGAAAACTTAATAGAGAAATTAAGTGGTGCAGAGGTATTTTTTTGTTCCACTGAAGATTCAGTTTTCCTTCCTTGTGTATTTATAAAGTCGTCATTAAAAAAATCTAAATTTATCCTTTACATAAGCTGTTGAAAACATTTATAGAGGTACAACTCATAATATTTTGTTTTGTTTTGTAGTTTCATAAAATATCAGTCTAATATATTGAAAAATAATTTTATAACCAATTGCAAACTCCATCAATCAAATAAATTTTTGGAATCAAATTATTTTTATAATACTATGAGAAGACTCATCGTTTTTCAAAGCTTACATTTCCATTCTAACTTGGAACAGCTTCACCTTCATTAATGTATTAAAAACTGTTGACTATTTCTTCATAATATTTAAATTCCAGAGTTAAATTTAAAAGAGTTAAATTTAAAAGTTAAATTTAAATTTTAATTACATTAAAAGAAAGAATGATTAAAAAACTCAGACAGAAATATAAAGCTTTTAAATGAATGTATAGTAATATCTGATTGTGCAGTGGCCTAGAAAATGCCTCCTTTAATCTTAGAAGAATACCCTCTACACTTCTGTGTTCAAGGGCTTTTACATACAGAGTATTGCTATTTAATGTAAACTCCAACAGTTGCCAGCAGGAAAGACAAAGAAATCTTTTATAACATAAGATACCTTTCTATTCTTTCAAAAATAATATGTTGATTGAAAATATCTCCCATGTGTGATTGTAAGTTGCTGTATTTTTGTCTTTTCTTATTTATTAATAGACTATTTTGTATTAGAAATGGAAGAGAGAAATCTGATTAAAGTTTCTAGGACAGTTACAGAATAAAATCAATTTAAATTATATTGCAACATAGCATACAAAATGAATTCAGTTGTTATATACCAGGTTTAATGCTCAATCTGGTTTATAGTTAATCTAATAAAAAGGTAAGGGAGACAGGGAATATTTTAAGAAAAATTTACAGCAGCTCAGAGGGGATGGAAAAGATCCCCAGGCATATGGTGCTAAGTAAATGAAAGTGAAAATGACTGTTGTGAAGAATCATAAAGGAGTCAAAAGAACTAGTTGCAAAAGGTGGGCACCTTTTTGCACCATTTATGCCTGTGGCAGTGAGCACATGCACAGTTCACCCTATTTCTTGCAATTTTATAGGTACTTTCTCCTTGAGAAAATTTCAGCTGCATACTTACAAAGTGTGAATCAGGTATAATGGAACGACGAAAGTGGTTTGGTGGTTATAGAAAGTAGGGCAGTTTTGAATTGGTTATGGAGGCAAAAGTTCATTTGCAAAATCAAAAGTTATGTTTTCATTTTTTAATTTTTTGTTCAGATCCTGTGTCAGCTATTTGTCTCCCATGCTTAGTTTAATTGTGTTTAAGAATCTAAGCTTGTCCATATTTCATTCATTTTATCGGTTAATGTATTGGGTTTGTGTGGCAAGGTTTTGCTAGCGGGAGGCCTGCAGGGGTGGCTTCTGTGAGAAGCTGCCAGAAGCTTCCACCATGTCTGACACAGCCAATGCCAGCCGGTTCCAAGACAGACCTGCTGTGGTCCAAGGCCAAGCCCATCAGCAAGTGTCGTAGCTTCTCTAACATATTTAACACAGGGGAAAAAAAAAAAACCTGCACAATCACAGTCGAAGAGAGGAGTGAGAAGATGTGAGAGAAACTCTGCAGACACCAAGGTCAGTGAAGAAGGAGGGGGAGGAGGTGCTCCAGGCACTGGAGCAGAGATTTCTCTGCAGCCTGTGGTGAAGACCATGGTGAGGCAGGCTGTCCTCCTACAGTCCATGGAAATCCATGGAGGAGCAGATATCCACCTGCAGCCTGTGAAGGACCCCACGCTGGAGCAGGTGGATACCTAAAGAAGGCTGTGACTCCATGGGAAGCCCATGTTGGAGCAGGTTTGCTGGCAGGACTTGTGACACTGTGGGAGACCCACACTAGAGCAGACTGTTCCTGAAGGACTGCACAAAGGACCCACACTGGATCTGTTAATGAGGAACTGTAGCTTGTGGGAAGGATTCATGTTGAAGAAGTTCCTGGAGGACTGCCTCCCATGGGAGGGACCCCACGCTGGAGCAGGGGAAGAGTATGAGGAGAAGGCAGAGACAACGTATGATGAACTGACCAAACTCTCATTCCCTCTTCCCTGTGATGCAGGGGGAGAGAGGAGGTAGAGAAAATCAGAGCTAAAGTTAAGCTCAGGGAGAAGGGAGGGGCGAGGGGAAGATGTTTTAAGATTAGGTTTTATTTCTCATTACCATTCTCTGATTTCACTGGTAATAAATTAAATTAATTTTCCCAAGTCGAGTCTGTTTTGCCTATGCAGTAACTGGTGAATGATCTTTCCCTGTCCTTATCTCGACCCACAAGCCTTTTGTTATATTTTTTCTGACCTGTCCAGATGAGGGAGGGAGTAACAGAGCAGCTTTGATGTGCACCTGGCATCCAGTCTGGGTCAATCCACCCCAGTTGAAAAATTAATAAGTTTTGTTTCAAATTATTAAAACCTTAACATCATCCCTCACTTGTCACTTATGTTCAAATTATTCCACCAAGTTGACAATTTTTTAAGAGATTTTGGAAATTTGAATCACTTATGCAAATTTGTACAGACTTGGGACTCAATTTGGATTATCTGAAAATATTTGAGTATGTAAACAACGCTCTAAGTGTGTTGCTCTCATTAATAAACCTTGAAGACCAAAGACATTTCTGGCCTTTGGAGCTTTCTCTCTTTAAAGTTTATATTAGCTCCTTAAGGATCATTTTCTCAAACTGATTTCACATGAAACTATCATAAAAATAACATTAATTACAGAGTTGAAGATTACAGATGTAGATGACAGCTAAAAAAGTACTAAGCAAAACTACAAGAGAGCAGTAATGACTTCATTAAAAAAAAAAATGCATCTGTATTGGAACACAGCAATAAAGAAAAGTGGCAATCCACAGCAAACTAACAAAAACATGAACAGTTCAGATGAAGTATGTAAGAGTAGCATGTAATAGATTGGCTCGGGCAAGTATAATTTATGCCAACCTTAAACATTAACATTCTAACAGCTGCCAGAAATTTAGAATACATTGCCTTTTGAGTGCCAGGTAGCTTAGAGGGTAACTACCAATTACCCAAAATCTGAGTCATATCAGAAATGACTTGATATTTTATTTCCTCCCATGGCCAAGCTGGCTGTGGCACCTTTGCAACTGACTTCATTAACTCTGCTCTCTGATTTGAAGGGAAGCTGCCCTTTACCAGTTATCAAATGAACTGAAATGACCTCAACAGGAATCATTGCAAAGCCGGTGCCAAGAAGCAGAGTTACATCAAGGCCTGCTCACACCTGGTGATATTCTGTCTGGTGCATATGGCCCACCCTTGGTCCATGCACAACTAATCTCCTGTTCATGTATTTTTTTGAATAAATCTTTTTATGTCTTATTCTGTATGCTTTGAAAATTCAGCCATTGGTGATTTATATGTAACAATAATAGTATTTCTAAAAATATATGATGTTTTTGTTACAAAGGCTAAAGGGAGTAGCATTTTCTCTCCCTGCTGTGGAGGGGATAAAAAGCAGCATCCTCTTATGTTAACTATTTCTGCATAGTATTTAGATGGAAAAATGGCATAGAACAATTATTCCTGGAGATATAAACAAGAGTACATGCAGTTTTTGTAATTATCATAAGTCCCACTTTTGCTGCCCTGATCCTGCCACAAACCTGTTTTAAACATGCACTTAGCTTCCCGATAATGTCACAGAGGAGTAATACCCTGACTCTGAATCATGGTAGCAGAAGGTTTATGCTGCATCAGTCCACACAGTATATTGTCTGTAAGCAAACTGAGTATCTGTTTTGTGTCTCACATTGATGTTGGCCAAGTAGAATGGATATACTGTATGAACATAAAAAATGTCTGATTCTGCATGGATATACATTGGTTTTATATCAACATTTATATAATCACTTGAAAACATAGAAATTAAATTGATGTTTTGCTGCTGGTGAAACTTGCATCACTTTGATGGTACTGTGCAGTTGTTTAAAAAAAAGAGAGAAGAGGGGCTTTAATTTACATGTAGTGAACATGCTACATTTATTGCATTAATTAGGAGATCTATATTAAATATTACTATTAATATAGAAATCTGTACTGTCCAAGTTTTTTTTTTTTTTAAGTGAGAAAACTATACCCTGTATACAACTCCTAAACTCACAAATTATCACTATAATGCTAGTTAATACCTTTCCTTTCCTGTAAAATTTAGATAACTTAAGCTGAGGAAAAAAAATCTCTTTGCTTATGAAAGTGTTTGCATATTCAAGTTCTCATATTATGTTCTGATATTATTAAAATTTATCTTAATGTGGGAAACATCTAATTACCTTTACAAAAGATAATGTAATTTGCTTCCCCTGCTATAAAAAATTTTAAATTTCCATTTGAAAAATTCTCATGTAATACTGGAGTTACCTTCTCTTAAAAAAACCCCAAAACAACAACAAAAAAAACCCTTTTGGTTGTTAAATTTTCATAAAGGTTCATCTTGCAGTCATTATTTAGAGTCATATACAGTTACTTGTAAATTCAGAGAAAAGCTCCATATGACTGGATAAATTAAAAGGAAGTTAAGATCATTGGCTAGTGGAAATAGTGAAGATGGAGCCTGGAAAGCTAGATCTGAGTTTAGAGAAATAAAAAAGCAAATTACAAAAAAATATTAAAACCAAGAGGAGTATTTTGAATCCTGTCTGTGGATGGATGAGAAGGCAATGAAATTAGCTCTCTGGAACATGTGCCAAAAAATAATGAGAATTAATGGTAGCACCCATCAATTCTGAGAGACTGAATGTGCAAAACATGCAGCATCACCACTGCCACTGAGAGCACCCTCTCTGGAAGCCACCTACTCTCAAGCAAATTTTAGTTTTCCATTAGACTTTATTGTTCAGCACAATTACTTTGCCAGGATGTCTGAACTGTATGTTCTTTTTCACAATAAGTAAAAAGTCCAATTTTCCTTCCTTTTTATATTCAGAGTGCCATCTTATTGAGAGAATTAGGTTTATGCTGTATTATACTCTGATGGAATATTAAGGAGATTCCATTCAATGCCTACTTCAGAGCTACTTCATTTCCAAAATATCACTCAGGCATAAGTTAATTAAATTACATAAATTTCAGTCAGTGATGGAAGAAGGAATATTTTATATAAATAGGTGTAAGTTTTTACTGAAATTCATATTAGAAAAAAAAAAAAAGTATGGTGATCTATCTTTGACATAATTAGTAGTCTTTTTATAAGTCTAGGAGGAAGACATATCAAAAGTAGGTTAGTTGTTCCTGGGTTTGTAGGCAGAATCATTGCTTGTTCTTTCCACACCTGTAGGGCAGAACTCATTCACAAGTCAGAAAGGCAAATTTAATGTTGTACAATCTGATATAAGTTGTGCATATACTCATGGGTCACAGTGACGAGTTTGTCAGAGGTGGTAGTTTGCTGCAGGTGCTTAATGTCACATGATTCATAGTAATGACTTGAAGCTCCCACGTATCTGCAACTAAAAATAATTCTGCTCTGTGGAAGTGCTCTCCAGAGCAGAGTGACTATTTGTCAGCACAAGACAGTGGGCAGCAATTGACTATAGTTAACACCATCTATGAGCCATTTCTCAAGGATAAAAAAATGATAATGGCCAACTTCATCATTGGAAACCATGTTCTTTACACTAGGATAATTTTTAATATTTTTCCTTACTATTAATATAAAAAGCAGCATCTATCTTTAGAGGTAATGATAAAATTGCAAAAGGTCCCATACACCTGACTTTAAACACATTAGCAATTTTTCTTAAAAAATCCTTTGGCCATATTGTCAAAGACACACCACACCCATTTATTCCCTTAAATGAAACTGGAAGTTTTTTCTTGGGCTTCAATACTTATCATACTCAAAGAAAATGATGGGATGAGGGACATGGGAGATTTTACCTAGTTGACAGGCCAAAGCAAATTTGAAAATCCATTCCTTCGACATTTCACAGTTGACCTAGACCCCTCATGTCAACTGTCTTACTTGTAAATGTCTAGTGCAACTTCTTGCTTCCAGTCCTTCTTAGAATTGAGAGGTCCTGCAACAAAAAGCTGAAAAAAAATGGTAGAAAGCAGTTAAATATCTACTAATTTGAAAAAAAAAAAAAAAAAAGAAGATGATTTGTGATTTTATTTTTTTAGTAGGGACCATAGAAAACATATTCTTATTTCACATGAGCTAGTTTGCTCAGCCCAACATGGAGCACAGAATAATTTGCTGAACGTTTTCTAAGATCCCATTTCCTAGTTTATTATTTAAAATTAGAAATAGACTTCCAAACATACAATAAATTTGAAATCATAACTTTGTATTCAGAAACAAGAAAATTAAGTTTAAAAGCATGTCAAATGACAGAGGATTTTCAGTGTGAGAGTTTCTAAAGCTCACAAATGGTTAACCAGATTTCAGTGATGTATCTTTGTAAGACAGACAAGGACCACTTGGTGTTCAAACCATATGAAGAGGATACCTTCCATCACCTACCTCTATCCTGCCAACACTGGCAAGTGGAAACACAATAGAACTGCTGAACCTTCAGCAGATTTAGTGTCTGCACAAATTCAATAAACCCAATAAACCTATGACAAGATTGCACAACATATTTGCAGTGAGGTTGCATGTCACTGTGCCTGAAGCACGAGACCTCCTCCAGCTGTTCACCATGTTAATTCATTTGAGGTTATTGTAGACCTGCTTGCTGAATATCTGGATATCATCTGCACATCTAGAAATCTGGAAGATCTCTGCCCAAGAGAAGGACCACACATAGTGGTTAACAGCATTGGCAAAGTGCATAAAGCTGATATTCTGTTAAGAAAACATAGGTACTCAGGGCTAGATTCAGACATCCAAATTCAGGTGTCAGAAGTTGAATCTCATTGCAGGAGTCTCAATCACAAAATTTGCATATGTAGGCTGCAGTCAGTGGGTGCTCTCATACTGGAGGGAAGGGATGCCATCCAAAGGGATCTTTACAGGCTTGAGAGATGGGCCCATGCAAACCTCATGAAGTTCAACAAGGCCAAGTGCAAGGTCCTGCACCTGGGTTGGGGAAATTCCAAGCACAAATACAGGCTGGGCAGAGAATGACTCAAGAGCAGCTGTGAGGAGAACAACCTGGGGTGTTGGTGGATGAGAAGCTCAACATGAGCTGGCAATGTGCGCTTGCAGCCCAGAAGGCCAACTGTATCCTGGGATGCATCAAGAGAAGTGTGGCCAGCAGGTCGAGGGAGGTGATTCTCCCCCTGTACTCTGCTCTTGTAAGGCCCCACCTGGAGTACTGTGTCCAGTTCTGGAGCCCCCAACACAAGAAGGACATAGACCTACTGGAGTGAGTCCAGAGGAGGGCCACAAGGATGATAAAAGGGCTGAAGCACCTATGAGGACAGCCTGGAGAAGGGAAAGCTTAGGAGAGATCTTGTAGCTGTCTTCCAGTACCTGAAGGGGCCTACGGGAAGCTGGGGAGGGACTTTTTACAAGGACAGGTAGTGACAGAACAAGGGGAAATGGCTTTAAACTGTGAGAAGGTAGATTTAGATGAGATATTAAGAGTAAATTCTTTATTGTGAAGGTGGTCAGACACTGGAACAGGTTGCCCAGAGAAGCTGTGGATGCCCCCTCCCTGGAAGTGTTGAAGGCCAGGTTGGATGAGGCTTTGAGCAACCTGCTCTAGTGGAAAGTGTCCCTGCTCATGCAGAGGGGCTGGAACTAGATGATCTTTAAGGTCCCTTCCAACCCTAACCATTCTATGCTTCTATGATGCTATGAAAGGAAAGAAGTGCTACCAGAACGTGGCTTGGAAGTCCAGCTTAAATAGTCTGAATTGCTCTGTTCTGGCTCTCTTAAGTGATGTTTTAACATTTACTGTAGTACCCAATTTTTAATCTAACTTATAAAATAATTGCTACTGGTTATTCTAGGCATTCTTTCCTACCACTGTGAATTGGGTCACACAGACCATGAAATGAGTCTTAAAAGAGTTATGGTCTGAGAAAGAGTGGAAAGGTAAATAATTACTGCTTGATCATTGCTCATGAAGTTGATGACATGAAACACATTATAGATTTTGACAAATTTTATATTTGTAAATATATATATATATATATATATTTAAGAAAGGGCTTTTTTGATATGAAACCAAATGTGACCTTTTTTTTAAAAAAAGAGAGGTGGGAGAAATGATTGATGGTCTTAATGAATATGTATAACTGGAGAACTGGAAAGGTTACAAGTTAAATTATTTTTCTGTCTGCAAATGCAAATAGTTCTTTATACAGTTGGTTATGCAACACTGGTGCAGGAATATTTGCAAATATTTTCACAAATCATATCCAAAAGCCACAAAATGCCAACACATACTGTCGGTCAGTAAACAGATTAGAAGACACAGAGGGCAGTGTGCAATTACAAGCCAAGTAAAGAGCCAGAAGGCAGCTGAACTCTCTTAGCTGCTATTAGCAGAGACAGGAGGCAGAACAGAGCCAAGGAACTGAAGAAATGATAGGCTAACTTACTAGAGATCTGAGGATAAAAATCGTGTCAAAGTCTGCTTTCACAGCTTCTACATGCTAAAATGTGCCCCAGTCACAAGATTGCTTGCTTGTTGCTGTTGGAGAATTTGCTCTTTCTTACAAAATCTTGGAAATCATGTGAAGATGAAAGCTGCCTTTGTTCAATGAAACACTTTTAGTTTTTGATAAGAAGAATCCAGTAAAATGAACTAATATATTTTGCCTGGATCTACTTTTGTTTTAACACTGTTTGTAATGTTTATAGACAGGCTTTGCAGACGTGCAAGTAATCTAATATCAAAACAGCAGCAAAAAGGTGTACAGACCAGCTGTACTATAGAAATACATATAAAGCATTAGTGGCTATGTTAGTATCTAGAGAAGTGTATGACAATTTCAGAAATATTCTAAAGAAAAGAGGCAGGAAATATTCTTTTAAGGCACATTATATACTCTGTGGTTTTGTTTTCTTTTGCAAGCACAAAATATGGAAAATATTTAAAGATAATTTTGTAGATTCTTTAAGGGTGCATATATTTGAATATGGGAGATACTAGGTATACAACTTTATTCACTACAAATGAGCTGTATCTTCCATTAATATATCAAATATTTTAATAATTAATTTATTCTCCTTGTATAATTCTATCTACAAGTGTAGTTCAGTGCATCTGTGTTTAATAGTTGGATGAGAAGCAGATAGTTCTAGATCATAATTCATTGTGCCTAAGTGTAGTTTTTAACCTGACCATGACTGTTCTCAGAAGTCTTACAGGCAGTATTTCTTTGGAAGAGGAGGTTCTACAGCCACCTAGTATGTCATTTACAAAGAGATGGAAGGAAGTGTGTAAACCTACTCCTTGAGTGCAGCAAAATCAGCTGGCAGGGAAATATTTTCTGGGAGCAGGTGTCTCCAGGTTGGAAAAGTAAAGACAGGAAACAGAAAGCACCATAATCTAGACTTCTAACAGATTATTTTAACAGATCTATTAATGGCTTTGATCACATTTGGAACCTCCTTACCCAATCCACTTCTCTAAGTGTTCAGACAGTTATTTCATCTTTTAACATTTGCCTAAAACAACCAGGTTAGTCTGACTAATAATCCTAATAAAAATTGGATGGAAAACCTACACGTTCAAATATTTTCTCTTGTTTGGTTGGTTGGTTTTTAAAAAAAAAATTCACTCCATTTCCCTTGTGGTGAATTTTTCCACATGACCTAAGCAAAGAAATGTGAATTCTTCATTGCATAAGGCTGTCCATTCACATAAAAAGGCCAAATAATTATTCACAGGAAATTTATGAATCTGGTACAATAATCTTTTCTCTTCTAAACATCAGAATGAGAGTGCTATATTAATAGTAAACACCTCAAACTTGATATTCTTTCTTTATCATAGTTTTGACTTCACAGTTACTGATCATGGCTTTGAGTGTCAATCTTCAAACCCCGCGTTTCTAGGGATATGTGAAAGCTGCTTTGTGGAATAGCACGCATGTGGACAGAACAGTTTACTCTTTAGATGTTCTAATAAGAGAGTTACATTGGTGTGATAGTACACCAGCTTTTGGAACCACTACACCTCATAATTATTTTGCAGAATAAACACATGGTTAAACACTATACTTGTAATACCTACCTACCCTTCATTAATTATTGTATTATGTGTTCTTAACTTATCCTGCAGATAGAGCACTTAAGTTTTCACTTCATAATGACTATGCAGAGGAGTTATAGAAATTATAATTATATAAGAACTAAATGAGAAATAAAAATTTCTATTATTATTTTTCCTTACATAAACACACACTCAAGTCTCTAACGTAATTCATGGAGAGCACTCTAAAGAAAAATACTGTTATCTATAGCTGAGGGAAAGTTACAGCAAGAAAAAAGAGTGTTTTGTTATACACTCTCTGTATTATGGCTTAACAGAACAGTTTACTAATGGTTGCAAAAAATCTTGGAAATCTCAGTTAAATAAAAAAAAGTTTTGCAGTCTGTGGGCAATGCTGAAAAAATTAATTCTGAGAGCTTAGAAAACTTCCCATTATAATTATTTAAAATAATTTTCTAATTAGTTACAGAACTGTAACAGATTTTAATGAATGTTAGATATCTAGTGAAATAGAATCAAACCGTACTTTTTAAAAAATTGTCTGCCCTTTGCAGCCATTTTGACTCACTTTAAGCTGTTTATCCTGTCATTAGGCATCCAGAGATTTGGCTACAACACATTTGCAGTCTTCAAGAAGAAAATGAATCTACAATGATCCTCTATTATGACAAGTAGCGATACTATTCTTCTCACTAAAGTGAGCTTATACATGCTTTTACAGTTTGTGAAGGATTTATTATGCTTGGCTGAACTTATATCAATAAAGCAGCAATCAGTCTGAAGTTTAGCTGTACCTGAACTGCATCTTCTGCTTTTCTTTCTTAGATTAACTCAGATAAGATTTTCTACTCTGTACATATTGTTAATAGTCTATATTTTTTGCAGAATCTATGCTTTTGTGCTTGCTACCATTACATGTTTTAAATGGCTACTCAGCAGATTTTCCAGTTGAGATCTGATGTTTCAGATTTGCTGACATTGTGGTTTTAAAAATGTTGGATAAACTCTCATGTGTGTAGCAGGTCACTGATAGGAAGTCTTAGAATATAAGTCTTTCCACTCTGAATCTGTATATCAGTATATGTCCTGGGGCACAACTAACAGGAAATCCCTTGAATGCTGGCAGATTTCCCAAGTGTTTTACATTGTGCCAAACAGATGGAGGCAGGGCAGCTCACTGTACTTCCTTCCTGAAAGAGACAGAGAGGAAGAGTCTAATAATGATCATAGAAATTAATGGCATTTCTGCTTCAAATAATTTCTAGAGAGTGCTACAGAAAAGAAACAAGCTGGTATAACTGACTGCAGTCTCCAATTTAGAGAAATTAATACATCATTAAGTAGACCAGTATTCCCTTCTAAAACTGAATAAGAAAGTCATTGATTTATTTTTCTCTAATTAAGTCCATGACAGGTATTTCTGACAGAGAGCTAGTGATACCATCAAACCCAAATATTAGCATTTAAGACATTACCCTAAATCACAATCTTTTTTTTCTGATCTTAAACTAGGGATATGTTTCTTGTATTTTATTTTTAAGCAATTAGGAGAAAAAGTAGTCTTTGAAGCTATAGGATCCACTACCATTTATGCTCTTTTTTAGCAGGATAGCTTCCAGGTAGGCATTCCACCAGTGAATCAGGAATTCATTCCACTTGCTTTTTCTCAGCAGCTTACAGAGTTATTTTTTCCTCCACCGTTCCTAGATACACTTTCACAGCTTTGTTTGAACCAGTACAAATGTGGGGGGCTTCTGCTGTAACATGATGAGTGAATCTAACTTTTTTTGCCTCCAGATACACTTTTAAACTAAATAATTTCAGTTACCGGATATTGATCCACTGTATAGCAACCAGGTTGTCACAAACAGTAATACCTAGTAAACTGATGTCATGGGTTGATCTTGGCTGAATTCCAGGTGCTCACCAAGCTGCTCTATCAAACCCTTCCTCAGCAGGATGGGGAGGAGAGAAAACAGGATGGAAAAAAAAAAAAAAAACAAAACAAACCAAACTTGTGGGTTGAGACAAAAGTCGTTTAATTAAAAAAAAAAAAAAAAAAAAAAAAAAAGTAGCCACACACAGAAGAAGAACAAAGTATTTATTCTCTGCTTCCCACCAGCAGGCAATGTATGGCCACTTCCCAGGAAGCAAGGCTTCAGTACATGTAGCGGTTACTCCAGAGGACAAATGTTGTAAAAAACAAATGCCTTCCCTTCCCCTTCTGTTCTCCTAGCTTTTATTTCTGAACAGACACCATATGGTATGGAATGTCCTGGCTATGTCCCCTCCCAAGATCTTCCCCAACTGCAGCCTACTGGTGAGGGAGAGAAATGTTGGAGACAGCCTTGATGCTGTGTGGGCTCTGCTTAGCAGTAACCAAAACACTGGTGTGTTATCAACACCTTTCTAGCTACTAATGCAAAATGCAGCACTCTGAGGGCTGCTATGGGGAAAATTAACTTCATCTTAGCCAGACCCAATACAACTAAGGTGGCCTCTCAAGAGCAGTAACAGAAGAAACCAAATGTGAAACTATGACAGCAATTCCTCTGTCCAGAAATAACACAGTTGCTTTTCTGCAGTGCTTTTAGATCTAATGATGAACAGATCTTTGTATTAGGAGGTATTTTCAGAACATTATCAGAAATTGTCAAATTTTGCATTACATCCAAGTTGTTCTGTCTGTATGGAAAACTTGAAACAGCATTCATATATTAGTATTACTAGCATTAGTATATGTGGTGGGTTTAGCCTGACTAAACCAGCCGAACATCAAACAGTTGCTCTCTCACTCTTCCCAAAATAGAATGAAGGAAAGATTGAGAAGGGTATAAGCAAGAAAGCTCATGGGTTGAGATAAAAACAAATTAACAATTGAAATAAAATTGTAGTTAAATAATAATTATTATTATAACAGTAATAATGGAATATTAAAATGAGTGATGCACAAAGCAATTGCTCACCACATGCTGACTGATGCTCAGACTGTCTCCCAGCTAGTAATCCCAGAGCAGAGACAACCCCAAAACCAAAATCAGAAGAGCAAGCCCCAGCAATCCCCAAGAGAATTCCCCTGCTTTCTGGTCAATCCTCATCAATATAATGCACATGACATTATATGATATAGAATACCCCATTGGCATATCCAAATGTCAGTTTGGGCTTGATAATTACTACAGTTCCCCCCAACTCCTTTGCACCTGCAGATTAGCAAAATGGGGAGGTTAGGAAATCCTTCATCTTCCAGCGACAACTGAAAACACTAGTATGTTATCGATGTCCTTCTCATAACAAACCTCATACTGAAACCAAAACACAACACTGTTCTAGCTACTAAGTGAATTAACTCTATCCTAGTGAAACCAGAACATTAGCTAATAACTGAAAGCAGATAACAGTATTCCATACTAATTTAAACTCAGGAGCTGGTTTTTTTTTAAGGAATGTGCAAATATTCCTAAAATATGCAGTAAGTGTATGCAAATATTTCCATAGTCATATTGTTATTTTCTGATTTATTTTCTTATTTATAGCCTGTTTCAGAGTTCTAATTTATTTGTTATTTTTATTCCTGACTGAACGTAACCATTCAACTGTATTGACCTTTTCATGCGTGTGTGTGTGTTCCTACTGACTGAGAATTCCATATTTGGCACAAGTTCTGTCACATTAAAGGGCATAGGAAATTGTCATAAAAGGGTAAATGTACCTGATACATATATCGTACATCTGCATACTTATACATAGACTTATCTACTATGTATCCCATGACTGGGAGACATAGAGCTTCATGATGATTTACATAACAAACAGAACTAAATGGAAATTTTCTGATATAGCTTTCAGTAGAAAATCTTTTTTCTGAGCTCAAAATATTTTATATCTACATTTTATTACCATATTTACTTCAACGGCTTTTATAATAATCCTTTGACATCTTTCTTGGTTACATTCTTGCCTAGCTACCCTAGAGCCAGAGATCCACCACTTTTCTAGGCTTGGGAGGTGCTTGCTTACCACAACTCCCTGATTTGTGCAAACCAAAAATTTTGGACCTGTGACTTTGGGATAGACCATCTAGCAAGATAATTTTGGATAAATATGCCAGAAGAACTGCTTAAAAGATGCTAGAAGAGAATATGTCTAATATAGCCAGGAATATCAGAGCATTTCTTGTTATGGAAATAGGGAGACTGAAGTGCCTGACAGACTTAAGCTTGGTTCCAGGTACTGTAACAGAAAGCTCGTATATCAAGAATTTCCTCTGATTTTCAGCACATTATGGAAAGTATTTTGTATGCTCTCCATATAGGTATATATACACAACAATAAGGAAACTGGCCATGAATTATACGGAAAATGCATTAGTCAAGTAATGCTAATACTTCAATGAATTAGTGTTAGATTTGTGTACAACCATGTAGGTGTGATTATGACCAGAAATCACTGAAAAGATAGAAGTAAAATGCCAAGAACTTTGTTTTGACCTACAAGGTGTCTATATAAATCAGTTCTTGCAGTGAAGAAGTAGAATGCCTTCACTAAATTGAGCAAGGTTAGAGGATGGACAGCTCTTTGTAGAAGCAGACAGGGCAGTAGCAAACACCTTCACATTATCAGGATTGCCTTGACAATAGAAAAGAACAAAAAGCACTCTGAATTTGAAATTACCTTCCTAAAGTAACTTTCCAAATGTATCTGTTTATCTCTTGACTGTAGGAATTAACACCACAGTACTTAATAGCAAAGGCTGACCTGTCGATTTATTTGGGGGATTAAGACCAGTGTTATCATATTCTTTGCCATAAAAGGAGGAGGTGGGGGAATAAAGGAGGACTTGCCATCCTCAAAGTCATAAAAAAACAATCTTAAAAGTTGTCTAGTTTGTTTGCTTTAGAAGAATGTATGAAGAAGTGCAAACTTGGACTTATATATGTGGCATCAGTAAAAGTCTCTGATTTCCAGTGTGATCAGTGAAAATGTATTTTTTTAAGTCATAAGAAAATGAGGCCCTGAGGGTTTATATATAGCAAAATAATGTACTCACATGTAGTACTTAGGATTCTGGAGTGGAATCCATGAAACCAGGTAAGTTTCCCAAAATCCTTGCCCAGGAAGACTCATAGTAACTAGTTAACTCTGGCACCTAACGACATGTTAGTACAGAGAGGCACAGGCATGACACATGATCTTCATCTACACTTTGAGGAGGCAGGATATAAGAGATCCAATCTCAAAACAGGCACACACATTACTCCAAGTCTGTGCCTGCATAGATCACTCAGATTGACCTTAATAGGTAATTACTGTGGCTATCCTCTGCATGAGTGTAGCTGCAGGGGTTTCAGAACGAAGCTAGCTTGTCTTCTGCAGGTTTGGGCAGCTATCATCCTAACTCAGTTTGATGTACTTCAGATCGTCCCTTCAGATATTGACAGTTGATTCTCCATATTCACTGTATGGCCACAGAGGAGCAAGACCTTGTGCACAAGGCAAACTGCCTCCACTTCTCACCTTCTATATTAATACTCTTTCTGAGGAATCAAAAGGGTCCAATGCTTTCTTCAGCCCAAACACATGCAATTCCTACTTCTCCAGCTGTAATATAAGCTGAGACAGATGCACAGATGCACAGAGTTGAAGCTGGGCCATATTTCACAGCCAAGAATGACAAGAAGGTCTGGACCAGGGAGAAAAGTAGGAAAGTATATGAGCAGGAAAGGGTCCTGTGTTGTGACTGATTCTTTTAATAAATTTATGAATTTTATCTGATGATTCTTTTGTGCGAACTATGTAAGTAATTTGACAGAGCAGGAATCGAGGCACCTTGAAAAACTCAAACAAAATGTAAGGCGAAGGAGTCTGGATTAAGTTGCACTTCCTTATTATAACATGTTTTTGAATCTATTCCTAAAGTTCTCTTGAAGATAATAGTGTTCTGAAATTATTTTTAAGTTATTTATTACTTTCTGAATATTATTCCTCTCTTTTTTTTCCCTCTCTTCACCACATATACTTCTTAATTAGGTCTCCTTCTTCTAGAAATTAAATTAATGCATTTGATTTGGCCTAGGGTTTGGATTTTTAAGAGAAAAAAATAAATGTCCAAAGTTATTATTCAGGAATGTATACCGAGGTATTTTGTAATTTAGGGCTGCTATATTTTTTCAATAAAAGTTCTTGTCATTCCTTGAAATTTACTGTAATGCTTTTGGTACATAGAATTTGAAGGCCTCAAGTCTCCAAAGATTTTTTATCATGATTAATTTTAAACGTCTGCTTATTTAAATATCTGTTCATTGGTTTTTATGAGGTTACTTGTGCTCAAAGTTAAGCATGTGAATACTTAATGTAAGAACAAGGCCATGACTTACTACAGCCAAACAGGGTTAAATAAGCAAAAAAGTTTGAAATACAACAACAGTTGTAAGAGCTGTAAGAGCCACAATGCATTAAGTTACTGTACTACTTGAAGTAATTGGAAATAATATTACTTTTTTAGAAGTGGAAAAGCTATATTTTCACTATTTACAAAATTAAATAAGAAATTACAATGTAAGTATAACTATATAAACTATGAGGGTTAAAATGTTGAAAATAATGTGTACAAACAAATAGGGTTATCAGACAATCCTAAGAGCTCAAGAATTTATCCAACAATATTTAGGACAAAATAAGTTTTGTTGTAATATATATATGCATATACATAGACATGTCATAAAAGTGAACATTTTATTTACTTTATTTTTTTCATTACACTTTTGGGTTAAACACTATAGTCATCTAAGCCCCACAGAACTATTGCCTCCCTCTCTCTCAGTGGGATGCGGGAGAGAATGGGAAGGGCAAAAGTGACAAAGCTCATGGGTAGAGACAAAGGTGGTTCAATAAGTAAAGCAATAGCTGCATATGCCAGCAAAGTAAAACAAAGAATTCATTCACTACTTCCTATAGACAGGTAGATGTTCAGCTACCTCCAGGAAAGCAGAACTTCATCATACGTAACAATAACTTGGGAAGATAAATGTGATAGCTCCAAATGCCCTCCCTCCTTCTCACAGCTTTTTTTGCTGAGCACAATGTCACCTGGTATGGAATATCCTTATGGTCATTTGGGGTCAGCTGTCCCAGATGTGTCCCCTCCCAGCTTCCTGTGCACCTGCAGTCTACTTGCTGGTGGGGTGGTGTGGGAAGCAGAAAAGGCCTTGACCCTGTGCAAGCTCTGTTTAACAATAACTAAAACAAGGCTGCGTTATCAACACTGTCTTCAGCACAAATCCAAAACGCAGCACCATACAAGCTACTATGAAGAAAATTATCTCAGCCAAAACTAGTACCATACTAAATCTAGGAATCTATCAGTGCACATTACTTTAAGGAAGCAAACATACTTGTACTAAAGGTATGCTATAAAATACAGAGTCTCAATAGAACTATGATGCACATAGAGGGGTGATTCCATTAATACAAATTTGACTGTTAGACAACTACCCAATCCTGGTTCTTTTCTTCTGTAGCATTTCAATTTGAAGCTCATCTGTTCATTCTACAGCTTTGGATGAGGAGCAACCAAAGAGACATCAAAGGGACACTGCGAGAGATGATGCCTGTCTGGTGCATACCAGTGGCACAGTCCCAGATGGGATTGGATGCAACTCTCCACGGCATGTGCATAGGCAATCCTATTGTTCCCACGCACCATGATAGCACAATGTCTACCCAGGTGTGTGTCTATCTCCCATAGACTACTTTCAGCAGCCTGCAGCCTGTCCATGTGGCAGCTGGCTGTTGGAGATAGTACGAGGGAGAGGGAATCCTTCCCTTTTCAGTTGCTTGTTACATTTCTCTGCAAAGAGGGCACAAAGTCAGGATGATCTAGGAAATAGTCCCAGACTCAGCTTTGCAGCCAGGAGGACCAGCTAGGTTCACAAACAGCATATGTCTTCAGCACCATGGGGACCCCAGAGATGGCCAGGCTCTCCCCAGTGAGCACCATCCTGCAGGACTTGAGCTTGGCAAGCAAAGGTGGGTTCAGTAACAGGGCCACTAAGAGCCTCTGACACTGGCCCACCATGGTGGGGAGATGGTCTCAGAGATGAGGCTTAGAGAAGCTGCAGTGCTAGCCCAAGAAGGAGATGAGCTCCGCACAGCACCAGGCCAAGGCCTGGCTGGAGGCAGTACAGAGGGGAGGCTGGGAATGGGTATTCCAGATCAGGTCAGGCCTGTCAAGGACAGTGAGTTTGGGTGGTGTACTGCGGGTCCTGAGACTACATGTGTCTTCAGTATGTTTCCATGGAGCTCTTTAGGCCCCAGAACCAGAGAGGAACAAGTGAAAGGGACGTCTTCCCCTGGAGGGAACACTTCTGTCCTCCCACCTGCTGTCCCGCAGCTCAGCTTCATGCTGAAATGAAATGCAAACACATAATAAGAATGTGACACTGCCAAGGGCTTGCAGTTCACAGATATGACACAAACAGAGAGCAAGAGAAAGGAAAGGAGGTGTCTGGCTAGTGGCAAGTAACTAGTGGTGTGTTGTTTCCACTGCCTCACATTATTTTTTCATTTGTTGCTTGGACAAGTGTACCTAAGAGTGGATTTTAATTTCCATAGGTAGTCTGCTGAATTTCTAGGAGAATGAAGCAGTCTAGTATGTTGCTGGGGATTATTAAAGGGTATTTTCATAGTTGCTTTCTGTTGGATTCACATTTGTTTCTGCATTATTTGGTACACATAAATTTCTCTTTGATCCTAGAAGTATGAGGTCAGCAGAGCTGTTTATTTTGTACTGTATCAGGGTATGGATTTGTTTCTTGGTTTGCTTGGCAGACTAAACAAATTTAGTTTCTTCTTTTGGTAGAAAAACTATACTTTCTAGATGTTTTGTTAGACTCAAAATTTATTTTGGCATGATTGTGTGACAGCATTAGGTGTCAGCCAAGTGCCGCCCTTCTCCCTTTTGAACTGAAGTATCAAAAGTTGTCGTTGTCAAACTATGTTCACCTTTACTGGAGTGGAGGAAGATTTTCAAGAATAAGTCACTGAAAGCAGAAGAAAATAAATAATTTAGACAACAAGCTGAAACTTTAAGATAAAATTTTCTCCTTTTAAAAAAAAAAACCAAGACTATATTGTCTAAAAGTAACAATGATATGTGCTACTTCTTTTTTCTTTTCTTTTTTTTTTTCCACTGATGATATATTTAAAGATAGCTTAAAGTGTCTTCTATAGCATTGATAAAAGAAGATGTATTCCTGTTTTCAGAAATAGTTCACATGTGAAAGTTCTTTGGAGAAGGATCTAGTCTTCACTGTCCATTATATCACAATACTGGTGGAAGGGTTTAACTAAACTGTAATAAAACCTGCAATTTTATCTGTAAATTTTAGATTAATGGATCAATCTTACAGACATTCATTGACAGAATGTTTGCTGAAGGAAAATTAATTTATTGGAATCTTTTACAGAAAATAATGCTTATATGAGGAATCTAATCTGAACAAGACTTTCAGCTGCTATCTGGATGTGACAGCAGTCTCCATTGCAAGAGTCTCTGCAACAAGATTTTTAGCTTGACTGAATGAGATTCTCCAAACCTATGTTTTTTTGAATTCTTATAATCCAGCTGATCAGATGTCCTGCATGATCGCACCAGGATATACATGATCCATTTCTATGGAATATCTTAATCTACGTTAAAAAAATGGCAGTTAGCTATGTACAAAAGGCTGGCCTAAATGAGCAGTTCCTTATCTGCAGGAATAATTTCTGCTGATTGTTTAGAAATATCTTGGCCATGTGCAGCTGGACTTGTCTGGGAAAATCCCTGTAACTGCCTGACACTGTACCCAGGATGTTTATCAGTATGTCTTTCCATCTAAATTACATCTATCAATTGGTTGTGGTTCAGCAGGAGCTTCCTAGAAGAAGTGTATGTTGCCCGGATTGTCTGAAATTCCCACTTGAAGAATTCCTTCAACAGTGAGTCAAATGCATTGTTTTAAAACCAGATAACAGCTCAGTCAACCACCTTGTCTCACATCAGTTTTTTGTTCATCTTTGCTGATGACTAATGTGAAGTTTCTGAACCACTCAGGAAATTGATGACTGAGTGTGCTGGGTATGTACACAGTTGCATCCCTGATACCCTGCTACTCTACAAATTTAAATTTAATTTCTTTATTATACAACAATTATAACTTTCATTTCGTTCATTTTCCTAGATGGTCAGACTGTTTACAAGTAGTAATTTCTTTTCAGAAAGACAGATTTTTTAATGTAAATGAGATAAAAATATTAACCCCATGTAAATACATTCATTCTCTCTTGAGAAAGCTGCATGACTGGCAATATTTAAGCATCAATGTCTTTCAAGCCACGCTTAACACCATTTTTTCATGTTACTTAATAGGCATGTGCAATCTACTCCTAGGTGAAATAATAAGCTACAGTCAGAGTTACAGCAGTTGGAGGGGTGTCCTTCCACATGGTTGGGTTAATCTTGATCAACTCTAGGAAGATCATTCCTGACAGATTTTTTTTAAACGTGTTCTTAAGGGCTGCCAAACTTAAGTCTCTACAATTTAGCTCTGTCACCTTTTTAGTTCTTAGAAGCCCTTCTGATAGAAGTTCTTAACATCTAGCCTAATTTTTTCTTGCTTTAAGTCTAGTACTTTTTGTCTTCTCTACTACAGACATTGAGAACAGTATCTTCTTACGTACCCTAAGATTGCTATCATGTCTTCAGTTTTCTTTTCAGGCTATAACAATTCTGTTTATTAGAACTCTCTTATTAAGCTATAAATGTTAGATCTTTGTCACCTTTATGGCTTTTTTTTTTTTCCTGGATTTTTCTAAACTGTACCACACCTTGTATCTGCAAATATCATGAACATTCTATCTTTGCAATAAAGGACATGTATTTTGAGAATAGAAAGCAGATTTCTCCAAGGTTAAATTGTTAATATGAAACTCAAGTGAAAAATTTATGGAATTTCACATGCAGAATTATCATAATCCATATGGATAGAAATAGTGTTAATTGCGTGGGTTCTGCCAAATCCATCTTTGTGTTTGAGTTTCACTCAGTGTGACAGAAGTTCAGGAAGCATCATCCTGTAGTCACAGTTTCAGCAGTTACATAATCGTGTACATAAAAAGTACTATGGGAAGGAAGCCTATTTTTCATTAAGCAATGGGACTAATGAACTGCTTCAGAAAATAACAGGTTTATAGCTCCTGTGTTCCATATTCTTCTGATCCCAAGCGAATTGGTTTGTTGGTCGTATCTTCGCCATCCTGGCCAGCACAAAGCTTGCACATCACCTTTGATCATCCTCCCACAGCCAGTTCCTGGTTGCACTTTGATTTAGAATTAATTTCCCACATGGCAGGTAGACAGAATGAAAGTTAGAAGAAAGATTTACGTTATCCCCTTTTCCTGATAGTGTCTCTCCATTGTTTGGGACCACAAAAGCAGTAACATTTTGCACAGCAATGATGTCAAGTATATAGTTTATTGCACAAAACTCTTACACATACTTATTCTTCCACCTAGCAACTTATTAAACTGCCATTTGTTGGATTTTGAGAGGCAGTAGAGGAAAGAATCAATTTACACTTGCCCTGTGTCTTATATTCTTTATCTACATATCTGCAATTGAACAAAAAAAGATTTTTGTTCTGATCTACTAAGATGTTTCTTGCATTGTTACGTTTATACATTTGTTTTAATAATCACTTCATTTTGTCTCATTAATTTCTCCATGGTAAAAATCAGAACCTTTATCTGTTGCATTCCTTAACATATTCTGGTCTTCCCTTCTATCACTAAATCCCTTTCCTCATTCTTTGCTATTTTTTGTATTTTCTCTACTTGCTGATCATATGCCACACTTTCCCTTTTTCCTATTACCTCTCCCTTTTTTGTTTCACAGAAAAAGGAAAATAAAGACAAGGATACAGAAAAACAGGCTGTTTAGGCTGTTGTGGTTTTGTAATGTTCTTACTGCCTTTATTCTTCATCTGTTTATATTTCTCAAATGTTTTTAGGACCGTGACTGTGCTTGGTTTGCTAATACTGTTAATATTTATAACAACATGCCTGAAGTTTTATTTTCTTTATTGCAGCTTCTATATTAGCAAAACACACTAATAAAAACCACACTTGTACTGCCTTTTCCATGTGGTATGTCACTAAGATTTCACTCAGATGACAGTTAGAAAAAGCTTTGTCACAATGCACAAAATTGAGCAGGAACCAGTAATAATGAGGCTAATATTGTGTATTTCTCTGATTACAGTATTTTTATTATTGTACTGTAAATGTTGGGATTATTTCTTGTTCATGTTCAACCTCTCTGTTAAAATGATTTTGAGTAACTGAGAGAATATTTTGTGAATGTATAAAATTAGATGGGAACATATACTCTTTGTGGCTTTTTATAATTAGCCATTGTCAGTATAATATCCCTCATTTTACCTAAAAGTTTGTCCTTGAACAAATTCCAGGCTCCTTTTGCTTTGTGATGATCTTTGCCTTTTCATTGATTCAGCACTTACCTTTGAGCCTTACTTTTCAAATATGTTGAATTTGCCTTTTATCAGCTTAAAAATGTGGATCTCATGCATATTTACATTGCAAGCTGTGACAGCTCTGAAAGAGGTCAGTTATGTCAACTGCTCTATACATCCACAAGAAACTCTATTATCTGTTGAACAGAGACAGCTTCACAATGTTTAAAACTAAGCATATTTTTCTAATAGTATTACCTCCTTATCTTGAAACTAATAGTTTGGGGGTTTAGGTAAACAGGCTTAAGTAAGATTGGTCTCAAATTAATGCTGAAAATACATAGAAGTAAAGTTTGAATGGCAAACTTTGAAATGCATTTTCTCTCCTCAGACTTCGTTTTGGAATTTTCTCATTCCAGGAGATGCTAGGAAACAAGATAACTAGAACTAAACATAAGCCCTTCAACCAGGACCCATTCGAGCACTAGGTCACCTCTTCTGGATTCATTCATATTCTTACAGTTTTATCAAAGATTCTTACAGAGAAAGCTTTAAAACTGACACAAAAACTATCAAGAAATACATCAGTTTCTTGTTCCTCTTACACATCTTGCGAGACGTCTTCCTGTCACCTTCTGGCCTTTTGAACTTGCTTTTATTACTAAAAGATAACTAGTCTTGGATTTTGTCTCTTATCATTATGTTCATTTCTACTAAATCATAGAGAGTAGGGTTTAATGTGGGTAGGAAAAAACAGAAGAACTTAAAACAAAACAAACAATTATTCCAAATATCCCTCATAATTCTGTATCTTTGAGAAAAGAAAAAAAATGCACACATTTAGAGACTCATTTGAGACAATTTTAACATTTTTTTCATATTGAGGAGCATCATGTTTGGTAGAGTGTCAGTGAAATGACCACTGAAGTAAAGATGGTTTTCACTATCAGTAAGAGTATACTCTGATCCTCACACAGCTGGCATTTGTTTTTAAACTACTTAGTAACCTTAATTAGCATAACAAAAGCTTAAAGTTTAACCTTTTTGTAGCTTTTTAAGGAAGTGATTCTGAATGGTCAGAAAGAATATGGAATGCTGTCATTGCCAATCACATATGCATACTGCCCCATAAAAATGACATAAACAATGAGCCAAGTGCAGCTTAAGAAGGACAGCTACTTCAAAGTAACTTCTTTAGTTCTTTAATGTTTATAAACACCTTAATTAACTACCTGCTTTAGAAAAAAATAAAAGTCATCTTTTTGTTTTTATGTTGGGAGGACATTGGAAATGGTATTGCCAACTTTGAATATCTCTAGTAAGAGCTTCATTTGACCACTGCATCTTTTAACTCTGTTTCTTTTTGTATTTTTCATTTGCATTTTTTCATTTTTCTGGGCACCCTGAAATTAATATTTCAGTGTGAATTATTTCTCTCTTGAAGTTTCCACATTATGACCTCAGTGACTATTGTTGTTTGTAGCAAAGGCTCTATCACAAGGCAAAGGAATTTTACTTCTTTTTGTGTGTGTCAATTGAAACAATTTATTTGAAGACTTTGAGAGTAAAAGAAAAAGCTAAAAGCAAAAAGAGGCTAATAAAAGTCAATATCTCCCCTTTGAGCAGCGTCAATCAATTTGAGTGAAATAGATTCCCTATTTGTTCAATAAGAAAAGTATTTTTTTGTCACAAATGACCTGGAGAATACTTGGGTTTCCTCATTATCAAGAAATACTTGGTGTTTTGGTCTTCTATTACCTATTTAATTGGTAATGGTATATTAGTATTAAGCTATCAGTTTTTGTTAGACAATTTAGAAGAAAATATAATTTTATCAGATTATGTTATACTGCAAGAAAAGTAGTAGCTCCCATGACAAAAAGTGCTATGGTAAGTCTAGAATTCATTTGGTATCAAAACAACATGGTAAATTGAAAGTATATAGTAAATGTTTAATCACGTCAGCAAAAATATAGAACTGATTTTTTTTATAATTATTTGCTCTATCCAAAGATAGATTCTATTATATTCTTACTCTCTCTTAGCTGGCTCATATTCTAGTGGTAGTTGTAGTAGAGAAAAATAAATAGAGAAATGTAAAATTACTTTAAAGGTCTTTTTAATTTAAATACTATCAAACACTCAGCTTACACATTGAATCCAGATTTCTTGAAACATTCATCAAGTAAGTCACATGGACCATTTAAACAATTAGAAATATCAGTTTTTAATATTATATTTAATAATTTATATTTATGTAATTACGATGCATCTAGGTACCTAACAAAACTCTCTTTTCTTTGTTTTTTGTTTTTTGGGTTTTTTTTTAACATAACATATTTTTACTATATAGTTAGCACACAATGCTACAATGGGCTTAAATTGGGGAATGCTAAGGTCTACTTTGCCTGAACTTTCATAACAGGCTTGTTTTACCTGGGTTTTAACTTTTTGGTTTTTTTTCTTTTAATCTTTCTGTGTTTTCAATTTCCGGTATTTAAATTTAGGCTTAGTTTTTCCTTCTTTACTTTGCTGACCAATAAAAACATACAACCTCTGTGAAAAACGGTTTTATGAAAGGTTCCTCTGAGGTATCTAATGAGATTTTTGTTTGTTTTAAAGGATATTTGGAGTGATTTAGTCCTTATTCATAACAATCTTCTTGAGGGAGTCATGTTAAAAACCCACATCTTCATTTCCACCCCTACCATAACTATTGTACAATACACACAATGCAATACCAGCTTGACTATAATTTGGTCCCTTGATGACATGCTCCAAACAGCTTGCTTCTACCTACAACACTTTGGCAAATTATCTTCTTCCTACATAATCAAATGCTCTGCTAAGTACTGTATTACTAACACTGGGGTGGAGGTAGAGAGGAAATAAATGTCCGGTAAAATTTTCTTGTAGAAAGTTGAAATGGGATAGCATGTCTGCTTTCAGAAATTAGAAACTTTTATATATGGGCAATAGCAGACAAGATTTGAATTATCAAAAATGTCTTTACCTGTTGGTGAAGCACTAAAAAATTTATTCTAAGATGACTTAACACTCTATCTTCCCTCCTTGTTGTACTGTATGAAGGATGTTATATTCTAGACTACTTAATTACTGTTTGCCTTCTGGTTTGTTATTCTTACACATCAAAGACACAGAAAAACAACTGACCTACACAAACTTTTTTCTATTGACAAAAAGTAGATTAAATATCTCCAACTTCAAAGCATTGTTAGAAAGCTTGACATTCTCAACCCACAAGGCTCTATTCTTCTTGTGGACACACCTATAAACAATAGAAGTAGATTAATGAGAAATTCCTATTTTCTCAAGTCCTCCCCATTTAAGGAAAATTCCCAGGTGACATTTCTAACTCATCTTTCTCTTTACCATTGACAATGCCGTACAAAAGGCTCTATTCTGTCATTTTTTTTTTCGCTGAGAAATATGGATGGACCTTGCCACATATGTGCTTTAAGTTTTAATTTATGCACTTTTCCATAGGTGATAATTCAAAATGGTATTTGATCCCTCTGTAGGTTAAATGAACATTCTAGATGTTTTCTTTTTATTTATTCAGTTGAAATATCCTAAAGTGAGTTCAACATCTGTAGAAAATGAGTGTCCACCCCGTATTAATTCATTTGGTGTGTCTTGTGATAACATTACTTATGATGAGTTCATTTGGCATTACTGTAATTATCATAAGTACTTTGGGAGGATTTCCAGAATAATTCGGTATTAATTAGGTGGATTCGTGTTGTTGGAAAACATAGAAATCCTCATCAGAGTGAAAAAAAACCTTCATTGTTTATGAAAAACAAAACAACCTCAAAAAACAACTATGCCAAAAGGGAAATTAAGAAGTCAGTGTAGAGTAAGCCTTCCTCTCTTCTATGCTCTGCTTCAAACTCTCAGGAAATTCAGGAGCAGATATTATGTTCTTCACTGGTGATGACAATAAGATGGTATTTAGAAAGTGCATCTACTTCAACGATGTTGCCATAGGGTGCGCTAGCATCACCACTAGGTCTTACTGACAGATAAAGGATCTTCCAATGAAAATAAAGATAGCAGATCAGGTCTTTTATTCAGTAAATTGTGCATTTGGTTATTGTCATATTTAAACTTAAAAACACAGGAAATATATTTTCTTTTCAAGTTGTTGATTTATTCAATAATGCATCCCATGTTTTTCATAACCAGAACAGAAGTTTATTGGCAGCCTAGGAAAAAGTCAAAATTACACTTGAAATAATTCAACTGTTGCTTGGAAAAAATGGTGACCTCTAACTGAGCAGAGAAATAAAGAAACATAAAAAGGGAGATGAATAGAGGAGGGATACTCTTGCAATATTATTGTGAGTTATATGAGTAATTCAAGGAGATATTAATATGCAGAACCAAAGTTCTGTTTTTATTCTAGTTTTGTCTAGGGAAAAAACCCAACTCAAACAAAACAAACAAAAAACTACCACTCTGTGCAGAACTGTAGAGGAGGAACTGAAATGTATTTGCTTGAAGAGAAGAATCTTTCTTGTAACTTTCTAGTAACTTTCTTGTGGCTAATTGTACTAGCATGTCTCAGATATTCTTCCAAAGCAAACCCCAAAACATGGCACACTGTAAAATTTAAATTTCTACTTTAATATTATGTATTGGCTTTTTCAACTGTCTACTTTCCTTCAGTATTTTAACCTTTGTAGCAAGGGAATAATAACATGTAGCTCTATTACTTTGACTGCATTTCACAACACAAAATGACAAGCAATTGAGTATATAAAACAAAGTGATTTGGTTAGTATTAGAAATTGAAGGGTGACCCTGAAACCTGCCATAAAAAATAAAATGTCTTTATTCTTTTTTTTTGTTAAGACACTTTTGGCATGGCTTCTAAAAGAATGAGTTGCAGGATAATATTTACAATCTCTCTAGCTGGAATTTGACAACAAACTATGCATTATGATTTCAAATTACCTGAGGGTATCATTACCCTCTGATTAAAGAAAATAAGCAAACTGCTTGACAAAGGAGAGATGGTATAGTGCAAAATGATGTAGATAGAAGTTATGAAATTTCCAGGAACTAGAAATTAAGAAATTTATGAGAAATCAAGAAAAGGTTCCAGGAGACAAGTTACATATCTGTGAATACACCTGAGACGGGTGGGAGTAATGATGAAAATTTTGAGGGTGACTGCAGTGAAGCCAAATGCAGGTGGATGACAGTGTACCCTTATCAAGCTGATACAGAGATGGAAGAGAAAATATTGGAGGATAAGGGAAAGACTGTAGAAAAAATAAATCTGAAAAATAAAGTGTGATTTCTGGGCAAAGAATGCATTACCTAACACTGAAGAGAACAGGAGATAATGACAAACGGACTTAGAAGTTGAGAGTACATGGAGTGATAGTAAGCAGAAAGAATAAGAATTTTAATACTTTACAAGTACTTGAAGAGTACTTCATGCTAAGCCGTTTTTGGTTTTGTTTTTATTTTTTTCCTTAGAGGGGTGTTGCTATAATTACACAATTATAATTTAGTGAAGAATGCTGGCAAGGAGTAGCTACTACTTATTCGTTGTTTAGCTGGCTTCCACCCAGGGAATCTAAAAAAGACACATGGTGAAGCCTCTCCTTTTGATGGAGTTTAAAGCCTCCCTTTTGGAACTACTACACTATATTTCTCTTCCATCTTTCCATTAAAAAGCACTGTATGACCCAGGATGGCATATGAATGTGCTATAAATCATGGAGTTGAATAAGGGATATTATCAATATATCATAGAATATGAGAACCTGGAAAGATCTAAAGGAATTCTCAGGTAATAGGTTAAAATGAGCAATTTTAATACCTTTTTACTCGGCACAAGATGTTGCACCCTCCAAAAAAGCCAAGAAGGAATTCAACAAGTTAATGGCAGAACGGTCTATCAGACCAGACATCACATTTCAGATCCATGTTCCAGCTATAAAAGTCTCACACTGTTGATTTCTACAGGTGGAAGAGCAAGGCCAGCCCTATAAAGATCCTGTTTTATATTCCTTCATACCTGTAAGTTTTGGCCTGTTATTAGAGGTGCTGTACTTCACTGTGCCTGTTATTATGGCTTCATGCTCTTAAATTGGTAAAGCCTAGGTAGCCCAGAATCTGAGAAATAATTTATTTTGGAAATAACCAATCTTTGTTTAAAGATGACATTTTTCTGGTACTTTTTTTTTTTTTTTTCCTACAGGAAGTTTTTCTTATTAATTTCTAATTTAATTCTGTTCCTGTTTTGACTGAAGATGAGCTCTGTTTCAGCAGTTACTGATCTCAGTTTAAACTTTTTTATTAATAGTTGAGTTTGTATGTCTGGAATGATTCTCAGAACATGGTTTTAAGAAGGAACAACCTAATGTCTTTCACAGGTAATATCTGGAGTCAGTAAAAGATGAGACAAATCAGGACAAGCTATAAAACACAGGCAGAAACAGGCTTCACAAAGTAATATTTATAGTTCTGCTATTAGAGTAATTTGTAGCATACATTTCCTAAAATTCCTAGGAAGGTTTAAATGTACATTTGCAAGTATTCCAAGGACTGTGAAATACTTAGCTACTCAACAGAGGTTACTCCTGTATTATGGGTTACCATTTAGTGATTTAAACTTACAAAAAAAGTGTTTCTGAAGGATTCATGAAGGATAAGAATTATTTTTTTTAATCCAGAACTCTTCTGGAAGTATGGATGAATGGCTTCTTAAAACACCAACAAAACCATACCATATATATTCTCTGGATTCAGATTGTTTTTACGTAACCAGTAAGTAAACTATTTCCCTTGGTATCCAATACCATATTTATGTACTCCAAATGGGACTAGACTGTATATCCTGTAATGTAAATGAAAAAATATATAAGGCTCAGCAAAAAGTTTCTCACACTAAACCCATGGTCAGCCAAAGCTAAAGTCAAGAGAGTAAAAAAGGAGTCTAACTGAGTATTTAAATTTACAGCTGTATTGCTAAACTGGTACAAAGACAATATTTTCCTTCTCAAATAATACCTCATTGGTTTAGCTCATCCTTTCATTATCTAGTAGAAAAATAACTTTTAACATAAAACTTAGCAGGAAAATAAGGCACTTGTCTGTACATTTTCAAATTACATTAAAAGAACTACATGTTCCCAAGCAACATCTAATTCCCTGAACTTTTTCATTAAAAAACTATCTTTTATTATGCCAAAAATATGAATGTTTATTTTAATAATATTAATTCAAGGAGCCAAAAAAAATATAGCTGCATTCTACAAAAGGTGAAGCAAAATGATACAGAATATATTTGGGAATGGTATTGTAATTGGTGCACATACAAACTCTGAATTTTTGGATGAAGATTTTAGCTAAAATCCAGCATTTTTTTATGATGTTGTATTTGTAAATTTCTAGCAAGTTAACAATATATTTTGAGTTCCTTCCTGAATTTAAAAGAGCCTTAGATATCTAAACACACAAAAATTATTTAGGCAAATATAAAATGTACATTAACTTTCTCTTCATGATCTCATGAAGAGGAATATTACAAGGTTCTGACTGAATTCTATTTGTTCTTATTTTCCTTTATAATATTAACCAGCAAAATACAATATCCTTACTAGCAATATTGGATAGAGAGATTCTCTGATATCTCAAGTTGCACACTTGAGTTGAACATCAAGTTCAGGAATGGTTTTGGGCCCTGGTGCATTATGTAACTGAGAAACATAGGGTAAAAATCTATCTGTAGATTTCTTTCAGTAGTCCAGTCCTTCCTTCTTAGGAAAGTCACATACATGTGTATGACCAGCGTTTAAACAAATAGTACAGGGAATACTGCAAATGTCAGTGTTTACCTTCCTTGGAACTCTGTTTACCCATGTGTAATATTGGTATTCTTTCCAAGGGACAGACTTCACAAGGTGACTTCCTCTGACCTGTAGAGGATGATCTGAAAGGCAATAAAACTGGTTTAGATAGGTCTTTATAATTAATACTTGGCCAGAAGGCCAGACTGGTTACCCCACTTCATATAGCTTTGTATCAGATGTGGACGGCAAGGATCTGGTAGTGGGTGGGCTTCAGAGTTTTCTCTGTGACACCAAGGACTGCCCCTTGCCAGAAACAGTTGGTTTCAGGTGACTCCACAACAGACCCACTGCAGGACATCACTGAGCCCATCAGCCAAGTGTGTGGTGCCTCATATTTAAGAAATTGAAAAAAGTGCCAGAGGGAGAGCAGAGTGAGTAGGGTAAAAATGGAGAAACAGCAGTACAAACACCTAGATCAGAGAAGGAGCAGGGGGAGAAGGTGCTTCAGGCACTGGAGCAGATTTCCCCCCTGCAACCCATGGATGAGAACATGGTGAAGCAGCTTGTTGCCCTGAAACCAATGGAGCACCACAATGAAGCAGATACCCACACTGCAGCGAGTAGACAACTCCATGCCAGAACACACAGATATTTTCTGAAGGACTTCAATGCCTGGGGAGCCTGTTCAGAAGCAGGGGAGAAGTGTGAGGAGGAAGGAATGGCAGAGAGGAGCTGCTATGGACTGATCATGACCCCTCATTTCCCTTCTCCCTGTACCACCTGAGGTTAGAAGGAAGGTAGAGCAGAATAAGGGAGTCAAGTTGAATCTGGGAAAAAGGTGAGGGAAGGTGGTGTTTTAAATTTTGCCCTTACTTTTCCACTAATTTTCATAGAATCATAGAATGATTTGGGTTGGAAAGGACTTTGAAGATAATCTAGCCTGATCCCCCTGCCATGGGCAGGAATATTTTTAACTAGATCAGGTTACTCAAAGCTCCATCTAGCCTGACCCTGAACACTTCCAATGATAGAGCATCCATCTCTTCCAGTGTTCCACAACTCTCATGATTAAAAAAAAAAAAAAAAAAAAAAAAAAAAGTTCCTTATGTTCAATCTAAATGTATCCTCTTTCAGTTTAAAACCATTGCCCCTTGTCTTTCATTACAGGCCTTGGCAAAAAGTCTCTCTCCATCTTTCTCATAAGCTCCTTTTAAGTACAAGGTCACAATAAGTTCTCCCCAGAGCCTTCCCTTCTCCAGGCTGAACAACCCCAACTCTCCTGGTCTTTATTCAAAGGAAAAATGTTCCAGCCCTGTTATAATTTTCATGGACCTTTCCTCAAGTAAAATCTGTTTTGCTTATGACAGTAATTGGTAAATGATCTCCCTTCATTTATCTCAACCCAAAGGCTTTTTCATCCCATTTTTCTCTTCGAGTCCTGTTCGGCAGAGGGAGTGAGAAAGCATCTGGGTGAGCGTCTGGCATGCATCCATGTATCAGGTCATTAAAGATAACAAACTTCCAGTGCTCAGTTCCCCCATTTTTTCATTTATTATGTGTAACATAGGCTCGTTATTTATAAGCACAGATGAAACATCATAGTAACTTCAGCTCCAGTCTCAAATACAGCTGGAAATCACAAGAGGGGGAAAAAAAAACCCAACAAACAAACAAACAATAAAAACCCACAACACCAAAAAGAAAGCAAAAAAAAACCTCCCTGACAATGAAAAGGTTAAAGTCCCTATCTACACATTTTCGGACAGTGGTCTTTCCAGGTTGTTCCTCGATCACCCCTGAAGTTAATACAGATTACTATTATATATCTGCTAGCAAAGGATTAGGTTGGTAAATCAACATGTTTTATTTGAAAGCAGGGGCCATCCAAGGACAGAAAGACAGATAAAATAACCTATTTTTATTAGGGCACTTTTAGGTTTAGTCTTCAGTAAAGACCGTATTTAAATAGGAAGATTTTTGGTTGCTCCCAGTCATAAGCAACCTGTAAATGGACAGAGTTTTACAAATTAGAATACATGGAAACTTCAGAACAACTGAAGTAGTTTTCTACAAATGGTGCAGGATATTCCTTTTATATATTCTTTGAAGTAAAAAAGTGCAAATTAAACATTAAAAATTAATAAAACTCATACTGTAAGAAAAATGATAGTAAGTGAAACATAAAATTTCATTCTAGTTTAAATAATTCCATTGCTAGTTTAATAAAATTTTCTTCCTCCCTCACCGGCTGTGTTTCAACCAACATGAATTAGACAGCTTAGCAAGCTACACTGTAACCTGTATTTCTTTCTCCTTGTAGGCATTTTCTTTTTTGATTTACAATATACAAACCAGTGGCAGGAGGATATGACACGGGAGAATATATGGGCAAAGGCTAAAGGTAAAGACATTAGCCAGCCTGTGAAATGATCAACAGCAAGGCTAACTGTATTGTGTTTGTGTGGTAAGGTTTTGCTAGTGGGGAGCTACAGAGGCGGCTTCTGTGAGAAGCTGCCAGAAGCTTCCTCCATGTCTGATAGAGCCAAAGCCAGCCGGCTACAAGACAGACACCGCACTGGCCAAGCCCGAGCCCATCAGCGATAGTGGTAGCACCTCTGTGATAACATATTTAAGAAGGGGAAAATGTTTCTGCACAACAGCAACTGTAGCTGGAGAGAGGAGTGAGAATACATGAGACAAACTACTCTGCAAACACCAAGGTCAGTGAAGAAGGAGAGGGACGAGGTGCTCGAGGCTCTGGAGCAGAGTTTCCCCTACAACCCATGGTGAAGATCAGGGTGAGGCAGGCTGTCCCCCCGCAGTTTACATAGGTTAATGATGGAGCAGGCGTCCACCTGCAGCCCATGGAGCACCCCACACCAGAGCAGGTGGATGCCCAAAGGAGATTTTGACCCCGTGGGAAGACTTCACTGGAGCAGGATCCTGACAGAAACTGTGGCCCCTGAGGACAGAGAGGAGCCCACGCTGGAGCAGGTTTTCTGGTAGGACTTGTGGCTTCATGGGGGACTGATACTGGAGCAGTCTGTTCCTGAAGGACTGCACCCCATGGAAAGGACCCAGGCTGAAACAGTTTGTGAAGAACTGTATCCTGTGGGAAGGACTCACATTGGAGAAGTTCGTGGAGGACTGTCTCCCATGGGAGGGATCCCACACTGGAGCAGGAGAAGAATGTGAGGAGTCCTCCCCCTGAGGGGGAAGGAATGGCAGAGACGTGATGAACTGATTTCAACCCGCATTCCCCATCCCAGCGTGCCACTGTGGAGGGAAGAGGTAGAGAAAATCGAAAGTGAAGTTAAACCTAGTAAGAAGGGAGGCATGGGGGAAGGTGTTTAAGATCTGGTTTTACTTCTCATTATCCCACTCTGATTTGATTGGTAATAAATTGATCTAATTTCCTCAGGTCAGGTAAGTTTTACCTGTTACAGTAATTGGTGAATGATCTCTCTCTGTCCTTCACTTGACCCACAAGCCTTTTGTCATATTTTCTCTCCCATGTTCAACTGAGGAGGGGAGCCATAGAGTAGATTTGGTGGGCACCTGGTATCCAGCCAGGATCAGCCCAGCACACTAACACATGGGACTATGGGCAGGTCAACATATCCGTGAAAGCCTCAAAGCACTAAGTCCATCCAAAATTTTATGCCTTCTCCATCCTGTAAGAACAGTACATTCTTTCTGTAGTGTTGAACTCATTCCAGATGTCAAGAAGACTGCAGGAAGAATTAACCTCGTCCTTCCTTGCTCCCCTCCTTTTCACCTGCTCCATGCTGTATAACTGAATTACTTTTCATGTTATCACAGCATCTAGCATGTGACCACATCTTTTCTTCTCCTTTCTTCACCAGCAGTGTTCTCCATTATACATTAAAGCATTCCTACATGATTTAAAAGAAGGTTTACATTCTATGGATCTTTTCTAATGTCAGAAGGGCTATAGGTGGCTGTTACTATGGTTTCACATTCTCCTTTCACTTCCAGAGTCAGTATAATGGTGCTGCATTGCACTGATTTTTACCCATCTGTCTCTTCCTATAACATGCTCAAGAATTACTACTCACCTGAAGGTATAATAATTCTGACTACATATCACCAAAAAGACGAGACCGATTTTCTTGGTTACTATTTTTTCATATATAAGGTTACATCTTTTACGTGCAGAAGGATAAAAGTGATAGCCTAGTGCCAAAACAGACTCAAAAGCAGATCCTTCAGCTGCCCATCCCTCTTAATTACAAATAAAGAAAAAAGTAAAATGTCTTCCAAACACTGAAAAAATTAATTTCGGGATCTGAAACTGAAGTGTGAGACTTAAGTCCATTTCACCCTGTTCTATGCGTTAGGGATGGGGAGACAGGCTTCTTGTGTATTGAAGGGGGCATTTGGGAAATTCCTTCAGATGTATCAGGAGTACTCAATTCTATCTGATTTAGCTGCATTTGTGAAAAGAAATCTAAAAAAGAAAATTCATACCATATCATCCTTTTAATATTTTTTTCAATACAACCTATAGCTGAATAAGTATTTTGGCTTCACAAGCCTTCAAAAATACCCTTTGTTACGTAGATATTAATCAGCCAATGATTTTCCATTTTTCCTTGTTTTTTTTTCTCTGTTGTCCATTTCCAGCCTATTAGAACATCAATAGACGTATTCATTGACATGCTACTTCAATTGCTATTCCTAGGCAACACTTATGATTGTGAGAAAAGGCCAGATTGGTGATATGATTTTCTCGTTGCTATGTGAAAATCAACCACCTAGAATCAGGTGGATATTTTTGACTGTAGCTCAGTCCTTATTTATATATACTTCCATTTAAGTATGGTTAAATTACTAACCCTAGAATCTATAATAATGAGCAAAATGTTGAGAAAAGCAGAATTTTTACACAATTAATGCCTCATCTAGCATCTCTGTAACACATTAATCTCTGTATAACCTTCAATGCATACCATAACATGGATGTTGATGGTAGAAATTAGGGCTGAAAATACCTATTTGGTCTTCTATTTCATGTAGTCCCTTGATGGCTCCCTAAAGAATATTTTCCAGTGCTTTGTCTCATCTAGATTTAAATGTACTTAGCAATAAAGCTTCTATTATTTCCCTTTGGAGACTCTGTCACCATGCAATAGATTTCACTGTTGGGAATCTTTACCCTATTCAATCATGGTAAAATATTTCACCTTCTCAGAAATAGGGAAGACAAAAAACAGAACAAAAGCAAAAATTTTTATTGGCTAGAAGCTTGCAGAAGAGTCCACTACAAACCAGAGATGTTACTTCCCTTAAAAGCTCATTCCTTATATGGTGCTATTTTAATTTCCTGTAGTGTGAAATCTGCAGTTGGATTTTTCATTGCATTTTCCTGAGGTAAAGGCAAATCCTCCCTGTTCCCTTTGACAGTGTCATTTAGCTCTCATTTAGCATTTCTTCTTTGTAGTTGCAAGATTGCCTTGCCCTTGAAAATTAACTGCAGAAATATGTACATAACCATCAAATTTCTTAAAGTCAGACTTATTAAAAACAGAGAAAATGGATTTAAGACAAATAAAGAGATTCATTAAGCATATAAAGATGTAACCCTAATGAGGCGTTAACTGCTTAGCGTCCAAGGAGGGAACACACTTCCATAAGCAGCAGAACAAGACCTGGCTCTGACTGACCTGTGACTTGCAAAGGAGTATTTATTAAGATAGGCTATTCTTCAAATTAATAGGTCAGGGACAAACATGAGGTTAGTTGTTATACACATTACTAGACCACTGGCTAGAAGATACCAAACTGACTGACAGATATACATACAATCACCCATTCCTAACATGTTCCTGGAATACAGTGTGTAGTAAATTTTGACTGATGCTAAGACTTAAGAAAATACATATTCTGGGATGTAAAATAACCTAGTCACAGGAAAACTATATAGTATAAGACTACATAAAGAAAACAGATTCTTGTAAAGGGTAAGGGAGGAAACAATAAAAGCATATTTGGGTTTATGTGTAATAAGGCATTATTTGCACAGGAGAAATACACAGCATTTGCAAGGAAAGACAGACACATGCACATGCATAGCCACACCCTGCCACACACAATCCTGGACAATTGCCTTATCAAATCAAAAGGTTCTTGAAGAATGAAGGGCTTCCAAGAGCAGGCAGAGAAACAGAGCTGTGCTCTTGGAGCAGGCAGGAAAAGCAGGCAGCTCCCTCACTACTCCAGCAATATCACACCAATTCTGCAGAAACAATTCCTATGATAACTACTTCTTCTTCCCTCCATCACCCCCATTCAAAATCCTGTCATTTTATACAATGTTTGCATTCCTAGGAGGTGTTAGACTTTAGCCTCTGTACTCCACAATGAGGGTGTTATTTTCCCAGGCAGGTGTCTTATCCTGTTGCTCAGCTGTTTTTTCTTGCTTACCTGCTTCTTTAGCTTGCTGAAAGCAGTCTTTTTTCCCACCGTCAAGGTTGTACTTCTTCAATGACCAGTAAATAATTGACCATCTGTGGGTTTTTTTATTGGTCTAGGTCCTCTATTTTCAACTATATTTTCAAGGCACTTGCTATTATCCCATGCTTAAACCCTACATCATAACAAGAGACACCTGGTACCAGGCTCCAGTTCACACAGCAAGTTCTCATAACAAGTTGATAACAAGCTTAAAAGGTCAGGACAGGGTCTTTGCACAGTTAGCATAAGCTTTTGTTTGCATTTTTACTGGGTCAGTGTGTAGTGTCCCCATTCTCTAAACTAGCATTTCTTTTTTGTTGGATATGTAGATATGGTAAAGAGTGGGCGGAAAAAATGATGAAAAAAACCTAGGTCACCTTCACTACTGGTGAGTGTATACCTATTTGCAAATTTTAAGCAGATGCTGCCTCAATTTATCTAATCAGGTCAAAATATTTTTGGTCAAAAGAACTTTACCTCTGCTTTACGAGAAGGCAATTTCTTCAGGCTGAAGATTTTGTATTCTACACAAGTCTTGTACCTTTATTAAGGAATTAAAAAAGAGAAACTTCTGTTTCAGAGAAATGTACCATTCACGTTTTCAGTTTTCAAGGAACTAACAGATAGCCCTTTGCTTTCCCGTTATAAAGAAATCTTGGTTTTAAGTGCAGGTCAAATTAAGGAACAGAAGTTTTCTGTGGCTTATGTTTTTTAATAAATCTATTTTATTTCTTTTTCTTGTTGGTGGTTAAATAGAAAATAAACTTACAGTATCCCAAATAAATGTGTTCCATCCTTGATATTTTTGTAGCTATCAATCCAAGCTCCTTGTTATAATGTTATGCACATCAGTGAAGCTATAGCTAAGGTAAACATGCATGTTTTCTTTCCATACTTAACAATTATGTGGTCATGAACAGATACAAAATATACAAATGTATCTATGGAATATGACTCCAAAAGCATCAGTTTCTTTATTTTGTATTCAAGTTGAGAAAAGTTTCCTCTAGAAATCTGATTATATCTAGATCTAGTAACTCCAACTGCTTCAGTGTGCTGCTAAATGTAGCATGAAAAATTCTGAGATATTCAAATTAACTTTCTAGTGGATATTTAAATATATTAAAAAAACTTTTAAAATGTCACATTTGTTGAAAAATTTTATTGTTAGCTTCATAGTTATGTTTCGAGTGTATTCGGATGTTTGTGACAATTTAACTAACTGAATAATGGTTAATGGAATAATGGTTAACCAAGTAATTAACCAAATAGCTGGGCCTCTTTAGCTTGGAGAAGAGGAGACTGAGGGGTGACCCTATGAATGTTTATAAATATATGAGGGGTGAGTATCAGGTGGATGGAGCCAGGCTCTTCACAGTGCTGTCCAATGATAGGACAAGGGGCAATGGGTGTAAGCTGGAACACAGGAGGTTCTGCTTAAATTTGAGAAGGAACTTCTTTACTGTGAGGGTAACAGAGCACTGGAACAGGCTGCCCAGGGAGATTGTGGAGTCTCCTTCTCTGGAGACATTCAAGACCTGCCTGGACACCTTCCTGTGTGATCTCATTTAGGTGTTCCTGCTCTGGCAGGGGGATTGGACTGGATGATCTTTTGAGGTCCCTTCCAATCCCTAAAATTCTGTGATTCTGTGAATAGCCAAGCTGTTAATACAGATTCTGAAAATTTGGTCATAATGATTTGCCTTTTTAGATTTTCTTTATTAAGCTTTAATTAGTATATTACTGTTTAAAATAGCTATCTAAGTACTTTTGTAATTTGTTTCCATCAATATGCTTACTTTTAAAATCCAGACAAGATGGTTAGAAGCAACCAAACCTGTCCCAGACTAGCTGGTGACTTTTTTTTTTTTTTTCCCCAGGAGACAGAATTAAATAAGTAATATGAAGAATTAGCTGTTTCTTTGTATGGACATATTTGCTATAACTTTTAGAGGAATTTTATTTTTTAAAATAAAAAGCAAATGAGAATTTTCTTTGTCTGGTAGGGTATGATTTACCTCTGTTATCTGAGGAAGACAGTTTTAATATATATGGTACAAAACAGTGCAGATAGTGACAGGTTAGATTTAGGCCTCAAACGCCTAGCATCATTCTCAAATTGGAAGAGAATTATTTAACACATAAACCTAGTAGCTATGCAGGATTGCTAGAAGATAGCATAGTCTGAGGGCACCAAGCATACCAGATTTTAATAGAGTATTAGATATGGATAGGACATGGCTCTAGGTTAAGTTATACTCTCACACATGGGAGCAAGATTGGCTGTGCTTTTCAAGCACAGTGAAATTATGTGCTATACCTGCAGAGGCACAATCTGTAGGATTTATGGTCATGTATAAAATACCATTATAACTGCTCAGCTCTAGACTGTTCTGGCAAAATTTGGTATGTAGGATAACCAGGTCTCCAGAATAATCTTTGGAGTAGAGCTGCTTTTTTCTCTGATTTAAAGCATTAAAACAGTTTGAAAATATTTTGTTCCTGAGTAGCTTTTACAGACAATATGAATGAGACAACATTAAGAATGATGTCCTCCAGTTTCCAAGAAATGCCTCTAGGCCTTCAAAATACATTGTATGTCTTCATGCCGTATCTCCAGTATATCATTCATGTGCTTTGTTTCATGCTATAAAACCCAGCTTGGCCAGCTTCGGCACACTGGTCCCAGAGCAACAGAGCATTTGGTGAATCACACAAAATAAGTATTATGTATTGAACCCACAAAAGACCCAAGAGAAATGTTGGGTAACAGAGAAATGCCTAGTTCTGAGCAGGGTGATAAGATACTTTTGGCAAGGTTAAGGTTGCACAGTGACAACTGCTTGTAGCATAGATGAGGTGCGGAAGCTGCAACCATGCAGAGGAGTGTTCTAGTGAGAATGTAGTTCTGCATATTGTGGCCCTGCTCAGTCTCTCTTCGTCCTCTAAAGCAGATCATAAGAGCAGAGGCTCTCTAGAACTTAATGGATATGTTTAATAATGTAGCAGAGGACCACAACATCTTGAACTATTACTTATGAAAACTCCCTTCTAATTTTCACACTAGTTTAGGAAATAAAAAAAAAACAAACAAACAAACAAACAAAAAACCCCCCCCCACACACAAAAAAAACCCAACCTGGTTCTCTTGGCTTAAGACCAAATCACAGTGTGGATACTAAATGGGCTTGGATATCAAAATGTTTTAATCATGGACATATGTAATTTTATTTATTACAGCATGTCCCTGTCCCATGGGAGAGACGATGCAATCAGAAGAGAAGTCAGGCAGGTTAGCGCAGCAGTCCCAGACATGTGGTGTACATTTTTGGGGTGTTGTGAGAAAGGGGTGGTAAAACAATTTAGCAGAAAATAAGCCCCCTTGAGTTCCATCTCACCCTCAGACACTGGAAGAGCTGGAGGCAGCTAGGCTTAGATCCTGAGTGATGACCAATTGAGCACTACAGGACCGACAACAGCGGACTCACTCAATAGTGTGCTGCACTCCCACACCCACAATGTATGGCCTCTCATAGCTAAACCTGCAGCATTTAGTGGCATGCCGTAGGGCACAGGAGTTGGTGTGGCTGATTACAGACAGACACAGTTTGATGTGACACTACAAGCCCAGACACACCAGCGCTGGATTCGGTCAATAGTGCCCTGCACCTGCCGGCCAGTCACGACCTCATCAGGTGACAGCCCAGTCAGAAATAGTGCAACTCTGTAAGCAAATAAGAGCACTTTAATAGAGCAACAGGATTAATACAGATTCATATGGACTGCCGGTGATAATCTGCTGTCTGCAGAAATAAATGTTTTTACTGTAATTACAAATCACTAAAAAGCTATTAATTGCTAAAAGTTGACAAGTTACCACAAAACACTAAAAAGGTAAAATAATTCTCTAGAGATTTTCTGAGTTTTCGAGGAAGATCCTCAGCTAAGTCTAAGTCTTAGTCTTATCCAAAGGTGTCCCAGTCTGGGGAAAGAGAAGCTCAGTCCATTGGCTGGTCCCAGAGGTCAGAGGTCTGTGATGGACTCATCCCTGACAAGTCCACAGTGATGTCTTCCCTGACTGTGATGCTGTCTTCCCTGACCGCGATGGTATCTTCCTTAATTCTCTCATTTCTTTGGGCTATATTTGTACTATTTTTTTACCTGCAAAGTGGAGCTTGAGTGAATCTAGTCATAGCCTTACAGTGATGGTAAAGATACTTCCACTTCCCCTTTTAAGGTAGAAGTTACCAAAACTTGGAGCACATGTTCAGTAAGGGGGAAGGAGTGGGGTCAGCGGTCTGGAGTTATGTTTTTGTCCATTTTGTTTTGTCATAATTCAAGGTCCACATAAAGGGGGTGGTATTTGTCTAATGGGTGCCAGGTGTCAACCCAGGGTCACTTGTAGACAACACATCAAGTCTCGTGCCATGCTGTGATTGAAACAAGAGTTGGAAAAACAAGCCTCCACTGTCTCCCCTCTCTTGTTTTTCCTTGATAAGCAACAGGCCTAGTAAGGAGGAAGCCTTGGAGAAGAGTTCTTCACATACCAGCTGTATTTTTCCTCTGGAATCTTCTTCAACATTATATATTTACCTCAGTGTGTGAACATGGCCATTTTCTGATTTTTAAGTTACCTCCAGCAATTACTCCACATGGGGCTGGACCATGGGTCTGCTGGCGTGTTGGAGAGATCATCCCAAATCCTGGTGCAGGATCATGGATTCCCATCATGATGTCACAGGTTCTCCTTTTTCTGGGTCCTCTCTACATTCTCTTCCTCTGACATCTCTTAGTATTTTAAAGTTACCTCATTTATATGACTGGGTAGAGAATATCTCATTGATAATTAGCCTGACCAAATTGCACTGTCTTTTCCCAATTTGCTGTCACTGTTGTTTGCACTCACAGTCTGCTTGTTCAGGACACTCCAGGACATGTTTGCACATGCAGGTCATTTTTATAGTTTGTATATCTGTCTCTTTGAACTCACAAAAATAACATTTTGTTGTTTGGGACAAACAACTGATCATATTTTGTTTGCCTCTACTACACTAAAAAGCTGGTACACTACTTTATGCTAACAATTAGGCTAACTAGGCTATATTCATGCTTACTGCTATACCATTTCTTTCCACTATGAGGTCTGAGAAAGAACACTAGGTAGAAGGGCAAAAGAGAGATTGTTTCTGAATGAGGAATTTTGAATATGACCTTTTCCTTTTTTTCTTTTTTTCTGTAGGAATACATGTATGTCTTTCCATGAGTTGTGTTCCCACTCTATCTTCTGCTCACAAACCATTGACAGTTCTCTCAATAAATAGAAAGATTTTCTGTAAATAAATCTGTCCATGAAATACTCTCTGAATGCTAAATTTTCTGACCTTCAAAGCTCTTTTTGTTGCAAAATGTATTATTGAAGATACCATTGCTTAACACAAGGAGAGATTTTCCCAGTTCTTTAATACTCCAGCTGTTAATGCACTTTATGATCAAATGTCAATGAAATGTGAAATTGAAGAGTTTTTCTCTTAATCTTTAAAGTACTAACCTTTATGCCCCATGCTTCTTCACTAGTTCCACAGTGTCTGAAATGTACCTGTTATCCTCAGCTTTAATTGGGCAAGACATTGCTTTGGACCCTCTTCCATTTATTTGTGTAGCACATCCAGGATGCAGGACTCATAACAGGTCTCAAAAAGTTTCTATGTAGTAATATTAAAGAAAAAAAAAAAAAAAAAGAAAAGTTTATGAAACTGTGTAAGAAAGCATACCTTTCTGATTGACTTAAATCTATTGTCAAAATTAAAAAGAGTATGTTGATATTAACTCACGTGTATTACATTTGAAAACATAAATTTTCTCAAAGAACTAATGTTTACCATTTGCAAGAAGGATATTTGCCAGTTTTGAATAACATTTATCTAATAAGTTTGCTTTTAATTGCAAGGAATTAAGCTTGGATATGCAGGAGGTCTTTACTGTGCACCTAAATACCCTTAATATAAATTATTTTTCCACAACTATTCAATCTGCTATAACATTTCTATAAAAAATATAAAGCATTAGTTAAATTGATCAGACAAAACTCTTTTTTTTTTCCCTATATGAACTCTTTGATACCACTTTATTATCTGAACTGTGAGACTTCAGTGGGAAATGTTTTCATTGTGCCATTATACTAAATCAAATATGTTTTTTATCAGACTATAAACAGACCCTTTGACTATTAGTCTAGAACTTTGATATTATCTCTATTTTTTAATTTTTCTCCTCTCAAACACATGGCACATGAGGTCTTCTTTTTAGAGTACAAGATATGTAAAATAGTATGGAAATATAATTGAAGCATGTAAAAAAACTTCACTGTAGCCTATGTATGGTTTGTGAAAATGGTAGTACCTACCAATCCCAGGCAGAAAATATTTCTGCAAAAGCACTCTATGTTCAATTTCATCCCAGTGGTATGAGGTATACCATCTGGACTATTGGGACTTAATAAAATGTAGCCATTAGTGTGAAATAGCTGGAACTAAAGAACAGTCCAAGCAGAGTTATGATTTAATCTTCCTGAAAGCTAGAAGATTTTCTATTCATCATTTCTATACTTATGTGAAATTTGACAGCATTATTTGCTGAATCAATGGGAATTACAGTACCAGGGCAAAAGTAGTATAGATGTACTGAGCAGTAAATATTTTGTTTCCTTCAGGTTTTTTGAGATGAAAGTCCAGATATTGATTCTAAAAACAAAACAACAGCAAAACATTTAAAAATCCACACTTCCCTGGGCACTAGTTCTAATACATTTCAATGTTATTTCTATTAAAATACTGACTTACAGATACAACTCACCCAAGTTTAAAGTTAAATATTAAATGAACTTTTATATCCAGCATTATTAAACTAGAGTTCTCTCATTTAGTATAAACTTTTTTTTTCCTTTTTTTGAAAGAGGAAATCTTCAGAACAGATTTTGAATGCCTGAAGATGAGCAGAAAGGAAAGAGTAAAGATTGTTTCCTCTCTCTGAAAAAAAAGATAAAGAAAGGTAAAAGTTTTATTGCAATAATAGACCTCATACTTAACATAATTCCCAACAGTTATGGACATTTTTTTTCATATCAGAAGAAAACATCTTGTGGCAAAGAAAATAATTCTACCATGTGTACTGCATGAGACAATGGAAGGCAGTGATGAGTGGCATCCCTTGGGGTTCCATATTGGGACCAGTATTTAACATTTCTGTTGGGGACATGGACAGTGGGACTGAGTGTGCCCTCAGCAAATCTGCAGATAACATCAAACTGTGTGGTTCGGTCAACACACTGGAGGCAGGGGATGCCATCCAGAGGAACCTTAATAGGCTAGAGAGGTGGGCCCATGTAAACCTTATTAATTTGAATGAGGCTAAGTGCAATGTCTTGCACCTGGGTTGGGGAAATTCCAAACATAGATACAGGCTGAGTGGAGAATGAACTGAGAGAAGCCCTGAGGAGAAAGACTTTGGGGTATTGATGGATGAAAAACATTAATATGAGCCAGCAATGTGCACTCACAGCCCAGAAAGCTAATCACTGAAAGGATTGTGGCAAGCAGGTTAAGGGAGGAGAATCACTCCCTCTACTCAGCTCTTGTGAGGTGCCACCTGGAGTACTCTGTTCAGGTCTGGAGGCCCCAGCAGAAGAAACACATGCACCTGTTTGAGTGGGTCCAGAAGAGGGCCACAAAAATTATCTGGGGCTGGAGCACCTCCCCTGTGAGGACAGGCTGAGAGAGTTGGGGTTGTATAGCCTGGAGAAAAGAAGGTTCTGGGGAGATCTTATAGCAGCCTTCCAGTACTTAAAGGGGGCCTACAGGAAAGATGAGGAGGGGCTCTTTATAAGACAGTGTAGTGATAGGACAAGAGATAACTGTTTTAAATTGAAAGAGAGTAGATTTAGATTGGTCTTAAGGAAGATAGTTTTTACAAGGAGGGTGTTGGAACACTGGAACAGGTGGATGCCCCATCATTGGAAGTTTTCAAAGTGAAGTTGGATGGGGCTTTGAGTAACTTGATCTAGTGAAAGTTGTCCCTGTCCATAGCAGTAAGGTTGGGACTAGATGACCTTTAAAGGTCTGTTCCAATCCAAACTATTCTATGATCTATGATTAGGCATACTTCCACCATAAAATGGCCCACTGTCTGCAAGCAGATAGAGCACAGCAATATAGGATGTCATTTTACAGTCTCAAACAGGAGTGTTAAACAGCACTGGCTTTGCTAGCAGAGGTAAATTCTCAGCTGTAATTTTTCAGAAGCTCTGGTGCTTGGTGTCTCTAAATGGTCAGGCTTGGAACTGTCTCTGAGCTTTAAATGAGATTGAATAATTTTTAACATAGATACCATCAAGGATGCCATTACCTGCAAATCTCACTATTTACCAGGGGAAAACAGAGGAATAATATTATATAGAGAGCTTTTTGAGAACCCAGTAAAATACCTCTATAATTTCAACATTGATCAATACTGATACCATCTATCTTCACAAAGGAAATGCTGTCATGTCTGAAACTGGCCATTGAGCCTAAAAATAATACTGTGCTATACCTACTTTATTTTTGTTTTCTTCTGTTATCTCTCCATTTGTAAAGACAGTAATACACCTCAAAAACAGGCTCAGGAATAGAAGACAACCTATTGCATCTGTACAAACTTACCATTGCTTTGTTACAATATTCACAGGAAATTTAGAGTAGTGAGGAAGAATAAAGAATATACTGTAATACAGATGAAGACATATTCTCTGCTTGGTGTATTCATTCTAAGCAGCAGCTACTCTTCCTTCAAAATTCTGAATGATTTGTCATCTAGGTGCTCATGGAAGAACACTTAAGGAAATGGGAACAGTATCTTATTTTAGCACAATCGTAAGAATATAAGTTCTTTTTTTCTGCTGTTTTCGGTTTTGGGGGTTTTGGTTTTGTTTTTGTTTTTCAAAAAATATTCAGCATTTAATCCCATAAAGTCAGTTTCCATGGGTTTAATTCAGATGTTCATCTTTCTCTTCAATGAATATTTTTAATTCCATTTTATCTTTGTATAGTCTGACAATTTTGAAACTTTCTTCTGTGAAGGGTTATACCGTGAAGAGCTCAATAGCATTTGCATGCAAAATGTTAACTCTAATGTGACACATATTGGAGTAAGTGTTTTCTCAGTATGTAATTGAATAGAACATATTATTACCGTTGCTATTCCAACTGATCATATCCTGCACCATTGCCATCTAAAACTCTCTTTAAACCCAATAGGCAGGAATGTCCTTTGAGCTATTAGTCTTCATCATTTATCTTGACTAAACAACCAAGATAAAGATTTTAAGCAATTGCAGTTCACTTTCTTCTGTAGTTTAAGACCCCTAGTGATTTCTTGGCAAATTTTGTGTGTGCTCTCTGAAGTTTTTTTCTCCAGATCCTTCATTAGCTTTAGAAATTGTAATGTGTGTTTTAGATTAAATTATGTGGCACATAATTTATTGCAGATACATAGCAAATATCGTACATAAATGGCTAGCTTTTATAACCTTCATATAAAAGTGCATTTCATGCTGAGCTTTTCACTTGTTTTCTCTAACAATTTCAATCATTTGCATGCAGTTTGAGGATTTTAATATAAACATTCAAACAGCATCTTGATAACCTTTGTGTTGATAATGCCTATCTGATAGGGTATAAATTTTATTAGTGCAATCTTTCTGCTGAGTTTAAGATTGACTCTGAATTTCATATCATATTTATTTTGCATCCCCGTTGGTTCCATAAATATCATTAGAATCCTTATAACTATGCAAGATGTGAGTTGTAGTTTTGTTAAAAATATGACAAAGTTTACTTCTGTTACAGTGTAAGGAAATAACACTAAGGACAAAATGTATTTTCATAATATTAAATGTGTACATTTGTGTACAAAAGTACACCATGAGAAGAAACTCCTTACACTTAAACTTTGTGGAAAATTAAGACTATAAAAAATATAAGACAAAAACTCTTCAGCTTTCATGTTCTGCACTAGTAACTGTTTAACAGATCTTCAATCACATTTTGTTGCTGCTCATACAGTATTCAAGAAATATATATATTTTACAAATACTTTTGTGTTTTCTTGGTGATAAAAATAGTTTGTCTGATTCTTGCAAAAAGGAATTACCTACTGGATTGTATTAATTTATCTTCAGACGTGTCAGAAGCTGAATATTTATAATGGATTTCCACATAATTCCCGGAGGAAAAACTGCCTTGCAAAACATAAGGGATCAGGCTGAATATGCATGTAAGGCAGATTTTCTATTCCTTAAAGAAACTGTTCTGACACATAAAATTCCCTGGCTGTGAAGAATATGTCGCAGGTTTATCAACAAGTGAGCTTATTCCCTCATCTTCAGTCTTGAGATGCTCATTAAGTAATTCTAAGGTTTCAGTACTATTTCGACTCACCAAGCTGGTAAGGTCATGAGCAAATTAGCTGAAATAGCTTGGCTTTAGCCTTGTATATGTATCTTTTGAGGAAAGCTTCCTCTGCAGTGCCATGTTTTCCTCCCAACTCTTTATTTGCCAATTGTACTTAGGAGCAGTTTGAGCTATAACACTGGGGTTTATTTTCCAGTAATTTGTGAAAGTCTTTGTCCAACTGTCTGATTCAATCACTAGCAGTGGGTGAGAGGACAGTGATCAGATATATAATACTTATCTGTGTTTATACTAAACAGGGCATAAACTGCAACACAACTGAGATGTAATCTGAAATAATTCCTTACATTTAAAATACTTCTGAAACCATGCCAGGAATTTTCTTCATGGTTTAAGGGGAAAGGAAAAAGGCTGGAGGGAAAGCAGGAGGTTCTTGCCATGGTAGGATCCCTGATTTAAGAAGAGCTTTAGGATGACCAAGAAGTACACAATAGGGCAGAAGTCACTGAGGCCAATGATTTGCTTCCCAGGCTTGCTCCTTACCTGTACTGTAAGCTATACCCTCTCTAAAAGAGCATTTGTTCCTCTGGGAAAAGACTGAGTGGCCTTTAAGCTGCACACATCTCTCTCTTTTTTTCTGGAGGCTACAGAAACGATGTTATTTACAGGCCAATGGGGCTTAGGCAGACCTTTAGCCTTAAAAACCTTTAATCACAAGGCTTCAGTGTTTTGTGGCCAGGACATATATCCACATCTTGCTCCTGTTTTTCTGGCACTAGGGAAGGAGGATGGTAAAGGAGCTGTATGTAGTCTGTGCCTCATTCTTGAATAGGAAAGCTCTCCCTGAACCTGCCTATTAGAACTCAATAGCCCAAAAGCACTCTGGCCACACGGTTCAAAGCAATCATCTAAGACTTGGTCCTAGGAGCCTCTAGTAAAACAAATAAGCCATTTTCAGAATTAGCAAAATACTTGGCAATTTAATTTGTAGGTGTCTTTAACAATAAAAGGAATACAGTTTACAGACTCATTGCACTCTTGGATGTATTAGGGTTTTGTTGTTTTTTTTTTTAATTTGAAATTATTTTTGCTCAACTGAATGTCAAGACTACATGCATAGAATGAATTAAATTCGCATTGAGACTAAGAGCAACAGTACATCTCCCACATGGCTCTAAATTATTGAACACAAAAAAGAATGTTTTGCAACTTTGATTAGGGAATTGTTAATCAGGCCCATAATAGTATGTAGGTCAAAAACCAATTAAAAGACTCTGATTAGAATTTATGATTAAGCAACCATTAAAAACAGTGCTTATGAAAGAAAATAAAAAGATGGAATAGATCCATAAATATGAATTCTATTTTTCTGTGCTCTGGATGCAGTATGAGATTTTGAGCAGCAATAAAGCAGTTAAGTTAGCAATCAATTATTAACTTCAGGAACAGAGAAATGGTTTGGCTGATGAAAAGCTTACCCAGCCCTTGACAAATACTTGGCTGTCACAACAGTTTGTTTGAAATACCATTGTAGCAACCCCAGTTCTGGCTTTTATTTTTGTATCTTCCAAACAAATAAACTATGTAGGGTGGGTTTAGTCAGGCTTTGAAGTTCAATCTGTTCTGGCAAGGCAATGGTACTTCACAAATAGTAAAAATACTATTCCTGCTGTTACTTATGCTGCAGAACCATTTTCTTATCAGAAAAACTTGCAAAACAAATGAATAGTTGAATCTCTGCTAACTGTAAAGTTTTGTAAAACTGCACCATTATAACAATAAAGGAACATAGCAACAACTTCAACACTTCAAAATGCACAAAAACTTCCAAAGAAAAAAATATATATCTCATCTGATTTTCAATAAACAAAGAAAAGTCACTAGAATATCTCTTCATCTCAACTAAATTTTTATCTCTAATAAAGATAAATATAATTTCACTCTATTAGCTTGTTGCAAACAAGGCTTTGGCAGTCAAATGTGCCTGTATATACATAAAGCACTTACAATTCTGTCTTTTAAATTTAGTAGAATCATAGAATTATTAAGGTTGGAAAAGACCTCCAAGATCATCAAGTCCAACCATCAAACCAAGACCTCCATGCCCACTAAACCATGTCCTTAAGTGTCAGGTCTGCACTTATTTTAAGACCTCCAAGGATGGTAACTCCATCACTTCCCTGGGCAGCCTGTGCCTATGCTTGACCACTTTAAGTACATAATTTTTTCCTAATATCCAATCTAAACCTCCCCTCGTGCAACTTGAGGCCATTCCCTCACTTGAGGCCATTCACTCTCATCACTTCTCCTATCACTAGTTATTTCAGAGAAGACACCAACACCCACCTCACTGCAAACTCCTTTCAGTTAGTTGTAAAGAGTGATAAGCTCACCCTTCAGCCTCTTTTTCTCCAGACAACCCCAGTTCCCTCAGCCACTCCACAAAGACATGTTCTCTAGACCCTTCAGCAGCTTTGTTGCCCTTCTCTGGACATGCTCCAGCACCTCAGTGTCCTTCTTGTAGTGAGGGATCCAAAACTGAACACAGTACTCAAGGTGTGATATCACCAGTGCCCAGTACAGGGGCACTATCACTTCCCTACTCCCTCTGGCCACATTATTCCTCATACAGACCAGGATGCTATTGGCCTTCTTGGCCACCCAGGCACACTACCAGCTTATGTTCACCTGGCTGTCAACGAATACCCACAGGTCTTTTTCTGCCATGCAGCTCTACAGCTACTCTTCCCCAAGTCTGTAGTGTTGCATGGGGACCATTATGACTGAAGTACAGGACCCGGCACCTGGTCTTGTTAAACCTCATATAATTGACCTTGGCCCATAGACCCAGCCTGTCCAGATCTTTTTGCAAAGCCTTTCTACCCTTGAGCAGGAAAACACTCCCACCCAGTTTGATGTCATCTGCAAACTTCCTGAGGGTGTACTCAGCCCCCTCATCCAGATCATTGATAAAGACATTAAACAAATTGGCCTCAAAACTGAGCCCTCGGGAGCACTGCTGGTGATGGGCCACCAACTGCATTTAATTCCATTCACCACAACTCCTTGGGCTCAGCCATACAATCAGTTTTTTACCCAGTGAAGAGTACACCTGTCTAAGCCATGAATCACCAGTTTCTCTAGGAGTTTGTTGTGTGAGACAGTGTCAAAGACCTTACTAAAATCCAAGTAGACAACATGCACAGCCTTATTCTCATCCTCTAGTTGGGTCACCTGCTCATAGAAGGAGAGCAGGTTGGTCAAGCATGATGTACTTTTCAGGAACCCATGGTGGCTGGGCCTGATCCCCTGGTTGTCCTGCACATGCCATGTGAGTTCACTCAAGATGAACCACTCTGTGATCTTCCCCAGTACCGAAGTCTGGCTGACAGGACTGTAGTTCCCCAGATCCTCCTTTCAGCCCTTGTTGTAGATGAGCGTCACACTGGCAAGCCTCTAGTCATCTGGGACCTCCTCTATTAACCAGGACTGTGGATAAATAGTGGAGAGAGGCTTGGCAATCTCCTCTGCCAGCTCCCTCAGTATTGTCGGATGGATCCCATCTGGTCCCATAGTAAACACAATGCATTTAAACTATTTTTGTTGTTGTTGTTGTTCAGTCAATCTTTTTTTTTTTTTTTTTTAAACATCAAGGATAAAAATAATGTTTGATATTAGGTGAAGAATGTTCAAGATGAAACATTCTCTTAAGCTACAAACTGAAACTCAGCTTCAGGTAAATTCAGATTAAGAAATCCCAGATGGAAGGAGAACACTGAAGACATTGTCATGCATGAAGTATACTCAGTTTAACAGGATTAGCAATAATGATATGCTCAAACTGTGAAGAGAAGATTTCAGAGAAAACCAAGGGAATCAAGGGGTACAGGGTGAAACATGTGCCTCATCTTTTTCTGGCGTAGTCTGTTTATTCTTTCATAAAAATCCAATAAAGAAAGTTGTCAGTGTTGTCTCCTGATAGATCCATTGTGACAGTAAATACATGAAACTTTAAGAAAGGTTCTGTGTTTTTCAGAAATAACTACAGTAACAGGAAAAGAGATATTACGAAGAGGGAGAGGGGGAAGAAGTACATGTCTGTTGAGCTTTTAAAAATTGTCTTGATAAGCTATATTTTCTGTTAACCTATACTTACACATTTACTCTCAAAATAGAAATAGATATTATGAATATACACATTCGTATCTGAAATAATTTGGGGACCAACTCAAGCCTTCAGAAGAAGGTAGCTTCAACTGAATTATTTAGGAAGAATCAATAGCAATATTTTTGGAGATGACCCTACAAACACCTTCACAAGATCTGAAATCAGTGCAGCACAAATGTTTTAATTTGCATTAGAAACAAGGCTGACACAAGCATGATATAAATGATGCTGCTTTGTCAAGAACAGAGTAGACTGGAAGCTAAAGAAGAAGATCAACAACATTTGAACATACTGCTAATAGATAAGGCCTAGGAGCTTTTGTCTGGCCTTGAAGTCAGAGAAGAAACAGACTTGCCATGTTTTCCCTTCATAGTATATATCCCTGGACCTCCTCTGACCCTGAAAAATGACAATTATCTTTTGTGTGTACTGTAATTTCTAGTGTAGTGTGAAGACTATCTTGTAGCTCATCACAATGAGATTTTTCACAGCATGAAACTGAGAGTAGGCATGTGCAGGAAGTCCTGGATATGGCATGAGACATGCTGGAACAGCCGAACCTGTAAAGCCTGCTGTAATAGTGTTACAGGACTGGCAATGGCGACAGGATGCTAGCCTGGAGCAGTCTGGACCAAAACTGTCTGTAGATAGTAATATCTTCCAAGGAGTTTCCTTTGAACAGTGCCTAAATTTTACCCAGAAGCATGTTGACCAGAAAGGCCAGGACTAAGCCAGAAACTTTGTCAGACAGTCAGTATGGGCAAACCCTGCTTGAGGTTCCCCTTCCTCTTTTATATATAAGTAAGACTAAAATGGCTAGGACTAATCTCAAACAGCTAGTTACCCAGGCTCCATTTTTGATTAAAGAAGAAAGAGTTCCGAAATTTTACAATAGGTTTCTATTCTGAATCTCCAGAAGTGTGTGTCTTTCTCCATTGACTATAAGGAACAGCATTTGTATATATTTTTCTACCTCTCTGAAGTGGCTTCAAGACATATGTAAATAATAAATGTTAAAAACAACATTATGATATCAACAAACTTGAATTAATTTAGCTATTCAGTAACAATCAGCTGAGATATGTAGGTTTTATAATATTCCCTGTTTTATCACAAGGGAAGTAGTACCACTTTTGGCTAATTCAGCCATCACAACTAGCAGGCTAAAGTTCAAGGAAGCAATTTTTTGTACCATGTTTCAAAAACTCTGTCTATATTGTCATCACAGCTATGATGCCTAGGACAATTCTGAATAGGACATGGCCCAAATTACTAGGCGTGGTCTTGAATTTGGAGGTGAGGACTCCACATTTTATGTAAATCCAAGTAAGATGTATAGAAATAGAATATGCTTCACACAATTTAAAGATGATAGATGTCTGTGTGTATTTAAGAACCTCCTGGTATTTAGTGTCTTTTTAAAACTTTAAATAATGCTATATAAGCTTGAAAATAGGCAGTTTTCATTTTAATGTTCCCCTGTGGTGACTGTGAACTTTCTTTTTATGTTCTTCCAGAGACACAACTGGAAGCCATGTGGACACCCCAGGGCATCTAAAATGGCTCTGAAAACCTATTCTTAGGCAACTGAACCCACTCTTGGATTAATTTTATTCACAATTAGAATTTTACAGGAGGTACCAATCAGACTACAGCAAGTGCCAGCTCAGAAAATGAGCTATACATCTCTATTGATTCTTTTTCATGTACATGTATTTTCCAAGGGAAATGTTTTGGTTGCAACCTCTTGGCCATGTATGTAAGTTGCCAAATGAGATTTTGACTGTCTTTGGCCTCATAATAAAATGAGAGCTATCAAGTCACACAGAACTCTATTGTTTTTCATTTTATAGGATTAACAGCAGAAATATTTTTGCTCCTGAATTCTTTACCACACCATTAATTTCTGCCTTAACTTACTTAGTTTATTCTTTTTACTATTTCCTCCTCCAGCTTTCTAAACAACAGCAGGTTTGCTGCTTTTTTTTTTGTTATTAGCTATGACTTTTAACTTGAAAGAATCTACAAATTAGCTTTCTTCTTTTATCAACAAATTTTAAAGGTCAGCTTGAAGTTTTGCTACAACAATCCTGGAAAATACACGTAACTTTCAGAAATTATTATACTCCCTTTTGTAGGTATTTGTCTTGGTTTTCAGCTGGGACAGAGTTAGGTTTATATTTAGTAGCTAGAATAGCACTATATTTTGGTTTCATCGTGGGATTTGTTATGAGAAAAACATTGATAACATACCAATATTTTCAGTTGTCACTGGAAGTCGAAAAACTTTGTGCAAGTTCTAGGGAATGTGAGGAATATTTAAATTAATAAGCTAGATTGGCATTTGGATACGCCAGTGGGATATTCCATACCATATAACATCATGTTCAGCATATAAATGAGGGTCTTTCTCTCTCTCTTCTCTGACTTTTGCTCTGGCTCTCACTTTTCCGGGATTGTGGTTTTGGTTTCGGGACTGTCGCTCCTCTGGGTTTGTTATCTGAGAACAGGCTGGGCTTGGTCAGTGGGTAGTGAGCAATTGCACTGTGTATTGTATTTCATGACTACTATTATTATCATTATTATTTTAATATAATTATTAAGTTTTCTTTTATTTCCATTATTAAATTATTCTTATATCAACCTACAAGTCTTCTTATCCTTACCACTCCAATTCTCTCCCCTATCCCTGGGGTGCAGGGGGAGTGAGCAAGCAGCTGTGTTTGGCTGCTAGCCAAGTGCTAGATAAGTGAAACCACCACAGTATTATACGCTTTATTTAAACAGCATAGTCTGAATAGATAAATAGGTAGTGTAACCTCTAACTATCACAGTATACATAGATTAAAGGGAAGGACATGGAGAATAGATCACCTTCAATGAGACTGATTGTTTTAATTTTCAGTAAAGATACATGCATGCCTGTTGATTTAGTGAGTTATTAGTCAGAAATAATATCCAGCTAAGGCACAAGCTATTCAACTTCACATGTCTTCAGTGAAGTAACCAATGAGAAAATTTCTGGTTCCTTACAATGCTATTATTCTTTAAAAAGAAACTTATGATTAAAAATTAACATTAGCAAATCAATAGGCATAATATATTTTATACTAAAAACATAGGATATAATCCCTACATTTATATTGCAACAAATTAAATGCAGAAAAAAATTATTTAAGTTTTGATTGTCTATAGCAATTTTTGCTTTAATTTTCAGAGGTAGATGTTACTTTAGAGACAAAACCACTCTTTTAAAGCTATTTAATTTACAGATCATATTCATATCTCTTCTGAAGACTGCCTGTAGCAACTTCATGCTCAGTCATCTCCATCAAATGGTGTACATTGAACCTACTTTATGCTGCTAAGTTCCTGATCTATAAACAGAGGATAGAGATGGACCCTTTTACTTCTTATGCTAATATGTATGATGGTATCTAGGTTTGTTAATGTAGAAAGGATGGAACTGAGACAGCAAATTTCTCTGGTGTTCATGACTGAGCTATTTCTGCTTATTTCTCTTGCATCTGGTACATTCTAAGAAAATTCATATTTTTGAATGTAGAACACGCACATATCACAGAATCACAGAATGTTAGGTATTGGAAGGGACCTCCAAAGATCATCTAGTCCAATCCCCCTGCCGGAGCAGGAACACTTACATGAGATCACAAGGTCAAGCGTGCAACTGGCAAATGGCAGTGATATAAATTCAGCAACTTGAATTCATCTAAATGAGAGGGGAAGTTATCAATTTTTATAATTATCTAAAGGGAGGGTGTCAAGAGGATGGGGACAGACTCTTTTTCAGTGGTAAACATGAGGAAACACTTCTTCACTGTGAGGGTGACAGAGCACTGGAACAGGCTGCCCAGAGAGGTTGTGGAGTCTCCTTCTCTGGAGATATTAAAAACCCTCCTCGATGCAATCCTGTGCAACTTGCTCTAGGTGAACCTGCTTTGGCAGGGGGCTTGGACTAGATGATCTCCAGAGGTCCCTTCCAATCCCTAACATTCTGTGATTCTGTGAAATAATATGTATCTTGGGGATGCTTTGTAAATGAAAAATCCTTTCTGCTCAGTGTTATGTAAACTCCCAAGTCACAGTATGGTACTATTCTACAGACTCTTAAGCCTCACATTTTCTGAGTTAGGAAGGCGGGTAAGCACCTGTGAGTCTTGAAATAGTTGCAGAGTTACTAAAATATCAAATTTTATTTTAATAACAATGAAAAAGCACAGGTAAGAGCAAGTCACAGTGCTACTTATCTGCTTTAATGCATTTCTTAATACCTATCCAAAAGATGCTATTTGTCATACTATACTTAAAATCGACATGCTATTAAAATAATGATGAGTTTGGTGGATGCATAGTATGCTTTATGCGTGCTTTAATATAGTACAAACATTGGACTAAACTATAGTACTACAAATATAGTATGAACAGTTATGATCCTTGTCTGAAGTTGGTAGATCTGGCACAAATCCCAACTGCAGCCAGTCAGTGTGGAAACAGGATTTTCATCCTGTAGGAACTACATCCTACCTGATTCTACAGCCTCTCCAGACAACCCGTGCCTGTGCTTGGTCATTTTCACAACCAAAAAGTGTTTTGTGATGTTCAGAGGGAAGCTCCTGTGTTTCTGTTTGTGCTCATTGCCTCTGGTGCTGTAACTGTGCACTACTGAAAACGTTAATGAGATCCTCCCCGGGCCTTCTTTTCTCCAGGTTAAAGAGTTCCATATCTCTCATTCTTTCTTCATAGAAGGGATGATTCAGTTGTTTCATCATCATCTTCATGGTCTTTCACAGGACTGTGTCCAGTATGTCCATGTCTGTTCAGGGAGGCCCAGAACTGGACACAGGACTCCAGGTGTGGCCTCACCAGTGTTAAGCAGAAGGGTCACCTCCCTTGACCTTCTGTCAACACTCCTCATGATGCAGCCCAAGATATCATGAATAGAATATAATTCTGAGTGCAGTACACTCAGACATTAAACACCACAAAGCTTAATATTTTATAGGCATCACTTTATCATAACTGAATTTTTTGTTTGGTATGCTAATTTGCATTTCAATGCTTCTCTTGTTCATATATTTCCAAATTATTATCGGATTCCTTTTACAAGCAGTTCTGTGTGTCATTGGATGCACCATCAGAAATCTTGAAAATAAATACGTTTGGAGTCCAGTAGAGTCTTAGTATCTATGATAAGTATACTATATTTAAGTATTTTTTTGTTTAAAACTGTATAAAGAACAGAGCAAATATAGAGTCCCAATATAGTACTTTTTCTTGCAAACCTTCTGCATATGTGTCTAACAATTCTTGTCCAGGAACAAATATTTATCAAATACTCAGGATTAATTTTAAGGGTAAAAAAGATTACTTTCTGAACAAGTAGGTTCTGAAACAGCCTTTTTGGCAAATTAGTAGAGACAACAAAGGCAGTTGGTTTTAAAAAGTGTCTAGATGCTTTTCAGGTTGACTAATGTAGTTGTACAGGTATGTAAATTATGGAACTCAGTGGCTAAAGACATGTCCTCTGTTCTTATTTACCTAGACATATGCACATAAATGGCAAGTAGATTTATCTTTGGATGTCAGTCTTTGCAGGATGAGAGATTAAATAATTATTGGATAGTTCATTTTATAGGAAGCCTACTGTCTTAACTTCAAGAATAAATTGACAAATTTGAGCTTGTTTGTGTATAGAGAGATTCTTTCTCATTACATTTTGTAAAATCCTCTTCAAGTTGCTTCCAAAAAGAAAGTATGTAAAAGGTTAATACAATGCTTGTATTTAACTTCACATTCCCATGAAAAAAAATGACAATTTTACTGTATTCATTGTGATTTTAAGCCAGATAAATAAAGAATAGTTCAAGTGATAATTACCTTATTTCAATATTTACAGAATGAAGGCACTTCATCATCATCAAAGCACATTGAGAATTGTCCTATTATCTGCACAAGTGCCTGGTTTCTATAAATATTGAAATTTGGTAATTATCTCTAGCAATATTTCTTCCTTATCTACTTTTCACAACTGAGCAAATAGAAATATAGTTTAGTGATTAACATTTTCCAAATACATATCTGATTTCTTGTTAATGAGAGTGCATAAGTAAGGAAAGTAAGTTGCAAAATAAGGTCAATGAAATTGAATGAAACATGTTTGTATCAGAGGTATCCAAAAGAATGAGTTAAGATCATATTATTCAAATATTTGGATTTAGCCTGAGTCTGTTCTTAAACGTAAAGGCCACTACACTAACCATAAGATAGTCTAACTGCCAAAAAGGAGCCATGGACATATATGCGTCATGAAATGAAAACTTCTATTATTTTCTCTCTCATACACATTTGAGCCAGTCTGTACAGTGTCTGTCTGTATGTTGCAACCGTGTTTTCCCTAATGTAAGTCTATGATGACACTGATCTGTATCTCAGATAATCAAAAAGAAATAATCATCTGCAACATAAAATGTATGGAGATCTTTTAAATTCTCCTCTTCCATAACATACTGTGAAAATCCAAGTAATGGGACATTGTGAAAGGAATTTAGTATGGACTTTAGGGAACCATCCATACCCCGGAAATAGGGCACAGGTTACTCCACATTGGTATTAGCTGCAGTTTGTTTCATTCAAAGAAAGGAGGTATCAGGATATCCACTCAGTGTCCTGGCTTCAAAATCTCTTGTTTTGTCAATACATTTTGACATGTTATGGAGTCTAGTTCTGGGATGTACTGGTATATAAATCAGCACTGTCCAGTGATTGTCCATGTAATTTACTCGTTTGCCTGCTCCCCAACAGGTTTGACTTATGTCAGCTTGCATGCTCCCACACACACTGAAGCAAAACGTGTAGAGAATGCTCCTGAGAGTAATTTAGATTATTTTCTTATCTTATTTAGTTTTACTTACTTATTCTCCACATTCACTTGTCTTCCTCTTAAATTAAATGCATTGACCACTAAATTTTTTTAATGAGACTGGTTGGAAGAGATTCACATCATCTAGCCTGAGATGTCAAGAGATGTGGTTTAGCATGGTATGAACTGTGACCCAAAGTGTTTCTCTCACTGAATAGAGATGGAATCAAAACAATTATTTCATATATAGATGTCAATGACATATATTATGTCTATAATATGCATTTTGAGGGTGGATGAGATAGATCTTACCCTTCACTGTTTTCTTAGTTTATCATTTTATACTCTAATTCTCATCATGATACATACAGCCCTTAGAGATTAACACCCTTCATATGCTTCAAATAATTCCTGATCATCTGCATTAAAGAAGAGCTCAGTCAATTTGAACTTTTCAAATGCTTCCTTCCACAAAAAAAACGCTTGAAATAAAAGAAGTATCTGATTTTTAATTTTTTTTTTTTTACCAGCTTCCACAACACAGATATCATAAAAGGGCTGTGATGTAGTTACAGCAATGCTTGATGCTATAGGAGTTCAGCATAAAATTGCTCCATAATTAAAAACCTACAAAATATCATTAATTCCCCTCCTTCTCTAGAATTCAAGCAGCTACAGACCTAGTTAAGACAAATGTGCATTTTTGGCAGTTGTTATATCTTCCTGTTGAAAAGAGCAATGTAAATAAAAACCCTATTATTCATAACTGAGAGATGCATAGCCAGTCCAAGCTATCTAAAGAGATACAAAAGTATGAAATTATTTTCCCAAATTGCTGTCATAGTGAAAATAAATGAGAAGTCCTTATGCAAATATTGTACTGGTGAAACTGGTAATAAAATTCTTAGGTAACCCTTTACTGTCATTTAATTTACAGTCTTCTACTGAGGGAAAGCTGAGAGAAAACTTACTTCCCTAGTTATTCATTATATTACAGAAGATAAATACTAGTGTCCATCCCTGTGAACTTTTCAGAGGGCAACAGGAATGCTATGAACCTCCTACACTTTCTTCTGTGGCCTTTGAGGTAGGAAGAAAGAAGTAATGAAGACAGAACCTCGACCAATGTGTTGGATTTGTGTGGTAGGGGTTTTTTAGTAGTGAGGGAGGAGCTACAGGAAAGGCTCCTATGAGAAGTTGCAAGAAGTTTCCCTTGCTCCAAGATGGCCCTGCTTCCAGGCCAGGCTGAGCCAATCAGTGATGGTGAAGCACCCCTGTAAATCCATACTTAAGAGGAGAGAATGTGGAGAGACAGAGGAAAAGACTCCAGTTGAGTTCATGCCAGAGCCAGGGGGAAGAGGTGCAACAGAGCAGAGAATTGTCTCCAGCCATGGAAGACCCCATGCCAGAGCAGAACTGGAAGAAGTCCATGACTCTCTGGGGAGCCTGCACCGTGACAGTTTGTTCCTGAACTATTGTAGCCTGTAGAAGGGCCCCATGTTGGGGCAGTTTGTGAAGAACTGCAGCTCGTGGGAGGGACCTGTTGCCAGAACAGGGCAGAGTGTGAGGAGTCCTCCCTCTGAGGAAGGAGAGGCAGAGGCAATGTGTGACAAACTGCAACCCCTATTGCCGATCTTCCCGTGCCACTGGGGAGAGGAAGAGGTATAGAAATTTAGAGTAATATAATTTGAGTCCAGGAAGAAGGGAGGGGTAGGGGGAAGGTGTTTTAAGATGTGGGTTTATGTCTTATTACCCTACTCTGATTTGTAAAAAATTAAATTATTTTTCTTCCCCAGTTCAAGTCTGTTTTGCTCATGACCATAATTGGTGAGTGATCCCTCCCTGTCCTTATTTCAACCCATGAGCCCTTTTGTTAGATTTTATCTTCCCCATACCACCAGAGTTGAGGGAGTGAGCAAGCAGTCACATGGGTTTGGCTGATGTTTGTGGCTAAACCACTACAACCAAATACATTGAGAACAAGATTGGAGGTGTGATTTATTAAAGGAAACTAGAAGTGCAGAACACAAAGGATGCTTATCCTATGTGTAAATTCTGTTATTTAAAAGTACTTAAATAGATATAAACCCAGTAATTATCCAGGTTTAGGTTATAACTCTTTAACAACGAATAGAGCTGAAAGTACCAGCACTGTGAAAAACAATATATTTTACATTTGTGAGATACCTCTTTTTTCTGCCATGTTGGCTGAAATGTTCCTTTAAAAAAAAAAAAAAAGAAATCTGTGGCTGTTATTCTATAAAACAGAAGCAACACCTTTCTTAGAATGTATAAAAGTCCCTTCCACTCCTTCAGTATTCTTTGCCTTATTGTGGCATTTATCTCATAGTCCCAGAGACAAGCATAAAAAGGACTCTAGAAAACAAGTAAAAGATGGAAAATAACAGCAAAAAGCAACTCACTAAGTAATGTTATATCTTACATGTAACAAACATGAGGTATGCTACCTTATGATAGCATAATGTATAATGGTTGTCCATCCTTATACTCCTGCAAGTTCCTCTATCTTAATTACTAGACGCTTATGTTGGTTAGAGGCAAGTAGATGCTCTAGTATGCAAACCTCTTTGTCTGCAGAACCTCGTAAGTGGGGCCATGCAAACAGCATTTCGACACTTCAAGGGCTTGATCAGAACAAAGATATATCTCCCACAACAGGCAACCATACCACAGAAATTTAGTCCTGAGCATGTGCACAATATCCAGTTCTGAAATTCTGTACCCACCATAATCCACAAAACACTTCTTTAGTCCTCCTTATATAAAATATCTATAGTAAAGAAGTGTAAAAGGCATAAAATATAATGTGCTATAAAAAGAGACAGGAACTTGGGGCTATATTCAGCAAAGTTACCTAATAAAATGTGACATATTCCAGATTTCTATATCATTTTCCAAGGTTCTCTTGGCAGCTTTACAAATATTGTGGGTTTATTAGTTTGGCAAGGGAAGACAGTATGTCCAAATAAAGAACATTGCAAACATCCTGTATTTTTATTAGGAATAGAAAGGAGATATTCCAAAGTATCTTGAGATCAGAATCTTGAAATTTATCATCCATGTATCCTTCAGAAGTGGAAAATTGTATTCTTATAATGCAAATTAAGACAGAAAAATTATTTGTTTTCAAATTACAACAGTATTTTCTTCCTTATTATATATAATTCAAAATAGGTGTTCTAAGTTTCATATTCCATAGATTTTTAAAATAAGAATATTAGTTCCAAGTAACTGTGCCATTTTAAAATGTTATACGAAAAACAATCTTGTTTCAACTGCAGAAGAAAATAGACTTAAGTCAGAAATACATTTCTCAAATGTCTTAAAAGATTGTCTGTCAATGACTTATGAAAACTGAATACATTTGTAAATATACATAACATAAAAGATTTACAGAAAGGAACTATTTTAACCTATTAACTACTGATAATACTCTCTTTAGTTATAAGATACATATTTCATTATAAATTGCTTATTGAAATATGACATGCCTTTTATATCTGTCTTTATTTCATTTTGAATGTGTTATGGTTTATTCTAACCTGCCAGCAGCCACTACAACGCTCCTTACTTAATTTTCAGAAAATAAATTTTTCATTACACACAGCTTCTAAATATATTAAAGTATTTACAATTAATTTTGAAAAATGAAAATAGATTTTATGATAACACAGTGGAATTTTGTGTCAACCATAAGTGCACTGTAGATGTTTAGAATTATAGTTTTTAGGGTTTTGTCTATTTTTACATTTATTTACAAATGTTTGCATGTTACTAATACTGAAACTGCTGAGTGAAGAACTGGCTGAAGGGCAGAGGTCAAAGGGTTGTATTGAATGGGGCTACATCTGGCTGATGACCAGTCACCAGCGGTGTTCCTCAGGGCTCACTCCTGGGGCCAGTGCTGTTCAGCACACCTATCAGTGATCTGGAGTTGAACGTACCATTAGCAAGTTTGCTGATGATACCAAACTAAGAGGTGGTGTTGACTCTTTTGAGGGAAAAGGGGTCTTGAAGAGGGATCTAGATAGATTGGAGCACTGGGTAGTCATCAACGGCAAAATTTAACAAGACCAAATGCTGGATTCTCTACCTGAACAGAGTAACGCTGGGCACAAGTACAAATTGGGAGAGGAGTGGATGAATAGCAGCCCTGAAGAAAGAGATCCGGGAGTGCTGGCTGGCAGCAGGCTCAGTATGAGTCAGTGCTGTGCCCTGGCAGCTAAGAGAGCAAACCACATCCTGGGGTGCATCAAACACAGCATGACCAGCTGGTATAAAGAGCTGACTATCCCACTGTATTCAGCATTGGTGCAGCCTCACCTGGAGTATTGTGTGCTGTGCTCGGCCCCACAATTTAAGAAGGACATAAAGGTCTTTGAATCCATTAAGATGAGGGCAACAAAGCTGGTGAAAGGGCTGGAAGGAATGTCCTGTGGGCAGCAGCTGAGAACTTTGGACTTGTCTAGTTTGGAGAAAAGGAGGCTGAGGGTGACGTCATTGCTCTCTACAGCTTCCTGAGGAGGGGAAGTGGAGAGGGAGGCACTGATCTTTTCTCCCTGGTGTCCAATGGTAGGATGTGTGAAAATTATTCAAAGCTACACCAGGAGAGATTAGACTGGAGATTAGGAAACATTTCTTTACTGAGAGGGTGGTCAAACCCTGGAACAGGCTTCCTAGAGAGGTGGTCAATGTCCCAAACCTGTCAGTTTTTAAGAGACATTTGAACAATGCCCTTAATAACATGTTTTAACTTGGTCACCCCTGAAGTGGTGAGACAGTTGGACTAGATGATATCGCTGATATTGTTGATGGAGTGTAGAGACTGATCACCTCAAGTGGTGGATTCACCCTTTTGGTTTGCAGTCAAACACAGCTTGCTCTCTCTACTCTCTCCAATGAGGCTCATGGGTTAAGACTATTTACTAATTAAAATAAAATGATAGTGATAACAATAATAACAGAATATGCAAATAAGTGATGCACGGTGCATTTGCTCACCACCCACCGACTGATGCCCAGGCTGTGCCAGTTAGTGATCCTGGAGCCAAGACAGTCCCAAAACCCAAACCCCAGAAGAGTAAGCCTGAGTGATCCCTGAGAGAATACCATTGTCTTCCAGCCAACCCTGGTTAGTATAATGAACATGATGTGACACGATATGGAATATCTCATTGGCACATCCAAATACTAATTTGAGGTCTTGTTATTTGCTACACTTCCCCCCTCCCAGTCCTTTGCACTTCCAAACTACCCAAACATGATGTCCTTGAGTTCCAGCAGCAACTGATAACATTAGTATTTTATCAACATTCTTCTCATAACAAATCTCATACTGAACCTAAACCACAGTTATTCTAACTCCTAAGAAGAAAATTAACTCTCTCCTGACAAAACGAGGACACCTCATCCTCAGGGAAATACACAGGATGTGATTAAGTTGCTTAAATTTTTGAGATTCTTTCATGAATGTTGCCAAGTCTCCAGCTATGAGTCCAGAAGAATTAATTTCTGTTGTAGGTCTAGTATAATGTCTGTCGTCTCTGAGCAAATGCTTTTGGGTGCTTCAAATGACATGAGATGCTTTTGTTTATGTATCTGAAGAAAACTCTCAGTGATTTAATAATCTCTGTACCCCTCATGAAGGTATTAATTTAGTTTCTGTTGACAATAATGGTAATTTAGATGAGTATAGCTCACATGTAAACATCTACACTTTTAGTATAAGGGCAGGTTGAACCTCATACGCACTGCTTGCCACCTAGTCATTTTTCTAGGATTGTACTCTCACATGTCACCTACAGTTCAATGTAGATGATGTTTGATTTCTTTGTCCCATTGATACTAAGTTATCATTAATCTCCCAGATTTCTACAATACAACGTAGTTGATTGAAAAAATTGTCTGGATAATAGTAATTGCCTAGATTAGACCACAAATTTTTATCTTTAAAGCAAACCTGTAGGATAAAGTGAAGATAACCTTAGGTGAAACACTTCACCAAATATAGTTCAGAAGGAAGATAAAAGATTAGTTTAATTGTTTTGTTTCCAATAAATACCTTCATTATCTTCATTCTATGTTAGCAGCTGTCTTGTTAGATTTTGTAGATTTTGGCATCAATGAGGCAGTTGATACTGGAACATCAAACAAGGTTAACCAAAGATTAAGCTAGCACAAGACCTTTTTCAAATAAAAGTAAATGTCCAGAGAAAAAACACAGCAACATATAGTAATACTTCTTCTAGTCTACAAGACTACCTGAGGCAGAAATGGTTTGCATGGATTCTTCCAACATTAATTTCTCTAGTCTTCCTTTGACCCCTTTTCATTTTTAATCATCCACAACACTGTGTTAAGGTGATGCACAGTCTATCTGTAACTATGTTTTGAACCTGACAGCTGACAGCTTCATTTGATGCCTACTTGTTCCTTTGCTGTCAAGGGGCAGAGAACAATAGATCATTTCTCTACGTGCTCTATCATTTCCCTCTCAGTCATTTCTTTTTCAAGCAGAAGAATCCCAGACTACTTATTTATTCCTTCTACAGACAGTTCTGTACTTTTCATATTCTTTGTTTCCCTTCTCTTAACCTTATCTAGTCTCTCTATATCCTTTTGTTTTCTGGGGACTTACACCACACGTAGTAAGCAAAATTATTTGTACAGCATTATAATGACATTCTCCATTTTATTTTTTTTCATTTCTCAGCAGTTATTGCTACTGACATTCACCTAATATCTCTATGACTTTCTCTGTTATAACTTCAAGATCTTTCCTCTGATTGAAAGTGGTTGAGTGCAAGATGATTCTTTGGCATGAGCATCACTTTATATTTATCTACACTGCATTTTGTTAGTTATTTTTTTCCCCAATCCCATAAAATTATTTGGTGGATTCTTCATAGTTAGCCTTACTCTTTGCTACTCCTGATGGCTTAGTATCATCAGCAATATTCTCACTTCACTTTTCAGCTCTTTTCTAGGTCAAACCCTCTTTTCTTAGTCATTATGAACATGTTGAATTATAGGAACTTCATTGATGGCCTCTATGCACAGTGAAAACTGGCCATTTACTACCACTTTCTGATTCCCTTTTATAACCATCTTTAAATACTTGCTAAGACCTGTTACTCTGTAGTTTGCTTACTAACCTTTGGTGACAAACATAGTCAGCAAAATCTTCTTCAGCAGTTGTCTGTTATAATCACAGAAAGTTAGTCAATCATGACGATATAAGAGTGAAACTGTGTGGATATCCACCTCCAATAAGTGCGACTAGGTGATATAAGGACTTTCTTGTCCCAGAGCTCTGTGAAACTGAAGACAGCTGCTGTCTGAGAATGAGTAAGAATATGAAGGGCGTGAACATAAAGGGTTCAGTCACTGAGGCTTGAGAAAGGGAGGATTGTATTTACAAACTAACAAGCTCATAAAAGTATTACAACTAGTACATTTTATTATTAAAATGCAATAAAATCACACTGAATCTTCACATTTTTTCCCACGTATCCCAGTAGGCATTCTGCAGAATGAATACCAGAACATCTATGAATCAAGTATAATTCTGGCTGCTATAAATAAGATCAACAGGCAGCCCTAAGGGTAGCTCTAGCACAGCAGTTTACCATCATTTTATTAGTTATATAAACAGCCTCAAGATATTTTGTCATATGATATCCCCATGGTATCTTTTTTTAAAAAAACAAGCCTTTTAATCTGCCTGTAAGAGCTTGTAATGTGTAGCTCAGCCTTGCAGCCCTTTGCCTTATCTACATGTACAGCAAAGGCTAATTTGTCCCCTTTAAGCCTTTCAGTGCAACCTGATGCTCTCTTAATCATCCCCTGAAACTCTGCTGTGTTTATCCTCTTTTACAGAGACAGGTGCAAGGGATTTCATTAATGCAATACCTTCTTAAGTGGTTTAGTTTTATCCTTTACTATTGATCCAATGGTTTAAATCCATTAACACAGTGTGAACAGACACTTTATTTTTTGCTTAATAGAATACACCCTAGAAAAGATGCCTCTTCTACACCTTTATTTTGTTCTGTAAAACCTGAGACCAACAGAGATGACAGAACACCTAGCTGCTATGTAATTTTGTTTGTCTGTTAACATTTAAATGATTTATTCAAATTTTTAAAATTCATATATTACATTTTCTTAATAATTTAAATATTTTAAGTACAACTACATACTCAAAAGCTACTGAACTTTTCATATGGGCTATATGTTACACTGGATCTTTATGTTTCTTTACAATAATGCAACACTGATAACTTTCACAGTAATCATATGATAGTGCTTTTCAAATGCATAACGTTCTATATGAGGATACTAAGGATAATATGGATGATGGGAAGTGTACCTTCAGAAAGTTTGCTGATGAAACCAAACTGTGAGGTGCGGCTGATATGCCTGAGGGTCATGCTGCCAGCCAAAGGGACCTTGACAGTCTGGAGAAATGGGTCAACAAGAACCTCATGAAGTTCAACAAGGAGAAATATGAAGTCCTGCATCTGGGGAGGAAAAATTCCAGGCACTGTTACATACTGGAGGTCAAACAGCTGGAAAGCAGCTTTGCAGAAAAGGATGTGGGGGTTCTGCTGGAAACCAAGTTGTACATGAGCCAGCAATGTGCCCTTGTTGCAAAGAAGGCTAATGGTATCCTGGGCTGCATTAGGAGGAGTGTTAACAGGAGGCTGTGGACTCTCCACTCTTGGAGATATTCAAAAGCCATCTGGACATGGTCCTGGGTAACCAGCTCTAGGTGGCCCTGCTTGAGCAAGATGGTTGGACAAGGTGACCTCCAGAAGTCCCTTCCAACCTTTTTTTTTATTATATGATCCTATGAAGGAGCTAATGAAATTCAGTCATTGGTAATCTGAACATGTATTACTAATCACTTTTTTTGAGAAAGCTCAGAGGTCCCATTCATTCAAGATAATACTGATTTTTGTCAGTCTAGGGAACTCTTTAATGCATACTTTCCACATGAGTTATGACACATAACAGAGTCAATCCAAACTTATAGAGTGTACTGCCCTAGAAAGAAATGAAACTATAGCTTCCTGCCATGAGCATTTTAGCAGCTAAAGTAAATAAGCATAGTAAGAGATGGCAGTAAACAAGACAGGAGTAATTTTTCTTTGACTTTTTAATACCAATAAATAAAAGTAATGAGGTTTTGAGTAGTATCTAAGCACTTTCATGTTTAGCCATGGAAAACACCAAGTCTTTATGACAATGGCAGTAGAACCAGCAAAGCAGACTATCTCCATTAGTATGACCTCAGGGATGCAGGCTGATTCACCTCCTTCCTTGATGATTTTTTAAACACTTGTTCCAGCATGACTGTCAAAAAGTGATGCATATGTATGTGTAAAGGAAGTGTTTTCAGAACGGTGCAGGCTGTTCTAATGAAAAGCAATATTCAATAGCAGCAAGAAAAATACTACTGTGCTGTTTACACATTCAGTGCAGGTGTATGGGAGTGTGTGGTTGTTTGCGTAACAGAGATGCATCTATTAAAGTTAAAACAGTCCATATACATAGCAGTAGAGAAATAGTTCTACCATGAAACATCTATGGTTTGAAAGCTATCTATTTTTTTAAGATATAAACTTGCTGTGTAGAGCGGATAATCTTGTTCTTTACCCAAGTTGCACATTTATCTAAGTTTTCATGGGATTTTAAAATTCTGTTTGTTCTATAACGAGTTTAATGTCCTCCAGGTTACATTACTCAGGAAAAAAATGTAGTTTTTCTACTGAAAGCATAGTACTCCCTTCCTGTAGGACGAGAGGAATTTTGTAGTCTCTTGCACTTTAACGCATGCTCTCAATGAGGTTATTATACTGTTATTGGCTCTATGACAGACTGAAACCTAGGTAAGCATGAAATAGTCGACTTTAGCTTGGGTTGTGGAACTAGATTTCTGAAAGATAATTTGGTGGTATTTTACGTCCCTGCTGTCTGCAAGGGCTCTGTTATTTCTTTAAAATCTTCTCAACATCTTGCAGTCTTACGGATGAAATACCCATATATTTATACAGGTGTTCTCAATAGCAGAGTATGAAATGGCCTACAAGACTGAATAAACTGAATAAGATGACAGATAAAGGTATTATAGATACGTTCTTCCTCCTCTCCCCTTCCATCTTCTCACCTTGCAGTCTGGTTAATGTCAGTGTGAGCTGGCAACACACACATGACACATACAAACTGCCATGGAGTCTATCACATGCCAGCTGACTGCAGGTCATGCCAGCTCTCACTGAAGGCAGCAGAAGACTCCTTCCAGCCTTTTTCCCTTTAGAGTCTGGGTTTCCTGTCCTGTGAGGATTCACATATTTTAAGCAAAGTCCAAAAAGTTCCAAAGGAATGTCTTACGAGGAGACCAGAAATCTAAGTCATTAATAGCCATCAAATAAAACAAGTAGAGGCTTAGGCTTAGAACAGCTAGTGAAAGGATTGAGAAGGAAGTGCAGCTCTTTTTTTTCTCTCAGTGTACTTAAGTTTCCACTTTTTACTTCTGCAGGATTTTTGTAGGCTGCTGACAAGACAGGGCTAGTGCAAATATATGGGGGTTTTAATTTTTTTTTTAATTATTTTTTTAGATAATGCAGGAATCAAACATTGTATCATCTCTTTTTTGTCAGGTGTCAAGGGTATTTGGTTATGTTCCCAACTACTGGAAATGGAGAGGTTACTGCCTAGTGTAATCACAGCCTTCCTCCATTCTGTTATTGCTGCCAGTTTCTACTGAGCCAAATCAATCCTGACAGCTGGCCAGATGCTTCTTGTGCCAGTCAACAGGACTCTGGTCTCAAAAGAGAATCTGGTTATAAGGAAATTTGCTGTAAAACAATACAGGCAATCTTGTTTTCTGAAAATACTGTCACAAATGCTGAAGAAAAGGTATTTAGTGATTTTACTAATACACCTTTTTTAAAGATAAGGGTGAGCACTTGAAATTTTTATTACAAATTCTATTTATATAGGGTTAATGGAGAATTATACAAAGCTTTTTTTAGTAGATAAATTGTATATTCGTATCTTTATTACAGCCTATGCAGCCCACAGACTCGAGAGCAGCTGCTTAGAGTGTGAGCCAACAGCACAAAATACATTTTTCCTAGTATTTGTTTAGTGAAGTCACAGCATTGATTTTAATTTGGAAGGTAATTGGGGCATGGACTTTTTAGCTGCCTTTTTTTTTTTTTTTTTCCTACTACAATATAATTAGTAAATTATAGAGGTTTTTTTTTGTTGCTTGTTTGTTGTGTTTTTTTTTTTTTTCCTTATCAAACAGTTAGAACAGTATACCGCTTTCCACAGAATACATCACTGTTCTCACCCAGTTTCTTTAGATAAATCTGGACTTGTTTTCTTACAGCTTATTTTAACTTTGCTCAGAAAACATTTTAATGGAACAACAAAGAATAGGTCAGGAAAAATGAATCCTTTTTCCATACTACCTTCAGTGCTTCTACTTGATGAAGTAGAGTGCTTATATATTTCCGAACACAGTAAAAACACGAAGTGTGGATAGGCTGCCTGTTTTTAATTTAATCTTTTTCTTTCCTCAATGTGAATGATTGGGATTATGATCTGAAAATATCTCAATTCATAGGAGTGAAGAAGAGGGAATAAAAATTCCACACTTAATAAAGGCTACTGTTGCAGTCACAATCAAAGCTATCTCTTTTGCTATTGTATAGGTCCATATGTACGTATATATACTTTGGATGCCTCTATATATGCTGAAACGTATTAATGTATGTTTCCTGCAAACCTGGAAAACAGGTACAACCAGTGAAACACTACAAAGCCCTCAGAGAGGCCTCCCACTCCCTGCTTGCATTCATTTGTTCTATCAATACCAAATAAAATGTCTCGTTCTGCTGTCATTTTCTGTCATGAAAAGAAACTGATGTTCTTTATGTATAAATTCCAGCATCTGAACTCCACAGGTTTAACGTAGCTGTTTCTTCTTTGATGAGAAAATTTCTGTTGGGAAAAAATTATGCCCCAAAGAGTATTTCTAGTGCATTTTTTTTTTTATTCAATTAACATGGTACATCTTTCAACAAAGGTATTTACAAATGGCAGCTTCCTTCCTAGGGAAACTTCATGTTTTCAACTTTTGCCTCTGTTGGAGTTTCTCATTTTGGCAATATAAAAACATGCTTTAGAGTCGTACTAAACAAACTCCCATATATTTCATATGCATGGTGTACATCAGGTCAAAGTAGTGGTGAAAGAAAAGGTGTAAAACAGGAAATAAAAAATCCTGGCTTCTCACTGTTCTTAGAAATAAGTGCAAGTCCCACTGGATAAAAATAGGTCTTTTGTCATCACCTTAGTCCTAAATTTTCTCAACTTATTTTTACCATATTCAAAAGGCAATTGGCATATGTCCTCATTTTTTTCCTTTTTTGTCACAGGGCTTATAATGAAAGCATATGTTAAGTAAAATTTTTTTGAGGTTTGTATTGGTGTTTTAAGTGTTACCTGGTATTAAATTTTATGTCACCATACAGCAAATTCCCCAAAATCATTGTTTTGGGGTTTTTTTTCAATTGATAGAGTGTCCAGATTTGCAAAGTTTAAATATATCCTGTATTTACTTCACTTCAGAAATAAGAGTACAGAAGTAAAGAACCCATTCACTTAATTTCGTCTTTATTTCTCCATTTCCATTTTCCACCTGAAAGGCTGTAAATTTTACATCTGTTTACCAAAGGCCACACACGATTTAACACAATAACACCAGCCAAATGAATCTCTCTTAAGTGTAATGCTGTTATGTATGTCAGAACTGAGCAGCAGTTATTATTACCCTTAGTTTAAAGGTAGTGAAATTAGCTCCTAGGGATAAATGCCTGTTAAGCACCAATTAGTTTATAGCTCTTTACCGTGGCCAGTGCAATGTAGTGTGACCAGTGGACAACGACTCAGAAGACCTAAACATTGGGCCAGCCTTTCTACCTATTGTGTTGGGATGTAGTAATTAATCTCTTAGAATTGCCCCTCCTTTTCAGCAAAGGGATTCTAGTATTTTGTCAAAAAAACCCTATGTATGAGCTGTGTATACTCTTTATGAAATTACTAGGAGTAAACTCTGCTTACTCTTTAAATATTGTGCCTACAATGTGTGTTGTTTGTATCTTTTGTACCTTGACTCTGCACCACCCTTCCTGTTTCACAGGCAGGTTGCCTGCAGATCCCAGGACAAATCTATCCACATTTATTAGGTCAGGGCCAGCAGCAGCAAGAGCAGTACCAGCTAATTAAAAATACTGGAATTTGCTGCTGTGGAGACCGAGATGAGGAAAAAATACCAGTCATTTGGTGCCACTTAGAGCTGGAGAAAGATCTATGTGAAGAGACTAATGGATAAACCTGCACAGGGAAAAAGAGCACCTGTGACTTGATCCTGGACTTGAGGAGGCTAGGAAGCATGGATGGACTGCTAGGAATGCTATGCCAGTACCTGAGAAAGCAAGCAGTGTTTGGAGGGACAGCTTGTAGGCTTGAAGAAATCTGAGGGATCCTGAGTAAGAAGAGTAGAAGGTTTCAGTACTATTGTAAGCAGCTGAGTGAGTATGCCTGACATTTCTTTCCACCTTCTTAACCATTTTCCATCTCTCTTCTCATGATCTCCACCAATCATAGCCATTTTGCAGAGTGTGTTCAGTGGAGTGGCTGGGCTTTCTGTGTCTGGCAGAACATCACAGTTTCTTTCTCCCTTGTCCAACCAACTGGCCTGAATGTGGAGGCAAGTTTCTCTGCAGCTATCACAAATGCTTTGTACAGCAGCAGACAGACCTGCTAATTTTCTTTCTACTTGTGCCATTGACTGCTTTCTAGAAGTTTGGTAACAATCTCTACCTAACATATTGTTGTCAACAGTGAAGTAGAATGCACAGAACATTGCTGAGAATTATAATATCTGTTGCTACTCTGCACTTTTAGCACTTGTATAAAACTTCCTGCCTATAGATATGACCTATGTTTTGTATGAGAAAACAAAATTAAGTGACTTACAGAAACTAGAACAATTCTCTGACAAATCACAAGATTAAAAAAAAAAACAACAAAAAACAAACGAACAAAAAAAATCCCACCAACAACCAGGTTTTCTTTTTTGCTGGACAAAAGACTTACATGGATAGCATAAACTGAGGTGTGAATTACCAGTATGTGGTGTCTTGAGATGAGTCAGTATGTACAATGCAAAGTTTAACTTCTTCATCTTGGTGTTCATTTCCCTAAAAGCAAAGCTCGCTTAAAAAGTCAGCTTATTTCAACTCGACTATCAGTGGAAAGGCTGGTGAAAATATAAAATTGTTCAAACAGACATGTTCGTGAACAGTAAGTTTTATTTTAGGTTGTTTATTTTTTCAAAAGCTGATCCATATTCTACTAAGTGATCATTGGCATATCATCATCTTTATTTGTATATTCTTATTTTGAGTGATAATTCATAAGAGAGTTTAAAATGACAGAAAAATAAAGCTATTTTTATTAGTAAATATAGCATTTAAAAGCAGCTTTTTGTTCAGTTGATGAGTGAAATATTTATGAAATACATAATTTCATATGTTTTTTGTTTCTATGTCAAAGGATTTTTATATGTACTCCTTTTGTTATTTCATTAGCACTATGCTATATATGCAGTCATTAATTAACCTCCAATAGTGATTTTAATTCTGCCTGAAGCTGAAGAAATCTTGTAGAAAATATAGCTAAAACATAGACAAATAGGCAAAAACTAAGTAAGTATAAATCTTTTTTTAAAAAGAAATTTACTGTTTCCAGTTGATTTCTGTGCTTAATAAACTTATAAAATATCAACACATGGTTTATAAAACTTACTAGTTACAGTCTTACTTCTGTACGTATCATTTGTATTAGCATAAAATCCTTGATTGTTTTTAATATCAAAATATAATTTAGCTTTAAAATTAATTAAGATTTGTTGGCCAAATAGAAGTTATAAAAAAATAAAACTATGACTCAAAGTCTCACTTCCAATGTACACAAAATATTCCATTGAAATTAGTGTTGATTGACTGCCACTGATGAGATGGTTTGGCTTCCTGTAACTGAGGGAAAGAAAATGCTGGTCACAGAGAGGATTGCTGATGAGCATCCAAATTCTTGTTATTGAATCTCTCTTGTCTTCGTCTTACTCTTTTATATTCACAGCTCATCTTTTTTTTTTTTTTTTTAAGGTTTTCTTTGGATGTGACTTCTCAGAAAGGTATTCAATTGTGGGCTGAAAACAAAATTTAACTCAGAAACTGTCAATGCAATCATATGGCTGTTATCAGATTGCTGAAGTCACTCATTAACTGTTGTAGGCCCCATAAATAGCAAGATCTAACACAGTACAAGGATGTAAACCTGTTATTGTCATATGATTAATGCAGGGAAATAGGCACCTCTAAAAAGTGGTTTGGTTGTGTATGGCCACCATGAGTTTACCAACAGCAAACAGTAAGAACAGGAGCATGTCTGACTGGGGCTAGCCTGGGGTCTTCATGATGCCTGCTGCCATCCATCTGGAGCCCATGTAGCTGCAGACAAGGCTTCAGCTTATCTGATGGAGACAGAAGTAAAAACCTCTCCTCATGTGAAACTGCTGTGGTGAGAGCATTGATTCAGGAAGATGAGACTGGATGTTGGAGTCCCCCAGAAGGATGCTGCAACCACTGGCTGGGTGGCAGCTGAGTTGCATGTAGAGAAGAATTCAAATGGTATGGAGGCAAAAAAGCAATGGTCAGACAGTAATTACTCTGCAGCACCTACAAGTCAAACTGTGTTTCTTCCCATATGGTGCTTAGGGACATGGTTTAGAGGTGAACTTGGCAGTGTTAGGTTTACAGTTGGACTCAATGATCTTAAAAGTCTTTTCCAATCAAAACAGTTCTATGATCCTATGATTCTATCTATTCAGGACCATAACTTATTCTCTTTTTGCTACTTTTTTTGTGTGGTAGGTAAGGAAAAATAGCTTCAGCCCAGCTCACTGAAGCAAATTAAAAAGCAGGAACCTTTTGAATTTTATATCTCTATTTTAGCAAATGTTTTCAGATATGTTTCTGCCAATGACCTATTTCATATAAACCAAGCAAGAAGTGAGTTTCCAATTCATATTCAGATACATTAACACATCAGATCTCAGGATTTATATTCATCTCATCAGAGAACAGAAATATTCCATAAGACTTATCTAATCTATCCATCAACTTAGAAACTTGCTGAAATTTGCACAAATGACAGAGCAAGAATTATATTTGAAATTCTTTGCATAAAGATTTCTGATAATTTATATCTTAAAAAAATTACAGATGATTCATGTAACGAAATGGTGACATTTGCTGAATATGTTTTGGGAATTACTCATCTGCCCTAACTTAATATGTCATTTGATTAGAGTCATATGCTCCCAGACTGCTAAAACAAGAATTTTATTGTTAGGAAAGAAAACCTAGTAAACCACATATTCTTAATACAATGCCTTGCTATTTTTTTTTCTGTAAGTACATTTTGCTTTGAAGAATAAAATTTTACATAATTTCAGAAGTTATTTATTTATGTTGCAATTCATTTCACCTGACTTTAGATGTCTAGATCAGTCACTCTAAGCTTCTACAGCCAGTGGAAAGTGCAATTCCAAAGCATCTAAAGCATCTAACCTATGTCATGCATACTTCTCAAGATGAGATTAATTGTCTTGGGACACACTTTTCTCTACGTTGAGACAAAGGCCCCTATGATTCTTGATTAATTGACTCAGATATCTAACTTGTAGACATTTGATTTGATTCTCAGCTGCAGTTCTGAGTGCATTCCTGTGAAATTAATTAAAGACTTCTTTTTCCTGTTCTGCAGAAAGGTTTAACATAGTCTCAGTTGTTTGAGAAAGCAAGAGTAGGATGACTAATATCCATGCTGTGTTTGATTCTCCTCCCCTTTCCCTATTCCTATTATAGATAAGTCAAACTTTTTTTCCTTGCCCACTCTTCTAGGAGAGTTAATCTCCATTCAAATGTAAGATCAGTTTGCATACTGCTGCAATAGGGATAGCTCCTGCAGTGTGGCTTTCACAAAGCTTACACAGAAGCTGAGCCATTCAGGAGTGACAGGTAGGAGCACAGATGTATAGTCCAAAGACTACATATATTTCTAAATCATAAGAGAGAGATAACTTCAGGAAACTATTTGGGAGAAAAAAGTGGTCTTTCACTCCTTAACTTAAACTTGATTTAAAGCCTTATGATGCTATATTGAACCTTTTAATAAGAGTTTAATGACATTCCAGACATAATGGAAAAAAGCTCATTGAACTGGTACTCAGCTTCAATTTTCCTGAACAGCAAGAACTTACAGAGAAGATAAAAGGCCCGAAGTTTAAATTTGTTGGACTTCATTAGAATTTAGTTTTAATTTTATTTGTTATAGCCTTTTTTACTATAATTAAAAAGTAATGCACATCAAGAAATAAATTTGATTGACTCCTTTTCTCACAGAAAGAGGAACTTTTCTTCAAGGATCTCCTGCTGCCTTTGAACACTGAGTACTACTACTATTGAGCTTCTTACAGTTGTGGAAATTACCATCATTTCCGAACAGAAACAAACCAGGCTCCAAGCAGTAGGAACTCCTTGTTCATATCCGTTCTGTATTTATTGTAACTTAAATTAAGATACAAACATAGATTAGACAAAACCAAATTTTCTGTTTTCCAAAATTTTAATATATTACAAGACCATGAGGGTACGTTGCAACCTTTAATTCCAGAGCATGTTTTCCAATGTTTTTCCTGCTGCACACCTACTGTAGTTAGATTTATGTTCCAATCTGAAATAGTGACAGAAGCTGATTTTTTATAGACATAATTAAAGAAAGTGTTCACTAAGGTTTGTAAATCCACAGACACTTCACAGTATATAACTCTTTTTTTTATTATTATTTTCAAGAATCGCTAACCCAAATTATCCAACAATGTTTTATGGAACAGAGTCTTTTGACCCACATTGGACTTAGATTTGATAAAAAGTGCAGCAACGGCTATCATGAGATTTTACAAGGTAGTCATTATGCTTTGTAATATTAAGTTGTCTTTCTGGATATGATTCTTTCATTGTTCTGTTTTCTGTGACAGAACCAGTGGCTATATACATAACTACATCCATTGCTAGTAAAATTAACAATGTAATACTGCATCATTCTAGGTTTATGTAGATATAGCCTTGCTGCTGTCAATGGCATTACATCAATATAAATCTGTTTTATCACCAGCATGAATCATGCTCACATTTGTACTTCAGATCTTATGGGACAGTATTCGTAGTCTCCTATTAATGGTAAGTTTCTGTGTATCTGCATGGAACTGATTTTGGTTCTGGATAGCAACACTTGAGATTCACTGAATACTCTGCAAGGTTTTGTTTATCTGCCTATTTTAAATTTTAATATTTAACATCACTAGACTTATAGATTCATTATAGTGGGATATTAATAGTTCTTGCTGAGGAGCATATGAAAAGATTCATGAGTTGTGACTCAGTACCAGCTGAGGCTTCAAGCAAAATCATTTATGCATTCTTAAGACACTTATCTTTGGATTTACTCCCCAGTAAAAACTATTATCGGAGGTGAAAGCATTCATTGACTTGTAATGGTAATAATACTGTCTGGATTTCCAGGTAACATTATGCATATTATTGGTGTTGAGGATAGGATAAAGGCAGCAAAAAATCAAAATGTGTTGACGCTAACAATAGAGGTCAATGTGAAAGAAAGAGTCTTATACAAATACATCAGTGGCAAATGAATTACTGGGGAGAAAGTAGATCTATTAAAATGAATAAAATAATGCAGGCAATAAAAAAATGGTAATTTAAAAACAGCTGATGTTATTTTCATTTGAAAATTCTCTTCAGAAAAGAAGTAATATGAAAAATTAGCAAGGAGAGAAAACCCTGTAAAGGTAAGGTAGAGCATGTGTGAATCAGCCAGCTGAGATGCTGTGCTTCCCAAGATGTTAATGGATTTGTTTAATACATAGAAGAGGGTTTCAAAGGTGTGAAGGACAAATTGTATCCTACTCTCTGCAAGTCAATGATAGTTAAGAGCCCAGTGACTGTATATTCTGGTATGCACACTAAATGGAGGCACCATTTAACTCTTTTCACCCTAGAGGGCCTTGGGGGAACCTTATCGGAGTTTTACAGTTCTTAAAGGATAGCTACAAAGAAGATGAAAGTTCTCTCTTCACATGGAGAGGACAAGGATCAATGGACACAAGTTGCACCAGGAAGGGTTTTATCTTGATATAATACAGAATTTTTTTACAGTAACAACAATCAATCACCAAAACAACCTCCTCAGGGATGTGGTAAAGTCCCCATCACTGGACGTTTTCAAGACACAATGGGACAGGATGCTAAATAACTCATATAGGTCTCCTCTTCCAAGAAACATTGGACCAAGTGATCTTTCAAGGTCCTTTCCAACCTGGGCTGTTCAATGATTATATTTCTGAGGTGTCATGGATAATGAGGAGTAGTAGTAACAAACTAAATACAGACCTAGGTACTCTTCTTTTTTCCTTTACTTAAAAAAAAAGATAAATAAGTGAACATGGTGAGCAGAGTCCCACACATGTGACTTCCATTCCAGCAATACCAGAAGCAATGCTCTAGGGCAAGAATCACAAATAAATAAATGATAGTAAAGTCTTGGTAAGCAAGCAGCATTGAATTATAGTCATTTTGAAGACTACATTCATTTCTTATACAAGATTTGTTGATAAAACCTTCTTATTTTATAAAATTATAGTGATCAGCAAAGGTTACAGCTGAAACAAAACAAAAAATCCAGTCACACAGGAAGGAAGAGGTGTGAGGTGAAAAATAAGTCTTTTATGTATAGTATACTAGTATTTGGAGCTTGGTTTTATTTATCTTTTAATAAAGTAACTTTCATCAGTTTAATATGTCTGATCAGCACCTTATCACTGATTGCAGTGGATGCGTTGGGAATCCACATCTTGCTCTCAAGAGAGTATTTACCTATCCCTCCCATGCCTTGTGGTAGCAGTATGCATACACCACATTTATAGCACTGCTCTGGATATGAGTCTAGCAGGGAATTTTCTGAGGGGAGAAGATGAATTGGCACACAAATCATCTCCTATCACACCCAAGGGCCTCATTCTGGATAGATCCAGAAACTAATGCAACCCTCAAGATACATTAATGATGTACCGTCTGCTTATTCTCAGGCTGTTCACAACCCCCCCACTGAAACTGTTGTCCTAGTAATCAGGGAGAAAATCACAAAGGTTTGGGTCCAACTAACACTGCTGAGAACAAGGCAAACATCTTCAGTAGCCTGTCCTGAACAGCAAGATCTCAGTCCATGGCAATCCAGCTTCCTGAAACTCTTTGGAGTGCATGCTTCCAGAAAGAATCTATAGAAATATTTAGAAAGATACAAATAATTCCAAGGGAGGAAATATTTACATTATTTGAACCATTTAACTTAGGAGAAACAGAAAAACTTGATAGACGTGTAAACTACACAGAAGGTAAATTTCAGGTTATGTGATAGTCTTTGTTGCATGACCCTTCTTATTGTAGTAAAACAACTAGCTGGTAATATCCAACCTGATTGAGGAGATGAGGTTTTAACACAGGTATAACTACATCCAATATTTTTCTTCCATTTCTGTGAATGTGGCTTTCAAGAAAGCTGAGCCTATGTGATGTACAAGGCACATACCATTAGCCTGACACATTGAGTTGCACCTGAGAAATTGCCCATGAGCTGCACAGATGTCCAGAGCATATACAGTATGTTTTATGTGTTTTGGGTGCATTGCACTGATTGCCCATGCTCAGCATTCTGTTATTCAGAATATTTAAATACTTGGCCACTGATCAAAGTTGCAGCTACTTCTCAGGCCATGTCACTGGTATTCAGAAAGCCTGGAGAAGTGTTCTTGTCCCATTGGTTTTAAAGGAACAGTTAAGCCAACCTGCTTGCCTTTCCCTCGCAGGTAGCATGGCATGGGTTTGAACAATAAGAATCCACCACTTCAAGTCATAAGGGTTAGGGGCCAAGTGCTTTTAAAGATTCAAAACAAATATATATGTCAACAACTCTCACATGGACTAATTTAACTTTATTTTACATACTAGACACTGACATTATTATATTGTCAGTGAGAGAGATAGTATATACCTCTCTCTACAGAGAAATGCAAGAGGGTACTCAAAATTGTGCCCTAGGGATATGTATCTCTCTCAGTGACCACAAGACTACTCTAAGGCAACTTTAGATTCCAAACTTCATTCCCTTAACTAAGTACTGAAAGTGATGATGTTGAATCTGATAAGATATGAATAATAAAATCCTTGGTAGCTAAATTATAAAAGATAAAAATTTGAAAAAAAAATATTGAGCAAAGAAAAGGTCCTTAGTTCTCTCTTCTCTGTGTAAGAATTTTGGGGGTTAATGTAGTTTAAAATAATTAATATTGTTCATCAGTTGACTCAGTAGATTTGTTCGTGATTTATTTACAGCAAAAAGAGAATGAGGATTAAAGTACCTAACATTGCAATTGAACTCAAGTCCTTTTCAAAATCCCAGTGAGAAAAGCACTGCTATACCTTTTATCTATTGTGATATAATCTTTTATTGTATCTGTGCTCCACTTCACAGTTCTTTATTAACTCTCTGTACAACTATTTACTGTTCAGTATTACTTCAGGCACCTTTCTGAATACAAGTATCCTGGCTGTAATGAAAAAAAAAAAAAGTCAAAGAAGGTAGTTGTTTGTGTAAGGCACTTTAAAGAAAGATATTGAGGCAACCTCCACATCAGACATTGTTATAGAGATATAAAGCACTCAAAATCATAATTTAAATATTCTGAAATTAATAATGAGTTAAAATAAGGAAATTAAGAAAAAAATGAAAAAATTTTCATTACTTGTGATCATCCCCATTTTGAGTTCATTAACATTTTAATAATAAACCTGCATTTCAGGTGGTTTTGTTTTTTGGGTTTTTTTGGGTTTTTTTTCCTTCTTATGTCTAAAGAACACTATTGATTTTGAAGACTAGTGATTAACCGAATTATGTTTTTTATCATAAGGGCCAATTCTTCAACAGCTCCTGTAATTACAAGACTGAAGGCTTGTCCATGGTAATTTTCATAAAGGTCAGAGTAATTTGCAGCCTAGGACCACCGGCATCATACTAATGTTTTACTGGATATCTTCATTTATTATTCTTGAAATCAGCATTTTTTCCAAAAATCACTGGTCATCTTCCCTCTCTGATGTAACATGCAGAATGCTTACAAAGGGCAAATAAAAGGACAGATTGAAAGAGATAAAGATATAATAAAAGTAAGTTTTGCTCTGCCTTGTTCTGTGGCAGATTTTGCCTCATCTAACCTTAATTTAAAAGCTGATCATCTGTTCTACCATGATATGTGATTCCCATCCTCTATCCTAGACACCTTATTTAACATTTTACAGCCACACAGCTATATTTTAAGAACCAAAAGGATTTGGTGTTTTGAGCATCCTCTTTTGCTGAATCACTTATCCCAGGCTAGCTTGATCAAACGTATTTTTGAACAGTTCTCCCCTTCTACCCAGCTTCCTGGACAGGGATGCTCCAGGGCTGAATTTTCACAGCTGTACTGGCATTTCTGTCTTTTGCCGACGTGTAGAAAAACAAAAAAAATATTTTGATCTATAGTGTCTTTGTATTATATCAAGTATAATTTAAAACCTGAGAAGGTTATTCATTGTATTTAGGATCCTATCCTGCATGGAGCTGTGCATACCTTACAAATTGATTACTTGTTTAATGCCTATTGACAGTGGTGGTCAGGGTGTTTGATATTTGATAGGAAACACTTAGCTTTTTAGAGATGTGGAAGGAAAACTGTATATAATAATATCCCATAGGACAGTTCTTAATTGCTATCTCTACTTTTCTGTCTTTACAGAATATATATAAATCCCTGAGCATAGATAAATCTATTAAAAGGTGACCTGCTAAGTTTTTAAAAAATAAAATTCTGCTGTCCTTCACTCTCCCCTTCTTGTGATCATCAACTAAGAGAAAATAATGCATCTGGGATTAGAAATATCATAATTACCTTTTAAATACAAAATTATTAATACTTTAATAGATTGAAAACTGAACAGCTTCTGATAAAAGCTCAAGTGAAAGACTACATAAATATCTCAGTCTAAGGCCAGTATTTGGGAAAAAGATAATAAAATCATGTGTTTATATATTTAGAACATGAAAATTATCAATTTAACTAGCTATACTGGAGTATCTTGTGATCTGGACACTGAGAATCACACAATATCTGTGATGATAAATTCACAGAATGTGAATCCTTTTTTGGGAGGTGTTGTTCAGAATCTCAGGGAAAAAAAAATATTTTTTTTAATATCATTATGCTTTTGATACCTTTTGCTACTTTGCAATGTATTTCTATTCTTTACATTTATGTGTTGAGTAGTTGTTATCAAATAAAATAGAGAGTTTTTAGAACATAGACTAGAAAAGTTTTTTGGTTTTTGTTTTTTTTGTTTTTTTTTTTTTAAGTGGGACATAGAAGCAAATCTGCAATTGTTATATCCCTGGACATGAGCATCTTGCATCTATTTTAGTCTAGTCTTTCAGCTTTAGTGAAATGCTTCAGAAACATGTCATTTGAGGCTTCATCTTGGCATAGACTTGTTCATACCAAAGAGTAGGGGACTTCAACCTGCTTAAGATGAGAAAGACCTGGAGCACAGGTTTTCTCACTTGTAGATTAGTGTTAAACATCCCTACTCTTTGTTTCTTCTCCTTCTCAAACACATTTATTATGACTCTTTAATAACTGATAAAACGTCCAATGGTTCTGTCATTAGTGATCTGAACTAGTCAGACCAGTCAAATACAGGTATTGTGTAATGGCTGCACTGAAGTAGGTGTTGAAAGCTGGCTTGAAATGCTTTTGCTTACCATTGCATAGACAACTGAATAAATATTTGTCATAGCTCAATTAACTTTTTTTTTTTTTTTTTTTTTTACTGTATACTACATGAGATCAAACTTATCTCCAGACAAATAAGAGAAAACGTTTCAAGATACTATAATTTGGATGGAATCTTTTAGTTTGTTTGGCAAATATATTAGTGGAGGTCCCAGTGACAGCGTGCTGATGAGTGCGTACGTATATGTTTTATGAGAGAGGAAAGGGAGGCAGCCAAGTAGCTGGATCCTGGCTTCCTTCCATGGTAAAGCAGGAGGTAATTCTCATACTGTCCAATTGATTTGCTCAAGGTGTTTGCTGGAAATGGCTGCTGTCTTACCCATATTTTGCATAGCATGATCATATACTATGTGTATTTGTCAGAAAGATTATTCTGAGTTTTTACAGTGCAGCATGAGCTCTTTCCTAAAACAACAGTCCTAGGTCTCCAAAGCAGATGGTGCCATTTTATGCAAAGTTTTGTTTGTGGAGTATCACTCATTTTGTTTTGTATTAAGTAATAAATATTATTTCAAAATAGATGTTTGAAAAAGTGAGGTAAAAAGATCCACGTCAAAATGTTATTAGTCAGTGTACCTGAAATCCTTTGTGTCAGGAAAGTGATCAGATAAAAAAAATAAGCAGTGTTGTAGGCATAATTTGATCCTCTTCCTGGACCCAAAACAACTGTGAGCAAATTCATTTAATGCTCTCATTCTCTCTTTTGCTTTCTTAATGTAATTCAAATAATACATCTTAAAACCACAAGCGATGAGGCAACCTGCTTTCAATGTTATGCAAATTAGGCAGGGGTTGGATGTGTCTTAATAAGATTGTGTAGAGAAAAATCCCTACTTGTTGTGCACATTTCTAATAGAAGCAATGATTGCTTAACAGAAGTAAAATGAAGTTTCAAGAACTGCAACTTGGTTAAGAGTCTGAAAGAAATGAATGTAGAACAAGGAAATAAAATTATAGAGCATGTCCAGCTTCTGCAGATGCTAATTAAAATTATATATAAAATATGTATAATATATGTATTTGAAACAACCAAAAGTACAGTTCTACAATGATTTCAGATGATTTAAAGTGGTGCTGCTGCAATTGCTTCTTCCCTTCTGTACTTTGGGCATTTCTGATTCCTCCTCTGCAGCAGCTGGCACTCTTCTGTCTTTACTTGTGGTTATTTCAGAGAACTAAAATTGAAAGAAGATAATCTCTCTAGGCAGCAAAGGAACATACTCTGAAAGACCAAAACAATAAAGTGTTAGGAAGTAGGAAGATCATTTTGCCATAATCTGATGAAATAAATTATGGTATAGTTTTAATTTTAAAACACCTAGGATTAAGTAATGATATAGATTGTCTTCAGGATAAGGATAATGTATCCTCATCCAGGATACATTAAAATTTATCCATTAATAGAATATAAAAATGGTATGGGGAAAAATTCCACATTGGTTGTGGAAAAAAAAAATCATACCTTGTCAGCATTTTTATTAACTTATATTACTTGAAAAGATTAAAAATATTAACCAAGATTTATATATTTCCCACCGCTAAAAACCAGTAGAGAAATTGAAAGTGGGAAGAAGTGGGCAACCATTCAGTTCAAAAAATTGTTACTAACTTCACCTTTCACATTAGTAAGAAAGAAAAATTTTTAAATAAAGGCTGAGAGAAAAAATTCACAAAACATCCTGAAATATATCCACCACAGAGCCAGTTGTATCTATTATTAATTATTATAACAATTATTATTTGCTTTCGTATAGAGTTTTGTTAAATTAAGATAAATCTCCCCAGATCTATCCATTAATATATTTATTTTCTATGAACAGCTTGCACCTTTCCATATTAGTAGAAATGCAACACAGCATTGAGTATTTAAAGCATTCAGTGAAAACTAGCCATGGAATTGAATGAAGTTGTCCTAGATATATACAGATATAATGGTTTGCCAATGAACACAAAGAACTTGGAATTCAGCCACTAAAATCCATCTGCAGAGAATTAATTTAGTTCCTAAAGGGGAAACCTGGGATATCCTACCAGCAGAGAGTCAGATGATTCCTGTGTGAATGAGGACAACTGAGAAATGATTGATTGTGCTGTCCTTGAAAGGAAGGACTTACAGCTCTATTGTACAACTTCAAGATAGCAAGAATTGAGCTTTCCTTGTGAATGAAATTTGAACATCTCTTTAGCTGCACTTGCCTATAGTTTGCATGCTAGAGAGAAGTGTCTATTTTTTAGTTTTAGCTCTTTCCTTTGGCTTCTAAGATTTATTATTCTATTTAGGCTACATCAACAGCCTCAGAAAACAGCCCAGTAAGAAATGAAGTATATCACATGTTAAGTAAATATTTTCTTCAATAACTTCAGGCAGATCTGTCAAGAATACACAATTTAACTCATTCTGCACAGAATTTTGGCTACCCAAAACTCATCAGCAGTAATGAAGAGCAGTTGGATACTATGAATACTGATCAAAATATGTTCTGATAAAATCAAATTCAGATTCACAGTTGTAGCTTTTGAATATTCCACCTTACTGCTACTGAGAAGTATGAATCATTAGTCATCAAGGCTGACGCAGAGAATGGTGAACAAATTTTTTAAGTTAGAATTGTCAGATTGTCCACGTTATCACATGCATTTTGAGAGAGTGACTACATTTTATTAGCAATAAATTAACTTGAGCTGTTATTAAATAAACCTCTTGGGCACAACACTGATAATTCCATATGTTATTTCTTTGTGCCTCTCTCCCTCACAGTGTTTTTAATTAAGGGTGCATGGGTGAAAGCAGTCAAGTCTCACTAATTTAATTAATGGATTGAAAGGCCACATGACCATAAATTAACATTAATTGCTCTATGGAGACAACATTTATTTTTTGAGAAAGGAAACATTTCAATGACCTCTAGTCAACTAAGTAAAATGAGCAGAGATAATCAACAACAAGGACTCACTAATTAACAGATGAGGAAATTTATATACACTTTAAAACAATGCTTTTTCTTCTAAAGCGGTTACTTCAGAGTATGGTGATTTGAAGAGGTCTGTCATTTCATTTCAGTTATCATTTGCTATTCACCAATGTATTTGAAAAGGAAAAAAAGATTGCTTTTCATTTGGGTTAGGAGAAAGAAATCAAGATCTGTGTAGGAATTTTTGTTTAACTTTTCCTGCTAAAATGATGTGAGACTCGATGAGACATTTTTCTGTGCTTTAGGTTTCTCATCTGAAAAATTAAGATGCTCATTCATAAGCAGGTTTATTAAGCACCTACTAATGAAGAGTGCTATACATATAGAAAAAAAAATGAACACTTTTAGCATATAAACAAATGCTAGAGCTAAAAAGTTACAATTTTTAAAGAAAGTACTAGAAGGATTTTCAGAAACTCTAAGACATCTCTTTCTAGCACACTATTTGACACCAGCATTTGACCACCTGTTGTGTAGAAATGTGGCTGCAGAAAAACAGACAATTTTTTAATATACACTGAACAGTAAAGTAGACTTTTTAAACACTTATTAAAAAAGAAAAAAAAATGTTTGCAGCTCATCAGCAGTAAGTTATAATAATATATAAGATGTTCAAAGTCCTGAAGGGTGTTATGTATTTGCCTTCTATTTGCTTGATTTTTTAAATAAATAATTTTCTGATTTAAACTGTTTTGATGTATGACATTCATCATGGATTTCTAGAAAGGTGAATGGATACACTGTTATCTAAATATTTGCACATTAGAGTTTTCTGTGACCCTCATTACAACACAAGAATATGTCCGAAGTAATACAAATGCAACAGATATGACATTCACATGGATATAATAAATACACCTGGATCTTGTCCCAGAAACAAAGTGCAGTCATATATCTAACTATACAACAATAAGAAAGCATCTTTTCAGAACTGCATTAAAGTAATTCTTCTCAATTTGTCATTGCCTGAAGTACCTTCCATGTTTGAATCAGCTTTTATCAGAATGCATGTGGTCTTGATGCAAGTGTGTGTTGGTTTTTGTTTTTTTTTTTGTTTACAAAATGCTACCAGAATCACTTCTGTACCACTTACAGATGTATACAACTGAAGTTAAATTTGTTTCTGAAAACCACACAGAAAATATATTTATGGAAAAACACACTTGTCCTGCTACTTGTAGTGTTTTATATGCAAAGAACTATTGAATCAGTCCTGCAACATTTTCTGTGTCTTCCCATTTTTTTCCAAGTACAGTTCAAGGTACTGTGTTTTGCCCATAAAAGCTTTTAATGTTTGACACCTAGGTATCTTGGAGACCTGTTCTATCTCTTTGCTTTGTATCAGTAGTTGAGATCAGCTGGGACTTTTAAACCAACAGCCTCTTTAATTCAATTATCACAGGGCTGGTGACACATTCTCCTTAGAGCAAAGCCATAGATTTCTACAATTTAATTCACCTGTTGTTACGTTAGAGTTAATTTTAGGCAGGCTTCATTCACTAGCTATATTCAAACAGAGCAGGTTGCTTACAAAGATTTGTAATGGACTGGGGATTTTTTTGGTGGCATTTTCCTTTCTTACTGCCAATCTATATTGTTATAAGACATGTCTTCAAGAAGTTTTTCTATATTTGTGCCTACACTTTTTTTTTCCCATCCGTTGGGATAAAAGCATCTATGTTGGTAACTTGTCAGGACAGCAAGAATGGCCTCCTGGGTGGGTACACAGAACTTTTTTCTTTTCTTTTCTTTTCTTTTCTTTTCTTTTCTTTTCTTTTCTTTTCTTTTCTTTTCTTTTCTTTTCTTTTCTTTTCTTTTCTTTTCTTTTCTTTTCTTTTCTTTTCTTTTCTTTTCTTTTCTTTTCTTTTCTTTTCTTTTCTTTTCTTTTCTTTTCTTTTCTTTTCTTTTCCTTTCTTTTCTTTTCCTTTCTTTTCCTTTCTTTTCCTTTCTTTTCCTTTCTTTTCCTTTCTTTTCCTTTCTTTTCCTTTCTTTTCCTTTCTTTTCCTTTCTTTTCCTTTCTTTTCCTTTCTTTTCCTTTCTTTTCCTTTCTTTTCCTTTCTTTTCCTTTCTTTTCCTTTCTTTTCCTTTCTTTTCCTTTCTTTTCCTTTCTTTTCCTTTCTTTTCCTTTCTTTTCCTTTCTTTTCCTTTCTTTTCCTTTCTTTTCCTTTCTTTTCCTTTCTTTTCCTTTCTTTTCCTTTCTTTTCCTTTCTTTTCCTTTCTTTTCCTTTCTTTTCCTTTCTTTTCCTTTCTTTTCCTTTCTTTTCCTTTCTTTTCCTTTCTTTTCCTTTCTTTTCCTTTCTTTTCCTTTCTTTTCCTTTCTTTTCCTTTCTTTTCCTTTCTTTTCCTTTCTTTTCCTTTCTTTTCCTTTCTTTTCCTTTCTTTTCCTTTCTTTTCCTTTCTTTTCCTTTCTTTTCCTTTCTTTTCCTTTCTTTTCCTTTCTTTTCCTTTCTTTTCCTTTCTTTTCCTTTCTTTTCCTTTCTTTTCCTTTCTTTTCCTTTCTTTTCCTTTCTTTTCCTTTCTTTTCCTTTCTTTTCCTTTCTTTTCCTTTCTTTTCCTTTCTTTTTCTTTTTTTCTTCCTTTCTTTTTTTCTTTTCTTTTTTTTCTTTTCTTTTTTTTTTTTTTTTTTTCTTTTTTTCTTTCTTTTTTTTTTTCTTTTCTTTTTTCTTTTCTTTTCTTTTCTTTTCTTTTCCTTTCTTTTCCTTTCTTTTCTTTTCCTTTCTTTTCCCTTTGCTGAATGCAAAACAGTAATAAAAAGTATTTTATAACTTTAAATGTATAAAAAACCTCAAAATATTTTCTGCAGTAGGCACAGAGTGTGCCTCACAAAAACAAACCCAGCATTTCTATTTTGATCACACTTTCTTATCTGTAGTACATTTTAACCTCTCTTGTACCTTCCGTTAAGCTCTGGACTATATGAAGATCACCAGTGTGTGAAATGTTCTTCATGATACCCATTGAGCTATTTTATTTATACTATTTGACTTTCAGCTAAAACGCTTGAGGCAGACACATTACAAAGGATTTTGGAAATTCTCTGTGCAGTCCGCCACTTAATACTGTCTGCAGGATGTTTGTTGGATTGTCACTGCCAAAATCCCATTAAAATAAATGAGGATGATGTGATTAAAACCTCAAAGATTTAAAAATTTAACGCTAACTGTATTTCTCACCTGCAGTTTAAGGCATGACTGTATGCTTTATGTCATTAAAGTCATTAAAACAAACAACAATTATCTTCTCTGTCTACTTGTGCAAGTTAACTTAGTTCCACTTGGCCTTATTTAATATAATGAATCCCCACATAAGTTCCAATTTTTATTACTGAACAAAGTCAAATTTATTAATATTAATTCCCCCCACATCATTTCCTCTCTGCACTTAAAAGACTTTGACATGTAACTCCTTAACAGTTAAATGGGTTGAGCCCAAACTGAAGTTTGTAAATTTGTCTGAAGATGTAACAAGTCATTGGAGACACATAGTATCAACAAGCGCTTCAAAAATTTCAGCTACTAACTAATTTGGCTGGTTCATATTTTAATTAATTTTAATTGTTTTTGACATAATTCATTCTGTCCCTTTATTTTCACTATTATATTGGTTACCTACCTTAAAAATTTTTACCTGCCTTTGATCCCTCAGAGATTATAAATTCCTACTGATTCATTAAAAAAGTAGAATTCCTTCAGAATTCTTTTCAACTTAAACCGGATCTTCCTTCTTAAATATCTTCTGGTCTCCAATAACAATTTTTCTATCCTGTTTTCCCAGCTGTTCTATAGTTTGTTAAGCAACATAAGAGGTGGAACAACATGGAAAGATGATGATGCCATGGTCTAAAATTAGAGAAACTAAAATTAGGAAGGTTGAGGGGTTATGTAAACAATTTACTTATCTCTATGTGTGTATACATACATATGTGTATAAGTGATCTACTAAAACAAAATCTGGAGAGTATCTTTTCTAACATTTCAGAAAAAAATGTATATTTACTACATAAAAAACACGTTTATTTTATATGATAATTTTATTATGAATAATATATAAAGCATAAAGTATAAAATGTAGTTAAGAAAACACACACATATAGCCTAATGACTACATTTTAATTAATTGATTAATTAAAATTAATGAATTCAAATTAATTATCTAATTAATTTGCCAATGGGAAAAAAATAGATTTGTTTTGTTAAATATCCAGTGTAACACAAAGTTACAGTTTTTTTGATGGTACTGAAAATGTTCACAATAATGCATATGTGGCTTTAAATATGATTACATTAATATCTGTATGTATTTCCCCTCTGAGGGACAGTATCATGTTTACTGGAAAGTTGTAACACAATCATAGTATTCTAATGGTTAAAAAGCTCTTTTTAATTTCCTTTTTAAATATACCTTATGCATAGTTCTGTTTTCCGTATGATCTTCAACCAAACTGAATCTTATCATATGAAGTGTTTACTTCTTTTGTGTTCCAAAATATCTACAGACAGAAAAATACCTCATCTTTCTGTGTATCTAGATAAACTAAACTATTTTAGTCCATTTAAAGGTACACCTCATTCAGGCATCCAGTTTTCTGGAGCATCCAAGTTATTTTGCTCTATACCTATACTAGTCTAAAGATATCTGTCCATAGCACAAGTTGCTATCAGTGTGTTAACATAACAGCAAAGTACCTATGAACACTAACTACAGCACTAAGATTTTCACTTGAAGTAATAACATCTTCTGCAGCCAATGGAGAGAAATAATCTCAATAAGTTCTAAATGACTCAGAGCTGCCTGTCTCTCTTCTGTGATAACAGAGGAATCTTAGAGCAACTACAGTGCTAAATTGGGCACATTCATTAGATTTATAAAGTTAGGAAATTCAGGAGATGAGTACTTACATTTTGGGTACTGAAAACTGATTCTCGCAAGCCTAACCAGGCAAGCTGCTCAAAACTCAGGTTTTAGTGAGGTTGTTGATGGACAAAAAGCATCTTTCTCTTATGTCAGGCTGCAAATTACAGCTTAGGTACAAAGAAGGCCAGAAAATGCACTCTACAACTTTTAAGGTTAATTTTGCTGTTTCCCGCCCAGCCCTATGTTTGTTTGATTTAAAAAACTAATTAATTAATTAATTAATTAATTGCTACAGGTGACATTTAATTTTTTTTGTTATTCTGAAGAGTAGGGCAGGATAAGAGATTTCTCAAAATGGAGGAAAAGTCACCATTAATGAATAATAGAAAATCTAACCAAACTTACCTCTATGCTGGAATAATATGTTTATTTTCTCTGCAGGGTTTCAATTTTCCTTTGAAGAAAAGCGTTGCTATATCAAGCACAGTGCTAGAAGTTATGATTCACAGGATAACATTTTTGCTTTTCATTTATTATCTGAACTACAAGGTTTCTAAGCTGTTTACTTCTTAGACTCCATTCTAGTGCAAATTGTTATATTCCAATTAAGTGTATTTTCTATGCAACGTGAGAAGCAAGAAAAAGTGTGGTATTCCAGTATTTTACTTGACAGTGGAATAAAGACTGCAGGATTTGTCACCAAATAAGTTCAGAGATTCTGTAGTTTATAATAGTGTAAGTCAACTTACAAATAAAATATTTTGGAAACCTCCAAAGCAGTTCCAGCCCTAAATCATTAGGCTTACTGTTGTGAAGTACATTTCATTCATCATAGTTCATAAAACAAGAAGATAGCAGACCTGAGCTAACTCAGCAACATTCTGATGGCAATCACTAATGGGTTCACTCTAGCCCAGAAAGGAGTTGACTCTTAGAAGATGAATGAGTCTCCAGAAAGAAAAAATGAGCATCAGTGACACTCCCTAAACCAATATGATTCTCTGACCTGTGCAACACAACAGACATTGTTCTTCAAGAAAATTTGCTGTCCCCTGCCACCTTCCAGCATAGAAAGCTTTCGAGAATAATAACGAAGTGTATTTTAGGACACAATTCTTAACTCTGCCAGTGCTATTCATTAACAGTAATGTGAAAATCAGATAACTGAAATGGGTTTAAAACTGTGGAAGCAGAGTAAATATCTCAAGCATCACCATTGAACCTCAAGGTTGTTTAATTTTGCTGACAATAACTATTCTACAAGAACCTTAATCTGATGTTTCCAAGTGTCTACTGCTAAGTCTGTTCTGAGTATCATGGGGAGGGAAAAAAAAAAAAAAGTAAGCAGTACAATTTTGTATTCAGTAAAATTGACAACACAGTCTAGTTAACATACATTGAGCATCATAAAAACTTCAGGCCACCTGAAGCATTTACTGCACAAGCTGCTTCCCTCACAAACAGACACTGAGTGACCGTTTCCCTTGTGGCCAGGAGAACCAAACTGCAGATGAATATGCAATCTCACAGCAGCCTACAGAAACTTGCATCAGGTTTTGTCCTTGCTATGGCATTTCCTGCTTTCCAGAGAGAAGAGGAACAAACACACCTTGGAATGACAACTTCTGATGCCCCAGATCAGTCTGATGTCAAGGAACGTTAAACATCCAAAGACTCACACCTTACAGGGTACAAGGAATTGTAACCTTATTTTACTCAAGAGAAATCGGCACATTAGGCACATATCCAATATGGACACCAAGTTGCTTTCCCAAGGTTATGTACAAAATCCATGGCAGAATCTGGGACAGAACAAAGGAGTGAAATCTTGACTCATTTAAAAATAGTGATAAAGATCAATCATCTTTAATAAGATTATTACTGATATTTCATATTAGGTCTCCTTCAGTTCAGTCCTGGGCATTGGTTTTAGACTGTATATGTCATAAAATATAAAATCATTATGCAAAAAGGAAAAGGCAGTAGACCCAGACACAAAATGAAATTAGCAGTCTGGAAGTCATCCCAAAGCCAATGTGGAAATGCCAAGGTTGTCAAAATCTGCTGATGGGATATTAAGAAATCTTTCATCTTACATTTCCATGCTAGCATTGCTGAGTGTCTACTAAGTATCTAGGGAAACCGTAAACACATGCAGTACAATTTCACATACCATAAGATTGACAAAGAGTACCTACTGCATTAAATTAACTGTGAAAGTATGTTTTTGTGCATTTTCTAGTTGTTACCAAGTACAACCTTGAATGTTAGTATCTTAGAAATGATTAATTATGCCCTATGCTAAATTATCACCTAATGCCAAGAAAAAAATGTTAAACTGGACTGTATAAATTATTCATCATCTCCAATCCAATATGAACACTGTTCCAGTTGCATGTTAAGCACTTTTGAATAGTATCATAGAAGGTTTTCTGACAATAGAATACCAGAAATTATGACCTGACATTTATAAAATACAGGTCACAATTAATCAAGAAAAGGTACTTCAGGAGAAGAAACAGATGTACAATTAAAGATAGACTTTGTTAATAGGGTCATATCAATATTTGCATAACATATTTCAGATCAAATCCATTCATAAGGGATTAAGACTCTCAGAAATTGTTTGAAATCACTTAATGCTTGTTGTCTCTCCACTCTTCCAACAACAATTTTTTCCAATTTTTCCTTCAGAGTTAGTATACACAGCCTATTTTGCATGTACCCTTTAGAAGACTAATCTCTTCCTTCTGTGAATATTCCTAGAGTAATTGTTGTTACTGGTCTGGTTTTTTGCCCGTACTTTGCTGAGAATGCGCATGCTGGGGAAGAAATATGGTGAATCTGGCTGCTGCTTTTTTCATTTGTGCATTGTTACAGTAGCTATATTTTTCAAAGTTAAATGTTTAATGTCACTTAATAAAGGTGCGAATCGGATAAAACTTTATTGTGATATGACTATTCTATAGACTCACATTTCATACTGCACACTTCACAAACTCCTTTCTGGTCTTGAAGATCTCACTTTTCAGACTGATAATGTAATAGTAATTGTTGCCATGGGAAGAAAAGTTAAAATTAAAAAAAAAAAAAAAGGAAAAAAAAAGAGAAAAGAGAGAGAGAGAGAAGGTAATCCAATTACAAAGTGAACAATGGAATTTAAAAATTCCATTATGACTTTGTGACCTGGTGACCTGAAAAGCCCATGGTGACCTGATGACCTGAAGGCTTTAAATTTCCTATCCATACTAAGGTTATGGGTCTTGCTTTCTTAAACTTATTTTAGTATGTTTACCTTACCTATATTTTAGCTTCTATTTTAAAATAATATTAATTGATGTGTAGTAAATTGATGTATACTATTACTGTATAGGAAAAACATTAGATGTTCCTAATTCACTGTAGTAAGTACTGTCCCACTGAAGTTGCTTTACATACTCTTGATAAAGTTATTAGTTTCCAGCTGACCTTTGTGTCTATCAGCTGGCAGGAAAAACTAGAGAGATATGGAAGAATACAGCAACTACCATATGAAGTATGGCAAGAGTCTTCAGTCCAGGAGAAAGTAACAATGTCCTCCTAATGCTCATGTTCTTTCTGTGTCATACTATTCATTACTTAAGCTCTGAAGTTCTCAACATTTTTCCTACTAGTTAGTACTTCTCTTTTAATTCTCTACAAGTTTATTACAAATTTGATCACAAATATTAGTGTGATAGAATTCTTCCTTTGCTCCTCCAGATACTGTGTCCAGCACATGGTCACTGCTTAATAGTAAGTAATGAAACTTTGTAGAGAACCTTAAATTTAAAGTATCTTCACATACATCAGGAGTAGGCAGGAAACTAAGAGGTGCCCTAAATCACCGCTTTCCACAAAAAGATCAACAGTCAGTTATTCCCAACATCTAATTTTCTGGAAGAAAAATCTGGAGATATGGGGGAAGCATATACAAAGGAATTGTTTGGGTTCTTGTTTTCTTTTCTTTTGTTTTGTTTTTTTTTTCACTTAAAGCAATGACACAAATCTATGGTGCCTTCAGCTTCCTAATGGTTGTGCGCACCTATACTGCCAAGTAAAAGAGAGTCAGGGAGTCAGCTTAAGCACTGAATGCTTGATTGTACCTCCTGCTTAAATCTTAGCTCCCTCTCTATCTTTATTTTGGACCACTCTGACCTAGTTCTTGGAAGAAAAAATTGTTATAGAAGACAAGTCTAAGCAATGTGGGTAGAAGACAGTAGTATGCATGGGTCAAGCTTGCTCCACCTTTTTACATAGTGGGCCAGACATACCCATCCTCTCTACCTAGATTTCTAAGTGCAGTATCAACTTGAAACCATCAGTTGAAGGCTAAATGATCTTAGTCACCTAATCATCTATAGAGACAAGCACATGCAGAAAGCAATATATTCACTTATTGAGGAATTATACCCGAAGATAGATCTGTGGTTAAAAGAAGTCTATCTCTAATTTAATACCTAAAACAAGACAGGACAAATTTAGTCAATTCATACATTTACACCCAAAACACAGCACTAGTATTTGTGCTTCATAGATGCTCTCTTTGTAAGGGAGAGAAGAAAGGAATCAAACTGCCTAATTCTTTAAAATAAAAAAAAAGTTTAAAAAAATAAATTAGTTCAAAATTATGATAATTAAGATTCACTTGCTTCTATTTTGCCATATTTTTTCCATTGTCTACTTAATGGAATTGTAATTTGTAAAAAGCTTCCGAAAATATTTTTACTGATTCAAGAAAGAGACACATAAAATGAGATACCGTAGTTCAGATGATAACCAGGCACTGCAAGATGTATATTAAGTTTCTGCATCTGTTTTAGGTGACTGAGACCAGGGTTATGCAGCATGGGTTAATAGCACATCTGCTATGGTTTACAACTATATGGATAAATATTTATCTGCAACTAAATTCTGGTACACTCTGAAACTTGAACAATGTGGAAGTAAGAGTTTTATGTTAAAAGGAAAATGTTAGAAAATACATTAATGACTAAATTTATAGTTATTTTTTGCTTTAAAAGGTCAAAGTTTTAAAACAGCAGTATATTCTGAAAATAGAAACATGTATACACTGATCTTTACACGATAAAACAGCATTTCCAACGGTCCTGGTAGACTTTCTGTACAAAAGAGTAATAAAAGCAGTCAGTTAAGATGGAATCTGGAAGGTCCAGAATCATGGCAAATGAGTGCGCTATCCTGTACCTACTATTATACAAGAGTGGCTCAGAATGCTAGAGAGTATCTTCTTATACAATATTGAAAAATGTACCTGTATCTTCACACTGTTTACTTTCTTTATGGAGGACATTTTATGGATAAATGTACACAGAAGCTTGACACAGCTGTCCACATATAAGTATCTGTTATTATCTGAGGTGCTCTAGAGAAGACGAGACAGCTGCAAATGTTTATCGGCTGTGACACAGGATCTGTAGGAGAACCTACCCACCAGCAGAAGACTATCTAGTGCCAGGCAGGATGACACTGGGAATCTCAATTTTTACCATCAGCTCCATACAGGCATCTGAATTGAGCCCAGGGTTATGCCATTAAATAACAGTACAATAATGAAAAACATAACTTAGCAGGGGACAATTTAGTTTCCTGAATATGTCTCATATATTTTTAGGTATTGAGAGTTCTCCTACCTAGCTTCCATCTCTAGAAAACCATGTCTCCTATAGTTCTCATCTCAGATCTGGAGTGTATACCTAAACAGCCTTGTTCGATGCACTTAGTCAGTAGGCAGGCACCTATGTTTGCACAAATTCATACAATCCCTAAAAACCTGTAGTCATATAGTTTGATATCAAATCATCTTTGATTACTCTTATTTCCACCCACTACAAAGATTTTATTTGTTTCCGTGACTCAAGAATAAAAATAATTGTATCAAAGACAACAAAAATTAGAAAAGTGAAAAAAAAAAAAAGGCAAAATTTATCTTGAGAGCTTTTTCTATTTAATTAACCAAATATTTTTTCTATAAGTATGCTGGTAAGAAAAAGACACAGAGATGTGTGTTTCCCATATCAAATAGTGCTTGTTATTCAGTTCTTGAGGCTGCACCAGCAACCAGTGACCTGCACAAGAACCTGTGCTGACAAGCTCCACAGGTATTCAAGCTTAATGTAGCTCTGGAGTGCCTTTAATAGATAAGCATACTTTATCTGCTTTGGCAAAGAAAACTAGGGCAGGCAATCAGAAAACCATCTACCCTAACCCGAGTGGAATACTTAACATAAGTCAAGGGTAAAGAAAACAATCTTCCCAGAACAATGCCTTGAAATGTTATTGAAAGAAGATCATCTCTATTTATACACATATGTATAAATATATGTGTATATATATATATATATATATGCATGCATTTATAGCAATAGAAATAAAAAAAATGAGAGATTACTTCTTTGTTTGCTTAAATATATTAAAGCAGAAGCCCTTTCTACATAATAGTCTAGATATTGTATCTAATAAAATGACTAGAAAATTTCATACAAAACCAGAAAAATGTAATGACAAAAAAGTGTTGATCCATGTGAAAATGAAGCTTACCTTAGTCATTCTAGTTGTCTAAAGATGAAAATTCCAATGCTCCTGCATAAGATACCACATAAAAAACCCTCATAAGATTTTTTTTTATCACATTTTCCCCTTTATTGAGTTTTATTCCTTTTTTATTGCCAATAACAATCTATAGTAAGATGATTCTGGTGTAACACCGTGTATTGCAAATTCTCTGCTACTGAATCGCTTTTTTCTTTTTGTTGATGTATACACAAACTCATTTGAGAATAGAGTAAAAGAGGGTTCTTTTCTTAATTTGTTAGACTTTTTATCGTTATTATTATAAGATTTAAGACCTAAGTGCTAAAAAGTTACATGTCCACCTTTAAAATTTGTCATGTATATTTCAAACAAGTTTCTATACGGAATAAAGTCTACTACCATGAATTTTAAAGACCAGAAGACAGCTTATTAGCTTATTGTTTACAGAAGTTTTAATCACTTTTGAAGTACAAGACATCCTGCAAATTAGAAAAAAAATGCCTCCTTGAACCATTAGAGTTGGAGTACCAAAAAGTTGATAAAAAGAGAGAGAGGGGCAAGAAGTTGTTTCGGTGTTTCTATTCTCTCTAAACTGTCATCTCTCATGACATGACCCATGGCTTAGAAAAAACACTGTGGATGTAAGATAAATAATTCTGTGGAAGTGGATACTGGCACCCAGTCAAGTTTTTTGGGGTATTGCTGAAGGAAAATTATATATGGAGAAAAAAAAGTAATTATTGGCAGAGAAAGAAGGCATTCAGGAAAGAAGAATTAACTCAGAGTCTTACTGAAATAGACCTTATAATATAGGGGAAGAGTGCCCAAATATTCAGCATTCCTGATCCCAAATGTCTAATTTGAGAGCTAGCAAAAGGCTCTAATTCTTCCTTATGAAGTGGGGCCCGCTTGGGTCTTCAGAGCTGTAAAGATTAGACACTAGCTATGTTTTTTATCTTTAATGAAATCTGAAATATTTACATAATCATTTCTTTCAAGAGCTAGATATTTATGCAAAACTTTAGCAATTAAGAGATTTGTGGTAACAGCATGAAACCTGGCAATGATGTCTATGCAAGTTTGTTAAAAACAATGAACAAAAGGACAATAATATGTATGAGTTGCCAAGGTCCCTTTGCTGCTGTAATATGAAAATCAAATGGTGGAGAACAGTGTTCCTTAAACTCACAGTCACTCACTCTTATTTACTAGAACTTAGGAAGAAGCTATCACAGTAAAACCATGTATACTGTCACAATCAGAGATGTAAGAAAAGAAGTGTGCATAGCACTTTGTTTAAAAAAATAAGGTTTTTAAATTTAAATATTACTTTAGTCTCTAGCATTTGCTTTTATGATTCACTCAATATTTTAGACTCCTTTTTAATGCTGCATGCTGTTCTGAGATGATAAAACAAGGATAGGTTAAATATTGATAAGTAAAAGTCTGGAGCCTGCATCCATGAAGAGTAAAAGATCTGTTTAATATAATGATCTTTAGTTGTCGTATTAAAGTAGTGATGAAATTCACACTCTGCTGAAATCAGACAGATCTTTGCCATTCTTTTGCATTATGCCAGCATTTCACTTACAGATTCAACACGCGCTGTATTTCAGACAAATGTGTTGGCTCTTTTAAAAGACATGAGCTTAAGAAATTTATTTCTAAAGACATTCTAGCACAGTACAAATTCCACATCATATGAGATGGAAAACATAGCAGGGCTAGTATAGCTTGCTGCATAAATAAGATGCAGAATAAACCATAAAGACTACTAAAAAATAAAATAAAATAAATATTATTTTTTTAAACCAGAGAATACTTTTTCTGTTTTTCTTCACCAGCATCACTTCCTGTTCCTTTTTCAGAAACAGAAAGAAAAGGAAAAGAAGAAACAGAAAAAAATTAGAGTAAGAATCTAGGAGGAAAAAAGACCAAAAAAAGAGGTTAAAATAGTAAAAATAAATAGATCAGTAAAGAGATAATTTAAACTTTGAAGAAATTACATTTTTAAAAGGAAAAAATAAAAAAGTAAAACCCAAACCACAAGCAAACTCTCTCACTTGTCTTAAGCTACAGCTCTGAGGTACACCTAGACTCACAGAAACCACTCTATTGTCCACCAAAATGTTCTGGTACAGGATTTGTTATACAGTAAAGTCCAACAGCAAAAATATTCTTGTCATGGTTTTCTTTCTATGACATATATTTCAAACATAGGGACCTTGAAATGTAATCATAGCTCTTTAGTGAGACTTTTAAGGAGTTGTCATGTCTTCTTACATGGGAACAAGGTCTGGTAGCAAATCCCATACTGGTACTGTGCTGTTTTCCAGGAAAGCAGTTGCATCATGTTTAAAACAGAGTGCATATACTCTGAGTAAATATCCTACAGAGCTTCTATCAGTAAAAACCCTGAAATGTTTCAAGAGCTCATTTGCTTACGAGCACAATGTCTGCAGGAATGATGAAAGTTTATACGGTTTGTTGTAAGTGGAGGAAAAGGTGCCATCAGTTTGTTCCATGAGGGGTTTATTCAGCCAGCTTATTTCCATTGCATGTGTTACCAGGTTCTCTATCTTCTTGCCTGGAGTATGCTTAGTTTTAAGCTGTCCCTTGTTATCTATCTTTTCCTGTAACATTTCAATCTTAGGTCATCCAGAAGTCAAATTAATGTATATGTTCCTGAGATAAGGCTATAAGCTATATGGGTGAAAAAATATGCTAGTTCGTGATTATGGAAAAGCACAGTATACTTTCTTCCTCTTATTCTTTCTTTCAGCTTCAATGTGGGTGAGTGATCTAGATGGATAGGAGATACATTTTAGGATTCTCACTGGGGAAAGAAGTGGAAAAGTGAGATTTTATTCATGAACAAAGGGACTCATCTAAAATCAACCAAACAATTTTTTTCCATTACTTAAATGGCAGTCAAATATTAATATTTAAGTGTGATGTTTTAGGTTTTTGTAGCATGTGATCTTAAGGATTTAAGATTCTCAATGCAAGAAAAGAAAAGAAAAGAAAAGAAAAGAAAAGAAAAGAAAAGAAAAGAAAAGAAAAGAAAAGAAAAGAAAAGAAAAGAAAAGAAAAGAAAAGAAAAGAAAAGAAAAGAAAAGAAAAGAAAAGAAAAGAAAAGAAAAGAAAAGAAAAGAAAAGAAAAGGTGTTTAGTTATTAACAAACCCCATAGTATAGGAAAGAAAAAAAGAAAATTAAAGATTATGGTATGGTTTTGTGAGATGATTCTATAGACTATTTGTAAACAAAGAGCGAATACCATTTCATTTCCATATGAGTTTAAAGTTATGGATATAGTCTATGGGGAAGAACTGATCCTGGATTTAGAGCCTCTTTTGCTGTGTTTTTCCTTACTAGTTAAGCAACTTTATTCTGATATCACATAAAGAAGCTGCCTGTCACTAACAATTTATCTTTCAACTAAATTCTATAGCACATTTAAAATCCTTTTTGAAGTTCTTTCTCTGCTGGGCCATACTTGGACAGATATTGTCATTCATCGTGCTGACGTTAGCGTCCTTTTCTGATAAAATGCAATACATTCTACTTCGTACAGCAAAGCCAACATAAAGCACATTTTATGACCATAGTATCTTGCCACTTGAAATTACACATTCCAAGTCACATTGTGTAAACCCATTAAGTTCAGAAATGGAAATTCTTTTTTGTTTGTTTTCCTCCAAAGAAATTATCCAGAAACTTATTAGATCACAAGCACTGCTCAATTAGTTAATTCTTAACCATAATAACAACATTTACTTTCTTGTCAATAAACTTCTTGCAAACCACCAAGTCACTCACTTGGAATAAATGATTGGTTGACCTCTGATAGTTGTGGAAGAAAAATATATTAACACAAAGATGCCTGAAGAAGTTCCTGGACTGTGGATTGTTTAAAGCTGGGAAAATAGCCTGAAAAATATCATGCTTTTCATACTTTTCACTAAACTTCATTTACAAACCATTATTAGCCAAAAGGTCCCATGCTACATGAACTTTGGTCTGACCCACTTAGGTTGTTTGCTGAATGATTTATTCTATTTTCAGACTCATGTTCCTTTGTAATTTAATTATTAATCTAGTATCAGGACAAGATGGGGGGAGATTTAGAGCAAGTCCAGGAAGAGTAAATTCACATTTTCTATTGTATGAGGAAAGACTAAGAAATATAAACTTAAATTGCACATATTAAAAATGTGTACTGACCAATTAAGACATCAACACAGTTGACTACATACAGGAATCTGGTGCTATTTTACATCCCTTAAGGCATGCAAGACCCCACAAGGGGCTGGCAAATACCATATAGGAGGCCTGTGTCATTCTGGAGTTGCAGCCCAGGGTCAGGGAGGATAGCCCAGGGTAGCCCAAACAGCACTAGGCATCTTTGGTTAGGCAATACTAATGAGCCTGTAGTATCTTCATGTTGGTATGACACCTTCTCTGCTACAGCCATTGCATTAATCACAATGAACCTGTAGATTTGCTCTGCAATCTGCCACTAAGTAGTCAGGAAGAGCAACTGATGTCATCCATCTGGACTTGTACAAGGTATTAGACACTGTCCCACACAACATCCTTGTCCCTAAGTCGGAGAGACATGGACTCAATGGTTGGACCTCTTTGTGGATAAGGAATTGGCTCTATGTCTACACTCAAAAAGTTGTGGTCAATGGCTCAATGTTCAAGTGGAGACCAGCAATGAGTGGCATCCCTCAGGGGCATTGTTTAACATCTTTGTTGGTGGCATAGACAGTAAGATTGAGTGCACCCTCAGCAAGTTTGTTGACAACATAAGCTGTGTGGTTCAGTCAACACACTGGAGGGAAGGGATGCTCTTGACAGGCTTGAGAAGCGGATCTGTGCAAACCTCATGAAGTCCAGCAAAGCCAAGTGCAAGGTCCTGCACCGGGGTTGGGGAAATCTCAAGCATAAGTACAGGCTGGGTGGACAATAACTCAAAGACAACCCTGAGGAGAAGGATGTGGGCATGCTGGTGGATGAGAAGCTTGGCATGAGCCAGCACTGTGCACTTGCAGCCCAGGCCAACCATATCCTGGGCTGCATCAAGAGAACGGTGGCCAGCAGGTCAAGGGAGCAGATTCTCTCCCTCATGGGACCCCACCTGGACTACTACATCAAATCCTGGGGCCCCAACATAAGAAGGACATGGACCTACTGGAAAGAGCCCAGAGGAAGGCCACAAGGATGATCATATGACTGGCGCACTTCCTCTATGAGGACAGGCTGAGAGAGTTGGGGCTGTTCAGTCTGTAAAAGAGAAGGCTTAGGGGAGACCTTATAGCAACCTCGCAGTACCTGAGAGGCGTCCACAGGAAAGCTATGGAGGGACTTTTTACAAGGGCAAGTAGTAACAGAAAAAAGGGATATGGCTTTAAACTGGAAGAGGGTAGATTTAGATCAGACATTAGGAATAAATTCTTTACTGTGAGGGTGGTCAGACACTGGAACAGGTTGCCCAGAGAAGTTGTGGATGCTCCCTCCCTGGAAGTGTTCAAGGCCAGGCTGGATGAGGCTTTGAGCAACCTTGTCTAGTGGAAGTTGTCCCTGCTCAAAGGGGTTTTGAACTTTAGATGATCTTTAAAGTCCCTTCCTACCTATACTATGATTTTACCAGAGCCAGGTCTTGCAAGTATAAATGTCTTTCTGAGTTTTTTTTTAATCTTCATTAATTTACTATTACTCTTCCCTACAAACTACACCTCACTTGTATCCTTCTATTATCATGTTCACAGGTTATTTCAACAAGAGTACTGCATATTGCTATTTTATTCTCCATGACTTGTCCAATATCCTGCAGTCCTGAAAACAGATTTTTTTTTTTTTGGTTTGTAGGCATTTCAAAGAAGGACCATCTATGTTGGACTCGTATATTTGTGTTAGAGGAGATGGCACTGATAACAGAATCAATAGCAAATTCATACTGGCTTTTCTTGTAAATGTTAAAAGATGAGAACTCTGACTTTATTATACTATGCACGGTTTTAGAGACTTTTGGTAGCCTCAGATATTTCTATACTGAATAAGACTCCTGCAATATATGTATCTCTACAGAGAGAAACTTCAGCATATTATGTAAATGTTTTGTATAGCTAACTTTATTCCTCTGAAGAGAAAGCAGACTCCATTACAAATGGAGGATTCTACTTTGCTTTTTACTTTCATGCTAAATTTCTCCATAGTTTCCTTTACTACTTTATTGGTTATAATTTTCTTTTCACTTAGCTCAAAACACCGTGAGCTTTAAAACTGAAAGCATCTTTTAGTGATAATGTTGTTTTCAGTTTTGCTTGCATAAAAGGTGGCATTTATGTTTTATTGAAAGAAAAAGGCCAGAAGATAAAAGTTAGATTTGTTTGCTTGTTTGTTTTGTTTACATTTGTCAGAGTCCATTCTGGGATGTAAAATACGAAACACAGTGGTAGAGACTGCACTAACACTATGTGGTGCATTATGAAAACCTTTTATCACACTGAGAAATAAAGGAAGGAGATTGTGTTGCAGTTTAACAGACATAAAACAGTCAGGTATCTCACTGTGATTGTGGAAATACAGTCTACAAGAGCAAGTTCTTCTAGGTCTGTGTGCCATGTTCTCTGCTGGAATGCCTTGAGCACTGGGAAGGAAAATTCTTCTTGCAGAGAAGCCTGACACACTTTTGTAACTCTCCTGTGGACTAAAGAAATATTTTATATTCCCTTTGCCTCTTTTTGTTGATTCCCCCCCCCCCCCCCCCACCCCACCTCCCTCCCCCAAACAAGCAATAATATATTGGACTAAAGCACTGCTGTTTGAAATATTGGCTGCCCAACCAGAGTGGGAGGATATAATCATGTTTACTCACCCTCTGCCGCTCATATATGCGTAAGGTCAATGATGAGTCAGACTTGCATATAGCTCTTTTGAAATCCTGTTTTCTAATGCCAGCTTACTTAATTCTCGGTTGAAAGACAAGCCAAAATTGTGTCTTTTCAGGGCTTATCAGAAGCATTACATGAAGTTAACCTCCAGGGCTATTCTCCATAAAACTCTGATAAGCGTGTTTTAATAGTTCACAGTCAGCTAGAGTAAGACAGATACAGAGAAAAGAACCAGCCTGCTTCTCATTAAATTAATATTCACTTTAAACAGATAGCATGGAAAATACTGAAAAAGACTAGTATATGAAATTCACTAGTTGGAAGTACAGTCCTCTGAGAGAGGATTAAACTCAAAGTTTATTGGCATGTTTATTCAAACTCCACCTGTTTTTGTTGGTTGGGTATAGTGCACCACTGCATGCTGTCAAATGTTTCAAGAGTGAATAGCTATATTCACTTCCACCTTGCTCAAAAAATCTACTGTTATTTTGATGTATTATTTTCTAAAACTTCTACTTTCCAGTTGTCAGTATTCTGAGAAGGAACATCTTTTGTTTTCAAATCTTTTGAAAAGCTTTGCTAGAGAATTTGGTAAGTCATAGATACACACCATCTACTCTATATTTGATTCAAAGTCATTTTAAACCAGCAACAAGTTCATCATCTGAGGTTTTGCACCCTTTTGACAGAGAATGTCCAATTTCTTTTTTTTTTTTTTATTCTTTTACCAGAAGAATGTCCTACTCTTTTTCTTGTTAGGTTTGAGTTAATAATTATCTGATTATTAAGGACCCTTATGGACCACAGACATATCAGCCATTTTGTTGGAACAGTAGTACATTGACTAGGAGTTTTCCACTTTATTAATTTAAATTAACTTTGTCACAAGATTATTCTTTTCTTTTTCAGTTATTGCAAGTTTTGCTATGAACATACCATTCTATTTCATATGAAAATAATTCTGTAAGAGCTTTGCAAACAACTCAGCTGCAAAATTTCTCTTGAGACAAAGTTTGGCTTCCAAAGAATGTATTGGCTCAGAGAGTTTTAGTAAGATTAAAACACAGCAGTAACTTTAATTTACACTGACTAATGACAAACAAAAAAGCTAAAAAGAGAACAATGGCCACCTACAGGAACTTTTAACCTGACAGAAGACAATAACCATGGATTAAATTCTCACAAACTCTGAGAATGAAATCAATCCTCGTTAAAGAATCCTGATGTTAAAGATGTTGTGTCATATGAAAGATAAGCATTTATTTTAATGAAAGGTGAGATGGTCATGATTATGGAATCTGGAGCATTAAGGTGATAGAAAATATCAGTCTCAATATTTGGACATAGTATTGCTATCCCTAGAAGAAGGGTTATGTGATCATCTTCCTCATTCTACCTTTAGGTGTACTAACTTGCCTATTTCAGAGTGAAAGTACTTGTGAAATATGAGGCATAAAAGTAGGAGTTTATACACCTCCCTGGGCTTAAATTTTTGCCAGGAATCTGTAATACTGCCCAAACAGATGCAACATTACAGAAGAGCAGGGATAAGGGATTAACCACACAAAGTATTGCTTTCCTCTAATAATTGGCTTTTAATGTAGAAGCTAATAGATTTTCTTCTTAACATTTAAGCAATAAGTTCCTCTTTTTTTATTTCTGTGATATGATATGAATGTCTCTCTGCAGCATCTGTTTGACACAATATTCTTGTGTTGTACTCTAAAGAGTGTTTGTGATTTGCTACTCCCTTATCAGTACAGGAGATTCAGTTACGGAAGTGTTGCATGCATAGCTGAACTAAGAGTATATTAAGTATAAAATATGTGACTCTCAGTCTTATATTGTAACATTCAAAAAAACTAAAAAGACAAATTAAAATGTTTTGCTATTACATGGGCATCATCAGTGATGTATAAACAAAGAATTTGGTGCATAAAACCAGCTCATAACACATACAGGGTTTATGATAGTACATAAAGTAGGAATATAAACCTAAATGCAGGATGGTACAAAAAAGACTAAGCATGTGAAAGTACATTACCTTTGGTTTTAAAAGTGATTCTTGTTGGGAAAAAAACATCAACCGTGCTTACACTGCATAACAGAGTGAAGTACAACAGCAGCTGATTGAAGTTCTTAGGTTCAGCGTTACATCAGGTAGACCTAGCAGTGTTCACCTTAAATGTGAGTCGGCTGTACGAGACTATTGCAGCACCCTGACAAGCACACTGAATTCACTATTACCTGAGCACTACACCAGGCTACTACCAGGTTAATGAGTAGGGTGCATGTACAGCTTATAGATGAAAACTGTCTCTCATAGTAACAGTTTGGGTTTTACATATCCAGTTTTATACTTCCAGTCTGAGGTGTCTTCCTCTACTTTTTGCTGGTAAGACTTTAAACGGATTGGTCCAAACTGAAATACCATGTGAAAGCTTTGAACCAAGTCTCAGTGCAAAATTACTGTGAGGTCAGAGGATCTTGTCCTTAAGGAACTGTTTGTTCCAAAAGGATATAAACCGTACATTGCAGTGCACATTTTCATCTACCAAAGTAGTTGTAGTCCAAACAAAGGGATTTTTTTTTTTTTTACTTTCCTACTAATATTAATCTGTGAAATAGACAAGTTATAGAATTTAGTCTCCAAATTCAGCTCAGCCAACAAACTGTAAGACCAAGCCTCTACCACAGATCTATTGCAAAAGTACTCCGAAGTAGAACATTTATATATAATATGAGCATGAATTCACTAGCTGGAGCTTGATTTGCTTATGTTTCACTTAATTTATCCATGTATTTATTTCAACAATCAAACACATATATATAAAAAAAAAAAACACTAAAATGGAAAATTAGGAAAATGGAACATGACTAATGTTGAAGTAAAACAATGTTTGTATAATAAACATAACAAAATTGAGTCAGTGAATTACAGGAATTAATTGAGAGATTTAAAACAGAAGCAAAAGTAAGGCTTCCTGTTCTGGTTTCTGCTTGTAATAAGTACAGCTAAAGCAATTTTGAATTAAGATATGTTTCCAGTTTGAATTCTAACAGAAAGAAAGAGACATCACTTGTTCTTACAAAGTAAGAAATAATGCTTTTGTGTCCCTGTTCCTAGGCTGTAGTGTTGCTGTATATATCACCTCCTGGTTACTAATGTGAGAGGTCTCACTTTTTCTGAGAGGAAACTGTTTTTTCATTAAAAGAACCAACACTGCAAACACAAGCAGCTTCTCACTATGCTGTCTGCTTTCTGTTGTGTTTTCTCCAAAATCATTGCTCCCATAATGTGAGAGGCTTCCACTGAGCAGGCTGTTATTGGTTGCTTTCTACAAATCCTGTCATCCTCCAAAGAAGGAAGAAGAGGTCATTACATCAAATCTCTAATATGGGTTCTGATATCTTTCCTAAAAGGAGGAAACCATGATAGCCAAAGCACTTTGGTATTTTTCTTTGTGTTCATAAAGAGGGCTAGTGAAGCCCTCTAATGGAGGCTCTGCTCCCACAGTACACAGCCAACAGCGTGAGACTGCACAAGACTCTGAGCATGCTGGCATAGATGTTGGAGGACATCCTAATGTTCTACAGCTGCCCTCAGATGCACTAGATATGCTTTCTGACCAGGGTATTGGGATATGAAAGCAGCATAAAATCACTAGTGCCTTCTTTCTTTTCTGTTCTGAGTAAAGCTCTGATTTTCCTGTTCTGAGTAAAGCTCTGATTTTGTCTGGGGTATGGATGTGTTTAGAGAAGTAAAATCTTGTCAGGGTTATTAAATGGGAAGACACTAGTTTTGTTCAGAAGTCCTAAAAATCCAGATTGTTTGAGGCTGACAGGCTATTCCAGGGAAGTAACATCACTAAATGTTTTCCTTGCTATTTGATTCTTCCTTAGGCATCTGCTTTCTGACAATATTTTCTGATTCTTCATTTGGGGACTGGGGAGATGGGAGCATGGTGGAAGGAAATTTATTCTTCAAAGACAAGATGCTGTGGTAGATGCATCTTTGGGCTAACTCTACTATTGCTGTTATTGAGTTATTTTCTGAATACAGATATGAGAATATAAAAGCTTCTACAGCAGTTCCTCCAAGTTCATAACCTTGCACATCTAATCCAGTAACTCATCTCTTAAAAAGATTCCCCATGCGAAGTCTAGGTAGATATAAAGGAGCAGAACGTACAATGATGCCTGACTAAATCAGTCCCTATTTCTGGTGATCTGAAGCAGAGTCTAACAGCTGCTAATGTGTTTTTCTTTCATTATTTTAATCATTTCTTAACACCCTGGAATGATGGGCACAATAGTTTAGTTATGTGTACTTTTAAAAAAATGTCCACTGCCCCAAAAAATCCTGTTGATCCTTCCTCTGGCACTGTAAGAAACTCAGTAAGCATTTCCAATTTAATTTCTCATATAGGTGACTCTATTTCATGTTCTTCATCTCTCTCTTTCAGAGAATTCTAGTGTATTAATTTCTTCTTACACAGAAATCATTGTACAGAAACGTTCATTAAAACTTGTTTACTTTCTTCGTATCTCTTCTAGTTCTACTATATTCTTTTCACGAACGAGAAAGAGAAGTCCATAGGTTCGAGTTTCAGCACATCATAATATAAGGATACTTTCTTCTTTTTTTCTGTTCATTGTCTAATAGTTCTTAAAATTTGCTTTTTTAAATAATGAAGTTTGAATCAAAATGTTCATAGAATTATCTTTAGTAAATCATAGCTCTTATCCCTCTGTGGAAATAGCTGTTTAGAATCAGCTATTGTATATAGTTTGGCTTGTTTTCCTATGTGTACTAATTTGCACTAATCAACACTGAATATCATTTGCCACTTTATTGCCTAGTCAGTCAATATTTTGACATCCTTCGGCACATCTTCACAGTAATTTTTTACTTGTATTATCCTGAATAATTTAAGATTATAAGTAAATTTTATTCTCACTACTCATTTTCTATTTCAGATAATTATTGAGTATGCTGAACAACACATATTAAGAGAAAGAGGGACCTAATTTGAATGCTTTCTATTGTGAAAAAAGGCTGCTTATTTTATGGTTTGCTTCCTAATTTTTTATCTGTTGTGACTGTCATAACAAGGTTTTTTAGTGTTTGCTTTGGTTTGTTTTTTGTTGGGTTTTTTTTAAATAATCTTTCTAGTATACACTGAAATTTATCTTTGAAAACTTAAAATAAATGATGCTAATCTTGTTTATATGATTTTTTTTATGCAAGATCTCCTCCTTCTAAAAAAGCTTTATTGACTTATCCTTATTCAAACATAGTTTTTACTGTAATTTTTATCAGTGTGCTAGAAGAATATTCAGCTGTACTGATTTGTAACTGTGAATCATCTCTGGTTAAAATTAAAAAAAAAAAAAGAAAAAAAGAGGAGTTTTATTTATCACTTTCCCTTCTTCTAATCCCAATGGTCATCTAAAGGTTTAGGTTACACACTTCAATCAATAAGTGGATTAATATTCTGACTATTTTGAGTGTTCATTTTGTCAATTTTTACTAATTTTTTTCTCCTGATTCTCCAGTTCAGCCAAGTCCTTCTGTGTTTATTCATTAAAAAAGATGGAAATGTGGCCCTTTGCTTTATTTCTGTCATGGTGAACAGCAATGTAATGCATTCCCCTAGCTTCTCAGCTACTCCCTTTTTTTCTCTGAACATTACTTTACATCTTAATCATCTATTAGGTCTCCAGACCCCACTTCCTAGTTTTGATGTTCTTTAAAGGACTAATTACTCTATGTGGAAAATTCAAATTCTATGCTTCAGGCTTTTAACAAGGAATTCCTAAAAGTAATTTTTTTGCTTGCTTTGTGGGTTTTTTGATGTTTGTTGTTTTGTTCTGTTTTTAACTTGTCACAGTTTTCTTTACATATTTCTGTGAACTCCATGCAGAATCTAGCATCTCAGATATACATATTCACCCTCTAAAGATGTGATGCAGCTCCAAATTGTGGGCACCTAAATATAGGTTCCTACCTATGAGTGAGATAACTAAATGCCTTTGTAGTTAATGCTTACCTAATTAATATAAGCACTAGTACCTGGTGAGTTAGCTTACCAAATTCTTCTGCTTGCCAAATTCCCCAGCTGAAGAACCTTTGAGATGCCCAGCTTGATTCAATAACTCACATAACATCCATTGTGGAGCTAAATCCCACCACAGATACTTGGTTTCAAATTGCACTTTATATTCTGGGATAATGCTGTTTTGAACATGCAATGTCCTACTGTTATAGCAACTTTTCAAGGCAGCTGAACCTTCAATTTTCAAGACAAAACGTTGGACAATAATAGTTAATAATCATATGTCATTCAAGGCTTCATTCCAATGGGTCCCAACTGGTTTAAAATATATATGCATTGAATTATCCAGTTTTGAGACTGTTATTTGTTAAAATAATACAGCAATCTTGTAAGTGTAGGTATTTATTTCAAAATTCACTCATCAAATTTGAAGAATGGTAACCAACAAAGGTCATGTAAGTATCCACTGGTACAGCTACTGAATAAATGAACACTTTTCACATGATTGCATGAAGTTATCATTTACTTACTGACTAAATAATTCCTGAACACTACTTATAGATATAGGTAGTCATGTACCCCAGGAAAATGCACTACTAAATTTCTCTGTACCTGTTCTAGTTTCCTAACAAACAGCTTTATGTGGTGGAATGTGTACAATGTTTGGAGTGGAGAGAAAACTGAATTTGTATAGGTACAGTGTACGTCTCTCTAAGTGAATGGTAACCTTTCCCTGATAAACTCATAGAATCCTAGAATGTTGTGAGTTGGAAGACCATGTGTCTGAGGGCCTTGTCCAAATGCTTCTCGAATATTGTCAGGCCTGGTGCCATGACTACCTCTCTGGGTCGCCTGTTCCAGTGCTCCACCACTCTCTGGGTGAAGAACCTTTTCCTAATGTCCAACCTAAACCTCTCCTGGTACATCTTCCTGCCTCTGGTCCTATCATTGGTCACCAGAGAGAAGAGATCAGGACCCGTCCCTCCTCTTCCCCTTGTGAAGACACTCTAGACCATGATGAGGTCTCCTCCAGGCTGAAAAAACCAAGTGGCTTCAGCCTCTCCTCATGCAGCTTCTGTATGTTTTCTTAGTAAGTTGTAAACTATTGGTAAAAAATCCTCATCTAAGTGAGGAGGAAATAAGCTAAGAGGAAGGAAAGGGAATATTCTGTTCCGTTATGACTGGCAAATCAAATAGAGAAGAAGAAAGATATATTAGGAAAAACAACAAAACACATTTTTTGAACTGCAAGATCAGTGAAGTACTGGAGTATGTGGCTGAGAAGGTTATATAGCCTCCATCATTAGGAAGCAGAAGAGGCAAGTCTGTCAGGATGATTTAAGTATATCTGAGCCTACTGTGGAGAGAGGGAATTAACTATATGATTACTTGAATTTCCTGCCAACTCATTTTTTTCTCATTCTAATACAACTACAGTCACCACCAGTGAGCTCTGTTTTTTGATGTTAAAAGTAGAATTTTTGCCTTAAGATAAACAATTTAGTAGCATGTTATCAGGGACCATGTGCATGTCACTGCTTCTGCTTTTATCTGTTAGATAGCTGTGATTGTGTCAAATCTTCCTTTTTTAAAAAAAAAAGTTTTATTTTTATCATTTGTTTCAAACTGCATACACCAAGCTTTTAGAGACTCTTGTTCTGTGCATGTATTAAGCAAACCAAACAAGGGTTTTATCACACAGCTGGAAATTCATTGACTCATTTTAGTTTTGCATGTTTTGTACTATTTGCTCACAGTTACAGACTATAGACTCCTAAACTGTTTCCACAGAAAAGACCATCCAAAATCTGGTTCAGATAATTTTGCTGAGGTCTGAGTCATCACTCAGATAAAACATTCACCAAAATTAAACCCTTGTCAGCATCAGAAGTCCAGAAGTCTTTTACTTTGCATTTCTCCCTCACGGTTTCATCCAGTATTTCTCCCTTTTAGAAGCTTATGGATGGAATTAATCTCAGATGCTTAAATTCAGCTACCTAAATGGATATGTTATATACCACTTTAGACATTACAGTGTTTCTAAGATATCTACACAAGGCCAATAAAAATTACTCAAGCCATGGGATTTCTGCACCCTTTGGAAACAGCAGCTGAAAAGCCAACGAGGATATTTTAGGGCATCTCAAATGGTTAGGCATCTAGGGTCAGACACCAACTATCTAATGATATGCCCTTTGGGTCTTCATTTTAATATAAAGTTGGCAAACAGTGGTCAAACAGCAAATTCAACAGCTCATAGAATATCAACTCATTACTTTTTGCTTTTCTTGCTTCACACTATCAGACTCCTTGTGATAACAGTTGGAAGTACCTTGTTGGAAGAGCTTTTGCACTTTTTACAAATAAATCCTGTTCTTTGTCTCTTAATAGTCTTCTTTCTTGACTTGTTCTTCATTTGTGGCAAGATGCATTTTATTGCAGAAGCTCTTCTTAAGTATCCAAATATCCATAGTCGTTTGCAAGGTGTAATCCACTATCACAATAGGTCTGTGGTGATTTGTTTATTAATTATGTGCAGACATAAATAAATTCATTTTCTCTGTAACTAGCCCATGCACTAAGAATTTACAGGATTTCTCAATATGTCAAGACACAAGCAGAAATGCTCTTATGCCTGTAGCTGAAATAGTTTATGAAATTATACCTCACAGCTGCTTGTTACCAGCCTCACAGCTGAGATGCCATAACTGATCATGTTAATTTCAAGTCCATTTCTGTGCAAAGTGAAATAGATTAGTTTAATCTACCTCTGAAGCTATTTTAAACAGATTTACTTCTTTGCATTGAAATGCAGGATGTTTTTCCAGTGAAACAGCTGTGACTCAAATCATTATTGTTACATAGAAAGAAGTAAAACCAAGAGGAGAAGAGCCATTTGGATACAGAGTGCACTTCAAAATGAGATTTAGTCAAAAAAGGTAACAGAAGTTTTGCTTAAGGAAAAGAAACAACTGATTTCTATTGTTTGCTACACACTTTGTATTTTCTAAGCTACATTTTCTGTTTGATTAAATAGATTGTTCATCTTATGAAGCCAAAATTAACTATGATTATTTCTCTGAAATGCTCCTAACCCCAGCAGTTCCTTAACTCAACTAACATTTGTAAAGTCACAAAATAATTATATCAGAATTTTTTTCAGAGCTGTAAAAAATTACTAGTAGGTGGCCTGAACAACTAGCCATCAATTGCCTTGAAAACATGTAGCGAAACAAGTAAATCCTCAGGGAAGAAGCTGATCGGTATTGTTTCACATTTCTCTCATTTTTCCTTTCCCTCAGGCTGGCTTGAGTCATGTTTCCTGTGCTGAGGCTATATATTCAATTGTTAAACAACTTCTAAGATCAAGGAGGTTAAGGGAACTGATTTCCTTGCTTTCTTTCTTCCTGGCCTATTTCACATGCTCAGTGACTTCCCTTTGGAAGATGAAATTCAAATGCTTTATGTGGAGGAGGCAGCAGGGGTTGCATATATCCTTTACTATCTTAAAGACTTTCTGTACCTGTGTACATGTATATTCACAAGCAGGAGCACACATGGCATGGCAGCAGAGAGAGCACTGCTGGGCACTGAGTGGGCCTGGCTCTATATGACATCCTAACATAATCTGTATTGTGAAGTACTCACTACTCCAGTTCGAGCATTCACCACAGATACCCCTCTGTCTAGTTTTCACCAAATATAACCAATACCACTAAAATAAAACAGTCCTTTACCAGTTATCATCTCCCATCTAAAAGTTAAGCAACTGATACTGAAGGCAAATAGGGCAGAGGTTATGTCAAGTGCAGAAAATACTTTGATGTTCTTGCATCTACAGCTGGGTGCTTCTCAGCCACAATTAATTAGGTTGAGCAAGCTTCTGCATTGCTTTCCAAGAGACATCAGCAGTTATAAGAATGCACTACATCCAGTTGCTCAAAGCCTAGCAGGTTGTGACCTGCTCTCAGGTGTACGTGTTTTACCATTTGAGCTAAGACAACACAGCATATCTGGGCATGGAACCATCATCTTGTAGGAAACTCCAGCTGCTTCATGATTTATGGCACTGATTCTCACAAAATGAATAAGCAACTGCAAACACACCCAATTCTCTCATCTGTCTTTGATTTCTCAGGGTACTGAAATATGATGGAGAGTAAACTATGCAAGCAGTAACTGCCAGAGCTCCAGGAGAGACACTGCACCTGATTAACTGTTTTTTTTTGGAAACCTACTGTGACTGATTGTGGATAAAGTATAAGTGACAAAGTCACCTTTGTGGATGCAAAAATGTGGGGTTTAGTTTATATTTTAGTGATTCTGACAGCATTTCTGAGAAGCTAGGAATTTTGCAACAGCACTGGGTCCAATAGACTGTGATCTGTATAAACATATGCGAAGTATGTGCTTTGGATTTTGAGCCTTTCTTTCTCTGAAATTTTATTTCTCAATTTCATTTTTATACGAACAAAATAAACTTTTTCATGTTCACTAGAGCTGTCTAGCAAGGGAATAATAGCAGTAAAAGTGGGTGGTTAAGGTTATCTAAACACTGATTTAATCATTATATGGATCAGCAAAGTGAAAAGGGCTTATTGGTGTTTCCTTAACTTTCCTTTCTTTCCTCTTCACTTTTTTACTTTTCTGTAGCCTTGGAATGGAAAATAGAGATGTTAGACTGAGCCTAATAAAATCCTTTTTTCTGTTTCTTTTTTTTTTTTTTTTTTAATGGAACTGCTTTGAGCATTACTGGGCCTTGCCCCCTAATGACCTTTGACAGATAGATTACAAAGACAACACTAATATATTAAAGTATAAGGGATATAAATACCTTCCTTTGAAGTTTACATCAATGACCTCAGGAATGGGCAAGCAAAAGGTTTTTCTGAGCACAGCTATCTTTCTCCTCTAATCTAGTTTTTCTGACTTGTAAGTTGCATCCAGTCTATGCTAGCCCAAGAATAAAGAGAATCTGTCTCTAAAATCAAGCATCCACTTTTGAAACATCTTTGAATGAAAGCACCCTAACCATTGTATTCTTTTACTCAGGCTTATAAAAGATTCTGTGGTGGAGCTTTGATCTTGAAATTTTACTTTCCCAATTTGTCTGTCTACTTTCATTCTGAAATCAAACGTGGTTATCAGGCAAGTCCAACGCTTCTTTTCATTTTGGATATAGAAAAGAGCTCAATCTGCATCTAAAAGCATGCTCAAACTGTACAGTTTGTTCCCATTATAGAGGCAGATACTGAATTATACAACAAGCTCCCAGTGAGCAATTACATTTTAATCACTGTAAAGATTTTTTCTGCAAAGACACTCCTATAGATTATTTATTTCAAAAGATAGGAATTGTGCCCGTGTAGCTTAACTGGGAAAGTGTTCAACTTCACCAAACAAATTTCCTGGCAGGCAGAATATTTGAGGAGACCAGAAACTAATATTTAAACTGGTTTATGTTTTGTTTGGTTGGTTGGTTTTTGTTTGGTTTGGGTTTTTTTGTTTGTTTTTTTGTTTGTTTTTTAACAGTAAATCTTTAACACAGCATGACCTATAGTATCTAAATCTTAGTCTGAGGTTCCATTTGGTCACTCACAGCGTTCTTTCCTAGATTAGAAAATCCATGAATTATTTTTACTTTTCTTAAATGGATTGTGGTGTTCGCAGTAGTTGCCTTCTGTGCTGCTAAATGGAATAACCATATAGTACTTCAAAGAATGGCTGAAAATAAAAGTATATTATAGAAGAATATTCCACTGCAGTTGATGTTAAAATGTAGTTTTTACAATAGATAAATAGATGTGATATTGTTTAGAATTAATGATTTACTTACCATCATACATAAGATATAAATTTTGTAACTTAAGATTTAAATTCCAAAATATACTAAAGATGGTTATAAACTACATATATTTATTTAGCTTCTGGCTTCAGATAAATTTCAAAGTGTGGTGTCACAGTGCTATATTTGGTGCATTCAACATGGAAAAACATAAAAGAGATGAATGCATTAAAAAAGAGATGATAATACTTCTTTTGTTGGTCTTTCCACTGAGAATTTGAGCATAGTTTATAATTGTTATTTGTATTTCCGTAAACAGAAATTCCCACATCCAGTTGCCTGCACAGTTATTGAAACTAAAAAGCTTTTTTTCGATTGTTTGGTTTTTTGTTTTGGCTGGAAAAAAGTTACAGGTCATGTGTTGTGGTTTAATCCGAGCCAGCAACTAAGCAATACACAGCTGCTCACTCACTCCTCTCACAGTGGTATGGGGGAGAGAATCAAAAGAGTAAAAGTGATAAAAGTGAGAAAACTCATGGGTCAAGATAAAAACAGTTTAATAGGCAAAGCAAAGCAAAACAAGGAATTCATTCACTGCTTCCCACTGGCAGGCAGTTGTTCAGCCATCTCCAGGACAGCAGGGCTCTATCACACGTAACAGTTACTTGGAAAGTCAAACACCATCACTCTAAATGTTTGCCCTTCTTTCTTCTTCCCCCAGTTTTGTACACTGAGCATGATATCATATGTGATGAGATATCCCTTGGGTCAGTTGGGGTCAGCTGTCCCAGCTGTGTCCTCTCCCAACTCTTTGTGCACCCCCAGCCTACTCGCTGCTGGAGTGATGTGGGAACCAGAAAAGGCCTTTACTCTGTGCAAGCTGTGCTCAGCATTAACTAAAAGATCTCTGTGTTATCAACACTGTTCTCAGCACAAATCCAAAACATATCCCCATACCAGCTTCTCTGAAGAAAATTAACTATCCCAGGTAAAACCAGCACACCATGTAAAGAAACATGCCAAGTGAAGTAATCCTTTGCGTAGTACCTGTTTTTGTAGCAAGTAGAAACAAACTTGGCTGTGATTGCTTAATCTATCTCTGGCATTTTTTCTAGCACAAAGGAGTGAGTTCTGAAATGCTAAATGCCAGTACACTTCTGGATTTACAGTGCAAACTCAAATACTTCGCTCTGCTCAAGAAACCAGTCTGTCATGGATTTTTGCCAGCCTACTGCAGCCTGCACCACCCCAAGGCTGCAGAGCGGCTTCTGTGAGGTACCTCTTAGCTACCAGAAGCTGTATAACTAGTTGTTTGAATCTATGTGTATAGCTATATAAAGAAATAAATAAATGCTTAACATGTATTGATGTTATGCATTTCATAACTATGCAATTTTCATCACAAGAGGATTCAGGACTTACATTTTACAACCTGCAACCAATTTTATTAAACTCCATAAAATGTAAATGGATGAAGAAATTTTATAAGCTGGACTGTGGGATATCTTCTGATCTTCTCTAAAAGCTGAATATTTCTAGTGTTTTTGTACAGAAAAAAAAAAGGAAACAAAAAAAAAAGAAAAGCTTTGATTGTTGCAACGTTTAGCTGTAAACAAAATGCACACTAAGACATTGGGAAAATCACTAAATCACTTAGCACAGCTTCTTCTAATTCTTTTGTATTCCAGAAGTAGTTAGAAAGTGGGATATGATAGATATTATTTTAGCATTTTTTTTGAAAATAATCAATCTCCATACATAATTTTCAAGAATACTATATTAATATTAAGTAATAAATATAATTTTATTATACACAGATATACAATATCTTCAGGACAAGATGCTTTTAGCAATACATGTTAACTTTGGTAATTTCAAACCAATATGCTTGGCCAGATGTTAGCCAGTCTTCACATTTTCTTGACCTTGAAAAACTTTCAATATCTTAAGTAACTAAACTACCCAGATGTAAAGATGCTTCTTTCACCGATCTATACTATCCACACTCACAATTTTAATATGTCAATAAAAGTAAATATTTTTCTTCCAAACCCAGCTGCTGACACAGTAATCTGAGAATCTCATCTTTTGTCTATTTGTTTTTCAAATACACTTAGAGCTCTCATGATTATTTTTAAAAATTTAATGTATAAAGCAAGTGTGATATACCAGCTCAGAAATGAGGTGGCAGCCTACACAGAGACCTCAGGGATTTATTTTTTTTGTCATTTCATGACTATATAAAACAATGTTACAATTTATGTGTCAGCTTCCCTATTTTTTGAGTGTTTGAGATTGTCAATATGAAGCTGCAATAAAGCTGTGATTAAAGATTTTCCTGATGAGACCCATGACATTTGGTGTGCCAAATAAAAATAAGCAAAACAAACAAACGTTAGGAGCTAGAAGTGTAAATGAAGCAGGGGAATTGAAGTTAATGCACTCAGATGTTTAGTAGATTTCTTTACGAACAGAAGTGGTTCTATTTAGAACAGAATTCTAAATAGTACCTTTTTTCTCCTGTTTGTTCAAAATACTTCTCTCACACTTTATCTACTCAGTTTTACTGTTTAAAGTCACAGGCTGAAAAGTATAATTCTCTTGTCTGGATTTTTTTCTTTGCTTTTTTATGGTCAATTTCTCCATCTTATTTTTTAGAACCTCTGTTGCAATTTTTCTTCCTAGTCCTTGCCAGAAAAGCTATTCCTTCACTTCATGCAAGTTTATCAGCTTACTCAGTGTACTTAGTGTTAGCTCAAGACTTTGAAGACAGAAACTGGTATATAAAGGCTTAGCACACTGTGTCATACAGTTAGATTCTGTTTAAATTATGTACCCACTGTATTTATAGAATAATTTAATTAGAGGTGTTTAGGTCCTTGCAATAACAGAAGCACGTTTCATTTTCCACCATCCTGATTAGGATACATTGTATTATTATTGGTAGTATATTCAATTTCACTGAAATGTCAACATAAAGCTTCGTTAGTGTAAACATCTAATATAGAGTTATATTGCTAATGCTACAGGTATATCAGCTTCTCATTACACTTTCATAATACAAGACTTCAGTAATGAAGGGTAAAATACTGGCTGTTTTATCATTAATGGGAATTTTACTGATGGATATGTAGGGGTAGGATTTCATTCTTCTAAAATTAAATGTTGAATAATTACTATTTTTGCCTTGGTATATTTTCTGTCTTGTCAGCTTGTGAAGCCATAGTAACCCATCAGAAAACCTGTCCTTTCCATGGACTGCCTTTTTCCCCTGTCCTGGTTTTTACCTGAAACAGTTAGGTTTCTATTTAGTGGCTAGAATAGCACAGTTTTTTGGTTTCAACATGGGATTTGTTATGAGCAAAATGTTGATAGCAACAAAGTTTTAATTTTGTCAGTGGAAGTGAAGGACTTTGTGTTTTGTTAGTCTACAAGCACAAGGTCTAGGGGAGGGCAAGGAATATTTAAATAGTTAAAATGGCATTTGGATATGCCAATAGGATATTCCATATCATATAACATCAAGTTCAGTGTATTAATGAGAGTGTCTCCTCTCTTGCTCTTCTGGGATTGTGGTTTCAGTTTCAGGATTGTCACTCCTCTGGACTCGTTATCTGGGAATGAGCCAAACTTGGTTGGTGGGTGGTGAGTAATTGCACCGTGCATAACTCATTGTATATTTTATTACTATTATTATTTTACTATCATTATTATTTTAAGTTTTATTTTATTTCAATTATTAATTTTTTCTTGTGTCAGTCTAAAAGTCTCTTTACTCTTGCCCTCCAATTCTTTCCCTCTGTCCTCTTGTGGGGAAGGAGTGAGTGAACAGCTCTGTTTGGTTGCTAGCCGAGTACTAGTCAAGTAAACCAACACATCCTCCAAGTCCTGCTGTATTTATTATACTCCTGGCTTGTGATCCCTTTAAAATGTTATTCACAGTTACACAAAAAAAGCAACTAAGAAATCTCTTAATCTATTCCCCTTCTTTCATTGGAACCTTGTAAATATATGTAAGGCATATTTTGATAATATCTGTACCTTTGATAGGAACTTTTCTGAATCTATATTTTTTTCTAAATATCTTAGCATTTCAATGGATAGTATTCCTTCATCTGCAAAGACTAGTTAGAATTAAGTTATTGTGTCATTAGACACAGTAGCTTTTGATTAACAGTTAAAGCTCATGAGAATAACTGCATGGATTTAATTTAAAACACAACTTCCCCCCCCTGCCCAAACAGTCAAAACTCCAAGGTACATAAAAATACCTTTGTAATCCCATAGAGAGATGTAAAACTGGTTTGGGAATAACTTGTAATAAGAGACAGCATAAAAATTAAAATTAATTTACTTGCAAAATTCCATTGTGAATTTCCCTTTTTATGTTAGAGTTAAGTGCCTTTACTCTTTGGTCATCATCTTAGAGTGAAGAAGAACGTAGCATAATTTTCTCAATCACTGCCAAGACCTTGAATAAAGCTCTTTGCTCAAGATCCAAAACTGTTTATGGAAAGGTCATGAAAACAAATATAGCCATGAAAAGTTGCTTTATTCTTTCTTAAAAATTGAAAACACCATTTTAAAAATCAATTTTCTAACTATTTCAAGCACTGAAAATAGTAGAAAGAAATCTGTCAACTAATTGATTGACCTACCTTAAAATTCTAAAGCATTTGGTTTCTCCTAACTGGAAAGGTTTAAAAAATGCATGGTTTTTAAAAATTTTGTCAGAGAAGTTCTGCTGGGGCAGCATTTTGACACTTTGATGACACAGAATTATTTTCCAGCACTGTGGATACTGTTCAAAGGATTCTGAGATAGCTTATTTCTTGCACTTTTCCCTTTTTCAATATTGCTGAGTTTGTGAGCAGTTTAGATTTCAGGGCAACTCTCCAACTTCCAAAATTTGTTCATGTGCTTCATTATGGGATTAGCAAGAGATTTACAGGTTACTAATGATGCAGTTATGCATCAAAAATAATATTAAGGAAATAAAACTTTGAGTTTACAGTAATGTTTGTTTTCTGACACTCTTGTGATTTTGTTTCTGTCACTTAATCAGGAAATAAACTGCTCAGGTCACCCAGAAATGATGACATATTCTAGTGAAGTAAGGAGAATGAATATCGTGTTTCCCATTCCTGTTCAAAATCTCATACTAAAGGCAGTTCACAGTGGAAAATGCACAACAGTACCTGGAGCAAGGGCCAGGACCTGGTGCTGTCCTCCTCCAAATAACATTTTAATCATCAAGTGACAGAATCAGGCTCCTTATTTATGGTTACCAACCCATTTTGGCCTGAAATGGTGCCTGTCTGGAATTAGAAAAGGAAAGCATTCAGGCACTGCACACACAGTTCAACGTGCTCTCAGTGCCCACGAATACAAAATCAGGATGCAAGAAGGTGGAGCGGAACACAACTGAACAGACTTGTCTGAGGGTACTTGTAACAACTGATTTATAAATTTTTAATGGTGATATTTGAAAAATAAATAGTCTGAATTGCCTTCTTCAGCTCTGAACTTACTTTGTCTGTTTTCCGGGCTGGCTGGGCTTAAACCGGGTCTGGTTTACACTGCGCACGCACTGACAGCATGCTGTAACAGAGTGGATATTCTTTACAGGGAGGCAATACATCAGCTCAGGGGCAGGATAAATGCAACTGCATGACTCCTGAGCTGGGCTGTGGTTGTTCAGCTCAAACGGCAGAGACAGAAGCTAGTGTCCATCCTAACCCATCTGTAGTTGAGGCAAATATGTCCAAATTCTGTCTGTACTAGTCTTGGGCAGAAAATTACAGTCTAAATGTCACTTCTAGTATTTTGGGATGAAATTTACCCCTTTGTAGGAATTAATAGACAATATCCAGCACTTAAACTTTTTAAAATATGGGATTTGGGAAAAGATAAATGGGATTCATGTCAAATGGTGTGAGTAACTTTGCTCAGAAATCATGAGAGTTGAACTTTAAAATGGAGAAAAAAGTACTGAAATCGTTCAGAGTTGCCTTCAGTGTGAAAAACTAGGTATGTGTAACTGACATAAGGCAGAATCACACAGAGAATTATTGTTACATAAAAACTGTCAAGTTGCTGTTCTATAATCTCACACAGGAGTCTTCTTTGGGTCCAGTACCATTTTCATTAACAGCTTTTTGGGGTGAAATACAGGAGAGAGCAATCTAGTTCCAACAGGAAAAGCAAAGAGAGAAAATGCAAATACTTTTGAAGCAAATGTTTTTTTGATGACAGAACTTTAGAAAAGTATTACTTTGGTAAGCTGGAGGAATTGCTAATGTGTAGATTCAATTACAATTTTATAACATTCACTTGTCTCTTAAAGGAAAAACAAAAACAGGATAATTTAATTGCAAAGTAACTCAGGAAGCAAGAAATTATTATAAATAATATTTTTTTTCTTCCTTCACTGATATTTAATAAACATTTGCTGTAATTGTAATCAAGATCTAATTATTTTAATAGCACTTTACAGTGAACTACTATGTAGACAATGGATACCACATGAGTAAAATCAGGCTCCGAGAAAATACATGTAATATCCATAATTTCTAAAGGAAGCACTTATTTTACACTATTATTCTGCTTAAAATAAAGCGTGCATGCACATGTAACAATACCATAGATGTTGCCTAACATATAGGGGTTTTTTGTTGTTGTTTTTCTCTTTTAAACACTAAAAATCTGAAGGAAACATTGAGGTACTATAGCTATATTGACACTTCTAAAACTAATCTTACTGAATTGTGTTAGAAATAGAAAAATACTCTTATTTTTAATTGAACATTCTGCTTAACTTATAGAAATTTCATATATGTTTTTTCAAAATAGAAAAAAAGAGTCAAGCTTGTACACTTAGTACTGTACTAGAGAAGGATATATTTATAGCTAATAACATAACTCTTTTTATAAACCTATGGCAAAACCTTTGTATCTTAATGTCAGTGATTACAAATTCTTAACTATGATATTGCAAACATTCCCTTAATTCACTGTAGCAGTAAGCATCTAATCAATAAAAGCCTATTAAAAAAAACCAACAACAACAACAACAAAAACCCAACCAAAAAAGATCAATTTAATTGGGGAAATCTACATATTTTAAACAGCCAGTTGAAGGTCTTGTCCATCAATGTCTATTTCAATTCTGAAGGCACCATTGACAAGCAAGTAAGAGACACTGGTGTGTGAACTGATTTGGAGGTCACCTGTCATTTTAAAAACACAATCAATACAATCCCGAAACAGTCCTCGGGTTCATTTAATAAGTGAGAAAGTAATAGGTCAGTGATGCCCCAGTGAGTTGCCTGTTATTTTCTGAAAGTCTTTATTTTTTATCAGTATAAATCAGGCTCTCTTTGTGTTTTTCAAAATAATGACATTTGCATATTTTCTTCAAGAAATGAGACATTCCCTAAAGAAAATGTATTAACATGTTCATTAATAAAATATGGGAGAGACTTCCTGTATTTTCACATTCATGAACTTGCTTTTACTTCTAAAGTAAAACCAAGACCTTTCATTGACTGATAAGTGGTTTGTCAATCTTACAAAAGAGAAAATAACATGAAATTAATATGAGGAGGCAATAAGAACTTAAAGGGTATTTCTGATTTTACGTATGAAACCGCTAACCTCTATGAGTAATAGCTGGTGTTTACAATAAAGAAGAAAATATCTTGCTTGACTTATTGTCAAAAACTTTTTTCTGTTAAATGTACCTGATAAAAATACTTCTTTTTTCAGCTGAAAAAGATAATTGAAGCCCTTTGCAATAAAATACTTATTGCTTTATTGCTGCTTTGTGACAGGAGGAAATAAAAGTTAGCACAATAGTGATGAAAAATGGCTTCAACCCATTATGCCTAATCATTAAGTTGATTACTCCATGTATTTTTGTCTACAGATGGAGATTTTAAAATGGCATATTTTCTTGGACACACAGAAATAATTTTTGGGAGTGCTGTTAGAAAATAGCAGCAGCAGTGCCTAAATCAGGGTCACCAGGTCTCACTGCGGGGGGAGGGGGGCAGGTCTCAGCTGGGACAGCAGCCTTGAGTGGTGGCATCAGCAGCACAGGTGGTGCCAGGTGAGGAGAAGTGAGAGTCCTCCTTCTCACTGGGTCTGGTTGGTTCAGCAGGATCCATAACGGAGTAAGAAATAAGTGGAGAAAATAAAGGAAGGAGGAGCCCAGTCTGTGCAACTACAAAATGCAGAGCTCTCTGGACTACTGGAAGATGCTTGCAGTAGCTGATGGGCACAATGTGGTCTCCTTTCTTCTTCCTCACCTTGCTCCTTTCAAGTACAAATGAACCAAAGCTCCCGTGCCCATAACCTCGACAGATGCCAAAACACCTCACTCATAGCTATCAGTCAGAAACAGCCTACCTTCCACCTGAAACACAGCTATCTCCTCTTGAATCCAATGAGATTTCTTCTCAGCACCTTTTTAGTAAAGTCAGATCTTGTATGCATTCATCATTCCTCATCTCCTGTGGCACTTGCTCCCAGCAGTTTGACCAGCCCTGAGCTCCTACTTGCTAGACACTTTGCTGGATTGCCTGCCGTATATCAAAGGTGGGAATTTACTGTGGTACATTGTCAGACACTCCCCTTGTTCTGCAGAGACAGCAATTTACCTCTGTGGAAGGAATGATGGCGTGCACAGTGTGTCTGCCACCAGTGCTGACTTTCCTGGACTCTGTCCCTCAGACCATAGGTCTTCAGTCCCAGTGACAAGTGTTGGAGCAGTTTCATCCTTATGTTTTCTAAGGGCTTTTTCTCAGCCTGCCCTGTGATGCAGTCCCTATGGAGCGGCTAGAGGAGATGTTCCCTGCCAGTGAGCCCAGCGCGTGGCCATCTCAGTTAGTGAAGATGTTGCCTGCATGCACGAGAGATTACTGACTCGGATCCCAAGGGCTACTGACTTTGACTCAGGACTACTTTTACAATTCTTTCTAAGCCACTTCATCGTGTCTAAGGGTGTATTGGAGGGATGTAAGGTTTTAGGATCAGTACTTTCATTCTGATTTAATTGTCTTTTTCAGACACATCTTTTTTTTTTTTTCCTTTTTTTTCTCTTTTCTACATTACAGCAGCATGTGCTAGTTATCACCTGTGAAGTTTCATACCCTTTCCAGGATTCCAGGTATGCTTTGATATTTTTTAATAGGTGAAGTAGTGTTTATTCTTACATTTCCCAGATAATCATCTACAAAGAGGGTGACAGGAACCATGGGACACTTCTGGACTATGCCTGACTCTTTTGTCTTGCAGCCTACAATCCTTTTAATGATTTCCATTGAAGTTGCAATTCAAATAAAATAAAAACAAATTCCAAATAAAAAATAAGCCTTCATATTTACTGAAAATTCTTTTATTTTAAAAATCTTACTAAGTCATTTATCCATACATTCTTGCAATTATTTCCATTAGGAAAGCAGTCTATGGTTGCCTTGTGAGAAGAAAATAGTGCTCTGACCACAGTACCCAGGCTTCAGTACTTAGTATAAGACACAAACTGGTGCCCCTTGAGGTACCTTTGCCTTGCTACACCAACTTATTCAGGGCCAGAAATCAGGAAAGATGAGGTAGACTCATGGCCAAGGATGAAATCTGTACAGTGTTGAACAAAAAGAACAACTCAAATCAAGGTGTTGTATAGTGGATATAGTAGTATTTATTTTTTTATATCCATGTCAGTAAACACATGAGACTATGTATGGCAACCCACACAGCTGACTCACTGGTCTCATTTAATACTGAGACATACTGCAGGCGAGTGCTGGTGTTCAAAAATTTTGTCCACATGCAGCAATACATGTTTTGGTTAAACCATTTAATGGTAGCTGAACTTCAAAAACTTTCCATATATAAAAATCTTGTTTGTGTGTGTAAGTTTTGCTCTATTTTACTTTCACATAAATTAATCTACTCTTCTAGAGTAGGAAGAAACAAAAATCAATCTAGTAGGGATTTTAAAAGTTTCTTCTGAAACTACTGATATAGATAGTAATTTGACTTTAACAAGGAGGAATAGAAATAAGTATGTAAACTGACAGTCCAAGTGAGAGTTCTTGATTCTGACAGCATTGGCAAGAATTTATTGCTTGATGCTTGTAGATCTTTGCAGATTGTGTGGTTCTTTTTCTTTGTTTACTAGATAGGCAAAGCTTTGAAAGCCATATTCGTTTTCTGAATGGATGGATTTCTTCCAGGTTCAGCTGGAAACTTCTTATCTTGGAAAGCCTTTATCTATTTCAAGAGATGTTCATATTGCTAGAGTAGGAATCTTTCTTCAAGTGACTAAAATGGCAATATTCTGTTTGTTATTAAGGAAATGAATATGATTTATATTGACATTTTTGTACTTGTAAAAGCAGAAATATTTTAACTGAAAAAAATAACTGTAACCATTTGCTTTTTCTGTATATAATAGAAATCTATGGACATATTTTTACCACAGAAGTCTTCTATTCTCAGCTAGTGGTTTTCCCAGGTAAACAGGCAAGACAAAGAGTAAGTGTTCCCTAAGGAGGGACAATGACACCAGGAGCGGCAGAGGAATACCTCTACCTCATACCTATCTGCTTAGAGTGTATTTGAGCTAGACAGAATCCTAAAGATACAGTACAGCTATGTAACAGCCAAAATAGATGTTCAGGCAGGCAGAAGTGAAAGGGAGGAAAGGGAATGAAAAACGTCTGAATGCCATTGTTGTGGATTTCTCTACAGTGGTTGTTCTCATGACTCTTACCCACAATATAAGCATTCTAAAATACTCAGGAAGACCTGCTTCTGTGATGCTCTTACATTTGTCTCTACATCTTTTTTTCTCCTATTCCCAGCATCCAAAATATTCTGACAAATTACACGGTTAATAGTGTTTTCTAGATAGTTGATGAACCTTCCTTAGAACACTTGCAAATCTATTCATTAATTCCTTATCCATGATTCATGGAAGTAAATTCTTGCTCAAAATCTGAATACTTTATTCATAAATAAAACTATATGAGATGGAGAAAAAATAATTTGTTTTGGTTTATTAAAACTCCAGGTGGCACAGTGTAGCTGTCTACAAGAACACTTCACAAGTTTGTCACACAGCATAATTCTTGTTGCATGCATGAGAGAGAGATTGTTATTCTAAAAACAGTGTGTGTTAATTCAGTGTGGATTTTCTGGTGTGAAGCATGAGTTTTTCATTATTGTTATGGAAACCTTGAGCCTCTTCATCCAGCCACGGGCTTAGCTAGACTGATCCTTGTTTTGACTGCACCTTGACTACACCACAATCATACTTGAGTTAAGGGCCATGGTGTCTCACATCCCATGCAGCTCTTTATCAGAAGAGGATAGCTGCACCCAAACGGCCATCAGCTAACTTGAGATTTTCCTGTGTCTAGCCATTCCTAAGGGACAACTAGTTTCATGAGCCAAAACTATGCAAGCAAATCTACCAATAATTAGCAGAATATCTATCAATAATTTACAGTGTAACAACAATTAATGTTTTATCAGTAAATAATGATGACTATGGACAGTCACACTCCCATACTCAAGTCTGTGCACTGGTTCTGCTCTCTGCATCAGTGCAAGGAAGAAGGAGCAGAACCTTGGTGCATTTGCACCCACAGAGAAGGTGGAGCTGCAGGTCTGCAGAAGAAGGAGGCTGGATGCTCTGAAACAACCAAGAGCTATGGCAAGCTCTTTATTGACCAGCAGGTCATCTTGTGTGCCCTCCAGCTGGTGCTCCCAGAACCTCGGTTTCAGAGCAGATGCAGCTCGCTGGAGGCTGGTAGATAAGGTGCTCCCTGGGGAACCCTGGGAGCCCTGTTAGCCCAGGCCCTTAACAGCTACAAGTGATGCTCAGTTGGTGACATTACATCTGTGTCTGTTGTTTTCTGCTGCCTAAATTGCATGCAACAGGGAAGATCTGAATAACTTCCTCGGCACAATAATATTTTCTAATAATAATGTTGTTTTAGCTGTGATATAAGCATAAATGCAAGAAAGACTGTAGAGGTAATATCTATTATTACGCCAGCTGCTACAGTTGAAAGAAAATAGCTGAAATACAGAAGATGCCCTCAATCAGTGGGTTTTATTTATTTCACCAAATCCTAGAGAATCTGGATGTGCAAATAATGTCACCTGTCCATTATATTAACTTCAAGTTGTAACTAATGTAAAAGCAAAAATACTCAAATGTTTTCCTTACCAAAAAAAAAAGTGTTAAAATTGCATTCTTCATTCAAATATCCCTCCTTTCCAAAATAAACAAAACAGAAAACACTAATCTTGAAATATACCCAATATGAGTAATCCCAGATTAAAATGCTTATTTTGTTGTTTGTTTTGAAAAAGGTCAAAGGGGCTGGTAATCAAAAGCAATACCAAAAATGGAAAAAGATCTTGCAGTTACCAAGTAAAATATCTTTTTTAGGGCCTTTTAGTGTTTTTTTTCCACAGTCTTTCAATACTGTTTTCACTTTAACTCTGCCCTTGACCCATTGTGTCTTTTTAAACCACGTTGTGCTTTGCATCTCATGTGTGACATCCAGCATTATGTGAACATTTCCCAACTTCCCAAAGCAATTTCCACTTTAAGTATATTTCATGAACATTAATGTTATTTTACAAAACTACTTTAGTGTTTTGTCTTTGATTTTCAGGGCAAGTTCTTTTTCTTTGGCAGTTTTTTTCTCTGGCAGTTTTTTTCTCCACTACTTTTCAGCTCTAATGAAGTATAACCATGGCTTTTTTTTTTTTTTTTTTTTTTAATTGGAGAATTAATAGATTAGTAAAAAGGATCAGAAATACTAATTTTATATACTTTCTAAAAAGCTTACTCCTTTGTGGTGCTGATTTACTAATTAAACTGGGACTCTCTGCTTTTTTGGAAGCTCTTTTGAGGGGTATCGAGTAACAAACAATCTTAGTACAAGGAAAATGGGTCACCAGACCATTGTAGATTCGTTCATTTGTGCTTTATCTGTTATGTATTGAATATTTCTAGGGATCCACTGAGTAACTTCGTTTTCCACTACGTTCAAATGGAACTGAAGATGCTCCACATTTTGCTGGACTGATCATTTTTTTTGCAAGTCTCTGCCACTGAACAACGCTAATGACATACTGGTTGGGAATTTGAACTTACTTTTGCCAACTGTTTTCTACTAACAAGATATTTCTAGGCTACTTCTAACTGGACAAACTTATCTATTCAGAAAAGACAGGAAGAGCTAAGTTCCTAAGTCTAACAACCTGAGATGACTCATATAGCTCCTGAATATAAATCAATGTTTTGGATAAGAGAGGATGGGTTTCAACACAGAGTGGCAATCAGAGAATGAAACAAAGCAGACATTCAGTGACACTCTGCATTTAGCCTGACAGTTTGTTAGCTACCTTGCTTTGTCAAAATAAAATGTAAATTCATAAATGGAATTAAAAAAGGAAATTAACCCTTTGCATGCAATCTATTCCTCTGAAAACATAAGCATTTATTCATAAATTTGTGCAGATTATATAAAATAAGCCATTCTGTGCATATGAACCAGAGAACTTATTTTCCTCTTGTATTTGTCCAGCCTTGTTGTTTTGAAAAACAATAACATTATACATCATTAAATACATTTCAGACACTTAAATGCCTGAATGTATTCACACATGATCAAAATATATTAATATGGTGAGATTGCTTCAGGAGATATATATTCAGGTACATTCTTCCAACAGTGCTCAGGAAGATAAAGTTTCATAAAAATCTCTACTAGGAATATTGTATGAACTATTGTGACTTTCATATCTGGCATTAATGTACCTGAAAATGTTATACTTTAGATTGAATCAGCTTCTGCTAAAAGACATTTGCAGTGCAAAAATGTAACATAAATCCATGATAGATACTTATTTTTCTCCCATTATGTAACAATATAAAAATCCCATGTTTTTCTTTGCAGCTTTTTAATTTTTAATGTTAAGACAAATAGGGACAAAAATACTAATATTAATTCAATACAGTACTAACAAGTAATACATATGTGAATATGCCATTATGCATGTTATACTGTATTCTCATAATTCATGTACTGATGCATTATCCAAAGAAATTATAGAACTTTCCTTGAGATGGCTCAAACAAGATGTAGTATACTTACACTATTTTTTGGCATATGGGGTGACATCTGCAAAGAAAATCCCTGACAACCAAATATGCATAGTCCTCACTCATTTATATAGCTTAGGTCTGGGAACATAAAGGTCTTTCATCATAATATGTAGATAAATCAGAAGAAAACCTAAATCAAACAGCAACTAGTGCATTCATATCAATTTACTTTAGGGGTTTCACTTAGGATTGCAGTCACATTAAGTTCTTAGATAGGCAATGGAGAAACAATATGCATTGTTGCCTAAAACATTTTTTTTTACAGTACCCTAATTTGCTCTGGTGAGGTCTTTGCTGCTTCCCATTAAGAGCTGTGGGTGACTGTATTCTTGCCTTATGGGATCTATGTCAGGTGCCACAAATAGATGGAAGGAATCAGATCAAAATAGTCACATACCTGAAACAGGTAATATGTGTTGAGATTTCTGAGAATACAGCATATATAAAGCACTTATACCTCAGTATTTAGGAGCATCAAAAGCAGACAGGCAATCAGATTAGTCCATGGGGCTATACAAAGTTTTGGCAACTGCTAGAGAATAAGGCAGAGGCCAGAGCAGTAGGATGAAAATGTCGAAAAAAGTGAATTTTTCCAGTGAATACTGCAGTGCCAGAGCAAATATTAAAATGATGGAATTGACATCAATATGTGAGGAAGAAAATCAAATATTAAAATGCTGTAGAACGTGCCTCAACACCTAAGGAAATATTTAGCATGCTTACTTTAGGTAATTTTGAAGTGGGCAAAATTTAAAAATTTAGAAAGTACACACAACCCACATTGAGAGAACATGAGCAGTGCAGCAGCATGATCTGTAACAGAGGATTCCTTCACAACTGCAGTCAGGAAGGAGCTGGCCCATATCTTCAGAGGACATGCCAGCAGTGACTGGCAAGTGATTGCATGCTCTAAACTTTTTTCATTCTCCTCAGTTGTCAGTAAATGTAAATAGCAAAGGCAACTCTTCAAGTCCCATGTTAAGGAAATAACACCTAGGACTGAGTTCCTTACACAAGTGCTATGTTTATAGAAATGGTTTCTTTATCAGTACAATTTGAAGACTATATTTTACAAATCAATTAGGCAAACAGCATTACTTGCAATGTAACTTACCTACATCAACATCACATTTTCTTTGTGAATTTACAGCTTGGGATACAATGTGCAATTAATACTATGACTAGATTCACTTTGAGACTTTGAAGAGTTAAATGCTTCTGTTGACTTTAGGCATGATTTCTTGGTTCATTTTCCCAGTATTGGTTTGTCTGGTATTTGGGTTTTGTACTTCCAGAAATTTTGCTGTTTGCATTAAGGGGGGCAATATTTTCCCCCTCCCTGTATTGCTCACCCTTACCCACCCCCACTTCCAGCAAAAGGCTGATTTTTAGGGAAGTATCCTCAGGAAAACAAGTAGAATACATAAAAGTGTTCTATCATCAAATAAATGAGTCACCAGTAAAAATAAGCTGGTTAACTTTTTTTTTTTTCTTTTTTTTTTTCAGAAGTTCTGAGTCCACTCTTTCCTGCTGCCAGCTTCTATTTCAAATATGAACATTGGAAACAGAAATCTTTTGCAAGTGTTGACTTTTCCCTAGTCACACTCATTTAACTGATACCTAGACATATGTGCTGTCAGTAGCAGGAATCATGCTCCAAAGCTGCCCTTTTTTGCCTTTGCCAGAAGCTTTGGGTATCAGATGTTTTAGCAGTGTGCACTGCCCAAAGAGCTGATCTCAATTTCCCATTGGCATAGTCCTTTGCTTTTGCTGCTTCTGCCAAGGGCAATACACGAGTGTCTTGATGGGTGTCTTGGACAACTGGAAGGACCAGGGGCCCAGGCTGAGCTTAAAGGAGCCCCTTGGTTATGGATTGTTGTTACAGTTGGACTCGATGATCTTAAAGATCGTTTCCAATCTAAATGATTCTCAGGGGAGGCTTGGTGCCTTCAGGGAGCCATTGCCATCTTTACCTGCCATGAACATCCTCAGTCTTCAGAGCAGCTTTCCAGTCTGGCCAAATGCTTCTCAAAATTTGCCTGTTCCTTTTCAGCCACCCTTCACCATTGTCCACTCCCTTCAATTCTATGCTTGGTCTGCTGCCACAGATTTGTACTTTGTTTCCAAGAAGAGGAGAAAAAAGCTTATTTTGCCTTCATGTTGGGGAAAGCAAAACTCAATTTTATCTCACAATGTTGAAAGAAGCTTTGTACTGGCTTTGAAATTAAAAGTAATTGATCTGAATCTTGAGTAATCACTTCAAGGTTTAGTTTAAAAGGAAGGGTTTTCAGCAGACTAGAGTAGAGCATGAAAGGTTAAAAAAAAAAAAAAAAAAGGATAATTCGTCTTGATTGAACAAAACATCTATAACCTTTAAATAACTTGGGTAGACAGGTTAAAGCTCACTCTTGTCTGTTTCAGGTGCCATTTGACTGTTGAATGATAAATACGAGTTTTAGGTATGCCAAATTTTCCAAAGGATCATTGGTTATTTAAAACTATGTAAGCAGGCTTTCCTGAAACATCATGGTAAAGCTCTTCACTTTTTGAACAGTATCCTGAATTTCCTGGAGCAAATATACTATGTCACTGAAAGAAAATCTCAGCTTCTAAAATATATCTACAGTCTCACTTTTACGACATCCAAGTTTAATGTTCCTAGATTAAATTAATAATTCCATACAATCTGACCTAACACTTCTTTCAAAGGCTCTGCTAGTGTAGAAAGGATATCCTGGGACTGAAATCCAAAGAAATCAATAGAGAAATGACAAATAATTTCAAAGGGGTAAACACTTCCTCTTAGGAATCAGTCTTTTTGGAAGGTTTTATGACTTATTTTGTGGAAACAAGTATCAATTCCTCAGACAGTGGTAACCCAAGAGTTCTCTGTAATCTCAAAAATATTCAATGGTTTTGAGAGATACATGAAAAAAGCTCAAAAATATAGTAGGCTAGAGTACCTAGCAGTATAATAATGCTGGCTTAGGTCTCAGTAAATATACCTTGATTCATCTAAATTGAGTTAACAGCACTTGTGAATTTTCTGGATTTATTCTGTGCTTACACTCGAGTAATTGGGAACAGGAATCAAACCTCAGTTGTTATCTTGAGTGTTAGCAACACTTGAGACTACCCACCTGTCATCTTTCTGTTGCATCTGTCTGCAAGGAGGTTACATCTGTTTTTAGATGTAACTAGGGCTGAAACTTACACTATATGCATTGTTCTGCCTTCCTTCCATGAGTGAGGAAGATTTTCCATGGTATTAATTCAGTTTATTATCATGACATCTCATTGCCAATAATCCAATGTTCTTGGACTTTAAAATTTCATTTTGCTAAGTAACCTTTATCAGTGTTGAGGTATATATAGAAATCTAACAGTTTTTCCCCTATAAATATCACTAGATAAGCTTTTTTTCCTGTTAAATTTTAACACGTATTCGCTTTTTCAGTCTTTATTAACCATTACCTGCAAACTCTTCATTTTATTGTTCTTCCTTAGGTTGTTAACAGATGTTGTTTCAAAACAGTTTTTTGTCTGTGAGCTTAAAATTATATGGGTGAATATAGTATAACTCCAGTGGTAGGAAACTTCTGGAGGGGTAACAGGATGCTGCTGTTTTTCTGTATTTGCATCAGTGCTTTGTGTGCATGCCATCTTAATCATATCTTTAAACAGAAATTAATAACAATTCATATTTGAAAAATTATACTTTTAAAAAGGAAAACGTCTGGACTATCTAAATTAAGTTTAATTGGATGGTTAAAGCTTTAAACAGTTAGGGTGAGGTCCACAAAGAAATACTGACTCTGTGACATTTATAAGAGATTCACCTTATCCACCTTCGGTCTTCTAACATTAATAACCTCAGTCTACAATGATAAGCCATTGATTAAAAAAAAAAAAAATGAATTGGAGCTACAAGGTGATTCATTACAACATTCAGGATACAACAGTATTGCACCAACTGGTTCTGAAAATTCAAACATGAATTTAAAAACTGTTGCCAAAAACACTTGGTGGTGTCATATAGTGCCATAGCTATGTTTTTTTTAATGCTATGGAAATAGCTTTCCCTATGTTATGGGGCAGAAAGACAGTAGAAAGCCCTCAGGGCTATATCTTGCCCATGAACCTTAGAGGTGAAAGAGGCTTCTATGGAAGGAATATGAAGAAGGACCTGGGTGGATGGATCTGGTTTCAGATCTTGACACAGATTACAGAGGTTTTCCAGTTACTGGTGTGTCAGAAATAGAGCACAGACAAGGATGGGAGGAGAACAAAGAGATAAGGATCTTCATTGTGGTCCTCCAGACAACTAGGGAAAATTCAGTGGTGTACTTTTTTATGTCCTCACCTTCTCAAATAGTTTTGCAGAAAAATTTAATTGGTTTTGACTGATTGTTTTGAAGTTACACTATCAAATCCTTAGAGCTGTTGCAGCTGATCAGTAAAGTTCTAACAAAGATGTAATGAGAGCATTCTCCATTTTCTTAATAGGGAAACTGAAGAGTACAAAGAAGATCTATATCTCTAGCTGGGTTTTTTTTGTTGTTTTTTTTTGTTTTTTTACTTTACATCCAGAACAGTCTTTTAATAGTTATTCTCCCTTTGTTTGTTGAGTATATCATTGTCTCTACCAGTGAGAAGATTTTAAAAAACTCACATCATTAACTGAATTCCTAAAGGTGTCAGCACCCTGTGATATGTGAATGCTGAGCTGCAAAATGCATCCCATGAGCACAAGAAAAGTGCATTCTTTTAGGTACATTTGCCCTTGTTACCCACCTTGTTCAGATTCATGTTTTTTGAACTGTGAGACTGGGCTCCCTGGGGCAGACTTTGACCTCTTCCTAAGAAAGAATAAGCAAGCCATTCATTGAAAATGAAGTGAAAAGACTGTCTTTTTCCTTTATTGTGGGATCACTTTTACTTTGGAGGAAGCAAACACAGAAGTATTTGCGTTCTTTGAATCAAAAAAATAATTGTAGTTATGTACTTGCCAACTCTTAAATAGAAACAGACTGAAAACAAGAAGGAAAATTAAACTATTCTCCTTACATGTTTTTTAACAACCTCTGAAAATAAGCCATTCATTTTGGTATTTTAACCAGCAAAACTCCATCATTCTTCTAAAAAATGCTTATGTTTAGGCTGAGGCTTCTCACATTTTTTCTTTACTGCAGAGACAAGTCTAGACTCCATGCAAAGTCTGGAAAATCCTGTGTTAGACACAGTAGGTTACCACCAGTTGCAAAGTGTTACATTTTCATCCTGTTCTTTCTGTGATGGCAGTTTTCCCCAGAAAGCCTTTTCGAAAACATCAAATTCATTTGGATATGCCAGGAAGGTAAGGAATTTTGTCTTACCTGCCAGTATTCTTCCCTAGTCTATGCAGCATTCAAAACTCCAGAAAAATAGGTTAGGACACAGCTCTGGTAAGCTGTAGATGGCTCCAGAAATGCTGGAGATCTGGGAAAATGTACTAGCAAGGTTGTTGGCCCATGAGGATCAGTTCATTGTAGTATCTTCATCTGGAAGTGTAGCACTGGGCTGTAGGCATGGTGCCATTAGTTTCCTACCAAAGCAACATGGAACAGGCCAGGGAACCAGGGGAATAAAGACCAGGGAATAATCACTCTTTCTTCCTTCTGCCCTCAGTTTTAATCCAACTGCAAATGGATTCCTTGTGCCAAAGTTTGAGGGGAAAAGAAAGCCTCAGGATAGTCTCTCTGAAGTATAGTTGCATCAATAATGATGCAGTTTACTCACTACCTATGGCTCAGCTTAGAGTCACCACCTAGCTTTACAGTCTTTTGTGTGTTCTTTAAAGATTTTGGAATTTTTTTTTTTTTTCCAAAATTTTGCTTTGACTTGCAAACAGCTTCCCTTTCTAGGTTCCTACTGATGTTACCTTCAGTGTTGCATGAATAGCTAAGTCAAAGACAGAAGGCACGCTCCTGCTCTTTCTTCCAGCAGCTTCTGAGCACTAACTAGCATTGTGGCTAATGGTGTACATGGACATCAAGCCCTATGACATGTGATGTCTTTGAATCATCAGGAGTATTAATGCAGCTGGGAAAAACTACATAGGACTTTATCATTGACAGAATATGACATTGCATTGTATGAGGTCCCTTCCCATCTCTCACATTCTGTGATTCTGTGTGTGATAAAATAATTCTGACTTTAGTGTAATAACAGAAGTGGTTTCACACCTTTAGGCAAAGATTCTGCAGGTAAGTAGTTTATGGGAAGTCTGTCTTTTGTATTTTTACGTTTCTTAGAATATCTCTAATATAAATGGTAGTTTATCCTTGGCTGTTGCTACCAACGTAGTGTCAGTAGAAATTATTGGTGTTCTTCCAGCACTCTGCACAACAAAACTTTTTCACTGCTAAGAAAAGCACATATCATAGCAAAAATATAATTTACTTTGAGTTACATCTCAGTACTGATTCATACAATTTGTTAAATTGAAAGTATTTTATAGAGGAAAATCCAGTTAGTTACAAGTGAAAACTGAATATGAAGTGAATTAAAGTTATGTCAGCACTCTGTACTGCTAAATTGCTTTTGATTCAAAGAGACAGGCACTACTTTCAATTAATCTTTACCGTATCAAATAGTGGTGAAATTTAGAGTTCCATTAAATATCTCCAGAAAGTATGAATTTCCAGAAATACTGAACTCTGCCACTCTGTAATTGGCAACAATATAGATATGGGCAGAAACTAAAAGTGTCCAATTAAACATTCGTTACATTTTAATGCATCCTGTGGACAGAGGGATAGTAGTGTTGTTGTACATATTTATTTTAGAAGGACTTCAGAAGTTATCACATGACAGTCTTATAAACAATCCAGGGAAATACTGTCCAGATTAAACAACTGCAATTTGAACACGAAACTGGTGCGAAGCTATTTTAGGAAAGAATTAACTGTGGCTCATTGTCAGAGTGAAAAGATGTTTATTGTGTGACATCACAAAAATCTATGCAAGGCTTGGTAATATTTTGCACTCATAACAGTGGAAGAAATAGCATCTTTATTAAATTTTCAGATGTTATGGAACTCTAGATCTGCAAGCACTTTGGAAGATCATAACTGTTTTATTTTATTTTTTAATTGTCCTGTTCTAGTAATATGCTTAATTAAAATTTAACTCAGTAAGAAGAAAGAGTTGTATTTAGGCAGGGGCAAACTATGGTAGAAATGCAGAACGGGAAATAATAGGTTCTGCTGAAAAAACCTGTGGGTTATTATCACCTTCAAAATGAGCATTTGTCAATATTTATTGCAGTATTGTGAAGAAACATCTTCACTGTTGGGATATACAAGCCACAATGGCATACAAACTATATTCTAAAAGAGTTTTCACCTTTTTCCCTTCCCTTCCAATTCTTTTTAGAGCACTGACCCAAAGAAGCGTACAGTAATTCAGAATTGAAGGGATCTGCAGTTGAACCTCTTGCTCAAAGCAGGGTCTCTGCAGTACTCCAGGTAGGGTGTGACCCATTGGCTCAATCTTCCAAATGGTTCAGACTGTTAACCTTTCTAAAATGTCCTAACTCTACATACTGAACAGGACAATCAATACAACATAGAGAAAAAAATAATACGCAGTAAAATACAAAATTAGGTCTTTCCTTCTTTAGAAAGTTAAGTAAATCTATTTTTAAATTGGGAACACTTAGCCTATTTCAGCTTTTCTGACACATATTAAAAAAACAACAATTTTACCACCCTCTGTATTAATTTAGCACATGTGTACATACCATAAGTTTCCACTGATTACTTTCATCTCCAAAGTCTGTTTTCTATGATTAACATCCAGATCTTTATGTAAACTAACATATGACAGATTAGTTAATGTAATTTCATCCGTAACTTGCTGTACTTTGCCTATTTATATTTTGCAGTGAAAAAATTGAAAGCAATTTTGCATATACTCTGCTAAGCCTTGTTATAAATTAAAGCTTTACATTTCCCTTGGAATTCATCTCTAGCTCATTTTAGGTCTGCTAATCTGTAGACTTAATAGGTGGTCTGTTAACTGGAACCGGCACACAAAGGAATTAAATCACTAGATATCATTATTTAAATGCAACTTACTTGTTTTAAAGGGCAAAAGATTGTGTACTGTAGTTCACCTATCAGCTACGCCAAAAAAAAAGAATGTTAGGAGCAATGCTCCTTAACTAAAATCCTTCTTATTTTATTTTGGACTTGATATTGTCTAGAAGAAATACCATTTAGCTACTGTTCTACACTGTTTCTCCTTTTTTAAAAAATCTCTTTTGCCTTAACATGACTTTCACAAAGAAAGAAATGTTAAACCTCTCTGAAAATGTTTGATTCCTTGAAAGCAAAAGTAACTTAAGTTCCCTATGGATCCAAAAGTGCACTTAACTATTCCGTCCACATAATTTCTCAAAGAAAGTCATTATTCCGGTAGTGTAAATGAAAGTCAACTTGCAATTCACTAAGATTTTCTATCTCAGAATTTCAGTTATATCTGCTTGCCTGGGCTTGTAGACCTTGCTGAATTAAAAACTGCATGTAGTTTAAATAACTTGACAAAAACAGTAAAGGATTGTGACTTCCTTTGTGTATAATACTTTCTAAAATATTTGCTACTTAAAATCATGTGAGATATAGTTCAAATCACTTCTCACACAGAGTCAATCACAGATCCTATTAACAGTTCTCCTTTAGAACACAGAAGGTCATAGAAACCATTGCATATTGTCAGGAACTTTTGGAAAACAGTTTACGAAAAAATGAAATGACCATGTAATAGGTCCCTTAGTGCGAATTTAAATACAGTTGTCTTATATCTCCCAGTCACAAATTCCCAAGTTTCTCAAGTGAACAAGCTGTGGTTTATGAAAGTGTTCTTAGTAGCAATCTGAGAAATTACTTCCGTTATGTAAAGTTTTTAAGATTCAGCTTATTCTTTTCACTTTAAAACTTGTTGGACATGTAAAGTTTTCCTTGTTACTATCAAATATGCCTATGGTTATTACAAAAATGTAAGTAATAACAGGCAATGGCAGTCTATTTAACAGATTAATGATCAGATTTATCATAGTAGCATACATATTAGTACATAGAAACCAGTGTACATACTGGTGTTGTAATACAGTAACTGGTAACTGCATTGATTGTTTCATCTCCAGTCCAGTGGGAATCAATGGGTTAGGCAATTTATGAGAAAAGAATAAAAATATGTTGTTTCCCCAAAGAGCTTGTTCTTTATACTTCTCGAGATAAAGCTGTAACTTTTCTTGGTGCACACTTTTCTGTGAATCCATGCATTATTTACAGGAAATACCTTGTCTTTGTACTGCATCATGATGCGGCTGTTATTAAAAACCACCTACCCTGTGGGGAGAGAGGATTACAGCAGCAGAATTCATAGGTTCTACATCTGAACTAGTTGTTTCACAGCAAACACAGTGGGGTTTTAGCTGAACGCTAAGACTGACCTAACCACCTGAAGCTCACGGTAGGATCAGCCACAGAGGATAGTTAAAACATAAACATGAAAATAAGCACAAGGAAATCACAAAGAGAAGAGAGAAAAGAATAATAAACTTGTGATGTGATCTGGTACCCCAGGGTAGCTTGGAGCTTTGCTTGAGGAGTGGTTTAAACAATTTCTGGGAAAAAACCTCCAGTGTTACATCTTTATTAGTAAGTAAAACATGATAGTTCCTGATTAGAAGGTGAACGTCAATGCATTTTAAAGTCAGATGGGTAAATTCCTCCTCCTTTTCAACCCAAGAAGAAAAAGGTATTATTCATCCTGGTTGCTAAAAACAGCCTGTGGTATATTCTCTTATTCAAGTGACTCTTAGGCTCAGTCTGGAAAAGTGGATCAAAATCATGCCAGGGAGTGTGCTAGCCATCACTGAAGACAGCCAGCCATATATCAGTGCTATTGGTCTGTGTAAATTGTTGGTATAAATGGAGCTCATGAGAATACATAAAGTGTTGGAAACAGCTGTGAAGTAAAGACACAAAGGCTTTCAGTGCTGAGGTAACATGAGACAGGGTAGGGAAAATAATCTGTTTCAGATATGTAGGCTTAGTAGTACCTTGATATTTTGCATGTGTTCATACCTTCGTATAAAGTAGATCAAACAATCCAAGGCACTACCTGGAGCAAGTAGGTCCTGTATTTTAACAAGCCTCCAGCCCTTTCAGGAGGAACAATTTGTATTATGCAGCACACATTTAAAAATTTTTCTTCACTACTGATCTTACCTGAATATTGTTGGATTGCTTGATAATCCTTTTGAATTTGGGGTTGGTTTGTTGGGTTTTTTGTTGGTGGTGTTTTGGGGGGGTTTTTTGTTTGGTTTTTTTTGTTTGTTTGTTTTTGGGGGTTTTTTGGGGGGTTTTTTTTGAGGGTGGGTGTTTGGTTTGGTGTAGGGGGTTTTGGATTGTTTTTTTTGTTTTGGTTTGGTTTTTTGGGTTGTTTTTTTTTTTTTTTACCAAGCTGACTTGATCTTGGCTCCTAACAATACACAACACATTATGTTCTCAGAGAACAACATAAGGGCATATATCTTGCTATAGTAAGACAGTTCAGGGTCCGCCAACCTCATCTACTTTCCCTATTATTTGTCTCCACTGGCTAATAGTATCTGCTTAGGTAAGGATTTACAAAAACAACAAGAATACAATAACTATTGATAATTTCATGGAGTATTTTCCCAGTTTTTGTCAGTCTGCAGCTCAGGGATTTCTTGAACCAGTAGTTGCTTTTGGTATTTAGTAAAACATTAATACGCTTTCATTTTGATGTCTCCATGCAACTGCTTAGCTGTGAGCTAGATGTCTAAACTTTAATTACAGTTAATGGACTGACATATACTTAACGAACTGTCTAGTCAAGAGAGTCAATTGAACCTCAAGAGAGATTCAGTTCATGCTAAAGTAAACATCCAGGGTTCAGATGTATAAACATGAATGTCTGGTGCCATTTGAAGTACCCAAGTTTGTCTCACCAGCTCTGGTCAAGAATGGAAAGGTCTCTTTCAGGTTTAACATCCACTTGCAAGTTTCTAGGGTGTCTGAAACACCACTAAAACCTTTTGCATTTAACAAAAGCTGGACTTTACTGCAGCAGGTTTACCTAGCTGCTTCTTGAGCTTCAATAATACATCAAGTCCACAACATCTTCTGGCAAGGAGTTCTTATGTATGTTTTGTGTGAGGACATGCTTCCTTTTCTTGTTTGTTTATTTTTCACCTTATTTTGTTTTGCATCTCACAGTTTCCCACTTCATTTCATTCTGATTCTTTTTTTAGGAGGAAGATTGAACTACCATTTTCTATTCAATTAATCATGATTTTGTAGACTGCCTTATTATCTAGTGACGTCTCCAGCTACTAGACTCCACACTGATGCACATCTAGAATATCCCAGACATAATTTGTCATTAAACTATGAAACACATCTTGCAAGTTCAATTATAACTTTCCAAACAACTTAGTTGTCCAAAAACTCTGCTCATTCACTCTTGGCTAATTTCCATCTGCTTGATTTTTGACACTTTATTCTTTTGCCAAATTCCAGCTGTCTTGGGACCTTTTGCTTTTTGAGACAGTCTTTTACATTGTCTCATGTACTGTCTACTGTCTGTCTTGAATAAAGTTACTTCCCTTTTAAGCACACATTTAAGTGCTTTTCTGAAATGATGCCCAAACTGCTAGTGTTCTGAACTAACATTCTTTCTTTTTCTAATTTTATTCTATTATTTATTTATTTATTTACATGAAATGATCATTACAATCAAGAATGTTAAAGCTAGAAAAACAATTTAAATGAAACTAAAAATAATTTAAAACTCAACTTTGACCACCCAGTAAAGAAATGCTTCCTAATGTCCACTCTATGCCTCCCCTAATGCAGCTTTGAACTGTTCCCACATGTCCTGTCACTGGATACCTGGCAGAACTGATCAGCACCTTCTTCTCCACTTCTCCTCCTCAGGCAGCTGTAGAGAGCAACAAGGTTGCCCTTCAGCCTCCTTTTCTTCAGGCTAGACAAGCCCAAAGTCCTCAGCTGCTCCTCACAGGACATTCCTTCCAGCCCCTTCACCAGCTTTGTTGCTCTCTTCTGGATACATTCAAATACCTCAACATCCTTCTTAAACTGTGGGGCCCAGCACAGCACACAGCACTCCTGGTCAGGCCACACCAACGCTGAATACAGTGGGACAACTACCTCTTTTGAGCAGCTGGTTGTGCTGTGTTTGATGTGCCCCAGGGTGCAGTTTGCCTTCTTGGCTGCCAGGGCACATGTTTTCTATTTTGTGTCAGCCTGATTAAATATCTGGAATATTGCAATTAGAACAAAGCCGTTGAATTCATGTTCTTGTGCATTGGAAAAAAAAAAAAAAAAAAAAAAACAAAAAACAAACAAAAAAAATAAAAAGAATAAAATATTTTTAAAACTAAAAATAATGAAATTATGAAACTGTGTTGCTTAAAGCAAAACCAAAATTGAACACACAAAGTAAGATATATATACACATGTATATCTATGTATATACTTATATACATGTACATACATACATATATGTACATACATATGCTTATCTCCATACATACTTATATACATACAGATAGAAAATAGGTAGGTAGGTAGGTAGGCAGGCAAGTGGGTAGGTAGATACAAAAAAATTACCAAGAGAGATAGAGAGCATTCGTTTATTAAATCTGGATATTTTTTCACTCCTCTTCCTCTATAGCATAAAAATTTGGGGAATTCTAAGGGCCTTTCACAGAAAGTCATGTTTCCCATGAAGAGGCAGAAAACACTGCTATATCTAACTCCTTAGAGATGCATCTTGGTTGGCATTTTGTAATATAATATTTTAGAAGAAAAGTATAGCAAAGTGTAATGTATAGGTCCTCTAATTTGGAATGAAATATTCTCTTTACCAATGCTGAATATATTTCTGACCTAACATTCTGTTTGGTTTAACACTGAAATCAATAGCAACACTTTTCTTTCACATAAATTTCTACATGTACCTGGAGAACACCTGTCCTCAATGTTCATTTTGAATATTTTTTATCTTAGACAATACAGAATTGTGATTAGTCATATTGTTGAGGAGTACCCTCAGTAAATGATCAGAGAAAGCTGACAGCAACAGCTTGAAATATTTGATAAATAGATGTTCCTCCATTCAATAATATGACTGGGGCAGAATGAGAAGTATGAAACTCTCAGAACAGAAAAGATTGATTCAAAAAATGCACTTTTCCATAACACCAACCAAGATTTCTAGCCACAGAAAATATAAAAACCTTTAATCGGGAGTTCTTCCAGTCTTTTTTTTCTTTTATAGCCTCCTATTTCATCTCCTGAATAATAAAATAATAATAAGAAAACCTACACAAAATTAAGGAAGTTTTCCTTATAAGCACACAAGTTTCCTTTCATGAAAGTGCTGTGTACTTTTCATTCTCACCAGAGATAAAAGTTATATTATTGAGAGCAATATATCAAACTACACTAAATCTTTGAACACTTACTATTATTGTTCCATGAAGGTGGACTAGAGTATAGAGAAAGATAATTTGCGTAGCATTTTTATTTTCCAATTCCCCTCTGGGACAGTCTTTGTATTTTTTCATTCCTGTAGCCTTAGAGATGGGGCAAAGTATGACTCCATCATTCTAAAAGCAGTGGAAACAAAAGCTGCATTGTTTAGCTCACCTCAGTGGCTGATAGTGAAAGAAGATGCTTTAGCAATTACCACTTTTGTGCTGAGGGTCTGGGCTTGTGAATTTTGTCATCGTATCTACTTATTGCTGTTGTGTGGATTGTTGGGGTTGGTTTGTTTGATTTGTTTTTTGTTTTTTGTTTTGGTTTGTTGTTTTAAAAAAAAAAATCTCTGCATTAAAATGTTATCTCTTTCAGCCTATCTACTTACAATTAGTATCTGCTTGATTTTAAAAGTCCTCAATTTTTACTGGATTTTTTTTTCAGATTATGAACCTGCTCAGAAATAGTAAAACAATGAGAATTAGCCCCTGTTTTTTTTGTTATCATTTTTAAGATGTCATGGCCATGGTAATCTGTTGCTCTATGGGGTTTAGCTGCAACAGTATTGCTCATGTTGACTGTTTTAACACTCTGTTCCTGAGGGAAATACAATAATAATCTAGTTTCTTCCAAACACGCTGATATTTCAGCCTGTGACTTGATTACAGAACAGGCTGACCAGTTAGGAAGACGAAAAATTATTAATTCTCTTTCTGGAACAGTGTGACAGGGGAAATGATAGTTCGTACATGAGAAGTTACTTTTTTTCTATATTAAGGCAGGTGTCACAACATGACTTTTTAAGAGAAATGTAAAAATAATACAATTAAAATGGGCATGGAAATAGTTCCTTAATTTTCTGAAATATACACATCCAAGTTTTTTTTCTTTAATTAAGAAATTAAGTATTCCTTAAGTTGTAATGAGTATCAGAAAGAAGGTGATTTATTTATAGAAACCTGTTAAAAGTCATAATTTTATGAGACAGTTAGGCCTCTCATCCCTATTGCTTTCTGAGAAAAGTGGTTTAAGATTTTTGTGTTGCCTTGGTTGTGATAAAGTTATTGTCCACAGTAAATGCTATTGTTATGAATGAAAACATGATAGAAACTGTATTATTTGAGTTTTCATAATGGTTTAGAAGAGACAGAAACTGTAACAATGGCCTACAGATTACGGCTCTGTATGAGCTGATGGATGTCAAACTTCAAGTCCTTGCTGTGTTAGGGACATATAATTGAACTTGGGTTTCCTTCTTTTCAAGTAATCTACCTATCTATATTTATCCTGGCATTTGTGTCTCTGCTACATTTTGTGAAAGAAAACATAAAGCATAGAATTGTAGAATCACAGACTCAAAGAATCATTTAGATTGGAAAAGATCCTTAAGATCACTGATTGCAACTATTCACCTAACATTGCCAAGTCCACAAATAAACCGTGTCTCTAAATGCCATGTTTACATGTCTTTTAAATATCCCCAGAGATAATGACTTAACCACTTCCCTGGGCAGCCTGTTCCAATACTTTACAACCCTTTCAGTGAAGAATTTTTTCCTAATATCCAACCTAAACCTCCCCTGGTGCAACTTGAGGACATTTTCTCTTGTGCTATTGCTTGTTACTTGGGCGAAGAGATCAACACCCACCTCGCTACAATCTTCTTTCAGGTTAGTTGTAAAGAACAATAAGGTCTCCCCTCAGCCTCCTCTTCTCCAGGCTAAACAACCCCTGTTCGTCCAGCCATTCCTCATAAGACCTGTGCTCCAGACCTTTCAGCAGCCTCGTTGCCCTTCTTTGGACATGCTCCAGCACCTCCATGTCCTTCTTGTAGTGAGTGGCCCAAAACTGAACATAGTACTCAAGGTGCAGCCTCACCACTGCTGAGTACAGGGGTAAGATAGCTTCCCTAGTCCTGCTGGCCACACTATTTCTGATACAAGTCAGGATGATATTGGCCTTCCTGGCCAACTGGACACACTGTCAACTCATATTCAGCTGGCTCTCAACCAACACTCTCAGGTCCTTTTCTGGCAGGCAGCTCTCCAGCCACTCCTCCCTGAGCCTGTAGCTTTGCATGAGGTTGTTGTAACCCAAGTTCAGGACCAGTACTTTGCCATGTTGAACCTCATACAGTTGGCTTCAGCCCATTGATCCAGCCTGTCCAGATCTCAAAAACCTTTATATTTCTTTCATAGCACAGTAATAAAACAATGTTAAGCTTGGAATTATTTTAAACAAAAGAATATTCTGGTTGTAGAGACTGTCCTACATTTTTTTGTCCACCTTGAGTTTATAGCCAGGTTTTAAGGCATTTAGACTCCTAAACTCTGTTATGCCTGTAGGGAGGAGTTATTATGTATTTTATAAATCTAAGATTTTTTTTTTTTTCTCCTAAAGTAACAAACTCAGTTGGATAGCTATGAGCAATTATTCCTTGCTGAGTTTAGAAAAAGGCTCTCATCCAATTTTTACAGTTTACAAAGAATGTCCAATCCATGCTTTCTGTCACTATTACAGACATATTGAAACTGGGCGCAGTTTTTTTCAGGCAAATTGGTGTCATTCATTGTGACCTTGTAATGGTATATGGGTACTCTTACAAAAGCACATAACAGAGCAGCAGATTTATTCTAAGTGCTAAGGGAACTTCCAAATTCCAAATCTGGTCTGACATCCAAGTCCTTAGGATTTGTCATACTTGTCATGCACATTTGACAAACTAGACTGATCAGTACTACTGCAAATATACATTTCCTTGGTTTTTTTAAGCATGTTTCATTATTAAAAGCAAACTTGAATTAGTTTGTTAACAATTAATGCTCTAGAATCACTTTTGCTGTAAGCTGTATAAACAACTGAATATTTGCTCAGAATAAGTAATTCTACTTATCCTTGCAATAATGGACATTGTAACTGAATTTGGGCAGAGAGAAAAATAGGATGTGAATTTGAACTTAAAAACCTCCCTTCCAAGGTAATGAGGCTTTGTCTATACTCATATACTACATGGGTATAGGACCCCCATATAGCTCTAAAGCCAATTGGCATGGAAAATTTAAACCCTCTTGCCCTCCAAGACAGGGTGGCCATGTCTAAAATGACTATTTGTTTACATGTTACTGCTTCATACTTCCTCACAGCCTGTGACTGGAAGTAGGTTTAAAGAGTTCTGGTCAGCTCAGGGCAAAAATTGCCATGGGCCATTCAGACATTATAAAATTGCAAATAATTTATTTTCAGCAGCTCAGAACTCTCCCTCACTGTGTTTAATTAGTAAAAAATATGTAATAAAATATCCAAATCAACTCTATAGAAGCAACTCTTACTCTTACATTTTATTTTTTTAACAGGTTGACTTTTCAATCAGATAATTGAAATATCAAAATTGAATATCAGATATTCAGACAATAATGCTCTAGCACATTTTTTCTCTTGTGCTTTTTGCAATTTTTTTTTCATCAAAAACAAACAACAACAAAAAAAAACCCTAGAAGAAAACATCACAGAACAAAAAGGAATCCCATAGCTTTATTCCCTCATTTTTCATAAAGCTACTTACATTGATTATAAGTGGGTCTTGAAGTTTCAGGTCTACTGCAAAAAACTGCTTCTTTGAACTAAATGGTAACAACATGAGAAGGAAATCAACAAACTATCTACAGCAGCAGTTAGATTGTCTCTCCAATTCCAGAAGACAATTCTCCTTTCTAGTACTGGTTTTGGTACTCATTTAACCCAAAGTTAATTGATTTTTTTGATCTCTCTCTTAAATAATTTACAGTGGGTTTCAAAAATTAACAGTTTTAATGTACTTCTCTTTCAATTTCCACCTTGTTCCCACTCCTTTACCTTTTCCCTTCTAGCTTCATGTCAAAGTCAATTTGCCCCACCAGCTGATCTACTCTCTTTCATCAGATTCCACTTTATCACTGTTTGCTCAGCTACTCTTTTCATTTGCAAGTCTGATTCTCCTATTAGTCCTATCACTTCCCTTGTCATTTTCCTCTTTGGAACTGAATGCACCTTTTCCAGGCAAACAGTTTCCAGTCTTGCCCTTATTTTCTTCAGGTTCCAAGTTCTTCCTTCAGCTTCCCTAGTTTCACAGTCTTGGTATCAGTTAATGTATTTAACCAGTGAATTCCCTTCTCAACAAGGTATTTGTTTCAACTGCATTTGAATCATTATTTATCTGCAACAGATTTGTGCTGTATGATGCCACAGCTGTTACAAAGGGAAGACCACCCTTGTTTTCATCGATGGTGCTCAGACTATAGTATGAATTCCAGCTCAGCAATGGACATCCATTAATAGTAGTTTTTGAAAAAACTCTAAAAGAAAGTTTTCAACTTGTACTCATGTTAAGCAAGAAGCATGGTCTTTTACCTGACTGTAATGGTATGGGAAGACTTTAGTCATAATAAGAACCTGAAGAGAATGTATTCTTCAGAAATGTTAAGTGACAAAATCAACTTTCTCATGCATAAGTATACTCAAAATTGTGTAATTTGGCATAGTTACAGATTTGCAGGGAGGAAAAAAAAGATATTTCATGTCACCTCTCACCAAAGTGCAGTTTTTTGACCAGTGGAACCCCTTCATAACAAAACTTGACTGATGGTACCACAAGAGAAGATGTAAATGCAAAAGATGTAAATGTTTGGGAATTTATGTATACTTTCTTTAGTCTCTCAAAGATACTTGAATCATTATGACTGAATATTTCAAAATAAATAATTGAATTTGAATTCATTCTACAGCAGATACTCAAAGATTTTTGAGTCTAAATAACTCCATGTTGGCAAGAATGAAACTTGTCATCATTAATGGAAGGTCCAGAAAGCCTTAATTACAGGCCAACACCAGTGAACATCTGACTGCAGAAACCATTAAGCTCCTTTCAAGACATATATTACTAATCAGGAATTATTCAGAATGCACACTCCTTTTCAATATATATTGAAGAAAGATACTTTTACTCAGTTTTAATAATTATATGAAATTTGATATCTCAATAAAGGAGTTCTGTTAAACTTGAAATGTCATATACACTTAAAATCAGCACATGACTCTAGAAAAATAGTGTGCAAGACAGCGGAAAATGAAATTACTTTTACCCCCTGCAGAGATTAAATTTACAGTAAATATTGAAGAAAATATTATAAACACAGGTTTGACCTGTATGTAGAAGCAATTGGAGCAGAAATAGAATGAGACCCTCATATGGTCACTTTGCTCCTAATAGTCCTACTATCCATTGTTGTTGATGTTCACAATATTTTTGCATGCACTACAGAGCGAGAAAGCATGAAATAAATCAGATACTGTAATATATGTTTCACGATGTACTTAAAAAAAAAAAAAGTAACAGATGTTCCTTGTGCAGGTATAAAATTAAAAAGGATTACAAAGTATCAAAGAACGTGTAATGGAGTGGAGATTAAAGAAAGCAAACTTGCTGTTACAACATATGTTCTGAACTTTCATGAGATAGGATTGTATAATACTAAACATGTACTCACAAAAACAAGTAGATTGAAAGCACCTGCAAAATAAGTGTTCTCTTTGTGTTCTGAAAGGTATAACCTGCAGAAGGGGATGAGTGTAGCATTGATGTGCCATATGAATTCTAGAGTTGGTCTGATGCATAAGCATCCGTTATCCAGTTCTCTGCATCTGTCACTTTGACTGAAGGTCATTATGACCAAGTTAAGGTCTCAGCAGTTCTTGGAAATTTTTTTTTGATAGAAACAGTGCTGATTCTGTCATATAGAATTTTATTTTGATTAACACTAAAAGGAAAGGACTTATTTCAGATATCTCATTATTTTCCAGACTTTTGGGGTGGGATTAACTTCAGTTATAGACAGAAGGTTCTGCCAGTCCTTGACTATTGTGCCAAAACACATGTCCTCATGTACTTCTGTGATAACTAGACACAATATAGCTGTCCAGAAAAAAATAGATTTACTTAACAATTTGTAAGTATTGGGATAAAATCCAGGTGTCAGGTACGTACATGCATTAGAATGTCATTTTTCATTTTATCATCAGCACACACAATTTAGGAAGATACAACAAAATCTGAGTTTCTAATATCAGTGCTTTGACCAAACTTACATGATCATAGAATCATAGAATCATAGAATCATAGAATCATAGAATCATAGAATCATAGAATGGTTTGGGCTGGAAGGGACCTTAAAGATCACCTAGCTCCACCGACCCTGCCATGAGCAGGGACACCTTCCACTAGACCAGGTTGCTCAAAACCTCATCCAACCTGGCCTTGAACATTTCCAAGGAGGGGGCATCCACAACTTCCTTGGGCAACCTGTTCCAGTGGCTCACCACCCTCACAGTGAAGAATTTCTTTCTAATATCTAATCTAAACCTCCCCTCTTCCAGCTTAAAGCCATTTCCCCTTGTCCTGCCATTAACTGCCCTTGTGAAAAGTCCCTCACCAGATTTCTTGTAGGCCCCCTTCAGGTACTGGAAGGCCACTATAAGGTCTCCCTAAAGCCTTCTCTTCTCTGAACAGCACCAATTCTTTCAGCCTGTCCTCAAAGGAGAGGTGCTCCAGCCCTCAGATCATTGTCATGGCCCTTCTCTGGACTCGTTCCAACTGGTCCATATCTCTCTTGTGTTGGGGGCTCCAGAACTGGACACAACACTCCAGGTGGGGCCTCACAAGAGCAGAGCAGAGGGGGAGAATCACCTCCCTCGACCTGCTGGCCACGCTTCTCTTGATGCAGCCCGGATATGGTTGGCCTTCTGGGCTGCAAGTGCACATTGCCGGCTCATGTTGAACTTCTCGTCTACCACCACTCCCAAGTCCTTCTCTTCACAGCTGACCTCAAGCCACTCATCACTCAGCCTGTATTTGTGCTTGGGGTTGTCCTGACCCAGGTGCAGGACCTTGCATTTGGCCTTGTTGAACTCCATGAGGTTAGCACAGGCCCACCTCTCAAGCCTGTCAAGGTCCCTCTGCATGGCATCCCATCTCTCCAGCGTGTCAACCACACCACTCAGCTTGGTGTCATCAGCAAACTTGCTGAGGGTGCACTCGATCCCCCTGTCCATGTCACTGACAAAGATGTTGAAGAGCACCGGTCTCAGTACCGAACCTTGAGGGACACTGCTCATGACCAGTTTCCACTTGGACTTTGAGCTGTTGACCACAACTCTTTGAGTGTGACTATCCAGCCAGTTACTTATCCACCGAGTGGTCCATCCATCAAACCCACATGTTTCCAATTTGGAGATAAGAATGCCATGTGGGATGGTGTCAAAAGCCTTGCACAGGTCCAGGTAGATGACATCAGTTGTTTTAGCCTTGTCCACCAATGTCGTAACCCCATCATAAAAGGCCACCAGATTGGTCAGGCATGATTTGCCCTTGGTGAAGCCATGTTGGTTGTCACTTTCTAGTTCTCTGTGTGCCTTAGCATAGTTTATAGGAGTATCTGCTCCATGATCTTGCCTGGCACTGAGGTGAGACTGACGGGCCTGTAGTTCTCCAGGTCTTCCTTGCTACCCTTTTTGAAAATGGGGGTTATGTTCTCCTTTTTCCAGTCTGTGGGAACTTCACCAGACTGCCAGGACTTCTCAAATATGATGGACAGAGGCTTTGCAACTTCAACCTCCAGTTCCCTTAGGACCCGCGGATGCATCCCATCAGGTCCCACGGACTTGTGCAACTTCAGGTTTCTTAGGTGCTCCCAAACCTGATCTTCTCCTACAGTGGGAGGCTTTTCATTCTCCTGGACCCACCCTTGGATTTCTAGGACTTGGGCAGTGTGGCACGAGTCCTTGCCTGTAAAGACTGAGGCAAAAAAGTCATTGAGCACCTCAGCCTTCTCAATGTCCTGGGTGACCAAACCTCCTGTAGCCTTCTGGAGAGGGCCCACATTTTCCCTAGTTTTCCTTTTCTCCCCTACATACCTATAAAAACTTTTTTTGTTGCCCTTGACATCTCTGGCTAAATTTAATTCTGTCAGGGCCTTAGCTTTCCTAAACAGATCCCTGGCTTCTCGGGCAATTTACCTGTATTTCTTCCAGTTTACCTGTCCTTCCTTCCACCCTCTAGAGGCTTCCTTCTTGATCCTAATTTTGTTCAGGATCTTCCTGTCCATCCATGCAGGTCTCCTGCTGTTTTTGCCTGCCTTCCTCTTTGTGGGGGTGCATTGTTCCTGGGCTTGGAGGAAGAGATCTTTGAGTATGTTCCAACTGTCCTGCACCCCTCTTTTTTCCAGGAATTCATCCCATGGTACATGACCAAGCAGATCCCTGAAGAGGTCAAAGTCTGCTCTCCTGGAACTGCAATCATAACAGCAATCATGTAATGTGTGATTTACAGCAACTGATCATAAACTATAGATATTGAAAAATAATATATAAATGCATTGAATCCAAGAATGAGAGAAATATGAGCTAAAAAGATAAGAAAGAAAATAGCTTTTTTATGTGTGAAACATGAGAAATTCAGAGTCCTCTTGTACACACTTCTATATGGATACAAGTGAATATCTTCAATTTACTACACAATCTGTTAATTAAGAAAAATAGTAACCCACCTTAACTCTTTCAGACAACCAGTGTGTTATTTTCTCTTATGACCTCATGGATGCTTCATTGAGATCCGTCCCATTTATGAAAACCAAGGACAATAGGCAGTCAGATAATCAACAGAACTGCACATTCTCTCAGATGATACTGGATCTGATAGTCAGACTTGGGAGCAATTTAGAAACATTTTGCTTGTGAGATAGAGCTAGGTTTCTTTTTAGCAGCTAGAATAGTGCTGTGTTTTGGTTACAACATGGGATTTGTTGTGAGAAAAATGAAGATAAAATATGAATGTTTTTATTTATCACTGGAAATTGAAGGACTTTGTGTTTTTTTAGTCTACAAGTGCAAGAGCCAGGGAGGGCGAGGAATATTTAAATTAATAGGCTAAATTGGCATTTGGATATACCCATAGGATAGTCATATAAAATCACGTTTAGTATATTAGTGAGAGTCTCTCTGGCTTTCACTCGGTCTCTTCTGGGATTGTATTATCTGGGAACAGGCTGGGCTTGGTCAGCAGATGGTGAGAAGTTGAACTCTGTATCATCCACTTTTATATTTTATTACTGTTATTATTATAATTATTATTTTAATATTATTATTATTTTAAATTTTATTTTGTTTCAATTATTAAATTGTTCTTCTCTCAACCTGCGAGTCTCCTTACACTTGCCCCTCAATTGTCTCCCCTGTCCTCTGGGTATAAAGCTTTGATTTATTATTTTTGTCTGTAAGGGGACCTTCTGTTGGAAGTTTGCCCACTATAGTCTGCCATGCCTGAAGTTTAGTCAGAAATTGCTTTAAAAAACAGTGGACTGTAGTCAAGGTTCCAAGGCAGCTCTACCATGCAGACATCCCTTTCTTATTGATTGCAAAGCTGCCTTCAGTGCCCAGGATATCTAGGTACAATTGATCCCATCATTCAGGATATCTTTGAAGGTCTGAACTTTTGACCTTGTTGCCTGTTCAGCTATCTCCCTAATTTGTACAACGTTTGTAGTGTGGAGAGACTCCTGTCCCCACTATCAATTTAGCACAGGCAGCAGGTAGCACTGAGGCTGTTCATGTTCTTCCTGGTAGTCTGATGGTATCTGTACAGAGGCACTTGCTTGGCTAAATTGGTTTATTTCATACTTTGATATCATTGAATATTATTCCTGTGTTTTTTTTTTTTTTTCTTTCCATGTGAATCCTTGATTTTATATTATTGTGTGCTAGAAACAAATTGAAATAGATGGGCTGAATACATGGATATATAGCAGTTTCCCCAGTAATAAATGCTTCATGACAGTTTTCTATTCTTCCAGTTCTTCTCCCTTTGGGATAGTTTAGTGGTTTGGATAACATTAGTAACAGAGAGACAAAGTACTATCTCAAGCTAGATATTATTACAGCAGACTTGATAAAATCTAAACATTTTTGAAACAACAGTTCTCTGAATAATTAAGTGGATTCTGAAAACCTCCAAACATTACTGATTTTTACTACCCTTCACATTTTCTAAAAGACAACAAAATATTTCCAGTCTTTGAGATAAGTCAGCTTTTACTACAATTGGAAATATTTTGAAAGCAGAAAACTGTTCTTTTTAATACACTACTTTTCAACATTGTCAATTCATAAATAATTACATAAATTTTACCCATAAATACAAATTTTCTTAAAAGTAACTTTTCAGCTTTTATTGGCATCTAACATAAATACTGTAGTCAGGAAATTCTCTTGTTCAGATTTCAATTAAAAAAAAACCAAAAAGCAATCACTCAGTCTATAAATAAATAAATAAATACATACATACACATATACATACATACCTACCAGCTGTTAATTATTCCTGTACATCAGCTAGCCATTGCTGTGTAAAGCGAAAATAAATTTTGACAGGGAACTATGAAATCTACTTAATAGAGAAATGTTTTTTTAAAAACTTACTTGAAAAAAAATCTGTTTCACTAAGCTGGGTTTTGGGAGCTTCTCAGCAAGTCTGTTTGTCTAGGAAGCTAAAGAGAATTCTTCGAGTGTCATGTTTGCACTAGGTTTAGATCTTGATATTAATTTCATTCTGTAAATGAAGGGGTCATTAAAAAAAAATCTACAGATAACACTGAAATATTTTTGTTGTAGTTTCCATCAGCAGTGTTAGTCTTAAAATTTGATATAGAAAGAAGAACTTGGTTTAAGTTTTATCAGGTAATGTGAAAAATTCATTATCCTTAACAGATTTAAATTACTTAGACTTAATACAATATGTTACATTGTGGTATTTCTTAATTACAGTGAATTCACAATAAAAAGTAATTTTAACATTACTTTGGTTTACTAAAATTTCTTTCCAAAGCAAAAAATACTTCAAGAAATCTGTCCATCTCATTTTCTGATACCTTACATCTATTTTTTTAATTGAACTATTTCTCTTAGTAGCTTTTTTTTCAGCAAAATGTGTGTGGAAATGTGTTAGGCTGAGACCTATCACAACACTGTGCACATATGTGTATTAGAAGGACATAAATCAGAATAGATCTTATAACATTTTACAGTACAGTATTTTTAAAGTGGAGAGTAATTATTTCTATGGATATAGAATGACTCAAAATAGTAAAATATTTTATACTTAAATAATTTATAACAACAATACCTAGATGTTGACTTTCTAGTTTGGTTTATGGTGAAAATATATTATATATTTTTTCCTTTGTTTAAAGAGCTTATAAGAAAGTTAATCCAATAAATATAGATACATAGAAACCTGAGCTGTGCACAGAAAGGGCTCCATAATCAAGACTTCTAAATGTTAATATTACTATTTCAATAGTTATAGAAGGTAAATCTTGAAGGTGTATATCCTGGCACAAAAATTCATCTGCTATTGATATATCTTTGACAAAATGTGTGTCTTAAAAAAAAAGTAGATTTACTGTATTTCTACTCCATGGCAAATTTGCAGTTTTGGTCAGGGGAGGAATCACAGTGCACCTAACAGGGGGAGTAATAACATATTTTTTTTAAGAGCAAGCTTTGCTAAAATATCAGCATTTTCATACTTAATGCTCGGAGGCAGCCAGTATATCACTGGCCTTGTAAATTCAGTCTTGCCATCACTGGCAGACTCAAAAGGGGATATAATGAATCTCATGGTAGACTTACTGGCACATGCTCTGCTTTCCTTGACTTTCTGGGGATGCAGAATGAGCACTGGGCTAGGTTTCCTGTGTTTTCAGTATCTTGAATGTCATGCAAAAATGTTAGACATGTATTGGGTCTGGCTGGGATGGAGTTAATTTTCCCCATAGCAGCCCTCAGAGTGCCGTGTTTTGTATTCGTAGCTAGAAAGGTGTTGATGACACATCAGTGTTTGGTTACTGCTGAGCTGTGCTCACACAGCATCAAGGTTGTCTCTCCAACATTTCTCCCCACCACCAGTAGGCTGGGGGCAGGGAAGGTCTTGAGAGGGGACATAACCAGGACAGCTGACCCAAGATGACCAAAGGGATATTCCATACCATTTTTTTGCTCAGAAATAAAAGCAAGAAGAACGGAGGGGGAAGAGGGTTGGGCATTTATTATTTACAACATTTTCCTCCAGAGGAATTGGTATGCATACTGAAGCCCTGCTTCCCAGGAAGCATCCAGACATCACCTGCTGATGGGAAGTAGAGAAAAAATATTTTTGTTCTTCTTCTGCTCCTGTGTGCATAGCTTTGCTTTGTTTTTATTAAACTGCCTTTGTCTCTACCCACAACTTTGGGGTTTTTTCCCATCTTGTTTTCTCGTCTCCCCATCCTGCCGAGGAGGGCGGTGATAGAATGACTTGGTGGGCACGTGGCATTCAGACGAGGTCAACCCACCACAAGGCAGTATGTCTGTAAACGTTTGAACTGTTTCTCAATGGGGACAGTGTTATAGGAGGTAGTCATCATTAAACCAAGTGATGTGAACACGAGCAAACTAGGTAATCAGGCAAGTCTTGCATCTTTCTAACATATACCATCCTTAATACTAATTTTGACTTTAAATAAACATGCCTAACTTGATAATTTTTTTTTTTTTTTTTTTTAGTAAGAAAGATGGTTCCTTCTTTCTCTTGCAAAATATCTGGAAATATGTCTGGAAACTTGAGGTGGTTTAACGAGGAAGGGTCACTGCCCACCCCATCCCCCACCCTCCAGTAGTATAAGGAGGAGAAAATATAAACAAACGAGGCCCATGGGTTGAGATATGAGCAGTTTACCAGAATAGTAAGGGAGAAACAACATCAAACCACAACAACAGTACTAATGAAAGAGTGATGAACGAAATGAATTGAAATGAAAATGAAACAAAAATGTCTCACCACGGGACCAGCTCACGAACTATGGTACCCAGCAGCTCCCTCTTCCCAGAACTTCCCTGTTTAAATACTGAGCATGATGTCACGTGGAACCGAATACTGTCACATTGTATGGAATACCTGCCCTGGCTGCCCAGGCCAGCTGCCCTGGCCGCCCCCCTCCCAGTTCCCTGAGAACAATTAACTCTAGAATAATGAAACTCCTTAAGCCAAATGATGACCTTTACTTGTATTTCAATTTGATTTTCAGTATTTCAGAAAACCTGGGCCAGATTCTAAATCACAGTTATACTGAGACCAAAGTAGAATGGAAAAGATATTAAAGATGTAGATTTGGGTAGATTTTTTTTCTGTCATTCTCACTCCACAGGGCAAAAATGCAGAATATAGTCTTGCTGTAGTTTTAAGACTGTTATTGAACACTTAGACAATGATCTATTTTAAAATACTCCTTTAAAATTAAAGAGTTATAGAACAGTTACACAATAGGCAAGGAAGAAGGTTACTCATATTTAATCATCTGAACCCACAGAAATCACCTACACTCCCAGAAGTACAATACCTTTCTGAGGAAAGTATTTGCATGGAGGAACACTTTGAAAAATGTCATCTGAATACAGAGCACTGGGAAGAGACTAGGTACAGAATTTCTAGTGGTTAGGTTGTGCTTGGGGACTTGCTTATGACAGTGCTGAGTGCAGTGCTTCAGGTAAGTGTCTGTCAGCATTCAGCCAGTAAAGCCTTCTTTTCAGGAATTTATCTCTTTAGAACTTATTCATTCATTTTGACACAAAAGTGCTCCTGACATAGTGTGTCATTTTATGAATTATTTTAATTTATTTTTAATTTTACATGGCTTTGAAAGATAGTTGTCATTCGCAAACTACAAAAGTTCAACAAAATATGGCAAAATGAGTAAACCTAAGAATTTTATGGTAAACATTGAGTATTTAAAATTTCTACATCGCTCTCAATTAAAATAATTAAAAAAAAAAAAAACTGTTTCAAAGTACTGTAAGAATTAAAAATCTTTGTGAGCACTTAAATCTGATTTCATATAATTAGAGAGTTTTCACTTGGAGAGATAATGTGGAAGTCTGGCTAATAAGTATTAATTCCAGTTCAAGAGGATTTCAGTATGCACATAGATTAATAGATCTACAGCCAAAAGGCTTCCATTTTGGTCATTTAGTCTGATATGTATAACACAAGCCACTGAACTTCACCCACTTCACACTTTATTAAGATATCCACACATATTCCAGATGTGTCATCTAAAAGTATGCTTGGGGTTGTATAAATACTTAGGTCTGTGTGTCTTAATTTTCCTGTGTACAATTTCTTTTCATGTCAGACAAAAACTTGAATGACATTAACTCACTGTCCCTAACATGCTATTTTGGGTATTGCAGTTCAAGTGTAAAACAACAGGCAGTTGTCAACTCTGTCATCCCTACTGCTCTCTAATTCTCTACTGACTATGGATTTCATGGAGTATGATCAGATGTGGAGGGCTGACCCTGGTTGGATGCCAGATGCCCACCAAAGCCCACTCTATCACTCCCCCTCCTCAACTGATCAGGGGGAGAAATATATAATGAAAGGCTTATGGGTGGAGATAAGGACAGAGAGAGATCACTCACTAATTACTGGTATTGATCTAATTCTGAACGTAAAAAAAAAAAAAATATTTGTATTCTAAAATAAATTATTTGTCTCACCATGGTCTTCACCAAAAGTTGCAGGGGAATCTCTGCTCTGGTGCCTGGAACACCTTCTCCCTCTCCTTCTTCACTGACCTTGGTGCCTGCAGGGTTGTTTCTCTCACATCTTCTCACTCCTCTCTCTTGCTGCAAAATGCGCAGCTTTTTTTTTCCTCTCTTCCCTTTTTTTTTTTCTTAATTATGTTATCACAGAGGCTTTACTGATGGGCTCAGCCTTGGCCAATGGCAGGTCACACTTGCAGCCAGCTGGCATTGGCTGTGTTGGACATGGGAGAAGCTTCTGGCAGCTTCTCACAGAAGCCACCCTTATGCCTCCTCACCCTGCCCCCCTCACACCCCAAAACCTTGCCATGCAAACCCAATACACCAGATTGTACTGAATATGTCCTAGGAGTGTGTGGAGGAGGAGCATGACATGACTCATCCGTGAGCCTGAAGGAAAGAAAGGGCACACAGTAGGAGGGCACACCACAAGGGAGGAAAGAGATGTCATGACTACCACTTAAGCTTACATGACATCCCCAGACTATAGTTTTATTGACGCATTGAAAATCTAGAGTTTGCCTTTTCAGCAGTTTAGTTTATCTGCTTATTCTGCTGAACTAATTTTGGAGAATTCCCTTTGTCATTTTACTTACATTAGCTTTTGAATACATTTATTCATTCTGCTTTAATTCTGCCTTTTTAGTTATGTAAGAATTTGCATCTTTTTATGCCTAGATTCTGATTTGAGTAACTTCAGTCTTGGTCTTCTTATACTGGTTGTAGATTTTGATGGTACTAGTTCAGTAGTTTACTTTTCTTAATATCTCCATTGCTGCCTTACCTTAAGGTGTGACCTCATCTGCCAAATTTGCCATAAGCCTTTAAAAATATATATTTTAGTGGTAAAATAAAAATAAACCCAACCTGTATATAGTCTCAAAATCAGATGTTTTAAAGCATACAAAAAGTTATTTTAACATTTAGTAAGAGAAGATCTCAGTAAACTACTTTTTCCTTTTTTCACCATATAGTGGACTTATTTGGTTTTTTGTTTTTTTTTACTTTAGGACCCAGGCACTTTAATCCTTCACATTATATACATGCTAATTTCCTTCAGAGCTCCCATTTGGAGTCTCTCAAAGAGAAAAGCTCAATTGTCCTGAGAATAGAGCTTGCTTGAGAACTGACTGTATCCCTAGAAATAGATATAATAGATAATAGAAATGCCAGTGACTTTCATGGCTTCTAATCTGTCCATAAAATCACAAATCCCTGGTGCCAGGCTGAAAAACAAACCTCTGGTGGTCTGTGAAGCAATATTCTCATTATTCAGCTGAAATTTTCTGAAAGAGGACTATTTAAAAATAAGAAATATTTTCAAAGCACCAAAAGCTCTCATACACTTGAAACTGTCTCATATTCTGGCTCTACTCTACTCGAAGGATGTAGAGTAGAGTAGTCCCTCTCTACTAATTCCCAAGAAACAATAGCTGTACTAAGGTAGGCACCTCAACCTAAAAAAAAAAAAAAAAAAAAAAAACAAACCCAAACACCAAAACAAAACAAAGAAAAAGACCTCTAGGAAACATACACAAAGGATGGGGATATGAATTATTGTTCTGATGTTGTCTGGTATACATACATAATCTTTCAGGCACAGGCTTCTTGCAAAGCTTTCTCTGCTGTACTGCCTGTGGGATCTCAGTCCAACATTCCCTCCCTTCATCTAAAGGAAGAAAAAGTGAGGTCTTGCCCGCCGAGATCATTCTGTCATCATCTCCCCTTCTCCTGCCAAATGCTGATGCTTCAACAGAGAACAGGGTTGTGGTGGAGGAGGTGGTCTTCATCTGTTGATACTTAGTTAAGCCCAAGAAGAACATTTATGCTTAAAGGACAGTGAATGGTCAGGGTAAGAACTGAGTAGCTTAAAATGAAAAGAAAACTCAGAAAATTACAGTGTACCTCCTCAGTTCCCATGACTCACCCTTGTATGAAAAAATAACAACTTTAATATTTTCATATGTCTCTTCGCTGACAATGTTAAAGCTTGACTTACCATGCCCCACTGGAAGAATCTCTAAAGTCAAAATTAGAGCCTACCAACAAAAAAATAAAAGGTGCAATGGCATCTTTAACTTACAGGTCCACATAGAACTACTTTAAATAGAGGTCACCTTTCTCTCTTCTCTTCTCTTTGTTTTTCAACCCTCATTCATTGTTTACCCAATTCTTTCTCTCTTGGATCAATATCTTCAGGCTAAAAACCTAAACTGTGAAAATTCATCTGTTTCTCATCTGTCTGTACTCCTGTTCTCTTTGAAGAGCTGAATTGTGACTAGAAGCCTGTTTTAAAAATATATCTAAATTACCAAATTCACCAGAAATAACAGTTCGGTTTCTTGATGGGCCTTACCGTTCAGTTAGAAGTAAGGAGCAAACACAACTTATGTATTTTTAAGAAGAAACATTTGAAATCATCTAGGTTTTCTTTTTATTTTGTCTTTCATCCTATCCATACTGCTATTCTGGAAAAAAAGAAATTAGCTTTTTTCCCCAATCTTTCTTTTCTTTTTTTCCATGTGTTTTCTTGAGACCTATTATTACATTACCTAGGTTTGGGGGGCTTTTTTGTTACAAGCCTGGAAACTGATATCTTGCTTTTGTTAGAAACTACTTTCCCCTAGTCAATTGACCAGAGCCAAACAAGTTAATAGTCAGTCTTATTAGGCTGTGGGTGTATGAAGGGGAGAGCAGTTTTTTTCTCTTCAGGGACAGATGCTTGGGAGCCAAACAGGAGCAGCACTATTTGTGTGTTGCTTAATATGAACTGTATATTTACATGAAACCTGCATATTGTTGTGAATTCTGCAAGGCCAGCTTTCCTAGGAAGAGGTAAAACTGCTACAGGTACCAGGTTTAGTTTTGAATTGCCTGATGGTTATCTCTGAACTTAAAGAATGCACTTATTTTGATGTTTAACTGTCCATTTTTAGTTACTTTAGATCAAAGATCTTGTACTTGTGGGATGCACTGAGTCACAAGACTCCCTAGGGCATTTTTTAATACTCAACACAGCGAGGGATGCAGATAACATTCATCAGCCACCACCATTGTCTTTTTCATACACATTCATCTAGTCTGAAAGAAATTGAAATGCTCTACCAGAGAGGACTATCTCTGAAATGAAAATCAGAGAGCAAAAATTTCTATGAAAAATTATATTTTTTTTTAAAACTCATAATCTGATTAGAAAATACATTTCTAAGAAGACATCCAGAACTAGATTCTTTTGAGTCCCATGCTTTTGATACATTTTCAGCATAATAGCTGAGCTAAAATTTGGGGAATCAAAAGTTATCCCAGAAAGAAAGAGAAATCAGCAACAGAAGAGAATCTCTGTGTTGCATTCTTATTTATTAGGAGAAAAGCTGTGCTTTTGTTTACAGGGAAGGAATGGAGACAAGGACATCCACCTTCTTTACTGCTCCACACTTCCTTTTTTGTCAGTAATCCAGTCTTTGATGTAGGTTTAGGTCAGATATCAACAGTGGATTATAGGTTTTTCCCAGTCTGTTTCTGGGTGCTTTACGATGTTATGGTTAGCTGACAGTTTAAATCCTTTCCCAGATTATAACAGCATGATCCTTCTTCTTCTTGCCAGCACTTATCTGATCCCACCATGGGGTGGTTCTAAAAGTAAGCTCAAACTGCCATAAAACTAACTCAGCAGGAAAAATCACGGATCTGGGGGCTCACCTCTGGGAACGGGGTCACTGCAGGGATTGTGCACGTGCCAGTGCATGGCAACAGGTGGGTTTATAGCCCCCACCTGTCAGACATGATGAGGCAATGACTGTGAGCAGCCCTGCCTTAAATCAGCTTAAATTGTGGAAATATGTCATTAAATATGCTTTACAGCAAAAATTAAGGACAGTATAATTTATTACTGTTTTGGAGGATTAAGATAATCCACAGGCTATTTTTCTTTTAACAGAAAGTGGAATGACTAAAATTTTAGGTGGACTGACCTGAAAAAAATTGTCAAAGTTATTTCATCATCTTAACAACAGAAATTGGTTTAGTTCAGGTTTCTCTTCTGTAAAATACTGATTTTATACCTTCATTTCAAAAACAGCATCTTGACACACAGTAAAGTAACTAACTGCTACAGCAAAATTGGGCCACAAAACTTGGGAATCTGAATGATTTTTTTTTTTTTTTTAAAGAAAGAAAATATTTCATTTTCTTAATGGGTCTAATTGACAGCATTCTGCCTGAACCAAAATTCAGACTTTACTTTCAGGAGTTTCAATTCCAATTCATCTCTCCTAGATGCAAGTTTTGTATAAACTATAATTTTTTATTATAAATCTCCTACAGCAAATTAAAAAAAAAAAAGATTAAAAAATAATAATGTGGGTGAATTGTTTCAAAAAGCAGTCATTTCTATGGGACATCTGACTTACAGGAAGGAAATTAGCACTAATCAGGTGAAAATTCAAAGACTGAAGAGTTTACATACTTTCACCCACTCTGATTTATATTACTTTAGCCCTATTATAATTTTGTATTGATTATGATGCTTTTGTATAGGTTAATGATAAAGATTAAAAGTTCCTCAGTAGTGAAAAGGATTGAAAAGATTGATTTCTTCGTTTAAAACAGGAGTTATTGACATTGCTGATTCCAGCACCCTAGAGCATTGAAGTTATAATGAACATGTCATATAATGAACACAGATTTAGAAGCTATTGCGTGAGAAAGCAATAGGAATAGATCTAATGAAAGGTACTGTGGTTTTTGTGAAATTAACTCTATCCCAGCCGAACCCAGGACACAATGTTATCTCTTCCTGATTCTTAAGAAAGTGAAATAAACAGAAATGTTTTGGTTTGTGACACCATTTGTTTTTGTTACATTAACTCAGAAACTTTTTCTTAATGGAAATATTTAGTTCATTAATGTATAATGTGAAACAAATGCCACTGTCAACTTTGAAAGAAAACTTTCAAATACTAGACTAGAGACTTAATGTCTGCTGTTCTTGTAGTTAAAATTACTTGCCAAACTTATGTTAAGATCATTGTTTACACTCTATTTCTCATATATACAGATTTCATAAAACATGTGCAGTTAAACATGATATGTTGTGTTCATTTCCCAATATATAGTTAACAATGCAGAATTCTCTCAGCTAATGCCATTAAGCGGACTTCTTAATTGGTTTGTAACAATAACAGTAATACTATTCTTTTGTTCGTAGGTGAGAATACTTGCATCTTGATATTCCCTGTGCATTTGTAATTGCTGTTTGTGTTGATATGTGTATTATTATAATGATTAGAATATATAAAGTCAAAAAGGAAGATTTTAAATCAACTTATTTCCTCGAAATAAGTATCAATTACCTATTCCAGAAACTTTCTCCATAACAATTTCTATGTTCAGTGCATAGACAAAAAGCAAAAACTGACAGTACACTGTGTTTCAAAGAGTTCTTACCTGCATTATTCTTCAGCATGCTACATTATGGACAACGACATAGTTTTCCCTGGGGAAACTGGTCAAAGCTCTGTCACTTAAGAATAGAGTGGATGAAGCACACAAAAGCTACTCTGAGAGATAAAAGAATCTAATGATGGTTTGATTATCACGACACTTCAAATACGGATACAAAATTCCCAGTCATTGATGATCTCCCTTTGTGAAAGCAAGCTAAACATAAATTTTCTGTTGGCTTGGCTCCTAAGTGAGCATCCTCCCCCTGCGCCACATTGCCTTGTGACATATAGATCACATTCAGTCCTTTGGTGCTCAAGGTCCTCCCTAGGTTCTGATACAGGTTTCCTGAGCTACTTTTCTTAGGAATAGCCATGAAAACCCACATGATTATATTTCACTGAAAGACTGACTGAGCAATTACAGAGGTGAGACTCAGGAAGACATTAAGAATTTGCTGCTAAAATATATATCATAATGCAGAACCTTCCTACAACACTAAGAAATTCTCCAAATTTTAGTGATTTCACTGGCTATGTCTACACTGTCAAGTAACTTAGTTTGTGAATTGTCTCCCGGTTTCAGTCCCATTGTCCACATTGCATAAATGTTAGCTCATTCCATGGCTCAGAGTTAAGGAAAACCTTCTCTATCCCTCCAAAACAAACCTCAAGTTCTGTCAATAATTCACTGCAAGAATTGCTTCCAAAAGGCAACACAAACCAGACAGCCAAAGGCTTGGATTTCTCTGCCCTACAAACTCCCTCAACAGCAGGCTTTTCATTTCAAAACACTTTCCCATGCCTGGATATCATATCGCAGAGCCTGTAACGGGCTCCTTCAGTTTCATGTTATTAAAACACTACCTGGTGTGTTGCAGCACAACCCTTATGTTCTTTTCAGGCACTTTGAACTAACAACAAGCAAACAAAATGGTAACTGGGTCTTTGAACCAAGGAGACCACTGCGTGTGGCTTAAAAGAGATGCAGGGCATTGTACTGTGTAGTGAAGATTGGTTAGTGGTTACTTCTAGGTGTTCCTATCCCTGAGCACAGTACACATAAGCCATTCAACACTACTTTGCCTGAAGGATGTCCTTCTGGGATGTGTATTTAGATATGTAAATATAGCTGCAATTAGTTTTTCCATACTTTAGCAATAAATACTTTCATGAAGTGTTGGCTTCTCAGAGAAGTTTGCACAATATGACAGTGCTTTGTCCTGCCCTTCAACACCAGATGCTGAAACCAAAAAATGCAGTAACTAACTTTGATGCAGGTTTTAGTTGTCTAATCAGAAGTACCAAAAGCTACTGAAGAACCTTTAGGATATCCAAGACAGCCTTAAAGGATTTTATAAGAGTCAGGCTTCTTTTGCATGGGCAGCTGTATGCCAACTGTGATACCACCTTCCTCTGCATCTAAAATGTCCGTAGACAGCTATGCTTAACCAACTGAACCCTAGCTGTAGATGTAGACTGTACAGATATGAAAAAATAAGTGAAATTAATCACTTCTTAAGTATCATCTCTTATTAACTTCTTAAGCTCTCCACTTCAGCATCAGCATAATGCTACTTTATGCTGCATTTGGGATGGTGCTCACACTTAAGCTTATCGTTTCTGACACAAACTGACCCATATAAGCACTATAGCAAAGTAGATGAAATTCTGCTCTGTCAAAATATGAGCTCATCTGTGATTTGAAAAAAGCTGAACTGAATTGTTTTTAATGGATGTATTTTAATAACTATGGCCTCCATAGTTAAAAATTATCTCATACAACTGAGAATGTGTAAGCACATTTTCAGTTTGTTGGGTTTTTTTTTTGTTGGTTTTTCATTGCTTTTGGTTTGGTTTCCTCTTGCATAAGGCAAAGTGACTGTAGAAAAAGTAGCATGAATTTATAAGAATTCTGAGAATCATTCACTCTGCTTTACAAAAGTAATAAATATGTATGCCTATGCTCCAAGGCACACATTAATCATCTAATGCTAGAAATCAGGGGTCACAATGGACTGATTATTTAAATTTTTTATCTCTTATTGCTTCTCCCACCTCAAAAGCATCAGGCAGTGGTCACAGGCAGATTCAAACAATGAAACAGAGACATTTTTGTTTCAGCAATATCTATTCATTTTGGCTTTGAAGCTTCTTTTCTCTTTCACTTTACCTTTACTGGCAAGCTATTTTGAATTGACACAATCAGATACAATAATTTATTGCACCCAAATTAAGATTTTAGACCTCACAGAAAGACACAAGGGCATAGGAATCAAAACCATGTTACAACATAAAATTTTAGTATCAGTGAAACCTGTTTTCTGTGCTAATTCATTAATTTCATTGATAGGGGAGCAGTTCTATGTACGTTTATATAACAACAGATTCCATAATGCAAAAGCCTTCACTCATTCTAAATTAAGAATGTTGACTCTTGTGTTCTTTTCTTATGAACTGAGTAGCAAAAGTAGCTTCACAGAAAGACAAGTTTGAAGTATTAAGAAATTCAGCTGAGTAAACTCATTTCTAATCCAAATATAGTAAACCGAAGTGCCATGCTAGATAATTTATTTTTTATTTAAAATTAAAGCCTAAAAATACCCAAAACTTAATTGGAAAAATGTTTGAAAACTTTGACATTTCTTTAGCCTCTGTGAATCAGCTGTTAATTTCTCCTTCATAACATGAAAACAAAACAAAATAAAGCAGAGATACATTTTTCACTAGATTGAATCCTGACTTAATTCTCAGCGGAGATATCTCTTATACCACTCTTCACATCTTCAAAAGTTATATAGTCAAAGAAAGGTAGAGCAATGTAGGTTCCTTCCCTCTGTACTACTTGTTAGTGAAATCCAGTGGGGGTTTTTTGTTTGCTTGTTTGTTCATGACTAGTGGTGAACTGTGAAATACTCTGAATCACAGAATTGTTGAGGTTGGGAGGGACCTCTGAGCTCATCCATTCCAATTCCACTGCTACTTTCAGTTTCACTTAGTGTGCAGTGGAGAGGGCAAAAGTTGCACTACATCATAAAATACACAGATTTCCTGAAGAAGGTAAATACAGGCACTGCTATATGTGCACTATAAGAAGGGCATATGTTTGAGCATAATATAACATATGCTTTCCCTCTAGGGATATCCCTTAGCTTTTCCAAGTACAGATGTAGTCATAAAAACATGAAAATGGCCTCAAGAAATTAGTCTTTTGCAGGTATCCTCCATAAAACAGTTCTTGTCAGTTATCATTTTCTCCCCTCATTGAGATTTCATGGCCAACATCACATGAATTTCACATGGAAGAGTCTTCAAATAATAGTAGAGATAATACATTGTATCTACTTTTCTTTCTAAGTACTGGATGTTCATAAGTATTTTGTGATATTTTTGAGACTAATGGCTTAAACACACTAGCTGAGGAATGATCTGACATATACTGAATGTTTTTTTTCTCACATACAGCTACTGTTCAATAAAGGAATCTATATATTATTTAAAGTATGAAATGCAAAATTTCACAGCAACCACTACATATAAACTGAAGCATGTCTGAGGTATTCAAACACAGCTCTATGATCTAGTTTAACTATGTTTTGAAATATTTTAATTATATTGTGTAGTTAGGAATAAAATTTGACAAAAAAATAGCAAAAGAAAAAGAGGACACACCTGTTAAAAGCTTTAAAAGTTCCAGACGGCAAAACATCGGTTAACTAACTAACCAAAATAAAAAAAAAAAAAAGAAGCTTTTTTAACTAGCCTATCATTTTAGTTTATGGAATGGCAATACAAAGTAAATACTTTTTTTTTTCTCCTCTTCTTTTTACTAAAATCAGTTAATGTGGTTTTTCAAAGTTTAATTGCATAGAGTTGTTATTGAGGCCACATTTTTGTGAATTGCAGGAATCAAACCAATATTATGTCTTCCTTCATACTACAAAAATATGTCAGCATTAGTCAGTGTTGGTGTTTATCTGACACAGTAAAGAGGTTGTCCTAGCTCTTGCTAGCTGCAAAATCCTGAACCCACTGTTTGATATCACTGTCCCTTTATTATTCTTAATCATTATGCTAGTCCTCTTTTTGCCTTTGCCTACAAATTCTTCAGTTTATCAGTTGCATCCAAATTTACCTTCTACTTCCCCAAAATATTGTTACTCCTTACTGACATCTATAAATTCATGACCAAGATGGCATGCTATTTTTTTCCAGGTATCTCATTATTGTAAATTACATTTACAGCTTCATATTTAAATATTTAACATTTTTTAAAAATACTCTTTTAATGGGAACTTCTGAAGTCTGCAGTATTCATTTGAGGCTGGAAAGAAAAGAAAAAAAAAAATATTGAGATAATATATCCCATAAAATGAAATCTACTATCCTCTTATTTTCCATAATATTGTCAATGACATTTTCACTAGAAATTAAACCTGATTCTCCATTCAGTAACTAATATCTAGTCACATTGCCTTCAGATTCAGATCACACAATCTAACCAAAGCCAGTTATTCCTTTAACTGAAAGATCTAGGAATATTTTTATTTTATTATAATTATCTTTTATAAGTGATATCCTGGATGTTTAAGTTAAGGCCATATCTTTCACTGTTGTGATAGTGTATTTGTAAATACACTGGGAAAAATCTGCTTCGTTATACCTATAGCACTTAGTGAGCTGCATTGTTGTATAGGTGAGAGCTGGATTTTTCACTCTCTGTTGAAATTAGTCTTTTTCAATATGGAAAATCCTCACTAATGCTCTGGTGAAATGACCCAAACAATTTTTTTGTAATTGTTCTACTTCCAAAACTTCCCTAAAAAAACCACCTTGACATATCCTCTTTGATGATCCGCCAAACATCCGTTCAGTGAAGTGTTGAGTGACTGATGTTTTTCTAGACAGGTTATTGAATGTACATGATAAGGAGAAGTTGTATTCCCTCTTCTCAACATCTATTGTCACTCTTCCACCTTGTATGTCCACTTACATTGTACTCATAGAGCTAATTTTCATGAATTCCGGGCAAGAGCACTGAATCGATAAATCCACACAAAATAACAGTATATTCTGCTGTCTAAGTACAGCAGCAAAGAAGACAAATTCATTCTAGCAGGTTTTTCAGACAAAATGATTGACTTTAGCTGACTCTTCTCTTAATGCATTTTTTCAAAGCTACAGGAAGGAGATTTGAGTACATACAGCAAGTTCACAGAGAGCAGCTTCCACGCTGCTTTTAGAGAAAATAATATTTTTAACATAAGCACCAAAAACGTTGTTCCTTTTAAAAATGAGGGATCTCTGTAGCTTCCTTTAAAGCAGATTAACAAAGAGGATAACACCATAACTAAAACTTTTATACTTTGTCACAGTCCCTTTGAATAATAATAATAAAAGAATCACTAGTTTACTCATCTTTCCTAATGATACCTAAACAATGAATAATAATGTAGAAACTTAGGCTGTAAAATCAATATGTCAGCTCAGTAGAGCCAAGCTTCTTTCTAATGCTGTTGTTCCAACAGTAGAGCTTACCTTCTGAATTATATATGTATTGACCTAATTACATAAATATTGACTTTGCTTTATATGAAGCCTTTTTCAGTCTCAGTGTAATTACAATGTCAATATTTGTTGCATGTAATAACTCTGAATTTAGACTTGTTAATCTGGATTTATTGTGGCATGCCACAAGTTATTATATGGGATAAGACAGTTAGTCTACAAGTATTCATAGTAAATACAATCAGCTGACAATGCTTCAAAAATCTGAATGTGTCTCCAAGTCCTTCTGTTTCCAGTTGTTCAAGCAGGCAGAGGAAATATAATGGGTGATTACATCCTTGTTCCATACAAAGGACTGTTTTGAGATGGAGAAATATTTACCCTGATCCAAAAAATTGCAAGTATTCAGCCAGGAACTCAGTAAAAGAGTTCCTGTTTATAGTTAGCTTTACAATTTTGCCTTCCAGTGTTGTAAAGTCTGTTTAAATTGTGCCAAAATGGAGGTTTTGTATAGCAACAAGTATACTTTGCTGCATACCCTTAGTCAGGTATAACTGATTTTGAAATAATATTGGAAGCCGGGCACAAGCAATTTCACATTAAATTATTTCCCTTTTCCTTTAAATCCAAGATGTAAGTAGTGGACTTTTAGGTACTACTGGGACTTGCAAAACTGTTCATTTCAGTCTGCAAATGTTTGTTTAGACATATTTCTACAAGAGCAACTTTGTTCAGAGCTGGCAGACCTCTGAACTACTTTCAATGATGAATAGTCATATAGTACAGTGTACGTTTCTAGATGCAATTATAAAGGATTTTTAATTTGGCAGTAACATGGGAATCGGAAAACAAACTGTGACAGACTGTGTGCTGAGCATATTTAAACTTGTTCTAGCTGTAATATGTTGCCAGTAGTGACAAGGCATGCATCATACTATATTTTCTTATTTGTCTCAGCAGGGATGCCAGACAAGACGAACCTCAGTGACGTAAATCAAATTCATCAAACCAACGATGGCAGCTCTTTAGACACAACTGGAGCAGGATGTACAACAATGGCTGATTATATGACATTTGTGCTGATTAGTTTGGTAACATTATTTCTCAGTCTTTGGTAACTGTTTAGCTCTGGTTTGATATATGTGTCCCATTGTCATCTGTTTATCCCCACTCACAAGCCTGGAATAAGGGATTTTAGTGGATATAGCAATATTTACGATAGCTTGAATAATATCAGCCATTCTGATTTTACGTATGAATATTAACTAAGTTATTTGTGTAATATTTTTTCTGTGTTGTTTTTTTAACACCTATGTAGTGATGCAAAATCATGTTTCTTTTTAGAATACTTTATGTTAATGATAAGTTGACTATGATAATTTTTCTCTTAAAAGCAATTTGTAAAAGATATCACAGAATAATTGAGTCATGAAGGGACCCCTGGAGATCATCTAGACCAACTCTATGCTCAGAATGAACTAGTACAAGCTGCCCAAGGCCAAGTCCAGTTGGTAGTTTAATGTCTCCAAAGATGCAGGCTTTGCATCCTCTCTGAGCAACCTGTTCTAGTGCTTGAAAACTCATAGTAGATTTTTTTTTTTCTTACATTTAAATATTATTTGCTATATTCCAGTTTGTGCCTTTCATGGTTTAACCCCAGCTGTCAGCTAAGCACCACACAGCTGCTCTCTTCCCCGCTGGCCCGGTGGTATGAGGGAGAGAATCAGAAGAGTAAAAGTGAGAAAACTCATGGATTGAAATAAAGACAGTTTAATAAGTAAAACAAAAGCTGTGTGCACAAGCGAAGCAAAACAAGGAATTCATTCACTACTTCCCATCAGCAGGCAGGTGTTCAGCCATCTTCAGGAAGGCAGGGCTCCATCACAAGTAGCAGTTACTTGGGAAGACATGTTCCCTCCTTCCTTCTTTTTCCAGCTTCATGTGCTGAGCATGACCTCATATGGTATGGAATATTCCTTCAGTCAGTTGGGGTCAGCTGTCCCAGCTGTGTACCCTCCCAACTTCTTGTGCACCCCCAGTCTACTTGCTGGTGGGGTGGTTGAGAGGCAGAAAAGGCCTTTATTCTGTGTAAGCTCTGCTGAGCAACAACAAAAACATCCCTGTGTTATCAACACTGTTTTCAGCACATATCCAAGACACAGCCCTATACTTGCTGCTGTGAAGAAAATTCACAGAGTCATTGCAGTTGGAAAAGATCTCCAAGATCAAGTCCAACTGTCAACCCAACACCACCTTGCCCACTAAACCACATCCTGAAGTGCCATGTCTACACGTTTTTTTAACACTTCCAGGGATGGCTATTCCACCACTTCCCTGGGCAGCCTGTTACAATGCTTGACCAAATTAACTCTATCCCAGCCAAAGCCAGCACAGTGCCCATTGCCTCTTGTCCTGTCACTGGGCACCACTGAATAGAGTTTATGTCCATCTTCTTTACTCTCCTTATCAGGTATTCATACATTTTGATAAGATCCCCTCTGCATCTTATCTTTCCCAGGCCAAACAGTTCCTCCTGTCTCAGCCTCTCCTTGTATAAGACTTATTGCCATTCCATAAAAATCTTCATGGCCTTTACAGGACTTTCCAATATGCCCATGTCTCTCTTGTCCTTGGGAGCCCAGGCTTAGATACAGTATTGCAGATATGGTCTTACCAGTGCTGAGCAGAGGGGGAGGATCACTTCCTCTGAGCTGCTGGCAACACTTTATCTAATTCAGCCAAGGAGGATATTGATTGTCTTTGCTGCCAGGGCACATTGTTGGCTCATGTTCAACTCAGTGTCCATCAGGACCACCAGGTCTTTCTCTGAAAAGCTGTTTTCCAGCCAATATGCACCAACATGCACTGCTGCAGGGGGTTATTCCTCCCCAGGTGCAGGACTTGGCATTTCATTTTCTTGAACTCCATGAGGTTCCTGTCAAGCCATTTCTTCAGTCTGCCAATGTCGCTCTGAACGGCAGGACAAGTCTCTGGTGTATCAGCTTCTCCTCCCATTTTTGTATCCTCTGTGAGAACTTGCTGAGAGTGTACTCTGTTGCATCATCCAGGACACTAATGAAGAAATCAAAAAGCATCGACCCCTGCGGTAAACCAGGAGTAGCTGGTCTCCATGTGGACTTTGTGCTGCTGTTCACAACCCTTTTATTTAAAGTCCTGCCTTCTGGGATGTGATCCCTGTAAATCAGGAAATGTTGAATTTGTTATTCTGTTTTTCTCCAAAAATGAAAAAATCCACAGTGTAAATGCAGCTAATTTTAGAAGGAATTACTTTTTATAGTTCAGAAAAACTTCATATTAAGTACTGTATATGTATATGCAGATATATATAGATATATAGATATATAACTGCATTTTATCTAGTGATAACAGCAAGATTATGATTCAGTGTTGGATTAAGGTATCTTAACCTATATGTCCACATACAGATACTTACATATGTGTTATATATCTGTTACATATGTGCTCTGTGTCTCTAAGCTGTTACTGCAGTCAATGGAAATAGAGGGTAACATTCAGTTGCTAAAATTACAGCAGCAAATACCAGTTAAGATGCTATAAAAAAAACCCACCTGTTGTCCAACTACTGCTTTGAAGGGCCTCAGGTCTTTCGGTGGACAAGTGACCAGAGCCCTTTGTCAGGACACTCAGTGAATTCCAGTGCATTATTCAGCTCAAATGAAGGCAGACACCTAAGAAAGCAACTCAGTTGCCCAAAAGTAAGTGTCTGGTAACACCTAGAATTTCTTGGAGTATTCAAGACATCCTGACAGGACTGGCATATATGATGTAGGACTTTACAGGAAATTCCACAGTCTTCCTTAGATGGGAGCCAGCCCAGGTGACAGCTGGTAGGTAAGTGAAAGGTCCTTGTGTATCTCAAATAGATCTTGGTATGCATAAATAGGCTCATGAATCATACTCCAAGTCTCCATCAGTAATATCAGGAGCTTAGATATCCAGTTGAAGTGGCGATACATGCATGCAAATCTGAATCACAATATGAATCCCAGGTCAAATTTTTATGCTTTATAAGATGAAGCAAGCTAAAAGGTTCCACAGTGCTAATGGTACATTATACATTACTATTATAAGTTTTGATTATCCTGCCATGACTAATTCCCATATCATTTTAACCAGAAAGTATTTAAGAATATTTTGTAGTTATTTTTCATTTACAGTCCTTTACAAGAGAAAAAAAAAAGAAAAAGAAAAAAAATGATACATTATTGCATGCACTCATCCTGTACCTAGAACTCTTCCTAGACTGTAAAAAAAGTTGATTTTATGTGAGACTAATATAAAGAAACATGCTTAAAAATTTTTATTCCCAAACACCTGCATTAGTCATTAGTGCACACAGTATAAGAAAAAAACGATTCTATGTCCAGATAAACATCATTAATAAGCACATGTGCCAGCGTGTACATTTTATTTGACCTCTTTTTTCTTATGCAGGCTTTTTAAACCATTCAAATTGACTTGTCTGGTTGTCTCAGCATACACTGAAATTATGACATCGGTAATTCAGGGAAAGAAAATCTGATTAATTCTTTTCCTTTTTCATACCAATTCAAACAAGTAATCAATATGGTCTTGCAACATTTTTTTGGGGAATAGTGACCAGTATCAGTCACTTCAAGGAAACAGAATAAAATTTTGAATAGGAGATTCAGAATTTGAGAACAAAATATACTAATACTTAGAATTTTATTTATAGCCTGAAATACTTTATTTCCATTCTTCACTTCCATGTGTTCTTCAAGACCTTACTGATGGCACCAGGTAGTCAAGGAGATAATAATTTATTCTATAGCACATTGGAAACACGTGCTCCATTTTCAAATAACGGTAGTAATTAGATCCTAAGGCCTCTTCAGGTATATGTGAATTACTAGTCTGGGTTGCTCCTCATTTTTTTCATGGCCTTTTCTCCATATCTTCTACACTGCACCTACACAAAATCATTTCTAAGATTCCTTCTGGAGTGGAAAATTAGATCTCTCCTTCCTAGACACATATGAACAAACTAGTAGCAGTATGAATGAAACAGTGGCAGGTCTGAAGATCCTTCACTGGCCCCTTGGTCATGAGACCTCATTCACCCTCCTGTCCCACCTGTCTATAGGCATCACCACACACTCCACATCACTGCTTAGACTCATGTCTGCCAGGCTGCTTCATGATTATTTCATCATATCTATCATGCTACAAAGAAACATTCTTGTTTCTTAAAGAACTATAACAAATCATTAAAACAGCTCAGAGCAAGAAGGGAGCCAAGGCTGTTTGTCAATCTGTCTCAAGATTACCTTGCAAGAAACTGTAAGAACATGGTAGGATGTTGAGGTGTAGCTCCAAGTTTGGCAACCAAAAAAACAAACGAACAAACAAACAAAAAAAACAAACAAAAAAAAACCCCACAACAACCAAACCTGAAATGTTGTCTGTATTAAAGCCAACAATGAAATGAAGAATAACACTGAGCAAAAAAATGCAGAGTACGTTAGAGAAGCCGGGAGGATTAAAATTTAAAGAGTTTAAACTGGAAATTGTGACAATACAGTGTAAAAACATCTGTATCCACATAAAACAGTGGAGCGCATACAGTATGTATGTGAACCATGCCGGGTCAATTGCCTTGGGATGCAGAGGCTTTTCCCAACAGCAGGTTAAACAGGCAGCACAAGGCTGCCACCAAGCTCCCCAGGTGACCTGAGAAATGGCACCTGGGTGCAGGGTGCTCTGATTAATTTGTTTTCACTCAGACATTTTTATCAGTCTAAAACTTATCCATATCTCACAAAACCTTTGTTGAATGAGATTTTGGTTTTGTTTTCCTTTCTTTTAAACAAGCTTTTTATGTATTATAGCTAATACGGTTTAAAGTAGGAATGCTTTACTTAACGTACTATTTTTCAGACAGACACATTGAAATGCTCTTTTTACTAAAATTTCAATGGATATCACTACTAAAGATGTGTAACTGGTCTCAGTACAATTTTTAAAAGGCAGGAAGAGTAAGGTCAGAGTGATTTGTAGGGAGCAGTTTATTAAAGGACAGTGTAAGTTACTTGTAAGTATTTTAGAAAAATAATAATTCTAAAAATATAATGTTTCAAAAACCCAGGACATTTTTATTTTATAAGATCGAGTTATTCTTTTTGAATTTCCTTTTTTAATTTTCTTTAGATACACCTGATGTTTAAAGATACCTTGTACCTCCAAGTACTTTTTCTCATAACTAATATCCTAGCACTTTAAACAAATATTTTAAGGTGACAACTTTCCTAAGTGTAGCTGGTGAAAGATAACAAAAAGCATTTATTTCCTTTGGAAGCAAATATCATTGTTCCTTTCATGACTAATAAAAGATGAAGTATAACTGTAGCCATGAAACAGGTTGTCTTAGTCTTTCTCTCTTTCTATAGATAGGTAGATACTCATACACATAATTTCTTTCTCTATACCAGTATTCTTATATGTTTACTAAAATAATATTCTTGTTCAGATTACAAAAGAGTTTAGATCAACCAATCAAAGATTTCAAATTAACCTTAACCTTAATATTTGCCTTGCATCTTCTTAGGACCTTGAATTAAAACAAGGTGTTGAAGCTATCTCTGCTTATATTTTTTTTAAGTTCAGTTCTACTATGAAATAATTGGGTAAACATGAATCTCACTCAGCAAATTCTACCTTTTTCTTTGTGCTCTGAGTCACAACTGATTATCATAGAAGTAAAAAAAAAAAAAAAAAAGTTGTTTCTAACTACATTAGACTGAAAAGCTAATGTAGCTCTAGTAAAACCAAAATTCTACTCTTGAAAATTTCAGCAAGTTATTAATAAAGTTCTAACTCGTAATTCTTTATTCCTAGTGAAGCATGAAAAAAAAAAAAAAAAAAATCTGGTTTCACAGATTTTGCCAGACAAAATTTTCATGTCTGGCAATTGGAAACTTTTTCTTTTATTCTGGAACTTGTAAATGTGAAATGCTAAGGACAATATACCTGGTACCCTATCAAGCAATTTTACAAGCTCAAGTTGAAGAGGAATAACATGCTGAGCTTCTGTGGTTGGGAGGACTTAGCTGATGCAGCTCATTGCCCCTTACAGCGCAGCAGGCTGTGCTAAGATCACACGCTGTGCATGCCTAATGTAGGTGTCACAATAATATCTCTCCAGGTTTGTCAGGCAGTCTAAATCAATTGTTAGTCTCTTAAATTTAAGTCACATGGAGATTTTTCTCAGTGTCAGTTTCTTGTTTCTTTGCTTCTCTCAGTGACACTGTCTCTCTCATTTGTGCTGGTACAAGAGTTTACAGGACCATGCAGTGAAACTGGTCAGGATATTTCTGACCCAAAGGATCTCCTTGATCCGGTTCACCATGCATCTTCACAGACAACGGCACTGGTACGAGGGATGGGATGAGCATAATGCTCATGGCAGTTTAATCATATATTTATAGCAAGTGGACACAATATTAGGTACTACAAGACATTTTAAGAGCATAAACTCAATGCAAAAAATTGTTTTCACAGTTGTACCTTGTGTAAGGATTCATGCTTCAGTATCCAAAGCAGGGTAAGGCCATTAAAAAAATCATAGCAAAGTCTGATTTTATTCACACACATGCCACACATGAAGGGCTATAAAAGATCTCTTTTGCTGATGGGTAGAAATGTACTGTTCAATACATACATCAGTCAGAGCTGTTTCCCTTCCTTTGTTCCCTGTAGCTGTCTGTGGGGGTTGGTATTGTATAGCAGGAGAGTATGCTTTCCTGTTTACTTGTAGTTTATTTTTGTATATAGCTAACACCTTTGTGCGGGCTGTTAAAAATATTTTTCATGTCTGTTCACATTCCTGCTTTTTGGCAGACAGAAGTATTTGTGAAATCTGTGTCTTTCACCTTTTTATTTTTCAGATTATTAGAGGTTTATCAAGCAAAACAAAATATGAGATACCAGGCCTTCAAAAAGATAAAAACCAACATGATCCTAAGGAATAAATGTTTCTCATCATGTCTATCTTTAGTAAGCTATAAAAAATACTGTATTCATAATTTCAGAGCATTGGTAGGGCTAGGTAATTAGTGCATAGGCCAGGTTCTTCTTTTAAGCATTTGTGATGTGACTGAATTCCATGGATGTAACTGCAAGCATAACTTGGCTTTGTACTATTTACATGCAAAACTGATCTTATACATTTAATACAAGAAGATTGTTTTCAGAAAGCCATCACAACATTGCAGGTAATAGCAATTTGTATTTCTCTGCTATATACTGGTTATATGTATACCATGACAAATAAAAATTTAATTTAACAAATAAAAAATTATATTGTGAACTCTTATGTACATGACTCTGAGGAAAAAATAGTGTATTTTCCTATGAAATATGTAACTTAATGTGAAAATTTTCACCATTTTAGTGATATAAACAGCAAGATTAGGAGGAAATTACTTGTGCTCAAATATGGAAGCAGACTTGCACACTAATAACTGTTTAAATGGGTATTTTGAAATACTATCTCAATTTCTTTCATTTCAATCTCTTGGCTTGAAAATCCTATTTCTCTATAACACTTTAGAAAACCACTAAGACTGAGGACAGCTGTTGACAATGGAATTTCTATGAGAAATATTGAGGTATACTCTGGATTGGCAAAAGGATTCCTAAACTATATCACATAGCTCTGGTGTTCTATGAATAAAAACAAAAATAAAAATTAAAAAAATAAATAAAACAAAACACAAAAGAGGAGCTTTATGGAAGACTGTGAGTATCCACACAATTTCAAACACTAAGAAATACTTCAAACCTACTGATTAAAATACACAACATAAAGCAAAATTTCTTTAGACTGTTATGTTTCTTTAGGCAGAGGGGGGAAATAGCCTAAACTCCTGCATCTAGAACTTAAACTCTCACCGACTAACTATTTTCTGTACTCTGCACTAGTTCAGTTGCTGAAACATAGGTATCTAATTTTACACATGAAGGTTTTTTTATGGACAAAGAGGAAATGTACCATATATATAAAGCCAAGAATTTATTGTTAGTGTAATTAAAATCTTAATAAACTTATTTAAAAATCAGTATTAGTGTAAGTCTAATTATTACAGAAAAGGCAAAACAGCATAGTTATCTGGGTAGAGTATTTCTACACAAAAAACCTCTCAAGTAATAATACAAATAAATAGTATAAATAAACTACTTAGAATTATAGAATACTTTAGATTGAAAAAGACCCTTAAGATCATTGAGTCCAACCATGAACCTAGCACCGCCAAGTCCACCACTATTCCACATCCCTAAGTGCCATGTCTACATGTATTTGAAATACCTGCAGGGATGGTCACTCAACCACTTCCTTGGGCAGCCTGTTCCAGTGCTTGACAAACCTTTCAGTAAATAATTTTTTCCTAATATCCAGTCTAAACCTCCCCTGGCTCAACTTGAGGTCATTTCCTCTTGTCCTATCACTAGCTGCCTGCGAGAAGAGACCAACACCTTTTCAGGTAGTTGTAGAGAGCAATAAGGTCTCCCTTCAGCCTCCTTTTTTTTCCAGACTAAACAACCCCAGTTCCCTCAGCTGTTCCTCTTAAGACTTGTGCTCTAGAACCTTCATCAGCTTCATTGCTCTTTGGAAACACTCCAGTGCCTCAATGTCTGTCTTATAGTGAGGGGCCCTAAACTGAACACCATACTCGAGGTGCGGCCTCACCAGTGCCCAGTACAGGGGCATAATCACTTCCCTACTCATGCTGGCCACACTGTTTCTGAGACAAGCCAGGATGCTATTGGCCTTCTTGGCCACCTGGGCACACTGCCAGCTAATATTCAGCTACCAGTTTCTATCTCTTTTTCATATTTTTATGCTTAGCATTCTAGCGTTTGTCTGGGTCTCCAAACTGTTAGTTTCAGACTGCAGAAGAGGAATTATGTTGGGTTGTCAGCAGCTGGGTTTCTTCACAGGGAGGAATATGATGTTGATGGTTTATTCTTTCTTATCCCAGGATTTACTTTATGTCATTTTTATATGTTTGCTAACATACTTTTATACCTTTGCTCTTCCCTCATTCATTTGTTAATCCAAATTACATCAGAATTTAATATATACAGTGCATTTATATATGTTAGATACTATCTCTTGGTTCTCTTTGTTACCCTTAAAACCAGTTTTGTCCAGTTCCAGGTCGGCATTTGTTTAACTGACCACAAGTCAGTTGTTTACAGCTATAACAGCCTCAGTACCAGCCATTGGGTCCCCAGTACCAACCCTGTGCCCTGTCCTTTACCATCCCATGCCTCTGTGCCCCTCTACACTACATCCTGTATCTGCACTTCTCTAGGCCTCTTCTATTGCACTAAGCCTGTATTTCTCTACATCATTTTGTTAAAGTCATAAATATCTCATTCTGTGTAGAATAACTGCTTGTTACTGCTATCTATATAAAACTATGGTTGTCTCACACAAAGGTAAATGAAAGTAAGCAAATTTGCTGTAGCCACCTGGTCAACTAGGAAAAAAAAAAAACCAAACAAAACCAGAAAACAAACAAACAAACAAAACCCTTGCTGCCAGAGCTAAGCTGCAAACAGTTAAAGAAAAGTTCAGATAGGGCAAGTTGTATGAGCTTCAGTCTGGAGTACTTGAAAACTCAGTACGAAGCTGCTGGGCAGTTACTGGTCATAACAATGCCATGGTACAAGGCTACACAGTTACACCAGGACAGTCAAAGACATCCACGTCTTTCTGGCACTGCAGGGAAGCAGTAGCCTTCTCAGCTGTATCCTGCATCACTTCTGCCAGCTCCCAGCTGATGCCTTAGGCTGCATCAAAAGGTATAAACAGCCTCTGTGTGGCCAGTTGAACTGAGCCCTCAGGATCAAGGGAGCACCTTGAAAGGCTGATTTCCTCTCATCCTGATGAAGTTACCTAGGATCACATAGGCCTCTTCTGGTACTGAAGAGATTAGCTCAAGGATAAATAATATTTAATATGTGGATCTACAAGAGATAAATCTCACTTTTAGTATGGGATTCAATCCAGCTAATTCCTTCCAGCTTTTCATTCTAGAAGAAAAACATCTTCTAAAGTGTTACTTCTTCCATTAGTTGCACAGGTAGTTTGGATACTTAACCTAGCAGGACTAGTCTTCTACACCACCTGGTATTCAGGCATTGACTGAATCTACCATCTAGTGTTCTACTTCAGTAACAAACCACGATGTGAAGGGCCTCTTCACTAAACTATGTAACCTGTAGCCTTGAAGGTTAGTAAAAAAAAATTTGGGACTGTTTATTTCTTCTTAATTTTGGAAAGAAAGGCAGGGTAAGACATCATTTTTGGTGAATAAAGCCTGTATGTCAGTTAATTCTTTCTAGATGAAAAGAACATACACAGTATCAAGAGGGCTGAGCAGCCCTTGAAGAGACAAGTAAAGAACTTGCTGTGAGAACAAGCAGAGGAAAAGGCAGCACAGGCCTGGCTAACCAAACATGGTCTTGGAAAGTCCTGGGCCAGAGGAGAAACAAGTTAGGTGGAAAGACTGCTACGGAATTTACTTATTGACAACATATCACATCTAGTGAACATTTAACACTAAACATGCTAGCAAAAGAGGGTGCAAGCAGTTCAGGCTGTTACCACCCACAAGGCCTCTGCTCAGTGGGAAGACAGGCACTGTAGAAACTGAGAATGCTAGGAGAGCCCTGTAAACCACCTCCTTCAGTGGCAGCAATTGGACCCCTTTGCTTCATGGATGGACTTTGCTAAGAGGAACAGCTGGAACACTAGGCTGGTCAATAAACTGAATAAGACAGAAATGGATTGAGTAGTGACTGCCTTTCTTAGCTGTCATGTATGATTTTGCAAGCATACTTTGAAGAACAGTAACTTTGTCTTTCAAAGATTTCTGATGTTTGCCAATCTGGTTATTTATGCTTTGTTTCTACTGCGACCTCTTTAAAGTCCTACTTAAACAAACTCCTTCTATATAACTTACTGCTCTCTAGGAGGTAAACATTGTTCATTTAGCACACAGACAGTGTGAGTGGGTTCTCCTGGATGGGTTTTTAGCTATATGTGCCTATGAATTTAATGAAGAGTACCATAAATTCTATCTGGACCTTTTTGCTTTGAATCTGCTTGTGCCAGCATTCATATTGCTATAAACAACATGAGTGCCAAAATAATTTCTTCCTATTTCACAACTAAATTTCATCCTCATCTCAGTTTCTTACATATCCTTCTTGGCTAGTTTTGCATTTGAATTACTATCTTCACAGCTTTTGCTCATGAAACCTCATATGCAACAGCTTTTGGTGTACATATCACAGTTCAGTACTCACAAGAGTTCTTTCTGATGTGTTTTTCTTAGACATCTTTTTCTCCTTCCAGCAACGATTGATGCCACATACACAGAGATGAAACATATCTAAACCCAAGGATTTACTGCATTAAGAATGAATCTTTTCAGACATCACATGCATGACAGCAGGAGGTACAAAGGCTAACAACCCTATCAATAAAGTGCAAGATAAAGAATTCCAGATTATTTTATTATCTTTTCATTTCAAATTTTAAAATTAAGATGAAGATAAGAAAAGTTTGGAAAATAAACATACTGTATTAAGCAAATTTTGGTTTAATGCTGCAAAATCTTTTCAAGATTTAAGAAAGTTTTAGTGTGAAAACAAGACTCCTCCAACAACAAAGTTGTATAAGGTATTTGTGACAAAGCTGTAAATCACACAAAAGCCATTCACTTCTATGTTTCTGGGAAATTACTGGCATTTCACATCATATTATTTCAGAGTTTATAATCCCATGAACATACTTGCTAATCTGAGCAACAGTTGTTCCTGTTTCAAATTTAGATAGTATAATAAGAAAGAAAATAGACCATGTCAAATTCTGTGGCTTACCGAGGAAATGCAGATGAAATTTGCTTGTGTCTACTGAGATTTTCTCTTCCATTTTCTGTTAATTTAATACAAAAGCTTGAATCCAATTTCAGTGATTGTCACTCAATAAAATCAAAGCCAAAAAAAAAAAAAATCCAAAAAAAAAAAAAAAAAAAAAAAAAAAGAGGGAGAACATGACATTAGTCCAATAGGTAAAAATCTGTGATGGAAGTCCTGAGAAATTTCATTCCTGTTCCCTAAGCAGTTTATGCATTTTAAAAGTGATTGTTTCCAGATAAAATACTGACAATCCAGAGAGAAGACAGTAAGACTTCAGACTGTCTGTGAGTAAATCTTACTGTCTGTGAGTTTTGATGGTGGAGAGCTTTTTTGTTATGTGTCTCTAAAAGTTGTTGTCCCCCTTGAAGATATTGTGCCTGCTGCTGAGTTGGCATAGCTTACAGCCTAGCAATTTGCAGAAATACATTAGGGTCTAAATTGCTGTGGCAAGGATGAACACTCATAACACTGTTGAAAAGGCAGCAGTCTCCAGCAGAGAAGAGCCAAAACCAATAATAGTTTCCCTGGTCCTAGTGCAAACTTTCTGCTAATGGGGATCAGAATTCTGAGTGCTAGAGCTCTATATGAGTACCACTTTAGGCAGAAATGAAAAAAGGAGAATTATGTGCTAACTTACATTAATATATATAAACATGCATCTATACATAAACACATACTATTGTAACAGCTAAGGATCACCAGCACAACCTTTTATCTATTTATTTGGTTAATTATTTATTTATTTTTAACAGATGTGTTTGGGGTTTTTTCCCTTTAAGTCATAAGATGATTTTGGAAGCGTAACTTTCTGTATTAAAAAAAAAAAAAAAAGAGCAACATATAACTGATTAAATACTCAGGAAAGAAAGCTGAGTAAGTAATCTGTATCAGGTGTCAGTGTACCAATTTTCAGTGAGAAACACTGGTTATCTGTGCACTAAAACATTATGTGATTTATATTGTCCGAGATAGTGGGTAACCACATTTCATGAACCAAGAGGTCCCTCCCAATCCTGTTTTCACAACTACTTTTCACTCCATGATGAAGAATCCATTTGGCAATTTCTGATTCTCCTACAATGACCCTCACAAGACTTTTTATTACTCATAAGTGCTAAAACCCCCCATATTTAAATAGGTATTGAATCCTTAAGGGTAGATCAGGTAAGGCTGAGGAATTCAAATTAGTTGAGACACTTTTCAGTCTCAGAAGGAAAATAACACTTATTCATCCACTCTTAAGTGGTTTAAGTGGTTAGGTATATTACATTCTCCATATATCCATCATACATTTCTTTGTAGGCAGTAATGTTTAGCATTTCTGTTTATATACGCTATCATCTTCTTCATTACAGTCATATTTTCCACTTTCCCTCTATTTCCATTTATTAGGGTGATAAGACATATCTTATAAGACACCCTACTATCCAGACAGACAATTTTACTTCTATGATATACCAACCTTTTGTAGGCAATTTAGCCCAGTTATCACAGGAGCTGAATAAGTCAAGGAACTCATAAGGTGCTTATGTTTCGCTTTCAGACTGGTTGTACAATTTCAGGCAAATTAGCAGCAACACTGTTTGCTTTATTTGCTAGCTTTTTGCTAAACTGTGCTGAAGAACACTGCAGTTTTAGGCAAGTTGTGACTAGTACATTTGATTGGCGGTTTCAGCAAAGAGGCTGAGGTTTGAACAAGCAGAAACTGAACTGCACCAACCTCTATCACTGATTCTTCCAAAATGGAGCTGAAGATGATGCTTTGACAGGGCAATGTCAGGAAGTCTGCAGTGCTGCTGCAGGTGTTGTTTGTTCGTGTCTAGATAAAAGATGTTAGCTTCCTGCACTGTCACTCTGACACATTTCAGAAACACAAAAATGGCTTGTAGAAAAGACCCATAAAGCTATCAAATGTTAAGGCAAAATTAAATCTACATTTCATGAAGGTTAGTAATTATCATTTCTCAAACACTGCTAGCTGTTTTAAATAAAATGTTCTTGAAGATTTGTGATTTACGGTGCATTGTATTGAAATAGCTTTACATTAAAGCCTGACACAGACTTTTTACCACATTATATCTTTGCTACATGATCTATGTGCTTGGAGAGTCTCTCAGATTGTGAGGTTAAAAAAACCTCTCTTTCTTGCAGACCTGGCTCTGCCCTTCATATGTCTACCCTTCAGGCTGTAACTCATTCACTTGAAAACCTTCAAAACAGTGAATTTCTGAATGGAGTTGAATTTGCCAAATTCAAATATCCCATCTAAATACTGTCCTACCTTTTATGACACAGTAAGTACAATACTCTTTCATAGCAAGAATCAAAAAACTTGAAACAGAAAATCCGTAGTGCAGCGTAAGCAATGACCAGTTTCTGGTGCAGAGAACCTATAGTAGATAAAAATTCTTAAAAGATGCCATCTTATCCCCTCCAAGGGAAGAAACTATCAGCAGTTCACTCCTTGATGCCATATAAGTACGTGGCCTAGGTTTAGATGATGAAAAGACTTATTTAGGAAATTACTCCAATCAAGCATCCAGGAGGCCACACAGAATGTTATAGCAGATTTTTTTTCCACAGATTGAAAATTATTGTACCAATAACTCACAATGCCTTGTATAAGCACCCATTAATTTCAGGAAGTATGAAGTTACTAAAATGTTATGTATACGATGTGAGATTTTACTTAACTGACTAAGTCTTTAGATATAAGAATGTATTACTTGGTGGATCCTCCCTTGGCAAGATTGAAAATGTGTTATTTGTGCTTCTGTAGTGGAAATCATATTTAATCCTTAACACTGAGTCTGTGTAGCCAGTACTTAGGATTTGTACCATACCTCCTGATCTGTTTCATGTTTTAATTAAAAATTAGATAGTATGCTAAGGCTTCTCTCTACCCTGCATACTAATTTACATTTATGTAACATAATAGTGAATGAGTGCCCATTTTAGAATATCCAGCTACAACTAAAAGTTTTTTTTAAAAATAGAAGTAATTCTAAAAAACCTTTATCCACTAGCTCCTTTGAAAATTACTTTATAAATAACTTACAGTAACAGGATCAATGTAAAAAAAAAAAAAAATCTGGCTTCCGGGCCCTTGTGCACTAGATCATACTGCTCTAAATCTTTCTAGATATTATTAAATCCAGACTTCCTCCAATGCACTAGGCGCAGCTCAGCTCTCTCTGAACTTTCTGTCTCTTCTATCAGCAGTATACACAAACTGTCAAAAGCATATAAGTTTCCACTGACACATCTGAAAAATGAATGAGTGAAAAGATCCATAGTCACAAATAAGAAATATCAACTTAAATCATAGCTTTTTTCTGTCTTCTATTATTTTTCACAAAGAAGCAGTAATACCTTAGCTGACAGTGAAGTTAAGAAGACTTAACTTTGAGTTCCAAGGGAAAAAAATCTCATCCTCTATCATTGAAGAAATGCCTCATTCTGTGATAATAAGCTCAAAAAAAAAGATGAAGCAGGGGGAGAAAGTAAGTAAGTAAGAGGTTTTAATTCTTCTGGTTAATCTTCATCATTAAAAAAAAAAAAAAATGAAATGGCTGTAAATTAAAGCAAGTCTATGTATCTCCAACTCTATGTAGTAGAAGACTTGTATGAACTGGAGCATGACATATTCACAAGCAAAGCCCTAAGACTATACCAGAAGAGGTGAGCACAGATCTAGGCATCCTTCTCATGTATTTTCTCCAGTTGCTAAGTCTTAATTTAAAAGATGCAATCACAATACAGAAGGAATTATCTAATAAATATAAGACACAAAACAGACAGATACTGATATTCTACTGCAAACTTAAGAACTCACCTGTTGCACTTCTACAAGTGCTGACAGCTATAAATTCCCACATAAAAGAAATAATGATTTTTTTCTGAATAGTACTTCTTTCTCCAGACTGTATAGAAAAAGTAGCATCATGTGAGAGCAAATTACATATTTTGTCACTGATTCTAGAAGTTAACAGCAGTCCCTGCTTCCCTTGCAGGGAACTTCTAGTGTAGAGATTAAAATCTTTGTCTTCTGTTCTGTTAAAAAAACATCAGCAAGAAAACAAACTTGACTAAAATCTATGATGTTTGAATCAAAACACTAGCTAATAATAGAGAAATTTATTAGTATCTTTCAAGACAAGTAACATTCACTGGACAAAAACTTTGAACTATTGAACAAATCTTTGAGAAATCAATTCTATCAGGAAAAGTCATAATTCTTTTCCACCAAATATACAAAAAAAAAAAAAAAAAGTGGTTTGGACATTTATTTTAGGGTACATGTATGTTCAAAGGAAGCATAAAGTTTACATAAAACTACCCCAATAAACCTTGTATTTTGAAATCTTTGAATGAATACATAGTCAAAGACCTAACTGGGAGTGTAAATTAAGTTGAGGTTGTAGGCAGAAGAGACAGAAATCCTCTCACCTGAGCTCAGTTCAGAAAATGAAAGTGTTTGGTCCAAGCCTGTCCAGATTAAGCCTGTCATGCCTGTCTTGGCCACAATTAGATCAGGCAGAAAAAAAAAAAAAAAAAAAAAAAAAATTCTTAGAGCCTCCCATCTAACAGTTGGCATTGCTACAAACTCGAATTGACAGGAGCACACATAAATTCAGCTTTCTGCTACTAGCTGGAAACTTCAAAAACAGCAGTCATTTCCAAAGGATAATAAATGGGGATGGTCTGGACCTAGAAGGAAAGGTTGGTGCGTTTTAGATCTTTGCTAATGGAATAAATGAACAAAGCCAAAATGTCTAATGGATTAAATATTACATTAGCAGTCCATTTCCAAAGGGTTGATGAGTTCCTTGTTTGTTTCACATACTTAAAACTGACAAGTAGGACTGGTTAGCAGTCTGAAGATCTGAATATCTCTGATTTCTTTTTTACCAAAACACAATATGACAAGCACCAAATCCACCACAACCAACAACAGCAACAACAAAATAGCAATAAGACAAGGTTTTTGTTGGTAAAGCTCTATTTGAAGGCAAGACTACAGAGTAATGCTGCCTCCGGATATGACTCATTATCACAGATGCCTTATATATATTAAGGCTAATGAGCCTATTGTCAGTACTGAAAACACTATCTGCCAGCCTATACTAAAAACACTATTTGCCAGTGGCAAAATTAACAGTAAGTCTATATTACCACTAATTTGCTGGCTATTTTTCTTCATTCTCTAGCTCATAACTCCAACAGTGTTGCTTCTAGGGAAATATCAATAGCTATGGAAAAGATATGTAAATATGTCATAACTGTAAATGCTTTAGAGATAGGATTATTAATATTTGCAATTCACATATATCACTGAAGATATGAAAGTTAAACTTTTCTAAAATATGGAGTCAAGGAAATGTTTTGCTTGAATTTAATAATGAATAGTAAAGAAGACTAAATGACAATAAACAATCCAAGATTATTGTAATATCTTCAAGTGGTTTCTAGTTCAGTTGCTTGAGAGGAAGAAGAGATAATGGCTTGCCAATCTGTAAACACAACAGTTTTTCTGAAAATGCTGCTGTACAAATATCCTCTAGTAATGCTCAAAGGGTAAATAAAATATTTATTTCTGTGGGGCTTACTTTTGTCAACTATTATTATCTTTATTGATGAAGAAGACCTCTTAAAAAAGAACATAAAAGTTAATGGCAGGATGTTTTAACTATATTGAACCATTGTTGGTTTGCTATAACAGAAGAGAAGTGAGCAAAGGGAGCCTTGTAGCTATTTGCATTAGCTTGCATTTTATCTCCAAAAAGTTTTCTCCTAAAATGATAAGACCTACTGGGATAACAAACATGATGTGAATTTAACGATATCTAGTCAGGTATAGATTTTTTACCAAAACAGCTTGTTTTAAGTCTAAATTTAGACATATCTCTCAAGTACACTTGACAATGTGTTTTCTTCCTTACCATGAAAGCTACCATATGTCCAGGGAAATTTTCCTTATAACATGTATTAACAGATGTTGACAAATGAAAGAGAGATGGGGGTGAGGGCAGGAGGGGGGACAGGAAGGAGAGAAGGAGAGAGGGAGGGAAAAGGAGGCAGAGGATGACTGAGAGAAAGGACGGGGCAGAGAATGAAAGAGGGAAAAGAGGGATGAAGGGAAGGAAGAGATGAGTGAGGGAAGAAAAGGGGAAGGAAAAAGAGAGAGGAGAGGAGAGGAGAGGAGAGGAGAGGAGAGGAGAGGAGAGGAGAGGAGAGGAGAGGAGAGGAGAGGAGAGGAGAGGAGAGGAGAGGAGAGGAGAGGAGAGGAGAGGAGAGGAGAGGAAAAGGGAGAAAGAAAAGAAAGGAAAGAAAGAAAAAAGAAAAGAAAGAAGAGAAAGAGAGAAAGAAAGAGAAAGAACGAACAGACATTTCTCTTGACCATTTATTTCATAACTTTGAATATTATTGTTCATATAAATGTCCTACTCTCTAGATTTTGCTAAGATTCTGCTTTCGTGGTATTATGGACAGTAAATTCCATTGGTTGATAGTGCATTTGATTAAAATAATTATTTCCTTGAGGATCAAAAGAATGATTTCCTTGAGTTTAAAGTTAATTAAAGTTTATAGGCAACAGTAACTTCTCTTTACATTTTTTAAATTTTAGAGAATGGAGTTAAACCTCCATTTTCCTTTTTCTGCAGGATAAGCCTTTTAATGAGTGTGTGTTAGCATCTTTTAAGCATTTCACTTTTGTAAGTTCACTGGCTGGCTAATGTTGCAAGATGTCAAGTAACAATAATACTGAGATAAAATGTAATAAAAAACACATTTAAATAATACAAAATAAAGTCTAGCAGTTTGTAGACAGAGAGTAAGACTATATTTAATATCTTTGAAGATTATTTTAGCATGTGTATTACAGTTCATATTCTAAACTCCTGTAAAAAGGAACTATAAAATCCTACAGTTCCCTAATGAAAGGGAAGCACAAAACTCTGCCAAAAATCACTGTGATACAAGCATTTATACCTGGATGATAGGCAAAAAAACAACTATATTCACTTATTTTCAGGAAAAAGAAAAATTTCTGTAGAGATGCTCTACGCTTCGGCATATGCTTTGCCTATTTTCCAGTTACTTGAATAATGTCTTTTAAAACCTTTGCAAATCCATTTGTTTGGATTTCACTCACAGAATACTCAGATACAAGCAAGCTGTATTAGATAACATGATGAATCTTATAAATGCCCTTCATTTCTTGTAACAAAGATGTCTAGAGATTCCTCTAAACAGCAAGCTAAATGGATACCACTGGTTTGATTGAAAGTGTATTGGGACAAAATGGACTACCTAGAAATGCATCACAAGTGACACTAGTGAAAAATACTGCTGAAAGCACTTTTTTTAGGTGACATCAATTTTTCTGCTAGTGCTGGTCAGCACACTTCAGTACATTCATCCACAGATCTGTGCTTCTTGAAAGAGCCAAACCACCATATGGCATATTAAAGATCTTGCTTAATAAATTGAGCTAAGGAGACCTTTCCTTCAAGCTGTTAATTTGTTTGTTTGTTTTTTATAATACAGTTTCCTGGTTTTCCAAATATCTGGGTCTGCCAATGAGGACAGTGTACATTTTGCAAAGAGATTCTGAATCTCTATTATCTGCATTGACTTTCAGTGTTAGAAACTATAGTTTTCTGCTGATCCATATCTGTCTTTATGAGATCCTGAAAAAAATTAAATGTAAACAAAAATGTGGTATTTGCAAGCAATAAAACTATGGAGTGTTTGTTTGCTTTTCATCTTTTTTTTTGTTTAACTTTTTTCTCTTTCAAGTGTCATTCAGAAGGAAAATTTGCATTCTGACTATAAAGCCAGAAGTTAAAAGCAACTGGCAAGTTAAAAAGAAAAGGATTATTAGACACAGTATACACTAAGTCTTTCATTGAAACTAAACAGATATCAGCTGCCCTTTCATATAAAATCTGAAAAATCATTTTTTTATATGACTTCAAACTTGTCATATATTAAAATGGTGTGCATGCACCTGTTTCATAAAAACTAAATGGCCTCTAAGCAGTTGTATACTGTCCATTTTATGTGGAAAAGTATAGCTCAACATCTTTCTTGCTGCAAGTAAACCTTTATTTCTTTGAGATTTAACAAATAAAAGCTAAAAATACAATATACAAAATAAACACTATGTGATTTCAGTCCTTAATAGAACATATAAATTAAATACAGTAAATCAAATAAAAATGATCTTCAAATAATAATAATGAAACACAGGGGCTTCAGGTAGTACAAGTTCATTAGTCTAGTACAAATACTGCCACATACTTATGTATCTTTGAATTCATAGATTTTCCTACACTTTGTCTCTGGGTATCTCTGTTACACTGTAAAAGAAGTATCTGTTCTCTGGCTTTTCTTTCATTCACCTACCAGAATATGGCAAGGTATATATTTCTGCAGATATTTCTCAATTTCTGATGCACAAACGTTAAAAACTCTAGGTTTTGTTGTTATTGTTGTTCCTTTTTCTCTGTAAGGCTGCCTTACTGAAAGATCTTTTGTGCTTACCTCTATTTGCAGTCATACCTGTTTTTCCTGGTAATTGCCCACCCGTCCCACATATAGTCCTGTTACTCGTTCAATAAAGCACAATAAAAAATATTTTTGTTAAATATATTGTTCAAAATACTTCTTGGATTTGCTTTGCTGTTTTATTTCTGTTTTACTATTTAACTCTGTATTGGTTCTGACTGAGATGGAGTTAATTTTCCTCATAGCAGCCCTCATAGTGCTGTGTTTTGTATTAGTAGCTAGAAAGGTGTTGATAACACACTAGTGTTTCAGTTACTGCTGAGCCGTGCTAGCACAACATCAAGGCTGTCTCTCCCAATATTCCCCCCACCCCTGCCCAGTAGGCTGGGGGTGGAGAAGGTCTTGGGAGGGGACATAGCCAGGACAAATGACCCAAACTGACCAAAGAGATATTCCATAACATATGACATCTGCTCAAAAATAAAAGCTAGGAGATTGGAGATGGAAGAGGGGGCATCCATTATTTACAACATTTGTCTTCTGGAGTAACCGCCGTGCACATACTGAAGCCCTGCTTCCCAGGAAGCGGCCAGACATCACCTGCTGATGAGAAGTAGAGAATAAATATTTTGTTCTTCTTTTGCTTTTGCGCTTGGGGCTTTGCTTTGTTTCTATCAAACTGCCTTTGTCTCAGCGCAAGAGTTTGGTTTAGTTGTTTGGGGTTTGTTTTCCATCTTGTTTTCTCGCCTCCCCATCCTGCTGAGGGATGATAGAGCAGCCTGGTGGGCACCTGGCATTCAGCCAAGGTCAACCCACCGTAACCTCATTTGTTCCTTTCTCTTTTTCCTTCGCTACTTGTTCAACTTGATAAAACATGATCTGCTCTCTCCCTGTTCCCACTGGCAGCAAGACTTTCTCAGTGCTTCAAGCTCATGTGGGACAGTGTTATGTTGAGTGTCAAACTCCCCTGCTGTCTGTAACTACACATTCCTACTGCCTCCTGCATTTCAGCTAACCATGCAATGAAGCAGATCAATCTGTCAATTCTGCTGGAAATTTATCCAGAAAAAAATAAACATTTTCAGTCTTGATGCCTCTTGTTCTAGCAGTCACTGCTTGCAGGAGCACCACTTCAGATCAAGAAATGCACAGTATCTCCATTTTATAAGGGATTGTAGCTTGAAAATTAGGGTGATGATAACAGTCTCACAGATCTTAAAAAATAGGAAACTGAACCCTCTCAGCCTGTAGAGGTCAGGATCCTTCACTGATACTTCACTGTCACATAAGAGTGAACAGACTTGCCACTACCACAGACTGTTGCATAGGGAAAGTAGCTACTCAAGGAAATCTGAAGTCTTAAATGTCAGGCCTTATAGGGAACTTTTAAATCCTTAATTTAATATTTTACTCTCAGACTCAAGCACTTTATGTTATCTTTGATTTGTTTCATTTATTATTCTTCTTATCCGTTCCTTACCAGAATGTGATACAATTTTCTTCTAGAGTTCCTTTAAAACCTGAGGGAGGAAAACACATCACAGCTAAAGCTCTCAGTGATATTGTAGCTATTTTCTGTCTTAAGAATGGTGATCTTTTCATCAGCATCTATCTTGTGAGGTCTGACATGCTGCCACTAAAATTATCTTCTATTTTATCATTCGAAAGTTGTTTTCTAGCTTCCTACAGTCTAGCCAATGACTCCTCTAATTTAATTTCACATTCACTCTTTTTAAAGCACTCTATCGCTCCACCTTCTCTGCTATCTCTCATTTTGTTTTTTTCTATTAACAGTAGAGAATCTTTCTTCCTGACACAATCCACCATGCACTTTCTATTAAACAATGCTCTGTGCTTGCAAGAGCAAGCTGATAATCATGTGCTAGATGACCTTCTTCTTTGTCAAATTGCTACCTCAACCCCACTTACACTGTGAGACCTGTTCTCACTGCTAAGTACATTGTTATGGGTTTCCATCGTCCATTACTTGTATTTATTGCATTGAATGTACTTTAATGTTGTATATAGCAGTATTGTAATGAACATATTTTTGCATTTCTTGGCTTTCTCCATGGTCACTGAAATAAGGTTGTTGTTTGGGTTTTTTTCTTTTTTTCTTTTTTCTTTTTTTTTTTCCTCTAGGGATTTCAGTGCTTCAATGGGCTTTGAATTAGGACCCTACATTGAGTTTTCATGAAGACAAGACTTTGTCTTTTGGATATGACATTTGCACTCGATGTACTTTTAAACTCTGAGCATGTCACCAATACAGTAGGGGTATTAAGTGAGAAGGAAAGGGAATGATTGTCTCCACATTCTGTTAAAGAAATAGTTGAACTTGCAGAAGGTTTATAAAGGTCTTAGAATATGAAAAAGTGTTGCGTGGTTAGTAAGGATGATTGATGGCAAAATTTAACATTAGACATGTTAACAGCAGCTGCTTTTGAAGAGAACAGTTTCTGTAAAAGTTATGCATCTTCTTGATACACCAGCCTGGTACTACTGTGTCTTTTCAGCTGCACGTTGAAGTGAAGTTATTATTTTAAGTGTTTATACTGGTGGTATTACTGTAAGTGCTACTGTTTGTAACATTATGCCTTGAAAAAGAGAAAAGTTCACCAGAAGAAAATTGAAAGGATTGAAGGCCTCAATATGGTCTCCCTAGAGCCTTCTCTTCTCAAAGCTGAACAATCCCAGCTCTCTCAGCCTTTCTTCATAGGAAAAGTGGTCCATGCCTCTGATCATTTTTGTGGCCCTCCTCTGGACACACTCCACCATGTCCATGTCCTTCTTGTGCTGAATACTCCAGGGCTGAACACAGGACTCCAGGCGGTGTCTTGCAAGAGTGGAGTACAGGCACAGAATCATCTCTATGACCTACTGGCCACACTTCTTTTGGTGCAGCCCAGGATACAGTTGGCCTTCTGGGCTGTGAGTGCGTATTGCCAGCTCATGTCCAGTTTGATGGTACCAATAAGCTCACTTGTGTTGGTTACTATCAGGTCCAGTATCTTATTCTTTCTGACAGGGCTGTCTATCACCTGCCTCTAAGTTATCCTCCAAGCACTCCAGGAGCCTCCTGGATTGCCTACGGCTTGTCATGCTACTTTTCCAGCAGATGCTAGAATGGTTGAAGTCACCCAGGAGGATGAGAGCCTGCAAGAATGATGTCTCCTGTTGCTAGAGTAAGAAGGCTTCGTCAATAGGTTCCCCTTGATTGGGCGGCCTGTAGTAGACACCAACTACAAAGTTCCCTTTGTCTCTAATTCTTATTCATAAGTTTTTGGTTTGCTCATGGCCATTCTTCAGAGACAGCTCTTCACACTCGATCCATTTCTTGATGCAAAGGACAAGGTCTCCACCACTCCTTCCTTGCTTATCCGTTCTGAACAACCTATAGCTATTGATAGGCCCACTCCAGTCATGGGATTCATCCCACCAAGCTTCAGTAGTGGCAACCTGGTCATAGCTTCCTAGCAGCATTGTGGCTTCCAACTCGTCCTGTTTGTTGCCTATGCTGCCTGCATTGGTGCAGAGGCACTTCGGCTGGTCTGTCAGCTGTGTCATCCTTCTTAGAGGCACACTCCTTAATTCGTTTGAGATGTTTCACTGGTGTTTCCTGTTGGCTCCTATTACCTCAGGAGCTCCTGACTCATTACTGCAAGACTTTGAGTGAGATGTGCCCAGCACATCTCAGAGCAACAGGCTAAGGGCCCTCGCTAGCACCGTGTCACTCTAACCTTGGTGTGTCATTCTACACCTTGTCACAGGTAAGCCAGATGTTTTCCCCTTTCATCTTCAAATCTAGTTTAAAGCTCTGCCAATGAGCCCAAATCATTATCATTATTTTAGGTACAACAACTTATGCTTGTATCATCTAGATTGACTACAAAATAAAAAGGAGTTGTTCCTGATATCTATTCCTAGCATATGCCTACCCATTTTTAGTAATTATAAACTCTTTTAAATGCATTTTTGTGAAAGTTTTATTCTATATTATGGTTTTGCTTGTTCTAATACACACGTTTTAACAAGGCTTGAACTGATATCTGGCAAACCTTCCATCCTTGAAACCTTTCTTACTAGAAAGAGTTATTTTATTTGATGTTTTGTCAGAATATAATTTAAAGTAAGCCCCAAAGTAAACTGTACTTAACTTCAGAACAATTTAAGATAAGGCTTAACCATTAAGTCAGTACTTCCAGATAACTTCTTCCTCATTTGCAACAACAATCATTTATTTAAATTGAGTCTAAAGTAAAATTCCTTGTACCATATGTGCCTATAGTGAACATGATCTTTATCCAAATCACTGTGTTTTCCTTGTCCATTTTATTTTCCATTCTTTTGGAACATTATAGTGGGAGAATTTTCTTGGAGAGAGGTCAAGTTAACATTTTATGAGACAGACAACTTTCAGAATTCTTTTTGAGCTTTGCTAAATTGAACATGTGAAAATAAAGCTGTCAGGTGTAAGAGCAGTGGAGCGCTTTGCTAGTCTGATTTGGAGGATGAAACCACATGGTGCTGTCCTGGGACCAGTGATTTTAGACAGTGTGAAGTTTATCATTATTATTCAGTTTGATTAGTCATGGAAAGTATTCACTTCATATAGATCAAGCAAAGTCACATGCAAATGTAACCATACAATTATTATGCAGATAGCCACATGCATGCCATCTATGTTATCTAAACCAATCTAATACACTTTTCCATTTTGTTACAAAAAGTAGACTGGTTCCAGCAACTGAGAAGTAGTAAGTGGATGATAAATAACTTGATGATTGTCAAGCTATATAAGCAAAGGAGAATGAAATAATAAAAAAGAAAGACAGCTTTTAGGTCTTGCAAGTTTCATGGAAGGAAGGACATATTTCAGTTTATTTTATTTGAAGTAGTGTTGGTATAAGATAAATTAGATATACATTGTGCCAAACTGTTTACTCAGTTTTGGAAGCATGTGGAATATTTTAATATTGTCAGACTGACGGTGAGAAATAGTTCACTTGGGCCATTTTTAAACAACTCTTATTAATTCCATTATTTTATTAGACAGCTTTCAAGAGACTTAACATGTCATGTGATTTCTTTTTGGATGTGAAGGGGAAATTTCTGAGCTCCTGGAATGCTGAAACTAGAGATAGTTGAACTTACAAATGTACTTCTACAAAATTTTGGTTTGCATGTTTTTCAGACTAATTGTCAAGAAAAACATGTATTTTAAGATCTATGATGTTCTACCTTTCACACTTAACAACAAAGTCTACTTTTCATTTATAATATTTAAAACAAGATTAAAATGTGATGTCAGTGAGAAAACTTCACCTGTGTGGCACCTGTACATGCATTTTCTGAACTCTGTTTAAAACTCTAGTCTTAAACTAAAAAGGTAGAATGTAAATAAAACATTATCATTTGTTATAGATTTACTCTATCCTTAGTTGTGTGTGAAACAGAGCATGATTCATGCTCTAAGCAGCTTATAATCAATGAACCAAACAAGATCAAGACTACAGACTGTTTCCGAAGAAATATAACATCTCTATAGATGAGGTTTGATCCCAGACTTTCATCCACCTATAGTAAGAACAGTATTTGAACTATTTTATCAGATTATGTAGCGTTTGCTTTTCTGCAAATATCAGTAACTGATATTGCTACATAGCACAAGGGAGCAAGAATACAACCTCACTTCTTCTTGCATCTCTTTAGGGTTCATAATGGATATTCCATATAAATAAACAATGCTGGCTTTCAGCCAGTGTTTTTCAGTTCTGCATTTTGAGACAGAGATTAAAATATCCCAACAGGCAGACTAATAATGAAACAACAGTAATAAATTCTACCAGAAAGTAATTATCCTATTTTCAGAACAAGGTTTAAACAAGCAGTAAATAAGGTATAGGCCACACCCTGAAGAACAGTGAGAGTAAGATAAATTACCAAACGGTCATTAGAGTTCTGTTGAAAGTTTTTTGTTGTTGCAGTTATACAATATTATGACGACTTTGACAGCTGAGAGGAAGTGCCAAAAAAGGTGAAACCTTTGTAGGTGCTTTTCCACGGTCCTGGCAAAAACACCTGTGTAAAAATGTCATTAATTTTTCTTGAAAATGTGGCCAATAAAGAAGGATTAAGGGATAGCAATTAACTTTTTAAGATTGGAGAGGTCATTCAAGAAGTTTGAGGAGACTGGTCTTTCTCCAAAACCTCAGTTTTGTTCCACATCATCTGTCATTTCTATTACTGAAATCAAGCCATGGTGGAGTTAGGAGTGCAAGATTCTCAAGTACAGAATAAAATCCAGGTCCAGAAAGTAACTGATTCTATGCTACCTATTTTACAGTAGACAGTCACTAAATACAATGCAGTTATACCTCAGAATAACTCCTCAGTTATACCTCAGAATAATAAACCTCTGCCTGACATGCATGTTCCAGCCCATAAGCACATTCCTCCACATAATTTCAAGATCTACTACCTGAGCATGAAGATTTGGGGATTTTTAGTGGGATTTGGGATGGGAATTTAGGCATTAAATTCCATTTTTAGATTCTTATAGTCTTATATTTTTCTCTAAGCATCTTTGTGAACGATAAATCATCTGAATATGAGAAGACTCACAGTATGATCTAGCAGTTAAAGTATATACCTTAACGCAGAGGACCAAATAGTGACCCACATACAGCTTTAATTCAGACCATTTGTATCTTCCTGAGTTCTTGGTTTTGTAACTTCAGAATTCTTTTAACAAAAACATGTGAAATAGTTGAAGTATGTATTTTGGAGTGGCAAATAAATTTACTAGATTTTCTTTTTTTTTAAGGCAAAATTATTACAGGAAAGAAATCCAAAAATAATTTATTCAATAATCTCATTTTATAAATAAAGAATGGTTCTCTCTTATCCATCCATCATATTATGAGTTCTCTTATCAGATAGGAATACGAAACATGGATATTCTAATCCCCTGCTATTACAGGCAATTTGCTAGCATGGTGCTTCAAAAGGAAACTTCCTAAATTGTTTCTTTCTTCACAAAGACTAAGGAAAGCATACTCAATGAAGCAGAGAGATGCAGTGAAAAGAAGGAAAGTATTTAGACCTTATAAGAGGAATTAAAGTGAAAATGTCTGGGAAATTTCTGATGGTGGTCACCTACTCATAGGTGAAATTAGTAACATAACTTACATTTATGAAAACATGTAGGAATAAATATGCACCTTCTTAAGGAAATTTAAAAAAAGCTGGGCTTATTTATGCTCCAATACTTGGTCTGAAATATTGAGAAAAAGAGTTTTTTTATTTCCACTGTGAGGGAAATAGTGTGAATTTGACAGGGAAAGTATGGAAAGGGGCCAGGAACGAACCTTATAAATGTCAGAAGGTGTAGCTGGTAAAATGTTCAAAGAAAGTTAACTAGTCCAGGAAAGGACAACCTGTTTTATTCCTACCCAAAACATGTGGGAAAATTGGGCAGAACAATGCACAATAGTTATTCCAGGCAGAACAGTACAGTTAATATAAACAAAAGGCCTACTTGAACAATTAGTTCATGATAGTAAAACATAACTGGATGACTGATTTTATTTAGCTGTGATACAGACGCTTCTCCCAACATTGACTGCTGGTTGTAATACACGCATATAATTAATTTATTTCATCTGTAGATATCCTTTAGTATACCTCATCCCCTACAATTTTTCCTAAAAAAAACCAACACCAAAAACCACAAAAACAAACTTACATAACCTATACAGAAATACTCCAAAATAAGTAGTTCTACAAAAGTCAACCAAAGATAGACATGGCTTATAACAGATATTGTTTAAAGATTGACAGTCTTTCCACATTTAGCATTTCATTTAATCAAGACTAATACATAAAAGACTTATTGGATTATTTACATTTTCTTGATCTTCTGGCATGACATGACTATTGCTAGATATAGAACATCTACTGTGGGACTTTCCCATCAGATTTATCATTATGAACTTGCTGCAGCAGCTGCTAGCACTACCAGTGAACAGCGAAATTGAGAACGATACAGGTGATAGGTTTTACCCTTTATCAGCTTCATGCTAATTTAATGCAACACAGAATATTATTTGCATTACTTCAAAACTAGAAAGATGCTTCCTGTGGGATTACGTCACTATTAGACATTTCTAATTTTATTATGTGTGAGTCAACACAGCATTCAAAACAGAGGTTGTACAAACTTCATTTGTGATAATAAACTTAATGAGCAGCACTGAGAAATGTTGAAAGAACTGAATTATAATGACACAGTATTTGCCAAATAGAGCTTTGTATTTTTTTGTGAATTGTTTCATTAAAGACACACTAGCTTTTTTGGCATGCAATTGAAAATGAAAATAGCAATGTGCATTTTAAACATCTGCCGTGCTGGGCAATCACTGGAAGGGAAACAATCTCCAAAACAGATATAAGAAATAAAATTAGAACACTCAAACATGTTCCTCATGAAATAAGATGGTTATAGTGTTTTGTTATGTTTTCTGTTGTCAAAGCAGTAAAATTCTCCCATTTTAGTGTGCATTGTTGACAGGGAAAGGGAGGAGGGAGCAATATACAAGACCTATTACATTAAGAGATACAATTATAATAGCCCAGTTTAGTATCAGAGAGAATGGATGAAAATGGTGGTACACCAGTCAAAGTGAATAGCACCTAATTTGGTCATTATATGCAACTACAGAAGAACACAAAGAAAACGACACTTCTAAGTCTTCATACTTAGAGACTGAGTTTTGCCCAGTACCCAGTAACCCATCTAGACCCAAACCTAAGGGAGATTTATTAGCTTCCATGTATGAGAAATTTAGCATCTGGAAGACACTGTTCTGAAGAGCTACCCTAAAATAAACTTAACCCAGGAAAGAAACAAAGTAGAAACTTAAAAATTAAAACAAAGACTTTGTAGGAAATAGATTTGACTGAAAAGAAACATATCAGCTTTTGCCCTAAGGGTATCTGAGTCTATGACAAAAGACATACAGGAGACTCTCGCCCTTCCAAACTAGCATTTAAGAGCAGTGAGATACCCCAGAGAACCACAAAAAGTTGAACTAAACTCTTAAATGTACAATTATGCAGATGGAGGTGGGGAAAGACCCAGAGACAAGCTATATTAATTCTACTATTCTACTATAGAAACAAAAATTTCTATAATCTCTCTGGAAAATAATAGTGGATGTCAGGAACATGAGAAAAAATAGATGTACTGCATATTTCCGAATTCATACTGAAACTATTTAAAGCTGAAAATTTCAAAATATTTTGCTTCTATTTTTCAACATATTTTTTTTTAAAAAAAGTCCATTCAGTGTTTGGTTTGTAACATACTTTTTTTTTTTCTTATTGTGCCTGACAGTCCTCATTCTGTCATTCCATTTTCTATTTTGATATTTACCACCACAATCTCACTTTCCTCATCCTTTTGTTCCCATTTATGCCAGTCTTCTTTCTATACACAGAAGCACATCATCACGTATTTACTCTGAATGAAATAGCCAGCATGGTGGGCCTTGGACATGTCAATAATTCATATTGCACAGCAATATGGATTTGAGAAATACTTGTGATCTCTGTAAATCACCTTGAAAACTGATTATATCTAGGATGACAGAGATCAAAATGACCTGTGAAACACTTCATTTGAGGACAGGAAGGTGATAAGACAGTTGTTTTAGTATGAAGGACAAAACCACATTTATTTATGTATTTATTTTGTAGAAGTGCTGGTGCAACTTCACCTGGTATGGCTTTTTAACAATCACTTCCTATGATCAATATTTTACTATTTCTAAAATAAATTATCCAGTTAAAAAAGAAAAAAAAAAAAAAACCATAATAAGAAGGACAGTTTCAGACTGCATTCTTCACTTAGGATTTTGTTGTTGGGTAGGTGCATTTGCATGTTTTCTATTTATGCTATCTTTGCTCCGCAGAACTTTGACAAAGCTGTATATGAAGAATCCATGTCTCCTGTTTGATGCCATGTGTTTCTGAAAACTATTTATTTGTTTTCCTTTATTTGTGAAATCCTTTAGGCAATTTGTTTAAAAAAAATTTTTCAGTGTCTTGTAGAATATGCTGAAGATAAAGAATCCTTGAGTGGGATTTACACAAGTCCTCTTCTACTGAAAAAGAGCAGAAGGCTGTAGTGGATATTCAATGGGGAAAACTCTAAAGAAGCAGAAGTTGTGGGTTAATGGATCTGTGATCTACATGTGATCTATAATGATGTTCTACAAAAGCCAGAAAGGATATAAGTAATAAAGGAATAATTATAATTGACACTATCGATGGTAATCACAAAAGAAAAGCTACAAGCTAAACAGAATAATTGAATAATTTGGAAAGTTTGCTTCTCTGAGTCAAAATTGAGATCATTTGGCAAATGTCCTCTGTTATTTGTATTGCAAATACATCTGCCCATGTTATAGTGAGAAAGGCATTGAACTACAAATTTTTCATTTATGTCATCACCAAATTCCATCTATGCCAAGCAAATAGAGTCCATGTCAACACTGCTGTACAAAACAACTTTTCTGTTGTTCATACATCTTAGTGAATGGCCAAGCCACATCCCAGCCACCTGTTAGGACAAGTTGTCAGTATGTAATAGCCCTTTCCTGTACTCCCAGTTACACAAGAGTGGACCTTTGGAGCACATGAGTCATCACTTTTCTTAAATGTGTACAGATCTGGATGTGTAAGATATGAGGCCCAGGAACACATCAACAATAACTGATAATTTAGACAGACTATGTTAAGAATTTCCAGGGTACTTCTGCATAGATGAAGTGAAAGATGCATGAAAGTGGAAAATATTCAGCTTTTTTTGTTAAAAAAAAAAAACATTTCAAAGAGGATTCAGAGTATGACTTTTATACCTATAACACTAATTTTGCTGTGATGTGGTTAGCTGAAAAATAATTGTGTACTAGTCCAAATTTGTCCAATTTAATTAAGTACAATAGTCATCCTTTTTAACCTAACAGTTGTCAACTGTTTAACAAACATCCACTGTCAAAACACTGCTGTTACATTTTTGTTCTCATATTAATTGGATTTTATAGTATTTATATAGAAAAAATTGTAATTTCTCACCACTGCATGAATCATGGTAGGAAGTTCCTGCTTCTGCCTATTTTTTTTTTTTTTTTAGATTATTTTGAGACTCTCTTTTTATTCTTAAAAATAATAATGGTATTTCAAACACTGCTGGTTTAGATTTAAACTTGGTAGGCAGCTAAACCCGACAGAGCCACTCACCTACAGCAGGATGGGGGAGAGAATAGGAAGCGTTAAAGTGAGAAAACTCATGGGTTGAGATAAAGAGAGTTTAACAGGGACAGCAAAGGCTGTGTGCAAAAGCAATGCAAAATAAAGAATTAATTCACTTCACAATTGGCAGGCAGGTGTTCATCCCTCTCCAGGAAAGGAGGGCTCCATCATGCATAAGGCTTACTTGGGAAGACAAACACCGTAACTACAAACATCTCTCCTTCCTTCTTCTTCCACCAGCTTTTATTGTTCAGCTCTATGTCATATGGTATGGGACAACCATTCTGTCACCTGAGGCCAGCTGTCCCAGCTGTGTCCTCTCCCAGCTTCTTGTGCTCTCCCAGCCTACTCACTGCTGGGGCTGCATGGGAAACAGAAAAGGCTTTCACTGCAGTAAGCACTGCTTAGCAATAGCTACTGTGTTATCAATATCATTTTAATAATAAATGCAAAACATAGCACCACACTAGCTGCTATGAAGAAAATAAACTCCAGCCAAACTTAGGGGAAATATTTACAAGGATGTATTGCATTGCTCTTCTCTGTTTTGTAAGAGCTGTTGCCTATTTTGGTGCTGCACTGTGCTGCTGGGACAGGGGAAAGAAAGATGAAAACAAATAAGCAGTTATCACTTCTAATTAAGCCTGATCTTTGAAAAAAATGACATGTAAAAAGGTTGTGATCATACAGAAAGTTTAAAACTTATTTGAAAAAACAAATAGGTAACAAAAAAATTGAAAGGGAGAACTGACTGTTTTAACTATTTTAATACTATATAAACTATTTTAAAATATTATTTCAATACCTATTGGCAAGGTTAGTGTTTGAAAGAATTTTACTGAAATGGTACAAGAAACATCAAAACAGAAATTTGTTCTTCAAATAACTATAATGTCAGGTTTTTATAAGGAAGGTCTCCCCAACAAAATTTATAGTTTATTTTCTGCTATGAATATCCTTTTTGCTGATATACAACTGGTAATCTAAGGATTTTTTTTTTTTTTTTTCATGTAGGTAACGTATGTAGAAGTATTTAGATAATCCTGACATGAATTTTGCAGCAAAAATTAATGAAGCTTACTTTTTCATTCTTGGATTTTGTTGAAATAATAATAAAAATTATGCCCAGCTATCTTAATATCTCAATTTATAAGTTTTTCCTTTCCAGCACATCAACCCGCTTTTTGGTCCACATAAATATATGAAAACTGAGATACACTGTCTCAGTATAATGCAATTCTGGGAAGTCATCCAAATCTGGGAATGCTATTTTATGATCAGCACATCAAAAATGGATAGATAGCTCATCTCATAGTAAACTAAGAAAAGCACACAACCAAGGAGTTTGCAGATAACATTTTGTATTTTATAAAAATGATGCAAGAGGTTTTCCTTTTTCCTTACTGAGTGCCAGAGTTTGTACTCTTTCAAAGACCCTTTTCCATTTACAGTTTTTTTAACATACAATATAGTTCGAATAGTCTTCTATGAAGCCAAGATTTCTTCTGTGCAAATATTAAAGATTTGCAGACAGAGCCACAACACCGAGTGCTATTGTCTACTGTTTAAAATCTACCATAGCAAAGCTGTAATTAAACAATATCTCATTACTTGCAAAATCTTTCCAGTCTTACAGTCTTTCTGCTTCATTAGTTTACTGGTTTCCTTACCCTGGAATCTGAAGGTTATTTGAAAAGAAACAGACAGAAAATTTGTCTTTGCAGGAGGACTAGATTAGGGAAAAAGCTTAGAAAAGATGAACTCTGGAAGTAGCAGAGCTGGGTGTCTAAAATAATACTGGAAATTGCTTTCCAGTGCTGTTTATGTTCTCTGGCTTCAAGAGCATGCAGTGCAGGATGATGAGTGTCAGCTAATAAACAAGACAACTCCAAGAGGGAGTCATGAAATGACAGCAAAAACACCTAGTAAGTACAGCAGTACCCAGAAATCCCAGAACGTCAAAATCACAGATTTGTAATGGCTGAGGAAGGTAGCAAGATATTAAATGTGCAGCTGTTCTTTCACAGGTCTGTATCAGGTTACTTGCCATGGGAAATAACCTGCAAGTCAGGTTTTCTTGCTGTTGGGTTTTCTACCTTTGTGATTTTGGGGCTTGTAGGATACCCAGAACACAGTCCCACATTTCAGGTTACATTACCATTTATGGAGCCTTTATCAATGAATCACCTTAAATATTATACTTAGTTTTAGGTACAATGCACACTGATTGGCAATGGTTCTCTTAAAATCTTCTCTTTAACATTTAAGCTATTTCTTGCAACAAAATGGGTCATTTCAAGAGCAAGGTTCATTATTATATCAGGTGGAAGAAAGTGCTCATTTAATTTTCTAAAGTACAATTTGCTCTGTGCAGATCACCCCAAACGCTGTCAAAAGCTGAAATGTACCACACAAGTTTTATTATTTTTGCTAGAGATCAAATGACAAAGTGCAAGCTTAATTACAGAGAATGAAGTCCTCCAGAAGTGTAAAGGAGCAAAAGTCTATACCCAAATATTTTAGAATAAAAAGATGAGCATAATATGTGCACACACTAGTAACTCCCCCCCCCCCCCCAAAAAAAAAAAACAACAAAACCAAAAAAAAACAAAAAACCAAACCTCCAATAAAGGTAAAATCTGAAGTCTTATTTTGGAGAAGTTTAATAGAATAGAGTAGAAAAGAACAAATCAATTGGATGAGCTTGATTCAAAACATCCTTCTCTCCTTGTCATGTAGTTTAAATTAAATTTGAATCAGTTTCTGATCTCATCTGCTCATCACATTCTGTGTGGACTTTTTGAACCTGAGGCTAAAATTGATGAAACCAATAATTTGCAGAACAACTTGTTTTACCTTTAAGAAGGCTTGTGCATAATAAAAAGAAAGAGGGCTAGGGCCAGAGGCAGACAGGAGAAAAGAGGCAATGGGGCAGAAAGCTGTGTACTTTGCTGTTCTCCAGGAATGTAGTTTTTTATATTAAATTGATCGCCTATAAATAAATGTCATTCAAAATATTGAAATGATGGACAGGTAATGAGAATCTGTGCCAGCTGAAAGGGCAATATGACTAAAGCAAAAGAGGTGAGGAAAGGGAAGGGAAGGGAAGGGAAGGGAAGGGAAGGGAAGGGAAGGGAAGGGAAGGGAAGGGAAGGGAAGGGAAGGGAAGGGAAGGGAAGGGAAGGGAAGGGAAGGGAAGGGAAGGGAAGGGAAGGGAAGGGAAGGGAAGGGAAGGGAAGGGAAGGGAAGGGAAGGGAAGGGAAGGGAAGGGAAGGGAAGGGAAGGGAAGGGAAGGGAAGGGAAGGGAAGGGAAGGGAAGGGAAGGGAAGGGAAGGGAAGGGAAGGGAAGGGAAGGGAAGGGAAGGGAAGGGAAGGGAAGGGAAGGGAAGGGAAGGTTGGTTCTAAATGAGAACATCTATTTCTCTCTAATGCTGCTTCAATTGAATTCTGTAATTTACAAGGTACATCTAATGAAGTAATTTCATGTGTTATTTGAGACTATAGAAGATACTCTGACCTCATTAGAGAGGAAAAATCACAAATTAGACATCTGTGTGGTGAATTTCAAGGTTGAAAAAAACTCTGGCAGATGCTATACAACATATCACGGATGGAATATCATTTAGCAATATAATTAAAACTGCAGATATTATAGTCTAATGGAAAGTTAAGTATGCCAGTTACAATTTGAAAGGGACAGAAAGAAGCTGAACCCAAATACTTTATTTGCACATTAATTTCTGAGTCGTTATCAGTACTATGCACTACATAGGATATGCATGAATACAGGATTCTGAATCCTGTGTTATGAATCATTGCTTGTCCTGATAAACAAGGTAGAGATGGTGACTAATTATTATATATAAATGTATATGTCTTTTTTAATAATGACAGAAGTAATAAAATGCATATATTGTTGAAAATACACGTTGTCATGTGGAAGATACATACATTACTAAAGATAAATGACAATGAAACTTACAGTACAGAAGAAAAACCTGTCAAAGTATGTGTATCCCAGAAATACACTGCAGAATAAAATAAGCAAGATAACAAGTGAACTGAATATGTTAATGGTAAAGAATATAACTGATGTCCCTGCTGCTATTTTACATCAAAACTCCCCTCCCTATCTATTCCAAACTTATCTTTATCAAACCATCTTACGTACAGTTTCAAGACGCTGAAAGAGGAATTTCAAATTTTTCTTCTGGAAAGAACTTTAAGGTGTAATTACAATAGTCCTGACTATTAATTTGTGCAGATTAGTCAATATTCCTGAAAACCAAAACAATTTTGTTGTGTACTGTGTGATTTACTGTTCTTCAGGAATGTTATTTTTATATTAAATTTCAACTTCCAGAAATATGTCATTCAAAATATTGAAATTATGGTCAGGTAATGAGAAACTGTTCCATTTGAAAGGGCAATAGGACTAAAGCAAAAGAGATAAGGCCTCTTTTGGCAATTTCATTGATTTACTGTACCTATATATAGAAATTTTTTATTATTATTATTTTTTATTTTCATTTGCATTTGCTTGTGCTATGGAGAAGAAAATATAACAAGCATATGGAAAAAAAAAAGTATAAGTCATCCAGAGTCCTGTTTTCCTCCAGATTTTGCTCAGGAATGCTAAAGAAAATGAGAAAGAAATGGTGTGTTAGCAATGAGGAAATAATTTACAAATGAGTCAAAACTGCCATTCCTTTTCAACTCTACAACAGAAGTTTGGCCTGGATACAAACTTCTGGGTAATCTGAGATTGAACAGTAACTTCAGAAATACAGAAATAAACATCAAAGTATACTTGAGGTCACAGTGTTAATCATGCTACCAATCTCATTTATACTTGTCTGATGAAAAGCTTTAATCGGACTGAAGTCATTATATTCTAAGAGACATGTTTTATGGAATATATTCAAAAGTAGCTGAGCTTTCTGAAAATCACTACAAAAATAATTTTTCTTTTTTCTGAAAGCAGTTGGATTCAATGGGCATACTGGTCCCATGCCTTGCAAAACATTACAATAACTAGTGCTAGCAGACAGAAAGAAATGTGGCTACAGCCAGAAAAAAAAAAAAAAAAAAAAAAGGCTGAATCACTTCTCTCAGTGGGACCACCCTAGTTCAGCAGAAGCTAGTTGTAAAACCAAACCCTAAGACAAGTAGGAAGAACTATCTTCTGAAAGTGCTTAAATCTGTCTATCAACTATGGAAGATATATAAAAAGATCTAATTCAGGTTTCACACAAGATTACCTGAGCTAAATTTGGTTTTCAACCTCAAAAGAAAGGCTTGAAAACATAGTTTGCAACTGAACTGCATTTTTCCCCTTTCTGTCCCATTTGTCTTGTCCTCCACTCCATATTAGTGATCTAGTCAGATAACAGTTTAGAGAGCATTGATAGCCCTGAAAAGAGAAGAATTTAAGACACATTCTTCTCATCAGTCTTTCCTATTAATTTGTTTGGGCTTCACATTTAGCACTCTGGCTGCTGTAGATTTCAGTGCAGATCTTTGGTAAAAATATCCATTTAAAAGCTCTTTATTTCTGTTTATAAGAATAAACCAAGGTGATAAAAAAGTTAATGCAGCCCATTTTATGTTCTGAAGTTAGGTACTGCCATATTTGAAAAGTGGTTGTTAGTGTGAGCCATGATGATTCAGATGTTCTAACTCTGCTGACTCTGGTGCATAAGTTGCAGAAAAATTAGTTCTGATGATTGGTTGTTTTGGGAGCTTAAGCATCTAAGTTAGATAGCTCAAATAGAATGACCTGGGTAAACACTTTAAGAAATTACAACTCAGAAATAATAAGTTATTAAAAACACAAATTGAAATAATGCATTTTGGTAAAAATGGCTTGCTCTCCTAGGTTGGAAATAGATTCTTCCATATTACTTAGTAGTTAAAGAATCTTTGAGGGACCTCTTATTCCTCATCAAGGACTACATCTTGCTCTCTTCCTGATGCTGTAAGTTTTATATTTTGGGATATGCACTTATGCTGCTTCAATACATGGCATGTAAGGGATACTCTGTTGACCTGTTTCTCTACAGACTGCTAGTCATGTCATCACCTGAGAAAACCTACACTGCAGTTAACTTGAGCACTTCTTAAAATGTCTGCAACAGCAAGAGAATTTTAAGGCAGACCAGGCCATGTCTGAAGAGGAGACAGTCTGTGTTGTCACCTAGGATTGAATCTTCTACATTTGACTTCCGTGCAGTCAGCATTAAATTGCCTGGATCTATTCTACTGGAATTAATCCATTTGATGCTGAAGCAACTGACAATTCAAAATTCTTCTGCTAATCTGGGGTTGCTCTGAACCTTTTTTAAGATCTCCAGCAATTTACAGGGAATCTGATTTGTATTATTTACCTTTTGAGAGACTGGAAGGATGGGTAAAAGAGTAGTTGATGTCCCATTTTGGCCTGCTATTTCTACAATGCATTGTTTTCCTCACTTGCCCAGTGCAAAAGGAAAGGAAATAAAATCTCACATGTCTAAAAGATTCTCCTTATACTGAAGATAGAATCACATACTTATATAGGTCAGAAAAGGCCTCCAGAGGTCATCTAGTCCAATCTCCTGCTCAAAACACATCCAGCAGATTGTTCAAGGCCATGTCTAGTTGATTTTTAAATATCTCTGAAGATGCAAGTTCCATAGCCTCTCTGATCAGCCTCTTATAGTGCTTGACCAAATTTATAGCATTTTTTTTTCCTTATTTAGAAGGATTTTATTTAATTTCCTTATCCTATGTTCCAACTTGTGTCTGTTACCTCTCACTTTCCACTCTGCACTTCTAAGAAGTTTGGCTCTGTCTTCGCTACTTTATTGCATTAGCTGCTTGTATGTAACAATAAGGTCCCTCTTTTCCTCCCCAGGCTAAATAGGCCTCATTCTTTCAACATTTCCTCACAGGGCATGTGGATCAGCACTCTCAATGATCTTGGTATCTCACTCACTCCAAAATGTCTTTGTGCCAGCGCTATGAACAGAACCTCATATGTACCTTTGGCCCATTCTCTGTATGCATCTGCAGTTCTCTTTTTTTAATTCAAGGCGGGGGGGGGGGGGGGGGGGGGGAATAAAAAATAAAAAGTTCTGTTCATTTGCATCCTGGATTGTTTACTAGACAGATACTCTCCTCTCCATTCCCTCTGACAGAACAGAAGTCACACATGTTTGATTAACGTACAATCAACAAATGTCACAGACATGTCCTGGAACAATCACCTCACAAAGTATTTTGAGCAGATTTTGATGAATTAGTAGCTTTTCTTAATATTGCATACTTTTAATCCTCCAGTTACTGGGTATATAGAGTAAAATATGTTACTCCCTCCATACACACACATATAGACAACTTTAACTTGCATTTTCCTTTAATTCCAGTGCAAGTAAGCTAGAATAGCTCAGACTCCTTGGAGCCAGAGTTTAATGGAAGGCATTGCTTAGGCTACTTTGTTCATTAATTCTAAATTTAGTTTTGGTATTAAATGAAACACTGAAGCAATGGAGATTTTTATAACACCATTTCTTAACTCTTACAAAATAAATTATTTGTACCAGACTAGTCAGAATGCAAAACAGAGAACAATTTAAAAAGTCTTTTTGCAATTCAGAATTTATTGTCTAAAAAAGGCTCCTTATTAGAAGGCACAATTTATTTTAATGACCACATTTCACATTTATTTAAATTAAGACTCTACTCCTATTTTTAAAAAAATTCTCTATTGCAAATACTTGTTGTATTTAATGAGTTATGAGACAAAAAATTATAGAATGGAATCACATCATCACAGAAGGATTTGGGTTGGAAGGGATCTTAAAGATCATCTAGTCCAACATCTCTGCCATGGGCAGGAACATCTTTCACTAGACCAGGTTGATCAAAGCCTCATCCAACCTGACCAACCTGACCTTGAACGCTTCCAAGGAGGGGGCATCCACAGCTTCTCTGGGCAACCTGTGCCAGTGTCTGACCACCTTCATTGCAGAAAAAAAAAAAAAAAAAATCTTCTTTACATCCAATCTAAATCTACTTGGTTTCAGTTTAAAACTGTTGCCCCTTGTTCTATCTCAACAGTCCCTGCTGAAAAGTCTCTCAGTCTTTCTTATAAGCCCTCTTAATATATTGAAAGGCTGCCATAAGGTCTCCTGGGATCCTTCTCTTGTCCAGGCTGACCAACCCCAACTTCTTCAGCCTTTCCTCACAGGAGAGGTGTTCCAGCCCTCTGATCACTTTTGTGGCCCTCCTCTGTACCTGCTGTAACAGTTCCATGTCTTTATTACACTGGAGGCTCCAGAACTGGACACAGTAATCCAAGTGGGGTGGGGAGACCCACCTGCTGGCCATGCTTCTTTTGATGCAGCCCAGGATACAATTGGTTTTCTGGGCTGCAATGCATGTTGCCAGCTCTTGTTCAGCTTTTCATCTACCAGTACCCCCAAGTCTTTCTCTGCAGGACTGCTCTCAATCCACTCATCCCCCAGCCTATATTGATATTAGGGATTTCCCGGACATAGATTCAGGACCTTACACTTGGTTTTGTTGAACCTCATGAGGTTCTCATGATCCCACTCCTCAAATCTTTCAAGGTCTCTCTAGATGCTATCTCTTCCCTCAAGCATATCACCTGCACCACTCAGCTTGGTGTCATCTGCAAATTTGCTGAGGATGCACTCAATCCCATTATCTATGCCATTGATGAAGATATTCAATAGTATCGGTCCCAGTATGGACCCTTGAGGGACACCATTTGTTATTGGTTTCCACTTGGACATTGAGCCATTAACTATAACTCTTTGGACATGGACATCCAGCCAATTTGTTATCTATCTAACAGTCCATCAATATCTCTCCAATCTAGCATCATGAATGTTGTGTGCTATAATATTAAAGGCCTTACAGTGTCGAGGTAGATTACATTCTTAGTTCTTCTTTTGTCCATTGATACAGTCACTCCATTGTAGGTCATTAGATCAGTCAGACAGTATTTTCTATCTCTAATTACCCCCCTGTCTTCCACATGTTTCCTTATGTATTCCAGAAGGATCTGCTCTGTGACCTTACTGAGCACAGTGATGAGTCTGATGGGTCAGTAGTTCCCACAGTCCTCCTTTTTACTCTTTAAAAAAGTGTAATCTTTTTGTCCAGTCACTGGGGATTTCTGCCTGCCATGACTCTTGAAATATGTTGGAGACTTGCTTGGCAACTACATCAGCCAATTCCCTCAGGACCCTGGGATCTATCTTGTTGCGTCCCATGGACCTTTGTATGTTCAGATTCTTCAGGTGGTTTTGAACCTGGTCTTCTACAATGGGAGGGATTTCATTTCCCCAGTCTCTGCCTTGATGTTCAGGGGCTTGTGAGATGTGGGAAGAGTGATTACCAGTGAAAAATGAGGCAAAATTTGTTGATTACCTCAGCCTACTCCATGTCAGTTGCCACTAGGTCTCCTGTCTTCTTTATTGGGGGTGTTGGGTATATTTTCTTTAATTTTTCTTTTCTGAGCAGTGTACCTGTAAAAGCCCTTATTATTATACTTCATATTCCTTAACAAAGTCAGCTCCTTAGCTTTCCTGATCCCATCCCTAGACATCTGGACAGCATCTCATTATCCTTCCAGGATACACATCCCTGATTCCACCGCCTGTGCATTTCCTTCTTATGCTTTAGTCTGACTAGGAGTTCCTTACTCAAGGAAGGTAGTCTCCTACCTTCCTTACCTGATAATGAACATATGTTATTTTGTAAAAAAAGCAACCAGTTATTATTCAAAGGAAGAAAGCTCATAGGAAAAGAAGTTTAACAAAAAAAAAAAAAAGAGATTCACCAGCATAGTGTTGTTTTACTTTACAAACACAGAACCATGTTCACTCTCCTCTCACAAGGGACAGGAGAGAGAAGTGGAGGGGTAAAAGGAGGGTCATAGGTTGAGATAAAAACAATTTACTAATTAAAATAAAATAAAATAAAAATAAAAATAAAAATAAAAATAAAAATAAAAATAAAAATAAAAAAATAAAAATAAAAATAAAAATACTACTACTACTACTACTAATAATAATAATAATAATATAATCGAACATGCAAATAAATGATCACAGTGCAGTTGCTCACCACCCACTGACTGATGCCCAGCGTGTTGCCAACTAGCGATCCCAGAGGAGAGACAGTCCCAAAACCAAGACCACAATCCCGGAACAGTGAGCCTGAGTGATTCCCAAAAGAATTCCCAGCATTCCAATCAACCTTCATTAGCGTACCGAACATGACATGATATGATATGGAATATCTCATTGGCCTATCTAAATGCCAATTTAGGTTTTGCTAACTACTATGCTTCCCCTCCCCTCTCCATCTCCCATCCTTTGCACTTACAGACTAGCAAAACACAAAGTCCTTGGACTTCCAGCAGAAACTAAAAATAGTAGTTATCAACATTCTTCTCATAACAAATCCCATCCTGAAACCAAAACACAGCTATTCTAGCTACTAAGAAGAAAATTATCTCTAGCCTAGTGAAATCAAGATATTTAGTTAATACAGTTCTCTGTGGGACCGTAATTTTGAATATCAAAACAGGAAGTACGCTTAAAATGCTCTTATGTTTTAAATTGCAGATTATTAATAGAAGAACAAAGATTGCATCAATGTCAGGAGACTATGCTTGAGTTTATTGTATTTCAATATGTTTATAGAAATAATAAACTGATTTGCTAGAAACTGAGAGAATTTTTTTTATAGTTCTTATGAGGCCACAAATTCCATAAAAATCCCTCTAGATATTCATAAGATTTTGTTGAAGAAAACAAAAAAGAGTATGGTAAAATCATGTTAAAATATAACTTTTATTTTGATGATTAAGGATTTGGTTTGCACGGAACATTGTATTTCTACTTTAGTGGTCATTTTGGGTTGGGTTCAGTCGCCTAAACACAAACACCTAATGTCACCCAAGGTGCTATAGGTATCCAAGTTGTATGAGCAGGACTGGCAGCCAGGTTCCTGGACTTCACAGAGATCTATGCCTTGCTGGAAGAGCTGCTGGATACCAGGTGAAGTGCCTCACAGCCCCTAAAGCAACAGAAGACACCTAGATGACTAAAATTCATCTCCTGGCTTGTTTTATACTTCCTTTTAAGTATTTTATGTCTTCTTTGAATACATAATATAAATGGAATTGATTAGTATAATGAATGGCATCTTAAGTAATAATGTAAATTGCGTTAAAAATCACTCAGATGTTTAACATATGCCATGTTACAAGCTTCTAATACAGTTACTTCAGTTAAAGACCTTAAAGTAAAACAACAAATCTTACTCCTGTGCTTCTGACTTTGGCACATCTATCAATCTTTTCACCTTTCTTTCTCATCATCTGTTGTTCTTGTGACAATTTAAGTGAGCCATACACTTACCCACACACCCCTAAACAATCAGTCCTGTCATACAGTCCTCCTGTAGATTTTGTATAACATTCCTATGAACAATATCACAGTTGTCCATTACTCCAGTAAAATGCAGCAGGAAATTTAGGTTTTTATAAAATATATTTATTGGTTTGGGGTTTTTTTTAAACATAGCTAGAATGTAGGCCCTCCCATCCATAATACTTTATTTTAATTCTACTGTACAAGTTTATGTTGAAGCTTTTATCTACTATTTATTGTGATTAACATGTTACTGTTTCTAAAGCATTGCATAAAATTTGTTCTGAATTTGCAAATCTGGTTGTTTATGTCTTTTTATTAACTGATTCTACTTTTGCAATTGTAAGTGTTGGGTTTTTCAATGTACTAGACACTGTATCAGGCAACAAAGTAGTAGCATCACCCCACAAGGCTTTCATTGCAGTTTTGTATCCCAGACAATACTCCAGTTAGATCACTGGTTATAATGTAAACATCTAAGTATTGACTGTGAATTAAATATCATAATGATAATACTAAATGTATAATCTATCATAGCACAAGATAGTTCTTTTCAAAGTTCAAAGAGTTCAGACAACCATAGAAAATCAGAAAGTTTGATTTAGATTTTAATATTGGTGAGGGCAGATACAAGGTGTTACTCCGCAGTAATAGGGAACACAAATGATTCATCAGCAAATTAAATATTAAATAAAAAATAACAATGCTGAAAATGTTGTTTACAGACTACAAAAAAAGTTGTATCTTCCTACTTGGTCAAGCTTAGAATAATCTGTAATGGTAACTTCTCTTTTTTCTGTGTTATATTCTTCACTGGACAGAAACTTGAAGCACTGCCAAATGGTAACTCAATAATTTTGTACAAATGAAATATCTATCCAGTCATTCCAGATGGTTAGGCTGGGATACATCTCATCAAATTTTGGACAGATAATCAAGGTGCTCCTTCTTTAGTTGATGACTATTCTTTTCATGACTACACATGAAGGGAGCACAAATCTGATGCTAACAGAAAATGCTAACTACCTTTGACTCTTCTTCAGTGGTCTGGACAGAGAGGTGGAACCCAGAACACTAAGCTCACAACAGTATGATCTATAGACAAGACTTGGCCAAGAGAGCTCAAGAGAGTTCTGTTTCTGGGAAATTAATTTTGGAAAAAAATAAGAAAAGCAAAATTAAATGTAAGAGAAGTTTAGGGACCTGGCACAAGAGCTTTATGGTCTTGGATATCAAAGGACAACTCAGCTCAACTTTTCTTCAAAAAAATTGTTTCAAGAGTATAGGTCATGTAATAAAAGCATACCTCTTCAAATGTTCTATTTGCTCTCAGGGTCAAAATGAAAAATGTCTAATTCAAAGACAAACCTGGTGTTTCATGAGACCAAGAAATGAAAGAAGGCATGATAATAAATAATGGAATCATTTGGCTACACAGCAATTTCAAAGCAATAATTCTCAGATATGAGAAAGAAATCCCTTTGAGAGAACCAAAAAATTTCATTCTTTTCACCAACTGTTTCTTCATCTCAGGTTTAGAAAGGACAGGTCATTACATACAGAAGAAAAACATTGTATTGCAGCTACTCCATAGAGATTATATTGCAGCTGCTCCCACCATAAAAGTATCTAAAGCTAGTTGCACAGTACTAAAACCCAGTATTTAATCTTTGAAGGTCTTAGTTAATTTAAGTTAATGAGGAAGTTGAATCCTTGATATAGCTCAATATTAGGTTCTTGAGTCATGCATGCACACATATATATATATATATATATATATATATATATATATAAAAATTAAATAATTTTTGTGCACATGTATTATACCTATTAAAAATATTATAACTGTTGCTATGAAGTGGCTTAAATAATTAATCTTCATACTGAAATTATAATTTATATACCTAATTACTGATTAAGCATGGCAAATAAAACCTTAAATAATCAGATTTCTTTATTTATGAATAAACTCTCTGCCATTTTCACAGTGGCTCTATTTCAGAGATTTCATGGAATTTTGATGCTTTTTGTTTTAATTAACAGATATATTTTGAGACATAAAAGTAAAAAATAAAGAAAAGCATTTAAGATTGCTAGTATTTTATGGAATGTTAATTTGGTTTTAATACAATTATATTAATATTATTTAATAAAATGTTAGATCACTTTTTTATTCTGTAGAAATTGCCATCTTAAAAGTTTGAGAGAAACATAAGTAGAGGGATTGGCACTAAGAATGAAAATTGTAAAAAGTTATTAGACAAATGAAGTAGGTGTTAGTTTTTTATTCCCATTTCTGTTTCTAGAAATGTCCATTTTTCAGAACATTTTATCTCACTATACTACCTGTTTGCTCTTATTTTGCTCAGTCTCGGAATGAAATAATCATATAGGACTGAAATCCTATATCTAAGCTGGCTAGCTCATGAGACATACTCTAGACTGCAAATAACACTAGTTAAAATCAGTTTTGTGGGAGGAACAAGGCAGCTTCCTTAAGTATCATAGAAACATCTCATCTTCCTATTTTCAGGATCTGTGTGAGGCTCCTTAAGCAAATAAGTGTACTTGAATGCTGAAGACTTGCAAAATAAATCTCTCCATAACTTAACATTGTATCTAACTGGAAGTTCATAATTTCAAATTAAATTACTTCAAATTATTTCTAGGCTAATTCATGTAAATAAGTATTAGTCTGCAGATTCCATTTGGACAGACCTTTTTAAGAATTGAGCCTCTCTGACTAGGTTTTGACATGAAAGGGAATTTTTTTTCCTCTCAAAGGAATGCAAGTGATTCATATACTGTTGCTTCCATTGTAAGACCCATAGTAATCTCAGTTTTATCATTTTTTACAACTGTGCAAACTGAGATTAGACCTGTTGATTGCAACTTGTTCTATTTATAGCATGTGACTTAAGGATGAGTAAATATATGCAGCAACATTTTTTTTATACATAAATTCAGTTACAAGTTTGATTAAAAAATTTTCTTCCATAAAATATTCCTACCTACAGCTACATCCAGAAAATATATATAAAGATGACTGGGACATAGCTGATAAGGAGACAAGAGGACAATACAGAACAAGCAATTTGATTAAATGATTTAAAAATGAATATATGCACTATGTATTCCTCATAAATTTTCCCAGCTTCTATACTGTAAGCATTCAAGAAAACTCATAACTGAATCAAATATTTTAAAATATTATTGCTACATTTACCTCCCTTCTTCTTCTTGTTTATTTCTGTCTCTTCAATTATTGTCAGCTTTTCAGTTTTTACAAACAATGTTTTTTTAAATGGGTGATCTGAACATTCAATCATAAGATCAATTACTCTTCTTACAAGATATTGTTATTACATCGATGGTAAGAGACTTACAGTTTCATGCAAGAGCTGTCTAAGACACTGATGTATTTTTTAAAAGAGGAAAGCCTTAAAAATCTAAGGTATTCAATAGCAAAAGCAATATGGGGGTTTTTTTAAGTAGGTTTCATACATTTTTAGATTATTAATATTTCTGTACGGGATCAACCAGGTGAAGAGCAGAGGAAATGAGACAAAATATGTCAAATGACTCTGATAATTGGTTGAAGTAACAAGGAAATTACTGAAAAAAACCCAACCAACCAACCAAAAAAACCTAACATAGCATAGTAACTTAAAGCACTTTTAAAAGTAAGATATATTTTAAATTGCCTCCTAATTTGCAATTCCCTTTTATAAAGAAGACATTTACAACTATCCAGATCCTCAGCTAAGAAATAAATTTAGCATTCATTGCAGAAGTTATCAGTTAGGAATCAAAACTGATATTAATATGAAAGTTAAAAAATAATGGGATTTTTAAAAATTAAAAATTATATTGACAGCAGTCAGTAAAAGTTATTAAATATCTTTATATAGAATGTTTCATTGATGTTCAATAAATATTTATTCTATCACCATGTAATTGATATAATTTAAAATATTATAATTATATGTCGAATTATATGTTATCATATAAGTTAACAGTTTTATGCACAATCATTTATTTTTTTTTTGAAAACCTTTTCAGTCTGTGCTTTGATTAATTTTCTCTAATTAGCTCTAGGGAAAGGAAATATGTTCTCCTTCATGAGACATTTTTCCCCAAACAGTTTCAGAGGAATGGTTGTTGGCACGAAGCGGACACGGCCGCTGTGCCAGGGGGCTGGCGATCCTGTGCCTGGCTCCCAGTCAGCCCAGCAGGAGCTGGTGCCTCAGAGCTGCGGGCAGGAAGGAGGGTGCCCGACTGTGATTGGCTCAGGGCCCCGCAGTGCCTGGTGATTGGCTGTCACCTGGCAGCTTGCTGCCCTCCTGTGATTGGCTCAGGGCCCCGCAGTGCCTGGTGATTGGCTGTCACCGTGACAGCTTGCTGCCCGCCCCCCGGAAAGCCCTCACACCGCCATATTCAGCTCTGTCACAGGGGGATGGTTGGTGGTACAGGGTTGTAACCGGTCCTGACCCTGCCAAACAGCTGTGCAGGCATCATTTGTCCTTTGTAAAGCCATATGGGCTGTTTCTGATCCCTTCATGTTCTTCAGGTGCCTGGGCAAGGTTTCCCAGAGAATTTAGCCCATAACCTTCCCAGGGATTGAGGTGAGACTGGTGACCTCCTTCTCACTTGTCTTAAAAAGGAGTTTGAGTGATGTCTGCCTTTTTCCAGTCACCAGAGACCTCTCCCAGTTACTGGTTGCCGTTGAAGACAATGACAGCCACCTTGCAATGGCAGACAGGTCCCTCAGCAGCCTCAGTTCCATCCCCTCCCCTCACTGGTTTGCTGCAATGGTCCCTAAGTGGATCATCTTCCATTGTGGGAAAACATGCTTTAAAAAATCTAGTAACACCATAGCTGTGACAAAACATTGCTTTGTGTGACTTATTCTGTCTTCTCTCTGCAGCAATACCAGTTAAAAGATAAAGGCTATCAGATATTCAGAAAATTTGGGGGTTGCAATTTTACTTAAAGATCCCATGACTGGCAGGTAGGAAATCTGTGAATATAAAAGGCAGGATAAGAAAAACAAATAGTTCTGAGTAAGCAGTCTAGTCATTCAAGCAGTTTATACTGAAGTAAAAAGAAGAAAATAGAAACTTGATTTGCAAGCTTATATTTCTCTTTTACAAGACCCAGTAACCACAGAGGTCATATTTGAGCTATCTGGGAACATGTGTTGGAAGCCCCCAATGCCCTGTATTGATCACTGCTCTAATGTTATAAAGTTGTCCTTTATTAGAAGCTCTTAAAAGATCAGAAGCCATTTCAGATTCTGCAAGAATAAAGTTCTATCAAAAACTGTTCTAAGCTAAAAAATTACAAAATAAAAAAGCTTGATTTCCCTCTCTTGTTTTCCTGCAGTGGATAGTAATGGTGAAAATAAAGCCTCTCTTTTGTCTACCTGGTGTCACTGATGTTACAAGTCTTCTACAGTAGCTAGTTTTGATTAAAACCTTTTATGTAGAAACAACTTATGAAAAAGTGCAAAATAAAATTCCTCTCCTCATCTTTCAAGAGCAGACATGGATTTGGACTATAATTAAAAATTTAGATAATACTTAGCAATAAACATAATTAAATTATTGATTTCAGCATTAGACCCTGTGGTTTATAGGTTTCAACAAAGCAGGAATTCCTGACACATTTTGTCTGATCTTCAGAGCTACTGCAAAGGCAAAACCAGTGTTTCAGAAAGTTTGACTTTGTTCTGTGAATAAGCACTTTCTGGTAACTTATGAACACATGAACACAACAGAACACAATTAAATTCTTCCCATTTTATTCTATGGTTAATTAAAAAAAACCCTCTAATAATATGCCAAAAAAGGAAGAATTGTTAAGGAAAGATAGTCTTGTCCTACAAATTATTTTCCTAATGGACTTTTGGAATAAAAACATCAGTAACAGTTTGGACATCAGTAGATGGATAAGTACATGAGATCATTCCAAGGACCTCCTCACCTCCCGAATGATGTAATCTAGGAGAAATCTCTACTCTATATATTTATCCTTTAAGGAGCTGCACTAAAATGTATGTACTTATGTAATAATTTATTATATTCTACATAGAATTTCCATAATGTTTTAAAGGAAACTGCATGCTTTTTTAGATTATGTATAACCGTGTGCACGAGTACAGGTTAGGGGCTGACCTGCTGGAGAGAAGCTCTGTGGAAAAGGACCTGGGTGTGCTGGTGGACAGCAGGCTGGCCATGAGCCAGCAGTGTGCCCTTGTGGCCAGGAAGGCCAACAGTATCCTGGGGTGCATTAAGAAGAGTATGACCAGCAGGTCGAGGGAGGTTCTCCTCCCCCTCTACTCTGCCCTGGTGAGACCACATCTGGAATATTTTGTCCGGTTCTGGGCTCCCCCATTCAAGACGGACAGGGACCTTCTGGAGAGAGTCCAGCGGAGGGCCACAAAGATAATGAGGGGCCTGGAGCATCTCCCATATGAGGAGAAGCCAAGAGAGTTGGGACTCTTCAGCCTGGAGAAGAGAAGACTGAGAGGGGATCTTATCAATGTCTATAAATGTCTGAAATGTAAGGTCCACATGGATGGAGCCCAGCTCTTTTCTGTAGTATCCTGTGACAGGACAAAGGGCAGTTGGCAAAAAATGGAACACTGGAAGTTCCACACAGACATAAGGAAAAACTTCTTTACTGTGAGGGTGACAGAGCACTGAGAGGTTGAGGAGTCTCCGTCTCTGGAGGTGTTCAAAACCCGCCTGGATGCAGTCCTGTGCAACCTGGTGTAGAGAACCTGCTTTGGCAGGGGGGTTGGAGCAGATGATCCCCTAAGGCCCCTTCCAACCCCTACCATTCTTTGATTCTGATTCTGTAACTCGGTGATGCACTGATTTATAGACCTAATAATAGATCTAAGCACCATTACATATATACTCTGTCTTTTAGCTAAATACTTATTTTTAAAGCATTTTTTCATATAAGTGCCAAGAATATTTAGCTTGATTGTACAAAGAGAAACAGACCTTTAAGTCTATTCTTTTTCTTAAAAGACACCTAGTACGGCTGAAAACTAAGAGAATAGAAAAAATAAACATCATTATAATACAAGAGGAAACTGAAAAATCCCAAACCATATTTCTTGTTGATCTTACTGACTGCTAAGATGAGCAGTTGCACCAACTTTAAGTGGACTTTCCATAGTATGCATTATTCTCAGTGTCAAGCATTTAATATTGAATAAAGAAATTTCAGTTCCAAAATTTAGTTGCAATTTCACCCACTGACCTGGTCTGCAGCTGAATTTTGGAAGTGGCATCATGAAGCAACTACTAATTGCAATACACAATATATGGATAGCATGACAGTAAGTGAACTAAAAATGTCATGGAGAGAAACAGTGTCAGTCCTGGATTAGACTGTACAGGGATTGTGGTTTAAAAAAAGAATTATTACTATTTTTCACTGCCTGACACAACAGACAGTGGAAGTAACTCACTGAAAATTTTCTTTAAGTTTTGTAATTGTCTCATCCTCAAGGAATTTAAATTTTGAAAAATTGAGAGCATAGATATATAGTACGCCATAAATCATTTATGCTGTGTTACATTAATAAAAAATAAAACCTCAAATAACTATAAATATGGAGTCCAACAGAAAAAAGTCTCACCAGATTCTGAATCTCTTTATACTTTTTCTACAGCATAGCAGAAATGTGAGTACTGAAGAATAATTCCCCAGTTCAAGGTCTAAACCAAAGGACCCTCTAAAATTTGACTTTAACACACTAAAATGCAGAGTATTTGAAAGTTTGAAATGCTTGCTTATACACTTGTTGGCTAATTCATCTTGAAGTTGGCTACTGCTCACATCTGTGCAGTCAGAATAGAGAGCATACCCACACAGAACATAGTTAAAAAAATACAATTTAATGAGAATATGGGCTAGACTACGATGATGAAGTGAAGGGTGCAGATGACTTATTTACAGTTTTACCTTTTATTTCCATTTCTCTGTTTTCCTTGCTCTATCCCTTCCCTTGCCTTTGGTTCTTCCAATAAAGATTCTATAATAAGCCTTGCACATGGTCACAGTCTCCTGAATATGTTCCACGGTAAGTTTTAGACAGTCCCAAAATATTTTCCCATGCATTCCATAATTAATCTTATAGTCTTCTTCAGAAATGCTCCCATTCACTACACAAGGCATCTGAGGAGGAAGCTTCTTTCCTTGACTTATTCTGGGAGATGAACACAGAAACACTGGACTCATTGCTCTTCTTGGAAAGCTCTGGAACAAGCAGAGTCTCCTTCACAGAATCACAGAACGTTAGGGATTGGAAGGCACCTCAAAAGATCATCCCTTAATCACCTTCATGGCTCTGCGCTGGACTCTCTCAAGCAGTTCTTGCACTCATGGAGTTTCTGGAGTCCTTGGCCTGTCATTGATCCTCTGCTCCTCACCAGGCCTTAGTTGCTGTGGTGATATAACAACCTAACACTCTCTAACCAGTATTCAAAATAGTGAAAACTGAAAGATTATTTGGTCACATTTGAAGCATAGGGCACTCAGGGTGTGAGCAACATGCTTGGGAGGCTTGGGAGCAGCAAGGTCAGCAAGGGCCAGTGCTTTAGTTGTGAGATGGGAGCCATTCCCATGAAGAAATGGCTAGGCCCTTTTTAAAAGGGCCTAAGAGGAAAAGAGTTGAAGCAAGGTACTCTGAACCAAATGGCTCGGGGAACAAGGATGGCTTTTTGGAACACATGGTGAAGGTGGCAAAGGTTGTCACAGCTGATACAACTGTCTGGAAGGACCTATTTACCTCCCCTTGCCCCAGTCCTCTGCCTGAAAAAAGGGAACAATAATATTTTCCTATCTTAAAGGCTGGAAAAATGCATAGTATCTGACAGATACTCAGAAATAGGATTAGTTCAATCAAAAAAAAGAGGAGGGTAGTTGTGGTAGGGGATTCCCTCCTGAGGGGAACTGAGGGCCCCATATGTTGGCCAGATCCCTCAAACAGGGAAGTCTGCTGCCTCCCTGGGGCCCGAGTGCCAGGGTCCCACGATTCTATGAAATCACGCCACTATTGTAACAAAGGCAGAAAACATAGAATCATAGAATCATAGAATCATAGAATGGTTAGGGTTGGAAGGGACCTTAAAGATCATCCAGTTCCAATCCCTCTGCCATCAGCAGGGACACTTTCCACTAGACCAGGTTGCTCAAAGCCTCTTCCAACCTGGCCCTGAACACTTTCAGGGAGGAGCAGCCACAGCTTCTCTGGGCAACCTGTTCCAGTGTCTGACCACCCTCACAGTGAAGAATTTCTTCCTAATATCTAATCTAAACCTACCCACTTTCAGCTTAAAGCCATTTCCCCTTGTTCTGTCAATAACTGCCCTTATGAAAAGTCCTTCCCCAGCTTTTTTGTAGGCCCCTTCAGGTACTGGAAGGCCGCTATAAGATCTCCCCAGAGCCATCTCTTCTCCAGGCTGAACAGCCCCAACTCTCTCAGCCTGTCCTCGTAAGAGAGGTGCTCCAGCCCTCGGATCATCCTCGTGGCCCTCTTCTGGACTCATTCTAACTGGTCCATGTCTTTCTTCTGTTGAGGGCTCCAGAACTGGATGCAGTACTCCAGGTGGGGCCCTACGAGAGCAGGGTAGGAGAGAATCACCTCCCTCAACCTATATCTAACAGTGAACAGTGTTTCCTTATCCAGGCCATAAAGGCTATTTAAGTCTTCTACACCAAATCATTAAAAGTCCCATGTTTCCTTCTGTATTTGGTTTGTGTGTCTGGGTTTTGGTAGTGGGCCGGGGGGAGGCATAGGGGTGGCTTCTGTGAAAAGTTGCCAGAAACTTCCCCAATGTCCAACAGAGCCAATGCTAGCCGGATCCAAGAAGGACCCACTGCTGACCAAGGTGGAGCCAAGCAGTAACAATGGTAACACCTCTGATAACATAACTAAGAAGGGGAAAAGAAAAAACAAAAAAAGGCACATTTTGCAGCTGGGGAGAGGAGTGAGAATATATGAGAGAGACAACCTGTGCAGACACCAAGGTCAAGGAAGAAGGAGGAGGAGGAGATTCCCCTGCAACTTGTGGTGAAGACCATGATGAGGCAGGCTGTCCCCCTGCAGTCAGTGGAGGTCCATGGTGGAGTGGATTGATGTGTGAAGGAGGCTGTGACCCCATGGGAAGCCCATACTGGAGCAGGTTCCTCTTAGGACATGTGGCTCCCATGGAGAGAGAAGAACCCATGTCGGAGCAGGTTTGATGGCGGACCCACACTGGAGCAGTCCATTCCTGAAGGACTGCACACCATGGAAAGGATTCATGCTGAAGCAGTTCATGAAGAACTGTCATTCATGGGAAGGACTCACACTGGAGAAGTTAATGTAGGACTGTCTCCCATGAGAGGGACCCCACGGAGTGGGGTGTGGGGGAAGCATGTGAGGGGTCCTCCCCCTGAGGAAGAAGAAGCGGAAGAAACAACTTGTGATGAACAGACCGCAACTCCCATTCCCTTTCCCCCCGTGCCACTGTGGAGGAGGAGGTGGAAATCGGGAGAGAATTTAAGCCCAGGAAGCAGAGAGGGGTGGGAGGAGGTGTTTTAAGATTTGGGTTTATTTCTCATTCTCCTCCTCTGATTTATTTGGTAATAAATTAAATTAATTTTCCCCAAGTCAAGTCTGTTTTGCCTGTGATGGTAATTGGTGAGTGATCTCTTCCTGTCCTTATCTCGACCCACAAGACTTTCATTATATTTTCTGCCCACTGTCCAGTTGAGGAGAGGGAGTGATAGAGTGGGCCTTCATGGTGTGGTGGTTTGGGTGGATTCCCCATTTTTGCAGCCAAACACAGCCTGCGCTCTCACCCTCCACTTCCCTTGCCTGGGGAGTAGGGGAGAGAATTGGAAGGAAAAGGGCAAGGAAACTCACGAGTTGAGATAAAAACTATTTACTAATTAAAATAAAATGAAAATGATAACAACAGTGATAACAGAATATGCAGATGAGTGATACACAGTGCAATTGCTCACCGCCTGCTGACTAATGCCCAGCCTGTGCCAGCCAGTGATCCTGGAGCTGAGACAGTCCTGAAACTGAAACCCGGGAAAAGTGAGCCCAAGCGATCTCTGAGAGAACACCCCCGTCTTCTGGTCAACCCTGCTTAATACACTGGCATGACATGACATGATATAGAATATTTCATTGGCACATTCCAATGCCAGTTTGGGGTTTGCTATTCACTACGCTTCTCCCTCCCAGTCCTAATGCAGCTGTGACCCAGCCAAACACGGTGGCCTTGAGCTCCAGCAGCAACTAATAACACTGGTACTTTCATCAATGTTCTTCTCATAACAAGTTTGAACTGAAACACTGAAACTAAAACACAGCTCTTCTAACTACTAAAAAGAAAATTAACTCTATCCTAGCAAAAACAGGACAGGTGGGCATCTGGCATCCAGCCAGGGTCAATCCACTACACCTTTGTGTGCATGTTTGGTTTCCATCTGAAGAACAGCATGAGGCAGTGTACTTTCTCTGTTATTTGTATATACATTTGGTATACATATGACTACTGACAATGTCAAAGGATTTGGAACTGGGAAGCACTTATCATTCTGAGAATTTGTGATGTGCTCTTCAGGAACTTAAAGCTCTCTTGTACATTTAGTAAGTAATTATGTGGCTCAGGTTGGAGATATGTTTGGGAGGAAGTAACAGTAATAGGGTTCAGCTCTTTTTTTTTTTTTTCTTTTTTTCTCTGCTGGTGAAGGAAAAAGGACAGGAAATAACACGGGAACTAACATAATCTTTCTTTAAAACAGAAGATTGAGACATCAAGACAATCAAAGGAATTATGACTATTGTGATGTGTACTGTGAATACATAGGCTTGTTTAAATTACTCACTTTCTAGTATGCTGAAAAAAATATTTCCTGACAAAAAAGATCAAACAACTTCTTACAGAGAACTACAGATGACAAATATAAAAAACTGCCTTGCAAAATAACATATCAAGGAGTTAGTCTGCCCATAGGGGTTGGAAAAGCACAACAGGAAACACCTGTTTTTTAGGATAAAACCCATATTCTTTGGATAATTAAATAATTAAAGTGAGTAATAATAGTTATACCATTAGAAAAACATCATGTTAGCAATGTATGTTTCACACATACTACTGACATTTATGAGAAACAGCTGATGGTAATATAGCATATGTCAACTCAATGAGATAAAAGGTTTCTTCTTTGCATTTGACAGAAGTACTGTATATAGTGACATCTGAAAGAAATATCATAAATGGAAATAGTCACAAATTTTCATGTGGAATTTTTCAATTTAAAAAGTCATGATTTATCGAAACAATCTCTCAGTAAGAAACTGTCACAGAATTTTCTGTGTAAAAATTTATAACTGTCAAAGCCTTTATAGCCTTTTAAAATCTATTTTCTGTTCTTCAGAAGAAAAAGAATTTTAATAGTAAAATATAAATACATTTATAAAGTTAAAAATAAAAGCCAAAACTGAGGTAAAATATTTTAGAAATTACTGCAGCAGAAAGTTTTGATTAATCTTTACAGATATTTTTCTTTCTTGCATTTTCATTAAGATATATACCTCATGTACTCAGAGTTTCTTTCCAACTCAAAATGGAGCAATTTAGTTGCTTAAAAATGGGCCTAAAAAAATAATGATGCCATTATAGATGATCTATTTTTTTTTTTTTCAGATAGTTGCATGGAGCTAGCACATCTGACCAAGGTGAGGGGCAGCAGATGGATATCTCAAAGAGCCCTGCATGTCTACATTTAGGTAATTATTCCACTTCTTTGGACTTCTGTTTGCTTCTTGCCAGAAATCAAGTTAAAAACTCCACTCTCCTTAAGTCTAATGCAAAGTAAACAAGGGAATTTGCAAAAAGATCACCTACTTCTGCTCTGATCATGTAAGTTACAAAAAATTTTCAACTGTTTCTTTGTTTTTGTAAGTTCCTTTTATTCATCCCAGGTTTTGACAGGTGGAACTTGCAAATGGAAACTTTAACATCTCATAGTATTGTTCTCTATAAAGTAAGAGTGTAAAGAGGAATTAAGGAGAAAAATATTATGTAGTATATATTTGACACGTTAATCAAAAAGAATGAAACAACAAAGCTAAACTCCTCTGAAGAGTGTTGCTCTTTTTATGTTGCATATCCATCCATAATTTTATATTATGAAATATAACAACTGGCATTTTTGTGTTTAGTGGTTAGTGTTCTGATCCTTGGTTCTTAAACCATATTTTCCTTATAAGTATCTGAAATTGAAATTGGGACACTTTTAAAAATTTTTATTTTATGCTTACATTCATGCTTGTTACAAGTCAAGGTTGCCATAAGAAAGCTGAACATAACACAAACACAAAACCTGTTTTCACTTTATCCTTAAAGCTACTTTGTTTCTAGTAGTTTATAAGTTTTTATCTGAACCTAATTATAAAAAAAATATTTCCTTCTTCTTAGATATATATGTGTCTCAAAAACAGGCATGGACATGCATATACTGCTTCAGTAAACCATTTACAGCCAGTACAATTGGAAGAGTTACCACAGTATCCCCAGAGTATCTGGAACACTCAGGAGAATAATGTAGTTGCAGAGACCAGTATTACAGTGCCTTAGAGAAAGTATGAAAACCATGGACAAACTGTGAAGAATTTTTCATTTTGTTCTTCTCACTCCTTAGAAAAAAAACTCAATTTTTAAAAACATTTATTTATTTATTTATTACCTGGACAGTTTGAGGAGATGCTGTGAACTATGCAATAAAAAATTAAATACTTCCTCCAGATTTCATTCAAATTAATGATTGCTCTGATCCAAAATCCCAGCTTTTAATACATATTTACTTTCACTTTACATAGATTTGCAAATTGACAACATAATTTCTAATATCCATCATAGCTCAACCCACAGCTCTTATCAGCTTTGCGCAAACAAGGATGCAGCATAACTTTGTAGGTCTAACTCCCTTTGCAAACATTAAAATAGTGATAAATATTTAGAGATCATAGAATCAAAGAATCATAGGATCATATAATCATAGAATGGTTTGGGTTAAAAGGGAACTTTAGACATCATCTAGTCCAACCCTCCTGCAATGAGCAGGAACATCTTCAACCAGATCAGATTGCCCAGAGCCCTGTTCGACCTGCACTGGAATGTTTCCAGGGATGGGGCTTCTACCATGTCCCTGGGCAATCTGTGCCAGCGTTTCACCACCCTCACTGAAAAAAAAAATAATTAAAAAAAAAAATCTTGCTTGTATTTAGTCTAAATCTACCCTCTTTTAGTCAAAAACCATTACCCCTTGTCCTATCACTACCGGCGCTGCTAAAAAGTTTGTCCCCTTCTTTCATACAGGCCCACTTCTAGTATTGAAAGGCTGCAATGAGGGCTCCCCAGAGTCTTCTCTTTTCCAGGCTGAACAACCCCAGGTCTCAGCCTTTCTGCATAGGAGAGGTGTTCCAGCTCTCTGATCATTTTTGAGGCCCTCCTCTGGACCCACTCCACAGGCCAATGTCTTTCCTGTTCTGAGGACTCCAGAGCTAGATACAGTACACCAGGTGGGGTCTCACCAGAGCAAAGTAGAGGTGCAAAAACACCTCCCTCTACCTGCTGGCCATGTTTCTTTTGATGCAGCCCAGGATACAGTTGGCCTTCTGGGCTGTGAGCACACATCACTGGCTCATGTCCGGCTTTTCATCCACTAGTACCCCCAAGTCCTTCTCTGCAGGGCTGCTCTCAATACCTCTATCCACTGTATTCATACTGAAGATTGTCCCAACTCAGGTGAAGGGCTTTGCACCTGGCTTGTTGAACCTCATGAGGTTTGCATGGGTCCACTTCTCAAGTTTATCCAGGTCCTTCTGGATGGCATTCCATCCCTCAGGCGTGTCAACCTCATCACTCAAATTTGCTGAGGGTACACTCAGTCCTACTATGTAATTGATAAGGATATTAAATAGTACTGGTCTGAATACAGACCCCTGAGGGACACCACTTTTCACCAGTCTCCATCTGAACGTTGAGTCATTAACCACTAGCCTTTGGATGTGACCATCCAAACAATTCCTCATCCACCTAACAGTCCACCCATCAAATTTGTATCTCTCCAATTTAGAGAGAAGGATGTGGTGAGGGTCCGTGTCAAAGGCCTTACAGAAGTCCAGATAGATGACATCTGTAGCTCTTCCCTTGTCCACTGATGTACTCACTCCATCCTAGAAGGCCACTAGGTTGGTCAGGCAGGACTGTTCCTTGGTAGAGCCATGCTGGTTGTCTCAAATCACCTCCCTGTCCTTCATGTGCCTTAGCATAGCTTCTAATAGGATCTGTTGCATGACCTTCCCAGGCATAGAGGTGAGGTTGACAGGTTGGTAGTTTCCAGGGTCTTCCTTTCTACCCTTTTTCAAAATGGATGCAATGTTTCCCTTTTTCCAGTCAACAGGGACTTCACTTGACTGCCATGACTTTTCAAATATCCTGGAGAGTGGCTTGGCAACTACATGACCCAATTCCCTCAGGACTCTGGGATGCAACTCATCAGGTCCCACAGACTTATGCATAGTCAGGTTTCTCAGGTGGTTTCAAACCAAGTCTTCTCACACAGTGGGAGGGATTTTGCTCCCCCAGTCCCTGCCCTGCAGTCCATCCACTCAAGGAGTGTGGGAAGAGGTGCACCCCATATGATGCCAGCAAGGCTGGTGCCACGTAGGTCATCACAATATCGAAAACCACAAAATTGTGGTGGTGACATCAGCCATCGAGCTGTATTTTATTAGACTAGACGTGTCTGTTCCTCCTTCCAATGTCACTGCCAGAAACTGGAAGGAGAGAGGAGAAAATAACCTGAGCTCAAGATTCCTTCACCAACTGTCTTGGGGCCCTGAAGTCAGATTTGATCGCCCACAGACTACATGTTGCAGCTTCATCACCACTCACATGGAAGACTGGCTTCAGTCAGCATGGCTTCACCAAAGGGAAGTTGTGATTCACCAACCTTCTAGACTTTTATGAAAACACAACCAGGTGGCTAGATGATGGTACGGCGATGGATGTGGTCTATCTCGATTTCAGCAAGGCATTTGACACAGTCTCCCACAACATCCTCGCTGGCAAATTGAGAAAGTGTGGATTAGATGATCAGGTAGTGAGATGGACTGTTGACTGGCTGGTGGAAAGAAGCCAGAGAGTGGTGGTCAATGGGGCAGAGTCTAGTTGGAGACCTGTGTCTAGTGGAGTCTCTCAAGGGTCAGTACTAGGACCAGTATTATTCAATATATTCATCAATGACCTGGATGAGGGAATTGAATGCACTATCAGCAAGTTTGTTGATGACACAAAGCTGGGAGGAATGGTTGACATGCCAGAAGGCTGTGCTGCCATCCAGAGAGACCTGGACAGGCTGGAGAGCTGGGCAGGGAAAAACTTAATGAAACATAATAAGGGCAAGTGTAGGGTGTTGCACCTGGGCAGGAACAACCCCAGGTTCCAATATAGGTTGGGGAATGATCTACTAGAGAGCAGTGTAGGGGAAAGGGATCTGGGAGTCCTGGTGGACAGCAGGATGACCATGAGCCAGCACTGTGCCCTTGTGGCCAGGAAGGCCAATGGCATCCTGGGGTGCATTAGAAGGGGTGTGGTTAGTAGGTCAAGAGAGGTTCTCCTCCTCCTCTATTCTGCCCTGCTGAACCCACATCTGGAATATTGTGTCCAGTTCTGGGCCCCACAGTTCAAGAAGGACAGGGAGCTGCTTGAGAGAGTCCAGCACAGAGCCACCAAGATGATGAAGGGAGTGGAACATCTCCCTTATGAGGAAAGGCTGAGGGAGCTGGGTCTCTTTAGCTTGGAGAAGAGGAGACTGAGGGGGGACCTCATTAATATTTATAAATATATGAAGGGTAAGTGTCAGGTGGATGGAGCCAGGCTCTTCACAGTAGTGTCCAATTATAGGACAAGGGGCAATGGGTGCAAGCTGGAACACAGGAGGTTCCGCTTAAATTTGATAAAGAACTTCTTTACTGTGAGGGTGACAGAGCACTGGAACAGGCTGCCCAGGGAGGTTGTGGAGTCTCCTTCTCTGGAGACATTCAAGACCCGCCTGGGCGCCTTCCTGTGTGATCTTATCTAGGTGTTCCTGCTCCAGCAGTGGGATTGGACTAGATGATCTTTCAAGGTCCCATCCAATCCCTAGCATTTTGTGATTCTGTGAAGAGCAAAAGATCTTCTCTAGTTTTGAAATAACAACAAAAAGAAACATATATTTTCCAAATAAACTTTTGTGTAAATATAACCTCTTTTCTAGTCAGAAGAACATGGTTTCAACTCTACGGGCATTTGTGACATGTGACACAGTAATGAAAATAATGAAAAATCTTGACTGTGAACAATAAAAAGGTGAATGCTTGACAATATGCACAGTTATGTCTATAATGACAAACAAATGCTCCTAAAAATGTCCTGTAAGTGAAATATCTTGTTGAAGGGTTTGAAAACCAGTTTGAGACAAGGGACTTGGTAAATAGAAGTCATATTTCCCACAGAGCTGCCCTGTCATGTGAAGTATTTGCTCAAAGACACTTCCTTTCCAACACAATGCATTGTTGATTTGTCAGTAATGTGACACACGCCATTAAAAGTGAATACTGGTAAGTGTCATTACAGAACAAGTTCTGCTGAGCAGACTGCAGAAGTGTCACTCTTTGTTAGAGCTGCTATCCTTTCCCCATGTCTGATTATGTGTGGACAACTGTACTGAAGGATCTCAATTAATGAAATTAATGCTGAAAATGAATCAACACCCAAAATGACTGCATGACAATGCCACAATACATCTGCCCACTTTAGAACATGTTACAAAATAAAGGTACAGCTCTCATTACTTCAGCTAGGTTCATTATATTATAATTGGTTTTGATATACTTGCAAATCACTGTAAATGGCTGTGGACGGAGCGTATTACTTCTGTTGTTTATGCAAAAATGTCTGAATTTTATATTGTCCTTTCCCTCTCCCTTATATTACTCTGTCTTTTTAACTTCCTGTTATGATTTGTTAGACAAAGTTTTCTTGCAGTGTTTGCCTTACTTATCTTGTCTATGCTGGTTTGCATAATCTGAGTGTAAGATGGATTGGAATCCACAGGCACTATTCAAAATATAAGTAAGATATAACAACTGACAGTAACTGAGAAAATAATGCAAAATATAGAGATTAGGGGTCCATCATACAGTTTTAGCGACACTGGTGTTATTTTATTTGAATATTCTACATGGCCATTATGTTTTTCATTCTTGAAAGAAGGATCTGTCACTGAGGTGTCTGCTAGATCATATCTAAGCCAATGTTCATGTTGTCTTTAGTAAGTAGTGACAGATTGTTACTAGAGTTCCTGTACAAAATGGCATTCATCAGCAATAGCTACTCATCGGAGCACTGGGGCAAGGATGGGCAAGGGAGTCCACTGCCTGGTTTGTACAGTCTTCCTAAATGGCATTCCCTTCTGCTTTTGGAGAAACACACCAGATGAGACAAAGCATTGATTTGACTTGGGAGAGCATTTATTGTGTTCTTGTGATAGGGCTGAACTGAAATCCTCCCAAGTAAGTTCCTTTTTCCTCCACCCCACCAAATCCTCTCCATTTGGAAGGTTATATGGGAAAGGAGAGTGGGAAGACAAGGATACAGAAGAGTTTCCTGTTGAAAACTCAGCACTCAACTAGTAAGTAGAAGTTATTTATAAGATAAGAGGGATCTTGACTTCACAGTCTAGTGATTAAAGCACTCTATCAGGCTGTGGAGTCCTGGATTCTGCTCCCTGGATTGTGTTCTACATTTAAGAGCCACCAGTAGTAGTATAAAGGACTGATTCCCATGTGGGTTTCGTAGCCAGTAGGATAGTTAATGCTTTAGGCCTTTAGCTCTGAAGAGAGGCAATGAAGTATTCTGGGACTGTCATTAAACAGCAATATAGATTCTTTAAGTTTTGAACTTGGGTCCTACATGGCTCAGTCCTACAGACATAATAATTTATGATAGTCATAATCTTTGTTATCATCATGAAATTCATTTCACTTTCTTCTTACCTCAGCACTCATGATTACAACTTTTATAAAGTAATTTCAGTCAGTATTCTGCAGAACTTCGGTTGCCAAGGGCATACAGGGATGGGGAAGATGTAATGTATCACATAAAAAACTCCATATATATTTCTCTCTGTATTGTTTAGGTCACTTCCATTTCTATTTAGTCAAGATGTGTATTCTGATGGATTTTTTTTTTTCTCTCCTATAAATCTCTTCCTGGGTAAAATGGAGAGGAAGTAATTTTACACTCTACAATATATTATCACCTGTTGTTTCTCAAGTAATTAATAAAATTATTAATATTTGGCATTTATTTAGCTTTCTCATATATTAGATACTTTCTTTTATAATTAATTATGTTCCCTATAGTCATGTAGAGAAATTAGGATAGGTAAGGGAGTCTGGTAGAGACATGAAACTGTCTAGGAGTTGCTACATCTGAGCAGAAGTTATGAAAGAAATCTGAATCTCTGGTAAACTAAATATGTAAAAATGGCACAGAAATGCAAGATATTTTTTCCTATAAAGGCATTTCTGTGCCATTTTTACAAATCCCTCTACTCAGATGAAGTCTCATGAGTAACACTAGCTGTTATAAATCTTTAGGAGTTAATCTATTCTTTCTAGAAGCTGTCTGATAAAGAAAGGGATCAAGATCAGCATTCTGTTACATTGTTTATGAATATTGTCCATCTTTATACACATACACAAAGACACATGCACACATGCACATATTTTACAATGTTTTCTCACGAGGTTTGATGGCAGTTGGTTAGTTAAAAAGGTGTTCTCTGTGGCTTGATCCTAAGATTTTAGTGGTTTCTCTGAAGATGCTAAGGGCTTAGAAGTTGTAAAATGCATTGATATCACAATTCTGCAGCCATGAAATCTGTGATTATTCTTGCTGACTTCTTTGGAAAGTGGACTGTACCTTTATATCAAAGTAAATAAAGTTAACAGAAAGACTGACTTACAAATTAATTCATAGATGACTAGAAACTAATGATTATTTCATTCTATACTCTCAATATATTATGAGATGGGGTTTTGTACTGTTTTAACTAGTATGAAAGAAATTATTTGAGATGAGGGAAATATTCACTGTTAAAATCCCCATGGAACTCATTATAAAGATGAATTGATTACAATACTGAAAAAAAGAATGAAAAATTAGACTGAAAACAAAAGTGAATATCACATGGGGTTTGGACTTATGTTTTAGGGCTTTTTTTAATATGCTCCTGTTTCATTGCATTTTGACATTTTTGTTACTTGGCCATCATTGAAAATTTATTTGCTGTGCCAGAGAGGATTTGGAAAGCAGAAGAAAGGCTGAGAGAAGTATAATAGAACTCAAAGACCTGAACTTATATTTGGGGGGGGGGGGGGGGGGGGGGCGGGAATGGATTTTCTTGTTCCTCTTCAGTAAAACTGCCATTTGTCAATTTCACAAAATATGATCCAAAATGTCAAAATATGAGGAAAAAAAAATTGAAAAAAAGTATTTATAAGATTTTTTTTTCTGTTTGCAACTTTATGAAGTCTTGGGCAACTGGCTCTAGATGACACTGCCTGAGCAGAGGAGTTGTACCAAATGACCTTCAGAGGCTCCTTCCAATCTCAACTATTTTATGATCCTGTGGTTAAAAACTTTACCATCTGTGTTTGACACAAGTGGATGAGCTATAGAATAAAAAGGCTTTTATTTTTCTTTAACTTAACTGTAAGAACAATTCGAAGGAAAATCAGATTTGTGTCACTCTGTTTCTTCAGGAAGAAGTGAGTATCTATGCAGTGTAGCTGAGCTTATTTTGAAGATGCCTATCAAGTCCATAAGAGATGGAGTTTGATAGGGTACAAGCATACTGCTTTTTTCTGGTGGAGTAGTAATGTATTGTTCAGCAATGTGAAGTGCTTTATGAATGTCAGAATCTCCCTGCTCCATTCACTTCCCTCAAACTCTTATAATGACTTTACATAAAGAGATTCCTGAATTGTAGCAGTATAGGAGAGGTGAAAAATAATCTTACAATGCATCTATGTGATCTTTTAAAGGCAAATATAACGCTCATCTGCCTTCCTTTAAATTGGTGTTGACTTTTGTAGCTTCAACCAATCCACACACTGTGTTGCTGTTGTTAACATAATGATTTCTCGAGCTAATGTGATAGTCAATATTTATATTTTATATACGTATATATGTATACATAAAAAAGCATTCCATCCACATGTGAAAAAATGTAAAAAACGTTTTGACTCAACTGGTGGGTTTTCTTCTTATGAAGATTGCTTTTTCAAATCAGCTATGGGAATATTTTGCTTAATTTTAAATGATTTATTCATTACATATAAAATTGAATTGGAGTTACCTGGTTATGGATGAAGACTTTAATATGTCTAGTCATATCTAAGTGTACTTTTCTCTTTTTATTTCCTATCAAAATCAATTCCCTTTAATCACTAAGAAAAACCATGACATATCAGATCAGTTCATACTAACACACTAGGAACTGGGTGGTGGAGCACTGGAACAGGCTCCCCAGGGTGGTAGTCATGGCATCAAGCCTGACAATATTCAAGAAGCATTTGGCCAACGCCCTGAGACACATGGTCTGAATCTTGAGAGTGTCCTATGCTAGGGCAAGAGTTGGACTCGATGATCCTTGTGCGTCCCTTCCAATTCATAACATTCTATGATTTTCTGATTCTGTGAAGATGTTCTATTGAATGTAGTAGAGTATTAACTCTTGTTCTAAATCCAGGTATTGAAATATTTTATGTAAGTGCAAAATGCAAACTGTAGGGTCAGATTCAGTTGACCAAACATAGATCTCAAGCGCCATTTGAGCTGCTTTGGGATATTCCTCCTGGTCTTTAAAAGTGCATGGGCTATCCACAGATCTCATATCAACTAGCCCCATGTAAATAGCTGAAGTGTCTATGAGTATCCAAAATGGGACTTGGTGCCTATGTACAGGCGCCCAAATCTTACTCCGAAGTTGTTATTCACCTAAGTGCCTATCTTCCCCTTACAGTCAAATAAGAGCTGGTATTTTGTTAGTGGCGTCACTCTGTAGACTCTATTGGCTACAAAGCAGTTAAGAAGACTTGGTAACTGGCACCATTTAAAATATCATGTTATTCCATTTAACCCATACTCTTACAGAAGGACATGAGGTTTCCATAGATCTTCCATAAGATCTGTCAATGTGCAACATCTCCAAAGGCACAGAAAGCCTTCGAGTGGGCACCCAAATCAAGTCTAAAATCTTCCACAAATGCAGTTGCATCTGGGATACTAGCTTACAAATGGACACGTAAATGGAATTTTCTAAATATGCTTTGCAATTTGTCCACAATTGTCTTGCTTTAACTGTAGAGGAGAGCACATAAAACAGTTGTTTTAAATTTAAGGATATTACATTTAATTTCCCTAGAGTGAATAGTCTTTGCATTACTTTTGTGCAGTCATTGGTTAGCAAGACCCTATGAATTGAAAACATAGCATAGGCTGACATGGCACAAAATCATGTGAAGGACAAAAATTGTAGCAGTATCAAAACAAAGATAATAAAAACTGTTAATAAAAGTATCTCTTTTACAGAGAAGGCTTCCTTGTAATACAATCTAAATTGAGATACCGTTGATTACAGATCCAAAATTACATGAAGTATTAAGCATAGCGGCTTTCTTAACTACTTTGCCATAAACTTCTCAATTACTTTGCCTTGAAGTCCCTATTTGTAGCTTATAGCATTTGTGCTTAACAATATCTTATCTATTCAACTAAAAGCAAAAATATTTGTTTCCTTTTTTATTTTAAATAATTAAAATACCAAATTAATCAATTCACATTTTATTTTTTTGTGTAATTGGAAGTAGATAGGAATCTGAATCCTTTTATTCATTAGCTAGACAGTCACCACTTTATATGCACCACAGAAGCTTAAGTATAGTAAGTACCTGCAGCTGTTTTGTAGCAGATGGCTACAGTCAGCATCTGATTTTTTATTTACTGCTCTCGAGTGCACAGCACTTGATTCAGTGTCCCAGTTAAAAAAACAACCAAGCAAACAAACAAAAAACTACCACTGACCGCTTTAGAATATTTAATTTGTCTTTTCCCTCCATTTACTTTACAATTGACATATAACTTCATCATAATATTTCCACAGATTGGTTAAGCCTTTTTGGAGTTTACTATTTTTCAAGACTCTTGCTGATAGCTTTTGAATTAGTATTGTATCCCCTGCAGACATTCTCTCCTCTGAAGGAAACCTATGCTGATAATCTTAAGACTTTAATTCACAGCTTCAAGAAACTTACAAACATTTCAGTCTTGTTTGGAGAAGGGCTGGGAATCAGGAAGACAATAATCAGGTGAGATTTTTACAAGCTTAAAAAATTATCCACTTTGTCTGAAACACCAGAAAATGAGATGAATGAGTCCAAGCTACCTTAGGCAACTCTAGCCCATTCTCTTGGAAGGGAGGAGGGTCTCAGAGATTATGAGGAGTTTCTCTACAGGTTTCTTAAGCTACAATTTGTAGTCCACTGCTGATCAATATTAATATTTTAAATGTCATTAGAAGATTCTGATCTGCATATCAGAAAAATATTTTCCTCATAATTGTGGGTTGGTTTTTTTTCCTCAATGAAGTTTGATAAAAAACTGCCTTTAAATTGCATATATGTATGCACACATATGCAAGTCATTAAAAATCTTTAACTGGAAAATAAATATCCCTCCCATTAGACTATATTTATTAATTTCTAGCTTCATAATGACCGTAAAGCCATAGACAAATATCTTTTCACTGAAGTTCCTTTACTGTTCTTTACACAGGTTCCCTTCATGAAAAAAAATGCTGTGTCTGGCACTTTGAATTTCTGAAGTTTTACTAAAGGTCAGTAATTTCTGCATTGCACTGAAGAAGGAACTATTGGAGGCTTTGCATCTGGGAGTCATACCAAGTACTAATTCTGAAAAACTGAATTCTGCTTCTGCAAATTTTAGGGCCTTCATAAGAGCGAAGTCAATATATCCCAAAAGAACATATTAGTGAAGTCTTCATGGATCTCTGATTAACATATAGTTTCTGTTGATCAGAGTTTAGTTAATCATCTGTTCACTTGATTCTAGAATAATTAATTCTAGGATAAATTGAGAATTATCTAAGAAGTATCTTAAAAGTGTCTTAGAAAGCACTCATACTTCAGAGGTTGATTGACAGATGCATTAGGAAGCTTTAGGTTTGCTGTTGCCACTCTTGGAAACAGTCTTTTCCCTTTTCCATTTATACTTTACACCTTGTTCTAATGCAGTTTAAGCTAGTGTGACTGTCCTGAGACAGAATAACAAAGAGTTGAAACTCCAAATGAAAATTCTGCAGCTAGTTTGTAGCATACAGAAGTAGAAGGTCTGATAAACACAAAATTAAAAGCAGAAGAAAATCATAAAAGAGAGGAAGTAATAAGATCTATAAAGCATACTAAATAAAATAAAAGGTGAAGTGCTTGTTTTAATGCCAGTTTTCCCAAACAGAGTATTAAACAGAATAACATCTTGAAAGCTGGAACCCAAGGTGTCTTAATTTTATCTTTCTAGTTTCAACAGCATCTTTTATAGTAATTTTAAAGTTGTTTGGAGGATTGAATTATTCTTATTCCTCTCCCCTCCTACCCAGCAGATGAGCTAACCTGCCATATGGAGGAATCAAGATCAGGACTCCATTATGAAAGTGACCGTAACATCATTTGGGAAGAGCTACCTTAAGAGACAGTTGTCATACTATCACTTGTGAAAATTTGGTCCTGCTTTGAGTGGGATTTTGGAGAAGGTGGCCTTCAGAGGTCACTTCCAAGTAGATCTGTGCTTCTAAAGCTTATTTTATTTTTCAATGAATTTGTGGCTTAATTGAAGAGTGATCACAACAGCCCATTCTCAAAAGAAAGGGAGGATCAGAGTAAGACAAACTACCAGACTAGTATACCATGGCAATGGCCCTCACATGCAAATTTGGAGGGATGGTTACAAGGAGAGTGAGATATAAGACTAATTTGTCCAGCTAGAAAACTATGTCAGTAACTGTGTCCCATACTTAAATCAGGGCTTACGCATAGCTGAAAGAAGGGCAGACTTCATTGCATCATCTTGTGAGAGGACTACTGAGAGCTGTCAGGCTTGTTACTTCTCTGATAAATCTACCCAAACACAAGACTACTGCTTCCAAATATGTAAGTATCCTGGCAGACATCACTATACTGACTGCCCTTAATACAGGTTTCTAGTGCACTCTTTGCTGTTGTGGGGGTTAGAAACTGGGCATGGTAAAGAGAGATTTTCCCTTCTCTTCATACTTTTTTTTTTTTTTTTTTTTGGCAAAGGTAGACATTTGAAAAATCCTTTAGACCCAGAAAGTAAGGCGTAAGCTTAAGTTTTAGTCCACGCTTGGAATTTCCAAACGTGATTAAAGTAATAGAGATATATATATATATATATATATATTTTTTTTTTTAAAGCACCTATCATAATTATGCTGTTCTAATGTAAGGACATAGTAAACTATCTTGCACCACAGCACTAAACCACTCTGATCTGCTTGCATTGTATCTCCCCATCATTGTCTAGTTAAGAGTACATCAAATAATTTCATTCTGTAGGAACAGACTGTTATTTGAACATGCTTCTGTGAAATTGTTATGGGTGCTTGAGTGATAACTGATTGGATGACCTACCTACACTCTAATAATGAACAGAATATAGAAAGTAATACAGCATATTAAATTGAGAATATAAATCTCTTTCTATTACTACTGTCTTCCACAATGCTAATGGAAAGCTCAGATTTTTATGGCAACTTAAATAAGAACTGGAAAATGATGAAGCAGACAGGATTAATTGAATGCCCAAGAGACATAGCTGTTGCTGGTCTGCCTCTTCTCTGTTGGTCTCCTGCACTCATCCTACAGTACATCTATGCATTTACTCTCTATTTAAATTGCATATTTGTGGCATATTGGGTTGAGGGGTTTTTTTGTTTGTTTGATGAGATTAATTTTCTGCAAGCCACGGGGGTCATTCTTGTTCTGACTTTAAACATTTGTGCATAAAACTCAAAATTTTCAATTAGGATACTTGCTCACTCTGTAACCACAACAAATCAGCAGTGATTTTCAGAAGAAAAAACCACCCTACGAAGTTTACAGCTATATCTGATGTAGACAGTTTACTATTTTATAGATGTCTTGCAGATCTGGTTTTGTTTCAGAGTGAATTTTGCTTTGCTGATAAGAAAGAGATTTTTGTTGGCATATTAAATACTTTTGTTGAAGTATATTGACTTAAAGTTTAACACTAACAGTCCAGGTAGAAGTTAATTACTATTCAGTACCTTTAATTGCAAGCTACAAGGCAAAGCAAAGCAAATAGCACTTGTCACCAGTAATTACAGCCAGTTTTCACCACCCTGCCTTGATGGTACTGAGCTGATGTTTTCTTAAGAGATCACAAAAGATAAATGAGTAAGAAGATCACACTTTTAAAACATCTGAATAAGATTTCACTTTGAGAATTCTTTTCTTTATCTTCGAATATTGCTTGGTTTTCACCTTTAACATTGTTTAGACCCGAAAATGCATTTAATTTCTATTGTTTTGTTGTTAGGCATTCCAGGAAGTCTGCATAACATTTACTTTTGCTTACTGTGTAATACCCACAAGGTCTGAGGAAAGGAATGAGTTGGTGATTGTGTGCTTTTTTTTCTTTTAACAAACTCCCAGAAAGATCTAGTAGGTAAAGTACACTCTTGTAAGCAAAATGTGCAAGAGAAAAGAGCATCAGAAAGCTCTATAAACATAAAATGGTCAAAGGGAGACTGTAATTGCTGCTAAAAATCACTGATACCTCCTTTTCTCCTATGCAGCATGTGTGGAAAACATAAACAAGTAAATGGAAGAAGAAAATTTACATCAAGCTGTTTCTTAATTGAGCTCTAATGGATCCCCTTTGAGACCCATCATAACAGAAAAATTCATGTGTAGTCTGATTTGCATCTGTGCATTGAGCTGGCTCACAGGTGTTTACCTTTGCTATCTAGCAATATCAGCCAGTGTTTAGGACTGGTATGTGATCTAAATCCTTCTCTCAACTCTTGTAAGCAACACAGCCCAGAGCCTCAAAAATAAGTGTGCTGATAACTCTCTGTGAAACTGTACTTAATGTCTGCACCTAAGAAGTACTATTTTTAACCTTTCCTCACAGATTTTCTGTGATATATGGGTGAGTTGGATAGTTAAGGGTAGAAGGCAGAAAGTATAAAACCAAACAATGTCTCTGCCAGACAGTCCCTATCCTCACCATCAGCTTTAGCTGCTTGCTAGTGATTATAAATTGTCGCTTACAGAAGTGAGGTGAATGTGTGGTTTCAAGACAATATCTAATGAATTAGCAAGGATACTACAAAATTCTTATTTACAATGTATTCGTAATCTTCCTGCATTCATTGCACTCACAGTAAGGTAAGCAGTGAGTGCTCTGAAATGGATTGACCTGGAAAATGTTTGACCCACTGAGAGATTAAATACTGCAAATTGATGAGCAGAGCTTATATTGCTGTTGAAATTACTCTATACCTAAAGAGAAGACTTTTGTTTTGGGTGCTGAGCTTCACTCACTTAGTGACCCCAAACTCTGTGAACTGGAATTATTAGCACTTTCAGATCACTCAAGTTATGGTGATAGGCTCTAAACTGCTGCTAAAAGTAATGCTAGCTTTTGGACTGGTTAATGCTCACTGTCCTGGGTCATTTCTTCCTCGAACTTTCATTGGCCCCTCCTGCTCAGCTGTAGTCAGAGCGGAGTTAGTTGGATGTCAGTTCAATGGACACTTGTTTTCTTCCTGACTGGTGTCCAGAGGGAACTCTTCATGAAACCTGTGTATGCTAGCATGTATGAACATAAAGAGGAGTAACAGGACATATTGATAGCTTCAGAATCAAGATATGCTCTTCTTGTAGAGGATCTTTTGTGTGCTTTTCTTTGAAGTTCATCACCTAACTTTATTTTCAAATTATTTAGGTACTTGAGATGTTCAAATGTACAGTTAATACTTTATTAGAAAGGAGTAATTTCAGTCAGTTAAATAACCATTATGAAAGCCTTTTTGACACAAATATAAATTGAAAGTTAAGAAGACTTGCTATCCTCAAATTAATTTCATAAATGTAGGACAAGACTCTGTTATCTAGGGTTGTGGAGCTCAATAGATTAATAAATAAATAGAGATATGTACATATGTATACATATAATTTTATATATGTCATGTATGTATATTCTTCTGATTTTATCAGTTTCCCATTTAAAAAAAAAAAAAAAAAAAATTATGGAGGATTGTTCTGACAAATGACCACGAAAGAACACACATGAAAATGTGGGGAGAAAGGGAATGTCTGTTGATGGGAATTTCAGTTGTGTCATTTGAGGAACAATGCAGATGATCACATGCTTACATGTCAAGAGTGAAGTACTTAAGTGAATCAGTTTATTAATAAACAGTTGCCTTGAAATAAATTGTCAAAGGCAAATAATAATGTGTTTTACTTCAGTGGACAATTGGCAGTCATAGTTTCCTAATGTGTCTGAAGAGCACAAATGTTGAATCCCATGAATAGTTTTCATTTAAGTAAAAAAAATGATCACAGACATTGAGACATAAACCAGAAGTTCAGAAGTAAATAAGGTGTCTGCCAGAATTCTGAGGGCATGTTTTCATAATGAATAAATGAAGGTGCTGAAGGTGTTATCCCAAAATCCTGGCAGTAGTCAAAGTAGAATGTGTTTTAGATACTGATAAGGATGTATTGTGATGCCTCTGCCAATTCACTGCTTAGATAAAGGCTGCCAGATTCATTATTTTCTCAGTGAGTAAATAAATCGTATAACAAAGTCAACTTTCACTTTTAGTAATGCATATCATGAACCTGTTCCAGAGACCTAAAGGTTTCTCACGTCCTTTCCATTTTCCTGGCTTTTTATATAGAGACAATCACACATAAATTGTGAAGATCTGAACAAATATCAGATTAAGAAAAATAAAGGGATTTAAGATGGCAAGCTAATCCAAGACTATGTCTTACTTATCATGTATAAATTTTTACACCCTGTAAATTTCTGTGCATCACCTTAGCTGTGTGACACTTTTCAGCACCCACAGCAGGGTGAAATCTCAGCATGGCAGTGGTAGCACATTAGATGTGAGGAAACGACAGATATCAACAAACCTGGGTTTCATCACTGATTTTGTTATCCTAAATACTTTGTCAGCAGAGCCCCTAGCGTATATGCAGAGCATGGCAGCAGAAAGTTTCACTAATCCTCTGAATGACATAAACTTAAGTCTGACAAAGACTTTCTTCTATCAGCATAAATATCTCTGCATAAGGTATTTTTCTGACATAACAATGTTATGAAGGGGGTAGATTTTTTTCACACCCTTAGCTATGAAAGCTCTACTGATAAAATTATTTAGTGTAATTTAGACTAAAACTGCAAGACTAAGGAGTCAACATTAAAATTTCTAAGAACCCTCTCTCCTTTGTGTGAAGGAAAAGCTGAGGTGGCAGGAACAGGATTTGTGAGGCACAGAATGATAGCATCAGGATGACATTGATGTGGGGCTGTAAAATTAAGTGTTTATGTCACCCTCATTCAAAGATGATGTCAAGGAGTTTGGGGAAAACTTAGTAGTGTTTGAGTACTGCAATAACGTTAATCTGTGATGTGGTTATCAAGACACCACTTTCTGTACAGTGGTATACTGGAAAGATGTTTCTAGGAAATAGTCCATGTAATGGAGGTTCTTTTTCTTTGCTTTGTATAGGATGCTGCTGGACCTGTTGCCCTTGCTCTTAGTCCAATTTCAGTGACAGTGTTCTGTAATATAAACTGAATTTATTAATAATAATTTAAGAAATTATAATATTTCATATATTTCCATTCTCAGTTACCAAAGATGTGCTACTCTAATATACACGTAAAAATATGGGCAAATAATGTGTATTATATATCATGTGTACAGGTACATACATACCTATATAGAGTATAGACTACTATGTTATATATAGTATATGTAAACATATAGATACATGTATTCATTTGTATCTAACTCATGCCTTGAGATGCTAAGCATAAAATGCAATTTTTACTGGAAAAGCCTTGCTATTCCACTCCCTCCAGTGACAGATTCTAAGGCCATTAGAGATACTCGGAGGTCTGATCCACAAAATTTGTGCATGTCAGTGAAATATTTGTTCATCATTACCATTACACTATTATACAGAGATATATGATTTTGTACAAGAATATTTAAGATGGAACAAGGCCTAAGTTCAGGGCAACTCCTTCTCATCTAACTGTTATATTACATTTTAAACCTATAAAGTATCCCTGGAATAATTCTAGTAAAGTTCAGGCATTTTGCCCTCATTGTTTGCAATTATAATTCATAATTAATGGTATTCTTATAAGGCATTGCTTTATTCATAACATTCATTCCAAATTTCAGTTCTTCAAGTGTTTGCTTTGACTTCAGGTGCCTCCTATTAACTATTTGTGTTTATTTAATTTGGCATGGCTGCTTTATCTGCAATTCATATGCACTTTATTACTGCAACTAGGTAACCAAACTTATGAACTTATCATGTAGGCAGTAGGTAACAAATTTTTCTGGCTTTTTTTTTTCTTTGACTGTTTTCTTATGAATTGCATATTTATTGTCCGAGAAGTTACCTTCATTGCTGTTCTCTTAAGTGTTCTGACACTACTAGCAAAGGTTCATTCACATGCAGATCTGGCTTCTAATTCCTGTTCACTAAGCACTCCTCACTTCAAACAGTGCCCAGCTGTATAGAAGTCATTTTTACTATGTCTGTTTGAATACTCCAGTTAGACCATATAACCAGGGCTTCTCTCCCTGCTGTCCATTCCTCAAGCTCAATGTCTCTTGTATGGCTGGTTACAGAGGGAAACACATGTTTTCAAAAGTGGGAAGTTCTTTCTCTAAAATACTCTAATACTTAGGTTACTACCTTAGGAGGTGAAAGAAGAGACTGAGAGTCCTCTAAAGCTGTAATTCAAAAGGCAGGAGCTTACAATCTTTAGTTAGAGTTATTTCAGACACTTACTCTTACGGGCAGGACTAATTTTCTAGAGCTTGCATGGTGCTTAATAAACATCTGTGACTTGAGATACTGAATCTGGAACAAGCCTGTATTCCACCAGTCCTGTCTGCTGGGTGTGGGAGGTCCTTCCTCACATAGAGGAGTTCCAGCACCCTCCTAGGCAGGCTCCCTAGTCTCCCTTAGATAAGAACCTAAATACCAAACCTCTGAGATCCGAGTCATCACCTAGTGACAGGTTCCTCATGCCTGTGTCTGGTTATATAAATTAATCTCACCTTTGTCAGATAGAATATACTATGTAGTGTCATATAATGAGACTTAACTGTAGTATTAATCCAGTTAAATTAAGATACTGTTGTCAAGAAATTACTGCCTTCCAGAAAAAAAACATATGGTGTTGAATACAATACCTAGAAATCTTGGGTAAAATCTTTATTTTACTGTAGCAACTATTCAATCTGTAACTTTGTTGACATTTTTTGTCTTGTATTCCTAGATTAAAAGGCATGGGTTATTTTTTTTTAGTTCTTATCTATAATTAATTAGTGTAGTAGTTTGATAATATTGCTTTCATTGTTAATATATAATTATTTTACTGAAATACTAATCAAAACTAATTATATTAGCAAAGACTCAGAACTTGAACAGCTCAGATCTTCTTCAGGGATGTATAGGTGCTTTTATTTGGTTTATCAATAAAATCTCAAGTGCACCAAAACTAACATTAAGTGGCTGTGGCCTGCATTCCAGGTCCTATTTTGAAGTTACAGAAGAAGAGAAAGACTGATTTAATCTTTTCAGAACCTGGAGATAGAAAGAATAGGGAAGATCTGTCCTTAGATCAGGGGTTCCTGGTGTTTGAAGATGTGGACACCACTGCTACAGCTTTTAAGCACATGAACACAAAGGGCATATAGTATATATTACTCATCCCCTGAAACAGAACTGAACAGGAGGGTCCTCCTGAAGGGCTCTCCACGTGTGAGAATTGGTAATTTGTATTTGGACAGTGCAGCATAGTACAATGCCAGGTAGATGCTGCATCCCAGCTAGTTCTGAAACCAGAGGCACCCTCAGGCTGTACTGGTACCTGCCAGGGGTTACCTTAGTGTGCTTATATTGTGTCCAAGGTCTAATGGAGCATAAATCTGCACTTGTAGTGTGGTACTGCACTGTGCAGCCACACTGCATCATCTAGAGCTAGCTGAGGTGTTTCTAACAGACTGTGGTATTACTTCTTATAAGCATGTCCTTAAAGCCCTAAGAGCTAGGACAGAAATCAATTCATCTGAGATACTTGATGCTTCTATTGGCTAAAATGACAATGTTATCCTACAGTGGTTATGATATTGCTCAATGCAATTTCTTCCTAGAAAGCAGAAATGGCAGTTCTGTGGGCAAACATTGCTCTTTAGTTCCCAAAGGACCATGTGCCACATTAAGATGAATCTTCAAAATCAAGGACTGTCAGTGCAAGAGTGGTTTCTAGACTGCAACAAGGATTTGAAGAGCAAAACCTAGCTAATAGCTTCCGTATGACTGAGATCAGGCACATTTTTAAATCTATTTCAATAATTTCTCAAGAATATGTAGATTGTCTCCTCTTTTTCATGTGTTTGCAGCTCCAAGATGTCCATTCTATCATGGTCTTTTCTATTTCTTAAATTTTGTAAGTTTATTAGACTCAGTTATCTATCTGTTCTGGCCATTTACAATCAGTACTGCAAGAGTATTTTGATTTGCTTCTTTTAATCACAGTTTTCTGGATGGTATCCTTGTTACTGTGTCTGTATATGACACAGTCAATACTGTCTCAAATTGCAACAATAAAATTTTGGGTAGTTCACTTTCAGTACTCTCTCTCAGGCATTATTTCTTATAACAACTAGAAAATGAATTTAATATTCAATTTCTAGAGTTATCTGTGGTTTTGTATTTATTGTCCCACTGACAGACTATTGTTCTCATTTCACTAGTATTGGAAACATATTTCATGCTTTTAGCTCCAGCAGCTGGAATTTCTACAGATAATCTAAGAATGTGATACGGATGACAATATCATAGATTTCTATATGCATAATTTCAGGCAATAAATAGCTTAGAAGCTACTAAATCCTTTATAAAAGTTTCCCAATTGTTTCTTAGAATGCCATGCAGTACCATTTTTAAAATTAATGTTTTTCAGGAAGGTGGATCTTTTTCATTATGTCCAAACAATGACAACAACTACTATTTGAGACTAGGTAAAACATTTGCACAGAGTTGGCAGACAGAAGAAAGGGAAGGCAGAGGATGCATAGCAGACCTATGCCTCTCTTGAGTGGCAATAATGGCATGCTGGGCAGCATGTTTTAGGATTATAAAATTAGCTTCAAAGATCTATCTTTAAACACCTGAATCAGTCCCTAGTTGAAGTTTTGTCATGCATATAAAATATTTGAGTAACTGTAGTTTCAAAACAAGATTTAAAAGTCTAAATCTCTCACAACCTCATACATTCAAAAGTATTATAATAAAATAAATTTTATGGGCATTTTTAATGCATGTAGCATTTATTTTTCATACAGAATTTATTCAAATATGCAGGACAATGTGTAGTAGGGTCTTGTATGAGTATGTGTTAGCCACTTCATGGGAAAACATGTACAGACTATTTCTGCAGAAAAAAATTTACACACCTGAAAGGAAACAGAATTGAGGCCCCTTTGAAAATTAGAGATAAAAAGAATGTATCAAGCTTGGTAATCATTTAGGTCTGTGCAACTGCACTTGTGCAAGGACAACTGAGAATAAAGTCTTTCCTGTGAATATTAGTTGGAAGGTGATAAGATGCACTGTGGATTTAATAATTATAATTAAATTTTTCCATCAATTAAAAAGAAGTCTCCGGAACAAAAAAAAAAAAAAAAGAAAGAAACAAGGCATAATAAAAAGTACAGCTCTCAGCTTCAAGAAGAAGAAATTCTTTGCCACAATAAATTCAGTATTTGATCTTGCTGTCTCAATACTGCACTGAATTAAACTTACAGGTCACTTAACACTTCTGAAATGAACACCATTTATACTTGCAACAACAGTCTGTAATTAAACTATTCCACGATCTCTATTATGTGTCTTACAGAAAGGTTCAGGAGAGTAATTAACACTCTTCACTACAGCAAAAAGAGTTATTAACCAACACAAAAATAAACACATGGAGACAATTGTAAATTAACGGATTTGTAAATTAATGGGTTTGTAAATTAATAGGTTTACAATGTGAAGATCGGTAAAGTGTAGCAGGCATTTGAGAACTTGCAGTAAAATCGTTGCAGTATTTTTATGTTCCTAACAACAACGGTGAACTTTGTCTATCTTGTCTTAGGTAGATAGATAAATACTTCCAACTTAAAAACTTCGACAGAGATTAATATTGATTTGAATTTACCGACTGATTTGATATCATCATCTCAACTGTTCTGTTTGCTAATACAGAGGATAGTTTTTGTATGGTTCTTACACCTCTCAATAGTCACATGGGATTTATAATAATTTTGAACCAACTTGTAGGTACACCTGTAGGTATAAGGAATGTATCAGAGAGTTCAACTTCTGACTTGACATATTTAATTTCTATTATAAAGTTCAAGTTTTCAATATTTTTCATAAAATCATATCATTTTTAATTACAGATTTTTCCTGAGTTTTTTGCTTGTCTTTACCTGGAGATGTCATAGGACAAGGTCAGAAAGTACCTATTGGCCACTTCCTGGTGTTAAACACACCTCCCATGTTTAATGTTACCCTGAGTCCATTGTCCACTACAGGAATATGTCCCATTGTTTCATTAATGGCATTATTGAGAAAGGCCAAGTTTAGCATCATGGGTCTGAATTCGCCCAGACGCTCTACAGTCCCTCTCCCTTCTGAAGGTCATGCTGCCTGTGCCCAAAGCCAGTGTTGATGTCACACAGCCACCTAACCTTGCAACAAACTGCTGGGGGAACAGCAGAGGTGGCAGAGGGCCCTCATAGAGGCCTCTGCCCCATCACTCTGAAGATGCACTTCTGCTCAGACCCACAGCCCTGGCCCTTGACTGTAGGTATATGACCATGTGTGACCTGATCCCAAACTGCTGACTTGACTTCTTGGCTCCACTTCAGACTTGACTGGCTACTGCAGACTTGCCCAGTGATCACAGGGCTCTTGGCTGACCATGGTGACCACCACTGGTCCTGATCTGCTCTTCTTGCTCACATGCTGCAGAGAGGTGCCCTTCCCAGCAAGAGCCCACTGCTCTGTCCTCCTCATTGTTGCCTTCAGCACTATGGGGGCAGTGGAGACTGTGACTTTCAGTGAGAGCCACCACTGCTGCTGAGCTTCCTCAAGCATGGCAGCATAGGCTGGATCAGGACTTGTCTCCTGGAACAAAGGAGCTCCTCAGCTGAAGGCTGGGTACAAACACAACTGCAACATTGCATGGGTGAGGAACAAGGGCAAGAACTTAAATGCAGCTTCTGAGCAAAGAAGTCCCTGACAGGCTACCTGGCAGGTAGCTTGTTCACTATCCAAAACTGAGGACCATGTCTCTAGCCATAATGACTTACCATAGCTACTATTTTTCTTTTAATCCTCTGTTGAAGATCTGTGCTTGTTTTCTCAGCTCAGGATGAAAGAAAGAGCTATTATTGTTGACATGTGAAGTCTTCCAAAATTTCCTTTTAAGTACTTGGCTCTCCTACACACTGGCATTCAGTTCACACAGCAGTTGGTATTGCAAATGATTACTTATGTCTCTGAAATCCAGTTTGAGGCCAAGTCATTCACATAGACCAGCTGATGATGTTGGTACAAGGGAACTTATTTTTGCTTTCAACCCCACCTCATTCATGAAGTAGGAACAGCTCTACCAGCCAATACAAATATCTTGGAAAGCAATGTGAAACTGGCAGTTTTTACAACAAAAGTTGCCTTAAAAATATCCTTCTGTAAGCAAGAAAAGATACACACAGAAATTAGATGTTAAATAGCTGCTATTACATTTCTTTGAGCTTACAATGTATCAGTTTTATCTCCCTGGAGCAGTATAAAAAGAAAACATAAAATGGTTTTAAAACTCAGACAAACACTGTAGATATAATTACTGAACTTTGTGAACACTTTTATTATCTATTATGAACATGTCATTCTGAACAAAACATTCACCTCTCTTCTTTGTTTTTTACAATAAAGGCATACATGCAACACATAGGTTCATATTTTCCCAATTCTGTTTTTATGAGCAAATAAATAGTTAGGCTTTTACTTGGTCATTAAGAACTAGGAAAACTAATAGGGAGAACAGCCTGTCTCCCACAACATCTAGAACTTCTCCCTTATCCTAAAAATTCTCGGTAAAATCAACAGCCATTTTGGTCACTCATATTTTGTTTTTACCTGTAACAGTAATCCAGTGTCCTGGACTGCTTTTTGGAGAGGTGGGTTCAAATGTTCAATCTACACAGGAGACTCAGAGCTTCACACCAAATCCACACTGAGCAGGGATTGAACTGAGAGCAGAACAGAGGAGATTCCCATTATGATCCGCTGGTGCACCTGTTTTCTGCAATGCCATTATGGCCTGTGGCTGCATGAACATGCTCCCATTTTCTCTCTCCTACATTTAGGTCAAGGCTACACCTGCATATGTACTATTGGATACCAGAAACTGGCACCATATAGCAAGTCCCAAAGGACCTACCATTGAGATTCAGTGCTGAAAGTGCATAAAGGCATGCAGAAAACAAAAATATAGTAACCGTAATCCTAAAAAGTAAAGTTTTACATATTTGTCTGTGCATATTGTAAGGATGAAAAAAATATACCATTATTTAAAATAAAGTATTGAGCTTGCCATGTATTCTTGCCATTTTTTTTTGTCGCTACACTCCTCTCCAGGCAATACCAAATTTCCACACACTGTTCCAGGTTGTTGAATTTTCTGACTGAGGTATTCTTTTGGTATTTTTGGTTTGGTATTTTGTTTTGTTTGTTTTTTGTTTTGTTTTTGTTTTAAACGAGAAATATGAGTGTCCTAGCTGGCTGCCTATATACTTTTTTCTGAGCTGCAAAAGCTATTCCAGCAAAAGATTGCATCTGCTTAAATGGCTTTGTTTCCTTTTTTAAAAAAAAATAAAATATATATATATATATATATATATCTTTATGGGGGTTTTTGATTAAGGCAGTGGAGGATTTTTTTTGTGGAGTAGATTGTTTTGCTGTAAGTGGTCTTTTGTTGTTGGATGATCAGAAATAGCTGAATATCAAGATTACTTATTAAATATTTTTTTATTTTATTTTCTTTACAAGAGAGTTTTCCATTTCTTACAGAACTGTTTTATACTGTATTTTAAACTTAATTTTTTATTTTTTTTATTTTTTAAAATTTTTTTGAGAAATTATCTAAAAGTAATGTAATACTAATGTGGAAGTACAATTGATAAAAGATTGGTGTATTTATTTCATATGATTAATACTTTAACTCTTTTTTCCTGAGTACAAGTAAAGCAATGGTAAGACTCCTAACGAATGTAAATATGAACCTAAGGAATATAAATCTGAACCAGAAAGTTTCTTATCCTGTGATTTTTAAAAACAAAATCTGGATGACCAATCTTCTCTATTTCCTGCCATGCTACTTAGGTCAGTTGAATAGGCCTTCACTTGACTAGGGTTTTTGGGTTTTGTACTTTGCTGAATTTTTAAAATGATTTTCAGGAATTTATCTAACTCTGTAGATCCACATAAGATATCTGTTTCCAGATCTGGGTTTCCAGAGTCCTGTGATAGAAATGATCAAGTGTTTCTGACTTCAGACATTGCATCTTTGAGTTTTCCTTTGCATATGGACGTGCTCACATTTCCATATGCTGTTCCTCACATGTTTTACACCACCTTTCTGAGAACAAATGGGGAAGGATAAAATACCATCTTTAGCAAAATGTGGTGCTAATGCAGTTGGACTGCTTGTGTTGAGTTTCTAAGGCTTCTGGTGTTTGATATAGCTCTTCCAAGCTGTATTTTTTTCTTGATTCACAGATAGTTATGAAGTTACAATAGCATTTAGGTTTTGTTCTTGTTTAACTTGCAGCAGTCTAACTCAGATTTACTTCAGGAAATTTATACCCGCACTTATAACTTCTCTTTCTTAACTAGTATTTTATTTTTTCTCACCTCCAAGTTTACTCTTGACAACCTTAGAGTTGATTTTTTTTCAGTCAGGAAAAGCCACAATGCCTTGCCACAAGGTTTTTCCAGGATACTGATCATTCTTTTGAATGTGAAGGAATCCTGGAATTTCTGTGAATCAATACCCTTAATTTCTCTGTGCAGCATCACTAATCCCTTGAACTCATTGAAATCTGACCATTTCAAACCAAGAACATTTGTTACAGAACTCCTTTTTAAATATATATGATTAATTTAAATTGAATTATTTGCGGTTATTTTCTATTAAATCCTTACAAGGATATCCAGACCAGTATAAACTTAACATGACTTCTTGTTGATTTGTAATGACTTAGCAAAGAAATCTGCCAGCTGTCACAAATCTGAATAGCTAAGATTATTCAGTATTAATACCATTATTAGTTACATTTGTTCTCCAACACTATATTTAAGAAGTTAAATACTTCTGTAATGGTACCACTCCCAATTTGCCATCTGTTGAATGATGATTAGTCTTTATACAACACTTAAAGCAAAATATTAAAGTCTTCTATGGTGATTAAAAAACTACTATTTCCTGAGACATCAGCTGTACAATTTCACAAATGTGTCTTCAGAAATAGGAAAAAACACCTAAAACCTTTAAGAAGATTGTAAACAAATTAAAGAGCATAGCAAAAAAAAAAAAAAGTAAATTGTGAAATGTTGGTGAAAAAAGTTAAAGACCCACACTGAAAAAAAACAAAACAAGAAAACAAGTAGGATTATCCAAAAGCCCAATCATAAAGAACTAGGAATTAAATTCTTATAATAGCAAGTTGAAGACTTTAGCTTAAATACGTTAAAAAGAAAAAGACAGGTAGCTTTCTCAACTAGCTAAAAGACTTGGGCATTTCAGAAAGTACTTTAAGGATGATCTGCTTTCAAATTTTCTTACCTTAAGATTTCTTTTTTAATATTTTCCTTAACATAATGACATTTTTTAGTTTTAATCCCTGTCAGGCAGAGAGCAACTTTCAGGAGATCTGGCAATGATAACTGAATAAATGAAGAATGGTGGCTGGGTAAGCAGTGAACCTGTTCTCCGGTAGAGGACTGACGCACTGCTCAAGAGTCTTTTCCTAATTAATTTCTTTGAGTGCTTGCAGGGTCATATGAGAAAGGGAGGTTCCAGAGACCTGGCCTATCTTCATACAGCTGCAAAGTCTCATTTTGGGATGAGAAGTCCCCCATGTCTGAGTTGTGGAGGGTTTTGACTGCTGCTGTGACAGGCAAAAAGAGTATCAAAATGACTGTGGTGTGCATGATTGTCATGTTGGTTATCATATCCAGATCTGGTGCAAGGGACATGAGAAAACTCCCAAACCAAACAAGTAAAATCTCCTTCATTATTTCTTTTCTGTTTTCTCCCCAAAATATTGTTCACTACCTACACCTTCTGTGTGCTGAAATTTCTATGGCAAGTAGTATTCCTACAAGAGACCTTCTGATAAAAGGAAAAGAATATTTAAATGAAGCATCAGTTGGAATGGGTGATAAAGGGGCGAAGACATTTTCCAGAGCTAAATTGTTTAAGTTCAAAATTCCTGAAGCAAGGTAATTTATCTTCAAAAGATGCATAAAACATAAGCCTGCACCTTTTTCAGGACTCAACCTGTGTGTCAGACATAGATTTCCTAACCTGCTGTGATAAAGCAATTATCTCAAGTTTTGAAGTGAGAACATATAAGAGAAAATATTTAAGGATTCCATAGTCTGGTGGGGACATCTGGCTGGAAGACAGAAATCAGTGCAATTTTATTGCACTAAGCTAAAATATATTCCAGTCAACAGTCTCAACAAGGTACCTGATGCTTTTTAAGCCTGGAAGTATATTTTAAAAAACAGAATGTCTGTAAATACAGCAGATGGTTAGGTCTTAAAAATAAATGAAACTATCCATTTCTTTCTAATTGTCTAAACCATCTTATGTTAGGCAACAAAGCCACTGATATAAACTGTTTAGTAGAGTGTAATTTTTTTTCATTTAATTTATCTTTTACATGTAAGTAATAGTCTTGTCCTTCATAGTTATTAAAAGTAGACTGAGTTTATTCTATTTTCTATTTCCAATGCAGAATAAATTATTCAGTCATGCAGTCCTGACAATTTTGATGGAAATTATTTTTCTTAATGCAAAAAATCTATTAATTTAATTAAACATAATATTCACAAGGTGCCTCTTTAAAAATTATATTTGGCATGATATGCCAGCTAGTTGAAATCAGCATAAGTGTACTTCTTTCTTTCTGATAACATGAACTAATTTAATTCATAATTTAATGAACTTTTCCACTGGAAATTTAGATCATCTATTTTTCCTTTTAGCGCAATTTAGATAGTTTTTGCTGGCACAAAGAACAGTTGACGTGCAATTAGCCTTTCACTTAGAGCACCTTTGAACTTATCACCTTGCTATCTTAACAAAACTTAGACAATAGAATAACAACAAACTGTCAGAGTTTTTTCATGCTGTTCATAACACTGGTAGTAACAAGAGAGATGCATGGACTGACAACTGTGAAAGAATCCCCATTTTTGGATTCAAGATGATTAAGGGGCTAGAGTATTTTTCTGATGAGGAAAGGCTGCGAGAGCTGGGTCTGTTTAACCTGGAGAAGAGGAGACTGAGAGGGGATCTTATAAATGTTTACAAAAATCTAAAGGGCAGGTGTCAAGAGGATGAGGCCAGACTCTTTTCAGTGGTGCTCAGTGACAAGACAAGGGGCCACGGGCACAAACTTGAACACAGGAAGTTCCATCTGAAGATGAGGAAAAACTTCTTTCCTTCGAGGGTAACGGAGCACTGGAACAGGCTGCCCAGAGAGGTTGTGGAGTCTCCTTCTCTGGAAATGTTCAAAACCCATCCGGACACTTTCCTGTGAAACCTCCTTCTAGATGTACCTGCTTTGGCAGGAGAGTTGAACTAGATGATCTTTTGAGGTTCCTTCCAACCCCTACCACTCTGTGATTCCTACCACTCTGTGATTAAAACTGGTCTTGATTTGTAAAGAGTGTTACGGACATTTAAAATAGATATTAATCCCTTCTGAAAATCTATGTCTTATTATGAAGCATATAATGTGCTTCCTTGAAATTAAAATTTTTAATTCTCCATTTTTTAATAGTGTATGTATATGGTGAATTCTATTACTCCAAGTGATTCAGATGCTACTGCCAGGCTGAAAAATACAAATAATCTAATATAATTTGACCTTTTAAAAGCAACATTCATTTTCCGATTAAGAAGTTAGACATTTTCATCAATTGTAGAGGCAGCATGTTATAAACTTCTGACCTTTTGTAACAGAATTGTATTCCTCTGTTTATTGGGAAGACCAGAAATAAAGAACAGTGGTAAGGTATTCAGGGGCTAGCAAAGTGACATGTGATTTAAACTAAAACTATAGGTTTTGATTTCACAGTAATTTCTAATGAGAAACCTTATCTAAACACTCTGTATTGACATTGTGGTTTAGCATTTATATTTTCACTTCACCTGGCATCTAAGTTTTGTGTACCTGCTTTGACAATGTAAATTGTATGTTTATATTGCTGTAAAGTATGGAACCAGTAGAAAGATAAAAATCAGTTAAATTTTAGATATGACAAAAAAAGGAAGCAGATGAAGAAATGGGCAAGGACATGTAACTAAGAAGGTTTAGCAATATAAGCTTGCTAACATGATTAGCTGATCCTGTTATATGAAAATTCTTTTGCCACTATGACAAACAAGGGGTTGTGAAGGCTAAGACGGCTGACTGAAACTTCCCAGTATACACTGATCTAATTCTGTTTTTTCCCTTAAATGCTTTTTCCCCTTGATTTCCATAACTTTAAACTATACTCTCCAATGAAGAGCAGGCACCAAAAGGATGATTATGTACAGTGATGATAAAAGTGATTGTTACTGTCTGCATGGAGGTAACACCTCACAGAGTAAGAGGTGAAAAGAGTAAAGTTTTAAATATACATAAATACTGGAATTAGGGGAAGACTTTGAACAAGACTTTTATGTATTTTACTGTGTGTTCGCTTTTGTTAAAGGGCAGGTTTTCAGGGAGTATCTTAATAGCACTAACAAAGTCCAGTCTCTTGTACAATTGATTGAGAAAAAGGCAGGATCCTGCTTTGAATCATCCTCTGGAAGAACCTAACTTTATAGACTGAATTAGCAGCTGAGAAACCTTTGTCTCTCTCCACTGACTGTTAAAGAAGCAAATTAAGATCAGCCTCTCTAAGCACAAATTAATCCTTAAGACAACCTTTCACTTAATTGAATCATGCCTCTAGATGATGTCACATCACAGGATGGTTCTTCAATGGTTCCTTAATGCAGGCAGCCTGTGCCATAGCTGGCTCTAGGGACAGAGCTGCAATGACCGAGAATAACAGGGACAGTGGGCAAGCTATATCATAGTTAAAAAGCAAGGGGAAAACTGAGGATATTTCAGAGTGAGGAGAAAAACAGAGGTCTTTAGAACACAGGACTCATTTCAAAACACAGGAATTTTCTTCCTCTAAATTGTCAAGCCTTTCTACAATTTTATTCCAGCTGTGCAGAGAGAAGCAAGATTATGAATGTATTTTTTCCTAAATAACCAGTATTGTACTGAAGAAATACTCAATTTCTATTTCCAATCAAATATAAATCAATTGCATAGGCTTATGGCAAATTTGTTCAAGATAGTTGATAATCTTATATTTATGAACTTGGAGCTGTGTGGAGGTAGGTTTTGTTTTCCCATATGTTTGGAAAGTTTTAAAAGCTCTGCTTTGGAGCTTGTTTTTCTTCTGAGACATCTGGAATCAGATGCATTTCTAGTCAGTGATAACAGATATTTGGAAATGAACTGAACATGCAATGCATTGCATGGAGAGGTGAAAGCCGCTTTCACATGGAAGCAATTTTTCTCCAGCAGCATTTGATTTTGCATTCATATGAAAATGCTTGATATCCATAACCAGCCTCCTTACTCATCTGTGTCTCCAAGACAGATACAAAACTTTGAATGGACAATTTCAGTTGGAAGGGATCTACAGCGATCATCTAGTCCAACCCGTTCAGGGTTGACCAGAATTTAAGGCACGTTGTTAAGGGCATTGTCCAAATGCCTCTTAAACACTGTCAGGCTTGGGGCATCAATCACCTCTCCAAGAAGCCTGTTCCAGGATTTGACCACTTGCTTGGTAAAGAAATGCTTCCTAATGTCCAGTCTAAACCCCCTCTGATGGAGCTTTGAACCATTCCTACATGTCCTGTCAATGGATATCAAGGAGAAGAGCTCAGCACCTTCCCCTCCACTTTCCCTCCTCAGGAAGCTGTAGAGAGCAATGAGGTCACCCCTCAGCCTCCTTTTCTCCAAACTAGACAGGTCCAAAGTCCTCAGTTGCTCCTCACAGGACATTCCTTCCAGCCCCTTCACCAGCTTTTCTGCCCTTCTCTGGGCATGTTCAAGGACTTTCACATCCTTCTTAAATTGTGAGGCCCAGCACAGCACACAGTGCTCCAGGTGAGGCTGCACCAATGCTGAATACAGCTGAATAATCACCTCTTTTGAGCAGCTGGTTATGCTGCGTTTGATGTGCCCCAGGATGCAGTTTGCACTCCTGGCTGCGAGGGCACTGCACTGAATCATACCGAGTCTGCTGCCCATCAGCAGCCCCAGATCCCTTTCTGCAAGGCTGCTCTCCAGTCACTCCTCTTCCAGTTTACATTATAATGCCTGTCATGATCCTTCTGCAGGGTTGGATGACTTTTTATACATATTTTTCTCTGTTAGTATATCCTGTCAAGACACTCACTGATTACTTACTTTCAGAAAATAAGCATTTCACTAATAGCAAGGTAATTTGCATAAAATTGTCCATATTTGGTTAATCAATGCTACTGTAAGCAAGCTTTAAAGTAACACAAATTCACCAGATCACTATATCCATGATTCACCAACCAAAATGTCCTGTGGAACTGTAAAAAATTTGGAAAGTTTTGTTTGTCAAACACATACTCAAACCAGCCAGTTTGTATCTGGGTGTCCCACTATATCAGGCTATGGCTTCTAGCCCCCCGCTGTGGGAAGCAGAAGCAAAATGACAAACCCCTAGCACTTGAAGATCCTGTTTTAGACTGGTGGTTCTGTATCAGCTGGGACTACCTGCTGCCCAGAAGTGAACTTCTCTTTCTGACTGGGAACGGGGTTGCACTCTGACATTCAAAGTGCTCCTATTGCCCTTTTCTGCTCAGCTCTATTGGCAAGGCAATTTTGTGCCAAGAGAATAAACTCTCGTAGTATAAGTTGCATTCATAGCTATTTAAAGCTCATTTATACCTATTTAAACCCTTAATTGTACCTGAGATACATACAGAACAAAATTATGATTTATACGCTTTTGATATTAATTATCTAACAAAAGACCAAGTAAATCACACTTCAGCCTTAAAATGTGTAAAGGATATAATTAAGAATGCTAAAACTTAATTATAATTATTTCATTGCTTTGGGACTTTTTATATTATGCAGCTCTTTATATTCCTCAGTACATCTCTGATTTGTTTACAGTAGGATGTTTGTACGTTCACCAGTAGGGAAAACATTGTAGCAAAAAATGAAATTATTATTTTAAAATTAAACTTGTGGCTGGAATTCAAAACCAAACATAATTTTGTTCTAAAACTGTTCTTTAAATGGTGCGAGGGGGTGTGTGTTATGTAGCTTAACAGTAAATATAATCCCATAACAAATCTCAAGTCAAAATTTCAGTTATTAGTAACGCTTATACTTGTGGCAGTAAGTAGCCTTTCCATATAATTGTCTCAATTTGACTGGAGCTGATCAGTTAATCCAATTGTGTAACCATGAATAAAACTAGGAAGCCTTGCGTGTCAAAAAAATAGTGTTTCTCTAAAGAGATAATGCTCCTGATTAACTGATGAACTAAGGTCAGTTAATTGAAATTTATCACAGTAATATTTTCTGAGTTTATTTACAGACATTGATTTTTTTAATCTATTTCAAACACCTAATTGTAACCCAGTTTTTAAGTAATTAAACATTTGAATAAAGGAAGTAATTTTTAGACTATGAAAAGGAAAACAATGGGCTAAATTCCCATTTTCCTGATACAGAAGATAAACTCATTGAAATCTGGATATGTTTATATGAGTGTAACTGGGAAAAAAATAAGAAAATAAGGTTAGAAAGAATGTATTTAGAAAGGAGAAATATGATGTGATATTTGATTCTTGGCTATTTTATCAAATACACCCCTAAGCCAAAACAAGAACTGTGACAATGACCATATTAAAAGTAGCAGTCTATTCCATTTGTAAATTCATACATTAATGTTTCTATTACAGACAATCACTTTATTTATAAATATTAAATGTTTTCTAGTATATCTTCAACAAACTAAAAATACTTCATATCAAATCTCTTTCTGTACTATCTTTTCTTTTCACAGCAGCAACAAGCCACTTTTTAGGCATCTATGAGCACAAAAAAAAAACATAAAGATAAAACCTGAGCATATCTCAGTGGAGACGAGTAAAATTTAAGCTAATGCAACAAATATTACATTGAACTAAGTACAAATTCAAGTGGTTGCATGCTTTAAAAACTTGGAAATACACACAAGTACTTCAGTCATATTTCAGTCTCTACTGAACAACCCTTGATAATGATAGAAATATCCCCCTTGGTAGGATACCAATTCTCATACAACAGTCAAAATAATCAGGACTACTGCTGATGTGAAGATAAACAATTTGCAAGCACCATTTATACATACATCAAGCAGTGGTGTTCTTATAAGGGAAGAAAATAATGGCATGAACCTCGCTCTTCACATCTCCAAGCCACGATTCCACTCATCCTAATACAAATGCCAAAACCAGCTGAAGTGAAATCATTTTAAAATCACAGAATGTCACGGAATCACAGAATGCTAGGGATTGGAAGGGACCTCGAAAGATCATCTAGTCCAATATCCCTGCCAGAGCAGGAACACACAGGAAGGCATCCAGACAGGTCTTGAATGTCCCCAGAGAAGGAAACTCCACAACCTCTCTGGGCAGCCTGTTCCAGTGCTCTGTTACTCTCACAGTAAAGAAGTTCTTTCTCAAATTTAAGCGGAACCTCCTGTGTTCCAGCTTGCACCCATTGCCCCTTGTCCTGTCATTGGACACCACTGTGAAGAGCCTGGCTCCATCCACCTGACATTTGCCCTTTACATATTTATAAACATTAATGAGGTCCCCCCTCAGTCTCTTCTCCAAGCTAAAGAGGCCCAGCTTCCTCAGCCTTTCCTCATAAGGGAGATGCTCCACTGTCTTAATGATCTTGGTGGCTCTGTGCTGGACTCTCTCAAGCAGCTCCCTGTCCTTCTTGAACTGTGGGGCCCAGAAATGGACACAATATTCCAGATGTGGCCTCACCAGGGCAGAATAGAGGAGGAGGAGAACCTCTCTTGACCTACTAACCACACCCCTTCTAATGCACCCCAGGATGCCATTGGCCTTCCTGGCCACAAGGGCACAGTGCTGGCTCATGGTCATCCTGCTGTCCACCAGGACTCCCAGATCCCTTTCCCCTACACTGCTCTCTAGTAGATCATTCCCCAACCTATACTGGAACCTGGGGTTGTTCCTGCCCAGGTGCAACACCCTACACTTGCCCTTATTATGTTTCATCAAGTCTTTCCCTGCCCAGCTCTCCAGCCTGTCCAGGTCTCTCTGGATGGCAGCACAGCCTTCTGGTGTGTCAGCCACTCCTCCCAGCTTTGTGTCATCAGCAAACTAGCTGACAGTGCCCTCTATTCCCTCATCCAGGTCATTGATGAATATATTGAATAGTACTGGTCCTAATTTTGAATAATACTGGTCCTGTATTCAAAAGTGTCTATCTTAGACTTAGACATCCAAAATTAGGAAAGATACTTTTTATGCTATGTGATTTTGAAACAAGTTCTGTTTAGACTGTTCCTGTTGCTGGGTATCTACCAACAAAGAAGCTTTCCTCAGTAGTGAAACCTCTTGTACTCTTGGGTAGGATACATCTCACTTAACTTTACACAACTACAATTGAACTACTTTGCAATGCTCCCTTTAGAGTTAATAGAGATAAATAGGCATCTTGAATCAGACTCATTGTCTATGAAGACAGTCTGGACAACTAATCAAATGTAGACATCCTAATTCACTTATTTGAATCCTAAAATGCATTGCTAATTCTAGATACAATGTTTTCACTGACAACCAAACACATCTCCCTTTTTCCCTTTTATCTCCCTTCACAATTCTTATTCCTTACTGCATTATGAAGATACTTTGCAGTCCTATTAAGAGTGATTAAATACTAGTTTAAGTAGATAATCAATGTCTGCTAAGACAAATCACCTTATTAAAGAAAAATTTAATTTTAGCCATCTTCAAAATCTGGGACATAGTATATCATAAAAACTCAGGGTAGTTCATCAAGGTCAGGTTCAGAAAGAAATGTATCAGATCAAGAAAGAGTAGAAATAACTGCACAAAACAGTCAAAGTAGAAGTAGAAATCATAGATGTAGGGGTAATTTATGGCTCAACATAGGCAGAGCAGGACTATGTTTTAGGAATCTCATGCTTAACCTTAAATGACTTCCTGACTCTGCACTTAAATTGTCCAGAAAGAAAGAATGTTTACTTCATTATAATAGGGATTTTTTTGAGCTACATTAGTGATAAGGCCTGTACTGAGAAATAATCTGTTACTTCAGTTGTCTGCTTAAATTCCAAATATTTTATTCCTTTCTGACTAATGGAGGCTCCACTTTTCTTTTTTTATGACTTCGAATGTCATCTGATCTATTTCTTTAATGATGCCAAACTGATCAGATATATGAGTGTCGCCAGAAGAAAACTTTCTAGTGATCCTTAATCTGTATTTAAAAAAACACACACCGAATGATGAATAAGAATTGGTGCACCATGAAACTGGACAAAACCTGAGATTTTCTTTAGTTGTAATCCTTGGGGTCATAAATAATACTACAAAGGGAGAGCTTGAGCAAATAAAGGGAGGCTCTAGGGGCTAACATGAAATGTATAGCTGCCTGACAGTACCCTTCTTGATTCTAATGGTCAAAAGAAAAGGATTGGATCATGGAAGATGTGCCAGGAAGTCAAGTCACAGCTGCTCAGCTGGGGGTCACTGGCAGGTCTTTGTCTGCTCTGATAATTGAACTTTCTTCAAGGGATGAGAACTTCTGCAGAGAGAAGAGACAAGATCCACCCAATGAAGGTAGGAGGCAAAGTTATCTTTACCAGCAGGATGGCTGACCTGGTGAGGACTTTAAACTAGGCTGAGTGGCAATGGATGCGAGGAGGGGAGAAAAAAATACACAGAGAAATGAGGGAGCAGGGGAGAACAGAACAGAATGAGGGGAAGCTCACTGGGGACAGCATGATGGAAAAGGATCTGACATTCCCCCAGAGAGGGCAAGGTGTCTGTGAACTCATCTCAAGTGACAGTAGTCTATGAAGTAAACAAAAGAAATGAGAAGGCTGTACACAGCCTGTGAGCTCCAATACCACCGGGAGGAGAGAGAAATGGCAGGATAGCTCTATTACCTGGAGTGCAGCAATAAATGGACATGGACAAGCTCTTACACGAACCTAAGTGGAAAAGACACACAGTGTGGACTGCTCCAGACACAAAGGAGCAACTGTGGAGCACAGACCTCTGCTGTGGAGTAGCCTATTGAGAGCTTATGGTTCAGGATCAGAGAAGGGTCTATATTGAGTCTGGCTGGGAAGGAGTTATATTTCTCCATAGTATCCCTCATAGTGCTGTGCTTTGTATTTGTACCTAGAACAGTATTGATAACACTCAGATGTTTTGGCTACTGGTGAGTAGTGCTCAGACAGCATCAAGGCCAGTAGGCTGGGGGTGGGCAAGAGACTGGGAGGGGACACAGTCAGGACATCTGATCCAAACTGACTAAAAAGATATTCATATGATATCCATATGATGTCATGCTCTGCAATAAAATCTAAAAGGAAAGGCGGGAGGACATGACACATTTGTTATTAAGGCGTTTGTCCTCCAGACCAACTGTGCATACTGAGGCCCTGTTTCCCAGGAAGCAGCTGGACATGACCTGATGGTGGGAAGTAGAGAATAAATCTTTTTACTTTCTTTGAATCATAGAATGGTTTGGGTTGGAAGGGACCTTTAAAGGACATCTAGTCCAATTCCCTGCACTAAGCAGAGACATCTTGAACTAGCAAGTTGCTCAGAGCCCCATCCAACCTGACCTTGAATGTTTCCAGGGATGGGACATCTACCACTGCTCTGGACAATCTGTTCTACCGTTTTACCATTCTCATAGTAAAAAATGTCTTCCTTATATCTAGTCTCGATCTACCCTTTTTTAGTTTAAAACTATTGCCCAATTATCCTATTGCTACAGGCCCTGATAAAAAGTCTGTCCCCATCTTGTACCTTTGCTTCACTGCCCAGCTTTTGCTTTTCTTTATTAAACTGTCTTTATCTCAGTCCATGAAATTTTCATCTAATTTTCTCCCCCTGTCCCACTGAAGAGGGTCAGTGATAGAGTGGCTTGGTTGGCAACTGGCAGGCAACCAAGGTTAATCCATCACAGACCCAAAAGGCAAGACACTCTAGTAAGCATCTCATAAAGTCTAAGCAAATCAAGAATAAAAAGCGCATAATGTCTTCTTAAACCAGAAGGAAAAGTGCCGCATTACAGGCTTTGGTTCTCACAAATGAGAAAGAATTGTCTGGGTACATGGTAGTCATTGGAAGCCTTCGCTGTGGTTACCATGAAATGGAGAAGTTTAAGATCCTGAGAAGAGTAAGGAAACCAAGTAGCTGACTAAAAAACTGGATTTCAGGTGACTTGATTGGCTTGTTCAGTTAACAGGTAGGCAGTGGTAGCAATTGGAGGTTATCTTGAAGGACAGAGGAGCCCCGTAGAGTTTGTCAGTCTTCAAGGACAGCTTCTCCAAGGCACAAGAATGGTTCATCTGCATTCAAAAGCAGAAGGGAAGGCAGAACAGAAAGCCAGCTTGGCTGACTGGGTTGCTCCTGGAAGAACCCAAATCAGAGAGAATCCTATAGGAGGGATGGTATTCACAGATGGAGAGTAAAAAGTATCACCTCTCCCATTTTCTGGGATTATGACATTTATGCACAGGACTGAGTGTGAAGTGAATGTAGATGAAAAAATGCAATACTTCCATGTGTTCTTCTTCTGTCTAAACTGTTGAGGTGCATCTACCTTAGTGATTTAGCTCAAGGTAAGAGAGTCTTTTGATGAGAACACCCTTCTGGCCTTTCTTGCTGCATATTCAGAGCACTTACATGCACCTTGATGTGCTGATGCTGATTTCCTTAGTGTGTAATAAAGTCAGAACTTGTGCATTTCAGTGCCGTATAGCTAGAAGTACTGCTGACAGGTACACAAGCTAGAGACATATAAGAAGGATCCTATCAGTGCTGAGGTCCACCATCACTCTCTGATGGCGTATTATTTTTCTACTGTTCCATAGGACTTGGGATTTTAAAAAGACCAGAAAGGAGATTAGCCTTTTGCCATTGTTTTGGCATTATGTGTGAGACAAAGTATTATATACATCTATTACAGATGCTTTCTCTGGTTGCATTTTTTTAATTCATCGCTATTCTGCTTGTCATTTCCCCAAATTCTCATCTCCTGTGTACCTCAAAGCCTTGCAACTTTTACATCTGCAACTAGATGTGGCAGGAAATGAAGAAACAAAAATCAGGAGAGGTATCACCGTGGTGCCACCCAGACATGATCTGAGATTCTCCTGCCTCTAAACCTTTGCAAAGAGAGAGTATTCAGAGGTAGCAGGAGAAGGGAACACAGCTCACAGGGCAGGATGCCAAAAGAGCAAAACGGACTGCCATGGGTTACCTGGAGACCAATGCTGCATAAAATTTAGAAATAAGGTGGCTGATTTCTAAAGACAAGAGCTGGCATACATGACCAAAAATTTTAGTCCACAACTTCCTCACATATTTTGGCATAGATTGTTACAACTTTTGACACTTTTAAATGAACTAAGGCAAAGGTACAAAAAAAGCTACCTTTTTGTCTCTGACCTTTGTGTAATCAGTATTATCCTAGAAATTGGACAGAAATTTTTAAAGGGTGAAAGTTGGAAGAGAATTGGGTTTTTTGTACCTGGCTGATGTTTCTATAACTTATTTCTATAGGGAGATGTATCCTACCTGTGCTTCTATCTCCAGAACTACCACCCTTTACACAGATTTCCATAATACAGAGCTGTGTTAACTGGTGGACCCATTTACTTTCAATCATCTCATGTACAGCTGGCACAGAAACTTTTCTTTTGTATGTTTAATGCTTGGAATAACAATATCTTGCTTGAATCATACCAGAGTCACAGAATAATGTGGCCATATATGCACTAGAATACTGGCATTTGTTTCTCCCCTTCTCCCTGCCTCCAACATCTGCCTAATTTATCCCTGTATTTCTGTATACTTTAGTTATGTGCTACCAAGAAACAGACTGTGTCTGCTTTTAGCAGGCAGAAGATGGGAGAGGTGGAAAAGACTCTATTTCTACAACAACCAGGCCCACAGAATAATTTTTCATAAAGCTACCAGAAGGAAATATTTAAACATATTTTAGTATCACTTATGAGTAAAAGCATGTTGAGAAATAGACAACTATGGTCTTTTGTCCAACAAGTGAATAAAATAAAGGCAGATGGCAATACATTAACTCTAACATGTTTATTCCAAGGAACCTAGTGCCAGCTGTGATCAACAGAACTTCCCAGTATTAACTTCCTTCTCCTTCATTGCCACATGCCACCTAGTGACTCAACGCTGAATCACAGTTTAAAAGCCGTTCAGAATAAATAGGAATTACAGCGTATCACCAGGACAGTCTTGTTCCTCAATGCTTAAAGATGTAAAACTGGCCTTGGAAACAGCTAAAGGCACAGCACGAAGCCCAGCTTTACTTCTGAGTGCAATTTGTCTCACACACCTCAAAGGACAAAGAAGCAAACCAAACAAACAAAAAACCCCACAAATAAACACACAAACAAAACACATGTATCTAAATGATCCAGACTTTGTCTTCCATTATTTGTGTCCATGAAACTGAAATACTAAAACAGATATGAGGTCATTCAAATGTTAAAATAAAAAAAAAAAAAAGAAATTGTAAGCCAGTATGTTTGCTAAAAATCAAGCAATAAATACAGTTAATGTATAAAAATACTCCATTCCCTTCTTCTGACTTAGACTTCTTAAACATTTTACTTTACTTATTTACTTCTGCATATTTTCAATTTTTTAAAAGTCATGCTTTTATTTATGAGAGTTCTGGGAACTTTATATTTTTATTTTCTAATAGAACACAGAAAGTGGAAAAGAGTGCCTCTTTCTGACTGCATGCTAAGAGCATGTTACAGAGATATTTTTGGTTTTGAACACAGCATCACATTTCTTACATAGACTAATGAGAGCATGGTCTTTGTCTTAGAAATTAGAGATCTGTAAGACATTATTTTAACAGCTTTACCAGTAACAGCAGCCCTAGAATCTCACTAAATGATGTAAATATGATAACTTTAAAACCAAAACTTTTGTGCTTGAGCAGGCACTTCTGGTGATCTCTGAGGATTTTTCCTGCTTAGCAAACAAACAAAAAAAAACAAACAAAAAACAACCAAATAAAGCAAAGCTATGGGGTACTTATGATGTTTATCAAAATACTATGTCTGCTTTCTTTCAAATGTATTTTGATTGAAGACTGTCTGAGAGGTTCTTCATTACACAGGCAGTCCAGACATTAGAGATTCAGCATGACTTTATGTAATGCAGATCAGAAAGCATTTGATGGCAACTTAATATTTGAAACGTAATGAATAATTCACTATGTGGATCCAGAACATCATTCTCTAACTTGCTACATTAATAAAATTAAACTGCAAAGAAGTATCATCTCAAAACAAAACAGTATACCAGACCAAATCAAAATGACATTTATCATACAAGACTGTTAAAAGATCTTGTAAATTAATATTGTAATATATTCTTTGAGGGAGAGTTACTGTGTAACTGGTAACATAATAATTATGCTGTTTGCCTATAGTACTTTTTTCATCTGATAACTCTTGACCCGTTTCCCCAGAAGAAACTTCCCCTAATCTGTATCAGAGAAACTGAAGTCAAAGGAAACAAAGTATCTGTTGATGATTTATCTGTTGCCTTATTCACCTGCAACTGTATGATATTCAACACAACCTGTCTTTCAACAAGCTTTAGGAATTCAAATCTGAAATGTATTTTTCTGCTCTGTGGATTGTTTTTTAAAGTTAATAGATAACGTGATTCCACAGTTTTAATGGTACAAGGTATTCCCTTGCCCAGCAGTTAAATGCCTATAGAGATTTCAGGCTGTATTCAATGAGTAGTATTTATAATACTATCCTGTGTAAAGATCAAGTGTAACTTCATGTGAGAATTTGATCACTTGTTCTGTTTGCACTAGTTAGGACCAAAAAAAACTTCTTTCATTATAGTATATAAGCTTCATTCCTCACTTAAAAAGCCTAAGATTTACAGACATAATTCAGACATGTAATTCTTAAAAATTATTAAATGAAAAAAGTCTCAAATGTCTAAACAGACAGCATGTTTGTAATGCTGATATTACATGAAAACAAACCTGGGCTGGTGCTTCATCAATATTTGACAAAGGACAGAACAAGGGAAAGACAGTTTTGGGTAGGCTTAGGCATTGATAGTAAACATTCAAAATGCTCTTTTAATTCAGGGGCTAAGTATTCTTCTATGACTGTTGGTTCTCCTTCAGCCTGTCATGGATATCAGCCATGATAAATAGGAGGATGGGAGTGATTCATCCTTCCTAATGCTGTGCACCACAGCTGACCTCAGTCTCTCCTGGGAGTTTCCAGAGTCTGCTAAATTTATTGGTATAACCTATGGCTCATAACTGCATTTTTGAAATATTTTTTACTGCAATTTAAATATATTATATATATGTATCTCAGTGAAGTGATATCAGAATGGGTAATGAGAGCAACATACACTGTTGTGAAGGGAATCTGCCTTTGAAAGGCTACGTGTTAATTTGGTGTTCAAAAAACATCAGTTTTGCAGGGGAAGAAGGGAGTGCACAGTGTAATATGCCATAGGCTGTCAGCACTGTATTTACTAGGCAAGGACAATGCCAGTCATATTTTCATGATAAACTATTCTGGTTGATGCTAGGCAGAACAGCTTCCTCCAGCTTCTTTGCAGGTGTGGCAGTTAGGAGAAAAATCTCTCAGGGTTCAACAAAGTAACTGAGTTGTTAGTAATGTCTTCCAGAAACTTCACAGAGGCAAAGAGAAAGAACAAAAGAACAAAAGAACAAGAGAAAAAGAGAAAAAGAGAAAAAGAGGAAAAGAGGGAAAGAGGGAAAGAGGGAAAGAGGGAAAGAGGGAAAGAGGGAAAGAGGGAAAGAGGGAAAGAGGGAGAGGAAGGAGGAGAGGGAGAGAGAGAGAGGGAGAGGGAGGAGGAGAGGAAGAGGGTGAGGGAGAGGGAGAGGGAGAGGGAGAGGGAGAGGGAGAGGGAGAGGGAGAGGGAGAGGGAGAGGGAGAAATAGGCTTTGTGGTTTAATGACCAACTCTGTCAGGAGGGTAGGATCCTGAGCTCCTTGAAGGATGTTTACCTAAACATTGGAGAGTTTTTTTCCAAATGGTAAAGAACCGTGACAACTGTTGCATGGGATAGGTTTGTTTTGTTTTGTTTTGTTTTTCATGACAGTAGCAGTTTGCTGCACTGAACCTGCTGAGCTTTCCCTGTGCATCATATCTCATGCCCTGAGAGGGATGAATGATAATAGTCCCTGTGGTAGAGTAAAAGTGTATGTTAAAGCTATCAAGAAATCACTGTGTGGGCCTAAAAGGGTCACAACTTTTTACAAATGGGTAAGAGGTTAATAGCTGATTCAGGCTACCTGCATTCTCCCAAGTCCTAAAGAAGAACTGCATGTTGTCTACATTGCAAAGCAAAAGAGGCTAGAGAGTAAACTCAAACACTGGCGCTTGATTAACACATCACATACTTATAACTCCCCCACCAGCTCACGATTCAACTGTCCCAGCCAGCTTTTTCATAGAATCATAGAATCTTAGAATGGTTAGGATTGGAAGGGACCTTAAAGATCATCTAGTTCCAAGCCCCCTGCCATGAGCAGGGACACCTTCCACTAGACCAGGTTGCTCAAAGCCTCATCCAACCTGGCCTTGAACACTTCCAGAGAGGGGGCATCCACAGCTTCTCTGGGCAACCTGTTCCAGTGTCTGACCACCCTCACAGTGAAGAATTTCTTCCTAACATCTAATCTAAATCTACTCTCTTCCAGTTTAAAGCCATTACCCCCTGTTCTATCACTCCCTGCCCTTGTCAAAAGTCCCTCCCCAGCCTTCCTGTAAGCCCCTTCAGGCAATGGAAGGTCTATAAGGTCTCCCTGAAGCTTTCTGTTGTCCAGGCTGAACAGCCCCAACTCTTTCAGCCTGTTCTCATAGGAGAGGTCCTCCAGCTCTTGAATTATCCTCACAGCCCTCCTCTGGACTCACTCCAGTATGTTCACGTCCTTCTTATGTAGAGCTGGATGCAGATGAGGTCTCACGGGAGCAGAGTAGAGGGGGAGAATCACCTCCCTCAACCTGCTGGCCACACTTCTTTTGATGCAGCCCAGGATACAGTTGGCCTTCTGTGCACAATGTGCATTTCTGTCTGAGAGTGCACGTTGCCAGCTCATGTTGAGCTTCTCATGCACTAGCACCCCCAAGACCTTCTCCTCAGGGCTGCTTTTGATCCATTCTGTACCCAGCCTGTATTTGTGCTTGCTATTGCCCCAACCCAGGTATAGAACCTTGCACTTGGCCGTGTTGAACTTCATGAGGTTTGCATGGGTCCACCTCTCAGGCCTGTCAAGGTCCCTCTGGATGGCTTCCCTTCCTTCCATCATGTCAATCGAACCACACTACTTGGTTTCGTTGGCAAACTTGCTGAGGGTGCACTCAATCCCACTGTCCGCGACACCAACAAAGATGATAAACAGTGCTGGTCCCAATACTGACCCTTGAGGGATGCCACTCGTCACCAGTCTCAACTTGGACATTAAATCATTAAATGCAACTCTTTGAGTGTGACCATCCAGCCAATTCCTTATCTGCCAAGTAGTCCATCATTCCAGTCCATATCTCTCCAACTTAGAGAAAAGGATGTTGTGTGGGACAGAGTCCAATCCCTTACACAAGTCCAGGGAGATGACATCGGTTGTTCTTCCATTGTCCACCAATGCTGTAACCCTGTCATAGAAGGCCACGAGATTGGACAGGCACAATTTCCCCTGGTGAAGCCATGTTGGCTGTCACCAATCACCTCCTCACTTCCCACGTGACTTAGCATTAGTTTCCAGGAGGATCTGCTCCATGATCTTGCCAAGCACAGAGGTGAGATTGACTGGCCTGTAGTTCCTAGGATCTTCCTTATTTCCCTTTTCAAAAACAGGGGATATGTTTCCCCTTTTGCAGTCTTTGAAAACTTCAGCAGATTGTCAGGGCTTCTCAAATATGATGGATAGTGGTTTGGTGACTTCGTCTGCCAGTTCTCTCAGAATCCGTGGATGCAAAGCAAAAGAGACTTTCCAAGATTAAACCTGAGCTGGATAAGGGATATAGTCAATTCCCAAAAGCATAAGGACAAGACTATAGCAGGATTGTTTTATTCCAGTCTCCACATCCCCCAACACAATTCAAAGACATCTTGCAGTTTAAAACATACCTGAAGACCCTTACCCTTCCCCAAGGCATGCAACTAATACTCTTATTTTCACACTAAAACACCATTCTGGTGAGCTGCAACACAGCCCTGTATTATTTGAGACGTTCCTAATAGAAACAGAAGTGGAGCTAGTGCACACCGTATGTTTAGACTGAAGGACCTTATAGGACAGTCCAGTCTTTGCCTTTGTAACACTGCCCGTGTCTGGAGCATTTAAAGCAAATGAACATGCCATCATGCTGCACTTCAGGAAAATGGCTGGCTTGAGCTATGTTGCAGGTAGGTGGTGGAAGCAGAGGAGCCCAAACTACTCTTTAGTCACTGGTAGGGTAAAACTGGCAGGCACAAAACATGTTCACACAAAGTCTAGCACAGCCAGCCAGCAAAAAAGGCACAGGTGACTCTGCACCGTCACTGAGTAAAGAGGGTCAGAGCAGTGTAAGAAAGGCACATCCGAAAGATCTAAAGTTTATTCAGGCAGCAAGCTTGGAGTTAAGGAATAATTCAGTCTACCACTAGTGACTTGCTATGTACAATTTGTACATTAAACATCACCAGGCTGTGTGCTAGAGAAAGAATAAATTGAAAATGCAAGTTATGTATGATCTAGAGAGTATTAAATTAACTTCTTCTAACCTGACTCATTATTAATAATTAATGTCATATCACTACTATGTATCATTCTACATACACATTAGTAATCTAATACTAAACAGAATCAATAATATAAATCAGTTAAGAACTTTAAGTGAAATTAACATAACTCAATCATGAGTGTATTTTTTTTTTATATAAATGCAGCAGTTTAATGCAGTTCAGACAGAGGAAATTAAACAGTAAAGAGTAAGCAGAGAAATAGTCTATTAACAATGCATTTACAATTTAAGATCCTTGCTGTGTCAAAATACAATAGATTTCAAAGTGTATTCAAGGGCTTACACAAATTAACAAGTCATTGTGGTGTAACAGCTTCACACACCTCAGCTGATTTGTAGAAGCTGCCTGTATACATGCTCTTAGTTTGTGGTAAAGTAATTTGAGCTAGCTTAGCCTTCTTTCATTAACTTCTTACCCTGTGGGAACTTTTTCATGTATTTAAGCTCTCTAGTTGACACCTAACTTTCAGGCTAATGCACAACACTGAAACATCACAGACACAAGGTTACGAATGCCTATCTGGATTTGAAAATGTGCATGTCATTTTAACCTACACTGATGGAAAGAAGATGTTACAGGATCACACGATTTTCTTTGTGTCTGAAGAACATAATCAAGCTTTACTACAAAGTGAAACACCAAAAAGAAAGTGAAAAAAAAAAAATCCAGATGTATATACTACACATATTTTAGCAAACCAAGGGCTACCTGGGTAAGAGCAGTGTTCTCTAACACTGTTAAAACTCCTTCACCTTATGAAGCTGTCTTCAAAGACGTATCAGCTCTTAATCATTGACTGTCTGACTGATCTATTGAGGGCGGTTTCCTTCTGATCCCTCCATAGCCTTCTGGCAAAAATGACTGAAAACAGTAATAATAACAAAAAGTTAAACAAAATAATTACATTAAAAAATATCCTCAACCTTAGGACAGGAGAGAAAAAAAGCTTTTCCAAATGAACCCGATACTTCTAGTTTTATTTTTATTAAATATTTTATAAGTATTTCTATTTTTTTTTATATATTCCCTCAAAATAACAGTTATTTCCTGCTCAGCTTATCTCATTTTCACAGATGACTTACCTGTTTTTTCAAGTTCCACTCCCTTTATCTGGTTCATGGAAGAACTAGAAGCTGCCTCTTCTGAATCCCATTAAAACTCTTTATTCACAGTTCTTCTCCACTGTGCTTTGTGGTGCAACCAGCTTTGGAAGGGTTAAAAGCAGAAATGTACTTGGCAAGGGAAAGTATCACACTTTGTAGAAGAAGATGGGTATGCATACAGGCTTTTATTTTATGAATATGGATGGGAGAGGTGGAGGGAGGAGTATTATTCTCACCTGATTATAGACATACAAAATGTTATTTAAGTCTGTCATCATCAACTTTTGTTGATGGCAGAGTGAAAAGGAGCTCCAAAGAACAATTTAGCTCACCCTAACATAGATACCTAAAACAGGTCAGGTTAATCTGAAGGTGCCTGTTTCTCTTTATCATCACCAAAAAGAATTTAGGACAACTGTTTCCAATTTGGATACCTAACTTTTAGACATAAAAACTGTGAACAGACAAATGTTGCCTTTAGAATTACTCAGCCTTACTGAACAAGTTAACTTAATGCTGCTGAGTGTAACATGCAACCAAGTAAGAACCACCTCCCTTTGTAAGCATTAATGCTCACAGTACTTTGACTAGCCCATTGTTTTCATAATTTATTTAGACAAGTCAATGAGTTACCTTTTAGACTCAATTCTATAGCTTCCTTTTCTTGCCCCATAAATGCAGTCCGTTTTTTCTATCACACTATCTGAAATAGTTTTCGATATCTAGCACACTTCTCCTAGCACTCCTCAATTAAAATACAATCTGTCTTCATAGCGTATTCGAAAAGGGCATTCTCTCTGCAATATTCTTGGACTGGCATCTACCAATTATCCAAAGAAATTTGGAATTTTCCCATTATCACTAAACTATTAAAAGATGTCAGTTAGCACTAAATTAACTGTATTTTAAATGTGCCATATTTTAAGTACTTCTCCTTATGATACCAAGAACGATTTTTCAAAGATAATAATGCTTTAGTGTAGAACATTTCTGTAGCTATTCCTTTAAGTAAAATGGACACCAACCAAATGAAAATATTTCTGTGTAAGCAGGACCTCACAAAAATACATTACATATGACTAGGAAAAGAAAAATGAGCAGGGCTTGGAAGAATAACAGCAACAAGAGATATCACTATCAGAAATAAAATTAAATGTAGACAGGAACATCAAACAAGAATGTTGTATTATAAATAACCATGTCCCTAACTGAAACCATAAATCAGACTTTACTTATCTTTAATCTCTCTCTTGAGCATTGTAGATGTAGCTTCAGCCCTGACTGGCATTTGATCCCTGGGACAGTCCAGTCAGCCTCAAAACAATGCATTTCACCTCACATTAATCCATGCCCTAGACCAGATTTGGGCTTCATTTCTACTCTAAGCCATATCTCTTCCCAGGCTGCTTTTAAATCACTTCTCTGGTTCATCTCAAGGATAATTTTGAGAATATGCATTCTGCACAACTTCCTGGCAATTGTCATGCAGCCAGCATCATACGCCCTGGCACTGGCCCACCTAGGCTCCAGTCCTGCCTTCAAGGTCCATCCCTGCCTACATTTCATCTTCAGCTCACGATTCAGCACAATTGGCTCTGCCAGTTCCATGAGCCTTGAAGGTCATTTGGTCAATAAAAAGATCAAAAGTTAATATTTTAAGACAGGTAAAAATCACGAAGTCTAAATGTACAAAAAGTCAGCAGAAGAAAACAATACAATTGTACTATCTGAAATAACCAACACAACTTTTGCAAGAGAAGTGGATACAATGTCAGTTATAGCTAATAAATATACGACTGCCATTATGACTTGCAGATTTCTTATGCATAATGTTTCTAACTTAAAACCTTTCCTATCCACTGATAAAAGAAAACAAGTAAACAACTTGTTTTCATTGTTTTCATCTCTCACTTTAATTCATTTACCTTTTTTGCCTTGAAAACTGCAATATCAGCCAAAAATATCCATTCAAAATGGATAGAAATCTTGCAAAGATTCATTCTCCTTGTGCTTAGCTGGATCATATTGCCTGCTTCTCCGAGTCCCTTAGCTGACTGCACATTCTTAGCTCAACTATGTTACATGTCTTTAAAAGGGTTATACACTCAACTGCATATTGTTCTTTCTTTAACACCTACAAATTAATACATTCTGATGACTCAAAGTAACATTTTTAAGATATTTCCATTTGTTTCTTGACATTGTCTAGCTTTCAAACCAGTAGTTAATTATTGTTGAAATATAACCAATTCAAAAATTAATAATAAAAATGAATTAAAATTGGGGGGAGGAGAGTTTAGAAGACAGCAGAGTTGAGGAAAAGTCAAATCCAAATACTTTTGTTCCAGTGGTGCACTACCTATTGTAAAAACAAACTTTTACATGATATTTTAACATGAAAAAAACCTGAATGCTACATTACCTTTGGTATAAAATTAATTGAGCTAATTGCACCACAATTGTAATAGTAACATATCTATAAATAACTACATGGAAATTGCACGAAAAAATAAATTCATTATGAAAAATTAATTCTGATTTATAAAGTCTTTAACTAGTGAATTGTTATAAAGTCATAGAAGACATATAGTGATCAACCTAATGAACAAGAATGACATATGTTAAATTTAAAAGCAGGGAAATCAACATGGAAAAAAGGATTAGATATACTATATCTAGGCTCATTAGCTTTTAATTTAAATTGCTAAATATAATATGCATGGGTTTAAACCAGTAATTTTCCCAGGTAAAACAAAAAATAACAGCAAAATCTGGGTGCAAAAATTATGTAGCTCTATCCCTTTTCAGTGACTCCTCTCTACTCTACTGGCTAATCTGCAACATCCTTGCAAAGAATAAGTCAACAGAGGGTAATATAAAATCAAGGAATTAGTTTTTGAGGAGTGTTGTAAGCAGAAGTCATATGAAGAGTGTGACATGATGGAAGAATCTGAGAAACCAACATAAAGAAGAGTGGCAGCACTCAGAATCTTCAAGTTTTATAATCTTGGGGATTGAAAAACCAGCCTGTGCAAAACTACTTAAAATCTCTTCAGTTTGTCAAACCAAGTGCTAATGAGAAAAATGAAAATCATGATAGATGTATACTTCAGCTTTATGTATCAAGAAATAAATCTAGCAGGAGGATTACCATGTGGTCTGGCATGTGCTATGACCTTTGGGGATTCTATTTAATTTCATTCCAAAGACAAGTTAGCGATTTGCTTTCCTAAATAAAGTTGTACCTGTCTTATGTGTATCTTCCACACAACAGAAAACAAAGATGCACTTTCCCAGTTTCACAGAATCACAGAATGTCAGGGACTGGAAGGGACCTCAAAAGATCATCTAGTCCAATCCCCCTGCCGGAGCACGAACACCTAAATGAGTTCACACAGGAAGGCATCCAGGTGGGTCTTGAATGTCTCCAGAGAAGGAGACTCCACAACCTCCCTGGGCAGCCTGTTCCAGTGCTCTGTTACCCTCACAGTAAAGAAGTTTCTTCTCAAATTTAAGCAGAACCTCCTGTGTTCCAGCTTACATCCATTGCCCCTTGTCCTATCATTGGACACCACTATGAAGAGCCTGGCCCCATCCTCCTGACACTCACCCTTCGTATATTTATAGACATTAATAAGATCCCCCCTCAGTTTGTTTGATTATTAATAAGAAACATTTGTTCAATTATCAGTTTTCTGTAATTGTTACTAAGGTGACATAGTGAGAAAGGCTGCCAGCAATTAAGATATTTCATTATTAGTTTGTTTGAAATAAATAAATGCAGGAGTAAGGCTTCCAGAACCAAAGCTGTAGATGCAACTGAATGCCCAGGATTGGACATCATCTAAAAGAAAACTGAATAAATTATTTCAGGAAACTAAGTGACCATTAACGACACTTGCTAAATGTATAATTAAAAGGAATCTTCACTTGTTGAACATTCTGTGGAGCAGATTATGCTGAAGGACTGGAGATTATAGCAATCAAAACAAAATGACTAGTCATCTGCCAGCTATATTCCTATCGTTTGCAAAATATTTTTTTGCATAAAACACATAGAGATTGTTTATTTTTCATTTTACTTTATTAGCGCAAAGTCTTGCACTATTGTATTTGAGACAACAGACATCAAGAACCTTTGAGCCAAAGAAGTTGCCATGGTAGAGAACTGTAAGAAAGTTTAATCCCTTCATGGAAAAAGAATTAAAGAAAGATTTGGAACTACTTTTTTGACAAGTGAACAGCAGTCAATTCCTGAACTTGGAACTCAAGCATTGTAGTTGCTGTCTGGGTCTTAACATCCATGACTGCTGAGTGCTCATTCAGTTCATTTCAGAAAATTCAGGACAAAAGACTAATTCAGTTCTCTTACAAGCACTTTTGACAGTTGAATAGGTTTTATTCTAACACAGACACTAAAAACAACTTTGAAAACTGAAAAAAATCATGGCTTTGACTATCATATAGACAGTTGTTCTCTGATGGCTCCAATTCTCATTTGCAAACGTCCTCATTACAAACATTCAGATTCTTTATCACTTTATTTTGAAGATTAATTTACAAACACATATAACAAATGCATAATTAACAAATGCATTTGCCTTCATGCAACGTAGGTATAAAACTAGAGGACAAAACCATAAGTTTATTGTAAATGTTATGGAACAAAAGGGTAAGTACAAACTTAAATGTCAAAAATTATTCTCTGTGTATCTCAAGGCAGTTTTAAATGCCTTCTTTTTGTTAATGTGATGAATGTGCTACCTTTGAAAAGATATTCACAGAGGAAAAGTGTGGCAATAAATTTGTTTACAAAAAACCAGAAATATTACAGGCTTTGTTCTCAATTTTCATTAAAATAAATGATATTTTCTATAAAATCTACCTATAATTCCTGAAAAACATATATCCTTTGAAATTTCCAGAATGGAGATTCTTTAGTCTCCTCAGTGTTTAAATTGGCATATTTTCATAATATATGAAATAAATCTTCCCTTTCTAAATTAAACCTCACATAGTTTGTCTACAGCAAACACGGAAAATATTTAGTCTTCACATTTACCATTCACAAATGTTTTCATAGCATTACAGGAGCATTTAATAACAGGAACATTACAACTGAAACCTTTTGGACACTCTCTACCTAATGTTTATCTATCCTACACTGTAAGTGACAGCATTTCAGCCAGCACCATACCAGAAGGAACCCTACCAGAAAAGTAGAAAAGGGTACATCCCGTGCCTTTGTGACAGTGTTCCTATTTATATACCCTGTTAATAATTATAATTATACTTTTTTGCAATTTCATTACATTAATCACTGTTTAGTGTTGAGCCTGATCCTTTTTTTGCACAGTGCTACCAATCCTATTATTCTCAACTTTGTGATTTTTGCATTTGTATTTGTAGAATTGCATCCTGTTCAGATTGAGGATCTTTTTCCAGACTATTTATCCAGTTTATCAAGATAATTTAGAATTTTAATTTTATTCAACAGTGGTGATAAAGATATATTCTCTTCTGTCATCAAGTGTTTCAAGGAATTTAAATTTAAACACTTAGGATTAGAAATTATTTTTCCAAAATGAAATATTCAGAGAAGATTCTCAATAAAAGAGGTAGAAATTAGTTAAAAATAACTTTACTGAACTAAGGGATTATTGTGTCGATGTATGATCACTTCCAGTGCTAGATGACATTTTTTCAGAAAATAATTCAGCAAGAAGTGACATTTTGGAGCAATCAAAATAATTTGGAAATTTAGTGAAGAGTTTTTTAAAAATATTAAAAGATATATTTTAAGAATTAGTTGTTCTGTCTTCAAAATTAAAAATAATTTTTCTTTGATATTTTTAAATTAAACATTTTAATACATAGTTTCCTTTGGATATTTATTTCCATTAAAACCAGAAAGGGCTCAATAACTTGAAAATTAAACCAACATCTTTATACAACAAAAAGAAACTGTTTGACATTAGTTAGATTGGCAGAGTTTTCATGTTTCAAAAAGAAAAGGGAAGAGGTGTGGTAGTTTGACACACAAGAAGTATATTTCCCACTGTTATTTGGGGGAAATATTCAGTGGTAATTTTTTTTTTTTTCTTGTCTTATTCATATTAGATATTCTACTTTTGTTGTCACATCATGGTGTTGAAATAAGAATACTTATTTTCACATAAAATACTGATAATTTAACATTTTTTATTAGTTATTTATGTACTTATTTTTAAAACTAAGATATTTTAAATAATATTTTAAATAGGACAGTTCAATTCTAGGATGAAAATTAAGCCAGACACAACTAAGATAATCCTTCATATTCTTCTCCTCAGCTCTCTCAACAAAGACTCCACCACTGCTACTCCAGGACAAAGGTCATTGTTAATCAAATAAATGTATAAGCAATTGTGTTGGAATAAATTTAAAAAATATATATATAATCAAATCAGCCCAGTGTGAAAACGCTGCTGCACCTTTTCTGGCAAGTCTTATTTAATTACGGTCTCACTATTCAACCCTGGACAATGATAAACAACAACCAATTCACTACAGCAGTAGTTAATTCCTCCTCATTAGTTCCTTTCATTCCATTTCCTCTGATCTGAGAACTTAACTGCCTGAACACCCAATAAACTATCTCTCCTTCCACCAGTACTGTTAGAGCAGCAAGGGCTCTTTTGGCTGACAAATGACAACAGTGCTTTTCCCTCACCTAAGCACAGTCACACAGGTGACCCAGTGACATGGGCTACAATCCCACCTTGAGACCCAGGAGTCCAGCATCTTCCAAGTGCATGTCTGGGCAAGAGTTAGGCATGTTCATAGTCCCTGGCGCCACGACTGCCACTAGAAGACCATCTTTTGCAACCACAGGTTAAAAAAAAAAAAAAAAAAAAAGGCTTTGGTGTGCTCTAACAGTTCTTTAGGAGGGAGACCAGAACTGCAAAATGAACTGGAGAGCTATTCTACCAAACAGCTCAAAAGCAATCACAGACTTTGGACTTGGTCAATGCATTCATTGATTTATTTTAGCTTTAGAATTTCAAGAAATCATTTTGAAATTCCAGCCAAGTTTGTCTACATGTAATAGGTTTCAGACATTTGCAAGATGACTGCAATGTTTCTTTCTGGTGACAGTGAAAAGATGAAGGCGGTAGGAGCAACAGTCAGTACTGTGGCTATCATCTAGAACTGAAAAAAATTTACCACAGTTTGTTTAAAAGAGTAGATGTTTAATAGATTTTAGGGGACAGTTCTCACATAAAAGTTTGAGCCTTCACTGCAACAACACAGGCTGAGATTTGACTTGGAACTGTACAGTTGTTGTATTATAAACAGTAATATATGGTTATTCCAAAGAGGAGCAGTCCAGGAGCTTGGAGACATACTGTACCACTGTGTGACAATAATTTATTCAGCTACTGTCTTGTCTGAGTTGATGTCCTATTCTTTTTTGAGTACTGCTGATACTGACTGCTTTGGGTTGTTGTCAGATAAAAGACAAAGGACCATTCATATTTAACCATTTATGGAAAGAAGCAGTGTGAAACCATTAAATTAATTGCTGAATTCCTAAATTTCACTTCTTAGATTTCAACAGCACCCTCTTTTGAAGCTGCCATGAGCTATGTAAGAATTTGTAGCTATCATCAACAGATCTTATTCCCACAGAAGAGGCACAACTATCTCCCATTATGATTTCCTCCTGGAAATACTCCCTGCAGGAAGATAAACATATGGTAAATGTGAAAAAGTTAATTGGCTATATATTGGCTGTAAAAGTTAATTAGCTGCATAGTGTTCCATATATTGGTATTTTAACAATTTACCTTCAGATGTCAAAACTGGTCCTTTCATTTTCCTAGGTCTGTTACTTCAAAATTAGCTTTCAAAAAGTTCAATGCAATAAACAGATCTTTCTGGCCAGAGATTGTGTGTACCTTACAGAGAAGTGTTATACTCTTTTGTTAGTCATCACAGTGAAAAAGAAATGCATCCTTGGGATTCTTGCAACCTGAATTTGTGAACGGTCAGTCAAAAGCTAACCTGGCAAAAATGTAAGTTTTAAGCCAAATCAGCTCACTGAATCAATTCATTCACCGGTGACACAAGTACAAGAGCCAAAGAAAAGAGGTGGGAAGGTAATGTTAGACATGATTTGTGTGGACTTAACCTGCCAAAGAACCATAGTTTAATTCTTCTCACATTCTGTCACTATGACTACTCCAATTTTTAGCATCCTGTGCTCAGACTTAAATTTTTCTTGTACTCAGGCTCTGAGCAAGCTTCAAAACATAGTATGTGGGGGAGAGAGGGGAATTGGAGCTCCAAAGACTCCTTAAGGCAGGGCAACAAGGACCTCACTGAGAGGTAGACATCAGGTAACAGCCATAGCCACACTGTCTATTTCTACAGCTGTCATACTGCCTACAGATGCAACTCGTGACTAATGTCAGGCAGAAAACCAGGCATGCATCTTCATTAGAGGCCCAGGAGGACAAACCAGAATTTTGAACTTCTGAGTAGCTGAACAAAAACCATCCATATTACCATGCCCTGTCATAGAACTGGTTTTAGGAACCTGTGAAGAGCTGCTCATGTAGACAGATATGGATCCTACAGAAGATACCAGATACCTGAAAATCAGGTGTCAAATTATCTGACACTAGGTCTTCTATTTGGTTTAGGCTCAACCACACTCCAGAGTCTGAATTTTGCTACAAATTAGGAACCAGACTTTGAAGCTTGGTATTGTGCTGAATGTCACACTGGTCAAAACTCTGGGCACTGCTAACAAACACTGTCAAGACAGAATTAAAGACCTGAATCCCTAATAATTCATAGCATTTTATTTTAACTTATTCCTTCATGTCTGCTATGGACTGCTCCAGCTAGCTGCTTCCAAGGCAAAGCTGCTGTGGAGACAGACAGAACAAACCAGTCTGGAGTCAGGAGAGAGACAGACAGAATGAAGCAGTCTGGACGCAAGACAGTTTCTGTCACTTGACTTTGAGGTCCTCTTAAATTATTATAATAACTTATAATAATAGTACAGTAATCACTTGATAGGACAAGGGGCAATGGGTGTAAGCTGGAACACAGGAGATTCCGCTTGGATTTGAGGAGGAACTTCTTTACTGTGAGGATGACAGAGCACTGGAACAGGCTGCCCAGGGAAGTTGTGGAGTCTCCTTCTCTGGAGACATTCAAGACCCGCCTGGACGCCTTCCTGTGTGATCACATGTAGGTGTTCCTGCTCCAGCAGGGGGATTGGACTAGATGACCCTTTGAGGTCCCTTCCAATCCCTGACATTCTGTGATTCTGTGATTCTGTGATTCTCTTTTACTTACTAGAGACTTCAGACCTGACAGTGAAACAATTGAAATCTTCAGCTAGCAAAAACTGGATGGGCTTAAGGAAGCCTGGTATAATTACATCTATGGGAAGGTTCTTTACTTCTCTCTCTTTTGGACAAAGGAAATGTAGAAAGGGGACTATCATTGAAAAATGAAATTATTTTTGCATTTGCAGAGGTTTTTTATGCAAGAATCTCACAGTATTTATGAATTTCATGTACTCGTGCAACTTCTTTGTGAAAGTTCACTTTTCCAGGTGGCTAAGGGCTCAGAAAACAACTAGCTTGTCAGTGGCAGAATATGTACTAGATCACCAAAGACACTCTCCCTGATGCCAGTTAATGAATTATTTCAGGAGGAAAAAACCACTGAAAGGTACAAGTTCTTAATTTGGACTGTGGTCTCGACTTTAATCAAAGCTGGAGCTACATTTGTAATAAAATTTGTCATATTCATTAGAAATACTCCTCTTTATGTCTTTAACACTTCAACTTCAAGTGTACGATTTCTTATACTATTGATAGATATTTCTGCAGTTACTTTTCAAATAAAAGCAGCCTTCTGTCAGAATCTGAATGCTCAGAGATCGAGGATATTTTCCTTTTCATTAGATTCCTTAATTGTCATGAAACTGAGAAAAATAAATGAAGTAAATGATTACCAATGACTACCCAGCTCTTCTCACCACTGCCTGTAGTCTGACTTAATTGGCTTGTAATTCCATAATGAATGCTTTTTTTCAGATTTTAATTCCTTCTTTCTATGCAGATTATTCCCAAAGAAACAGTAGAATTGTCTAAAGCATGTTAACTCTCTTTATTTCTGCATATTTAAAATAATTCTTATTGGATTTTATATAGAATTCCAGTAAACTTTTGAATCAAAATTTACATAGCCCATAAAATTTGCCTTTTTACAGTTCCACTGACAAAACTGGAGTAGTGGTCAAACAAAGCATTTACCTGTTTGTTCAATCTGTGTTTTTCTTTGACAAAAGTCTGAGGTGCTAGACTAGAAACAGTTGAGTAAAAAGACAAATTCAGGAAAGGTTTGTGCTTCTTAAATCAGTATATGGCAAATTTTAAATGCCCAGGTGCAAAACTAACAGATGGTCATCTCTACAAGCATTTACAGCTGGGCACTTCTTTGTCTATGTCAGACTGTTTCATAGTTTGGTTTGCAGCAACAGCACTTTAGATCCCTGCAAGCCTGATAAAGTAAGTGTGTTTTAAACCCATTTCGTACACAGGCCTTACTAAAGGCAATTTTTTTTTTCTTTTTAAAATACTGAGGATGAATATGCTCACTATCTTATCAAATAGATGTAGGTGATGTAGATTCCTGTCCCTCCTCAGACTGAGGAGCCATAAATCTCTACATCTTAAGGCTACTATTAGAGCACCAAGATAGAAACTAGTTTCCTTTCTATGCGATGAGGCTGTGGCAGTGTGTGTTGAAGAAGAATATAAAGTTCCAGGAGCCAGAAAATAAGTAAATCAATGTGTCCACTGGGAGATGAGGCTCTGATTTCTTTCTAGCTGAGTAGGGAATAGAATTCAGGCTTTTTATTTTGTGGTTGAATGCTTTCCTAATTTTGTAAACAACTTCTGAAAAGTGGAAAGTGTGTCACTGCCATGTTCTCCTGATCCTTTATCAGCTTACTTAAGTCTTTCAGTGCACAGTCACATATGTGGTTTCCAAGATCTGGATCCTAAATGGTGAAGGTGTTTGTGTTTTTTTCTTTTCATTTTAGTTTCCTAAGAAACCATTAATTCTAAAAGAATTGTGATTTCAGGCAGGGGTAGCCATTGGCTACCTATAGGCCTGCCACTGCTTTAAACATTGAACATTTTATTCTTTTTTTTATTTTTTTTTTTTTTTAATGTAGTGGACTTTCTCCTCTTGGCTGTATTAGGATTCCTTTTCTCAGTTCCTCTCTGGCAGAGAGCACGGGCCTTCATGAGGTTTGGCTTCCATCTCTGGGAACAAGGAGCCTGGTTAGGACCTCTACAAAACACTCAACACCCCCCCCCCCCCCCCAAAAAAAAAAAACAAACAAAAAAAACCAACAAAAATTGAGGTCCCTATACCCTGAGAATGTATACAGTGCTATACATAAATACAAAGCCCCTACCTCTACAGATAGACAGAGAGATCCTATATGTCACTTTCTTGTGAAGCACTCCTCACAAACCTACTTAGAGGAGTCTCCAAAATGCTAAAAGCTGCACACAATGTTTAGATATCCTGTATTTGTGCCAACATTCTGGAGAACCAAAGGCTGGTTCTGTCCTTCTGGTGAGTCATATGAAAGGTCTTGCAGGTTTGCCAAGTCTATCCAGCCATCTTCAACACAAAGAAAAGCTCTCCTTTTTCAGCCAGATGAAGTCCTCAGATGCAGTTGCACAGACTTCTAACTGATGCCAGGGCCACCAGTGAGGCTTTTGAACACCTTACCTGCATTGTTAGATTCTATCAATTTCTCCACAGCTGGTATACATTTGCAGAGGGCAGATGAGGCTCATTACCAAATCAAGTGGCAGGCATGGCAGGTACCTTCAAGTCTAGCTAACAAGCCCACTATCAAAATGGTAATGGACACTAGTCTAAGCAGTGAGTGAAAGAGATGTGGGTCAGAAATGTTGCCAAAGAGGGGGTTATTAGCAGACATTTGTACGTTTTTCATTTTCCTGGAACATAGCTGAAGTTAGTAACATTAGATGCAGTTGGACTAGTGCTTGGAGACTTTGATCCTGTGAACTTCAGAAAGCTGCTAGTGGACTCTGGGTCTGCTATTTCTTTCCTTGCCTGTAAGTCTAAGTATAATGTAGCTATTGATTCTTGCTTGTTATGGATAAATGCAATCTTATTATAATTTGCAGTATATTTGGCTTAGCTGTCTTTCCAGAGTGGAAGCTGATCTTCGATGTTCAATATTATTTTGCTGTTTATGCTTTTATATGCTACGTGCATTGGACAATACAACCATGTAGTACTTGAGTTATGGAAAAGTAGTCAAAGAGTCTCATCCCAAGTCATCCAGCTGTAAATCAGAAAACATAACTTGTATTTATGCTGAGAAACCCTAGAATATTCTTACATCTGAGAACTGTAATGGCTGAAGTATCATTGCTTTCTACACTGTCTTTTTAACTCCTACTTTGTCATTTTATTGGTAGAACGCAGTGAAATTGTTAGCAACATTGAACCTCTGTTCCTTATGCTTGCATCCCATAATCACTCAAAGAAACATATTTAGATCTAATTGTCTTCTTTACTGCCTTTTTGCCTATAATCTTCAAAGCAGACATGCTTTCCTAAGACATAAGTAAATATAATGGCACTCATATTGATCCTCTGTTTCAAATGTTCCCATAATAATTCTAAGAAACATGTTTAAATAGGAAAAGATCTCTGACACCCCCTGATTTTATTTGAGGGCAGGTAGTCTGAGATTTTTTCCCAGTTCAAGATGGAAAAAAACAAATATCTTAAATACTAACACTTAATGGATGTCTAAATAAAACACTCATTCTAAAAAAAGAATGTGCATATGCAGACTGCACAAAAAGAGAGAAAAATATTATTTCAATTCTTGTTAACTTGACGAACCAAAAATAAGTCACTCTTGAGCTAAAATTGTTTATGTATTAGTTAGGGATAAAATCAATGCAGAACTGTGAGAGGAAAAAAAATAAAATAAAAAAATCAAACCAACCAAACAAAAAACCCCAGAAGCTTGGAATCAATTTCTTTTCCAGAGTTGAGGAAAATGGAAAACTGAAATAGGGGGTAGCTTATCATAGATGTGAACTTGCTTTTAATTTTTTTATTTTATTTTTCTGGAATAGACAACTCCTGGACTCAGTTTTAAACCTGCTGACCTCAGAAGCTCACAGGATTATTATAGCAGAGTAATTTTTTTAAGCACAATTTTGAAGTAACTTTTTGGACAAGAAAGTGGTATCCACTTAAATTAGGACTGTATTTGGAAACATTAAACTGTCAGACATAGGTTGGAACAACTTCATTGTTGGTGTACTGGTTTACCTTTCCTTCTATTTATAGCTAAGTGAAAAATTATGTTTGCTCCTACAAAAATTAATACAAAATTCCTAGGGCACTTCTATGAAACTATACATCTGAAAAGAAGGAGATCAAGCTGTGTCTTATACTTTTCTTGTTTCAGGGTTTTGGAAGTTCTCGGAGTTGGGATCAACACTTTTTCCAAAAACACAGACTGATACTGGAACTCGAACTACATTTTGCAAGTAGTTGTGGCACACTGCTCGTGCACGTTTTGCTCACTGTATTACACATCCTTTTTCATGTTGGTTTTTGGTTTGGTGCTTTTGTTTGTTTTTTCTCCCCAGCTCTTTCAATCAGGTTGTGATATATTTACTCCTGTAGATTTCATCTTTTCTTTTTGGATAAATTAGGAATTTTATAAAGCTAAAATAATATATAAAAGGGAGCAGGACAGGAAGTTTGATTTTTGAAGGCAAATGTTATGGTCATTTCAAGTTTTAATAATGTGTCTTGATGTTGAGTTTTTGATCCAAATCTTCAAAGGAATGACACTTTTAAAATACTGATTTTTATACTTTCTGAAGGGCAGTCCTCTTTTAGAAAGTTCAAGACTCAGCTGTGGGGAGTGTGGGAACGTATCTTGGCATACTCTAAGAGAACTGTGGGAACTGAAGGGATACATGTCTGGAGATAAGAAAAGCACCTGCGTCGACAAGTTATGAGAAAGGAACCTTGAAATGTATCCAAAAGATGTACCCTGGCAAGCACACAGGAAGGGATGCGTGCCTGATGTCCATCAGCCAATCGCTATGCAGAAAAGGGCTTGTGAACTGCTCATGCTAGGAGCCAATAACATATTAACAGACGTGGGTGATTTCATTAGTTTGGGGTATAAATATAACTGTATTAGAACAAATAAATGGCTTCTTGCTTGATCTTATTGATAGTGTGCAGTCCATGATTGCATTCCCGCACTCAGCAACCCAAATCATTACTCTTCACAAAATTTAACACATATGGATAAAAAACCATATTTGAATAAAATATTATCTCCCTAGTTTTTCTGCACTTACAACTAAAGGCAATGCATGAGTAAACAAGCCTGATAGGCTTCTGTGAATATTCCCCGATATGTTTGTTCTGTTAAACCAGGGAATTAATTAAACATAGCTATTTTTTTCATATTTTTCTTCAAGAAGGAGGATATTGCTACATACTGAACACAAAATTGTGATGATTTCTAGCTGCTGTAAAGTTCTGGTTTATTTTACTTAGACAGTAAATTGTGCTTGTCCCTTTGGAAGATAGTTTCTGTCAAACTTGCATTGATTCAAAATCAATTCCCAATGGGAGGAAAATGAAGATTTAAGGTGATGTTAAGATTCACTTCTGTATATACTCTTCCTGCACTATACAAAAGAAAGCCAGAAAGTTTTACTTTCTTTTTCTTTTACGTTTTCTTTTTTTTTTTTTTTTTAATTTTAACTTAGAGTCAGGGTTTTTAATGAGGTTTTCTGCTTTCTAGAGATAGACTCAGGCTAATCTTTTAGCTGAAGTTTAATTTCTAATCTGGTGATGTCTATTTTGCATATTTGGATACTATTTGTATAAAAAAAATGTAGCTGTTACTAACAGCTTTTTCCTAAAAGATTACAAAAATACTAATTAATTTCTATGAGGTTAGTTACCTGAGCTCATTCTCTATTATTTTTTTTCCTTTTCTTACCATAGTAAAACACCACTTTTTTTTGAAGATTCACACTGTACCCTTATAGAACTGTGTTCTTATAAATATCGTTGGTTTAAGTTTTTATTATAGGCAGCAGTTCCCTGAAAAAGGGATTACTCTGTGATTATATTCCCTTGATGTTAACTGATACCATGCAGCCATTAAGCTGAAAATGAAATCTTGGAATTCTGAGCACTCTCAATACTATAAATGGCCTCCTCTGTAGTCTTACATTCTCACACGCATGCTCATAAATGAGGAATTTGTGGAGTAGGTTAACCCCATGGCTGTGTTTGCCTTTGAACACTGAATTCCTCTATTCTTCTTTCAGCTTTGTGTTTCTGGATATCTCTGTATGCATGTCTTTTCCAAGAAGGAGATGCAAGGCTATTTTAAAATTTGTCTGACTGAAAAAACATTTGCTTACTTGAGTGGCTAGTGGAGTTTGATAGATTTAAATCCCTAGATGACTGACAGGTACATTCTTTGCACTCAGCATCATTGTAGTCAGTGAGCTAAAGGGTTTCAGAGAGTGAAAACAAAGATCATATCCAAAGGATTGCTTCTCCCAATACCAACAATAATAACCCTGAGTTCTATCCTTAGGTGACATGCATGGAAAAAAAGTCATACATAAATAATTTACAATTATTAAACATTAAAACACAAAAGCTCTTTTTTGCAGAGTATGATGTGCCAATAAAAAAAACACAAAAGGGAATAACAGCATGCTTTGCCCTACTCTCCTATTGGGATGGAAATTGAAAGGAGGGTGGCAAGAACAGAATTTCCAAAGATTGTCTCTAAGTAGCTACTTCAGTTATAAATGCGGACATAAATTAATGTAACTCGGCTCTTCTGTTATCTGTGGCACAACTTTTTTCCTTGTGGTACACAGGTCACATCATTGTCTTGTGGGTTTATGGGATCTCTCATCATTTCTGGCATAACCAAATCACTGAATAAAAAACTTTCCTAATTTTTTGTTTGGTTGGTTTTGGGTTGGGTTTTTTTTTTTGCTATTGCTACTCATCATAGGTACAAAGCAATTGTTGTGTTTGATCATGATGTAGAGGTGGAACAGTTGCACAGAGCTAGCTGTATGAAGTACTATTTGTGGTGGCACCAGCTACACTTCCCTTGGTGTCAGGTTTGCTCCTTTTGCCTACCAGGACAAAATCTCCCAATTCCCATACTTTTGGGTCAGACCTCATGTACTGCCTCTTGTACTGTACATCCTCATGGTTACCATGATGGTCTGACTCTGGCTCCTGGGATTCTGCAAGGATGCTGGAGTGGACTGATGAGGCAACTTTCTTAATGCTGGTAGGAACAAGGTTTCTTAAGGATGTGAAAAAAAGTAAAAAAGCTTAAAATATCAAAGTGCATGGCTACCTTATATTTTCTTGAAGGTAAACTTATTTCTTTAGACAGTGTTCTTCTTTGCCCAAAATAGTTCATTTGGCTTTCTGGCAATTAAGTGTGAATCTCCCCAGTCTTTAGCTTTTCCTTTGCCTTTAGATACATCAAATGTGTTTTCTTGTATGGCTTTCCTCAAGCTGCAGTTTATAATCCCTGCTGTTTTCCTGAACTTTCTGTGGACGTGCTCCAGTATCATGTGCAGTAGCATGGCATTTCAGTCTCAGTCCTTCAGAGACGATACATTTTTCTACCTGTTCCCTCTCCCCCATGACATCTTCCCAGACACCTCCTTTTTTCCAGCATTTTTTCAGAAGGAAGGTGAGGAAATTAGTTTTCAGCAAGAACAGGTCCCTGAATAAATAAGCATGCTGCATTATTTCTGGTGGTCTAAAGCACAAAGAAGTAGGAGGTGATGAAAGAATGATCAGGTTTTAGCAATTATGTTACAAATAAACTAGTTTTCTAGTTAATTATTTTTCCATCTGGCATTGTGGAGTAGCTCCATGTTTATCAAGAAACTATTCTCCTGTCTTCTCAGTAAAAATTACTAATGATTTTTCATTTAGTTTAGTGATGAATTAAAACAACTAAAATTACTTTGGTTTAGAATAAATATAGATTATTTTATTAGAATAAAAATGTAGCAAGGATTTTGAGATGTTTTAAGATGGGCTTTATTTATAAACAATGCCTTTTTTTGCAGCAGATCTATTTTAAGGTTTGTGTTGTACAACAACTTATCTCTGAAATGTTATCTCAGCTTGCATTAGTCTGCCATTTTTGTTACTTGTTTTAAGTGCCTCTGTGAAGTTGCAGCCTGCACAACATGAAAAAGCCACGGCATTTGAATCCAAAACTTTCATAAAATATGAAGATGAATAATCCATTGTCAAATACCAACTGGGCTAAATAAGATTCAGCTTCAATAAGATTAATTTTCTCCTGTTCTTTTTAAACATAACTTTAGTCATGTTTTAATTTTTGTTCCTTGTCTACATTATATGCTAAAATGAAAGAGCCAAAAGAAAGAACCCTACATTTATCACAATGTTTAAATGGTTTTATTTTGGGGGGTGGAAGGGGGGGAGAAACAAAAACAACAACAACAACAAAAAAAAAAAACCACCAAAAAACCCCCACAAAACAACAACAAAAAAAAAAACCAAAAAACAACCAAAACCAAAACAAACCACCACAGCTCCATGAGTCCTTGGAGGAACTACAAATGTTGTAGTCATGGAGTTTTGGCGTTTTTTACTGCTAAATTATAATGCTTTTAAAGGTTTGTCTTGTTTTGAGCCTTAAGGTTGCTGCAGGATAGTACAGAGCAGCACAGTAAGGCATAAGCCAGGCCAGACCTTCAATCTGTTACCTAAAACTCTCCCTGACAATCCTGATGTTGTCAGACATTCCTGGGCACTTGTCGGTATCCATGTCAGTTAGGCTGCAGGTGCTCTCAAGGATGCATATACATTATGCTAGCAAATAACTCTGCTTTTGAATGTGGACAGTACAATCATGACTGCCCCTGAGCAGCAGCTGCAAGGAGAATTACTAGAATTCTCCTTGAGATACTGAAATTCCCGGGCTCTGAGATACTGAAATTCCCAGGCATGACACAGGAACTATGTGGTCTGAAAGCCAGAAAAAATGGTTATGGTCCTTGAATGAGAAGCATGGTCAAAACTAATCAAGCAAGAACGGTAATGTTAATTTTACATGTCATACTGCCTTAATTGTCCCTTCTTTTATTTAAAAGAGGAGAAAAGGACAATTGAGGAAAGGTATGAAAATTTCAGATACAAATGAATTATACAAAACTTGAAGGCTACTTAGACCATGAGAAAAAAGGTAAACATAAGTTTTTCAAACATATCTATTAAATACTCTTTTAAGAGAAGAAAACAGAAGAAATACTCATAATCTTATTAATATCTTCTAGTCTAGGAATCCATTAGTGCCTCATTTACTGATTTCAGTATGATAATTTCATGCACGCAATGTGTGACTTGCACACATACATTTGCTTGGAAATTAGGCAGAAGCCATGTTCTCAGGTCTTGTTGACAAGTTATTTCTTACAGCTTGGTATACACTGAGGTGGCTGCAAGTTTGGCAGCCAGAGTGAACCTTGAGCTTTAGAGCAAAATCATTGGGATATTTGATTTACAAAGTTTGAGAGGCTTTACTAGGTATAATGCAATGATTTAATAATGTATGTTTGCAATTATAAACATGAAAATCTTAGCTCTGTGTTCCCAGATTTTCTACCTGTCCAAGTGAAAAATCAAGTTTTTTGTTTTACTCACTACATCCTGTGTATTTTTACAGAATTTGCATTATGCAAGTAGGTGACGCTCAACCTCAAAGTTTCTGTGCTGTTTGAATGCTGTTTTGTGAATTCAAAATGGAATTTCATTTGAAGATATGCAATTTCCTAAAGGGTTTTGGAGAAAATTATTAAAGTACACTAAACTATTGTGCTGTACTGCAACCTTTTTTTTATACTCACTCTCCATTAGTGAAATAAGCTTGAATTGACAGCATGGTAAATTATCTGAATCAGCTAATTTAAATTTCTGTTAATTAAACTAATTTATAACTTCACCTACTTATTTTTATTAAGGTCAGCTCATATTTTTCAGTGTTGATTGATTAATTTTCTATCTCCCCATTTACTAAACCAACTGTGAACTGTTAGTAAAAGGAAGTATTTCAAAGTATTCCGGTTATATCTTTTTAAATCCCCCTAGTCTGTTTAACTGAATCCACAATGTATTTTCTGTCAACAACTGACAGTCTTTACAACCTCACAATACAGTCAAGGATAACAAGTTGCATGGATATAAAGTAAATTGATTTGAAATATTGTTCTGTTATGGCAAGAATGAGTTGTTGGTGTTTCTCTCAAGGGTTTACTTCTGTACATTGTCACATGCTGCTGATGTATTTTTACATTACATATTGCCCAGTGAGTTGTTTTCTGTTATCTTCTTATTACTGACTGAAACATAGTGATGGCTGAGTTAAAATGTTATCGTGTCAGGTTGGATCAGGTGAGCAAATAGTCTCTTTTTTGTTTTTGTTGTATTTGCCACATATTTGAACCCAAAATGGTACGAAACACAATAAAGAAATCCCAGACTCAAAGAGTATGGAATATAGTCTGAAAAAAGTGTGGTCTCCAAAAGCAGAGGATCTGAGGCTGAGCAGGTGGTTCAAATCTGTCCCTTCTCTGCAGACGAAAGGGAAGAGGTACTGTTTAAGATAATGAAGAGTAGGTGTGTGGAAAGATGTATATCAAGTTTTCTGATTTAGTATTATTGGTCATTCTAAAAAACCTTTCCCATAAATTGTTAATACACTTATTATCACACTTCTGGTCAGCTACTGACTCACTGTAAAACTATATTCCATGAACTGATTAATCTGATGAAATATGTTTTGTAAAGGATAAGTACTTGCCCTTTTAACCTATTATCTTTAACTCTGTAGAGGTTAGCCCATTAATATGTGACACATTTAATACAATCTGATAGTGCAAACTGCAGCCACTGAGGTTACAGCCGGGACAGATGCTCCCCTATGGGCAACAAGTTAGGGAGATAGGGCACCTGTGGCAGGAGCATGCTCCCTTTGCCAGACCACCCAGTGCAGGAGAGGATAATGTGTGCTACACATTTTTGAGTGGGAAGAGGAATTATCCCCCTCTCCCATTATAACAGCTACTGGCTATCATGTTTTCCTTCTGTTTGGCATTTGATGACAAAAGAGGACTTGGGGCTGCTTGCTGGCTGTGTGGAAATACAGTCTGTGTAAATTATGACGCAACTGCCGCAGTGGAGTGTGTGCACACCTTCATATTTTTATCCAAGGTTTCCTGGATAGAAAAATGGGATGTATCCCCATCTTCTGCTATCTTAATAGCCCTTTTCCTTGCTCCTGCATTTTTTGGGTTGCCAACATTTCTTTTCCTGAAGCACGGTCAAAATTTGGGTTATTTTACATCTGGTTTGTTCTATTATGGAACTGGAGAAGGGCATCAGTGGGGAGGGCAAATTGTGCTGGTGACCCATGGAGTGGAAAGAGCATGAGAGCAAATGAAGTGGAAGTAATGAAAACTCCTTCTGTTAACCTTCACCTTGAGATAGAGCAAGCTGTACGATTACATCCTCAGGAAGGATGAAAAAGAGACACTTCAGAACGATTTAAATATCTAAAAAGCCATATCTAGCAGAGCCTGTCCAAGTTCTTTAAAGTGTACACAATATGACAAAAATAAAAACTGCCTCTTCTAAAAGACACTAAAAAGTGGGACATTTCCAAGAATAAACCATGCTCTGTCTCCCAGGCAAAAGTATGAGAAAGGACATTGAACTCTTTTTTTTTGGTTTTGGGAGGAGGTTTTGTTGTTTGTTTTGGTTGTTGTTGGTGGTTTTTTTTGCATAACAGTCACTTTGTATCACACTGGATTGAACAGGTACAGAAAAAAAAAAAAAAAAAAGTTGAGAACTATCTGCTGCTGGCAATGTGTTTCCAGTCCCTGATGCTCCCACTTGCTTAGTGTGAGCACATCAGAAGACCTCACTGCCAGGTGGTAGATGCATTAGGGAAAGAGTACGGGTTTACATTTAACCTGATAAATCACATGTATATGACAGGTTATGTTTTCTGCATGTAAAGAGGGCTACTAGGTTCACTGCCAGTTTCTGCCCGAGCTCAGTTATATGGAAACAAATGCTTAAAAATAGGCTACATATTTAAATATCAATATCCTGACCCTGGCTTAACCTTATAACTCTATAAGATTCCACTTAATCTCTGTGTCCAGTCTATAACTTCCATCATATTTTTAAACATATACAACTGATTTAAAGATTTTTAGGTGATAAGGAATTGATTACCTCCCAGGTTAAGCTTCCGAGGACTAAATAACCTCGTAAAAGAAAAATCTGTGTCCTCTGTTTTAGATTTGTCCAGCTTCAGTTCCCTAGCATTGCACCTTGTTATGCTTTTGTCTCTTTGAGCAATCGATCTGAAATCTTTTCCTATATGGGTGTAGGTGAGCTGTAATCCAACACTGCCTTATCATTCTCTTAGGTAAACTGAAGAAATGGAGCTTCTTAATTCTCTTATTATGAGATTTCATTTTTTCATATCCCCCCAATCTTTTAATGATTCCATAGGTATCCTGATGGGTTAAGACCAGAATTGCAGATAGTATTCCAGCCAGAGTCATTTATTCCCAGTAACAGCTGTTGGTAACTCTTACCAGAAGTTCATTGCATAAGACATGTTTGTAAATGACTGGATCAAGCATTGTAATAAATTATCCTGCATGGTTAGAAAACATGGAAGTTGTTACTGATGTTTTAAAACTATATTCTTGCAGTTCTATTGAAGTCTATTTATTTTATGAAAAGAGGCCTTAGAACTTTTGTTAAGATACTTCCAGTATATTTCCATTAATGTCTTAGAGTTTGGGTTTTTTTAATACAACAAAAGTAAGTAGGTACAGGAGAGCAGGCATAGCATAGCAAGTGTGGTTTTTTTGTTTAAATGAAGGATAAGGAATTATTTTCCTGAAAATAGGAATGATAATTTATGCTTTTAGAATCTTTTCCTGTTCTCTTTTTTCAGGAATATTTTAGAAGACCTATGAGTAACAGTGAAAGTAGAAAGCGTGCTACTGTAAAATTTACATACTGTATCTCCTGTATCACAGAAATGGGATTAAATCTTTGAGACTTCCTCCTGCGCTGGAATTCTAAGTGCTTTGTAAGCTGGGATTCACTATAGTAAACCATCTCAGATAAGTAAAAAATTGAGATGATTAAATAATACCTACTTCTGTTGGCTTCTTTAAATAAGTAAATATTTGTCAGTAAAACTCTTGTCTTTTTCCAGCATCTGGAGAATAACGCTGTGATTCAAATAGCATTATGGTACCACCCACAGAATGTTTTTGCTCAGAGTTCACAGAGAGATTGAGATGATAAAAACATATTCTAGCAATGAACGTGTTAGAGGAACATTTCTATTGCAAGAATGCTAACAGCTGAATCAAAAGAACATCTCCTTTAAGCATTTTTTTTTTTTCAAAGAAGATTATTTCTTTCCTTTTTTTCTGTGAAGGTTTAGTAAGGAAAAGGATTTATTCATCTTGTATAATAGTATTATTGTGGAATAAATATTATTTTCCCATTTTCCTCCTGTTATCCAAGGTTTTGATTACTTACTATCAATATTCATTCTATATATTTACAATTGTAACATTAAAATGAATATTGTTATTACTCTGTCAACATTTCATGTCATCAGCATAATCCTTAGTGAAAAAGGTGTCTTGGAAGAATTCAATCCAGTTAGTTTTATAAGGGTTTTTTTCTTCCAAAAAAAAGCATCTAGCTTTGTTTTCTTTAAATGGATGAAATCTGCATAGGTGTGCTCTGTACTTCATGGTTTGTGGCACTCACAGTATACTGTATAAAGGAAAAACAGGAAGGAGAAAACTCTAATATGATGAGGGGTGACCCTCAGGAGGAATATTAGTCCCACATATTTTGCATACCGTCTTTTCTTTCCCAAAGTAGCAGGTGGGATAATTGATACTGGGGCTTCAAAGGTTGAAATAGTTTTCAATTTTATATTTTGTGGGACCTTTTAGTTGAAAATGTCTGGCTTCACTCATCAACTACAATCACTAACATTCTGGATTTGCCCTTTTGGAGATTAAGATGTATTTAGAGGCTAAACAGATAAGGTAAAGTGGAAATATATGGGGTCACTGAATAGGTCACTAATGTTCTGTTAACAATCTTTTAAGCTGAGGTCATTGTCTTTCTATTTAGAGACTTTGTAAACAACATCTTCCCCTGTTGAGCTTAAATATTCTATTTCCTTTAGGAAGTAACTGTCTCATAAAAGTCTCAGGTGCTAGTACTTTGGCCAAGGTTTGCTAGGTGCAAAATATCTTCCCTATTGCTAAACTAATACCCCCATAAATATGTCCCTGATACTGGTCTGCCGGTTATTTTACACTGAGAATGTTTTTGCAGTGATCATTGTCACAAGAGGTAGGGTCTGATTCACACTGGTCATCTTTGCTAGCTGTATCTTTAATCACAGACTCTGCAATAAACAGAGAAATGTAATCAATAAGATTGCAGATAGAATGAAGAAATATGGATGTGGACTAAAAGTCTGTTGATAAAATCTGGTGATTATTTCCCATCAAGACTTTAGGCTGTTATCTTCTTTACTTGTAACACAACCCAGCAGAACTGAGTGGCCAATTATTAATAAACATTGCCAAGAAAAAAAAAAAAACAAAACTGAAAAAAATTATCTTGGGTGTGTTTCTTAAACCTTACTTTTATTTACTTTATGTTATTTTTTTTTCTTTAAATATTTCTTATGTCTCTTACTATGTGATTATTTGGTAGACAAATAATTTATGCACTTATTTGAAGTTTGCATCATTCCTCATTATAATTTTATTGTGACTTAACCTTTTAAGTAACCACATAGCTTAAAGCATTTCTAGAAAGTCATCAAATATTTTCATTTAACAAAATGATTACACCTTTGATTTGTTTTCCAATTAATAGATAAAATTGTTATTCTGAATGTTACAGTACATAACCTTTTTATAAAACCACAATCTCATTCCTTTATGTTATGTAAAATTCTTAATTTATCTTTTTCTTCTCATTTTTTGTAAAGCTTGGAGGGGAAAAAAAAAACACCTAACAATAACAACAACAAAACCCCCCCCTCCCAAATATTATATGTGATAAATGAGTTTTTGAGTTCCAAGGGTTTTGTTTCTTTTTGCAGAAGTTGCATGCAACTGTCAAGGATTTTCAGGGAAAGAAAAAGGATATTTATCTTAAGTTTGACTTCTTTATTAGCCATAAATTTATTAGCAATAAATCTCGCTATGTAACAAATGCCTAAACTCAGGTCATAATACAAAGTATATGTGCATTGTGTATAGGACGCATGTTTGAAAACTCTAAACCTAAAGCATTATTTTAAAGAAATAAGTTTACCATTCAAATCTCCTTTCAAAGCAAGGAATGGCACCACTGCCCTTGACAGTCAGGGAATAGATCCAATATTTTCTTGATTTTTTTTTTTTTTAAATCAAATAGGATAAAAATATGATAAATATGTATACTATCCCATAAATTCATGACAAATTGTCATTCTTTTCCAAAAACAATTAATCGTTGAGAAATTTAAGCTAACAACTTGATCATAAACATCTTGGGAATGAGCACAGCTTCTATAAAGACACTTATATGCCTATTTGCAGTATTACATACGATGTCATTAATTATCTTTAAGACAATATCCTATTTTCATGTCCAAAAACCTTACACTATATCTGCAAGTACAAAGCAGATTTATTTCTCATATTATCAGTGCTTACCTTCCACAAACACTTTGAAAAATATGAAGTTGTGGTTTTCAAATTCGGATGATCTGCCAGTTTTATGAGAGCACATAAACATATTTCTAGAAGCGTTGCAAAGGTATTTGAGGGCTGAATTCAAGATGACAATGGAGTTAGTGAGTGAAATCTTTCTTACCCACCACAGCAGAAAATGCACATTGCACGGTATTCATCCTGCTCTCTTTCACTCCAGTAATCACACTCTATTTCAAAATGCCAGTGCAACTTTATTACAAACTGACAAAAATGAGAGGGTCATGTGATGCATGCAATGCATATGGGATATGGAAATGTGCTCTTCAGCTAAATATTTGCATGTGCCTTACATGTCCCCTGCGTTAAGCCTTAAATTATCGAGTCTCCCGCTTAATCCTTGCATTTCTGCAAAATGTGTGCAGTTTAGCATTCAAGTGGTGTTCAGACTTGTAGATTACAGATAGGATGCAGCCCAAACTTCTCTGACAAGACTCTATGAAGTTTTTAGCTTGCATGCAGATTAAGTCCTTGGGTAGATGCACAGAGAGGAATCACTAGGGCATGGACAAACACAACTTGAGGGGCTACTTGAAGCTCTCAGGCTGTAGCACTGAGTACTCAGGGCATGACTCTTCTTCCCTACCAGAAACGAGAGCTGCCTTTTGGACTAGTTTGCAAAATTTATCTTTAATAATCTGAAAGAGTGCGTAAATTTATTAAAAAGATGAATGTGCAAATTCCAGCAACATCAAGGAATCTTTTGGGGTTTTCCTTCACTTTTTTTTCCCACATATTTTATTTTGCTGTCTGGTTAGATATCTAAGGTGCATTAATCCATTCTATATCTGTCAGTTGTTCTAGTTGTTAGTATCTATTGTTTGATAATATGTTTTTGTGTGTTATCAATAACTAACCCGAGTTGATTTTTTTCTGGCTATTCATCTGGAATTTATCAACAGCTAGAGTCATGAGACTCCAGTGAATCTAACCTGAAATCCAGACAAAAGGACTCTGCACGTGGATAGACTATGTGTGTCTAAATGCAGTCTACTGCACAGGGCTAGACTGACTATACGACATTTAGCATACCCATTTAAACTTATGCCAAGTAAGGTACAAGCAGGGACAGTATGTGTAAATAAATCAATTGCAATAGCTCTACTGACATCAGAGTAATTTAATGCCTCTTTTTTTTTTTTTTTTTTTAAACTCATGTTTTTTGGGAGAGCTTGGCTTAGGTTTTTGAGCCTTGCATTTAAAAATAAGTATATAATGTAGGAAAATAATTAAGAGACTGTTTTGGTAGCTCTTCCTTGGTTAAAAAAAGGGAAATTAGATTTACAAAAGGATCAGTGTAGTGTATGTGCCAAGATACCAAGGCTTCCTTAAACTGACATTAAGATACTTATGGTTTTAAGAAGGTCCCTGAAGGCGTTCTAGCCAGGGTCAACCCACCACAGTGACTTTTGCCATATGACTCTTTTGTAAATATTTCTTGTGATAGGATTTATATACATTTTAGCTTGAAAACAAAGAGCAAGAAGCCCTTTTAGCTGAAGAATGCGCTAATTAAAGAAACATAGAAAGGGTATAAGCTACTGTTTATTCTTGAGCTGAGATGAGTCCAGGCGCTACTCATGCACTGAAAGACAACAGGAGGAAATTAAAATGTTCAGGAAGAAAAGAATACCCAAGATTGCATCCTAGGCACAGACATCGCAGAGCTGCTATTCTGCTCAGCCTCAAAGAAGTACGTTCCAGTTTCAGTCCTCCCGAGCCAGCTTCATTGTTCCACTTCGACAAGCAGCAAGAAAGGAGTTATTGCAGTCAATAGGCGTGCTCATGATTCCTATAGCTGAGATCTGTCCTACGGAAGTGCAGAAAAAGATGGAGCTTGGCACCAAGTTCTTTTCAGAAGTATTTTTGTTTTTTTCTTTTTATAATTTTATTTCTCACTCAAAAAATCACCATATCACATTGAGGTTTCAGAGTCATAGAATAGTTTGTTAGGAGGGACCTCAGAAAGTCACCTGGTCCCACCACTACTGAAAACAGCGATACTAATGTGTAAGAATTCCAAGGCTTTTTTTCTGGTAATCACAGAGAACAGTATGAATAAGCTTATAAATTACCTTCTGCATATTCAGCAGTCTTCGTATACAAAATTCCCACTGGAATTGCAGATAACACAGAAAAAATGTTTTTTATATTTCTTCTGTTTATTCGAAAGGATATCTGACTTGATATTCTGACTGTGCAGAGAAACTTATCTTCAAAGATTTGAGGTGGAAAGTGACTCCCCAGCCACTGATTTCCAGGCTCCCTCTTACCTCAGCAGCTTCTCTTTTCTAGGGAAGGCAAGGTATGAGCCTGTGGACCACCCTAAGACTTTAACAGACAACAGATATATTCTAGCCAATTATCTGCAGCTTGCCAGGTTAGGTAAATGGTCTTTCAAATTCTGCCTGGAGGCAGCTGGCCACCTGCCATGCTGCTTTACATGCCCATGGGGTCATATGTTTCTTTGGTATCACTGGGGAACAAGCTATACATAAGAAGCAGGTAGACTGCTGAATTCTATACAAATATATACCCCTTTATCTTTTGGGTTCCCACAGTCTTTCTACTTTGTTTTATCTGCTGTGGAACTGATTTATTTTTAAGGGTCACAATTTCTGTAGTTGCAGCAGAGGAAACTGCAGTACTTGCAGTGGGAAAAGAAATTGTCCTGCTTGTTTTATTCTTGCTTTCTGCAAATAAACTCCCGCCCTTCCCACTCCTAGCACTTTTTTGAAATCCTAACATTAAGACTGTGAGCTTTGGCAAAAAAAGATGGTGATATGATTATACTAATGACAGTTTTTCTGACTGAGGTAAAAAGTATCAAAGGAAGCTATACCAAAGCATCTTGATGAAGGGTTCATGTGGGGGTAATGAAAATAATATCCAGAGAAAGAAGCATTCTCCTAAAACCTGTGAGCCTGGAAATAAAAATAAAGCATCTGAGTCACTTAACAAATACACATTTTATAATTAAAGCCAGCTACTGTCTGAAGATTGGTGGGAGGCTGAATATGATACCTAATTTTCACAAAAGAGTTAAAGGTAATGCTGGGAACTACAAAGCAGTACTGAAGCTGTACAGGAAAAGCTAGCTGCCACTAAATTAACCAACAAAGAATTGAGTAAGGACAGATCAATATCCATATCTGATTTTTCTGTATCAAAATTGTAAATCAACATAATTCCCTGAACATGAGTATTGTTAAAAGAATACAGTATTTTTTTTTTGTAATATCAGCAAAAAGTGTCCTGAAGGAAGTGGGGTAAAATTCTCATAAGGAAAAAAAAAAATCAACCCTTTTTTCTTCCCCTAGCTTGGATGTGTAACTTGCTGAACATGAACATAACGCTGTAGCAGAGAGGTATTTATCTGAACAGTAGGCAAGTAAGTATAGAAGAGAAGTTCTGTGAGCTTTCCTCTCCCTAGGAGAAGTGATCCTTTTATTCAATTAAATGTGTGGAATTTAGTGTCCTGAGGATAAAAACCCCTAAGACACTTACACTGATATTAATAAAATCTTAGCAGTTTTGCCTTTTAAAGGTCAAACGGACGTGAGCTGTGTTGAATCAAACTAGAAACTACCGCTGGGGCTGAAAAAAAAATCCCTCTCATGGAATACCAGACAGTAGCAAGTCAGGGGGGACTTACTGGAAGGGAAGGAGGGGAGGGAGTGACTGTGCTCTCCTGTGAAACAGAACCTATTTTTAGAAAGAAGATATTGTTTTTGTCCAGCCAGGGATCTTTTAGAACATGGTAATTCCTGGTTGAATTGTTAAAAGTTAGATTTTGACAATCTCTGTGACACCTGCATGGTGTGGTTGGTAAACTGGAGATTTATGAGGGATTTACAAGGCATGGATATTTATGGAGGGGGGTCTGCATGGCTTCCTGTTGGAGGTCTGAATTCATTGATCACATTTTAGAAATGTAATTTTACATTTAGATCCAAAGAGATAAACATTTATTTTTTATATTTAAGTTATCTTCTGTTCTAGGTACATGAGATCAAATCCAAATTAAGAAGGTAACAAAGCAAAGGGCACACCTAGCAGGTTGTTCCTTCTCCAACAGTGGCTCAAAGCATGTGCCAATGGAAAGGAGAAAAGGACAAATTTACAGAGATAATCTGTTGCTCAAGATCAATAACCATATCTGATTTTTCTCTATCAAAACTGTGAATCAATGGAACTCATCCCAGTGGTATGAGAACAATCAGAACAATCCCAGTAGGAGTAACTGGTTGCTCAAGTTATTCCTGAGCCTGAAGTGGACTCTGTGTATTTAGCAATTATCAGCTAATTTCTTTTCCATTAGCTTACCTAGTCTCACCATGAACCCATGTAAATCTGTGTTAAACATCCATGGGAAAGACACCAAATTACCCATTGTTTTGCATTCTATATAACATTATATTTTGATTATTAGCTATGCCATGCCCACCTCATGACAAGGAGGTGATGACACCATTCTATTAGAAGTTTCACAAAAAATGAAATTATATAGCTGTGCCTGAGGTGTATTTTCCTTTAATGCCCCACAAGAAGTTTCTTGTCTATCTTTAACTAAGAACCTGGCCTTTATTTTCTCACCACCTTCCAGTATACGTGCATGTGCACAGGAATGAATGCACCACTGCAACCTCCTCCTGCAGTTCACTCACTGATCTTCCTAAAGGATATTTTGTTTTGAGAAGCTAAGACACCCAAGAAAAGCTGACAAGGTAAGCATGCCGAGAAATGAAAAGAAAATTTAATCTCCAATAAAATCTCAACTATTATCATAATGCATATTCTAAGTCATCTAAACCAACCTGCATTTTTGCTGAGTGTATAAGCTTGTGTGATTCGTTAGGCTCCCATTCATTATGAAAACAGACCAGTAAATTACATCTTTTGCAAATGGAATCATTATAGCTGTAATTTACAAAATACATTAAGCCTTTTGATCTTTGTCAGAGAATATATTATATACTTTTAAACACATTGCCCGGAAATTGTAATTTAAAAACTATAAGCCTTACATTCACACCTTTAATGCATATATTAGACTGTACTTGTCTACCAAAAATAATGTCCATGTTCTGCCTGTTGCATAACATTGCCTCAACTTATCCCGAACAGGAAATCATATGATAATTCAAACTGATAAGATACGAATGAAAATTGTCACCAATGGACACCTGTTGGCTTTTGCTTTACTCAGGCCTGTGATTTAAATAAACCTAGATTTTCTAGTGATAATCTATTACCTATTGAATTTTTTCAACTCTCTAATATTGCTACAATATACCCTGTACTTTAGCATCTTATACATGCATGTTTAAAAGTAAGTATTATTTCACAAAAATATTAATCTGCAGTCTAAATGCTGTTTGGAAATTAACATTTTTCTTTGATTTATATCAAGTGCTTTCTTGTTTTAATTGTTACTTTCTAATGATAGCAGGATGGTGCAGGAAAATGAGGATAAAAAGATGCTTAGACATTTTTAGGAATCTTTAAGGTAATCTTCTTGTACAGTTAAGAATCAGAACAGATGTTGCATCTTATCCATGGACTAACTAGAGAGGAGCGGATTCATAAAAGCAACCTGATCTTGCATATATTTGCTCTTAAGAAAAATAGCATTTGCTCTTGAAAGATCTAGTATAATGTCAAAATCCTGCCTGAGCTGGAGACCAGTCACTTAGAAGGAAAGCATCATAACAGCACAAAAGAAGCAGTACATAATATTAAAAATGCTATTCCTTGGTCACTGTAAGATCTACACAAATATATAAATAGACAGATTTTGGAACTTTGCCAACATTTATTCAAGCTTTAAAAATGTTTTGAACTTCAGTGAAATTGAGCATAAGAACAGAATCCATTTATATACATGCACTTCAGTCTGATGGTTTCACTTTTTATTGCAATGAAAAGTTATGGTCTTAAAAATAATTTCATTTCTCCCCTTTTTTTTGCAACTGGCATTTTCTAAGAAAATACAAACTGTAGACATTTTATTTAAGAGGGAATGCTACTTTGGTCCATCTTTTTTATTGAAAATGGGCAGATTAAATGACACTATCTTAAATAAATAAGTAGATAGAAAAATATAAATTTTTTTTTAAATATTATTATTATGAACAACAGCCCTGGATGGTTTACTGTAATCCTCACCTAAAAGGAACAATGGTTGTGTCCAGCCTTCATGCACTGTTGCTGCGAAGCCCAGGCATTTAGTCTTACCCATTTAGTTGCTGTGCATAAACTTCTAGCATTTGTTCACAAAAGGTACCATAAAATGAACAGCTAAAATAAAATGCTGCTCTTTGCCCAAAACAGCATAGCCTGCAGATTTGAAGAGCAACCGCTACTGCTTATAATTAATATGATACCACTGATTACCACTTATAAAACTTTTTTATAAGAGCCTAATCCTCTTATATTATGCATAACTGAGCATATGGAATCTTAGATAATTTCTTTACCTTCTGTCTCTGAAAATTTTCAGAGGAAAGAAAACTAGTTGTATTTCATTATTCTGTATATTTAGCAGGTCTCTTTTCTTGGCCATGAGTCTGAAAACCTTTTCTAAGAGGACTTATCTAGCAGCTGTGTTGACAATTCTATTTTTGAGTACAACTTCAAGAGCAAGATGAGTCCTTCACACCTGTGCCTATAGAGCTTATTTTTTGGAAAGAACTGGGCTTTGCATTAATTTTGCAGCAAATACCATACAGGAAAATTAAAAAAAAAAAAAAAAAAAGTTTTCCCTTCTAGCATAGAGTGATAAGGAAGAGCAGTTTGTGCTGTGTGGAGGAAGTGGCTCTAGACACAATATGAAAAACCAGGTCAAAGGGACCTTTTGATGCTGCAATGTGTGCCTTCATTGAACTGTTCTTTGGAAAGTTTTACTGGGACAAATTCATAGCTCAAATTCCTTCACAGAATGTTACCTCATCACCATACAATTAATGATTGCTGGGCTTTTAAAAAGCCATGTATGTGGAGTAGAAATGTCGACCTACAATAAGAACATATTTTGCATGTAATTTCTTCAGATTTGTACAAAAATTTTACAGAAAAAGGAGCATGTTCAGTTTTCCCTGTTAGAGCATACACCATAGAGTGTGGATGACCTGATCCTCAATATCAAGGATGTATTCTGTACTCTAAAAAAATGCATTGGAAACCTGCATGGGGATGGATCTCCTCCTAAAATGGAGTTAGAATCCTGCCAGCACCCCACATCAGAGTCATTTCACCAACAATAATTCTGTCGTGAGAATCTGACTGATTATTGCTTCAACTTGTGAAACCTTCTTGCTAGAAATCTGTTATGTGAAAGCTGCAAATCTATGGAGCAAATCTGTACATTTAACGATGAATCTAGAAGTCAGCTTTTTTTTTTTTTTTTTCCTTTTTTTTTTTCCCCAAAGTTGAATTATAGAGCGTTTTGACATTTACCAAAGCTTTACTGTCAAGTCAGGTGAAAGATGTTTTTGTCTATGCAGTCCCCTTAATACCCATGACATCAATGAGAGTTTTTGATAACACCTGATAATAAATCAGTGTATCTTTCAATGTAACTTCATTTATCTTGTTTCTAAAGTGAAATAGCTCAAAAACATGAAAAAAATGAGCAAAACTTCCTTATACAATCTCAGTCTCATGTCTACATACTACACATTATAATGTTTAAAATCCATAATCGTGTGGTTTTTCCATCATGTCCCTGAATCATTCAGAGCTCAAGATGATGTCTGCTTGGCAAATGATGTAGCAATTCAATATTTATTTTTGTCCTTATTGTTTAGAAATTCCATAGCTCCTTTACTGCACACGATAAAACTGCCTCAGCCATGCGAGGCAGAGTGTTCCAGTGGTTGGAGGAATTAACACTGGCTGCTGCTCCACTTTGCATTGACATTTTTATTATGACGGGATGTGAATCATTACTTTTAATTAATTTTTTATAGATTTGGAAACAAAGGTTAAAAAACATTTGTCTTCCACATTTTTGGCACAACTGTAGGAAAAAGTTTGCAAAAAAATCAATCGGTAGAATTTGATATGAATGAACACCTTCTATTTGGAAGAACTTGGGAGAAAAGCCTGCTTGTGGTAAACTTGGCCAGTAGATGCAAAATCTTCATTCTAAACAATCATCTGTGTTACTACATTGAATGTGTTTGGTGCAGGGGGCTCTGGAGAGGGTAAATTATTGTTTTTCAGTCTGCCTGCCAAGCAAGCAAAAATATAAAAAATAAAATATATTTTTTTAGTGCTATTATTTCTTTCCACAAAAAATGCAATAGAAGCAAAAGCATCCCTTGGTGATTAAAATGTTCCATTTAACTAAAAGAAAATGTTTCATTCTGGTGCTTATGCAAATTAATTTAATGTGCTGCTTCCCAAAATTGATGTAGGAAAAACCAGCCTTTTACTCGAAAACTCAGAGGTTTGAGCACTCACCGATATGCGTCAGCTCAGAATCAAGTGCATCTCTGCCAGAGAACACTTTAACCTGGAAGACACTAATCACTGTGTCAAGGAGGAGGAAAGAGGAATTTATTCACTATTTTATATACATTAAATTGTTCCTAATTCAGCAACCAGTGGTCACTTGTGCCTACTTCTGAAAGAACAAATTAAAGAGGTATTTCCACTAGTTGTGAAACACACTAGTTACATGTTGTTTCATAAGGTACAGCTGAAAAAGGATGGGTACGGTGTGATCACTTCAAATAGCCTAATATTGTGGGTCCTGAGACAGGAAAGCTTTTAGCTCATGCCTGTGATGTGCCTGGCAGAAGGTGTGATGTTTCTAAGGGACTACTAAAGCCACTGGCTTAAAGCGCGTTCCGACCTGGGCTTTCTTTGGAGCTCTTCCACTTTGTACAAAATTAATTACATACGTACTGAGAACACAGAATGATTCTCCCCTGTGATGTGTAGGAGATTTGTTGAAGCGGTAGAAATATCTGTGTTTAAACGTGAGCTCTTGGGAGAGTAAGCTGTTCCTCCAACATGTAGGACTATGATGCAACTGGCTGTCTAGGCCATTTATGTCAGAGGTAGGATTCAAGGGTGGAAATGAGGCTGATTTTCCCATAGCAGGTTTCCCATGTTATATAAAAATTATACCATGCTGTCATCGCCTCATGTGAAAGTGCTATCACATTAGCAATGGTATGAATTCAACTGGCATTTGCAAAAAACGTAGGGGTGAATAAGTCCCATATTTCCTAGCAAATTCACAATTTTCTTAAAAAACAATTACGTAGATGCACTCCTGAGTTAATCACAGATTGTCTATTGCTATTTTATGATGATTTCTGCACTTCAAAACAGTTTGCTGATTTTCTCATTTGCATCTTTGAATTTGTGTCAAATAACTTTCCTGTGGGTTGAAGAAATGTTGAAGAATGTTGGATTGTGGGGGAGTCTGTCATGTTTGATATGTGGTAAGCTAATTCTCTGCTTTGACCACAATGTAGAGGAAGGTTTGAGCAATCCAGAAGAAATGAGTTATGTGTAACATTTGTAACACCCTCCTGATCCTATCTTGGGATAAACCATACATATCTTACATACTGTGAGATCTTACATATGGAGCTGTCAGAACATTTCCACATAGTAAATATACGGACCTTGCCTAACTTTTAATTAATAGGGGGTCACTAACTTGTACTAACAGCTCATTTTTTGTTGTGGGCTGGTAACACATGGAGTCCTCTATCAGTGGGTTGCTAAAGCAATGACTTCCATCCTGTTCTCTGGGAGATGGGGCTGGGTGATCACACTTGACACTGTTACAATACCTACCCACCAACTCCCCACTCCCCCAAAACTAGTGCTAGCAAGGATTGTGGTGTATACACCTTTCAAGCTAACAAGTCCATGAAGCTTTAAAAGGCTTGTGGACTGGGGAAAAGGAAGGCAGCCTCTTGCCAACCCCCCTCCCAAACCTTTGTTTTCCAACGTGATCTCACCAGGTTCTGGCACCCAAGAGACATTTCATCTGAGAGGCAAGTTGTAGGGACAGGTGCAAACCTCCTCTTTCTGTATAGATTGCAGGACTTCGATAAAATCCTCTGCTCACCCACCCCTTCCTGGTCCCCCTTGGCCTTGCACACACAGGAGCTTTGCTAGGAAGAGGGAGGACATGGGCTGCACACACAACAGCTGTTTCTCTGCAGTATAGCAAGTAGTGTCAGAGCATTGTCACTCTGTTGGTGAGGAAAAGGGGAGGGGAGAAGAAAGAATTAAAATGCGGGAGAGGGAAAATGGTAAGGGAGGCTAGGGGAGCAGACAAGGTCAGGTGGGACCAGGCTGCATATAATGGCCCAGACCCAAGACCAACACTGCAGTTACTGTGACACTGCAGCAGTATTGGCACCTAATAATTCCCCCCTAATTTGAATGCATCCTGAATTATGATAGTGGCCTGATACTGCTCCATGGCTCCTCACTGATAAACGAGTCTCCAAGTTGATGGTCTTTTATCTCTTCTGTTGGACTTCTTCATCCAGGGTCTGACATGTCTGTATACAGTACTCATAAAAAGCACTGCAATAAATCCTTTCAAACTGTAATTTTGGATTTTACTATCAAATACTAAAGAATAGAGTATTTTTCTTTCTCCCTAGGCAGAGACTGAATTCACCTTGCAGGAATTTTCTTCACTTCCCCCATTTATTTCTTTGCAGATGCTCATTTGCAGGAAAAAATTTATGGTCCTGTCCCTTTTTCTCCTCTCCTAGGGTGGCACGAATTACCCGGGCCAAGGACTGCCTTTCTTTTTTTTCTCATCATTCTTTTCAGTCTGATGCACAGAAACATCCTTCCTCTCTCTCCTATGGATGGACTCATCCTCGTTCTAGCTCTGCAGCTGGGGCATTTATGTGTGTAACAAATAATAATTAATGAAAAGAAAAAAAAAAAAGTATTTACAGGGCGTGGCACACTCCAAACCTGGCATTATAGAAAGTGATATTGCAGAAGAGCATCTTTTGAGACTTCTCACTAGCAGGCAATTTGTAATTTGGGGGCTAGAAGAGGCTGGATTCGTAGTGAAGAGGCAGTGGGTGCTTTTCCTTCCTTCTGCCAGCAAACAGCGATCCACGCCAGGATTTGCTTTCTGCTCCCGTATTTCGGCGATGCAATGAGTAGCACGTTTCTGTGTGAGTGTGTATGTGTGTGTGTGTGTGTGTGTGTGTGTGCGCGGCTCTCCCTAGCTGTGTCTGTCTCCAGGATTTCTCCCTGCCTGGCTCAGGAGGCTGCTCCGGCGCTGCGCGGAGCAGAGGTTTCCCCGGATCCCGTCAGTACGGGCACACGCATCCAGTGCACCACACGCACGCACAGGCGCACACATACATACAGACAGACAGACGGACAGATAACCACAGCCACAGGCACACCGGCACGCACAGAGCCGCTGTCCAGTCCATCCCCACACCGGCTGCTTTTCCCAGCACCTCCAGCCTCGCAGAGGCGGCAGGCGCAGCTCCGCGGCGGATCGCGCTACCGCTGGCCCGGGACTCCGCTCGCAGCAACGCGCCCGCGGTTTCAGTCTTCACAACCTAAAGCCAGATTTTTAATTTTTACCCTCCTTTTTTTCTCTTTTTTTTTTTTTCTTTTTTCTTTTTTCTTTTTTTTTTTTAATTCTTTTGGCGGGGGTCGAGAGCGCTTTGCATTCAGAGAAGGAGCCGAGGGGACGAGGCTGCCGCTCTCCTGCCCCCGCCGTGCGCGCATGTGTGTGTGTGCGCACCCATCTCCCCCCCGCCTCGTAAAAGTTTGCCTCGGCGGCCGGGGGTCTCCGGGGCCGCCGCCCCCGCAGACGGGGGGCGCGGCGGCGCGGCGGTGCGGTGACGGCGGCGCGGGACTTGCGCGCCGGGCGGGACTTGCGCGCCGCGCCATGCCGGCGACGCAGGGGGCTGCGCGGCGCTGCGCCCCGGCGGGGCAGCTCCTGCTGCCGCTGCTGCTGTTGCTGCTGCCGGCGCCCGGAGCCGCGGGGGCCGAGGGCAAGGCGCGGAGCTGCGGCGAGGTGCGGCAGGCGTACAGCGCTAAGGGCTTCAGCCTGGCCAGCGTGCCCTACCAGGAGATCGCAGGTACGGGGCCGGGCGGAGAGGGGCGGGGAGCCGCGGAGCGGGGGGAACGCCGTGGACGGCTGCGCGCAATCCCCGCAGAAGCGGGGCAGTCCATTGCCGCGTTCTTTGCGCGGCGCGGAAGCCGGGTGGCACTCGGGGGCTGCCCGGCGGTGTGTATGTGTATAAATAAATAATTAAATAAACATAAAAAACTAAAGGGGGGAGGTAAAAAAAAAATATAGGCGAAAAAGCGGGGGCTGGGGCGGGCGAACCTCAGCCGCGGTTCTGTTCGCCGGCAGAAACTTCTTGAGAGTTGCAGCCGGGCTGCGAGAGGCAGCCAGCGGTTCCGCAGCGGCGGCTGCCCCCGCTACCGCCCTGTGCGGGGGAAATAACTTTGCCCTCTGCCAGCGGGGACAGGGCATGAGGGAGGCGGAGGAGGATGAAGAGGGTGGGGAAGGCAGTCCTGCCCTCCGCACCCCCGCGGGCACCGCAGCTCTGCGCCCGTGCGAGGGGGCATCTCGGCCGCGCACCCCGGGTGGGCCCGCTCGCCCCTTGGAGGCGCCGCCGGGCGCCTTCGCTGCGGCCCAAATCGAGCAGCGGCGGCGGCTGCTCGGGAGGGGCACGCACCCCCCCATACACACACATACACCCCCCGCTCTGCCGCCCGAGACTCCAGGCTCTTCCTTCTGCTGAAACGTGCCCACAACAGGTTATATCTCACTCTACCTACGAGGTGTTGGTGTTGGGTTTTGGTGTAATATTATTTTCCCGCTTTTCCCTGCCACCTTATCCCTATTGCATCTTTGGGACTGAATAAATAAAAATATGTCCGGGGTGGATAATCCTTTAGCAATTGGAGAGCACGATAAAAAGAGAAATTAGATGGGAAGGCATGAGCTTGGGCTGCTTAAATCGGACTGCTTGAGCCCTCCAGAAGGATTCCTGCTTTGCCACTGGTGCTTTGCTGAAAGGTTCTGCTGTTAGTAAGAGTGAATTAGATGCCCCTCGGTTTGCTTGCTTCCTTTTTAAAGTTGGAAGCAGGAAGATTTATCTTCCTTGAGGTGAAACAAAGCCACGGTTATTCACTGTGCAGTATTTAGCACTTTACATGTGGAATGATAAATGTGGAAAAACTCAAGACAGGGAGAATGTAGTTCACAAGAATACGGGGAAGGTTGTGCCACGTTGCCAGTGCAGACCTTCGGACGCATAGGTCTGACCCACTGACATGCTTTAGGACAAGTCAGGAGAGTGAAGGGCCTGTGGGTGTAACTGTTCCACAGGCACCTTTGTCCCTTAGATTTACCGATTCGCTGTCTTTCTATGCCCTTTTTTAAAAATTTGAGGTTGCTCATTAGTTACGTCAAATAATGAAATCTCCCCTGCGAGCCACAGTTCCTTTGTATATGCAGTTGCGCTTTCCCTTCACTCACTGTTACTCCATCGCTTCGAAACAGGGTGGTAGGATATGCCCAGTCCCATTAAAAAAAAAAAAGTTTCCAGTGAGTGTCAGACTTCTAGTAAGTTTGGGTAAACACTTGTTGCTTTCAGTTCACAGAGAAGTTTTATTGTTTGATTTATTTTTTGAGTGTACAGTGCAAGTTGCCATTTAAGGAATCCCAGCATTTGCAAGTTTCTGCTAACACGTACAGAAAGACTCATGATAGCTAAATATTTAATAGTAGTTAAATCCAAAGTTACTATTCAGTCTCCTGCTAAGCTTCATAAGTATATATCTACTTTTATGGTTAAGAATTACATGATTTATGCAAGTATGAGTTATTTTTCTGAGCTTCCTATTACAAGTTGTTTTCTTTGTGGTTTATCTGCCTTGTTACTTGTTATATCAGCTTTTTTTCAGTTCTGCGTGTAGCTATTCAAGTTACTCAGTTGTTGGAAAACTAAGATTGCTTTAAGGTGTGTTTCAGAGTCTGCTCTTCTTGTACAGTGCTGAGAGGTTGTGTAACAACTATTCATGCAGCATATGCTCTTGTTAATGTGAAAGCTGTGTATTTGCAACCCGGTGTAATGTTGGAAGTTTAATTAAGCAATCAACGTACAAGTTTCAGAGTATTTTTTTTTTTTTCATTCTGTCTTTTTCCACCATACTGACTTAGTTAAGGAAGCAATTTGTTACTGTTACCTAAGAAGTGTAGTCTGTCCAATGCCTGTGTTTTAAAGGGTTCAAAGAACTTTAATTACAGTCATATTTCTGAACAAATATTGTGCTTTCAAAAGATTTTGCATTAATGGCTTAATAATACCATGGAAAATAGTAATACACAGTATGCTTTATGTGTTTTGATTTAACGGTAGTCGTATGTTTTCATTTGTTATTTGTTTAAAAGCTACTTTCTGGCTACAACTGTCAAAACTTGATAAACTGAAGAGGTAGTGTGTATGTACTGATGCAAAGTGTGTACGTTCTGATGCAAAGAGCTAAAGAATCTGTTTACATTAGAGAAGCTACGGACACAGAGGTACCCCTCTGCTGAATGGACCTACAAAGCCAGACTTGTTAGATGACTTTTATACAATTATTTATACTGGTGCTCACATTTGAATGGAGAAGGTAGAAGTGACAAATTTTAAAAGCTGTCATTTTTTTCACTGAAGAGCAAGGTTTTCCTACAGTATTTTGTAGGACGTGAAACGTGTCAAAGTTGGTAATAATGTGATTATGGTTCTTTGCTATGCTTTTACAGCAATGCTAAATTGTTCAGTGTAATTGTATAGCACGTATTTGTAATCAACCTGCTGCGTCTGATGTCTTGTCTAATCACCAAATTCAGGTGACCTACATTGGAGTACAGCATATAACGTGGTTTCCAATTTATTGTCAAAGTTAAGTCCTCAGTAAAGGAACTTCACCTGGGAATGAAGGGGGGAATAAAATTTGACGTATACATAGTATGCTGCTGTGGGCTTGATTCTGTGCATCAGTCATGTGCAGGGTGAGTAGCACTATGTGGTATATGCTGGGCTATCCTTGTAAAATCTGCTGTGGGGTATCCTACATGTGAAGAAGAGTTGAACTGTCAGACTTATGCTGCCAGGACCCAGCATTCACCAGCACTGAGCGGAACTCCTGAGGACTTTGCAGGAAATGTTTTGCTGTAGGAAAATCTGTGACTTGAAAATCAATACAAAAGAGAAAAGTCACAGCACATATCTGTTAGCAATACTTGTTTAACTCCAACCATGATTTCACTAACATACAGCACTTTAAGGGAAGCCTTGAAAATGAAACATCAGATATAGAGGTGGAGTGTGTCCTTGCCTCAAAGTTTGCTGAGTGAAAGTGAATATCTGACTATTTAAAAGTAATAGATGCGTCAGACTTGTGCCTTTTCAGTTAATCTAGAGATTTTGAAAGGTGAAGGGTGTTAGCTTTTTGTGGGTTGTGGGCTTTTTCTTTGTTTGTTTGTTTAGTTGTTTGTTTTTTTTTTAACTAGATGCTGAATAATAGTGTGTTTAGAGAAAGACTAGAAGTGTTCTGGTAAAGTGTCCAACTGTAAAGATGCTGAATTCTAAATACTGCGTAGAGAAGTTAGCGAGCTTTGTTCTCCTGTGCAGTTGATGAACGAGGTGAGATTCTGGAAACACAGAGACACTGTAGTAAAAGTAACTGAAATGAAAGCAGAAGCAAACCCTTTATTTTGAAGGTCAGGAGTCACTTGAAATTGTGCTTTGATGAATGGGCTTCATACTGGCATAATACAGAGGTGTTGACTGAAGAAAGCTAGCAAACATAACACAGTTGCTTGTAGCTGTAAAGTGGTAATAATAATAATAAAAATAAACTCAGTAATCACTCATGCAATTGAGCTATTAGCCCATGTCAGATATTCCCAAGATACTCTTTCTGAATGTTTTGCTTTCCTTTAAGTAGCTTTAAAATGTGATGATAGATTGACAGGAGAACAGTGGAAAGTCATTGTGGCTGAGTCTGTATCAAAGCACTTCTTAATTAATATCTTTTTTACTGTTTCTCTGCTGCAGTCACTGAGAAGTGTATGAACCCTGTAGACCAGGAGGCAGATTTACAGGCACCTTGCGTGGTTGTCTCAGGAGCATAAAGTAGGAATAGTGTTACTGAAATTAATCATATAATCGATGGAAATTTGTGAAATCTGAAGTGGGCTTTTAGAGATTAATTTGCTCCTGATCTCAGTGATGACAATGAAGATGGATGCAGAATTTGGTGTAAACTTTGCACTTCTCTTGTTTTAGCATTGTAGTCGTAGTGTCCTCCACACTGTGTATGTGTATACATATACAGTATATGTATACTCCTCACCTCTGCGCTTTCAGTAACTGTAGCATCAAGAGACTCTCTGGTCACCCTCCTTTATGGTCTCCCTTATTTTCCTGTTGTGAGTGCATGGTGCACCTAATAAACCTGCATGTGCATTTAGCTAGGAAGAAGTAAAGCTTTTCAAAGACCTGACTTTTCTATCCCGTTTGTACATATTTATTGGTTTATATGTGACTGATGCTGTTAAAAAGAGTACAAATTAGGTATGCACATCTACACCTAAAGGTGCTGTTTGTAAGATCGGGGCCTTTGAGGGGTAATAGCATGTTTTTAATGCTTATAAGTAATTCATTTTTGATTGAGATTTGTAAATCTCAGCATCTGGAGTTTCCCAATGTGACTTTATGGTAGAGTGTCTTGGAAAGAGGGACTTTAATATAGAAAAGACAATGCTTTAATAATTAGTGTAATGATGAATTTAAGTGTATTGTACTCTAATCATCTTACTTCCTTCTGTTGTCAGTCTGATTTATAATCAAAAGGCATACCTAAAACTATAATATTTTCTACACTTCTAAGTGCTAATGTGTTAAACTGTTCTAATGCTATATTAGTACTCATTTCATCATGTGCTATAGTGCAATACTCCTGAGATGAGGTGGTGTTCAGACTCCAAAGAGGTCAAGCACTATGTTAAAAGCTCAGGCCATTCTTTTTATATTACTGCAATAAAGAATATATTCATTTCATTTATATTACCACTTGGCTTTCATAAAAGGTCAGTTTCAGCTGAATGTACAATTACTTGCAAATGGCAAATCTTATAACAAGTGATCAACAATAAAAGCTTTTCTGGGTAATTTGTCTTTAAAATTACCACCTGCCATTTCTTTTGAATGACTTGAGCATCTTGCAGTATCACTTGGAGATCTCTGTCTTATTCCCCACGATACATGTAAGAAAACTATGCATACTAATCTTCCTTTCTGCTTAGTAAAGTAAAAATGCATAATTACATTAAACTTTCTAGTTGAAATAACAAGCTTGGTACTTAAAACTCCATTATGATATCAAAGTATCAGCACTCCCATTACTAGCAAAATGAAATTATGTTTTCAATGAACTATGACTGTGTGCTCCCCTTCGTACCTGTTTAATGGGTGCTATCTCCCTGGGAAGGGAACCTTTGTTCTCTGTTTTTGACTGTTCATACTACTAGGCATAATTATTTTAGCAGCTTAAATATGTGTAAAAGAATTAACACTTCTCCACAAATTCCTAAGAATGGCATATAAAGGTTGGTGTTTCAAGGCAGAATAGTTATTATGCTAAACAGAGAGGATACATTACAAGATGCAAAAGGAATTTAAAATGTGTTGCAGATGGCAGGAAAACACATGCCTGGTAAAATTCTTAGCACTTTATTCCTCTGTATGTAAAAACAGTCTAATACCTACTGAAACTAGAGTTTGCTTTCTTCACTACTTACAGCTAAAGAGCTCCTGCACACATCCAAGAAATAAGCTTCCCTAATAAGAAATTTTTTAGCTCTTGTTAGAGGAGGCTGTCACACAGACCACCACCTCTCTCCGATGAGCTTCTTTCAGCTAACGTGACCTTTTCCTTCCAGCAAAGTGAAACAACAGTACTTTCTTCTGTTGAGTGAGTGCAAAAGGCAGAAGACACGCAGCATTAGAAGGTGGGTGCCGTGACAGAGGTGCCCACGATCCTGCTGCCGGCGAGGGTGATGGCAATTAGGGACCCACTGCTATGCCCAGTGGAGCGAGTCTCTGGTGAGCTGTCAGGGGTTATGAAGAGCATTGGGAGAGTCTGCATCCCGCTGTCCCACTGTAGAAACAAAAGAAGCAGCAAAGGCTGATATTCCTAATGCAAGCAGCAAATTGCTCTCCAGCTCACCTAGCCAGCGAGGTCTGTCACCTTGTGCTTCTAATGGCCTTTTAACCACGTCTCCAGCTGAGCAGCAGATGTAAAGGGTACTGAGCATCCTGAGCTGAGGGGGTTTTTTAAGGTTTTTTGTTTTGTTTTGTTTTTCTTTTCCCCTGAAAGAAGCATTTCTATAGAGACTTTACTAACAATGGAGCCTTGGACCTGCTCGCTGACCTGTTGGGTTTAAAATAGCAGGGCAAATCTCCTGAAATAAGTGCAAGTCTCAACTGCTTTTAACAGGTGCCTTGTAGGGCTGCTAGATTAAATTAGGTATGCTTGCAGATTAACACAGTTGTATCTGTGCTTCTGAGGTTGAGTGTGTGTGGGGCTAAGATCATGGCTTTTACCTGGAGTGGCCTCAAAGTCACATTTAAGCACTGAAAAAGCTAGAGAAGCTGCACATTACCGGGATAAGTATTTGCAAACCAGGTTGAAACTTTGTTTTATGGGCCCTGTCTGAAAAACACATGTGCAAACACATGTGAATGCAAACGTGCACAATAAAAAAACTACACAGGGCTCAGTTCATATATGTCAGAAAGATCAGAGGCTGTCAGCCATGCTAATCCTGCTGTTTGGGGAGTCCAGTTAGTTCAAGCCTGATGCTTAACTAAGCAGTAGGTAATATAACCTGCCCTCTAAGTCAAAAGCTAGACTTCTGTACTGCCAGAAACATTCGTTGTCCATCTCTATAGGCTTTTGCCATGTCTGTGATGGTAGCCACATATTTCTCTGGTATTTTTTGCCATGTCCTTCTGACTTGTGCATTGAGTTTCTAAAATAGTAGAGACTATGGGAACACCAGTCTGGCCTTTGTCTGATTTTGTCTTGGAGGAAAGTCAACAGATGGGATGAGGTTTTTGCACACCCGGGTATCAGACTGTAGTATGGTGTAGTGTGGGGATGTATGTGGATACTGCTGTGGTTGTGGGAGCTATGAAGGTATATAGAAGTACTCCAGATCTGGCAAAATATAGTCTGAAAGCCTCACTACAGTTCTCATGTCATTTGTCTGCGGCTGGCTTTTGAGTTACGGTATCCCTTATGACCCTGGAGTTTTCCTTTGGGAGCCTATGGGCAGTAATTAATACAAGGAAACTAAAATAGCTTTCTTAAATAGAATTATTTTTTAAGAAGTGAAGCATAATATTAGGGAAAGGATCGTTATGCACAGTTATCCTACCAGAAGTCTGATGGTGCTGGCTGATGGTCGCAGCCAGGGAGGCTCCCAGCAGGTCCTGAATGCTTTTCCTGTAGGTTCTTTTCAGTTCAGGATTCAGTTTCCTGTCTTCAGGAATTGTTTCTCTTTGAGCTGGTCTTGTTTAAGTTTAATTTTTCTGGTGATACCAATCAAGTAGTAAAAGTAACATTTTGGATAAAAAGTTGGTATTTATGGTTGCACCATTTCAATCTGGAACAAAATTTTTGTTGCCCAGTAGAAGCCACATTGATCTGTGTTTGGATTTTGGATTGTCTTTTGTGAAGGTAGCAATGTGTGGCTTTGGAGTCCAAATAAGCAACTCTAGACAGAGGTAGTGAGGCTAGCAAAAACCTGACTTAGAGAACCAGGGAGAGAATATAGGATAGGATTAACTGTCAGAGAAGAAACTGTTACTGGCAGATGAATGAAACATGAATGGGAGTACTTCTTTCTCTCATATCTTGAGTCATTTTTCATTCATTGTGTTAGGTAGTGAGACCTTTCACGCAGCAAAAGCCTTACTAGAAGGGAAAAATACTGGAAAAGTGCTTTCATACAAGGATTCGGATGAAGAGTGCAAAGAAGGAGGGAGGGAGCAGAGATGCTCTGTTTTTTGGTTTGTTTGTTTGTTTTGGTTTGTTTTTTTTAATGCTCCACTTGGTCTTGGTTCATATGGTCTGTGTATTTCTCCTTTTTCTTACCACCTAAATGGTTAAACATTTAATCTCAAACAGATTGTGGTGACCTGATGGATGATGGTCCAAAATGGAAAAAATTATATTCAAGATATATAGGCGTTTCTATTGTTGAACGGTTCCTTCAGAGCTTGTTGCTTTGTTAAGTGGGCAGTTCTCAATAATTCAAGCTCAGTATCTAATATGTAATTGCATGATTCTATCTCTCATCATAGTTTTGCATAGGTTTGAGCAATCCAGTTTTCCCACAGTCTTTCTGCTTTGTTTTATCTGCTGTGGAACTGATTTATTTTTTAAGGGTCACAATTTCTGTAGTTGCAGCAGAGAAAACTGCAGTACTTGCAGTGGGAAAAGAAATTGTCCTGCTTGTTTTATTCTTGCTTTCTGCAAATAAACTCCCGCCCTTCCCACTCCTATCACTTTTTTGAAATCCTAACATTAAGACTGTGAGCTTTGGCAAAAAAAGATGGTGATATGATTATACTAATGACAGTTTTTCTGACTGAGGTAAAAAGTATCAAAGGAAGCTATACCAAAGCATCTTGATGAAGGGTTCATGTGGGGGTAATGAAAATAATATCCAGAGAAAGCACTTTTGCACTGGACTTTGTAACTGCATCGCCAAAATTTGACAAGCCATACTAGGAGAGTCATCTGTTCTCCAAAACTGAAGGAGCTGAGCATGTCTGGGATGAGGGATCATACTGAGAGTGCTTCACTGCCTTAGGGAAACTCTCTTATTGTAATCTGTCAGTGTGTGATAGTTAATGTGGTCAGTTTAGTGAGTGTCTGCTGATTTTATGGCATACTGAAATTTGTGTCTCATCAGGCAAATGGATTGGATTATTAGACTGCAGGTTTATATACTGCTATTAATTGTTGTTTTAATGTATTAAATATTCTCTACACCTGAGGGCACCTGTTCCAGGCTATATGAAGTTTTGACAAACAAAATAAAAATGCACTTACAGGAGTGCTGAAATACAAATTGTTAAAATCAGTGGCAGGAAGCTTCTTTGCATGTTGTAATTTTCCAGTCCTCAATCAGCTGACTTCAGAAGCTGTTGCACAATTTTTAAATGTCTTCTAATTTCTTAGTACCCTCATTTTTAAATGTGTGCTATTCCTAAGAAGCTTAAACAGTGCAGTGACGAATCAAAGGCAAGGCAAGATGAACATCCGGTGTCCAGTGGCTAAACTTGATGTGTTTCCCATCTTTTCTCTTAAACTGACATAATGTTTCACAGAGAAAGAAGCTGTAAGTACAAACAGTGACTGCCTCTTCTTTAGTTACACAAAAAATATTTGCAGGATAAATATGTAAGATAAATATTTATTTCTCTGAAACTAGCTTTTGGCTTTAGGACTTCAACATATAAGATAATACAGCATATGAGCCGCTTAGATTCCTTGGATATATGTAATTTTGTCTGTTAGCATTATCTGTATTTTACAGAAATATGGAAAATACTTCTTAAACAGTTTCTGACTTGGGCCATATTATCTTTTAACTAGTTAGAGTCATTGCAATTTACAGTATTCTTATCTAGTCCAAACTTTACATAACATACATGTATTTAAAGGAGTTTCAAAAATGTAAAATAATATGCCAAAGCTGACCTGCAGTAAAAACTTCCATAATAAAAACTTGTCTGTATTTTGTGAAGTAGTCTATCGTCTGCTAGCAGTCTGACTGCAAAAAAAACCAACCAAAAAATAGCCAGGGAAGACAAATCATGCTAATCAAAACTGCAAGATAGGTTTTGTTGGCTCAACAGAGGTTTAGGTGCTTCTGAGCAGAAAATGAAAGTTTAATTTAAAAATGAAGGTATTTAAAAGAATGGCACAGGGGAGGTTTATTTATTGAATGAGTGAAAAGCCAGGGGCAATATTCCTTGACCACTGCTGTTCCAAGGTAGTCTGTCATGCTGGCTATGGGCTGGCAATGAGCACTGTTAATTAAATACCTGGAACATAACTAAAATGCATTGATTAAATACAAACACCTGGTTTTGCATTGTAGCACGACTGATGAAGTGAAAAGACTCTCACAAACAGCCTCCTGAAATGGAATGCTGAAATAGTGATTAGCTTGTTCTTAAAGCTGATCTTCAGAAGTCCTGTACTGTTCTTTGAATGAAAACTCCAAAGCCTCTTTCTTCTTTAATTACTGAGACAGTGTACTAAAAGCCATGTATAAATGCCATGTATAAATTGACTGTAATCAGATTGGTTGTGGGGCATGTGGATGATTCTGTTACTAGTTTTTTGAGTTAAAGACTCCCAAACCTGGTTTCTGCCTGTCTCTGTCCATTGAATGCAGCTGATGGCAGAATTTGCTTAAGAATTAATTGCAGGTTTTTTTACAGAAGTAAGTAAGGCAGTAAATGATCAAAATTAAAAATTACAATTTAATTGTGTGAAGCACTGAAGAAATATGAAGGGACCGTCCTGTCTGCAAAGAGCTTCCATTTTATATTTATGCCAGTATTTCTTCAGGAGACTTACACAATTGTAATGTCACAGTTATGTACATATTGTTTAAACCTTTATTCTGTTATGTAAACATCAAAGGTAGTAAAAATAAATATGCTGCTTAATTTTTTAATTGTCCTTTTAAAGGACATCAGCTTCATATCCCACTGAGATCACTACAATGACTGATGGATCCTTTGTGGAAGCATCTTTGTACCTTGTTAATTAGTAATTTAGAGTATGAGTTTGCTTTTTAAAGCAGCTCCAGCTGGACACTGTAAATCATTGTCTAGAGCACAGTCTATGCTCAGTGCAGAAACTGGCCAAACTACAAACTCTTTGCACCTTGTATACCAGAATCTCGTTGCTGGTGAATACTTAAACACATAAATATAGATCATTGCTCAAGTGGAGCTTTTCCATATCTGATTAATGGATTTAAATTGCTTCTCTCTCATGATTTGCCCAAGAGACTAATGCCTTCTCTTCAACTGAGAAGAATGCACAGAAGTATTATGTCCACAGTGTGTGGCCATATGTACATACATTCACAAATCCATATACCCGAACAACTCCTTACATTCAAAAAGTCTGCTGAAATTGTTTCATATACCAGACAGCTTTTTTCCGAGGTATATTGTAACACTATGGATAACTCTTGGATCATAACTGAGGTCCAATTTTCCTTTTAATATTTGCATAGTTTTCCTTTCATTGTTAGTTTTTGCTCCTTTGAGTATTTTAGAGTAATTTCCATTTTTCTGGTTACAGGATGGTCATTGCCATTACCTTCATGCCTAATGGAACTCTCAAGCTAAATCTGCTTTTGACAGAAGAGGAAACTATAGAATTTTCCTGTTCTCTTTAGCTGAAACACCAACAAAAATCAAACTCAGAATAATGAAAATTCTATAGTTAAGAGCAGATTCATCCAGGTTTTAGTCTGTAATGCTGAAAAAAGTCTGATGCAGATCCATGAACTTCAGCTGGCCTAAAGAATCATGCATGGAACTTTGCTATGGATTTATATACTTTTAGGGTTTGTTTTGGGGGTTTTTTGTAGTCCTTTCAACTTCATTATTGCAGTTATTGTACAGCACAGACAATAAACCTTTCTAGAAAGGATAATAGAGTTGGCATATTAGGATCATCATCATTTTAATGGCTGATACATAAGTGATAATGTTTTTGTTCCATTCTGTGGCTTGCCTGATGTTGGGAGCTGATCAAGTTGTTGCATGCATTGACTGTTGAGATGGAAAGGACTGATGTAGCAGAATAAAACTTCTCAAAATGGTACTTAGAGTTTCTATGCCTTTGTGTTAATTACATATAGAGATACAGAGGTACAACCTTAATTAGTTTAAATCAGCAAATATGAGATGAGTTATTTATAATTTTCAACCATAAGCATCTTGGGAAGATGATAGTAACATCGAGCAGCCACAGTTTCTGGTTAATAGATACTTGCATTTTTGACACTCTCATATAGGAGGCAAATCTGTGAACATTACTAATATTTATTCCACAAATATTTGTCTTATTTTTATTTCACCCTGCTGTGATCTGCAAGTGCTAATCATCTGGAGCTCTTTGGAGCATTGGTACTTATTAAGTTGTGTTAGATATAGCAGGAACTCAATATTCAAACAAATTCTTGTTGAAAAAACATCTTGGTTGGTCTGATTTTGCAAAAGAGCTGCATGTGTGCCTTTCAGCAGTGAGGAGTTAATTTGCAAAGGCTAGCTAAAGAATATATTCTGAATAATTTCTCAGTTGCTTATGGGGGACTCTTTCCTCTTCTTTCTAAATCTTTCTTTTAAATTCTGTCCAGAATATTTTGTGTTTATGCTACACAAACACATATATACATCCATATTTCAAAAGAAGAGAAAATAACACATAATTCATTTTTTAACATTAGTTGTGTTTGCTGGAATAATTATTGCTCCCACAAAGAGTCAGGTCATCGCTGTGTTTACTGTTACAGCCCCTTATTTTCAGGCAGCTTTCTGCCTTGCAGGGTAAAGTTTTCATCTGGGTGCTTAAGGCTACAGGATGCAATGCACAAGGAGAGGCAGTCATGACAACTGAGTAATCAGCCAGTGAATCTAACCTGGGAGAAAAGTTGTGTAAGTAAGTGATGCTGGTGAGTGAGAGAGTTGAGTCCTCACTCCCCACCTTTTGGGAGAACATCTTCAAGACCCTTTTTGGAGAGATGCATGCTATCTTTCCTTTTGAAGCCATTCCACTATGTGCATAAATAATAGTATGTTCACTAAGCCGGAGAGGGTGTTTGGTTTCATGTCTGTTTGTTAGCACATTGGAGGACACTGTTTTGAAAGAACTGAAATATTCTCTCCAGCTCCAGGCCAACAAATGCATAAATATTTTTGTATAATGTAGCTACTGGGAAACAGACTGAAAGAAGCATCCTGAATCTGCATCCCCTCTGTGGGGTGAGAGCAGGTTGCACTCAGATAGTGTCTTCACTCTGTTTCTGCCCAATAAATAATTATTGCATGTAAAGCAAAAACGTTGAAATAGAAAAGATTGAGAGCAGGTTGTCAAAATGATTTTTCTTCCCTGTGGAGAACCCTGTCTATGGCAGATCTATTTAAACATAAGGTAGCTTTGAAGTAGGCTGACATTGCTATTTGATCTTGAAGCTTTTTAAATATAAAACTTAACTTGAAAATTGGTCAGCATGGAAGGGTTTTTTTCCCTTATTTTTTTTCCTCTTGAGGAGTATTTAAACAATTCCAGTTTTCCTCTTGTGCTGATAATATTATTTAAATTATTAGTAATCAAATACAAGATTTCAAACAGTCAGCAATAATCTAAAAGATATTTGACAAACACTTTGTTTTCTGGCATAATCTTCCAGGGGATTTGGTGGGAAACTCATTGCTTGAGTCATTATATCCTAAATTGGACGAAGTACAGTGAATTATGTGTTCCTGTCACCTCGTTATGATTTGTCAGTACTGGTAGCAGGCCTTTTTTTCTTTAAGTACTCTGAAGGAACTAACCAAAGTGAAATCAAGCATCTACACCTTGAAATACGAGATTCTGTGGCGGACAGTTTATATTAACATGGTTCCTGGTGTAGGTGGCTGCTGGCCCTTTGGCTCATAGATTCCCAGGCAACCCAATCCCTTTTGATGCATCAGTTTTGCTCCAAGCAAGCACATGGCCTCAGAAGGTATGTATTGCCTGCTTCCACTGGGCATGATCCTCAAAAAGGGGATGCCACGTTGGCGTGAGAGCCTATGCAGAAATATTTTGTGTTTTCTGTAAGAGTGAGTTATTTTGTGGAAAAAAACCCCAAACAAGCAACAAACAAACAACAACCAAACAAAAAAACCCAACGGGTGTTGTAACTATTGAAAGTGCACATGAATAATGTTAGAGGTAAGTTTTGGGTAGGTTGTGGTTCCCAAAATGTGTTGATTCTTCCTCAAACATGTACACAAAACAGAAAGCATTCTTGGAAGATGTTTTTATTTTCCTGTTAGTGGGAGTGGATGGTGGGCAGAGCTGTTTCTCATAGACCCTTGCCAAAGGATTTAATGTCTTATATCCTATAAATATGGGTGGAGTGGTAGTGTTTAAGAATAATACTATAAAACAAACAAACAAATTCCATGGAGAGTCAGCATCAGAAATCTTAGTGGTCTTGGCTGAATATGAAGCTATTCTCCTTCTAAGGTGTTCCGCTAAGGTTAAGGTTGAAGAGAAGAGGTCTTGAACATCCTGTGGGTTCTGTCTGTTTCCTCTAGAAGTTTTATCTGCTTTCTGAGCTTAGATACAAACTCAGCAGTAGGAATAACAGCTGCTTGAAAAATTTTCTCTTAGGGAAATTGCTTGGCTTCAGAAGCATCTTAGAAGGTTGCAAAGGTATCACTGGCCAACAGGCAGAAAATAATTTGATATAAAACTGAGCTCTGAGTTGCTGTTGGAAACCACCAGGATAATGAGTCAGTTTCAGAAAAAAATAGTTTCATGATTTTTTAATTGGCCTGTTTTTCAAGAAATCCAGGGGCTGCTCATCAAAATGCAAGAGGTGTTCCAAATATCATAAAGTTTAAGGAAATTAAGTTCTGATGAAGGCTGTACACCTGACATGATGAATCTTATAGATTGTGTACTGCTGACCTTCACTACTGAGTTTTCCTACATCTTCAAATGTCTTCTCATGTGAAAAACAACACAAACATCAATTTAAGCAGTATATAAATATGAACTGAAGTTAGTACTTAAAATGAAACTTTAACAAGACCAAACACATTTTGGCAAGATTATTTCAGGGAACAGTTAAAATGAGAACAGCTTTCCTTTGTGATTAACACCATTATATTCTCATTCATTGAGGACACTATATTCATTCAGGACTTAGCCAGCAATTTTTCAGAGCAGCTTTGTAACAACAAAATAAGAAAAGCAATAAAATACATAGAACTAATAATTTGTTTGATTTTCAGAGAAAGCAGGATGCAGAGTAGGCTATGAGGATTGAAGTGCATCTACATTCAGCTTGCTGCAGAACTGTGATGTAGGCAGATGTGGGAACTAAAGAAGCATTTCTCGTGCAGTTACATGGATATAACTATGGCTGAGGAGGTGGATATTTGGTGGCATGCTGATGGGTGGACTTAAAAGGCTTTCACAAGATTGTTTTTTTACTTTAACTTTAAGTATGAATTCCCTTCTTATTGCCATCAATCCCAAAAGTAAAACTAGAATAAAACCTCCCTTGCTAAATTTTTTGTAGTCATTTGATAAGAGCTTGGTTAATTCTAAACTCAAAAGTGATCATGACACTTTTATCACGTATCTTTGACTATGTGTTCCTGAGTGACTAACAACTGCATCAGTCCCTTCCCATAAGTCTCTTCCCTTTCCCTTCCTTAAACATCTCATAAGTTTTAAAGTTTTCCACAGCCCTCTTAGCACATCTCAAAAAAATTTGACAATCTCAAAATGCTCTTCCCTCTGCACCCATCCTATAAGGAGTCCTTTACCTCTGTAGGCAGTTACTCTGTTTCATGTGCACGGCGTTCTGGGGAGAGAGTTTATTTCCTTGACTTATTTTTGGTTTCCTATTAGGTAGGACAGTCTAATCAACTGATCATTCTCCTTGTGCAGTCATCGGAGTAGCCGACTCAGTGCCCTCTATTTTTCACTGACTAAGCTACTGGAGTTCCTTCACCTATATTGCTTCCCTGGCCCTTGTCAAGATTTTGTATTTAATTTGTGTTTCTTTTATTAGAATGATAACCTGACAGTAAATACTCAGTAGCTTCACTCCATGCTGCTTTTTCCCAATTGCTCAGTCTTTTACTTTTTTTTTAATTATTATTATCTTAATATTCTGCTTCTTCAACTCCAAACTGTAGTTTTATCTTCCATTTACTCCAAAAGAGGTATCATTGAGTGTGGTCTTCTTACATTTGTGTTTTAGCTTCCTTTCAGTGCATTTTTTGTCAGCTTCTGTTGGGAATACTTTTTTGCCTTTTCAGGCACAAGTTTGCTTTTATTTGTATTTCAGGAGTCATTTCTTCATTTGAGAATATGATCCATCCTTGCAGCTTTTCCTGACTGCAGTGGATGGAAATACATTGATGGATATGCTGCTAATTTTACTGAAGTCTATGTAAAAACTCTGTGGGATTTTAGTAGGGCCAGGACCTCTTTATTTGCCCAAGAATTTCCTTTCCTGGACTGCTTGTTTTGGTAGATTTAGTTACTTGCTCAATAGTTAAACCAATATGCAAGAAACTTTTTATCCTTGGGAATATGGATGGAAGAGGATTCCCTTCAGTGTCTGTGAAAGAACAAAAGCATTGAGGCACACAAGTTTGTTTCTGCAAAGCTATGTGAAAGCAGAGGAACACAGTCCAAGTCCTGCAGTATCTGCAGGAACAAAACAAGCAGTGAGCAAAAGAATCTTTCCTAACTTTAGTGTGTACATGTTACTATAGCAGTTTTGCTTAAATTTTTACAGCACCAGAATCTTGCTTATAAACTCTTGATTTTATGACCCCTCTATACTTAGTCCCTATATTTTGTTCTTTGACCATAACACTTAAAACCACTAAGTTCCCATCCTTTTCAAAATGCATCTGGAAAGCCTTGCAGCAAGCTCACTTGCAAATGAGGTGGAGTCGCCCAGGTAGGGATATCCCACCCGACCTGCAGCTCAGGAGCCCGAGGCTAGCCAACCTGGCATACATACACACATAAGTGTGTTTCTGAATGTCACCAAAGGTCAGAAATTTAGCCTTAAAAATGGCCTTAGCTACTCCTGTTCAGAATATCTTTACTTAGGTTGATGAATAGCACCTCTCGCCTTATGCAGTAGTGTGATACTGTGTGGAGAATAATGCTGTGCAGAGTAGAAGAGGGTGTTAGGATCAGTCTGAATTGGATAGGACATCAAATGAAGATGTTAGGAATGAGAGGTTTATGGAATTTTTTTTTTTCTTCACGTTTGAAGGAAGAAGTATTAATAGCAAACAGCAGTATAGAGGTATTTTTACTTCTCAGTCATCAGCACTTTGTGAAGCATATAGACAAAGGATGAAACAAGAAAAAAGCAGTAGCAAGACAGAAGTGGCAGGATGTGTTGAAAAGGCACTGTCTTTGTCATCCTGCTGTAGTCAGAAAAGTAAAAAATCCACTTCAGAATACAGGCATAAAAAATGACAGTCTGATCGAGTGAAACCTCACAAAATTGCTGTGAAAATAAACTAGCTCCAAGCAAAACACTGCTCATCCACCAGTTACCATGATGTTGACTTTTTAAGATAAAAAGTATGATACTATATTTGAGGAGTGGAAAATTAATGTTTTCATTAGCACAATATTTTTAATGCCATTATTTCGTAATTACTCCACCAAGTTTGGAGCAGAGATGTCTAGCATTGCCAATAGCATTTTTATCCTGTTGAATAAAACTGAAAAATGATCAGTGTAATAAAAATTCCAAATGTAAAATGAATATGAAACTGCCAACTGGATTTTTCTGTTTTAAACAGACACATGATGTTTGAAAAAAGCTTAATTTAAAAATAAATAAATAGAAAAAGTGGAATATTTGACCTAAAGGAGACCATTTCAGAATAATGCATGAAATAAGCTGTTGCTACCTGGAAGTATAGAACACCAAAGGCAGATGCAACCTCAGTCTAAATCAGGACTGTGCAAATCCATAGTGTGTGGCACCACAGGGCTGACTGATCTGCTTACTGCTACTTTAATCTCCCCTCCTGGCTTGCACATGGCTAAAAGACGTGAACTTTATTTTTTGTCATTTTTTATGTTAACTGTTTTTTTTAGTAATAGTGAATAAATCCAAATTTTAGGACACACCAAACCATTTTTTTTTCAATTGTGTAAAAAAAAAAATTAACATGGTAGCATATTGTGATTATAATGTGAACTCATGTCATGTGAAATGAGTTCATCAGCAAAATTTCTCTTAGATTATATTCTGGTGGTTAGCATGAAATTGTGATGGTATTCCCCACCACCTTATTTATTTGTCTAATTTGCCTTTATAATAATGATATCAAAAATACATGGTCAAAGTATAGCTATTTTACTAACTCTGGTAGGCTGAACAGCCTGGAGTTCTGCTTTTTTGCATCATGCTATATATCTGTAGAGCAAGGAAGCAGTTTATTTAAAAATGAAAAATCCACTTACTCATACCTTGCAGAAAGTTGATAGTTATTACAGATTCAGATTCTGGGCAGAAATTATGCATGTACATGTACTGAACCAGGTACTGTGATCGCAAGCAGATATTGGTAGAAAAAGCTTTACTCTGAACAGAAACAGAGCTGGAAAAAAATAGGAGAGGGAAGTCTGTGAATTGGACTGAGATGATGGTTGCATTTGAATTTCTGTATGCTAGGTACAAGTACAAGGAGTGGATCCAAAGAGAAATGTACTTGGAAGCCCAGTGGCAATAGGGTCAAAAGGAAAACAAATGGGAAATAAAGAGGATGGGGAAAGAGATGAAGCGCTCCATAACTGCATGCAGCAGCACATGGAGGGGAGTGAAGGTGAAGGAAGTGGCATGTGGTACCTTCCCTTCAGATGTGAGGCTTTAATTTGTTTTTGCTTGTTTTGCATGTGATTTCTGTAGAATTGTATTTGCTTTCAAAATCTCATCAGGCACAAGTACTTGTTGGAGTATTTCTGACAGTGTTCATAGTCTCTGAACTTCATAGTTGTGATTAAAAAATCTTCCATGCAGTTACTTTGATTCTCATAATTAATCACTCTCACTCAATCAAGTACATTTTTCAAAGACTGAAATTGTTAAATATAAATTGTTCATGATCCCATAAAGAAAAGGCAGTTTCAAAGGTTTTGGTTCTCAATATATGTTTCTGCTATGAAAAGAACATGACTACCTGAAAAAGAACAAAGCCATGTTCCAAGATACTCTCCATTTAGGGGATTGATTTTTTTTAATACATTCTCGATGTGTTAAGATGCCAGTCAGTTTCCAAATACTTGAAGATTGAATTCTGTATTGTATTTGTGAGGTGCATCTATATCTATCTATATCATCTATATCTATATCTATATCTACCTATATATCTGTATAGCTCTGTATAGGTGGTTAAAGTAAAGCCTGGAGAAGAGAAGGCTCTGGGGAGATCTTATAGCGGCCTTTCAGTACCTGGAGGGGCTACAGGAAAGCTGGGGAAGGACTTTTCATAAGGGCAGTTAAGGGGAAATGGCTTTAAGCTGAAAGAGGGTAGGTTTAGATTAGATATTAGGAAGAAATTCTTCACTGTGAGGGTGGTGAGACACTGGAACAGGTTGCCGAAGGAAGCTGTGGATGCCCCCTCCCTGGAAGTGTTTAAGGCCAGGCTGGATGAGGCTTTGAGCAACCTGGTCTAGTGGAAGGCAGGGGGGTTGGAACTGGATGATCTTTAAGGTCCCTCCCAACCCAAACCATTCTATGTTTCTATGATAAAGCTGTTCGTTTGCTTACATGTGTGAAACAACATTTTTTTACTATGCATATGAGATTGGAGGGTCTCAGCATATGAAATGATGTGTGATACTAGCAAATAGAAAAGCAAGAAAAATGAAAAGTGTTGTTCCACCCGGAGATGAAGGCTGAAGCAGAGGGTGTATTACAAGGGTTTTATTGTATGCAAAATCATATGGTCCACTTATGCAGGACCTGTGCATATGCAGACCTCCTAAACTGGAACTTAAAAGGACTTTATGCAGAATTGAGATACTGAAATCTTAGAGAGCAGTTGAGGCAGCTTCTTCTCAAGAGCCCCATGCCCTCTGTGAAAATGTAAAAAACAGCCCCCTCTCACCCCAAACAATTGCATTGTCTGGTTTTGGGCAGAAACTTCAACTTGATAGCCATTAGGCTGTTGAGACAGTGGAGTGCTATTCTCCTGTATATGTTTATCACCCAAAAAGAAGTGTTTGACACTTTGAATCCCAACTGGATTTAGGCATCTGCTTAATCAGATTTAGGTGCATTCCTATGCCTGGTGTTTGGCATACAGATGCCCTGCAGTTTCCCTTGGAAACATATAGGTTTCTGTGATCTGTATGTTTTCTTTTTTTTTTTTTACAGTACATTAAAAGAAAATAAAAAATATATGTCTTTTTTTCTGTTGTAGTTATTTGTAGTCAGTGGAGAAGGAAAGCCTTCTAATTAAGATGTTCTACATTCCCTGGCAGCATTCAGAGAATGTACCTGCCTTTGCATTTTGGTATGAATTGGGAATGTGCTTTTGAAGTAAAGCTCCCCATTGTCTCTACTTGCTGTGCTTGGATTCACATCAGAGAGTGGTCTTGGAGAACACGAGATGGACTTTTTTTTCAGATAACCAGAAGATCTGCTCCAACCATTACCAGATATTCAAATTCATACACCCAGATCAGAACAGGTCCAGGGCCCTTAATGTGTATGGTGTGGATGCTGGGTTCTCGTCACTAGTGTTTTACCCTAAGGACTTGCTCCTATTGCTCTGCACTGCTTGCTGATGTAGATACAAGCACAGATTTCTTCAAAGCTTTCTTCCTTTTAGCTGCAGGGCAACTCTAGGTCCTCAGCACAGGCAGCCTGAATCACTCTGCTGCAGTGAGGTGCCTAAATTAGAGGCAGTGAAATGTTCACATTAGCTGTCTAAAAGTAGGTGATATAAATACAGTTGATAGTGTTGATATCATGAAGCAGAGGAAGGTGGTGCAGGCAGCAGCTGTGTTTCACTTCTCACGTAGGTCCCCTTCAGTGAGTTCTGCTCCCTGGGGGAGAATGCTGTGGGGATTGCACCCCATCTGTGCTAATCCCATCCTTGACTGTGTTGTTTTAGACAAACACAACACTATTGCAAAAAATATGAACCAAAAGAAAGTAGGCAAACCTTCCCCCCCTTTTTTTTTTTGAGATGAACCCTTCTCCATGCTTACATTCAGCTATTTGTAATCACTTGGCTAGTGGGAAACAAATAGTTTGATCTTGTGCTAGGACTATTAAGTAAAATATCTAAATTGTTACTAGCATTAACTCCTGTTTCCTAGCTTGTTCTCTCAAAAGCTATTTGGTAAATCTTGTTTCACTGTCATTTTAGATACTGTTCCTCCCTCCCAGAAAACACAGATCTCTCAATTAATTCAAAGAATAGTTTACCAGGACACATTTCTCATGTCAAGGCCATAATAAATCAAGTACAGAATGGTACAAGCATTAGTGATGTACTTTTCCATAACCTACCAATTCTTATAAGCATTTATAGTATATATTTCTACTTAAAACACTAAAAAAGACTACATTAGGTCACATGTAGGACGAAAAAAATTTTAAAAAGATAATATGCTAGCATATTACTAGAAATTTAGAATTGTAACATCAAGCATTAAAAATTTAGAGAATAAAGATTGTTGCAGGAGCTTCAGTTTAGTTCCCTTCTATGTATGAGTAAAGATAGTTCTAGCAGTATAATCATGCACAGATCCTAATGTATGATCAATTGCACTTATACATTTTTTTTTTTTTTTTGTCTTATACTAGATTTTATTCAAAATTTGTTCTGAAGGCAAGACTATAAATATTCTCGTAGCCTCTTTTCTTATAACTACTGATCTGGAAGCTTAATTAAACCCCTTTATTTTCACAATACTTTCTGAGATTTTATTTTCCTTTTGCAGGTGAGAAAGAAATGTATTTTTAAAGTTTCAGATGCTCAGCTTGTGCTTTAAGAGTACTTAGCACTTAATATTTTCAGAGTGTGTCTAAGACTAGTTTCAGCTGCAGTCTCCGAGTAGGTCTTCTGCATATCAGGCTCCATTGTGCCTGATTTTGGACACCATAAAGTGATTAATGTAAATGGAGACTCATTTGTGAAGGTTTGACTGAGATGCAGGAAGCTATAGCAAGAAGAATGGCACAATGCAGCTCTCCGTGGAAATGCTCTCACCGTGATACTCATGAGATTAGCCTTTCTCTAACAGCAACTCCCATCTCCATTCACTAAACACTTTCCAAGTTCAGCAAAAAGAAAAAGACTTTTGTCCTACAGACTAATACCCAATCTCACTCATTCTAAAACCAGTTTAGTCCTATACCATTCACCATTGTGATGCATATGCACATGGGACAGAAGGTACAGTTTTATTGCATGAATGTTCCATTTCCTAACTTCCATAATGATCTTTAAACAGGACTCCTTAGATGTGTATAAAAGTTACAGTGAAGGTGCTTGCATTTAGACTTTCTTATTGCTGTTCAATCTTTCTATATAAAATTCATTCCACATCTGTCTCCCTGTGGTCTTTGTTCTGCCCAAATCACATCGTAGTTCATTAAAAGTAAAATCCTTTCTAGTCGCTTTGTATTGTGAAAAAATTCTCTGATACTCATATAGTAGTAGCTTAGCAAGAACTGTATTAAAGTGGACAAGGAATATGATGACATTAATTGAAAAATGTGAGATGAGCTGCACATTTCTGTATTTTGTGACTTTGACCAGTTGATAAAACTTGTAGATTTGCTTCTAATGATACTCAAAACAGCACCACTGGGTACAGTATGGTATTCTTGCTTTAGCAAGGTTAGGAGGAACCTCAAAAGGACATTTAGGGGGGGAAAAAATAAACAAGTCCTGTACAATTTGATTCTTTTGAGCATCTGAGTGGGATTCAGGTCCATATGTGCAGGAAGAGGGTAGTTTCAGATTAGCCTCACAGTTCCTCTCCTTTGTGAAGCCTATTCTGCTCCAAAACTGTTTGTCATTAGGGCACCAGAAGACAACTAATGAGAAAACAGATTTTGCAATTGGAATGGACTTGTCAACAAGACGGCTGGGGAAGGCAGAGCTAAAGAACGAATGTTTGGTTTATGCCCGACCTTTTCCAGAGAGGGGAAAAACACAGTTTGTTCACATCAAGTGGCAGCTGCTGAAGTAACTGCTGTAAGTGTATTGAAGTGCCAGGTTCATATGGGACGCAGACTTACTTTAAACACTCCACAAAAATGAGAACAATTCTTCAAAGTTGAAAGCTAACGCGTTCATTTATTTCAAATGTTTCTCTTAGAATGATTTACTTATAGTAGACTAAACTCTTTTCTTACTATTGAGTAGTTTATTACTGTTTCTGTTTCCTTTTGAGAGTTACTCCGGATATTGTACCACAAAGTTCAGAACCTCCCTGAAGAGTCCACGAGAGAGAGAAGCCTGACTTGTCTCCTCCTCCTCTCTGGTTAGTGAGGTTACAGCTACGATTGAACTACATGAGATGAGGAAGTGGCAAGGTTTTTAGGAGACGTGCTGTATTGTGGTACCCCTCATCCAATGCATTTTACTTGGCACAAGCCTCTCCTGTGTTATCAGATTACCACTTTTCCCATTTCACATATCTACCATGAGTCTTTTGTTTCCTATTATTATTTCAGCCTTGTGAAGCTTTTGTTTTCATAGGTCTCAGGAACATTTTTCATTATGCTGAAATTTGCAGCATGTAGTGCAGCTTCTATCTGCTGCTCCATGATTTTATACCATCCAGCAGCATGGTGTTGGTAAGAGAAGTCACTCATTGGCAACAAATGCTCCTCCTTCTCCACAATTTCACCTGTCTCCACAGCAACTGACAGCTCAGATGGATTTCCCAGAAGCAGATCTTTCGTGGAGGCTTAATTTCAAGGCTTAATTTTAAATTCTAATTCTAAAATGTGTCTGCTGCCCACATCTAATTCCATTTGTGCCTTCCCTGCATGCTGAAAAAAAATTAATGTTCTCTCTTCTCCCTTTTCTAGGGAGAAAATATGTTATATCTTCTGACATAACTGTGATAGCTGGTGCCCCGCTAGTTTTCAAGGAGCATACTAGGGGCAAAAACCCAAACAAGCAAACAAAGCAAAACAAAATTTGAAAAACCTACCCTAATATGTTTTTCTGCTATTTAACTTCCATCCTCTATTCCTACGATCACCTATAACTGAATATAGACAGTCTGCTGTATCATCCTGAAAAGACAGGACTAAATCAGACTGAATTAGATGCTCTACTCCAAGACACACATACAGCAGACAGTATTCCTAAAATATAACCTAAATCTGCCTGTTTATTAAAAAAAAAATAAAGTTTCAATTAAGTTTCTGAATCTATTTAATCTTTTCAGAGATGAAGTGCAAAAGCTTTTCCGTATAGTGAGCCATTTGTAGTCTTCCTCCTCTATAGCTTCTGTAAGTATACCATCCTGTTGAAATTGTTGTGCAAATGTTGTGCATCGTAAGGTTATATAGTAAATCATTTCCTGTTTTGGTCTTGTTTCCTGTTGCTTACTAATTCTTAAAATTGCATTTTATTTTTATCTGCTACTGGGCATGAAGAACAATAATCAAAGGGTTTAAATTGACTATTAATATTAATGAAAGATATAGGAGTCCATGACAGTATATCTGCAGTTAGGGCCGTCCCTTCTTGCCTTGCACATGCAGTACTCTGCAAATAGCTACTTTGAATTTCATCTGTAATTTTTTTGACGAGTGACTCAGAATTGTGAGGTCCTCGTACACCTATTTAAAGGCAGCTTTAATTCTTCCTGTTCTGGTTAATTCTTTATCACCAGACTTTCTTTTCACTCAACATCCTCTTTTCTCAAAGGCTAAAAAAGGAAGTTCAGTGGCACAAGAACCTGAGAGAGGTTGTTGGAAACTCTTCCTTCTCTGTTGTGAATACTGATCATTTACTTTTAACATGCTTTCTGTCTGCTAACCAGTTATTAAGCCAGAAGAGACTTTTCCTTCCCTTCCCATGATAGGTGGGTCTAAAGCCTTTTAAAGGACGTTGCCAGAAAGAAGGATTTTGGAAATCCAAGTACCCTTTGTAAATCGGTTGCATCTTATACGCACTGTTTATTCTTTCAGAGAACTAATGATTTTTGAGACATGACTTTCTTTGTTAGAGTGCATTCACCAATTTTCTATTATTATAATTAAGTGGACAAACTTCAGTTGATAGATTTGATGCAGTGGTTGAGATTCCTCTTTAGGTGTTTTTTAGATCCTGAGGGACATAAAAAAACCCTGCCTGTTCCAACTGGAGCCTTCTTCTGGCTTGATTTAACTGACAAAACCAGGTGTGTTTTGCGCTTTTCTGTGTTCTAGCCTAGTGTGGAGTGCAATACGAGTTATATGAAAGAGAGAACCAGAGGTGCTTGAAGAATTACAGTTTTGAGGACTCACCAAGCATTAGCAGAGATCTCATGCTGCAAAGAGAAATTCTTCACAGAACCATAGAATGGTTTGGGTTGGAAGGGACCTTAAAAATCACCTAGTTCCGACCCCCCTGCCATGAGCAGGAACACCTTCAACTAGTCAAGCTTGCTCAAAGCCTCATCCAACCTGGCCTTAAACACTTCCATGGAGGGGGCATCCACAACTTCACTGGGCAGCCTGTTCCAGTGTCTCACCACCTTCACAATAAACAATTTTGTCCTAATATCTCATCTAAATCTACTCTCGTCGAGTTTATAACCATTATCCCTTGTTCTATCACTACCTGCCCTTGTAAAAGTCCCTCCCCAGCCTTTATGTAGATCCCTTTCATGTACTGGAAGGTGGCTATAAGGTCTCCCTGGAGCCTTCTCTTCTCCAGGCTGAACAGCCTCATCTCTCTTAGGCTGTTCTCATAGGAGAGGTGCTCCAGTCCTTTGATCATCCTCGTGGCCCTCCTCTGGACTCTCTCTGGTAGGTCTATATCCTTCTTATGTTGGGGGCCCCAGAACTGGATGCAGCACTCCAGGTGGGGTCTCATGAGAGCAGAGTGTAGGAGCAGAATGACCTCCCTTGACCTGCTGTCCACCCTTCTCTTGATGTAGTCTAGGATACGGTTGGCCTTCTGTTCTGTGAGCGTGCATTGCCAGATCATGTTGAGCTTGATATCCACCAGTACCCCCAAGACCTTCTCCTCAGGGCTGCTCGCAATCCATTCTCTGTCCAGCCTGTATGTGTTCTTGGGATTGCCCTGACCCAAGTGCAGGACTTTGCACTTGGTCTTGTTGAACTTCTTGAGGTTTGCATAGGCCCACCTCTCAGGCCTGTCAAGGTCCCTCTGGATGGCATCCCATCCCTCCAGTGTGTCAACTGAACCACACAGCTTGGTGTCATCGGCAAACTTGCTGAGGGTGCACTCAATCCCACTATCCATGTCACCAGCAAAGATGTTAAAAAGTGCTGGTCCCAATACTGACCCCTGAGGGACACCACTCATCACTGGTCTCCACTTGGACATTGAATTGTTGAACCAACTCTTTGAGTGCAACTATCTAGCCAATTCCTTATCCACCAAGTGGTCCATCCATCTAGTCCATGCCTCTCCAACTTAGAGACAAGGATGTTGTGTGGGACAGAGTCCAATCCCTTACACAAGTCCAGGTAATGACATCAGTTGCTCTTCCCTTATCCACCAAAGCTGTAACTCCATCATAGAAGGCCACCAAATTGGTTAGGCAGAGCCATCTTAGTTCAAAGAGGAAACTGAACTCATCCTAGTTGAGAGTCCTAGAAAGGCATAAACAATGCAGCTCTATATAGAAAGCCCAGAGCCATGATAAATAAACAGAAATGTAGTTTTTAGAAGACCTGCAAGAAAGGTGTGTTGTGGTTACCTGAGTTAGCACAAAAGCAGTAAAGGAAGCTGCTATTACTGTGTTTTGAAAGAAAAGCTTCTTTCCTAGAAATGCCAAATTAAGTTCTTTCTTACAGTTACTTCTTTTATTTCAAACCAGAAAAGTTAAGACTTTGGAACATTATTCTTACAGATCCATAAAGATCAGAGAGAGAGAGAGCTTTCCAGAGATACCACCATAAGAAAGTCTGTTTGACTAGAGAAGTATAACCACAGTCTTCAAGCAAACATGTTTTCTGAAGCTAGAAGCACTTACCAATAAGATACGGTACTGCATTATTAATTCAGATGAGTACTTGTTATAACTCACATAGCATTCATTTGCAAAATAAATCCAAATAGCATTCTTCCTTTCAGGTGAGCATCAGAGCTTTTATAACAGCACTATCAATCTGAGGCAGAGAAGTCATGACTTCTATTTTCAGTTCTATGGGAATGAATGCATCGCTATCAGTACATAAATTTACCATTTCTGCTATTGGTCATACAAAGTAGAGGAAAATAGAAATTATATATAATATATAAGGTTTGTTTTGAATTTCCATATTTAGAGTATGATCTTGCTTTCCAAGCAAGGTTGATCTTTCCAAGCTCATAACTATGAAAAATTGTACAGTGGTTGATTTATGGACCTCAGTGTGATGGAAGGGAGAAAAGTGTAACTGTGCTTACCTGGAGGTTTCCTTTCTTCAGTGATATAAGTCTTCAGATCAGAATGTTCTAGAAAAGCTGTGTAGGAGTAAGGAGATTTATGTCATTACTTTGAATTCTTATGCTCTGCAGTACTAGAAATCTTTTTTTTTTTTTTTTTTTCTTTTTCCTCAGTTCGTTTATTTGAAACAGTCTGTTAGATAGGAATGTGACATTGAATTAACATGGTTGTGAAAGTTTGCTGATACGGATTGAAACTTCAGGGAATGAGATGAGGTATCACATGTTTGATTTTACTGTCTTGTTGCAGGGACAAATCTGTGCCAGTTTTAACAGGTGTGTGATCTTTGTAAGAAAGGGAAATTTCAACAGTTTGCTGTGACTTAAGGTCACAAGGATGGGTATTTCTATTCTTTAACCTGTTTATTAAAAAACCCTCAGGTATATATGAGGCCCACTAAATAGCCCTAGAATATTCTGATTTTATTTTTAAGTGGATGAAGTGCCGTCACTAGAAGACATAATAAACTTTCAAACATACTTAGATCTGCTTTCTCTGTTCCCATTTCTCTTAACCCCAGGCCTGTGACTCAACTGAGGCATTTTATGTGAGTATCCAATTATGATGTGCTTTGGTTGTTGAAGTTTTTATGATATGGTTTGCATATATGGCATTTTTTCCCCTGGACTTTCACCTTCTGTCCTCACCCCATAATGCAGTATGTGGGTTTTGTTAGCTAACATTAATGGTAGCCTGCTTTCAGTGTGTTTTTTGTGACCACATTTGAAGTGCCAATAAAAAGTTACGAGTCTCACAAGATGAGGACATAAAAGATGCAAAATTCAATCCTCTACCTCATAGTCTTTTAACCACAATATTATTTGAATCAAGGACACTATTATTATGTGCCATAAAACCCAGTATTTTTAAAGAGTGTTTCCCAAAGTAATTCTGATAAATGAGACAGACAAAATCTGATCATCATCTACCAGGGGTTTTTAAATGCCTGTATGTGTTGTAAGAAAATAGTAAAAATGAGACTTGACCACTGTAGATACTAGAAGAACTAACATGGTGATCTGGGCTCTAGATGAGCCTTCCTCAGGAGTCTTTTGGCACAAACCAGTTGAAAAACTACCATGCTTACCAGAAATTACTGAAAAGTACAACAGTCAAGGATGAGTTTGAGGCTAACCCGGAAATATTTATCTTGAAGGATTCTAGTTAAAGCAGTTTAAAATGCTCTAGGAGGAAGATGCTAATTAAGCATTGTTGACTGTTGTAGCCCTCCATTTTTATTATTTTCAATATAAAAGTTAAATCCCAAATATTTAGAGAACACTACTAGGTGATTTAAGTGGCCCTCATGTCCTTTCTCAAGGTGTTAGCACTGAAAAATATCCTCCCTGCTCAGCATTGTGATAATGCTCCCCTTCTCCCCACTGTGACCGTCAGCTGAGCGCTCTCTCCCTGGGGAGGAAATCAGTCTCTGGGTTTGTTTCCTGTGGGTACCAGTATTAACTCTTCCCTTGCAGTCTTTTCTTTATCAGGTTTCTATCCTGCCTGCCTGTAAATGATCAGCATCCAACCAGTCCATTTCCAACAAGACTTTTCTCATTTTAGTCCTCTGCAACTTCTTTAACATCAGCTTATGATGACAGCTCATCGTGCCTTGTTTGTAGACTAAAATCAGTCTAAAATAGAATAGGGGAGAGAATTGGAGGGGTAAAGGTAAGGAGACTTGTAGCTTGAGTTAAAAACAATTTAGTAAATGAAATTAAATAAAATTAAAAGAATAATAATAATAATAATAATAATAATAATAATAATAATCATAATAATCATAATAATAATAGGATATACAGATGAGTAATGCGCAGTGCGGTTGCTCACCACTCACTGACCAATGTCCAGCCTCTTCCTGGCTAGCGATCCCAGAGGAGAGAAAATCCCAAAACTGGAATCCCAGAACACAGAGAGAGCTTTCTGGACAACCCTCACTTATATACTGAACATGGTGTTATATGATTTGGAATATTCAATTGGCATATCCAAATGCCAGTTTGGATCTGTTGCTCCCTCCTACCTGCAGACTAGCAAAGCATGGGAAGTTGAAAAGTCCTTGATTCCTTTGCAACAACTAAAACCATCAGTGTATTATCAACATTATTCTCATACCAAATCCTATACTGAATCCAAAGCATAGTGCTATTCTAGCTCCTAAGAAGAAAATTAGCTCTATCCCAGCTGAAACCATGACACTCAGTAATGAAATTACCAATTTTCAAATATATAAATTCTTTGAGAAATATGGTTTTAAGCTGCAGTGTTCTTGTGACCCACATAATGCTCACATGTGATAGGGACTGTGCAGGCAGAGTGAATTTAGCTGATGTGTTGTGCTTTAAGTGGAGCAGCATGGGTGCTACAGCCGGTAACTACAGAAAAGTGTGAGACAGAGTGAAAAGTTTGAGATCTGGTAATGCGACTGAGGTCAGAAAGGTTAAATCTAGTTAGACCATTTATTATGCTACTTGCTAAAAGGCTGGACAGGATTTAACATTCTTGGGTGGGGAAAAAAAGTTGTACACATCACGTCTAAGATTTTTTTTTTTTTTTAATCTTTCTGTCATACAGTAGCTTAGTTTTCAAGTGTGCTTTCTACTGCTATGCAACGTGGTGGAGATTTTTTTCCTCGCTATTGACAGGAAGCCATTTGGAAATGCTTCTTCCTTTCTTGTTTGCTGTGCTGATTCTTAAACATCCCATTCCAAAGAAATATATTTGTTATTCCCTAGATGTCCTGGAAATAGTCTGTTGGAGGGGTGGGCACTTTTTAAGTCTTTCATTGCCTGTGTTTAAAGATTTGCCATGTATTTTATCAGGAATGTCCTGTCTGTCAGGTCATCCAGGCAGCGTTCCCTATTTAAGAGCTAAATAGCATGCCTTTAAAATATAAATTTGCATTAATGGGACCTAAATACAGAACAATACAATAATAGAATTAAGACTATGCTTAATAATAGCGATCATCCTTGACTGCTTCAGCCTCTCTGAAAGGTTTCATCTCTCTTGCCTTTCTGTCAAGACTCTCTCTCTATTAATTGTAGCTTATCTGCAGACCCTTTTTAGTTTGCTTGCACTGAGGAAAATGTCTCCAGGAAAAAGCTAGCGCTTTCTTCCTCTGCCATCCCTGAGCTAGAGTGTTCCAGTCTGTTTACTCATCATACAAGAAAGTCTCTGTCTTTTTCCTTCTTTGCTGAGCACTTCTGGTGCTGACTACCCCTGGCATTGAGAAACAGGTGAAGGGATTACTTTACTTCCTCCCCAAGGTTCTTAAAGTAATGCTTCCATGACTGCTTACTTCAAAGTGGTGAACGGAGCAGTGCTTGATGGAGATGTGTGTGCTTAATTTGTATGAGAACCATTCCTAAGAAGACTTACAAGGATTTGTCTGGGATCAACGGACTTTATAATATGCCTCGCATTTACAGAAAAGTGAATTTTGTGCTTTTTCTTTTGTGTTAGAAATATAATGACTAGGTGTTTCAAGCTTTGGGTATAATATGTGATTTTTAATTCTTTTTTTAGGACACTCAGAATATATAGCTTTTGCTTTTATTGTATCTTGGACAACAAAATCTCAGATTGGAAAAGTTAAAGAGAATAATGCAATGTAAAAAAAAATAAGTCTGAAGCACAAAAGGAGTAAAGATTTGTGCAATATACGTAAACGCAGAAACAATTTTTAATCTTGATAAACTCTCAGTGAAGCAGGTATTGTAACTGCTGTTTTTCATATCTTATTTCTAAATATTGATAAATCATTTTAACAATTGAGAACTCTCACCTTCAGCCACTCTTCTGTTCCTGTGTATTACTTGGGAGAGATTCAGTAAATGACATCGTAAAAATTCATCCATTTTGTCTCTGGCAACTCTTCAGAAACAGCAAGTCCACAATCACGAGAAAACGTGAGGGAGTCACTGATCATTGATTCTACTGATTTAACTTGTGTTATAATAACCCATTTAGGAAACTCACCTGGCACCACCTGTGTATTTATTTAGGTTAGGCAGATGCTGGTACAGTTCAGCCTATCACACTTCTGCATCTACAGAAGAATCATCTAACTGCTGTAAAGTTTTTTTTTTATTTCAGCCAGTGAATGTCTAAATGGGAATGTCACCAGACAAGCAATATTAAAACAAAACAAAACAAAAAAACCCAAACTTCCTTCTCTAACAACAAAAACCATCTAGGAACACAGCTTTCTCAAAAAATGGGGGTGATGATCTAATGATAGCTTTTACAACAAGACAGATGATAAAACGTGCTCTAGAGTGTATGTTTAGGTGCATTTCAAAACCACTAGAGAATATATGCAATTTCAATAGTATTTTATGCTATTACTTTCTGTGGGTAGACAGCACTCCCTCTTCTAAATGGGAACAAACTGTGTCCCTTCATATACATGTGCAGTTCCCAAAGAAAGCAATGGCTTTATATAAAATGGTTTCTTGAAAAGGTTTTCAGCTGATAAGAGGCTTAGAAAGAAATGGTTGAGGTACCATCACTAGTGACCTAATAGATGTACTTTCAGGATAGAGTTTTCAAAAGCTCTGATTCAGGACCTCCATAAAACTCGTGGGAACAACCAAAGATAATTCTGTGCTGCCTTGAAAATCTGACCTAAGCATGTGAGCTCTTCATGTGCTATGTGAAAATGTGAATGGGGCTGTTCTGTCCCCAGGAAAAGCCTCTGTGACCACTACACATATGCCCTTACTCTGTCATGGGGGCATTTCTGTGTTCTGCAGGCAGTGCAGAAATGTGAGTTGCCATAGCATCCAAGGACTTTCGTAAAATTAAAAATTCTCAACTGAATTCATATGGAATCAACTCCGTTTTCCTTTATTTAGTTCAGTTGTCTGCTTCTGTCTTAACAAGAAAACGTGTTACTCCTTTATGAGGATGTATTTTCACTCTAATTCCTTTAATTAAATAGTACTAGATAGGTACCAATATAGGATAAAAAGGTTGCTAAATTCGACATTTGAGGGCATGCAGACATTACTAAAAGCCCTGGGCAAAAGTTGAAATAGTGGTCTTTTCTATATTGGGGTTTATTATTAGTGTCATCACACAAAGCTCACTGTGCCTACTCAAAATGCTGCAAACTGTCTTTCCTGCTTTCTCAGCCTCATCTCCTGGGCAGCCCTGGGCTGTGTTTATGAGGTCCTTTTTTTTTTTTTTTTTTTCTTTTTTCTCTGTTTTAAACTTCTCAGTGTTCTTTTTCAAACTTGAAGTGTGGTCATTGCTCTAGAGACAGTGGAGTACATAGTGGATTGGTCACTTGTGGTTGGATTTAATAATAACTGGGAGGACAATGTGAGGTCCATTTATAAATTATAACGACTTGAAATGCATTGTGTATTGTAGCTTGGGAAATACAGCAGATGTATTGCCCAAGTTCAAGAGCAATTGATTAAAATACTATCAAGAGAGACATACTTATGAGAGTGCAGTAACTCTGAGTCAGTGCTTAAATTCTGTTTTCCTGACTGCTGGATCCAACTGTTGTCTCTCATTTTCTATACACATCATAAAAGCTACATGAATGTGTTGCTGTTTCTCCCAGCCTGATGAAGCCCTGTGCCCTGATCAGTGATACTAGGTTTTATGAAGATACAGATAATAAATGTATTGCACAGTGAAAGGCACGATCAGTAACTGTTGCATAGATTTCATAGAGGTGTCATCAATTTCAGTGGCAGTCAGCTCATTCATTTCAAGCTAGACTGTGCTTCCTGCTTCTCTTTTAATTCTTTCTCACACTACCTGAAGTCTTTTATCTCCTGCATTATATATTGGGTTTTAAATATTACATTAATAAGTGTTTAAATATTTTTTAAAATATGGGCTTTACAGTTAATACTGTTCCTGCTGTTTCTACTAGTTGATACATATTGCTCATTCTCTCTAGATCTGAGGACAGTCTAACTCTTAGGATTAGACCCATGGGCTCCAGTACTCAAATGAGGTCCACAAAATGCAGAGGAGATTCCCTGGAGCTTGATAAACCTGTTGCTTAATCACAAGGAAAATGTACTGGCTGTGGACTTCCCATCAGCACCCATATCTTGCCTATCCTGCCTTTCTAAATAAGGTCAAATTGAGTGTGCAGTGACTTAAGTCAGTATCTTCCAGACCTCAGTGTCTGTTAAAAACCCTGTCTGCAGATTCCTCTTTTTGATGCCATTGTCAATGTCACTGCTTTTATATCCTTACCACCTCTGCAAGTATATATTTCTTTACAAGCCTTCTGTACTTTCCATGACTGCTAATTTTGTCTCTTTTATAATGTTGTTATATCATCTGTTTCTTTGGATGGCCTTTTTGAGGAGGTTGGAAATAAAGTTGTCTTTGCCATCATGAGAAGAATTTTTTTTTTTTTTTTAAATAACAGTAATAAAATATTTTTTTAAAAAAATTTAGCTACTGCATGCTGAGCATAAGCTGCTGACTCATCTTTAAATGCCAAGACTGGAAATTATGTTAGGCATCTCAGCTCTTTATCTCATGCATGAGAGTAGTATAGGCTGCAAGGGTGAGCACCATGTGCGAGAGAGTGTAACTGCTGCAGAGCAAACAGGGAGTTGAGGGTTTCACTCCTGCCTTCCGAGTGGTCTGGTTCCTTACATTAACCAACAGCTGAATACATTTCATAAACAGTTATCACAGAAGGAACTGGAGCATGCTGCTGTTTTACTTGGCTGCTCTTCCCTTGAAGCTACAGAATCATGCTCTTTGCTTTTTCTTTCTATTCTTGACTAAGAAAGCAGCTGGAGGGGGCTTTTTCCCAGCCAGAATAATGTACAACCCACTTGTGAAGACACTTGCCAGGGAAGTTGGATGTCGGGGATAAAGCTTCTGCTCTCCCACCTCAAACAAGCCCTGAAACCGTTAGGCAAGTGTATCTACAGGAACTGGAAACACCAGACAGATTTTTACCGATGCTGCCTGAAGGAAAAGAGTGATCTCAAGAACATTTTTGAAAGAAGGAGTTTCCTCTTCTTAGGAAAAATTTTTGCCTTGTGCATCTCTTCAGAAATCTAGAGAGGGATAGCACCTTAGGTATATGTGGGTCCACTTTGCTAATTGCTGGCTGCTCTCAGGCTAGTTTCAGCACTGTTCCCTGAGATTAATTGGATCCTCCATCAACTTGGATCAAATGTCTCACTTCTGCACGGTGTAAGGAGGCGTGCCACCGATACCTGATTTCTTACTCAAGTCACATACCCTGATGCTTTGCATAACCATCAGGGTAGTGGGAGACAAGGGCTTGAATTGCAGTAGACGAAGAAAGGGGCTGAACCATCATGTCTTGAAAACGTCTTGAGTAAATCCTTGACATGCTGATCAAGAGTTTGAAATATTTTCTTATTTTTTTATGCTATTCTGGCTGAGATGTGTATCCATAGCAAACTTAAGTCTGTTGATGATAGGTGTGCTGCTCCTAGGTTTTTTTTACGGATTACACTGAGAAAGTCTGTTCTTGTCTAGCGCCCGTAGACTACAAATGGAAAATAGGTTAAGCTATGTTTAGCTGTAAAAAAACAGGGAAAGCTAGAACTTTGTGTTAGATTTTGAAAGTGCTGCTTAACACTGTACTTCAGAGGTGCTTGATGCTGGTCCATTGTGTTGTAAGAACATCTAATGAATTCAGTTTTTCATGGAAGGTAGGAAAGAGATTATCAATCTCATTTTTATGCTTGGATTTAGCTAACTGCTGACTTCTCAGTATTCTTAAACCTAGAGAAAATCTGTGTATATGCTAAAGGTAAATTTTAGGTACCTAGGAACTTTTCAAAAAGTAGATTCCTCAAGTAAAATTTTATCTGAGTTTAGGTCTTCAGAATTGCATTCTTGAATATAGGCATGTCTGTTCTTCCTGAGCCTACTTTAAGTGCCTAATTTCCTTCTTTACTTCTTTTAGATTTTTCCATCTGGACCAACATGGATTAAACTTGCAGTGTGCCTACAAATGAGTGAGTTAATACCCAGGCTACGCTGCTAATGGCATTGCATTTACTGCTGAACTAGGAAGGAGAATAGCTACCTTAGTGCCTGGCTGTCTGTGATCTGGCATCAAGATTAATTGGACAGCAGCAGCTCCTTGAATTAACAAGTCCTACTGGCAGCACGCACCTGATTCCCAGCATGAGCAGAGGGGATACAAGGGAAAAAGATATCTGACACTATGAAGGAAAAAAAGAAAGAGACATTGCCACAAAAATGAGTGAAAGCAAAGCTAATTTTGTAGCTTCTTTTATTTTTTTGAGAATTAACAGCTGCGGATCAGTTATATTTCAGGAACTACTAGCTGAGAAATACTTTTTAGGTTTTGAAATATTTTGCCTGAATGCTTGGAATTTGTATCTTCTGTCTTGAGATATCTTGGAACAGAACAGTCTTATTTATAGTAAATATTGGCAGAATATTGAACATATAATGAAGAATTATGCTACTTCTCTGTGTAACAAATAACTTGTCATTCCACTTTTCCTAGTCAAAGCATGCATTTGAACCATGAATCAGTAAGTATTTGGTGGTATTTTTTGAAGAATTTTTGAAACAGGCAAGAAGAAATTATAGCATAGATAATTATGGTAGACCATTTCAAATTAATCACCAAAGAACTGTAAAAATGGCTTTAACCATTATGTTGCTGCTTGGCTGTGGAATATAGGAAATTAAAAGAAAATTATTTTCATCTTTATCTCATGTGTCACCATGAAAAAATTGAATCATTAAACACGTGTAGTTGGTCACAGCTAAAAAGTGAAGCTCACAGTCTCCTGTATGTGTGCTTGCGTGTGTGTGTGTGCGAGTTCTTAACCTGGTAAAATCAGAAAGGGATTTAAATGTACCTTAGTACATAACCTTAGCAGCTATCCATCCCTGCACTGTAGTAGCTGATAAACTCCTTATTCCATCTTTCTACTCTCTTTTGCTACAATCTGGATTTTATATGATTTTGGTTTTCATTTAAACTGTTCCTCCTTTATGTTTGAATTTTTCCCTTACCAGCCTGGTATCTTGGCTGTCTAGTTAAAGGAGAGAAGTGGTATAAGAAACAGAACTGAAGAGAACCAGTTCCTTATGGATTTATGTCTCTTGGCTAATAATTGAATTATAGAGGTCTTGTTTTATCTCTGAATATGCATATGTTCTGGTAATGCTATTCAGGCTGCCACACTTGACAGCAGAAATGGGCTGGTAAGATTGTTAGCACCCTGCATCTTAGTGCTAGGATCCCGCTCTCTTTTCTAGCCAGCAGCTGCCACTTTCAAAATTTATAAGAGGATAACTATCTTTGAGATTTCTATCTTTTCAGTCACATTTGGTCAAAATTGGTCTACTTAGTTAAAAAATTGCAAGGAGAGGACACGCAGACTGTATTTTATTATTGCGCAGCCTTGTTTCCATAGGAAACCAGGATAAAAACAGCCTGATAAAAGTCTGCTTTATCTTATGTGAAGTAAAAATCCCCTCCCAATTTGTGCAGTATAGACCCATAACATAGTTGAGGATACTCTGAAGCAATTACTTTTAAGGAAGGTAGTATGTCTAAGCACACATGTGGCAACACCAAATAACTCCTTTTAGAAAGAAGGTTTTCACCTGAGCAGGTGTACAGAGCAGTCATTCACCTATGGAGAGCTTTCTATGCCCAAACCTTCCCATGCTCTCTCCTATGGATGAGGGTTGAAATCTTGTTCCAAGTATCTGTGAGGAGAAAGAGTAGATGAAGGAAGGGAAGAAAGGACTAAAGAAAGGCAAAATGTTGGTTCTTCCCTCCCTGCTGTTGAAGATCCAGATAAGTCTTTTCTTTAGCCTGCACTCTGCCTCTCTGTTCAAAGCTTTATTTCTCTGCAGGTATGTAGTGAGCATTAGGAAACTAATTGGAAGTACATTTTGAAAGAAATTTGAAGTAAAACCTTCCAGTGGCATATTGCAGCAATAAGAAGCCTTGCTTGTAGAATTTGATATATGACAAAGTGAAAGAAAGAATATTTGGCTAAATCATAAAGGAACTATCAAAACCTAGCATCTGGTAGAGATACATGATTCAGAAAACAGGTATACTTAAGAATAGTTTCACCTGAAAAGAATATGTTGTACAAACCACTATGGAATTGTTTAATAACATGACTTCACACATCTCAGAAAATATTAAATTGTCAGGAAAAAAAAAATTACTGTTTCAATGATAAAAATGAAACTGGATTAAAAAGCAGTCTGAGTACAACTGAATCAATAAGAAGGAATAGCTTAACTTGAACAGTGCAAAATCAGAAGAATTTTGTCTTGGCAGACTTGTAAGAAACCTGACTAAGTTTTTTGCTAATTTGTTCTATATGCTAAAGTATTTAACACATATGACAAGGGAAAATATGTCAGCTCTGCACTATTCCTGATTTATAGAGCCTTCAGACCTGATTACTGAAGTCTCTCAAAAACCATAGAATGGTATAGAGACCTTAAAGATCATCTAGTTCCAACTCCCTTGCCATGAGCAGGGACACCTTCCACTAGACCAGGTTACTCAAAGTCTCATCCAGCCTGGCCTTAAACACTTTAAAATGACATACATTATATGTACATGTACAGGCAAGGTGTATATACACCTGCTTGCTACCTTCACAAATATGTGCAAACTAAAGGCTTAGTCAATAGAAAACATCTGTATATTTTTAGAAATCCAAATAAGGATTGCTTATATAGTAATATATATTCAGAAGTGTAAAGTTCTGGAAATGACCTAGTCCATGTAACTGAAAACTCTCTTAAATTGAATGCAGCCATGGATAATCTATCTCATTTGTACTAGATGTGCAGAATGCAGTAAGTTGTTTAAGGGTTAAGCATCAAGCTTTAAGTTAGTTATCTCAGCTCCCTCTGGAGTGAGTGAAGAGAAAGGGGCAGTGCCAGAGTGTGGCTCATCCCATGCTAAGTATATGACTGGCATAAAAGTGGAGAAAAATGAAGAAAAGATAAGGAGTGTTTAAAAAGATTGCCATTGATCTTAATCACAGCCTTTCACCTTCAGAGCAGCACTTCAGACACATTCTGATTTTTGTTGTGACATGCAGCATGTGACATAACAGACATGTTAAGATATGTCTATGCAGTGGCATAGGAACTGTGCCAGGTGACGAATATTTTTCTACAGTATTTTGCAGATGGACTAAGGTTATGACAGGATGAAGGTAGGATATATCTTTCCCTCCAGTTTACTCAGAGATACTTTGATTGTCTTACTGAATTCTAAAAATCCTTTTTTCTCTATTATTATTTAATCAGGCTTAGTACTAGCAAATATATTCAATAGCAGTTTTACTATCCAAGGAGCAGACTCTGATTGCAGATTCCCAGAGTAATGTATCCAAGCTATGATGTTATGACAACCACCATTTTTATTTCGTTGATTGAGGACAGTAATGAGGTCAAAATCATACATCTAAAACTGGTTCGTTTAAGCCTCTAATGAGCTGTGTGATATGAAAGTTTTTTCATGCCGTGTAGTACAGACACATACTGTGCAGTAGGAAAAACACAGAAAAGCAAAACATCTGAAAAGTACATCATTTCTAAAGGCTACAGAAATAGCAAGATCATAGTAATATGTTTTGCATTTGTTAATCATTCTAATAACATCAAGGAAATTTATGGTTGATTAAAGAGTTGCAGCACAGTAACTTGAGGCTGCAATGCCACGTTGGCTGGCAGACAGAAATTTTTTTCCACCGTCACAGGAGGAAGGTATATACACTGAAACACATGTTTATGGAGTTAGTTGATGCCCATAGGTTGCACTGTGTACAGTCAGGAGTCCACTGTGTGAAGACCTGTGGAGACGTGGATCAGGAGAGCGATGCTGATGAGAGTTGCAGTCTAATTTCAGATGCAATTGAAGAGGTAGGAAATACTCCTAGAAGGACAAATGAGAGCAGGAGGCTTCCAGTACCAGGGGAGCAAAGCCATGGAAACTAACTGTTTAACAGTCTCATATGCATGTTTTTATTTGTTTATTTATCAGTGTTCTTATGCCATTTAAAATTATTTTTCAAAGTTTACTGTACAATCATAGGCACTTACTTGTTTTTATCCATTAAGAGGCAAGTTTGTTCACATGTCAAGTCCATATGTATGTGACTTTTCAGGTATATTGCTCGTCTTTTACAGGATTGCATTCCTTTAGTTGGCAGTTTCTGATGGGCTTGCATACCAGCTATTGATACTGTAATACATACACTTTAGACTGTAATAGTTTGCAGTAGAACCACAAATGTGTGTTACTGTCTTAATACAACCCTTCTTGTGGTATCTTGCTTCAAACCACTGAATCTATGGGGTGGAAAACAGTCTGTGCAGTTAATCACAGCTAAAATAATTGCAATTCAGCTTTTTTTGTGTAGGCTAAAACCAGAAAATATTTTCTTAAAGACAAAAATATAAATTCAATTAAATCTTTCCCTTCCCTTCCCTTCCCTTCCCTTCCCTTCCCTTCCCTTCCCTTCCCTTCCCTTCCCTTCCCTTCCCTTCCCTTCCCTTCCCTTCCCTTCCCTTCCCTTCCCTTCCCTTCCCTTCCCTTCCCTTCCCTTCCCTTCCCTTCCCTTCCCTTCCCTTCCCTTCCCTTCCCTTCCCTTCCCTTCCCTTCCCTTCCCTTCCCTTCCCTTCCCTTCCCTTCCCTTCCCTTCCCTTCCCTTCCCTTCCCTTCCCTTCCCTTCCCTTCCCTTCCCTTCCCTTCCCTTCCCTTCCCTTCCCTTCATTTATTCTTGCAATGTAATGGCTACCCAAGAGGTCTACTCTACTAGTCCCAATATAGTGATGGTTTCATTCACATCTTCCAAATCCCATTAACAACAAGACCAGAAATTAATTTGATTTAGTTGACAGTAGTTTATCTTATGTCTGCGTCCTGAACTTCTAGTCTTTATAGTTATAGTAAGAATGATTAAAAAAACCCAACCCAAAACCCACAGGCTTGAGATTTCTCTAACTCATAACACTGTTAATGTCACATCCACCCATATTTGTCTATAATTAAATTTATTTTATAAGTTTTAAAACACAGTATTTTATTTTGTATTATCTTCCTCTTACTGTTTATCTTCTAGGGAGGTCACAATCTCCTTATCCAGTGTTTTTTCCATCAGGTAGACTTGACATTTTTCTTGCTCTGTAACTCTATACTTTTTTTAGAAAGTGTATTCCAAGTAGATACTTTTAACATACGTTGTTTTTCAAATGCCAGTTGTACTGTGGAGATCAAATTAAAAAAGCATCTAAATTAATTTGTGTTGGTAAATGAAGGGCAACAACTGTTTCCCTCACCTATTTTCTTCAGATAATATACTGTAATGCAGAATTGTTAACTGTTTCAGCACTATGATTCCAAACAATTGCATTACATTCCCATCCTGAAACCCATTTTTTACATTTAAAAAAAATTCCCATTAAGTCAACACCATATTGACTGGATTTAAATCTTCAAAGATGTCTCCTGAAAGACTATCTCCCATTGTTGAGTCAGACTGACTGCTGTTTCTGTTATACTTGCCTGTCACTGATTTTTGTGGGACCACAGTAAGGCACTGGGAGATTCCTGTCCTTAGAGAGCATACCAGCCATTATTACAGGATCATCCTATTTATTTCAGCCTCCTCTAGTGGTTTCTTTTCTGAGTCCAAGTTACCAGCCTGGTTTGCCACAGATGCCAAGCAGCAGTTGTCTCCTCTTCTTAGGAGATGCTGGATGCAGAGCAAAGGAAAAGGAAGCAGCCAGTACAAATGCAACAGAAAGCTATGAGACCAGAAAAAGCCTTGCAGTTTTGGTGGTGCCTGTTTTTGAGAGAGCCCTTTTCTTTTTTCTTTTTGAAAACTTGTTAATACTTTAAGTTAATTCTTATCTCTATCCTTGGCTCTCCATGCCTGGAAGAGAATGGGGAAAATTCAGACTGTTTTGAGCCACCTTCCCTGCACACCTGAGAAGAGGCCCAGGATGGGTATGAATGAAGATGGATGTGCTGGATATGGGTGCAGATGGATGTGCTGAAGGAGCAGAGCTATTCAGGAGGTTCCTGTGCATCAGCTACCTGCTTTCTTTCCCTTACTAACCTGATGGAAGGCCCTCTATCCCTGCCCAATTTGTTTAGTGTTCCTTCTCATCTCACCTTCTCTTACCCTATCTTCCCACTCTTTTTTCTGCCTTTTTCTTAGGTGTGGTCTCCATTAATAAGCTATCCGTGTTGGCCTGACACACCTTTCCTACACATTTCTCCAGTTTACCAGGTCCATTTCAGCTTCCCTGTAGACTTTCCACCCTGATATATGTTTCATTCCAAGTTGAAAGCGCAGCTATGGGTTCTTGGGTTTTTCTCATAGTGTTCTCATGTCTTCTACAGGCTGAGCAGTGAGGAGGTGTACTCCAGGGGATGCCTTGCTTAACCACGGTAGCCTTGAACCAGTGCACATTCAGGCACTGCAGGATTTCTTGGAGCATCTATTTGCCAAATTCATTTGCACAGAGTATGTCAGGAGAGAAGTCTTCCAGAAGCACTGATGTTTTGTTCAGAGTCAGTACTGTTTTTCTAGGAACCACAAAAAAGCAGCTTTGTTTACACATTTCAGTTTGCTGCTCCAGAGTGTGAAGTGACAAGCTATCTGATGAAACTGCAGAAAGGATTTGTAAAGCATTGGCAAAGCAAATCTTTTCCTGCCTTTCCCTGGCTGATTTCAGTCTGGAATGGAATATCTGAACAATTTTTGCATATTTAAAAAAAACCCAGCAAACCTCAACATGATAACAGGTGAAATATATTTTTTGTTGAAAAATTACTGGCAAAATTGAAAGTTCCTGAAAGTAGGGAATGTCAGAAAGTTTTGAGCAATACAAGTGCTGAAACTTCCCATTTCTTGTAAATAGCTTCAACATTTTGCTTTTAGCAGTGTCTCTAGAAACAAAAAATGTTCTTCCTTTATGCAGACTGCTGTTATTTCATATGCTGTTTATACACTCATAATAGTGTCAGAGTAGTAGAGCAAGAAAAATAACTTTTCTATCTTACAATTTAAAGACATTTGTAAAATTACTGCATGACAAGTCCCTCTTAATAACACCATGTACAAGGCATAACAAGACTATTACAAGGCTACTGTTAATGAATAGTTCACCGTTCTCCTTTGAACTTGCTTTTAACATGTAAGTTGGTACCAGAAGAATCTTTCCTGTTTTCTAAGAATTGCTGGAGAGAAAGAGGGAATGAGAGAGACAGACAGACAGACAGACAGACAGGTGGACAGATAAGTAAGTGGCTTTAACAGTACATAGTTTGTGCTTGACACATGCCCTGCAGCACAGATCTGGGATATAATTTTTTAATGTATTCAGCATAATACAGAGTAGATGCTGTTTAATACACATGGAAATGCTTTTTATGTCCTTTCCTCAGATGTTTTCTTGCAGAATTTTAATTTAGTTATGCATAGTCCCCTGAGTTATTTAGAAACCAATATGTTTTCAGCTACCATTAATCTCTACCTTCAGATTCCTGTTTTTCAAGGGAAGTCCCAAAACCTAACATAGAGTTTAATGGCCTCATCAAAAAACTAGCACTGTACAATACAATTAATTTTTACATAGAGACATCTTCACCAAAATGATGCTTCATATGAAAAAGTATAATAAACTGGTAATTCTTTAGTGAGGAGACACTATATTTCTCCTACAGAAACACCTTTAAACAAAAACACAGTCCTTCACAGATTTTTTGTTGTTAATAATTTGTTGTAATGTAGAGGAATATAGAGAATTCGTATGAGGAGCGAAGAGAATTTTAATAATTTGCTAAAACCACTGTAATAGTAGCTTATATCTCCTGAGTACTCATGTCCACTATCTACCACATTCAGAACATCTTGCAGTACTTTTTGTAAATATAGTCAATCATATTTTAAAAATAGTGAATGGATTTTTCTCACTTACGGTTTTTATCATTCTTGCTTACCCCATTCACCCAGGCAGTGTTCCATTTTCACTTCATCTTGCATGGGTATTGGGCAAAAGTATTCCAGACAGGGTACGTTATGATATAGCATAGGCTCTTTTCTCTTTCTGTTCTGGATTTCTTCTCCATATACTCCTAGGATAGTACTGTACTCCTTTTTTTTTTTTTTTTTTTTTTGGCGGGGTGGCAGTTGGGGGTGGAGTGGGGCAGGGCAGGGGAGACGGAGCAGGGTGGCTTCACTATCTTGTTGGCAGCTCCTAATCTGGGATGGATTTAATAATGTCTAATCTGAGTCATCTAAAAGGTGAGCATCCTGTTTAAAATAATTGTTGAAGTGGAGAGAAAAAGACAGGCATCTAGTGTGTGTGATTCATCCCAACTAAGAGATCAATTTTAGTTCGATATGACTCATGAGCTAAAGATGCTCTCCACTAACTGCAGAGGAATCCTCTATGACTAGCTTAGACTAGACATCTTTTAGATGTCTGAACTGGGTAAGTTGGATGTGCTAGTCTGTGATCACTTGTACACAGAGACTTTTTCTTGCTTTGCCTGGTAACAAAGAGAGTTCCCCTGTGCAAGAAGGCAATAGATCCGCTCATGTAAAGCATACTGCCAAGGAAAAAGCTATGCAGGAGCCAGAGGATCATTCCCCTTATTCTTACATCTCTCTTCCCTTTTCACAGGGCCATGCGACACCAGCTATGCTGGAATTAAGTGTCAATCCACTGAAAACACGATTACTGTCAGATTTTGAAGTAGCACACTACTGCTCTAATAAAATGATTTCTTCTGTCTATACCATTTCCCTCCAAAATTAGTCTTGGGATGAACTGGTGGATTTAACCTAAAATGACAGCCTGCCAAAGAGCTGCATGGGCGGATCGCATACTGATATCTCAGCAAAACTGGGATAGCAGACTTCTTACTATGAGAGCTGTGAAGAAATATCAGAAAGAAGTTGTGTTAGTAAAGTAGAAAGCACAGTTAGAATCCTTCTTAGTATGCACATTCCGAATAACTGAATTTATTAAGAAGAATCTACATGTAGAACTTTCCAATGGTCTCCACATTTTTTAAATGTTTCAGTCTTATTGATAAATCATGTTTCAGAAACATTGGTGAAGTAAAAGCTCAATTTTCCTAATGCTTTATATGGTATTATATATAGTCTTCTAAACTGAAATAATTGTTAGAATGTTTAAAATAAAGGTTTAACATTGTTAACTATCTAATAAGTTACTGACATTTTTGGTTTTTTGACTCTTAGTGAGCTCATTCTTGTCTTTATGAGCCTGGCAGCTTGCTTAAACATTGCCAGATGATTAACTAAGTTCCCAATTAAAATAAGCATTTGATAGTTAAATGCTGATGCTGCACTGATAACCAGTTATAATGTGAAATGACCTTGCAGTTTTTATACATTAAACACCTTTCTTTATACCTGATGATGACATTATAAAGTATTGCTATTAAAAGCTGGAATATTTTTTTTTTTTTGGAGAAGTAAGAGTTTTTATCTTAATATTTGAAACATTCATTAGATGTAGGAAGAATTTTCTGTTGAATAATCCCCAACCATAAACATTCTTTGTAATATTTAAAGTGTGAAGACTTCACAGAATTTATGATTCAGACCAACAGGAATTTCAGAGTGTGAATACAGTGCCTACCTTTTTGTTTTGGCATGTATTATTACAGATAAAAACTGTATGTACTGTAAGATTTGAATATAGAATATTCTTTTGAATTATATGATGTACAGGTCGTCTAGAAGTTGTACACGTACAAATGACTACATCTTAAATATTTAACTGATATATAACTGATATTTAACTGATATTTATAACCTTGGAACAGGTTGCCCAGAAAAGTTGTGGATGCCTCCTCCCTGGAAGTGTTTAAGGCCAGGCTAGATAAGGCTTTGAGCAATCTGGTCTAGTGAGCATGGAACTGAATGATCTTTAAGGTCTCTTCCAACCCGTACCATTCTGTGATTCTGTGATTCTATAAGCTTGTGATGAAGTAACTTTAGAAGAGGAATCAGTAGAACTCTAATTTTTAGCTGGTTTTCTTGTCATTGCATTTGTTATGAGTTTTATCACTTACAAGGGTTGTCTTATTTCTTGCATATTAGCCAATACCAGTCCTATTTGTCTTACAGTATAAAGAGATCATTATATGCTAATATTTCCCTTTAATCTGGGAAATGCTTTCATTCCCAGATTAAAATGGTCTCTTATCTATACTATCCTAAATTTCCACAGGTTTGCAAATACTTGAAGACAAACACACAGTTTAAAGAAACTGTAGTTGTATTTCTTGAATCTCAGATGGTGGCAGGAGATGAAGACAGCAAATCATGACTATTGCCTGCCGAACGAGCTATGGGAGCTGATGATGACTCTATAATGGCAACCATCTACACTTGTGAAGTAAGATGCACAAGCTTAAACCGGGAGCATTCAACCTTTCTAACAGGGCAGTGCTTATTATAGGGCCCTAGTGACTTCTGTCAAGAAGCATCCATTAGGTGAACAGCACCAGTAGAAACTGGGACAGAAGAAGGCTGAAGTGCTGGAAATGTCCTGATGGACATAAAGCATGGCAATTTTTTTTTTATGAGCCAAGTGTTTGATTAAATCCTCTTGGAGTCAGTGGTGCCAGTTTTAGCTTTTAAGTTTGATACCTGAGTAAATTAATTTCTTCACACTTCCCAGCAGTTTGCAGGTTCCAGCTTCTACTGCCAGACTTTTTTACGTGGTGTGTTTTGCTGTTCACTCAAATAAACAGTGAAAAGGGTCATGCAAACCTTACTCTTACTAACATAGGTAAAATGTGATGGCATGAGTTTCAGTGTGTGCTGTTTGCAGCTAGTGTGATCTCTACCTGCTGGGCTTTCCTGCCAGTGCTGATCTCATGGTTCCATTTCTTCCCCGTGCTTGCTACAGGGTCGCCTGGATTAAAGCTAATGTGAGCACTTCTGTCCTGATTGTAAGTTCAGCTGTGTACACTGTGTACAAATGCACTGTTCCCAGTTATGGGTCATCAGCTTGTCTTTCATAGTACTGTTGTGGGGAGAATCGTATTAGTACATGGGTAGTTGGTATTCATAGGATGTGATCATAAACTGTTCTCCAGTTTCTGCATCAGAAATTATTTGTTTAACTTTTATGCAAGTTTAGAATTTTTCTGTTTTAACTAACCTTTGTCATATTCAATTAAAAAGCTGTGCCTGTACCTGGGTTTGTTTAAAAAAAAAAAAAAAAAAGTCCTAATTCCTTTTATGCTTAGAAAAAAGAACTGGTATGTTTTATGTACTGGTGATGTTTTTTTATTGTTATTATTTTCATTTTAGAGTGTGTCCTTCACATTTGTTATTAACTAGTGCTGTTTCACAGAAATGTGAAAGCATTTGTACTTTGAATAATCAATTACTCGGTCATCACTCATGTTACACACAGTAAAAAAACTTGATTCATTTGTCTATTTTTTTTTCCCCTTTCTTCATCTATTTGAGCCCTTGGGTGAAGCTAGAACCTCCATGAAGATATGTTGCATGTCTTCTTAGAAAGAATAATATTTAAGTTCTGTTTGGACTTCTTTTTTTAGAGAGAAAAATGTAAATACAACCATGCAAATAGAACCACAAATTTGTTTGCTTAAAAGGCCAAAGTGTTAGGTGTTTTGCATCATCTAGAGCATCTGCCCAGGGAAAAGAGAGTATTCCCAGGAGAGCTGTTTGGGACAGTTTAAAAACTAACAAAGATGAAGATTAATACTGTAGTGATATAGAAAAATACAGAAACAAACCTATAAAGGAAAGTTCTGGACAGTGACATTGGTGTAAATACACACAGTACTTGTTTGTGCTTTAATATCAGTGGATAAGCAGGCAAATTACTGCTAATTGTGATGTGGAACTGAGGGACACGTGGAGAAATATAAAATAGTGGAGATGGTTCAGCATGAATTTTGTGGAAGGACATTATGTCATTGTCTGTTAAAAGTCTCCTGAAAGAAGTAAAGGAGCATAGGGACCAAGGCACATCTAGTTAATATAGTCTGCCTGGATTTACAGAAATCTCTCAGCAAAATTCCTTATAAATTCTTTAATAAAATATTAAGCTTATGTGGAGTAAGAAAAAAGATCTTTCCATAGTTCTATGTTTAAGGATAGGAAGGAAAGAATAATAATGAAATTAAAGAATAAATATGGTCAATATTTGCAATAGGAGGATAGTGGAATTTCACAGCTATTTATCTCAATACAGGGAGGAGATAAAATTTTCTAGTGATACTGAACTGTTCAGGGTAGTAGACTCAGAAGTGAACTGAGGTGATAGGTAGGTGATAAAACAGCAAATGAAATTCAGTAATGATAAATCCAAAGACAAGTGTGCTGGGGAAAACCAGTCTTACCTATTCGTATATAGAGATTGTCTCTAAACTGTCTGCTAAAACTGTGAAAATGCATTTTCGAGCTTGATAGTTCTATAAAAAATTGGAGAGGGATGACAGCCTTTATCATAGGTATGGTGTGGTGTCTGGCCAAGGAGATGTAACTAGGCTACAGCTTGAGTAAGAAAAAAGTGACTAAAGAGGAATAAGGTAAAAGTATATGAAACAGAGTAACAGAGCTCTGGAACAGGCTGCCCAGGGAGGTTGTGGAGTTTCCTTCTCTGGAGACATTCAAGACCCGCCTGGACGCCTTCCTGTGTGAACTCATCTAGGTGTTCCTGCTCTGGCAGGGGGATTGGAATAGATGATCTTTCAAGGTTCCTTCCAATCCCTAACATTCTGTGATTCTGTGAAATCATACTGGGGCCGAGTAGAAAAATGATTCTTCACTTTTTCTCATAAGTATCATGGAACATTAAATCAAATTATCAGGTAGCAGATATAAAATGAGGAAAAGGAAATATTTTACATACAGTGCATAGTGAATTAATGGATTTTGTTTCCATAGGAAGTTCTGGAGTCCAAAAATATACAGAGAATGAAAGAGTGACTGAATTCATGGAAGAGGATTCCCACAGGGAGTGTCAGACCCTGAGATGCAAATTTTATGAAGTCCTGAAATCACACCTTTCTGGGAACTAGGAGCAGATTTGTGGGAGTCTTACTGTGTGTGGTGGGTTGACCCTAGCTAGAGGCCAAATGCCCACCAAAGCCCACTCTATCACTCCCCCTCCTCAACTGGGCAGGGGGAGAAAAATATAACAAAAATCTCCTGTGTGGCGATAAGGATGGACAGAGATCACTCACCAATTACTGGCATGGGCAAAACAGACTTGACTTGGGGGAAAAAACAAATTTACTTTATTACCCATCAAAATCAGAGGATAATGAGAAGTAAAACCAAATCTTAAAACACCTCCCCCATCCCTCCCTTCTTCCCAGGCTTAACCTCTTTCCCGATTTTCCACCTCCTCCCCCCAGCAGCACAGGGGGACAGGGAATGGGGTTGGTATCAGTTCATCACACGTTGTTTCTGCTGCTCCTTCCTCCTCAGGGGAAAGACTCCTTCCCCCACACCAGAGCGGGGTCCCTCTCACAGGAGACAGTTCTCCACAAGCTTCTCCAACGTGAGTCCTTCCCATGACTGACAGCTTTTCACGAACTGCTCCAGTCTGGGTCCATTCCATGGGGTGCAGTCCTTCAGGAAGGGACTGCTCCAGCGCGGGTTCCCCACAGGGTCACAAGTCCTGCCAGCAAACCTGCTCCGGTGTGGGCTCCTCTCTCCACGGGCTACAGGTCCTGACAGGAACCTGTTCCAGCGCAGGCTTCCCGCGGGTTCACAGCCTCCTTTGGGCATCCACCTGCACCGGCGTGGGGTCCTCCACAGGCTACAGGTGGTCATCAGCCCCACCATGGACCTCCATGGGCTGCAGGAGGACAGCCTGCCTCACCATGGTCTTCACCACAGGCTGCAGGGAAATCTCTGCTCCAGCACCTGGAGCACCTCCTCCCCCTCCTTCTTCACTGACCTTGGTGTCTGCAGAGTTGTTTTCTCTTACATCTTCTCACTCCTCTCTCCAGCTGCAAAGTGTGCAGCTTTTTTTTTCTTCCCTCTCTTTCTTTTTTTTTTTCTTAATTATGTTATCACAGAGGCATTACTGATTGGCTCGGCCTTGGCCAGCGGCGGGTCCCTTCTTGTAGCCGGCTGGCATTGGCTGTGTCGGGTCGGACATGGGGGAAGCTTCTGGCAGCTTCTCTCACAGAAGCCACCCCATGCCCCTCCCCCCCCCCCCCCCCCCCCCCCCCCCAAAACCTTGACATGCAAACCCATACACTGTGGGATTTAGTAGATTTGTAATGACAGTTATATTCATTATACTGTTTGAGACACAGGATACCTTGAAGGACCTTTGTTCTGGCCCAGTACTGCTGCTTATGCAATCTTACAACCTCACCTAGCTGCTTGTATTCCATGATTTTAAAAAGTGCAATAACCCTTTGGTACTGGATCAGACCCAGTGTCCACCTGCCCCAATATGCCTGAGTCAAATCCCATCACGGAATGCTTAGAAAAGGTTTTAAGGTTTGCATCAGCACACAGGTATGCTCCCACTCCTATACAGTCTATTGCCTCCAGTCTGTGGCTTGGAGATTTTTTTCTTTGTTTTTAAAAATATTTCTGTTGAGTTTTCCTAATCTAAATGCATCTAAATTGCTTTGGAACTTAGATTTCTGACATCTATAACCTCCTGTTGCAATAAATTTTAACATTGCCCAGATGCTGTGAGAAGTATCTTGTTTTTCTTGTTGTGAGTGTATGACCTGATAATTTCATTTGCTATCCCTGTATGGTGCATAGTTCTTCAGACACGGTGTTTCCTATTCACCATCTCTATAATGGTATTGATTTTACATTTTTCTTTTCCAGTTGTGTCTTTATCTAATCTCCTCTCAAACAGAAACTGATCCATACCTTTTCTTATCTTTGCCATTTCCATCTTAGCTGTACATTCCCCGCTTCTTCTGTATCTGCTGGGAGACTTCAGACAGATCTTGTGGGTTAATGTCAGACAAGTTTTTGCAACACGAGTAATGAACAAAGAGAAGTCTCACAATGTGTCTTTTATCACTTGCAGGCAGGCCCATGGACTTCACTAGGAGCTCTTCCAGAGCAAAGTAACAAAGCGTTGTAAATTAAGCAATGTAAAAATGCAAGGATGTCTTTCACTACTCTGGGCAGAGATAAACCGATGCCTATACAGTACTGTCATCACACTGAGCTTTTTATCAACAACAACAGAGAGGAGTGCAGGAGTAGAATACAAATAGCTTAAATGTCTTCATGAAAACAAATATTTGGAAATAAATTTTCCTTTCAATTTTTGCAGTTACTTCTGGTCATATAATTCTCATGACTTGAAATGTAAAATGCACACACAGGTCGATGGAGATAAGGGTCCCAGGAGTCTTATCTTCTATCCTAATGTTGTGGTGTACTGGCCAGCCATGGTTTCAGATTTTAGTGAGCTGCAATATAGCAGGTTTTTTTTGGTCCCATAGGCAGAAAGGCAATGGCTTCCAGTGCAGCTGCAGAAGAGATTGATGAAGGACACTGCAGAGGTCTTCTACTATTCTTGTACTTGCACAGGGGTGGCATGGGGAATGTTACTGAGATCCTTTCTTCTCTGGTCCACGGCAGAGAAGCTCCTGTTTGTTGAAACAAATGCTGGCAGACCTGAGACCAGAAATTCAGTGTGGTTCATATCTGAGCTGGGGTTACTCTTGGCCAGCCTGAAGGATAATAGTGTTCTTGTATTTCCAGTTCTCATCTGTATTGTTAGCTGTACTTACCTTTATACAAAAGTATTATTTTTTGTCATGTTTTTTCTGCCTTCAGAACAGTATCTATCAGGAAAAAAAAAGTCTCGTGCAGCATCCTTTGCCCTTTAAATTATCTTCTTCAAATCCATTACAAGATTTGTGAAAACCTTCATTGCAACATTAATCTTTTATTTTCTCTGATTTATTTATTCTTTCCCTTTTTTTTGTATTTTCTTAGATCGTAGGGTTTGAGATCTAACAATATAGTCAAAAGCTATAAATCAGAATCCCCTAATTATGAAATTGTACTAAAAACAACTTCTGAGTTTATAGTGGGCCTTTTTTATATGTGGCTCTTAATGCGGGTTTTTTTGTTTTGTTTTGTCTTTTCTTATAAGAATGGTACCCTTTTCAGATGAAAGTTGAGTCTTGAATAATTATATTTAAGTGGATATGTAAGGAAAACACTAATAATGTAAGACTTCTGGTGACACTGTGTAAGCTTAAACTGCTGCTGATCAGTTTGAGGTATATTTTGTATTTGCAGTCTGTAAATTTGCTGTATTTATGTAAAAAATAAAAATAATGGATACAAGCGGAAGTTTAAGGTTTACAGTTGAGACTCTCTTTAATTTGGACATTCAGAAGAACTCAGATAATATAAAGATATTCGGTCATGTGAACAATGAAAAAGAGAAAGACTGAACCTCCTCTACTTTAGAGCAATGGCTTCAGAGCAGGTTTCCTGACTTCAAATGTTGCTGGTGTGTTTTGACAAACATTTGCTGAAATGCTTTCTCTTTTCATTTTAATCTTTTGAACTTTAAACTTTAATAATTTAATTAAACAGTATTTTTTAATGTGTGCAATTTAAGCAAAAAGCTGGAATAATTCCTAATCCTCCTTGTGTACAATTGTTATTTTTTAGAGCATTAATGACAACTCTGAAAAATTAGCCTTTCAAAAAATTTCAAACTTTATATATATATATATATATATATATATATATATATATATATATATATATATATATATAGGTGTTATTGCTTTAAATAATGTTCAAAGGTGAAAAAGTAAAATGCAGGAAATCTAGTGTCAGGACTGATGCCTTACATTTATATTTTTATGATATTTTCTGTTCAGTTATATGAAAGTTATTGCAGTTATTGCACTGGTCTATCCTTTGCTGACCCTTCTACTTATTTTTTACCTCAGACTCAATTTGACCTGAACGGCACAAAACAGATTTTATAACGTGATTAAGAGGAAATGACATTGGGGGAAGGGGAGGATTATATTACCTGGAGTGCTACCAAGGTAAATGAACACACTTCTGATATTTTTTCCTTTTTTTTTTCTCCCATTAGCTCTCACTGCTTCAGGATTTGTGTCTTACAGTTTAAAAAAACCCCACCAAAACACAGAAAAACCCATAACAAGAACAACAAAAGAGCATGTAACTGCAAGTTCAATTACTTTCTTTGTGTACTGCAATAATGGTAGTTATTGGTTATGGTTAATGCTCTTAGGCAGTGATCTGCCAACATCTCTGTTAGTTTGATGCAAGGCTCAGAACACACCTGTTACTTGAAGTAAGTGGAGGGAAGTTAAAAACTTCCCTTTCATAATTTCCTTCCCTTTCATTAAATTTCTTCCTGGTGAAGGAATTTAACCTCTAAAAAAAGGCTTGTTTGGATTGCTTATATAAAAATAAACAATGGTTTTCTTGAATTGCCTAAAGTTGTTGGAGCTTTTCCTTTTTCCCAACTACAAATAAACACACTTATTGAAATGGATCTTGGACTTTGTGTACTGGATTTCAAGTTGTCACACTTAGCAAATTGATGCAGCAAAATGTAGGGCCAAGATAATGTCTCGATGGCTGGTCTGATAAGGTTGAGATGGCTTCCATGTATACAAGATCCTGAAGTCTACTAGAGGGCTCAGAAAGTGCTTAAAGACACTGAGTTTTCCTGTACTGCCTGTTCTTTCCTCCAGGACCAGACAGTGGGTCTGGAAAGACCTGCTAGCATCTGGAATGTATACAGGTGTAGTAAGTGTAAGTAAAGAGCGCTCAAGTTTTTTTAAGGATCACTGTCGTCTACAAATTCCCAATACGTCCGTGTATGTACCAAGCCTCTGTAGTACCATTGCACAAATGGTGCTCCCCGAGAACCAGGTTCTGCAGATAGGTGTGCATGGGTGCATTTTCATTTGCCAGGAGCAGTTCAGTTTTCTACTCTGCCTCCCAAAACATGATTGAAAATTCAGTAAATATTGGATTCAGCTTCAAAACAAACAACTGAATATTTAAATATGAACTTCCAGGCTCCCCATATAGACAACGTAGTTTTAGGCAAACCAGTCAGAGTGGCCAGGAACACTATTCGGCCCACATTAAAGTTAGCACATTGACTATGATTCAGTTGGTTGTAATGGTCCCATTTGAGATGACCACCTGTTTTACAGATGCTGCTTCAGAAGCTTACAGGTGTCATATCTGCCAGCCCCACTGGAGTATTTTGGATGTGCTGTAAAACCTCAGATAGCTCGAGGCTCCTGTGTAGGCAGCTAAATTAAGCACTTTTGGTCAGGTGAGAAACTGTGACCTAGGGTAAGGTACAAATTTGTAGACCATTGTGATGAGCAGAATATCTATCTCAGTATGCACACAGTTTTTTAACTAAAGCCAAAGCAATTTCTAATAATGGATTTCTGTCCTTTTATTGTTTTCCACAGCAAATAAATTATATGCATGTTTCATATAATTCAGTCTGTATATTATCAAAACAAAAATTACTGCTGATGGGGTGAGAAGTCCGGAGCTCCTCATTGCACCTGTGCTGGACCATCTTCCCCACAGGACCAGGATGAAAATTAGAAATTCTTTGGAGAGGACTTCCTACTTCATTCACAATGGCTATCCATAACACAAGTGCAGTGGACTCATTGGGACTGACAAAATCCTACTACCCTTGCATTGTATATCAGCATTGCTTGAGTCCCTTGACAGTTTCTTTTTAAACAGGCAAACCCTATATATCCTTTGAATAACATTGTTTTAAAACCAGTAGTACCAGAATATGTCAAGGTCATCAATAACCCTCTGCTCCTATCTGAAAAATCAAATGTGAGTGGTGTTTGGAAAAGGTATAAATATTGATTAGCATCTAAATATATATATATATGTATATATATATGTGTGTGTGTGTGTGGGGGGGGGTATGTGTGTGTATATATATATATAACATTTCACACCAATACAAATATCAGTGAGACACAATGAACCATCATTACTTTGTTCTGACTGATACTAATGATACTATTTTCATTTTTAAAGCTTTTTTTTTAACAGTGGCTGCTGTGTTCTTAGAAGGAAACACAGCCTGGCTTCTTAAATATCTTTTCAACAATTTCCATTTGAGGAAGAAAAGGATTTCCAAGCCCTGAAAAAGCATTTGGAAGCACATAGCTCAAACTAGAATGAAGTCAGGGTAATCCTCTGTCCTTTATTATGCAGGAGGTCAGATTAGAGGATCACAGACATCTTTATGGCTTTATAATCTATGATTAACATATTAATTTTTAACTCTGTGCTTTGGTCCAGTTCTTTGCAACAATACATATAAACATGTCTTTGTTTGGAGCAGGTGGAGCTGAAGCAAGGGGTTAAAATTAGGCAGATGTTGAAGTACTTTGCAAGCTGGAGCTTGAGTCCTGACATCCTCAGTTCTTTTTGTCTTTCAGAATGTTTGTTGTAAAATGTCTTTTTTTGACATGGTGGTCTTCATGCTTTCCACTGTATTTAGAAAAAAAAATAAAGGGTTATAGTACTTTTTTCTTTCCCTAGAGAAACAACTTTATTAATTAAGAAATACATTTAAATAAGTTTTATTTAGAGGGAACAATCTACTTTTCCCTAGGTTTGGTTTTTTTTTTTTTTTTTAAATAGATTTTCAGACAAAATACATGTATCACTGATAAAAAAAGTTTTAAAAGTTCAATTTTTCTTTGGGAGATGTATTAAGGTAATGTAAATGATGGAAAATTAACATTATCAACCTGACTTCTTTATTTCAGGGTCTAAATTAAATCTATGAACAGTTATAACACAACTAAATAACATATTTTATATTTCTAATAATCGGCTAAAGTTTTGCAAAGTAATAAAACTGAAGATATTAGTCAGATTGATATCATTCTTACTTATTAATTAAACATCAACAGTAGCATTGAACTTAAATATACTGACCCTTGAAGAATATATCTTTGAGAGTAGTAACATTAAATAGTTGGCTTACAAAGTGCAACTGATTCTCTAAATATATATTGGGGTCATTACTTCCATTATAAAGTGCCTGTGCCAGCTAAAATCAATAAATTCATAGCAGTACAGTACACATTGAAAAGTATTGAGTAGAGAAATAATAAATACATATGCCTGTAATAAAAAGGATCTATATCTTTTGGTAGGAAGGATTCATCTTTCCATCTCTCATCCCTGCTCCCTTTGGTACTGTAGTTTATGTCTCTCCGAATGTTTCTATTACAAGTGGAGTTGCAGACAAAATTCATAGACAATGATATGATCAACATTTTTTTTTCTATTTGCAAAGTTTCTGTCAAGTTTTCTTGTATTCATTTGTTATTCATTCACACAGTGCTTCCAATAACGTTTTCACATGCCGTTGTCATCAGTCTTCAGGAATCTCAGATGTGTTGGGTTTATTGGTTCTCAGCCAGTTTTTAGATGCCATTCTAGGCACTGCCAGTTTTTCTCTTACACAGATGCTCTGAGTTTTGTGGTAAGATAGCTGCTTCTGTTCTTTTCACTGGAGAAATACACTCTTTCTGCCTGACTTTGTAATTTCTACTGTCCTAGAATTCCCTCACAGTTTGTTCTTTCTTCTCCATGGGTCTCCCTTCCTGCTGTACCTTTTCTTCCATATTCAATCCACTTCTTCCCTTCAGTCTGCACTTACACTTGTCACATTCTCTTTCTTGGAACCTCTTTTTCTTCCTTGCTTGTTGCATAGTTTCTCTTTTGTGCATGTGGTGGTTTCTCTTGGCTAGCACTTGACTAGCACTTGTCTAGCAGTGAAACACAGCTGTTCACTCACATTTCTCCTCCCCCACCCGCAGGAGATAGGGGAGAAAATGCGGGGTAAGGGTAAGGAGACTCATAGGTTGAGATAAGAAAAAATTAATAATTGAAATAAAATAAAACTTTAAATAATACTGATATTAAAATAATAATGATAATAGTCATAGTAATAAAATATGCAAATGAGTGACACACAGTGCAACTGCTCACCACCCGCTGACCAAGCTTGGCCTGTTCCCAGATAATGATCCCGGAGGAGCGACAATCCCGAACCGAAACCACAGTCGTGAAACAGCAAGAGCTCAAGCAAAAGTCAGAGAGAGCACAAAGAGGAAAAGACCTTCATTAATATACTGAATATGATCTCATATGATATGGAATATCTTACTGGCATATTCAAATGCCAGTTTAGCTTATTAATTTAAATATAGCTTATTAATTTAAATATTTCTCTCCCCCTTAGATCTTGTGCTTGTAAACTAACAGAACACAAAGTCCTTCACTTTCAGCAACAAATATGAAAACATTGGTATGTTATCAGTGTTTCTCTCATAACAAATCCCAGTCTGAAACTAGAACACAGCACTATTCTAGCTACTAAAAAGAAACCCAGCTCTGTCCCAGCTAAAAACCAGGACAGTTTACCACTTAGCTCTCTGCTTAATTATCAAGGTGTAGAGTGGTTTTGCCACAGGAAGCCCTAACTATTGATCAAAAAAAATGGTGACTAAAAAGCAAATAAACAAATGACCAGCAAGAGAATGACCAGAACTCATACAAAAGTGTGGGTGATACCAGAGGGCTGGCTGATTTGGAAAACTACTCTGTGAGAGTCTTAAGATGCTATAGCAATGAATATTTTTGAGGTCCTGTTTTGCCTTATATGGGCAAGTTATAGAATCATAGAAACACAGAATGGTTTGGGTTGGAAGGGACCTTTAAAGATCATCTAGTTTAAGTCCCCTGCTTTGAGCAGGAACATCTTCAACTCGATCAGATTGCTCAGAGCCCTGTCCAACCTGACTTTGAATGTTTCCAGGGATGGGGCTTCTGCCATGTCTTTGGACAACCTCTTTTAGTATTTCACCACCCTCAATGAAAAAAAAAATAAAAAATCCTTCCTTAAGTCTAGTCTGAAGTTCTGGGTTTTGAGTTGGTGAGCTGTATAATTGTCAGCTGAGGTGTTATTTAGGACTATGCACAGGCAGCGACAGGGAAGAGAAATTGTAAAAGCAGCAAGAGAGTTTGTACCGCTCTCTGCGTGCCTCTAACTTTTGGCAAAGTTGCACTTTTACAGTCTGGTGGTAATGCTGATTTGTGATTCTTAGCAAGTGTACATTAGATGTCCAAAAGTCTACACCAGAGTTAGGGTTGCCAAGGGCACTTTCAACTCTTGAGTTCAATTACTTTAAATTCTCATACAATATAGTAGTACATTTTAGAACACTAGTAAGTGATGAATTAAAGTAATGTTGACTTCAAATTGTGAATTACACTTGCTGGTATGCTACAAAATATTCTAACACTGCCCTCCTGAATCAGTAATAATTGTACAGTAGTACACCTAAGTAGCAATGGAATTACTTGTGTTGTGTGCCAAGTATTTAAGTTTGCAACATATGCCTTGTTGGTGTTACATCTTCCATTCAGAGTATTAAATGCAAATGTACTGAATAGTGGAGGACTGGTTGAAGGATTGTCAGTGTCGTGAATGGTGTATTAAGACCAAAATGGAAGGCTGAGGCTTCCAGTTATTGTCACCTAAATACAGTTGTTGGCAAGTGAACTTTGTGCGTAAAGGTGGAATTGGACTTGGTTAGCTCATCTTAATTGTCTAATGCTATTTGAGATGTCCTGGCATATCTGAGGCATGCACATAGGGCTAGTGAATGTGACCCATGCCCAGGTGGAGACTGGAGCAGTGGAGCCTGATTCTCCCCTTCAAAAACATTGGGGCCAGAGTTTGCTTCCTGAGTGGCATTTGATGTGATCTAGTGAGTGGATCCCACTGATGGGAAACTAGTAAATACTAATGCAGCTTACAGGCCTTCCATAGAGCCTGTGTTGTATCTCTGTTGTATCATCTCCGTGCGTGTACTATGGGTACCTCACAGCTTCTCAGACAACTTTAGATGCCTGTATTAAAGTAATCAATTCTATACATAAGTCTCTATTTACAACAGCGATAACTTGTTCGTATTTAGACACGTAAATGTCCGCCAGGGAAGAACTGAGAGTATCTTACTTTCAGTACTAAGATTCTCTATCACTGAGAATAACAGGGTGACATTTTGTCATCATGATGGATAACAAAATAGTAATATGGATGATATAGATCAAAGCAATAACAACATGTAAATAAAGGCAGTTTAGAAAAAATATTCTTGTAGAAGAGAGAAGTGATTAAGTTTGCAAGGGCTGTTTGATGAGTAGTAGATTCAGAGATAGAGTGGAAACCATGTGTAAGTGGTTTCCTTTTAGCTTGTGCCTAATGCACTTGTCTTGCTTTCATGTAATGCTTTCCTTTCCCATGATTCTTCTATACTATTCTGTAACATCTCTTGCGAAAATGTTCTGACCCCATTATTAAAGAGCGCAGCGTTGCAATTAACATTTTTAATTCTTCTCTCTTTGATTTTTTAGAGACCTGGGGATATTTTAGTTCAGATTATGACACTAGCAGGTGACCCTGACTGTGCATCAGCTGGTGGGTTAACCTTGATCAGCAGCCAGATGCCTAGCCTGGCCTCTTGCCACAGAGGCTACCCCTGTAGCCTCCTACCTCAACCAACACCCAGTAAAAGTCAGAAACAGTAATTTGCTTTTTGTGCCAATGAAGGAAATATCTGTTCTACCCTTCTACTGTCTTTGGTTGTTTAAAGATGGTTCTGCCAGACTTAACCCTTTTCCTACTTATTCTTTTATCTCTACTTATTGTTTGACTTTCCTCTTTTGAGGTGAGGAAGTGGTGTAAATAAGTAGGGTTTGATGAGCTAAATAAAAGAGATGGGAAAATTAGAGAGACTGAAGGAGATCTGTGACGAGATACTATTTACAAGAATGGAATGGAAAAGCAGATCAGCATGACATGTACATCCCACATGTGCAGACTTTCTCCTCTTTATAATGTCCTATATTGTGCTGGCAGTACTCCTTATCCCTAGGAGCATGTTCACTAGCAATTAGAAAGGATTCTTTCCTCTAATCACAGAGCAACAAAGGATCCTCACATGAGATACTGAAGCAAATGCTGAAATAAGAAAGGAATTATGGAAAAATAGTATTTATAAAAGAGTTTGTTAATCACAGAATCACAGAAGGGTAGGTGTTGGAAGGGACCTCAGGAGATCATCTAGTCCAACCCCCCTGCCAGAGCAGGTTCCCTACACCAGGTTGCACAGGAAAGCGTCCAGATAGGTTTTGAACATCTCCAGAGAAGGAGACTCCACAGCCTCTCTGGGCAGCCTGTTCCAGTGCTCTGTCACCCTCACAGTAAAGAAGTTTTTCCTTAAGTTTGTATGGAACTTTTGGTGTTCCAGTTTTTGCCCATTGCCCCTTGTCCTGTCACTGGGCACCACTGAAAAGAGCCCGGCCCCATCCATTTGGCCCCCATATTTCAGATATTTATAGACATTGATAAGGTCCCCTCTCAGTCTTCTCTTCCCCAGGCTGAAGGGTCCCAGCTCTCTCAGCCTCTCCTCATATGGGAGATGCTCCAGGCCCTTCATCATTTTTGTGACCCTCCGCTGGACCCTCTTCATAAGATCCCTTTCCCTCTTGAACTGGGGAGCCTGGAAATCACAGAATCACAGAATCACAGAATATTAGGGATTGGAAGGGACCTCGAAAGATCATCTAGTCCAATCCCCCTGCCGGAGCAGGAACACCTAGATGAGTTCACACAGGAAGGCATCCAGGCGGGTCTTGAATGTCTCCAGAGAAGGAGACTCCACAGCCTCCCTGGGCAGCCTGTTCCAGTGCTCTGGCACCCTTACTGTAAAGAAGTTCTTTCTCAAATTTAAGCAGAACCTCCTGTGTTCCAGCTTGTGCCCATTGCCCCTTGTCCTATCATTGGACATCACTGTGAAGAGCCTGGCCCCATCCTCCTCACACTCACCCTTCATATATTTATAAACATTAATGAGGTCACCCCTCAGTCTCCTCTTCTGCAAGCTAAAGAGGCCCAGCTCCCTCAGCCTTTCCTCATAAGGGAGATGCTCCACTCCCTTAATCATCTTGGTGGCTCTGTGCTGGACTCTCTCAAGCAGTTCCCTGTCCTTCTTGAACTGTGGGGCCCAGAACTGGACACAATATTCCAGATGTGGCCTCACCAGGGCAGAGTAGAGGGGGAGGAGAACCTCTCTCGACCTACTAACCACAGCCCTTCTAATACACCCCAGGATGCCATTGGCCTTCCTGGCCACAAGAGCACAGTGCTGGCTCATGGCCAGCCTGCTGTCCACCAGCACACCCAGGTCCTTTTCCACAGAGCTCCTCTCCAGCAGGTCAGCCCCTAACCTTAATGGAGGAGAAAAAGTCTCTCATCTCTTTCTTAAGATTTATAGTTCTTCTCTGCCAGAATTCCCAGAAAGCAAAGGCCATTTCAGACCTTTATTCATTGACAGATATTAGAAAAAGAGTATTTTTAAAAATCTAAGTCTTAATTAAAGCTATAATAACCATATCAGATTATCAAGAACATAACAAGGAATATCCCTAATGCAAGTACTCTTGAGCCCTGCCTGACAGCACTGAGGGGGATCATAAATCAGGTGGAATATGAATTTTCTTTATAGTTGACCTATTTCTTCATTCCTTTATGTCTCCAACAACTTTGGATTATCTACATACGTTTTCTGTACTAATTTTTTTTTTATCTAGCACTTATTCTTATCCTGGAACTACTAGTATGATTTCTGATATCACATTGGCATGAATCCCTAGAAGAACACCCAAATTGAGGAAAACTAAAAAAAAAAAGTGAAGTAGATTTTTTTTCCCTAAAAAAAAATAGATTTCTCTCTTTATGAGGTGTCATTTAGGTCTGTTTCTTAAAAAAAATATTTTTATATTTGTGCAATTTGGCTGTGGAAGTACTTTGTATTTATATAGAAAATAATTTATAAGAAAAAAATGAAAATCATAAGACAAATCCAGATTTTTTTAATCAGCTGTTTAAAATTTTAAATTTTAGATATTTAATATGTATGCAACACTGATTATGAGAATAGTTTGTATATTTAATAATCTTTACTGCATTAAGGTATCTTGCTGAGAATGGCAATATGTCTATGTATATGTGGCAAAAGGGATAAAAAACTTGAATTTAAATCTATAGAAAAAATCCCACATGAGTACAGCATCAGTGCATTTGTCATTTTTACCAGCTGAGGATATAGCCTATAGTCTCAGGTGATAGCTGACATTTTCTCCATACTCTCAGAGATAATACAGGGAACTTCAGTCATTTACTTTTCACACAAGCAGGATTTTCCCATCAGTAGCTTTGCAAGGTTATCTGTTTATAATCCTTCCTCACTTGAACATAATTTTGCTCTTAATGCTCATGTTGAATCTTCTTGGAAGGATTGTCTTCATCTTTTGTTACAGGGGTTTTAAGTAGGGTAATAAAATCTAGTGATGTGGTCATTGTCGTATACTAAAAGCCTATAGTCAGACAACTTCTGCCAGTGGTGAAATTGGAAGCATTATCAATGGTGATGTTTTGTAAGATAAGATGGGCTTAATTATGTTTTATAAGCACCTATGAGAAAGAAGTGTACTTGTTAACTACCATTTCATCCCATTTATTCACTACACTTCCTCCAGTGTACTGTCTGTGTTTCACAGGAAGCTGTCTGAAGACAATATTTTGAAATTAATTATTGTTATGACTTAGTCTTTTTGCATTTTAAACTAGAAGGCGCTGCAGAGAATCCCTGGACTTCCCATAGGCACAGTACTGGGAGGACTTTTGATGCAAGGAGGGTCACAGGACACTAAATACAAGTTGCTCTTTCCCCTGTTTACAAACCCTATAGGAAAAAGAGGGTCAGTGAAATTATTGCTTAATCTGCTTACTGGTACATCTGAATTGTGTCCCATTGAGGTTAATTCCTATGCCTCCTTCTGTTGGATTTGATTTTTGGGAATTGATGATGCACTTCTCGTTGGTTGGGGTTTTTTTTCCCTTTTGTCTCTGAAAACACTAGGTACGTTAACTGTTGTTTGGTGAATACCCTTGTTGCCCTCCTATGTTCTACATTGTGAAGTTTGCTATGGAAGGGCTAAAATCCTTAGACAATATAAAACTTTTTTAGTGGGGATAGAGATCCACTGGAGACTAACAGTAAACTGAAGCCCTATTTTTTTTCTTTTGTATAGCTTGATAAGTGGGTTAAATTTTTAATTCTCTCTTTACAAAGTACTCCCAATGTGTTAATGCTTATGCAGTGCTCTTCAGAAGTACACTGGCTTTGCAAATTAGCTGCAATTTTGACAAAGTAGAAGGGACACAAAAAGAGCTCTTCTTACCTGACTTCAGAGTTCCACATCATAGACGAACAAGGGAGTAACTGTAAATGCCATTTAATGAAAGAAGTAAACACTTCTCAAATACTGTTAATCTGGTCAGCATTAGGATGAAGTGCCTACTTCTATCTAACGAATAGAAAAAGCACCTAGGATGAATTCCTCAGAGGTAGCAATCTGTGGTATAAACATCAGGACACATAAATTCCTATTCAGAACTTCTGTCATTTTATGCTGAAGAAAACACAACACTTCATTAATGCTAACTGGTATTTTGCATAAATAGAGGCAAATATACATACATAACCTACATTTTTTGGTATCATTTAAGGAAATATTTTTCTTCTAACTAAAAATTCTATTTAAAGATTAGTGCTTCTGAAAATCAGTTTTCAACTTGTTTATAGGAGGATTGATTTAGTTGAGCAGATCCTGTATTTAATGACAAAATAACCTAAAGTTGTAGTATTTTAATGTCAGTATAAGCCTACTTGGTAAAATGTTTTAAATATTATTGGAATGCAGAAGGAAGATACTATTAAATGAAATGGAAATGTTTTAGGGACACAGAAGCACTAGTTACTAAGTGACTGAGTGTATTTAGGGAACTAAACCAAGATCCAAGCTGTTTTTCAGGATATGTAAAACATTACAAGCTCTTCATTTTTGAACATTTATATATTCAGTTATATGCTGTATGAGCGTAAACAAATCAGCAAAGTTTATATGAATTGCATCTTCTGAAAACTTAAGGCCGTGTGTCAACTATATGCCAAGAAAATGACATATTTAACTTTTTTAAAAGCTATGTCAGCAGGTTGTGATTCTTTAAAATCACTTTTTCAATACTTTTTTTTGAGAGAAAGAAGTGTTTTTCATATGGAATAGTTTTAAGTTAGAATGTTTGAATCGGCTACAACAAATTAAATTCCATGATACTCTCTGATACTTACAGAAGCTACTAATAATTCTCTTCAAACAGGGACTATAAATGGAAACCTGTTTTAGGAAAGCTATTATTCCAATTGGTAATGCCATTCATGTGTAAATAATAGATACCAAAGAGGTCATGTTTTTAAAGTAAGTTTAGTTTAATAGATACCCAACAATTAGAAATTTCTTCAACAAATTTTTCAGTTTCATTTTGTGTTCTGAGTCAGCAGTTTCCAAGAACAGCAGTTTTTGAAGTGTCTTCTGGGTAAGGGTGGAATTATGGTAAAGTCTCATATATATCAATGATCAAATACTATTTATGGAATAATTTTAATCTATCAAGAAAAATCAGAAGCTCTACTGTAGGGAAGAAAATGCATAGCTTCTCACAGGCTTTCCTGGCAGTCCAGGATAAACAGGGTATGAACCAAAGGTCATGGAGGTTATCAGAAGGATTACCCTGTACCTTGGCAACTTGAATTTGTCCTACTGCCCCTTGACTCATCAGAACTAGTTCCATATTTTCACACAGAATCACAGAATCGTAGTGGTTCAAAAAGACCTTTAAGATCACTGAGTCCAACCATTTATCAGTCCTCATTCGTGGTATCCTCAAACATTTATTTATTTATCTATCTATCTGTTTACTTATTTATTTCTTTTATTATTTTATTTTGCATGTTTCATTTACCGCTGGTGAGTGTATCATTTTCTAAGCCACAATGATGTTCATTAACAATTATGTACTGTAAACTGTCAGTTACAGAAATTGTACGTTCATTAACAATTATGTACTGTAAACAGGCAATTACAGAAATTGTACCAAAATAATTAGTTGCAAAATGTAACTGCATGTGTTTTAATTTCCTTAAAACAGCACTAATGGATAGCAATATTATTGTCTAATTTTAAATACAATGAGCAGAAATCTAGAAAGATTAAATGCTTTGTCCAAAGTGACATGCCACTGCAGGTCTTCGACACTTACATCTAGGATCCAATTAGCCCAAGAAACAGTTATAATGCATCCTAGGTAAGTTTTCTGCTCAAGTGAAAGACCAGAAAAAAAATAAGAGATTTGAAATCCCTTACAATGTGTATATTTTAAAGTAGATGTAGAACCACATTGTAGGTAACTATTCCTTTACGACATATGAACTTTGAAATAGGCAGTAACATAATAGTCACAATCAGAAAGCTGTGTAAGATAAAACTGATTATTATGCCTATGTTTACAATAAAAGTGCAGGACTACGATGCAGCAAGGGAAAGTCTATAAAGTAAATAATGGTCTATAAGAGTGTGGTTTCATATGATTAATGCGACATTCTGTTGGCTGTAATAACTTTATTATGCTCTGTACATTGTTTTGGGGAATATTTGCATAGAATAGTTAAAATGCAAAACAATATCCTCTGAAACAAGCTTTCAAAGATTATTCAGGTCCTCGTTATTATATATTGTATTTATTTTTGTGTGCTTTTATATATCGCATAAGACAAAAATTACTCACATTTGAGACTATAGTGTATTATTTTACAGTCCAAATATTTATGTAAAATGGATTACAGAATAATAAGCAAAAGATTAAAAACTTTTTTTTTTTGTGATGACTAAACTATGAATAAGATAAAGATCTAGGAAGTGGAAGTTATAAGAAAGGTGCATTTACTGCATTGATTAAGTTGCAAATTGAACAATTATTTTAGATTATGAAAAATGCTGGTTTTTATGAGTATTGTTTACCTAGAAATCATTGTGGGACATTTATGCCTGCTACACAGAAAGTTCCCTAAATCCTAATACAAATAAAAATATTAAGCCACAAAACTGCATGAAAACTGAAATTAAAAGGCTGGTGCTTTCTGATGAGGGAGAAATTTATAGAATATAGAATATATGTTTAGTTTTAGTTTTCTTTGTTGATTATGCCATTAATGAAGAGGATACAAATATCTTCTTTATGCAGTCTGGGCTGGTGAATGAAAAATGTGCCTGTTTAGGGATCATTCTCACCCTTCTTCCAACACCAATAATAGACTGAATATATAGTCAGATATGCTTCTTAATAATCATTTGTGTGTAGCCATGCATTTTCTCAGCTGGTTTGTTTGAAGATTTCTAGTGTGGATCTTGTTCGTATGTGGCCTAACAATAAATTGGTTTAAGGAAGGAAAGGGGCATCTGATCTCATTGATAAAAGATTATTGGTTTTATTAAGAGCTGAATACTTCGGCTGCTTCAGATGAATGCTGCCTTAATTCTCGGGCCATTTTACTGAAATGAACAGGCTTTGTCCCTGACAAATACGTTAGAAAGCAGACCTTAATTTTGCCTAATAAGATGACAATATATCATTTGTTTTATACTTATTACTCTAATTCTCTAAATGTTTTGTGAAATAGCAATAAACCATACATTTTTTAACAGATTTTACTGATGCGTATATACATGCTTTGCATGTATATTTGTTCAATTAGCTGCTGGCGGTGGGCAGTAAAATGACTGTTATATCCTCTCCTTTCTGTATGGGAATGAATTTCAAAATTAAACTTAGCTTACTGCAGAGGAAATGTTCTTATCCACCAGCAGAAGAGTGTCATCTGTACCAATGACTGTCTGTCTGTTCTGTGGCAGAGCTGGGGCAGTGCTGGCACCAGTGCCCGGCAGGTGCTGGGGTGATGGCCAGCAGCAACACCTGGGAAGCACAGAAATGCTGGCAGGAGGAAAAGGGTGGTTCAGGCAATGCAGAAACAGTATTTATTGCTTTCAAAGTAGTGAGTGTGTGTGTGCATGTGTGTGGTTTTTTATTATTATTTCTCTTCTGAGATCACACATGAGGAGAGTTAAAATATACTCGACCCTGAGGAGAAAGGAGAATAGAGTTCACTTAGTTGAAACCGATCAACAAAAGGGACTAGAAAATGAATTTTTAAGGACTGGGGACAGAACCTGCCTGTGCATCGGCATCCAGCCTCTGGTGTTATACAGATCTCTGGTTGAAAACCCATTCACTTACCTTAACATTGAGTTAGTCTATATTGTGTACATCTTGGACTGCAAAAGGTTTTATGCCTTTTGATGAAGCTACTCCACACTTATCAAAAACAGATTGCCCCTAGTTAATGATGCTAACTGCTAAAAAGCTTTCCTCCATCAGGAGACCTCAAGCCACTAACCTCAGCCGCTGCTCCCACTAAATTCAAGGAACTGCATTGATACGAATCCCCCGTCTTCTCATGCATTTGGAGTGCATTTGGAATAGGAAAAGATGTGCTTTATATTTGATACTGTTTTAAAACTTTATCTACTTCTGCAGAAATGCTGCATTAAAAAAAAAAAAAAACCCAAACCAAAACCAACCACATCACAGTGACGAACAGATGAGATAAAGCAGATCAGAAATTATGCACAGCTCCAGCCATGGGGTAACATAGCCTTGCATAATGAGCTTTGTAGTGATGTTATTTTTTTAAATTACCAGTTGAGCATTTGTGATGACAATACTGACAATGTTTGTCAACAGAAATCTTGTTTTGATACATCCAGACAGTCATATGGCTGAATGGTTCACAGGATTAGAAATGGGATAAAGAGCCTTTCCATGCCTAATTTCGGAATGTCACATTATTGGTGCCTATTAATGGGTACCTTAGAATTTGGTGTTGCAGCTAATTTGCAGTAGAAGCTATTTTTTATAAGCAAATACTCCCATCACAACTCAAAAGTTTCTCAGACAGCAGAGATCATTAAATCCTGGAAATGTAAAGCTTGAATTGACTTGAAGAGATCATCTAATTCATCACCGATACTGAAGGCAGGATCAAATATGTCCATATGGGACAGATGCTGGTCTATATTCTTTTCTTAAAGTGAGAAAGCTTTTCCTAAGATCAGACATAAATCTTCTTTGTCTCAAATTCAGATAATCTCATTTTATCCACCGTGGCCACAAGGAACAATTGATCTCCATGCTTTCTACGCCAGCTTCTGTCTATTGTAGTCAAATGCCTCTCCCCTTGCCCCTTGCTGCTGCTGCTTCCTCTTGGCTGCACCTTGTGGGCTCCTGTCAGCTTTCTTTCATTACAATTACATGTTTTGGTCTTTTAGTATCTTCTTGTTTTCATTTGGGTGTTCCAATTTGTATAGATTATCTTGCCTCAAAACACTGACAGTTTTCTGGAAAAGGTCCACTAGCGTGAAGTAGAATAAAATAAATACTTCCAGTGACTTATATAAAATATTTGTTTGTTAACAAATCCAAAGCTATATATATATGTATATATATATATAATTTTTTTTTTTTCTTGTAGCAGTGCCATAGACTAATGCCTTATTTTTTTCATTGTGCTTCTGACCCTATTTCAAAAACAAATCTCTGGTATGACCAGACTTTTGATTCCTCACAGTGTCAAAATATACATAAATAATGTAAAATTTTACTGTAGGCTCTTCTTATTGGATTTCTTCAGACCTAGCTGTAGTCTTCCTTATTGTTTTTGGGAGACTTGTCATGTTTTCTTATGTCCCTCAGAATTCGACAGGGTTTTTTTTCTTACGCCTTTTTTTACGATCTATAAGTAAAAATTTTCCAAAGACATTATTTCATTAATTTGCTAGAGTCACATTGATCCAAAATAAAAAAGATTTGATCTAGCGATTAGAAATAGACTTTTTATTTTTATCTCCTTAGCTGTAAAGGGAAATAATTGTGTCCAAAATATGACAGAAACCAAACTGGAATATTATTAGACTGTAATGTCAATATGTACAGAGGTGTCATACATAAATAAAAGATTGGAATAATTGATATTATATAAATTTCTGCTTTTCAGATTTTAATTTTTCTTTACCTTTACAAAGGATCAAGTGCTTTCAGAAGAGATCCTTTGAAACTACTTATAAGCCCTGTGTGAAGACAGTCAGCAAAGTTGATAAGGATAATTTTAGAAATGAAGCTGAGTGGCTCAGTTTTTGCTGTGAAAGAGATGTGTAACTTCAATAAACGAGAACATTTATATTTGGCTTGCGGGAAGAATCATTTGATTTAGTTGAGGCAGTTGTTGCTGATCTTACAGTTTCATTTTTTAATATAAATTGAAACATTTCCAGTAATGACATACATGTTGATATTAAACCTTTCACTGAAGATAGTAATCATATTGATATAAATACATTGCACGAGGATAGTAACACTTGGAAGTAGCATATTTTATGTTAATCCCAAATGGATAGAAATAAGTTGAAAACCCTTCTCGGGTATCATTTTTCAACATTATTTGAAATAATGGGGATTGTTTGAACCTTTTTTATCAGTACGGCTCCAGAATATATGCATTCATTTTAGTTCCCTTTGAAGATGATTGCCACAGGAAATTAGTCTTCATTATTGCATTGGTTTTATGCAGCAGAATAAAGCTTGAAAAAACAAGGTTCCAAAAAGAAAAAAAGTACTTTGCTTACTACATTTTCTTTTTTTTTTCTCAATTTTTTTGAATGGAAATCATTGATTAACTTCTGGTTAAATTACTTCCTTCTCACTTGGCAGTGTTTCTAAATTATGTTTGGGATTAAATGAACTAGCTATAGATTAGGTAGATACTGCTGAGACTTAGAAGTTGGATATGGATTCTTTTAAACATTTAAATTAACTCCTGTTATTGAACCTGAGCAATCTTTGTCAAACACAAGGATTTGCCATTTGTATAAAGAAATTTTTACCTTCCCAAATAGCTTTCTTTTGCATTCAAGAGTTAAACGTCTGTCTAAACTAAGAAAAAAAAATAAACAGAGGAACATCTGAAGGAAAAAGTATGTTTGCTCCTTGGTATGTTTTGAGCAATGGCTGAATTTTTTTTGCACTATCTATCTTTATCAGTTCTGTGGAGAAATAAATGTTTACAGGCATTTTCAAGCCCTTCGACAACAGACACAAACTAGCATATCTAGATTGTTGTAAACTAGCAAATTCTGAGGCCCACTCACAATGTGCCAGGGAAGCTTTCGTGAAAAAAAGAGGGAGTCCAAATGTAGTTCAAAGGACAAATTCTAGCTGCCTTGGAAGGCACTGGTCCTGATTTGAACTCTCTGAGCTCCAGTGGGAAAGTGTGATTTATGACTGATGAAAATGGATTAATGCTGATGTACTCAGAGGTATCCAAGAATCATTTTGTCTGTGGAGATGCTGGGATGCACAGTCGGAGAGTTGCTGTTGGCAGCAGGGTAGAGACTCACTGGGATGGATGTGCCTTGTCCTGCCTGTCTTCAGGTTGCTGGGTCCACACCCCCACAGTGTGTGCTTTATTTTGACTTGTGTTCTTTATTCAGTTATTTCCAGTGATTGGCAAAATCCTTGTAAAATATCTAAAGCTGTATATGGGTGAGGGAAAAATTAAGTTCACATGATGCTTCCTAAAAAACTCCACCATATCATGGCCTTACAGACCCTTCATTCTGGTTCTAATGCCAAAGTGAATATTCAGTTTTACAAAGAAAATAAACCATCTTTTTATAACGAAGGTAATTACGCACTTTAGGTATGGGTGCTTCAGCTATACGCCCTTCATGTGAGATGGTGCCATAGAGATTATGTTTTAACAAAGGTAGTTCAATCTTTCTGGTGTTTTACTATTGGTTTAGGCTTCAGATGAAAGTTAGAAAATTAAGTTTGTCTTTGCCATAACAGGAACATTTCTATGATGAATCTTTAACATAGTAGCCTCTGGCAGGTAGTGCAGTTGCCTGGAGGAAATTTTAAAAGCTTTTTGAAGTGCGGCATTATCAGTAGATGGTTTGCAGTATCCCAGCTTCCCTTTTAAGACCGACTCAGAAATGTACAATGTGCAGTCATTATGCACAAGAATATATGCTAGTTTATCTCTAAAGCAAATGAGGTTATATAGAACGAGTTAAGCAAAAAATTCAAACAGACAACTAGGAACTTTGTAGAAGTGTTTGAAACAGAGAGGGAAAATGAGAAGAATAAAGAGTGATCTCACAATAGAAACAAACTTGATTAGTCTGAAACTAAGTTTTGTACACGGAGTTGCAAATAATAGTAGCAAAATATCATTAGATTTACAATTCTAATACCATTACCTGTACACTGGAAATTAGAAGTTGATGAATGTGACCTCGCTGTCTGTGGGGATGAGGATATTTAATGAACAACTATTTGAATTATCCAAAACTTAAATTTTCAGCTAATGGCAAACTCCAGCCATCTGCTAAGAGAGCAACACGGCAAAATGTGGAAGTGCTTGCAACAAAACAAGTTAGGCAGCATGGTGGTGTGGGACAGGAAAGAGGCTGTGGCATTCACTGCATTTCTTGTGCTGGATCTGTGCTGACGAAGCTTATCTCAGGTCTGTCAGGTGTAGGAGAAAAATCTTTGGAGAAAGGTACTATCTACCATAGGTCAAGTTAAAGACTATTCAGGTGAGCTGGACAGACACAGATCTGTGGAGGGCAGCTGGCTGATGGTATTGTGAGATCACTGTATTTTTGAAAGGTTATAGCAATTGGAGGACATCTGCATGAAAGGCAAATGTTAACATCTGTTTAAAAAAAAAATAGGAAAGAGTACCTGGGAAACTATACACCAGCCAGTGTCACGTCAGTGCCTGGAGGACATACGGAGCAAGCCATTCTGGAAACCGTGTACAGATACATGAAGACAAGAAGATGATTGGGAGCAGCTGGTGTGGATTTACCAAGCAAAAATCACATTGGATCAGCCTGATTGCCTTATATGATGAAATGGCTGTCTCTGTGTACAAGAAGAGAGCTTTAGCAAGGTTGTCTATGCAGTATTATCCCATCAACCAAATCAGGGCAGCATGGACTGGAGGGGTAGACTTCAGGGTGGAAGGAAAATCACCTGAACCACGAGGCTGAAAGGGCTGCGATTAGCAGTACCAGGCTCTTCTATCCACTGTCTAGAGGATTTTTCTCAGATCTGAGACTGGGGCTGATACTGTTTTAACATCCTCATCAGTAGCATTAGGAAGTGCATAGAGTGCTGGTGACAGGGACTGATCGATCTGTCAAATGGCATCTGGGAAACTGTCCCATTTTGGACCTTACTGTAGGAAATACTGGCAAACTTGTGGTTGGATGATGGTAGAGCAGTGGATGTGGTTTATCTTTATTTCAGCAAAGCATTTGATACCATCTCCCACAGCATCCTCACAGCCAAACTGAGGAAATGTGGTCTGGATGATCGGGTAGTGAGGTGGACTGTGAACTGGTTGAAAGGAAGAAGTCAGAGAGCTGTGGTTAATGGGACAGAGCCTAATTGGAGGCCTGTATCAAGTGGAGTCCCTCAAGGGTCGGTACTGGGACCAGTACTATTCAATATATTTGTCAATGACCCAGATGAGGGAACAGAGTGTACTGTTGGACAATTTGCTGATGATACAAAGCTGGGAGGAGTGGCTGACACGCCAGAAGGCTGTGCTGCCATCCAACGAGACCTGGACAGGCTGGAGAGTTGGGCAGGGAGAAATTTAGTTAAATACAACAAGGGCAAGTGTAGAGTCTTGTATCTGGGAAAGAACAATAGATCTGTCTGACCTACTGTAGGTGGTCCTGCTCTGGCAGCGGGGTTTGGACTAGATGATCTTTTGAGGTCCCTTCCAATCCCTAACATTCTGTGAGTCTGTGAAACTGCACGGTGTCCAGCAGAAGGCCATTAAGACTGTTGGTAGGCTGGAGAATGATGTACAAGGGAAAATGGAGAAGAATGGTTGTTCAGCCTGGATAAAAAAATGATGAAGGTGATTTAATTGCAATTTGTCACTACGTGTAGGACATTATAGAAAAAATGAAGTTAGAATCTTTCAGAAGTGCATAAAGAAAGGACAACAAACAACTGTCACAAACTGCAATACAAACTATTGCAACTGAGTATAAGGAAAAACAGTAATTTAGAGCAGAGGTGGTTTATCATAAGAAAAAGCTGCACAGAAAGGCAGTGGAATCAACTTCAGCCTCTTCCTTGGAGACTCAGAAGTCCGCTGACTTGAAGCCCTGAGCAATCTGATCCAGCTTTACAATTAGCCTTGCCTTGAGCAGAAGCTTGGACTAATTGCCTCCAGAGGTCCCCCCTAACCTCAGTTGCTCAGTGGTTCTTTGAAGGCAGCTAGCAAGAAACTAAAAGAAACATAGTTGAAAATACAATGGAGGTTTATTTTCACTTTCTTTAACCTGCTTAGTGAGGACATAAAATGATTTATTACATCAAGGAACAGAAAGTGCAGATCATAATAAAACCAATAAAATATAAGAGAAGAAACTAGTAGGGCTGATGAGTCAGATCTCATTGCAAAAAAATCAGAGGGAAAAACATTTACAAGCACTGGCAGTTCCCCCTAGAAATTATATTTAAGAGAGAAGCACAAACCATCTCAATACTTGTGAAGCCTAGGAATTAGCTCCCTTAAGTAAGCCTTGACTGTGGTGGCCTAAGGCCCAGGAAAAAAAAAAAAAAACAAAAAAAAAACCCCAAAAAACCCCACAAAACTCTCACAAAGTAGAAACTAGGTCAAATTACCAAATTAGTGTAAGTGGAGTAGCACTAATATGAAGTGTGACAAAATTGTAAAGGCCAAGACACAGAATTATGAATGGTGTAAAAAAGGACATAAAAGGAAACTAAAAGTCATTTTATAAACACATTAATAATAAAAGCAAGGGAAAAAAAAAAAAAAAAAGGTTGATATGCTACCAAACGGTGAAGGAAAGAAACTGGAAAATGGTATTAAATGTTAAAAAAATATTTCATATCTTTTTCATTTCATTTTTCCTTAACTGGAGGTACTGTGCTCAGTTAACACAACTACTAAGCTTAAGAGAAGGCTAAGATGTCATACTGGAATGGTAAAAGAGCTTCTGAAAAAGCACATAGAGAAAATAGATATTTTTAAATGAATTTGGTTTAATTAAGTTTATTGTATAGTATTTTAGCAACTAGATGAAGCATTCTCAAGATCCATTAGCAGTTCTCTGTTGTGGAGAATGGAGGAAGTTTCAGAAAACTGACTACCTTTATAAAGGAGGGGAAGGAAGAGCTGGGGAATTATTGACCCATCAATATAATTTAAATTTAATTAAAAAATATTGGAAGAAATAATCAAATCAAAGTAGCTGTAAGCACCTGCAGAATAGTGAGGAGATGAGTAATAGCCAAAATGAATTTGCCGAAGAGAAATAGTGCAATACCAGTCTAATATTATTTTGTGAGAAAATAACAGTTCTTGAGAAGAGGATGAACCAGGAGATGTCATCTGTCTTGACAAATACAGTTTCTGACATTATGTGACATGACATTTTCATAAGAATGCATAAAAAATAAAGGAATGTACACTACTATTATGTGAATGTGTAATTAGTATGGAAACTATGGAAAGTGTATTGTTCCCTGTCAAGTTGTCGTGTGTTCTGTAGGAATCTGTCCTCTATCTTGTACTATTGCACATTTTTAGTAATGACATGGACAATGGAATAAGTAAACTTCCACCAAAATGGGTGGGAGGGAAGGATGAGCTGAATCAGCAAGCAGGATGAGAACTCAAAAATCGTAAGTTAAAAAAACCCCACCAAACAACACAATTCTGTGATGACAAAGGCAATTTCTTATTTTAGGTGGGAAAAAAATCTGTATACAACTATAAGGAGAAACACATTTAGAATTGAACCTTAGATGACCTGAGTTTGTCCTTTATAGTAATTGATGTTATTTCCATGATTGTTTTAATAATTCTTGGTCTCATTTTTTAAGAAAAGTTTCAAATAATGAAAATTAAATACTGTTACACTACATAGTTTATTATGAAGGCAAATCTGGGAAATTTCATATAGATCTTCCAATGTCCTTGACTTTGATCTCTTTACAAAATTTTTGCTAGTAAGAAAGGTAGAGCTCAACACTTACGAATTTTAAGAAAATATATTTTGCTTCTTTTCACAACTTAGAACCCAGTATATTTTCATTATACCTTCATAACTTCTTGATTTCTAGATAATAATTATAATTTGTCACATGCACCTCTCGAACAATTGTGCCTGGTCTATAGTCCGTGGTCATGAGCTTAGACTACATTGTCATAATAATATTTTTGGTAACTAACCTGAATTTTAGTTAGTTAGTTAGTTTTTTTTTCACCATTAATAAAAGACTGTAAAGATCTTCTGTATGAGTTACAAACCTGTTGAAAAGGAATCAGTATTAATGTTGGTAAAATGATATTTTTATAATTGTGGTTATTATAAGCTCTTTATCATTTACATTTTTTGTCAACATTGCCTCAATTTTCCAATTTCTACACAGATAATTTTAAATTTTTTAAATTTTTCATACTGTAGCCATCTTTACCATAGGTTAACGAATTGTATTTCCAAAAGAAGTCTCATATAAAATACAAAAGAGAGAATAAAAATTACGTGTTACGTTTACCTAGACTGGAAAAGGTACATCAAATACATTGATAACATTTAATGGTGTTCTTAAATTTTATTGAAGCTCAGCTAAGCTTACTCTAAGATGAGTAAACTAAGGAAACTTTCAAACTAAGAATTCTGTGATCTCTGCTCAAAATACAAAGGACTTAATGATAAATTCAGAACGAAGACATTATTTCCAGTTCATATTTGTTAGTTAAATACCACCGGGTTCTTCAAGAGGAGAACAAAAGCAATTAAGTTCCAAATGCTTTACTTCAGACAAAGCATTCGGCTCTAAATGCTCCAGATTTGAAGCTAAGGGTGAGGAAAAAAAGGCAAGCTGTGTCAAGACACTTGCCTTGTACTTTCCTATTCCAGGACATATGTATGAAAAGATAGCTTAACATTTTTAAAACTTTGAGCAGGTTATGCAGAGGACCTGGAAGGGTAACAAGAAGATCACTGCAGAAGTCAAGAAGAATTTTGCCAGATTAGTGACATTCAAATTAGACTCCAGCACCTGAATTTACTTCACCTGATTTTAGACATCTAGGTATCACACTTCATTTAGAGGAGGCTGGGTCACTGTCACTGAAAAATTAAAGAACTTCACCTAAGATAAGATCTTGCTCTTAATACAGCAACTCTTCAGTCAGCAGTAATATTTTATTTTGTATTGCATACTTTGTATTGCAGTTCAGTTATTTTACTGCATCATATTCCATACAAAGTAATGTGACTTTCTGGTCAATCTGAGATGAAGTTTCAAAGTTATAAGACAGAAAGCAGGCAAAAATACGCAAATACATAAAAATAATAGTAATGCTCTGCAATAAGAACTTAATCATTACAAATTTCTTTGAAATTTGTTTTAATAACATTAATAATGAGGTACTCGTTTGGGATGTCGTTGAAATACTTAAAGGATTTCAGTGTTATTTGACCATTATTTTGAAACGTTCCTGCATGAATTTTCAAGTCAGGAGCAGCACACCTTGAAAATGACTTTGTTGTAAGGTACCTGCAGAGGTACAGAAGTATGTTGTGTATGAGCATATGATTTAGGTCTGGGGATGGTTCTGCGTCCTTATTTTACAAACTGAAAACTACATGTAGCAGCTTTTGTGATTTGCTTTTGCACTTCACTGAAGTTGCTGAATCAAGTGATGTAGACTCATTTAAGTCAGTAAGTACCTGTGCATAAAAAGATGGCAAGTTTAACCAGCAGGAATGAAGCATTTACAGCTAAATTGCCTACATTTTAGATAAATTATCAAACACTGGCTTTTGAATATTGCTTTGTTTCAATTAACTTTATATTAAGACTAATCTGCATAAATACAATATAGATTTTTGAACCATTAAAAAAATGCTTTTGATTCAGGACCAACTTCTTTCTTACTGAGCACCTCTTAATGGTGCTGAACTTTTTAGCAGGGCCTGTAGCGATAGGACAAGGGGTAATGCTTTTAAACTAAAAGAGGGTGGATTGAGACTAGATGTAAGGAAGAATTTTTTTCTACAATGAGGGTGGTAAAACACTGGAACAGGTTGCCCAGAGAGAATCATAGAATGTTGTGAGTTGGAAGAGACCCACAAGGATCATCAAGTCCAACTCCTGTCCCTGCATAGGACAATCCCAAAATTCAGACCGTGTGTCTGAAGGTGTTGTCCAAATGCTTCTCGAATATTGTCAGGCTTGGTGCCATGACTGCCTCCCTGGGGAGCCTGTGCCAGTGCTCCACCACCCTCTGGGTGAAGAACCTTTTCCTAATGGCCAACCTAAACCTCTCCTGGCACATCTTCCTGCCATTTCCTCTGGTCGCCAGAGAGAAGAGATCAGCACCTGCCCCTCCTCTTCCCCTTGTGAAGAAGTTACAGACTGTGATGAGATCTCCTCTCAATCTCCTCTTGTCCAGGCTGAACCTACCAAGTGACATCAGCCTCTCCTCATATGGCTTCTGCTCTAAGCCCTTCACCAATTTAGTGTCCCTCCTCTGGACACTCTCTAGTAGCTTTAGATCTTTTTTATACTGTGGCACCCAAAACTGCACACAGTACTCAAGTAGTAGAAGCTCCATCCCTGGAAGCATTCAAGGTCAGGTTGGACGGGGCTCTAAACAGCCTGACCTAGTTGGACATGTCCCTGCTCAGTGCAGGGGGGTTGGACTAGATGACCATTAAATGTCCCTTCTGACGCAAACCATTCTATGATTCCATGATTGTGTGATTCAATGGGCAGTAGATGCAAATAATCTGAAATCAAAAGGGACAATGGCAGTAGTAGCTGCAAATGGTTATCTTTATGGTTGCAGATTGGTTTTCTATCTGCCTCCTTGTTTTTATTATCACATTCTCACATCTTTCTGAAACTGTCATCTTTTGAACTTCTCAAATTTAGGTCTTCCTGAAAATATGTTTTCAATTTCTGTTTCAGAAAATCTTCAGTGAGGTCTTCCTTTGAAGTGACACCTTTGACTCCGAGGTTATCATTCACATTCTTCTGTCTTTTACAATCTCTGCTGAATTGGGAAATGCATTCTTTTGTCTGAATTTGATCCATTTTTATAAGAATAACTAAAAGTAGATGTACACTATGCAGCAGAATACAGATCAAAGGTTGCTAACCTTAGTCTGACTTGCATCTGCCGTGTGTCACAGGGCAGTACTCTACAGAGACACTAGCTGGTGTCCCAAAATGCATATTAACAGAAACTGTTAAAATAGCTACCCTTTCTAACAGAAATATTGAAAGAGAAATGAGTTTTCCAGAATTGAATTTAGAAAGGGGAAAAAAAAAAAAAAAAGAAAGATGATTCAGCCACAAAATTCATGCTTGTCAGGTGATTAAGGGGATTGCTGGAGGGTGCTAGAGAAGCAAACAGAAGAGGTTATCAACCATGTTGCCCAGAAGGCAGAAAGGTTATGTGTCATCTCTCTCCAGTGTCTGAAAGGAGCTCTACAGTTTATGTGTGAGTGAGAATATGTATGGCATTCTACGTTTTGTCACTGAAGTAACAGAATCTTGGTTTTGTAGCTGAAAAAGTCAGAAAGCAGATTAAAACCATTAATCATTATAATTGTTTTGTTTTAAAATCTCTTGCATTTAATCATATCCTTTGTGATTGACAACTGAGAAGAAAATTCACTGCTTACAGTGTTGTCATTAAAAATAAAATCAGAAGCTGAAAATTACGCTTGCTCAAGTTTTTCTCAGTTGTCAAAGTCCACAGGCAGAGCAGACTGAGCTGTCCATTTTGTCAATAGGCAAAACTATAAATAAAATCTAGTCCAGGATGATTAACTCAAGTTTAAAAATTTTAGACAAATAATTCAGGTTAGATATGGTATTTTAAAAAAAACACAAAACAACCCCATTTTATTTCACTAGAGTGTGGAATACTGTTTAGGAAAGGAGAGAACGTTACTTACAGTTTTGCAGACTCCCTACTTTACTCATTTTACTAAACTCCTTCTCTACTCTAACATGGAGCAGTAAATGTTTCTGGGTAGACTTTATGAAGAAATGAAGCGGCAAATTGTATTATGTTTTGTATTATCTTTGTCTGCCACTAAACAATGCAGCATCAATTTGAGCTCATATGTACAACAGCTTTTACTAGAAAAAACATCAGTTCTGATAAACTCATTCTGTAAATAGCAAGTTTTCTCCCTTGTGGAATCTCAAGTTGTTTGTTTTTTTTTTTTTTTCTGCACTCCTTGAGTGTGTTGCAGAGAATTGTAAGCCCAAGTTCATCAGTTTTTGAGCTCTGTGAAGGAATTTCATTTAGTCCATCAAACTAGTCATGTCCAGTTCCTGGGAAGTGGATGAGATGCAGAGGGAGGATGCTGTGGTCCAGCTGAATCGTGCTGGCTGCGGGACCCCACTGAATACCCTCTTACATATGGGCCCCGCACAGCAGTGTGTATATGCTGTGGGCAGCATGCGCCCAGTAAAGGCATCAGTGCTAACAGCTCCAGTACTGCGTGTATGCTGCAGCCTTGGTCCTATGTCAGGAAAGGGGCTATAATCCACGGTCATCGGCTGCTGCTAAGGAGATGTGTGGCTCTGAAAGTCAAACCAGCTGAACCAAGAATAAGAGTTTAAAATGTGTTAGCTGGGGAATGCTAGGTCCCTGTCTGGATATGGTGGTAAATTAAGTGGTCTACATCCGTATGATCACATGCACGCAGCATGTATTTAATATGTATTAAAAGTACGCCCTTGGTCAATTGGCTTCACATCCCATCTAGAAAGAATTTATTTATTGTGGAAAATAGATGGTATAGAATATCAGACTGCTCAATGATTTCCTTAAGCACCTGCAAATGTCAGAGCAATCATAAAGCAGTTGTTTGGAGTTACTCCTTCATCTGCCTCTGAGCAGGTCCGTCTCTTCTGGAGTTAAACTACAGTGGTCATACTGATGGCAGTAAAACTTGAAGAAGACCAGAACATACTGTAGGCAAATATAAATAAATAAGAGGAGCTGGAATTAAATATCTAACTGTGATATACTGTTTAATGCACACTCTGTTTATGGCGAGTCACAAGTTAGAGCTGACCACAAGTTCATTGTTCTTCATTGCCACCCATTTAAAGATCATTATAATATAAGTAAAAAGCACTTTGGAAATAAAGAGGGATGAATGAAACTTGAAATGGTAAGCACCCAGAAGTTTTTGTTTCCCTGCTGTGTCACTTTTTAGTGGCCCTTGTTGCACTTTTTCTTCCATTTAAGAAATGATTTCTAAAAATTTGCTATATCTTTCACCTCTAAAAATGAAGATGCAATGCTCTGTATCTCTTAGCTCGCAAAAAAGTACCTTGAAAGCTTTTTCTTGACAAAATCCCTTTCAGTCTGTGGGAGAGGAAGAGTATGAGATGAAAATAAATGTTCTGTGTCATTGGTCTTCTAAGAATTTGAAAAAAACCTTCCTTTTCAGCTGTTTTTTTTGCTGTGTGCTTCATTTCTACAACTTCTGTCTGTGTGTTTCAGAAACTTCTCTACTTTAACTGTAAGGCCTTTGAAGCTTCTTTTACTGTTTGCAGATAACTCAAAAATTCTGTATAAAGAAACCTATCAGAGCCAAGAGTCATTGTACAGATATTAATTAAATACAGGATTTTAGACATAAAAACCTTGCAGCAAAATTGTGCTCTGGAAGCTCCAGTACTTGTGTAAAAAAAACTCTATGGATGTGAAACAGTTTAACTATAAAACAGCTGTGTGCCCTGATGGCTGAAGAAATTCCTATTTTAGTGTAATGGCTCATACTGTTGAAAAACTCCACTAAAGATGATGAAAAAAAAAGAACAGTAAATGTTTTTTTATTATAAAATATGATTAACTTTTCACATGAGTGAGCCATATGAAAGAGATGGAAGAGGAAAAGGTAATTTAAAAAATAATTAAAATTGATATTTGCAAAAGGTTTATTACCTTGATTTTTATTAAGGTTTTCTGCTAGCTACTCTACTCCCTGCTGCTCCAAATTTTTCTGCTAAAAATCAATCAGAGATTTTAACAGTAATTCGCCTGTCACCAGGAATTTTAATTGTCAGTGTGATCGTTTATTAAAAACCAGAGGTTGATCTGTCCTCTGCTATGCAGCATGTATTTCCATAGATTCAAATTAAAGCAATTGTGTGAGCATGTGTTATACAATAGAAATAACACTGCAGGTAGAAAAGCTGCTGTGCAGAGGCAATTCTCTGGTGCCAATAATAGTGAAGGTGGAGAAACCACTGAGGGGTTTAGTACTATGGCCTATGGTATACACTAACTTGGAGGAACATCTTTTGTATTAGTAGGGTTATTTGAAAAGTCTTTTCACCAAGGGAGTCTGTGCATTAAGAAAAAAGGACTTGTGAAGGAACTGCCCTTTATCCCAGCTCTGTTCCAGGCAGAAATGGAGCAGGAGCTGGCTGGGGACAGCTGCTTCTTTCCTGGAGTAATAAATACTTGGGTCTGGAAATTGAAACCCATGGCCATGTCTAAGAGGCCACATGCTTAAATTTACATAGATCTTCATTGATAAAGGCTGGAACTAAGTTATTTTTTCAACAAGGAAAGAAAAAAAAAAGAAGACCCATAATGAATAGTAAATTGAGAACTATCTTTCAGGAGTTATGGCTTCTAGTCTTGTTCTTTAACCATGGGAAAATACTGTTTCACCTTTTTGTGCATGAATTAATATTTAAAATATAATTTTGGTACCAATCCTACATGCATAAAGAAACATGAGCTCTTAATTGTTGGCAATGCAGACCATTCTCATCCTTCACTTTACTTCAGGTACCTGCTTGAGGCCCTGGAGCTAGAAGGGTAGTTGGCATGAGCCCTCTACTATTAGAGGAGAATGTTAAGATTTAAATTGCTCTGAGGAAGACTATGTGTATCCTTCTTCATTGATTCTAGAGAGAACTTCAGGTCATTAACCTTCAAACTTAGGTCATAGAATCATGGAATAATAGAATGGTTTGGGTTGAAAGGAACCTTTAAAGATTATCTAGTCCAATTTCCCTGCAGTAAGCAGGGACATCTTCAACTAGATCGTGTTGCTCAGAGGAAGAGTGTGTATATCTGTGAGGAGCAGCACCATTATCTTGCCTCAAAGATTGTCTGCAAGATCACTGGCAAGATTGTTTTCACGAGACCACTGAGAAGGAAACGACTTGTGAAATGCCCTGCCCGCAGGAGGTCTTCTGCCCAGACATGTCCCTGCCCCAGTGCTGGGGGGCACAAAGAGACGTGCCATTGCTATGGTAACTACAGCCCTCGAAGGGGTACTTAAGGAAGACCTGCATGGGCAGCAGGAGCGCGGGAAGAAAGGGAGAGAAGAAGAGGGACAGAGAGGACGACCACCTGACTGCACCACGCCACGCTGCACCACTGCTGGAACACGCTACTGAGACCTCCTCACCCGCCCCTTCACCGTCGCCTCGCCGCTGGACCCGTGGTGGTGACTATTCTTGCTGCCCTATCCCGACTCCTTGCTTCTTTTCCATCTTTCTTTCCATTCTGTCCTATCGCTACCCTCCTTATTATTTTTGGTAATAAATGGTGTTTCGGGAATGCGGCATTTGACCTCGTTTGTGTCTTAATCTCGCTCTTGGGAACATATCGAAACCTTTCCCCGACATCGGATCGGGATATTTGAATGATCCCGACATCGGATCGGGACAATATCCTTCTCCATTGGCTCTAGAGAATTTCAGGTCATTAAGCTTCAAACTTAGATATCTCAGATTTCATCAGTGTTGGACATTATAACCACATTTGGAGCACTGGACTCTGTGTCCCTGTATTGAAACTTCTCTGACATTGTCCACCTCTTCTCTCTTAAGTTTTCCTATATGATGACAGGTAAGATTGAAGGAACAAGGAAGAAAGAATACAATAATATATAGGTGAAAACTTACATTACTTACTGATCTCAAGACTATACATATTTATACACAGTGATGACAATGAAAATTGTGCAAGTAGTACTGAGTGCAAAGAGTCACCTTGCTCCCATATGAATGGAGAATACAGCATGTAAATCCAGCCATGTGAAGACTGAGACTGACTATGACACTTGTTAGTCTATGTAGATTGCTGAGCCCCCTTTCACATTCTCCTTACAACAGCCTTACACTGGTCCGATTCTGTTAAATCAAATGGAAATTGACTGAAGTAAAACTGCAGCAGCACAGGTACGATCCAACACAGTCCTTCGAAATCATAAAAAGGTACTTACTAAAACAGATCACTTTGTATTAAACATGCAAATAAACAGATATCATTATTCAGTGACCAAGAACAGCTTGTCTTTTAGCATAATTCTCTGCAGCTATGGATGTTTTAGCTTTCTCTGGAAAGGGCTTCCTTTAATTGTGGATTTGGTGGAGTCTTTCCTATAAGCCAGAAATCTGTACTGTGATAGAAGGAGGATGTTTGATATAAAGGACAAAAGCAGTCCTGACAAGTTCTCAGAAATGTATATATCAAGGACAAATAACCTAGACCAGAATTGATTGCATGCCTACTTTGTGATACCTAGAAGTAGGAAATTATGGCAATAATGTGAAGTTAAAGCAGAGATCTCTTTCAGATCTTCTAGGTATGGGAGAGGGCAGAGCTGCAGCCACAGCATCAGCTAGGACAGCTAGCATTGAGGTCTTTCAACAGGCTGATTTTGAAGGAGTTCCAACAGGAATTTCTTTCAGAGATTTGCTTTCATCAGAGATCTCCTACCTCTAGCAGGCATTAAAATATAACTGCCATATGAAATAGAATAAAACACATTCCCATGTCCTGCATTTACCAGGTTTTGGCTAGCAGGATATTTAAACTGTGGAGTTTAAAACATCCCTCCAAGCCAAATAAAAAATACTACAATGCAGCATGATGTCTGAAGTCTGCAGAATACAGAATGAGTTCAGAGAGCCGAGGCTGTAATTTTCTCTTCTCCTCCGGACACTAACCAGGTTTACATTTCCCTCTCTGTTGGTAGACATTATTTTCTGTTGTTCATTTTTATTCTTTTATGCCTCACTAAGATTTTCTTGCAATATTTACTGGGGCTGGGTTCCCACACACTTGGGTGACTGCCAAGAACTCAAAATTTCACTTAGCACCAAAAATTAATACAGCTCTGATCAGGAAAACACTTTATTGATGGAAGTGATAGTCGAGTAAATTCTAAAAGGTAGTGTTTATTAAACCCTCTCCTTTTCAAAGGCTGGTTTTATATTTAAGGGATTATGTAATCCATTTTATTATTTGCATGGAACATCGCTTCAGTTAAAATTAAAAGGAAATGCTATTAAACTAAGCAGTAGTCTAAGTCATTTTTATATGACTCCTAGCTCTTAATAAAAACATAGTTGTTCGTGTAACTCAGTGAAATGCTGGATAGCAATAAAATGTCTTCCTCATTACAATCAATACCTATGAATAGCAAAGACCTGCAGCGTGCCACGGCCTTTCGCAACAGGCAGCCTCACTTGGTGGTAAAGAGAATTGCTATCGTCTTGTATGAAATCATTTTAGTATCACCCTGAGCTTAACAGAGCAGTCTTTCATTGCCTGTTAACAAGCTGAGCTATTGCCACAAAGTGTTTAAACTGACAAATGTTGTCAGTGTTCTTTCCTTGGAAAATTTCTTTTTTGATGCATTTAGTGTATTAACATTAGTTTGAATTCTGTCAAAACATATGTTGATTATTTTATTTAACAAACTAATCAGCCTGTTAGTTCAGGGCATATAACAATAGCCAGATACCAGCATACTGGTGGTAAGTTGAAGCCCGTATGCTTGCAGTTAATTTCATTGTTTTGGGTGCCTTAAAATGTGGAGCAGATATGAACATTAAGGGCTGTATTGTGTAGCCCAACCTTTTGCTCAGTAGTCGGTTGTCATTCCTATGCTATGTACAAGACATTGCTGTTATAGTGACAACCCACATATATCAAATGTGATGAAAAGACAAATGTCTTGTAAAGGCCAGACATGCTGGCACTGGGGATCTTATCAATGTCTATAAATACCTGAAGTGTGGGGGCCAAATGGATGGGGCCGGGCTCTTTTTGGTGGTGGCTCGTGGCAGGATAAGGGGCAATGGGCAAAAACTGGAACACCAAAAGTTCCATACAAACTTAAGGAAAAACTTCTTTACTGTGAGGGTGCCAGAGCACTGGAACAGGCTGCCCAGAGAGGTTGTGGAGTCTCCTTCTCTGGAGATATTCAGAACTCACCTAGACGCTTTCCTGTGCAACCTGGTGTAGGGAACCTGCTTTGGCAGGGGGGTTGGACTAGATGATCTCCTGAGGTCCCTTCCAACTCCCACCATTCTGTGATTCTGTGATTCTACAGGCATTTATAGTCATATATGTACTTGCAACTGCATAAGATGCATGCTGATAACAGCATGTATAAAATAGGACGAATGAAGGTACATGATGTTTATAGACGTTTAGTGTAAGCTGAATGGTCATATGAAGAAATTCAAGAAAAGGATCATTAGATTCCTCTGTATTCTGGGAAGGAAAAAGATTAAAACTTAAACTGGCCAAATTTGTTAACAGGAGAAAAATAAAATGTGATATATATCAATTTTATGATTTCAGCAGCTGGGTGTGTAATAAAGATGCATTATTTGTGCTGCAGCGACTTTCAGATTACACAAATGGTCAAGCTGGCTTTGACCACCTGCTCTCCATTTTTGTAAAGCTTTCACGGGCAGTTGGAGACAGGAAGAGGCAAGACGACACGCTCAAGAAGGAGATAGGCTGATGTACACTATTGTAGGCAGCTTCCTTCCTGCTTTATTTTATTGCGACCTCAATTCCATACTTTACTACAAGGTAACCCCCTTCATCGCCGTGGCACAAAGCTCTGCTGTAGTGTCATACTTATCCAGCTGCCTACTTTGCTGAGTGCACTTCAGGTGGACCTGGTGGATGATATGTATTATTTTTTGAGTATTGTAGAACTACTAGTAGCTTTGCTTGTAAGCCTTATGGCTAGGATTTTACTCTTCAGGAAGCCTGATAAAAGGAAGTCTTAGTTTTTATTTTATGAGTGAAATGTACTTCTTTTTTTTTCTCTGTGCCTACTCAGGAGCCTGTAGCTTCACCAGATTTCCTAGATTGTAAGTGGAGTTCAATGTGAAGGGGAAGGAAGACGCAGTTGTTAGTCTGGACCCTCTAATTTCAACTGGTTTTCAGGAATTAATTATCAAATTAATTACGTCTCTTGATTTGAACTGAAACAAACAGTTATTAGGCTCTGTAGACAGACTCTTCTATTTTCATGCAGTATCTGGAAGTGACCAAAAAGACTCTTAAAATAAATTAAGGATCTTTCATTGAGTGTTACTTTTTCATTTCCCTTTCTAATATAAACTAAGTTGTAGCCTTTCTGTGACATGTGGTTAATGTGTGGGGGAAAGTAATTCTTTAAAGATAATTGTTTTTTCTTTATGCTCTAAGGAATGGCTGGAACACTGTAGTGATTAAAAAGGAGGAAAAAGAACTAATTAAATACCTTTCTTATGCCAGCTGTGTATTCAAATCCATATTTCTTGTTACTTTTCTCAAGATATGCAGACCTAGAAATAAGGCTTCAGAGCAAGAAAAAAGCTAAACCGTAAAGTTAGATAGAATCTCACAAAAAGTGGAATTGTCTTCCTTTCACACTTGAAAAATCATATGGAGTCAAAAGGAGGACAGAGCAGTGCTGTACAGTCCCCTGAGAAACAGCCCTCCTGTATAACCCGGAGAAGGAGGATTGTGCATCAAAATCACTACAGCAAGCCTCAATGTATTCGTTGAGACAAGGCGAAAATGAGAGGAGGGAGCAATCAAAGGAAAAGATACAGGAAACTCCCACTTCATTTAAAACACTTCCAAATTGATAAGTTCCAGAAATAATGTTTGAGACAATTCTGAAATTACATGCATTGTCATTACATACAGCAAAACGAGATACAGGTTTTTCAAGAATCTGATCTCCATTTTTCCTTTACATGTCTGTGAAATGCCAGTGATGGCTGAATGTACAGCCCTCTCGATCAGGGGATGACATTAAATTGAGTGCTATTACAACATAATAACCATGTTCTTCTTCATAAAATTTTCATTATATTTTGGGCCAAGATTTTCCTGTTTCCCTGAGATATGGCATTTAGCACAGCTGTGTTAGTGCTGAGAATTTTATGCTAAACCCCATAATTTCCAATAGCTATGCTCCTGATACCATAGAGATATCAGAAGTTTTAACTAGCTACACTTTGTGCAGTCTGGGGGTGGGGGGAGGAAGGGGGGGATGGAAAGGCACACGTAGTTTAATTTCTAGTACTTCCTAAACAGTGTTTGAAAGACACTTTCTAAAATGCCAAACTTATTTGTTTTTTGGAAATAAAATATATTTTTGTTAGTCTGTATATAACCTTTTACCTGTGATTCCCTATTTTGAATGTATGAATGAAAAATGGCCCAAACTACAAGATCAAAAATAGTGTCTATGGGTACATCAGGCAAATAGAATGTAGAAGGTTAATATATTGTAATAAGTTTGCATACCACTGGGGATGAGACCAACATTTTGGTCATCTGGTCCTCATGATTTTTGAGGGGGAAAAAAAAAAAGGCAGAAAACTTATATACAATGTACCATAAAACAGTTTGGAAGCAGAAATCTTTTTTGTCATAATCATGTAATTGTACTTCTGTTCCAAAATATGTTTATCCAAACTCAGAAGTTTTGGAGTCTAGTTTGTTCTAAGTTGGACTTATAAACATTTACAATTACTTTGAGCAGATTTTAATTTTTGGAGAAGATTCTCAGTGCTAAACAGAAGTGTTTTAATTGAAGATTGCATCTACTGCAAAGAAACACCAAATGGGTGTTAATATAAGTGAAGATATTTGCAGACTGGGGCTTTTATTGTTTTTTTGTGAAGTTTGCATAAAGTCCGTGGAACGTTTCCCACCTTATCTTCCTGCACCAATACATTAAAGCCTCTCCAGAACAGCAGGGATGCTTTCTTAGAGTTGGCATTGTGTTCATAAAATTATCATCAGATTCCTTTTGCTCAAGTCGATCTCACATGATCTTCTGAAGAGCTGCAGAAATAAAATCAAGCAACTTGCTGGCTGCAAAAGGAAAGGAAGTATTTGCTGGAAATCTGAGGTTAGCCCTAGCAAAAGAGTAATGCTGGGGAGTCCAAATCCACAATCTCAAAAGTAGGGAACAGGAACAAACATAGGAGCTCTGTCTTCTGAGAACTGGACTGAATCCCTTTATTAAAGGCTGCTACGCTAATTGCTTAAGAAATCCTTGTTAGATTGCTCTTGGCTGCATGCAGGTGAAACTTCATTATTTTAAAACAAACAAACAAAAGCCCATTGCAGTTTCAAGTTCTTTGTGGTCAGTCTGTGATTTATGCTGTTTTATGCATTAAACTGTAAGCAGTGTAGTTGACTGGAGAGAGGGATATGCAAAGGACCCTATGGTTTGGAAGGAGGTAACTGTAATCTACAATATACATTTATTTCCTTGCTTCAGTCATTCAGTCTCTTTTGGAGATATAATTTAACAATGTGATTACAAAAAAACGTAGGCACAATTTAATGTTAACCAAAGTAATCCTGAGGTCTACTAGGAAGAATGACGATTTATTTTGAAGTCTATTTATAAAAATGTGTTCTAATTAATATCTCAGGATTGTGTCTGGACTTCGGTTTCCTGTTTTGACTTCCAGTTTCACAAGGTCTACCCAGGTGAGAGCTGAATCTCTCAAAAATGCTGACGTTAATTTTCAGGCTTTGAATCAAATTTGGAGGGAAGCTTTTACTGTAGGGACTTGAATTAGGGCCTATAAACTGTATAGTCCTTGATAACACACTGAAAAGATGCAGGAGCTTTTTCTAATAAGAGTTTGTGTTTTCAAATATGTGAAACTTTTTGAAGCTTTATAAATGCAGTCTCTTTTTTACATTACCCTTGGAATTCTTGCTCCCTGATGCAAACCTTGCCTGAACAAGCAAAAATTCTGATCCTCTCTCTTCATCTGGAAATACTGAATGGAAACAGAAGCCCATGTTACTCACAGGTAAAAGTCCAGGCTTTTGAACAGGTTGTGGGGAGAAGTTCAAGGGCCAGCCTTGTGCTGACAGTTTGAAGTTAGTGCTGTTAAGGAGCATGCTGTCTTGTTGCATTGTGTCTCGAAATGGGGTTGTGCTAATAAACCACAAAACCTGCTGTTTTTCTGTTCATGTAAGGATTGTGTTTCATTGCTATCTCAAAATCTGTAGCTTTCGGTTCTCAAGCAGATTTTTGCCCTTCATGTAGTTTGCAGTTTAGCTGTGATCGTTGGAGTATAATTTATTAATATGAATATGATTTATGAACAGTGATCATGCTGGAAATTCTTGGTGGAAATGTGTGAATACTGGGCTTCTGAATTTGCTGTCTAAAACCAGAAATTAACATCTAGTATCTTCAAGGTCAGACATTTGAAGCAGTTACAGTGTTTTGTGTTGATGAAATATTGCAGTAGTAAGATATAAACGATGAGTAAGTGTTATTGACAGTCATTGGTAAATTATTGGCTTGCTTTTGCTGCTACTGCTAGAAAACTTCAATTTCTGCAGACTTCCTACAGCACGGATAAAAGATTTTACGTAAAAATTCAGTGATCGCATAGGGAGCTACTTAGAAAAATGTTAACTAAGGGTTAAATAGTTTATCATTTATAAAATATGAAAAGGCAATATTTTGTGTTGTGAGATTCATGCTTTTTTCTAGGGATTTGTGGAAATGAATTCATAGTACTATCAGATAGTTCACTAAACATGCCAACAAATATATAACTTAATTCAAAAAAATAAGTCGTCCTTTGTCTTGGAAAACTACTTAGTCCAAAGCCTGTTAAACTGAATGGAAATAATTTTGTTGATTCTTAACAAAATGGGCTTTTGCTTCATACTTTTTCAGGTTTCCGCCCCAGACATTCTGCTTTCCAGGCACTCCATACCTACCATAAATGCACTGTGTCTTCCATGATTATGAACAGATTCACATACTACATAATATAACAAAATATTCTCCATGCCTCTTCTGCCTGTCATTCACTCTTCTTTTACTCATGTAGTCTCCCAGAATTGTCCATTTTCTCGTATTTTCTAGGTAGGTTGCATTTGTTCTGATTTATGTGCTACATCTGTACTACAAGTTGGTGTGTTGAATCCCTTGCATGATTCGCTGTTTCTTAAATGTAGATAGTGTCAGGAGAATTAACCAGTCAGAACTACTCGATGCGTTCATTAAATCCATGATCATGGAGATGCAGTGAGCATTTATCCATCTGTCAAAAAAGAGATCTAAAACCAGCTCCTTGGGAATGCTTTGGATTCCCTAGTGCAAAGCTGTGTACTACAGTCACTGAAAGACATGTCTTCATCCCTCAACCCTATCATCACAAGCTCTGAAGCTGATCCAGGTATTTTATAAGGAGAGAATGGTTTGTTTCACTTTGGGTATTCTGGAAATTGTGCTGAGGAGATAAAGCACTGGCTAGCATGTTGCAATACCCACTTACAAGTCTGCTAAGCAGTCCTGGATGAAAAATCCTGGCAATCACCCCTAGCTCAAATCTGTTGAAAATAAAAAAAGGGAAAAAAAAAAAGCTTTCTACCTTGCTATTTATTTTGCATATTATAAATATTCTAAAAACTGATTAATAAGTGAAATAAAAAAATGCTTTATTTTCTGATCTAGAGATTAGAACTGAAAGGTGTCTCTATGTATGCATTACATAGAGGATTATATTTTCTACGTGACATTCAGGTTCATTTTGGGAAAGAACTACTTCTTGGCAGGAGTGCTAGCTTTATAACTAATCTTCTTTCTTGAATGTCAGTAGGATTTTGGATAGATTTACTTGTTCCTCTTCAGTTCTTTCTACCGTATTAATTTCTACTTTTGTTAGGACTTACTGTTCCTCCAAAAGAAAAAGACATTTCCTTAAGGGAGCAAATGTAACTTCAGTGGGTCAGGTGTCAATTCCTGCTTTTGATGGTCATCTCTGAGTGAATAAGGTGGGATGTCACAATGCCCTCCTATCTGGTAACCTGCTGAGAAGCGTCTCCATCCAACAAATATCCACTTACATCTTGTATCAGTCTATATACTAAGAATTCATTTGATGCAAATATGTATAGGGAATAATCTCTGCTCTGATGAGACTCCACCTAAAGTACTGTATCCAGCTCTGGAGTCCTCAGCACAAGAAAGACATGGGCCTGTTAGAGAAGGTCCAGAGGAGGGCCACAAAAGTGATCAGAGGGATGGAACACCTCTTCTATGAAGAAAGGCTAAGAGAGTTGGGGTTGTTCAGCCTAGAGATGAGAAGGCTCCAGGGAGACCTTACTGTGACCTGTAAGTACTTAAAGGGAGCCTATAAGAAAGATGGGGACAAACTTTTTTAGCAGGACCTGTAGTGATAGGACAAGGGGTAATGGTTTTAAACTAAAAGAGGGTAGGTTTAGACTAGATGTAAGGAAGGAATTTTTTACCATGAGGGAGGTGAAACACTGGCACAGGTTGCCCACAGAGGTGGTAGAAGCCCCATCCCTGGAAGCATTCAAGATCAGGTTGGGTGGGGCTCTGAGCAACGTGATTGAGTTGAAGATGTCCCTGCTCACTGCAGTGGGGATGGACTAGATGACCTTTAAAGATTCCTTCTAGCCCAAACCATTCTATGATTCTATGATTATGTGTATAGTCATGACTGTTCCTGAACACAGTGGTAACTAACCACTTTGAGAGGACAAGGAATTTATATCCCTGTGGATCTTCACCATATTTTTTCTAAATATATATTCTGAATCCCATGACCTAGTCATGAATCTAAAACCTATGAGAAAGCTATAAAGTTCATAACACTGAAGTGTAGGTCAGCGCATACTGCTAATGTGAATAACCGTAATTGAGTCCAATGGTGTTGAAAATGTTTAGACATGAAATAAAGCCATAATTTCACTTAAGCAGTTTGATTATGAAAAAAAGGTCTCAACAATATAGATGAGGTACAGTGATGTTGAATGATAGCACTAAATACAGTAAGGGTCAACTGCAAGGTGAAAGTGATTACAGCATCTTTTGTTTCTAGTCTCTTCTGACCTTTTTGCCTTTTTTCTCTGCCTGCAGGTAAAACGGGAACATCCCGTGCACTGTGCAGCCCTGTATTTCCCACCCAGTGCTGCCCACCAGTCAGTCCTGTGGCTGGGTAAATTCTGCCATCTGTAATTATCCTTTCATGATCTGTGATATGGGAAATGCCACATTCCAGCCAGTAAGGCATACAACTCTAATTAATTACTTTACTGATTGTGTTGCCAGAATTGCCCTCAGGTTGTTATTATTTTCAGTAGGATAAAAGTTTTAGCGAGGCAAAATGAGATTTTGTATGAAGACTACTTTTAAATAGAGTTTTTGAGAAGATGACCCTTAAATTTATTAGAGATTAAATTTTCTCAAATTTTCCATCTGGTTACTATCTTTAAAAAAAAAAAAAAAGTTGGTCAAGAGACTTTAATTAATGACCTTTTATTTGATTATGAGTCTTTGTAATGAGCAGATGGTAACTGATACTCATGTCTCATAGTAAGTCAAGAATCTTCTCTTATGCACTTTAAATATATTAGAGAGAAAGTTTTTGGAACCAAAGTCTACTTTAAACTGATTCTAATTTGTTTCTCTATGTGATGGATCTGTACCTTGGAATTTTGTGATAAAAAGCTTTTCAAAAATTATATCTTAACTATGTTGCTGGCATTAATTCTTCTGTACATTATATGACTGTTAGATCCAGTATTATTTCCATAGTGAGTTTTATTGTGTGCATGTATTTGTTTGTTTTTTATTATTATTATTATTTTCTTCAGACATCTAATAAGCTTGCTGAAATAGATCTAATTTTCTTTCAATATTGAACCATGTACAAGACACAATATAAAAATGTGCATTGGTGTAAGGAAGGTAGATGGCTTCAAAGATGTTGAATAACAGATACAGAAATTCTGTATCATAAAAATGCAAAAAAGTATTATTTTAATGAATAGCAAGGTTAAGAATTGAGAGACAACAGTTAGTTAGACTGAATTTCTGGAGCACTATAATGATTCAAATTAACATGGCTCCACTCGTAAAACAGGTGTGGTAACAGAGCTCTGTAAAAATACTCTCCCAACCAACTATGCAGCATCATTTTCCAGATGCCATAGTTGCATAATTTTATTTCTGAGGACTCAAGTGACCAAAGAATGCCTAAGAATGAAGCTCCAGTGACATTGAAAAAGAGATAGTACGTCAGCAAGGTGAATGAAGAAAGATGAGACTTCCCCAGTCATCTGGAGAATGGAGATGACTTACACAAGCATGGGACCCACGTATGCGTATAGATTTTTTGTAAGGATGTCTATCCTTATTTTAAAAGTCAGGTTATAAATGAAACTGCAGTTTTTTCAAGGAATGCTATCATGTACCTATTCCTAAGTAGCAGATGTGAATTTAATTTGCATGTGCTGAGGACAATTTGGATATTACCTATGAGGATTGCAGTCAAAGTTCATGTCTAACTACAAGTTTGGAAAAATACTCTTTGTCCTTTGCTAAGCCCGTATGACCTGGGAAGCTGGAAAATGATTGAGCTATCCCAGAACCAGTTGGAAACATGATTGCTTTGAATTTATACATGAAAAGAGCGAGGAAGGAATAACACTTCTGGTGATCCGAGGGGGAAAAAGTTCACTAAATTCTTAAAGTTAGTTTGAATTCTCCTGAATGCCATCAGATGCCCAAGTACTTAAATTGCATATTTTAGGAAGCTAGTCAATCATATTCCAGAAGTGCTTTCAATCTGTACTTTTCACTTTATGCTCTAAATAGAGGAATGAAGTTGTACTTAAAGGAAGACTATAAACATTCTGATTGCCTATAATGGGAGTGCTAGATTTTATGTTGTACATCTTTTCAGATAGTTTTCTCAGGGACCCTTCTCCTCCACATCATTTTAGGATTTTATAGATTGATTACTAAAGCTAAAAAAAAAAAAAAAAGTTTCAGACCATTTTTGCTGCATTTTGCTCTTCTGTCAAATTGGTATACAGACTTTAGTGAAAGGGACTTCTGAGTTACCTGAAAAAGGACTGTTCAAACTCCTCCTTCACTAGTGTAAAATGCATTGTAGAAAAGTGTGTTATATTATAGAGAAGTTAATAAGCAGATGAAGCAGCATTTGTAAAGGACAGAGAAACAGATGCTGTACCAATGAAGACACAGGATCCGAATTTAAGGAATGCAGGGGGAGTGTATTTGGATATGAAACGCTGTGTCTCTTGAAAGGTTTGCTGAAGGAGGCTGCAATATGGAGATATATTCTGAATATAAGGAACTAGAGCTACCACTTAAACTAAGTCTTAAGTTTTGTATCTGAGGAGGAGGATGGAATTATTCACAGACATATAGAAAAGAAAGAATAAAGAGCTCTCAGGCTGAACAGTAAAATTCAGAGTTATCCTTGAGCCGTTATTATCTTAAACCAGTAGTTAAGAACTTCTTGAAACATATCAGAGTGTTATATAAAAGCAAAATTAGAGAAGTAGGAAAAAAAAAAGAAAGGAGTGATCTCAGAAGCTGAAAGATGACTGTATTTCAAGAAAAATCTTGTGTCAGAAGCATTTGAAAAATAGGAAGGTGAAACTTCAGTCTTGATTCTGCTTTTGGCTAAGAAAAAGCATAAGGAATCCTTCTGGGAAAGTTGTGTCCGTAGAATACAAGGAGAGTAGTCATGCTGAAACAGAGGAACTCCAGACACATTGTATAATTAGAGAAAAATATGAACTCAGAGATAGCTGTAAGAGTATATTTAAGATGCTGGTGTCAGAGAATGTAGGTGGTTGATTATGACTTGTTTCTGTTGTGCTTTTTATAAAACAGAAATGACTAAGGGTTTGGACAGATATACTCTGCCTAAAGAAATTACCATCTCTCTCTTTTGTCTCACTTCCATTGTAATGCTCTAAGGAGGACTAGAAAATAGCTTATGCAAATCTTAGTTTTTATCATGTTAATATTGCAGCTCCAGGTCCAGAGCACTATTAAATACACTAAAGTTTAAAAAATAATAAATAAATAAATAAACAAACAAATAAATAAATAAATGTGTCTATATAGAAAACCTTATCTATAGTCAGAACCTAAGAGTGATAACGCTGGATCAAGTTGGACAGACATGTGGTATAATACTGTACATCTGAAAGTGACCATTATTAGATGCTGAGGGAAGAGTATAAGATCAAGGGAGCACACAATGATATGCCTGACTACTTGCCCAGACTCCAGCAATTTATAGGTGTTGTGTCTTTTCTTTTTAATAGTTCTTAATTTAATTTTCTTCCATGATTTAGCAACATTGCATTTTACATTACAGTAAATTTGATGATGAGACATAGCCTGCCATAATCCTTTTAGTCATTTCTGTATGGAAAATATAGCTAACAAGTAGAAGCTGACATCTACCTCAGTTATGATCCTACCTAACCTCTTGTTGCAGCAGAGAACTTTCTCTTACAGACACTTGACTAAGTCTTTTTCTCTTTACATGATTTCCTTGTATAAAGTACTGTTCATTTTTACTTACTGTGGTTTGCTATGATCAAAAAAGGCAGGAGGGATGACAATATTTTGAAGCATGACAAAAGATTAGGTTTTTCTGCCTTTATTTTGTGAAAGGTGATAAAGTAAGGGAGAATTCTTTTTGGAAAAGATTCTGTCACCACATGTTCTTTTTTAAATATCTTTGAACTTTAATAACAACATGGTTACACAGCTAAATGCTTTTCAGATTTCAAGTATTCAGTCCGAGAATCAGTATTTTAGTGTCCGACTTTCAAGCCTATTCCTCAAACCTAAGGTCTTAGAATAAAAACACCTAAACAGTTGCATGATATAATGCACATCATATTGCTCCTGTCTTGAAATGTTACGAATCAGGGTTTTTTAAAAAGGATTTTGAGTGTGTCATTTTAACTTTTTTTTTGTTAGAGTTAGTTAGTTAGTTTTATTTTTGAAAAAAATCTGTTAAAACTGAAGTTGTAACATTTCTCACAAGTGACTTTCTGAGTGTCTTTTTGAAAAGCAAAGCTATTATTTTTTCTTCATTCAATTGGCTTTCCAGGAATTGGTATTCTACTGTATTATATTCTACTGTATAATGCATCTAATGTGCATTCAGAGCACATGATGCTTGAATATCATGTAACAGCGAAGTCTTCCTTCTACTTTATTGTGGTACAGATGATCTTTTTTCTTTTTTCGCTTTTTTTCTTTAATAGGGAAATTCAGTGTATTTCATTGAAAGCATTATATGGTAAAGGCTAGGAGGGGTGAGGAGTAATGCCTAGTTTTGGAAGTCGGCTGTTAAAGTCAATTTTAACTGACAGTCCCACTTAGTATCTTAAGGATTACTTAGGATCTTGTGCATTTTGCCAGTGATGGTTATAGCGGGCTAAATTAAAAAAGGTAAGTAAGTCCATAAAACTGCTCAATCCCTTTTGAACAAAATGTGACAGAAACAGCACTAATCCGTGTCATCAATAGCAGATACACCGCTCCTTGAGTGAAGTTCAGTCATTCATTTTGGTATTGATAAACCTGGTCATGTTGATTATGAAATGTTTTTGAAGGCATACACTTGCAATTTTGACTTTGTTCCCACTACTTCAAAAGAAGCAATATGGCTAATGCAGTCAGAAGAAGATTGCTTTGCTTTACTTTGCTTTGGTTTGAACTCCCATAAATACTAATTCAGTCATGGAGTAAGAGGACTAACTTTAGTGGAGTTATATCCACATCTACACTATTTGGCCCAAGTTAGCTGATACAGAGAAAAACCATGTTGAACAGTAAATCTGTTTGAAAAATATACCTCTCAACCTACCACGGCCCAAATTGCCAGCTGTAATGTGAAACAAGGAATTGGAATGAGAGACACAAACATTACTAGGGCCAAAAATCTTAAAATGCTCTGGGATTCATCCTTTCACAAAAACCCAAAACCCCTTTTTTTGTAACTTCAGTTAAGAATCTTTATTTTTGATACAAATAATTCTTAACAGTAGAAGTAAGGAGAAAGCAAATATAGTGGGGCATGCAGATACCTTAGAGACTAAAGATTACTATATGACTAACATGACCTTCTGTAAGTGAGCATGAAAAATGTGACTCCCGGATTTTGCACTGACTAGAATGCAAAACAGGCTTTGTAGTTGGAAAAATACATTATCCATAGCAGAAGAAAAAAATCACTGCTGCAATCTAATGTAACAGTCATTGCAAAATAATTCTTGAAGCTGTCAAAACCAAAGGATGGATAATTTCTAACATGTGCATCAGTTATTTGAAATGCCTGTAGTAAATGTTTGTACTTACAAGAAAAATGGAATTTAGGCCCATTTGTTTGCATTCATTCTTTGGTGATATTGAATCATTTTGTTGTTTCACTATGTTCAACCTGTTTTAGGGCAATTTTTATGTTAGTTACCAGACAAGACTTTAAATTATTTTAGGCAAGTTGATGATATTTTGTTGTATTTTATTTGCAGAATGTTTCATTTATAAAAAGCTTTGTTATGAAAACCATGGCAGATATAGCCTCTATTTATGATATTTTTTTTTGAGTTATATAAAACAATTATTTTAATATACGATGTAGAGAAACTATAAAACCACTTGCCTACAATTTGATTAAATCCTGAAATAATTAGGAAACTCCTTACAGGAATCAGAGAACCTGCCAAAGCCAGAGAAGAGTCTTACCACATGTGGAAATTGTTTCCTCAAGGCAGGCAGCTTTCTGGTTTGTTGAAAATGATCTGAAACAGTAATTGTGATTTCATGTTTGCTCATACCCCTTTTGCATTATTTTATAACCTGTGGAAGCTGAAAAGATGGATGGTAGGAGGATACTAAGGCCCCTGGCTCGTGTTTGCAGACATTTTGCAGGATAACTAAAGATATTGAGCTTCTCCTTTGCTGCCATAGCTAGCACTCAGCTTTACTAATCTAAAGTGTTGTAGTTTTCAGTTTAGAAAATGCACGGGGCTGTGAACATCAGTGGCGTAGCAGGCTTCCCTTTCTGATGTTCCTCGTGTAACTTCCAGCAGGGAGAGGAGCGTACAGCCAGGACGCTCACTGCTTCAGTGGTTGCAAGATGTCCCATTTGCAAACACTGACCATGCAAGCCTGAATCCTAGTTTTTAACTCCCTAAAAGACTGCTATGGTGTGGCGGTTTCACTTGGCTACCAGTTGGCTAGCAGCCAGACGCAGCCATTTGCTCAATTCTGCCCCTGCCCAGGGGATGGCAAAGAGAACTGGGGGGCAAGGGTAAGGAGACTCGTAGGTTGAGATAAGAACAATTTAATAGTTGAAATAAAATAATACTGATACTAAAATAATAGTGATGATAATAATAGTAGTAAAATAGACAAATGAGTGATACACAGTGCAGTTGTTCACCACCTGCCAACCAAGCCCGGCCTGTTCCCAGGTAACGATCCAGGAGGAGCGACAATCCTGAACCGAAACCACAATCCCAGAAGAGTAAGAGCCCAAGCAAAAGCCAGAGAGAGCTAAAAGAGGAAGAGACTCTCACTAATATACTGGGCATGATGTGATATGATATGGAATATCCCATTGTCATACCCAAATGCCAGTTTAGCTTATTAATTTAAATAATCCTTAACCCCTTAGATCTTGCACTTATAGACTAACAAAATGCTTCCAGTGACAAAAATGCAAACACTGGTATGTTATCAGTGTTTCTCTCATAACAAATCCCATGCTGAAAACATAACACAGCACTATTCTAGCTGCTAAAAGGAAACTTAGTTCTGTCCCAGCCAAAATCCAGGACATATGATTTTGAAGCGTGCTGAATTCTCAGGCACTGTCTACTCTAGTAAATGCATGTTGAGGGTCATTCTGTGGCACTGAGGCCAGTGGGAGAGGAAGAGCATGTCCAGGGCATCAGAGCCTGGCTCCATGGTCACACACACCATGTAGAAGATGTGCACCCTAACACCTACTGCATACTTCAGAGTAATGTTTGGGGCACTGAGAGCTGGCTTTAAAATTTGCCAAACCTGTAAGGGTGAAGTCTTGTCTATCATATTGTTCAGTCACCAGAAATTATTATTTGGACTTTTTTTTTTTTTTTTTTCACTAACAGCCTTTAGGGAAAATGTGTTTATTTGAAAATTTATCTGGAGGAGCTATTAAAGGTTAAAAAAACCCACAAACAAACAAACTATACCCCAAAGACATAACAATAAAGTCTTTCCTCATTTATTTCAGTGTCCTGGCAGGTAACAGGTTAAATAACACTCTGCTTTCAGCCCTGGAGTCCCTGGCTTCAGTGTTTTTAAGAGGCATTTTATCTGTTTCAGGTGCTAAAAGAGTGGATGCTCCAGTGACTAGGTCTCTCTCTATTCCTAAGTAAAAGCATTTTTTTCCGTCCTTCCTCCCTTCCTCCCTTCCTTCCTCTTCTCTTGTCCCTTCATTTCCTATGAGACACAAGGAACACTGTTGGTGACTGAGTCATTTTCTTCTCTGTTACTGTTTCTTGATAAACATTTTAATAGATATATATATGTATATTTTATACAAACACAACTATATATGTGACATTTCATACATAAACAAACATATATATAAACCCACAAACATATACACATACATATGAAAAACATTATGTGTATAAAATAACAGATATATGTACCAAAAAAGTCCTGACTTCAGGCTTCTTTCCCCTGTAATTCATCATCTAAAATGAAGGCAACATTTTGTATACTGTATAATGTGGAATATTAAACATGTGAGCTAATTCCTTTGGCTTGCTGCCATGTTTCATCTGTACGCAAAAGCCAGGGCAGGTAGGAAAGAGCAGCTAGGCGTGCAAGAAGAAGATGCCCTCATCCACCTGTATCTGCTGTTAGCTTAGGTTCTCTTTCTGAGGACTTTGTAGGAAGTGGAATGATCCAATAGACTGGATGAAGACTGTGCTGATATGAACAGAAGAATAAGATGTAGGACTAGATGGAATCCCCCTCAGTACCATATGTTGAGACTACTATAATGGGAAGTTTTGAGATACCAGGAGTTCTCCTCCATTTACTGGAATTCTTGGAAAACACTCCAAATTCATTGCCTCAAGTAAAAGCACTTAGTACAAACTTTTTAGAGTTCATGTCACCATAATAATGGATATCTTAAGCAGTGTTCTCTTTCTTTCAACTTACTAATGAATTTTAGCTTTCGAAGTATGAAAAATCTTCTAAGTGGTGAGCTTACTTGCTTCTGCAGATTTCCTGAAAAGTGTGAAATCACATTATTAAAGAGCCACAGAAGTGTTGAAGTGTTAGAAATTACTTGTATTTCTCTATCTCCCTTTTAAAGCAGAAGATACGCTTTGAGAAAATTGTCTACCGTCTTATTGTTTCTGTTTGAAATCATAAGATGCGTCATAAATATGTGACTATAACAAGGGTGAAGCATTTAAAGCACTAAAAATCTTTTAATAGGGATCTAGACAAGCCAAATTAATTTGTCTTGTAAAAACTATCAAGTGCTATTAAAATACATGATCTAAAAAAGAATCCCCTCAGGAGAGGCTGATCTCGGGAGAGTGGCTGACATGGCAGGGGCATTGCCAGGGACAACCATGGGCCATTTAAGCAACTCCTCAGAGTGCAGCGACCAGCGAATGGGGCGGCAGTTGACACAGGGACAGGCACTGCTGCCATCGATCAGTCACTGTCATCACCCTCTGGAGCCGAACCGTCCATGTGGCAGTTTGGCTGAGAAAACTTAGAGGTACTAAGGGAACCGACCAGGAAAGGTGCCTTTCTTGACTTGTTGCTCGTCATCAGAGAGGGTCTTGTGGGTGAAGTGGTGACTGATGGCTGCCTTGGCCACAGCAACCACGAAGCAGTCAAGTTCAAAACAGGAGGAAAACTACCAGCAAGACCTCAACTCTAGATATGAGGAGAGCTGACTTCAGGTTGCTATCTCACCTGCAGAGAGGTCTAAATAAATGAGAGAGCTGGGCAATCACCAACTGTATAAATTTTAACAAGGGCAAGTGCTGGATTTTGCACATGGGACGCAGAAACCCTGGTTATACATGTAAACGGGGGAACCAGAGGCTGAAGAGCAGCCCTGCAGAGAGGGACCTGGGGGTTCTGGTCGATGGCAAGTTGAACATGAGACAATGGTGTGCCCTGGCAGCCAAGAAGGCCAACTGCGTCCTGGGTGCATCAAGCACGACATTGTGAGCCGGTTGAGGGAGGTGATCGTCCCACTTTACTCTGCACTGGTGCAGCCTCACCTTGAGTACTGGGAGCAGTTTTGGGCATCACAGTATAAAAAGGATCTAAAGCTACTGGAGAGTGTCCAGAGGAGGCCACTAAATTGGTGAGGGGCTTAGAGGGGAAGTCGTATGAGGAGAGGCTGAAGTTGCTTGGATTGTTCAGCCTAGGAGACTGAGAGGAGACCTCATTGCAGTCTAGAACTTCCTCACAAGGTGAAGAGGAGGTGCAGGTGCTGATCTCTTCCCTCTGGTGACCAATGACAGGACCAGAGGAAATGTCAGGAAGATGTGCCAGAGAATGTTTAGGTTGGACATTAGGAAAAGGTTCTTCACCCGGAGGGTGGTGGAGCACTGGCACAGGCTCCCCAGGGTCATGGCACCAAGGCTGGCAATATTCAAGAAGTGTTTGGACAAGGCCCTCTGACACATGGACTGAATCTTGGGGTTGTCCTACACTAGAGCAAGAGTTGGACTCAATGATCCTTGTGGGTTCCTTCCAACTCACAACATTCTATGTTTCTATGAAATGAAAAAGCATAGATATGGGGCAGGAGACAAGGCACTGAAATTGTCTTGTGAGGTAACTCACTTGAATTCTAATTGCCATTAGGAAAACTGTATTATTATTGCGTTTCTGTATGCTCAGGAGTTGGTAAATGCGTTAACATATTTTTTCCCAGTGCCATGAAAGAATATTCATTTGAAAAGGTTTTTATGCGTTACCACTTGTATGATTTTTTAGACTTAATTTATTTTTTCTGTATTATTATCTTTAGATTGAACTGATCAGTACTTAGAATGAAAAGTAAATTAGTTCTGCATTAATTGTATGGTTTAATAACAAGAATAGGAAAAAACCATTATTTTATTCCACTCAAGCTGTGCTGAAATAAATGTCCAGTTTTACAATACCTGCATATATTCAGCTTTTCTGAGTTCTTTTTTTTTATATGTGTATCTTGAAATAGCTATAAAGTTTAGTTCAGTACAAGGAGATATTTCAAAATGCAAAGTATTGGTGTAAAAATATTTGCATCAGATATAAGGATAAGCAAGTCTTTGACATGGCCTCAAAACATTACAGTGCCTACAATTTATTTTCATTTTTGTCATGCTATTAGGATTACTTTAGGAACATTTTTAGACATGTGCTTAACTTTTATTTCTAATGATGTTGCTTTCTGATCTAACATGTACAACACAATCTTAAAAAAACTACAAAGATGCATATCTACGTGAAAGCACATATAATACTATTGTGCATACACTGTGAAGCAGATGGTACTTTTAGTAAATTACTGATGAAGGAGATGCTTTGCATCACCACTTGAAAGAGTTACGTATCTTGTTTGCTAGTTGTATCCTGTTAAAATTTCTTTTCACCCTTTTATTCTTGGTATAAGTGTCCAATGGGATAAAATTAATCCCTTCAACTGTATGTGTTATGCAGCACAGAGATCATAATATGATTTTTTTCTTACTTTTTTAAAGTAACTTCTATAATTTTTTTCCTGTATATAATCCATTATTTAGTGAGCATATGGTAGTTGAAGTCCTACAACTTTTCTTTTTGACTAGTTTTAAAATTCATGTCACCCGTCTGATCATCAAAAATAAGAAAGACTCTCAGAACTATTTGAAAATGCCTTATTCCCTAGCAGTGTTTTCAAAAAAATGCTATAAATTAATTTCATATCATCTAAATGTATCGTTCAAGACACTAATATGATATTGAGCTTTATTGCTGACCTCAATATGTGACTTCTAGCACAAAGAGCAACAATCTGTCTAATATGGACAGCTAAAATTGTAAAGGCTATATTTAACAGGGCAATTTGAGAAAGGGACACTATTTGGGAGGGTTAGCTAAGTAGGAACTTATTTCTGTACTTGAAATAAAGCCTTAGAAAACATATGTTAGTGCCTTGACCAGGTTGTCTGCTGGTTGTGAAGTTCATTAGGTTGCCTCTCACTGCACGAGTGAACCCAGAGGCTGGAGCAGTTTGCTATCTACAGATCTCTGCCAGAAGCAGATCTTAACCTGCAGGACCTGTTACCTGCAGCAGTCACCTAACAGAGTTGTTACCATTTCCAAGCAGAAATAACACACCCTTTCCAGCTGTTCTACTTGGAATGACAGATTACAAGCTCAGTGTCATCCTCCCTAATTAGGAGGCCGTGAAGATCTTAGCCTGGGGGTTGTTCAAGCAAAAGGTATTCTCCAGCACAAACATCTTTTATCTCCAAAATAAGTATGTTTTCGTGGCCTAACTGCAGTTAGTTATTACAGAGACATACACATTTAGCTTTGGGCAAACACTGTGAGCAGCATTTGTATTCAAGACAATAAGCACTCATCAGTGTAAATTCCTGTCTACTATGCAAGGTGCATCTTTTGATCTTTTAGAAACAGCTGGAAAATTGGATGGTATTTGCAAAAGTCTTTCAGCTGAGAAATGTCAATAAAATAATCGTGTTGAGACCAGTGCATGGAATTGACTTCTTGGAGGGGCCACAGGAATGGTTACAGGTGCAGGAATGAATTGTGTAGCTCTTGATTACATAGACCGAAGTTCATAGATGAGAAATTGAGCACGGGCTCAGCATCTCCAGGCTGTACCACAGTTCCTCATTTGATGTGGCGAATTGGAGTGGAAATACCAGGATATGGTCTTTCACACTTTTTTAATGCAGTGTATATGGAAATACTTTGTAAATACTTTGCCTTCAGCACACTAGTAAATACATAAAGGCAACAATGAAGTGTGATTGCACTGTTATGATTGGTGCATGTTAACAAATGGGAGTAAACACATAACATAATTTTCTACTGAAATATTCCTTCACAGTCTGGCTCCCCACAAACACTCTTCCCCTGCAGATTTTTGCAAATTTGCAGTATTTAATATTTCTCTCTGCAGGTCACTGCTCCCTATCCACACTACTTCCATAAATAAATAGAAATAATTGCCAGTGGTTTAAAAGCATTATCATCCATTTATTGCATATGTTTGTTGTTAAGCCATTAACTTGAAAACATTGCTGTTGTTTTGTTGTGGGTTTTTTTTTTTTAAATACAACTGGAAGAAGCAATCTAATGAGTGTGCATAAGTCTTTTCCCCGCCTTCTTAGATGCAACATTCTTCAAAGTTTATTCTTCTAATAATCCTATAAAAATGTCAGGTTGTTTGTGAAGTACAAATGCAAGTGCTGTACTCAGTGCAATATTGCAGGATTGCCAGGGTAAGCTGATGGTTCATTAAAAGGCTGGTTTTAATGTAGGAGAGAAGTAATCAAGAAGTGGAAATGAGAAAATAATCCAAATGGAAATACAGGGGAAAAAAAAAAAAAAAGGCTTAAGGGAACATGCAATAGTAGTGCTTCCTTGCTAAGAAGGTGAGTGTATCATATGTAGGAAGGAGAAAGTGGTAGATTGGTGAGTCCCCTGCTAGAAGTACAAAATACAGGTTTTCCTGATGTCAAATTAAGATCTTAAGTTTTACTGGTTGATATGTGCCCTCTTTACTGTTCCTGGAGTAGCCAGCAGCATGTAGGAATTTAACAGTGCTTACTTGAGCTGTGGAGGAGCACTTCAAAATAATCTGTCTGTTGTTTGCATGTTAATATCTTCCTGTAATTTTCAATAAAGTATTTCTCAGGAAAGGTTCCTTATTCAGTGGCCGCAGAGGAGAGATGCTCATGATGCTGCAGCAGCTGCTGAGAATGTAATGGACTGCCATGATATCTCTGTCCTCTGTTTATCCCTCTTCCAGTCCAAAGCACCTTTGACTGTTTTGTAGTTACAGGTACTGAAAATGTGTAAAGCAGCATAATATGTTAGGTGCAGTTTAATAATCCAAAAAGACAAAACTGCATATTTTAAGCAGCTGAAAAGGAAAAGATCTCTGTGGATTTCGTGAGTTCTTCCAGACATTAGCTGATTTTGTTCATTTGAAGTTTACTTGATACTTTGTTGCTCATTTAGGAAGTGTATACATCTTTCAGTCTATCCTTTATAATTCTTCTTATAAATATAGGTTTGATAATAAGAAACAGCAAATCTAAATAATTTAAATATGACCTTTGGGTTAATTTAAAATAATAATAATTTAAAAAAATCAGTCTCTTAACTGTACTCCTTGACATGCATGTATTCAAATAGGACAAGATCACCTTACATACACTGGAGTTTATTAACTGATGTGGTATGCTATTAACAATGACATTTCCAAACTTGATGTTACTGACAGTGGCTTTGTTACTTAACTCAATTGTTCAGATTTGATTTTTGGAAACTCTTGTCTGAGTTTGTGAAAATGTAGATGGAAATTAAAGATGAGACTAGGAGGAATGAAAAAGGGCCAACTTTATTGGCTTTTAAGGTTTGGAGGTTTTCTACAGGACAGAGTGAAGCAGAATTAGGGAGATTACATTTGTTGGCAGATGTCATACAGGATTTGCCATTTCCCAATTCCTAGCTTTGTGCTAAATTTTGTTAAACAAATACTGCTTAGCTCTCAGTTTGCAATTTTGAGCTGTATTTTAAATAAGTTGTTGCCAACTCTTTCTGTGTATAAGCTTACAGATTTATGGATTCTGTGGAAACTCAAACTATGGAAAGGTGAGAAACAGAATTAGTGATTCTGCAGTTCCCATCTTGCTGTGATTCCTTGCCACAACACATCCTTCTTGGGTGTGCAGTGGAAGAAACAGCATTAACACCCTCCCACATCTGTCTGGAGAGCTTAGCCATCAGATCCTCAACTTTTCTGAATGATTCTGCTTTGATGCTAAGTAATTGTTGCATGGACAGTTATGGGCAGAGTACTCAAAAAAACTCAAACAAACTCAAACAAACAAACAACAAAACAAAAAAACCCCAAACCTGACAACTTTGGCATAGGGTAATTCTTGTGTTTGGAATGAAGTCACCCAAACAGTTGATTGCTGACTGGGTGGAAATGGGAGTCTTCATTGCAAGGTTCTTTGCAATGGTATTGCTAGATTGGACAAGACTCCCCAATACACTCTTCTACTAGCCTGTGGTACTACTTGACCACTCCAGTGCATGCATGGTCCATTTTCACGAGCTATCTTAAATGATGTAGAAAACATGTTTTAACCATTTTAAAAATATGTGCAAAAGACTGTCCTACATGAACATTTCTGCATCTGGCAAGTTTCTACAGGTTAATTTCAAGTGGCTTACCTATGTACGATTTGATCAATTTCCCAGTAGGAGCTGACTGGGACACTCTACTCAGGACATTAATCAAGACATTTAAGCTCACAAATTGAACAAGGCATGGCAGGAGCTGCCTGGGGGAATCTCTACAACTCTCTGAAATTCCCACCTGGAGAGCTCCTGTAACTGTAGCTCCTCAGTCAAATAATTAATCATGACAGAAGGTGGATCAAAGTTCAGTCAGTCACTTAGCTTCAAGTCAGTCCCTTGTTCCCAGCCAGTCCATTAGCTTATCTGTGCAGAAAACTGGCCTGGGACGTCCTAGGCCACGCAGGGAATTCGTGACTGGGTGTGCACGCAGACACAGCCGTGATACCCAGCTGCACCACGGTTGCAACTGTGGACAAACTTGAGCTTCATACTTGAAGTTTACCTTCCATAGCCTGTGCCACGGAAGAGCAACAAGGAGGTGCCTCAGCTGGAACAGACATGGAAAGAGGACAATCATGGGCCTTCCTGCTCCCACAAACTCTGTTACCTCCCACAGACTGTTAATTAGTATCTGCAACCAAATTTACCCTCCACCCACAAACCCAAAATATTTTTCCTTCTTCCACTTACTGATGTGACAGTTTCTCTTCTTCCCTTCTGTAAAAATATTCAATATCCCACCAAATTCTTGCTTTAGGGCCCTGTGGCATAAGGAAAAATTCTGAATTCCTGATAATAGTTGCACTGGCATTACTGGAGGTCTATCTTAGGGTTTAGGGGATTAATTTAGATAATGACCTGCGGTTCTTTTTGATAAATTATGTGAAATTTGCCAGTTATCAGTAGTAGAACTGGGCCTAGTGGGTACAGAAAACTGTGTGAGAAACAGCAGTGAAGTCTTTTATTGCCATTATGTCATTAAGAGCATGCCCTCCTCGTTTGTCTTTAAAATAAAATTTGTATTAAAATGTCCATACAACATCACTCAGAAAACCTTATACTATATCACTTTTACTAGTGAGAGCTGACAGCAACACAGTTCTCAGGTCAATCACCAGTCTGTCTGGTTTGCTTTCATAAATTTAAAATACCTCCAAAGAGCCCTGCAACAGTTAGACCTACTCTCCCATGTTGTCTTGTGTCAGTGAGGGTACTTCAGCCATCAAATGAAGCTTTGTTTTGAATCATCTGCCTGAACTGACAGCTTGACATCTAAAATGAAAGGTTGTCCCATCAGAATAAATATTTTTAAAATATATAGTTCAGTTAAAATGAAAGTATAGGGTCAGCACTGTTTTAGAGAGCACTTTTTTGGAGTTTTTTTGCTTTGTTTTCTTTTTTTTTTTTTTTTGCTTTAACTTCTACTAGCCCAGATAGGTTCACACTTATATTGTTATTCTTATACTTTAGCAATACCTCTAGATGTTTCTTTCCCACCTCTTCCATTTCTGCAAATAAAAAATAAAAAATAAAATCCTTGCCTGCCAGTCTTTTAGTAGTGCAGAAAAGTCAATGTGGCTCCTCTAAAGTTCTTGTGGAGGTGATGCACTTTGAAATACATTATTCCAGACAACTGTCTCCCTACTGAATTTTGAACCCCTTTTTATCTGAGACTTTATCAAAACCTCTGAATTCCCCTTTCCTCCAGGATACTACTTAAAATGACAATTCTTTACCTATTAGATTGGTGACAAGATGCCACAGATGGAATATTTGGTATCTAAAAAATATTTTGCAAACCTTTTACCCCTCTGGGAACATTAGCTCCTGTTTACTACGCTGAGCTTCAGAAACAGCTAGTAATGTGCTACAGCTGAATTATCCTCAGACATGAATGCTGGTTAAGTGCATGTTTTGCTGTCAACTAAAATAGTTGACAGTATTTTAATATTTTTTTTAATCTTAGCAAAATTTAAGTTTAACATAACCTGGGAAGTTGACCCCTTTCTAATTGGCAGATATGCCTGGGAAATGCTGTAGCTTGTATGCCAGAGAAAGAACACAAAGATTGCCAGGGAATATGAATATAAATTGATATGAACTACCACACATGTTTCCCTAGATTAGGAGTATGTCTATGATATATTTAAGCAATTAACTGTGTCTCTCAGTTTATGGTCCAAAGGCCTTTATAGATTTGTCTTTTTTGTTTTGCTTTGTGTTGTTTTGTCTGACCAATCTCTTTATATATATATATATATATATATATATATGATTGCAGTCTTGCTGCTCTGTCACTAATTGGTTTTCTTGCTGAAGTAGCATGATCTAAAAGTAAAACATTCTGTACCTGAAAGAAAGACCTCTCATATATGCTTCACTATTGCTGGGGACATACTGTCTTAAATTTTTTGAAACCTGTACAAACCTTTACTTTAATTGCCAAAATCTTTTGAATTAGTGCAAAATATATTCACTGGTCTGTAGGGCTTTCTCCATGATTGATTTTTGCGTATGTACTTCTAGTGTCTTGTGGTGTAGAGATACTAAATCTTGGTGGCCCAGTTATACAGCATTTTATACAAAACTTTTCTAGTGTCCCACATTTCATAACTTGGCTCATAACTTTTCATAAGCAGGTTCAAGCTCACTGCCTGCAGCCAGAACTCCTTGCATTCATTTGCTCCCCTCCTCCCCTACTCCATGTCATTGGGGGCCTCAGGTGCCATCCTTCTAACTCACTGTTTTTCATCCTGAAGTAGTGCAGCATGTCCTCATTTCCTACCTCTCTCTCCTGCATTGGTGGTGGTTGTTCCTTCTGCAGTGTGAGCAGCTCCATGTATGCTTCCATCCCCACAATGCTATGTAAACCCCTTCCCTTTGCTTTTCGCCCTCCCTACCTCTTTTCAGGTGTCATCTTTGCTCCTATATTGAGATGTCCATGAAACTTGAATGTATCTCCTGATGGCAACTTTCCTTGACACAGATCCTGAGTCTCCCTCACCCAGAAATCTCCTATTCCCTGCCTCCCTGGTGATGGTGGGCATGCAGGGTACGCTTTCAATATTCATTCAACAAAAGGAAAAAGAGTTTTCTTTGAACAACTCCTTTTATGTCATTCTTCCCTTATTTTGTCCCTTGGGAAGGGGAGACCAAAGCCTGTGTTAGTGTCTTTACTTCTAGTTTTAACTAAGACACGGTTTTCCTTACTGAATGGAACTTTTTTTTTTTAAAACAAAAATCAAGACTCACATTATAGATACAAAATTTAAGATATAACTGATTATCTATACAGTAACTTCCTAAAAATCATGGAAATATCAAAAATCTAAGCAGAAATTAAGGCTTTATTTTCCATCTATGCATAATTTGGTTAAGCTGTTTTCACTGACTGACATCAAGTGAGTAATACTATTTGAATGAAATTGCAGTTGTTTTTCATAAAGAAATGGAGGAAATCTGGTCTGGATTGAACAGCCAGAAGAGACAGAGTAGATATTAAAACTGTATGAAGCAGAAATCCATATAGAGTGATAGGAATTGATCAGACACTTATTTCCAGAAACATGAAAAAGCCTCCCACAAACACATCTATGCTTGCAAATACACCACAGAAAATATGTCAGCATATAGTACAGAACAAACTTTTTTTTTTTTTTTTAATTGGTGGAAAGGCAGTTGCTCAACATACAGATAATCTGAAAGTGCAATAAAGACATTTTTCCAAGGCTAATCTAATCTTGCGTTGACATCCCTGTACAACTATACTACATAATGGTAGCCACTGCAGAAACACTGAAGCCGGCAATATCTCATACCAGCTCTGGAATAATGGAATATGACTTGCAATTAAGTAATTTAAAAGCAATCCAGCTGCGTTTGTATGATGCCATATCCAAACTGTATTCCTGCTGAGCAATGTTCTGTCTTAGGTATAATGTTGCATTTTTGTTAGGACACATGCATCATGCTGAGCTGCCTCATGCAGACACAGGAGCTTGGTCAGCTTCAGGACTTCAGTTATCTGCAGTGTGGTGGAAGGACGCTCTGTGGAGTCCCTTACTTACACGCAAGAAGAGTACTTTCTCTGACTCTTTAAAAAAGATGTATTTATCGAGTGTGCCACTGAGAAGTCTGAGTGATAATGACTGCCCTTTATTTTTATGATTATGATGAATTATAAGTTATCAATATTCTCAACAGTTAATTGCTGTTAAAAATCTCTGAGTCATCTGAGTCTGCAAAGAAACTTACTTTCTGTGCTCCAGCAGAACATTCATCTTTGGTCAGCTACGTTTGGGCAAGACCTTTTGAGGCTGAAAATGGCAGTATTTTTCATTTACAGGACAATGTCCCACTGGGAGACATCAGCAACATAAATACTGTACTGGGAAAAAATTAAAATGTAATTGTTGCTCCTCATGTTGATATTAAGCTTTGCATTTGTCTTCTTCCCCCTAAATGTCTATTCAAATTTCTGTGCCTTTCAAGCATACAATGTACAGAATCTTGTAACACAACAAACTGGTATGTGAATCGAGTCGTGCAGAGAACCTGGCTGTTTTGCTGGGAGAGCTGTTCCTGAAGGACATACCAATTTGTGCATTGTGCTTGTATGTAATTCTGCTGCGACTAGACAGATGGGTGGCTATAAATGAAGTATCTTCCTATTCCCTCTGAGACATATGCGGTAATGTCCTTCTTTAGATGTTCTGTCATGGCAGTGCACACAATTAGCTACAGAGTATTAGTTACTCTGCAGGATGCAAATCAACATCTTTCTGTAAGTGTAGTAAAGGCACAAACCTATCAAATGGTATCAAGACACCAGATTTTCACATATACCCAGCTTGTATTAGTGATTTGGTTGCTCACCAGCTGAGTCAGGGGGAAAGAATATAATGAATGGACAATCTTATGTTTATTTGTAATGAACCACAATTTAATGTTTTCATCTCCTTGCCCATTTAAATGCAAAAGAGCACATTTCACTTTGTAATGAACCACATACACTGATGTACAACTTCACTGAAATATCAATTTCTTCCAGAGCTTCTTATTGAGATGTAATAGCTTCACAGTGGAGACTGACATTGTGGTTAAATACCAGTAAAGATCTAAGTCAGGAGTAGACTCTTCTTTAATGTCCTTTACACAGAAAAGAGAAATATATTCTGCTGTTAAATTTAATATTTTTTCAACCTAGAGGATTTCCCTGAAATTCTTTGTGACCTCAGCTACACCAATAGGTGTCTGGTTATCTGTTATGAGCTTGCTGGGTAGACTGCTTTAATTGAACAATACATGGGCTTGATTAAACGCCTTCATCTGATATGTGCATATAAAGAAAGACCTGATCTCTGCCAAGGATCATCCATAGGCTGAGGATCTGTCATTTTGTTCTTAGACATGAAGTCTAACTCATTTCTCTTGCAAAATCCTGCTTTCAATCTGAACGCCCCATGGGTGCCTTGCTCTGCTGAGAATCAGACTCTAAACTGGAACCTGAAACCCCAAGACATGAAGTAATTTTGGAAGCACAGGCGGCCTTCAATAGCCTCTTTAAAATGCTTACCTTTCTCAGTCACTGTGCAAAAGTAGAAATGCTATTCAGGCTTATTGTGGAAAGATCTAGATGACTCTTCTTTCATCAGTTCTGTATTAAGCAGTTAGTCATCTCACATTTCTCAGACAATAAAATTAACAACTCTCTGGAGGAGCTATTTGCTCTCTATTGATTACAAGGTAGCATAGGGATGACTGGCTAGACGAAGGTGTCTGAAAGCTTATTGTGTAAATTAGCGTTTACTAACCTTACCCTTAAATACAGCAAAACCTCTTAATGATTACAGGCTGTGTCTTCATAATCTACTTTTTGTTAGCATTTCACTCAACAGAAAAATACATTTCTTCTAAAGTTTGGATATGGCTTTTGGAAGGACTAAGTCACCGGTAATTTTTAAATCATAACGCAAGTCCATAATATTCTTTGTTCGCATACACTTTTTTTCACTGCATTCAGGCAGTACCCATATCCATAAACAGAGCTTCCTCTCACCTGCTCCTAGATAACAGTTCTGTATGTTCACATCTGCTTTATTTTAAGCTTTCTCTTGATATGTGATGAAGCACCACAAATTTGCATCCAAATCTTACAATTTATTGCATCTTAAGCACTTAGAGAAGACAGACAATATTATCTTGTTGACAATCCACTTCTTTCCTATTTCCACAATAATTTTCTGATGAGCCTCGATAATACTGTAAAAGTAGGAGAAAGAAAATACATCCACAGCATTTAAAATGAAAAGGCTTTTGGGAAAATGAGTCTTCAGCATGATATGCCAGGAAAGATCTTCAGTGCTGGCTCAATATTTCTGGAAATCCAGAAAACTGATCTTTGTATCGAAGTCAGATAGAGACCATCTACAGAAATGCTAGCCAAATTTAAAGATACTTCAAGGAGTCTGAGAGAGGATTAAGCAGGTCGTGTAGCTAGCCCTGCTATACTCTCCTGTCACAGTTGGAAACATTTGATTGTGATACTTATGGCAAATTTCAGAGTGATTGTATTTTCCAATCATTTTTTCAGTCATTTACTAACAAGTCTGTTAGAGTTGTGGGGGTTTTTGGTTTGTTTTTTGTTTATTTGTTTGTTTGGTTCATACCTACTTTGCACCAAACTTGCATTTGTTTTGGAAGAATTTTCTGTTTTGTGAATGTTGAGACAAGTAGCCATGTCTTCTGGAGCACAGGTGTTGCTTTCAATGATGAATTATTTGTTCATCGACTTAGATCAGTGTTTATGGTTGTCCATTGGGGTAATTTTTGAAGGGTTAAGGCTTTAGCATTACCCCATTTTAACTCAAGCCTGCTATATTACTGCAACACTGCAAAATTTCAAACCATCTGTTAAGTTCCTTCTGAGATCCCTGACTGAAGAGAGTTCTTGAAAGGGAATAAAGCTCACCCTGGCCCCAAGCTTCTCCCAACTTTGATAACACTGAAAGCAGTTTAATAACTTAAGTATTGCCATCACCTTGTGCTGTTTCTTCTTCTCTAAAAAAAACCCAAAACCCCACCCCTCTCTCAAATCTAGATTTTTATTGTAAAGAACCATTGCCTTCTCATGCTCTTTTCCATTCTTTTGCTGTCTTCTCTAATACATTTGTCCAGCTCTAGAAAGGTCTCAAAAGCAGGAATGCTAAAACAGAAGCACGTGCAAGAGTTGTCTTCAGGAATTAATTTTCTCTGCTGAGAACAGAAGTGGTTTCGCACTCAGTCTGTGCAGAAATTGATGCAAGTATGGCAAACCCAAATATGCACTAGTAAGATCAGAATCATATAAAGCTCTCCATTCTGCAAGGATCCACTGGATCTAATCATTTTGTACCACTTCCAGTGTTCATTTTGTAAGGGTAAAGTCAGTGTGTATTACTACTTTGAAACAGGTTAGATTTTATTAGCATTTGGTTTGAAGATGGGTAAATAGCCTCACAATTTTTTAAAATGTTGCTTCTAGTAGAGCTAGCACACATTAGCTATATCTTGGTGTAATAACCAGGCTAAAAGTAGCAAGTCATGCAGTAATTCTTTGTTTAATTCTTTAAATGGACATAGGCTGGTAGTGGGTGTACCACGCTGTCAGCACAGCCTTTGCATTCATTTCTTTTGCCTGACAGCAGCTTCATTCTCTTGCTTGGGCTTTGGCCAGCTCAAATTAACTACTTACACTGAAGCATGTATTACAAGGATTGTGCCTGATCTGCATAGTATTGACAAGTTTTTGGAGAAAGCCTTGTGCCCCAGAGGTCTAACATGTATAGCTAATTTGGAGTGACTGTTAGGAACCTCATTCCTGTTCCCTACAATCGTTCGTTCTGGCTGCAATTCAAAGAAAGCTCTTCTCTGGAAAAAGAAAAAAAAAAAAAGAGTTGGAACAACCTCATATCTCTTCCTCGGTATATTATGAAGAGATGTGTTATATATAGAAAATCTGTTAAAGTACTATGGCAAGCTCAATTTTGTATCCAGATGACTGACTTGCACTGTATTTGTGAAACATGATTTCTGAGCTTTTGAGTTCAAGTCATAGATCACCTCCATTAGCAAATTCAGAACAAAAGTTTGACTAGCATTGGTTATTTCATGTAAAACTTGTAAAAATTATGATAGGCAAGCTGCTGGTCACTTCATTGGTTCCTCTGAGGCTTTTCTACTGAAGTCTTTGATAACTGCTAATCCAACAAAAGTTTAACATTGTTTTTAAAGTCAGCTTCTCGTTTAGTCAGAAACCACCAGATGCTGCTTTTATCCCCTTTTGCACCTCTTGTCTTTTAGTCTTATTTAAAATTACTGTGTCCGTTTTGGAGTTTTTTAAACATGCTTGCATCTGCTCTTTTGTGATTCATCAAAAAACCTACTCACAATTTTATCTTCTTAAAAATAAATTCTTTGTCTCCTACCAGCATTTCCCTTTCTTGACATAAGAAGTTAACTACTAATTAGAGTCCCAAGCATCCTTTGTGTTAGAAAAGAAAATGACAATGAGGTTGAATCCCTCTTTGTACTTCCTTTGTGAAATAAAGAGGGTTGTGTCAAAGTACTGTTCCTGAAGCACAGTATGGTAAAGTGATGAGCTTTTATTCGCAGATTCAGTTCTTCCACCTGGCTGCTTCATTGCCTGCTGCCTCTGCTTCGCTCTGCATTTTTTTAATCACCCTGCCTCAGAGATAGTCAGGCCTTTGAACAATCTGTCGGAGCTGTTGAAACACCATTCCCACGTCTGCCTGGTGCCTGCCGTTGGGCAGGAAAGCAGCCTGGGTTTGTTCTGTCCTGAAACTCCTGCTTCTCCTTCCCTGGAGCTGCTCAGGGGCTGTCCCAGCTGTCTGGGAAACAGAGTGTTGGCAAAAGCCCCCTGTTTCGAAGTCATTTAATCAAAGCATAACCTGTCTGAGAAACTGTGTATGAAACACAGTTGGGGTTGGACAAGATTGAGGTTCCTTCCAACCTCAACCAATCTGTGACTGATTCTGTGATTGTGAACAAACTCTGTACAGAAATTCCCAGGTAGGAAGCCTGTTGGCCCTCAGCTATCCACATAAAAGTGGAACTAGATACACATCTCCAGAAAATGACCCACTGAAGATATAATCGCTGTCTGCGAAACACTGCCTTTGTCCTTGTTGACAATAGTGGAAAAGTCCCAATCACCTCTCTGTTAACACTTCACTTAGGTTGTATGACTCTCCCTTCATCTCCAGGTATAGATGTAGGTATTGGAGTAGAATGGTTTGCATGAATTTGAAGGGTCATCTGATTTTGAAACACCTGTTTGAAGGATTCCAGTTGCACTCTGGAACAAAGGACCTAGAAGCTGTCTGTATTAATTAATCTTCTTAATTGATCAGATGACTAAATAAATGCATCTCCATCCCCTCATTCTTTTATTTTTTCTGCTTGATCATTTGTTTACTTTTTGTGGTATTCTACACATCTGTTGGTATTAAGAAATTGTCTTAATCAACTTGAGTATTGGAACAGAGTAAAAGAAAATTACTAAAATCTAAACTGTAAAAAAAAAGATATGTTCTATCTTTAATAGACAATTTAGAGTATAAATTTATATAGAGTTAGGTTAAAAATTTGTAGCATGAATTTCTTTTTCATAATACCCTTATCTGAATAATTTAGGAATAGAAGGCAGATTGTGAGTCATAAATTTTTCTGTATCTGTAGGCAATATTTAGGTCTTGAAAGCAAAGCAAGAAGGGAAACAATTTTTTTCACTCTTGAGACACCTCTGGTATTTCAAAGCTTTTCCCAGTACTGAACTGGAGTAAAACCAGTGTCTTTTGGAATGAAAACAAGAGTATTAAGTTGAAGTTATACATCTGAATCAGGGAGAATAGCAGTGTCAACCACCTGCCTTTCAAACATCACATATGAGCTTTGTGACCACCTGCCTATTGGATGTAGGTGTATAAGTGCTCCCTTTCCCAGATGATGACCAGTTATTCCATCTTTGCTAAAAGCAACACCATGTTTCTCTGGAAAGCTTCAGTTCTGCAGGCTAAATGAGAACTGATTTTGTTTGAAAATTCCAACCGCCTTCATCTGTAATATTTTCCTTTGAAATACCAGCCTAATTTATCTTAGAAAAATGGAGATCCATGCTTTTATCTTTTACTGCTTTTAAATACATTTAAAGTATCAGTTTCACATGTTACTACCCGAAAGAAACACAAAACCAGAAGCTGCTTCTTCAAATTCCCTTTTGTAACTACTCCTCAGTCTTTCATTATGTTTTTAGTCAGTTCTGTTTCCATGGAACTGGATGAATTAGTAGGCATCTAGGTAAAGAAACAAGAAAAAAAGGCACAAAACTAGAGTGCATATCTTATCTGACATTTTCAGAAGAAAAACACTGTATTTTCTTTGACTATCAGGAATGTAAGAATGGGCACATTTTGAGTGTTTTGAAAGTTTCATTTACTCTTCAGGCAGAAGTATCATTACTGGCACACTTCAGCAGAGCTCTTTTCTCCCCATTGAACTGTAAGCGTTCAGCAGATTATGGCAGCTGCAACAGGGTTTAGATTTCATCCCTTCTTTTGTTGAGAGCAAAATAATTCCTTTTGGTGAAAATAGCATTAACAATACTTCTCTATATTTTTGGGACTTTTATAATCTTTTTGTGGTTGAGGACTCTGTAACACAAGATTTTCCTTGTTGTTCAGGTACACTGTGGCATGACAGTGAAAAGATTCATCAATCAGTCAATCAATGTCTGTATGCCTAGACAATGACTCATCAGTTAATCGGTGTGCTAATTTAGTTGCTACTTGCCCCTTGCCAGGTTGGTAAAGATGCCATTGTGGTCCCCATAAATTAAAAATAGTATTGTGCTAATGTAATAGCACTTGTGATTAATTATTCATAAATTCTTATTTATGTGATTATTCTTTAGACTGTGATGTAAATGATATTTAAACCCTAGGCTCTATTTTTGGAAAACTTAATGGCAAAGAAAGTACTGCCATTTAATCTGAGATGAATTGAATCTCTAAAGAATAAAGGGAGTTAATAAAAGGAACTGTGATCCACATCCTATTCTTTTCTTCAAGTCCAAGGACCATTACACAGTGAAAAGGTTAACAATTTGCCTCTAGAATAGCAAGCTTCAGATTGTACTGCTTTAAAAATGCATTTGTTATCTTCTCAAGTGCTGGAAACTACCTAGACAATGTTTATATCCTTATGGCCCTCAAATAATACCGAGGCATACATTAAAAGCAAAAAGGTGGGAGTTGTACCCATTGAAAATAATTCAAGACAGAAATAGCTAACTAGAGGTGACAAAGTAAGACTTTCTGTGTGTGGACTTTTGTACTTTGCAGTGATTTTCTGCTGATTCTAGTAGCGGTATCTCTTGTAGGAGGTTGAGCTCTCCCTGCTACCCCTACGCTTCCCCTCCCACAGACTTTGAGGTATTTCATTAATAACGCATATATAAAGGAGGGACACACGATCTCTCGTGTAATCTGGGATTTGGGGTAGTACCGTCTGGCATACTAGAAGGTACCAGAGTTATTCAGGGTGAAAACTGATTGGGGTCCTTCATTAGCATGGACAGTGTGGATCGTTTCTTGAGCAGCATTAAGGTCCCCTTCAGGCCAGGGCAGGTCCCTTGACCCTAAATCCCAAGCTGTAGTATAGCTCTGCCTTCCATTTCCTTCTCCTTTTTCATTATATTCCTCCAGGAAAAGTGCCCAAATGTTTTACTGAAAAATGTTGTGTCAGCTGCTTGAAGTGGGGTATGTTGTAATTACACTCACTTCTTTGGTCTCCCTTGTTTCTAGAGAATTGTATCAGAAATCCAGGTTGGTGGAAAGCACAAGGTTCTTCATCAGAAGTGTTGAAGTGATACAGTAATATGGAAAAAAACAGCCACTAGATACAGTAGCCCTAGGAGCTGAACAAAGGAAGGTGGCAGATTTCTGTCTGCTACAGAAATTTTGCTTTGCCAGCTCTCTTAGGATGACTCTCCACAGCACTACATTGAGATCAGTGAAGACTGCATAGTCTGAACACCAGGAATATACTTGTTCTAAGATCTGGCAAATACTCCAACCAATATAAAAAAAATAGAATATCTTCTGGGGGAATCTCCAGACCTAGAATGGGTAAATTATTTTTGCAAAGAGTCTGCAAAATCCTATTTATTTCTGCTCTTTTGGGTTGCTGTGATAAATACATGATGGTTTTGAAAGAAAATAAATAACTGTGTTGTAGAAAAAATAGTTTTTCTGATTAAAAACAATGCTTCACATTTGTCCTACACTGCCCCAAAGTGCAACTGCAGGCACTTTACACAGTCTTTTTTGGATTAGAAGCACTACATCCCTTCCCTTCAGCAGCATGAGAGCAGTGGGGTTTGGGTTTTTCTCCTTATAACTGTTAAAGAGGAGATTAACTCTTTTCCCCAGCTGCAGTTTAATGGGAAAAAATGAGGGATATAATGTAATTACCAGCACTGGAATTTCACTGGGGTGCTGGACCTTATTTCCCTGAATTCCTCAAAAAAAAGTGTCATGGGACTCTCTAATTCTAAGCAATCAGGACCACAGTTCCATATCTGACATGAAAGACTCTGCCTCCAGCAACATAGAGCATCAGTCTGGGCATTTCCTCAGTACTGACTCAGAAATGCAATCTGAGTCTCACAGTAATATTTTCTGGGTGGGTTGGTTTTTGGTTTTGTTTGTTTGTTTGTTTGTTTGTTTTAATTTTACTATGTACCTGTAGTTTGTCACAATATCTTAATAACCGTCAGATGTACATTTTATAACACTATTCTACAGTCAGTAAAACAAAAGCAGCCTATATAATCCAGCCCATGCTGCTTAACACCCTTTTGTAAGAGAAGTGTGTGGAAAATGTAGGGCAATATTTTTATCATTGTTAAGGTGATTTCATGTGATAGAAAGTAGGATGGAAATGGTATTTTAATTGCAAGTAGTTTTAAAAACATTAATGCATGATAAACAGCTACAAATTCAGCAGAAAAGAACTGTAAATTAGAAAGCAATGTCCCTTCATACTATCCTGGCTATAAAATGTGTCACAGAGACTGTTTTACAACTCACTGAGAAAAGATATATCCACACTCCAGTGACGAAGCTGATCAACATCTCCCAGTGAAAAAATTACTTTGCATGAAATTTGAATTTTCTCGGAATGTTGATAAAATAAGCCCTGTTATTCTTCTGCAGAAAGGAGTCAGTGGTATTTTCCAAGAGGAGGACGATAAACTCAAAAAAAAAAAAAGTGAAAAGGGAAATTAAATGGGCTTCCTCTCATAGAATCATTTTTACAACATACATCAAATGGTTAATGAAGACAGAATCAATAGATCATGGTTCATGTGCCAGTTTAATGAAATAACTTTGGAAAGACTTTGAGTTGAGGTGTCTCGGTAGAAGGAAGCATATATAAGTGAAAATCTTCCCATCCCATGGTATGAACAACTCAGAAGGGAGAACTGGTAGGAGAATATCAGTTGTAGAAAGTGTAGAAAATATCTATTCACATACTAACTAACTAGAAAAAAACCCACTTTTTAATTTATCTCATTCCCATTTATATGCAGAGGATGTGGTAAAATCAATGATCTGCATGGGTAAATGAAATCAACATCAACATGTTGACCTCATCAACTTGAAAACAAAATCCACATCAGCACCGCTTAGTGAAATAGTTTTGGAAATTACTTTGATTTCTCTTTTTTTTTTTTTTTTTTTTTTCCATTTTAGAAATCATGCTACCTACTCTTCCCTTTTTGAAAAGTCAGGTCAAGCTGTTAACTATATAAAAAAGAAAAATCCTAGCTAGTGATATGCCTGGAGAGAAGGAGGTGGGCATCTCCATTATTTTCCTGTGTCAAGGAGGAGTGTGCTTATGGAGGTTCCTTTCTTCATAGGAGGAATCTGTAAGGATTTTAAACCTCTGTTTATTCTACCTAAGTTACTACTGACTTTAGCTTAAGCCTGACTTGTCTTTAGTTTACAGTAAGTCATCTCCTATGCACTGTAAGGAAATAACAACATAAGGTTGTGTAATAACCATTTTAAACAAAAGTTGCACCACTTTCAAAAATTGATTTAAGGCAACTGAGGTAAGAATATTGTTGTGCCCAGCAAAAGTAGAGGCTGTGTGGTTGCCTTCAATAATTCTTGGGTTTTTGTCTGGTGCTCAGTGCAGTGAGAGCTTTTTCAAAGTGATGTTGAAGTGCAGTGAATATCTGTACCCTTAAAAATTGGCCACAAAATCGTTGACTTCAGAATTTAGGAGGATCAAGCCCCTGGCTTTGTTACACTCAAAGTCTTTCAAAGAAGTATGCATATGTGAAAGTGGGATAAAATAAGATAGGCTTTCATCTGAATTTAATAGTTATTTTTGGCAGAAATTCACCTGTAGCAATGTGGTTATTCAGGCAAATTCTTGTCTGTTTGTATCGACTAAATTTAGATTATATTCTGCTTTGTGGGGATGTCAAGCTCAAAGCAGGTCAGGAGAGATGTATTCACAGATGTAATTCTCAAATTTTCAGAATGTATGTAGGTGGCCTCCTATGAGGGAGACCAAAATTTAACAAGGTAATAACAGATGAATAGGAAAAGTGGCATTCAACAGAAATTCAATTATGTGTTGTGCAAAAATTTTAATAAGCTGGAAAAAGAAACCTGACAGCATGATGTTATAGAGATAGCAATACCAACTGCCTTGGTATGCTTAGGTGAATTAAGGGTTGTTGTTATTACTACATTACTAACTTTTAAACAAACAAACTATAACCCAGCTCTGGAGCATTACCACGGTGATGCTCCAGGGAATGATTTAAGTGGAATAAAGATATATTAGTCTGTTAGTTGTTAGTGATTTAGTTGTAGTTGTGAGATATTACTTCACTGGACAGGCAAAAGAAAAGGGTAAGTAAAGAAAGACATGCTTTTACTGGGAGGACCCACCTCCTCATTTAGTCAGTCAAGGGTTGTTATCCTTTTATTGCCCTGTAATTTGAGGGCAAGTTCAGCGAACAACTGTGGAGGCCATTAGGAGCTGTCATGGAGAATTTATTTGTCTTTGAATGGAAGGTGGAAGCAGTACAGCAGGGGCTGTGCTGCTTCAAAGTGGATAATTCTCTTTTTGCAAGCTTTTTAATACTATGTTTATTGTTGCCTAGCATGTCTCCCTAGACTGTTCTTTGTTGCCTTTGTTGCTGGTGTCAGGAATAAAATTTATAGAAGTGTGGCCCAGGAGAACCACTCTTATTTTGTGTAGTGACTGCGCTAGCAGCCCACAGTGTGTCTTACTGGAAATTTGCACAGAGCAGTAAAATCCACACATCTTCAGAAGCTAAAGGTCTGGTGACTTTTTTTTTTTTTTTTAAATTGCAGTAAAATACAGGTAGTTGTGGTAAAACAATCTCTTTCTTACAGCGTTTTAACTCTAGAGCAAATCTCATCAAAGTTTGTAAAAGCAAATTTGAGTCAGTTAAGTTGCTACATCATAGTTTAACGATGTAAGCATCTGACTCACTTTGAAAGCAGTTGTTGCTCTTGCATTTCCTGAATTGTAATCTTGAACATAAGAGAAAAATCCAGTCCTTGCTTTAAATAGTTCATTGTGTGAACTTAAAAGGCATAAGAAGATAAGTTAATTTAGAGAAGAGATTGACAGCAAGTCAGTTAATCCATTTGCCAGTGTGGGGGACATTTATCCTGGAAGGGCTGGTATCCTGGAAGGGCTGGTGCTGCTCAAGAAGTGGAACCAGCAGTTTTGCTCCAACAGTGTTTTGAGGGTAAGGATGGGAGAGAGGGAGATCCTTTTTTTTTCACAGACACTGTATATTAGATGTGAAAAACATCTGTAAGTAAAGGTACAATTTCCAAAGCTCATGTCACCAGTACTTTATGTAATTCATGTACCCTGTGGATGTGCTGTGTTATGGGAGTGTTTGAGGAAAGTATTTTATTTATTCTAAGTGAAATCAATCCTTAGGTTTTGAGCTACCTTATAAGTATGCAATTTCCTTACCAGGGTTCCTCTTATAAATGTCTCAGAGAAAGAAAATTTAAAAAGATAAATGAATATGAAAGCATCTGAAAAAACCTTTTTCAGATAGAAAGTCAGACAGTGGATTCAGAGGCCTTAAGTTCAGGTCATCTAGGACTGTTTGAGTCCTGTGTATTTCTATTCCCCAGTTAATGTTGCTTTGATTACCATTCGGTATTCAAAATTTACAGGATTTTATTGTGGCATTGTATTGGGTTTGCGTAGCAAGGTTTTGGTAGCGGGGAGGGGGACATGAGGTGGCTTCTGTGAGAGAAGCTGCCAGAAGCTTCCCCCATGTCTGATCTGACACAGCCAATGCCACCGGCTATAAGAACGGACCCACCGCTGGCCAAGGCCGAGCCAATCAGTAACGCCTCTGTGATAACATAATTAAGAAAAAAAAGGAAGAGAGGGAAAAAAAAGCTGCACACTTTGCAGCTGGAGAGAGGAGTGAGAAGATGTGAGAGGAACAACTCCACAGACACCAAGGTCAGTGAAGAAGCAAGGGGAGGAGGTGCTACAGGTGCCAGAGCAGAGATTCCCCTGCAGCCTGTGGTGAAGACCACGGTGAGGCAGGCTGTCCCCCTGCAGCCCATGGAGGTCCATGGTGGAGCAGATGACCACCTGTAGCCCATGGAAGACCCCATGCCGGAGCGGGTGGATGCCCAAAGGCAGCTGTGACCCCGCAGGAAGCCCGTGCTGGAGCAGGTTCCTGTCAGGACCTGTAGCCCATGGAGAGAGGAGCCCACGCCGGAGCAGGTTTGCTGGCAGGACTTGTGACCCCGTGGGGGACCCACACTGGAGCAGTCCCTTCCTGAAGGACTGCACACCATGGAATGGACCCATGCTAAAGCAGTTCATGAAGAACTGTCAGTCATGGAAAGGACTCACGTTGGAGAAGTTCGTGGAGGACTGTCTCCCGTGAGAGGGACCCCACGCTGGTGCGGGGGAAGGAGACCTCCCTCTGAGGAGGAAGCAGCGGCAGAAACACCGTGTGATGAACTGACCCCAACCCCATTCCCTGTTCCCCTGTGCCACTGTGCGGAGGAGGTGGAAAATCGGGAAAGAGATTAAGCTCGGGAAGAAGGGAGGGATGGGGGAGGTGTTTTAAGATTTGGTTTTATTTCTCATTCTCCTCTAATTTTGATTGGTAATAAAGTAAATTTGTTTTTTTCCTCCCATGCCAATAATTGGTAAGTGATCTCTCTCCGTCCTTATCTCCACCCCCGAGCTTTTCATTATATTTTTTTCTCCCTCTGCCCAGTTGAGGAGGGGGAGTGATAGAGTGGGCTCTGGTGAGCATCTGGCCACTGGTCAGGGTCAACCCATCACAGGCATTGATACCATTTATTCAAATAAATATAAATTGACAGTTGTAGTTCATCTGTGCATATTTATACTGACTAATTTACTCATTCTTCATAATACTTTATGAAAATGGAGATTTTTAAATTATGTCTGTACATTTGCTGTCAGATTCGCTCTCTGAATTCAAAGTTTTGTTTCCTGAAAAATGCAGTGTTATTGAAATAAGACCGAATTAATCTAAATTCTCTAAATACTGTAGCTAGACTAAGTCTTTGCTGTCATTCATCTGAAAGAAAATGTTTGCAGATACACAAAATAATTCCTGTTCATAGATATATTTCCTGTCCAGTAATGGTCCATAATTATAGCATGAACTCTTAATAATGTTGATAAACCAAATCTTCTAGTCTAGACGGAAGAACACAGTCCCAAGTACTTTATTAACTGACCAGCTGCATCCAATCAATTACAAAGATTCCAGCAGTAATTATTTTTTTCTCTTAGTTGCTTTATTAAGACAAAATAATGAATGTTAACTTTTCAATTGGATATTTCCACAAGGCATGGACAGATTCCTTTTATAAGTATCTAGACATTATTTAAAACATTTCTTTCAACCACGGGCTTTTAAGGCATAGATTTTCATTTTGCTTTTCTTTTGCTTCTCCTTCCTTCTTTCATCTCCAGGGTTTTAAACAATTTCTCAAGTCACTAGCAGAGGTTTCATGCAATGTTATTGATAGCCTAAAGGGCAGTTTATGGAATAGCAATAGTAGTTACAGCCTAAGATAGAAATAGGTTGGAACAAAGTTGAAGATGATAAATATTTTCAAATTGAAATTACATAGATCTTACAAAGGAGAAGCAACTGATCCAAACCATCAGTTATTAGTGGAAATGTTGTTGTTTTGTTTTTTTCCTATCCCAAACTCTCTGTAGCAAGCAGCTGTGAAAATGTGGCTACGTAGCTGTTATCCTCTGTGTTTAGCTCTGGTAAACAGCAATTCCTCAGTGAGCAGTGCACTCACCTAGTGGTAAATGATTAAATCACTAATGGAAGAAGAAAAGAGAAACCTTTAAACATATGAGCAAGGATTATCTGACACTCCCAAGTCATCATGAGTCTGGGCTTACCTTTCGCATACTCATTTATTCAGCTGTTGTCATTTGTAGGCTTCATCTACAGGGCTAATTGCATTGGTTCCCAAGGCATTTCCCACCTCCTCGGTGGGATGACGTGGGGTGGTCTGTCCCATGCTGGTCATGGCTAGTCTCCACTGAGGGGGAGCAGCTGTGTTGCTCCTCAGAGCCCTACATAGTGCCCACACGATCGTGATATATTACTCTTACTTATGTGTGTACAAGCACATGAGTTGTGATTGGAGGCAAAAACTCTTTTCACTCCAAACTATTATTTTGCATTATAGTATTTTTATAGCATGATATAGAAGGTATGTCATGCTCAAAGCCTGGCAACCCTCTCATTCCCCATATCAAAAGCAGAATCCAGTTGTTCATGTGTTATTGCCCATTGTGTAAGAGCTGGAAGTACACTATATCCCCATTAGAGACACAAAGTTGCCTTCATGGTCTTTGTGTTTTTAAATAAACAGTACTGGACTTTCACTATTGGGCTTGTATCAGAAATAGTGTGTCCAGCAGGACTAGGGAAGTGATTGTTTCCCCATACGCAGCACTGATGAGGCTGTACCTCAATTACTGTGTTCAGTTTTGGGCCCCTCACTACAAGAAAGAGATTGAGGTGCTGAAGCGTGTCCAGAGAAGGGCAATAAAGCTGGTGAGTGGCCTGGAGAGCAAGTCTTATGAGGAAGGGCTAAAGGAACTGAGGTTGGTTAGTCTGGAGAAAAGGAGATTGAGGGGAGACATTATTGTTCTCTACAACTACCTGAAAGGAGGCTGTAGCGAGGTGGTTGTTGGTCTCTTCTCCCAGATAAAAAGTGATGACAAGAGGAAATGGCCTCAAGTTGGGCCAGGGGAGGTTTAGATTGGATATTAGGAAAAACTTCTTCACCGAAAGGGTTGTCAAATGTTGGAACAGGCTGCCCAGGGAAGTGGTGGAGTCACCATCCCTGGAGGTATTTAAAAGACATGTAGATGTGGTGCTTAAGGACATGGTTTAGAGGTGAACTTGGCAGTGCTAGGTTCATGGTTGGACTTGGTGATTGTAAGGGTCTTTTCCATCCAAAATGATTCTATGATTCAATTAGTGTTCATACTTCCCAGTTAGGCTGCTGCCTCAAGGGGAGCAGTACTTTACATCCACGCACTCCCATCTGGCGTGGTTAAGAGCATCAGGAGATGGTACTTCCACAATAACAGTGTAAGCAGTGTCAGAGCTGCCAGGTGAAGCTCATTTCCATCATCACCAGTGACCACCATCTTAACTACCATGGCACCATTCCCCTGCTGCTGGCCCTGTCTTTAGCTATGCAACCCTCTACTCCTACCGTCACGTTTTACAGAATTCCTGACACACCAAATGTGTACTTAGGCAACCGATTCCTGCAGCCTCAGGGGGAAAGGACACTTTGCATGTGTTGGCAATGTCAAAGTAATCAGCTGCTTCTTTGTGAAGTGTTGGATACATTATTTAATTCCCAGGCTCTCCAGTGAAGCAAACCAAAGTGTTTCCTCCATCCAAGGTGAACCCAGCTGCAGTTCAGGAGGTCCTTCATTCTGAGGAGAAATCATTCCTCAGCCAGGACCATGCCAGGTTTGGTTTCTTCTGCCCTACACAGTCCTCTACACTGTCTCAACGGGCTGTGTACTTTCAAACACACCATATGTTCTGATGCCATATTCTTCATTCCCTTAGCAGCATGCTATGTACACACCACTCTGCACTGACAGATTGCATGACAGCCTTGCTGTTATTTCAGGTATTTGAACTGAAACAACGTAAAGAAAATCAAGTAGTTATGTCTAACAGCCACTGCATGAGGGAGTGGGACTGGACTGCGAGCCACTGTACTGCCAGTCCAACCAAGAAGGAGGTCTTTTACTGCATGGACTGGGGTCCAGGGGTGATTAGCAGTATAGATGTAGTTTTGTCCTTAACTGGCAGATGCAATTAATCTGTCTACTGCAGGATATTTACTTGCACAGTGTAGTTACGTTAGCAGAATTATGTGAAAAAGCATATCATGTGTCAGAGGTGGAATAATAACCTTACAGTGACTCCTTTTTTTCAGCTGTCCACATTCCAGTGTAGGTGGCCAGTATCATAAAGGTCATCTTAGACCTCCTCACCTCCCTTATATCAGTGTGAAGAAGTAGGACTTGCAATCAAGACCTGAAAGAAAAGTTACTTTGAAGTCATACTCACACATTACGCCTTTTAATTGCCTGATTTTCACAGAATGGGTTGCTCTTGCATGTCCACAGGGCATACCAGTGTCACTTCATGGTGCATCATAGCTTCATAGTGCGCTCAGAGGGAAAACCACTCATTAAAAAGATGAACAGTGCCTGCTTTTCAGCTCCTATTACTATCCGGACATGTCTGAAATATGCAATGCACATTCTTAATGGGTACTGACAAAGTACTTTTAAGCGCATTGATGTTTTAAATGTATATTTAGACTAATGAACAAGATGTAGCTGAAGATTAACCTTTTGAGTCTATCAAATCAGTGGGATAGCCTCCCCTGCTTCTGGATCCTACTGTTTTCTTTCTTAATGTTTTATCCATACAGTGATACATTAGGAAGATGGTGAGGTTCCAGCTCTCCTTGAAGCATCCCAGATCATAGAGAGAAAGAGTAGTAATTCACTAGAGTAAAAAAAACCCAAACCTGCATAGTAATGATATAAAGGACAGAGCACAGTCAAGATTATTGAAAGTATGATTTTGACCTCAGCAGTGACTTTGCAAAAATGGCAGTGTAGACCTCCATATTTAATGTGTGTCTCAGATTTTTCAGCTAAAACTTGCTTAGCTGGAGAGTGAAGCAATGTTGCTCTTCTAGACCTGCCATCCCTACTGATCCTGACTCAGCTCTAATGTCCCAGCTGAGCTCTCTCGGGTGTAAGCCCTGTTAGCAGTAAGGGTACTTCCACTAATCACCACCCACCCATGTGTAACCTTCACCTAAGGGATTATTTTCTGCAATTCCCGTGAAAGCCAACCAGAAGGCTATGACCATGCTTTTACTGCGTTCAATGGATGGGCATGAGAACAACAGGTTTTAGTCATGCTGTGGGTAGTGTTAGCAAGCTCTGGGAATGTATAGATTGTAGGGCAGGTGATACTGATGGCAACGCAGGACGTGAACAATCTGTCTGGGTTTGTTTCCTTCTGTGCAGGCTGGACCGAGGGCACAGTTCAGTCTGTCCGAGTATGCAACCCATATGCACCCATTTTGTTAGGAAAGAAAATAGGGCTTTGATTACTTGACAGTAAAAAAAGGAAGAGATGGATATTCCTGTTCAGTCTGGAGTACTGGTTGCTATAGCAGTCAATGTAAGAGCTCAGTGTTTGAGTAATTTTGTCTAAACCTTGGTTTGGGGGAAGAATGTTCTAGCTTCCTCATTTCTTCCCCCTGTTTTTGAATGTTCAGTTGTTTCTGCTGGTTTCTAGATCTTGCCTTCTGATACAGTTTACACTTTTCTGTACTGCTATATGTTTGTAAGACACATCATTATGAGACTTACTAGGCAAGAGGTTCTAAGTCCTTGGATCACTTGTTGTAAATGCAGGATCACCCACCAAGATAAAATGATGTGGGAGACTCCCTAGATCATAAGTGGTATTGGAGTTTGGAATACCTAGAGATGAGCCTTGAAAATACTTGGTTTACCTACCTTTCTCCTCTATTTATTGTCCCAGTAGCAATTTTCATCACACCTAGCTTTAGGAATATTTTTGATGCTCCTAAACTAGCAGATTATTAACCCTAGGCTTCCTTAATAATAGCTGAGAGAGATAGGAATTTCTAACAGACAGATCTTCATGCTTAAATGGAAACATTAAATCTTACATTTTCTTTATTACTGCAGGGAAAGAATAAAAGTGGGTTTAGAATAGGAATCTATTAAAATGTGTACCCCAGAGACTCTAATGCGAAGACTTGCTGTGCTGCATCATCTTTGTGTTTGAATTCCCAGAGATATCAAAATATGAGTTTTCTGACTTAGCTAGATCCCTCTGAATATTAGTAAAATAGCTCATAGAGTAAGAATAGTTGCTTTAACAGTGTGGACTTTTTATACTTGCTGATATAGTAAAACATAATAATTGTAATTAAATACCTAAACTCACATATACCTATATATGTGTTTTTATTTTTATTTTTTTTTTTTCCAATATGGGAACAGTAGGAGCTTCAGTAGCATTGTATACACTGGATGTTTGGAATTTATATTTGCAATATTGGTGTTTATTTCCACAAAAAGCTTTCCATATCCTTAATGAACAGTTTTTCTTTATGTACACTCAGGAAGAAGAAAATGTTTATGCCTGCTGGTAATCTCTGTGTTTGCAAGCTTTACAGATTTTAACTGAATGTTTTGCATATGACAGCTTGATCAACTAATAAGTAGGCCATTCAGCTCAGATTATTTCTTTCTACCTGAAACTATCTTTCTTTTCTTGTACTGACTTCCTACTTAGTTACCTGTTGCTTTTACAAATACATGTCATTCCTCAAGTGTGGGATCCAGAAGACTAGAAGTAGTGGTAAAGGTCTACTTTTTGGTTGATGCAGAGTTGACAGCTTCCACATGACTGGCATGTGTCCTCCTGGGAAATTCAGTGCTTCAAGTTAACCCAGTATGACTGTTTGACAAAACCTTCTGAAAAGGACTTCAGATAAAATGAAATTTTTTTCTATTAAGGTGCAGAAGATGCAAGGATTTGAGTCCAACCCCATTTGCCTTATCTTACACTGTTTAGATAAATAAGAAACAAAACAAACTACAAAGAAAAGTGCCTCAGAGAGCATGCAGCTTTCATTTCAATGAAATCCTATTGCAAACAATGACAGTGAAAGGCTTGTAAATTAGTTACAAATTGGAAGTCAAATCAATATGAAATTTGGATCTTTCAGATTCTTCTCTATTGCGTTTTTGAAATTTGGTTAAAATCTGAAGTTCCACTGAAGAGTTTTTTATGACAAATAATGATATTCTAAACCACTACTTAATTGCACAAAATACCCCTTTCTCTTAAACTTACACATATTGTTTACTGATAAGCTTAATGTAAAGTCTAGATGAATGTCCTATTTCAAACTAGAAGTCTTAGGCATTTTGGTCCTGATACAAGTGATAATTTAATTTATCAGAAATTGGTGTTTCACATTCAGTCTCCTAACTTGTGTAGATCTATGTGAAGTTATTTACAATCTTCCATACTTCATTAACTGAAAAGATCACCTGCAGGCTTCAACTATTTAGTGAACTTTCTCTTCCAGTACACTAATGAATAGATCTATTTAGCATATTGACATTATTGCCTCTTTCTCAGAAGAGACAGTCTTTTCTAGAGTGTCTTGAGTTAACATACCATAGGATTTTCATTTACTTATTTATTGATTTGATAAGTGACCCTCCCATAAGATTGTGATTTTTAATATTCTTTTGCATGGTAGGCCATATTTTGGTTGTATCCTTTCTAAAAAGAAGTAGACACTCTACTATTTACTGTGTAGTTTACAGTAGTCTATGTACTGACTGCTATGGAAGAATTATTTTTTCCTGGTGCTAAATATATAGACAAAAAAGATTTTCAGTTAGGTAGAGCCATTAACACATGGTATTTGCACAAGTCAAGAAATGTGTTTTTGTTTTGGTTTAGTATGGATTTTTTTTAACTGTAAGTGCAAGGACTACTCTAATTTGGCCCAGTGTGCTTTCTTGGGAGCTATGGGCAATTGTTCTTTATAGTGGTTTTGCTGTTATATTCCTTCCATGATTTGTGGCTTCATGGCATAACTGAATCTACAGTGAATAATCTTTTTACAGAGCTATCCAAGTATCTGATTAGCAGCCAGTGATTTGCTGCACTTAGGATTCTCCCTAGAGATTTAAATTTTGAAGGATATGTTCCTGAAAAATGTCTTTAGGAAAGCATGACAACTCCTTTTTAAGGCTGTCAGGAAAAAAAGAAAATTAGCCACTGTGCTTGTTAACCATCTTTTTTCAGTTAGCATTTCTCCCTTTGAAGTGCATTTACTGTATTTTTCTAAGTATATAAAAAAAAGAACAAATAACTTTGCCATTAGTTTCCTTTTATTGTTTGTCTTACTAAATACAGTAATGTGTGATGTCCACTTCCTGTTATCTCTGTTGCTCTTGATGCAACTGTATGTCTATCCACTCTTACTTTCTCCTTTCCACTTCAGGGCTCATTAAGAATTTCAGTCTATGCAGTCATTTTAAGGTGGAGATAGGAGGAGGGGTCAGTTGTGCCTGTGCTCAGCAGCAATCTCCTTATTAAGGCAAGAGCAGAGTGAGGCAAAAGCAGAGTAAGGCAAAAACAAGTGTAGTAGTTGCTGTCATCATGCTTCCATCTAGTTTTCAATGTATCAGTTCATTTGGGAAATAAATTCCTCTCCTTGGAACAATACCTTCTCTTGCAATGGAAGAAACACTGAATGTGTACACATTTTGTTATTATTAACTTTCTAATGATTATTCAAAACCAAAAATCTTTACATAGTAATTACAAGTCCATTGCACATATGTTATGAAAAAAAAATCACATGTGCTTTATTTTACCCACGCCTCCATTTTTTAGTTTGCATTTTCTATTTAATGTGTCCTATCTGGGGTAGATGAAGGAGGGGAACTGTATGAAAGATAATGGACAGTTTAATGTCTTAAGTAGTTAATTCTCTCTCTACCTCACCCCAGTACATTGCTGATCTGATCTGAGACATGGCATTTGCATTTATCAAGTTGATGGAAATGTTGTAGGTTGCAGTAATGGTTCTGAGGCTCACCGGGAGACCAGCCTTAAAACTCACCTGGGATTACACAGGGACCTCACTTATGCATGTAGGGAAGAGGCAGTAGGTCAAACCTTTCCTACCAGCTTTGATTCAGTCTCTTTTTTGGGCTTGAACTAGTCAGTAATGGGGCTCGTGTGCCTACACCTTGTACTTGCTCTCTATGAGAACTTCTGGCAGAGCTTCTGCTGCTGGGGGCTTTTGTTCTGCTGTCACAGAGATTGAAATCTGCCTATAAATGTGACAAATGTCTCCCAGGCGTAATTCCCCTGGTTTCAATAGAGTCACACAAGGGATAATTTTGGACATTTTCAGCAGTATTTTGTGATTTTAATACTTATATGCATACAGTTTGGAGCACGTATTTAATCTGCACAAGCAATTTGATAGGTGTCCCAGAAAGATAAGTCACCTTTTGTCAGAATTATTGCTCTGTATATTCCACAGTTAAGAGATTATTAAATCATTTACTCTAAAAGATTAGCAGTCTCCAACTTTGAGACTTTGCTTTCTTCAAGGTAATATAATGTCTAGTCCAGCATAATATTAATTTTTTCCTGTTGGTTTTTGTTGGGTTTTTTTTTAATAAATCCTTGCAGAAATAAATAATTAATAATACTGTGGTTGCTTTAGGACCTAAGGCAAATGCAGTTTAATAGGCCAAAGACCAGAAATGTGAAAGCTCTTCTTTTTCTATCGCAGTACTGCATTTCCAGGGTATCTGTTAGACTGTGGCCTGATATCCAACAGTCTTGTGACTAAAAGCAATTGCTGTATCAAGTCCCCTGTATGTGACCAGAGCTAGGAGTGAACTAACAATTAAGCAATTAAATGGGTGATGAGAGGTCCTATGCTTGAGCCTTCTCCTTGCCCTCTTTTAGTTTGCAATATGGATATACTCAATTATTCAATCACAAAAGCTTTTAAGCTAATTGTATCTGGATATGGTCTGCATTTTTAGGTCTATGAGGCCAAATCTCAGGATCAGAAATCCTTTCAGAGGCCTTTTTTAACCATCATTGTATAGCACTGCCTCAGCTCTGAAAAATAATGTCTGATGCTCCTTGGTACTCCTAGGGATTGCAGTCAGGTTTTTAGCACTCTGGAAATTGAGTCTGATTTAAAGATGATGGGCAGTAAAACAAGGCTCAGCAAAGGCCTGCTCACCTGGACTTTGACCTAAAGAGATGGGACATTTCAAAATATCCCATATTCTTTTGTTGCTGGCCCTTCAGTGAGTGTGATGTTTGGAAATTGGGCAGAAGTAACTCCTGCCAGCCCTTGCTTTTTTAGATGCAGGTTGGGCACCCAGCAGTGTTTGGCTTCTTTGAGCATATGACTTGCCTTTACAGAAGGCATCCCTCTTTATGACTAGCAGCTTACCAAGCAGTCTTATTCATAATCTTTTAATTCCCCTGTGCAGCCATCTATATAGCAGATGCTTTTTTGTTGGTCTTTTACCCCAGGAAAGCTTTAGTAGGCGAAGAACGTTAAACTATTCCATAGCCTTTCTGTAAGTGACCAACATGATTTCCAAGGAAGGGAAGGCACTTGAGGTGTTTTCAGGGTTGTGTGGGCTTGCAGAGTCAGTGTCCCAACACTATCTTCTAAAATCAGACCCAAAAGATAATATAACACATTTGAGAGGATCTGTTCTGTAGCAGCTGTTTCTCCCCATATTGGTATTACACCCTCTAAAGCACTGTGAGCTAATTGAAAAGTGAATGTGCTTCATCCAGATGTGGGTTTTGACAAGTGGTAAAAAAATATTTTTTATTTTACTTATAGTGAATTTTTCTTTGAAAACTGCAAAGGAGTGGTCCTAGAAACATGAGAAAGCAGTTAATGCACAATATGCTTACAAGAAGGCAAAGCTGCCTGAGCAGAAGTAAAGGTTTCATTACCATTAGCAGCAGCAATGCTAACTATTCATTAGGATTCTCCAGCACACTGGTACACTGCATGAGAACAGTTTATTTTGTATTCTGGGTTTAATTACCGCATTAGACCTTAGACCTCTCAGTGAACAAAATCTTCCTGCCATTCTGACAGCTTATTTGATAGCAACGATTGTTAACCTTGAAGGCACCTCAAATGACATTTGAATAGTGTTATGGATTTATACTACACATTCTGCTGTTTTGCTCACTCTCCATTGAACCAAACAAGACACCTCCAGAAGGCTGTATTGATTCTTGACCACAGATCCTGGCTCTGCAGGATACCAGTCTATTCTTCAGAAAGGTCATGCTCTCTCAGAAATCTTTTTTGCAGAAAATACACATTGCATTGCAGCCAAGAGCGGTGCAGATGACCACATAACCTAGTTTTAATGAAGGTTACTGTCCTTCTGCTCCTACTACATCAATAGTGCAATACCTTTTGCAAAATATATGCATACACGATTTTTCAAATTGAGCTTTATTAGTCTAACAAGTAGCAGACATATTAAACCTGCCATTGTTTTGTGTATGTTTCAGTGAGTTTCACGTGAACTTTAGGAACAGAAACATCTCATTTGCTTTTAACATTTTTCTTCAGTTGCCCTTTACCTTTGCCAGGTAACGTCTCCTCCTGCGTCTGTAATCTTTTCCTGTTTATGCTCTGTTTCTCTGCTTTTGAGAACACACCACTGGGAGAAGTCATTACTCTGTTCACTTTTGACTCACCTTACAAAAGAGATGAGCCCTAGGTGTACCTTTATATCTTCTTTAGTACTTTGGAGAGATTTGAAGACTTTTCTGCTTTAAATGTGCCCTATAGACATCTGCATCTAGCTTTCTTTAGACTCTTTTTACAATAAAAGGAAAATCCATGTTCAAATAAGTGGTTTGCAGAACATGTTTTACCATACAGCAACCTGTAAAAGTAGACAAGTCAAAAGAAAACAATCATATTAATGATAAATATCTTTCTGGGTTTTTTGTTTCTCTATATTCAAACTACACGTGTTTCAGCTTTGTAGCCTCAGCTTTTGTTTCCTGAACGAGGTACTGCAACACCCACACAGACAGCTCTTAATGTATCATATTCAATATAAAGCTAACCTCTCATTTTCACAAAAAGATGTGACTTTGAATTCCATTGTAAACTGTCCAGACACTTCTGATGGACATTTCAAAAGACAGATTCATTTTTGGCTTTCTAGGCTATAATTACTGGTCAAGAAAATGATCATTGAATTGCACAGTATAGATTCTGGTGCCGGTGTCTAGATAATACCATTTGCTAAATGATTTTATAATCCTATTGCAATAATCAACATAACCTTTCAACCTTCTGTCAAAACCAAACGAATATGATTTTCAGAAGAATGTATTAGTCCTTCAATGATTTGTTCTGATTGACTATTCAAGTTGGATGTGCCGGTTCATTTATATATATACTCCTGAATCTGATTTGCAATTGCTGGAATATTATCTAGAGGTCTGGAATTAGTAATTGTTACAGGAACCTGGTAGTCTGATAATCTCCAAAGGCTGCTGAGAAATGGACTGACTTTTGGTTACAACTCCAAGGAGAAAAAAGGAGAAAAATGCCACTGACTGCACTATTGCTTAAAATAGGATCAGAGAATTAGTAGCAGTACCCATGACATTAAAGATGGATCTTCAGAATGACTGCTAGCTCGCGACTTCTGCCAGTGCTTTTCACCAGGCATTATCAGTATTTTTAGTTATGATGTTAATTATAATACTAAGCTAATGATTTGTGAAACACTTGTTTTTCTTTACTGGTGTACCAGCAATTTTAAACTACTAGGCAGCAGTGGGCTACAAGCTGGTATGTTACAATTCTTCTGAAAAGTGTGGGTGGTCCTTTGCTAAAGCAGTACCCTGAAAAAACTTTCTGTGTATGGTGAGGCTTGTTTAATGTGGCATTTTAGAGCCACCGAGGCCACGCCGTTTGCAATTCTCTTCTAGTAATGAATAATGACCCCTAGGACTTTTTAGTTGTATTTATCAAGCTAAGTCCTGAAGTTTAGGTGTAAAGCAGCTATTAAGAATGAAGGCAATCAGAAGTGTGTGGGTGTTGCTGCATAGAAAAAAAAGTTGTCTACTAGGCAAATTAGAAGCAGAAAAGTGTTTTCGAGAACATGTTCGGGTTAGTTTTCTTATATTGATATTATAGTCAGTAGAAGAACTTAAAGAAGATGCTTCAGCTCTGAATACACAAGTTCATGAAGCTTGATGGAACACAAAGCAAGAAACTAGAAATATTCTAAGGTTATTTTTTCTTCAAAAGCGTAATCCAAAGCAAATTATTTTTGGACTGCAGTTTTTGTCTTTTGCATCTATCTATTCAAATATGTGTTCATTTGCTTTGATGCTACTGACATCATTTCCCTATTTATAATAAACTAACATGATAAGTCTAGTGAATCATGGACTGTATTTCCCCAAGCTCCAGAGTCCTTTGCATGTAAACTGAAGCAGTTGCTGATATAAACAGAATAATCAAAGCTACTAATCTGAACATCAGGCCTGAATTAAGGTCATTAAGTAAAACAATGACGTTAGAGAGCTGAACTATAATTTACTTTAAATTAAATTAAATTGAAAATGTTAGCATTATTATACTGTGAGAAATTAAATACTTTTACCTTCTAGACATGCAGAAATATTGGTGAATTTTCCTAATTGGTTTTTATTGTTATCATTTTAGGAAAAATGCAGTGCAACATGCATTATTTTTTGGCTCACTGAGTATCAAGGTTTCAAAAAGCAAACATTAGAAGCTTAACTGTCTACCAACTGAATAATTATATTATAAAAAATCTAAAAAGTGGGAAATAGTAATGGATTACATATTGTTTAAATAAAATATTCTTAGAGGAAAATATAACTGCCTGTGTTCCATTTCTACATAGTGCTACTAATTACTGCCTAAAGTTAACCAGAGATCATTAGAATATCCACATTTTTTTTTTTTTTTTAATTGAGATTATCGGGAAATTTTGAAATTGCGTATGGAAGAAAATTGAGAGGTGTAAAAAATAAAGTGGTAATTTTCTTCTGTTTTGGTAAATTAAAATCTTGTCTTTTGCTTTTAAAACATTTCCAGTTTTAAAATGTAAAAAATGAAATTAAGTTATTAAATAATTATGAAATATAGGAACATGTTCCTATTTCCTCTAGCAGTTACTTTTTTAACGAAGAATCATAAACATTTTGCAAACACATTGCTCAGAATTTTTAAGAACATTTTTTATTTTTTTCAAATTTCTTAGGTATTTATTTGGGGATTTTTATGTTTTAGGGTAAAACATCTAATCTTAATTTTATTAGCTGACTTTTTGGAAAAGAAAAATATTTCCATGCAGAATTCAGAACCAGCTGTTTACTGCTAGTCCTTTCTAAGTTCTTTCTCGTGATAGTGCCAGGGTAGCCAACCTTTTCCTCCATCACTTCTGTGCTAAGAAAAATAAGTGTAACCTCTGTGTCAAGAGGATTGATCCTTCTGCCTCAAAATTTGACCATGCTGCAAACAAACTGTTTATGTGAGTTCGGGACTAAAGTCTGTGGAGACTATGTTGAGACAAAGGGTCTATTCAGCTGTAATCACAGCTTGCTTCTGCCCTCCCACTGCTTTTCCTGCTGACATATTTATTTGTTTGAGGCATCCAATGGTTTATAAAATTCCTGTGGTCTCTCTTTGACTCTTCACAGCTCTTTCCAAATACACACACAGACTCATTTACACACTAAAGAGATGCCTGGGAGTTACAAAATCATATTCACCCAAAAACCCACCTCTGTTCATGGAGTCTGTGGCAGCGCATAGCGAGAAGGCTTGCACATTGCTTGGTTGAATGGCAAGTTCAGTTGAAGACACGGGTACAGATTTTTCTTCTGTTGCTGTCTCTACTGCAGTTTGCAGATTGAGTCTAGTTCCAAAGTTGCAGATACTGCTAACATCACTGTATTAAAAGGTACTGTAGTACTTATCTGGAAACACTGCATATGTATCAAAAACACGGTTGTTATATCTTGAAAGCAGATAAACGCAAATTTACTGAGCTGAGACAGTAGTTCACTGTTAATAAAAGCTTTATTGGGCTGAATCTAAGTAAGCATATTTGCTCCTTTGTGCGAAGAAGGCAATAATCAGTAAAGGAAGTATCGACTTGTAATATTTAAGCTACCATGCATTGGATGTAAAAAGTAATAGACATAATAGTTAAAATGATATACCCATGGAATAAAGAATAAGGAATGGAGTAAGTGATGACAATAATTAGTAGAAGTATCGTCTTCTAATATTTAGGCATCTAGGTATTAATTAGTATGGTATATTATGTGTTTCTCAGAAGAAAATGAACTATTCTGGCCAATTAGAAATCAGTCTTCTGCTGGCAAAAAACCCCACTTTGTCTCAAATAATATTTTATTTTAGAATCCCAGAATTGTCTACATTGGCCACCTGGGCACATTGCTGAGTCACATTCAGCTGGCTATCAATCAACACCCTCAAAAGAGGTCCCTCTCTGCTGAGCAACTCTACAGCTGCTCCTCCCCAGACTTGTAGTGCTGCTGGGGCCTGTTGTGGCCAAACTGCAGAACCTGGCATTTGGCCTTATTGAAAATCGTGCAATTGGTCCTGGCCCATCCATCTAGTCTATCTAGTTCCCTCTGCAAAGCCTCCCTACCCTCAAGCAGATCAACACTTCCACCCACCTTGGTGTTGTCTGCAAACTTAGTGAGGGTGCACTCGATCCCCCTGTCCAGATCATTGACAAAGATGTTAAATAGGACTGGCCCCAGTGAGCTCTGGGGAACACCACTTGTGACCAGCCACCAACTGTATTTAACTCCGTTCACCACAGCTCTTTGGGCATGGCCGTCCAGTTAGTTTTTTACTCAGCAAAGTATATACCTATACAAGCCATGGGCAGCCAGTTTCTCCAGAAGAATGCTGTGGCTGTCAAAGTCTTTACTAAGTCCAGATGGACAACATCCACAGCCTTTCCTTTATCCAGTAAGCAGGTGACCAGGTTGTAGACAGAGATCAGTTTAGTCAAGCAGGACCTGCCTTTCATAAACCCATGCTGACTGGGCCTGATCATTTGGTTGATCTGCATGCACTGCATGATGGCACTCAAGATGATCTGCTCCATCAGCTTCCCCAGCACCGAAGTCAAACTGATAGGCCTGTAGTCTCCCAGATCCTCTGTCTGGCCCTTCTTGTAGATGGCTGTTAACTGCTCTTTCAAGGGAGAGAGGTAGGCATCACTTCTATTGTACCTGCTCGTTGAGCACTTGTTCCCCATGCAGGGTTATGGTGCCCTTCCTGCAAACACCTGGCATGCTGAGCGGTCCTATCTCATCCCACCCAGAGGTGTTGGACTCCATGTGCAGCACTTTGTAATCCTGCAGATACAACTTGGGCATTTAGAAAAGTCACTGGTGACTTTTAGGAGATCTAGCTCTTCTGGGATTAGCAGCTGGAGGCCATGAGGGATTAGCTCGCTGGGACATGTTGGATGGCAGTAGACACATACATGCAAGAAAGTAAATTGAATACTTGATTAATACTGAGGAACAGATAGACCCTTGAGGCCTGGGAGTACTCACCTTGTGGCTGACACTACTTTGGGCAGGAAGTTGGACTAGATGTCCCTTCCCAAACTGAATTATCATGAGAACCTATGAAAATAAGTTAATTTTTACTTTAGCACTGGTTTCTGATTACAAAATATCTTTAGGGTGGAGATGCTCCTGAGATTTGGGTATTAGTGTTGAGTTCATATTCCTAGAGGAGAGTGTCCTTCAGCCTGACTGTCTATTGTTTAGTACTCATGTTTATGCACAAGTGAAATTAGCAACTCTGAGATTATTCATGGATTCTACATCACTTGTATCCCCTCGTCTGGGAAACTGAAACGAAGCGGTTTTGCTTTTCCACTGAGATCAGAATTATATGTTACAGTCCTTCCTGTCACTGTTGGAAAGTCAACCCAGGCACCACAGAAAACGTGAGGAAGACCTGCTGGACAGCCATTATCATTTCCTCCCACTGCTATAGAAAGTTATCTCAGATAAGCAGCTTGCTAACTCAATTTATTTTATGTGTCTAGAGTAAGACTGCAGTCATACAGCTGAAAAACTACTTGGAACAGAACCACAATAAACTGAATTGACTGTGTTTCTATTGTGAAAAAACAGCCAATATGAGCAGTCAAATATACTTGGATAATTAATCATCGCTTGATGAATGGCATCCTTCTGTTAATTTCTTTTTATCTGAACAATAACTTGGTCAATAGAAGATTGATATTTTTGAAAACACACACCTGAATTTTATAATGCCAGTAATTGATTTGTGGCTAAAGTGTAAGCTTATTTCTGCCAAAAAAAAAAAAAAATCACCTGATACCACTACAAATAATTGAGACAATAAGAGCAGCAAGAATGCTGCAAGTGTAAAAATTGTTACATGGAATAGTACATTGTGCAAGAAGGCAGTATAAAGTCAGCAGAAACAAAAAGCACATACTTAAGTATTTACAGAGTAGAGATATTTCACACTCTTGGTCATTTCTGATGTCAGCGATTTAGCCAAGATGTGCACAGAAAGGCTGCGTAAGGATCACCACACAAAGATCTCGGGAGGTTAAGAAGATGAGCTGGGGTCATTTTAATGCCATGGCTACTATCTTCAGAGATTCTTTCTTATCGCTAGTGAATGATGGGTTATGAAATAAATAATTGCCATCACCATTAAAAACAAATTTTAAAAGAGCATTATGGAAATAGATTATTAGATGTTGATTATTTGTATAGAGGAATGTCAAGAAAAAAATAAGCTCTAAACCACTGGTTGTTACATTTTAGATTATAGACCTTGATGAAAACATTCTCATAACTCAAGAGAAACATTTAAGTAGTTATTTAATAAAATAGACTGTTTACATTCTCAGCTTTAGAATAATTTAGAACTGAATATTCCTCTTTATTGACAATTTGTAAAGGAAATGTTTTAGTAATTTGTATTTTCATAGTGGTGCCAGAACTGCTTGTCCAGGATCACACAGCTTTACTATTGTGTGGTAAACATTTAAGATAAGAGTGCAATATGATCCTTGTATAATTTTGTTTTATTTACTACTCTAGGAAATTTCATGCAATGGTGTAAGACAGGTACATTTATGGAATGCATTGCTGTTTGAACACTCTTAAAAAAACTACAGAAAGTAACACAACCTTCTAGCAAATGTTGACAGTTCTTATTCTTAGCTTGTTACTTATCAGATAGTTATTTTGAGCTTATTTTTTGTTTTATTTTAATAACTAAGGTTTCCTATTACGTTAGTAATAAGGATATGTCTTTTTTTACTTTGAAATAATTGTTAATATAAAGCTCTTATCATGTGCGTCCGGGTTTTGTTATACCATAAATATGTATTGAAACAGAAGAGTATTTTGGTAAAGGTAAATATTTATAATTTCTGCAGCTAAGTCAGACATGGTTTTTGGGGTTTTTTTAATATGCAACTTTGGGCTCAGTGAAAGAATTCATTAATTTGAGCCAAAACTCATGAACAGTTTTCCCCGAGACATAAATATAATTTAAAAAAAATCTTTTTCTCAAGACACCTTGAATTTCCATATCAAAACAGTTTTAGCCACTAACTAGCTAGTTCATTTCATTAAAAAATCTTTACTCAAAGCTTTTTAGGTAAATCAATTACAGCGGATATTGATTGGAAATTAAATATGCGGGAAGAATTTTAGCCGTGAAACTGAAGAAAAAGCTGTCCCCATGCTGCAATGAAAATTGAGCAATGCTTGTTTATTTTTTTCCCAGTTTGAGAATCACAATACTTAATAACTTTGAGCTCTTACCGAGAATGTTCAATTAGCAGATCTCAATGTATCTAGAGAGAATTTAATTGCAATTATATTAATTCCACCGAAGACCTTTGAAAATAATCAAGTATTAAAAATCTGAAAACACAAAAGAAATCAAGGAAATGTCTAATGAGACATTAGGTCTACCTCCTGAGGGAAATTTCTGCCTGTGACAAGTTTCGTGCAGAGTTTTTTTCAGAACTCTGAGAAGGAAAAAAAAAAAAAAAAAAGTCTTTTTAAAACCTATTTTATCAGTGCCTTCAGGCAAAGGCAGGAACATCAGAAGATCTGTGACCAGACATTTAGTCTTTAAGGCATTGATCATAAATTAAATATGTAAAGGTAACTGACTGCCCGCATTACACTGCTGAACATTCTCGGTTCTTCTCTGCTGGAGATACTGCACTGTTTATTTTCTATACTTATTATTCATCATATTTACTAATTGCACTTGATGCTTGTAAATAAAAGCTGTAGTTTACCTTATCAGCAATACAGGCACTCTGTTTGACTGTGTGGTCTGTCGGCACACCATGTTGGCAAAGGCAAGAGTGGAAATTCACTCTGAGTATAACACGTACAAAGTATTGCTGCGGGGTTAGAGAAACTTGTAAATTCTGTTCTACTGCAATAATAGTTTGATTAAGGAAAGTGTATTTCTGCTTGTATATGTTGTTTCTAGACATCTTTCATCCAGCTGTCATATAAGGGACAAAATAAATAATCTCTGCTGTCCTATTCTGGACTTTGGTAGTGTGTGAAGACTAAGACAAATAAAAGTAATGGGAAGCATTCAGTTTATGGTTAATATTAAGCCACTCAAAGGCTGACTTACATTTATTCTTAAAATTTTTTTTCTGACCCACATCTTTGAGTAATTACCACAGTGCACTATTTAGCTATTCAGGAGAACTGTCTGATAGAATTACACCTCAGTTAGCTAATTTGTTCCTTTAATTCACTACAAATAACAAAAAAACTGCAAATCCGTATCTAGATTCTTTCACAATATTCTTGGAATATTAGTACCAACAATATTTTTTTGTGTAAGAAGCCTCAGATAACCACGTTTAAAAAACCTAAATGGGCAATGCATTTGTTGATTCTTTGTTGTAAAATCATGGAGGTTTTGTTTTAAGATAGCCTGATTTTAGGGAACTCTGAAAGGCGTTTATACAGTCACAGTTTTCCCACTTTTGTCTGGAGCCCACTGGCTAATTTCCACCTGAGCTTAAAGGACAGCAGGAATCTCGCAGACAAATTCACAATCTTGTGGGAAAATCAGTGGTAGAGAATAGGAAAGAAACCAAAATTTATTTGCTTGATGCAATATTCAAGATAATTTAGCCTAGCAGTGTTTGGGTGTGTAATTTTGTGACCACTGCAGCGCCAATCTTCCTTGCCAGTGGACATAGGGAACAAGGTGAAGCCTACTGTGGTGTGAGAGAAAAGGACAAATATTCTTTAGTTCCTAGTGCTTGCAACCAGCGTGTTGCTGTTCTGCTGGTATCACAGAGGTACAGCTGGCACCTGTGTTTAATATTTAAATGGAGCATATCCATTGGAGTGTTAACTGTATGATGAGTATAGAGCAGTCCCATTGAAGAATGTAGTTGTCAGAAGTTTATTAATTCAGGAGTGGGCAATTCAGAAAGATCAATAGGTTCCTGACCATGTCATTGATTGTGGGAGCACAGAAACACTGTACTCTAATACTATTTTTGTTATCATCTGCCAATTTTAACAGCATCTCTGGGCAGTTGACTGAAGACCTCTTTAAAAATAATGTACAGGTTACATTCTACAGGTTTTCCACAGGTGAACACCAATTGAAATCAATAATGACAGAAATAAATTTCCTCCAAGGAAAAAAAGACTAACGAAGAAATAAGCAAGAAAATAAATATCTTTCTGTGTTTCACAATGATATTTTTTATGCAATAAAAACTGTGGCATGGTTGGAAATGAAACAACTTTCATCCACAAATATATCCACAATTGTTCTGATAGCTAGTTCATATTATTTAATGTGCTGGAGAGTTAAGAAAAAAATGAAAAAGTGTCTGTGCCTCTGTTGATTATTGGAGATATACTTATTGTGCTATCCATAAAGCAAGCATTATTGGTGAAAGAGGTAGTGATATATTAAGAAGCTCATAGCCTGAAGACCTGATGTAGACCTGTCATTAAAGTAAATACTAAATTAAGTTCATTCAGCTTAGTTCGTACATGATGCCAATGATTGATTTTCACAGTCAGGCTAATAGAACAGTTTTCTTCAATCCTGCAATTACATTACTGTTAGAGCATTCTTAGGTTTTTTCCCTCTGGTTTTAATAGAATTTGAGAGTCTCCTTTGTTGCTCATAAACTTAGATTTAATTGGATCTTGAAAGCTCAATATTGAAAATTTCACCTTTTATTCTTTGGAAGAAAAACTGCTTCTTTGTACTCCCACCCCCTCAACTGACTGACCTCAAAAGGATAATCAGTGCTTTCATGGTGGTAGATATTTCAAAAAAGAGTATGGCTATGTGACATATAATTTATCAATGGAAATGTTTCATGAATAAAAAAATAGGATAATATCTTTCGATAGTTTTAAGTGAGGTTAAAAGTCTGCACATTTATTTCACAATTTATAATAAAAACATATTTTGCCATGTTATTTAAGTGAACCACAGACACTGAACAAATAGTGCTTGTTTTTAACAGTTTTTCCTGAAAAAAACTTTTCTATTAAATAGCTCAAGTCAGACTGGTCCCTAACCGAAAGATGCAAGAGTACAAACAAAACCAAATAATTTCAGACTGATTAAAAAATTAACAGTGGTGCATGTGATGTTCTTAGCTCTGAAAAATCAGAGCAAATGGGAAAAAAAGAGAGCAAGGCTGACTGGTCAATAACGTTGTGTCATCAAGTACATACAACTGGACAAGTACTTGCATATTTACGTACTGAAAAAGTGTCAGAAAAAAATCTGTTGTTTCATCACTATTTCAATGTGTTGGGTTCTTATTAAGAACCAGTCAGTGTTGACATCTTTTAATACAATGTATTAAAATCAAGAGTTCTCAAAGTGATGCATAGTAATTAATTCACTGAATATTGAATATTGAAATAGTATTTTGATTTTTGTTTTTGCTTCTACTTGAAGAATATTTCTAACTGAAGTTGGAGGCATGTGGGTCAATGCATAAGCATCATGAAGCAAGGCAGGATCTAGAAGCACTATCTGTCATGCCATCACGATCCAAAGCAGAATTGGTATACCCTGCACAGTGAAAGAACAGTGTCTCCTTTGGAGTCACTTGATCTCTGTGGTTTATAATCCATGAAAGCCAAGAAAATGCTGAATGAGAGGGAAATGTGAGTGTGCATTGAAGATAAACTACTCAAAGTGAATACAGATTATGGACTTATTTGTCCAAGAAGTACAAATGCTCACCGAAGAAAAGGTTTTCATATACTAAAGCAAAACTCTTTTGTGCTTCACACTATTGACCCTAACACAAATAAGAAGGCAAAGGCAAAACAAAAAGAGAACATGTTTTACATGGTGATTTTTACAGTAGCTGGAAGTAGCTGCTATTTTATTTTCAGGTGGTTGGTCAGAAATGCATCCCAGGATCATTGTTAAGATGCAGCCATGTAAATGCACTTGGTGTTAGTTAGTATCATATAAGTTATGTGCCTGGTGCAAAATACTAATAATCAGTTGTACATTTGTCAGAAGAAGCAGTATGACCTTTCAAAAAGTATTTGGGTCTGCTCCTCAGCTGCTAAATCTCCTAAGACTGACTTTATGTGTATATACACATTGTATCTGAAGGTGTTTAAAATTAATTGCAAGAAGGTCATTGGTTTGAAAAGGCAAAGAAATGTAATCTTTCAATGCAAAAACTTGCATCTGCATGATGCAATTTCAGAAGACTTAATGTGAATAAAAATATCAAAAGCAAAAAAGTCAATGCATTTTTTTAGTGATTATGTTTCAGTCAGGCCTAGAAATTATTGGGGTTCCTTATCTGAAAATATTTATATAATGAAGAGAGTGGGTGCTGCACTTCAACATTATAGGAAAAACGTAAAGCCCTTATTACCCTGTTTCTATTTTCTTTGTGTTCCCCTATAGTCAGCTCTCCATTTTGATAGATATCTGCCCCAGGAAGAGACCTCTGTTTTCTAGCCAAGGGATACGAAGAGCCTTTGTGTGTATGCTGGGGGTGACCAGGAGGATTGTGTCCGTTGCTGCTGCAGAAAGAGGAACTGTGCACTGGGACCAGTGTCCTCAGGCGTGATGATTGTTACATGGATGTTTCTCAAAGTGCCTGAAATAAAGTGAGGGCTGGATGGCAGCCCAGCAAAGTGGTATTTTCTTTGCAGGATGGATGGTGTTGCCTTGCGTATCTTGGGATGTGGCCTGAGGAGGGCAGTAGTTCAAGGTCTGATGATTCAATGTCAGAGTGCAGTGTATAGAGCAAGGAAGCAGAGTCTGTGTTTCCAATAGAAAGCTCTCCGTCTAAATGATGTATGCCAAGGATGTTGTGTAGGTTTTCATCTCAGGGGGAAGTTTGTTGGTTCTCTGTAAAAGAGAGATGACACATTTAGACTGCTAATTACCACATGACGAGAACCCAAAAGTGAATTGAGGAGTGAAGTTATCTGAGCTGATGTATCCTTACAAAGTTTACAACAATGAGATCACCATTACTACCAAGTCTTAGTTTCACAGGTGATTTGTTGTGAAGGGCTCTAGCACCTGAATCTCTATCTCCACTCTCTTTCTGTCTCTCTTACCTGATCTGGAAAATTTCCCTGTACCATAGGAGAGGTAAATCTAAGAAGAAGGATTTTCTTTATGACAGCTTGTTTTTGCAAACTGATAAGTACTTCAGGGGTCCAGCAAAAGCTGAAATAATATTTTTAACACAAAATGCATGATGTCATTGCAGATTACACTAATCCCTAAAATAGATTTAGATTCAACTGTAGACCATTAGTACAAGATGTTATTGTCAGATGCAGGCTAGTGATTTATTATAAACCAATTATATAAAAATAATTTGGGAGGGGCTGATAGGGATAGAGTGTATGTATCTGACATTTTTGACCAATAAACTGGAGACAGCAAAATGGAAATGTGTTTTGAAGTGCAAACTCAGGTTTTTATATTTCAGGACCATGCAAAATCAGAAGCAAGTCTGAATTTTTTTAAAAGACTTGCTTTAAAAGAAATTTATAGTCAGCAATGATATCTGAAATTATTACAATTCCTGAAAGATTAATAAAAGTTTAATTTGATGAATAGCAGGGCTGCTCCACATAAAACTATTTTAGAACATTGCCAATATGCATCCCTGGTTTTGTCATTATATTGAGTTGTTAGACCCAGTGATGGTAGGAGGCTGTCACTTGACAATGTACAGGTTAGATTCAGTTGAGCAAAACACCGTTATCATGAATGTCTGCTGGTTTGCAGCAGCAACAGGAGACATGAGCTTGACACACTGATCCCAGTCAATAGCCTGGGAATGAAGAGGAGCCCCCTGTTTCCCCTCTTCTCAGCTGTATCTCTCTTCAGGTGTGATGCCTGTTTAGATATTTTTTATGAGTCTCGGTGTCACTTTTACTTCTGAGAACAGCTGATAGGTGATGGGTGATGAGCTGCTTTGCACTGCTGAGAAATGCTGCTGTGCTGTGGCACTGTTGGTGTTTTTCAGGACACCTAACCAGTCACGAGGTCCGCTTCTGCTCTGATGCTGATGAAAGGCAGGAATAACTTCACCAGTTTATGTAATTGCATTAACTTTAAATTGGGGCAACTACATCATAGGTGGGCTTCTGAGGTTTCTCTTAGCTTTTCTTAACAGTCTTCCTGATGTGCTGGGTATGAGCATTAGTGATTGTAACATCTGAATATTCTAAAATGGAATATTATTTTTATATGCAAGGAAAAAAAATACCACTGGAAGAGTTTATAAGAGTTTTCAATCAATTAGGTATTGTTTTTCATAGTATGAGACAGATCATTCATTGATTTACTATCAGATAATTTATTATTCTTATGTGTATGCACCATTATAATATTAGTCTCTCTCTTTTAGTATAAATAGTCAATACAACAGTAAACCAACATTTGAACAGCTGAGTGAATTTTTCAAAATTCAGTTAGTAAAACAATCAGACATTGTCTGTAGATAGTCTTTCAACTCCATGAACTAACATCCTCCTGACTTCACTAAGGATGGACATCATAAACAACTCAGTATGAGATTCTAGTCTATTCTTCAAGAAACCTTTTAAAAATAAATGGGCATGCATCACATTTTGTAGAAGAGCCTTGCCAGTGTGTTGAAATTATGTAAGTGATTGTAAGAAGCAAAACCAATCATGAAGTCAGACCAGGGCTACAAAGAAAATTCACATTTTAATTAAAAATGATCCAAACACCCACTGTTAAGAGCTTTTCTCAAAGGGAGCTCAGTGGGAGTTAAAGTCCTTGACATACGAGTTATCCCTCCTTAACTAGAATGAAGAACTGTTTGTCATTTTTCACTTGTCAGTACTTTTTCTCTTTTGAGTTTTTAGCAGTCTGATAACTATGAGAATTAACATAAGAACTTTTGAGATAAAATTTTATTTCCATTACTGAATCTTTCCATGACCCTGTCTGTTTGTAAAATGGATTTGGGATTTACCAAACAAGGATAATAGAAATAAAATGACTCTTAAGCCCAGTAAAAATAAAATGTATTAGAATATGCAATTAGTGTTTTGAACATTTTCTTACATTGCAGTAAGCTTGGTTTCCTCTGAAAAAAATCTTCAATATAATTTGAATGTCCTGTGGGTAATTTTGGCTAATCTGGGACCTTTAAACACTGATTATACCTAAACTGTTTTGCTTACATGATTTTGCACCCTTAATGCCCTGCAAGATGGGTAGCACCGCATATGTGGTCTTCAGTGGGTTCATCTTCAAAAAATAGAAATACTGAGTCCAAAGTCTTAGTTCCTTGATCTGCAACATCCTTGCACCCCAGCCCTTTTTCATTATAAGAGTTAACTATTCCCTGTCTCTGAATGTACCCTGATTTTCTTCAGAGGTTTGTGCTGTATGGGCAGCAAGAGAGCCAGGATGTGACTCGATAAATGGAGGAGTCCCTGTGCTCCCCCGAGGCACAGCGAGACAGCGAGTGCACCGCACTGGGCTTCGTGGCACGGGGCTTCACGTGCCTGCCAGCCTGTCTGGCTGCAGAGGGGACATTTGCCTGAGTTCATCTGATGTAAATTCTTCATCAAGACAAACCAGACCTGTGATCTTTGTATCAGCTGACTAATGAAGTTAAGCCCTTAGCTTCTGTTGCTCCTTTCCTGTATCAGAAGTTTCTGGCAGAGCTGAACATGCTTTTCTTGAAACATTACCATCCCTTGGCAGCTGTAGAGCTTACGTCCAGTTCTTGGGAGGATCCCAATCATCCTTCCTCCAGGACTGGGGAAAGGGTGATCCCATTACCTTCACTGGCAATAGGAGCCTCAGTGGAATTTACAGATTTTAAAAAAAGACCTCAACAAAGCAATGATAGATATTAAAAAATTCAAACAAAACATCAATACAAAAAAAAAAAAAAGTTCTTTGTGCAGTCCATTATAACCTCTAAAACTGTTTGCCATAGGCCATTGTGGATACCAAAACTGTGTAGAAGCACAAGGGGCAATCCTGCAAGTTAATGAAATAAATGAAATGTCATCCAGAGTTCTAAATACAGAGCTGTCATCCCTGAATCAGGAAATCTATATTCTGCAAATACACAAAGACTGACTAAGTATTCCAGAGAAGTCTCTCCCTGTATGCTTACTTTGTTCATAAACTTTGATTTTGGACATTGCTGGAAACAAGTTAGAGGGATACATAGAGTGTTTTGTGTTGTTATTGTGCTCAAGAGAGCCAAGGTTTCCTCCTGTGTCTCTTGGTTCTTCATGTGTAAGTGCCCTGTGTTATCTGTGTTTGTTTTTTGCTGGCTTTAAGAAGAAATTACTTATCTAAATCATCAAGAGGAGCATACCATAATTATTATTTAGGAACAAGGTGATTGGACTAAAAAGGCTACAGAATCCTGAAACTATATTTCTTATTTTTCTCTCGGAACAGAGGGGTGTTTAAATTAGTCAAAACATATCTCTTAAGTGGGGAGCAGAAGCCAGGAAAGCAACAATTGGTCAGTAACAAATCTCATAAGTCTTTGGGGCAACATTAGTGAAAAATCTACTTTTGTGTGAGATAGAACGCAAGCGCTAAGGAGAAGAGAGTTAAAGGGATAGGAGTTTTACAGAACATGGAAAAAGTAGCAATCTTATTCTTGCTATTGAATTTTGAGAAAATATGTCTCTATATGTCTTTTGTATTAAATCAAGTGTTTCGATTACACAGTGAGAAGTCGAGGACATTCCTTAACTCCGAAAAGTTGTTAATAAACTCATGCTTTATACACATTCATTGTAGTAGTAGTTGTAGATTTAAATAGTACTTGTAGTTTTACATAATAATCAATATTGATGATAATGTAAAAATGAAGTAAGTTTACAGTAAAGAAAATTTTGCAACAATAGACCTTTGGAAGAAATTTTTGAAGATGGTTTTGAAGCCATACAAAAAGAAAGTTAAGATAAAAAAAACCAAAAACAAAGTACCTTATATCCATTAATTCTCAAATATTCTGAAAAATTATTGTTTTCCATAACACACTGGGAATGAGTGCACAGCACACCTGAAAATCAAGTGCCTTGTTGAAGATATAATTATTTTTTTGGTTTTTTTTTTTTGAGTGTGTGTGTGACAGAGCTCACTTCAAGAATATTGGTGAAATAATTTTCTTCAAAGTTTTCTGTACTGGTTATGCATCTAGATATGTTTTTGTAGCTGCAATTGGCCACTACAGCACCAATAAAATAAATCATAACAATCTTCCTTGTAAATTACTTTGAAGCACTCTTAAGAGTTAAAGAAATCACGATGCAAGTGTAAAGTAGTCCCTATGGTTACAATGCAGACATTTTCAACAAATTGTGAAAACAATTGACATTTCTTGTATCCACTATGAAAATATATGATCTTGCTTTTGGAAGGCCTGCTCTCAAACATAGTAGTCATGGGAGCTGTGAAAAAAATGGAAGAAAAAGAGAAAAAGAAACTCCCAGGTTATAATTCTAAGAGCATATTTCCTGCAATGAAGGTTTCTGAGAAAGCTGATTCACTAGAAATCAGAAGGTAGAGGATGATGGCAACAGGCAACAAGATGAATTGATACAATGAATCACGGATCTGGGGATGTTAAAATGAAGGTATATGTACAGTTTCCAGAGTGTAACAGTAAACACTGAGTAGACTGTCAGGGGGAGTATATGCTCTGAAAAGCGTGAACTAAGAAGGACTGGAACTAACTTTAACTTACTGCCTCACAAAATGAACCACTGCTCTTCTTTTAATATTAAGAGGATATAGTTAGAGCTCACTTTAGGTAATGTAGATGTTCAGATAAGTTAATATAATTATATTGAAGCCTTACCAAAATTATAAATTATTGTGCTTTTAAAGTAGCCATTTATTTGTTTATTTCCTATTTAAAATGAAAACATAGCTGTATAAAGGGCAACAGATTATTGTGTAATTTAAATATAATAGTACGTATTTATTAAGATAAAACATTAATTAAAAAAAAAAAAAAAAAAAAGAAAAACTGGCTTTTGAGAATACAGTTGTAAGTATAGGTCAGGAGGGCTCTTTACAAGCGACTCTGCCAATCCTTTTAATCCAGTTCCAGTCCTCAACTCTTTTCTAGGAGGAGCTGTATTTTTTTTTTAATTTTTAATACTGTTTTTCTGTAAATATCAAAAATGTATATTTGAAAATTAGGAGAGTATGAAAGAAAGATACTCTGAGGCAGTGGGACAGAGAACCAAAAGTGGCTGTCCTATGCTGTCAAGTTTAGCTGACCATTGAATCAATTTATCTAAGATTGTTTTCATGCTTCCATTTTACTTTATTTTGAGTAATACAATTTAAAATCCATCCAGACAATTTTTCTCTGACATCAGAGGAGGAAAGGCTGGGTAATCATTTCATATACCAGAGGCTGATATAATAAATTACCAGCTCTAGCAAGGTCCAGTAAAACCCCTCATATTCAGACTCTGATTCTACATCTTCCTTCCAGCTCTGTAATGCCAATGAGTTTGGAAAGTGCCTGCCTGAAAAATACATAGAAGTTAGAGTGTATGAAAGCTCCACTTGTCACATCATGTTAAACCCTCCGCTGGTTTCTCCCCAAACCATGATGTTCAAACTGCCTTATAAAGGCTCCAAAGGAGGAAGGTCTCTGTTGGAATGCAAAAAATCCCACGGTGCTAATACATTAAAGTGTGAGCTTCACCTTTTTCCTTCCACTTTTGCTTTGAAGCAGTCATCTCTTGTTCTTAAATCCTGTCAGTTGGGATATTTCAGATGAAATTACTACTCATTTTGTGTTTTAAGGTAGTTAATGAGGTTTCTTTTCTTATTCAGCAAGGTTTTCTTCAGATGTTTGTTCAAAATTGTTGTTTTCTGGAAATTGTTATTCATAGAAGTCAAAGCAAACTTTTTTTTCCTTCCTGAAAACCTATTGGGAAACTTGACCTTGTTTTCTAAGACTGTTTTATATAGTAAATTGTTATCTGTATTTTCATAGTGTTTAATAGCATGAACTGAGCATCGTGATCCAATTTTAATTGGTGCTGTAAAAACACAGATGGAAAAAGAAGATCCTCAAAATATGCAGAAGATAAGAACTACCAGATGGACAAATTTCAGTTGTAGAATACAAGGAATGAATTAGCCAATGCAAGTACATATTGCTGACAGTAGTTTCAGTGTGCTCTTGGATTAGACAGTGATTTTGAATGAAAGCTTGTTTCTAATCTAGAAGTGCAGTTGGTTTGGTTTTGGTGAGTCTCAGGGCTAGGCCATTGAGTCTGGATGCAATTTTACTGTTCAAAGGTTGTGCATATGTGTTATTTTAAAAATTTCTGCTTCCTAAGTTCCTGTGGTCTTTCTAATTCTTTAAATTATTTCCTTTCTCAAATTTTGTATTCAGGAATTAGTAGCAAAAGGAAGAAAGGTACAGCTTGCCTGAGTATTCTGAAGGCAAAATGAAGTAGAAAATTAAAGATATTTATCTCCATTATTCTCTTTTAAACTTGTTATTAACAAATCCAAAACACAAAGAAAATGATAAATTATTATTCAGATTCTGAGAGCAATATGTATTTTAATAGAAGGAAAAATAGCCGTCTGCTTGCATATCATGCTCCTTTCTTTCTTTTCTGGAATTAATGGGGTTGCAGCTGTTCTGTGGACATCCCTACCTATTCCAAGCAGTTTTTAGATTATGTGATATGCTTTTGTGGCAGACTGTTCCAGTTTGTGCCAGTGGAGAGGTCAGTAATAACCAAAGCAGATTACCAGTGACAAAGAAACATGAATTGTCTCTCAAGCTCAAACTATTAATGGCATTAAATTGACCCATGAATTTTTAAATATCGGTAAATGTTAGATAAATTTTAAAGGAAAAAGTTGGAGATATGTTAAAAATTACACTCCTAAGTATGTGATGCATTGGATGATGTGCTTTTAGCTTGCATTCGGTGCTGCTTGCCTCAGAAGCTTCACTCAGTGAAGTGCTTCTTATAATTTGGGCCAGCTTTTTCTCTGCCTCAGAAGAGAAGTTAGACTGCTTCTCTGGTACTCATCTCTTTAAGTCACATTTGCTGAATAAGTTTACAAACACATGCTACCAGACTGTTGCCATACATTGAGGGCTGTGCTGTCCTGGCAGGACCCCCAGAGCACTGTCAATGCCCTTGTTCCCAGAGGAGTATCAGAGGGAGTTGGATGTTACGGAGGAGTCTCCAGGACATGAAACCAGGCCCCAAATCTCCTTTCTTTCACTTGCTGATTCCTGTTCTTAATTGCAGCAGAGTGCAATATATGGGCAAGTGTTTGGTTCTCCAGTAATCCCCAGAAAAAAAAAAAACAACCCACAACATTTTCCCTGAAGGATGATTGTCATGTGGATTAGAAACACTTTGAGCTCCTCAGGGCTGGGTTGCCACCCAACTCTTTCCTGTCTCCCTGGGCTGTACAACACTCAAAGAGAAAAACTTGGACCACTATCGTAAATTACTGGCAAGTAGCGCCATGTTTTACCAGCAGCAATAGTACTCCTTTCTCTGAAAAAGAGAATTTAAAGTAACTGTGCTTAAAATAAAATTGTTTTCAGTTCAGCTGGCTCAGCTGGTGTACTTTTTTCAGTGACTACTGTTCATCAACTGCCCAGCTGAAAACAGTCTTTTTTGAGGGGAAAACAAGTATAGGAGTGACCTTTAAAAATGGTTTCAGCTCATATTGTACCAATTAGATTACTGCATATTGTATTTTTAAACATTCTTTGTTAGCCTCAGTTGTAATGCTCCATATTAATACTTTAAAAATACTCTAAACAAATTGTTGGTTGTCCAGGAACATTGGGCTATCAGGTAATCCTGATGGATTAATGTGTTTGCTGTAAGTGTAATGAAGTGTGTTTTACCTGAAAAGGTTTTAATTAGGAAAGCATCAGAGATTTGTATAACACAAAACCATTAATCTGAAAATGGAATTATAGCAAAACCAGATGAACACACCTCATCAACTAAAAACAAATTTACTGTAATTATAGAAAATGACATAGTCTGTTTAATACATAAATTGCAAGATAATAAAATTAGAAATTATCAATCTACTTGAATAATAGTCATTGTTTTTTGAAAAAAGCATAGTACTTCATAAAATGGAGCGGAAAAGGGGTTATGATAAAAGCTTTTCAAACAGTCTTTGCTGGGGCTCGTAAGCTGAAAAGACAAACATGATCTTGAAAAATATTTCTAGAAAGATGGATATTAAATCAAAATGATTGTATAATATACTGTTGTGGTCACAATATGTTATATTTAAGAAGTTTTGGTAATTCTAAGAAAAAAGAAGTATTAAAAAAGGTCTCAAAGTCCATATTGTGCGCATTGTTAAGCATTCTTTTCTAACTTATTTCAGTCATAAAATGTATAATAGAAGGGCAAAAATTTCCCTAATCGAAGGAGTAACTTAATGACAATAGTAGCTCTGCAAGTAACTGACTTTAAAATGAGAAAGGCTAAATGTGTTAATGATAACATTTAAAAGTCTTTCTGTTCTATAAACTCGGTATTGTTTACTTATTGAATGAAAACCATGTCTGTGCATATCCAAGTAGATCACAAAATAGTTACCATTATGTATAACCAAGAGAGTTCAAAAGACCTTAGGTTATTTCTAAATTCATATTATCAGAGCTAAACTTTTCATTAACTTTGTTTTGTGGTTTCGATACATCTTGTAGTAGTTTGGGAAAAATTTGGCTATTTTTCCCTCTAGCATATATCTGTGAAAAGTAATAACATGTTTTATCACTTTTGCTTAGGTACAATGACCTAGGTGAGACAAGTGATTCAGCTGATAACCTCATACAAGGTATTGAGACTTACAGTAATTCTGATGCAGACCCAGATTGTGAGCCACCATTTCCTTTTTGCACTAGCCTAATGGTCAGTGCCCAAATTCAGATATTCAGCACCTTTATATCCGTACTGCTAATGTAACCAGGCTTGTATTTTATTTTGTAGGACAAAAGTAAAATATATAATATCTGTCTCTGGGGACTAACTATTATCAGGATTGCCTAAATTTGTCAGTTTAGCAAAAAGCTTGGCTAAAAGCAAAGACTTTTTATTGGTTTTGGCCAGGTTAGTGACAAATTCTGGCTGCAGCTTTGTCAGCAGCTGGAGTCCAGCTACATGATAAAGAAATGTGCTACATATTTCAGATCACTCAGTACGTTATACTGATTATCAGATTACTTTTGTGAGTCATAAAGTGTTAGTGTAACTAGATATACAGCAAGCAAATCCTTGAAAAGAATAAAAATGCCTTGAAAGGCCTAGGTTTCCTTTTCTGTGATGGTGGATTGGTAGATCACCTTCTGAAAGTGCACATTGTTCATCAGAAAGTAAAGAAGCAATATATCAGAATTCAATCTTTTGAGAGATCTGGTTGAGATAAAGACAGGGAAAGCAAAAACTGCACATACCAGCAAAGCAAAACAAGGAATTCATTCATGTTCAGCCACCTCCAGAAAAGCAGAGCTCCATCACGTGTAACAGTTACTTGGGAAGACAAACACCATCACTCCGAACTTCCCCTACTTCCTTCTTCTTCCCTCATCTTTTATTGCTGATCATGACGTCATATGGTCTGCTGCATTTCTTTGGTCAGTTGGGGTCAGCTGTCCCAGCTGTGTCCCCTCCCAGCTTCTTGCCCACCCCAGCCTACATGCTGGTGGGGCGGTCGGAGAAGCAGGGAAGGCCTTGACACTGTGCAAGCATTGCTCAGCAAGCTAAAACATGAGTGTGCTATCATCAACACTGTTTTGGTCCCAAATGCTAATCGTAGTTCCATACAAGCTATTATGAAGAAAATAAACTATCCCAGCCAAAACCTAGTACAGCTATATAACTTAAATAGTGACATAAGTGCAATGAAAGTAAGTATGTATCATTAAGGTCTCATTGCCCCTGCTTTGATGATGACCCAAGGTTGTTTAGATAACATTAGAAAATTCTATATCTTAATCTTTCTTTTTCAGGGTTAATGTGTTAGAAGTGTTCATTACATGGTTGCAAAGTTTAAGTTGCTTTTTTAAATTCCAAATATTTTAACAGTAATAGATATCAACAATAGAGATCAGTATGAAAAAGCACGTTTTCCAGCTACCCAAATGCAGGCATGAGTCTCAGGTATAAGAATATTAATTCAGAGGCCTGTATCAGTCTTAACATAGTTGTCTTTCCAAGACACACTAATATTATTATTTCAAACCAATATACAGTTCAAACTACCCTCACAGATCTACTATTGTTATAACTGGTCTTGATATTGATATATCTGTGATGTATGTCATATACATATGTAAACTTTAACAGATATATAGGATTACCTATATAAGCTGTACCAAAATATTATTTCTGCATGCTGTATTGATAAAGTATGTACCACTGAGCAGCACTGTGTGTGTGTTCATAGCAAAGCAGAAATAATTTTACACCCACAAAGAATTCTAGTTTTCAAATGTGTTATTTTCCTGTATTGGAAATGGGATTCAGAGACAGATCACAGCTTCCTGTGTAGAGTTGTCTACTTTGGGGTAAGCTGGATAAGTCTCCAGTCTCCTCTGAGTATGTTGATCAGTCAGTCAACTAAGCAGACTACTGTAGTCTAATGCCATTTTGATATCCTGGGGCATCACAACTGGACTCCAGCTGCCAGTCCGGAAAATCTTGGTGTTCACATTGCACCTCTGTCATATTTGTGGCTGTCTCGGGTACTGCAAAGTCTCTCAAATGGCACTACATGCCTATATTTAGGTAGATGAGTCAAGCGCTAGGGTTTGTAAGCTGGAGCTGAATTGCACCCAAGATGGTATTAATTTGATACACTTTGCATTAGTTTTTACCAGGAGCAGATTTGTGGTCAGGCTTTCTGCCTCAGTCAGAGATAACAGTTTTATATTGGTTTTTATTGCATTGGTTTTATTATTTTTTTTTTAAATAACACAACATTGCCACGATAATATGCATGGTGTGAGAACTTAAGCAGCTAAGGAAAGGGAATACAGTTACATCATGCTTGGGAAAACTAAGAAAATTGTAAGGCAGCTAATGTACAGAAATATTGAATGGACACAAATGCTTTGAAAAGAACTGTGATTTCTTGTTACTGGACACAGCTGGGTTCATTCAGGTTTCCTTCTTTAGGCCTGTAGTCATTCTGCCTGTTTTAGATTAGTTCATCCTGGTGTACTTCAGTTTTAAACATGAACAGTAAAATTGTTTCTATTTTTCTACCAACTGCAGTATCTGAGAGACAGAGATGTTTAGACGCAACATCATTATTTTGGAGGAATTTTGATTCCTTCAGTCATTAATGGAAACATAAAGGAACCCCAAAGGACACTGAAAATTGATCCAGAATATCTAGTTGCTGTCTCTTTTTTTGTCTGTTCAGGGAAATCAGGCACCTTTATATAGTTATTCATTTCTCCTGAGTACCAAAAAATGGGCCAGCTGAGGTCATACAGAAAAAAGTTCAAACGTATATTGGTAAGGAAAAGAGATAGAAGTAATATTTAAATTATGTGAATTACTATGCGCATTTAAATTATTAAATTTCCTAAGAATGTTTTTTCTTCCTTATAATAAATGTCATAAATATTATAAAAACCCTTAAATGTAGAGAACTGCTTCAGAACTTTATCACGAGGGTGTTTGTCCCTAACACCTCCTGGCCACAGTGTTAGTCAAATGAACTAATGTTTATTGATGCTTTAGTTTTTTCTCATCTTATTTATGTAAGGAGTTGTCTACTGCTCACTTCTGTAGTGTCCCACCTCTAGGCTAGTGACATGTTAGAGTCACTACAGACGTGTAATAAAACACGTCATCTGTATACTCTCCATAGTATTAGACAAATTGATTTAATACTTTTTTTTTTCCAAATAATCCAGAGAATATTTATTTAATTATATTTCCTTGAAAGTTACATGAGTAGAGATTCTCAGTCTCAGCTCTTTAAGATAGTCTGTCCTTTTTATTATTATTATTTTGTTTTATTCTAGATGGTAATGAAAATGTTTATTTAAAAAAAAAGTCTGTCTTGCTAGGTGGTAATTCTATACACCTCAGCTTTAGATTAAAAATTTATTTTATATTCCTGTGTTATTTCTAATGTTAAATTTTCTATTTCAGGCAGGATTTTAGGTTAACATTAAAGAAGGAGATGCATGATGAACTGTTCTAAAACTGTTGGGTCATCTTGATCTTGTGAAGCAATCTTAAACAATAAAGACCTTAGCACAGGTTGCAAAACTTGACTAAGAAGCAGGTAGACTTTTCATAATGCACTGTGTGTAATCTGTATCATCATGGCTAGTTTTGAATATAAATGTGAGTTACATCTTGTACTGCAAACCCTACGATTAAGTTTCTTTACCGCTCCATTCAATTCCATTTTCAAACATCTGGAACTATGTGCAAATTCATATCCATTATGAGTAAAAATTTGACAGAAAACATTAACTCTGTTATGATAAAAGTTTTGTGCACTACGAGCTGTTCCTCAATTAACCTTCTGTACACCAGTTTCCTCCACTAATTTTTTAGGGTTTTGGGTATGTAAATGCCAGCCCCCAGGAATGTCTAAAAATACTATACATGGGTCAGCCAGATATGCATGCTCAGCCTTTCCCGTCAATGAAATCTGGGATAGTTGGAACCGCCAAATTCATGACTGAGTGCTTCATAAACACCAGTATTTGTTCATACCCTTTTTACCATGAAGTTAGTCTTCACAGGAACAGAAGCTAAAAAGAGCATATAATCAAATAGTAACATTTTAGAGTTTTCTCTCAAACCAAAATATTCTCGTGTCTTTAATCTTCTCCAAATGTCCTCCCCACTTTTTCCCTTCATGACAGTTTATGAAAGTGAGCCAGACCAAAAAAAAAAAAAAAACCAAACAAAAAACCAAACAGATAAAGAAAGTCTACATTCAGGGTCTTCAAATTTAATCCACTTGTGAATCTACATATAGAAGACTTCATAGCACATGCAAAGGGTATGAAATACAGAACTGGTTAATAATTAATATAACTGTTTACAGATATTACAGAAATTCAGGAATTTATGGTCTATTTGAGGTCATTGTAGAACACATCCTAATTACAGAGTAGCTATCAATCAAGAAAAACAGATTAAACAGCACAATTCTTTAAGCAGTCTAAAATTACACAGTATACATCAAAATGTGATACTCATCATCATCATTCATATTGTTGTATTCATGGATGTGTTAAAGAAAAGAAAAAAGTTTATATTGACAAAAATTATTTTATTTCTTCTTATTTCAAGGAGTAATATATAAATAATGGCTCCATCAATCCTTCTAACCTTAAGTCTATTTATATATATGAAGTCTTTACATAATGATCGGCTCGGAACTGTTGTTTATACTATATGATTTTATATTGTATACACTAACATGAAGCTATCACCAGAAGAGGTATTTAATGTGAGGAAAAAAATCACACAATAGTGAAAGAAAAATACACAGAATGACAGGATGAGGCTGCAAGGTATGAAGTGCATGCACTGTGGTGCGCAAAAATGTGAGTGTCCATAAATTTGTTTTTATTTTTTCCCCTGGTATTTTTCATTGAAAACCAGTTCTAAGATGCCTGAACTGTTGTCAAACATAACTCACAAGATTTGAAAGTATCACCACATGCTATTTTTTTTTTACTTTATTTCTTGAAGCTTCAGAAAATGCTGTGGATGCCTGTAGACAATCATGATTTAACCATCCTGGAAGAATATTATAAGCATAGCTACTAACAATTATGGTTTTCTGCCAAAGAAAAGTGTAAGGGCAAAGAGAGCTGTTGAATACACAGACTTGACAGTCTCCTGGATGTCAGCAGTAAAAATATCTTTCATGATATATGTGCGTCCTTTCAGACTATCGTGAATATTGCAGATGAACTGGAAAGACATTTGGATTTCACACTTTAACTGGGAGAGGCATTTTAATGTCTTTTGTTAGCATCTTATTGAGGCTATTTGTCTACTCACCTGAGCCTGGAGAAGTTCTCAAAACTGTCACTCATAAGACTCTGCTCTGAAGGCATGATTAGATAGCTTCTAGAAATGAAAGATGTAAGTAATGTCATAAGTGACTACTGTCTCTCAAGACATCCTCATTTTGCCAGAGGAGTAGAATATTGCAACTGGACAAATGCAGCCTCATTCTTTATTTCAATTGGCATGACTTACAAATATAGAAAATAGGTAAACATACTGTATCTGGAGGGCACATAAACACAACCTAGTAATAATAAGCAGGATATCTTATTCACTATACCTCAGAAATACAGTTTTCCTTTATAAAATTCATGGTGAGATAACAAGTGATAAAATGCCTGTAGCATGCTTGAGGATGGTACAGTATTTTCTGGTTTTCCATTTGCTGGGTGTCCTAACACAGCCTTTTAAATTTACACATTTGCTCTGCCCTTAGTCAAAATTAGATATTATATATCCTGTAAACTCTGATAAGTATTCATTCCTTAAACACTTTTCTTTCTTTCTTAATTTCTCAAAATTGTCATTCAAGTGACAGTTTACTCGTTCTTTTACAAAATAAATGTAATTGCTAGAGATTGAGGATAAAGTCCTGGCCAACAGAAAATTGTCAATGACTTAAGTGTACCTAGGATTTACATCAACTCACTGATTCTTCCTTTGTATCGGGACATAAGGGCAGATACTGAAGCAATTCATAGAGCACTACTATATATTACGAAATGTTATTTGCTATCGTTGGTAGCAAAACTCAAACCCTGGTAAGTGCACCAGGGAGAAAAAAACAGCCAAGCATTACATTACCTTGGCTTTATCATCCTAGTTAACAGGAAGTATGGAGTTATTTTTATCTTACAGCATTCTTTTTGTTTACTTTTCAGTCTTTTATCTGAACATATTAAGCACATTTTCAAGATTTCAGAGTTTAGATTCAGGCCAAAGATCATGATTAGTGTCTCTGATGCATTCCACACTTAAAAGCAAGGGTTTTTAATGTAGTTCAGATCAAATGGGAACCAAAACAAATTAAGAATTCTGTAATAATAATCCTAGAAATCTGTGACCTATCAGAACTACTGACACTGGACTCACTGTAGCAGACAGATTCTGAAAACCAGCAGGAAAGGTTATTTAACAGATAGTTTTAAGGAAATGTCTTCTAAGGAAATAAGAGTTAAGAGCAAGAATCAACTCAGCCTTAAACAACACTAATGTAATTCTATAAAAAAGTTATTTTTACAGTTGTTGTTGTACTTCAGTAGTTCGTGTAAAAATCTCAATTTGTTTTATTGTAGAAATATACCTGAATGCATGAACAACAGAATGCATCTTTGTTAAGAATTTTATAGTCTTGGCTTCATAATATGAGGGAATTGTAAGAGGTTGAACACTGCACGACCAGAATCACAGAACTGTAGTGGTTGGAAAAGACCTTTAAGATCATCGAGTCCAACCATAAATCTAACACTACAAATTCCACCTCAAAACCATGTCACTAAGCACCTAATTTACCTGTTTTTTAAATACCACCAGGCAAGGTGACTGCCCCATCTTGCTGGGCAGCCTATTCCAATGGTTGACTACCCTTTAGGTGAAGAAGTTTTTCCTAATGTCCAGTCTAAATCTCCCCTGGCACAACTTGAGGCCATTTCCTCTCTTTCTATTGCTTGTTACTTGGGAGAAGAGACCAACACTCACCTCTCTACAACCTCCTTTCAGGTAGTTGGAGATAGTGATAAGGTCTCCCCTCAGCCTCATTTTCTCCAGACTAAACAACCCAGCTCCCTCAGCCACTCCTTGTAGGACTTGTTCTCCAGGCCCTTCACCAGCTTTGTTGCCCTTCTTTGGACCTGTCTTTGGTCATCAGAAAATTTTGTGTTTTCTAGTTTTATTTTTTTAAATTATAATTGAATTTAACACTTCTGAATTTGAGTGATTAATAAATAGCACAGCCTTGAAATCGTCCTTACAAATCTCCCCATCTGCTTTTCCAGTCTGCCCATTACTACTCTTCTGAGCTACTTTTGGACCAAGATTGATTATGGGAGTGGTAGTTTGTGGTCTATGAAACTTGAAGCAATCAGAGCACTATCAAATACATTTATCCCTTTTTCCTCAAGGCTTAAACTTCTCATACAGAAGCATGAATCTGTTACTCTCACTCTTCTCACTACTCTCACTAGTAATAAAATCAGGAGAACACTTAGTGGGGGAGACCCTATTTCCTAAAATCTAGGTCCTCCTATGGCAGTTGAGGCTTTATACTGTTTTTCACTTAGTCACAGAAGTAAATGACCAAACTGGTTTCTTGTGCTGAAGGATGGTTACAAAGAGATCTAAGAAGAACTATGCATACATATAGTGCATACAAGAGTTCTCATGTAACAGTTACAGACATAAAAAAGGTTCTTAGTTATAATTTTAGTTGGGGAAAACCAATAACACTGTAAATCCCATACAATTGCATTCAAATGAAGAGATATCAAATGAAGGAAGCTAATCAATATATATAAGAGGAAAATTATTCAGGACACTATCAGCTCACAAAAGTGAGCTAGACTTGGCTATTTACACTCTGAAGTCAAGTGTAAGTTTTGTAGCCAGTGGCCTGCAACCCATCTCTTGAACTGAATCACTCAGCAGTATTTTGAGTTGACATGTATTCTTTCTTCCCTGCTTTGCTTATGTTACTCTATTGTGAGAATGGAAAATACCAACTATGGAACAGTTACTTTCCATGACACTGAACGGTTTATTTTTGCTCAGTTTTCTACTATATTCTTATTTTTCTACTATATTGACTACTATAGTGATATATAAATAAAAATACTCTGTTCTAGTAAAGCCAGAATTTAAGAAAACAATAAAGGAACTTTGCTCAAATCAATGATGAAAATGTCCTTTTTGTCTGTAGATTTTAATGCTAAATCTTCTTTCTCTTCTTTTTTTCTCTGTTCTTTGACATTTAGCGGTTACATTAAATAGGCATCATTAGGACAGAGGTGCTGTTTCTGAAGAAGAACGTGACTCTTACTTTCCTTTTGTCTTAGGATTCAGCACTAGCATTATTTATACTTTAATCCAATAAAGAGAAGCTTTTTAGATAGTGATTCATGTCCTGCCTGTTCAAAGAATGCAGAGACGTAATACACTCCATTCAAAGAAAAGAAAAAAAAAATAAAAATTCAGGTCTTTTTTTTATGTCATGGCTATCCTCTTTATATCATTTTAATGGTTCCTTCAGTTTTTATGGAATGGAGGCTTTATTGACTAGTCAGCCTAAAAGACAGTGGTAAATGTTATATATGAGATAAATAAGTTGATTGTTATTTTGCCAGCTAGGGTCTGAAAAATACAAAACTCCCCACTGGGATCAATGTGATCTCTAAAGAGAAAGCGTATTTGGTCTCTGAAGGAACTATAGCAGTGTTACTTCTTGGTTTTGTTTGCATTTATTGCCAGAAGTGAACTGAAGAAGTATCAAAAATTCACATCTGGTGAGAAAAAGCAGTATTTTAGGAAAAATATTTTTTACCTTGATGGAAGTATCAGTTCATTCCTTTCCGTTTGTAAGCAGTTTTCTAGATGACCCTTCCTTCAGTAATCTGAAATAGTCATTGGGCTGCAGAAGGGAAATCCATTCTTCTTTAGTGTATATCCTCACGGTACAGCAAGAATTAATATTGACTGTTTGCCTGGGTTTTTTTTCCTTCTCCAAAAATATCCCTTAAACTATCTAGTTACTTGCAAATACTAAGGAAATAAAAGCTGCTTCCAGGTGCCCAGCATGCTAAGCTTGTTCTAACCCTTGAACAACTGTATTTCCAGAGTTGTAACAACTGCAGTTGCCTTAAGGAAAGCAAAGTACGGAAAAGATTTTCCAACTAAGGAGAGGTAACTCATACTAAAAGGCTAAAGGCTGCTGTAAGTAAGTTTATTTGCAGATGGAAGTTAGGTGCTTCTTATGTGCAGAAGAATATATTTTGAAGTCTTTGAATGTCTCACTAGAAGAGTTTTCAGCTGCAATATTCCAGTGTCGATGAAACTGGAAACTTGGGTTCTGTCTGCAGAATCAGAATGCCAGGCAACCTGTAAGATTCTAAAAAAAATTTGGTCATTAAGAGAAAATTTTCCTTTTTAGGCAATTAAAATTCACATTACCAATTTTTGTATACAGTTGGATTGACTGATCTTTTCTTCAAGGAAAACTGTAGTGTTTATGGAATCATCTGACTACAGGTGTTAGTGGGTCTAAGGAAAACATTAAGTACTATAAAACTCCTGATAAACCCACAGCAGCAACTGCCCTACAGCTGAGACTGAGGCCTGAGTTACATTCCTGCAAATAAGGACTATCAATCAAAATGATTTCCTGAGCCAGAACGTGCCTTACTGTGCTGAAGACGGAAAATTCACACCTATTTGCAAGGTAATAGGAATAGAGGAAGAAATGGCCAAAGTTCATATCAATCACAGTAGGTTTTTTAGGGAATTACATAATATTTGAGATTGGAAGATATCTAGTCCAACCCTACTTCTTTAACCAGGGTCAGCCAGAGGAAGTTGCTCATGTACGTGTCCGGTTGGATTTTGAGTATCTCTGAGAATTCAGATGCCACAACAATCTCTGGGCAACCTATGTTAGTGCTCAGTCACCTTCTCAGTCAGAGAAGAAGGGATGTTCAGAGGGAACCTTCCATGTTTCAATTTGTGCCCATTGCCTCTGGTCCTGTCACTGGGCACCACTGAAAAGATCCTGGCTCTGTATTCTTTGCACTCTCCCTTCAAAGATTTTTGCATGTTGATGAGGTCCCTCCTGGGCCTTCTCTTCTCCAGTCTCAACAGTCCCAGCTCTCTCAGCCTTTCCTTACATGAGAGATGCTCCCGTCTCTTCATAATTTTTGTAGCCCTTTTCTGGACTCGCAGCTTCCAAACTGCTGTTTTTTTCAAGGTTGTATGTACAAATAATAGTCAAAGCCATTCTATAAAGCTTACCGTAAGAGGAATAAGGCAAATTACGAACACTTGCTTCTTCAGGAATCAAATTAAATCAAAATAAAATCAAATTAAGTTTTATTGTATGGACAGACTGTGGGTGCTACTAACCAGTCTCTTGTCACTTGGAAGGCCAAAAGAATGACATAGGGAAATTGATCTGGGAATCTTTTGTAGCTGAGATGAGGCAAAGCAAAAATTATTAACTCAACTGATCAGCTACAAAAGAAGGTGGGGCCCAGACTTAGCGCTTTTGAAGCTATTTCTTCCTTTTTGAGTGTTATTGAGTTTTGGAATATGAGTTCTGAAGGATGCATGGATGGAGGTGTGTAAGACTCATATGGAAAAATTTGTAGCTTCTTGCATCTTTTAAAGGCCTTCACACAGGTCAGGTTGAAGAATGATGGCACATAATGTCTTTACAACAGGCACATCTATATTAGCATTTCATTTAGGATGAGAAGTATTATTTTCAAGGTGTTCTGACCATCCCATGTTTTAATGTTTCATTACTATCATGGAAACAGTGCTGGAGTGTGGGAAGTGAAGGCTTTTTCAATGAAACTTTACCAGATATTTTTCTGCAAATCTCATGTGCACCACAAGAATGAACTAGAATGAGTCTGTAGTTAAAACTCCCAAAAACTCAGAAGAAGTTGCTTTGTTCTATGGAAGCCCCTGTTGCAGTGCCCTGCTTGCTAATATAAAAATAATCCTCAATGCAAGCACAGATACAAGCCCAGGAACTGATTTACTTTCTTGTTCACAGACCACTAGACCATTATGAGGTGGAAAGCCCCATCTTTTTAAGAGATAAGTTGATAACATGATAGATCCATTTTTTAGTTACAACTTCTTTGTAGCTGAACCAATACAAAGTGTTTAGATGAAGTTTGCAAGTTGGAGTTCAGCCAGCACAGGAGATAACTTCACAGCATCTGAGCAGATGTTTTATTTCTTCAATGCTGGCATTGTATGTATGGGGATTTGATTTGTTTTCTTTGCAAATCTTGACACTGTTAAAATAATGATCTGAGCAAACTTACGATACCATACTTCTGCGTATGTGTATAGACACACAACGCACACACAAACATATACAAACGCACACCAAATGTATTTTAGTGTTTGTAAAGCTCTGTACTCTAAGTGCCTTCCTTCAAGTTGTTTCTCATAGAAATCTTGCTGAAGGAACTTTCGCTGGTACACATGTGAAAAAAAAAAAATCAATGTGTCCTCAAACAGCTGTTTCTATGTAAAATCATTAATGCATTTAATTAGTATTGACCTTTTAGAATATTCATCATGCCATTGCTTTATTATCCTGAAAGTTCACTATAAAGGTGGTATAGCAGGTCCTGCAGTGAGAGGTTGAAAGAAATCTCAGTTGGGTTTTATTTTTATAGTAATGTTAGAAAAAAGTAAATGCTTTCTGCTGGGTAGCTTTAATTTGCAACATCATTACACATACCATATTTATTTCATATTATTGTAAATTTTCTTAGATTGTATTATTCATCCGATGATTACTTGGGTAGAACGTGAAAGCTATTTGTACTGAAATTGCTTAGTAGTTAGGCTTTAGCATATTTTCTTGCAGAAAAAAGTGTCTTTATCCAAATAAGCAAAGTAATAAAAATCCCTCAAATACCATTGCAAGTTCAGTTGAAGATTAGTAGTCAGGAGTAGCATTAAGACCTTTTAATACAGTATATGAATGATTTCTTTTAAGTCTTCAGTCAGTTTGTGTAAAGATTCATAACATCATTGTTGTCATTTACTTGAGTTTCCATGTTTTCTGTTAATATTTTTCTGGAGCTCTACTGTGCAGACTTCATCTGCTGTTTTATGAAGAAACTCAAATGTGATGAAGTAATAGTAAGCCTATCAAAAAAAGAGCTGGTATAGGTCATAGCCATGACCAGTCATCTTTGTACTCTCCCATTTAGACTTCCCACATGAAAAAGAAATACCTCATGAGTTGTAGTTTCTGTATTTGCAGTATCCAAGTTTCAAACAGGTGCAAAGAAACAGACTTAAAATCTACTTGGCTTCTTATGCAAGCTTTTTTTTTTTTTTTTTCAGAGTTTTCAGACTACTAAAATACGCATCCCACTGCATTTGAGGATTGCACCTTGCAAAATCCTAGTTTAGATTTCTACAGTTCAGAATTTCTTTCAAATTCCTGCTGCTATATTTGGGTTATTCCGATGTTTCTTTGTTTCTTACTTAACTAGGTGGTGGCACTACTAGATTTTCCAGTTTAGAAGTTACTACAATACCTACCAAAGATAGGTTTAGGGGACTAAAAACAGCTCCAAAACAGCTGCCGTCTCAGCAGGGTTAAATGCAAGTGTTTGATATTTGTCTACAAGATCATATAATAAGCTAAATACATTTATCTCATTTTCATACTCATATTAAGTGTATTTGATAATCTCTACGTTACCATAAAAAATGCATGTATACATTTATAAGTGTAAATGGAGTCACTGAAATTTCTGCTCTAACATTTTTACACATACTTTAAAAGGAATTATTCCAAAATCAGAGATTGCAGTTGGTCAGTCAAGTGCAGGAAGCGACACTGTTCTGCTGCATCAGTGCTTGCATCTCTGCAGCAGCAGCAGCAGGACAACCTTCCTTTGGCTCTCTAAATCATCTCCAAATAAGTCAAAGAGGTAAATAAATTTGGGAATTGAGAGGAATTGAATGCATGGATAACTCCCAGGGAGGACCTAGAGAAATAGTCTATAAACCCCAGTATGTTTCAGTAGGAACAGATGCTTAGTAAGGACGTGCAACAGGAATGCAGGACAGCAGGATTCCTGAGGTTGTCTCTGGGAGCTGGATATATTGAGAAATCTTGTAGGTTTGATGTTCACACATCTAGTTTAAGTACAGATTGTTATTAACATTTACAACTGTTTTCTATTTTACATTTGCTTTAAAGGGCTTTTTATTCTACCCTAACTGAGTTGAAGGAAATGCTGAGGTACATCAAAATGCTTCTCACCCTTTTAGGGGAGAAAGAAGGCTTGGATACAAAACCTGGACTGTTGGAGACACTTTTAAAATCGCCTAGCTTTTCAACAAGTTATTTTCAGGTTTGACGCATAGACATAATTTGGCCCAGTCTGAAAGTTAGCATCACAGAAGCCAGGAAGGGGACTTTGCCACTCAGAGATGGGTGACACTTAGAAAGACTCTTTAGTGTGAAAGTAATAGCAAGTTCACATGAATGTCTCAAGTCTCAAAGGTGCTTACAGTTGTACATACTTGAAAACAGAAAGGCATCCCTTTACTAGGTGTATTTTCAAAACTTACCACAGAGGGGCCACACTTTGTCCAAAGTCTTTGTGTGCTGCTGTTCTGCTGTGTAAGACCATTTCTGCTGGATCAGACAACAGTGAAAGTGAGCGATTTGGGCAGAGCTAGGCAGATAAATACACAGATAGATGCAGATACCTGTGTTCTTCTGAACTAGTTTGTTCTTCAGTGTCTGGTTTAGATTCCAGGAGCAGGCATCCAATAAAGCATAATTAAAACTCCTAATCTGATTTTGCCACTCCTTTTGTTCCTGCTGCTGCCATTCATACTGTCAAAGGACAATTACTCTTATTAACCAAACCAAAGCACTGTTTAGGGGAATGTAAATTCAACGAATCTTACTCAGTGCTTGGCCTGTCATAAAGGTAAGCAATCTCTGACTGTCTGCTAAAACTTTACACTTCCCATGGGCAGTGAAGCAGTGAATTTTTAACCAGTGTCATGCTTCTTTCTATACCTGATGATTAATGTGCTGGTAAAAACTTTATGCACACTTAATCATTCATAACCAAACATATCTGATTCTGTGCTGCTAAAAGCTTCAGCATTTATAATTAAATGACATCAGCAGAAAGAAACCAGATAAATCTGGAACTAGACAGTTTGAAAGCTTAATGATAATGTTTAAATCTTCCTCCATATTGCACTGTGGCATTTAAGGGGGATTCTTGGTGGTTTTTTATCATGAGGGAGAGATGAGATAATAGCAGCTCCTTCCCAGTTTTTTTCTTGCATACACTGTGTTTTCTTGGCTATGGAGAAAAAAATTGTGGCAGTGCAAGAGCAGCCTAAACATTTTTACAGGAAAATATATTAGAAAGTATATTTGAAGCCATAGGCATGAATTTTCAGCATGTAAGTTTGAAGAAAATATTCAAGAAGACAAGTGTTGGCTGTGAAGATGGTAAAGAGGATGGGAGGCACTGTCTCGAGATTCTACTTTCTCATCTACGAACTCTCTTTTACTAAATTAGGGTGTTCATCGGAAAGAAATTAATGCCAAAATTACAAGACAGTCCTATATGCTGTTCCCTAACATGCCTTCCCTCAGAAGAGAAGGAAATTGAACTTTAATCTCCCAGCTTGTCAGAGGGGGCTTGAACCTCTGAAAGACTGGATAGAAGTCGAGGCATTCAAGTCTCCTCATCAGGCTGTATTTTAATGGCAAACAGGGACTGCACAGCCAATGAGGATGTATGTTCTCAGGTCACACCCTGAGTGCAAGCTCAGTTGAGAAATAACACAGTTCATGAATTTTCCCTAGATTTAGATTGAACCGTCATTTCTCATAGAGTAAATTCAATATTATAGCCTCACAGTTTTTCATATTGTTTCTTCCTTTAACTTTTGTGATTTATCATAACTCATCAAATGTATCATAACTTAAATCAGAATTAGTATTATCTAAAACACATATGTGTATTATCCATATTATCTATGGATATGAAGTGTTTTCCATTAATGTTTGAAAGTACACTTATTGTATTTTCATGTAATCAACCAAATCAAGAAATAAATACATCCATTTTTAAACCCTATTTTTTAAAGTTGGGAAGATGTTAAGCAATAATAAAGAGGAATAAATTACAAAATAAAATATTTCCACCCTGTTGTTTTTTGGGGTTTTTTTCTCTTTTTTTTTTGTGATCCCCCAAAGCAGGTGTAATAGCTGGATTCGTGGTCTAATTTATTAATTCCCTGAATCTCGAAAGAGATATCTTAGGGCAAAAGAATGTGGAAGCTATCTGAAGCAATGCAGTATTCAATTATTTATTTGCCTCTCTCCTTAAAGACTGCTTCAGTTCCAGATCTTCCCATTTCTCCTATATAATTAATGGGAAGTATAAAATACAACTCAGAGGAACTTGGCTGGATTTGAAAGCAAGTATGCATGTAATTTCGTATGTTCATCATAGAGAGTACATAGGCATATGCATACCAGTTTCTGCTTATTTTTTCAGTGACTACTTGACATACGTCATGTGTTTCACTATGTCCTGAAAGTGAAGACATCTGTTTTGCCAGAAAGGTTAGTTGTAAGTATAATTTTCAGGAAGATATCTGCATAGATGTGTAAAATAGATTTAGAAATTTGCAAGTGGATATATTTATAATATTTTTTAGGCCTAAACCATTAACTTAGTAACACAGAAATAGACCTCAGAAAGCTGCATATTCCTCTTTGTTTACTCACCATAGACAATGTTTTACAACAGGAACAGAAATCTTTACTCTATTAAAGAAGGGATGAGAGCATGTTCTTGGAAGGTGAAAGGTTTAGGTGTATTATCCTGGCTAAGGAGAATATTGAACCCAGATCTTCCATTTAAGGGTAGCCTCTGAGCAGAGTACCACTACTGCATTCTTCAGCTGCTTCTTTGCTTCTATTTCTTGAAAAAATATTAAGAAAACTAATTGCTTCAACTGTCATGTGTAAAATCATTGTTCTGTCACTGAGATTCCAAGTTGTTTATCCCAGTCTTTCATAAATCACCAAACATATTCCAGATCTTCTTCTGCTTTTGTTTTTTCTTAGCTTGGCACAATCAATCAGTCAACAGATGCCTTATTCCTAGATACTCTCTTTTCCCCGCCAAGGGAAATGCCCAGATGGGAATACGTAGCTACAAGCACACACTGCCCATGCTCTGAACCAACTTGGCATCGAACTTGTGAATGTAAAACTTTCAAAAATCAGGGGCTAGACTTTTAAAGTATGTATGTGCCAAAGAGTATTTTAAGTATCAGGCTTTGCAGAGCTGAGGATCTGAAATCTCCAACATTTCATGCTTGTAGAACTTTGTCTTCTGAATACACAGGGAGTATTGAAACCCATTGACTTATGCATCCATTCATCACAGTAAATTTTAGGTAGTTGTTAGATTATAATAAAAGTATGCCTGGGTGTCAAAATATAACACATGCTGGGTTTTGTTTTCTTTGTTTGTTTGTTTGATTTTTAAGCTGATTTTTGAGACAGATAAATATGATAAAGAATATTTAGAATATTATAATTAGCTTCCCTATTCCTGGCTGTCGCGTGTACAATTAGCCATATTGAGGAAGAGTGTGTGTCTCTGTATATGAAATTGGTGAGCTGATTTGTAAACTAAGAACTCTGCAAGAAATATAAAAACTAAGTTATATGGTTGAACACAGGATATGCTTTGTATTTCGATTCCCGATATAGTTTCTAGGTAAGTAAAATCCTGTAAACATAGCATTTCACTACTGATGTAGTATTCAGCTTTTAAAAATCACCCATTTCCAATAACTGAAGACTGACCAGTATTGTCAGGGGCACTTGTATATATTGTTTTCCATAACAAATATTTTAAAATGTAGTGCATATTTTTTGCTTCTATTGCAAAACCGATGATATAAAAAAAATATGACTATGGATAAATTCTCTGTGCATTCTCCTTCAGTGCAGCCCTCTCCCAGGTTTGTTAGACTGATCTGCGTAGCTCACAAGAATCTCTGTAAGGAGCCAAATGCTCCACTGAAGTGGCAAGCACTACTGTTTTCTTAAAATCTGGACCTTGTTTTACATTCTAGTGTACTAATCTGAGCCTTTCAACAGGAGAAAACAGATGCAAAAAACATACCATCAAGTATGGTAAACATAGTGATTTATAGAATTCAGCCCTTGCAAGCGTTCTGTACGAGGAGGTTTACAGAATTATTTATTTCTTTGTGTCTGGAGCTGATTTAGCACTAGGAAGCCCAAGGTATATACCATTTGCCCTTGAACACTAGCATAGTTTAGGAATGTAAGTCAGTTTCTTTATTTTGAAAATGAAGTGAGCTGTATGGATAACAGGTTTCTTAATTTGCACACATTAAGTAGACCTTTCCTGTTGTTTTTAATGTTTAGTTTACAGTAACTCAGGTCATGATGTATGATGCTGGAAGCAGGGTAATGAAAGCACAACCTTTCCCTCCCATTCCTGAGAAAGGAAAGAGTGGGGAGGAGGATAAGTGTCTTAACAGCTGTCATTGCCAAAGATTATTTAAAAGCTGTAAAAGCCTTCATTTGCCTTCAGGAGTTGTGACATATGGTCAGAAATGGTTTGAAGATTTATTGTCATCTTTATTGGATGAGATTCAAAGTGTGCTTTAACAAGGATCTTGTCCCTCATCATCCTTGGAAAAATCCTTCAGAAATTGTAAAGCATACAGAAAGCAGAGAATAACGAGCCTTCATTTTTTTCTTGATTTTTTTTTTTTTTTTTTTTAAGGAAGACAATAAGCAGAGTTTCCAGATGAAATAAAAGAAATATTTGTGGTAAAAATGAACCTTATGTTTTAATTGCAATCCAGTTTTTTTACATTACACCATTTCATCATATGCATGAATGACAGTTTGTTCCTTACCCAGTTAATTCAAATTCCAGGTGCCAGCTGTGCACACTACACATCACGGGGTCATTCAGTAGTGATTTGGAGTCATAAAGCTGCTCCGGGCAATTACAGCTATCCATTTTGTCTGGACCTCTCTCCACCCATAGTTAGCAGATGTGGATTTCACATTTTGAAGGCATGATGAGACCTTTCCAGCCATAAAAGCCCATCAAAACTTGTGAGGCCAAGAAAGCGACAGAAAGGTACCAAATGACATGTCGCCTGATCAAACAAAGTAAAGACTAATGGCAAAGGGAAGACAAGTGCCTGAGCACAGAAATGCTTAGAACCAAAAATAGCCCAAATTGTGCATCTTAAAATGGTAATGGACAAATCTTCTCTAACTTCTATTTCCAAGCTGAAGTTACATGGAATAATACTATGCCTGTTCTCACTCGTACCGACTGCTGTACCTGTGGGAATTTAGAATAAAGCCCATTGCGATGAATACTGAAAGGCACATTGATCTCGAGTATATGAGGTAACAGTGAGATACGGCAAAGGGCACCTTTCTTATCCCTCTTAAATTTTGCATAAGTCAGACTGATTTAAGCTTTAGCTGAATAAAATCCTCCAATTTTAGCAGGTTTGACAAGAATTTATTGTGTTCCAGTAAGAAAATAACACAGAAACATAATACTCCAATCATATTTTTAAAAGTAACTCCACAGTATAAAGTTATGGCACTTGCACAGTAGAATTATAGTTACTTTCAGATTTTGTGTCCTTGGTTGTTTCCTGAATAACAATAATATAACACATAAGTGGGAAATTAATAATCTACATATGTAAAACTTCTCCTAGCTGGGGTTAGAGAAGAGCCGTCACAAGCAAGAGGAAGACAGCAGATGGCCACCGCATTAGTGTTCCACTGTCTCATCGTGGGAGGAGGCAAAGGGTGCTGTTGAAGTGTTGTACCCTTTCATGACAGCCTTGTGAAGACCATGAGGAAGGTGATCCAGTGGTAGTGATAGGCAGAGAAGCCATGTAAATGCATTTTCACTGGGGCTTCTTGGAGCACAAGGAATCAAGTGAAGGGCGTAAAGGGGAAGGCAGTTTTAGCACTTCCTTGACTTTGTTGCTGTTGTCACTGACATTTTCTGCTCCTTTTGGGAGGGGGAAGAATATCCAAATAACTCTCTGTTTCCAGGCTGGATGAAAGCTGAGCCAATATTACGTAAAAATAAAAACAATCATTCCAGCATCTGTTTAGCATTTTGAGACAAAACAGAAACTACTTCATGGAATGTCCTGGAAGGTTCTGGTTACACAAGTGGTAGCAAATTAGACCTGTCCAGAGCTGTCTTGTGGCAGCTTGCGGCAGACCTGCCTGTTTGGCTCTCTTTTCTCCAGGTGTTGCTCCATGCAGCATGCATAGTGGGTGCGATATGCCATTCCTATCTCTGTTTTTTCCATACCTGCCACCACAGGAAGGAAAATGAGCCATGACTCCCCTATTTCAGGATTCTTTTTCTGATAATGTTTTTACCTGGTTTATTCTTTCTTCAAATACCTCAGACTTTCTACAGAACTTCATTCCTCCTGGCAGGAGCTTAGTTTTCCTGGCAAGAAGACCTTCCTAACCCTCAGGCTGTATTTTAAAGTTTTGATTTGCATACATTTGCATAAACCCACCAATACAGGGTCTCCCATCTGCTTGCATTATTATTGCTGAGTGGTAGAACAACACAAATGTTTGAAACAGAGCTTCCAAATATGCCTGAGATGCTCTCCTCTCTCACACAGGGGCCTCTGTGGTGCAGCACTTTGAAACCAAACTTCCAGGTGTGAACACCAACCACCATGGTGAAAAATGTCCCCGTCCAATCTGTCCAAGGGTTCAGACTGGCAATGGCATTTCTAGAGGAGCACAGAAGTGGTGGGAACATTACTGGCAAGGAGAAGCCCAGCAGTATAGGTCCTCATGGACTGCCCAGCTGTGCCAAATACCTGATCGACAAGGCAGCCACCACTTATGTGGCCCTGGAGAGGGCTGTCTGCCTAGTGCCCATCTCCAAGTCAGGACTATGGGATGGATATAAGGAAGGAGTGCATAAAAGCAAAGATATACGCTGCAGAATGGAAAGGGACCAGCCTTGATAAGGAGGGAATAAAAAATCCTTTTCTATCCACACCTACATCTTGAATAACTAAGATGAGCTATCCAAGACAATAGTGAAGTAATCTTGGCCTTTTGTAAGAGATGAATCAACACAGGGTGCCTCAGAAATTGCTCCAACAGGATACATTTTACAGTACTATTCACAATTTCTGAGATGCAGAACTAAGCCGTAACAGTTTTCTGAATCACTTGAGATTTGCTCCTTATTAATGCTAATTTAAATCTCCTTGAGGGAGTTGGTAGCAAATCTCTTACAGGCATAAAATCTTCCTTTTTATTTTTATTTTTTAAGGAAGGAAAGATTATACTTGGAAGCAAATCTTAGTCATTTTCATTTGATTTTTAAGTGAATCACTGAGGTACCACTCCATGTCTTAAATTAAACTTGTTGAAACTCACACACTCCAGTGGTCTTTAATTCCTACTCTTTCTTCAAACACCCAATTTTTCGAACACAGAGCCAAGGCATATATAAGACCTATAACGGTGCAAATAGATTACTAGGAACTTCAAATATCCTGTGCTGAGGATAGTTATTGTCTCATTAAATAACTCATGAAAAAGAGTTTGAATTATCCACATTAAATGATAGCTAGGAGACCTGCATAATGAATTTATAAGTTTGCCCTAATCAAATGCTGTTTTCCAGATATAATTTCTTGACTGAGCCCTGGGCTAAGGACAGCTCAGTAGGGGGCTAATTACAGTGGTGCTACTAGTATGAAAAATAGTTGCCTTCCCTTATGGGAAAGTTTCTGTAGACTACTAGGTCAAGATAATGAAGGCTGTTTGGCAGTCTGGAAAACTGCAAATAACAGTTGCTTTTCTTAGAAGTTGATGTAGATTATTTTGATGAAATTTGAGAAATTCTATGAAATAACTTACCATTGCTTCCAGAGAGTAGTTCCAGTGAGTAGGACAAATAGACTACTGTACTTTATTTAAGATATTAGATTACAAATATCAACATGCATGAGAATAATATGTCATGTGGGTGAAGAAACCATTCCTTCTAAAAGGAAATAAATATATAATAACCACTAATATCAAGCCTCTATTCAGTGTAATGGAGGACAACAAAGAACCTGCAATATGCCTGCAAGGAACATTCTCTTAGCACTACAAAAACAGGTGCTATAACTGATCTTGCCATTCATGCATCATTTTGTCCATTACATTTCAGGATTTACACAGTGAGCTGTAACTCTGCAGATACAGAAGAAAATGGAACTTTTTTTTGGTAGCTGTACAAAGACAGACATTAATTTTACTGTTGTCCATAATTTGTAAGAAGGGAGTAGTATAAGAGGGTTAGAATCTCTGGATCTAGGGTAATAAGCATGTTGGAGAAACCTGAATTATAAGGATTACACAATATTAGGACAATCAGGCTTTTGGTTTAGGCCTTAACCACTGCACAGCTATTATCATATTGCATACCAAGGTCAGGGAAGGTTTTCTCTTATGTCCTTTTCTGGAATGAAGACATGTATTTATGTGGTCTCAGAGGAGGAAGAGGCAAGCAGATCTGTGTCTGAATTCTTAGATACTGATTAAAGTCTCTGAGGCTGGTTTCTGAAATAATTTTGCTTTTTTTTGTTGTTGTTGCTACTGCATCTTTTTTTTTTTTTTAGTTTTAGTTTAAGGAATAGTTTAATATAGTGCTCTTAGTGAAGCATTCCCATTAAATGGTGCCAAAATTTGTAGTTCAAAGTTTAACATTAATAAAAAATCACTGGTATGTGGCACCAGCTGCAGTTCATTGTAGTGCTACAACCATGGTGTCTACATGGTGGATGAGTGAATGTGCATGGTTCATAATGGGGTTAGGTCATATGGATCTTTCTAACATCTTTTATGTCAAAGCTCCACACTTATATCTAAGAAATTTAAGAAATCAGTAAAAATCTGTGACAAAAAACCCCCCAACATTAAAAACTGTGGGAAAACAGCATTATCTTCCCAATATGCAAAATTTATCGGAATATTCTTTCTTACTATTGATTTGGTTCTGACAGAATCACCCATGTTTATTTTTATTGCATCCTTTGTTGACAATAACTATTTCTTAGGCCCAGTTCTTTATCATAACCTTTCTGACAGTTATAGATGGCTGGAGAAGTTTTTACTTTCCTTTATCTAACGAAGTGTAGCAAAATTGGGCCTTTGAGCTGTATGTGTTTCTCTCTTTTACTTATTCGAGGGCTTAAAGAGAAAAAAGGTGATAAAATATAAGGCTGATAAAATATACAGGTTGGAATAAAGAGCTGCTTTTCAGAATGCGACACATAAGCTGAAGTGAATATGAGGAGAAAAAAATACACCAAAAATGGGAAATCACAAAAATACAGTGTATGATAGTTGATTATAATATCAGAATTCCTATTTTACCCTAAGAATGCTAGAGATGATAGACATTTTTTATCCTGTTTTAAAATCAATAGCACATTTGCAATCCTTACTAGGGGCAGAGAAAAACCTCAGAAAAAAATTACTTGTCCAATTCTGTATACATAAGGATATAATTTCTACTATGATGGAAACACAGAAAATTAAGTATCATCCATTAGAGACAAGGATAAGATAAAGAAAGGGTCTTTGTTTTAGTGTTATTTAAAGTCTTCCTTCACCACACAGCTCTGAAGATTACTTTTCTGCAAATTTTAGACCATATGTAATTTTGAAGAATTTATATGGCTCCCTCCCATCACTGGATTTGAATGCCAGTAGCACCAGTGGTGACTTAGCGCATGACAGTCTAATTTAAAGAAATTTGTGGGTATCAAGTGTATCTTTTTCTCCTTGGTGCCCAGGCCTAACTGTAATGAGCTTTGGAGATACTGAGTTTTGAAGCAAACCCATTTCCTTTCAAAAGTATGAAAAACAAACTGATGTGCAGGTCTCTACAGTATATGCAAGGTATGAGTAACCCTGTCAGATTTACTCTTTCAGTATTCAGTAGGCTACTTAAGGAAAGAGATATTAATTCATTTTTAATGTTAGGAAAATACAGTCATTAAAAAGCAGATAACATAAAATGCCAGAAATGCTTTTAACATTACATGAAGTGCACTACTTGCCTAAATAGCTTGCTACTTTTGGAGATCGAGATATGCTGAGGTATTAAATATTAAAATAGAAGTTGCTTTTTAAAATGCAGTGTTTCTTATCAGAAAAACAGTTTGAACAAGCAGTGCTGTTGTATAATGCATGATGTTGCTAATAAGGGAGTCTTGGAAAATCATTTTTCACGCTGTAAGAGTGACTAGCATTTTGCATAAGAAAGGTTCTTTCTCTGTTCATGTTCTCTTAACACATATATAACAGTGTTGTCCAGCTGCATGTAATTCTAAATTTGCAATACATTCTGAGTCACATGAGGTCCATTCTTGGCTTTTATCCTATTTTTGTATATTTACTGGTTATCAACTCTGTTAGCAGGCTATACATAGCCTTGATTGGAAAGTCATTCTCAAAGAAAGAGTAGTTATCAGTGCTTCAGTGTTGGTTTAGATGAATATGTTGGAAAGGTTCTGTGGGGTGTGTCCTATGTCTAGTCTTATTTAATATACATGGTATTGATTTAGATGAGACAATAAGAACACTGCTTATTCAGTTTTCCAGTTACACTAACCTTTTAATGGTTGAACCTGCAACATTAAAGGAAAAAATTCTGATATGTTGGAAAAGATTGGGAAGAAAATAGGGTGGATTTAAATGAAAAAAAAAAAAAATCTGGGAGAAATAGCAGTTTAAGTAGAGGCTAGGGTATGGCCACAAGGTATTACAAACTGAGCAGAAGTAAAAAAATGGCATGATACTGCCAAAAAACCCCAAAGTAATCTTGGGATGAATAAGCGGGAGAGTGGGAGCATTTTTGAAAAGATATAAAAATATACTCTGTGCTGTGATGTAGGGGCATTTTGTCCAGGTTTGAACCAACTGAGAAAGAACAATTGCAGATAGTCTAGACAGAGTAATAAGAATTATGAGACAATATAACCTCTGAGAAAGGTGGAGGAAACTGAAGTTTTTCAGTTAAGAAAAAGTCTTGAAATGTTTAAAAAAAAATAAAATTACAAGTTCTCCAGATTTATGAAGAAAAAGAGATAGGTATTTGGCATCATAAACTTCCTATCACTGAGGCCATTGAAGCACTGGAATAAGAATTGCAGAGCAGATTAGACAAAAATCTTTCAGCGATGGCAGACATTGAGAAGTAGGAGACGGACGAGAGCTGTATATTTGATTCTGAGAGAGATTTACTCAGCACAAAGATCAGTTCTCGTCCAGCCCAGATAATGTTCTTCATCCTGCACAAGACAGTAAAGCACGGTCTCATTTCAGGATGGACTTGGGGTTGATTAGAGCCTGTATGACCTTATGAATAGTGATATTTAAACTTTGCTATGATTTTTTCATGGTAGAAGTTATGTGTTGGTAAGTACTAAGTAGTGTAACTTTGGGGGCTTTGGAGGTGTGACTTTGAGTTGCTATTCAAATAGATACACTAGCACACTTTTTATCTATAAAGTATTTCTTGCAAGCAAATTCCCAAGACATTGGAAAATTTTCAGACCAAATAATTAGGAATGTGAAACAGATAGGAATAACACATTTGTTACTGTGTGCTTAAGACTAAATGTGAAAGTCTATTTTTTTTGTTTGTTTTAGTTGGTCTTGGTGATAGCATGTAATGAAACTGTTTAAAAGCAAGTACAAGAACATTTTCACTGAACATTAAATATTGAATGATCACTATTATGGGAAAGTGAGAGGCTTCAAATAAGGCCGTATGATAAAATGGAGCTAAATTACTCAAGAGGAAGGGACATTAGACTAGAAGGACCTGGATTCAGTTTTTGCCCTTGACTTGCCACTAACTTTGAGAAAATAACTTTGTGCTTTCCTTTCCCCATGGCACCATTTGTTTTATGTAAGCTAATTCTTTGGAAAGGCGTACAAAGCATCTCTCACTGTGTGTTTAACAACATGGCCACCCTTGTTCCATTAGGTACTTTAGGGAAATATTATTATTTAATAACAGCAATGTAAGACAGAAAAGGAAAGATCTAGTCTGGTTAGACACATGAGCCCTTGCAGTGAGAGATTAGTACTATTCAGCCAGAATCTGCTTTGCTGCTTATTCCCTTGAAAAAAAATATTCATCACTTACTGTGTTATTCACAGCAACAACCAAAAAAGAAACAGAGTAAAACATTTTCATAACAGTCACTCTAGCAGTCTGCATATATTCCTTGCATAATCCCAATCCTGTTGTCTTTCATCTCTTCTAGTATTCCAAGACTCTTTTTCAGTAAGTACCTTATTTAAGAGATATACTTAATGCTACAAATATTAATGCTGGACATAGAGTGTGATAGCTCGAAGAAGGTAGACGTATTATCCCCAGACCATTTTATGCATACAGGTTTATATTTACATCTTGCATGCATTTTTGCTCTGAGTCAGAAGTGTTGATGTGGTAATCTTATAACCTGTTGATTTTAAAGTCTAAAATTCATAATAAATGTAAACTTTCCAGTAATCCATTATTTGCAAGCACTGTAAGTTAAATTTTTGGCTGCTTGCAGAAGGGATTAGGTCCCTTGAGGCAATTTTTGCATAACAGAGTTCTCTCAGTGTCAGGTAGAATAGCTTTTCTAAATTATTTCAGTAGACTAGTGCCTCCAACCTGATCAGTTTTAGTGATTTAAGTGGTCCACTCTGAAGCCTATTGTGAGTCACAGACAGGATTTTAATATTCAGCAACACTCACAACTTTATGAGTATCAAAATTATTCTGGATTCCAGTTCATTCTTGACCAGTACGGTAACTGGAAAACATTAGAATGAGGTATTCAAGAAAAAAAAAAACAAACAAACTTATAAGACTGTAAGAAAAACAAAACAAAACAAAATTGATCTGAACTGTAGTAAAAAATGTAAATAAATGGATATCACTTAGCTTTTATAGCATGTAGCATTTGGCGGGGGTGGGGGGGGGGAGGGAGGGTGCATAGTGGCAGGAGGACTCCAGAAGACTAAATGGTAACTTCAAATACTTGCTGGTAGATTATTCAATATGTTTTAATTTGTTTCAGTCCAAAGATTGGTAATAGTGATACATGGGTTGATGATGAATGGAAAACTTGAGGTCTTACTAACACTTGATTGAGTATTTACTACTGCTAATACATCAGCACCTGGAGATCTAAAATCCTATCTAGGCCTAGTTTCTGTTGCAACCGTCAGTCTGCTCATGATTTCTCATTAAGAAGATAAGGGCTGACCTGCAAGTTAAATTTCAGCCTTAGAGTAACTTTTTTTGAAATCATTGAAAAAAGAGATGGCTGGGGAAACCCAAATTTGGCCACCCTTGAGATACCGAGGAGTAGTGTATTCTCTAAATGGGCTCATTGACACTGCAATCAATTAGGACTGTATCACTGTTATAATGAAGCAATGTGGCTTGCAGATCATAATCAGACAAAAGACTTCAAAAATTGGCAGATTTCTTAAGGGGGAATATATGTTTATAACATTTTGATATTGCTTTTAAGATTTGGATGCTACTGATAAGAGGTTTTTGTAGAACATGCTCACAAAATGTTTTAGTTATTGATAATTTAAATTATTCTCAAATATTTTAATACATTTTGCTTACTCAGAAAGATTTCTTGGTTGCATTCCTCAAATTAATGTTTACTTTCTGTGAATGCCATGCATTACAGGCTGTTAGTCACGAGGATGGTTAGAGGGCTGGAGTACCTCTTCTGTGAGGACAGGCTGAGACAGGACAGTTGGGGCTGTTCAGCCTGGAGAAGAGAAGGCTCTAGGGAGACCTTATAGCAGCCTCCCAGTATCTGAAGGGGCTACAGAAAGGCTGGGGAGGTACTTTTTACAAGGGCAGGTAGTGATAGGATTAGGGGCAATGGCTATAAACTGAAAGAGGGTAGATTTAGATTAGATATTTGGGATAAATTATTTGGGTGAGACACTGGAGCAGGTTGCCTAGAGAAGCTGTGGATGCCCACTTCCTAGAAGTGTTCAAAGCCAGGTTGGACGAGGCTTTGAGCAACTTGGTCTAATGGGAGGTGTCCCTGCCCATGACAGGAGCATTGGAAGTAGATGATCTTTAAGGTCCCTTCTACCACATACCATTCTATAATTCTAGCATTCAGCTTGGTGCTTTTACATTCACATGAAGTGCCAGCTGTTTGAACAATCTTTTGTATCTTGCAGTCACCATGGATAGCTTTAGACCACAATTTAAGTAACTGAAAATTCAGTGTCCAAGCTTGAACTCCCAGCTTCCCTTTACAGTCAAGGAAGACATATAGGTATTTCCAGAGAGCAATTAATCTTATGCTGAAATAGGTATCTACATGGGTCAAGCAATTTTCCTTCTAGTGAAGTCTATTTTTCTCCATCGTTGTACATATCCTAACACTCAGATATAGACACTTAATTTTTTGATGTCTGAAATTAGAGGAGATAAATCTTATCCCATTAAACGATCAGTACTGCACATACTAAAATATTTCTTTAACAGGAAACTGTTACCTGGAATTTCAAATGTTGTTCTTGATATATTTTATAACTCATTGGTTGAATTTCTGATAAGATCCGTTTATATTTGTCACATACTGAGAGCAACCTGCAGTATTCAACAGCTCAGAAATATTTTGAATTCCTGCTTTGATGTATCTGAAGTCACTTATTCCCAAGATGATATTGTGTGCCTGTGTTGGTGAAAGTTATAAAGACATTTTTTCACAGCCAGTTTCTGAAGGTGAGAAATTTATACTTTTGTTTCGCATCAACAAAGGAAGTAGGATTTGATTTTGTACTGTCTTTCAATTTTAATCATTTACATGTATGCTGAGAACAAAACTTTAGCAAGTCAAGAGAGTTGGCTTTATGTAATTTAGATCTGTCATATCTGAAATGCTGAACATGAGATTGCTACCCTTCTCCTCTTTTGACTCATATCTCGTGCATCTTTACCACTGCACCTGTATATTTGACATACAGTGCTACAGTCTTTCTGCTACTCCATGAATTCCTTCTCAAGAAGTGCTGCACTGCCTCATCTGGAATCTGCTGACCAGCGGCGTATGTGATATGCAGTCAAGAAATAAATAAAATATCAACTGTGCTGTACTGCTGCCAGGGCATTACTTGTAGCCTGGTCTCGTTTCAAAGGACCCATAATAAGACATTTTCCTTTTTTGCAGCCCTGAGTGCAGTCATGTAGCAGTCATGATAACATATAGAACATGTAATCAGAAATTTTCTATAATAGTATAGAAGAAAGCTAAGAAACATGTAGATTTATCTTTACTGCAGAGGTGAAAATGGCAACTAAAGGTATAAGACTCTTGTGACTCAGATCCAACAAATGTTCCGATATTTTATGGCAATACAGATACAAAACTAATCTGAAATAAAATTCTTTGCTTCTCTAGGAAATAGGACATTCAGTATATTTTGTCATAAGTAAGTAGCAGCATGTGGCTAAAAGATGCAATGTGATATATGAAAACATAACAAAAAGACTTTGGTAAAAGAAAGATAAATTATTGCACCTTAATCCAAAGTGAAACTACTGCATAATCACCTAATAAGATCCAAAAGCAAAACTGTAAGAGAGTTGAATCAGTGAAGCCACTGACTAACCCTTTCAGGGATTGATATCTACCCACAAGAAGCATTTATTTTCCTGAATGGATGAAAAAGAAATAAATGAGACATTCAAATAATAGAAAAATCTACATATTCATCACTTATACGGAAATGAAATTTGCTATGTGGACATGATAAGAGTTGCATTTTGGTAGCATTGATAAGTTAATGTCAAAGCATACATTTTTAGGAGACAATCTGGTTACTTTGGCAACTCAAGCATTATTAGTCACTTCTGATAAGGCATCCTTCTTTCATTACCACCTGTGGCCTTTGTCATTCTGTTTCCTGGTAACATCAAATTGTTTTGATAAGAAGTAATTAACATATTCAGTGGTAACAAGACTATACATAAATTTGATCACTGTCTATTGTTTCTTCTCCAGGCAGCAGAACAAAATTTAAAAGTAATCTTTGTTTCCTTTTCTTTTCTTTATTTGTAACCAGGCCTGAGAGAATTAAGCTAAATTACTAAAGCATCTATATATCCAAGCCCATGAAAATAATACAATTAGGTTTAAAAATGCCAGTTAGGATTGCAGCTGTAGATCAGGGGATATTTGATTAACAGGGGAAAAATAGCCTTGAGTGATAATAAAATAGAAAATTATTGCTTTGAGAGAATTGCAACAATTCAGAGATACAGAAAATAGTTAAAATCCCTTTCAAAATGTAATCGCGAATGATTTCTGTTGTAAATTACCTTGATATATTTAACTACATTTTAAAGTCCTGATAGTCCTAAGTCAGGAAAAACACTACCTTTTAAAAATTTCTGTACAAGGAATGTAATTAGGTTTTATTCAGATGATTACTTAGGTTAACATACAGAAAAAATACGTGTTCATGTGTAGGTATGTATGCCTGTGCTATGGACTCTGTTTTTCAGGATGTGGTATTGTTTTCTTGCTGATGCCCTTAAAATGACCAAGAAGTCAAGGCAGGGAAACTACATGGCTGGTGGCAGCAGCAATTCTCTGAATTAAATTACTGATTACTTCAATATATTGCAGAATTGCAGAATGGTTGAGGTTGGAAGGAGTCTCTGAAGACCATCTAGAGTCCAAGCCCTCTACAACTAGAGTAAGTTGCCAAGGATGGAGTCCAGCTGGGTTCTGAGTAACTCCAAAGTTGGAGTCTCCACAACCTCTCTGGACAACCTCTGCCAGTGTCCAATCACCCATACAGTAAAAAAGTTTTTTCTTGTGTTTAAATAGATTTTCCTATGTGTTAGTTTGCGCCCATTGCCTCTTGTCCTGTCACTGCAAACCACTGAAAAGTGTCCGGCTCAGTCTTCTTTGCTCCCACTGAGATCACTCTGATCCATCTCCTGTTGAACAGTTCCAGCTCTTTCAGCCTCTCCTTATAGGAGAGATGCTCCAGTCCCTTAATCATCTTTGTGGCCATTTGAGGGACACTCTCCAGTATGTCCATGTCTCTTTTGTACTGGGTATCACAGAATCACAGAATCACAGAATGCTAGGGATTGGAAGGGACCTCGAAAGATCATCTAGTCCAATCCCCCTGCTGGAGCAGGAACACCTAGATGAGATCACACAGGAAGGCGTCCAGGCAGGTTTTGAATGTCTCCAGAGAAGGAGACTCCACAACCCCGCTGGGCAGCCTGGGTAGCCTAGAGCTGGACACAGGACTCCAGGTGTGGATGCACCAGTGCTGAGCAGAGGGGAATGATCACCTCCCTCAGCCTGCTGGTAACACTCCTCCTAATGCAGCCCAGCAAGCTGTTTGTTGTTTTTGCTGCAATGGCACATTGCTGGTCCATATTCAACTTCTTGGCCACCAGGTCCTTGTCTGCAAGGCTGCTTTCTGGCTGGTCAGCCCCCAGTCTGCACTGGTGCATGACGTTACTCCTCTCTAGATGCAGGATTTCCCATTTCCCTTTGCTGAACTTAATGAGAGTACTGTTAGTCTATTTCTCCATCCTGTTGATGTCCCTCTGGATGTCAGGACCACTCTGCTGTATCAGCCACTCCTGTCTGCTTTGTATAATCTGCAAATTTACTGAGAGTGCACCATGTCTTATCATCCAGGTTTGGTCAAGCATGCTTTTCCTTCCATAAGTACATGCTAACTGCACCCAGTCACCTTCTTGTCCTTCATATGTTCAGAAATGGCTTTCAGGGTTATTTGCTTCTCAGGGGCTGAGGGGAGGCCAACGGGCCTGTAATTCCCTGAGTCCTTCTTGCCCTTCTTAAAGATAGGAATGACATTTGCTTTCTTCCAGGCCTCAAGAATGTCCCTGGCTTGCCATGACCTTTCAAAGAAGTTTGAGAGTGGTGTTTCAATGATGGCAGCCAACTCCCTCAGCACCCATGGATGGATCCCTTCTAGGCCCAGATTGTGTGTGTCCATTTAGTTTAGATGTTCCCTGTCCTGATGTTCCTCCACCAAGCCTGTCTTCCTTCTTCCAGGCTGTCTCACAGGTCTCAAATTAGGGATTGCTGAAGGCTGGTCTTGCCAGTGAAGATCAAGGTCAGGAAGGTGTTTAGCACATCAACCTTTTCCATGTCTTGTGTCACCAGGTCCCCATTCCCATTCAGCAGCTGGCCCACACTTTCCCTAGTTTTCCATTTGCTGTGAATGTACCTGTAGAAGTCCTTCTTGCCCATTGACAGATTCAGCTTCAGGTAGGCTTTGGCTTTCCCAACCAAACATGCCTTAATTTTAGACCAGCTAAAATTTTTAGGGAAAAAAAAAATCTTACTGTAAATGTGGATGTATATTTATATATGTGTATTAGTGTGTATATATATCTGTGCCTGTATATATTTATGTTGGTAAATTCTGTTGACTGTTCAAACAGACTGAAAAGCAATATGGTCCTATTCTCTACATGTCACAGATTTCAGGGGCCTGAAAGAAAAGAAACCCTAAAAATTAGTGCAGACTGCAGAACGGAGCATTTGACTGCCTGCCAGGTTGCTGGTATAGCAAGAAGTAACCACTCCTTGTCCTTGAAATGTGACCTCCCTGCTCTTGAAAAATAGGTGTCATGGAGGGAGTTACTCATGAAATTAATTTTAAATGTAAATAGGTGTAATTCAATTTGCAATGTGAAAACAGCAACTCAACAACTGATTACTCAGCACTTTATTATTGCATACTATGCTCATGAAACACACAAAATAGAAAATTTGTGTCTCTATATGAATGTGAGTTTGCACTTTGGAGTGATGAGTATTATAATGTTGGCATTATCAGTCTCATTGATTACAATCTAATAACACTGATAAATAGCAATTTAGAGGAATACATTTTCAATAGCTATAACTAAAGGCAGATAAATTAGAATTTTTTGTTGTTGCAGTTTAGACAGATATATTAAATATTTTCAGTTTGTGGAGTTTTTTATTTAGTGAAAAGTGAGAAATTCTGAATATGTTCAGTCACAAAGTAAAACACTATTAAAACATTGTCAAAATATTTACCATTTTGTGATGTCGCATAAATCTTTTTGTTAGCACTCATTCACATTCATTTTTCTTTTTTTTCTGTAGATCTATATAGTTGCTAGAAAGTCCTGCACATTGTGATCATGGCATTTTCTGATTCACCCTCCTTTTTTTTAACAATATGTGATTTTAAGTGTCCAGAAATGTGTCAGTAAGTTCCTACTGAGAATCAGCTCTTGCTGAATATTGATACTGATTGCACTGGCATTTTTTGGTATGCAATCCAGTTCTTGAAAGTCGCAAAAGATTAGAAACCAACTTGGAGTACTCCTGCGGATATTCTACATGAACTTTAGTCCTCTGTGCAGTTCTCTGTAAGACAATGGCATAGGGTAGAGTTAAGAGTTGTAATAGAAATTGCCATTGAATAGTAGTCATTGTTAAATACCATTTATTGTTTCAGTTTCATAATGAAATAGTTTTCAGAAGCCTAATTATGGATTTCCGTGACTTTGTACTATTTTTTCTTATTATTGCAGACAAAACTGTCCATATTATTTGGAAGGAATGGAAGGAAAAGGCTTATTTTATGTTATAATGCAAGAATTAGATGATTGCCTGCTATTATTAGCTTTATTTAATCTTGTTAATAACTGAGAATGTATTATGATCCTATTTATAATAGTTATTCTTTAAAAAAAAACAAACAACTAGATATTTGTCATATTGGACTATTGCTGCAACTGAACTGGAAAGAAGCTTAATATAAATTATGAATTGTGTACAAATGTTACAATAGCATTTGCAAAAAACAAAACACTGCATTTTAATTTTTTCACCAACTATTCAATTCACTCATAAACTAAAATGTAAAATTCTGGTAAAAATTTCTTCAAACCAGAAATACTAAATTATCAAATAAGTCACTTTTTTTTCAGCAAGCAAAGAAAAAGGTGTTATGAATTTTCTGTTGCTCAGTCTTGACTGTTACCTTTGACAAGAGTATGAAGTCTTTGTGATCAGAGAAAATGGCAAAATTAATCAAATAAATTATTCATTAAAAATGATTGCCCATCTGTACTGACATCATGGAGAGTAATGGTCTCTTTTTATATTATACAGTTCAGGCCAAACTTAATCCAGAAGTGCATTAATATTTGAATTTGATATTCTGAACTAATCGAGTCAGCATTGGGAAGTTTAATGGAAACAACAATTTAAGACCTTGATCTTGCTACAATTTAAGACCTTGATCTTGCTATCTTATTTTTAGAAATAGACTCTTGCATTCCACATACTAGATTCTTCCCAATCACCACAGGAAAGGTTGGTGAAAATTATAGTAGTATTGAAGCTGTGATAAACATGGGAACAACTTCCACACAGCAATTGAATCCAAAATCATTATGTCATTTTTCACAGTAAAAATCCTTCATTCAAATATCAATGAGCTCAGCAGCGATTCTTACTGTTTGTTGCAGTATTGAATTTGTGGCTAGAGCTGTTAGGAATGATTCAAACACACACTAGCATATGTTCAAAAAGACATTTTTTTTTCTCAGCTCAGCTAGAAGTGAGCACTACAATTCATCTCATCTAATTTGTAAGCCATTTAAATTAGTCATTTGGTCAAAGTTGCCTGCTAGGATGTATTTGTAGGTAGGAGAGACAGTCAAGAACTTCTACAAGGCAGCTAAATTATCTCCATTAACGACAGAGAAATGACCATGGTGAATACACATACATGTACATCTGGTAGAAGAGAAATAAGAGATGTGATCACATGTGACTTACAAGACTGGCAATGTTTCTTTCAGTAATGTCATGATCATACTCATTGTACTCTGTGTAGACATCTCTACGTCAGATGAATCTCCCCTTCAGTGTCACTTGTTCTCTCCTCTGACTTTGAAAGTACCATAGCTTAGGTGTAAATGTGGCTAGCCCAAACAGAGACACCTACAATGTAGAGAGGTATATAGTTGGAGTAAACAAATCCTACCTTCTTTGTCTCTGAAGTTAAATTATATTTACAAGAAGGGCCATTGATTATGTTATGGTAGAGTGAGAAGTTTGATATAGAGTTTCTTGACTGCCTGGTAGAAGGCACATGATGCACAATCTTTGTGACTGTCAGCAGCTGTTTTTTCAATCTGTAAATGGCAAAGGACATTTTACTGTGACTTTGACTTTAAAAAGATATCTGTGGTTATATGCTAGAGAAATACTTGCTACTTTAGGGACAAAAAAAAGGCAAAAAAATGAATAAATTTTAGCTTAATTCCTGATCCTTTTGCATCTCTTTCAGTTTTGAATGGTGTAGGAAATGAATTTACTCAGTGTCTGCTGAAACACTGCAGATATGGAATGAAAAAATAACTATAAACTTATATGTGAATTTGGATGTATATTTATTTATATCTGAATCTTGATCTGAAAATCACATATCCAGAGCCAAATCCTAAATACAAATTATATATATTATAACTGTATTCCCGTAGAGATGTTGTCCTCGTTTTGCTAGGATAGAGTTAATTTTCTTCTCAGTAGTTAGAAGAGCCGTGTTTTGATTTCAGTTCAGACTTTCTTTGAGAACATCATTGATAAAAGTACCAATGTTATTAGTTACTGCTGGAGCTCAAGGCCACCGTGTTTGGCTAGTTCGCAGCTGCATTAGGACTGGGAGGGAGAAGCACAGTGAATAGCAAAGCCCAAAACTGGCATTTGGATGTGCCAATGAAATATTCCATATCATATCACGTCGTGTTTAGTGTATTATCCGTGTCTGACTGGAAAGCGGGGGTGGGTTCGCACGGGTTTTTCTCTCGGGCTCTTGTTCTTCCGGGATCGCAGTTTCAGTTCGGGATTGTTGCTCCTCCGGGATCGTTATCCGGGAACGGGCCGGGCTTATCAGTGGGTGGTGAGCAGTTACACTGGGTTATTACTCATTTGCATATCTTATTACCGTTATCATTACTTTTTTAATATTAGTTGTTTAGTTGTTTTTTTTTGTTGTTGGTGGTGGTGGATTTTTTAAGTTTTCTTTTGTTTCTATTATTGAACTGGTTTTATCTCAACCCACAACCCTCCTTATCCTTGCCCCCAGTCCTGTCCCCTATCCCCTGGGGGTCGGGGGGAAAGTGGGTGAACAGCTGTGTTGGCTGCTAGCCAAGGGCTACCCCAGTGAAACTATTACAGATGTGCCGAAATTAAAGGGCTGTATGCATAGTGCAATTTTAGGGATACAATTATGAAACAGGACTTATAATTGGAAGCAACAATAAAACAAACTTGTCAATCTCAGTATTCAAAAGATGCTTCACAAGGAATTCCACCCCTTTAGACTGAGGGCTGTTTGAAAAATCTTTCTCCAACAAATACAGTTTTGTGGCAATAAATTCAGGTACACTTTTAATCCAGAAAACAGGTTACTTGGATAAAGTGGTAACTGCAGTGCATCCCTTTTCAAGGGGTAAAGGAATGGGGACAGAATTGAATAGTTATGTATGTGAGTAGGAGTGTTATTAATATTCCATAATTTAATTTTGTTCTCTGTTACCTGAAACCTGATTTTGGAGTTATGTCAGTCATTCCTATGTTTATCCATTGAAAATGAGAATTTCTACACATGTTTCTACAGACAGCTGATTAACTTATGTTGTATGTTTGTAAGTCTTATTTCTTTAAAAGGAGTCCATTCAAATGGCATCGCATGTTGAAGTGGAAGTTCAGTTTCAATGCTACTAATAGTATTCAGTCATTCAGCACTAAAAATGTGTTATCAGAAATAATATTTATGCTTTGAAATGTTTCTCTCTGTAACTGGAGCATTTTTCATTTTTGTTTGAAGCTTGTTTAAATAAGTCAAAGTATTTCAGAGACTATATTTTCACAAAAAGAGCTGAAAGCAGTGATGATATAAACATCACAAGAAACCAGTTGCATTATAGTCAATGCAGCCATATCACCTTGAGATTGGGAAGCTGTATTCAGGGGACAGCAGGGTATCAGGAAACCTGAGCTATGACTGTAAGCAGTTGTTTGGAAAGAATGGAGACTATGATAGGAAAACAGATATTCCGCTTTATCCTCCTGTGTGCCTGGGAGTTGATGTAGTGGAACAGAGTACTCTGCTGGGATCAAGGAGAAATGGCATGGCCATCATCGGTAAGACGAGATGCAGCTGACTCAAAAAATTTCCTTTTCAAATAAATCAGACTTCCAGGCTAAGAACAAGAAAGTAATTTTGCTGATAGGATAGTACTGCAAGAACACAATGCTCTTGTCTCATCTGTGTGTATAGGCAAGCTCTTTGATGGGCAGTAAGTTTGTTTAGCTCTACTGACTGATAAGCAGGTGGTAGCAGCTTTGGAGAGAGGACAAATAGATGAAAAAGAGCACAGAAGCAAAAAGTAAAGGTTAAACTTTATGTTTAGAATTGGATATATTACATTTTTACTGCTTTCTGTTTAGGTTACACTTTGGAGTATTCCTCTACACAGTTTAAAAAAAACACTCCAGAGGGAAGTAGAGCCACAAGTATGAAAACTTGAATTGCAATTGAGTGGTGACTTCTTAAAAAAAACCAACCAGCCAGTCAAACCCCCAAAACCAAAAAACAGAATGCAAGTAAAATCGAGCACAGGCAGAAGACCAACACAGGGCTAAATGACTCTCAGTTTTATTTCATTTTACTGCTTTCTTTCTGGGGATGGGGTTGGTAGGAACTGTCTCAAATTTACATGCCAGCAAAAAGTACTGTTAAAAAGTAATAGTAATTGTATACCCTGTTGCTTAAATTTCCTCGGTTTCAGAGTAATGGGAGATGACAACTGCAAAACGATTATTTAAAGGTGACCTTAGAAGACTTAGGGGAATATAGGCCTGATACCTTGTCTTCTCTACTGGAAAAGAAATTGCAAATATCTATAATTACAACAGAGAAGATAATTATCCATCTTTTGTTTACAGAAGATCACAGGAAAGAGATTTATAAAGTTGTTAATGATACTTGATTTTCAAGAAGAAACTTTACTCAGCCCTCCTCAGGTTTTCTAGGGGAGTAATAACTGTTTAAAGGATAGGAGACTGAAGTTAGGAATAAATGGTTGGTTTCTCCAAAGAAAAAAGGTTCTGCTGAAGCGTGAGATGAAACTTGTGATCTTTAACCTCTTTATGAATGACCTAAAGAAAAAAAAGGTAATAGAAGGGAGATAAAACTGAAGTGGTTAATTTGTTGATTCTATCAACTTATTGAGGCACTGAAATGTAAATAAACCAAACTAATCAATATTATAGTTATAGCTGCATATAATAATAAGTATGTGGGTGCACAATGATGATCTATAGATGAGATATTACTTTTCAGGAAAGAGTTCTCAAAGGACAGCTATTTAATCTCATTTCTCAACAACTGTAAAAAAGACAAATAAAACTTTGGGACTTTTTAAGAATTGCCAGTGAAAAACAAGCATCATTATACTAATGTCCCAATAAATGTTTTGCCCTCATCTTGAACATTTTATTCAGTTCTGCTTACATCTAATAATAAAGATGAGAAGAGCCTGAACATGTGCAAAGGCAATCAGAAAAAGATAATCAGAAATACAGACTTTCATACAACCATAGCAAGGATTATTAAATAGACTAAGAATCTTCAACACTGAAAGGAGAAGATGGATTGAGGTCAAAGGAGATCTCCATAACATATGGAGAAAATGTCCAGGTCATGATCGGTCGCCATGTTTTATTGTACAAGGAAAACTTATTGGCATTCAATTAAATTGTCAACCATTAAGTTTAAAAGAAACATAAGTAAGCAATTTTCTCACATGGCCCACAATTGTGGAACAAGTGTGGAACTCGCAGAATGTTGCTGTGGCCAGGTATGTGAAAACATTTGAAGAACAATTGCATAAGTTACAAGAATAAAGTAAGTTAAAACTATAGTGAGGCTGTTAAATGCAGTTATATACGGAGCATCAGGTTATCCTTAAACCACAGACTGCTGGAAGTTGGAGACATGTCGAAGGAAAGTATCACTATACTTATACTTGACTATCATATAGTAATATAAATGTATAATATATGCTTCTATTATACTATATTATACTTACTTCCCCTGTTCTTATACTTCTTCTCTAGGTATCTGCTATTTACTCTAATCTGTATAATTGCAGTGCTGAATGAAAGAGGTCTGGGGCCCTTAGGGTCTTGAGTTTAGATAGCTCATGAACTATCTCCTGACCATTTCTGCATTAGCCCTGCTAGAGCAGATTGTTTAAATCTGGCTACAGAATGCTGAATCTCCTCTCAGCCCCATGGGGTACTCCTATGGCCCTAGCACACAATTCTTATTTTTTGTATGCATGGGTATATTTTTTTTACTACATATGTCTGAAATAACATGAAAACTGTGTTGCAGCCTATGAGAACAGGCTCTTATAGTACACTGTGGAAGGTATTGGTTGCATGGCAGCAGGTATAGGGAAACGGTTATTCCCTCTACTACATGAGGCCACATCTGAAATAGTGCATCTGTTTTTAGGACACCCAATATAGAACAGACATTGTCATATGTTGACATGTCATCTAGCAGGACTCTGAAGCCATCTTGTTGTTGTTCCATCTCAGATGCAGCGCTTGGTATTTGTCTTTGCCAAGTTTCATGAAGTTTATGATGGTCCATTTCTCCACCTCTCAAGCCATCTTGTTGTTGTTCCATCTCAGATGCAGCGCTTGGTATTTGTCTTTGCCAAGTTTCATGAAGTTTATGATGGTCCATTTCTCCACCTCTCAAAGTCTTTCTGAATGGTAGCTCTGACTTCAAATATATCAAATGTTTCCCCATGTGTCATTTCTTAACTTACTGAAGGTCCATCCTGAACTATCATTCACATTACTGATAGAGATTCATTAATTCATTCAGTTGAGTCATTAGCCTCTGAATTAACTCTTGAGAAACACTACCTCAAATTGTTTGCCAGTTAGAATTTGAACCGTTAGCCTTGATTCTAATTTGCACAGACAGTTTTTCATCCTGTAATTCACACATCCTATCTTTCCCCAGTTTGGCTACAAGGATGCTATAGGAGGCTTTGTCAAAAGCTCTACTAAAATCAAAATAAATGTCTTTCAGTGCATCCTCTCCACCACCTCCGCCATCCGCAAGGCTTTCAACTCCTCATAGAAAGCAATCAGGTTGGTCAAATGCACTTTGTCTTTGGTTAATCTGTGATGGCTCTTCACAGTCACCTCTTGTCTTTAATGTGCTTGGAAATGGATCCATGGATCTTGCTCTGTAAGCTTCTCAAGTCTTTCATATTTTCAAGTTAAACAAACTGAAATATAAACCAACATAAAGTTATCTTCTAAAAATTTTTCTTTCATCTGGTAGCACTCTTTGAACTTACTCCAGTTTGCATTAATTATTTTGGTGAATGATGGATTTTGCATAGAGTGTTCTAGATAAGGTTTAATATTCTTCCTTACAGCTAGAGTCGTAGTAATACTTACCTTCAATTCTGCAAAAACATAGTGTGACACCACAACATATAAATGTTGTAGCCTTCATTATGCTGGTGTCTTCCAGTTATCCTTTGTTCAACAAGTAAATCTAGTTCTGTCATATCTTTTGCTATTCCCTCGCCACTTAGTAACATTGTTTCCTGTGTGGCCTTCTATTCCTGAAGATCCACATCTCTCTATATGGTATTCTTATCCTCCTGTCTTGTATATTGAATAAACTTCATTAGCATACTCCTGCTCTTTGTGCCAAAATCGCTAATGAAATGATTCTTAAAGAACTCCAGGAGCAACTTCCTCCCAGCAAAATATGTTATTTTCTTCCCTTTAACTAGTTTTGACTCCACCTCAATTATTGTAGTAATGAATGTTAAACATTTTTATATAAACTAACAACTTTTCAAGTGTTATCATACCTAATATTTGGGGAAGTCTGAAAAAATATATCCATGATACTCAATATTTTCTAAATAATTGATTTTCTACATATAAAGCCAGTCTGGCACCTATGCAGACATTGTATAATTCTTTTCCCTTATCAACATTCTTCTAAAATATTCTTTCTTTCAAAAATTACTCTAAAACATATTTTTTTTAACATTCATTCTAAAGGAATGTACATTTTTATAACTCTTATTTTCTCTTTTTCATAGGTTTTGCTAATGTCTAGTCATATGAAACTCTGTGCAAGATGCTGATTTTTCTTGCTAGACAAGTGAGAATGTCACAAAAACCTAGATAGAGAATTACAAAGTGTCTTCCTACAAAACAATTGAATTGGACAGGAAGAAATCAGTGGGGCAGCTTGTCCCTGATAGTGTCAACAACAGGAGACAAGTCTGCTCCCAGACAACAGACATGTCAGATCTGTTGAGTATACTTGGCTTATCTTCACTTGCCTTGAAAGGTTGAGAGCACTCCTGCCTTCTTTGAATCTGTGTGATGGATGCACATATTTGCCAGACCCCAGAACAGACTTAAGGGAAAGAGAGAGTGTGAAAGAAGGTCTAGTTTTTTCCCATTGATGCCTCCAAATATAGCATGGTGATGTGCTGAGGTTGTAGGTACACAGCTGCAGGGTACAAGCTGTGATTGTAGCCAGCACAAGGAGATTATATGTACAACTGCCCTTACAGGGCAGATAGAATCACCGGGGAGAAGAGAGGTGCTGTATTGCAAATTTATGCTGTGTAGTGATGCCTGGGATATCTTGCTCAGGCTCAACACCTGCAACTTAAAAGGATCGTTATTTGGGATCCCATATATAACATGGCTATAGTAGCAAAAACATGGTGCAAGTGCAGGTACACCAGCAATAGAATTTTGTCCTTCATTAAATCACTGTCAGTTTTACCATTGAATTCAGCAGCTAAAACACAGCATGACTTTGAAAAACTCACCTGGCATTCAAATATTAATACTTACATTTTCTGTAATTGCTAATCAAAGAGTTATTAAAAGGTGATAATAAATAGAAAATGTATGAGAGAATTGTCTTGACTACCCTTCCCAGATGTCTTCATTCATTTTCACTTATAAAGAAAGCCACAAAAAAATATCAAAACATTTCCTTGTGGGTAAAAGTGTTATCTTGCTTTCCTTTCAGACAGAATACCAGCTTATAACATTTACATTCAAACAGTGTTCAGATCAGTGAAGTGGAAGTAAAGTAACAGGGTTGTTGGGTTCTTTTATAATTGTGTGAAAGGAGCAATCACGTCACTTTATGAACAGCAAGTTCTTAGGTCAGGGAGCATTCAGAGACAAGCCATAAAATAAAGAATAATACAGTGAGGATATCAGTAAAATAGTCGAATCAGCACTTCTTACTCTATTTAACTGGAAAAGGATGAGGCTTGCCTTGGGAGCTAATGCTTCTTAACAGTATTTTGGCAGAGAGCCAAAAGGAAAATGCATCTCAGGAAGAGAAAGACAGGCTGGTAGTCGGTAGGATAGGTAATCACAGCAAGCCACCCTAAAGCAGCTAAATCCAGGACTTTAAATTGAGCATGAATAAGACTTTCAAGTCCTTGTGGACTTACTTGTGGAAATACACCTAGAAATCAGTGGTGTATTTATCAGATTACTAGTGAAACAGTATACCAGACATTTGTTTACTGTCCAATCCAAAACTGAATTTATATGAGTAACCTAACTAGTTACATAGAAATGCTTTTATAAAAATACTGAGTTTGCTATTCAGATAGGTCTACATGGGCTTTGCAAGATGTAAGTGGAAGATATATTACCTTAAAGATGTGTCCTTCCTTGAATAGTCCATGCAGTTCACAAAATGTAGTTTTTCACTTTGTTACTGGTTCATTTTATTGTGTAGTTTGTTTATTTGAAATAGATTCAAATAGTCTAAGTGTAAATGCAGATTACTACCCCTTCATCCTTTTCTTCTTCAAGTTATTTTCAACTTTCATCCAAGATTATAAGCACTTTCATAACAAGCAGCAAACATAACTCTTTAGGCATATAATAAGGAATATTTTTTTCTTAAAAGTAACCACATTCTCAAGTTCAAACATATATGAAGAGCTGTTGGAACAGAAATCTGTGTTCATGCTGATGAAAGTCTTACTATAGTAGCAGTAAATGTTCTTATAATATGCAAATAGCAAAGGTAAGAGCTGAAAACTACTAATATTAGACAGTGATAATCAAGGTACAGATAATATTCTAATATTTATTTTCTTTTAAGAAATATTTGACATTGCTTTTCATTTGACTCCTAAATAGTGTTAGTCATTAATTAACTTTGCCATCAAGACTAATTTTGGTTCTCATGTGTTAGTCTTTTTAAATAAAGTATGTCTTGCATGTCTTTATATTATTCATACGTCTATTAGCAGCATACTGAGGAAGAATCTAAGGGTCTTGAGTTTAAATCCATCCTCATATTGTGAAGTTTAACAACCTGCCCAACATGTTAATTTTCATACCTTTCTATCGACTAACAAGGCCCTCTAATCTGTTGCCCATTTCTCTTAAAAAACAGAGTGTAATGAATTTTTCGAAGTATATTATTTTGCTGGTTTCATCCAAAAGATTTCTTCCACCATTTAAAAACCATGATTTTTTTAAGATACAATTTTTTAGACATCCAATTTGTACTCATTTATCTTGAAAACATATAATTATAATTTTATTCTGCAGCAGGGTGGTAACAGTCCTTCAATCTACTACCAATAGTTCTCTTGTAAGTGAGATTCAGAAAAATCTTGAATGCTGCCTATCCCCTACAGCACTCTGCTACCTCCTTAAAACTGGAAACTGTATTGTATCTTATGACCTAATGTGTTACCAGACTGTGATGGAATTTTTCATTTTGAAAAGAGAAAAAGAAAAGCAGCAGCCAGCGTTGAAAATTTCACAGCATCTCTAATTTTTCTTCAGCATGAAAGTGCAGTTTTCCTTGTCATTGAAAATGATCTTGTAACCACAGATGTCACAAATAAAGAGAAATAAAAAGGCATATCTGCCATCAATTGGTCTTTAGAGTTGAAAGATTCACAATACTGTGAATTACTAGTGATGTTTTTAAATACAATAATCATCAAGTTTTGATTTTAGAACTTGTCCTCTCTTCATTTAAATTGACAGCCACAAATATAGCAAAAATACATGTGAGAAGACTTCTTTTTTTGAATCAGTTCTTGTGAGTTCATTTTGTTCTTTTATGATAGTAATTTTCATAGTAAATTTTAATCTTCCTACAACTTAATATCCATCTTACCTAAAGCTAAACACTGTTCCTTTGACCTCACTCTTGTGTGTAAATCTGCACAAGCACAGCAGAAGTTAACACGCAGCCGTATCAAACACATGTGCTACGTAACAGGGAATCTTATGGCTCTCTATTATGAATGGCGGAGGCATTGCATTAATGGGTTTTTCCACAAGTAACCAGACATAAAACTGAGCAAATACCTGGAAATTTTCAAGTCAGGCACTGACTCTTCTTCTATGAAGATCTCCTGTGACAGTAGGGAATTATTACAGAGTCTTTGCTCTGCCCTCAGTAAAAGGATCCTGGGTATTTTCTACAGAAATATGAAGAATTTAAATAGTTTTTAAGCATGTTATCCTCATATTTACTTTTATTTGTCTCATGGCTTACAAAGACTAACAAGATGTGGACTGTGCTTTGTTTTGGGAAACGTATCAAAAAAGCTGCTAATCCAGATCTTGAGTAAAGGTCTTAAGGGATAAATGTACTTAGCTCTCCTGATTTAAATCAGAAGTATGCTATAACCTTTCTGCTGAGATCAGCTCTTCTACAGGTTCATCTTTCATTCTTTTCCTAAGTAAAGCAGTAATGAAGTAATTGATTATGAGAGAGTGTATAAACATAGTTAAATCTTGATCTTTTTTACCACCACTTCAGATGAGCTGTGTATATAATGCTGCTAGAAGGCTACCAAAAATGAAGAGTTTAACGCTTTCCCCCATTTTATTTAAAAGCAGTATCAAAATGAGTAATGTGGCTTAATTGCCAATGTTTCTTTTGCTTTTAAATTATTTTAAGGCATTTTTAGTAGGCACAGCAATAGCATGCAAAAATACAGTTCAGTATAAAAGGCAGAAATGGGTTTCACAGCAGTTTTTTGTATGCACCTGTAGAGGAAATAAAACAACACTTTCAACAGGAGAAAAAATGAAAAGTACTTCCCATAAGCACTTATTTAGACAAAAGTTCTAATCTGAAATTTTCAAGTCAATAGCCTTTTCCACATAAGATTGCCTGTATATTATAAATGCACAGTTGCAGCACAAATGTCTGCAGGCTGATCTTCTAAACTGTAGAGTCATGCCATTGGTATCCAACTTACATAGGATATTTAACATACCTTAAATGTCTTACATCCATTAAGCTATTCCACAGAAAATTAAATAGTTTCAGGAGGAGAGACTGCAAGCAAACCAACCTTTGGCATTAAATACCCTGACTGGAATTCATCTTAGGAAACTTTAGGTGCTCAAGAACTATAAGAGACTTTAGTCTGAAGCAGGAATTTAGTTAACAAGAAGAGATAGATTATGGGAAAAAAAGAGAAGTAGCCATAAGTTAAATAGTCATCAAGAATAGATTGCTCTTTTAGGTACTGACTTTGACAACTGATGACATTTATACAGGTAAGTATAGGTGAGATGTAACCAGTCAGTCGAGAATGAATAATTTGAGTACCAGAAAAATTTGAATCTGGTTCCCTCAGGCAGACGTAGAGAACTGAACTTGGATCTCTTTCATCCGGAGTAAAGTCTCTATCAAGTGAAATACTGGCAGAGCAGCATACCCAGCACCACAGCTCTTGCTCTTCCAAATTGCCTCTTCACCACATAAACCCCGATGTCTCTTAAAGCAGCTACTCACTCTGTCACTTACGGAAGGTAAGTGGAGGAATGCTCATCTTGTGAGCCCGACATTAGTTAGGTATGTGCCCAGAACCTGCCCGCTTACTTACTTACTAGTTATAGTGCAGTCTGAGCATGCTGGAAACACACAGTTTAGGTACCCGAGGAGGTCATGCACTGCCAGTGTTAGGCAACAGTGATGTGTGGGTTTTGAGGAGCTTAATTTTTGATTTAGGCATCTGGAAATGGCAACCGAAGGCTTATGTCCCATTTGGGAATTTAGTGTAAATGAAATAAATCTATTCTAGCTTCCCTACGTCAAGTGGGAATACAAAATCGTTTATTTTGCATATTCTTTCAGATTTATTTAGGGAGGATTCTTGCCATACTTCATTTCATTCTCAAAGGAACTGTGTGCTTTAGTCCCTAGGAAAAGGGCCTTTTTTTTTTTTTTTTTTTTTTTTTTTAAGGAAGTCTATCCAGAGACTATATTTAAGTACATCCTAAAAAAAATAAACTGTACTGGTTTCTCTAGGATAGAAATAATTTTCCTCTTAGAAGCTAAAAGAGCGCTGGTTTTTGGTTGGAGTATTAGATTTCTTGTAAGAAGAATGTTGATAGTATATGGTTTTGGTTGTTACTAAGAAAATTAAAGATGTTCCAACTTCCCATGCTTTGCTAGTCTTCAGGTGCACAAGAAACTGGGTGGGATCATAGTAAAATTAACAGACACAAATTGGCCTTTGGATATGCCAGTGGGATATTCCATATCATATAATGTCATGCTCAGTATATTAATGGGGGTTGGCTGGATCTGGAGGATTCTTTTGGGGATCACTCTGACTCTTTCTTCAGGGGTTGTGGTTTTGGTTTTGGTATTATGCTGCTCCAGGATCACTAACCAGGGGCCAGGCTGGACATCAGTTGGTGGAAATGTACTGGGCATCACTCATTTGAATATTCCATTCTTACTGTTATCATTATTATTTTAATTTGAATTTTATTTCAGTTATTAAATTGTTTTTATTTCAAACCATAAGTTTTCTCACTTTTACCCTTCAGATTATCTCTCTCATCCCATTGCGGGAGGGTGAGTGAGCGGCTGTGTGGTGTTTGGCTGCTGGCCACGATAAAACGACCACAGAAACACACAAAAGGACAGCTCTTTGCTTTGGCTGCTAAAACCAACAATTGTGTTTTAGTCATTGAAACTTTGTTAATATACTTCATATACTGTATATTTTATGCAGTTATCTTTATGCTCTGAGGTATGTAAGTGTCTATGCATGGTACAGGAAATGAAAGAAGCTAATTTTGGATGATGCATTTGAATTAGTCACCTGAAAATTGGAACACATCATCTTAACACTTACTATTGCATCTCTTATTCTTTAGTCCTCACTGGTGATTTTGGAGAAGGAAGGCTGGAAACAGTCATTCAACACAGATCCTCTATCCTCAAATTTACAGAATGTCGTAACAACCATGATCCATACCTTTTCTTCTCCCCTCAAATTGTTTCATACTGAGTATTCAGAAAGATAGCAATTCCTTAGCTGATTCTGATCTCTGACATTAATTTTGGTCTCTGTTGCCAAGCCAAGGACTATTTTCCCTGAGTACATTTTCTTTAGTCCTAGATCCTAGTAGCCAATAATAATAAAAAAACTATGTATGGGAGGGTAAATGATAAAGAACAAAATAGCATACAGAAAACTAATATCTAGTGAAGCAGTTCAGATGTCAATATTTGATGCCATTACCTTCTCTCTCAGATCATTAAACAGCTGATGATACTGAAATGGAGCCAAAAACTGCTTTGGCAGTATTTTGTGTGTAACTATTTTGCTTCTCTTACTAGACTAACTATTTGTAGAAGCATTGGGTGGAGTTTTTACTTGCCCCAAGGAAAACATCCTTTAAAATTTCAAAAATAGCTGTTGAATTAAATGCCCAATAATTTTCAAACTTTCTGGAAATTTATGGGCTGACTAATTTTACTCAAAGCCTTACAAATGTACAGACATTTAAATAAAATACAGCTAGTCCCCCGTTTTTTCCATCTTTTCTTCTAGCGGATAGAGTAGTTGGGAAGCAACAAATACTCAATAAAGCATGCGTATTATAACAACAAACTGGGAAATGTGAAAACACTGAAGTGAAATGATACCAAAGTAACACTATGCCTGATAATTGTAATATTACAGTAACAGAAACTCAATTTGTAAAACTGTGAACTAATAAAAAGAGATGAAAATATTTTAAAATGAGCTTTCAAAAGAGATCAAAGATAGACAATATATTTAGCCACCTGTATGTTCCAGAAGGAAGAAATGCCTGAAAAACAGAATTATGACAGGAATTTAAATAAAATGCCAGTGGGTTTTGGGGTTGGATTTAAAACCTGTGCAGGGATGTATTTTAAGTATGCAGCAAAGTTTTAGAATTTAAGTGTGTGAAGTGAAAGGATGATGGGATTCCTGCCACATGAACATGGCATTGTCATATAAATTTATCTAACTGTCAGTGGGACTGCAATGTTTGTATTCTCATGTGTCCTTCCAATTTTCAGTGAATGAGATCAATGCCGTCAAATTCTGATCTTCTCTTTCTGTCTCCCGCAAGATGCTTCAGAAAATATGAGCTGCTTTGTTTATAAGACACCTTTTACCCCAATGCAAGCCACAGGTGATGCATTAAACATTCTTCTAAGGCCACAGTTACAGCCTCAGGACTGTACTGAACTGATGCTATAAACGAGAAAGAAAATAATAATAAACTAAACTATCAGATTAAACTATCAGATAAGACTTGGAGTAGAAAAAAAAACCCAAACCCTTGCAAAATTCAAAATAAGGAACTAAAGTTATAAAAGTGCAGGTCCTTAATTTACAGCTGTTGGGATGAAAAGATGAAGATCAAAAGAATCAGGGGGAAAAAATGTCCTAGAAGGAACTTCAAAGGTTCATGTTCCCCATTTTGATCCTAGGCAGAATCTGATACCTACAACATTGCAGATTTAACATTTTACTGAGGATGACTTTTTCACAATTTCCACAGGTGATCTATTCCTCTATTTAATTAGCTTTACTATTAGAGTATGTTCATATATCTTAACTAAATTTTCCCTCTTGTAATCTAATACCATTTTTTCTTGTTTTACATACTAAGGCATGGAAAGTGGCTTGTTTGCTTTCTCTTTACCACTGCTTCTTAATGTTGGAAACCATTCTTATATTCCAGCTTCGGTCGTTTTTCTTCTATAAACAAAAAATCTAGCTGTTTCTGTAGGTTATGATTATTAGACATCTGGTTGCTCCCCTGCAGAATCTCTCTAATTCACCATTTTTTTCTTTGAAATACAAGGCCCAAAATTAGACTTGGCAGATAAAGAAGGCTTTGCCAATCCCAAAGAAGTATTCCATGTGCCTTGCAAAAAATATTTTTCTTTATATATCTTAGTATGATAGCCTTTTTTCAGTCACCTGGCATTGATAGCTTACAGGTAGTATTTCCATCTAGTATTTTTGCAGTTGTTTATTCTGCCTTGCTGAAGAACATTGTTGTTGGTTTTTGTTTTTTGGTTTTTTTTCCATAATAAATCCCATCCTATTTCTTTCAGACCACTTTGTCAATTTGTTGGTCCTGTGTTCTAAACCATTCTTTAATTTAGTTGTCTGTGAATTCAACAGAAATGTTGTCTATTCTGTCACCCAAGTTGTCAATGAAGTATGACGATTACTGATGTATTACTGGATCTACGTCTGTTGATTGTCATACATCCTTCCAGTCTTATAATGAACTATTGGTAACTATTCCCTGAGTGCAGTTCTTAAACCAGTATTGCACATGCCTTAGAACAGTTTGCATTGCTTGCTTATAAAAATGTCTTCTGAGGCAATGTCAAAAGTATTTTTGAAGTTAGTATATCTTCGGCTTCTCTGTTTTTCGTAAGGCATTATTCTTAGCAGGAAATTGAATTGGATTTGTTCTTGACAAATATATGTTGTCTGCTATTCATTTTTGTGTTATCTTTCAAGTTTCTAGAATTCTTAATTTCTTTCAGTATTGTTTCAGGAACTGAACATAATCTGAGTAATTTATAATTCCTTGTCTCTTTCTCACTTTCTAGAGATAAAGGTTGTGTTTGACCTTTTTAAATCTTCTGAAATGTCATCATGCTCTCCAAATTCTGGAAGATAATCATGAATACTTCTGGCATTGTTTTAGTCAGTGTTTCATATGCTCTAAAGCATATTTCCTGAGATGCAGTTGGTTTGACAACATATAATTAAGCCAGATATCCCCTTCTTCCTCTGTTTTCACGTTTTTTTTCTTGCCTCTCTGTTAAAATTGTTAGCTGCTTGATACCTACCTGGTAAAGGCAGTAACCACTCTCTGATTTCTCCAGTACTAGTGAGATAGGCTTGGAAATCAGTGCAGGCTGGTCTTCAGTGTTCTTTTATCTTCTTAAACCAAATTTGAATCTCTGCTTACAGATTCTTTTCATGCTCAGACAAAACTAATCTCTCTCCAGGTAGCCATCACAAAGTTTTCTCAAGGCAGGCAGAAACTTCCATATGGTCCCTGATATGAAATGTTACTGGGTTTTTTGTCGTGTTTTTTTTTTTTTTGTTGTTGGCTTGTTTTCCCTCTTCTTTTATTCACTGAAATTCCATCACAGAAATAAAATTTATGTCTTGAAATTATCATTACAGGTAGGATTCAGAAAGTAATTCAGACACCTCATTGTAGAGGCTCAATACACCTTTCTAAAAATTAATGCTCAGGTCTTTCTGATACATGCTACAGTACCCAGAACATCCTTGTAACACGGTCTTCATATGAAAAGTGCTACAACATCCTTCTTGACCTTCAGCTGCAAATTCGGAAGGTCACACTTTTCCCATATGTCTTCTGTTTTACCTGATATCTCATGCAGATATCCCAGGTACGCCAGAATGTCTTAGATGGATCTTGGCACCAATGTTTAGGCAACTGATTCTCTCTGACCATTATATATATAATATAGACAGCTATACCCTGTAAATTAGTTGTCTCATTTACAACTTAAATCCCACCCCAGATTTCAGAATAATAGAATTATTACTGATTGAAAATAATCCTGCTTCTCATGAAAAGTGCTTGCATGCCTTTTTCTTCAGAAATGGTTCCATGCTCCTATTTATTTGGTTCTTTTCCTTTATTCTTTATAACTAGGGAAATTAAATAAGAACACCCCTCCCCCAGGCTGTTTCTCGGAGTTAATCTTCTTGCTGCTCTTTTGTATACTGAAGTCATAATCCTCTATTTGTGACACTAAAACTGGTTGCTGTGGAAATAATTGCACTGTTACGAAACCTGATTCAGAGTTCAGGCAGAGAAGCAGCTTGAAAAACAAACATATTCTTATAAAGATTCTACTTTAACATTAATATCCTTGGTAATGAATACAGTATTAAAAAAAAAAAAAAAATTCAAAACAGAGTTGTTTTTTTCAAAGTTCTCCAGGATATATGACTATTTTTTCAACATCATCAAAATTATTTTTTTCCATATTTCTATGTAAATCTCTTTAATAAAGAGAAGAAACAAAACAAAGAATATATAAAATACAGTGAATAAAAATGTTTCTAGTACATATTCTGAAGTGGCAGAAAAAATCCCTGAGCTACAGTTGCTGCTGGCATGCATTATTCCCGCATCTCTTGCTGCAGATTAAAATATCCAGAAGTATTTTTTCTCTTAACCTCTTTTTTAAGGTTAGTGGGGGTTTTTTTGTTTGTTTGGTAGTTTTTTTGCTTTTCCTGAGGAAGCATATGGTTTCCATTCATGTATGATAAGCCTAAAATTAATCTGGGGAAAAAAAAAAAAAAGTGAAACAAAGTAAAAGTGGATCACTTTAATACAAAGCTGCATTAGAGAAAAGGATTTCTTAAATAGCATCTCAAAAGCACTGCTTCCTTGAGGGTAAAGTGAGTAATGTTGGCCATTTATCATCATATGTAAATAATATTGGCAAGACTACCTCTTGTATGCTGAGAGCACCACTAAACATTCACTCACAGAGGTTTACACTAAAACCCTTTGACAGCTTGCAGACATTTTAACCCAGAGACAAGTATCTCTGTGTGACCACTAATGATTGTGATGCATGAAAAATAACCACCAAGCTGAAACAGTAAGAGAAGGAGACAAAGCTACTAAATTAAATGTAACTATCAGATACTTGAAAGCATTGCTGATAGTTTCTCTGTACACCCTAATTGTGAAGTCCAAGATCCAGACTCCTAAGTGCATAGGATTTGTTTGTACTTAAAAAGTAAATCATGTTGATGTTCTGTGCATTACTTTGGCTAAATGAGTAAGTAAAGAGGAGATAAAGTCTGAGGTCTTGTTTGACCAGAGATGCTTAGCAAACAAATGTTAGCGAATTAAAGCTGGCAGTAACAATCCTCAACACTTAGCTGAACTGGCTGATCAAGTGTAATTAATGTATCTTGGGTCATAGGTGGAATACAGCTTTCAATATACTGCATCCTCTAGCTGTAAAGTGATATCACATTTGTTATTTGAGAGAGAACTAAGTTCAGCACTCCACTGAACAGCGAAAGGTGTCTGTTCCCAACACGGAGGAATTTATATTGCAGTCAGGTTAACTTGTTCCTGCTTCTTTGTTCCTTGCAGTTGTCAGTATCTTTGCTCCTCTGTACCACTGTTGCTGTCTCCCGCTCCTGTGTCAGTACCACTCCAGCTGCAGGAGGTGTTTTGCAGACATGCACAAAGAACGAGTCCCAGGGATCCACGAATACAAAGAAAAAGCAAAATGTGAAGGCAGGGAAAAAAGATAGAATCTAAAAAGTGTGAAATAAAGAGGGCTGTTATGAACCACCTGTATTTCATCTGTGCAAGTTTATATTCTGGACAAGGCGTTAAAGACAAACTTCCTGAAATCATAGCAACTCCTAAGCTGTGCTAAGCTCCCTCCCCTGTTGCTGTCCACACTGCAAGCACCAGGCTGCATTTCTAGAATCTACCTGCAACAAAGAGTTTGTGTAGCAGCACCTGATCACTATAGATCTGCACCCTTAAACATAAATTATCTTAAAACATCTCTCCAATTCCAGTATAAATCACAAGCTTTATAGTTTTATTTAAGAGGAATGATTGCTACCAATGCATACAGGCAGTGCAAAATTTCTAGTACTCATGAAGCAATAGTGATCAATCTCCCCTCCTCAAACTTTGTGGCAGCAGCCTAAAATGTCTCTAATGATAGCATGGAAAAACTCAGGTTTTAACAGATGTCTTTTGTAAAATTTGTGCGCAATTGAGTAGGGAACTTAAAATATGGAACAAATTTCAGCCTGTTGACTGCATCGTCAGTCAATTAATATTGCCACACCTTTATTAGGAGCATGTTTTGGCTTTGGAACACCTACAGAGAAGTAATAATCTGAACTCATTATGATTTGAAAAGTGTAAAATCCTGAGTCCATAGTAGATCTTGATTTCTCACTCCCTGATACAACAACATGAAATTAATAGGTCAAACCTTAACACATATTAAGTTCAATTAAATTGAATTGGTATGGATGAAATAAAATATTTTCTTTTTTTAAGTTCTACTCCAAGCTTTATTTTAAGCTTAAGAAATGCTTGGTTGTTGCAGCCAGCTTGTTCACACATGCTTTAATTGCTCCCTTGGGATCTTGTAGGGTGTCTTTAATTTGTAATTGCTGGTCCTGACAGTCAATGCTGCCTTTTAAATTTGTGACTTCTAACATTGCGAAGACATTTGTCATTAACTTTCCTATCACTGCTTTCATTTTGAGCCTTCTGTTTAATTTTATCAAAGTCAAGCTGAAACAAAAGAGCTCATCAATGGTTACAAAATAAGGGTTATGGCTATGTTAGCAAACAGTGCAACCCGGTAAGAGTAGATCTGTACAGTGAAATAGCTGCTGCTAAGAAAGTGATATCTGTATTATATGCATTTCAGGGTGTTTAGTTCATTCCAACTGTAACAGTTCTGTGGACTGTGTTTGTGTTAAGTGCTAGAATACCTTAGGTAAAGTCCTGGAGTGCATCTTTTCACTTGCTGCAGGTTAATTGGAAAGCAGTGCAGTTTGTGCCTGCTGTCTGAGACATGACTTGAACCAAAGCACCGCAGGTGCAGGCACTGCAATATTCACTTCAAAAATCTCACTCCTGATTCAAACCAAAATTCTAAGTAGCACACCCAAGGGTTAAATGCATACAGGACCATTATGAGGCAAAAATACCTGGGGAAATTTTTTTTTTCTTTTCAGAAGACAAGATGTCCTGTGATTCCTGATCAAATAGTAGCAACTCCAGAATGTCCAGCCTGTGTTCAAAGTGCTGTTCAGCTGTGTGTAAAGGCACACAACAGTACTGAGAAACTCGCTTACCTCAGTATTTGGTGGATAGTGTTTTGCTCTGCCTTGAGGATGCTAGTGGATATTTAGTAGGCATCACCAGAAAGCCATCCTGCAAGATACAGTTATCAAACAAACTGAGCAGCTAGGGAGCTCTGAATCTTCAAGATCTATCGAAACTGAATTCAGGGTACTCAGCTTGAAATTGAAAATGACTTTGTGTTGTGCTTGACAAAAAAAAGGTACAATAATGTGACGAGCATGGAATGACCTGTCTACTGGTTTGATTTTCTGATAGTCTGCGGTCTAGGTACTTTCTGAACAGGAAATTGCATCTCTGTCAATATATTCTGTAGACATCTTCTTTGTCCAATAATTCCTGAACTCATTTAGAATTTTGCCACCCAAACAAAATATGTGGCAATGAGTCAAATACCAAATATCTACTTTTTAAAGTCACTACTTGATTTGATGTCTTCTGTTTTTTGCAACATAAGACATGTCTACCTTAGCAAGTAATAAAGTGTGATGGAAATGAATATGTAGAATGAAACTGTTTGTGTTGATGATCTGATATCCTACCTACAATATGCATTTTAAGGGGTCTTAGTTCAAGTTAACTATAGTCTGGTTCCATGAACACCTGTTAGTGACTGGATCATTTTAGGTGAGTATCTGGAGTGCACCTTGCAGTTTATTTTCCTTTTAAAAGAATCTATTCCATGTGCACTGAAGCTGCTCTGTAGTGTGAACCAGCATGGATATTTGCTTTAGGTGTTCTCCAGATCAAAACAAAACACTGATATGGATTCACATTGCTAGTAAGAGTTCCCTACTCTTCTCTCTGCTGTTCATCATTTTACAGATCTCCTTCACATTTCCTCAGTAATATCTTTTCCTAGCTGAAGAGCCCTAGTTTATGTGTTTTCTCCTTGTATTAAAGTATTCCATACTTTTTATCATCCATGTTGCCTTCTTAAGTTTATTAACCCCTTGGGAACTGAACTGCAAAATTCAAATCCTTCAGAGTGCTGAGAGCTCTCTGACTGCTATAGCAGGGCTAAATGAGGAAATAGTGCTGCCTCCCTCGTGGCATGCTGGAATTAGTCCCTGGAGCTGAAGACTCATCATATTCTTCTTCCTTAGGTCACTGTGGAGGAGAAGCCTCGTTCAAATACAGGAACAAAGTCAAGGAGAAGTAGAAGGAGGCAGTCAGGAAACTGGAAATTTTCAAGACTAAAGGAATAAAAAAACTGGCAAGGGGAAATTTGAGTAAGTTAAATATAAGGGAAATAGGAAAGACAGTGCAAGGAGGTCTAAAGTCATACATTTCCTTCAGAATTTGGAAGAAAGGTCAGTATTATTCTGCAAATATCTGTCAATTAGACTGGAAAAATAGCATCCTGCTTGCATAACTGGTTCCCTTAGGTTGTGTCTACATTCGTTGTTTGCTTTGAGGCAGAGCTGAAGTTCTGGGCAGAGCCTCAGGTCATCCCCACTTGCTGCATATCAGAGAGATGGGTCACAGAGCTGTTTGCGTTTTCAGAGGAAACCAATAAAATCTTCAAAATGTACCCCCTTGAGAAGAGGTCCACTCCGGGTGCAAGCCAAAAACACTCCAACCCTTGTTGAAGGGTTAAGGGTCTTTACCAATGACAGGTCCTTTGGATCAATCGGTTCCCACATGTCTGGTGAGAACACTGAGTCCAGGGGACTAGATTAAATCTCTTCTGAGGTAAAACTCCTGTACCAGATATATCATTGCAGGGGCCTCAGCACCATCTGTTTTGATCTGCTAATCCTCTTCTGTTGCTCCAAATTACTTGCTAACATATACATAGCCTGCAAAACTAACTGATAATTATCTTGAACATCCAGTGCATCTAACATTTAGTGCAGAGCTCATTATGATTTCACAAAGCATTTGTGACATTTACTTTCCTTTGTTTAAATACAGCCAAAAAAAAAAAAAAAAAAGACTTTTTAAGGAGCGATAGACCCCCATAAACAGGGTCTGGAAAGGCTGGAAAACCACATGCTCAAATGTTAGCAAATGTCAGCATTATGGTTGCAAAGATGCCTGGCAGTCACAACAGCAAGCCATTTGGAGCAATATGACTTACGTTAAGTGTTAATGCTGTTAAAACTCAGCTTCTATGTACCTTTAAGAAAATTGTAATGCATAATTTAGATGGCTTTTTTTTTCTCTTTAAAAAAGTGCTTATTACTGTTAGTTCTCTCACACTTTCAGAGCAAAGCTCTGCTTGTCAGGGATGTGTGCATATATTGTGGCATAGACATACAGGTATAGCTCAGTGAGTTTTACCATCTTAGTCACTGATAATCTATACCAAATTGCAATCAGGGCATTCTTGAATTACAGTCAAACTATTGCAGGACTGAGAATATTCCTAAATAGAAATAAAGCCATACTGGCTGTCCTGCTTTGACCCTGTCTGTCATCCAAATGGAGCGGTGCAGTAACGCTGGGAGCGCGTTGCTGCTGGGTCACGGTTTTGCTGTTCCTCTGCAGCACCAGACACAGACTCTACTGGCACTTCCCGTGCCAAGCCAGTTGTTTCTGTTTCAGTAAAAACACACTTTTTAGGGGGACTCCCAAGCTTTGTCCAATGTGTCCATGCCTAAAAATGTGATCTTCCTTTCAGATGAATTAGTCTAATTTCATATTCTAGCTGGGACAAGAGTGAAAGAAGAGAGAAACAGACATGGATCTGATACTCTCTTATGTCCTGATGTTTTTTACAGCACTAATATTAGCTGAACTAACAGTAGCATCATGTCAGGTTTTCAGTCTGTGTTTACAGACATAATGTGGAATTCTTTTTAATGTTGCCTAGCAGTGATATTAAACATGGCTAAGTGAGTCAAATGTATTGGCTTGAAATTCTCCTGTTGTCTGTAATTTGCTATTTGCTCTAATGTTCCTGTGACTGACTGTGCTATAGTGGACAAAAATTGAAAATATACACACTCAAATTTATCTAAGTACTTGTTTGGCTTTAATGGGTTTTTTGAGGTAGTAAAATGCAATGTAAGTCACATTATGAAAGGTCTTTTAATGAGAATTTTAAAACAGTACAAAAAGATAGTGTGCTTTTTCAGAGACACTTCTAAAAAGATGTTTAAATAAATCTCCTTTTGTGTAGGTTTTATCTGCTTATGTAGTTTTGAACAGAAATATAAATAAAATTATTCTGAATACCTTTGTAAGTCAAGTAAAAGACATCTAAATACTTTTTCTATAGAGGAGATGCTTTCACATTTCCAAGAAATGTTTGCTATCTCATTTTAATTTGCCTTAGTAAATTGACTCCTTTGTTATTTGTTTCTGGTTTGCATAATAGTTACTTCTGCTCGAACTGTTCTCCTCTTCTAAGGAGGCTTTGCAGATGGCATAAGCATGCTGATTTTTTTATGTCATATAAATTGAATTCCTTCCATAAAAAGGTAACTTAAAGATAATATTGTGGTAAACACACTCATGCTAAAATATCAGATTTCTTAAGAAAATGTGACAGTTTTAATTGCCCTGTCATTACGAATGTTCAGCTATAATAATTAAAAAAAATATTTTGATTTTAATCTACTATGTGAATAAATTCAGCAATCCATGTGGAAAGGAAATCAAATTTATAGAAAAATGTATGCTATAACTGTTGGTGTAACAATACATAATCCAAGTGTCAGATTGTATTGTAACTAGATGGTACAAGAAGTTATCTCTGATAAGAAATACTTGGTATATCAAGAATTACAGAAATTTTATTGAAAAACTGTTTTCTATCCTTTTTTAAATTTTGAAATATTTATTTATTTGTTGCAAAAAAAACTTATTAAAAATATTCTATAACATGAAGTTGTCACTTTAGTCTGCTTTGTTAAAGCACACTTTTTTTTATTATACGCCTCTGTTCTTCACATTCTCCTGCCAGTTTGGCTTTCACATAAATCTCAAGCCATGCCAGTCCAGTTTCATTAGTGATGCCAGTCCTAAAGCCCAGCTGCTCTTCTGTCACTTTTGTTGTCTCTTCGCATGCCTCTGCAATGCACTGAATATGTTCCCAGTGTAACGCATCAAGAACAGCCATCTGCCTATGTTAACACAACAGGAAAACCTCTCTTGTCTTCTTGTCACTTGAAGCAAATCTCCTACCAGGTCGCTGCTTCCTTGTTTGTGCAAAAAGTGAATTAAAAAGGAGCAAAATATCCCCAAGTTATTTCCTCCTAGTGTTTTCCAAGCTTGTCTATTCTTGATCCAAGGATTTCATGTTCCCAGTGTGGATAGTCCTCCTGTCACCGCGACATTGCCACTTGAATAGCAGTTTATTATTACCTCAAGTAATTCTGTACTACATGTAATTCTAAATCAACCTCTTCATCAGTTCTATGTACAATAGATTACCAACAGGCCCTGATACAGGTGATGTGTAGCATCGAAGCCGTGTCGAATTTTAGTGTGCACTGCTTTTTCTCCCACTCTCAAAATCAGTAACAAACAACCAATACCAATGAAACAAGTAATGTACTATTATACTGTGGACAGAATTACCTGTATTTGTGTTATAAAGATTCAGTAGTTCTCCAGTAGAATTAAGTTAAGGTCTATTATTATCTGAGACTGGCAAATCTCCCCAAAGTAGAAATGCAGGATGTCAAGATTGGCCCACATAGGCAGCTGTTCAGGAAGGCACTGCTTTTGAGAAGACCCCAGACCTCAGGAGATAGACCTCATTTGTTTCCAGAAAAGTGGCTATGAAGCCTCTGAAAAAAAATGTACGTGATAGGGAGGGAGAGAATTTTGATTTGCGGGAGCAGTAGGAGTAGATAGATACCTTTGAGAAGATCTACAGAAGCACTAACTATCCTACTGCCAGAGAGACATCCACAATTCCCACCACTTTAGGATATAGAATAACCCACCATTAGGGACAGACCCCTTCCTTCATGGACACATGCTCACTATCCAAAAGTTGCACGTAGAAGAGCAGTATTTGCTGTCGCAGTGCCTAAGTGTTCACATAACAGAGGGATGTGAAGACTAGGTCTTTGCCTTTGAAATCCATGTCTCAAGAGGGCTTGTGTGCAACAGTTGCCTTTGATCCCTACTCTTGTAATGGGAAAAATTTGTATATTTGTATATTTGTATATACATTGTATATACATATACATGTATATACATATATATCTATTTGTAATAGTCAGACTATCATGTCTAGATGGATAGCTGAAGTATTTACTATTGTTTTTCAAAAAGCAGTGTAGTTTCAAATAAGTATTTAAATTTTATTTTACCAATTTTTCAACATTCATCTATTTTACTTTCTTTCAGCTTCTGATATTTTATATAATAAATTACATTACATCTAATTAGGTGTTAAGTTTAAGTGCAAGTAATCAGAGGAGTAGACCTTTCAATTACAAAATAATTACGAAGTTATTGTGTTGTACAATTACATATTCATCGTCATTAAAACTATTACATGGCGTATGCATAAGCAAAATTTCTTTTGAAGTTCAATATTTTCATAATTTCAAAATGTCAAGAATAATTAGTCTTAATTTAGTTTTCATTGCCTTAGAGATACAAAATGCTTACAAAATCTGGACATGAAACTGTATAGATGAGTTTTATTTTAACTTCCTACCAACTGTGTAAGCAGATAAACACTGGACACAGGTTCAGGTTTTTTTGTCTTTTTAAACTTTTGGGTTTATAGAATTGTTTTTTAAAATATCTTCCATGAGGGTCAAGTTTGCAGCAAAACTTGAAGCATTGCCATCACTCAAGATCATGAAATAGTTTACTGTTATGATAGCATTTTATTTAGAAAACAAGCTGCACCAAGCTGCAGGACAAAGCTGAGGGATGCCTATCCTGTTGTTCCCCCCTCCTTTGGAAGGGGAGCAATGCAGTGCAATTCTCAGAGTCGTTGTAACCAGTGATGCTTCACAGCAGCTTCAAAGAACAGTTCCAAACCAGCCCACTAGCAGATGGGCTTGCTGACTTGATCGGCAAACAAGCCTCAAACCCCTGCAGTCACATCTTGTTTTGTTCCTACCAACTACTATATTTCATACCATGCTCACAGCTGATAAAAATTTACAGCAAGTGATTAGTGTTGATGAATGCTTCTTATTCCTAATACTTTCCTGCACAGTCTTATTACATCTCTATCATGGTGATTCAAGCAAACTTTTTAATTAAAGATTGGAAAAGAAACTATAATTTGGATTTAAATCTCCATTTTATAATACTTATGAGACTTGAAACACACAGGGTTGTAGCTTTGTTCTAAATGTGGGAGCAGCGGGAAGTTGAAAGTTTGATGAAAACTGGAGTCTCAAAAATCTAAGATCTAAGCAATAACTAAAAGGATTTCTCAAGTTGTAATCCAAATGGTCAAAAAATAGCTGCAATTAGTAATGTTTTTAATTGTTGCTGTAATTTACCTGTGATTAAAATCTCATTTTTATTTTTTCTGCTTTCCTTATTGAAGGCAATTTTCAGAAAAGTAACCTTCAAGTATCATTTTAAAAGAGCATTTTACTACAAACTTACGGGAACAGTCTCATTCCTTTGACTCTTTCCGAGGGAGTTAACTTGCTTGACATATTGTGCAAAAAGATAAATTCCCTCATTAAGGAAAATAAACCCCATCACCATGTTCCTGCTACTCTGTATACCAATACAAACTTCTCATATGGGACCTGTGTTAGGAACCTTATCTTTTGCAGATATCAGGAAAAGAGTTAGTGATGAGTAGTTGATCACTATAAATGAAGATATTTTCATTTTTTTAATGCATGCTCATATGAAAGAGACACTTAAAAGTGATCACAATATTAATGTGACAGGACATGTGTAGTTCCTGTTTTTTTGTGGCAAAGAATGACAAATGAAAAGTTCACAAGTGCCAAAGGGAGCCCACTGAAACTTAGGCTAGATAACAATCTGTCCAACACTCAAATGATGATTATGATTGTGATTGTTGTTGTTCTTGTCAAACATTTACTTTAGTAAAAGTAGGTATGTAGGTCAGCGAAAACGGTATGACAGATTTGATCTAATCTGGGAATCATTTATGCTGGGGGAAAAAAAAAAATCACAGTAATAAAATGAAGGAAGGAAGGAAAAAATATATTTTTCCCCACATTAGAGCATAATCTTTACTATAGCTGATATTCTTTAGACCCACTAACGATAAAATACTAATAGTAAACTCTTAGCAACTTTTTTTTTTTTTTAATTGAAATGAAATAAAGACTGGTTGGGAAACTGCCCTGCAGTTTTCTGGTTGACATGCTGCTAATGAGAAGGGGAGAGTGGATAGTTTGGCCTTTAACACAAATCCTTTAAGTGAAAAAACAAAAGGCTTAGCTAAAGTGTTATGTGTAATTTGCTCGAGCTGTCAATCAAGAGCTATAAAACAAACCAATCATTTGCACTAATTGTTTTCCACTGCTTGAAAAATACATTATTTGGAAAAGAACACAAAACCACAACAGTGAAAGATACTTCTGGTACCTTGAGAAATTGCGTCTTCTGTAAAAAAGTTGAAAATGAAGGACCTATTGTTTTAATTAGCAAACACCTCATTTGTTCCATTTTAGCTGAACTCCTTTTTAAGTTTGATGTAATTGAATCTTAGTGAAGTAACAACCAAAAAGCTTTAATCAATCTTTTGAAAGGTAAGCCCTATTTCAGTAGTATGAAACTTGAGTTTTGCTTAGTCTGATGAAGCCCACTGACAGTTACAGCTGATAAATTAAAGAACAGATATAATTTAAATTTTGCATTTTAAGATCAGAATAAATACTACCAGTAGTTTTATTTTTGATAGAAAGACATATTTGCAGTACTAAGTAATCAAGTCCTGTTAAATATAAACATATTTCATTTCAATTCTGTTTGTCTCGAGTACTTTTGAATCATCAATACTATTACTCAATCTTTTTGATAGTAAAAATGCTGTAACTTAAATTGACTTTTGACAGTATCAGTGAAGGAAAAATAGTTGTTAATGTGCCTGAATCCCTCATGGAATTATATTTTATTTCTCTAGTAGCATGTAAGAAACTTATAATAAGCAAGTACTTTTCAGTGTGCTTATTATTGCCCTAATTAGATCTACAAACTTCTAATGGTGGAGATAAGAAATTGATGATATGGTGAACTGATTATTCTCTGGAAGCAGTATTTAATGGACCAGATTTTCTTCAGTTCACCCCTCAACACACACATATATCTGTGATCAAGGAGGAAAAACATGAGGAATTTAGATTACATCTATGATATCATCATTAGCTGAAGTTGAAGATTATAATAAAAGTGGGATGCAAAAGAAACAGTGCTTGTAGCACACAAACTGGTTTGGATATTGATGAAAGCAAAATTCCCATTGCTCAGAGAAGCACTTTTTCCTCTCTATGGGAAGAGTTAAGTGGCTGTGACAGTATATTTGTCTTTTCTTCAGCATCCTTAAAGAAGCAAGATGCATGTAGGAGAACTCTCATAGAAAACTTATAAATGCAGGCAAAACAATTAGCTCTCAATCTCTTAAATTCCTGAAATCCGTAGGAGGCACTCAGGACTTAGATTTACTGTATAGTTCAAATATGCCATAAAGATTAAAGACTATTATCTCAACCTCTGCCAAACTCCACCAAAACTTGAGATTCCTCTTCTGCTTCTAAGTATCAGTTTGGCAGATAATGCTATTCCATAAAGACTGGTCTTTGGCAGTAAGGAAAAAATTACACAGAAAAGTACTGTTAGAAACTAATTTTTTAAAAGTTTAAAACACTTTGCAAGCTCTGTTTGCAAACCAAGGCACAGTATGTGTGGAGCTCAGGTTGAAAACTAGGTAAGAATTTCCTGGCTATAAATCAGAACAATAAATCAAGTTGAAGTCCACTGAATTTGTGTCAGTGGAGAATATACACATCAGAGGTAGTGAGCAATTCATGTGAAATGCATTTGAGCTTGCCTGCACATTTCTTGTGGTTCCTCCCTGACCTCTCCAGCCCACGGGTGATGTGTGTTTTTAAAAAATTAACAACAGCAAACCCAAACTCTTGCAAATTTGTGGATTTCTGAACACCAGAGCTCAGAGTTAAAGACTTGCAACTAAACTTCAGTTGTCCTTTTCCCAAAGAAATATTGAAAGCATGAACAAAGCATATTGGAGAAGTATTAGCTTTTCACAGGTCCAACGAATAAATAGGGAAGGGTCTCTTTTAAAGATGGACACAGATTCTGCCATACCATTTTAAGGACATCGGCACAGATAGTGATATTTTTGATAATGCTATGGCTTCTCAGTTTTAACTGCTGATGGCTCCATCCTTGCCATTCATAAAAGACTGTGTTTATTCTCTTCAGTTGTAACTATTACTGTGCCCTGTGCAGTTAAAAAATGCTAGTTTGTCTGAATTGATAACGTTTATCCTTCAGTATAATAAAAACAGAAAAAGGGAAAGCTGCGCATACCTGCCACTTGCAGGCTTAGCTTTCTTTTGAGGTTACGGAGTTTTTTAAAGTATGTCTTTTGATAAAAAACTGAGCACTTCGATGCACCAATTGCTGGTGTGGCAATTTTGGTGTTCTGAATAAGAATCTATATATCTGATTGTTTTCAGAAAAATATATTGAATGGGTCACAGTGAAATAGAAAATAATCTGAAGAATATGTTAAAGTGTAGATAAGGCTTAATATAATAACCATACATATGTATTCTACACCCTTATCACAGACCATGGAGGAAAGTATTGTTCAGATGTAGTTCTGAGAAGGGAAGTTTTCATTTGTCTTTTTTCTACATGTACTTCCAACGGGGTCAGGAAAAGAAAAATTATTTTGCAATTTTGGGGATTTTCTGTTCTAATGCCCCCAAATGAAACTGGTGACACTGTTTACTAGTAACTTCTATTTACAATGCAAAATCGGGCAAATATGAAATAGAAGATTACACTCCTAAGCATGTAGAAAATTAACTTTTACTTGAAGAATCAAAGCACAAACCTGAGAGATGTAAAAATGTGCTTTCTATATTTATGCCATATAAGAGACACTTTTTTCCTTGATTAACTTTTTAAAGACAGTGTAGATGCATGCTTCATAAAGAAGAAATGTATTGTGAGGACAGTATTAAATATGCAGGTTCCCAGAGACTGTTTCTGGGTTAAGATAAATATTTTATTCCCCAAGGTAATAACCAGAGCCACTTGACAACATATGTAGTAAAAGGTTTAAATCCCAGTTTGTAATATTGTCCAAAGTACTTTTTTTTCCTCACCCAAAAGAGAATTAGTTTTATCTTCTTTTCAACACAGACACATTTGGGAGTCCTTCCCTGCCCCCCATTACTCTTAAATCTCTCATCTTTTTTTTAAACTCTTTTATCGTATATTGCATTTCATTATTTATTTGTAACTGATAATAAACAGGAACAACGCTCTGTTACATGATACCTTTGGCTAACAAGGATGGCATTTTAGTTTTTGACAGGTAGAAGAGAAGGAAGTTTTAGAAGGTAACAGGTAGCTATAGAAAAATAGACTATGTATATGGTTTATAATTTTAAAATATTGTTGCAATAACCTTGATATTTCACAGGATTTTTGATGACAAGTCCTCAATTCAGGAGTCCGTTGTACATTTAGTCATTTTTTTCTTTGCAGGAAGTGTGGCTATGCAGTTCCATCATCAACACTCAAATCAAAGTCCCAGTCTATTACACCAGAGATCCATTGGCTTAAGTTAGTATAGGACAAATTTGTAGATAAGAACATTTAATTTTCAATCAAGTACTGAGTACAGACTGCTTTGCTCTGATATAACATAAGGAAGTCTTTTGTATAAGGAAATACTCTTTTATTTATATATTTAGGAAGTATTGAGCGAAGGCAAAATATTCTTCTCTCATTTTTATGACTATCTAAATATAGTTTCACACAAGTCTCAAGAGGTTTTGTTTATGTTTCCAGTGGACTAGAACACAATAACTGGCATCTGTTTAAAATTATTTTCTGGGGAGGAAAATTTTTTTTGCATTTTCCCCATGTGTCTTAATTTCCTTTCAGCATTTTCATTTATACAATTTTTCCTATATTGTCAAAACAATGAGCAAATCCTTCAGGACCAGAATGCAAACGTGTCAATACAGTGCTATTTATTGCCACAAATTTATTTGCCTTTTGGTATTCTCTCTTTTCTTTCTTCTTAAAATTTATTGAATAAATGAATAAATAGATCTTTGGCCTTCACTGTTTCTTTCTATACTTTTAGATGATGAGCCAGCTATGCACCATTGTGCCTAGGAAATGTCAACAGTTTACCCCTGCTAGAACTTTCTGTTCTTCTGAGAATATGCAGGTTTGCATGTAAACACTTATGAACTGAAAGAAGAGCATATGTAGGTTTCTTCCAGCTGGTGGTTCTTTGCATTTGTAGTGCAAATTTGCTCACATTAAATTTTGATATTTGTAGTGCTATATTCTTACAATGCCAATGTAAATAACTACATGAAGGATCACCTAATTTCGGAAAAAGATCAGCATCTCAGAAAATGAATTTTCTTATTTCTGTGTAATTCTTAATTGCAAGTTTCTACTTTTCTGCTAGGCTTTAGAATAAGATTAACTTATTTAATTTTTGGGAAGAAACAAATGAAAATAAAAATGTTACCTAACTTTGAGATTTGTTACAAAACTGGTTGTCAAAGTGACAATGCAAATGTATCTTTTCTCTGTAGTCACTGAAACAAAATGTTGTAGTTCGGCAGTAACAGGTGATCTAGCAGAATTCCCAAACCAGGAAGGTTTGGGAACATCAAGGATGCTTTGAGAACTTCCTAAACTGTAAGGGGTTCCCAAAAGTATTCCTGCAGTTGTACTTTGGGAGATGTTCTTGTTCATCTTGTAACTAGTAGAAGTTGTGTGTTTTTGAGTGTATATTGAGAGTGTTCATAGTGGAAAATTGTAATTGATCATGTCCCAGATTGCATAGGCTCCCAAATCATAGTGAAATAAATTCTTAGCCTTCTAAAGTGATGTATATTCAAGCTGGACAGTGTATCTTCCTATCGAAATTTATTTGAAATAAAGTAGAATGAATAGCCCTCCATTAGCTTCCTTGCTGAGAGCATGTTTTATGGTTTTTAAATTGAAATTTGTGTATATTTAGAGATATTTTTTTCCCTACCATTCCTTTCTATGTGTTTATCTGACTCCTCCTGCCAATAAAGCAATTTGCAGTAAATATGCAGTAATTAAACTTCAAGTAAACTTCAGGCATTTAAGTGACTGAAGGAAATTATATTGAAAAATTATGTATTTTTTTATTTTACAAAAAAGATAATTTAAATACTCATTTTTACACTGTGAACTGGCACTATCTTAGACTTCCTAAATTAAAAAAAAAATTGTTTGGGCCAATATTAGCTTGTACTTTCTTACGTTTCTGTCTTTGACATAAATGCTTTGATATGAATCTTTGCACTTTGCAGAGATGTAAGTCCTGACAGATGTAAATTTATAAAGACTCTGATTGCAGCAAAATGACTAATGTTTTGTCTTCACACTTGTGAGGATTATTTGTCAAATAAATTGAAATCATACCGATCTTCTACTGTGTAGTAAATATGATACTTTATGTAGATAATATGTGAAAACATCTTTGCAAGTACTGTGTGCTGGTTTTTTTTGTTTTCAAGGACAGTGAGAAAACACAAAAACAATAAAACAATTTTCAACATCAAAACAAGTTTCAGAATATTTCTAAGAGATGTAAGATGGGGAGGAGTGAACCCAGTAGACTATCACTTTAATAGACAGCTCATTTTAGTCAGATGTAGAAAAGTTGAAAAAGAATTGAAAATGGTCAGATCTTTCTATTATTTGAATGTGTTGCTTAGACTGATTTAAAGACTGATCCCAAGTGAATATACAAATTGTTGGCTGTTTTTTTGGAAAGAAAAGGGGAAATAGAGCACTAGAAGTCAGAAAGGCGGTTTTTCTAAAGTGTCATTAGAAGCAAAATGCATATAGAAAATATTTGTGTAGAAGCGGATTCAAAAAGCTGTAGATCTTGATAACTGGTAAAAGAAAAGATTTTCAGTCTGATGAGTCATGCCAATTGTTGTATCCGCAGTCTGTTCTACAGAATTGAACTGAACAGAAGATATAGACCAGAAAACTCTTATTTTTTTTCTGTTTGCATTAAATATTACTCAGTAAAAATGTATGTGTGCTGAGAATAAAAATATCTTTTTATTTTACCTCATCAATCCATGATGCATCTATAGCAACATAAGACACTCAGCATGTAAACCTTTGCATCTTGATAAAACACTATACTTACCATGACACTATACTTACCATGGTTTGACAATTAAAACTCTTGTCTTCATTTTATTTTCTTAGAGGTATAACATTATGATCATGGCAAAACATTTTTAGCTTGCAGCAATTATTTTAAAATACTGTATGATGAAGCACAGTGAGGTTTTTTTTAAGATTCTGTCTAAAACTGAGTTTTAAGTATTATTTTTTAAGTTTCAGCCTGCTGTCCTTAGATAGTTTATAATTTTAAAAGACTGATTGCCCTTGAACCTATCCCACATAGGACCAGATGAATAAGGAAGACTCTGTATATGAAGACTTATATGTATTGTATGTCTAAAATTATATGTGTTTGTTTTTGTTATTGTGGTATACTGACAAATACTGATATAGTTGTAAGTCCAGCTTTAAGGAGAAATATCAGTCAATAAAGCAAAAAGCTCTGAATGAGATTGTTTGAATGAATTCCAGAAATCTCGAATGTTGCAGATTACATAGCACCACATTTTTTTTTTACTTTTCAGTGATTGAAAAAAAATGCTAAACTTCATATGAAGAGTTAGCTGCTAGCTCTTCTTCAATGATTTCACTCTTATTTTTCACACTCCATCTGCTTGATTTATCACCCATACACAGTTATATGAGCTCCTTGCTGTTATCCTCTTTTGGATGGGTTTTGTCATGGAAAAATATGCTAATCAACATAACCTCTTCAAAGTTACTGTGGAAACAAGGGTTCTGTGAAAAAATATCGAGGTATTGCATTCACAGCAAAGCTATACAACGTTGGGCAAAATCTTGGAAGCAGAACAGAAGTCCCAGCTGTAGTGTGTGTGTTGCAGAGTTGACCTTCAGGAAGGATACTGGTGCTTCCTGGAGATCAACGACTGTAAAATTTCCTCTAGACCTGAACCATTCAGTTCAACATTGGATCTTGCTTCCTTAAGAACTATATCTGAATTAGGAAGATGTAGAAACCCTGGAGATGTTTTCTGCTTGCAAGCCTGGCTTAACCAAAAAACTGCTAACAAAAGGGGCTGATTTGTAGCCCCAAAGCATGTGGCATAGTCAAGCTCATACCCACATTACTCTACCTCTTCTGGAGTAGAAACTGCCTACCAGATCCTGCACTTCATTTCTCAACCTTGATTCTCCTGTGGTCCCATAATAGGGTAATGCTGTAGCATTATTGGTGCATTTATTCAGGTGGCATTACTGGTGCATTTATTCAGTTAAAAGTATCTGAAATAACATGAGATTTTGTTCTGTCTAAAGAATGTGTGATTTGCTTTTTTTTTTTTAATATATTCTGCTTTAGTAGAGAGCTTATGAAAATTAAAATAGCAATGACACGGTTCTTTCTGGACAAATGTTACCTCATTTATACCCTCAATTATTCATATTCTTTGTCCTTTTTGTTCCCTTTCTTTCAGTCTGCCTTTCCTTCTCATATTTCCTAATGCCTTTGACAATTTAATTACACTATCTAAAGATTGTGGTCCAATCCTGGGTCACAGTTGAGCCTCATAGTTGTGCAAATGTATGCACTGAGGAAGTGAGTAAATAAGGAAAATATGTCAAGTTTGACTGAATTTTCTTTTTGAGGCTTGTGAGTTCATTCAAACCTGGAAAAGGACAATTTAGGCAGGTCAAAACTGAAGATGATATTAGCTTGGCTCCATGAGACAAAATAGGTGAATTTTGTTCAGTTCTGAGCAGCAGAATTAAAGTGCAGAAATGATCATGCAATGCTATGGGAACATTTAATAAAGTAAGAGGTAGTCACTCAGAGACAACGTGATTCCATTGCATTTCTTTGATCAATCACACTTTCAGCAGTTTTGACTTTGCACACTGTATTACTTCCACCTTTCATCTAATTAATCTGTTCTGATGCTACAGCTCCTTGTACAGCAAATGCTGCAACATTCAGAAATCTGATTTGCTCGTAAAATAACTGACACAATTTCAGTTTGATCATTTTGTACTTTGAATGTGTCTTGTCAAACAAGTCTTAGATGGTGTCTTGACTCTGAATGATGCATGAAATTAGCATGAAATCACTGCGTGCTGCTTCTCTTTTCAAAGTCTGTACTCGCAGATCTGCAGCTTGACATGAAGTATGCAGTATCTGCCTTTAAAAATGCAGGAAGCTCAGTTTGTATCTTTACTCGAGGATTCATTCCTGAAGGACACAGTTTGACTGAATCTTTGAATCTCTTTTTGTAGAACTTATTTCACTTTCATAGCTACAGTAAACTGCAGATCAACTTAGAGTTATTATTGGGGGACCTTACAAGATTCTGTCAGTAGCACATGTGCCTAAGTCTTATTATTATCTAATTACAAAATTTTAAAACTTTTTGACAGAATTTTATGTTAACAGTAATAGTAATAATAATTTCAGATTATTATAGGAACTGAAACTCTTTATTGCACAGTATTTCCAGTTTCTTGCACTGGAAGCTTGCCTTAAGTATCACTTGAAAGAAGAGGACAGCGCAGAGGCTTTCTTAGATATTGTAGATACCAGTACATAAAGGTTGTCTCAGCTGAATTTATCACTATATTATGTATAGTCGTTTAAGTGTGACCACACATATTATTATATACTTGCTGAAGCCAGTACTTTGATAATGTGATAAATGAATCATACTAGTTAATTGTATCCCAAATAAAACTTTACCTAAAAACAAGTAGGTTTGATTCATTTTAGATCCTGTTTGGCCAAAGATAAGGAGGACAGTCTCAGATTCTTGCATGGAGCTCATGATCATCCCTGGAGCTTCCTATATTTTAGAGCTCTATAAAAAAAGGAAATCAATCACTTAATAATAATAAATGATCAATAACAATTCAATTATAAATTTGAAACCCAAAGATCAAAAAAAAATTACATACTTCAGCTTGTGCTGCTGAATTTTATTTCAGGCAGTATTTATGGATGAGTAACTTCAGGTGTGTAAGTCATCCCATAGAGCTTAGTGGAACTTTCAGGTGCAGAAATTATTGCAGAATTGTCATCATCATCATCATCATTTCAGAAGTTTATTTTGAATGTTGTGGGTAGGTTTTCATATTTTTGTAAGTAATGTTAAACTGAGGTAGTTACTTTACGATTTGTCAGATAATAGTGAATTATTAAATGACAGCAAGGAGTAGCCTAGGTGACTTGTTTATTACTTGGTTTTAATAGTTTTAGAACTTTGTCATGAGAATATGCAGTATTAATTTTGGATGATAACTCCATTAAGACACAATTTTAGCTTTAGATACATTGTTTGTAACCATATTCTGAGAAGGCTAAACCTTCTCAACCATGCTATGCTGTTTTTAAATAGCATGCTGTCCAAGTGGAAGGGGGATTGAGAGTATTCCTAAAATGATGTTAAAAGAACACAAGTAGTAGTCTGATTCTCCTTTTAGGACATTAATATTTTAACAGTAATATCAGCTAAAATTGGCATTGATAATTCAATCACTCAAGAAGTGAATTTGCATTTGGCAGAAAATGGTTGGAAACATCTGCAACAAGTGCTCAATACTGCTTTTGTGCCGAATGGATGTAGAAAATATCCATAAAGTTTCATAGAATATTCATTAAACACAGTACCCATTAAGCAATTTGTGAACTCCACCAAATTAATTACATTGCATAGAAGTGATCTTGAAATATAGACTCCTTTTCTTAGGAAAAAATGCATTAGGAAGAACTGTAACAAAATGCTTTTGTATTTCCTATTTAATGGAAGATGTACAAGATTTGCTTTTCCTTTTTTATGCATAGCTTTTAATGAAGTTAATAGCACCTGCACTATAATGTTTTTCATTATAAACCTATAAATCTCTTTCAAAAACATAAAATGCTGTGAGAGCTATTAACCAGTAGTATATTTTATTTATTAGGATCATGAATCCCTAACTTATAATTTAGAAAAGTGCCAACTCAGTGAAAAGCTTATTTACTGGCAGGTGTATTTTTTTATATGTCTTTTTTCATAAACCACTCTGACTTGTTTTGCTGATGACTGAGTCTTAGCTTTTACAGAACATGATTTGTTGCCTTATCTCATCAGTGCTATATAAGCAGACCAATCGTAGTATTTTTCATCACAGAAGCAACCAAACTTGGCTCCAAATGTTCTGAGAATGACTTTCAACAGTTTTACAAGTAGAATGTATATTTTTTCATGCTGTACATTTAATTATATATGTAGTTTTGTGAAAATGTTTATCATTTCTACTTACTATTCCCAGACTGATTATTTAAATCACCATCCCAGAATAATCCCAAACTGAGTTCCATCTCCTGGTATTTCCTTATTGCCCACAGAATCATTTTGGTTGGAAAAGACCTTTAAGATCACCAAGTTCAACCATAAACCTAACACTGCCAAGTCCACCTCTAAACCATGTCCCTAAATACCTCATCTACACAAACCAGGAAAGAGAGACTACACAGGCTGACATTCAAGAAATGTAACATGGTTGTGCAGTAACTTAGAGTCATACAGAAATAGAAAGGCTCTTCCTGTGACAGTCAGTGGAGACCTTCCTTTAAGTGCTTTATACAGTTTACTTAAACTTTTTTTCTTTCCCTCCTGCCCCCTCTGTAATTACAAACATCGCCTTTACATTGCAACGAGACAGATACCCTGGAAATACTGAAAAAGACAATTTAACGTTCATGCATATAGTTCACTAGATGCATTCCTTAACTGAAACTTGTCAGTCATCTTTTATAACTGTATTTGTGATACACCAATAAAATAATATATGTGATCTCCTTTCGAGAGTCAGTAAAGACAGTGATAAGGAAAAGTGTAATGTGAGTTAGGACATTTTCTATTAAAAATACTTTTAATGACAGTAAAAGTCAATACTATTGACAGAAAATACAAACATTACTAGAATTTAGCAATTACTAGTAACTCGTATTTAAAGAAAAACTTCAGAGGTATTACCTGGTTCTATTTTTTCCTCTTTTCAAGTTTTTTGCCAAGGTGACAAAATAAAAATATTCCAGGCAAAAGATTTTAGGCATACATTAGTTCAACACAGCACTAGAAAGTACTGTAGTATATTTACTATTGCTGCTGTTGGGCCCAGAGTAGAACTATATAGCTCATCTAGGGGAAAAAAAATATAAATATCTAAAATATTAGACTTTCCTAAATATACATGATTCATGTTGGAATTATGTGCATGTAGACTTAGCTCTTATTTTATGGATCTATTCTTGCTCTTTGTAGATATTTCTATAGGTAAGCATAGTTATTCCCTGTTATGGGTGTAAATGATCACCTTTTTAGCACAGAGAGCACTTTTACTTTGGGAAAGGGACAGCAGCACACTACACAACCTCCCCTTGGTAGTGAGGGGCACAGGGCTCCCTCTGAGGACAGCCTCCCAGGAGGAGAGGGGAGCAAGGGCAGGAAAGTAAGGTAAATTCCACCTGTTTAACCTGAGGCACCCAGGGAAGGCAAAAGGCACTTCCACAGGGAATGAGAAATCCTTAGATTTAGACCTCCAAAGGAAATAGTAAGACCTAGAAGCATTATAGCGGCACCTGCAATGCAGCCTTGCACATTTTTATGAGTTTTACAGTTGTTGGTTTTTTTACAATTTTTGTAGTAGGGTGGGCAAAGTCATTTGAAGTTTGCACAAACATGCCTGGAGATTTCTTTAAATTTCCACCTGTCCTTAATGTGATGCATCTTACTGTGGCTCCATCCATGCAGCAGAGGCAAGAGAATGCCTTATTTTGAGCAGTTTCTGAGAGAAGGAACAAAGAGACAAATATATTCAAGGGGCTGTAAATTTAGACAGATGCTTTAGTGTCTCCCATATACTAAAGAGAATAAGCACAAACAACTATGACATACCCTTTGCTTACTTTCTTCCTGGCTCCATCTGCTATAGATCTGTAGAGAGTTTCCTCCATGAGACAAGTATTCTGTTTAGGTGATATCTGTCCATATTATGTCAGTTGAAGTGCACAGAGTAAATAGGACTGAAGACAGCCTTGTCATCTTTATAGGAAATAGCCCATTTAGCCATAATGAAGAAGGATTATCAAGCATCTTCAAGGAAAATACAGTGCCTATCAGACACAGAATATAATGTTCTATCAGTAAGTAAATAAAGAAAAAAGTTGGTTGTTGTTTTGAAGTTTTTTTCCAAAAAGTCAAGGTAATCACAAGTTAATCAGAGGTCATTACTGTAAGCAGCCAGTCAAAAGCTGTGGTTGTACCGGACAAATGTGTCAAAAAGGCATATTGATTAGGTAACAGAAATTCTTTAAGGGACTGATAGAATCTGTCTAGCTTATTACTGTATCCTTCTATGTTTAAATGCTTTCATTAAGTCTATAAAAATGCACAGAACCCTTTTATTTTTGCAGTGAAAAATATCCATTCAAAAATATGGTTACATAAGAGAAGGCTTCAGACATACATAGGGATTTCCTTTCAAGCTGATCTTTAATCATAAAGGTCAAACCTTTAGCATTAAAACACTTGAAGGTCAAGAAACTCTGTTGCATTCAGTTATTGATTTTGAAGACTCTGACCCTTGCCAAGTATCATAGGCCATAGAGGTCATTGGCAAAAGTACAGTAATAAAAAGAGCTAAAAAAACTTGTGCAGTCTTTTTTGTGTCTAAATCCAATACAAAAAGAAAAAAAACAAAACCCAAAAACCACAAACAAAAAACCCCGCTGTGTAGGACTAACAATAGATTCAGATCTTAACCACTGTTGGGGATGGTGGAAATCTGCAATTGTTGCTGCTAAGCTACTATCGTCTTCTCCAAAAAGCTTTCATTTTCCTTTTGGCAGTGATTACTGTGTCTTGCTGATATTATGGAAGCATAATTTCTGTTAATTAGAGTGAGCTCAAAGTTTTGTTTTAGAAAGTATCAACTTAAAGAAATATGATATTTTAAGCAGATTTTTTTTGTTAGACTGCAGGACTGTTGTTGCTCCCAAGCTTGCAGCATCAGCAGTGCAGGGCACACCTGCCCTGTGTCATCTTTCAGGCCAGGAGACCTCTTGAAGTCAAGAACAATGTCATGCCTGCTCTGCCAGGCTCCCTGAATCCAGAATCCTTTGGCCTCTGAAGGGCCTTACTCTAATTGATTGTTGGATCATAGAATTATAGAATCATTTAGGTTGAAAAAGACCCTTAAGATCATTGCCCTACTACTACCAAGTCCACAGCTAAACCATCACGGAATCACAGAATGGGGGGTTGGAAGGGACCTCTGGAGATCATCTAGTCCAACCCCCCTGCCAAAGCAGGTTCATCTAGAGCAGGTTGCACAGGAAAGCATCCATTTGAGGTTTTAATATCTCCAGAGAAGGAGACTCCACAACCTCTATGGGCAGCCTGTTCCGGTGCTCTGTCACCCTCACAGTAAAGAAGTGTTTCCTCATGTTTTTTAAGCGGAACCTCCTGTGTTCCAGCTTACACCCATTGCCCCTTGTCCTATCACTGGCCACCACTGAAAAAGAGTCTGGCCCCATCCTCTTGACACCCTCCCTTTAGATATTTATAAACATTGATAAGGTCCCCTCTCAGTCTTCTCTTCTCTAGGCTAAAGAGACCCTGCACTCTCAGCCTTTCCTCATAAGAAAGATGCTCCACTCCCTTAATCATCTTAGTAACCCTCCGCTGGACTCTCTCCAGAAGTTCCCTATCTCTCTTGAACTGGAGGGCCCAGAACTGGACACAATATTCCAGATGTGTCCTCACCAGGGCAGAGTAGAGAGGGAGGACAACCTCCCTCGACCTGCTGGTCACACTCTTCTTAATGCACCCTAGGAGACCATTGGCCTTCTTGGCCACAAGGGCTCGTTGTTGGCTCATGGTCCCTAAGGACCACGTCTACACATCTTTTAAATAAATACCTCCAGGGATGATGACTCAACTACTTCTCTGGGCAGGCAGTTCCAGTGCCTGATAACCCTTTTGGTAAATATTTTTTTTTTCCTAATATCCAGTCTAAACCTCCCCTGGCTCAGCTTCAGGTTATTTCCTCTCATCCTATCATTTGTTACCTGGGAGAAGACTGACACCCACCTTTACTACAACCTCCTTTCAGGTGGTTGTAGAGAGCGATAAGGTCTCTCCTCAGCCTCCTTTTCTCCAGACTAAACAACCCCAGTTTCCTCCACTACACTTCATACTGTGGCATCTTCTCCCACTTGGCTCTTCAGGAGGAGCAACTGGGGAAGCTTTTCTCCTAACCCCTGGGAGTCCATGCTCTCCAAGTCACTGCAGAATACGCCCAACTGCAGAGTATGTACAAGAGTACAAAGAAATAATTTTCTGGTTACTACACATGATAGATATCTGGGACTAATGAACTATGAAGCTAGGCAATAGCATGATTGTCATCAATGATAAGACATCTGATAATTCTCAGGTGGCCATGCAGTCATCAGTCAGGTCAGGAATGTGCTGATCATCTTTGTTGCTGGGTTTCCATCCTCCAGTTTGTCACTTCTTCTTCCATGGGGTTTTATACCTTCCCATGTCAGTAGTTTTCCTCTTAAACCTTTTAACTCCCACAATCCTGTCTGTGGTTTTGCTTCCAGTACCTTACTTGGCATTAGCATGAACATTTGCATGCTGTAACAGCAATTGAATCTCTAAAATCAAGCCAAGGATACACAAACTTACATCAAACCTGGCTCACAAAGCATGGAACTCCTACACGGGAGTAAGAGGACATTTTTCGCATGTTTTAGACTCTTTTGCATTGAGTGATTTCTCTGTGCGTTCCACTTGTGGCCATATTATTAACATGCTTCTCTGGGGAAGAAAAAGGAAGAGTTTTTTTCCCCCTATAATGTCAAAGACACACAAACATGGAGAAAGTGCTTCGCTTTTTGCCTTATGACTTGCGTCACAGTAAAGTTAATACTAAGGTGCTGGTAGAGGCAGTTTGTTCTTTACAATTGTTGGTTCCAAATAGAAATGAAAGGACAAATGCAAGCATTTCTGGCCCTGAAATTTCAGGGGTATACCTTGAGTCAATAGGATAACAGGACTCTCAGATCTTTATAAATTACAGCCTCCCTTTTTGTACCCACTTTTCCTAAAGCAACTTGGAAAGAAATTAGGCTCAAGAGTATCTCAATAAAGAGCTTATGGCAGAAGCGCCAAAATCTTAGCACTGATTTACCCATTAAAGCCTCTGACTTAAGACCAACACAACATGTATCATTGTTGGTTTTGTGAACTTTTTCAATGACTGACATTGCAGGAAAGCATGTCATTATCAGTCAGAAGGCAGGAAGGTAGATTCATCTCTTTAGTGGTAGCATGAAAAGGTTTCCTTGAACTAACTGAAGCCATATGAATAAGAAGAGCAGTATGATTAAAGACTTTTAAACAGTTGTTGTTACTAAATACAGTTAGTATTTTATTAAAAAATATTTGATATATAACGATACAGTGATGAGCAAGGGTTCTGCACAGCTTTAAAGTAAACTTGACAGTGCAATCAAATGGCATGACTGTAGCTCATGCAGCTTTAACTTTTGCTGCATGTGTATTAGTAATGGTGTAACCATCTTCAGGACTTGTTTTGTCAGTACAGCATACTCAGTTAGCCTCAGGCAACTAACTCCATTCTGTCCTACTGTGATTGTATTTCTGTGGGTTCATGAACTAAGTGGTGTAAATCTGCCTCTGATACATCCTGCACTGCAATCACATCTTTGAATTTCAGTTTTGTGTGATGAATGTTGATTAAAATCTTTATAAATGCATGAATGTATACAATCTCATCCTGTTATCTTAATAATAAAATTGTTCTGAGAGCAGATGAAATACAAAACCTGCTTGCCCTGTGTTTTATGGTCATGGTAAAGTGATGTGCTGCTTGTATTCTACTTCTCACTTTAATGCTATATAAGATATTTCTGCTATTACAGTAGGGGACGTAATAAACAGTGAAAATCAATTGGAGAGGAGGGGATGTTGGCAGCCATTCCCAGGTGGAAACATGCTTTGAAATCAGAAAATTGCAGCCATGTGGCTGGTGAGATGATGAAACTATACAGTGCTGAATCACAGCCTTACCATTTGCTTTCCACAAGGCACTGAGCACAACGCCAGTAATACACCCCCCAAGAGGTAACTAAAGATTCGTCTCACAAACTATACTATCAAAAAACAATTGTCTGACTGTGTATGCTTGGAAAATAAAATGAACCTGAGTGTTGGAGTACTGGTAGTGCTTCTAGTAGTTTAGTTAGGATGACTCAAGGGACTTCAGCTCTTTCTTTAGCATCTGTATAGTCCTTCTGTGAGCAAGTTTGCCTTGGCCTCTGCTTCTGTAACTTATTACTGAGGCCTTCCCAAGGACAGTAGGGTCAGGGCTTCTTGTAAATGAATGTTCCCCGTGGGACCTGTAATGAAGAGACTGTTTAATTATCAGTCTGTTTGGAAGGCATTCATTTTTTAATTGACCTCAAAGCACTCAAGGAACAAAAGGAATCCGAGCAAAGATTGTTTGGGTTCAAGGCAAACAAATGAGTCATTTTCCTTCATGGGGTAGTTGCATGGGTTTATTAGAGTACACTGGACATACAAGTTTTTTAAGTTCAATATTCCATTGAGTAAAATCAGGAGAGTTGTGTCTGATGACATGATCTGTATGTTACAGACAGCTTTCCCTCCCTTCCTTCAGCTGTGATTTTCTGTGCAAATATTGCTCTTGTCATCACTTGTCAGGCCAATATTACAATGGAATTAATTAAAAACATAGTCTGTTTCCTTTTAGTTTGAATAGAAAAGTTCAATTCTGTCACTTGAATGTCAGGTGCAATTTTACAAAAGCTGCTTGCAGGACTGTTATACCCCACAGAGAAGATAATTACAAAGTCAGAAGGAGCCTTAGGACTTTTTGGTTAGGGAACAGGTTTTGTCCGACAAAATGATATTTTAATTTTCTCTATTTGAATATTGGCTGAAATGATGAAACTCATGTTTCTAATTTAGTTTTAACTGCTAAATAAGTTAATGCAGAAAACGTGATACTGCTGTTTGGGGATTTTTTTAAGTTAAAGATGATTGTGAGTCAAATTCTTCTACAGCACTGTTTTCTCTTTGCATATGCAAGTGACAGAAGGGTATAAGTGTATTGCTTCTTATTTCACCTGTAGAGCACTTAAATTGAAAACTGCAAAAAGCAGGTGTTCAGAAACGTCATCACCAATACAGAAAATATCCAAATCTCAAAACAATGGGAAAGGGTTAAAACGGAATGAAGTTTTTGTTTCAATTCTATTTATCATTTTTTAAAAATATTTTTAAATAATATTTTAAAATAATTGTTAAGAATGTGGAAAATTAGGTGGAAAATGTTAATTTAGAAAAAAAACTGCAGTTGTTCTACTCCTTTGTAAATCTGAGAGGTAGGAAGCTCTGGAAGTGCCTAATTGCACAACCTTAGAACAGCCCAGGTTGGAAGGGACCCTAATAGATCATCTGGTCCAAGGCATTGTGGGAAAGGAAGCCTAGATGGGATTATTTAGCACCCTGTTTATTCACATCTTGAAAGCCTCCAATGATGGGGAGGTTGTTCCAGTAATTGATTGTTCTCACTGTAAAAAATTTATTTTGTATGTCAAGATGAAACATCTCCTGGTGCAACTTCTACCTGTTAACTCCTTGTCTTCTCCATGTGGCTCCTTATGAAGACAGAGCCTCAGTCCTCTTTGTAGCTGCCCTTTAAGTACTGGAATACTGTCATGAAGTCCCCCTTGAGCCTTCTCTTCTACATGGAGAAAAGATCTAGTCCCTTCCATCTTTCCTCACAGGGCAGGTTCTCCAGCCCTTTAATCATCTTCATGGCCCTCCTTTGGACCCTCTCCAGTATGTCTGCATCTTCCTTGAATTATGAGGATGAGAATGGGACACTACCCTAGGTGCAGCCTGATAAGCACTGAGTAAAGTGGGATGATCACCCCTCTGTTTCTGCTGGTAGTGCTCCTGCAGATGCAGCCCAGGATCTGATTTGCCTTTGATGCTACCACGGTGCACTGCTGACTCACGATGAGCTTGGTGTGCATCAGGAATCCAGGTCCTTTTCAGCTAGGCTGCTCCCCAGCCACACAGATCCTCGCATGTGCTGGGCTCTTTGGTTATTCCATCCCAGGTCCAGGGTCTATGCACTTCTCTTTGTTAAACTTTGTGCTGTTAATAAATTATGCTGCCGTCTCCATAAATAGTTGAAAACGAGCAGGACTGAAGTAGGTATTTCTAGTTTTAAAGAACATGGTTAATGCCAAAATCCAATCACATTAATCTAATCTGCAGGATGAGGGAAGTAGAGCTATCCCCTCTTACTTTAGGCTCTGTTGATGCTCACAGGGTGATCAAGTTTGAAAGCACAGCTTGAATTTACCCCTTTTATTTATTAACAATTATTCATTGCTGGATTTACGAAGCAATGTGGTGACTGTTTCTGTTCTCACCAATCATACAGTTAATCCTACCATTCTGTCAACAGAACAATACCAGTTTTTTCATTTATGATTAGGATAGAATTGTAAAATATTAACTACCTCAGAACGAATTGTTTCTGAAATTGTTAAACTCGCAACAGGACCCATAAAAAATTCTGGCTGATGTAAAATATTTTATGTGATCATGATTCCAGTTCTAATAATGTAACCAATGCTTGCAGTACATGTTCAGGAAATCTGGCAGTGAAATTGTTAAGAGTAATGTTATATTCCATAGGGCTTGTTGCTCCTTACTATTATATCTTCTGCAAGCAGTTACCACTCTCAAATCAGTTCAGGAGTTTTGATACTTGGTAGAAGCATTTATTCGTCTTGAGAGTTGCAAGTTGCATTTTTTTAAAAAAACTTGTGAGGTTTGTAGCATGTTATGGGGACACTAAGCTGCAATATATCTGAATATAAAACAAGTGCTTTATAAATTGTTTTATCATACTTCAAAGCAACATGCTAGCAGGATTGCCAAATTCAGCTTCAAAACTTGCCAATTTGGATCATGTGAAGGCAGGTGTGAGATTACAGCTGTAATAAAACTGAAATTGAATATTGGTAGCTGAATTTGTAGTAGGCAATTTATTTGATTTATATAACATAAGCCACATGAGGAGAGTTATGGCAGGTCAGCATCTTCAGAAGAGTTGTGGTAGGTCGCTGGGAAATGCTGAGTTAAGACTTGTTTAGTCTGGTAAAATGCTGGTGCAGCGTTAACTACGTTCTGTCAAATTTGTCTGGAGAGACACCATTTGCAACAAGGCAAAACTAGTCAGTTATATCCAATGCCACTTGTGCCATAAAAGTCTGTGCTAAAATTAGCATAAGATCGTAGAGTTTCCTGGGGCAAAGATTGGTACATTAGCTGTGAGCACATTTTCAGCCTGCAAAATAGTTCAGGTGTGTAAATACACAAATCAGTGATTAAACTTCTGTTAGAGTAGTAGAACAATGTATTGCAAAATGCAAATAGTAAATCACCCTATTTCGGGGAAATAGAGGCAGCACAATCAAATACAGCCTGCAGAATTATTTCCAATCCAAGCAGTCTGTTATATCACAGATTCACACAAAAGAAGAAAAAAAATCCAAAATAATGCACACATTCCTTTAAAAAAAACCAACTAACCAAACAGAAAAAACAACAACAACAAAATACATTTGTTTTGAGAAATTTGTGTGAACTAATGACCTGGTGATTCCAACATGAGTTGGAGGTTTAATAAGAACAAACACAAAATGATAATAACTGCTTTTAAAAATGAAATTAGGATTAAGTTTACAGAAATGACTGTTTGTCAGAGACTTTCCATTCGCCATTCCCAGGAAAGTGCTCAAATTTTTGTCCAAGCTGTGAGCCTTTGGAGACTGCAGCCACTCATGGTCAATACAAACATGCTAGGGCTTTTGAGCCACAATTTCTAAAAACTTCAAAGTATACTTGAACCTCTTGGGCCTACAAATGCTCCATCGGCAAGGAGCAATTTTTTGCTTTATCTATAATCTGACCTGAACCTCCTGTGCAAGAAAGAGGAGGAGGAAAAAAAATATTGAAGCAGGATATGAAGCATTTACATTATTATTTCTTCCTAACAAAATGCAGGGAGTATATGGCAGAGGAGAAGAGAGAAACTAGAACTGTTGTTTTAAAAAAAGCTGATTATAGTTTATCAAAGCTTTTGTCATGAAGGGCAGGTGGTTAATGCAGATGATTTAGGAAGATATATCATTAGGAGAGGAGAGCAATGAGGTAGTGTAGAAGTTGTGAGCATTTCTGATAAATGTGAGTTTAATATTTCAGCAGTCAGTAGCCTCATAAATGAATGAAGATCCATGAAAATAAATGCATAAGAAATAAGTGCAGTAGGAATCTGAATGAATTTGTAGCAGCAAAGGTGGGAAGTTCTTTTTTGTAGCAAACAGAAAGTAAAACCATAAATAAGTAAGCAAGAGTAAAATTAATATTGCTACAAAAATGACTGCAATATTGAGTTCAATATGGTTTAATTTGTCATAATACTCAGCATAAGATAGTATCTTAAGAATATAGACCCGTGGCTGTTACTAAGCACAGTGCCTTGATGATTAGCATTAGTTCAGTTGATGGTTTGGCAATCAATTATGAAAAACAAACTGAGCCATATTGAAGACAAGAAAAAAAAAGAACCAAAAAAACCTTGAAATAAACAGAGGAAAGAAAACTGAATTTTATAAAAATTCTTGACTGTGACAGCACTAGAAGACATCATCATTATAGAAAGTATAAACTACCACTGTGGCTGGAACTGGGACAGTAGGTCTACCCAATGCTTTCTGATAAGCAAAATACCCTGGGTTTTTTCAAGGAAGGGGGGGTTACAGGTGCAATGGATGGAGTATGGTTTTTCATTTAATCAAGCACACAACATTGCTTCCAATGGCATAATATTTCAGCTTTCCTTGTCTTTCTGACACCTAATAAAAACTTAGAACATTGCTGTTACTAAAATAATTCTTACTGTGTCTTATTATGGTACCTCCGCAGTCACACATTACCTGTTGAGTAGTTTCAGTTTAATGTGACAATGATGTAGAGGGTAAGGCAACCATTATTTTGCCACTATCATTTATGTTTGACAGCATCTGGCTCACCAGTCCCTGTGTGTGTTGTTTATGGCTTAGGTGCGTGATTTTGAGAATGGAGAGGAATTAATTTATTGTGTTGGAAGGGTGCAGTAGACATGGGAAGGAATCCTTACAATATTTTGATGGTCATGGGGTATCTCTTTTTCCAGGTTTTTACAGTGTTTTATATCATGATGCTTTTGGGCAGGACTGGGACTTGTAGGTAGTACTGCCAAACAGTAACTGATAATAATTAAATGCTTCTTCCTGAAGATGTATAGCTCTGAGCTTTTAAAAAGTCTTGAGACTGATAAAAGAAATTTCATGGCATGATAGCTCATATATTATGAACTCTTGCAGAAAAAACAAATTAAGGTGGAGATGACAGGTCAGGGTTGAGGAATGACTATATTTCAAATTAAAAGACTTCATTCAAAAAATGAAACAAAAATTGGAGTAAGGTGAGGGCAAACTCAAGACAATGTTTATTCTAAGCATGTGCAAACCTCTTTTTGATGCTGTTTTCAAAATGATACAGCAGCTAAATATGTTGTACCCCTGGGAAGAATAAACCTTAGGGCCTGATTCTCCTCACTACATAATAAGAATGGTGAAAAGTAGACTTAAAGTAGGTATAAATTGCATTTAAATCTTCTTTACGGCTCAGCAGTGGTAGAAAGGAGCCTTGATATAAATGAGAATCAGGTCCCTAGTATTTATTTAACCCTTGGGCTTTGTATATCATTTTATTTGCACCTTTAAGAGATTTGCAGAGGGATTTTTAATCAGGATTCAGTGTACAGAAAGCTAAATGTTTTCATTGCCTTACAAGTAACTTTAATCATAGAGGCAGATCATTCTTTTCATTTCTCAAGAGGAAATGGTAGAATTTCCTGCCTTTGTACAAACTGAGCTAAATGTTTCTGACACCCATAGTACAGTGTCAATTGGAAATTCACATTTCATGTAATAACAGACCATTTTAATTTCATGAGCTAAAGAATTGGTTTCTACTTGCAAATTGTACTGAAGAAAGCAATATTGTCAGAAGAACTGGCACAGTGCTTCAAGAGATAAATCTATTGAATTAAATAAGAGGCTTTCATTACCTTTTACATTGCATTTCCGTATAACATAAGCATTAATTAAATTCTTCATTGCTTTCTCCTATTCAGCAGAGCACTCAGTCTGACGTGAAATGCTGCCCAAGAAACATGTGACACCCAAACAGTCATTAAAATACACTTACTCAAGCAGAAGGAAAGGAAGAGTAGAAAGGGAGAATGTTTTGATGCATTTGGGCAAGTGGGACCTATCTACAGAAATACATAATTTCTGTTTTTCAGGTTTTGACAGCAAGACAGCTCCGCTGACTTGTAGCGGGTCATCTCACTAGGTATTTCTGCAGGCATTTTGAATACAAATAGAAAGCAAGCAATTTGCCTTGATTTTTTAAGTATATGTCAGTTTATGAGGAAGGCTTCTTCAGCATGAGGAGTCACTTTTGGCATGAGACAGTTCTACTTTTTGAAGTATGAAAAGAACTCTGCAAGGTGTGTCTCCCCTGCTGTGTGAGGAATGCCCAACTATGACAAAGTTGTTGATGCAGATTCAAAGTGCTCCCAATCAAGTAGTCAAGCCTTAAACTGCTCCTTGGGTAGCCCACCTTCTTTAACTGAAAAGACATCATGTATATTTGGTTCTGATACATTTCCATCTGTATTCAAATATTTCTAATTCCTTTTTTCTTGTGATTCCAGGGGAACATTTGAGAATCTGCCCTCAGGAATATACATGTTGCACCTCAGAAATGGAGGACAAGTTAAGCCAGCAGAGCAAACTGGAATTTGAAAACTTAGTGGAGGAGACAAGTCACTTCGTACGCACCACTTTTGTATCCCGACACAAGAAGTTTGACGGTAGGCTGGATGTAATTTATTTATTTTCAAGGTTATGGGATTTAAAAGTCAGTTATCCATAATACATTCCAATGTTCTTTTCTTTACAATTAGATATCACATTTGCAGTTGTCAGTTTGGCTAAGATAAGGGTTAACTTACAGATGGTATGCTTATCAGCTTTGTGAGTATTGCTTTTAATTATAATGACATCAAGAATCAAACTGCAAAGCGCCTGCAGGCTTGGCTAATGTTGAAAAAAGAGATTAGATATGCATTGAGAGGTTTATAATTTTTGTCTCCTAGTTTCAAATGCAAAATTTAGGTTTCAAATTGTGTTCACTGTTGCAAGATGAACTGTGGATCTCCCATGACTCTTGTTTTTGCAAAGTATTTTCTTTGTACTCAGCCCTTCTGTAGCCTTAGGGGCTGTAGTTTTTTCCTGCATGATTTTCTTGTAATGTACAGAGTTTCTTATAGGGCTTCTGGCTTCCAAACACTAAGGCCACAGTTGCATTTGAGAGGGATTGTCATGAAAACCACTTAAACAGTATCAAACATATATTTTATACCCAGAAAGTATTGTCAAGGACAAATTGGGTTTTTATTTGTTTATAATCAGTACTCCAGTCTCTTCTGGTCCTCAGCCTTTGTAAGATCTTTGTAAGATCAAGGGTTTGTTGTCACAATTTAATAAATGTTCGACTTTAATAATGAACATTAAGCAGTTTTTATGGTTATGTCTGTATTTACAGGTCACATTGTATTGAACTTTTCTTATAAGCTGTAGATTAGAGAAGAGTGAAAGAGTCAGAATATTCAGTCATGCCTTTATCTAAATATGAAATCTGTATTTGTGTTGAAAGTGTCCCCCTGAGCATTTCTGCATATGTGTAAATTGGAAAGGGTCAGGCACTAAGAGGTGCAAGTAAGCATTGCAAAGAGGATTGAAGAGCTGCATCTTTGCCTGTGGGTAGTAAGCCTGCAAATAGGTGCAGAAAAGCTGGGTAACCCCAGGTCATGGGGCTTATGCAGACATGCAGGAGAATGGTGGAAAGGTTATCTCTGAAGTTGGAAGCTTACTTCAAAACTCTGAGGTTGCCTTCTGGAAAAAGAGAGGATGCCTCTAATTCCTTATGGTAATTCTGTATCATTCTCGTTATCCAATTAAAGATTTTGTTTTGCTAATATTGACACAGAAGGGAAGATGAATTATAAAAGGAGGGAATGGGAATGGATAGTATGAGGATGAGCTGGAAAAAAATCCCCAGCAGCAGATCAGATGCTAATATAATTTAGAAAACGTCCTTACCCCTAGGAAGCACTGTTGTGTGGATGACTGCAGTGCTCTGCATTGTGCTGGCTTCCTTTTTTAATGTGAAGTTGGAACTTTTTGTGTAGTGGATTTTCAAGATTTTACTTGACTTCAAAGGACTTGAAACAAAATCCAGAAACTGTGTGCAGTATTACAAGGTGACTATGCAATCAGAGCAAACATTTCAAACCCTATGGCATGTACAGGGCTTTTCTCTTTTTCTGTAAGGCAACCAGGATGATGGCTGGTGTTCAGTAAGCAGTGCAGTCTACTGAAAACACTGGACTCATTGAGCACAGAGCTCAGGTGGCACCTTACTAATTCTTTGACAACTCGAGGCCTTTTTATATTTCAATGAGCTTAAGCACATTATGGCTTTTCTAGTAATCTGAAATTCTGTATCTTAATAGTGATGGCAAGGTATATCGCTGAAAGTTAGTGACCTGTTGTAAATATTGCATTTGGAATTCTTATGGATATGCTCTGGAGGAAGTTGAATTAAAAGACTTAAGTGGTTTCTTCTGGCTTATCACTGATGTTTTAAAGAGAATTTGCAATCTGAAGTCTTATCAAAGAGCATTTGACCTTTGGGTATGCTTTCAGTATTTTAATGCTATTCTAAAACTATTTAAAAGTTGTTAACTTATATGGAAAAACGTATTCACCTAATAGACTGTCTTTCAGTATAAAACCAGCTAGATTTGTTGCAGTTTAAAATAGGATGACGCTTTTCGATATAAAGCAAATATTGGATTGTTAGATAACGTCAGTGTTTTAACTCTTCAAGATTAAACTTTTTTGGTTTTAATTTGATACTTTGATTGCACAAAGGAGTTCTTATATGTGATTCTGCCATTGATGTTAGTACACCACAAATAACAAAACAAATACAGGTAATTGTGATGATTTTGTGGAAGTTGTGTACAGGACCTGTGTTTATCAAAAGCAGCATATCTAAGCAATAACAGAATATATGAACATTTAAGTAATGTTGAGGTAGAGAGTATGTTAGCATTGCTCATGTGAGGAGTTAATTTAAACTAGTGCTGTTGCCAACCTCTTTGTTCATGTAGAAATGTATAGAATTTTGCAAACTTTTGAAAGGGACATGGAAGGTCTTGGAGATTTTTGCAATTTTTTTTCTGCTGTACCAGGTATGTCTTAGGTTAATACAAATTTTGGAACATAAGGCTTTCTAGGGGTATATGAACTCTTTGTTGAATTATGATCTGACCTTCATATGCCCTGCCTTTCTAATCTCATTTGCCTTCTCTCCCACAACTATACACTGAGGAGTAGGTGGAATGATTTTATGATTTCTATTTTGAGAGGTAATTTGTGGTCTGTTTTTCTTTTCAAGATTTATCCCCAGATTCCTATTTAGGATCTAATCTACAAGGAAACTCAACCCATTGTAACTAAACATTGTCTATTTAGCCTCTGGTAAGACACACATTCTTACACAGGATCACAGAATGAGAGCATGCTGAGATGTGAAGGCACCTTTGGAGATGGCCTAGTCAGCCTGCCATACTTAAAGCAAGGTCAGCTACCAAAAGTCACCCAGGACCATGTGCAGTCAAGTTTTGAATATCTCCATGTATGGAGACTCCATAGCCAATTTGGGCACCTTGTGCCAGTGTTTGACCATCCTCACATTAAAAGAAAGTGTTTTCTTGTGTTTAGATTGAATTTCCTGGGTTTTTTAATTCACACCTATTGCTTCTTGGCCTGTTACTGGGGTCTATTGTGAAGAGCTTGGCTCCATCTGCTTTAGTCCCCCCACCAGACATTTATACACATTGAGGAGATCCCCTGAGCCTTCTCTTCTCCAGGCTGAACAGTCTCTCAGCCTCTGTTCACATGAGAGATGGTCCAGTTCTTTCACCATCTTACTGCCCTTTGCTGAGTTTGCACCCGTATGTCCGTATTTCTCTTGTACTGGGGAGCCCAGACCTGGACCCAGCATAACAAATGTGGCCTTACCGCTGCTGAGCTGTGAGGAAGGTTCACCTCCCTCAGTCTGCTGGCAATGTTTTGGAAACATCATGATGTTTTGGAAAAATCATTTCCAAGTCAGCTTTATATTTCATTTTACTGGAAGTGCGGTACGTTCCAAATCTCTACAAGAACTAATTTCTGTAATAGCTATTACAGAATAGCTATTACATATTTAGCAGGAGAAGCTAAATATGAAATTCATAATAGAGAACTTTAGAAACTATTAAGTATTTTGGAACCAGATATGATGCTTTTCTTTTAACTGGCAATCAGTTCTTGCATCGTAAACCCTGTACAATCTTACTCATTTTTTATTAATTTGTCTTCCACATTTCTAAGGGGCTGTCACTGTATTGGGACTTTAACTGCTCCATTCTTCTTTATTCATTTTTTCTTAAGTGTTTTATTCCTCACAGTTTGTGATATTCAAAGATGTCTCAGAGCCAAAGGTCTGACAATAGTATTTTTCATTTGATTTCTATATTCTAGACAATTAGTGTGAATTAGCATGAGTCACTACACAACATAATACCAGCTGCCAATTGTTTCTTGGCTGAGCCTTATGTGCAGATGTGTATTGCCCACATCTGTATATTTGCCATTGCATTGCCATACGAGGTCATTTAAAAAAAAAAAGTCAATATCTGGAATTCTATTCATGGGTGCATGGGCATCCAGAGAATCTTCTCCTGAGAATCTTACCTAAGAAAGCAAGCCTTGAAATGAGAAAAATTCCTTTGAAACAGTAGGTGCTCAATGTCCCTAGCAAAAAATGCAATGCTGGTTTCAGCACTGGGACTCACAAACCCTTCCAAAAACTAGGAAAAGGAACAAAAAGCCCTTCCAGCAGAAAGAAAACACACAGAAAGTAAAAGAGTTCTAGCAGATACGTGTTTTTCTTTTACCCCAAGGCTTTGGGTAGGACCAATCCAAATAAGCAGACATGTAATGATCAGCTGTTTCCTCTTCCTATCAACAGACAAGCAATCATGCTCCAATTCTTGGACCCCCACTGTATACCTCAAAGCAGCTTAAAATATATTATACTCCCGGTGTAGCTGTAATAGTATCATCTTATTATCACCGATTCCCTTGCATAGTGGCATTGCTGAGCAGCTGTTTCACAGAAAGGCCAATTTCTTTTAAGTATTGCTCCATCAGCAGCAGAAACCAGCCCTACCAGAAGGTTTTGTCATGAATGTTAATGAGGAGACAAGTAGCTGTTCAGTGACATTTTCTCACTAATCCTTTGAATAACTATAGGAAAATTATAGCAAATAATTTTAATTTAAGCTAAATAGATCTGAACTTGATAGAAGAGACACTGTCTCCTCATTCTCATTAAAAAAGTACAGAAGTAGTCTTGGTAATGGTGTTAAAAATGAAAGAATGTCTAAGAATAGCTGTCATGAACTGGAATGGATATGGATAGCCTTCAGCAGAATGTGTGAGGCATGACGCCATTTAAGAAAAATAACCTGAGTAGCATAAGAACCAATCTGCAGCTGCATTGATCTGTCTCACAGGGTCATCATTACCTATGCTCTTTTTTTTTTTTTTTTTTTTTTTTACAGTCTAGGAGAACAATGATCCATACCCATTAGTGCTGCTTATATTTCTTACAGTCATTACCAGCAGTAGCTGTGTAAATTACAGGGCAGGAAAGAAAGTTTCAAAGATGATCCCCCAAAACAATACTTGCAAGAATAGCTAGCATCCCAGAAGCCCTGTATTCCCTTTTCTTGTGGAATTTGTGAAAGAACTTGGAGAAAAATAGTGTTTATGAATCTTTCCTTAATATTAGAGCTGACAAAATTGTGTTTTGTGAAGCTGCTTTCCAAAAAAAGTAAGAACTCTTCAGTGAGGTGAACTCTTGTAGCCAGGTATAACTATCTCATTAAATTTGGCAATAGAAGCGTGGAAAGTGAAACAAGGGAGATTCTGGAAATCAGAATACACTGAGGTTCAGTCCTGTGGCCAGTGCAAGTCTTCAGCCCTCTGTGCTCCCTTCCTCCCACCCTTTCTGCCCAACTTGCCAGCCCTGCTTCAGCCCCAGCTTGTGCCTGGAGCTGCACTGACCTGGTGGACTTCTGCAGAGGAGGGAGAGTGCAACAGCACAGGAGCCCGCTTGCACACTGCTGCCGCCATGTTGAGCAAGTGAAGGATGGACTTTCAGCAGGGTATTTTTTTCATGCTTTGCTCACTTCAAATATGAAAGGGTACAGTTTTCACAAGGAAGATTTTTAGTTTGTTTGTTTGCTTGTTAGTTTTGAAGCAGGGAATCAAAAAGGTCTGCCTTTTCCACAGACCTGTTTGGGAGGCAGGGGACTTCTAAGGAGTGTGGGAAAGTGAAATAGATATGACATAATCTGTGTACATCATTGTCCTGGTTTTTAGCTGGGGCAGAGCTGGGTTTCTTTTTAATAACTGGAATAGTGCTGTATTTTGGTTTCAGCATGGGATTTGTTATGAGAGAAACGCTGATAAAATACCAGTGTTTGCATTTTTGTCACTGGAAGTGAAGGACTTTGTGTTCTGTTAGTCCACAAGCACAAGATCTAAGGGTTTAAGGAACATTTAAATTAAAAAGCTAAATTGGCATTTGGATGTGTCAATAGGATACTCCATATCATATAGCATATTGTTCAGTATATTAATGAGGGTCTCTTCCTCTTTGGGCTCTCTCTGGTTATTGCTCAGGCTCTAACTTTTGCTGGATTGTGGTTTCTGTTTGGGATTGTCGCTCTTCCAGGATCATTATCTAGGAATCGGCTGGACTTGGTCAGTGGGTGGTGAACAGTTGCACTGTGTATCACACATTTCCATATTTTATTACTAGTATTATTATAATTATTATTTTTATATCATTATTACTTTAAGTTTTATTTTATTTTAATTATTAAATTGTTCTTATCTCAATCTATGAGTCTCCTTACCCTTACCTCTCCAACTCTCTCCCCTATCCACTGGATGGGGTGGGAGTGGGCAAGTGGATGTATTTGGTGGCTAGCCAAGACCTAGCCAAGTGAAACCACCACATTCATGAAGCTATTCATATTATTCTAGTGCTGCAATGTCTGCGACAGAACATAGGCTCCATCATATGAAATCTGGGATACCACATATTTTGGTTTTTAGTTCTGGGCAAGGTGGTGGTGGTTTGTTTTGTTTTCTTTGTTTGTATTACAAGATTTCAGAGTCCCTTTACAAGTTGTTTCCCATAAAATGCAAAATCCATTGCAGGACAGGTGGATTTTTAAAAATCCAAAACTGTCTGGCTGTAACAGTCCTAGTATGGCCACAGTTTAGTATAATTCATCTACTGTTTTACCACACTCCATAACTTCTGCACTTACAGGCCTTAGAACAGTTAGAAGCCTTAAAAAAAGGTAACATCTGCTGGCCTGTAGTATGTAACTGTTTGCAAGCCATCACTGGACATCTGGTGCAAGTTTCTAAACTCTAATCAGAGATTCTTGACAGAAGATCCTTTAACTTATATTTGACAAGAAACACTAATTTGAAAATAAAATATTCTACAGCTGATTCAAATCAAACCAGAGTTAATAATAGCCTGGGAGGAATCTCTATTGCCTGAAAATAATTTTAGGGTCTAATCCTGTAAGATTTGTGCTGAGATTACTATCAATTTCACATATTATGCCAAAATTTGTTTGTTTGTTTGTTTGTTTTTAAAATTAACCAATAGAGGAGAGGTGGCAAGCCTACAAAACTTGAAAAGCAACGATTGGCCCAGTACTAAGAACAGTTTCCAGCCAGGGGTGCAAACTCCTGTAACCTGGTCAGGTTCCATACTGAAAGGCAGCACTGTGGGAACTAATGTCTTCTTCAGGCTCCCTGCAGCTGGAAATACATTTCGTGCATTTGGATGGCTTGGGCTCTCTGCTCTTCCACAACTTCATTTCCTAAGTGCAGCTGGCCAGTGGAACATGTTATCTAACCAGCTGCATCATGTTTATGAAGCTGCAAAGCAGAGGACAAGCTGCTGCCCTGTGCTGGAGTAGGTGAACACAACCCACTCTCAAATGGATCTCATTAGAGAGCATGCTGTCCAGGTACAGCCAGATCTGAACAAGCTTTGAGAGGGCAGGGATCCAGTCATTTTGGTGTTAAACAGAAAGCAGAATTTGCCTTGCTGAAGATTGGGTGTCCAAGGTGTAGGGTACTCCTGTAGGTTCCCTTGGTAGTCAATAGGGGATGATAGGTGCAGGTCATGCTGGTCTAAAGTTCACACCTCAAATAGGTCAGGAAAAATCTCTCCCTGAAGTACTTATTTCTCTGTATTGATTAGAGAGGGCATTTAGTTCAAACATAAATGCCTATACTGTGGACTTGCACATTTGTTCAGACAAATTCCATCCCAAAGAACAGAATAAAGGAGTGGAGCACCGAAAACACTTTTGTGGCTTCGTGCTTTATTTGCCTCTTTTGCAAAAGTCATCTTCTGGTTTTTTTCTGTATTTTTTTGGGGAAAGGACATTAAAAATATTGAGGTAAGTAAGCACTGTGGCAGTCAGTTATTATCTTATGCTGTTTGAAAAAAGCACTATCCTGGAATTCAAATGACATTTAATCTTTCCTGAGGCTCTGAATAGTCTATGTTTTTAATATTTTAAAATGGAAATTGTTTTCTGAACTTAGTGTCCCAGCCTTAAAAATAATAACCCATAAATAAAGTTACTGATTTGCAAATACTAAAAATTCTGTGATTAAAGATGCTTCGTATGCATATGGACAAGAATAGGATTAATAAAGGACTCGGCCTCAAGTCCATAACACTGATGAAAGACATTAGTCTTCTGACAATTGGCGGTCAGAGGCTCTGTTATCCATACGTGCTTCTTACTCTGATGGCAGGTGCTCACCTGACACACAACAAGGAAAAAGCCATGTTGCAAGAATAAAAAATAGGGGCTGTATATAACAACCAAGTTGACAAGTGGTGTACAGGCAAGCTGGTTAGCCTAACACCATGCTTGCAACCCAACTGTTGTTAGATGTGGCAGCACCATAACTAGCACAGTTGCTGCTGGCCAAACTGCTACAGATTAAATAAAAGCAGATCACCGAGATATAAATTCTGCTAGATTATCCATACTGCAGTATTTCTTGCTTGTTGGTACTGTGCACAAACATTCAGGTATCATTTCTGAACTCTTAGGACTTAAAAAAACCAAAAAAGCATGGCTCAATAGAGGCACCTAGATTATTGAAATGTTCCAATTTTCCTAAATATATTGGAACACTAAATTTCACTGATTCTCCATAAATTTTTTATGGATTCTTTTTCTCAGAATATTGCTGATACAGATCCCACTTTTCCACTTTTTGGGATATCTGCATAAACTGAGATCTTTATTTTCAACTTTCCCATCTTTTCCAACTTATACTGAAATGTTTTTGCTTAATGCTTTTATTGTATCACATGCTCAGTTTACTCCGGTGTATGTATAGATCCATTTACAAGCTTTATCAGAAATAAATTCTTTCATTTTCTTCGAATTGTAACCGGTGTGCTTTATGCATTCAGCATGATATATCACTGAGGTCATGAATGATATATCATCAGTCACGATTGGTGTTCCCCAGGGATCACTGTTGGGGCCAGTTCTGTTTAATATATTTATATATTTAATATATTAATATATTTACTGAGGGCATCAAGTGCACCCTCAGTAAGTTCGCAGATGATACCAAGTTGAGTGGCAGTGTTGATCTGCCAGCGGATAGGAAAGCTTTGCAGAAGGACCTGGACAGGCTGGATGGATGGGCTGAGGCCAATGGTATGAAGTTCAATAAAGCCAAGTGCTGGGTCCTGCACTTGGGCCACAACAACCCCATGCAACGTTAAAGGCTTGGGAGAGAGTGGCTAGAAAGCTGGCTGGGTGAAAAGGATCTGGGAGTGTTGGTTAGCTGGTTGAACATGAGCCATCAACATGCTCAGATGGCCAAGAAGGCCAACAGCATCCTGGCCTGTATCAGGAATAGCATGGCCAGTAGGACTAGGGAAGTGATTTTCCCCTTGTATTCAGCACTGGAGAGGCCACAACTTGAGTACTGTGTTTGCTTCTGGGCCCCCCAATACAAGAGGGACATTGAGGCTCTGGAGTGTGTCCAAAGAAGGGTAATGAAGCTGGTGAAGGGCTTGAAGAACAAGTCTTATGAGGAGTGGCTGAGGGAGCTGGGGTTGTTTAGCCTGGTGAAAAGGAGGTTGAGGGAGACCTTATTGCTCTCTACAACTACCTGAAGGGAGGTTGTAGAGAGGTAGGTGTTGGTCCCCCGGGTAACATGTAACAGAACGGGAGGAAACAGCTACAAGTAGTACCAGTGGAGGTTTAGGTTAGATATTAGGAAAAAATTCTTCAGAGAAAGGGTAGTCAAACATTGGAACAGGCTGCCCAGGAAAGTGGTGGAGTCACCATCCCTGGTGGAATTTAAAAGATGTGTAGATGAAATACTTAGGGACATTGTTTAGAGATGGGATTGGTAGTGATAGGTTAATGGTTTGACTCAATGATCTTAAAGGTCTTTTCCAACCACTACGATTCTATGATTCTATGAAACATCAGCTGAATGTTTCAGCAATGTGCAGGTCAGTTACCTATCATTAGTGATCTTGTAAGGGCAATGCATAGAGCAGAAGATTAGCTGGAAAAGGGGGAGAGAGAGATACAACCAAAAATATTATGCTGTGATCTATCTATTATGACTATAATAATGTAAAGGATAGTATACAGCTTACAGAAGCAATCTTAGGTGGCTGGACTGATGCAGCTTTTGTGGAAAACAGTCTTCATATTAGTATAGCAACAGATGCTGGACACCATTGCTACTTGAAGTGTGCTTTGAAGCTATATCAAAAATTTTTAATAAAATCAACAACAAACTTTAAGGCCTGAGATATATATATATATATTTAATATATGGCAAGTTATTAATTTAACATTCTTAGATTAAGTTATTTACTATTAATTGATACTTTTTTGTGCTATGGTGGGAACATCTAGAAGCCTTTTGCTATTTCTGAATTAGGAATTTCATCAACACCCAGCTAAAAGGCTGTCCTTGCTGTTGAAGAGCTACACTTGTAGTGAAAACATTGGACATATGTGAAGCAGGAAGGAGGTGAAAACAGCTCATCTCAGTAACACAGGGCATTTTCAGTCAATGAAATCTCAGCAAGATTATGGCCAAAAAAAGGCAACAGGAGGTAGCTGTTGAATACTAACGTCAGTGAGTGAGTATAAGGTATGTTATTTGATTTTTACTCCAATAAGAGCAATTTAACTACACAGGTACTAGAATTGCAGAAATAAATGCTCTTATTATCTGGTTTTTCATTCTTCTCATGTTGAAGTGTTTTCATAGGGGTGAATAGCTTATGGAATGCATCCATGTGTACATACTTGTTATACGAAAGTTCAATCTAAGTTTAGTAGCACCATGGAGTAAATGCTGGAAGACAAGGTGATATCTGATTGAAGTGAACTAGGTTTTGGAGCATGTAAAATCTTTAGAGGGAAAAAATATGACAAGCTTTCAAAGCATAGCAAGAAATGGATGCATGTGAAGGAATACAGAGTAGGAAATTCAGTATTTTCTAAGAGCAATTAACAATTAAGACTAAGCAAATAATGACTGCTTGGTTTTTATAATTTTGGAAAGCTGGAAGCGATTGCTTGAAGAAAACACTTTTTTCAATCATCAAAAAAAGCAAGATTTGAAGTTGATATCTGTATTCCATGTCAACAAAATGCTATGCAAGTTTTGGTTTGAATTTCAGTTAAAAAACCAAAACAATGTTTGCATTTAAAAATGAGGAAAAAAATATTTAAAACTTTTTTGCAATAATATATTTCATGGTATAATGAAGTTCTGTTAAATTTTGAAAAGCATCAGCATTACATTTTTAATTTTTACAAGTTCCTGATGTTAAAACTTTCATCAGCTTTACAAGCAAATCTCAAACACTCCCAGGAAAGTAAGGTTTTTTCAGTGTCTACTGACATATGTATCTCCATAATTTTTCTGGCACTCCTACAAGTAAATAACATACTAATTTAAGCCCTCATTAAATAACCTACAGGGATACCTGTCTCACCTTCTCTGGTGCCTAATGAAGTTTCAGTACTGGCCATGAACTGAAGATGCTTCTAGGCCACAAGGGGTGGATCCCAGAGTCTCAGACAACTCAGGATCACTTTTGGTATCTACCCAAACCCATCTAGCTGGGACCTGCTGCCTATTAGGGAGAGCTACATCTGTGAAACCAGTCTGGTTTTTAGCATGATACTCAGAAGCCATCTTTTTCATATATGTAGTCTATCTTTGACGTTCAGCTTCCTATTTTTATACCAAAACAAGCATGAACTGATATTTTCAAAGGCTGCTGTGCACTTGTAAGCATATTGGTATTCAGCTCCTAAAAGTTATGATTTATTTATTCACACATTGGGTTTAAGTCTAAGTAAAAATATAGGCTTGATCATTCTAACCTAAATTGTATAACTCTAGGAGAGGAGATTCTTTGTGTTTGTTTCTATTAGCTGGAAACTTGAACCACTGAAAATTTTTATGTTTAGTGAGGTTCATTACCTTGTCACATCCTATTTGGTCCAGTTTTGCCACATTAACTTAGAATCCAATCATTCTAGGAGTTTACTTCTTTAGACTCTTCTAGCAATGCAATCAGTGGGAATGGTGGCATTTCCGACGCAGGCAAGATGCTGCTAAGTCAAACAACCTTATTAACTACTTCCCAGTTGTTTAGTGCACTCTATACCACACTTGGCATTTTTCTGTGCCAACATGGAGCTTGAAGTGCCATGTCTGAAAAATCACAGCAGCATGAGAACAGTTTGGAGATAGTGGAGGACAAATGGAGAGCTGTCATGCTAGTAAGTTTTCCAAGTAGCCATTGAGGTATGCCATATTTGATATTAAAAATATAATAAAATAATAAATATAATTGACCATTTCTAACAACAGAACCAGAGAGACAGTACTATTCTTGCCAGGATAATATCACCCTTAACTGTTCACAGGAAAGCCTAAAAAAACAGGGATTTATTTGGATTTTCTGGCATCTTACATTCCTCCATTCTCTTCTTTAATGTGATTGGTTTTTTGAACTGCTTTCTTTCATATGCACTGAAATTCATGACACTACCTAAAACTAGAAAAATCCATGTTCAGTTCTTAGCCCAAGGGTAAGACTATGCTGGACATAAATATTCTCAGGCTTAATGCCAGGCCTTTGCATGGGGATTGCATTTTCAGCTAATGCATAAAATAAAACGCAGCAGGCCAAAGCAACGTTGTGCCCACAATTTTTAAAAAAGCACTTTGAAATAAAACTCCTTATCCTCACCTTCACCTGTGCTATGCTTGTGATTTATGTAGTTACGTTGCTGAGAGATGTGTTTCTCTAGCGTGTTCTGGTTTTCTACTTACGCATCAGTAGGCTGCTTGCTAAAACTTTATCACTGTTGTAGCAGTGTGCCTAGGAGGAAATTATTTTGTTTGTCTGTTTGTAAAGAGGTGCATGGAAGAAGAGCAGAGCAGAAGAGGAAGGAAAGATTAGAGGCGAGAAAAGGACACATGAGAGCTGACTATTCTTTTTTGGTGGCCTTAGTCCCATGAAGGGATGGTTAAGCATTGAAACTTGGTGGCCAAAGGAAGGTCACTGCAGCAAGGGTATCTCACTGTGCAATCCTGAGGGCTTTATTGCCATTGCAGTCAATGCATTTATTCATTAAAGGCTGAAGGATCTGGTCAATCATCTAAAGGTATAAGCAGAAGGGGGCTGTTACCTGAGGATTGTTTACCAGTGCCATGTTTATGTTGTTGTTGAGTATTATTTAGTTTGTAAATCTACCTCCTCCTGGCACCTGCTTTTCCTCTTCAACTCAAAAGAGACTTAAGAAGGCAAGGAGTGTCTGTAATTAGTTCTTCAAATGCATAGCTTGAAAGGAAACAATCTCAGCACCCCATAAAAACAATAGCCGTTTCCTGGTTTGACTAACATTTCTAAATGTCTTAATCTCTTTAATTTGCTTCTCTAATGCTGCTTTTTAAAAATTCCCTAAATAAAAAATGTATTACTATGAAGACTGGCAATGCCCTTATCAATAATCTATATTGAATTTGTTTATTTTTACTACTTTAAGCATATCCAGGAAAACTATAATCCATACTTAAGTTAAAACTAGCAGTGATGTGAGAGGCTTTTTATGTAATCTCTGGAATAAAAACAAATATAGCATTAGGGGGAGAAAAGCACAGACCCATTTGAAGGGATGATGTTTGCATCCCTAATGCAACGCTGTAGGTGTGCAAAAGAAGGTGCCCCTGGACAGTCTACTGGTAGCTCTAAAACTGAGTCTCAGGTGATAATACTACTTGTGAATTTGTGTGGTGCTGTTCATGGCTGTGTGAAATTAAAAAGTTAATATGTTGCCATGTGTTATTTCTTGTTTGTTGCTTGCTCAGTATTTTTGCTTGTGCCTTACAGAAAATGTCTTTTTTTTTTTTTATAATTTGTATAAGGAGATGAATATTGATTTTGCTTTTTAAGTGTTGCACCATTACTAGACATACTGATAGCAAGATAATTGTCTGATGGCTATAGAATGTAAAGATAAAAGGACAAAAAAAGGCATCTTTGTAACAAGTGCATTTTTAATATAAAAATATTAAAAATAATTTTAAACAATAAATTTCCAATGAAAAAGGAAAAATTAAAATTATTTCTGCTTACAAAGATTTAAAAGATACTGCTTGAAGTTATTTTTATTTGAATGAGTGACCTTTGTTTTTCTTGCATACAACTTGTATACAGGACCTCAATCTTCCTCAGTGCAGATTCTTTCCTTTCTTTTATAAAATCTCCTTTTGCTACTCAGACCTTCCATATTCTTCACACTTGAAATTTTCTTCATTAATATGATGAATATACTTAGACTGGTTATAGTTAAACTCATATTGTTCAAGAAGTTTCGATGACAAAGTTTAGGATCCACCAGAAGGTCACCTTACTGTGATGGTCAAGCATGCCATCAACCATCTTTAAACCAACTAAAGTGGTTTAGCTTATTACATCAATAAAAAATGTGTGGTGGTTTCTTCAGATAAAAGAAATGGGATGAAGGGATACAAAGAGATAGAAAGAGGTGAAAATTCAGTGGTCTGGCTATGTAGTATGGCAAGTAACTCTTGAATATCGGAACAAAATACTGTCAAGAGAATTACAAAATTAGGAGGCGGAAATTTTGAGAAGGAGAAGATCGATACCCTAGTGCTTGGCTGGCTGCTTATGTTCAGCTGTGACATAAAAACACCAAAGTACCAATGCAGATTTCAAAGTCCCAGGAAAGGGCTGTACCCTACTCCCACCAGTGCTTTACCACTTAGTCTATTTAAAAGATTTTATTAGACTACCCAGCGAAACAGCACACTATCAAATTCACTAATAGCCATCTACGAACAAGTGCAGCAAGTTCTGCAACAGCTAAAAGGTTTCTTCTCAGCCTCTGTTTGCAAAACATGTGTGAGTTAATGGAGTATCACATTTATATAGTGCTGGGGCATTGACCTGAAGTGTCTTCAGGAAATAGATCTAGGTTTTACCTAGATGTACTGTAGAAACAGATGTACAATGGAAACAGCCCACATTTTCTAATAAAATGATAGTGCTATTTATTCGTTAAATAATAAAAGTGGATGACAACTTTTCTATCCCTGAATCTCTACTATCTATACATTACTATACTGTTCTTTCTTGGAGGGAAGTTATCTTCCAAATAAGCTTCATTTCTCTGTGTTTACAATTTAGTTATAGAGAAATGCCTAGAGAATAGAGCACTCCTAAGGTCACATTCTTTGTGAAGGCATGTTTCTGATACTAGTCACACAGATAGTTAATATGAAGAACCTTTTCTGATGCTGATGTCAACCTATCTGTTCTATTTTATCTGTTTAACGTAGAGAATGCTTACAGATTGTCAGGCTTTCCCGTTAATGTTGACATCTTTTGTTAGGTAAGATATGAAGAAAGGCTGAAAACAGATTTAGCAATTAGAGTTCAGTAGATAAATTAACATGCTCTGAAAAATAATATCCCCTACCCCATCCACTACCAAAAAAGACAATTCTGAATTGCATATTCATTCTCCAAATGACAGGGCTTGTTTTCAAATCTGCATCTTTTTCAAACATTTCTGAAATTAGACTCAAGACACTGCTGAAAAGAAAATCTGTAGTCAGGTTTTTCAGAGTCCTCCTGCATTGTCATATTTTAACCGAATACATAATTTTCTCCAGCCACATAGAAAGACTTCACACATATTATTCACAAGGGGATGAATATGCAAAGGATCATTGTCCTAGAATGACAGAGATGGAAATCATAGGTGTTAAATGAGAATATAAATCACATATCCCTAAACCTTTGAACCACAATGATGCTAACTCATTCTTTCAAGCAGTTTAACATGTCCAGATCTTTACAGTTCTTCTGTATGTGAAAGTATCACAGACATATTTTGGTTTTCACTCCGTGTATTATCATTCTATTTATATTTTCTCTTAAATATTTTTAATAATTTAAATCAAGATTGGTTAATTAAAGTCTTGCAACTTCTCTGTGAACTAATAAAATATTCTTATAATATTCATTTACCTATAAAGTTAATGAGGAAACTGAGGCACATAAAGGCAATCTGGCTTTCATGAGGTCACACAATTTGGTAGTGACAAAATTCCAAATGGAACAAGGGCTGCTTTTGATCCGCTTTGTCTCAGACCCTTAGATATAACCTCAGCTTTCTTGATGTTAATGCCATAAAGTTTTTAGATAAAGTCAAGCTTTTTCTTGATTTTCACTGATCCAAGCTTTTTCCTTTCAGTTCAGGTTTTTAGTGTGGAAGTGTCCAGACCAATACACAACATCCAGTGAGTGCACCATGTTGCTGTAGAAGGGATTTTGGGTTTACATTGCCCTCTACCTTATGAAACTAAACTGATATTTTTTCCTTGCTTCAACACTTACACATTCACGTTACACCTATTAACTGTTCCACAGTACTCCTGTTGAATTTTTTCTTATTTGTCTTAAATGCTTTCACTTGTATTTTTCTAGGTAGAACCTACTTCACTACTGACTGCCAATTTTCTATTTTCAATCACTACAGGCTTTTTGTCTTACCTCTTTATTAGTTGTTGCAGCACCTCCCATTTTGGAATCATCTACAAATTTAATTAATGTGCTGTTTACTCCTTCCAGGTGATTAATAGATGATTCATTTGAAAAGAACACCCATTCTTTATCTGACACAAGCTCTTTGGTATATACTACTAACATAACTAATTAAACTGCTGAAATTCTGCTGTAACCTCCTCTCACCATTGATCTTTCAAAACAACAGTGCTCTCGTTGTATCACATTTCTGCTGTGCAACTTCATGCCGGTTTCCTAGAGCTAGAGTGGATCACTGAACCCCAGTTATTAGTCAAACAAAGCAAACCTTTTTCTTCAGATCTATTACCAAATTGAAGTAGATTTGTGGCCTTCTTAGATTCAGTGTTCATTAAAACATTTAAGGTTGGCTTACTGTGGTGGGATGCCAGATGCCCACCAAAGCCCACTCTATCACTCCCCCTCCTCAAGGGGGCAGAGGGGAGAAAAATATAACGAAAGGTTCATGGGTGGAGATAAGGACAGAGAGAGATCACTCACCTATTACTGGCACAGACAAAATAGAATCAACTTGGGGTAAAAAACTTAATTTTAATTTATTATCAATCAGACAAGAGGATGATGAGAAATAAAACCAAATCTTAAAACACCTTGGCATGTTTTGCAGCACTTCTTAGTTGTTAAGCAGAACCTCCTGACTATAGGCTCTGTAGGTGAGAACTTTGAATACAATTTCTCTATTAAAAATTTTGTTTCTGTTGCCAAACACTTTCTATTTACTGTATTTCTATACAGAACTGGAAAACAAATGTTATCCTCATGTCATACCTAACAATGAACAACAGTTCAGCTCAGTGATTCCTACTTATTCCTCCTCCTAGTACTATGTCTTCTTCATAAAGGCAAGACAACACTGCCTTTTAGGCCGGAGAGAGATTTTATGCTGCTTTTTTTCTGGAAAGGGAATGATTTCCAAGAGCAAGCTTTGCTCATAACTTTCAGCAGAGGAAGGAGGGTATTGCTTAACGACATATGCCGTAGAAAAATACAAATTCATTTTGCAGCAGCTTCTGGCTTTTACTCTTTTTTCCTCCTCTCTAGGTATGCCACACTGTTTGTCCTTCAGGAATGTGTTCTGATATGACAGGTACTGGAAAGTGGCAGTTGCTGCTAAGTAATGGTGTTTCAGTGATGATTATACTCTCCGATAGAGTTAACTATTACAATCACTGTTTACTTGATGCAAGATAAATAGTTGTGACTGTGTACCCAGAATGTCAGCATACCTGTATAAAACAAACAGACAAACAAGAAAACAAAAATATGTACAGGTAAAAACAATAGAAGAGGAGAATCTAACCATTGCATCTCCTCAGGACCAGAAGTGAGTCCAGAAGTAAAAGCACACGTGTACCTAGAATAGTCCTATAGACAGAAAGAAATAGAAACAAGCAGAAAGCTGGAAAGATGTATTCTATGTCATCATCGGGTGACAAGATGATAGGAAATTTGTTTGCAAATACTACAAATACACTTAAATGTCCATTTTTTCAACTGACAGCGTACAATACATGTAATTAGTTTGCTGTCTGGCTTAGCACCTGCCTGTTACAGCACTTAGCTCTGATCTATCCAGTACCTTACAGCTCTGTTCTCAGAGGACTGATGGTAATCAGGATGTCATCTCAAGCCTTTTCTCTTGAAATATTTGTGCAGAGAATACCAAGTTAAATGCTCTTCTATTCCTTATACAGCTATTGCTTGAAGATAGCTTATTAGTGAAATGATTGATTTATGCTTTGACCTTTACTGTTCAGTAAGTGATCTGTTTGTCTTTGCCTCTGAAAGACAGAAATACATGTCTTATAAGGCAGCCCTGCTACGATTTCAAAACACATTACTTTAAATTGAAGCAATGAGACCTGGTATTTGAAAATGCTGCGTGTAGAATATTTTAATAGACATGATGGTATTGACAAAAATACTAGCAGTAATTACTGTGAATATACCTTTAGGTGGTCTGGAAACCTGTCTAAGATGTGCATATATTGTATATAGCTGTATACCCTTGTAGACATACATAGATATTATTTATTCACAGAATACTGCAGTGAGGAATGCTTTTAATCGGATGTCTCATAACTAATGTTTTGAACATCTGAATCACTCTGAAAACACTTTCTCTGTTTATTACTCAGTAGTTTCAAGTTAATTTAATTTTAAGGCTTGATTTAGGAAATAAAATACAGCCCCAAAGAATGAGATGTGGACATATTTAGGAATTTAATATTCTGTTATTGCTTGTTAATTTGCAAGTATGATCTTACAGAATCTATTGCCATCCCTAGAAACAAAGCTCAGAAAAAAGGAATACAAATCTATGACGTCCTGAAGTGCAGCAGGTGCTGATTGTGTCATTTCAACATCAGTTTGGGGCTCAATAGCCTTGCAGGACTGAGATTGTCATTTTGCAGGTGTTAAAATTAAAATACTGTGAGGCCAGCTGCATTCAGGCACTGCGAGTGTTCACTGCAGGCATTCAAGGGCAAATCATGCTTGAACAACCTGATTGCCTCTCCAACAAAATGACTGGCTCTGCTAATGAGAGAAGAGCAGTGGAGGTAATATACCTTGACTTTGGTAAGGCTTTTGACACCATCTCCCACAGTGTTCTCATTTGGTATCGGAGGACACCCTGGCTGCCTAATCTGTCTGCTATGTGGGTAGAAAATTATCTGGCCTGTCAGACTCAAAGGGTAGGGATCAGTGGCTAGGTGCCTAGTGGGCAGCTGCTGAAGAGAGGGCACCTAGCACACTAGGGGACTAGTGCTGGCACCCATGGTGTTCAGCATCATCATCTGTGACCTCAGTGGTGACACATAACAAACTTCTTAACACAGCACAAAGTTAGGGGAGATGGCTGACATGGAGAATCTAAAATTTGGTTCAGAGGCTTATCAAGGCAAACCTGGATTAGTTTGAGGACTAAATCAACAAGAACCTCATGAATTTCGATGAGGAGAAGGCAAAAGCCCTGCACCTAGGGATGCAGCCACATGCAGGCTGGAAAGCAATTACCTGAGAAGCAGCCCTACTGAAGGGACCTAGAGGTCAATGTGGATGCCAGGCTCAATATGAATAGCTTGCTTTTTGCCTTATTGCAACAAATGTGTACTGAGATATGTGAGGATAAGCATAGCCAGTGGAGAGAAATTATAACCCCCCTTTACTTGGTGTTGCTGAGGCCACATTACTTCATCCTTTTTACACTTCTGCTTCAAAAGAGGTATGGAGAAACAGGAGATGGTCCAGCAGAGGGTTATGGAATGGTCAAGGATGTATAATACACGTCATACAAAGAAAATTAAAGAAAATTTGGTTTGTTTAGTCTGACAAAGAGGTGGGAAAAAGAAGCTGAAATAGCTTCTTATAATTCCTTAAAGGATATCTAGTGCCAAACATCATAGAATCAAGCTCTTTTCAGAAGTACCAGATGATATGAAAAAGGGCAGTGGCTACAAATTGCAGCTTGGAAGCTTCAAGTAAAAAAAAAAAGAAAAAAAAAATCTAGGAAAAAAAAAAAATCTCTAGAAGGCCATAGAACCCTGGTGCAGGTTGCCCAGAGAGCTGTGGGATCTCCATCCATGGAGGTTTTCCTGGTATGGCTAGACAACGCCCCAGTTAGTCATGCTTTGAGTGAGAAGTTGGGTTAAATGGCCTCCAGAGATCCCTTCCAACCAGTATTTCTGAGATTTTCTGGTTTGTCTGGTGGCAATATCTGGAGACAGAACAACAAAAACTTCTGATATTTTAAAGATTTAAAAATCTTAAATAGGAGTCACAAGAAAATGTGTATGTATTAAAAAAGAAGCAGGATATTCTTAGCTGAATATGTAGTAGAGCTATGTGGGCCCAGAAAAGTTAGCCTTGTGTAGAAAGCTGGGGAAATTTCCCCTCCTGTTGTGTTCTGGTGCTCTGTGCAGATTTCTATCTCTCTTTTCTTGCTTTCCTCAGGCTTGGTGATACAGTTGTTCACGTTGTTTTCCTCCCTGCCTTTGGCAGTCAAATCTATTAATCACCTTGTCTGGTTCTGAATTATGTCCCAATGTCAATCTGTCCATCCTTTTTCCAGCAGCATTTCAAACACTAGCCTGTCATTTTCTATTAAATGCAATATTTATGTTGTTTGCTGTGGTTCCCAGTTCCTGATGATTCTCCTTCTTCTTTACATGGGACTTTAATATTAAAGGTTAGTCAACCTCCTGATACTAGACCTTTTCAGTTTAGCTTAGTTCCTTGTGCTCTGCATCTTTGGTACCTCTTCCTCTGTCTCCCCTTTCCTTTCTGTCTCTTCTCTTTTATGAATGGAGTTGTCAGCCAGTGTGTGGATGACTTAATCTGAGCAAATTGCCTCAACTCCCTCGATAGTCAGTGGAAAGAAATAACAACTCTCAGTGCACAGTGTATTTCCTACTTTTGAATAGGTTAGATTATTACATCTTATATATGGCTCCATTTCTCTATTGACTACATGAGAAACTGATATTAACCATCTCAGATGCATGCCACAAGTCTGTAAAGTTAGGTAAAATGATATCACAACACCCTGGCAACACCCCTCTCGCGAGATCGACCTGATCTGTTGTCGTGGTTGTGCTCCTCTCCCTTTTGTGCAGCATCTTGTATATACATATATTAGAAGGTTTCAAACACTGAAAGAGCTTTTCACATTCACAAAAATGATCCAAGGATCACAGTACTGGGTACCTCACTGTTGGATCTGTAGATGCAGATTTCACTGAACAGAAATAGAATAGACTAAATACTTTTTTTCTCATTATTTCCCTTCCATCTTTTACATTCCAGTTAACTTATTTGCCTCTATTGTGTTGAATACCATCACTGTTCCCCACCGTGAGAAATATTGTAATATTACTGGCCGATAAAAAATACTTCTGCTGTGTTTTAAGTGTAGTAATATACAGCCAATGAGATTTTAATTACTCTTTATCACAGATGGACTATACTAATAAATGTATCGAGACTTCAAACACTTCCATTATCCTTATGTGTGACTAAAGACACTGAGGAATCCAAATACATGGGACATGTAGTTAGCATATTATGATTTACAATAAGTAGCCAGTGATGTAGCACTATTTTCTATCTCCTTAGATTTAAACTTGGCTCACTTCAGATTTTAATGCACCAGAAAGTCAATATTTGGCTAATTTTATAGACATAGCAGCAAACCTCCAATTTTTTTTTTTATTTCCAGATATTGGTGAAATATCTGATGACACTTACAAGATGAGCTTTTCTGATCACATGCGATAATGAAGCCATCTGTTTTAGAGATGTAAAATCATCAAGTATCAGGTTTCCTATTATTTCAGATTTCATTAAAAGTATGATTTAAAAGATGAAAGGTTGACCTAAAATTTGTTTTATTAATTCAGTGACCAACTTTTTTTCTCCTTTCTTATTAGGCATGTTTTCATCCTTTGATAATCATTCTTGTAGCACAAAATGCAACCCAAGCGATTTGCATGCATATATGAGCATAAACTTACGTGTATTGTTAAATAATATTCACAAATATGAACACTTTTTTTTTATTTTGTATTAAAATGTATAGAATTGAAAAGTTAAACTTGGAACAATTCTTGGCCTGCAAGTTACTGGATGTTTCAAATCACTGAAATTAAAGTCACTTTCAGTAAAAGTGTAAACAAAAGTTAAATGTGAAATTAAATATGAAGGAGCAACTTTTAGCTCTCTTCACACTGCATTTTACAAAACAGCCTGATAAAAGCAGATTTTTTCTATCTTTTATGAATTTCATGTGAGCAGCACACTCAGAGACAATTGCAAGTCACAGAAAATGCAAAACAATCTCCCATAATGGAAAATGTCTCATCTTTTTTGGTAAATGGGCATAACGGTACCTATGAGATGACAGCATTCTTGATGTCCCATTCCTTTTTATCTCACTGAGACCTTAGGACTAAAGGTTCTGATGTTACTTATTCTGCCACGAGTCTTTCTCTTTTGCATTTGGTTACTTTATCAAAAAGTCTGAGTGTGACAGTAGAAAGAATGCAATGTTGCTCCAGTGTAATGCTGGCTGAGCCATACTGGAGATATTTGATCTGTTTCAGGAACAAAGATGCAGTGCTATCTTTGAGCTAGCCCAATATTTTGACTCAGGAAGTGTCTACATTCATTTTGTCTTTAATATTCACTGCAGAGAAAAATCCTTTTTCACTGGGTCTCTATCTGCATGCAGCGTGCATACATGAATTCTTGTCCATCTCTCTTCTGCATGGTAGTGTTGCCTATATTAAGACATTTGTGGGTTTTTTCCATGCACAACTGGTTCTGTAAAATCAACAGAATAAGCCTATTCTATGGTATTTTAACTTTTCTGCTTTCAGTTAAATGTGATGCCCCCAAGCAGTGGTGGTGGCAAATGTTGCTGAGTTTAAACGTTACTGCTGTGATTTCTCCAGCCCATTCCATCTAGGAAGGCTTCCTTATTCATTGTAAGGGTGGTCTGCGTTGTGGAAATGGCAGGACAATGCTGCACAAGCTTTGTGCTCCAGAACAAACACTGAATATTTCAAAGTTCACACTATAATACACGAAGTGGTAAGTGAGTATTTTATAATAAGCAAAGTGGTAAGTCAGTTTTTATAACAAAGGTGCTATAACTTGAGTTAAGCGAGAAGCTGTTTCCTTACCACTTCTCAAATAGCTGTGGTGCTTTATATGGCTAACAGCACAGTCTGAAGCCTGTTTTACCATGCCTTTCTGACTATTACATACTGTTGTAGGTAGTTTTACTAGAAATTATTGCTTAATCACAGTCAAGTGTTCCTTTGCAGCAGAGACGAGTAGGTTTTTAGTGTATTTTTGAAAATGGTATGGTGAAAATGGTGAAAATATAAACTTTCTTAACCCTAGTCTCTTAGTCTTCACTTTTTTCTTTTCAATATAAAAACCCCTTAATTTAAAAAAAATAAAAGTCACTGCATTGTTTCTGCCTTCAGCCAAAATGCCTTTCCAGCATATTCACCATAGGCAAAGAAGAATTTGGTCTTTTCAAAATATGTGCTTCATGCTAAATATCTACTGTTAGATAGATTAGACTTTGTTGTTAATATATGCCAGTAACATCTTGCTATGGTCAGTTTTAGGCTGCTTTACATGGCTCATTATGGCATCACATGTGATTGTTCTCCTTCACAAAGAATGATATTCAGACGAAGAATGAATTAAATTTATAAGGAAGCAAAATTTGCTTAAGGACAGAGATAATAAGCTTACCTACAATTATATCCACCATTTATTCTTTTGTGATTATGGGGTTAGAGGAGTTTATTGATTACCTCTCTTCTCCAAAAATAACATAATAGGTTTTTATTATAATAAAACTGGAAACAAGAGTATGCTATTTTAACTCATTTGAGCCTCTAAATCCTTATTTTGTTTCTAAAAATTGTTTTAAATATATTGGAAATGTAAATTATTTGGCCTTAAATGAAAATTCTTGGGGGTTTTTTTAATGAAAATGTGGATTTAGGAACAATACATTGTACTTACATTGTCTTGTAATCTGCTGTTTTCTCTTATTCTAAATGGTCATCAAAGTTAATCAAATACATTTAAACTATTTTGTTGGGGAAGATGTGCCCTGTGGTTAGCTTTTGTTCTTTCAGATTCTCAGGGTGGTATCTCACTCCTAGATTGCACACACTGAATTACAAGGTGGGGATTCATTTACCTGAAAATAAACATGTTTGGCATTTGAGATATTTCAGGGTTGCCAAGACACATGCAGAGGTTTAGCAAATAGGACACAGCATGTGTGGGAGGCCTGGAAGGGCAGCTGGATGACAGAAGGACCCACTGTTCAAAATAATACCATGCCCTTATATTTCAGCAACTGATTCACATGCAGAATGTCTATTTATGAGCAACATTTCCTTCTAAATACACCTAATTACACCTAATGCCCTATGAGAGGCCTCCAGTTATCCTGCCTGGCATTCAGCTGCCCCTTCGAAAGGGCATGGTTGGCCCAGAGGTTGTATGCCAGCCTTGTGAGCTCTGTGAGGATGTCTTGTGTACTCTAAAACACCTCAAGTGTCACTAGAGCCCTCTACATGGGTAACTGAAGTGAGCTATCAGCTTTTTCAAGTGCAAGATAAGGCTAAGGCAAGGAGGTATGGACTGTAAAACTAGCAATGATGGTTTTAAGAGAAACAGAACAGGTAGTGTTTTCTGCGATTAAAAGACAAAATAGAAGACACAGCAGTTCAAAACACAGTAGAAAGAGTTTGTGAGTTGTCCATGGAGCAGTCAAGTGTGTCAGATCATTTTACCAGTGCTGCATGACAGAGGAAAAATTGATTGATATTTGTCTTTTGAATTGGTGAGTACAAAAGGTGTGATAGTTTCAGCTAATATCTGCGGAATAATTATATGAATACCTAAGAATCCTCTGGTGAGGATGTTGCAGTGAAGCAAAGCTGGAGCTGCCTGGGCTACTGACGTTCTGCCTCTGCTATATTGTGGAGGATGGTGAGGGGGAAATTAGGTACCACTTTTAAATACAGGGAGAGTAAAGTATGATCTCAAAGTCACAAGCCTTAAAGACCAGGAGGTTATATGGCTTAAAGCAATAAGCAATAGTGATAAGGCGGAGGAAATGTAATGAAAAGATGACAATTTGGATGTTTTGAGACATTTTTGCCTGTTAGTAGTTCTACTGTTAGTGGGGAAAAAAAAAAAGGAGTCCTCTTGGGAAGATGGGGTTGCTCATCAGTAGGAAGCTAATTCATGTTTAATTAGAGCTGATGTTTTTTTCTTCCTGAGATTTTTTTTTTTTGAGCAATGTTTATTTTTCTGCTTTTACTTCAAAGAATGCATTTTCATTGAGGTAAAAGTCAGAATCTGCATATAAATGGAAATCCTTCAACACCATTACAGGAAAATTTCATTTTCTTGTGCAAGGATAGTATTATTATATACACTTTTTAATACTGAATGAATGAAATATAAAACAGAATATTTTATTTAAATGTAAGTTTTGAAAAATGAGTGCAAGGGCATCTCTAAGTTCATTCAGCATCAAATTGCTGTTATTAGGTAAAATGAATAAACACTTAAACAAACTATGCTTCAGCTTCTTTCTATATATATCTTTTAATACGGAAATTTTGAATGGGTCTAAAAGCAATGTTACTCAGACATACTTCCCCTGTTCTAGACAACTGTATTGTATACTCGGAGTTACAGAAAATATATTAAACTGGACAAACATTTTTTGTTTGTTGGTCTATTTTGTGGATTGGTTTTGTTTTTTTCTTACATTTTTATTTAAAGAAAGAACCGCTCTGGTTTGTTGAATCCAGAAGCTGATTTGCCCAAGAGCAATAAAATGGTAGTGCCCCACTCTTTCTTACTTCCTTTTGTCTTAAAAAAAGCTTATTTAAAATAGTTTCTGGTATATTAATATTAAAGTAAGGTACTGCTTTCAGAACTCTCTCTTCTTGGATCCAAAGAAGATCAATGAAACTCGTGAACACTCCAGAGAACAAGTCCTTTGAGGAGTGGCTGAGGGAACTGGGGTTGTTTAGTCTAGAAAAAAAGGAGGCTGAGGGGAGACCTTATCACTGTCTGCAACCACCTGAAAGGAGGTTCTAGTGAGGAAGGTGTTGGTCTTTTCTTTGAAGTAACAAGAGATAGGACAAGAGGAAACAGTCTCCAATTGCACCAGGGGAGTTTTGGATTGGATATTGGGAAAAATTTATTCACTAAGTGGCTTGTTCAGTCTTGGAACAGGCTGCTCAGTGAAGGGGTTGAGTCACCATCCCTGGAGGTATTTAAAAGACGTGTAGATGTGGTGCTTAGGGACGTGGTTTAGAGGTAGACTTTGCAGTGTTAGGTTTACAGTTGGTCTTGATGATCTTAAAGGTCTTTTCCAGTCTAAATGATTCTATGATTCTGTTCTTAGTTATGATACACACTCAGTGTGATATTCACAGTCATACCTGGCAGTTTCTGTTTGGCATTTCTTAACTGGGGTAGTAGTAGTAATAACTTTATTAAGCTCATGCACACTAAGTATTGACAATACCTTTTTCTTGGCTTTTGCAATGCAAAAACCTATACCTTTTCATCACTACTGAGAACGAAATTGCTAAAATGTGATGTTTTACATCTGTAAACAGTAATTAAAAATCTGTGAATACATTAACAGACTAGCACTGAAATTTTAAAAAATAGAAAAATGTCATTAAAACACAAACTGTAGCAATATAAACAATTATAAAATTCATCACTATTGTAAAGTAACAATAACAAAAAACAGCTGCATTTCAGAGGGATTAGTGTTGATGCCATTACAGCTTTCTCACTTTCTCTATTTTGCAGTGACACATGATGGTACACTCTCTTTAACTCTTCATCTGTCTGCAGTACTGAAATCTATCATACACCAAACCTGACTAATGCAAATCCTTTTAATGTAAAATCAATAAATCACCAGGTCAACCACCCATTCCTGCAAGTAGAGAGATATTTTATTTAGGAAACAGAGCTTTCAATAGATGGCTTTGAGAGCCTTAGAGTCTGAGAATATCCTCTGTTTCTTCTGTATTCTTCAAGGGCAGGAGGATCAGCATCTGGCTCCATTAGATATCTGAGAAGGTCCATTCTCTAGGGAGTCCTTATGCAAGAAAGATAAGTAAACATAAGTAAAACTGTGGAGGGAGATTTTGCAAAACCAAAAAAAATAAAGTCAGACAAACACAATGCCTTACATAATGAATATTGTATGACAAATATTCATCTTCTTATTAGCAATCTTATGGTGAACTGCAGTATCACATGGTTCTCTCCTCCCCTTGCCTCCCTCTTTCCTTTTCTTTTCTTCCTTTTAAAAATCTAAACCAGTGTTTGGACCAAATATCAAAATTAATATATTTGAATAGTAGTATTTGCCTGACTACAATTTTCAATTATCAGGTAGTCTTGACATATTACATTTCTTAGAAGCCTATTGCAAGGCAAGGAGTGAGCAGAAGTTAACAGAAATAACAAATATGCAGTGAAAAATCATATAAATTGACATTAATAGAGTTCTCTGAGTTTAAGAATTTTTTTTGTTGAGAATTTGAGTCCAATCTTTTTACAATCAACAGGAGCTTATCCACAGACTGCAGTAAGTTTTGATTTATTTCTTGATAAACAGGTATGAAGAGACAATATTAAGGATACCTGTGTTTAGGACTGGACTTTTCAAATCCACAGGTTATTTGGATAACACAGGTTAATATTTTAGCCAATTGTATGATGCTAACAGCATCTGTATTATAAGAAGCTCTGCAACTTATTCTTGAAAAATTCCCATCTTTGTAACTCTACTTAGTGAGCTCCTGTTCTCCTGTTATAAATTACCAACTCCAGTATTATTGCAAATCCAAATAAACTCCCTGGTGATTACAGATTACAGTCACAAATACAAAAAGTACAACACAGCATACTTTTCTTAGCTAAATTAATTATTTCAGTTCTGGGCAACTCAATAGTAAGAACTGAACCACCAGCTGGCTAATATGTACAGTCAAAACATTTAGCAGCAGGTTTTTACGTTAGTAACAGCAAGAATCCATTTCACGGAAGACAACAGAGAATAAATGATTCTCATTTTAAGAGTCCTTAAGGCTAAAGTGCTTTATCCTCCTTAAATGTTCTGACTAACTAGCTCCACATGATGTCATCAAGATTGATTTTATGTAGGTAGTGTCTACTGCAGAAATATGGTAGAAATGTGTACAAGGCTATGGGAAGTAGGGGAGACAGAGCAGAACAATTCATGTAAAACAAAATTGTCCAGTTTCATAACCAATCCTTGCAAGTCTTGGTTCTCTTTTGAGTGTGAGGGAATCTCCTTTTTCCAATTACTGATGCTGTGATTGTAAGCTCAAAGATGGAACGTACTGATCTCCTGCCTACTTTCAGAAGTTCAGAAGTTTTCTTTTCCATTAATCAATGTGTAGGCTAGACTTTTTTTAGAGACTTTATGCAAAGAAGTTGTGCCAGTATTCTTTTGGAAAGCATGCCAAAGACAGGAATCTAGGAATGTGCAGTGTTAGGTTTCTATTCAACTGAGTGAGCAAAGATATATGACATAACACAGTTAGTAGTGCTTTAGCTATCTGAACTTCCGTTAAGTCAAAGGAGGCACAAACTTACGTAAGCATCAGTGTCTAGTTTCATTGGAGAAAACCCAGAATACACCAATGTATCTACCAGAGTAGCATGTATGACACAAGACTTGTTAGAGACATTGATGACTCTGCTTTGTTTTATGTTGGTCTTTTTCATGAGAACTCTGATCTAGGCTTATTGCAATCTGCAGGCATTTGGCCATTAATTGCAATGGAAAGATACGACACAGGACGTTTTGGAGACCCACATTCTTCTGGTGTGACAGATTGAGGCCAGGGAGATTACAGTAATGCATTTCAAATGACACTGTGCTGTGTCTGTGATAAAGATGCTTGTGATAAAGAAGTTGAACTAAGTGCTTGTAATCTAGCCAAAATTATCAGTGGATGCTGCCATTTCTTCAGCTATCCAGTAGGATAAATTGATTAGCTCTCCAGATCCACCAGTTCATTTTCCTGAACATGGTTATCTAAACACACATACCAACGTTTGTCAATTATATAGTTGCTTGTGTCAAATTCTATGTGAGATGTCCTGTATGATCCAAGATACATCCTTGGTTATCTCAATGACATGAGTTTTTAACAACTGTTTTTCAGCAGTTAAATTGACACCCATCAGTTTCCCAGATGTTCAGTCAATATAACAGCAGGCTTTCCCATTCCCAGAAGATGTCTCAGATAAGCTGGGATTTTTTGAATTGCACATTGTATTAGACACTTGCTATGGAGGCACCTACATTTAGATTTTTCCTGTCTGAAGCTAATGCTTAGAGTGGGCACCAAGACATGAATTTGGTGACCTAATCTGGGAACTTAATGCGGGACTTGATGTTCCCTAAAATTCAACACAGAAGTAGGATCTTCCAAAGGGAATTTCAGAGTAGGAACATGAAATAGATGTTGTTCCCTCCATGTTATGCAGGTAAACTATAGCTAGGATGAACAGAATCAGTTGTCTATCTGGGCCATTTGAAATTCCCTGGATTATATGCCATATCATCATGGGAATGGCAGATAAAGCCCAGATACACTAGAGATCTACAGCATTCTGGCACAGGAGCTGGAAATCAGACATAATATTTTGAGACACCTCAAGGTGCTCTAGACACTATGTCCAGGCATAATTTCTTCATGTATGTGCAAATTCTATTATGCACAGAAGGATTCAGCAAAGAATGATATATGCAATTTACTAGTGCAAAGTAATTGTTTGCTGGCTAATACACACAACAGATAACTGGGACTAATGAGCTACTCATGATCCTTCAGTGGGCTACCCAAAACATCTCAGCTGGGCAACGACTCAACAGCCAGGTGAGGAACAGGCTGATGCTCAACTGGGTTTCCATTTCTGCTTTTTTCCTTTCGGTTTTATACCTTCCTATGTCAGCGTTCTTCTTCTTCAATCCTTGATCTGCTAACCAGTTGTTAAACAATTGTTCAGTTGTCTCTGGTTTTGCTTTCCATATACTGCATGATGTGGCTAATGGACTTCCTCACACCTTCGTAACAATTCTTTCCATCAGGCTGAGCCAATGCAATGCTACCAGCTTTTCTGGGACAGAATAGCTGGAAAACTGCACAGCAGAAAAGGACCTGGGTGCGTTGGTTGACAGCTGGCTGAACATGAGCCATCAGTGTGCTCAGGTGGCCAAGAAGGCCAATGACATCCTGACCTGTATCAGGAATATTGTGGCCAGCAGGACTAGGGAGGTGATCGTCCTCCTGTACTGGGCACTGGTGAGGCTGCACCTTGAATACTGTGTTCAGTTTTGGGCCCCTCGTTAGAAGAAGGACATGGAGGTGCTGGAGCCTGTCCATGTAGCTCATGTTTCAAATAGCCCACATTCCTCTACCTATCCATGAAATATCTTTACAGACATATCTCTTATAGAGATACATACAGATACATACTTCTCATACAGAACTATCTCCTCCAGACAGGGGAGGATTTTGTGTTGTCTTTTGATAGAAGGGACTGGGAAGAATGCACCAAATGCCAGCATATAAGATTACATTCTTGCTAGGAATAGCAAAAACTTATATATCACCTGTTCATTTTTTATAAATTTGCTTTTATATTACCTGCATATAAGCATATTAAAATATTGCCAAATTAAAAGTTTTCCCACAAGTAACCCACTGGCTATGAAATTATCATAAATAAGTGCATTAAATAACTTACAGAAAATCAGAAGACACTTTCAGAATCTGATAGAAGCAGTTTATTAAAATATTTTTCTGATCTACTTCTTTAACTCTATTGTGGTGGTTTTTTTCTTTCATCACTAGGAGAAGACATTCTTCCACTCCATGAAGAGTGGAATGAAAATGAGTAGAAATTTCATATTTTATTGTGGTGGAAATTATTTGTGATATTGTCATAATGATGGTGATGATATTGTGATCTTTCATTTCTTTTCTTTTTTCCTTCTTTTTAATCAATAGATAGAGAATACTTTATATAGACGTCCAGATAACGTTCAGAGTTGGGGAAATGAGGATGGTTAAAGATGTTTTGGTTTCCCCAGGGACAAAAAGGTCTAGGACAGAATGCATCTGTGTTTGTTTCTTAAGCATACACTTTTATCTCACTGGATATAGAAAGGTGATTAAAGTTAAAATGTTGCTTGCATGCATTCCTTAAAGGCAAATGATGTAATTTCGGAGTCAGACCTCTTCAGGCACAGCTCCTGGCTCCAGCATGGGGATGTCCACAGGCTGCAGACGGACCTCTGGTCCAGCGCACCTCCTCACCCCCGACTCTGGGGGTCCACCCCCAATCTGGCATTGAGCATCTTTGGAGTCTTAATTTCAGTCACATTTGTCCTTGGGCTTGGCTTTTCTGCCGAGTCGTCCATAGCCTACCCGTGGGTATCTGCTCTGCCGTTGAACTTCCATGAGCTGCAGGGGACCTCCTTTGCCTTCTCCCACTCCATGCGGTTGAACTGGGTATCTGATTTTTCCTGTGCTCCCCCTTCTCCTTCTTCCTCCTGGCCACGAAGCTCTCTCTTTGTTTAGGCTGATGGTTGTCTTTTGTTCAGGTCAATGGCCTCTCCTCCAGGTTCTCTCCATCTTCTTCTTTTCAAGACAATTCTTCCCCTCACAAATATGGATTCGCAGAGGCGTTTATTTATTGCTAATTGGCTCAGCCTGGGCTGGGGGTACACCTTGGAGCCAGGGCAGCTTTCATGAAGCTTCTCACAAGGTGACCTCTTCTCCCACTACCAAAAGCCCTCTCTCCATCAAACCTAACACAGTGTGTAACTGTCTTTTTTCCCCGGCACCTTTTTCACCTGGGTTCCTCTAGGTCTTATGGCCATCAACACTCATATTTCCCAAGAAGGAGGTGGTGGAGAGAGTGTTGTGGTGAGGTCTCAGCATCCCAGCTCTGTGCTAGCAGATGACCACTGCTGATGCTGGGCAATTCTTCTTCCCTGTTTCTGGATTTGCTTGGGATGATTTGCTTGTAAATTTTCCTAAATCTTCTGTCAAGTATGCTTGCTTGTTCTTCCTTCATTAGTTCCCAAAGTATAGGCGTATATGAGGTTGCTTCATCTTTACTTTTTGTTGTCCTTGAACTAAATGCAGCTTGACCCAGCTCCCAAGACTACATCCCTGTAATGACCAGGAATGGACCATTGGTGACTTACTTGTAGTGTTGGAGCCTCTGTTACCATCTTATGTCAGCACTTCCATGGTCTTATGCTTCAACTGCTCTACACAACATTTTTATTTTGGAGTCAGAGATACTTCATTCTGTGCCATTTTTGTTTTAAAGCCATGGATAATGTTCATTCTATACAGAATTACTGCTTGCTCTCACTATAATTATGTATGTGTATATAAAAACTATATATATGTGTATAAATAAAAATTTTATAACTATTTGTGTGCAACCACAGAATTGCACCGAGCTAAAGCTAGAGTAAGTGAAGGTACAGCAACCTCTTTGTTAAACCACTGCCATTAGATATGATAAACCAAAACAAGGTTCAAGCCAGAACAACAATGCCGTGTGAAATGGAATACACAGCACAATCACTTTGCTAAATGAAGACAATTAATTCGTAAGTGTAATCTAATGCCTGGCTTCCAGATAAACAAGTTAACAGACTCTTGTCCAGTTTGGACTCCTCTGAAGTAAAAAATATTTACTTACTTATTTTTGGTGTCAGTACAGACAGAGGGAAAACATAAGAAAAAATTCCACTGACAAATGTCACATTAGCAGATCCTAAATCTCTCAAGAGAGGACTAAGAGTAAATGTTGGAAAACATGCTTTCAGAGATATGGAGAGGTCTGTTTTCAGAGTTGGTCTTTACTAGATCAAGTTGGTGAAGTGAGAGCATGGAGTTACATTGTTTTAAGAAATAGTTGAAGGAGTGTGACAATTTTGCCCACAACTTACCTTACACAAATACTGAAGTTTTGTAGTATGGCTTCTCTTGCCTTCATGTGTTTGGATGCAAGTGCGCTATATGAGGAATATGTCTATGTTTCTTGTCATGTGGCAGTATATAACACAATAACAAGATGATCATGTGGCTTCATACAGAAGGTGAAAAAGAAAATGGGAAATTTTGAGGTAAAAGTAAAACAAAATTAAAATGGATGGAGTGACATTTTTAAATGTCACACAGACTTGTAGAGAATAGGGGTTTTTTTTAAAAAAATGGTTTAAGACAAAATGAAAAAGGCAAAGATTTGCCCTATTTCAGATATTTTTATTCCTTTTCCATTACTTATCTCAAATTTTTCATTATTTAGGTTCACATTTAAACAGTCTCACTTTTGGATGAGAGTAGGAGGAAGGCATGGATTTAATATTGAAGAAAGAAATTTCACAAACATACAAAGTTTACAAAGTAAAAGCCCTTAAACTCTTTCAGAGGGATGTAGTACTTTAAACTCCAAGAAGTTTAAGCTTCCTGATAGTTTTGACCTTTGAGCTGTATTTCTCCAGGGTGTTATCTCAATGTAATGTGTTTTAAGAAGAACAAAGGAAAACAGGGACTTGATGCAGTTCAACTAATGAAAGTGCAAAGTCCTATGCCTGGGGAGGAACAACCCCAGGAACTAATACAGGCTGGGGGCTGACTGGCTGGAAAGCAGCTTTGCAGAAGCACCTGGAGATATAAGACATGGGCATACTGAAGCAAGTCCAGTGAAGAATCACTAAGATCATTAAAGGACTGGAGTGTTGGATGTATGTGCAGGGAGAAGCTAAGACAGCTGGGACTGTTTGACCTGGAGCAGAGAAGACTGGAGGGGGAATCTTATCAATGTGTACAAATACCTGAAAGGAGGGTGCAAAGGGGTCAGAGCCAGGATCTTTTCAGGTGCCCAGTGAGAAGACAAGAGGCAATGGGTACAAATTGAAGCACAGGATTTTCCCTCTGAACATCAGGAAACACTTGTTGACTGTGAGAGTAACCAAGCACTGGCACAGGTTGCCCAGCGAGGCTGTGGAATCTCCATCCTTGGAGATATTCAAAAGCTGTCTGGACATGCTCTGAGTTGGACCAGTTGACCTCCAGAGGTACCTTCCAGTCTCAGCCATTCTCTGATTTTGTGAAAAAACAGCAACAACAACAACAACAAAACCCAAAACAAACCATGAGATTCTAGAGAGTTTATGGTGCTTTAATGTTGGTGATTTGTTCAACTGTCTTAAAAATTGAAGAACAGTTGAATGCCTTGGGTAAGCCAGTATTTACTATCAATCAGGGCTTTATGACAATCTGAAGAGCATCTGTTCTTTTTACCTAGTGCTATCTCTGCTATTGCTTCCTAATTTGGGAAGAGTAAAGTTCAGAAGTTGTATACCAAAATAGAAATTAACCAAAAAATAGCTGCATAAAGGGGAACCCCTCACTCCCACAAATAAAGCACTCAGAACACTAAGTATAAAAGTAGGTTAACTTTAAATACATTGTAAAGTTATTGTTTGAATATTATTGTAAATAATGAAAAATAAATGTGTGGTTTATTTTCTAATATAGCAATAAATCTATGCGAAAAACTTCTATCTGACATTGCTGAAGCAGCTTCTTGTGCATTTGAGAAAATGCAGTAACATTTCTGAGAACTTTTCAAAAGGCTTTGTAAGAAGTCTTTGCCAACTGTAGACATCTGATTTAGAATAAAATTCCCACATTCCGATAAGAAAATGGAAAGATAACTTTCAATGTAAGATACTGTTATCTTCACAAGTAAAAATTTTTGCCTCTTGTTTACAAAAATGTCCTGTGATTTCAAAAGTAAGAAAAAAAGTTGCTGTAAGAAATCCAAAATTCCAAGTATAGCTGTACATAGATGGAAGTATGTAACTATCTAATGATTTTTCAGTACTTAGAAGAACAAGTTTGAGTTCTGTCAGCATTTTCAGTTTAGACAAGCAACTTAGGAAAATGCAGTTGTATGGATAGCAATGAAAATTGCTTAGCACTATTTTGTAATACAATTGTCATTTTGTACTGTTGTTTTCTATGTAGCTGAGATTTTTGTCTGTTTAATTTGAATGAAATAGCTGTTACTGGGTCAGAACAAGCAAAGTCAGAAACTGAACCAGGTCCCTTCCATCACACTGCAAAGTACATGTATTCTCTTTCATCTTATAATTTAAATTTCTTTCAGGGAAGTAAGAAATAGATGTACTTCAGTAGAAGTACAAAACAGGTACATTTACCTTTGAATGGCATGCAGCAAAAATGCTTTCAGTATGTCTTTCAATTCATGCCAATTTGCATTAGAAAAGTGTCTAGGTAGTTAACATATTTAAATAAAAGCTTTGAAGAGAAGCTTTATATTCTGCATAAAAAGATAGGTATTCAGTGTTTACTGAATTTTTTTAAGCTTAGAGTGTTAAAGAGAGTATCTTTCAAGAAGAAAAGAAATTTCTTCACATACATGCATTAAGGTTTTTTATGGAGACACTATGCTAAATGCTCAAGTTTGAGTTGCTAATTCACAGAGACAATCAAACAGTATAAAATATTTTTTTTTTAAAAAAAGCCCATGTAATTAAGCTTGTCAAATGCAACCTCAGTAGTATTTGGGGTTATATTTGTAGCTGTGTTTATTCATGGAAATGTTGCTGAGAAATCACAAGTGTTACAGATCTTAAAATTAAATTATTATTAATTTGAGCAGTTGTTGAAATTATCTCTCTGAGACACCAACTTCAATTTCAAATATATAATTAGCAGCATCCCACCAATGTATACCAAATACCTGTGTTACAGCATTCACTTAAAATCTAAATGCTGTTTTGAAAAAAAGCTTGCACACTGTGAGTACATGATATACACTTGTTTGATTGTATCCTCTTGACCCCATTTTGACAGGACATTAACTTCCATTATGCAGTTCACTTGTCTTTCACCTGATATGTCAGCCAAAGTCTATAGTAAAGACTCAAGACTTCACAGAGTGTTCAGATAGTATAGCCAAGATATGCTGGGAGATACAGACCAAGTATTTGCTCTGAAGTACATAGCAGAATGGTTTTAGTGTAAATAAAGTTGTGCAAGGAAGCATGAAATTGAGAGAGTTCTTGAAGCCTCTGGGAATGGAGGAAGCTAGTGCGTTTGCCACATTTGGCACTCTTGGTTGGGTGATTTGTCTTCAAAATGGGGTGAAATGGGATAAGAAATCAAGAAGTGCCTATTATGCAGACCCTTTAACTTCTTAGAAGGTTATAATGTTGGGAGCCAGTAAAATGCATGGCCAAGGGAGAAACTATTCTCTCAATAAAAGGTTACGGTGATATGAAGTGAATGTATCAAAAACTTTACTGCAATATAGTTTTAGCTGGTGGGGTTTTGGTTTGCTTGGGTTTTTTTTTAATGCATTAACTTTTATTACTAGGAAAAATCTTCACTATTATTAGTGCTGCCTTGCTTTAATTCTTTAAGGCACTTCAAAAGTAGTTCTTATAAATTGTTTCACAGAACTTTCAATGCGTTCCTTGCCTACTTGGCATATCACTGCAGCTCAGCTAGAGCATGCAAGAAAATTAATTATCCCATGTTTTCTGAAAGAAGCAATTTTAGAGTTTCTGAACAAAATGCATCTGTGTGAAGTGATACAAGGTGGGAAATGGGCAGGGTGATAGATGGAGAGAGTTCATCCAACTGTAGATTTAATCTCAAGAGGTGTTTACATTGGGGTCCTAACATTTCGTTCAGGATGGATAACCAATTATTGTAGATCAATTAATTTATAATAAATGGCAATTCTGAGGCTCTGTTTCTTGTATATTAAGCCTATATTCTTTGAGCTTATATTCTTAAAATAATCTTGTTTGCAAGTACAAGACAGAAAAAATATAAATTTATTTGCTGGTCTTCCCTGTGGGCTTTCTCTCTTTGTTATGGAACATCTGCCTTCTCGGCATTTAGCCACGCATGATTTTGAGGGGGTTTCTAAACTAAAACATCTGAGATCCTGCTGAAAAAGAAATTGTAGATGGTTTAATAAAAGGACCTATATATAGTCACTGAGCACCATTTGAAATGCCATGGTTTTGACCTCTAGCTGTCACTTCAGAAAAGCACAGGCCTTGATATATCCAATGGCATAATGTCTCATGTCTTGAGTATCCTAGAACATCACAAATAACACTAGACATCTTTGTTTAGGCACCTGAATTGACACAAAAGTTATATTACACTCTTGGAGGATACAGTTGTTTAAACATAGGTGTATAATGTCATTCAAGATGCACGGTACTGTACATACAAGATCACTAGAAACTTAAGTTTAGGGAACAGTATTTTCTGGGTGTGACTCAGTTCCATTCTAGAATGCTCAAATTTAGTTGTATACTACCCAGGTGCTTACAAGTGAGCCAAGTGCCTCAGTTCCTATCATAGTCAATGGAGATCTAGTAAATACAGACAACAGAGTCTTAACAGCTTGTTCATTAGTCTCAATTCAATGTCCATGCTTGGCATCTCAGAAGGAAGTGGACACTGCTTAGGTCATTGAACCAAGATCAGGGATTAGCTCTCAAGGCTCTGACTGAATTGGGCAAAGGCACCTTCTGATTCCTGCACATAGGTGCTTAGTGCTGCTTGAGTCACTGCGAGCTTTCTGGGTTGTTTTTTCCAGGGCTGGCAGATAGGAGACAGCACTTCTGCCACTTCTGGAATAGCAGCTGAAGGGCAGGCAGGATACCCTTGAGAATTTCAAATGGTGCTACATACTTATGTTCAGGCAAATCAATTAAAATTTTAATCCCTGCTGATGATAGTGGGAGCCAGGGCACATAAGTAAATGTAGGTATCTTTACCTGAGAGTCTGGGTTTTTTTGCCCTAATGTAGTTGTCTGTGCCATTTGAGACCACTGTGGTATTCTGCCTGTCCTCTAGCTGCGAGCCCAGAAGGACATGAATCTCTCATAGATCTTGCATCACTTTGACCAGGATCATGCCAATATGTCAGGTAAAATAGGGCATGTCGAAGGGCCCCTAGACACTTTAGGCAATTGCGGAAGATCCATAATATATATGTCAGTGAAGTAATAACACTTCAAGAGCTTCAGAATCTCAAAGAGACTTTGAACTGACCTATAATGGCAAGTAGTTTGTAAGTGTAAGTTTGTTAAGATCTCAGAGCATTTGGAAACAAGAGGGGGGAAAAATAAAATCAGTCTTACTTATCTGTACATTAAAAATAATAATTGCGGTTTTAAAAAGTATTATCCTTCCAATAAATTAGATGTCAGGTATCCCCTAAGTAAGATTTACTAAGATTTTCACAATGAAAATAGGAGTACCATTTAATATATGTGCAATACACATAGTTGTTTACTATGTAAACAGCCCCAGATTTTACGTGGTATGGGAAACAATCAAATCAAAACACTAAGGGCTCAAAAGGAAAGAAACTGCTATTCATCACAGAAATATAGTATTTTAAAAGTTGAGTGATACTCTTGAATAATTAAAGAGGGTACTTCTCACCTCAAGGTGAGCAGTGGAAGGACAGGTAACTGTTTTCCCACCAACAGAGGTGTTGAATGCTGTCAGCTTCATTCCTGGCTGTATTTGTTGTAACATCCTGTGTCAAAGTACTTAAAGACTTGAATCTCCTCTGAGAACATATGAGAAATGAACTGTGACTTTCTTACTAGGAATTGAAAATAAAGAGCATTGATACTAGTAAGTTGTATAGAGAAAATATTTTCTTGATATAAAAGAATATCTGTTTGTACTAATGTTGATACCCATGCATACTTTTTAGTGCACATGCTATCTTTTAATGTGTTTCCTGTGGTACAGCGTGGCCTTTATAGTAGCAGTATCAGTGGTATAGTGTCAACTGACCAAGAATAGCTCTTTTTTACTAGTCAGAGAGGGCAGACAAACTGGCAAAAAGGCATTTTTGGCTTTAAAAGTTGAAGTGTTGATAGAGCCTTTGTGAAACTAGAAAAAAAATCAGATGTTGATATGCCTAAAAGTAGATTACAGTATAAGGACATTGCTCTATTACAGTTCAGAGGTCTATGTCTTTTAATTCACAGATACTTGCTGCTGCGAAGTAGCATGCCAACATGCCGAGTCTCTGACAGCATGAATTCTAACCTCAGACACTCTTTTCGTTTTTCACTTTGCAAATTCTTGAGCAGTCTATTACTCCCAGTAAGTCAGACAGTCCTGTCCTATCTGTAGTCCTCACTGCTGTTTGGAAGAGCATACAGTTTCATTACATTCCAGTGCAGAACTACTGGAATGCTTTTATAACCTGTCCATTACTCATCATTTCAAATTGCTGCCTATTTCACTGCAATTAGGTTGGCACTAAGTGCCTTAGGTTCTCGACAGTCTGTTGGCTTTGCCATATTTCTTGGTATGATTGATTTGCTAAGTGTTTTCCATAATCCCTTGTCCCTGTAGGTTTTGTTTCTTTGAGTCTGCCATGTTCTTGCAGGCTGTCTCTGTAGTTAAAATTTGAACTTGTAATCTTTACAGTCTGTCCTTAGGTTTCTGTCACTCAGCATTTACCTTGGTTCCTAACTGCAGCTTCCTCTATTGTATAGGTAGGATGCAGTTATATATCATATCTGCTTATCTGTAGGTGACTTTAGGCTCTGACTGACTGACATTCATAAACAACAATAAACTGGAACCAAAAATTTCCTTGTTTATGGACTGTATTATTTTTATCATTAGACCACAACTCATATTCTTTACTAATAGCAAAGTTTTGGTTCAACAAATGAGGAAAAGTAAATGCTTTATTTGACTACAGGGGGACTAACATAAATCCATATTGTTTGGCTCTGATCTGATAATTTTATGGCTTTTTCATTTTGTTTTGTTTTTATTCCCCTAAATTGGCTGCGTTTAATACTGAATTAATGTGCTGTCTCTCCCTTGGTCCTAATTTCTGCATCAAAAATTCTACTTCTAATGCCACACATTATTGTATTTCCAAACTGCTGCTGTTCTGGGCAATGTGATTTGATACCATGTGTGAAGGACTTGGATCAAAGTAGACTTTTATTTATGACAAGGCAGGGAGACGATATCCAGTGAGACTCAGAGGCTTATTCTTTTATTTTTAGTTGAATAATTAGGCTTTGATACACATTTTTGAGACACTTTATTCTTAAGGGGGAATTTAGAAAACTATGCCTAAGCAACTTTGCAGTATGTACGTTTTCTGCTTTTTCTTTACCTGTACTGCTTAGGAACAACCTATAGCCCAGTTACCTATGGCTGTTGTCTTATTGCTTGGAGAATTCTGCTACATTGCTGTGGAAAGATTGATTCTTCTGTCTGCCAGCTTTCCATTACGTGGATTCTCAGGAAATATAAGCGTTGATTATACTTAACCTTCTCAATCTCTTTTGTAGCAGAGAATGACTAAAGAAAAGAGATGTTAAAAGCTTGTAACCCCTTCCAGTAGGTTTAACTCTGGTGTCACAATAGAGCTGCTACTGAAGAGGGAGTGGTGGTCCTCTGCAACCTCTGTGTTGTTTCATAACTCACCTACACTTGAATGCATGGATCTTACAATTAGAAGCATGTGGGGATATCTATTGTAAGCTGTAATGAACTTAAAAATGACATCTCTAATCTTTTGCAATGGTTTTGCTTTGTTTTGTTTTGCTTTGTTTTGAATGGTACTTTTTAAAGTGACACAACCCGAATTGTTTGCACGTTAGAGAGGCACAGATGGCTGTGAACTGATCTTGTTAGAGTTTGTTAAAAAAAAAATGACAGATGTACCTTAGAAATTGAATACAGGTGCTGCAAAGAGAAAGTTATTACTTTGTATCTGACTTTGTCTGGAGACAGCTGGTGCCACAACTTTTTTTTTTTTTTTTTTAAATATAATGGGGATTCAGGCATTTTATTTGTTCTTATCTGATATGTCACTTTAAAAACACAGTTAAATGGCTCTGAAGATGACTAACAACTGTAATAAATAAAGAAGAACTTGATTCTCAGAGTTGCCAAGTATCTACAGCTCCCAGTGGTTTCGGTATGTTGTTTGCTGTTTGGTTTTTTTTTTTCAAATTGAGGCACTCTATCGAAAAAATAAAATGGAAGCATTTTTTTCAAGTATTTTCCTGTATTTGCACCTGAGTCCAGGCTAATCAATAGAAACATAGTTACGCATAATGCCTATATATTTTGCAAAGGAGATTATTTTTGGCACATCAAAATACTGAAAATTAGATAGTTCTGTACGTCCTGCATGGTACTTCATGTCATATTGTGGTGGTTTCTCTTGGCTAGCAGTCAAACAGCCACTTGCTCACTTCCCACCCTCCTCACCCCCAGCCCCCAGGGGACAGGGGAGAGAATTGGAGGAGTAAGGGCAAGGAGACTCATAGGTTGAAATAAGAACATTTTAATAATTGATATAAAATAGAACTTAAAGAATAATTATATTAAAATAATAATTATAATAATAATAGTAAAAAATATGCAAATAAGTTATACACAGTGCAATTGCTCACCACTGGCCAACCAAGCCTGGCCGATTCTTGATTAACAATCCCAGAGGAGTGAGACCCAGAGAGAGAGCCCCCTTCAAGAAAGACACTCTTATGAATATACTGAACATGGCACTATGTATGATATGGAATATCCCACTGGCATATCCAAATGCCAATCTAGGTTATTAATTCAAATATTCTTCACCCCGCCCCCAGACCTTTCACTTGTAGACTATCAAAACACAAAGTCTTTTGACTTCCAGCAACAACTGAAAACACTGGTATGTTATCAACATTTTTCTCATTACAAATCCCATGCTGAAACCAAAAATCTACTAAAAAGAAACCTAGCTCTGTCCCAGCTAAAAACCATGACACATATCTTCAACTCCCATTTACTTTTCACTCTGGACAGAGATAACTGCAGAGTTATACCTTACATTATTAAATCAATCCAGGAAAATTCTGTGGGGCTGGGTGTTCATATATAATCATAATTTACAAATCAGAAAAAAAAAAAAAGAAAAAAGAAAAAAAAGTGTCTTTTTTTTAGATTTACTGACTGAGCTGAAGAGAAACAGGGCACTAGGACACCTTATTTAGATGAGGAGCAGAAAGAAAAAAGTGAAAAAAACAGCTACTGCTTAGAAACAGTTGTGGTTAGTTTCATCCTGCTAATCAGTAAAGCAATTTCAGAAACGTATGGTTGGCAGTTGGTGAAAGAAGGGGATGTTAATAAAGCAAAGGTGGGAAGATAATTTGTCTGCATGGAGCTGACAGAAGCAGGTGGTGAGTGCCTATGAAATGTTCAAGGGTAGTTGGCAGGGTGTCACTGGAAAAAAATGGAATGTGCAATATCTTTATTCAGTCCATAACTTTTACTGTCCAGTATAATAATGGGTTTTAGTTTCCAGGCTCATATGTTGAAGGTATTTTATAGGTCTTACTTGAGGTTTGGGACAGTGAGAACAGTGATAGACCGTTCTGTGAAAAATAGTTTCCTCCAACGACTGGTTGTTCCTGTCCTCTGCCAATTGGCGTTTCTTTTTGAGATGCACCGTTCATTTGGTTTCAGCTGCTTGGCTTCTACAAGGACACTGTGTGCCGTGACTGAAATGTATTACAGCCTGGGATGAACAGCTATAGGGCATGTAGCTTTGGATGACTCAGTTGTCCAACTAATTAATCATGGTAGCTCAGGAGATAAATTGAGAAGTTTTACTCTGTAATGGTCTCATGTCACTGATGTTTATTAATTTGGGGGAATTATCCCTCTAATAGTGTTAGGTGGACTTAGAAGGTGCTTTCTAGACTAGGAAAAAGAAGAGTGCCAGGAAATTTTCTTCCAATATATGATCTTCTTTTCTGTATAGATTGCAACAGATTAATTACTTTTTTAAAAATAGGTTTCAGAGTAGAATGATATGTAACACTAGAAATGCTCAGATAAGCAAAGTTGGAAGGCTTTTCTCATGGCAGGGGTCGGTAGTGTAATATGGATGCATAGAATTCATGTATAATTCAGGCATGTTCTAAGATAAGATCCTGTTTTGCCAGAAGAGTCCTGAGTGGAGGTCATCTTTCAGTTATTAAGGTAGCATTCTCCTCAAATCAAATTCTCTTATGTTTGAGAATCTAAATGTATGTCACTTTTTATTTGCTTTGTATGGGTGCTTGCTGGTGCTATGCATCCGTAATACTCTGAGAAAGGCTTACAGGCATTCAGCTGGACTTTGAATAAACTTTCAGACATCCTACTAATACTGAAGAAAAGCCTCATGACACATACTTAGAGTGGTTTAAAATGAAGGCATCTAAAATGATCAGTCCTCTTTGAAACATAACAGCTTAGTAATTATTAATGTACCAAAGTTTCTTTTTAGAAATTAATAAATAGAAACTCAATTTGAAATTCTTCTTTCATGTTCAAAATTTGCTTATATTTTATCCTTTGGTAGAAATCAACATCACTTCCATTAGAAAGTGAAATACTGTTTGTGTGAAATACTAGAAGTTTTTAAATAAGTAGAAAAAATGTATTCTGGTATACTGATACATGTCTGATAATGATGCTGGCAGCTCTGGGCAAAATCATACTTTGTGGATAGTACTGTGAATCACTAGATATTTTGATCAACTGCTGTAATAAGCAGAGCTCCTTGAAGCACCAGTAGTGCAATACCTATATTCATGTAGCCAAACAGATATAAAGGCCCCAAAAATTATCTTCAATTTTCTACCTAGATTTTGTGTAAGTGGTACAGAGAAAGAAATATTAGGATGGAAAGGGGCTTATCAGATGCTTAATGTTCTAAAACTTCACAGTGATGCTTTGGTAGTATCCAAAATCTGTAGTTGCTAGTTATAAATAAATGGCTTGTGACTTATTCTTTAATTTGACTGTATTTTTACATCCTGATTCATAGTTTTTATGCTGGGGATAACATTTCAAGCTAGAACTATAGACAAAAGTTTGCTTTTAAACATGTTACATTAGTCGCTCTGAATATTGCTGGTTAGTTCTGGTTTTTGAAGTGATAGCATAAAATCTGTTTCCTGTAAGGTTTAGAAGTAGAAAGAGTGAAACTGATTTTTCAGTAGTCTCACACTGCATTTACGTGTGAGAATTACCCTGTGTCAGCAGCTGAAGACTTGCTCTGCTTCGCTCTTGTCATCATGTTTCCCATTGTCCATAATTATTTTAAAGGATTTAAGGGAATGAATATTAGTACCAAAAGCATGAAAAGTAGTTTAATTATTAAAAATATAATAAAAAACCCCACCACGCATTTGAACCCTAAAATGACCAAAATTAATATTTCAGTATGACAAATCTACTATGGTGAAGGTGTTGGGAATGAAGAGAAGTAATGCAATGTTCAAAAGTAACCAAATCAATGAGGAGCTGCAAGGCGAGCTCTAGGTGGTTACGGTGAGATGCTCACTCAGTCACTAGCAACCAGGATACTTCAGGCACTGGATCTCTGTAAATGATTAAAGTGGTGATAAAAGCCTGATATAGGCCTTTGAAATGATAATAATAATAAACCCTTAAATGAGATAGATAAATGGCTAGGAAAAAAGCAGGACTGCATTTAAAAGTACCTTGCATTTTTTAGTTTGTTTACTGCATTCTTATATATGCCTGTTATACCTGGGTAAAATTTTCAGCAATTGAACTGAAGGTCGACAACACTGATTTAGTCATTCTTGTCCCAGGAAAGCTTAGATAATTGGACAGGTATCACACTTTAGTAGTTTAACTTGGCTAGCAGCCAAACACCACACAGCCGCTCGCACCCCTCCTCTCTCCCCACATGTGGAATAGAGGAGAGAATTGGAGGGGTAAAGGTAAGGAGACCGTAGGTTGAGATAAGAAAAATTTAATAATTGGAATAAAATAAACTCAATATTGTAATGTTGTTAAAAATGATAATGATAATAATAATAATAATAATAATATCTATAAATGAGTGATGCACAGTCCAATTGCTCACCAGCTGCTGACAGTGATCCCGCAGGAGTGAAAAGGAACCCTGAACCCAAAACTGCAATCCTGGAAGAGTGAGCCTGAGCAATTCCCAAGAGAATCCTCAGCTTTCTGGCCAACCCTCATTAATATATTGAACATGACATTATACGATATGGAATATCACACTGACCTATCCAGATGCCAACTTTAGGTTTTGCTAATTAGTATGCTCCACATACCCTGCTGCCTCCCTCTCCAGTCCTTTTCACTTGCAGGCTAGCAAAACACTATAGTCCTTGGACTTCCAACAACAACTTGAAACACTGATATGTTATCAACGTTTTTCTCATAACAATTCCATACTGAAAACAAAACACCATGCTATTCTAGCTACTAAGAAGAAAATTAATCTTATCCTAGAGAAATCAGGACACACACCTTCCCTTCCTCCTTATATATTCTAGTACAAGGGTGGTTTTAACATTGCATTCTTGCCTTATGAACTGCATTAAAAAAAAAAACAAAAACCGATTCCTATACTGGAATAGAGTTGTCCATAGCATTGAGATTATGCTGATATCATTGTACAGTTTATGTCCCTGTCTTGTTTTATACACGTGCAACTTTCCTAGCTGGGAAAGTCCCTTTAGTTTCTTAATAACTGAGGCACTCCTGAGACTGTGGCTTCAGGACTCCCAAGGATGCTAATTCTTACAGCTTGATCCGGAGTCCTCTGGAGTTACTGGAAACCCTTTGACTAGTGTAATTTCTGTCTGATTCGTATGCAATTGTAAGCCCCTGTGTAAAGAAATTAGATCAGTTATCTATCATTTTTGCAAGGCTAACGACTATTGGCATACTCAGCTTCATTATAAGGCAAGAGTGCTTTGGTAGAGGGATTTGAGAACACCAGGTGGACTAACTCAGGTACTGGCAAAAAGAAGTGGTGTTGAACGTTATTCTTTTCCTTTTTTAACTCAGCAAGAATAATTTATTATCTATTGCTCTGCTTTTCTAGAATATTATACCATGACCACAGTGCTGAAACACTGTTTGCATACTGTTCCAGACCATGACTGTTGGCAAATCTGTCTTGCTTCTGTGGTATTTGAAGATTACTTTGGAGGCAAATATGTCTTTGCTCATACTTTTCAAAGTGTTTTCTTCTTCTTTTTTTCTTTTCTTTTTTTTTTTTCATTTTACTTTTTTTTTTTTTTTTCCCCTCAGCTCTGTTATGCAGAGCCAGAGAATTTTTTTTGTTCCTTTCATATTTCATTACTTGTGACAGAGTGTGCCTCGGGGGACTCTGAATCACTCCAGGTAATTTCATCAGTGTCGAAATGGATGTTAGCCAGTGGCCTTGGCACTGCAAGTTAGTCTTTTATGAAAGATTTAAACAGACAACAATAAGGTGTAGGATGGTATCTTTAGACTAGACCATGGAGAACTCACATGACAAAAGCATACAGCATTCTCTTTGGGGTTTTTCAGATTTTCTTGAAGGTTTTACATTTGCAACAAGACACATACTTTAAAATATCAAAGTAGTAGTGGTAATTTCCAACGAGTTGTCAAATTTACATTTCAGAATCTCTCTTTCCTCTTGCTTGGATGTAATAAATTGCCATAAAGTCTGACAGTCACCCACACATACTAATATATTAAGTGAAATAAACCTACAAACTTTAAAGTGCTGACTTTCAGCTCCTGCAAATGCTGTGTAATAATCACACAAATGCAGTATTTTATTTGTACATTAAAAAATTTAACAGTATATGGAATGTCGCAATACAAAAACCAATTCTGACTCTTTAAAATATTTAAACTGAAATGTTGTTAAATATTTCTCAGCTTATATAATTAATACAGTGGATAAAAAGACTCCTACAAGTAAGAAGCGTGTGATGTGTGGTGTTGGAATTTTGTATGCTGTATTTCCCATTTTGTGATAAAAATGAGTCCAAGATGTGGCTTATTACGTAACATTTCAGAACATACTCAGTAACAATCTGATTTTTTTACATGTACTGATAATTCTGTGGATAAACAAACAAGGGATTTCAAGTTATATAAAAAGTATCAGAGAATTTCTTCTACATTTGAGTAATTTTGTTCCATTTATAAACTTATTTTTCCATAATTTCCAGAAAAACCATTACTAATAAATGATCTAGGTGAGTGAATAAGGAGTTCTGCAAGTTGACCCGGCTACAAGCTGAAACATCTATTTATTTTTTTTTTATTTTTTTAAAGAAACTCAGTATAATAGGTTAATTTGCCTCTTTTTAAGGATCAGTAAATAAAAGGGGTACAGCTCTACTTATTAGGCCTGCAGATGCAGGAGAAGTAAGTTTAGGTAGGTTCAGGATAAGATTTTGTCTAAGGAACATATACTGATTTTTGGTCTCCAGACTAGTTTCTGTTTGCATAACTTAAACATTATATCAAGGACTGTCGAAGATTTAAAATAATAATTATAAACTAATAAATAATAGAAAAAGCATTCCAGGTGAACAGAATCTATGTTACTTACACAGCTGGCTTCCGAGGAAACCCCAGAAGATGGGGCAGGATGGTGGCTGAAGAGCCACTTCTTGCAAAGTACCACCTTTTGTATCTGCTCTCTTACTTTATGTTTTGCCAACTTGATTTACGTACTTTAAAATATTTTTATTTTTAGCAGTTTTTATTATATTAACTTTAATTTAGGGTCCCTATTTTTGGCAAGTTAATATTCGTCCATCTGTTAGAATTATTAATGTTACATTAGTTGGTTACCATGGAAAAATTGTCTACACCTGTCTAGGCTTAAAGAGTGGTATGTACCCATGCTTTATCTGAACAGATTGCTTCTTTGTATTTATTACCCATAGCACTTTGTAGCACTTGCGGAAGAATGTTGAAATCTTGTGTTTGAATCTTGGTTTTGGTTATTTATCCAGTAATTATTTAATCCCCAGTTATTCATGCACAGTTATGCTATACTTATCACTATTCTTTCTGTAACATAATCTTTAGATAATTATATCAGTATTAAGTGCATCGATGGCCAGTGATGATCATCTCTTGTAAAAAGTAGGGTTGGTTTGGGGGTTTTTTTTGATGGTCACAGAAGCAGCAAGACAGCTTTAAAATGTGCCATATCTGTTTCGAAAAGCAAAACATACTTGTAGTTAGTCCTTCCAACAGTGTGACTCATTCCAGAAGTGTGCAAGGATACACAATGTGACAAGGAACACTGAAACCCATCCATTAAGCAATGGAGCCTGTTGACTGACAGACGAGTGACAGCAGTGAGCAGGGAGGTTTTGTGTAATCAAGCTGTTGCTGGGGCAATCTTTTCCTTTATGAGTCTGTTTTATTATTAGATTTGGAAAAAATTGGACCAAGATGCTATCACAAATCTTTCTTCCTTGAAATTATTTAATTTCTAATGTAGGCAGAGACATATTACTTGTTAATGTGTAGTATGTATGCATTTGCAGGATGTTTGGTCATTTTCTGGATGAAAGACATCCCATTTAAATCCATCTCTATATGAGTGAGTATAACATCAAGCATATATTTAAAATGATTAACAAATAATTAAAAACAAGAAAAAGAGAAGAAAAAGCAATCATTTCAAACTGTATGGAGTTATCTGGATATTTCCCTCAGTATGAAGTTTCTGACTTGGCTATTGTTGACAGCATGTAAGCCAGAAATTATTCTACCTTCCCATGAAGAGGTCCAGTCTCATCAAGAGACATCTGTCAAAGAAGGTTTCTCTCTCAAACCTTCTTCTTTTTTTGCATTTTTTATATTGAACTCCTTACTTTTCATTGTTGTGGCTTATTCTTTTGGCATATTTGTGTGACAACAGTACTTTCCTCTCTCAGCTGCTGGAATTATATAACATATTAACGATTTATATATATAGTAATGATGGAAAGAAAGACACAGCAAAACTGTATTTAGAAAGAACAGGAAACATGAATGGGCATTTCACTTATATTTAACTTCTCTAAGGATATATAGAATTCAGTAGCAAAAATGGAAACACTTCCTTATATTTTTATACACTCACTCGTCGGGCAGGGGGAACAATACGAAAACAACCAGACTTGAAAAGAAAGATTAATCTGCCCAGCCTTGACACTTCCAAAGCATAGACGTGTAAATCTCAGCCAGTTCCCTAGGCTTCTTTTAAAGTCAGCAGAGATAAGCATTCCAGAGAGTAATTCATCTTACTCTTCTTAGATGCCTTTCTTAGCATGAGATTAATTTCCCTTTGTGGATTGTAAAGGGAGCCTAGGATGACTAGTTGAGACTTAAATGCCCAATCTGCAGTTGCCTAAACTAGGGCTGACTAATCTGTCCCATCATTTAAAGCAGAAGACACTGTTAGGCCATTTAGTCTGAATTTCTGTATATCACATTTCACTCAGTGTCTGAATCCAGCAACCTTAGCTAAAGCTGACATGAAGCTGAGCTGATATTAAGGTCAGCTTTAGCTCATCTATTGCAGAGGCTCTTGTCATCATGTACCAATCTGAATTCCAAAACCTGTATTGGAACAGATGTCTTTGCAAGAAAGTGGATGGGTGAACTCTCAGCCTTCCAGTTTTTTTTTAATCTTTGATGCTGAGCTATGAAAAAAAACCTGTCTCCTATGCAAGTGAGCCGGGTTTTCTGATTGTAAATAATGAATACAGAGAATTATTCTATTCCAGCTACTAAGACCCTGTTTCATTCTAGTTGATTGTCTTGCCTACCAGTGGCCTGGTTCCAGACATTAAATTATTGTTGCAAGTCATTGCTCTTCTTCAGTTTTTTGTTCATTTCATATGCAGTAACTTTGTTCCCTCCCAGGCAATAACTTTCAATATCCTCTCAAAACACCATTTCCATGTAATAGGTGTGGAAAAGTCCCTCTGAATGCTGTGGTTTCCAATCTGTTTTTGAGAATCTGGTGCTTGCTATATCTTAAGATTCATTTTCCCACCTTCAATGTATTGCCATATTGAGACGCAGTTAATACCAATCGCAGCAGCTTAAATCCTGTCTGATTCCAGTCTGTCTCATTACATTACGCCTGTTCAAAAAATCTCTTTACCAGCTTTCTATAAGATTTCTTATAGACTTAAAAGTGTCTTCTTTTTTTTTTTCCCCTTACAAATGCTTCCACAATAGCAGTCCAGTATGCTGTGGCTCTCTGACCACCTTTTATTACATGTCACTAGTTTTCCATCTAGGCATATATGCATCAAACTGTTATTTGAAATGTCCTCATTATCAGCTGGATTTAGTCTTTAGCAGATATAGGTCTGACTGTAGAGTTATCCTATGACCCAGATTCAGCAAACTGACACCAACCTGTCTTTCGAGTCCACATTCAAGGAACACAGGTATGCTGGAGGTTTTTAATTAGTTTTTTAGCCTGTAAAGTACATGGTGTCTACTGTGAAGAAAGCTGTTGATGTCTGTGATTTTAGTACTGAGAACATCTCGGATTTAATTTATGATGTAATAGTTGGCATTCACCAGAGGAAATCACATGCCATGTTTTGTATTGATTCTTAAAATATATCCAGTTTCAGTAAATCACTGACTTTGCCTGGTTTCTGAGATGAGGGAAATTCTAAAGATTAACTGGTCATCTACTATCATTGTCTCAAAATATAGGATAACTCAAAATATGTAAAGTATATTTGGAAGTACTTCTCAGCTTGACAGTTCACAGACTTCCTATGCCTGAAGACTATCCTTTTTCTTTTTCTCATTATTTATCATGGTTTCATACTGATCTGCAAGTATGGCAACAAGCTTTTTTTCTTATCAAACTAATTTCAGTCAACTTCTGACTCCTCAAACCAGACTTCACCACTAGAATGCCTAAGGGACACCAGCTGCTTGCAGACATTTATGCAAATCTCAAATAAAACACTTTTGCTTTGCATAACTGGGATTTACATGCTCTTGTTTAGCCTACTCTTCCTCTGGCTTGCTCACCTTTCACAGAGCAGCTTAATCTTTCCCAGCCTCATCAACCATTGCTATCACATGTATACAAAGTAATACAGTGGTGTTTGCAGCCCTTTCACCTCTGGGTGCTATCCCACTTGATAAGTATCAGCAACTAAACACACTTGGAGTCATGGGGTTCATCAGAGCTCAGATTTCTGCCAAACTTGAGCATTTCAGATGATATTTATGTGAGTATTGCAGGACACAAGAGGGAAACATTTAATTAAGAAGATCCCCTCCTCTTTAACCTTTGCCATATCTTAATGTTAGTTATTTTTTTTCCCTCTTTCCCTTTTACTCTAGCTCTGGTCTGTTTATTCTGACACAAAATAAGAACTACATCAGTCAATCAGCAGTCATGTTAGCAGCCTGTACCACAGTGGGGCAGGGAGTTTCTCATGGCACCTGGGAGTAGAAGGCTCTCAGCTTGGACAGCAGCTCACCTTTCCCAGTGGCAGTGGGAAAGGAAACCAGTGGGAAAACTAGTTACACAGTGGTGGAGGAGAAACAAGAATCTGCATATGACTAAATAAGAAATATAGAAGTTTGAATCTACCAGGCCTGTGTACCTTCAGAAGTCTAAGAAGTCCAAACAGCTTCATACACAGCAGAATCACAAGTATGTGGGGGAAGTTGGAGGTAGGGGTGGGGGGAACAAATAACATTTGCTTTGCTTGCTTGCTTGACATTCTGCACATTGGAATGGACCATTCTTGTGCTCTAAGGAGGTTGTCCTTGAAGGTGAATCAGCTGTTCAGAGCCCTTGCTCAGATCCCTAAGCAAGACCAATTATTTTGAAGTTCAGTATTGTAATTATTTGTCTTGACCACTCCTGTGAGCATTTAAAGCTCCACAGTGAGCAAAAAGTACCACCTGGACTCACAATAAATGCAACTAGAAGCTTTGAGGAAGAAATATAATGAGTCATGTAACATAAATTCAAGTGAGAGTTAGGAGGAGCTTGGCTGTCAGCTGGTCTTTTAGTTCTTATTTAGCAGGAATGCAAGTACCTGGTACAAATAGGAAGTTTGGTTATTTTCTTTGACACAGCAGTTCCCTGTTTCTACCAATCAGTGTATTTTGCCTTTCTTTCTAGCTTCATCAATTTGATATTCATGAATTAATGTTCATTCAAAAGACAAATGAGCTTCATACTCATCAATGGGAATGACAATACTGAAATATCTTTTAAAATATACTCCAAGATGATTCGGTGAGATTTGCTTATGTTCATAGGTAGCCAATATAAACATATACATGGGAGCATAGGTATATGTATACTATGTGATACATATGTGCTTTACATGTAAATATGCAGACACTTTTTAAAAACTATAATAGGGGACATTACTGTATTTTGACTTAGAACTTAGAATACCTAGTATTAGGGAATGGTAAAATTAAGTCTGTACACACGAATAATAGTATAGTCTTTGCTTTTATAATCACAGACATTTTTAACAGAAGTCTTAACCCCATGCCTCATTCTCTCAGGCTGCATTGAAAGAAAATGCTATCTGTAGAATGCCCGATTCATTTGTTTCTGGTCTGAAGATATGTAACACCAGAGATGGAACTAATGACTGTGAAACAGTCTGATACCATTATTAATGCAGCAATGTTTAAATTAGTAGCTTTATAAGCAGTTAAATGAGACAAGCTTTCAGGAATGTATGCCCTTTTTTGATTCTTAAAGTGAAGCAGCAGATTTTAAAGTTGAATACCTCTGCTGAGAACAATTACTCAGGTATCTATCAGACCATCTCCAGTAGGAAAAGGTAGCCTACAGAGCTGAGGGCCCCAAGAGGAGAAAGTGAAAGGTGATAGACTAGTTATCTTCTAGGGGAAAGAGAGAGACAAAGCTGTAAGGCATGGCAGAGACTAGAGAGAAGGAAAAGGAAGTTCCTGGAACCTACACCTGAATTTCAAAAATATATCTTTCAACTAGTCCTTGAAATACTCTTGTACCTGTATTTCTTGCTTTCTGGATACACCATGAAAAAATGTGGAGTCAGATTTGCAGAATTATTATATTTCAAATTCTAAATAAAATCAATTAAGACTGCACTGAATAAGGACAATGTGATAAATTAGTGTAGGAAGCAGTCAGGTCTCAAGTGATCAAAACTGCATACCCCAAACTAGTGGGCATCTTAGTACAACTGTGATTAGTTTTCAAACTGAAAAACGGCTGTAATAAATTGAATCTTATGAATTTGTATTTATGAAGCATTCATTCACTATAGCAAGAACACCAGGGAAATGATGATGAAGAAAATAATTTTACTTTCAATACAAGGTTTGAATAATGTGTACTAAATAGGGCATGGGGTCAAACACTGAATAAGGAAAACAACAAAAACTGCCAACTTGAATAACAATAAGTGCAACTAGAAGCTTTGAGGAAGAAATATAATGAGTCATGTAACTAAAATATTATGACGGATGTGTCAAAGAGACTATAAAGTTGCATATGCATAGGCAATTTTTCTGACAAATTTTTGAGTGCCTGAATGCATAACCATGACATTCTGCTCACAAAGGGGTGTATGTACTCCAGATTAATAGAATTCTTCATATTTCTGACTTCTTAGAGAACAATCTGCCATCTGATCAGCTATAACTGTGTTGGTAATGAATTAGGATCATCAGCATTTTTCCAATCAGTGCCACAAACTGCTTCAGCTTCAGGCAGCGGAGTAACAAGTAGCAGTAGCAGACTATGCATCATCTATGTACCAGCTGCTATGGATAATGCAACATAAGGAATCCAAGTATAAAAATATTAAGGACCTTTGAAGTTCAATTACAATTTCTTTAAGGAAATGTACCTTACTGATTAGAGGCACTTCTGCCCATTTAATCTTGGCTAATCTGGTCCTCTTTTTCTATACAGACACATATCTTTTTTTCTCTATCACAACTCCTATTTCTCACACTTCTGCAGAGTATTCAGGCAATTTCCTCTACTGTCATTTGATATTTATGGCAGGGAGTTATAATAAATACTTTCAGATTAATAGCTGAGCTCCCAGCCATAGCCAGTCCTCCCACTGTGGAACGCAGTCAGGTTGGTCAGACACAACTTACCCTTGCTGATCCCAAACTGGCTGTTCTGAGATGACTTCTTGCCCTTCATGTACAAGGAAATGGCTTCCAGGAGGATTTGATCCATAACCTTTCCAAATACTGAATGACACTGACCAGCCTGTAGTTTCCCCAATCCTCATTGCTCTTTTGAAAGCTAGTTGTGGCACTTTCTGCCCTGTGGTACTGCTTCACTCCCACAGACTGGAACACGTGAGAGCAAACCTGACCAATGGAAACAGAGAAAAATAAGTTGTTGAGTACCTTGTGCTTTTCCATGTCTTTTGTCACTTTTCTTGCTTCATTGAGCTGGGGACCTCCACTTCTCGTAGCTGCCAGTATACATACAGAAATTCTTGTTGCCCTTAACCTCCCTTGTTTGTTTCAACTCCAGCTGAGCTTTGCCTTTCCTAACAGCATCCTTCCATGCTTGTGTGGTGCCTTTGTATTCTTTCTGGGTAGCCTGTCCCCACTTCCACCTTCTCTGTACTTTATTTTTGCTTTTCAACTTATTCAGATGTTTCCTGTCCATTCATACTGGCCTTCTGACTTGCTTGATTGACTTTCTGCACACTGGAATGGGCCATTCTTGTGCTCTGAGGAGGTTGTCCTCAAAGATGAACCAACTGTCTTGAACCCATGCTCATATCCCTGAGCAAAACAAATTTGTTTGAAGTTCAGTAGTGTAAATATTTGTCTGGGTCACTCCTGTGAGCATTTTAAGCTCCACAATCTCATGGTTACTGCAATCAATGCTACCCTTGACTACCCCATCTCTAAAAATTTCTTGCTTGCTTTTGAGTAGCAATTCCAATAGACCATCTACCTTACTCAGGTTGTCCGTCATTTGTGTCAGCAAATGGTCATTGGCACATTCCAGGACTCTCAAAGCTTGACTTAACGTGCACGACTATTCTATTTGATTCAGTTCAATTTGATTTATTCTATTCTAAGCTATGTGCCCTTCCCACAAATATAAGAGTTGTCGTGCACCATAAGTAACAGGGCTTGTTATCATGAGGCTTCCTCCAGCTTTCTAAAGAAAGCTGCATATGTTTCCTCTGCTCAGTCAGGTGGTCTGCAGCAGAAGCATACCATGGTGTCAGCTGTGTCAGTCTTTCCTCTGATCCTTGCCTGTAAGCTCTGAACTGCTTCATCACCAAGGCCAAGCTCCAGGCGTTCAGTGCACTCCTTTGCCCAGCGCTCTCCTCTCCTCCTCACCTTCCCAGCTGGTCTTTCCTGAACAGGCTGTGCCAACCCATTGCAGCTCCCATCTGCTGGTGCAAGCTCCCCTGTGTCACCTCCTTGCTGCACGCGGGATGTTTTCTGCTCCGGCAGGGGAATTGGACTAGATGATCGTTCGAGGTCCCTTACAATCCCCAGCATTCTGTGATTCTGTGCTTCTGTGGGATCATTTCAGTGGTAATCCAAACAAATAACACAGATTACTTTTGCAACTCAGTGGCTGTTAGGAAAGCCACTAAGATGCAATAATTTCTTCTATGAAATCTTGTAATGAAAAAGTTACAGTATTCTAGGGCGTCAGCAGCCATTTTTTGAAAGCCATGGAGCCATGAGGACTTACACTAAGTCTCTTAGTTTTTCAATTGGTCAACAATATAGGCTTAAAGGGTTGAGCTTTCTTAAAAGTGTGGATAAACTTAATGATAGTTGAAAGCCTCTTTCTAAATAAATAAAAATTCAATCTTCACATTTAATTAAAATATCTCTAATAGATTAGCATATCACTATCAAGGCAGAACACTAGCTATAAATATTGGACCTCGGAGGTGTCATAAACCCTCCCAACAAGGAATTTAACAGTATTATTTTAACTGTCAGATTATTACTATTAAATTATGTTGAGTAGTAGCTACTTTGTATGCAGTTTGAATGGATATATTCATTGACTTTACTTAAAAAATAGAGGATCTGTAAGTTAAATCATACACTATATTGTAATGTATTGTGAAGGCTGATAATATGTATAATATGAGAAGCTTGCTATTAAAACTTTCCTGGTATTATCCCATAATACTATGCAAATCTGTGGATTGAGAAAATCAGATCAGATAAGATCAAGGATAAATTTGTCTCATCTGATAACTTATGTATATTCTAGGGATATACCATTTAGACTTGGAATATTTTGTATGACTATTTAATGATTATAAAAACCAGAGATGTAAGGTTGCCAGACTCCATCCTAGTAGATACAGGAAGTAGGGGTGGTGCAGAAGGAAAAAAAAAAAAAAAAAAAAATTAATATCTTTGTGTAATCACAAATTCTGAGATGAGATAATAAGAATGTCAACATTTTCATGACCATTCTGTTACCTTAGGCTTAGCAATATGGTGATTGATTAAACATTTAAGAAAGTATGGGGAGAGGAAATTAAGATAGGGTAAAAGCTATGTTCTGAATTTCATGTCATTTTGACAATGTCATCCTGTTTTGGTAAGAAGAATAGTATGTATCTAGGACAGGGCATAAAAATATTCCTAAGGCAGTACACAGCATGCAGCTGCCCAGTCATCATACATATCAGTATTCTTTTATCACCTTCACAAGTCCATTCATCTTGCACAGGCAATGAAGATACACTGAATTAGAATGCAGTTTAGATCTCTGAAGCATCATAATTTTATCACAGTTTTATCATTGTTCCAAATGTCATTAGTTCTCACATACAGCAGAATATCAACATAGACTGGCTCACTGCCAGTATAAGGTCCATTATACTGTTTGAAAAAAACATTGTGCCTTTACCTTGATATGAGGCTCTTAAAAGAAACAGTTGAAAGGTGATGCATCGTTCAGAAATAATCCTCTGTTTTTCATTCTTTCATACTTCCTCTTTTAAAGGAATAGTTTATAATAATCAAAGCAGCATTATAAATTCTTAAGTAATTTAAAAACTCCTGGTGATCCGACAGGTTGTGTATTTCACACCTCTCGTCAACCAAAATCAGATACGTCACTGTGTTGATCCTGCTCAAACACCTGGTAGACTGAATTCTCACTGTGAAGCCCTGATCTTTGACTCCCAATTATGGGATATATTAGAATGTTTCTGTTACTATTTATAGATCTTGGAACACTGCACATTTTATTTTATTATATTTGATACTATCCAATCATTCTGGGAAATCTCTTTTTCCCTTTTTAATCACAGAAAACATCTCTCTCTCCCCCGTTAATGCAGGAGATAAATACAGATTCATAAGCATGTTTGGGTTGTTTTATGGGAGGAGGAAGTTGTACTCCATTAAGTCTCTTTCCACTCCCTTTAAATCCAATTTGTATTTGTTTTACTATATGTAAGCAGTGCATTTGTTAATACATTTATTTTTTACTTTGTGCTGAGCTATATCTCCTACATATTGAAATGTAAGTCGCACAATCAAACAGAGACAGAATTTAATTCAGAGAATTATTAAATATATCAAGTTACCTAAAGTAATTTTCAAATCTTTGTCACATTTGAGTTACGTCTTCTGCAGTGATACACTCTTGATTCAAGGAAGATTATAAAGAGAGAAAGTAACCAACAGGACTAAGATACCTGGAAAAAATATTACATCCAGATTAAAAAAATATATAAGTAGAGGAACTATTATGTTACAAATCCACTTTAAAATCAACTGTTATGTCTTTCACATATGAACATTATTTAAGGGCTGCTTAACTGATACCTACAGTAGGTCTGTTTCCATCAGCTTAGCAAAGTGTCACAAATCCCAAAAGTCACTGCAACTGTGAGGCAAGAAAGTTGTATTTAGTATGGAGCAGAGATGTGCTGCTAACAGCAGGCATGTAAATTTGAGTAAAAAGAGAGGTGGTAACTATTACTAGTTACAGCACATTTTATCTACTAAAGTATCACAGAGATTAGGCCCAGACAACACAATAAAATATCCAATCTAGCCTTTAGGTCTTTGTCTTGGCAATATCTGAGCCTTGAGTAGATCTCAAGACCTCAAATGCAATGCAGACATTAATCTATAAATCTATATGTGACAATATAAGACCTATGCAAGGCATCAGTTAGATAAAAGCACTCAGACCTTCAGGAGACTAGGCAGTGTGCCAAAGGAAGAAAAGAGTGCAATCAGAAGTGCAGCAAAGGAAGAAGATTATTTAGAAGAAATGTGCAAGATTTGAGTGCATCAAATCTTGCCTTTTGGAAGAAAAGTAAAAAAAAATAATAAAAATAATTCACATTCTTTGCATGAAGAGGGGAAGAAATTCTTCCAGATCCCAAATTAGCAATCAGTATGATCTTGATTTTTTAGGATGCTTGTATAAAGTGTCAAGCATCCAAATTATTTTAAGTCAGCAATATTGTACTGAAAAATTATTCTTTTGGCAATTGCTGGTAACAGCCACCCAGTATTTCTAAAAAGAACCTGGGGCAGCCTCATGATCCCCTCTGTGCTTCTAGCAAAAGGACTAGGTGATAACAAGATGTTCCTGAATGTTGTACTGGAGTGTAATTTGCAGACATGCATTAAATCTGCACCCCTGTTCCTGACCTCCCATGCTGCACCCATTTTAGTGCATTATGGTTGAAATTAATCACGTTGGAGAATTTAAAAAATGAAGATATTGCTTCTCCAAATTGGAAAGTAACTCTTCAGTGTGTGGTGGAGAATTAAACAAAGGTTACAAATGTGATTTAACACCGCTCTTCAGTACCTTTATGAACCTTTAATGTTTTCATTTCATTTCAGAACTGTAAAGTTGGGTAAGTCTGGTGAGGTTTCAGGAATCTTTCCAAACCTCTGACATTTACTGCTCTGTTCTCTGAATCCAGGTGTAAATGTGCTAGTGTACGTTGGCTCATTTGGACTTTTGGCAATGTCAGGGACTAATTCGGTGCCTCCTCCTATGTGTATTCTGGCAACGCAAGGGGGCCGGGCAGACATATGCTTCTATATTAATTTTGGCAAGGCTCACATTGCTTAAGTGCACATTCCACAACACATTCATAATGTAGAACCTACTGTTGTCCCAGTGGTGCTGCTGGTGACGTTACTTTGAAATCCTAGAGGTAAGGCAATAGGGTTTTTTATTTGTTGGAAAGGGGGGTATTTTTTTTTTGTTTAGGTATTTTTTTGTTTTAAACATTGCAAGGAAGACAGAGAAAGATCTCAGTTGTAAAATACTTCATATTTCTATAGGACATGAGAACTCAAAGTTTGAGTTTTGCCTTTGGATATAAAACATATGACGGGTCAGTGCAGCTGAAGCTAGATTTTGGCTTGAGACAGTTTAGCATAATATTAATATATTTCCTGGGCTTTAAGATAAAAAATGGCTTAAAGTTTTAGTTTTTATTATTGTCCCTAATAAAGCTAAAACTCCTTTTTTGCTTAAACACCTTTCAACACAATATAGGCTTCTGTCCATGTACTTTTGCTAACTGAATGGAGTCAACTGTTATTCACATAAAATAATAACAGTAAAACAGAAAAAAACATATTTTTAAATTTTTCATTATTTTACAGCTAAAAAAGATGTCTGAACAGGTCAGACAGATCAAAATAAATTTTTTTATTAATAAAAAGTCGATGTATCTGATTCAGAAATATTCCTCATCAAATAATATTTTTTTATTCTTTTGGTAATATAATAATAATTTATGAAAGCAAACTATATAGCAGAGTGGGGGTAAACATAATGTACTTGGAAGTTCCTGCAGATTTCTACTTTTACTGAACAATGTATCATAAAAACAAATTCAGAGTGACTGTGGGAACTGTGGTTTATGTTTCTTGGTCTCTAGGTGTTCATAAAAAGTGTTTTAAGAGAACACTTTATTTTAAAGGCATTTCATTCTTAGCATGTCTCATTGCAAGGTAGTTTTTATTTAAATGAGAACTGTCCATTTTATTTTATTGTACATGCAGTTAGGAAAAAGTAGCATTTTAATGTTGTATGACAAATAACACTACTGAGAAGCTGAACATATACTTGGAAAAACTATAAAAATATAGTTACTGAAGCATAATCATTTTACCTATTGTCTTTGCTTTTACTGGTATGTGAAGAAATCAGCAATGCATCTTAAAACACTGTGGAGCAGTAAGGGACATTTAAAAAGTTACTCTTCTCAACAAATTCCTACTCTTTGCCAGTAACTGTATAACATTAATGCAAATATTTTCATGGCTACCCTAGATACTTCCTTCTCGCTAATTCAAGTTACAGACTGTAGCAATCAGCTTGGTCAGTAGTATGACCACTGTGGTAAGAAGTAAACCATAAAGAAGAAGAAATATATTATTTCCACTGAAGAAAGATATTTAATTACATGGTTTAGTATCCATAGCAGTGAATATTTAAAAAATGAAGTTTAAAAAAAAAATAATCTACACTATATTTTTTCCATATTCTTTGTTTATTTCTTCAACACAAAGCATTTGCTTTTAATTTATGCATAATACCATGGAAGGAAATGAATTCATCAATCCTCTGTTGAAGTTGATCCAAATCATTTGACTTGTGGGATGGCTTGGAGAGGAAAATCTACCTGACATTTGTCTCTGCAAATTAATGCAAGTTTTACTGTAGTCAGATGAAATCCAATTTCCATATATGCCTCATTAAACCAAGAGGGACTGTAGAACTGTACTTTCAAAAATCTAAAAATGTCAAAGTAAAAGTTTGCAGTTGTTCAGAAGAGAAGAATATATAGGTCTATCATCCATGAGAAGTATCTGGAACAGGAATATTACATTAATTTTCCTTCTCCTTCAGAATTTTGCACCATAGACTTTCATCTGACATGTCCTTGTATTTCTTCTATTTTAAGTTCTTGCTGTTAAGCGTATATTGGCTAAAGACCTCTAAGGAGTGAGGTTGAGACGGTCATTGGATCTTTCATTTTGGGCACAACAGCTAGAGGTGTATGGTTAATCTTGCTATATTTCTTCTGTTGCATAAGCCCACATCTTTTAGTTGATCATTTTTGTTTTTCAACAGGTAGCAATGACAAGGACTAAGGGGAAATTCATTCAGAGATTTATGTAAGACTAGGTGAATATTTGCAAGAAAGGCTGTGGAACCACAGCTGAAACAGTACTTTCCTATTATACTTGAATTTTTATTTGTATAATGAAGTAAATCTTGCCACTGAGCATTGAAAATGTGGTTGAATAGGAAAATATTTACTAAGATATATGTCTATTCTCACTGTAGTACTGAGAGCAAAATAAGGGAACACCTCTTCTCCATGGCTGGATAGCACTGACCAATCTAAATGGGTTTGCAATTTACAAAGACAATCATGACACAGAGGAACAAGAAAATATAAAATGTGTTACTACAAACCAAATGGAGTTCACTGAAAGAAGTGAAGACTCCACAGAATTCTGTGACTTTACAGGGTGTAAAGGCAATATCTAGGTGACAGTTGTTTGTCTGTAACATTAGAGATATTATTCAGTAAGCTAAATCAGAATGATACTCTGTAAATTGTGCTGAATGTATACCTAGCGTGTAGCTTATTAAGAGCTGAATGTCTTGCAAATAGTTTAGGTTATTGTTGAATTGCCTAATTTATAAACGTGAAGCAATTTAAAAGGATGTATATTAGGTACAACGTTCCATTGACATTTTATTTCTCCTTGATTCTGTCCTTATAATGCCACTGTTGACATTCCTTCTTTGACATTTATTTTACTCCCTTCAGTAGTTTTGTAATTCTGTGAGAAATTAACAGATTAACAGATTCACCCTCTTAGTTTCATTCAGTATTATGTTTTTATTGGCAATACTGCTTGCTGTTTGGATGAAAGACATTTTATCTTGTTTCCTGCCCAGAAATAAGTGTTAGTTAAATGATGGAAACCCAGTGGGATAAGCTACTCTAATTCTCAAATGTTTGTATGAATCCATACAGGTAAATTTGCTTAACAGCACTGATGCATCCAAAGCCTTAAGTTAGGAAGAGTTTGGACTTTTCTCTAATTACCAATGACCTTAAAAGCCTTTATGTTTAAAAATACGTTAAAGATAATGCACCACTACCCTCAGTAAGAGAGATTCTATTCATGACAACTCAGAATAAAATTGGGGGTGATATATAATACATTTTCCTTTAGTTGGTTTAATAACATTGAGCATACAGCTTTCACAACTTAATTGGGAGATATGGAGTAGCACAAGGCCATTTTTACTTTCAGTGGTTCGACTGAAATGGATTACCTTTTTTTTTTTGCTTTAAATTATGTATGTGACAGCCCTGTGGGCTTTTAATTTTTTAAAAATGTTTGTTTTTCTCTATTTAATTTTGCTATAGTTTTATTTTAACACTGAATTTTGGAAGACATAATTTTGACTTCCAAACCTTAGCAGACATCATTATCTGTTAAACTGTTGTATTTTACTAGGCATCATATGTAGTTTCTCAAAACTTTTTTAGCCCTATGAGTTTTTGGCCTTGTGAGGGAAGTGAAATAGATTTTTCCTAATATAAAAAATGAGGGTAGGGAAGGGAGGGGAAAGGAAGGGAAGGGAAGGGAAGGGGAAGGGGAAGGGGAAGGGGAAGGGGAAGGGGAAGGGGAAGGGGAAGGGGAAGGGGAAGGGGAAGGGGAAGGGGAAGGGGAAGGGGAAGGGGAAGGGGAAGGGGAAGGGGGAAGAAGAAAAAAGAATTGAAAAAATAAATGCCACAATTCTCTGTGCTTGACATCTAATATCTTTTACCAAATATTATATAATATTTTGAAGCTTTCCTTTCAGAAAAAAAAACCAAACTACATTACTTCTTAGGTATACCTCTGTGTATTGTATTTTACAGGTAAGTGTCATCTTAACTCAAAGATGAAGATTCTGAATATAATTTTGAGGAACGTATGTTGGTCAGTATCTGCATTCTCCCTATCTCTCAACAGGTTGTTTGGGGTTTTTTTTCTTTTTAAAAGAGTAGACATTAGCAGTCTATTTATTGAAGATGTTATTTTCTCTTCTTTTATGTGTAGAACCCATTACTCAGCTCTCTCAGCTGCATGATAAAATGTTGTATTTGAAATTAGGTTCTGAAATGAATTACTGTTCTAATGGGTTGTAACATACAGATATTCTAGTATTTAAAACAGTATTTAAAAGTTCAAATGATATTTTTCATTTATGTTCAGTTTTCTCTATTTCTTAATGCATAAATACATCAATGAAAAGATATGTTTTTCTTTAGTCACCACAAAAATATAGAAAATTATGCTCCTTTAGCATAATTTCAAAGGAAGATAAGTTATTGGAAGATTTACTATCTTTCTCAGATCTACCTTCCTGAGAGATTCTGATGTTTTTGTAGACACATGGGAGAGCTGCTGACCAAATAGAGCAAGTTGAAGGAAACTCAGTGTCAGTGACCAGAAAGCCTTCTTTCAACTGCCTCCCTAGCCTGAAACTGTTTAATCTCCTTAAGTTTCTTAAGCCTGTGTAGAAGTAGAACTTTATAGGCACAGAACTCCTCCGTATCTGCCTAGATCTGCTCCATAAATGCAGTCGACTTCTATGTGTGATGGAGAAACAAACTGTTTTCCAGAGACTCTATACTCCTTCTGACCTTAGAAATTCTCAGAATATGTTTCAAACACAGATAGGTATGATTGGTCATGTATATAACGTGTGGCAACGCTTTTTATGTAACATAGAGAAGCTTACCCAGGAATGAGGGTGTCAGAGGGTGTGCAGAACTCAGGAGGGAATGAAAGCTCACTAGGATGTAGGCTGGGTGTGGGAACTTTCCACTCCTTATCATAAAGTACTTCCATTGTTTAAAAATGTATTAAAGTGTTGTTAAGCTAAAGAAAGAGTATAAAAGGAAACGTGAACCTGTGACCTAGTAATTAGGTAATGCACCTATAAGAAGGGACCTTTAGTGGTGCCTGATGAAAGGATTAACTTTTACATTTTACATAAAGGAATCACAGGAAAAAAATATAAAAAGGAATAACCTTTTCTGACTAATTTAAAAGAAGAGTAAGTTATCTGAAATATTTACCAAAGATATATTTGTAGACTGGTGGTAACAAATGAACAAACAGTTTTGCCTAAAGCCTGGGTATCTGAGTCCCATACAGGAAAGGATGAGAAAGGATTGCAGAGATGCCCACTGTACAGTGTTTCCTGTAGGCTGGCTCAGGTTGAGCTTCAGCGTGCTGGTTGGTTTGGATCTCCTTGGCTCCTAATACTCTAGTTACAGGAATTAAAGCTCCTGAAATTCTGCTTTGGAAATAAGACATAATGGTAGTGAATATGTAGGTGCCAAAATCTTATGTTAGACTGTTCTCTTATTGTTCGATACCTAACATTTCCTAGAGCAGGCCATATGTCTAAAAAGTTATGCCTACAGACAGAAAGATTACTTCTTTAATTTCCCTTTGTGGAGGGGTCTCCAAAACTCTAGAGATCAGAAGTTACAAAAAAAATTTAAGAAAATAGAAAAAATGAGAAATAAATAGTGGAGTTGGACCATAATCCTTCAGTCAGATTTTCATGGCTACATATGTCACCCTCTAGAAGATGATGCTGTACAAACAATGATTTAGCATGGTGTAAAAGTTGTCAACATATTTCCTAACAAAACAAAGTTTTGCCTTAATTAGACAAAGTTATTGAATGTAACATAATAGATCTTAGTGCCATTGAAAATGACCAGTAGAGAAGTCTTAACAAAAATAATAAATTAGAGATAGTTATAAAAAGACTGAAATGTTGCCCGGTTCTTTAAAAAAACAGAAGTCAGACTGACTGTCTGTGGGTCATAGGCTTAATCCCCATAGAATAAATTAGTAGTATTTCAATCAGATTAATTTCAGACTAATATAATTAACTATTTACATTCATTTTGAATCTGATTGTCATCTGTATCTGGTCTCTGAGGTACTTCTCAATCCACCAGGTAGGAAAAATATTTTATTTCCCTGAATTTGGGGGTGGGGGATGCGCTCCTAAACTTGTCTTGCTCAGATGAGTTTCATATGTGGCATCAGTGAGGATGAAGAACACTCCAAGCATTTTTTGCTGTTGAAGTGCCATTCCCATGTTTCTGAGGGGTTGAAGTCTCTGTGGGTGGTGTCTTCTTCCATGAGAGGACAAGGTATTGCAGTAGCAGGAGAGTCTGAAGATGAAGATTGCTTTGACAAAGGAAAAGCATGGATGGAGAGTCTTGTCAGATTACTACCAAGAAGTGGTCAAGTAGAATGGCTATATCACTTCTCCTAAAAAGGCAGTTTATTTTAAAAAGAAACAGCAATTTTTTATATTAATAAATTTTTGATTAGAAGTTGGATGACTGAGAGGTTACAGTAGTGGTGTATTATAAAATGAGACAGATGTGACTACTTTATTCAATGCCTTTTATGAACCTGAAAGAAAATTAAACAAACAAAAAAAAAGAAAATACAAAAAAGAGGAAAAAATAACCACAGAATGGTCAGTTATCTTCAATCACTTAAAACTTCAGTTTCTTTTCATGTGTATCAGTAGTGCAGTTAAATACGAAAAAAAAATCTTGAAATTAACAGTGAATGTTGTACCTGCTGGATGTACCCTCAAGTGCAATGACACTGTAAAGGATCTTGAGTTTGTGGTTGAACATGAGTAACCAGTGGAGGGCTACAGATAACAAACAGACTTTAACTACTGGGAGTGATTTCCAGTAGCCAGGACAATAAATGGAAGGAGTACTACTTAGTATGCAGCAACAGTGATATTGTTACTGAAGTACTACATTCAGTTCTGGTGATGATGCTTTAAAAGCTGTTGGCGGAGATGAATTACCAGAGGATTAAAAGAATGGTTAAATTCAGATTTATCTCTTATATTATGAATTTAAAGTAGTTCTCTAGTTTAACAAGTAGAAAGTGAAGGGTGGCTCATTCTAAGGCTCCAAATGAATAAATTATTACTGGCAATAAGCAGCTCTCTAATACAGCAGAAGTAAAAATAGCTTGTACATGGAAACTGAAACTAGATAAAAGATCAGTCTAGATGAAGGCAATATACTTTTATATGTCGTCATTGGGAAAATGTGTTCAGTGATATGGTAGTTGCTTCATGACTTTAAATTCAATCCACCGCATTTCTCTCAGACATATATGATAACCCTAAAAGAAATGAAGGGCTTAATTCCTGAATTATTGCATGACTTTTTTCATAGCCTGTGTTATGAAAAAAACAGAGGACTGTAAACATTCCTTCTGGCCTTTAAATCTAAACCTCTGTGAAGAGGCCACTAAAAAAAGAGCTCACTGAAATTGGAACTGACACTGGAATCTAAACCCCATGAAACAAAGTGAATGAAATATTTGTCCACTGGAGAAGATGAACATTCCCTTGAACTTGCTAATTTCATCCCACATGTCTAAGCTTTTAAATCATAGTCCACATACATACAAAGACTAATTTTTGCTGATTGTCAGAGTGTAGCAGTATGTAATATTGTAATTTAATTAAATCAGTTTCTAGATCTGCCTTTTATTACTTGTGTTCATTACAAAAAATATTGGATTCATACTTGTAAGAAAATACCATAACCAAAATTATCAGACATTAGATGGGCTTTGTTAAGTTGAATTAAATCATTTCATGTTGAAAATTTCATAGGAAGATGAGCTGGGATAATTGAAGGTTTCATCAGGAAGCCGTAGCTGTCCGGTCAAACTTGCACTTTTCAGATGGTTTTGCTACTGTATGTAACCATGATTTGTCTAGGAGCAGTAATTAGATGTTTTAGAATTACGTTGCTTATGATCCATCCAAGCTGAAGTTAGATGCTGTGAATTGATAGTACTAGTTCTCATGTAAAAATAGACAAGTGCTGTAGTTTTTATTTTGCTAATCTATATGTGTGTCTAAGATGCATAAGTACTTAAAGAATTAAGTAATCCTTATGAGGATGAGCTATAGCTGAAAACCAGGAAAGATACTCCCATTTTATGATAATTAAAAATCACCTTGACAACTGAAGAAATCCTTTTATAGACTTCTTAGAATTCATTTACATGTAATTAATCAAAGTGTTATTTGAGAAGACTTATATTCATTTCAAGGAAACATACAAGTATTATTTCCTGTTTTAAAAGTATGTTTGATGCATTGTATGAAATGCAAATTTTTTGCTAGTGACGCAGGTTTCCAAAATTTCTTTGCTGTGAGCAAATTAAAAAACAGTGGGACATTTTTGTCAATGATCTTTTGAAAATCTTGCTAATGAATAGCTATTTTCTCTTTTGTGAAATACTTTTAGCATATTTAAGGACAGAACCAAATACACGGGACGATCCAAAAGATCATCCTATTTGAATAATCACACTTTAAAAGAACGATTTAAATTATTTTTTTCCTACAACAGGAATTACGTACTGTGCTACTTGTTCACTTTCCACAAGTCCACAATCCACAAGATTATTGAAAAATCTATTAAGAGTCACATGTGAGTGAACCTACTAGCCTTTAATGTGCAAGAATAGTCAACAGTCATTTCTCTATCCCTTCTTCTAGTTTTACTCACCAATTAGAAGTTAGTGCTGCATGAGTACTATTATACACAGGATTACCTGTTCCAATGGCTGAGCCCCTTAGAGTTAATACTGATATGTGAAAGCTGTGCAATGCAAACCCTTCTGCAGTTTTGCAGCTTTGTGCATCCAAAGTAATGCACGTCCATCTCAGCTTAATTATTTGTATGATAATCCAAGAAATTTTCATAAAGCCTAATTAATTTTATGATTGGATATAAAATCAGTCTTTTGCTGTTTTGTAGATGCAGTGCACATATCTCTTTATAAACAAGGCAGGCGTCGCTGTCATAAACAGTTTGCAAGTCTAAATCATAAAGGTGTACTATAAACAAATAAGATGAGTCAAGAAAGTGGAACTAAAGCGTGTTGGATAAAATATTATTTCACCTTCTCTTTAATGCATCAAAAGATTTAGTGTGTCAAAACAAAGATCTACCTAGCAGAAGTCAATTGAGTGTTCAGGGAAGAATATTAGTCTTAAACTCTTTTAGATCAAGCTTCTGCAATACTTCACTCTGCTTTCCAGTAATCCTGTGATCCGTAATCAGGTATTTTGTGAGCCAGAGGTATTGTCTCTACATTAAGTCGCTTGATGGATTTTCATTTCCATCAATAGGGCCCTTTTCGGCCGTATGCATATGCCATTCACTACTTTCAGATGATAGAAGGGTAAAAAGAGGAAAATGGGTTTTAAAGGATCTAATGAACATAAATTCATGCAAATGAAGGTAAGGCACCTCCCAATTGTAGGAAGCTGAATTTAGGGAAAAGATATTGACAGTGCTTTGTGTGTAGCCCTTCTGTTTCTACACAACACTAATGAGCTTTCAAAATAAACTGAACATATAAATATGAAAACTAAATATAACCATCTATCGTACCTGTACTGAAATGTAGTTATTCCAGCAGCTCATGCCCTCAGTACAAAAGCACTGGCAGGAACTCAGCTGGATTAACACACCGAGCTGCAACTGATTGTATTTGCAGTTACTAAAGGGTGAATTCGTCTATTCGTCTATGATACAAGAAATGATGCCTTTAAATGAAAATACGTAGTGTAGTTTTACTAACCAAGCTTGGCCAGGACTGGGCTTGTATTTCACACCTGAAATATGATGTCCCCCACATCAGTGTCCTGATGCCGCTTTCTGCATCTGACAGGTGTTTTATCAAAAGAGAGGAGCTGCCGTAGCGGCTGAGCATAGAGGTCCGTCTAGCTCAGAATTTGTCTCTGACAGTTGCCAGTAATGGATGATTATAAGAGCGAGGCAAACAGTGATCAGTCACTACCTTGTTTAGGTTTTAGCCTGCCACAGAAAATAGCAGTACTGCAGACTAACATGCTGCATTTTGACATATTTTAAAGCTAGCGCTTTCTGATATTAGAAACCACAGGTATCACTTCAGCTGTTTTCCTGAGCAGTAGGAATTCTGACAGCAGCTGTACAATGAAACCTGATATAACCATTGTGCATTCCCCATATTTGTTGAAGTGCTAGCTGCTGGTATTTAGGGACTCCACATTTCTATTTATTTTTTATTTGAACTGCTTTTGTAAGTGGGCTAGGCTGTGCACTGAGTAATTTTCCCCCTACAGCTTCTGGTGATAAACACCAGCTGTCAACAGTGAATGCAGTGATATGCGAAGCATGCAGTGATTTTCAAGACAAGGTCAAATGACAGGTAGTTAAATAATGTAGAAAGGATAATCTTCTGAACAAGCAAAAATCTGAGGTTGTCGCAATGTTTTTCACAAAGTTTACAATCAGCAGATGGTAATGCAGAGGTCAAGCTCCCAGGCAGAATAGATCATGTACCTGAATAAATAATTTGTGTATGAATGATACTCTATGAAAACTAATTTTTGCTATTGAGATACCTACCTGACCTTGTGATGTTACTATTAACACTCTTTAAATTGTTGTCTGAATTGCATTATGAAGTAGTACGTGAAATCATATGTTGCTACTATAGTCACATTTATATTGTTATACACATATGTTTAAAGGCAAATGATTTTGAAAGCATGAAGGTTGGGTTTTCTGTGCTTCATAAGCTGTTGTGTATCACTAAAAGTGTCTTATGATGGGAACATGAGAAATCATGTTCTTCAGAATTCAAGCTAAACTTCACTGGTTCTGGGATTTTGTCTAGTCAGCCTAGTGTCTTTCCTTGCATATTCCTTTTTCACTTATGGCTGGCTTCCTGTGTTTCACAGTATATCTCTTGAGAGGTATCCAAAAGCATACATTTAAATGGCATACAATTAAAGTGTTTCATACTGTTTCCAGAGTTTAATTTCCATTCTCCCTTAAGCAAGAGGTTCTTTAAATTTCTTTAAATTAAGAGCATCGCATACACTTATTATGCAAAAGTTTAATTGAACTCAATAAATATCTTCTTATTACTATTTTAGAAATAAAACAAATTAATGTTTTTCTACAGTGGACCTCTTATGTACATTGAAAAAAATAGAGTGATAATCTAAAATCAGTATGTAACCATAAAACCCACAGTGAGCTGTCACAGACATAGTAATATAACGCTAGTGGAAGATTTTTTAATGGAAATGTCAAATACAATTGTATTAATGGGAAGTTAGCTCTCTATGACAATGTAAGTATTATTTCATTGTCAGTTGGGAGCTTAAAATATTCCTTTCCTTTTATATATTATATTTTAATAAAGAAAATTAAATTATCAATCAAAATCTAGGCTAAAATAATGTTAAAGGTTTTAAGGAACTAGGCAAGGTTGAAACATTCACAGATAAGGCTGCCACAATATCCAGAGATTAAAAGCAGTGAAACAACCCTCAGGAATTGCTTGCCTTCCATGAATTGTCAGTTGATGATGAGCTGATAGCAAAGTGAAATATTTCTTCCCAGTGAGCTGAAGGTGTGATATTGACTTTTGAAGGTGCAAAGATAACTTGATTAGACAGAATTTATTCTAAATTTACTTTCTAGTTTTAAAGAGACAATCTCCCTTTGAGTTAACGGAATACTAGTAAGCAGACCATTATACTTTGTATTATTTTTAACACCCAGGACATTCTCCAAAAGTAAAGAAGCATTTATAAATTAGTGCAACTACACTGATTTTAAAGATCACAAAATCTCCTTTGATCATCCTGATAGAGAAGACAATTTTGAAGGTGGCGTTTACAGCTTCTCTACTTACTATTCTGAAAATAATCCTAAAACCTTAGTTTTGAAAAGCTAGTTAATACAGAATATGAAGAAATGGCAGATTTTTTCTCAGTAACGAAAAAATAAATGATGCTGCATTCTTTCTCTCTGCAGTCACTTTGTGCTAGTCACATTCCTTCACTGAGCCAGAAGGTGTTAATAAACTGTTGTATCCAGCAAAACAAGAAAAAATATTATTGACTGCTTGAAGTTTATAAAAATTACTGGCTATGAAAGTCAAATGTTTATGTAACTCAGAGGAAAACTGTTGTTATAATGGCATTATACTCCCAATCTACAAAACTTTTTTTGCAATAACACTTCCATTAGCTACAAACTGTTCAAATACAATTATTATTTTCCTTTTTATAACATTCAAATAAAAAAAGCAAGATCCATTTCACTGAAATAATAAGGATGAGTTATATTGTAATATTACCTACACCAACAGAAGCATAGAGATTGTTATCAGGTTCTAAAATTGCTGTTTCTGGCATTGGAAGATGACCTCCAATGTTTTAGCATATGATATTTTTATAAGTATATCTAGCTGGAAGCAGAGAAAATTTTTTAATATATATCTCTCCCTAGTTTAGCTGAGGTTTGGGACTTAGATTAGGTTTTTTGCTTTTTAATCCACACTTTTATTGTCTTTGAAAATGTTGCACAATACTTACCAGCTGATATTTCAAAAAACCCAACAGCAGTATAATAGTCATTTGGTACTGGACATACATTTCCATTGCTACCATCAGTGCTTTTGAAGGATCTGTTTATTAGCATAGGTTGGAAATTATTGAAAAGACTGAAAATCATAGCTGTTGTAGTGAGAAGAGGATCTATCTGCAAGCAAGAGGGCTCTGTATCAATGTTATTTCTCTTGACATATTTTACATTTTATGATGCAAAGTTGCTAGCTGACCCAACTTGTTTATCACACACAAACCTGAGCTATTAAAAAGCAATTGAGAAGTGAGCAAATGGGGTTCAAGTTATGTATTCTTTATCTTGACTTTCAGAATAGAAGGCAGGTTTTAACAACTGTATTTCCTCTACAGGTACGTAAAATATGTGCAGATCACATTTTAAGCTCTAATAGAAGTAAGGAGCACTGGAACAGGCTGCCCAGAGAGATTGTGGAGTCTCCATCTCTGGAGATATTCAAAACGCCTGGACACTTTCTTGTGCAACCTGTTATAGGGAACCTGCTTTGGCAGGGATTTTGGACCAGATGATCTCCAGAAATCCCTTCCAACCCCTGTGATTCTGTGATGCTGTGATGATGATTTTGGGTTTGATTTGTTGTTTGGGTTTTTTTTGTGGTTTTTGTTCTTTTGGGTTTTTTTGGTTTTTTTCTGAATCCTATGTCTTCATATCTATAAGTTAAATTCACAATGAATTAAATTACTGTATAAGCATTTTCCCCTCATTTACAGATTTTGGTGAACCTGATGCTCCTGAAGCTTGAAGTGATAGTCTTGAAGAATCAAGTCTGCTATTTAACTGCAAAATAGTTGTAACATGGAAGCAACAAAACATTTGACACATAATGATTGAAAATTTCTTTAAATGATGGAAGCAGGAATTTCTTTTCATTGTAGTACCTGTTAAGAGCAGTGTGAGGAAGCTGTAAGCAGGAATGTTTAACACAACAGTGTATCATGCTTACTATTGCTGAGTACAATTAGTCTGTTGCAATGCATACTTTTAAGAGTTGTTAGATTTGTAAACCTTTTCTTGTACAGAAAAGTGACTATGGGGATACTTAACAGCAGTTTTGCAGATTACATTTTATATGAGGAACATTTCAGCGTCAGATTGTCACAGACATTTAATCAAATAAGTCAATGGGGAAAGATCAAGAAAAGATTTTGATCTGAGATGTCAGGGAACTCTTCAAATTCAACTGTCTTAAAAATAAACACTAAATATTGTTAAAGCCTTTCTGTTGCTCCAAAGCAGATTCTCTAATGCTGCCAGTAGTGCAAAATGTCATTGCAGGTGGGGTGCTGTTGCAGAGAACCATGGTTCTCTTGCCACCCAACTTATCCTTATCTTTCATCTGTTCCACCAGAATGATATCTTGGCTCCACACCATATTCTTATAATATTTTCTCATTATAATTTTTATTCATATACATTACAATTTGCATTTTTACTGACTTGTCTTTTAATCAGATGTAATCCAGTGTAAAAAATAGTAACGTATGTGTTTTGTAATGAAAGCACTTTGGATGTGTCAATCTTTCTCTATTGATTGAAAATGAAGCCTACATGATCCATTTTGGGTGAATAGCATCAGTTAATAGAACAAATATAATTAGCAAAGGTTAATTCAAACCTGTGGTGTTAGTCTATGTACAACGTTTTTCCTTTGAAACTTGAATCTCACATAGAAATTAAGTTTTGAAAGGACTGATTCGTGTTGATATAAACATATCCATATATGAGAACTTTAGTTAATATATTATTAAAATATTTAAGAGCTTTTTTTTAAGGGTAATTTAATTATAGAGAAGATTTTATCTCCTACCATTTATGATAATGTTCATATTTAAGTTTCACTGATGTTCTTTTAGGGATTTTTTTATGGGAATTTTTTTTTCCTTCTTTCATAAAGCTACACTTTTAGTTTGCACATAATGGTTCAGTATTGTGCCATATATTGAAGTAGCCTTCTGCTACTGTTTAAGCAGTGTGAGATTTTACATCTTAGTGAAAAAAAAAAAAAAGAAAAATATGAGTGCAAAAAAAATACTTTACTATTGCATGATGAGTTTAATAACTGTGTGACTTCCTGCATGTTTGAAGAACAGAAAAATATAAGTTCCAACGTGCTATACACAAGATGAATGTACAACAAGCTAGGCAGTATCCTATTTCAAAAACAGAAGCTGATGAACAGCTATGAAATAGGACTATGAAAGGGTAACAAAAATAAAACCAGTAGTTTCATATGAGAAATGTCACATGACTCATGAGAAGGCAGGCAAAAACTATGCATTTCTAGGTGTGCTTATTGGAAAAAAAAATATTTTGCAAAAGAAAATTTAAAAAGGAAATTGTTTTGTTTTGTTTTGTTTCTTGTTGTTACCACATTCAAATGAAAGTGAATATAAATTAACTTGAAAAGTAAAAACAACATACCCCAGAACCAGTTAGAAAACAAAATCACAACACCATTCGGTAATCCAGTAATGCAGCGTAGGTGAATGAACTCAGTGGCATCATACTGAAGTTTCAGGGGAATGCTCAGTTCAAACTAGAATGTAGTAAAATATATGCTAGATATTGTAAGAAAAAGCCATTCACTCTCAGAGAAGTGTTCTTTTTTTTTACTTTTTTCAGAATATGGCTCATGTATGCTCAGTTTATGCTGATTTACAGGACTGGGTTTGCAGGAATAGCAGTCCTACCACAGTGATGATTCAGCTGTCAGAAATGTTTGCACTTTGTGGTAGAAGGAACGTGGCCAAGGCTGCATAGAAAAGCAGTGATTAGGATCACACTTTTTGTATTTTCCACAGAAGAAGAAACTGTACAGTCAAGCTACAGTTTCCATCTTCATGTTCTTCTGTGGCAAAATCCCGGTGGCTGGTGTTTCACTTTATCTTTCACTCTAGGACTACTGTCTAGAATGTAGGAGATATCATCGGAGAAGTGTGTAATTTGTGCTGGATAGGATTTTGTACTTCAAGGCAGTCTGTAAGGAGGCACAAAAGGATGCAAAGAAGAAATCTCAAATAATTTCATACACAAAGCTCTGTCTTCACATTTCTTCTTCACAAGAAAAGTTTTTATCTGCTTATTTACCTTTATCACCAATTAGTGGTTAAACATGCTAGAATTCTAACGAATGCATGAGCTCACCTCTGACTGAATAAATCCTGTTTGGCAAGCTGCCTTCACATCCTTTACAATCATGTTTTTCTATGCTTTAAGTGGTTTTAGTTGTGCATGGAGAACATTTATGTGCAAAGATATCCTTGTAAAATGGATAGTGCTCTCTTCTATTTTTATTCCTTTAAAACACTCTAAAAATAAATATGTAAAAAATAGAAGTAAAAAGGCACAAGGAGAAGAGAAAGAGAGTTAAAAATACCTCAGCAGCAAGGAAGATATTCAGTCAGCAAAGTGGAAGTTATACTTCTTGATATACGTCACTTTGAATCTTTGGAGAATACTCAGATACCATCATGATGGGCATTAGCGTAAGAATACGAATATAATTGCTGTTAAAATGCATCAGTGTTGGCAGGATTCCATTTCACTTGCATAAGGAACTATGGAATAACCTATGAGCAGTTTCTGGGATGATAAGGAGGTAAGAGAAAAGAGAATAAAACCCTGTTTCTGTCAGTCAGGACTGTAATTGTCCTAGGGAAGTGGGCAAAGATACGCATTTTGTTCTCATTGCCATCTGTAAATGTGTAACTACACATTCTTTATATTGCAGTGGTTGGTGATATCCAAGTAATTAAATAGTGTAAGCATCTGAGAAAACCAGAATATCCAAGAGCATACTGGTTAAACAATTAGAAGTTCATAGGGCACAGATCTAGGACATGATGCAATTAAAATGCATAATGAAAGCATATAATCATATGCTATGAGTCCAAAACAAAGTAATTACCATCACATATGTAAATCATAGCTTTTTAAATGTGATTTTTATATGTTCATTGAATGCAATTAGTGAAAGCCATATACTTTACATGTTGGTTTGAAAGAATGTAGTAGTTTGAAATTGAGTCACTGCACCTGGTGCATTTACACTTCACAAAACAGCACTTACAGGAAAAACTACAAACTTTATCTAGGCCACTGTCAGTAAATGATGAATGAGGTCAGTGGTGGTGTAACCCCAATCTTTGTCCCATGGGTGCTATTGGATGCCTTAGAAATATTTGCAGTCTGATTTCAGAATATGCAAGGTTTTCTATGGAATATCTGTGGACTTACAGCTTCTATGTGGCTTCTGAAATGTTTTCTTGTCAATCAGGAGGGAACAGTGTATGCAGTGGAGTACTGTTTTCAACAAGCTGTAGAGTACTGTATGTCATTAATAGAGGCTGAGTAAAGTTATTTGTTGATGTATGAACATGCACAGATTCACAGCCTCACCTATCCATTTTAAAAACTAGCATTTATTTTACAGCAAATCAAAAAGTCAACACTTGTATTAAATATTTAAGCAGCCTGCTATATTACCTCTCATGACTTTCTGAAATACCAACTTTATACTGGAATCAATGAAGATATGTTAAAAATCATAGGGAGTAACTGATATAACAAATTTGCTGTAACATTACCCAATGTACATTTTTCTCAGCTGTGAAAAGTAGCAATTAACTGTCCTTTTTTCTATTTGATTTGTGAGTTCCCTTTTGACACCAAGCAGCTATATTTAATTTATACAGTGGTATAAGTGGACTACAGAGTAATGTGAAATTAAAGTTCTGTTTGCAGTTTGCCAGTAGTCAGATCAGAGTTTAAAAGAACTAATAGCTGAGATTTTGGGACCTTCAATACAATAGTCTTTTTTGATTTCAGATCAGTGTAATTCTTTCAGTGAAATGGGCATCTATCTCCAGAATGGGCAAGGAGATAAAGGACTGACAAGTCCTATGCTGGACTAATGTATTTCACGTTTATACAAATTATTTTTACATAATGTCTTTAAAAAGCATCACTAGTATATATAAACATAAGGAAAATATGTGATGTAGCTCAATGTTTGCATATAGCAAATAAATCTAAATTCTTATGATACTCAACTTTGTATTTACCGATGCTCACTAACTGTGCTCTACAGCTAGGAATGTTTTCATCATTGCCAAAACCATAGCTTTACAAGAAGAAAACAAATCAGATGATAAAAATTTAATGCATTCATTATAATGGCCTTTTTTTCTCCCTACTGGAGAAATCCAGCATCTGTTAATAGTACTTAGACAAAGAGGAAGAGGGAGCGAAAATGTAATTTCACTGCACTATCCACTAGCAGCAGTTTTTAAATCATCAGGAGAAAGATGATGATATCCTTTGATTTCCTCCATGCCTATGGAGGAAACATAAGAAGTTTACAGTAAAATCAATATCTCTGATTATATGGTGATAATCTAGTTTGAAAAAAGAAGCTGTCCTTATCTTCATTCCAGATGGGGAGAGGGAGGGGGAGGAGTGGGGGTGGTGACAGGGATGGACACAACACTTAGCAATACAAACAAAACACAATGAAACAAGATATGGATGTCAAAAGTGATAACATAAGGACTGATTTTTAATAAGGGAAAAGGACAAAAGTAAATTGCTCTAAAGTTATATCAAAAGGCACACTGCATTTTTGCTTCTACCTCTTTATTTTGTAAAAATTTTGCTTTAATTGCATACAAAACAATGAAATAGTAAGAAAGAGGAGAAGGAGGGTAGAGGCCTGGGATGAGTACTGTGTTTTTGAGGCCCTTCTGGCTTATTCTGCCTATTAACAACATACACAGTCTGTCCAGACCACAGCTGATCTTCAGCAGCTAACAAACTCTCACACTCTGCTGGTCTCATACTCTGTAATGCATGATGTGAAGTGTGATCATGCTGTTACCAGCATCAGCAGATTTAGATATCAAGTGCAAGAAGCACACTGAAGTCCGCTACTTTCAGTGTCAGAGTAACAAGAGGTAGCAGCATCCTACAGTGATGCTCAAAACCATATCTTCCCTCTAACCTCTAGAAAATTCTGCTCTGTTAAGGACATATTCAAAATAATTAACAGCATTTTTCCCCAACTCCCCTTCTGTTGCTCTTACTTTCTTTTGTGGAAATGTTATAATGTGCCCTACACTTTATTTATAGGAAGTTTTTATTGTTTCCCTCCAAAATGGCATAAGGCTTTGCTTCATCATTCAGTCTCTTAAAAATTTATTGCAGGGAAACATTTGCCTTTGGTTTCAGCCTTGTCACTTCTTACTCTATTCTGAGGACATTTAGTAATGCTAAATATTAATGGAAAATAGATTCCCTTTCCCTCTGTCAAAAAAAAAAAAAAAGATGCTTATGTTCTCAGCTCATGTGCTCTTTTCCTAAGAGTGTGCCCACACATTTGTGCTGTCTATTTGTATAGGCATGTGCATATATGCAGTGTACATTCAGACAGAAAGCACCGAAATAAAGCACCTTGTTCAATCAAATTAGTCCTGAATGTAATGAAGAACCAAAAGTTCATGTTGATTTTTATTGTGAGAGTCTTTAAAGTGAAATATTCTGATGAAATTTTACTTCCATTTTTTATTGCAGATGTGGCCTGACAATTTGAAATCCCTCTTACTACTTTTTTCTTTTATTTTAATTTTCCCTTTTGAATGCATCTTTCTTCCTGTACTCAACCCTTTTATACCAACAGTCCCCTGAGTCAAAAAGAACCAAATGACCTTGAGCACAAATCAACACAGATATAGTAAATTTACATAGTATCATGCAGTTTTCCTTTAAAATATATCACCTAGTGGAAAATGGGGATACGCATATGCCTAGACAACATGAAATGAAGGATGGTTTTGACCAAAGGCTTTTGACATATTAAACTGTTCTTTATGAGAAATTACAAACCTGGGCAACTTTTTTTTCCCCTCTGAAACTCTGAAATTAAAGACAGTGTGTTGGTACACTGAAAAAGTGATGCTGAGTGAGACTTACTCACACAAGGAGGAACCACGGAGTTTTTGCACATCTATGTGCTATTTGACCTCATGAATTTACAAATCAAGTGACTAGAAGCAATCCTTTTTTCCAGTTGCTGCCCCATTTTCCTCAGTCCAACATAGACACACCAGGATTCAAAATGTTTTTCACTTTTTTTTTTTTTCACATTCTCTTTAATTAGATACAACGGTGAGCCTATATTTTTTCCTGCTGACCAAGAACAGCATGAGCAGACTGACAGTGTGAAGTGTGATGGTGCATACCGGCTGGGTGATAATGGTCCTTGTGAAACAAGTTGAGGAAAACCCTGCCTATTTTGTGTGTTAACCCCACAACAACATTTGTGTTATACAGTAGTCAGCAGCAGAAATCTTTCTGGTGTTAGAGAACTAGGAAGAAAGTAAATCTCTTGTGGCTACTCATGGTATCCCAGAAGTACCTCTGAAATCCACTTATGTTTTGACAGTTCAGATTGGTCAGTCTGAAGACTAGCTTCTATAACAGAATCATAGAATCATAGAATGGTTTGGGTTGGGAGGGACCTTAAAGATCAGATGATCAGTTCCAACCCCCCTGCCATGAGCAGGATCACCTTCCACTAGACCAGGTTGCTCAAGGTCACATCCAACCTGGCTTTGAACACTTCCAGGGAGGGGGCATCCACAACTTCCTTGGGCAACCTGTTCCAGTGTCTCACCACCCTCACAGTGAAGAATTTATTCCTAATATCTAATCTAAATCTACCCTCTTCCAGTTTAAAGGCATTACCCCGTGTCCTACCACTACCTGCCCTTGTAAAAAGTCCCTACCCAGCCTTCCTATAGGACCCTTCAGGTACTGGAAGGCCGCTATAAGATCTCCACAGAGCCTTCTCCTTTCCAGGCTGAACAGCCCCAACTCTCTCAGACTTTCTTCATAGGAGAGATGCTCCAACCCTCTGATCATCTTCATGGCCCTCCTCTGGACTTGCTCCGGTAAATCCATGTCCTTCTTATATTAGGGGCCCTGGAACTGGATGGAGTACTCCAAGTTGGGTCCCACAAGAGCAGAGTATAGAGGGAGAATCACTGGCCACGCTTCTCTTGATGCAGCCCAGGGTACGATTGGTCTAGACTGCAAGTGCACACGGCTGTGTGCACTTGCACATGCACTTGTGTGCATGCTGAGCTTCTTGTCCACCACCACCCCCAAATCCTTCTCCTTGGGGCTGCTCTTGAGTCATTCTCCACCCAGCCTGTATTTATGTTTGGGATTGCCCCAGCCCAGGTGCAAGACCTTGCACTTAGCCTTGTTGAACTTAGTGAGGTCTGCATGAGCCCACTTCTCAAGCATAGCAAGGGCATCCCTTCCCTCCAGTGTGTCAACCAAACCACACAATTTTTATTGTCATCAAACTTGCTGAGGGTGCACTCAATCCCACTGACCATGTCGCTGACAAAGGTGTTAAACAGCACCGGTCCCAATACTGATCCCTGAGGGATGCCACCTGTTGCTGGTCTCCACTTGGATGTTGAGCCATTGACCACAACCCTTTCAGGGTGACTAGCCAGCCAATTCCTTATCCACTGAGTGATCTGTCCTTCCAGTCCATGTCTCTACAACTTAGAGACAAGGATGTTGTGTGAGACAGTGTGAAATGCCTCGCACAAGTCCAGGCAGATCAGTTGCTCTTCCCTTGTCCACTAATGCCATAACCCTGTCATAGAAGGCCACCAAATTGGTCAGGCACAATTTGCCCTTGGTGTCGCCATGTTGGCTGTCACCCATCATGTCCTCACTTCTCATGTGCCTTAGCATAGTTTCCAGGAGGACCTGCTCCATGATCTTGCCAGGCACAGAGGTGAACCTGGTGTGTATTTCCCCAAGTCTTCCTTTTTTCCCTTTTTAAAACTAGGGGTTATGTTTTCCTATTTCCAGTCAGTGGAAACTTCACTGGACTGCCATGACTTCTCAAATATGGGGGATAGTGGCTTAATATGATTAGTAGCAAGTGTCAGGCAATGGAGATTTCCCGCATGGTCTGTTCCCCATAGTTCATCAGGCATTTGGAGAAAAGAAGAAAACCTGAAGATATGTATTGGAAAATCTCACAGGTGGAGAAAAAAGGTTAGGTGCAGGTGAGTCAATTAAATGAGGAATGCTAGTTTTGACACAGTGCAATTTTGTATTGCATCAGTGCAATGAATCAGTCAGTCAAAATATGGTTTGCAGAAGACAAAATCAAGGGTCTACACTTTTTTTTTTTTAATTCATGTGCTTTGAGTATAATTGTAAGAAAATAGGAATAGGCAACTATTCAGTAGCAGAACTACTTGCATGCAAAATATAGAGTTAAGCACTGACCTTTGTTTTGGATAACTGTCATTTTTCCCCCTGTGGACTGACTAGCATCTATCATTTTGCAAAATGGAGTTTGGAAACTGCTCTTTATACTTCAAGTCTTAAAAAGTAAAAAGATAATGTGTCAATAATATAGTGCATGCTGTCAAGATTTGTAAAAGCCAGTACCGTTTACAGATGTCTTGCTTTTGTGTTTGGGTTGCTTTTTGATATTGTTTTATATTGAATACCTGAAATTCTAGGCAATCAAGCATAGCAGAGAGCTCAGACTTTTGGCCAAGTGAGTTACATTTGCCTAGCAATCACATTGACCTGTAGCAGGGTATTCCGGCAAGATGCAAAGAAGATAAAAATTAATGTCCCTCTTGAAATAGAGTGGTACAGATGTTTCTATGTTATAGCTACCTTCAAACACCAAATACCAAACTCCTTTGAAACTGAGAAAAGACACTTTGAAAGTTTAAATATAATCTCCTCATGGAATGTATTAGATTACTAGATGTTTCCTGAAACTTTTACAATGCTCAGTGTTGATATACTTCAAGTAAATTGTATAGTGATGGAAGTAACATGACAAGAATATGACGAATATTAGCATACGTGAACAAATCATGTCATGTTCCAACATATTTTACTATGATGCAGTATTATTGGCAGTTTCTGAAGTAGATTAACTTGGCACAGAAATGCTGGGTTTTTTGAAAGCAACTCTGCTTATCTTTAACGTTCAGAGACACAGATAGGGGCTGGAAAAAGACATTTAAAATTTTACATAGGTTACCATTGAAAGGCTATTTATTTGAAACAGAGAATAAGTTGGTGTTCATTAATCAGATATGTCCAATATATCTGGCATATGTTTATTTTAAACATGTAATCCTGTAATATTTTATCATCTGTTACTTCAAAATGGTTTATTCTGGTCACTGTATTAGCTTACTCTTTATTCTTTAGGGATCTGATCTAATGACTATCAAAGAGTAGGATCAGGTAGTAACAGAAAACTGGTTATCTCCCCCGAGACTCAATTTATATAAGTAGCATCTGAAAAAATGAACCTGGATTTATGTTCATTGTTTTGAGGGAAAAAATAGTGCTTGGAAATTAAAAACAGAAAAAAGAAGTAAGATTTAATTTGTGTCTTATTTGAACTCTGTTGCAGAACGAACTTAAAACAGAGATCCCTAACAATTCAAAGATTTCTTAACTTCATAGAGATATTGGAATTTATTGCTCTTTAACAGATTAATGATTTTTTCATGTTAGTTGGTCCCTGAGATAGGTTCCTTTTCTGATGAGCTGTACCCAGTCTTCACATAACTATTACTCTTTACATAACTATTTTTCTCATTTATGTATGTGGCAGCTGTTCTTTTTATTACAGTGTGTTTGGTTTGTGTAGGTGGGCCTTTTTTGTTAGTGGGGGAAGGGGCCATAGTGATGGCCTCTGTGAGAAGCTTCATGAAGCTCCCCTGTCTCCAAGGCAGACCCACTTCCAGCCCAGACTGAGATAGGGAAATGACTCTTTGAATCCATATTTATGAAGGGAAGAACCAGTTTGGCAAGGTAGGAGAGATCCATCAGGAGAGACCTTTGTTTTGAATAAAAAGAGACAAAAAGAGCATCATTGACTTGAGGAAGGAGGAGGAGGAGGAGGGGAGACAGAAAACCTCAGACATTCAGATCAACAAGGAGAAGAGTGGAGGGAGGTAAATGAAGTCCCCTACAGCTATGGAGCTTCAACAGCGGAGTAGATACCCACATGTAGGCCATGGAGGACCCCACACCAGAGCAGGATGCTGTGCCTGTGGGCAGTTGTGACTACATCAGGAGCTCATGCCAGAGCTGGGGGAGGAGGTGCACTGGACTGGAGACCCATCTGCAGCCTGTGAAGGTCCCCATGCTGGAGTTGGGAGCTGTGCCTAAAGAGGTCCATGACTCTGTGGGAAGCCTGCATTGGAATACTTTGTTCCTGAACTCTTTTATTCTGCGGGAGGAATCTCATGCTGGGAAGAGCGGCATAGACTAACTGACTGAAATCCCTATTCCCTGTCTCCTGTGCTACTGGGGAGGAGAAGGTAGAGAAATCGGGAGCAAAGTAATTTGAGCCCAGGAAGAAGGGAGGGGTGGGGGGAAGGTGTTTTAAGTTCGAGTTTTTATGTCTCACTATCCGACTTAGATTGATTGGTAATGAATTAAATTTATTTTTCTTCCCAAACTCAAGTCTGTTTTGCCCGTGACCATAATGAGTGAGTGAGCCCTCCCTGTCCTCATTTCAACCCATGAGCTCTTTGTTGTGTTTCTCTCCCCATCTCACCAGGTTAGGGGCAGTGAGTGAAGGACCACACAGTCTTAGCTGTGGCTGAAACCACCACATATGGTCAGAGGTATGGGCCATCCAGTATTACCTGTCCTGGGGAAGAGCTAGATTAGGCCTTACAGACAGGTCAATACTGGATGGATCAAGGAGGACCACTTCTTGTCCCTGAGAGCAAGTGACATGAATTTCCTCACAGCTATATTGCCTGTGACTTCACTACCTCCCATATCATTCCTCTCCTCAAAAAATGTGTTTGGAACAGTTTAAAATGGAGTCAGAAAGTAGACTAACGACAAGACAATCTGGTGTCTGATGATATGACTTAAGCTTGACTTTGTTCTGCCTACCCAGAACCTCCTTCCAGCTAGTCTCCTTGCCAGTCACATAATTCCACACTGCACATCTGTATCTCAAGTACTTGGACACCACACTGCACAACTGTACTTCAAGTACTTGGACACCTTTCAACAGATAAAGTTTGGTTGCTCCTACCGCCAAGCTGTGGCTTGATTCCACAGCAGCTGCACCTTCAGTTTGTGAGGCTCAATAGTATGTGTATATATTTCACCGTGTGTGCTTATTAGACATACATGTGCTTGTGTGCATTTGCATCTTATGTGCACGTTTTGTGGCTATGATGTCTTAAGGACTAATAATGCAGACTTCTTTTTAAAACCTAGAAGAGACTAGAACAGATTAGAAAAAACAGAAAAGACATTAGAAAAGCTGCATTTGATAACCTTTCCCATCTCTTAAGTTTGTAGCTACAGGTCCTGGTAGATAGTGTTTGTTTCCAGTGTGCTTGTATGTGTTAAAACAATCTGTAGAGAAGACAGTATCCATTCTGCTGTTAGTGAATAATTTTGAAATATTAGCTCTTCATTTTCTAAAGCTGTACTTAGAGAAGACATAATATATTGGAATGAAAATAAGGAGACTACTCAATAAAAAAAATGAACCAGTGAAGAAGACCTGCTAATTTTGTTTGAGAGAAAGAGAAAATAAATATGATTATTAAAAGGAAAAGTGAAATCTTCACCATTTCCTGCAGCTACAAGTTTATGTTCTCCTTTGTTGAGAAAGAGGACCTGTATGAACACCCTACTTTGTCTCAGAGAAGTTTCTCAATCATCAATGACAAAAATATTATAATAAAGGTTCAGGGCAGAATCAATTCTTTCCATCTGGAAAAAATGTTGTTACATAGGTCTGTCTGGAAAAGGACCTTCTACAGCTTCAGTAGCAACACTAGCCTTATTTTATTACCTGCAGCTACATGCATATAAAGAAAAATTCCCTGCTCTACTACATCTCTTCCTTTGCCATGGAAGGTGAACTCTTAAGCTTTAAACACTTTACTCTTTTGTGTTGCTGAAATGTACTCATCAGAGCAGTGAATGTACTGTGCTTGGAAGAACATGTGATCTAGGCAATTTTCTTGCAGGTAGCGTTGCTGTTCTGGATCTCTCCTTTGTAACCTGGGACACAAAAGTTTTCTGTTAATTGTAATCAATTGATTAATCTGCAGGGTTTAGACCCTCTCTTATACACGGCTTTGTAGCCCTGAATGACACCAAAAGCTGCTAGAGCTGGCCAAGGTAGACCTTTTAGGAGAAATCACAGCTGTGCACTCAGAAAACTGGTCAGATCTCTTTTTGCCTATGGTTTAATGGTGACATGCAGAGCACTTTGTATGACCAAAGACAGCCAAGTTTTGGAGTTTTTGTCTAAAGAGTCTTCAGTTTCATCAAGATTTCTGCAACTTAAGGGTTTAGGAAACTCTATATTTCTTTCATAGGTACTGTAGCCAATTTATGTAAAACAAGAAACTTCCAATAGTTCTCTCTTATTCCCACCCATTTTATTTTCCAGCACTGAGCTCATGTGCCAGTAAAAGCTCTTTCCAACCAAATCTGAACAAATACAGTTGTTTGCTTTTTTTTTTTATTGAGGGAACTCAATGAAAATATACTGAATGTTTTTAGTTGCACATAAATTATTATGTGTAGAAATTAATTACATGATCTTTCTGATTAAGATACTAGCAGATTACAACATAATTATGAAGTCAGATATAATTTTCAGTATATAGATCAAGTTTTAATTGCTAGGCTAATTACAGAAAGACAAGAGATCTTTGAAATTATTTGACTGAACAGTTTATCAAATGTGGGGTTTGTATTTTTTTCTCTCTCCTCCCTGTACCTTTGCAGGTAATACCAGTCTTCACATAGTCATGTAATAAAAGCTTTTTATTTAGTCATTTAGAAGTTTAACGTCTTGGATAAGACCAATGAACCATTGCATTAATATACTAATTGGTACTTTAAAGGGTCTGGAAATGATTAAAGTATTAAAATATTTATTACTGTTTTGCTTTCAGCTAGTGTAGGAAGTGAGCGCATAGTCTATGTTTAAACACTTGTTTGTGAAAATATTCTAAAATGGAAAGAACTTTTAATAAACAGCATTAAGAAAAAATATTTCTCATTTGTATATTTCAGCCTCTTGAATATTTTTGACTGAAATAATACATTCCCCTTTGGGTATAATTTCATTCTTTTAGGATGGTTTTGATAATTAAGCCAGCTGAAATGTGAGACAGTGTCATTCAGCAGCTCAGACATTTTCCTCTGACTGTTAAAAATAATGCAGAATTTTAAGAAATTTCAAGATTTTAGGATTTAGATTTTGAAAGATTTAGAAAGAAATAGACTTTAAGACCTATTCTAGTGACAGACTTTTCTATCAGTCCAAGAGTGAGAATTTATGGGGGCTCTGCTAAAACTCATGAACATCATAGAGTGTCAACACGAAATATTATACAGAAGGGTTTATAATTAAGTTTAAAGATAAAATATTTTACAACTACAGGAAAAGTATCTGCCTTATGAAAATCAGGATTAAACTGAGTTTTTAATTTCTTTAAAAAGTGAAAATCAGATTTTATTTTATTATATTTTCAATAAGCTGTGCCTTAATGGTATGTTTTCTAAAACAGGAAATAAGTATTTTAAATAGGCACTGTAGGATTCATTTTTATTAAAAGGTACAGTATAAAGTCCACTAATCTGGTTTCATAACACCATCCCTACAGAACTGTGTGCTTTCTGAATGTGTTTGAAATAGTACACATAATAAACAAGGAGCATGCTGCAGCTCTTTGCAAAGGTGGTTTGCAGGAGGAGTTGTCTTTTTTTTTTGGAGGGACAAACAGATGTGGTGATATTCAGATTACAGAGAGGTGAATACAAGAGACAGATGTTAACTATGATAAGGACATGACGATGTATATATGATTAATATATTACTAAATATGTTTTGGGACAGTTTTGTCTGACCTCTTTATTCAGATTAAAAGCATGTGCTCTAAATAACAGTAGGCTTTTAATTTAATACGCATTTGACTTTATACTGCCAGGACTCAAATGGAAATGTCATGGGCATTTAGGTTGATGAGACTTTGCAGCTACTATATCATTCTTTTTAGGGACAGTAAATAACTGCATATTTGACCTTTCCTGTTATATCCAGTTACACTGTAGACTGAAAAATTATAGGAGCTGTAAATGTTGTCATTACATGCTTTGCTAATACAGATCAAATCCTATTTTGTGAATATCCAATATATGTTATTCTTGAATGCTATTATTTGTTGTTCACATGGAATCATAGCCCACTCTGCTTTCACAAGACTCAATTTAAATGTATATGAAATACATTGTTAACGTAAATGCTACATACCCATTCTGAATGAAGCCATATATTAGAAGTTTGATATCACAATAGCAGATTGTTCATAAACCCAGCAGAAATTCCAAGCCTTGGAAATTAAATTCCATGCTTGCAAATTAAAGCCTTGAGTTTTATTGAAACAGAACTTAAAAAGAAATCCAGAATATGTTTTCCATCAGTCTGCACCTTACTTCAAAATGCTTACAAGACCATGTTGTGCACAACTACATTTTGGGATTTTTTTTTTTTTTAATTCAAAGATAATTCAAATTCTGTCTTAATAAGCAGGAAAAGACCAATCAGCCTAGTCATATCTTTTGTGAGTTCTGTCATGTGGTATGGATACAAAATACAAGCAATAAAACTGCTTTTTAGAGGCAAAGCATATTGGTAGAGCTTGGGTGCTCTAGTGAAAGAGCTGTATATGAACCTCTATGACAGTGCCTTCTGCAGCCTTGCAATGAATCACTATCATGGTCTGGATGGAGGTATCTAAAAGTACATGCAAACATTTGAATTTAGTGTCTGTATTATGTCATAGGTAATGACCTTGCCTAACCTCAAGGTCCAATGCCACGTGATCTGTCCTCTGATACCCGCTCTCACACCAGATCTGTCTCTGTGGTGTTTTTATAGATCTTACATCATATTGACCAGTCCCATGTGACCATATGGTGTTGGTAGCTGTGTGCTGCCTTTATCACCCAAAGAGTGACTCATCTACTTGATAATGGGAGAAATGATCCCTGGGAATACTTGAAATCAATGGCAAGACATGAGTAACATACATGACAAACCTACACGCGGGCCTACATTCTGGACAGATAAAATTTGAGGAAGTGTAGCCTATCCCTTTTGCTTTTTTCTCTGCCTCAAACATTTTGATAACAGTAGACAACACACCACCAACCTAACAGTTTATTTTCCACCTTGTGTTTTAGAAAACTTTATGATTCTTAAAAGAATTGAGTTCACAACAAGTTAAATTCTTGTACAATGGAAAATTTTTTTAATTACTGTCAAATTCCTTTGATAAATAAAAGATGCTTATGCAAATCACTCTCTCACTTTGTACCTGCTTTCATTTGTAACCCTAATACAGATAAATAGTTCAATCATGATGCAGTGTTGTGAAATTCCAATAAGAAAAAAAGTCAAAGGGACTTTAAAGTTGGACCACCAATCATAAGACATTTAGCTACTGAGAATACATGCAAATAGAATAATCATAAAGAGAGAGAAGACGACAAATCACTTTTATGAGCTAAGAATTTCCTTTTTCTGATATAAGAATCCTCAGACGTGAGAACAGAGGGGAGATTTTCCCAGGTCTTTCTGCAAATAAAGATATTACTTTATTTGATAAAACATAGAATTTTAACATTTAATCTATTTTTCCAAAATAGAGTCTCCTGGAAGTCTTCTGAGCTTCTCTTTCTCTTGAGGTGATGTACAAAGTCACTGTGGGTAAAGGGACTATCATGTGACTGTGTATCTGATAAATTAAAGCATGGGAAAATAGATTTGTTCTTGAAATATTTGAATAAATTTAATAGAGTTTTCAGAAGAGACCTGAAAATATGCTAGAAGTAATTGAAGGCTTTAAACAGTATTATTATGAAGTTCACAGAGACCTTAATTATACAATGCTTTTCTGAGTGTTTCCAGGCAAAATACCCACTATAGTAGGGAGAGGTTTTTTTTAATGTAACAAAGGAATCATTTTTTCTCCCCTTTTGTTAGCTTTATTCAGACAAATACTGACTCACAGCAACATGAACACTGTAACTGAAGAGCTGCCAGTTGACAATGTGTTCTCTCCATAATTTCCAAGATGAAATAAACATGGGAGAAATAAAAGTATAGTACTGCAATGTGCAAGTTTTTAGTTTAAGACCATAGAAAGGTTTGATGAACATGGACTGCATCATCTGAAGTATTCGTCTGTTGCTAGGTTTCAATGCAATAGGCTGTTTTTCTATGCTTGTCACTACACTTTCTTTTACCATACAATTAAGTATGGAGCAGGGAACTGCAAAGTAGCACTGACTTAACTTGTCACACAACTGGAAGCAATAGAGTCATGCTAGTATAGAATTGAATCTGAACTCATCAAAACTCCTTCTAGGCAGCAAAGTTAATTAGGATCATGCTAATGAATTTAGACTGCTTTTGGGACCTCAGGTGGTTTTTTGGCCTGGTGCTGCACCAGCTTTGTATAATCTGTCTTATTTGGGGATTTTTTATATGCTTCGTTGCCACACGACATTGGAAAATACAGATATGGTAAAAAAAAAAGGTATGAATTGGATATTTGCAAATATGTTTGTTGAAGATTAGAATATCAATGCAGTATGAAATATTGTTTTAAGAAAAGTAACAAGGGTGCCCTCTGTTCATTAAGATATTGTTAAAACAATAAGATTACCATTAAGAAATGTTTTAAGCTGATTTATACAATTCTCTGGAATAATATACAGATGTGTAAATGTATATGTCTATTGAAATAACTAATTAACTATATAACATCCCTTCTGTATATTTGTCAAAGTGCTTATGAAAATTAGAAATACTTTTAACATTTTCTCAAAATATATGATAGGTTTTCTTCAAATTGTATGAAGATATTTCAGAGCAAAATGTCTATACTACATTGTGTGAATGTGGTATTGGGTTCAAACAATTCCAGTGGTTCAGCTCAGGTGAATCTGAGTGCCTAAAATGATAATACTAATAATAGTAAAAGAAATATATATATAAGAAAAACAGAGGAATGTTATACAAATGTGTGGTAATGGACAGTGCAATTTTTCTATTTATCTATGAAATGTCTGGACCAAAAGATAGCTTCTCTGTTAGCAAGAGAAATTTCTGGCTATACAAAAGCAACATAGCACTAGGCAATTTTATTTTTTTTCTATTTTTTGTCTCTCACATACCTTTCTAGTGTTGAAGTACTTGATTCAAGGGATCATCTTTGTGAATAACAGCACATTTTAAGGAATATTCTTCCTTAATTACCTTATAGAGTTTATAAATGTACTGATAATTTTTCCAGTATGCAGATTTATCTAACTTGAAGGTATTTTTCCAAATTCTTGTGATAATGAGGTTTTGGAAACAAACTAGTCTCAGTGCCAAACACATTTCTGGTCCTAAATATTGTGGGATGGTATGTATAAATATTTAATTCTACATAAATATAAACTGTTGTGTGAAAAAAAGAGCTGCATAAGGGTAGTAGAGGCCAAGGCAGCCACTGTGTGGGGAGCATTTAGGGGTATTGCTTAGACCTAATAGTAACAGTCACCAACCCTAACGGGTGCCTAAAAGCTTGATGTCTGAACTTCAGCTAATGACCGTAAGTTTTAAGGTAGGCATCTCTAAAAAAGCCTTCCACCTTTTGGACCCTTATTTTAGAATAAATTAATTGCCTTTTAGATTGATCTATTTGTTTTCAGAGACTTATGAGGAGAGTTTAGGTTACTAGTTCAGTTTACTTAAAACTTACATGTCCCCATATGTTGGAAATAGCATGCCCAAAGCAGAATTCAGATACCTAAAGGCCACTCAAATCAGTAAGATTCAGGTCCAGGCTCATTTTTAGATACATTATCACTTTCTGCTCTGAAAATGAGTTGAGCTGCTGCAAAAATTATGCCAAAAGCAAAGCGATCAGACCCTTAGTAGTGAGGGTTATACATTAGCCAAAATAGAGCATGGGCTTGAAGCTATTGTTGATATTGGAGAGTGTCTTCTGCTCCTCCATCATTACATGGAGTCCTTCTTTTTCTCTCCTGTTCTGTGCTCCTTTCAAGCTTAGAATTATCTACCTACTTCTTGCTGTGAGCTACTTTTCTTTAATGTGCTGAGTGTAGTTGTCATCATTTCCTGGGATCCTTTTCTATGAAGGAAAACTACACTGCTATTTAATATACAGTCCAGTAGTGATTTTGCTCTCCTGAATTTAAATATCTCAGTATCTTATATCACTGTCTGTCGTGGGAATTTTTTGTTAGATAAAGCATAAATGGGAATTTTAAACATTGCTCAACATACTGTGGAATTACTTGTTGTAAATCATTGAAATGGCTTAGGCCCCTTGGCATAAATCAGAGAGAATTAGCAGAGATCTTCAGTAGGCCTCTTCTCCTTGAGAACTTTAGACAAAACAATTCTAATCAAGCTGGGAAAAAAGGGAGTATCCTGTTTTTGCCCTTTGAAGTTCAACTGAACAAACACCACCTGTTGTAACGAGGAGAGAGTTCTCAGGAGAATGAATAAGCCAATCAGTGTGGATTTATAAGAACGTATGTGGGCTTGGTTAACGGATTGTATATAAGAGACATGTGTGTGATCAATAAATGGGGAAGTCTGATGATTCTCATATTGAGCGTCCGGATTTTTTCCCCCCGTCGCAACAATTACTAACAATGAAAATATAAACAAGCTGTCTTTTGTGGTGAAGGCAAATCTCAGGGGGGTTGAAATAAAACTACGACATGTTATCAGAATCATTGCATAAAGAGGAAATATAATAATGATGATAAAAGAAGCCTCTGGAATAAATTATAGCTGAAATGGTTTTAATCTTTGATGTTAAGTATTCTCTTAAACCCCCTTTTTAACACACGTTTTCATAATCTTATACACCAGATTGGTGCAGTGAGATAAGAGTGTTTTGAAAAAGAAAAAAATCCTTCCATAGTAACTGATAATGTAATAAATAGCGGCAGAGATTGTCTCTTACACTTGTCCAATCTCAAGATATAATATTTATATTGCTAAGTGCACAAGCAATGGGCAAGTCCGTTCAGTGAATCTTCAGCAGAAATCAATAGCTGCTTATGTACACAGAGGTAAATATAAAGAGGTTGCATATGAATAAACTGAGTACTAGGAATTACATGATTGCTGGATGCTTTTACCATAGACAGAGCTGACACTGATGCTAAAGCTTCCTATTACAATCGGTGTTTGCAGTAGGTTCAGTAGCTGTGAGACATCAACCATTTCTGCTAAAGGTAGATATTAGTCTTTTAAACGTTTTATTCATCTTTATTTATGGCACTTTCTAAGCCTTACATTCTTGATTTTGAAGTATTATTCTCCTCATAAGAAGATTGGAGGTTTTCTCATTTTGTGTAGCAGTATAATTCAATAAACAGGAAAATATCTTGTCCTAGATAGCTATCAAAATATGTGCAATGTTTACTATGCACTTTCCTACTGCAATACCTAGAAGACTTGCACACTTGATCTGAAAAGAAAAAAAAAAAAGTAAAAATATTGTTATAAATAAATTTGTACTATCAGATTATTTTGCCTTTTTTTTATTATTCTTTCATGAAGATTTGTGTAATAGCATTATTAGGACATTAAATCAAATGGAAAATTTTCACTTTTCTTACTAAAAACACTTATACTTTGTCCCTCTCTCACACTCTCTCTTTAAATTCTTATCTTCAGTTTATAGATTCTATAGACTTATTTACATTTTCCTCCATTTATCAGGCTCTATCCTTGCAGCTTGGAAGGATGACTTTGCAAGTGCTTTGCTGCATTGCTTCTACCACTCACAGCTTTGGAAACTTCCTTCTCTAATACAGGGTTTTCATTATTTATTGTAGCTGATATATCACTGCATAATGATAAAGTAACAGAAAAGCATAAATAGGAAGATCTTTCTGCCTGGCAAGAGATAGAAATATTGAAGGAAGCAAGCCTTGCCTTTTGTGTTAGATTAAAACACCGTACTGCTTCAGAAAAATTCCTGTAACTGTCATGTGGTAGCATTTGAGGGGTAAGAAGATATTTCATCCAGATATGTTATTGAAGGGACTTTGCTGATATTTTAAGATAAAAGGAAGGAAAAAATAACACTGAAATATTAGAAATGCTAATTTTCTTCTGAGACATATAAAATCAGCCTACACATATAACGATACTTGTGGTTAACCTCAAAAAAAAAAAAAAATTTAACAAATACCAAATTTTTCTGTAAACTGAAGTGTCCCAGAAAGAAATACTTTCTTGTGAATTGATTTCACACTTTCAATAGGAAGAGGGAAACAGCTAATTTGGTGGTATAGAGATGACTTTTCTGCCTAAGTGGCCAGAGTATTGTATTCCTCTCAATAACTCTTAGCACTGTTCATACTGCCTGCACAAGGCACAGAACATCAGGTAGCCTATTTTCCAAATTTTATTTGTTCCTTTGTTGTTGTTGTGATATCCTGCCTAATTTCAATGGTCATAGTAAATACTGATATTTTTAGGGAATGAAGGAGAAATCCAACAAATACATTATCTCCTCACATCAACCACAGGCAAGCCAGACTAAAATATGAAGTGGTTTGTGGAGCACTAAATTGAAACCATCTTTGTTAAAATGCAGTCAAATTACAGTGCACAGGCAGGCTTTATTTTAGTTTATTTTCATTCCCACTTGTCAGGAAAAACCGGGGATATCAGTCCTCCTCTCTGTTTGATTATTCTATTATCGAAAGAATGGGGAGTACCAGAAACATACATGTTGATTTAGTGTTGTGCTGATGAAACCATTCTGTTTGTGTGATGTGTCATTTTTCATTGCTTTCTTATCAAGGTGTTTCAGCTGCACCCCAGCCAGGTCTTGTAATTGCTTTGGTTGCTTGTGGCAAAGTTATGTCAATGTCAATCACTAAATAACTTTTGACTGCTTCATGTTGGATCAGTTAGAAAAGAAAGACAGTGCAGAACGGACTTTTACATACTGATGGTGTGTCACTCTAGATTGTAAAAGAAAGCTTTCTACCAAAGAATGTGGCTGCTAGTAAATATATTAAGTATAAAGCATTAAATATGAAACCCTGGTATAGGGTTTAGAGGAGTAAAAAACCCAAAACAAAACATTTATATTAAAAAAACCTATAAAGCCGTGAGGAGATGGGATGACACACTCATAAAATATTGAGTAGAAATCTAAAGGCAAACCCTGTTATCCATTCTAGGTAAAGCTCCTGAATTTCAGCAAAGTGTATGTCCCCAGCTGAGACTCAGTGGACATGCAGTACTCAGCCAGAGGCAGAGACATGCCCATTTGGGTACTGTCCGCAGCCATTCCTGCATTTTGTTGAAATGAGGTGGTGGTGCAGTAGGGAAAGGCTGTGCAATCAGTGGTAATTAGCAGTTACTGAAATGTGGAAGCTTGTTGCTCCTGCTGAGTAGACAGCTGCTGAAGTTGATTCAGGAAGACACCACAATTTTTCCTCATGCCCATTAGATACAGGGCACACGAATTTCAGATTCTCGTGTCAGCCTAACATTATTTTAATATTATATATCAAAATGCAGTAAGTCTGAAAACCAAATGTTCCATGTGTCAAAGAAATCAATACAATATAGTATTTCTCTCTTGAAATAGTCATGTTTAACTTACTACAACACAGGGTCATATATGTACATGTGAAATATAAGACAGAGACGGGCACAACTACCTGTTTTGCTGTGTTACAAGTTTAGAAAAAAAAGTTGACCATCAATTTTCAAATTACATTTTTCAGTGACTTTATGTCAGAAAAGCAACTGGAGCATATTTCTAAAAATAATACCACTTTTTTACCACTCTGAATTTTTCATATATGTGACATTCACAAACTGCTATAGCTCAGGTAAGAATATACTCAGCTTTAAGTGATTATGTTTAAGAGCCAAGAAGCTCTGATGTGCCAGGAAGCAGGATCTCAGGCTGTCATGGAGATATGCAGTAGAAGCGGATATGGGAAATCTGGGGGAAAAATATAGAAAAAAAAAAAAAAAAAGGAAGGGGCATGGCAGACTGGTTTTCAATATCTATCTTTGCTTTAAAGATATGTTTTGGAAGTACACTGGGTGGTTTGGGTGGTTTGAAGTCAGAATAGGGTCCAAGTCAGAAAGAGAAACAGATTGATTGACATGACCACCATTGGTGTGACCATCTAGCACCCATCAGTGACCTTTTCCTGTAACCATGCAGATTCTCTCTACACCTTGGTTTTTGCATGCCTTAGGAATGAAGCCACTCAGTCTTCATTTCAGGGAACTTGAGGACCATCAAAAATGAACCACTGAGTTTCCAGGATGCTCACAAAATAAAAAGAATAAACAGCTGTTACCATAGGATTTCTAGGTAGCTTTGCACCCTCGCTTGAACAGAAGTGAGCTCCTACATCATGGAACCTACTTCCTGAAGACTACTCATCTGTGTTTTCTTCAGATCCACTGGGAGACAGTACATTTACAAAATAGCCCTGTGTCCTTGTACTTACTGTGAACTTTGGAACTGATTAAAGCAATACAACTCATTAATACATGCAAGTAAGATTACAGCTAATATTCAAAGAGCAATAGAAAATGGTTTCCATTACACAGACTGGACAACAAATTCTGGTAGAAGCAGTATTTTTTGACTGTGTTGCATTCTCTGAGGCTGAAATCACTACAGATGTTTAGTTTTTCAGAATCTGTTCTCTAACTCAAAAATAACGTATTTCCTACACACAAACACACACACACAGAGTAGGACACTTCAGTAGAGTTTACCTCTTACTGCTTGCCTATCTTCTGAGGGAGGCAATTGTGAATGTATAGTACCTACTCGAACAGGCCCTATGATCCATGCTTTGATAGCAGATGCAAGAAGTACCTAGTGGTACTGCCAGGGAGGAGAATACTCCCTATTACACAGACTTTCTTTCAGTCAGGGAAGGAAGTATAAAGATACAGAAGATGAATTCTTCAAGATATGGTACCTACATGAAGACATCGGTGCTCTCAGGCCATCCAGATCCTCTGTCAATATGACAGCATTGCCTTCTGTATTTCTACTTAGCAGCCTAGTTCTGCTAAGTTTGATGATCTGATTTCAGTTTCCTGAACACACCAGACACATACTCCAGATTCTTCCAGAATGCATTAGCTTTTCTGTAACCTCACACACCCATCTGAGTTATTGCTGTTGTAAATTATTATTGCATATATGTTATACCATCCACTAAGGTAAAGTCAGTAGAGCAACTGAAGATGTTAACATAAAGATTTTGATGGTATTCAGGATCCTTGGGTAAGGACTCATGTTTGTACTCATTTGAAACAAAAAGGAACCATTCCAACTTCTCCACATTGGAACAACATTAGAGATCCAGTTGCTATAAGAAATAGTGACATTTACTACTTAGATGGTTTATATTTGCCAAATTAAGATTAAAAGGTCCCAGAGTTTCTATTGCCAGCTCATTGGAAAGTTAATTTAAACTTTAATAACAGGAAGACATTTTAAAATTATTTTAAATCTTTTTAAAATTGTTCTGAACGATATTTTTGTGATTTCATTCCAGAGATGTGGTTTTAGAAAGGAAATTCTTCAGATTTTAGTTGAATGGAAAAGATGTAATGCCACTGCCTTTGGCAGGATTTAATTTCTCTTTGTTCATTTAGTATTTCTTCTTAAGTTTTCAAAAATCTGTCATTTCTGATCCATGAGATGAGTATAGAAACAAAGCAAGCCATATCTCAGTTGGATCAAAGCAATTCAATATTTATTTCTTGGTTTTCAAAGTTTTTGTTAAATAACTATATTCTTGCAGTCCTAGAATTTCACAATAACTCTACTTTTCAGATTTTAGAGCGTTTAACATTGATAATCTTTGTATGTTTCAGTAACTTCCAGACTTTTTTTTTGTACTCTATTTTCTTATGATTGCTTTTGATACTTTTATGTTCACTTAAGTCCAGTTAATTGCATTGATTTTTTGAGTCAATAATTTTAGAAGAACGTATTTTCAGTTCTTTTCCTGAATAAACTTTTTCTCCCCCCTACCCTGGTAATTTTTAAATGCTACCTTTACTTCAATGTGCAAAAATTTATGCATGCTCCAGGATGTTTATAAAGCTGTTGGAGACCAAGAGAAAATGGGAGATGCAAATATCTCTTTCTAAGCTGTATCTGCTTCTAAGCTAAATAAACTATCAGGACAATTTAATTAATCTTAGGTTTTGTTCCTTAGATGTTTTGCACTGTACAGTATTGATAGTTTACACACAGGCAGTGAAAACACTTGAAAATATTTTATTTTAGTTGCCTGGGTTTTACTTAATATGCACTGTTCAGCTGCTCAGAGTAGTTGCTGTGTATTTCTTCAGCAGACGCCTGAATTCCTCTTTCCTTTTCATGGTTACTCCACAGTTACAGTTTATCATTATCCAGCTTCTGAGAAGGAAACGTTTAGAAAGGTGTAAAATGTTGACTGCTGTGGACATAGAAGTACCTTGAATAACCATAACTGAAAGATTAAAGCTGATAGAAATCAAATATTAACCCTCATTTATAAGATGGTCAAATGTCAAATATTGATGTAACTATATTTATGTAATAATGTTTTTAAATGAGGGCTACCTAATTTTTAGATGTTGGGTCTATCACTATAGATTCCATGGGAGAAGATCTTGTACTTGTTGCAAACAGCAAGCCAGTGATAGCTGAATGTATGTTTATAGTGCATATTCTAATGAAGTCTGGAGGAGAACTTCACACCATTTTAATTCTGATTGGAGTCAGGCATTTAGCCTTCCTTCAGGCTTGGACGGGAGTGATGTGTTGTGAAAGGAGTCTGTTATGCCAGTGCTTTGGATTTAGGCTGCTCTCACAAAGCAGTCGGTTTGAATCATTCAAGTTTTCAGTCCAGAAACCTGTTCTTCCTGATTGCTTACACTTCATGCATGCAAAAGCACTACTGGAATCCCTTTTGGAGTGAACCAACTGTGTCTGTCTGCAGATAAGAGTCAGGAGGGGCTCTGTGCGGACTGGTCCAAGGATTGCTCCAAGAGGCCGGAAGGTTGCCATGCTTTTCGGCACACAGCACATGCTTTCAGCTTCCTGCCATTGAATCAAGAACTTGACAGACACCAAGGAAGCCATTTAGCTTGTCCGTTTTATATAGAAATATTAATTTTTAAATAATTGTAAAAATACTGCTACAATGTTTCTTACCCTAAAATTAAAGTGATTTCTTTTAAGCCCTTGATGAGAGCTGATGTCACATGGTGAGACAAATGCTGTGTGTGGTGTGCTGAGTACGTTGAAAAGGCTTGTGAAATACTTGTTAAATCCAAACTATACATAGCCTGAAGATGCATCCAGAATAATTTAGAAAGAGCAGGATGGACTTGAATCATTCAAGTCTCATTTAGTTAAGGGAAGGGTCACTCCCTGGAGTGTATCACAAAGACAATATAACCCAAATGTGTACATAGATCTATATATATGTATTTGAATATAGACAGAAAGGCGAAGTTTGGTTTTGAAAATCTGAAAATGTGGCATAGTAGCAGGCATGAGGAAGTGAATGATTTTTTTTTTTTTTTTCAGTAGGACTTTGGTGTCACTTTTACAGACATCTACAAAAGTCATGATAATGTAAATATGAATTACATTGTATAGGAAATAATTTTTGAAATTAGGGGGAAAACAATGAGGGGAAGGCTGCATAGACTTTCCTTAAGATATGTCTAGGATAGTAGCTGCCTAACTCTGATTACTGAGGCAATATTATTTTCAGGTGTTGCTCTTTTGCTTTACATCTTTGTGTTATTGCATATGTACTTATGCCTAGCTTCAGGCCCTGACTGAAATTACTTTTTTATTGCCATTCTTTAAATTTCACTAGACAAAGTATGAGCTCCCAAAATAAACAACTTCCTGAGCTGACTTAACCATAACACAGTATATTCTTTTTTTCTATTTTATAATTCTTTTTCCTATTTTATATATATATATATATATATATATTTGAACCTTGTATTTTTTTGCTGGAAACAGATTAACGAATCTTAATTAAGCACCACTCAAATGGCTGAAATGCTAATGGAGAGTGAAATTATGAAAAAGATAAACATTATGCTACAGAGTGCTGTCAGTAGTGCCTGGAGAAAAATAAAACCAAACATTTTCTCATTTCTTATTTAAAAACCTTTAACAGATTAAAGTGGTGGATGAAAAGAAACTTGATGGCATAATCCATTTTACTTTGAAAGAGACTCCAGTGAAGTCCTTCACAAGTGGCTGTTAGCAGTAGGATGTCAAGGACAGGATTCAGAAGCTCAGTGATGTCTGACTAGTAATTTAGAAGAAAAATCTCCATATTTGAAGGTGATACAAAATTATTGAGGTTATTTAAGGAAAAAATAAATTAGTAGAACCTCAAAGAAAGCTAGACAGTTTAAGAAAATGGGATCATGGTTTCAGATAAGTTTTCTGTCGAGAAATGCTAGGAAATCTATTTAAATAATATGTGTGGTGTTTAACCAGGTCAAATTTAATTGTGCAGATTTCAGAGAAAGAGGAGACCAGAATGATTTAATAATTTACATGAAAAAATGAGAGAGAATAATGGAGTGGGCAAGAACTGATAAAGATACAAAAAAAAAAAAAATAGGTTTCTTACTTGGAGCATACAAATGAAAGGATTAAAACTCTGCAAAGGAAAGGAAAAGGGATAAAGACAAGTAGAATACAAAAAGTTGATTGGACACTGTGGACAAGATACAATGATCTATCCAATCCTTTAGAAGTTGCAAGCAACAAAATAGTAACATTTGGTACAAGAAAAAGTAAATATTATATCAATCTGTAAGTTATATAGGTACATCTTTGTTTAAGTTCTTTCAAGGAAGTTGAATTTACAATTGCAAAAAATGTGTGCAAATGCTTGCAGAAATCATCACACCAGAAATGTTTTACCTAAATTCTTCTCTGTTTCTTTTGCTAGCTAGCCTGGGAACTGTAGCAATCTGTTGTGATGTTCATGACCAAATGAGAAGAAGGAAGATCAGACTTGTTGCATGCCACAGCAAAAAGTTCAGAATCTGTTAGGCAGAGATATGTCTGAAGGACATTTACATTCTATTAACTTTAATGGAAGATATGTTTAACTTTATGAGGGCTGGATTTGGTTAATATAAGAGTTTATATATGGGAGGAATGAAAATTGATGTGATATCTGAAGATTTACAGGTATTGTTCTCTACATTCATTTTGTAGACATAACACAAGCTTTCATGTTTCATTGCTTTATATTCTACAAATTTACCCAACACACACTCTCCAAGCCTTCAATTTGCTCTTCGCTGTAAACCACAAAGAGCAGAAGTCAGAAGAAACTGATAAAGATCACTACAAACATAAAAAAAGTTAGAGATGTCAAAGTCCAGGTCCACATAAGGAGCAAAAATTTTTATGGAGAGAGAGAAAAAAATTTTAGGAAAAAACCATCATATTTCTCTCTTGGGAAAAATATGATTGAGAATTGGTAGTTACGCTATCATAAAATTGCTTTTGTTACCATGAGCTTGTCTGAACCAAACTTGTGAGACGTCTAACTCAAAATAACAGGATTTTTTGTCATTAGATGTGGAATGGTTACAAGTAAATGCTAATTAGCATAATAATTTCTCACATAACCCCAGTAAAAATTCTTCAGTGTTTACATTCCCTTTAGGCACTGGAAAAGCTAAATATAATCAGAGTGGTTCACCAAATGTGGGACAATGAGCTTTCATTATTGTTGTCTATTGTCATTGTCTTCAAAACTGGACTACGTTTATTTTTTATAAAGTTAGGTCATCTATGCCTAGAAAACTCTATTTGTTTTTAATATTTCCTTTAAATATTCTAAACATCTAACAATCTTTTCACTGTTAAAATATTTTCATTCCCACTATATTTTCCAGGCTTTAAATATGATGCAGACTTGTTTGTCTACCAGAATTGTATCTCATCAACAATTGAAATACCGAACATCTATTTTTCAAGAGTTTATTTTAGCTAAATATTAATTTACTGGATTCATTTGCTGTATGCACAGTACGACATGATTTAAATTATTTTACATGCATTACACAATTATTTTTTTTTATACTGTAGGCATTAGTGTTTTTGTGACCTATTTTATTAAAATTGGGCAAGTTTAGGAGAACAGGTTTCTTTTTATTATTAAAATTTATATTCAAAAATGTTAATCTTATGCTGTTAATATTCTAATAGCTAAGGCTGAGGTATTTTTGTGTCTGAAAATGTATTCGAAAGCATGCAGTGGTTTGCTGCTAGGCTTAAGGTAAAAGAGTTTCTGAACATTCTGTAATGAGAATGTAATCCAGGAAAATTATTCATTCTTAAGCGTAGGTTCTTTAATACAGTTTTGTAACCTTCTGAATATGGTGAGTGTACTTGAAAGGACAGAAATCATTATTTCCCAGAGATATAAATGTTTCTCTCACTGAGAGTGGGAAAACTTTGGGTAATTGCAAATTAATGGAACAGATGGAAAGTCATAAACTCATCTTTTACACACAGCTTAACCTGCAGAATATGTGTATTAACTACCTGGAATAACTTAGTGGAAAGGACGCATTTTAAAAAGTTAAAAGTTTATATTAGCAGATGACCATTTTGCATACAAGCTGGAAGCACAGTATTTATAAATATCCTGATTAAGAAAAATATTCCCACTGAGGAAACCATATGCAAATGTGCTTAAAGTAAAGCTGAGTCTGAAGTTCAATTAGAAGTTATTTAAGTGGAAGTATGTCTGTAAGTTTTTCTCTCTTTTAGGGAAACACGTACTCCTCTGCTTTACACTCAAATATGCCATGAAGTTTTTTCCCAAACAGGATATTTGAGCCATCATGTATCTACACCAGGAACTTCTGTCCATACACACACCATTGTGTATAGCGTTATACACATAAATTAATTAAATTTATTTTGTTGCTGTTTTTAAGGAAAAATCATGCAAGAAAATTAACCAACTTCACAAAAGGTATAAGGTTCTCAGATGTGACTTTCAACAGGGTAGCACTAAACTCAGTTCCAAACCACATTTTGCCATCAGAGGCCATACAATGATTGAAGGAGAGTTTCTCTTTTCCTTGATGAAACTTTTTCCATTTCCCTTTCCAGTCCTGACGCTTGCCAAATGCTACATGTTCCGTTAGATAATCCTACAAAAAAAGAGTTACTATCTTATGAATTTTGGAAGGTCATTTGACTTTCACTAATTTTTATACCTGAAAATATTGCTCCCAAATGAGTGCTCCCAAAGATACTCCCAAATGAGTGGCTGTCCTGACAGCAATGAAAAATTGTTGATAGAGAAGATGGAACGAGTAATACTCACTTAAATGAAAGAGAAGATTTTTTTCTTAGACCAGCTTTGAAGATTACTAAATAAACAACTTGTTGAAAGGTGAAAGGTCTGCTTATCAGGATGTCATGCTCAGAATGTGACATTTTATGTAGCCGATATCATGTCCACTGCCTTTGATGGACAGATAGGTTACTCCTTTGTTGCTGAGTCAATACGCAGTAGTTTTTAGGAGGCTTCTACATCCATTTCTACTTTGTCATTTCAGTGTTGATTTGAATTTAACTATGAATTGTTTTGAAACTAGCAATCAAGACTTTAACTATGAGGACATAGCAAAAGGTGATTGTTAAGATTTAATAGAGAGTATTTAATGTCTCTGAATTGCTACTACGAAGTCTCCTAAAAATTGATCTACCCAGCATAGTACCAGTATAAAACTAATAAACAAAACCAAAATTTAGGGTACGATTGGAGAGAGTTGAGGAGATAATTTGTTTACAGACTCTGGGGGTGAATAGATGACAGGCAGACAGACAGGTAGAAAGATGTGTATATACACGTATACATATGCAAGCCCATGAATTCTGGTAGATGTCCATTTCTGTATTTCACTCTGGCAGTTTATGCACAACTCTCACATCCTCTCCACGTGTCAAGATCTTTTGAAGAAATTAACTGCATAGAGATCACAGAAGTATAGTATTTCCTGTTACAACTCATGTTTTTAAGCTACTCTTGTCTTGAGAATTTGCACTTTCTGATTTTTATTGGGATTTATGTGCAAAGAAGTCTGTAAGCCTGCTCTGCACAGGTCTATGACTGCTGTCAAAAGAGAAGGGGACTGCTAAGAAAGCAGATCAGCAATGCTTAAGGATTAAAATAAAAATAATCTGTAATTCATTATTTCTTCATATATTTTGGACTTTAGGGTCTTGATTCTTCATATTTGAAAATAAGCAGTCAGTTGTGTTCCACCTGCAAGATTCTTATTACTGTGTAAATGAGAAAAAATAAAGACAAAACAAAACCAGTGTATCTTTTTTTTTTTTTTTTAAAAAGGTGTCCATCTACTATGATATTTTCCTAAATATCTCTGCCTTTTAATTTCACTCTTTGTCTTCATGCATCCCATATCTACTTCTTTCTTAGAGAAGTTATAACTTCTTCCTGGTTCTCTTTTTCATTGAGCCATCAGATTTGCACATCGGATGGACTAGAGAACTGGAGTGATGCTCATCCTTACTACACATTCTTGACACGGTTTTGGCTCATGCCACCCTAGTCCTTTCTTTGCAAGACAGCGCCCAAGAGTTGTTTGTGGAAGACATCTGAGAGGCCATTCTCAATATGGAATATGAAAAGGACTGCATTAGGCCTGGCTCTTTGTAGCCTGCACAGTTCCTGAGCCCCATGGCAATGCCAGGAATGCCCTCGTGCTGCCCTCGTGCTGCCTTCTGGCACTTGCAAAAAAGGATCCTCAGTCTCATGCTATAAAAATGTCACTCTAGTGAGCTGCATCACTGCTACATCAGACAGTTTGCAATGAAGAAACACACTCTACAAATAGCAGTAATGCATAAGGACCAGCAAGATAACAAGGAAATCCAAAGGAAACCAGTAGCTAGAGCCATGCAGTGGGACAGCCTATATGTCACTTGGCCTGAAAGCCAGAGGACTCTCCACGACCTTTTTTTATTCAGCAGTGCAGAGGTATTGTCTCTTTATATTCAGTGGGGGAAAACAGGCACTCCTCTACTGGAGTTAGTCTCAGTCTACTGTAAAAATCTAACTTGGATTAGCTGAATTCTGCTGTAGGAGAGGCTATTAGTTAGCTTTAAGTGAGATCAGTCTCACCCTAGGTGTTCTAGTTCTGTTGCTATACACTCTTTTGTGTGTTTTGTTTTTGTTTTGGTGAGAGGGACTTTTACACATCCTCTTTTACAATGGCTAGCTGGATCTCCCCTATTGGGAAAATGGTGCTGACTTGGGAATGTTCCTTCACAAAGTACATTATATACTGGGATTCTGCTAGTAACTGTTGTATTTCTGTGTTTGTGCGACAGAAGAGAGTTTGCCCTTGCTTGAGAAAGGGAAATTTACAAAACAAATTTCAAATTGCACAGCCACAGGTGTTGAATCTTATCTTATTGGAACAAATGTACAGATAAACTCCTACAGTGTGATCTCAGGTTCAATAAACAGCTTAATTATTAAGGTTAAACAGTGTTCCTGAGAGATATGCTAATATCCACCCTATTTTTAACAACCATAGCTTGAACAGTTTTGCAGTCTGAAGGGACACTGGGTTGGAATGGCTCACATAAGGATGATTAACAATTGGATCTAGCACTGGAAAACAATAGCATATTTTGAGAAATTATTTTTAAAAAATGGTTTATATGTAGAAAATATCCTTTAAGCAAATTGTTAAAAACCTACTGCATTTTACTTAGTAATTAAAATATCTTGCATTTATTTCTTAGTCCAAATAAATACTGAAAAATGTACAGCTTAATTAGAAGTGATCCTTTGCAAGGACTACACTTCCAACTAGAAAAAATAAAAGTCATTTTTCCTCTAGTATTGAAAATGTAATACAGTTAAATACTGGCATAAGTTCAAGGTATGAATTGAATTAACAGTTAATGTACTTTAAATAATGCAATGCTTTAAAATTGAAAATATTTAAATACTGAATCTATTGTAAAAAGTAAAAGGTTTCCTAATACTTCTGTTTTGTCAGTTTTCATATAGGAACCCAGAGCAAAGCTATTGCAGCAGGTAAAAAGACAACTATTTAAAAGCTTCTAACATAATGTTATGGTGTGTCTTATTAGAGAAAACATAGCAACACTCCTAACAAATATTCATAACTTTGGTACTTAAATAGCATTCTTTCGAGTGGTAAATCTTTTTTTTTTTTTAATATTCTTGGCTAAGGGGAATGATATGGCAAATTTTTAATGCCTAAGGAAGCAAATCATTCTTCTGGCCTGGAGAAATGACAGTATAAATCACTGAAGAGCAACCCAATCTATTGTGTAAAGAGTGGATATAGGTTAAAAAGTACTTTGCAAAAATAGCATGAAGGGGTTCACCAATCATGATGTCTTACTGTTTTTCTAGACAAATCGGTCTCTTTGCATGAAAAAGAGGAGATTTTGTAATTGTCTCAGCTACAGAAAAACTCTGGGCTCTGGTCGTCAAGGTGAACTCTCTTCCTGCCCTGCACCTGTTGCCAGAAGGCAGCAGAGCAGTTGCATAAGTTTCACCAGGAACATATGTTGAAGGCAAGTGTTGCTTAGCTGTAAGTTAGGCATCATATAACTGAAGGTTCTGTCCTATTGGAAAGATGGATCGCGTGAAAAATATCAGGTTTGGTTTTCAGATCACGTGGGAACATGCGGAACCAGGTAATATGCTGCATTTTCATTTGCAAACTGTGTAATTTTTGTGCAGAATGAGAAAGTTCAATGTCCTGAAAGGAAGAGAAAGTTCATTTTAAGGTTCAAAACTCTGTTTAAAATTTATGTCTTAAAATCTCAGTGCTCAGACCTAGGAAATATAGTGAAACTGGTTCTTACTTGATGTAAATCAAGGTGACAATACTGAAGTCAATAATGACAGAAGCATAAACATGAGATTATGCTGGTTTAGTTAATTCATGATCAGCCTTAGGTATTCACTCTTGCAAAGTGTGTTTTGACCTAAATGATCAGGCTTTTAAGCAGAGACATTAATTCATTTGTTCTGATGATTGTAACATCAGATCAAAGAGGCAAGTGAGTGAACTTTAGCAGTCGTTTCCAAATCTGAAAGTGATGCTAGCATCACTCTTAGGGGAGCAAGCATCCACCACATGCAAAATATCATAGCTTTGGAACTCTCACAGCAATACAGCCATAAATGCTATAAATCAGAGTTATTTAAGGCTATAACTCCACACAAAACCACAAAACTACAAAAAAAAAAAAAATTGGTCAGATAATTTCAATATCCGGATGTTCTGTCATTTTATATGCATGTTCTCTTACTGTGTGTATTGGTATTATATATGGATGGATATTTCATACAGTTCAACATGTTTAGGTTAGTTCTATAGATAATCTCATAATCTGGTTCATTCTGTGAAGGTGTGACACTCAGAAGTGTTAAAATAATAAAATAATATTTGCTAGCAAGAGTTTTACTATTCTGATTGTCAGTATGAAAAGTATAGCACATACTTGTTTCCAGAGCATTTAAATACTTTATGAATGTAACTAAGTAAATTAATAGATATATTGAAGCAGCTTCTCTGTAAATGATGTTAAACACAAACAACCAACACCAAGTAAGTAAAGTGAGAATAGTCCTGCTTCAGAATTATACTTTGTTTATTGGAAGTTTCTTCATAAATCCATCAAGGTAATTTCTTTCTCCTACCAGTGGAATGAGAATAGATAATTTTTATTATTATTATTTGCAAACAATCATCATTTCTGAGCAGACCTTTTATTCTTTTTTTTTTTGCAATAATCCAAAGAAGACAAAGCTTTGGATATAAGGATGTCTATTTATGCATGTATGTGTAAGAACAGGGATTGTCTGTGTGAATATAGCTTCTTTTTTTAACATCAGAGTCACTGTGAATAGACAGAAAACACATTAGATTAGAAAATGCATTAGATATAATGGACATTGTTGTATATTTTATGTATAAAGGGAAAAGGAAACTATGAATCCTTCCCTTACGTCTAAAAAAAGCCAGAATTCTTTTGTAAAATGCCATCATCATACAAAAATGTAGAGAATGCAAACTTCCTTCACCCATCCGGAGAGAGGAACAAAAATAACTTTTTGCTAAAATCTGAATAATTTCCTTTTCTTGCCCTGCAGACTCTTATTTCTGGAATTCAAAATGTTCATCACTATCATCTGATATTTTGTTTAATGAATGGGATTTTTTTTTTTTTTTAATTAAGAAAATATATACATAGAACCCTGATGTACCAAGGTAAAAACCAGCATACATGTTGGTTCTGATCACAGCTTTTTTCCTGGTTGTTTTTGCAAACTATGAATTTGTCTAATTATCATTGATAACTATCACTAATTTTCTCTAGGGGAATATGTGAAAATCCTTAGATCAACTGGCACTTCACTTCAGAGCCTGACTAATCCTTGAGAAAGCCTTCTTAGCTGCAAAGATTATCCTTATGCTTGTCTTTGACAGTTCTAGAGGAATCAAAGTTTGACTACAGAGTTTGAAGTGATTTACTTACAATTGCCCAGACCATTTGGTATTCTGAAGTCAGGAACTGAGGCTTTAAACTTTATTTCATAGGTGAAATGAGGAAGATGTGAGAGATCTGGTTTATTGTTCTTGAGTAAATTACTGTGCTGGAGACATGACCTGCCACTTTTTTATTCTTGATGGATTTGCTTTAGTGACAGAGGCTTCCTGCCTAGATAATTTGTGTTGCTGTAGTACAGTGGAGAGATAATTTCAGAACAATTGGATGATATCAGGTCATCTACTAAGAACAGAATAGATTCTTCTCATCAGTGAAGAGGACATTTGTCATTCATTTATGAAATCTTCTTACCAGTGAGTAGTCTGAGTTTTCCTAAACTGTGAATCAAGCTCACCAGTTGTGGACATATGCTTTAAAAGAAAGGTAATAATTCTACAGGCTTTTTTTTTCCTACCTCTTTCCTTGGCATATTATTCATAGTATGCATACCATTCTTTCCCTGATGACATGGTCTTTTCTTGGGAGCTTTTGTTAATTTGATTCAGTCCCGTAAGAAATGGGGTGTGGGAGTGTGGAGAAAAGCTTAAACTAAAAGTACAGTTGAAGGCATATGACTCCTTAATCTCCTAAGTTATTTATTTATGGTGCTTAGCTGTGCACTGGAACAAACCATCCATTTTACTGATGCACCTTTTAAGAATGCTTAAGAACAGCTACAAAATATTTACAGAAGGAGTACACAGGTTTCAGAACAATATCTTAATATTGTATGCCTTGAGGTGCTGAAAAAGACACCTGAGTGGGAATAGCAGTTAGCTACTTCAGGGTAGCAGTCATATTTCCTCCAGGTTTATTCTATCAAAGGAGAACACTTGTGCAGACAAAGCCTAGAAGAAACACTTGTAAGAGAGATTAATGAAATAAATCAGTCAATAGCACTAATTGGAATTTGAAAGAACGAACAGATGGTCTTTAGGTGACTGAAAGTATCAGGATAAAAATCAGCACATATTTGCTAAGACAGCTCTGCTGCAAGAAAACACACCTGTTTACTTTTCTGAAAGCAAAAATATTGTTAATACAGTTTTTATTTACAGTTATCTTTGCAGTTAAATTACTCTGCAGCATTTTAGTCTCTTTTGTAATCAGACAGATAATCAGCTTTAAACTACTTAATATTATTCATATAAGTGTTTTTTCCTCATGGGTCCAATAACATTAATCATAACATCACAATAGCAAGGTGATCTTCCCAGTTTCCTCAGTCCTATTTACACCATAAGGCAAATAGTCCTACTAGAAATAGAACAAAAGTTGTATCCTCACAACTGGAAAGCAGAGTTTCTTCCAACCAATGAGATATGAAATTCCAGTTTTTGCTGGAATGTATTGATAGTAGATCTCCATATTTCTTATCTTCCTAACTGCATTGGAATTGAAATGTAGTTACAACAAACTTTTCCTACACTGCCTAAAAAAGCAATGGGCATGACATAATTTTCCTTAACTTAACCAAGACAAGTGGTGTGGTGACAAAAGAGTTTACCCTGTGTCACCCTCTGACTGCTCCTTCCTAAAGGATCAAAGCAAATCAAAGGAATTTGATGGCAAGATCTCAAACCAATTCCTGGAGTTTACTTGGAAACAAGACCAAGGATTCCCAAGCTCATTTTGAGTTTCAGAAACCCAAAAATTGTGGCTGTAACATCGCTTTATTTAGAATCTGAGAAAACAGATTGCTTTCTATGCTCAGGTGGCCTTGTGTGCTCATTGAACAAGTCTACTAAAGTCAAAACAAACTTGACTATAAAACAAATGTCTAAATGCTAAGTTTGGAATGCCGTTGTAAAGAGGAAAATAAAATTACTTGAATCTCTGTGTCTTCTCCCTGAACTCACTGAAGATCTTCCTTTGGTGTTTTCACATTCCTGGTAACTTTGAGAACTGGCACCTACAGAGTTTTCTGAAACTGAATTTTCTTACTGAAATTGTTCAGGATATAAATCTCCTCTACTGTCTTACTCATGTCTTTTTAGAAATTTATTCCAGTTCATCTATATTCTATAATTCAATCAGAATTTAACATTACTAGACCAGACCTCTTAAATAAGTATAATTCAAAGTTTTCCCCAACTCTGGGTTCTTTGGACATTGGTCTTTAAAAAGGAAAATGCAAATGCATCATTTCCTTCTGACCAGGGAACTTCCTTGAATGTCTCTTCAATCATATTTCTTAATTAGCCTTTGCATGTGTTCATACGACTCAATACATTTGCAAATGTAATAAACAGCAAATAATAATAAATGTTAAGTAATAATAATTAAAAAAAATAAATTGTATATTTTCATGAGTGTTGTCTGTATATATGCCATAAAAATAAAGTTCTAGTTATTAATGACTAGAATTAGATGAAGATGATATCTGCTGGCCATAGAATTAACCAGTCATGCATGAACAGCATGCTTTCCCTTTCCCTGCCTTCTTCCATCCCTTTTACCAGTTTTAAAGCTCTTGATGTCATGCGAAACGCATGTTGTATCTTTTAGTCTAGCTCACATAAACTCAGGGGCACTGTATCTACTTGCCAAAATGATAAACGTGATAGCATGCTTTCTTGACATAGCTAGCTCTGCAACTCTACTCTAGCCTTGATAGTGATGAAGAGTCATTAATCATTTGCAAGCTTTCTTTTATATGTCATAATTTAAAAAATACTCTTACTTAAGCACGATGCTCTTTAAAGAGAATAACGGTGATGTACAGCTTCAGCTTTTAAATTTGCAACACGAGTGCTTCAGAAAAAATAACTGGTACAAATTCTATATTCATAAAGCTTCTTTTATTCAGGACCAATCAGAGACCCAATTCAGACCAAAACCAAAAATTATGTTCTTTGACCCAAAACTCAATAGATAGCTCAAGTGATAAGGCTTGTTCTTACATTTTACATTTAAAATGATAGCCTTTGCAGGCATGGTAGTTGGCAATGAAGGGAAGGGAATGGCACTGAAGGAAACAATACCTGGTGAACCATAAGTAGCCTGTGAAGTAATAGAATCATAGAATCATTTGGGTTGGAAAAGACCTTTAAGATCATTGAGTCCAACCATAAATCTAACACTGCCAAGTCTACCAAAACATTGTGTAATGCTGTTACTAGGTCTGATTTCTACTGAAAGAATCTCTAGGTCAATAAGGTATTTTTATACTTGGTTTATCAATATTGCATTGAAATTCAATAATTCAATTTGTAAAAGTCAGTAAATAGTGATATTAAAAACTTTCTATGCAGACTAGCTTTCACTACTAAGAATATGCCCATGCACCTATAGTAATTTTATCATATTTATGACTGCATATGAACCATATGAAAATGAAAGCTATTGATTATATGCAAAAATAGCATGGAGATGCCATTTAATATATATATTTTAGTGGCAATTTAATACTGAAAAATGAAAGAACAAAACAACTGTTTACAGGTGGACTAGGGTTTTGAGAAGCTACAATCCCCATAACTAGAATAGATTCTTGGTTCAGGTCTGAGCTCTTATATACATTACAGTAAATAGAAGAAACTTGAATCCTAATACAAATCTTTTTTTTCCAAGATGGTGTATATTTTTAAAAATTATGAAACACAGTACTTTCTAGCTACTAGAAATTCTGTAGTATGAAAACAGTCAAAGCTGATTTGTAATTAGATCAGAGCAGTTAACACAGCAAGATTTCATGGTTCCTTGAATAGTTGGTCCCATTTCAGGTAAACAGTTCAGAAATCAGGTCAGAAGCAAATAAAAATTACACATCATGCCCTCAAGCCAAGAAACATGTTTGCTATATCATTTACAAAACCTCATTAAGTTACTTACAAACCATGGGTAGCAAGTTAAAGCAAAAAAAGGTAGAATAGAACAAAAGTAATTAGAAGATAATTTAGCCCCACATATGCCCCACAGAGCTCAGCAGCTGGAGATCAACCCACACTGTGAGTGAATTTCATTTAAGCTTCCTTGTCTTGCTTTGGAAATTAGAGATTGACAAAAATATACTTTGTTAATAGACATCTGACTACTTTTCACCACACTGAAAATTTTCCTTATCATGTGCTAATCTTGTTTTCCATATGGTTGTCATTTAGGTCACAGCTACCCCATTTATCTTTTATTGTTCTTTAATTTTACCCATAAATAACAGAATTTCAGAAAACAATTCTTGTCATCTATTACTATATGTAATGAGCATAAAATTAACTAAAGAAAACTGTAGCTTTGCACAGATGGCCAAGTGCTGTTTGATAATGGTTCACATGATGTCTTTCATCACCACCTGGATATATGTTACTGCTTAAGTAAAATATACATACATATACCCCTTCTCATTGAAATGCTCTCATCTGCCTGGCATGAAACCTGATCCTAATACCCAGATCAGCTTCTTTTTATTCTCTACCATAGCTGCAGTTCCACAAGGCACTTAAGACAGGGATGAAATTAGGATATGAGCATCATTTGACTCTATGGGATTATATATAGGCTGCAGGCAAAATATATTCCAAATTAGAAGTTTTCATTTGAAAGAGCTTGGATCTTAATGTTAAAAATATCCTAAGTGTTTTGCTGAATCAGGGTTGCTGGGGAGTTCAGAGGGTAGAGAAGTGATTGCCTCCATCTTGTAAATTTGATACCCTACCATTCTCTTATACAGAATCACAGAATCACAGAATCACAGAATGTTAGGGATTGGAAGGGACCTCGAAAGATCATCTAGTCCAATCCCCCCGCTGGAGCAGGAACACCTAGATGAGTTCGCACAGGAAGGCGTCCAGGCGGGTCTTGAATGTCTCCAGAGAAGGAGACTCCACAACATCCCTTGGCAGCCTGTTCCAGTGCTCTGTCACCCTCACAGTAAAGAAGTTCTTTCTCAAATTTAAGCGGAACCTCCTGTGTTCCAGCTTGCACCCATTACCCCTTGTCCTATCATTGGTCGTTACTGTGAAGAGCCTGGCCCCATCCTCCTCACACTCACCATTCAAATATTTATAAACATTAATCAGGTCCCCCCTCAGTCTCCTCTTCTCCAAGCTAAAGAGCCCCAGCTCCCTCAGCCTTTCCTCATAAGGGAGATGTTCCACTCCCTTAATCATTTTGGTGGCTCTTCGCTGGACTCTCTCAAGCAGCTCCCTGTCCTTGAACTGTGGGGCCCAGAACTGGACACAATATTCCAGATGTGGCCTCACCAGGGCAGAGTAAAGGGGAAGAAGAACCTCTCTTGACCTACTGACTACACCCCTTCTAATGCACCCCAGGATGCCATTGGCCTTCCTGGCCACAAGGGCACAGTGCTGGCTCATGGTCATCCTGCTGTCCACCAGGACTCCCAGATCCCTTTCCCCTTCACTGCTCTCTAGGAGATCATTTCCTAACCTGTACTGGAACCTGGGGTTGTTCCTGCCCAGGTGCAACACCCTACACTTGCCCTTATTATATTTCATCAAGTTTTTCCCTGCCCAGCTCTCCAGCCTGTCCAGGTCTCTCTGGATGGCAGCACAGCCTTCTGGAGTGTCAGCCACTCCTCCCAGCTTGGTATCATCAGCAAACTTGCTGACAGTGCATTCAATTCCCTCATCCAGGTCATTTATGAATATATTGAATAATACTGGTCCTAGTACTGACCCCTGAGGGACTCCACTAGACACAGGTCTCCAACTAGACTCTGCCCCATTGACCACTACTCTCTGGCTTCTTCCCACCAGCCAGTTAATAATCCATCTCACTACCTGCTCTCACTACCTGCTCATCTAATCCACACTTCCTCAATTTATCAGTGAGGATGCTGTGGGAGACCGTGTCAAATGCTTTGCTGAAATCAAGATAGACCACATCCACTGCTCTGCCATCATCCAGCCACCTGGTCGTGTTTTCATAAAAGTCTAGAAGGTTGGTCAAGCACGACTTCCCCTTGGTGAAGCCGTGCTGACTGCCCCTAATGACCCTCTTATCCTTGATATGCCTAGAGATGGCACCAAGGATAAGTCGTTCCATCACCTTTCCAGGGATGGAGGTGAGGCTGACCGGTCTGTAGTTACCCGGGTCCTCCTTCTTGCCCTTTTTGAAGATTGGAGTGACATTTGCTTTCCTCCAGTCCTCAGGCACCTCTCCCGTTCCCCACGACTTAGCAAAGATGATGGAGAGTGGTCTAGCAATGACCTCAGCCAGCTCCCTCAACACTCGTGGGTGCATCCCATCTGGACCCATAGATTTATGGATGTCCAGATTGCTTAATTGGTCCCTGACCCAATCCTCATCAACTGAGGCAATCTTCTCCATTGTCCTGTCTCCATCTGGGGTCTCCAGGGTACAGAGCTCCTCAAGACAACTTCCGGCAGAGTAGACAGAGGCAAAGAAGGCATTCAATAGCTCTGCCTTCTCTGTATCCTCTGTCACCAGGGTACCCCCCTCATTTATCAGTGAGCCTACATTGCCTCTGACGTTGGCTTTATCTGCCATGTATTTGAAGAAGCTCTTCCTGTTGTCCTTGACCCCTCTGGCAAGATCTAATTCTAAGGAGGCCTTGGCTTTCCTAGTTGCCTCCCTACATCCTCTGACAATATCCTTATATTCCTCCCAAGTAGCCAGCCCCTCCTTCCACGATTTGTAAACTCACCTCTTCCACTTAAGTTTGGCCAGCAGTTCCCTGCTTAACCAAGCAGGTCTCCTGGCTCCCTTCCCTGACTTCCTACATATCGGAATGCTTTGATCTTGAGCCCAGAAGAAGCAGTCCCTGAATGCTAACCAGCTGTCTTGGGCCCCTTTACCTTCAAGTAATCTGTCCCATGGAATTTCCCCTAACAATTGCTTGAAGAGGCCAAAGTTGGCCCTCCTGAAGTCCAGGGTAGCAATCTTACTTGTAATTCTGCTTATGCCACATGAGATTCGGAACTTCACCATCTCATGATCACTGCAGCCCAGGCAGTCCTCAACCTTCACAGCCTCAACCAGACCCTCCTTGTTAGTGAGGATCAGATCCAGCGTCACTCCCCTCCTGGTTGGTTCATCCACCATTTGCATCAGGAAGTTATCATCGATGCACTGGAGGAACCTCCTGGATTGGGGGTGGCTGGCCGAGTGGTCCCTCCAGCAAATATCTGGGTAGTTAAAATCCCCCACAACAACCAGGGCCTGGGATTGCGAGGCTGCTGTCAGCTGCCTGTAGAAGGCCTCATCAATTTCTTCACCCTGATCTGGTGGCCTGTAATAGACACCCACGACAGTATCAACCCTACCAGCCTGCCCCTTGATTTTTACCCACAGCAATCGTGATGGCTTGCAGGAATTCTTGAAAGGTAGATAGCCCATTCAATCAATCGAATAGCTATCACCTCATCACTTGTTGTTTCACTTATGCCTCATTTTAGAAAAGAAGTTTGTATTTTTAGTCTCTTTAAATGCTTTTAGAAGTGCTCAAAAGATATTAATCAGAAATTTTCCATGGGAATAATTTGTTATTTATGTATTATTTTCATGGTAACTTCAGAGAACAGGAACAGATTTGTATGCTGTGTTACATCCATATTCATTAGTTTAGGACATGTTGTTTTTTTTATCCAGGGTCAGTTTCCATTTAACAAAATATTAAATGGCCTGTAAAGAAGGTTGAAAAGGCAAATGTCCTTTAATATAGTACTGTACTGACATCCTTTTTCACAGTACATTAGTTTTTGTCTTTGAATAAAATGCCAAGAATCTTTTTATTATTATTACTTTTAGCAAAGCAGCAACTGAAAACTGTTGTAAGTTTTCTGTGACAGAACTAGAATACAACAATGTGGAATTTATCCTGAATCACTTGAAAACTTGCTTTCTGACCTTTTCACTGTGCTATTCCTAATTAATGAAAGTACTAGTCATGGACAGAGGTAACTTTTTTCAAGTGAATACAAGCAGGTGATTGGTTTGTTATATCCTCAGGAGACATCATCAGGTGCTTCTGTTCTTGCTTCTTTTTTAAAATACAGTGTTGAAGTACGTTTCACTGTTCCTACCTGGCTCCCCAGCCCACACATTGTGACAGTGTAATTAACAATTTTTGTGCTCGGTATCCTCTGTAAACCAAGAAAACATGTTTCTTTGATTTACCACAGTACTTTTATAAATCTTTCAGTTACAAATTCTGTAAATAATTTCTTACAAATATATATATATATGTATATATATATAAAAATCACTAAATGAGACCTTGTATTCAACTAGTGTTGTTGTTACTTAGTACTAAAACATAGATAATGTAATTCTCTTCAGAATAAGACTTTTTATTCATATTTCTATCCTTTGGCCAAATATGTATTCATTTCTAAGTAGACTACGTAAGAAGTATTGAGGTAATGAAGGATCTGTAATAAATGAAGCTATGAGAAATGGAAACAGCAGGTACTAATGTTGGCGATAGTAGCATGCTAGCAAGGGAGGTTTATTAAAAGGTTAAGTTTCATTTCTGTGTTTGCATGTGTCCTCTTAAACATTAAGAAATACTATATAAGACACCATACAACTTCATCATGAAGCTGTCAGAGTGCAAAAGCATGCTTCCAGATGTTGAAATATACTAGGTGGAAGGTATTTTTACAAAATATCAATAGAAAATATACTTCAGGGAACAGTTGTGCTGTGTAGAGACAGAATTACATTATAGTCATCTCCATTAAGATGTCAGCAGTCTCCGATTGATTCCGTTAAGTCATTTCCTGTTTGCAGCAGGGGGAATAGTGATCAGCTGTATATTGGAAACAATTCCATTTAATTATATATAATGTTAACTTATTGGTAGTTTAATGACAATCACCATATCTCAAGTACAACTTTAGAATATTTGCATGTTTGCTTCATTGTGGGGCCATTTTTTCACTGGAAAGCCGTGGGAGTTTTAATAAAAAATAACTCTTCATTTTGAAATTCTAAGTAATTTAGACTAGAAATTTTCAAGAAGGGCAAGCAGGTGAAAACCGAAACATGGTTTCAAAAACACTTTTCCAAACTGAATGTTTCCATTAGAATCCTCGTGTTTTCCTAATTTCTGTAGGGAGACTTGAATCAATTTCCTTATTTGTTAATTCTTTTTTTTTTTTTTCCATCTTTGACATGTTTCTGTATGATTCTCACACACTTCTGTTTTAAAATGCATTGGTTTGGGCACATGGTTTCAAGGATTGAAAGTGGGTGCATTAAATTTTGGCTGAATCAGAGAAACATGAAGATAGGATTTTGTAAGAAGTGTTTTCTGTAGCAAGTTACACCATCTGTGAAGATACTTTTGGCTCTTCTCAGCTCCCTTTTACTCTTCACAGCCTCTCCTCACTTCTTACAGTTGCTCCCACTGTTCGCTCAACTTGGTAACTAGAAGGGGGCAATGGAAAGGCTTGAGCATATTTTTGCTCATTACATGCCCTTTATTGTATGTTTCCTTCTCATACTGTATTTTGGACTAAAAAAGGGATAGAAAATGAGAGCTGACATCCAGGGTCACTTTCCTATGGAAAAATGATGCTTCATGAGTAGCTTTGAGAGAAGGCATTGAAAGCAGGGTCATTGCATCTCTGCTCTATAACTGAGATTTCAAAAAATTAGAAAATTGAAATAGTTGGTTATCAGTGGAGGCACCAAGTTCATATATTGTGCATATATTGAAAATCTCACAGGACCCACAAGGTTTAGATATTGTGATAAAATAAAAATATTAATAGCAAACAGTGTAGTAGTATCTTGAGATTTTTTATAACTTTTTCTAAGTCATTGTGAATAATTTTACTGCCTATCCAGAAATAATGTCTTTGTTTATTAAAAGAAAACCTCAACATAAGACTGAAATTAACAGAAATTAATATTTCGTCCTTTTAATTATAATGTTTGATTTAGCTATTTCTTTGAAATTCATGTTTTGTTACTCAGGTACAGGCAGAATGAGAATCTAAGTTAACTTTCTTCAGTATTGTGAAATACAATTTTTGTTTGTCTTGAGTTTTTTATGAAGCCATTGCTAGATAATAATTACTAAATTTTAACCTAGGTGGCATTAAAGCAAAACACAGGATCACATTTTGTTTGAAGTAAATGCAAAATGACTACAGATATCTCCCAAAGATCAGCTTCTTGGAATAATTTAATTTGTCATAATCTTTGCCTTTCTAAATGACTGCCTCACTCTTTCAAAAAGCTGTTATATCAGAGGAAGCATCTGATCTCTTTTATCACAGAATCATAGAATCATTTAGGTTGGAAGAGACCCGTAAGACCATGAAGCCAAACAATCTAGCATTTAAGATGTGTCCCAAAAAGTAGCAGACCTGGATTCTCTTATGGGCTTATTTTTTGGAGATTTATTTTCACATTTCCAAGTTCTGGGGTAAATTTTTCTTCAAACTGGGTCTTTGTATTGCCAGAAATGTAAGGCACATGGGGCCGTGAAGTGAAGTCTCAGGAAGCCTGACTTGGTAGCACTGTATACAGGAACCAAGATTGCCTTTCAGTCTGTGAAGCCTCACAGGAAAAAAATAAGGGATGCCTGCAATGCAGATCATAATGCACAGCATTTCTCCATGGGACCCTTTTATTCTCATTGCTTATCCTTTTTGGTTCAAGGGTTCTGTGAAGAACTGTGTGCTCACACATTTAATGATTGTTTTAACTTGCAAAGAGACAAACCTTAACCAGCACGTTACTGCATGTTTGGGAACATTAGATAGAGGAGACCTCTAAAGTCCCCCTGACTTACCCACAGCAACCCTGAACTTCAGCTGGAGAAAAAGTCCTGAGGAACTTTACATTGTACAATGCCAGTATAGATAAAATCTGCTGAGAACTGAGGAGTCAATATCTAAGCATCTGCTGTATGTACGAGAAATGTAATTTTTCAAAACCCTGTAATTTTGACTCATTGTGGGCAGACCTGTGTTAGGAGTGACAGAAATTGCTTACTGCACAGAGGCAATGCAGATAACACTCTGTATTCTGCTTGCACTAGGTTGGGGTCAGTGTCTCAAGTTTCAACTTTTCTTACTTTCAAAATTATTTCTACTCTTGAACGTTTTGTGTTCTAAATCATTTTTTGGGGCCATTCTTACCTGCAGTGCAGTGACTGACTGTCAACTCTCATTAAAGTATATTTACTATCATTTGCAACAGTAAAACTAGGCCATTAATCCTCCCTTATAGTGTGACCTCATTGTGTATTGAGATGGTGCTGCTGCTCTTGCCAGTATCGGTGCTTTCCTCCTGAAGGTGACAAAATGCCTGGAAGATGCTAATGAAGCAGGAGTCCCAACACACCTGCAAGATAATTAGGTAACTTTATTCTGCATCATAGATGGAAGAAATTCAGGTGCACAGAGGACTGAGGATTTTGTCCAATGGGCATAATATTTTGAGACATAATAATTTATAGACCAGAGTTGAACAAAGACTTCTGTATAGCACTCTTCACTCCTGTCATAAAAAGATATTACAGTGGCATATTTTCAGTGAGACAATGTTTGATTTCTGCTTTTCCAGTCATCCTCTGCAAATTCAAATCTATTTCAAGATGGGGTTTTGAATTGTCAAAAAATTAAACCTACTTCCATAATTCTTCCTGGAACTAACTTAAACAAAATTAAATAAATCCAGGTAGCATCTCCATCTGTGGAGATTTTCAAAACCAGGCTGGATAAGGCCCAGAGCCCAGAACCTCTTCTGACCTAATGGCTAACCCTGCTTTAAACGGGAGATTGGACTGGAGACCTCCTGAATTTTCTTATGTATCAATGTTTTTGTGCTGTTTACTGCTAGAAATTGCATGCCCATGACAATTGCATGCATGTATAATTAGGATATTATTGTGTGTAGGAATGAATAATCAAAATAGGATTAATGGAGAATGCATTCTATTTATTGTAATGCAATACCATAACACTAGAACTTCTTAGCATTAAAGGAATTATGGCATCTTATAGAACCTCTCCTGCATTAAATAAGCAGATGACTTAATTATAACTAAAATGCTTCCTAATAGAAACAGATAATAGTCATGGAAGCTGAAATAGAGGATGCAAAATGTAAATGGCTCAGAAACTATTCTTAGTACCTGTAGTGCACATTTACAAGTTGATTTAAAAGATGTTAAAAATCAAATTATGATTCATCTATTGCTTCCATAATAATTGTAAAATATGTTTTGTCTGTGAAGTTACAAGAAGTTATGCATAACATTTACACAAAGAGTGTAGATGAGTTTACACTGAGTCTGAATTTATCATTAGCTTGCACCATCCAAACCCTGGAAGCCTAGGGACTGCAGCCTAAATACCATATCCTTTCTGCAGATTAATGCATTAATTGGCACACAGTGTACGCAAACTTGTTTATTTAATGAAGTTCATGATGGTCTCTGTGGCTGAAAGCACACATTAAAATGCTACAAAGCATGCCTAACACTTTTTCTTCCTTTATTTCCTGGAACTTTTTAGTGTTAATTCTGGATTATTTTCTAGTCTCTTCAAGTTTAAAACAGAGGTAATCTATAATTAGGGAAATCTAGGGGACCCCTGAAATCAGGATTGTGCTCTCTTGTCTGTCAGCCTGACTTGCACTGTCAGTAAGGAATTGAGAAGAAACTATTGTGATGCTCTGTGGAGCTTTGGCAGACGAGAATGCTGCCCTTTGTATCTGCAAGATTATTTCACCTCCTGCCTGTGTAGGCAAGCTATCTGTGGTGTTTTAATCACAGAGGCTTGCACACCTGCCTCATCACCCCACCCTCTGGTGGGATGGGGAAGAGAAAATATAAACGAATGGGACTTACAGGTTGACACATGAGCAGTTTACTAGGATGGTAAGGGAAGGGGGAAACAACACCAAACAATCACAACAACAATACTAATGAAAGAATAAACAACACAAGGGATACACAGAACCAAATGGCTCCCCACCTGCCTTCCAACCTGTTCCTGAACCGGTACCCCCTCCATCCAGGAAATTCCCCTGTTTAAATACTGAGCATGATGGCACATGGTATGGAATACCCACTTTGGCCCCTTTGGGTCAGCTGCCCCAGCTGCTGCCCTCCCAGTTCCCTGTGAACAATTAACTCTATCCTAACCAAACCCAGGACACTATCTTAAAAGTCTACTGTCTGTAGGTGAATAACTAGATCCAAGCTCTTTTGCAAAGTATTTTCACAGACAAGAAGATAAAAAAAAAAAAAAAGACTTAATGCCCTCATCTGGATGTGCACTTCACAGTGGAAAAGCTACAGCCTGTCAATCTAGTGAGGATATTCTGCCAAGTGAAGGTTGCTACAGAAATCAGTACAAAGAGACTGTCAGATAAGTAACTTACTTCAGAAAATAAGAATAAAGGAAAAGTTAAAAGAAACAAAAATGTTGTACCAGGACAAGCATTTGTTGACAGCTGCTGTAGCATGTTACTTGTAAACTTGATCCAGAGGTTGAACTCATTTAGTGGTGACTGCCTATAGGTAGTGTCAGAATCTCTTGACTGAATGACTGTAAAGCATAGCATCTAAAAAGGTATTAAGAGAAAAATTAGTCTGATGATATATCTGAACTTTATCATCATCTGTCCTCACTTGTCCAAGTAAACCCAAAGAGCATGATCTGATCTATTCTATGGAAGTCAATATATTTGAAGAGGTAAAAGAGAATAACAGAATGCAAAGCTATTGCCTCCTTTGATTTTACGTACATGAAATATTTATGGTGTGCATTCACTTTCTCTTTTATGCTCATGTTGAAAGCATACAACTTAATACTTATGTGGAAAGCATACATCTTAGTATTTGTCATCTTGTGAATAGACCACAGTAGCAATCTGAAATCTGACCTCCTGTCTGGCTACTTAACTGGAGCTGTTGTGGGACAACTCTGCATAGAGAAAAATGCTTGAAGTACTCTATTTTTTGCATGTATTATGTATATTTGATTATCATAAAGCTGGCAAGATTGTAAATGCGGTGGATAAGCACAGTCCAGATCATGGCCATACAACTATGGCCAACTGGATGCTTATTTTTCCTAAATGGAGACATTTGGGCGCTGTAGTTCCCCCAATCGGAGCATGCTCTGTGTCAGAAGCGACACTGCTCAGGCAATATGTCAGCTGCCCAGCTTGGGTATCCTATCCTGTTTATTAGCTATTCTCTGAGTACATCTGGACAATATGGATATTAGCCCTGCGAAGAACACGTACATGTTTAACACTTAGCAGACTCTCAGGGTCAGGTTGAATTAACTTGAAACCATAGCAGCAGCTAGCAAGAAACCTGCGCTGGGACACTGACTTCCAGCACTGACAACATCAGTGGAACAGAACCAGAATCATCAAGGAAGGCTAATTTTAAAGAAATGGTCCATAAATATGACCTTGAAGAGGTTTGCTACACAGTGAGACTGGTGTGGTTTGTTTGGTTTTTTGGGGTTTTTTTTGTTTGTTTGTTTGTTTTGGTTTTGGGGGGTGTTTTGTTTTGTTTTGGGTTTTTTTTTGTTTGTTTTCTCAAGGAAAAGCAAGATAACAGGAGGTGAATACAATTAATGACAAAATTAATCTGCAGTGCAGCTTCTCTTTCATGTTTCTCCTAACACAGCTGCATCAGCCCAAAAAACCTTTTCTCCTGCCACCACTACTCTTCCCCAGCTCCCAAGTACAGCTCTGGCTATTGTGTTCTTCTGCCTTCCCCAGTTTACCTTTTTTGCATAGTGGGTTGGGTCAGTCTGGCTGTCCCTTATTCTTAGTTCCTTCAGAAGTGGCACCACTGAAACAAACCATATAGTGGGTTTTTCTTTCCTCTGTGTGATAATGAGGAGCCCTCTGGGCTTAGAATATGCAGCCTGAGCAGCTTCCTGAGTCCTGGTTGCTTGCTAGGTCTTCAGAGAGTAGACCAAGAGGGAACAGTAGCAGAAAGGTCCAGCCCTCATACTCTGTTCTTGCAAGATATTTGGTCACTACCTTAGTTGGAGATTAGGTGCTTTTGTCAGGATAGCTGTGGCTTAAAAAGTCCCTTAATGGGTCTGATGTGAGGGCTTTGCAAGCCACACATAGGGATTCTATGGTAGTACGTGAATCTTGCTTGCTTACTTTCTGTCTGTAGTAGCCAGCCAATACAGATCAATAAATTCTCAATTAGCTACACAGGCTTAAAATAACCAGGCTTAAAAATCTGTAAATCAGCTTTTAGCACTTTTCTTTATCATTTTTTATCTTGAAAAAATTTAGTGAAAGTGAGGTATAGAACATTAGTACCATGCAGTTACATAAAAAAATTCTTAATTTGGATTCTTTCAGTCTTTTTAACCAGTATGATCTAGATTTAACAAAACACTGCTGAGTTTCTGTAGAAAAACAGCATGCAACAAGCGAGCTATTCTTTGCAAACCCTTGGGCTTGGTGGGTGCTTTTCTGTTCTCTATTGGGATTTAACTTGAGGTCAGACTACATATGGGCTAAGCTAGTCCTTCACATACAATACCGTGGGACTTTTTGCTATATCAAATAGAGCTTATAGTAAAGGTCTAGCAGGAAAACTGTGTATTTGCTTCTGCAAAAAGAGATTTCTGGAGAAACAGAAAACAAGAAATAACCAAAGTCCAGCATTTACTGAGACAGTGGGTGACCTCAATTCAAATCTCTTACTTCTTGGCTATTGGGAGCTTGCTTTTATCCTATTTCCTGGTCATACCACTGACTCTATGGACATTCTTATAAAAGAGTCTCTCATTCCTCTTTTGGAAATATCTGTATTAATTAAGAATTATTTCTTAAAGCACCAACTTTGTAGCTGGGCCTCCTGCTTTTCATAACCACATGGATCTGTCTATCTAGAAACTTTCAAAGGATATAGGTTTCAGCACAATGGAGAAAAAAGACCACAGAGAGGAGAGAGGTGTTTTTTCTTTTCTATAAGTTGGGAAACTTTTCCTTCTCAGGATTTATCTTCACTGGGATCTTTCTTCATTGCTAGATATCCCACTTTAATTAGAAAGGCAGAAGCGTAAGTAACCTACAGTGGCAACACTGTACTACTTAATGTTTCCATTCCTACTTTTTCCTCTTGAATGTATTTCAAAGTTCAGATAAGATTACCATATGTCTAAATGAATTTTGGTATATAGAACATTGGATCAGATCCTGTCTTTTCCAAGTTCTGATTATGACCCTGTAAATTCAAAGGGATCAGTTGCACTTAGTGTTTTTTGAAATATATTAAAAATAGGTAACAATTTGTCAACACAGAAGGCCTGCATTATACTGGTGAAACCTCCCCTATTAGCTGGCATAATTGGCATCAGCAAGTTGCACATCCATTCTGATCTCAGGTGGGTGGGGTAATAAGGGTGACGTTGTCCTTTCCTATTCCCATCTGAAATCCATACATCATGTATTTTCAATGGTTGTATCTATTAATATTAAGTGTTGTTGCACAGTTTCCATAATATTGGTTTCAGTTTTTAATAACCCACAGTTAACTGAGTTACTGATTTGTCTTCCAATGCTCCCTTATCTTTTTTTAAGAAACATACACACTGATGTGTTATTTCTAGTATACAATAATAGGTTGTTTTTTGAGATGCTTTGATTTGCCATGCTGGGTGAAGTACCAGTTGTTTAGAAAACAGTCTCTGCCTCCCATTGCAAATAAACACACTGCAATGTATGGATAGATGGGCAGTGACCAAACCAGACTATGAATCAAATTTATGTCTCAAGAACTTTACTATTAATAATATTTACTGTCAACTTTTAATATCAAAGAAGAAAGTACAGCACAGTGTTTTAACACACTCCAGAACACTTTATTAAATAGCATAGCGATATGCTGTTGTAAATTGAGGTCAGGAGGAAGAGTAGCAGTACTTTATAGGCTTAGGAACTTGATATTCTGGTATACCACTGGGATAAGAGTCTCTCTTCCAAGGCTATTTGCAGCTGACAGTGCTATCAACAACTCCAGCTTATTAAGACAACAATAACAATAACAGAGTGAAAAAAAGAAAAAAAGAAGTAAGTATCAGAGATATAGGTAAAAACAATGATTTTGTTTATCTCGAGCAAAAAAAGGCAACCGAAAGAGACCCCTGGGACACCTGAGGGAAGAAACTCTAATGCTAATTGACATGATTTAAAAAGATGACTCTGTTATTGCCAGCAGTCTAATTCAGTCATTAGCTCCCCTATGTTGAGGCAATCAAACCAGTTGTTATCATTTTAGTAGATGGATAACAAGGTATGCCTCAGAGTACAGATGTATATGCCAGAAAGTAGGCTAAACAAATGTGAAAAAAGCTTTCTAATAAATACGTTTTGTATATCTTTTTATGAAATACAACTACTTAATGTTATTTGTCTGCTGAATGAGCTTCATTATATTTTGTGCAAATATGTAGTAGTAATTTGTCATGAGGCCACAGAAAACCAACAAAATGAAACAAAAATATCTACATCTTTAATTTCAGCATTTCTCAAATTAAAAGGTTTACATTTTTACAGAAAAAGAAATATTTGTTAGAGAGAAAGTGTTTTGTGTTTCTGTTTCCTCTCCATACTGTATGCTTGCATTGAAGTGTTGGTCTGGAAGTTGTCTAGGATGTAAGAATTAAAAAGCACTTGTACTTACAACCATGGCAGATGTAACTGGCTATATGAGCTCAAAGGTTTGCTGCAATACTGTCCTCACATCTGTTCCCTGAGTACACTTCCCTCTCTGAAAGTGTCGTATCAGTATCAAGCAACCAGCCTCTTTTTTAAATTGTACATGTTTTAAATGAAGAGTGAAGGGGGGGAAAAAAAAAGACTATATATGAAAACAAATAAAGACTATAAAGAAGACTATAGACTGTATATATAAAGGCTAGCCCAGGAAATCTCTCTGTGTCTCATATAAAGTCATTGTCCTGTCTTGACTTTTCTCTTTAAGCTTGCTATAAACTTTTACCTTTTTCAGTAAGTTTAGTGCAACAGAAAATGTCTGTTGTCATAAAAATAGGCTTTGAGAGAGTATGCTGATGCTTTGAAATTAAGACTGTCTCAGTAACAGGATTGGGTCAGTCAGGGAATGAGTGAGAAGAGGAGTAGCCAAAAGCTCCAAAATAAAGTGTTCTTATGCTATGTGGAGATCAGAGATTCAGTCTTTACTTTGAGTCAAGCAAGTTGTGAACAAATACATATATGAATGTCCCTGTTTCCAAATACTTTAAATGTAAAATTTTGAAAGGTCTATTTCAAAAGTTTCAAGTGGTCTTTTGAAATTAAAGTGAAAAAAAAGTCCAACCTTCAAAAAAGTTAAAGTTTGAAATTAAATTTTTAACACTAAAAACAGGTTATTTTTACTTATGCTTCATTTTGGGCAGAACGATATACAAGTACTAACGATGAGCATTTGAAAAAAAAAATCTCATTTGCTTACTTGGAATCTACCACGAGTTCTATCAAATTCAATAGAATTAATGCCCTTCCATGACATTACTACACTTTATCCCTGGATGTTATAAACGGACCTTAGAAAATTACACTGCCAGAAATGGATTGAGAGAATTAACTTGCCTAAGGAGATAAATCTGTAACTTCTACTTTGATGCACCTCTCTTGAGTGCCACAATCCACTGAGAGAAAGATGGAACTGATAGCCTTTACAGGGCAGAGCAGATGAGTGCTCTTGTATGTAGAAGGGCTTTTGAGGAGTTGGATTGCACCTGGGTCAGTCCAGTCACAATTTACTGCTGTCTGCTGCTAGGACAATTTGCATAGGAAAGATTTTTATATAGCTTGTTAAAACAAGTATAGGGGAATCATTATCAGACAGGAGACTACACAATGGGAATATTAACAAGCCAGCAATCTGTCATTTGCTGTTCATTTTTTTTTTTTTTCTAATAGTATCTTAAAGTATAAAGTAGTCATAACCTGCAGTGTACAGAATGGGCAAGTGCCATAGGACCCCTCCTTCCACACAAATGCCTCCAGCTCTGTTTGGGAAAGGAGTAGCCTCACAGCAAAAAGGAGCCAGTACCACAAAAGTCATGCCCAAATGGTAGTTCTCCACTTCACTAAAAAACTTGCCAGTGTGCTTTGCTGGTGCCTCCAAAGGGAGAAGGAATAAGGACAGGAGGAGAATTCAGCAACTGCGAGCACAGTCATGGGTCAGGGTTGAATTTCTGTGAGGTTCACAGTTCTGGAAGTGTAAAAACATGCACACTGTGGATGAAATCGCAGTCATTTTAACATGACTTAAAAACAACCACAGTTTACACCTGGATGTCAGCAAAGCATTTTAACCTCTTTTGTTAATAAGTTTTCTGTAGATGGTATATGTGCAACAGAGGGCTACAAACAATTAAACGTATGCTTTCTTACATTTGAACCATGCAACACTGTGCCTGCTAAGGGAAATGTGTCTGTACCTCAGGTAGAAGGAGATTTGTAAAGATTTCTCTATTGTCTCTTATGTAGGGTTGTAATGAATTCCAATTTTGTTCAATATTGAGAAGGGATTGAGCTAGGGCTTGGATCTAACAATTCTGATATTTCTAGTTGTATATCACAACCACAGCTGAATTTTGTCTCCGAGTAACAGTTTCTCAATTTATTGATAAGAGATATCTATGCTGCTGAGAGGAAATGTGCATTCCCTGGGTAGGGGTCGCTTGGTGGGGCTACAAGTTACCTGCCAATTGGACCCTCAGTGGCTCTAAACCACGCCTACTTAACTATACTTTTGATTCTACAACTTCTATATAGGAAAATGCTCTTGCTTTGGTGAGCTTGTTACTTTATTTCTCTACTCAGAACAGAGCAATCCTTATGTGTTAGTACTGTCACTGCTCACGTGCCCCATAACTAGTGTTCCCAGTCCTAACCTCTGACTCATGCAACACATGCCTTGTACTATATAAGTAGCTGCACACACTTCTAAACCTATCAGTTAGTATGTACTACGAATGGACACAATACAGAAACAAAATAGTTTCTACCCACGGAAGAAATTTCTAAACTTGTCATTCAGAGCTAAACTATGTTTGCACATAAACTGTCTGTAGCTAGTATCTATAATAGCTTTCATTCACTTATGTTATATTGAGCCAAATAGATCAAAAAGCTTGGACTTGCTGAGAAAGGAAGGATATGAGACTGCATTAACCTGTAGCTGTGAACTGTGTGCTAGAACTTCAGCTTTCTGGTATGGGCTGCACCCTTCCTGTGCTCCATAGAGTATCACACATCTCACCAAGCTCCTAGATAACCAACACAGTTCTTCACTGCTTAGCAGCTTTGTCTTTTCCTAATTGCACTTTGGGATTTAAATATGATGTGCAAACATGGAGACTCAGTCACTCATTTCCTGTTCAGAAGTGTTGTAATACAATATAGCCACCTTAATGAAATGCCAGATACACCAGCCCCATTACTGTCATAAAGACGTAGGCGATTGTATGAAAATATGACCTTCTTCAAAAACCTGTCTAAATTATCTTCCTGGAGCTTATATGGTAATACTGATGATGAAAAAGGCAAAGGAGTGTTTTTGAGGCTTATTTTTTTTAAATAAAAGTGGCTCATTGGGAAAGAATTCAAGCTCCTGCTTATGTTGTTCTTTATTCAGTAAAGCTTGTAGGAAGACACTCGTATGCTGGATCATAATTTTGAAGAAGTTTTCTGCAAAATAAGACTTCAGAAAACAGTTTTTCTGGGACTGCTATTAAACAATAGAAATAAATCTTGCTTGTTTTTGATAGGAGGGCATATATTAGCCACAACCAAGGAGACATCAGTGTTTAGCATAACTTAGACCTCAAAGTCTTCAGTAATTTCATTTTAGCATTAACATTTGTATGTTTATATAATGTCTTCAAAGTTATGTGAGAGTTATAGACACACAGTATGGTTCTACCTTGGAAAGCTAAAAATCCAACTGAATGCCAACAACTAAGGGACAAAACAATACACTGCATTCATGGATATAGGTAATTTTTTGTATATTTTTACATTTTAAAATAAAAAAATATCATACACTTCAAAAATCTGTAGTATACCTCTAAAATGATAAATTTTTATAATGAGATAATGCAGTTTAAGTCTTTCTTACAGTTAAAATACAGGGCTCCATCTGAAAGAAGTCTAGTTATGACAATGACCTAACCCTTCAATTAGTTTTTTCTCAACTACTAATATTTCAACTATCACTGTTTGTACAGTCTCTAGAATTGGGGCTCCTACTCTCTAGGTCTTTAAGCCCTGCAAGAAGTAACGTAATTAATCACAATAATTATAGCAGATGTGTGCTTCTTAGGCACAGTACAACCTTTGCACAACATATGACAAGGGGACTGCCAGTGGTAAAGCAGTAACCAAGCAAATGGGGCAACAGCCTTGTTTCAAAGTACTACATTACAAGATGAGAAAGATAAGCCTGACTGCAAGTAGATAAACAATCTAATACTCCACTGGGATGATGTGCATCGGAGACAGAACACAGTGTAGATCCTTTGAGATAAGAGTCATCTGATCATATTTCTTGACTCTCAGCAGAAAACAAAGAGCAATACATTCAGACACTCAGATTGATATGTTGAATTTAGGAACTGGGTTGAATGTCAGCAAGAAATGGGTAACGTAGAAATATGAAAGTAGGGACAACATGACAGTGCTGTTGTCCAACCCACATGCATTAAGATAGAGAAAAGTCTGACCCTATATTAATCTGAGAAATGTATTTATTAAGATAAAATGTAGTCTTCCATATATATGAAAATCTGCAAATAACCACAGACCAACTGCACCATTTTAGTGTACAGTAGATTAAACTATATCTTTAATCATTAAAATTTACAAATATTTTATTTAAACAATAAATTGCAATACCATTTATGAGATTTATTTGGAAGAAAAAAAAAAAAACCTCACCAGTTTTACCTTAGTAGGCCTTTGAGTTTTCAGCTGAAATTTGTGCGAATACAATACAACTATAGCTATTTTTATGGTTTGTTGAAGTGCAGGGCAAAATGACCAAAAAAAAAAAAAAAAAGACATTTCTTCACATTTTCCTTGTCATTTCCTTCATAAGAGGAAATCTGTGACCATTAGCTGTTAAAGTGACCTGCATATCTTTTTAGAACATCATCATATCCATAGGACCTGGTACTTATTGCCAGTAAGACACTGCAGATTATTCTCACATAAAAGGTTAATCATGTGCATAAGTGTTTGCAGGAAGAAGGTATTAAAATGTGCACTGTACGTGCCCCAGTACCAAGGCAAACCTTGAAGAAAAATGAGACAGAAAAATTCCATTTTTTAGACCTTACTGCTTATCTGGCAATTTTTAGCCTTCAGCTCACGCAGCCGCAGTCTGGAGGAACATCAAACAAAGGGACAGAAATCAGCATTACAATTATTTGGAATATTTAATATCAAAGCTTATAAAACTACTAAGAAGCAATCAGCACCAATGTCTCACTGCTAATACAGGAGTTGGCTCTTCAAGGTTAAATGCCCTTTAGCCTCAGTGATATCAGAAACAGGATACTGAATTCCCTATGTGTGCTTTGCCATAAGTTTGAAGAACAGTTTCTGTGCATGAGCTAATACACTGTTAACACTCTTGCATGTTAAAACCTTCAGACACTGTTTTCAACCAACTGCCCAACTGAAGTGGTCACACAGTCCATTCTCACATGCAACGAGCACATCCCTCACCTTGATTTCACTACTAGAATGTTTTTGGAATCTTCAAAACCACCAAACAAAAGATCTTATTTTCTGTTTTGAAATTAAATAGAGAAATTCAAAACCATGTGTAGAAGCATGAGCTGCAAAAGTTAGGCACAGATTGCCTTTAATTCTAGTCCATATGACAGGATTGTATATGATTATAAATATTTTGGTGCTTCTCTTCTTATAATCAGATCTTCTTATAGTCAGATCAGAGGTGGGATCCTACATTTTACATTTCTACCCTTGGAGTTCTCATCTGATGAATACCATAATAACAGAATACAATAACATAGGTCAGGCTAAAATTTTTGATTTCTTAATTGCTATGAAAGATATGTCTCTCTTGGTACATTTTACACAAAGCATTCCATCCTTCAATTATTTTCCGGATATCTCTGTGTCCTGGTTTTATTGGTTTGTTTGATCTGGTTTGGCTTTGAAACCAGTCTTGCAAAATACGTTTTCCCAATTTAGCTGCAAATTTCTCTCTCCACATCCATACTTGATGGAGGAAGTTGGGCACATTAGTTGATTTATATAATAAAATATTTAGGAAACACTGTGCAAATCTTTCAAAACACTTCTTGTGAATCCTCATTTGCCAGACAGGGTTTGCTTTCCCATTGGGTGCACAGCCTGAGCCACCATAAATACAGAAGCATAACTGGACTGGGGACTCCAGCCAGGAACTAGTCTGGGTAAGGCTGCAGGGTCTTAACATAACAAGCCTAAGCCCAGTGCAGGCAGTGGAGATTTTCCTAAGGCATTTACAACCCTCATCATGCTAATATATTACAGGACATTCAACAGCCTTAGAGGCAGCACACTTGTTACACAAAAAGCAGAGCTTCCCACTAAGAGAGAAGATGCCATACACTTTCTGATAGCAGGAATGGGCTAAGCATTAAACTTTTACACATCTATGCCCACACAACTGAACAGCTATATGCACTTCAGATTCGAATACCAAGACCCGAGTCTGTGCGATAAACTGCCACTATGGAAAACACATTTTTCCTTTTGTTAAACATGAAAAAAATTGAAAGGAAAAAATCTCAAGTGGCTGAAAATGCATGATATTCAGTAAGTCTTGCAATTCTAATGCTCTCGAGAGTTTCTAGAAAAAAAAAAAATCCTTTCTGCTCCACATTTTTTAGTAAAAAATTAAAATAAAAAATGCTGACAGTTATTACTGAAAAAGGTTAGCTGAGAAAGACTGCAACTTTCACTACTCTGGTTCTGTCTTGTTTCCCTGAAGACAAAATAAATCAAACACATGCAGAATGAGAGGAACAGAAAATACAGCATCAGTGATGAGGGCTGAATTGTGCATCATTGCTTTTGAAAAAAGACAGATACTGCACACAATCTAGACAGCTAGTCTGACACTCAGCAAAATTGTGTCAGTGTCAGGCTGTTTGAGATATTATCATTAGCTGCCTTTCTAGTGATGATAAGCTTATTGCAGTCGAGCATAAATAGAATGTTTTGAGCAGCCAAGGCCAGCAGACTTGCAATGAAATGGATTAGAAGTCGTAATCTGCTAAACACATCTGTTTTGACATTTGCTGTTAACAAAGTGTGACCAACTCATCGTGTAACTATGGTAGCTGTAAAAGAGCTATTTCAGCCATTAACAAGAACCAAAACCTAATATGTTGAGTGTTTCTATCCTCCAATTCTATGAAGTAGAGCCCTAATCTCAGGTAGAGATCATCACATCAATGAGTTACTGGGTTGGTAGACACAGTTGTGCAAGTACAGCTCTGGTCATCTCTCTCTGTCTTCCTGTTTTACTTGCACTTAATTTTAGGTCTGTTTTCCACTGCAATGTTTTTCATGTTGATGGAAAACATGCTAGGAGTTGCTGGTGTGGCTCTGCAACTCAAAAGATTTGAAGACAAGAAATATGAGGTAAAAATGAAAAGGAAATATTAAAGCCAGGTATAGTAGGAACATAAATGTAATATTTCAAATAAAGCTTAGTATCTGACTGAGGACACAGAAACTTATAATATAGTCTATATATCTTTTTGGTTTTGGTCTAGTTAGGTTATTTCTTGAGGGCCAAAATGAGGAGGAGTGGTGTTAGGTTGGGGAGAGGAAAGATACTAGAACAAACTCCAGAAGGTGGCACGGTTTGTGCATAATTCTCATTCTATTACTTCTAGACTATGGATCCTGATGACTGGGACACTCCCTCCTCCTTGTTATTTTGTTCACTAGTTAGGTCCCACATTTTACATCACTTTAAAGTAAATAAATTCTTGTAGTACATATGTTCCATAGTTATTAGGTGATAGATGTAGAAAATTTAGCTTTGAAATGTTCTGGTTTCATATTGTAATTGCTGATTGACTTTATGAATCACTTTATGCAAGTAGAAGAGTCAGATTTTTCTGTTACCTTGGACAACTAAAATAATAATTTTACAAAAATATGGTGTCCCTTAGTTCTCCGCTATGAATTTGTCCACAGCTTAATTGGAATAGAGTAAGATTAGACATCATTTCCTCTGTAGTCTCCCTGAAAGACTCTGTGAAAGAATCCAGATGAATCCAAAACATAACTAAAAATAAGATCATGTTTAGCACTAATTAGGTTAATGTAAAACTGACACAAATCCAGCATAATGGCAGCCCCTAGGTACTGAGTTCAAGATGGAGAAGTACACCAACAGAAGAAAGTTTGGTAAAGCTGAGAGAAAGGGAAGAGGACACCTAGAATAATATAAGGATTGTACTCCAAGACACCTAGCCATCAAATTATTCAGGAGGTCTTGTTGTCTTGACAGGAGAAAAAGACAGGAAAAAATATTATTATTATAATTTCCGTGCTGAAAACAGCAAGGAATTCTCCTAAAGCATCATGAGAGAAGACCCCATATCAACTGGAGACAGAGGTAGACTGATGAAAAAATCTTTAGTTTATATGATATACCTCACTGGACTCTGGAGTGGTAATTTGCAACCAAGTTCAAACAGAGGTCTTACTAAAATGTAGAGAAAGGATAGAGTACTATTTCCAGAGAAGAAAAAAGCAAATAGAAACCTTCATAAAGAAACTATGAGATGGAGAATTGTAGTTGTAGTGTAGAAGAAACAGGTTAATTGTTATTCCCCTCCAACTAATAGGCAATGAGAGAGACTGAAATTGAGCATCAACATACTTAGTTTATTTTAAAAATTATTATGGCATTTTGAATTCTTGTTTCTATTACTTGTAAATGTTTTATGAAGTGGTTCTTGGTTATATATTATACTCCTAGTCATTATGTTAGTACAATAAAAAAAGAAAAGAAAAAAGAAAGATAATTATTTCAGGACAGGTTATTTCATGACCTGTTTAAGAACCTCTTAAGTCTAAGAGTCCGCTGGGATTAAATATGGCTTTTACCTCTTCCCCAAATAGACCCTAGGCCTGTTCTGCTTCAAACCCCATTTGATCAAATTCCTCTCTAGGCAAGCCTGAGACTTGCTTAGGAATATACTTGATCTTTCTGCTCTCTTTGAAAATATGTCTCCACCTGCAAGCTGTATTAAATTCCCTTTTTAAAATCAATAATGATAAAGGAAGCATGCAAACTGTATCATCCAAGTTTCACTCCACTGAAGCACCCTGTCCTATTTTGCTGTGCATCGCTGCCTTAAATCTCAGCAGCCTGAAGTGCCTTGTCATTAAGGTATCTGACTCCTTCCTTTTTCTGAAGACATGTAAGATCTGTGAACAAAGAGATGACATCTATAAGCAGAGATTTCTTCATGGTTAAGTCCAAGAAATTTTTTCTGCTAACAAATAAATAGGGATTCCTAACTGTTTTAAAAATAATAATCTATGGGATTTTAAGAGAGAAAATTATCTCTGTTAAAAAAAAACCCAAACCAAAACAAAAAACAACCCACAACAAAAACAAAAGACAACCCCCACTTTGAGAATCCTCAACACTGAAAATTAAAGAGGCAGAAGTCAGGTCGTAGAAAAAAAGGTTTAGCACTAAAGTAAATAGTAATTCCAAATTTTCTGGTTACTGAGAAATGAATGAAATAATTGAATCCCTGGCTCACTACAAGTTTTATTACCCCAGTAAACAGACAAGGGCAGATTTGGGGTGGGGGTGGGGGGAAGTAAAAATCATTAATAGCTTATTTCTATTTCTAGAAGAGCCACTGGAAAAGCTGTCAACTCTGCGTCCACTAGTGAATGGGATGTATAATTAATTTGCTCTTTTTGCTTGGAAGAGATTGTCTTTTTCTGTGACAGTTTTGATCAGAACAAACCATCAAACCTCTAAATCACCTCCCACTGTGAACAATTAACACTCAGAATTATAATAAAGCAAAAAAAAAAATTCAGCATATGTTTTTCATAGCTTTTGCTTAGCATACTAGCCTCAGTTTACATCTTCTGTCTGATTAAGAGCTAGATTTTTACACTGATAAGCATCTCACGATTTCGACAGAATCATAACAACCATAATGCACAATTTACTTTTCATTTTCAATCTTAAACATTTTGCAAAGGTGTCAAAGACTTACACTGCATGTTTGTTCAGTGTTAGAAATAGATGGAAAATGAATGGCAACATTTTGAACATTTCTGTTATTTCTTTGAAACAACTGTATTGTGCATGGTTACTGTAGAGCAGTACCTTTCCACACATCTCAGTATAAATGCATAGTTAGCTGTATAAATGCATAGCTACTCCTAGCTAACATTATGGCCCTTTTGGCTCTTTTTTTTTTTTTTGGATATTATCTCAGTGTTGTCTCTGTACAGCCACATTTTAAAAAACCCTGTCAAATCATACATTTTTAGTAGTATTGTATAGTTCATTTATTATGTGTCAGTAATTTATAAACACTCATATTTGTGACTTTAAAATTATTCTCATCTGGTAGTTAAAATCATCAGAACCATGTTATTCTGTTTCACGATAGCATCTAGACAAGTATTACTTTCTTTAAAATTCAATTAAATGTTTTGGGGAATCAAAAATTGCACAATTTTTTCACTGAGATAATCCAAGGCAAATAAATGTGTATTAATGGAAATTGAATCCAAATAAAATCTATCCATATTGTTTCATTAATTGAATAAAGTATTAAGCATTACAAATTGTGATGGATTTTAAAAGCTACCTTAAAACAGAAGTATTATATTGCAAATGGTGACATCTGTGCTTTGGACTTTATCTAATGTTTGTAATCTCTAATGCCCAAAAACCCAAAAGCATTTAATTGAATTCAGCTCAGCTACCCACACATACAAATTCCGTATTGGCTGAAGTGCTTGCTGGATCAAACCATTGTTTGGATTGAATTACATATCCAAATATTTGTCATTTTGTTGCCAATTCGTTTTCCCTTGTTCCTACCAAAATATACCCCTGAAATACCAACTCTATTTACAGGCCTCTTGCTATTTTGTCTATTTCACATAAAATAAACTGTTATTTACATATGTTTAAAATATTTACACTCTTTGAAATTGAATTTTACCATATGATGAGACTTTCTAGAACTGCGTGTAGTGAATAAAATTTGTGATGTTCAAAGTTAAGATGGCACACATGAGTGTACCCATAGCATTAGGCTTGGTGTTTGTTCTTCTAGATGAATAACAGTAATTCTGTTTTCTAACTTGTGTTTCAGTCACTGCCGAGACTCTCAGTAGGGATCCTGTCTAATTATTCTCTGAGTTGACATGAGTCTTAGGTTTCCATTATACCCCTGATAGAAATTCACCATGCTAGCACTGTAAAATAGAGGTGCTATTTCTAGTAATTAGTTCTAATCAGACGTTTGTCCCCTAAACCATATATACCTGCTTCTTACAATATAGCATACCAGCTGCTGAAAGACAGGGTTCTGTTTGCTTTTTACTTGTTTACCTGGTCTCATTATCGTTATTTTTGTAAATATTTGTGAATCAGTGGACTCCTTGTTTACAGGCTGTCCTACAGGACTTGAGGGTAAATCTTATGTGATTCAGATCTTCTGTAAATTACCACACTTTATGATAAGCATGAAGAATTGACTAATGTTCATTTACATTGTAGTCATCTTACATTGTGTTAGACATATATTAAAAGTCTCATTTGGGTGCTCTTTGGGAAATCCAAGGCTGTAAGGTCACAGGTTTTATGTTAAACACACTTCGCATTAGTCACAAAAGAGACAGCCTGTAGCTGTACAAGATTTTGTGGGGGTTTTTTTTGAGGAGACCAACCACTAACATAACAGTATTTTCTTACTGAAACTTCATTCTAGCAATGTTGTTTTAAGGTTAATCTGTAATGAAACTGAGTTTTCTTCAACTAATTGATATTCAGTGAATGGCCTGACTTGCACTTTAGCAGTGCAAGCAGACTTGCACTGCTAAAGAATCCTTAATCAGTTTTTTTCATTCTAAGTCTTGATGCTGTGAAAAATAGCCCATTAGTTTTGAAAAGGAATTGTAGATTATTTTCTCTCTCTTCTCAGGACCCAGATTAGAAAAACAGGTTATTCCCAATCGCATCAAGGACCACAACAATTACTGGCTAGATACATACTAGCAGTGACACAGTTATTGGGGCAATGTTACAGCATGACTGAGCAATGTAGCTGTCAAACCTGCTACAGAAGGTTGTGAATTAATGCTCAAATCAATTCGGCAAACTGTAATACATTGACGTGTAACTGGTCTTAATGCTAGCGATGGAATTAGTCCAGGAGTTGTTTTGTGCATATTACACAATTGGCCAAGGGCTTCCTGACAATGTTTTGTTTGTTTTATTTTAGTTGGAAAATCCAATTAATTGAAACAGAAGCTCATTATTGGTTTGTGCCAGTATAAGAAGGCTTTTGCTGGCAAAGTCTTCTCAACTCCCTAATGATGTTCCTGGTCAAAACCAGTAGTGAGAGAGAAACTGGATTTAATGTGTAGGGCTGTGGTCTCCAACATGAGAGAGAGTGTAATGATGAACAGGATATTCATTGTTTTGGATCAGCCTTTTCCAGGTTTTCTTGCTGGAGTTGTTCCACTTCATGTGACTAATTAAGTATTAATTGATGAATCAGTGTCAGCAATGTCCCAAGTAAATCCCCTGCCTACTGAATTTACCCATGGTAATTTTATTCAAGGTAGAAGTTCTTCAAAAGGGGACAGGCACAAAAAATATAAAATGCCTATCCTGTAACTTCATCAAATGGAGCACATTTGAATGGGGAAGCAAAAATGGACATAAGCCAGCCAGAGCCAACAGGAAATGTTTGTATAATTCAGAGCACATTTAAGGCTGGACATCACATGTCCTCCAGTCATCAAAACGGTGATGGCAGTGGGGCTGAAGCAGAAAAGTTAATTCATGTGGAGATAATACTGTATGACACCTGAGATAGCAAAGAATTAAACTCAACTTGATTTTACACTATTCAAAACTATAGTAAGTAGATCCATTTAGTAAGGATCCCTAGGCACTACTCTGCTAGCCTTCAGCAATCGCTCCTCAGCTGAGGATTGCTGGTGCATATTATACACTCAACTTTATTTCTCTTCCTTCCTGTCTCAAGATTTTTGGTCTCTTTTCCTGCCACTCACTGATGAAGATATTTACTCTGATCTCATGGAACCAAATATAAAAGAATGTGAATTTCTGGGAACTACAGCTCAAGGTAATCCACTACGTGGGTTTAGCAGAATGACTGCAGGACCCTGGCTGAGCTGTTTCCCCAAATAATGACTGTAGATTAGATTTCATAATAACAGCTGTCAACAAGCAGCGTGCAAAAGAGTTTTTTGAAGTCACAATTACTCGACAACCTCTGTTCCCCTCATGTACCAGAAGCATGTTTGATGTGCCGTCTGTTGCCCTCCCACCTAGCATTAGCACTGCTTTGGGCACTGTACATGCCTGCTGCTGCTTGCAAGATGAGTCATGCAGCTCAGCAAAGCATACACTTCAGCTGTGGAAAATGAATAAAAGTGACACCAGCTTGTTGGCTACATAAGATGTACTTAAAATAGTGCCTTTTCAGTTCAGCAGGAAAGTGTTTTCCTTTGCATTTGGGAGTGGTGTTGCCAGGAGGTTGGAAGTGACCGCTCCATGGTAGCTGTTGTCTGTAATTGGCCTCTGCTCTTCTGACATAGTTGATCTCAGTGGGAATAATTAAGCTTTCACCCACTAAGGGTATTGACTGGGTAGTTGGAGCTTAGACAGATCAGCTACAATTGTTCTGAGTCACCAAAAAATTGGCATGGGGAGAGACAGGATAAGAAAGGATAGAGGCCTTCTACAATCATGAATACATGACCTCACAGGGAAAGAAAATACTGCATTCCTTTGTTTTCCTTACAGAGTAGCTGAAGAAAGTATTTTCTAAATAACAATACAAAATGTTGGATTGATTAAGATCTACTATAAGGAGAAAAATACTATTTGCTCTGCTTGGAAAGTATCTCATACTGAAAGAAGAAACATGATTTTCCTGCCTTAAAATTGATAAGATGGTTACCTCAAAATAGGTTCCCTGGAAGATGATTTTAAAAGAAAAATATACAAAACCTATTACAGCTCCAGGAACATATTTTCTTGCTATTGCTTCACTCTGCGTTTAAATTCCATAATTCCAAGTCTTTTAAATGGTATATAAATCAGGAATTCCAGTATTCTGAGAATGCCTAATGTGCATGAGGATACACATTTTGACAGTGCAGTAAGCAATATCAATTCATCCAATTCTTCCCAAAAAGCAAATGCAGTCTCTGAAGTGTTGTTTCTTGGGCTCACAATGTTTCAGTCTTACGTGGGGAAAGCCATTTGTGGGTGTGGGAATTACTGTTTTGGGCCCCTGCTACAGCTCCTTATGTGCTGTAAGCAGACAGAGGTGACTAAGAAGAAGAGAAAATATGGTGGGTTTTTAACCTTTAGCTATCACTGTATCCCAAGAATGAGGTATACTTACCCCTTCATCAAGTGTGCTCACAGTGAGTGGCAGATCTTTCCCTCTGTCTGAAAGGCTTAGAGGGATTTGGAAAATCAGAGCTCTCCTCTTTTATCCTGGGTGGATCATCACACACTGTACTGACCATTTTATATTCTCTTTAACTCTTTATAAGCACAGCAGAACTTCCATATGTATTTAAAGGAATGAGAAAAAAATCAGAAGTTCAAGTCAGAGAAGAGTTAACTAACTCCTTGTTTTCTAGAATTTGAATGCATTCAGAAGTCCTCTTTGTGTCTACAGGAATTTGGACAGAAATTTAGTTAAATGTTTTCTGAATTGACCCTTCTATCTAAGTAAATAGGATTTTCAATACATAAAGTTCCAGGTTAAGCTTACATGGCAGAAAAGGAATTTATTTAATTCTTTTCTTTGTGGATAATACATCATAAAGTTGACTTAGAAGCCAAGGCTGGTCCTAAATTATGAATTTTCATTTTGTATTGTTTTCAAGTTTCTGTTCCAGAATTTTTTTTTCCATCTTATTTTTATTAACTGAAAAATTTGAGTTCTTTTTCAAATGAGATCTTGCTGTCAACCTGAAATATCTTTGAACTTTTTTACTTGATTAAAAATTAATATAATATTTGGTCCAAATTGATTTTTCTTTTTTTGTTTCCTATGATTTGCCAGCAAAGCACAAAAATATTGTTTGCCAGGCTCCAGTCACAAAATATTTAGTGTATCATACACAAATAGTACACCATGATTTTTACTTTTTCATAAATCTGATTCTGAATGCATTAATCTTTATATTTCCAGGGAAGTAGCTAAAACAGCTTAAGTGCATGTAAAACACTATTACAAGGAATAGATATTTTTGTCTTTTGTCTCCCTCATTCAAATTTCATGATCTTACTAGCTGTACTAATACTAACAAATTACTAGGCACTGATTCGGTCAGGGAGAGTGGAGGGCGGGGAGGGGTAGTGGGGGAAGGAGGATAGATTTGATTTTCAGATCTTAGACACATTTAAAATGTTTTTTAAACAATTAAAAAATATTTTTAGTGGAATGATCAAATGGTTATACCTTCTCAATTAACTCTTTCAACTAAGCAAGTATGGATTACATATAGGGTATTTGCATAGTGGATTCAGGTATTTTCTATGTGAAAGCTTTACAGTCTTTGTAAAGTAATAGATAATCATAATATAGCAGATAAAATCGACTGAAGTCATAATGATAAAAGAAAATAAAGTGGTATACAGAATTCAGTTATTTCAATTTATAGAATCTTCTTTTTTACTTTTCTAAGTTCTGATCAATAGAGCATCTAAAAGGTGTTAGACATTTTAAGACTGCTCTTCAACTAGTAAAAGATGTTTTGCTGAGAACTCAGAGTTTGGCCAGGTTATTCAGAGTTCAGATGAAGCTCATGAACCTGAAAGTTTACCTCGGCTATTTTTTTTTAAGTTTTAGCAACATCGTTTCTTTACCTTTTTGTCTAAGCTTCCTTGGAGATCTTGTTAGAGTTTCACAACCTGTTCCTTCATCCCTGCTGAGGTATATTGTTTCTCTATGCATTTAACAAAAAAGGTTTTGAAACTTTAGGGTCTTCCTTTAAATAGCAGAAATTGGAGTTTTATACCTGCACAGTATTAAGGTAAATAAAAGAACATGCTAGAAGACAAAAGTTAGAAACAAGACATGCCCTATGGCCATTTCACAACTATTAAATCTCCATCATAAAACTCAGTGACATGGACAGTGGGACTGAGTGCACCCTCAGCAAGTTTGCTGACAACACCAAGCTGTGTGGTGTGGTTGACACACTGGAGGGAAGGAATGCCATCCAGAGGGACCTTGACAGGCTTGAGAGCTGGGCCTGTGCCAGCCTCATGAAGTTCAACAAGGCCAAATGCAAGGTCCTGCATCTGGGTCAGGGCAACTCCAAGCACAAGTACAGGCTGGGCAATGAATGGCTTGAGACCAGCTCTGAAGAGAAGGACTTGGGGGTGGTGGTAGACAAGAAGCTCAACATGAGCTGGCAATGTGCGCTTGCAGACCGCAAGGCCAACCGTATCCTGGGCTGCATCAAGAGAAGTGTGGCCAGCAGGTCGAGGGAGGTGATTCTCCCCCTCTACTCCGCTCTCCTAAGGCCCCACCTGGAGCACTGTGTCCAGTTCTGGAGCCTCCAACACAAGAGAAACATCGACCAGTTAGAACGAGTCCAGAGAAAGGCCATGAGGATGATCCGAGGGCTGGAGCACCTCTCCTATGAGGACAGGCTGAGAGAGTTGGGGCTGTTCAGCCTGGAGAAGAGATGGCTGCATGGAGATCTTATAGTGGCCTTCCAGTACCTGAAGGGGCTACAGGAAGGCTGGGGAAGGACTTTTCATAAGGGCAGTTAGTAACAGGACAAGGGGAAATGGCTTTAAACTGGAAGAGGGCAGGTTTAGATTAGATATTAGGAAGAAATTCTCCACTGTGAGGGTGGTCAGACACTGGAACAGGTTGCCCAAGGAAGTTGTGGATGCCCCCTTCCTTGAAGTGTTCAAGGCCAGGCTGGATGAGGCTTTGAGCAACCTGGTCTAGTGGAAGGTGTCCCTGCTCATGGCAGGGGGGTTGGAGCTAGATGATCTTTAAGGTCCCTTCCAGCCCAAACCATTCTATGATTCTATAATTCTAATCTTTTACTATTTTTCCCCTGAAGCGGTAGACTGTGACCTCATTGTGCTTTATAAGCTAAGAAAGGTCAGACCAGCCTCCTCAGTCTTTGGTTGAATGAAATCCTAAGAACTCATCTGTGCTTAGGATGGAACTGATTAAGTTAGTGCAGAGATAAACAAGATGTAGCTAGAACAGTTTGAATTTACTTTCCACAGCTGTTTATTGCAGCTTCTCAAGGTAATCATTACAGCCCCCGCAGCTGAGGCCCAATAACAGCTTGTGGGAATCCTCCCCCTCTGTTTCAGTGCAAACCAGCTGTATTAATTTAAGTCACTGTGGAAGATGGCTCAGGCTGACCCAAATGGTGATTTATGAGTGCAGCTCAGTGCAGGGATGGTGAGCAACAAGTGTTAGTACTGAGGCCTAAAGTTACTATTGCTGCCTTCAAAGTGGGTATGTTATTGTTCTCTAAGCTATGCTGCTATGGAAAGGTAATGATAGAAGGAAGTACTATAGTATTGTAGGTTGTTTTGGGAGATATGATTCTTATTTTTGAGAGCTTTAGCACTTTAAAACACCACACTGAAGACTTTCTGTGTAGTTAACAATGTTAAATGCCAAAGAGGTTCAAATGGTTTAATATTCTTCTTTCTGTTATAAAAATGGGGCCTTTCTTTTTCACTTGATTTCTTGAAACTGAGAGAAAGAAAACATTTTTTTTTGCTTGGTTCATGTTGCATTGGATTATTTTTTTCTCCATGCAAATACAAAGCAATGTGGTTTAATAAAAAGAATGAACGGAACTAATTTCTTTAAAAAATAACTTAACTTTCTCTTACATTTTTTTTTGTCAATGACTAATACTAATTTTCTGATCAAATTTGAACTAAAATACAGTTTGTTTGGGTATTTTTGTTTTGAAAATATCAATGTTATATAAATGGGAAATTTTATTTAATATTTCTTTTCCCCACTACTGTATAATGTTTATAAATGCTGTTAGACATTACCCTCATGATGAAAGATAACAATGTTAAATAAAAGACACCCAGGAAACCAACTTCAGTATTCCGATTCATCCACACCGTTTATTTTTTAGGTTAGTCTTTTGACCTGTTTTGGACCTCTCTAACTTGCTCATTCTGGTAGCCTGAAGCATTGTGGACACAAGACTCATGAGAAAGAGCTTGTTTTTTGGTTGGGTTTTTTTAATTATTATTTTGTTTTGAACACTGATATTTTAGGGTAAGTTAACTGGCAGAAGTTTTCTAATCAGTTTATCAGACTGTTTGTGCATCTGTTTACTGAAGTTTAGCTGTGCCCTGTCCTATGATTTTTAATAATTTTCTTTTTCCTGAAGCTTCCTGAAAATAATACCTTTCCTGTGATGCTACTTGGCTATACATATGAAATAATTGCTTACAGAGAACAAAAAGGAAGAGTTAAAGCTTTTGCTTAGATCATTTGTGTGGAATCGGGAACAGATGATAGGCTTTTTGACTCTGACAGATTACTAAGTGTATGCAATCTTTGCAGTAATATCATTGCTTATTATTTATTCTCTGAAAGAGACACCAAGCCTCTGGCAAATGGGGGACTGACTTGCTGCCAGTACCATCTTCTCGCTGGCCATTGCTGAGGGATGAAAAACTTTTCCCCCAGGCTGTTTTTGTCACTGCTTCCTATGCAGGGAAATGAGAAAAGATATCTAATATGTTTCTCCCATATAATCTCAAAGAACTCTACAGTAAGACCCTTGTAGAGATTCTTAATTCTGTTTATAGTGACTGAATAGCAATTTCTGATTGACTAAGTGGTGCTTATACATACATACCTGGATGCATATGTATATATATATATATATATACACATACATATCCATGCATATATCAGACAAGCTGCACTGATCTTGGGGAAATAAATTTTGTAATAGGCACTATCCCTTTTCTCCTAAACAAGTTTTAAAATAGCTATTAACTGTAGCATATGATTAACACCACCATTTGATTAATGCTGTAGTGTAGAGATGGGTTTTAACTAAAATTGTGTTAATTTATTTTTATTTACTGGAGAGGGCCGGTAATGCTCTGTGGATCATTTTGTTATTTCAGTTTAGGGCACTGATGAAGAGCAGCTCCGTGATCCACCCATGTGGAAAGCACCATACTAATTGTGATTCATAAATATTATCCACTCCTTAGACTATTTTAGAGCAACACTCAATCCAGGTAATTATAGTCCTTTGCCTCTGCTACAAGCAGACCCTGTACAAATCCTTCAGCTGAGGTGGGCTTGTCAGACTGAGAATAATGTGCAGGTTCTCAGAAAGGATTTATATTCAAGGTCCATTTTGTAGGTGTGTTTTCCAATTTCTCATTTCTCAGAAATGACAACAAACTGAACTAGTTGGTTATTCCCCACTGATGCTGCTCCAGTGATAGGATAATCAATAATCTCTGATTAATTTAGAGTCACTCATATGTTAGTACTAGACAGTTTCGACAGCCTTACTTTAAGTATCGATTTCTCATGTAATTTAGAAAAGAGAGGCATACCAGATATGATGATGCTTTGGACGTTGTTGTTTGCATCCTTTTTGTAGACGACCCCCACCCATCAGAAAAGCCCCATGGTATAAAGTTCATTTGAATCAAATAGTATTATCTCTGCTTGAGAACCATCTTATTCTATTTATTCTGTCTTTCATTGATGATTGATTTCAATTCAGTTTATAAATAAATAAATACATATTTCAACAGTGTATTAACAAGAGTCTGTCCCAGCAACATAATGTACTAGTCCCTTGTTACTGCATTTTTCTGGTTTTACAAGGCCTTGCCATCTCAAGGGCTGAGAGATCAAGGCATGTTTTGCTTTGCTATCTGTTCAAACAAAAGCTGGTTTTGGTCAGCATAACTAAGGAAGTGCATACATGATGCTATTTGACAAAAAAAAAATGCATGTTATGGTGATATTTTAGAAACAGTAATGTTTTCTTTTCCTGGGAAAATATATAATGTTTTATCCAGTTTGTTTTTTTCTGTTTGTTTTGTTTTTGTTTTGGTTTGGTTTTTTTAATTTCAATTTAATTTATTTCAGTAGCATTTTTATGTCTGAAAAAAGGTATATTGGTAGTATATCAGGGTGTACAGTTGGAAGGTATGGAAGTTCATCTGATGGGAATGAAGGATAATAAAAATTGTAGTAGTGGAGAAGCCAGGATTTTTGCTCAGTAAAACACTATTTTAGATAATACCTCATATTTGGAAACATCAGACAAATAGTTTGGAAGGTTTAATGAGGCCTAAGGATAATAGCCTTTAGTACATGGAAAAAAATAATGAATTAGTTACAGAAAGAAAATGTTCCTCTATGTTAATTGTGATAAATGACTTTTTTAATGTTCCCTGACATCTTCAAAACTCTGAAGATTTTTGTAAACAAATAGAAAAGATTTGTGGTGAAAATGAAACTAATTCACTTCCCTTTCTTACTACTGAAATTGTCAAACTATAAGACATGTTAATAATTTTGCAAAAAGAATTCCCTTTGGGAAATTTGCAAAAATGTTTTTATTTAATTATTCAATTTCATTTGAATAACGAAATTATTTACATGAAGACAGTTCATAACAAATCAAAAACCTCTGTAACACACTATGAAAAGAAATGGACACAAATTTAACTGAAGATCAAACAAATGTGCTGCTGATAATATTAAAAAAAAAAGGGCTCATTTTTTGTTGTTTTTTTTATTATTATTTGTGGGGGACACAGAATACAGGAGTAAACTAGTTTTGAATTGGTTTTATTGGTTGGTTGTTTTTTAGTTGGGGGGTTTTTTGGGGTTGGGTTTTTTTTTTTTTGGTCATCAGATATCTAGCTGAATGCATTAGTACCTATATCCTTCTGTTTTGCTAATATATGTCAAACTAGTTATATTCCATATAGTACAATACACAATGTCACACAAACAGTAAATATACAACTGTATGTACAAGATGAAATGAGAATGCAGTATGCAAAGAAACCATCCAGACCTATCGAAAATAGTGATGCATTTAATGTCATCTGGAGATCTGATCTTTTCATCAGGAAAAGCGACACATTTTTAGCAAAGGTGCAATATAAACAAAAACACCCATCTCACTTTGTCCGTATCTTGTGACTGTGTTTGATGAAACTTTCTTTTGCCCGCACTTGACTGAACTGAAGGCGTCAGCCACTCGGCCTGGGTGAGAAGGACTGCTGCCGAGTACAAAAGCTGCTGTATGTTGCTGCAGGAACAGAAAGGTCCGCCGTCAGCAGCTGGTGGTGAGAAGGTGGTAAAAGAGTTTACAGTGTAGTTTTGTGATTATGGCTTTCTCATGAGTACGGCAGTTTTAACTTTTTCCTAGGTGAGAATTTACTCTCTGCTTTGACAAACATGCACGTCTCGGGTGATCAAGGCTGTGCCTTGTGTCTGTGTGGCATAACTCAAGCATGCACTGGAATATTACTCACTTTACTTAAAAATATTGTGACACAAATTCTTGTGTTATGATGGTAAGCAAGGGCATACTTTATCCACATTTTGCTGTTCATTACATATGATATCAACTCTAAGGCTCTGATCCCACCACCCTTTGCTATTTGATGTACTGGTAATGTAAAACAGCCCTGCAAGATATTACAAACAGTTTGGAAATTTTTCAAAGTACTTGACTTAAGCTATGGTTTTTTTAGGACTTTGCTAATAGGAATCCTTATCCCTTTCATTGATGCACCAAAGCCTAGGCATACTCCATATAATTTAGGCATCTGAACAAAATATCTTCAGTCAGAAAGCATTTTCCCTAGACTCCTATTAAGCCAATGAGGAGAAAGAGATGCACTTCCAGAGATTCAGATCTTAAATTTCAACAGATTGCAGAATACTAGATATTGTACAAGTCTATAAAAGATATGCTTTTCATTTAAAGGCCTAAAAGGAAGGTGTGTGAATCTGATACCAGTGTACATCAATTTGTTTTGAAGCCCTGTACTTATATCACTTGCAATAACTGAAATAATTTGTAGGAAATAACCAAATGAATTGCTATCTCAAAGCATATTGAACATAAGATTTGTGTCAAAATTCTGAAGAAGCAGGAGTGTTTCTATGCCCTACAAATTATCCTGCAGAAAGGTCAAACTCTCTTACTAATTTACATGTATGCTCAGTCAAACAATGTGTGGTGGTCTTGAAAGTATCACTAGTGAGCCACTAGTGTTCTGTTAGTGAATCACTAACAAAAAGACCTGTGAAAAAGTTTATGTCAAATTTTGCAGAACAAATGGATTAAACTGTCAGTGAATTTATACTTTATGTTATAGGGAAGTTCATGGAATTCATTATTAAATTAGGAACCTGGTTGTTGATTTCCATCACAGACCTGATATTTTTCTACTTATTTTCTGTTACACTGGCAGCTGCCTTTGGCTTTACAGCCTGCTTCTGAGGGTTGGGCAGCTGGGTAAGGGATTTGCACAGGCATAGGCAAGGAAGCTAAGAGTTATGACACTAAAGACCACAACAGCATGAAAATCCCAGACAGGGAATTTCATTATAATGTTAAATCATAGTTAGTTCTGTTCCAGAATATTTTTATTTTAGTTATTTCTGCTCTTTTTCATCCTAAAGCGGAGGAAAGCATGAGATGCTGCGTTTTATTTGTTTGTTTGTTTAGCCTGCAGAAAAAAGAGTTAGTGAAAGGGAAGAGACAACATTTACAAGGAAGATGGGACTGACAGGAAGGTTAAGGAGGCTTTTATCTTCAACATGGATCCAGCAGCCAAGGTACTCATGGGTTAACACATTTACCAGGGTATGCAAGTAGAAGTCCATCTGATGGCCCGGTAATGAAATGACATGCAATATTCTATGATTGCCCTCAATTACCCTATGCAAAGCAAGAATTAATTACTAGCATTGAAAAAGTTCACCTTTGTCCCTCATTTCAAGCTCTCATTTATACTGAGTGTTTCCCAGGCGATATTAATAGAGGACCAAGTACTTGATAGCTGTTAGGTTTTTTGTTGTTCTTTTTTTCTTTTTCCTTGTAATGGGGCTGATCCTTTTACATGATAACTAAAATCTAATCAATCAATGGCTGGAGTAAGCATTAAGATATATACAGAGCATTTTAAAAGTGTTGAACCCACCCATGTACTGTGTGGCACTTTCTTGTCCAGAGTTGTAGTACATAGTATGGTTAATTTGATCCATTTGTTTTGCAACAAAGACTGCCACCACCAAGTTATTTTAATGTAATGTTGTAAATCAACTTGAAGGCTGCATAAAAAATAAATAAACCAAATAAAGACAACCTAGAGATTCATCACATTTTGCCTGGTTTTCGTTGAATCAAGATATGTGTTTCTAAAAGAAAAACAATGCTAAATGATCATTACCTTAGGCTCCCTTTAATTCCGAAGTTGCAAATATAGTATTATATTGGTGGAATGAACTCTCTGCTTGCATATGATTTTAAAGTACCTTCTCTATGTGCATATTCAGTGCTAGTCTAGACATAAATGCAGAGCCAGAATCAGAAATTACTAAAAAATTCAGTTATGAGAATAATCATATTCCCCATGTCATATTTATTTTACAGTTAGGTTAACCCTTTATTTAAGTCTAGTTTAAGAGGTAGAAGTGATGCTGTAGGAATAAAAGAGAGTGTAGTGATGTATGAGAATAGACACTAACATCTTTATTTGGTCCCAGACATTTTCTTGCAAATAAAAAAGGGTTAGGAGGTGTGTATGCAGACAGTTATGGATGATACTGAGGTGTACTAAGATTTTTTTGTGTATGCTGGTATAACATTCAGGTGCGTACTATGGCTGAAGACAAGTACATGAAGAGTAAGGGTAGCAGATGAGAAATAAATTTGAGAGACTCAGTAACTTTGAAAATTTCCACATCCTCATGTCAGCTGGAGAGAGTTTTTAGCCAACTGCTAGTGAAGTGAGTGCAGCTTCTGAAATCAGTTGTTCAAATTAACCTGCTTGACTCTGCTGTGAAAGGTACTGCAAATATTCATTCATTCAGGAAAGAGCGGTAGCTTCAAAATCCCTCTTTCTTCTTTAAGCAAAAATCAGGCCTCTCGACTATGGAGACATGGTAATGTGTTGGCAGTATCTGAAGTAGTCATACAGGCTTCATATATAGAAAAAGAATAGGCACTTCCAGAGTGCTGTTTCCCTCATTTCTTAGGTAGAGATATGATATGGACCACTTTAATTGCTCTCTAAAAGTTATGACTTACCACCAATGAAAAAGGAGCTCTAGAAAACTAAATCTCTTGTAGGTGTCTACAGGTGGATGAGATAAATCCCATCGCCCCTAAGTGACTTATGAGTGCTTCAGTCCCATTTGGTGCTAAGTCAAACTGGTCGTTTTAAGCAATAAGTGAAGATTTAGGAAGCTGATCCTAGCCATTTCCAATAGTTGGAAGATTTCAGTGGAAAAACATTTAAAGTAAGTGGTTCACCTTTGCACAGAAGTGGACTGGAATATATCATACCCCAAGTATAATACAGAAATACTTCAAAAAGTATCTCCCATCAAGAAAGTGGTATTTGACGGTAACAAGGTGGGTGGGCATCCATGTCAGTTTGGCATATTAGCCAGCATATTGTGAATGAATTCAGGATAGACAGCCAAGGCACCTAATCATGTAAGTATATTCTTAATTGTTTTCTAAATAAACAGTAGCAACAGAGGTGCTCAGGCAACATAGAAATATGATCAGACACTAGTCTCACTGAAGACTAGCTTCATTTTATATACACACACACACACACACACACACACATATGTACTTCATTTTGACTCCTCTTTAGCATTTACTTTGTTGTTAGCAAAAGATATGATAAAAGTTGAGGATTTTCTTTTTCCAATAACTCAATACTCTCTTCAAATTCTTATTTTCTTCCTTCTTCCTTACATTCCAACTTAAAGGATTTTTTCAGAATTTTTTTTTCTGAAGGGGAATTTTATTTTTTTTTTTAATTTTAGGAAAGTTGAAGTATATAAAACCAAAGGATTATAGAAGTTAGGCCACAGCTCTGGAGTTGAGGTTGCATTTTCACAGAAAGGAGGATTAAAATTCTCATCTTTCACACATTACAAATTGAAGCAAGTTTTTAACCTTAACTGCACGACACAGCAGAGGAAAAAAGACAAGCTCAGAAGTTGTGTATTTTTTGTTGTTGTTGTTTCCCCTTGTTTTCCGCCTATGTTATTATGAGGCTAAATGGAGAAAATATACATCCGAGACTGTTAGTTGTTTTATTGAGCTGCCATCTCTGCAGTAACTGCACTGACTACCTTCACAGCGAGACACTTTAAAAGCATTGCCAATTTGCAGCATTTTTAATGGAGGTACAGGCTCAGAAAAATAGAAAGATTAACAGAAAAAACGTAAATCTTTGGATTTTGAATGCATGTAACTTAATATCCTCAACACAGTAAATTGTCATTCTGTACAAAAAAATCATGTGTCTATGTTTTGTTCCTGACTTTACTTAATAAATAGAGTAAAGTTGTAATAGCACAGGATAGGGCTTGGTGAGAGAGCCAGGCTGGCGTGCTGGTTGTTGTAAGGATCTGTGTAAGTGTAGTGCTAGCAGAGAGACTTCTAACATAGGAGATAACAGTGAGTATCAACAGAGCATCAAGTAACAACACTGATGTTGAATGAGTCAAAACCACAGTGCTTTTTCCCTGGGCAATACATAGAATTAAAGGCTTCTTGGGTAATCTTTAGAGTTGGATGAGAGAAAGGAGTGAAAGGAGAGCACCTACGTGTATTCACAAAAACATGTGGTTTGGTGTGGTAAGTCAGTGGAAGCCTTTTGATTGTTCTCACCATCCAGGATCCAGCAATGCTAAGGCCAGCAGAGACTGCACAGAATATAGGATTATGTTAATGTCTGAATTATTCCTTCTTTTAAGACCATATACACCAGTGGAATGGTAGGAGGCTTTGCAGGATTCAAATGGGAAATAAGTGTTTGCAGGTTTTTGGTTATGATATAGAATCACAGAATGGTCCGGGTTGGCAGGGACCTTAAAGATCATCTAGCTCCAACCCCCCTGCTATGAGCAGGGACACCTTCCACTAGACCTGGTTAGTCAAAGCCTTGAACACTTCCAGGGAGGGGCATCCACAACTTCCTTGGGCAACCTGTTCCAGTGTCTCACCACCTTCACAGTGAAGAATTTATTCCTAATATCTAATCTAAATCTACCCTCTTCCAGTTTAAAATTGTTATGTGTTCTCCTATCACTATCTGTCCTTGTAAAAAGTCCCTCCCCAGCCTTCCTGTAGGCCCCCTTCAGGTACTGGAAGGCCGCTATAAGGTCTCCCTGGAGCCTTCTCCAAGCTGAACAGCTCAAACTCTCTCAGCCTGTCTTCATAAGAGAGGAGCTCCTGCCCTTGGATCATCCTCATGGCCCTTCTCTGGACTCATTCTAACAGGTCCATGTCTCTTGTGTTGTGGGCTGCAGAACTGGACACAGTACTGCAGGTGGGGCCTTACGAGAGTGAAGTAGAGCGGGAGAATCACCTCCCTCGACCTGCTGGCCACGCTTCTCTTGATGCAGCCCAGAATACGGGTGGCCTTCTGGGCTGCAAGTGCACATTGCCATCTTATATTATCTGACTATATTTCACCTGTAAGTGAGTACATTTTTACATAAACAACTGGTAAAAATAGGAGCTACTGAAAGAATAGATTTGTTTTCCATTGGATTTCAGGAATCTTTATATGCAGTGAAACATCTCTAACAAAAAACAGTTAAATGGGTAAAAGCTCGGAGCAGTAAATTGTGGGCTACATTGATTTTCTGATCTGCATACACAGTAAATTTTTCACATTGAGGCTAGCCACAGAGTCTTTTGTTTTCCACTTCTCGGATTTCAGTTTGAAATAATTGAGACAAAGCTTTCAGAATCTCCTTGCAGAGACATTTTGGAGGTGACCTTTGACTTGGAAGGGACAGTTAAAGCAGCTCTTCATTGATTACAAAATTAAATTATTTTCAGGGAACTTTCACTGTTTGACCCGGTAGCTAAGATAGTGGAAAATATAGTTTTAGAATCAAAATTATCCAAAAATCAGTAATTACTTGATTTTAAAATTCCTTGGACAACAACTGAGGAAGGAATTAAAAATGCAACCTTCTCACTGAGAAGTCAGGATCCCTCCAGTTAATATGCTCGCATAGTCTGTTTGTCATTGACACAAAGGTTCTGTACATAAAAGTATGGGTCAGGATGTAGAGAAGACTGAAACAAATGAAAAATACTGATATCAAGGCAGAAAGAAAAATTTTGTATGAATACTTAATTTTTCAAGAGAGGCAGTTATATTCCTTCCAAGATAGCAGTAGTCTTATTGTGGTTTGTTTGTTTGTTTTTTAGGGAAGGGAGGGAATAATGTGCACACTGTGATTTTTAAAGGTGTTTGATTCCATTACAGCTCATAAGAAAACGGGAAACTGTGTTTGATCTTACTACAAATAACCAATTTGGACCTAGCCAGCACTTTTCCTATGTCTGTTTTAACTTTTGGGAAAATAGCCTGCCATTTGCCTCACTGACTGAAGATGTGAGTTTTGACAAAATTATGATTGTTTTCAGTATATTTCAGTCTTCAGTTTTCATTGTTTTCATAGGAAATTAGACGTCAGGAGTTTCTGAGGAAGGTGAGAGAAAGAAAAATAAAACTAAAATTGGGCATTGAATGCCTTATCTCTATGAGAAAACTCTTTTCTGTTCTGAAAAAAACTAGTGATTCTTGAGACTTACAGAACATTTTCTATGAATTTACACTCTAATTTGGTGGGAGAGGACATTTAGGGCTAGTCTGGTAATCAAATTCTTTCTAGCAGAGATTGTAAATATAATTTTGGGCTTCACTGCTATGGAGTAACTCTCACATATCAAATCCGAAGTATAATATTGAGGTAGAGACAAACCAGTGTTATTTTATTTGGAACTAAATTAAGTGAGAACTCTAAATGCCAAATAATTATAAAGAACAGTAACTCTATTAGGAATTCAAAGGCAGTCAGTGAGGAATGCTATGTGAGTATTGCCATGTGAGGGGGGGAAAAAAAGAAAAAGACCCTTATTTTCTCTAGAAGAGAGGACTAGACCATAATGGAAATTATTTAAAAGTTGTTTTTTTGGGGTTTTTTTGTTAGGTTTTTGTTTTGTTTTGTTTTCTCTAGTCAGCCTGAGCCTACACTGATGCTGATAGCAAAGAACTGCAAGCTTTGGTTAATGCTTCATAATATTTTCCACTGTTTGAGTGAAATTTTCCTCTGAATTAAAATGAAAAATACTTCTTGCAGCTATACAAATATTTATTCAAAGAATTCATCTTGTTTTCTCATGGCCACATCCTACGATGGACAAAATCTTGAGGTGTGAAATGCAATCTCCAGCAAACAGCAATTGCAGCAGCTGCTAGCAGGATGTTTCTCTCCCTTTTCTACTTCTGGTTCTGATGGAGGACTCTTACAGACCCTCGCTCCTTGGTTGTGTTTGCTATTAACTGTTTTTGTTTCCAGATCAATTTATGTCCAGTTGATACTCACCTGCTTTTGCAGCAATATGGAACTTAAGCTTACACAGTTCTTTCCCATCCCTCTCGGAAAAGTTATAGAACCATAAAACTGTAAATATGTTTCTTTTCACATATATATGTATGAGTATATACATTGTACTCATGTGTAGTGTAAAGCGCAAAAATGCATAAAACATTACAAGGTAGCAAACTATTTTTATATTTGAGAAATCAAGGATTTAGAACCTGTGCAGTATTTGCATTTTTTTATCTGAATCACAGCTAGAAATTAGTCTGCAACTAGCAATTAACTGTTAGCTGGTGAAACAGCTTATGCAGAAAGGAATCTTACTCGTACTCGGTGTTCACAGGTGACACTTCAAAATTACCCGTTGTGCAGAAACATGGTATTGCTTTCATCCCTTTAGCTTCTGAAATGTGTATCTTCTCAGGCTCTGGTATGCCTTTGAGCCATTTGTACTAAGTCCAGATAAAATATTTCAATTCAGCAAATCAACTTCCTGCTGTAGTACATTATCAGGAAGTACTGAAAGGTGCTTTCAGATTTGTAAATAACAACAGATCTTTAAGTAAACCAAAGTAGTAATTTCAGTGTTTGGATGGGTATAGTGATTTGAGAGAGGATGCAAACATCTGGCTCAAATTTCAGCCCCTCTTTGGTCCTCAACATTTTCTGTAGTGGGAAACATTTGCCTAACATAATTTTTAGTGCTGTGAGATGCCCCACTTGGTCTCCAGAATTCTTGTGCTCTATCTGATGGATTGGCTCAGATGTCTCAAATGACAGATGAATACTGCCCATTGGATTTGCCATTGATTAACCTGATAATGAGTAAGATAACTCTGATTCTTGCTTATATAGTGCTTTGCATATATTTTTTCAAAGCTGTCACTTCTCCCACTGTGGGTAGCTGGATTTTGGATCTCTCTACAAACCTTTCCAGGACCCAGTCCCTGGGTCTGGAAAACCTCTATTCAGAAGTAGTTGTTATGATCAATTTGCCTACATTTGGGGTTTTTTAAAGGCTTTTCTTTTTTTTTTTTTTTTTCTTCCTTTTTTTTTTTGTGTGAAAGGGTAGTTACTCCTACTTGATAAGTGTATTTTAAAGCTAATTACACTTGAACCTGAATAACTGTCACCCTTTTCAAATAAAGCACCAGAAATAAACTTGCTTTGTATTGAGAGGAACCTGACCACACTGTAACCAAAAGTAGTACTTGGCACCCTTTCTTATCTCTCAAAAATGTTTTGCTGTGCTGAACATACAAGAAATATTCTTTGATTAGATTCCTGAATATATGTCTGTTGGTTTTTTACATAATATATTTATTAAGACTTGAAAACATGTTACTAAAATTAATTTCTTCTTTCTGTCTTGTCCACTTTACTGGTCAGAATATGAAAATCTCTGTTGACTTAGAGACATTCTGCTTATTGCCTAGATTTTTCAAGGCAGATGCCACTCAGTGGTACTTTTGTATGTAGATCAAACCAGCTTTGATGCTAAAAACTTTTTTGTGCGTTGACAGTGAGGAACCACTTATAGGGAAGACAGTTCAAGGAAATGCTTCCAGGTAGAACAACTTCCTTTTGTTTTTAAGTAGGTTACCACTTCAAAGTTCATTTCACTGTGCTTTCCACCCCCTTAAATGTATTTTTCAGGAGATGAATATTAAATGAAGGTGTGGACTGAAAAAAGCCACTGCCAAGCACTTTCTGTTATGCTTTCCTTCGGAACAGTTGATTTGAACCTTGAAAAGAAGAAATATTGTTCTATTTCTTTACCTGTACACTGTAAAGGTTTTCAAATGTTGTCAAGCATGTATCAAGAAGGATTATTTAAGCTATTTGAATACTCTAGGGCAAACACAATGACATCAAAGACTGAAGCCATTAAATTAATGTACTTACAATGTGATATCATATAACATTAGCATTAATGTAATAGAAATGGATGTTGCTCTTGTAGCTTATATCCATTCTTGTCTGTACAAAGCATCTTGCATCTACAGACTCCTCTCTGCTGAGACTTGATTCACGGTGGTGAGAGAAACATTCAAATTGATGAGTATCTTCTTAAAACATCAGCATGCAGCCATAAACTTTTCTTGGTGACAAGTGAAATACTTTTGGTCGCTCAGAAATATCAATGAAATGGCATAACAGGCAATATTTTCATTTAAAAAAATGAAATTCTAATGAGATCAATAAAAAGGGTAACAAGAATTACCTCTTAAAGCACAACTGTGGCAGTTTTTCAGTACTTCCCTCTGAGCTACCTGGTTGCATTCCCTTTCTCATTGCAACTTTCACTCGCAGTTTAAGGTTTTTCAGTTTTGCTGATTTGTGAAGTGCGGTTTAATCTGAATAGACCTTTTGGCGTGATCGGTTTTTGCTAGCCCTTCCCATTTCTTCGCTGATGGCTCCCACTTGCCATGTCTTGCACTGCTCATCCCTCCACGAGTTGTCCCTATTGATGCCTTATGCTGACCCACACTCCTTTTCTTGGTGTGCTGTCTGTGCCTTGCTCAGCTTCTCTTGCTCTTCTACCTGCACCAGCAAACCCTGGCAGCTGGGCTAATACTTTCTGTTACAACAGCTCTTTTAAGAATGCATGTAGTGTGGAAAGTCAGGCAGTTCTCAGGTTACTGGAACATCTTTAGCAACTTCTGTTTCACTCCTATTTCTCTCTAAACTTTGCACCTGAGCAAAAGAGCTGAAAACTGCTGTCTTAGAATAGGTTGAATACTCACCCCCAGCTGACAAAGAGCATGTGCTGATAATTGCAAATTTTCCTCTTTCGTAGTAGTCATCTTTCCACAAGATAAGAGCAACAATATATATCTCATCACCCTTTTAACAAACATGTTTTTCTAATTCCATGAAGGAGGCATACAAAATGACCATATCCTAGGTCTTTTTTCATTGATCTCTCTTCTCTCCACCAGAAGCCAAGAGAGAGTCTTCCTTTTCTGAGGCTCTTGTACCAGGGCACTCCTGAAGCAGGGAACGTACATCTGCATCTGTGCAGAGGGACATTTGTTTCAAGTCATGATCACTCAGCTTATACAAATTTCAGATAACTTGCTACTCTACCACATCAAGGATTTGTAATTTGTGCAGTATTATCACTACTGGTCCAGACTTTCTGTGAATGTGTCTAAAAGAGGAGAGGAGACCTGGAGCTGATGCATTTTGGAGGCCTGTGTCAAAACGGAGATCATCTTAAGAACAATGCAAAGCAGGTCAGTTTCCGAGTAGGAAATCCTCAAGTAAGAAATCCATAGAATACAGATTTTTTTTTTTTTTTAATAACTACTGTATTTTCTTTAGTTAAAAAGGACCACAGGGCACTTGAAAAATAATATCTTACTCCCTACAAAATCCCTTTAACATTAATGATACTGCTGTCCACAGCTATTGCTCTGTGATTGTCATGACAAAGGGAAACACAGGTTGGGCCTGCTTTTGAGAAAATAAAGGAAAGGAACACAATTTATAAACACATCTTATAATACACATCTTCACTGATTTGGGGTTGTTTCATGTAATAATGATAGCTTTGTATTTCATTTGATGTGCAGCACAGGTTTACAGAGGTATTTCAAATAACTAAGTTATGACTGATGGAAGGGATTAATTTGGCTTAATTGATTACGTTAATAACATAAAAATACTTGGAGCTACTTCAGAGTTTTAATGGACCTCACAACTCTGACCATCATCTGCTGCTTGAGCTGTAGCACAGTCTTGACATGAGCTAGAAAAGGAACTTCCCTAGGCTAGAGCAATTTGAGTCAGTTTCAGTATGTTCTTGTAACAGTCTTCGGCACTTAGGTATTTAAAAGTAGGTGTCTATACACAATATTGTGTCTATGTCCCCATTTTAGCCATACCTTGATTCGGTTGACCTTCTTGGCCATTTATGCTCATTTGAGGTACCTTAGGGTATGCACAAGATTGGCAGACATGACAGAATATCTCAAGCTACATATAGCACGGTATCTGTGAGCTATAATGTCCTGCACAGTGTATAGGCCAGACAGAATAGCCCTAGGTGTCATCTGTTGACTGTAACAAGGATTTGGACCCATAACTGACCTATAAAAACCTACCTCTTATTCTGAGAGAGGAATGTTGCCCTTCTTGTTTAGCTCTCATGTTTTCATAGGGAAAATAGCCTAGTAACAGACATTATTATACTTGACTGATGGGGAATTCTGGGCTAACATGGGGATAGGAGAGGGGTTCTTGGGAGACTGCATGAGAGCCTCAGGATTCCTCTGAGCTGTCTCCTTGAGCAATGCTAAAAGTATGGGTAATACTTTTAGTATGGGTAATTTGTTTTCCCAAAATGAGGTAATGGAGAGAACCTGTCTAACAGATCATCTTTGTAGATTTATACAGACTTTAGGAATAGTTTGGGAGAATTTTACCATTCCTGGTATCAGCTATATTTCACAAGTGTAGTCCATTTAAAAATATATTTCTTCAGCAAGAAGAATTGTATTTCTCTATTGGGGTTAAATCTATGTATCATTTCTCATTAGTGAGTAGATAATCTGAGATACTATCTGGTTCAGCTACAGTCATGCATTCTTAAAATAGGCCCAGATAAATAGGATTAAAAAAATTGAAAATATTCCTGATAGAAGTAGGGATTGTCTATGGGTGTCTGTGTCTACAACTGAGCAAAAGGAGCAACACATTTATGCTTTAAGAGTTCTCCAAAAGATGAGATAACAAAACACATAGAGTGAAAATTAGTCAGTGTCAAGAGCTACTTGAAGTGTAGCAGAATTACAGAAAATCTGTCATGTACTTTGTTATTTTGTATTTGTGAATGTTGTACTCTAATTGCAGGTTATATTTTTAAGAAAACACATAATTCTAGCCTTATATCTTACCTTGAAGTGGACTTTTAGTGATTTACCATAACTCAACATTCTACCTCTGTGAGTTTTCAGATCCATGTAAAATAGTCTGAACAGTTGCAATCAAAGAAATAAACACTTTTACTCATAATAAAAGAAAAGAATATCTCTGAATACACTGCCATGGAAGCTCATTTCAGCTTGGTTAAATGGTATGCTATAAAGTTTAACTGTCATTCAGCATTTGATGTGAGATATGATGTGCAACTGGATCCTTTTATGCTGCCTATTTTGTAGGATCCTAGTATCAATAGCTAGAAGGGCTTCATGTCCATTGCACTTCTTTATGTACATGCATTTCATCAGTATTTACATTGAAGAAAAAATTTAGATTCCACCCCCCCCTCCCCCTTGGTAATTTTGGTAATTTTGCTGATTTCCCTCTCTCAGTAAGTCTTGCAATTGGTGAAAGGAAGAAAACTGGAATTATCAAAAACAATGCATGAATGGGTTCAGGTACACTAAAGATCTGTGCTGAAAAGATTTGCATGGAGAAATATTTAGGGCTATAGAAAGATATGTAATAATTTACATATAAATTGATTTTTTAAAGGAAAAGGTTAGCTATCAGGAATTTGAGGGAAGATGCATAGTGCAAATTGTGTTTTGTTGACTGCTGAACTAGCTCAAAAATTAAATTATAAAAAATTAAATTATAAAGAAACAAAGACATTTGGAAAGACATGTTTCCATAAAAGACATGGCAATGAGTTGTTAAAACAATGGGCCTCAAGTTTCAGAACTTTGACAAGAGTAAAAGTTCAGGGTCATTCTTGTGTGTGAGTTTTCAGGAACTGGGAGGAAGAGATTTTAATACTGGTGACATTTGCAGTGAAAGCTTTTTGTTTTCTGTGAAGTTTTAGGCTCACTCTTCCTTTTTATAATACATGAAATTGTTTAATACTTGTGTTCTAGATATGGCTCCTTCTCAAAACCAGAGCTCCCAAATTCATTTTTTGTTGGTGTTTTCCAAAATGTTTCTATGTTTGGGGATGTTGATTGTGGCTGTAAAATAACATCTTGATAAATACAGAAGATGGGGCAGAGGATGGGGTACAGAAAAACCATATCCCAGCACCAGTCCTCTATTTCTTGAGAAATAAAGAAGCAATATCCAACAGACTAGCAACCCTCTTTTTTTTCCTTACTGGAGGACCTAATCTTTCCCTAGTCTCACTTTAAGAACACATGCCAAATCATGTTGCCTCTTCCTGTACCACACTGTAGATTTACTGTTTAAAAGAGCTAAGAAATTTTATGTAACTAAAAATTATTTTTTTTTAAAAAAAAGATCTCTTACTGCACAGCTTCTCAGGCCTAACCACTAGGAAACATCTTTTCTCCCCTCCTCTTCTCTCCTTAGAGCAATAACCTTGTTTCAAACAGGCAGCTTTTAGCAAATGCTGCTTTGCTTCTTAGCCTGGACAGAAGCTGAGTTCTCAGCGAAGTGTTAAGCGCCTTCAAATGGACAATGAGCAAATTTTGCTGCTTGTTGGTCGGTGAGAGCAAATTACAGTTTTTGCTCAAGAATTTTCTGTCCTGCAAGGGAGGAAAGCAGACCCCAACTCCAGCAAGTGAGGAGCAGCCTCGCAGCCTCACTCCCTCTCAGGCTCGGGGAAGATGAGCTGTGAGTTGTTGTCTCAAGTCAAATGCACCAGCAAAGCTGCTTCACCCAGGCCATTTCCTCTTGTTGTGAAAGGACTGAGGCAGCCCTGAAGTGTCCCATGCCAGTTAGGGGCTTAATAAATATTTTGAAAGAACTATTTTTAATATTTTGCTGGCCTTTGTTTCTAGGTTTTAAAATTCCTATTATTCTTGCTTCTTTTCATCAGCCTTTTTTCTCACGTGGCCTATCACCCTTCCAATTCTCTCCTGTCTTCTCCCCCACTGTTTTCCTCTCATCCCCCTTTCTTTTTCTTATCCTTCATATGCAGCCTTCATGGGAAAGGCTTGATGCTTCTGCCTAGTAACTTGAATGAGCAAAGTCAGATACTGAAATGAGAATGTGTAGTTTTCCACGTAATACCCACATGAGAGGCCAGCTCCTGCTGCCTTGTGCCACTACTGCCCTGTCCAAGGAGAGGACATGATGTTCTTTGCTGCTGCTAGCCTAGGTTTGTTTTTCACATCAATTTCTGGCCAACAAGTCCCAGAAAAGCACTTATCTTTTCCAAGACCAATCTGATGCTTCACTGGGAGACATGCAGTTTTTGCTAAGCATTGATAATAACCCAGTCCAAGTGATCCTTGTGATGGGTCTGCCATTACACTCCCTAGCTCACCCCTTAAAATGTTACCATTTCTTTCAGCTTCACAGTGACATTATAGGAATTTATTAGTGAAAACCTGAGACAGGACTTTATCCAGGATTTATACTCCTAAATCAGAAGGGAGGATTAATATTATGCATATTTAAGAGCTAAGAGTTAGCATTCGATGACTTATACTTAACAGGGAATGTGCCTGCGATAAGTTACCAATTCAAACTTTGAAGTGGAAATAGGAATGACCATTTTATACTGATCATGAGCTGTTTGTAACACAGGGCTTTTCAGAGGAATTGGAAAATCCTTACAGGACAGTGATTCTAATTTGGAAAATGACATAATTTAAAACAGATTAAGTCAGGGAAAATAGTACTAAGAGTTGCAGAGAAGCGTGTTTAACACGATCCAAAAAAAAGCTAAGAGATTTTTGGGTGGAGATGGCACCTAGCTCTGTAAGCAAAGTGATTTTCTGTGCTTTTGGAGTCCGGTGGTGCTTGCAAAAGCTCTGCATTTTTTATAAATGCACAGGACTCTTTGAAAGAAACACTAGTCATTATGTCTTTCTTTTGCTAACGCAAACAATCCCCTCCACCTCTGAGTACCAGTTAACCCCCTTTATTAAGAACAAAAGTCCTAAATAACTGCTTTCAGCTTCTGATTTCTGAGTAGGAGTAAAATGAAAAAATAAGATTCACTACCAAGACAGGGTTGTTATTTCCCCACAGTAATTTCAACTGGCATTTCAGAAAATATTGGGCTAAGTATTCTATTCTATTCTCCCTCAGTTATCTTACCTGAACCTTGAGATGTCTGTTATTATTGTTGTATGGATCTAATTCCAAGCAGGACTGCTTCAGTTCCTAATTACCTGTTCAATTCTCAGTTTTCAGTTGCACAAATAGCATGTAATGCTTCCCAGTGTGTAGCCATATAGGTCTTTCTGAATATGACAGGAATGAATACTTACTCAGACTGCTAATCTCAATGACTATGTAGCAGATCTTATTTCCTCTCCCTCCTTCAAAGCTGTAAAGTTTAGAATCACTATTAAGGATAAGAGGTTTGAGTTTTAAATCCTTTAAAATCAGGTCAAGCAACCAACACCTTGTAAAACCAAGATTAAACAGCAAGTGATAATGTTTAATCCAATTCTGTTAGATTTTACATCAGAAGAAACACAAAGGCAATATAAATCTTGTGCTGAGTTTTACTCCAAGGTCCAAATTTGTTTGCTGTTCCTTCCTCAAGCTCTATTAAAAGTATCAAACCTTGACTAAATTAGATGTTTGTATAATGCTTAACATTTAGCTTCCCAAAGTATCCTTTATGACTTCTGTCACTATAATATGTAAGGACTTCATATATAGGTTGTGTATGTTATTAAGGCTTTCAAATCCTTTCTGAGACATGCAGTCTGATTAGCCCCATTTTTCTGATGAGACACTAAAGCATTAAGTTATGTGTAGTTCTTTTGCAAGCAGGCACCTCACTCTGCTGGACCTATAAATAACCTCCTTGGTGGGATCTTTTAGGAAAAGTTAATGTACTTCGCTTTTGCAGCATCTGCTGAACCAGAATGCAGACAGATGTCACTTGAGTCTGCTTGCAGGAGGTCATGTGCTCATTAAATAGTCACAACTGCAAAGAAAATCAGAGTAAGAGCTAGGATTTCAGACTTGAGCACCTACATTTGAGGCTACCACATGAATGTCTAACATCATTGTTTTTTCTCTGATGTTGCTTAAAATAAGACAGAGGTACTCCCTACTGCACATGCTCTAGTGTGGAAGGGCAGTGATATGGAATGCTGCATATAGTGGGATTCCCATACTTACATCCATTAAAGGATTGAGTCATGAGTTTTTGTGGTCAATACATGCCCTGGAAGTGTACAGAAACATCCTTTTCCTATCTGATTACTGTGATTTCACTCACTCTTGTAAATGTAGAAAGTCATTATCTTCTCCAAAGACAGTGATCCAATGGTAATTGAAAAAACATATGGAATTCCAGCATAAAATGCCTTTCCATAGTTACAGCTTATTTCTCAGACAAAATCACTACTCATCACCATTTCCTTAAATTTTAAACCGCCATTGCTTACATGGGCTGCCTAAGTGCTTCTGGTTTTAACCACACAGTTAGAGATCCGGGCTATTTGGCTTCTCGTGATAGTATGTCAGAGACACTTAGTAATGATAAATGGGTATCTGTAACATGCATCACGAAGCTTAAAAATTATTTTAAAAGAGAGAAAAATTGTACAGTGTGTGCTAAGCTTTGACTTCAAAGCTATAAACGGGGAAAAAAAATCTCAAAAAAAAATTAGAATTTAGGAAATAATCCATGTCTCTCTTCCTTCTGGTTCATTGCTATTCTGTCTACATTTTGGTTCTTAGTAGCTTTTGTTTTGGGATGTATGTCTTTGGAAGAACCAGATGTTGCATCACAATTGCTGTTGATTTCTCATAGGGTGTCACACTGTTGTAAAATCCTAATTGCACATGTTGTTCACAGTTCCTGAAACTAAATGATGATTTTTTTTCTTGCTGCAACTTCTTTATAGCTTTAATTCTTGCATACTGTAGTAACTTTGCATCTTCCTTGCAAAAATGTATTTGAAATATACAAATTTAGTTGCATAGCTAAAAAAAATGTAAAAGACTTTTCTTGACTGAGGTCTCATTACCAGTTGGAGCACATTAACTATGCTTGCAGAGAACATGTTCTGGTTTGGTTTCATTTCAGAGGAATGTATTCACACAATCCAAGACCATACTGCCATGTGAAAGAAAGCATGGTTAAGTGCTCCAAAAACACATGCCTGAGCCAAACTAAAACGTGTAATGTAGATTCACCTCTGAAATGTAGTGTCCCTAAACAGATACAAAACATCTTCCTTGTGCAATCTGCTAACTTATCACAGGTATGAACTCTTACAAGTAGTGATGGTTTTGAATGGATGGAAAAGTGAGAGAGATCCCTAGGTCACCTACCAGTTATCGTAGAATCATAATATGGATGAGATCACTTGAGCATGCTATCGATATGCTCAGTGTTATGTCAGAAAGTGGCTTAAGCAAATACTGTAGGGCAGAAAAGGAGAGGATTCACCTGCAAAAGAGATTAGAAAACGGTGTTGATGCTATCTTATTGAAAAACTAATTGGCGCTTACACAGAGTATTTTTTGAAATGGAAAGTTTTCTAAAATATATTTTGCCTCACTTATTCCTACAAAAATATGGGTTTCTTTCTTGTAAATTATTTTATTTGTGAACCAAGTATGTGAAATATCTTTTGTAAAATAAGGAGAATTACCAGTGTAAATGAAATCTGTGTTAACGTCATAAGTGACAAGTTAGAAAATTGTCTCTGTTTTATTCCATGTCTCTAAATCTTGCTGCCCTGGACAAATAATTCATTTTTAAAGTGTTATAAATATTTACAGCAATACAATAAATATTTTAGTGTTATCTATTGCAATTTAATGATTAAAAAAAAATAAAATTCTACTATCTGGTTTTGTCTACTAAGGGATTGCTATCTTCTACTAATTCAAAGAAAGGTAACTAGGCTGCAATATAGTCTCTTTTGTGTGTTTAAACTTTCAGTGTTGTCACTGTTTTCAAATCATCACTATATTAATGGGTAAGGATAATCTTTTTTTAGTCATTTGTAATGGAATATTTTTATAGATAATATGCATCAGTTTTCAGTGTAAATCAAATAAGCATAAGTCTTCCATATCTACAGCACAAACTTCTCTTCTTAAAAGCCTTCCTTAGCTTTATTGCCCAGTTGCTTTTATTGGAAATTTGTTGCAGAAACTATTTTGTTTAATAGAAGTCATCTAATTCCTAGATGAGCTGTATTAATGCTTTTTTGTTCTTATGCCTATTTTATTCCTCATCTTAAATAGCTCTCTTTTCTCCCTGGTATTTAACACTCATAGGTATCAGAGAGTAATTATATCTGGCCCCAACCCAAGCTTCACATAGTGTTAGGTTAAGCATGACACGTTCTTTTAGTGTCCTGTGGCATGATGGGTTCTCTGTTCTTTTGAGTATCCTAATGGTCATGTTAAAATGACCAGTTAATCTCTTCTTGATATGTTTAATTTGTTATTATATTTCTTTTGAAAGAGCTGAGATGAGAACCATAAATAAATGAAATCCATTCATTGCACATTCCTTGCAATGATCCTTTCTGCCCACCCTTATTTTAATAGAAAACCAAATTTCTTAACTAGCAAATAACCCCTAAACACAATTATGAGATTCATAAGCTGTGCTTATAATCAAATGAACATCAGGAGGCAGCTATGATTCACCAGCTTGTTGCTGCCCACTGGGACTCTTCGTTCTTTATCAGCCATCAAATCAGCAACTATTAGAGCAGCTCACTTGAATGTCATTCCAATACATTAAGTTCCACCTTATTTTCAGCCAGCCCCAGCATAATACTTGCTTGACAGTTTGTTTCCCAAATTGCTGTCACCCACTATGCTTTTCCAGCTACAAGCCAACAAGGTCTGTTCCATGGAAAATCCCAAATCTAATAGTTGCCATGAAGTTAGAAGTAATGTTTCTGTTCCCTGGAGGGAATGGCTCATGTCATAGAAGTAGACTCGCTGGTCAATCAAACCAATTAGCACATGCCTACTTGCCTTTCTCATCTCCCAGGATTTGCAATGTGTCCTGTCATCTTCAGAAATGTTTACCAAGAATGTGATTGTCATATTTAGAAATATTTAGCAAAAATGTGATTGCCAGAATCAAACTCCAATGACAACGACATAAAAACCAACATGCAGAAGTGCCAGAGCTACCATTTGGTTTGGTTTTTTTCGGTGGGGGTTTTTTGTTCTTGTTGTTGTTATAGAAACGCCTCAGAAGCTCCAATATTTGAAAACAGCTTATAAAGTCCTGTAAGATCTTTGGATGAAGAACAGTAAATAAATACAAGGTATTAGTGGCTTTTTTTTTGGGCTAGAATCATGCATTATAATATTATGCTTATTTAAGAGGTAGAAAAAGAATTTCAGTACAATATGCAGACTAAATATCTTAGAAATACTATGAGACTGATACAGATAATAAGAAATCACAATGTATGGACAAAAATACAGCTTTAATAGCCCAATATTTCTCTTCTGTTCTAATTTATGTAAATGACATGAAGCTCCAGAACCCTCTTGGAGGGGAAAATATAGGAACACTTGGTCCCTTAACATCAGCCCAAGTTTTATCTGAGCAATCTAGATAGATCAAATAATTAGCAGGGCTGAAGAATGTAACTGGCACATAATCACAAGCTTAGCTTTTCATATAGGGAGAACAAACACTCTGAGTTCAATTCACACAGAATCACGGGATGTTAGGAATTGGAAGGGACCTCGAAAGAACATCTAGTCCAACCCCCGCCTTCCAGAGCAGAAACACCTACAGTAGGTCACACAGGAAGGCATCCAGGTGGGTTTTGAATGTCTCCAGAGAAGGAGAATCCACAAACTCTCTGGGAAGCCTGTTCCAGTGCTCCGTCACTCTCACAGTGAAAAAGTTTTTCCTTATGTTTGCATGGAACCTCCTACGCTGCAGCTTGCACCCATTGCCCCTTGTCCTGCTGTTGGACATCACTGCCTGGCTCCACCTTCCTGACATTCTCCCTTTACATATTTATAAATATTAATGAGGTCATTACCCCTCAGTCTCCTCTTCTCCAAACTAAAGAGGCCCAGCTCCCTCAGCCTTTCCCCCTAAGGGAGATGCTCCACTCCCTTAGTCACCTTGGTGGCTCTGTGCTGGACTCTCTCAAGCAGTTCCCTGTCCTTCTTGAACTGTGGGGCCCAGAACTGGACACAATATTCCAGATGTGGCCTCACCAGGGCAGAGTAGAGGGGGAGGAGAACCTCTCTTGACCTACTAACCACACCCTTCAATGTCTTCAATGAGCTGTACAGAGTTAGCACAAGCTTCACCTACCTTTATGCCTTGTCAGTGAAGGAGTGCACACATGCACACCCATAAACATTTCTCTTCTGTGCAGCACAGTTTGCACTAGCTGAGAATGTCTGACAGAAAAAAAGAAAAAAAAAAAAAAAAAGGAAAGTTTGTGAGGTTTTTACCCCTACTAGTTTTATCAGGGTTTTTTTGGTTGTTTTTTTTTTTTTTTTTCATTTACAAGCTGCTCATTGTAACCTGGTTGCTTTGTTACTATAATAGATAGCAGCTTAGGGAAATGCTCCTCTTTATCACACTCATTAGGTACTTCTCCAGAGACAGTTTAGAAGTGCTGTATTAGGGAAATAAACATTGGGAACAAAAAAGGAAAAGAGAGTCATAAGAGGTTAAGAATTCAATAAAAAATTTACATTCAGTCACTGACTATAAATATTTAAAGTACTATTGATGATGATGAATGAAGAAAAATGGCTATCTAGAAAAAATGGATCAGTCAGAAATTCTGACTATGTATTTGTAGAAATAAACATTTTCTTGCCAACTAGGCACTTCTATGGAAACTAATGCATTTTTAATTTTTCAGTCTATACAGTTAGAATAGACCTAAAATGCATGCTATTCCAGAGTGGTGAGTTTAAGTCAAGATTTTTACCCTTATTTTCATTGTGGCATGAATGGATTTGCACTTAAAGTTTACAGGTGTGGTTCTAAGTAATGGTAGTCTTAAAAGATGGCAATGAATCAGTAATCATGTCTATTATTAGAAGTCATAGATTGATTACTTTCTGAGGTTTTATGAGAAAGATCTAGAAATATTCTGATTGATGCACACTTCTGTATTTTATGCATAGTTACTAAAGATTGCTGTGGCTAGGTACATTAGTGTGTATAAAAATGTATAATACTGACTTTAAAAGTTGCATCTATAGCACATGCATAAATATGCACACATGAGAGATGGCATAACAAAGAAGGAATATAATACTGTCAGAATGATCAGTAGGTTATTATATGTTTTACCCGAAGTTTTAGAGCCACATAGTCTTATGCTACTGGCTTCTTTCAGGGTTTAAGTGATATGTTAGAAGTCTTAATGAGAAAGAATCAACTGCTTTGATTCTTTGCAACTCACTCTACTCAGCTCAGGTTGATTTGGACCTCTTCCTCAGCTCCTGGTGTTTGTTTCTTTAGGGTATGGGTTTGGGGAGACGTTTTGTTTGTGGAAAGGGTCAGTCACAGGCTTATTTTAAAAACTAAGCATGATTCCTCATACTTGATGGTGATCTTCACTGATTTGGACAGTGATGGGTGTTAACTTTTCTTCCAAGTTTCCAGATCTCCAGCTCCAAAAGGACTGTGAATGATCTTGCTACAATTTGATATAAACGTTTCCTTCTTATTTTCTTTTTCCTTCTGTCTATGCACATCTTGCATTATGAACATTTTTAGCAAACTTTCGTGAAAACTGTGTTCTCTACTCAAAATCAAGATAATCTGATTTTTATCTCACATTTTAATATGATCATGCTAGCAATACAAGCATGTTTGACAAGAATTGGCTACTAAAGTATGTGTTTGTTCTCACCATTCAGACACTTACAGACACTGCCTTCAGAGCTTGCTGGAGTAAGGTTATAATAAACAGGAACAGGGAAGAGAATTACATTAGTTCTGTGGCCAGACACAAGTTGTTAACACAATCCAGCTTTTTTAAAAGTTTATCTCAAGTGTGTATTATTATGTATACTTCATTAATTGACAGATATGAAAAACTAGGAAAACTGCTAAGAAAGCTCAAAGTTGTCAAAGTCTCCAGGTTTTGGGGTTTTTTAATGCTTTTTTAATCTCTTTTGGTAATGATAATCTTTATTAACCATAGGAACATTAAGTTCACCTTTTAGGACAGTTCATTTTCCCCATACTTTTGTTGACCTATGTCTTCAATGAATAGTCTAATTATATAAAGAGGGACAGCCTTCGATATCAACAGCTACATACCCAACCCATATCTGATCAACCATGCTTCTGTTGTTATACTATAGACATATGTGAGTTACTACCCTGGTTGTAGCTCTCAGTCTGAAAAACCTATATAATCATTCTGTCATTTCTGGTGAAGAAGCATGGGTAACTGAGACTCTATCTTGGTAGGTATATGGAGAATAAACCGTTGGCAGAGGTCTGTAATGGTTGATTTGTGTCCACATGGCAAAGTGAAGAGACTGCTGAGGTTTTGGGTTGCATTGCTGACCTTGTAGCATGTGTGTTAAAGATAAATAACCAAACTTGGGCCACAGGACTTCATGTGCAAATGAAAAATAGAATGAGACAGCAAATGAGTAAAAAAACTGAAAACTTTGAAGAATAGGAAACATTTCTGGCTCTTCAGAGGACCAGTAGTTTCCTTTATCCCTTCTCATCCTTCAGAGCCTCTGTGTCCTCCCTAAGCTAATCCTCAAGGTGCATGAAAGACATTCTCCAACATTGCATCATTAAGACTCACCTCAGGAACATAAAAGCATGTCATTAGCAGTTTCCTAAAATAGTGGATAAAAAATAAAATAAAAATCAATTCAACTGCCAAGGTGAATGCCTTCTTGGACAAGGTAGGAAAGAAAAGGAAATAGTTTCTGTACATTTTTTGGCTTCTTTCAAAGAGCAATATGACAGTTTACAACAGTGAAAGCACTCACAGTTTATTTTCTGAGCTTTTTAAACCCATGTTTAAAATCCTCTTTAATAACAACTGCTACAATTGTATTACTTGTTATCATAATGAATTGTTGTCATTTTGCAGTTCAGTCTAGGATAGATATATCATTTGAGGGGCAGCAATTTGTCATCAAATCCATGTTTGTTCATTTGTTTGTTTGTTTTCTTAAATTATGGGTTTAGTAATTTAAGAAATCTATATTTGTTTTTTGTTGTTATTAATTTTATTGGAGCAGCCAAAGTTTTATCAGTTGTGTGAGCCTAAGGTGATATGTTCATTAAGTACAAGTTTGCCAGCATCGTTCATTTTGGTTCTGCAGAACTTTTTCTAGCTTTTGCTCAAATGCCTGTGTCTAAACATTTCCTTTTGCCAAAAAAGATTGGACTAGACGATCCTTGAGGTCCCTTCCAACCTGGCATTCTGTGATTCTATGATTCAAACAAAAGAATGATGTCAGAGTATTGTGCTAACAAGAAGCATTGCCAAATGATAAAATATTAATTCTTTTACTTTATATGCAGATATGAGAGAAGAAGCAATTACCCCTACTTTAATTGTTTCATAGATGAGTACAATAATGATGTTATTCATGCAGTTTGCAGACTGGATGTAAAAAATAACATCCACATTGTACAGTCAGAGATTTCACTTTAAAGTAAATCTTACCAATGTTAGATGTATTAAAGCAATAAACCAAGAGATTAAACTTTCATAAACAGTAAGAGCTCGTTGTTTTGTAAATGGATGTATAATAACGTCTTTGTAGCTCAAATGAAACCATAAAACTGACTGGGCACTTTAGTCTTTCTGCAAACTTTTGATTTATCTTTTTAATCACTTCTCAGCTTTTTTTTACGACAATTAAACATTGAGAATGTGTTCCAGTACTCTTGCTGTATTACTCTTCTCTTCTTGAATGTTGTCATTTCTTTACAATGACAAGCAATTTAGAGGTGCAAAAAAAACATTTAAAGTGTATGTGGATCCTGTTGCTACAAGTGTTTGTTACTAATGAATGAAGTGATAGCTGTTGTTGGAAAGTGAGATTTATCTTTCTTTGTGACTTGTGCAGCAGAGAGTGGATGGGATACCTTTGAAAAGTTGATATAAACAGTCCACAATCACAGAAAGGCTGGAGCTAGAGTTTATATCTTTAATATCAAAGTTAATGTTAAGAAAAAGTTAACTAGATTGGTTAACTAGATCACAGTTTTTAAGCTTGCTGTAGCTGCAAATGAAAAAAATTGATTTCAACAGATGTTATGGTCTATCCATTACAGTTACCTGCAGAAGTTCCAAACAATTTTTTTAAAAAAAACACCTAATACTTAGATATATATCATTAAGAAAATGCAACATAATGAATGATAAATACCATAACAGCTCTAAAATAATTAAACACTCCATAAAACTGCCCACACATGTTCTGTAACAGCCATTGATAGCAGTAGCTGTAGCTAAGACTGGAAAGCAGTTTCTAAAATCCCCAATTATTTCCAAGTTTCTCCAGCTATGTCTTACAATCATCCTTTTTTTTTTTTTTTTTTTTTCTTTGAAGCGGGGAGAGAGAGAGTCTTCATGCCTAAGAAAAGTTACTGGGACCCTTTCTGCCCTCCTCTGTCATGTTAATGCTTCAGGGCTAACAGGACTAAAGAGTGCTAAGAATACCTTTTGTCATTGAACAAGTCTGTTGACTCAAACTGCCATTTTTTTATGTGGCAACTTCTGAGTCAAACAGCACCCTAGAGAAAACTGCCCTCTGGAAGAAGAAAAGTAATAACAGCAGAAGAATTTGACTTCTCATTTCCCATTGCTGTCCAGCTACTTGGAAATATTATCCATCTCTGTACCCAGCCCACAATGAGGAGAGAATTGTAACCTGGGAATGTTTCAGTGCTGATAGATTGAATCTTTCATATTTTTAAATGCTGAATTCCATCAGTGACTTTTTGTTTCTTCCTTTACTTTTAATCTCCAACATCCTGTCATCATATTTTTTATTAAGACATTTATTGAATTTCACATTCATGTATTTAAAATGCATTATTTTAGTCTATTACATCAATTATTATCTGCATCCATTAATGATTTTTTTCTTCCAAATATAATCAGTGTGGCTCTACAAAGAAGTCTGACCTAAAAATAAAACAGAGAATTAACATCTAGATATCATGGAAGAAGGCATCAAATCCTGAAATAGCATCAACTTTGAATTCTGCCTTTTTAGATGATCTTCTGTCCACAACTCATGTCAGTCAGTCTGTATGTTGTTAGGGTATCCCTACTGTATGGTATTCATTTAAATACTTTTAGTTGTGTGTTGATTATGTACAGTGGAATGAACAAAGGAGAATTTCAGGGCTGAGTCTAAGATTTTTGCCTTCATTTGTTTAAGATACAGACACTATTTGCATGTAGCTTTTGTGGTATAATTGTTTGTTTTAGTTCTGCTGACATTGTGGTGGGTTAGCAGTGCAGATAATGACAGATGACAGTTCCTTTTGTGGAAGTTAAGAACTAGCTGATTAATTGTTATTATGTTACACTCTAGAGGAAACCTTGTAATTAAACCACAAAAAGCTACATTAACATAATGTTAAGGGTCTGACTTAATTCCACGAAAGCAAGAAAATTCAAAGTTAACCATGAAGAGCGTAATGTGACGTGGTTTAGGCCAAGTGCTGTTCTTTGGAAAAGAGCTTAGTCTGACTATTGTGACTGTTTCTGTGTGTGATTAGGGCAGATGCATTTAAATCAAATTAAGTCCTTTGACTTTTCGTTGTGTGCGCTTGCAGATCAAGCTTTATAAAAAGGATTACTGAGTGCTCAGCTCAGCAGTTACTTTTGGAGCTAGGTCTGATGCTAGATTTCATGCTTTCAGGTACCTAGTCCTGGCTTTAAACCAGGGTATGTGCTCCTCAGTAACCCTTTTATTTGCAAGTGTATTTCCTGAAAGCCTCCCAGACTAGTATTGGTACATTTAAATGGCATATTTTGACTTGTAGTAAAATGCTATTTCTTTACTTGTGCAATTTGGAAGAAGAGGCACCTGGTTTATTTGAAGGAGTGCTTTTCTAGAAGCAAAAATCTTCCAAGTTTTAATATTCACTCTGTTCTGGAGATAATTTAAAATTATTTCCATGGTCACACTTCTGTGTATTGCTTCATGTATCTTCAGCTTTTTTATCTCACTTTTATATACTGACTGAATATTTCAAACCCTGTAGAGAAGTTCATGTAGGCATACTATTGGGATGAAATGGATCACTAAAATTTGTGTAGTTAAGCATCTGAGGTAAGTTGGTGATTAGTCTGACAGACTGATCACAGTGACTGCTTCCCATCTTTCCTTCCTCCATCCTAGTCCTTGATTCTTGGACAGTTGCAGCGTCTGCCTACAGCCCAGATTGTTAGTTGTCATACCCTTCTCCACAGCAACTGATTTGGAGCTTTGATATTTCTGGAAGTTCTCGATTTGATGTAATCCCTATTTGTGTGAACAATTTAGGGAATATAGACCTTTATTCTCTAGCCTGTATAATCCCGTGGCAATTTCATAGCCTGTTTTGCATCTATCATGGGTAGAAAATTACACGTAAGTTGATAGAGTTGTCAGTGAAGTGATAAAGACAGATGATTATCTGAAAAATTCACATCCTCTAACAAAAGGACTTAAATCCGTAGGTATGGGCATCTTCCCACCTCATATGCCTAAAGATTACTTTCACATTGATTCACAGAAAATTAATGTCCAGTTCGAATGCTAAGTACTGAAACCAGAGAAAGAAACACCTGAGTGCATGAGTTCCTGAATTGATCACATGTTTCATGTGTAGTGAGTTATTTCTTGATATTCAATACTTAAAGTGGGCTTATAAGAAAGACGGGGACAAACTTTTTGGCAGAACCTGTAGTGGTAGGACAAGGGGTAATAGTAAACTAAAGAGGGTGGATTCAGACTAGACATAATGAAGAAAATTTTTACAATGAGGGTGGTAAAATGCTGGAACGGATTGTCCAGAGAGGTGGTAGAAGCCCCATCCCTGGAAACATTCAAGGTCAGGTTGGACAGGGCTCTGAGCAACCTGATCTGGTTGAAGATGTCACTGCTGACTGTGGTGGGATTGGACTAGATGACCTTTTGTAATGAGTTTGTATGTCAAGGTTTTGGTAGTGGGAGGGCTACAGGGGTGGCTTCTGTGAGGAGCTGCCAGAAGCTTCCCCCATGTCTGACAGAGCCAATGCCAGCCGGCTCCAAGACACTCCTGCCACTGGCCAAGGCCAAACCTATTAGTGACAGTGATACCACCTCTGTGATAACATATTTAGGAAGGCAAAAAAAATGAAACCTGCACAATTGCAGCTGGAAAGAGGAGTCAGAAGATGTGAGAGAATCAGCTCTGCAGAAACCCAAGTCTGTGAAGAAGGAGTGGGAGAAAGCGCTTCAGGTGCTGGAGCAAAGATTCCTCTGCAGCCCATGTTGAAGACCATGGTGAGGCAGGCTGTCGCCCTGCAGACCATGTAGATCCATGGTGGAGCAAATGACAACCTGTAGCACATAGAGGACCCCACGCTAGAGCATTTGAATGCTCAAAGGAGGCTGTGACAGCATGGGAAGCCCACACTGGAGCAGGTTCCTAGCAGGACCTGTAGCCTCCATGGAGAAAGGAGCCCACACTGGAGCAGCTTTTCTGGCAGGACTTGTGACCCCATGGAGGGCGCATACTGGAGCAGTCTGTTCCTGATACACACCGTGGAAAGGACCCATGCTAAAGCAGTTTGTGAAGAACTGTAGCCTGTGAGAAAGAAGTATGCTGGAGAAGTTCATGGGGAACTGTCTCCTGTGAGAGGGACCCCGCACTGGAGCAGAGGAAGAGTGGGAGGACTCCTCTCACTGAAGAGGAAGAAGCATCAGAGACAATGTGTGATGATCTGACCCCAACCCCTATTCCCCATCCCCCTATGCTGCTGCGGGGGAGAAAATTGGGAGTACGTTGAGCCCAGGAAGAAGGGAGGGGTGGGAGGTGGGTGTTTTAAGATTTGGTTTTGTTTCTCATTATCTTCCTCTGATTTGATTGTTAATAAATTAATCTACCCAATTCGAGTCTTTTTTGCCCATGATGGCAATTGGTGAATGGTCTCTCCCTGTCCTTATCTTGACTCACAAGCCTTTTATATTTTCTCTCCGCTGTCCAGCTGAGGAGGGGAAGTGATAGAGCAGCTTTGGTGGGTACTTGGCATCCAGCCAGGGCCAAACCCACACCTTTAAAGGTCCCTTCCAACCCAAACTATTCTATAATTCTATTATTTTTTTTTTTTTAAATGTACCATAAAATTAGTTTCAAGAGCTTCTTACTATAATGGACAATAATGACAAGTGAACTGTGTATATTAAAACTTTATGAAAACAGAAACAGTTTTTGAAATATTAAGAACTCACTCAATTATGAAATTCAAAGAATGTAAATGTACTCCAGAGATATGATTGCAATTCTGGGAATATACTAGTTTGCGAGCTGTCACAGCTAAAACATTCAAAATGAGAATACATTTTTCATGTAGTTGTAAGGCTTTAAAAACAGTAAAAAAAATATTTAAATTTATTTTCCAGTTTCCAGATTTCAGACTTAGTCCAGTACACATTTTAGATGCATAGTCCATCAAATCTGTCCTTGTTAGTTATCATGCAAACTCATCAACCACTAAATTTTAAATATGATGTAGTCATTCTTGTTTTGGGAAGCAAAAAGAATGCAATATTACTTCCAAAGGGTTTGTTATTCTAAACTCTCACCCCTATAAATATGCAAGAAGCAAGTTCTGTAGAAGACAGGGTTTAATTTTTTATTTTTTTTTTTTTTAATTTTCAGAGCATACTCTTTTTCAGTGCTGTCCTAGATCTGAACACACAACAGCCTTCTGACTTTTTCTGAGCTTCCCTGTCTCCTTCTATGTCCACTTCCAAAGTGTTTCATTTGCTTTTGTCACTGCTCTCCCTCTCTTTTCTGGAGAGGAGTCTAGCTGCTAGCATCTGCACACACAAGCCAGCCCCCAGCTTTCAGCCAACTCATGGAAGTGCTGTAGTTTGTGTGCAACTGATACACCTGTGGCTTTAGCTGTTCAGTTTATATGGGCCTTTTAATTATTTTTATCCTTCTCTTAAATGAAGGACAGAAATTATACTCACTGAATTCAGTAATATTTGTTCTCTAAGCGGACTAGTTAGAATAGTTTAATTTTGCTTTATTCAACCACAGGGCTAGGTCAACTGGTATTTTTAATAGATGCAAGCTACAACCTTAGAGGTTGCAGGAGATTTTGCCTATTTTATCTGCATAGGATCCTAATTGATGTATGTAACACCAAACACCGAAACTGTCATCTGAAGGAATCTTCTTTCAGCATCTGTAAGAGCCTTATCTTCATGTAGGTAGATACCTGACTTAAATATTTCATTTGTAAACATTTTTGCATAGCTGTTCTTGACAAGCACATTAAAAATAGTTGCTCGTGAGCTACAAATCTTTTAACTTATATCTACTGCATATATTGCACAGCTGGCTGTCATGATTCTAGCAAGATTTTTGCTCCATGATCAAACAGGAGTTTAAAATTCAAAGCGCTCAAGATGCTTATCATTATTGTCATTTCTATGCCTTCCTGAAAATGCTAAGAAAAACTTTTCCACCATCCAAACACCACCCACCTAAGATGCACTTTTAGCAAAGTTGCCAGTTCCATGCTGAATGAATATCTTGCTATTTTCACTGAAGCTAGACCCTTGCCGAACCCTGCCTGTTGGGGCCCACTTAATTCGAAATAGTTGGAGCACTGCACAGAAGCCAGACGCAGAAGGACACAAAAACTACATTGGCAAATGATCTGTCAAGTGACCCATGAACAAAATCGAGATTGAGTTGCCCTTTGAAATAAACCTATTTGAATTTTATTATCTCTAGAGCACCTTGTGTCTCTAATCTTGTGAAAGGTTAGTATTCCATCCATCAGAGCAAGATTAGAGCTCTAGTTGATGCCTGCGCTTGATGATAACTGAATGCAGCAGTTGGGGCTGGAGGAAAGAGATTCATTACCATCAGCAGTTCAAAGAAAGACTGAGTAAACAGGCGCTCAGGGAAGCAGGTTCATGGTATAGACCACATATATTCCAGGTCAGAATAGCAGAAATCAAAGGAGCAGAATGTCAGTGAAGATTTAAACTTTTTCAACAATAATCCAAGCAAAGTGATGTTACCTTATTGCCATCCTTTTATTTCATGTTGCAGATTAACAGCCTAATGGCTGCTGCCTACTAGGCTGAAATGCTAACGACTTCCTCAGTATATCTATTAAAAAAAAAAAAAAAGAAAAAAAAAAGAAAAAAGCTAATATTAAGAGAATAAATGAGAAAATAATATAAGAAAAAAATCCAGGACTCATGACCAGGTTAATGTCCACCCGATATGCATAGACAGAAGCGAACAATGCAGATTCTGTGATGTTAAAAAATAATGCTCTATTTTTATTAATTCAGAAGTTCTCCCTCTCCTACCTCAGGTAAAAATCATTTCTCAAGTGTTATGTCCTTTTAAAGCTTATCTGACATTTGGAAAAAAGCTTTAGTGAACAGGCATCCTTTTTCCATGTCCTTGTTTGCCTGAACTTTCTAAATTTTATATTATGCTCTGAATTATGTATAGGATTAAGTTAATAACAGTAGTGACCTTACTTCTTGTTTTAAAAACAGAAATATGATTAACTTCTTCATTGTTCTGCGGCAATGTCAGCTCCAGCCACATTCATTGCTTCAAGAATACAGGAGTAATCCAAAGGATTAAAATGTGTGTATTTTTCCAGTCTTTTAGTTCCTCCTGGTGGGTCTGGATTTGTGCCTCTGGCTTTTCTATCTGTCCAGAGCAGACCATGTATTTATGATCTCACATTTGGCTTTGAAGGATAACAAGAGGCCCTTCGGACCTGATGCCAATGTATCAGCCAGCAGCAAAATAACATGAGACTGAATTTTTTATTTGCTGTCAAACTTCATAATATCACAAAGGAAAAAGAAATAGAGGGTAGGTCTGAGATTTTCCAGAGGCAGAGTTACATTAAAGCAATAGAAAGGGTTGTATCCAAAGTGGGAGCCCATTTAGTTCTTAGGTAGTGCCTACAGTGTAATCACAAAATTTAAAAAAAAGCAAAACCAAACAAAACCAAAGTAAAACAATGCCAAAATAAATTTCAATTTATGATAGATTATACCAATGCTCAGAGTAAAACAGATTAAGTATATTATAATATATAAGATACTGAATTTCAGGTAAATCAGATTAAATCAGAGCCTGTGACAGAACGTACAAATTTTGATGGCTCCTCAGAATAAGTGAAAATAAGTTTAGAAGAGGCCAATTTTGAAGCAAAAACAGGTAGTAACAACAAAACCAACAAAATCCAGGGTATTTATGGTGTTATGAAATCTATCTGTCCAACTCTTGATTCCAGAGGCAAAAGCTGCTGTTTCCATGTAACCAACAAAAGATATTTTTCAGTACCCTCTATAGTTACATTTTCAGCTACTTAACTAATTTTCACTACCACTATAAACTGTACAAGGATGCATAGCACTATTTAAAGTGCTTAATGAGTAAATGCATATGAGGTAGGTTGTATGGCACTTCTTGCAGTTATTGTGAGATTAAACATTAAAATTTAAATTGAAATGTATTATATATATACACACATTATGGGCAAGTCTGTGTGAACATGTCTTTACAAGAGAGTAACCTGTGACTAATAAAATAATGCTTCTTCATTGAAAGTGGAGAATATTTTCTAGATAATAGGTTGAGTGAGCAATATAATTTAATGCTGAACCCTAATATAAAAGTCACCCCATGGGAACACATTTTTAATTATATGGTTTGTAAATGTGGAAGCACTTGAAGTATAAGGCCATTTAGGCTACATAAAATTATAATGTACTTACAAAGTTTCTTATTATGGAAAAGGAGCAGTGTAATTAGTGTCACCTAATATGTAACATACCTAATGTTTCCATTTTTCAGAAGTTGTCACTGTTTTAGTGTGCGTTTGAAAGTCTTCTCACAATTATTTATGATGTCCTCATTCAAGGAAGTATTTTTGTCTCAGTTAAAAAACAGACATTTTCTCTTTTGTGTCCTTTTCAAAGAAATCCCTGTTCTTTCTAACTGTACTGAGATATCTGACCCTTATTGTGTCATATGTGTAAATATTTCTCCCAAATGAGTAAGTATATATACATTTGGAAAACATAAGTAAAGAAGTTACTGGATAACAAAGTTTACAAAAATCTTTTACAAGAAGTGTTCAGTTTAGTTCCCTATCTCACCAGACCACTAAAAACTTCAGTCTTTCAGATAATGCAGCAGTGGAAACCCTAAAATCACCTTATTAAGCAATAATACATATACTCATATATGTATTAAATGAAAACACTAGCACTGATCCAGTGGGATCTATGTGAAGAGACAGGCTGCTGTAGGGTGTGGAGGGGAGCCCCCATTTTATATCCCAAGCCAGATTTTTGATCTAAAGCCCTCTTTCCCCACGGAGAACATAAAGGCAGAGCTGGAGCAAGGCTTCACACCGAGATTCCTCAGTTGGGTGTCTGGAGTGAAGCAGTGTGTAGCCTGGACTGCAGGTCCTCCCAAGCTTCACAAAACATACAGTTTTCAGGACCCTTGTTCTGCCTGTGTGTTCAGAGGAGATGGTTTTAGTAATATTGATAGATAGTATCTGAGGAACCTCTGGAAAATTTAAGCTTAACTCTCTTCTTCCTACTTTCTTCTTATTATTCAGTTTGTTTTTCTGTCTTCTCCCTGACTATTTTTGACCTCACTAGCTTTTGCTTTCCAGTTTCACCTGTACTATCTTGTTTGCACTTGTTTGTCCTCCCATATTTTAATGTTTCTGCAGTAGTATAGTGCAGGGAGACAAATAGAAGGCCTCTAATCAGCATGGGTCACTCTGCACCCTTCACTGCCTGCTGCTCAGCAAGACTGGTCAGCTTTTCAGTTTGTTCCTCAAACTCCAGCTCAGAGGGCTGTCACTTCCAGCTGGCAAGATTTACATGAGGAAAACAGTTAGTGGGAGTTTCTGCTCAAGCATGACACAGTGTTAAAGTTATGGCCAAAAAAACCTGGAGAAATACCAGAATATTACACAAGGAAATAGTGTCTAGCACTAATTCTAGGCACTGAATGGAAAAACTTTGACACCAAAAGTGACACTGAATAGGCTCAGGAGGAAGCATTGAACACCAGTGCCTATGCCTACATTCCTCATCAGATGAAAACTCTGTAATGCAAGGAATTCCATCCATCTGAGAGAGACAGTAAGGAGGACAAACAATTGGGTCTCAAGGTTGCAGAGAATATGGAAGAAGTAGTAAATGGCAGAAGGCCTTGGAAGTCACTGGATTTCTGTGCAAAAAAACCCAAAACCAACAAACAGACAAACAAAAAACCCCATACAAAAATCAAGAAATAGGTTCTAGATCTGAGGACATAGCCAGGTGGCTAGATGATGGAAGAGCAATGGATGTGGTTTATTTTGATTTCAGCAAAGCATTTGCCACAGTCTCCCACAGCATCCTTGGAGCTAAACTGAGGAAGTGTGGTCTGGATGATTGGGTAGTGAGGGAACAGAGGGCAGTGTCAGCAAGTTTGCTGATGACACAAAGCTGGGACGAGTGGCTGACACGCCAGAAGGCTGTGCTGCCATCCAGAGAGACGTGGACAGGCTGGAGAGTTGAATGGAGAGGAATTTAATGAAATATAATAAGGGCAAGTGTAGGGTGTTGCACCTGGGCAGGAACAACCCCAGGTTCCAGTATAGGTTGGGGAATGATCTATTAGAGAGCAGTGTAGGGGAAAGGGATCTGGGAGTCCTGGTGGACAGCAGGATGACCATGAGCCAGCACTGTGCCCTTGTGGCCAGGAAGGCCAATGGCATCCTGGGGTGCATTAGAAGGGGTGTGGTTGGTAGGTCAAGAAAGGTTCTCCTTCCCCTCTACTCTGCCCTGGTGAGGGCACATTTAGAATATTGTGTCCAGTTCTGGGCCCCACAGTTCAAGAAGGACAGGGAACTGCTTGAGAGAGTCCAGCACAGAGCCACCAAGGTGACTAAGGGAGTGGAGCATCTCCCTTAGGGGGAAAGGCTGAGGGAGCTGGGCCTCTTTAGTTTGGAGAAGAGGAGACTGAGGGGTAATGACCTCATTAATATTTATAAATATGTAAAGGGAGAATGTCAGGAAGGTGGAGCCAGGCTCTTCACAGTGATGTCCAACAGCAGGACAAGGGGCAGTGGGTGCAAGCTGGAGCGTAGGAGGTTCCATGTAAACATAAGGAAAAACTTTTTCACTGTGAGAGTGACAGAATGCTGCCCAGGGAGGTTGTAGAGTCTCCTTCTCTGGAGACATTCAAACCCCCCGTGTACATATTCCTGTGTGACTGATCCTGTGGGTGATTCTGCTCTGGCAGGGGGGGTTGGACTAGATGATCTTTCGAGGCCCCTTCCATTCCCTAACATTCTGTGATTCTGTGTGATTTCCTAGCTTCTACTGAGCCACACCACTTCAAATGTTTGTTTGCTTAGAGAGTCAAGAACTCGTGGGTTCACTGAAAAATTATTTTCAATATGTTCAGTAGATTCAGCAACTAATCAGCAGACCAACACAGAAGCATAAAAACTTTGCTGTCACTCCATGACATATCTATTTAGATGGAAACTTCATATGCAATACAGCAGCTAATAAATGGGAATAGTTCCACAAATAAAATTGTCCTAGGAGTTTTAAGGCCATTCCCGTGTACTTCAGTCAAAGAAAAAGTAGAATATACTGTTTGAAATCTAACGTGTCTCTAAATATATACCAATCTTTCGGAGATAGTTTTTCAGTTCATTGTACTGTATCATATATCTAAGTTTCCTTCTGACTGGAAAACTTTCAAAGTAGACATACTCGTAGGAGAAAAAAGTTTTTATTGAGAGGGTAGGTCAGATAAAAATCAATCATGCAGCATCTTGATCCAGTGAACTGATATCTGCAGATGAAGATTTGTGTTGACTTTAAAGCTGTTCAAATACAAAGTTTGTTTTTTAATCCCTGATCTTTGAAACATCCAGGTAGGAAAGTTTATTGACTTCACAAAGCCCCATAGAGGACTCATGGTCTTTCTACTAGCACATGAATGCAGATCCATGATCTGAAAGACTCTCTTCTTCAAAAGTAGTAGATCTTTTCCTACATTTGTAGCTTCTTTGAAGCCAACTGTATTATCTTTAACTTTAATCCTTAGCCTTATGCTTAATCTATGATTTTATGCATGGCCTTGTATTAAATCACTAATTGCCCAAATCTGATCTCTAGGACCATTGTTGCTCCTTCATTTTCCTACCATTACCTTAGAAAAAAAAAAAAGAAAAATCATCCCTCTTACAAACTGAGAACCTTTAAGTTGACTTCCTGACATTTACATTAACTTAGTTTGATGTTACAAATGAAAAGAGAATTTGCCGCTTCAGTGAAGTTTGACTGTGTAGCTCAGTTTGCAGGCAAGAAATTCAATCATATCTCTCTATTATTACAATTACAAATAACACCGTGTGCAGTGTCCAAATAGTCAGGAAACAACTGGGACACTGGCCTGGATTTAATCCTGCTTGGCCTTAGTAGTTTGTGGGTTTCCTTTGTGTGGATGTAGGGAAATTGGATAAGCTCAAAAATAAGTAAATTATTGTGGAGATAGTTTTATCATTTTTTTAGTGGTATTAAACCATAACTGAAGTTATTAGCTGCATTCAGAGGTGGCTGGAAAAAAACCATCAACATGACTTCATTACTTCTTAAAATGCAGTCTTATATACAAAATAGATTTTATGTATATAATAATTTCAATAGGAAGTCAACCTTCAAACTGCTCTTACAGCAGGTTTCTGCCAGTTAGCTCAAATAGAAGTATTTTCAGTTATTGCAGTAGTATCTGTCTCAGGTCTCACATCTTAGAGGTTTTTTGATGTAATATACTGATTTCTTTATAAATACTGAAATGAGTTTGTTTCAGAAAGGTGAAATGAGATGGAAAAGGAGACTGCAATGGATTTAGAGCAGTTATATTAAACAAACACAACTGTGCAAATATGTCTTAGCTCTCTGCACTGTGTGACGTGAAAGTATCTGCAGGTCGAATTTTAAACATATCATGATGCGCCCAGTCTTATCTGTTTGGTACCCATTTTTCCCTACTGGGATTCAGGAACTGCACTTCCTACAGGGTACTTTGCCGAATGGATGTGATCCAGTAGATGCTTCAGAAACACCCCCTTCTTGAAGCTGTATAGGGCCCAAGGACTGATTTTCAAACTCCTCAGTAACAGCTCTTCACAGTAGTCTGTTTTGTTTAAAATGTGAGGAAGAAACAAAAAAGGCAATATTCTTAAAGAGGTGAAGGAGCCCTCATAATCCCATGTGCTTAAATCCAGGTTGAGATTTCTGCCTCCGAAGCCAGGTTCCAAAGTGTTGCTGCTGTCAGGTTGTGGCTAATCACCACATTGTAAATAAAAGTCAGCAAAGATTTCAGTATTTCCTTCTGGTCAATCAGAGCCTCCTTTCAGACGAATGACTCCTGCCCTTAGTCAGTTCAAGCTGTCTACTCTGAGAATAGGCTTGAAGGTGTGCATTGACTTCAGTGCTACAGTCCTCCCCAGCACAACACCTGACCTGTGAACACCACAGGACTCCGTCTAATGATAGCAAATAGGTGCCTCTGGTTTGGGATCTGCTTGTCAAAAAAATGCTTTCTTTTTCTTTTTCTTCTTTTCCAGACCAAATATATAAATTATTATGGTTTAAATCAGTTTTATCTGACTTGTAGCAAGGCAGTTTGTTTTTAATTTTCCACTGTATCTTCTGGTCCACCTTAAACTTTCCTGTATTAAAAACCAAAAAAACTTTTAGTAAATTTAATAGATTGTTGTAGATTATAGGCATGACAAAGAATTTTCATACATAATGTTAGATGGTAAATCTCCTTAGCTATTGAACTGGATATTTAATAGCCTCTAGCTGTGCATAGGGAAAAACAGAACAGTCTCTATATTTTAAAACAATTGCTGAGCTGGGTCCCATAGTTTATCTATTGTTAATATCATTTTCATAAAAGCTTTATATGTTTTTCAGAAGAAACTATAATGACTCATGAATTTATCATGAGGTATTACGCATGTTTATTAACATATGATGTAAAATTAATCATTCTGAAATTCACAGATATCCATGAAATTCTACATGTCTCTCTTTGGTCATGGATATTCATGACAGTACTACTGCTCTAAGCGTTTAAGTGCCCATTCATAAATATTCTAGAATGTCGCCTTCTGATGCCATGTAACATTTTGCTTACGTTTTATGAGTACTTCACTTGGGCATTTTCCACTTGATAATGAAAGTAGAACCTTCAGGGACAGTTATTAGTGTATATAAATTATGTGTAAAGCTATCTTATTGTTTTGGTTTTATTCCTAGCATTTTCTTTCTTGGTTATTACTATAAGCCAAATGAATTCTTTGAGGGGATCTTGGGAATTCAGGTTTCATAGTTATCAAGGATGCAACATCAATGTAAAGTAGTAGATGCAACAAAATATGTATTGAGATTCTAGAAAGTAGTACAGATTTAAGAAATTGTGGTGGATTGGCTTCACCCTTTTAGTCTGCAGCCAAACACAGCCACTCTCTCACCCTCCCCACCCCACCCTCCAGGGAGTAGGGGAGGAAATTGGAAGGAAAGGGCAAGGAGACTCACAGGTTGAGATAAAAACTATTTACTAATTAAAATAAAATGAGAATGATAACAGCAATAACAGAACATACAATTAAGTGATGTACAGTGCAATTGCTCACCACTCACCGACCAATGCTCAGCCTGTGCCAGCCAGTGATCCTGGAGCCAGAGACAGTCCCAAAACTGAAACCCCTGGAAGAGTGAGCCCGAGCGATCCCCAAGAGAATCCCCCCATCTTCCGGTCAGCCCCGGTTAATGTACTGACATGATGGGATATGATATGGAATATTTCATTGGCACATGCAAATGCCAGTGTGGGGTTTGCTATTCATTGCACTTCTCCATCCCAGTCTTAATGCAGCTGTGAACCAGCCAAACACGGTGGCCTTTTGCTCCAGCAGCAACTAAAACGTTAGCACTTTATCAACACTCCTCTCATAACAAGTTCTACACTGAAACTAAAACACAGCTATTCTAACTATTAAGAAGAAAATTAACTCTATCCTAGAAAAACCAGGACAAAAATGCATGTTAATATCTAATTTAATAGCTCTCAAATGAAGGTGGTGTTTCACTTAGTTGCAGGATCGTCTGCATAGAATCAATGGCATGATCAAGTCTCCCTTTTAGACTTACTCAAGTGTTAATAAATGACCTTTTGCAGAGAAGAAACGGTAAGTTTAGCATAGGTTATATCTGCATCCCTTGAAGTTGTTGGTAATGTTCTCATTGGTTTCAGTGTTGGAGAATAAAGTCTTATCAATGTACGCAATCAGCTTTGAGTAGATGACAAATCCTTTAACTCTGTATTAATCTTCATTTGCACAATAAATTCTTTGTACATCAGTGTAAAATAATGCCTTAAATTATTTGTTGGATTAGGTTCACATTGTGATAATGGCATTTGATGTGTAAATATCAGCCTAGCTTTTTTTCCATATGCCTGCACCTGATCTCACCTTTCCAACCCAGCCCGTGATAGATGTGTTTGTGTTTCCTCCCCATCCTCATGCCCTTCATTTTCGCTCAGGACAGTGCTGTTTGTGTTGTCTCCGCGCTCCACAGTGAGAAGTGGGTGGGGAGGGAGCCTCAGTGGTCTCCACTTCCCCTGGGTCTCCTTCCTTCCTTGCAACAGCCTGACCCATAAGGGGGAAGAAGTCATGGACTCTGGACAGGAGGCAGGGAAGAAGATCACGATGAATTATCTTCTGTTGTGAAGTCTTGCAGTAGTCTGACAAATTGAGAGATTAAAGAGCAGGGAGAGACCCTCATCTTTACTCACAACCTTTGAGATTGCACTGCCTTCTAAGAACTTTAGCAGCATCCATAAGATTTCATAATGTCATGATATTTACAGATATAGGACACTGTAGAAAGGTATTGGTAGCCATTAACAGCTAAATCATTTTACCTATCGGTGATTTTACCCATAGGTGATTTTATACAAGACATAAGTAGAGGATGTAGATGACCTATTCTGAATTTTGTAACTATAGGACACATTTCATTATCAGACTTGTATTTCTTAGCTTTAAATGCAATGTATATATTAAAAATGAGTTTAAAAAGGAGAGCAATTTTGAACAGACCTCATCACACTGCAGCTTTTGTTGTTCCTAGTAAGATCTGAAATTCATTTCCTAGTTGTGACTGTTGAGTGTTTCTAAAGGTCAAAACTATAAGGGAATTTTAAAATTAGTTATTCAGGCTCACCAAAATGTAATACAAATGCACTGGTAGACTTAGGCATATGATTTGTTCACTCTTAAATATAAATATAAATGTAATGTCCAAAATAGGAAAAAAAATCATCTAGTGTAAATATTCTCCTTACAGCAATTTTTTTCTCAATCAGGAAGTTAAATTGAGTTTGGTTTTGTTTGTGTTTTGTAAGGTTAGTTATTGTTAGAAGAAAGTCTCTGGAAACCTAAAAGAATAGTTGGATAGTGAAAAAGCATAGAAACCACGGAGGTTAATTTCACTTGAATTTCCTTGAGTTAAAACACAGCTTTCACTAATTGATACCATTGTGGAATATCTTTTTTAAAAAATTAAAAGGAAAAAAAAAAGCCCTTGCAAGAATCCTGCAAAAAGTTGAAGAGTACACCAAACCTTTTTTTTTTTTCATTAATGACTTCACAAAAAAAGAAAGACAGAAATAAGGCAGTGAAGAAAGGAAAAAAAAAAAAAAAAAAGCTGCCATTGGTGTATGTCATGAATGTAAGTATCTGTACCTAAGGAATTCCCAAAGACTCTTGCTGTCCAAAAAGGTAGTCAGCTTACAAGAATTCTAATATCCTTCTTACTATCATCCTTATCAGGACGGGGAAGTTCAAAAACGTGAAGCAAAGTTAGGTACCTACAGTCCGTATAGGGTGTAGATGCATGCACATCTTCACAGTAAATGGTGTATCACTAGAATTTGTGTATCTAAAGGGCTCTTTGAAAATCACTGCCTTCAAGCGGGAGAACAAGGCTGTAACAGGGAACTGCCTGTATGTTTTGGGTGGTGTTAGTCAATGCTGGATGAGATCAGTATGCCACCCTTAGCAATGGTTTCCATAAAGACTGATACAATATCAGACATATATCCCTGCGCAGAACCTCTGAAGACCTCTGTGCAGATGTGCTGGTTTTTCTCCAGTAGCAGTGAAACTGTATGTCCGGTGTATCAGATGCACTATAATACAGCTTTCAGATCTCAAGTTCTGCTAAAAAGGAAAGCTAAGCAGAATATATAGTGATTAAGTGAAATTTCCTTCTGATCTCTTTGGTCTTAAAGCTCAAGCATAACTTTTTTGTTTTGGGAATCGGATGACAAACTGTTTCTAGCTTACTGTGTTGTCCTACAGTCAGATGTTGGTTTTGCTTAAATTATAGATGGAAAATAAAATAAAAGGGAATTTATCAGGCTGGGAATGATCATAGAACATCAGCTCCAACAAAATACAGCTTCATTTATGTAATAATTGCCTCTAGATGGCTGTAATTATATTTTGTTGAAGGCAATTATTACATCATGTCACGTTGCAATATTATTCTCAATCCTGATCCACTGACATATGGTGACAACTAGTCACCACTTTGGAATTAGGCTAGCTCCCAGGTTGAAGTGCATTATGACACTAAGTCACCTGTGTTGGAATAGAGTGAGAAAGTCAGCTTTCAGTTGACAAGGTAGTGTGAGAGCTAACGAGACCCCGTTTTTAATCTGAGGGGAGTACCTACCATTCAGTAAGAGACTCTAGCAATGCATTGTGTCCTTTCACTTTGTAACTGCATTGTCTTATCATAGACAAAACATTTAAAAACAATTCAGACTTCATTTGCAGAGACTGTTATCAATCTTGCATCCTGAATTCACAATTAATGTTTAAAGATGAAAACTAGCTTGAGTGTTAACTGTTGACTGGAAAGCCACAATTTAAGCCTATATAGAGCATGTAATAGTTTGAAATAGCAATCTTCTCTCTCTCTTTTAAGTAGCTCAGTGTGCCTTAGACCTTACCATTTCCAACTACCTTTCAAGCAGAACTGAACAGGCTTCCTGAGACCCTCTGGGTAATAAATGAAAGCAGTACAAAAATGCTCTTGCAACATAAGACATACCCAGGACATATTCTGTCATTTAAATGAATCACCACTTAAAATTAGGAAAAATTATTTACAAGCATTAGCACTGCTCATGACAGCCTATTTGGGCAGCAAAAAAATTCACAAGATATATATTTTAAAACACTGTGCAGCTCTGTCTTATATAGACTCTCCCCTCTCACCCTAGTACTTGAGTGCCTTCCAGAAGCACATTAAGCAACATGAGTAATGTCTGTCTCATCTTCGTTCTTTTACTTTGAGAGGAAATATTACATTATTTTTCAAAAGCTACCTGCAAGGTGATGAAATATCATCTTTGCAATGAACATAAAATCTTTAAATTACTGTGAAGACCATGGAAAAATTCAACCTTTGCTGAAGCAAGTACAGTTTCTTTTGATGTAACTGGACAAGTGCCCCGTTATGCCAGGACATAGTTTCTGTACATAGGCATCACAAAGCAGACTACCTTCTTGATGTATGGAAGATTTGTGGACTAAAAAAACCAAGTAATCCTTCACATCAACATTTATTTTGCTGGATGGAAGTTGATTGAGAATTTTTCTAATTAGTATAACAAGCGAGATCTCTTTCTGGAGCTAAAAGGTATCCAATTTTGTAGTTGTTGCTGCTTCATTATCCTGATCCTGCATAGGGTTACTGATGCAGATAACTCCCTTAAACTATCTTTTGTATCAATGTGTACAGAAGACTAACAGTCTAAATTTTAAATGGCATAATAACTTACTCTAAGCAATAGCTTTCAAAGACTAGAGACCTATGAGAAGACTAAAATTTAAATGTACTGCTATTTAGAGGACACTAGCTTCACTACAAAATGCATAATGTATGGTGTCACATTTGAACTTGCATGAATTTTAAGCTTGTGGAATTACTGATAACATTTGTACCACAGTATAAAGATTGTGACCATATTGTACTAGATGCAGAATAGATGCAGATGTAGAATAAATGTCTACCCTTCCCTGAAAAGTTTGATTTGCTTCCAACAAACTGACTGTGAGATTGCTAAATAATACCACTGCACAAAGGAATAATAGGCCAACAAACCCAGACAAGATAAGCTGTCTGCAAACACAGTTATGCTTTGCTGTGACTAACTTATGCAATGGCATGATCTTTTAAGATAAATAGTGGGATTTCCAGTATAGCTATGGATTGGGAGGAGCCAGCATGTGAATTGCTTACTGCAGCCCCCCAGCACACAGAGCCTTATGGGAGAGAAGTCGAGGGGATTCACTGCTTCTGTGGTTGTCTTTCCAGTTGTCATTCAGCTGCAGTGATCTGGAAGCTTGGCTTCATCCTTAAAACAAATTTCACTTTGAGCCCCATGTTCTCTGCAATGTTTTTGTCTTTCCAATTGTGTGACTGGAGATCTAGATTATTTAGCAGTGCAGCCAGTATGCATTATTGAAGAAGAAATGCTGAATGTATAAAATTGTAATCAGGATGATTCAGACATCAAGGATAGCACCAGGTCAGACTTAGGGTTGAAAAACAGTTTTGTAGTGTTTTTATCTGAAACAGCTTTGTTAGAATTTGTGGATAATTTGAAAAACAATAGAGAAGACTGTATGTTGTGGACCTCAAGTTATTCCATTTGGCAACAAAGTATAACAAGGGTTTATTTTTGGTTGTGGATTTTGTGGGTTTGGTTTTTGGGGTTTTTTTCTTTTCTCTACGAAAACTACTTGACTCTTACAGATGGAATTTATTCCATATGAAGAGCTATGGTTTTAATGACAGTTTGGACATTGATACATTTATTAGAATGTATTTTCCCTTTAATAAATGCTTTGATGTAGTGAGTATGTTCTCAATGTTCTTGAGATAACCCCTTTGCGGTTATCTGAGATCAAAGAATGCAGCTCTGCAAAATTTCTGCCAAAAAGAAGAGGCTCTTATCTTACTGAGTCCTTGTAGACTGGTCCACAGTGCTTGGTGGATTCTGCTTTCTGCTGACCACAGATACAAATCCTCAAATTTAGTGTAGATTTTTTTCTTACATAGTCTTAATTTCCATCCTGTCTTTAACATTGCAGTGGTTCTGCATTCTTATGAGTTACTGTACCACAGAAGGGCCCTATGTTAAAACATTGTTGACAGTATAGCATTAGCCAGGACTGTAAGAAGTCAGCATGTCCCTGTAGTTAGCCCATGCAGACAAGTCTATGGGCAGTGACCACATATTTAGAACCTGATACCCTAGAGAGAGATGCGTGATGACTCCTGCATCAGTGCACATCATTTAATTGCAGCAAATATATGTGTTTTGCCAAAGGTGTTGCCATGTGCCTTATGGTCTGCAATGCCCCTCTTGGAGGCCACAACACTCACTGAACTCTTTTTCCAAAGGAGGTTTAAGAAGGTTGACAAGCAAACCCTGTAGGAAGATGGGGTCTTCTGAAAACCAGGAAAAGCTATGCCTGTTTTTGACAGATGTGTTTAAAGAACTACTGTACATGCTCAGCACAGTTCTTGAAAAATCTAAGCATCCTATGGCAGTTAAAAGTTCTTAACAGAAGAGATGACTGTGTATTTCCACTGTATAACATGGATTCGGTTTCCAGTAAGAACAAATTCCACAAGCCAAAATTTAGAAATAGGTTATGGTTTGGGCCTGAGTAGATAAAAGGCATAGTAGAAGTTAGGTCTGAAATCCTTTCAAAAAACCCTAAGGTCTGCTGTCCCAAAAATCAACAACTAACACAAACTGGAATTAGTAGGTTGGCTGTGACATGACTGGTGGAGTGTTCTAATACTATTCTTCTGTGGAGTTGCAAATTATTGAAAATACTAACGTTTTCTTAGTATTGCCTAGACACTTAATACTTTTAAGAGGGATTTTGCTCATTTCCACTGAGGTCTCTTTCAAGTTCTCTTCAAGAATATTTGCAAATAAGTTTTCAGATTTATTTTTATGGTATTCTTCTACAGTTTAAGAACTTCAGCAAAATGGAACTTATAATTATCTAGCTATTCTTAAATGGTTATGTTTTCTGTTAAATCATCATATTAATGACTTTACTTTTAGCTTAGAAGATTTAGTATACTGGCTGTGGAGGATATTGCAAGGGACAGGGATTGCTATGTCCAAATAGTGCATGAAGAAGAAGTGGAACTACCCTTGCTGAGGTTCTATTAAATCACATTCTTTTTGTATTAAGTGGTGTAGGTTCTACATCTTTCTACTTTGTTGGGAGGAGATTCAGCTTGTACTTTATTTTTCTTTACCTCTAAATAAAGCTATTTCCTGTCCAAATAGATGAATTTCACTAGTAAAGTGCTATGGTAACAACATATTAGGACAAACTTTACTAAAGGTAACATAAGAATTAAATGAGAAAACCCTTGATGCCTTACTAATATATCCCTTAATACTTGCTTGTTTTCCCTGCAGAATTTTTCCGAGAACTTCTGGAGAATGCAGAAAGATCCTTAAATGACATGTTTGTCCGGACGTACGGCATGCTGTACATGCAGAACTCGGAGGTCTTCCAGGACCTCTTTACAGAGCTGAAGCGATATTACACAGGAGGCAATGTGAACTTGGAGGAAATGCTGAACGATTTCTGGGCTCGGCTGCTGGAAAGGATGTTCCAGCTCATAAACCCCCAGTACCATTTCACTGAGGACTACTTGGAGTGTGTAAGCAAGTACACAGACCAGCTGAAGCCCTTTGGAGATGTACCCAGGAAGCTGAAGGTTCAAGTGACTAGAGCGTTCATTGCTGCGCGGACCTTTGTTCAGGGGCTGACAGTAGGCAGAGAGGTTGCAAACAGAGTATCCAAGGTAATCTAAAACCAGTGGGTTTTAAGCTTGATTTTTTTTTTTTTTCAAATTTACTAGACAATTGAAATCTGTCTGTGCACCTTTTTCTGTTTTTTTTTTGTTTTGTTTTTTTTTTAATATGGGAAGGTTGTTTGTTTGATTGTTTTTTTTATGTCTACTGATAGAGTCATCCTAAGATTACAAATAGGGGCAACAGTTGGTTTTGTTCCTTCTGGATATATTAAGGCAATACTGACTGGAAAGCATTTCTCTGTGCTTAGGACACAATGACGTCAATATGATAGCGTGGTAGTGTTGATCATTAGTCGTTCAAAATAGGCTATGTATATAAAAGATTATTATTATGATCAGAATTCAAATGTTTCAAGCAAATTTATACTGCTCTTCATTAGGGCAGTACAGCCTTCACAACATTCATTCATCATGCAACTGGGTGATGGATTTTGTTAGAAATGTCTAGCTATGTTTTTGATGAGAAAATAGATGAATAGTGACACCTCTGGAGCTTGAGCTTTCCCAAAGGACAGTTTGACTCACATTTATTTTAGTTTTAATTATTTGTCTATGCAAATATTTAGGACAATTATAATCCTTGAGGGCTTCACATAATTAAAGCTATGTAAGAAAAAAAACACAGACAAAAATAACCCATCTGTGTACCAGAAATGTGCCTAAATGACTTCCTCTTACCCAGTGCTTCAAACTCAGGTATATTTTGCTGAATTTTTGATCCAACTAGATACTTGTTCTGTGATCTGGCTGTTTCACAGTCCTAGTCTGTACTGTATTTGGACCTTAACTGTATTCTGAATTCCGAAGTGGTCTAGTGAGATCTGCTATGAAATGCCCAGGTACTCACTTCTGGACAGTAAATGCACGCACGATTTTGCCGTTTGCCCCTTGCAGTACTATCCTGCATTTACAAGCCTAAGCCATTCCTCTTCACCAAGAGGACTGGCTCTCTTGCTTTATTCAAATCACAGCCAGAAGGTGAGGTAGAGCTGATACATTATACAGTAGACTGCAATTAAAGAGCTCAACAAGATGAGGCTTCTAAACTTTTCTTGTCCTGTATGTTGTGATATTTTGCAGTTAGAAATTCAGAAGCCGTGAAGCTAGAGAGGTAGTCAACAAGTGAGAGCCTAATTTTATGCCTTGGAGACTGTATGGGAGGAAAGTGTCATTGTGCCCTAAGAAGCTAAGGAATGAAATACATGATCCTGGTTACTCAGCTAGTATTTATGTCTTTTCCTCCCAAGTACCTTCCTGGGCCACAGGGTTGCCTTCCCTTTTTTTCTAGCACTGTCAATTTTTGCAGTTCTTTCTGAACAGTAGCAGAGCATAGACATGAAATCCCAGCCCACCTAGTCTAGCTGGGGACAGATATGGCTGTTTAGCCTTTGAGTGTGCAAAATGCATAAGTCTGCAGCCCCAGATTTCCTCTGAAGACCGTCAATTTCCCCGTGGGTCAGGTTTTAAGTGAAAGTGCTGAGCTCTGATATCATTGCTATCAGCAGGCATTAGGTCTTACTGAATTGACTGGATCAGACTGTAGGAAGTAATTCATGTAATAGATGTGTAATTTGTGAATCCCCAGCAGATTAAGGTGTGAGTTGTCTGCTGAGATGTCACTTTCCCTGTGTATGTACATGACTGTACAGAATGTGCAGGTGTCTCCCCTCTCACACACCCAGGAAATGTTTTCATCTCACCTGCAGGGTTTTGAACACATAAGCCCTTTCAAAAACAGGTCTTATCACAAGCGATCCTATGATCCTATAATGAGAACTACTAGCTCTGTAATCATAAAGAAAGCCTTTTTACTGTCACTTGAAGATTATAACAATAGCTCAATAATGCTTCTGTTGTTTTTGGGTTTTTTTTCTTTTAACATGAAAGCAACACTGTAAAATCTTTAAAAGTGCTTAGTGGTTGGTGCAAGATACTGTACAGGTTCTTCACTTTATATCCATAAATAACAATACTCTATTAGACTACATTTAGAATACTGTGTTCAGTTTTAGGCCCTTCCCATACAAGAAATTGACAAACCGAAGCGAGTTCAGTAGAGGATACCAGTATGGTCAGGACTGGAGTACTTGCCCTGTGAGGAAAGGCTGTGGGAATGGGGCTTGTTCAACCTGGAGAAGAGGTGACTTTGGGGGCACCTATCCACAGCTCCTGGTGCCTGTAAGGAGGTCATCAAGGAGATGCAGCAAAGCTCTTCACAGTGGGGCATGGTGGGATATGATGGGCATGAGCTGAAACTACGGCCAGCTAAGACTGCATATAAGGAGAAACTTCAACATGAAGATGCTCAAGCAGTGGATCAGTTGCCCAGAGAGCCTGCATAGGAGGCTCCAAGACCTCCAATGCATGGAGGTCTTGATTGTACAAAGCCCTTTGAGATGACCAGGTCATGGTAGCTTGAGTTCAGAGCTGACCCTGCTTTGAGAAGGAGATTTCCTGAGTGCCCTTCCAACTCAAACTATCCTATGATCCTGTTAAAATATTAGTGAAATAAACATTTTTAGTTGCAAGACTGACTTTGGTATTAAAATCTCAGTGGCTATATTAATAGCCACAGCAAATGATAAATGATTGCTAGTTTTAGGGACTTTGTGTCATATGTCAGGTGAGGCAGATGCAAAGAACCCCCCATGACACCAAATGTTCAAGATTAATAAATGTCCTGTGGAAAGGTTTGATTACTCTGAGATCCAAGCTTTTATGATCATAACTGTATACTTTTATGCCGGTCTAGCTACAGTAGAAAATGACAAATCCTTTTCTTTAAACATCATTTTAAAAGACTGCAACCATTCCTTAGAGTTAGCACATAATTTTGCAACCAAAAAGAGGCAGGTAAATATTTTTTGTTGCTGTTTTGGATGTCATCCAGATTCAACATGGATTTCATTTTCATTGTACTCTAATATTAAGAGATTCTGTGATAAGAATGCCACATCTGAATAAGTCAAGAGAAATGAAACATAAGAGGAAATGAAAGGAATGACTGCAGTTCTTTTACAGAAATATTTGTCCATTATCTTCACTGGCTGTGAACAGGGAGGATCTCTTAGCTGCAACATCACAAGCTAGAAAGATGTTTTGCTTTCTATTTGCAGACCCATTATTTCGCTGAACTGCTGCTGTTAAAGGCCACTCACACAGAAAAAAGTTGAGCCTACACCTTATACACCATGAGAAAGAAATTTATTAATGAGAAAATTGGTAGCAACATTTCCTTTGGGCCTTTAATCTACTTTCTCAGCTTCTTTTTCCCCGTTTCTGTAAAGGAGTTGGTGGGTCACACACTCAGAAGGATTTGTTCCTTATTTAATGTCAGGGATACATCCTGTCTGATTACACTCTCTTCAGAGAGGGTGTAATGTTGGTTACTGACTGAAAACGATGCAGTCAAAGTATTCCTTGCAAAAGTGCTATAATCTCCTCTTTTACGAATGATGTACACACTCAAGCACTCTCAAAATAAGCAACACATATTGCAAACGTTTTCCTTTTTGCTTATATCAGTGAGATTATAATTTGGATAAATCCCATTTAGATAAATGGGGAGGGAGAGCAGTTAGGACATCTCTTTTTTTGTATTTTTTTATAATATTATATTTCAACCATAAGCAGACATAGTTGATTCAATCTATCTGAAGATGTGCAGTTTTAGTTGAACAGTGTTTCCATAATCTCAAAGTTCAACTGCACTTTTTAATTTTCAGAGATTTAAAAATCTTTTTCTTTCTCATACTCATGCATTAAAAATTTGTCAATCTGTGTTTGCTAATGGCTCGTTAAATCTCCACTCAATGTAGCTTGAGTAGACAACAGCTCACTGACTTCTATATATGCTTTGTAAACCTGTGCATGCATATGAACAAAATGTAATTACAGTATTTCTTAAAATGAGAAAAATTAGAACTATTTATTCCTTAATACAGAAGAATCAGAGAATCCTAGTTGGATATCTCAAGTTGGAGGGGGCCCATTAGGATCACCAAGTCCAACTCCCTGCTCCTCTCAGAACTACCTAAAACTAAAACATATGACTAATAATGTCGTCCAGATGATCCTTGAACTCTGACAAGCTTGGTGCCATGACCACTTCCTTGGGGAGCCTGCTCCAGTGACTGACTACCCTCTTGGTCAAGAACTGTTTCCTAATGTCCAATCTGAACTTCCTCTGATGCAGTTTCAATATATAATATTAATTATATAACATAAGAACTGCCATTTTGGGCACAGCAAAGGTCTGCTTAGTTCACTTTTACGTCAGTGCCCAGTAGTTTAAAGGTCAGTACAGGAGTGGAGCTTCACACCTAGTATACTTTCTTATGCTATAGCTAGTAGATGTTTATGGACTTGTTATATCTCCTGTTTTTCTACTGATTTGTCAGATCCTAAAAACCTGCACAAAAGGCTTTTCTACTTTGTTGCCATTTGGTTGAAAAAGGATGTGCTATTCTTTTTCTTTCCCCCAGAAAAATACAGTATATTTAAGTTTGAAAGTTTTAAAATGCATTTTCTTTTTCGCAACATTTTCCTGGAGGGAAAAAAAACCAAACAAACAACAAAACAAAACCCCACACCAAAAATCCCCAAACAAACCTTCCTGGCCAGATGTGAATTAGTATTTTCTGTTAAACTGGAGAAAATACTGAAAATACTTCTGAAGTTGCTGCCAGATTTGATTTCCAATAACGTGATAGAAAGATGTATGCATATGTTTCGTGTTCATCTTTTCCTATGTCTGAGCTCTGGATACTTTACAAGAGAATAACGCTATTTTCTCTGACTCTAAACAAAACATTCTCAGTGATCATAATACTCTCTTTGAGCTGTCACTGAGTGGTGGAAAATATAAGCAGAAAAAAAAATGGGGAGGATAAAGCAATTAAAATTAACAAAATAGAGAGTCTTTATGACTTTCCAGGAGCTTATGATTCCTAAATACTTTTCCTGAATATGTTCATAACTGAATTACAATGATTATAAAGCTTGTTGTAGTGGAGAATTTTCCTCATTAAATAAGGAAGAGTTCTGGGTCAAACACAGCATGTAGAAAATAGAACTAGTTCCCAAGAAAAGATTAAGACTGAAACTAAGGGTATTTCAAAACATAGTCTAAATCCCTACCTGGATGCAGATTTGCCAAAAATACCATACTAGTTGGTACAGCCAATACTGTTTCCCTAACAGGGTGTTACCCCATCAGGATAACCTTCTACCCATAGAAAATTTTTCCTGGAAACATTTTCTTTCCATATACTTTTAATATAAAGTTATAGAAAACAAGAGGGAAAAAAAAAAACATTTTTTTGTGTGTGTGTGTGTTTCATGAGCATGATGTCTCAAGCCTGACTTGTGCTGATATCATGTTTTAACCTGGCTAAATTAACAGTGAGAACATATGAGTTTAGTAGGGAAAAACAAAACAAAACAAAAAAACCCAAAAAACTACCCAACAAATAATGAAGTATGGCTGGTCAGTCCTATCCAAAAGCTCGGTCGTTAGCCAGCTGTCATTTCCCCACTGCTTCTCAGACCTCTAATTTAGACTGACTGACTCCCAGTCAGACAGTTTTGGTTCTTGCACTGAATCTGGCTCACTGGGAACAACAAGTGAATGCAGAGTACTCCTGTTTGTATAGATCTAGGGTTTTAGTTATTTTTTGTTATTTTTGCTTTTCTCTAAGTTTGGTTGTTTTGTGGTTTCTTTATTTTCTGAATTTGGCCACTTTCTTCCCCTTCTATACTGGGCTAAGGCCAGAAAGAATTTTTCTTAGTTTGACTTTGCCTTTCACACTTGCAAATTCATGCTGCCAGCAACCAAAGTAATTTTTATACCAGGAGTAAAGTGAAGCTTAGCTCAGGGGCATCATTAAGAGCAGTTAGTGATTTTGTTAGTGGGATAAACATCAAAGATTTGTGACCCAGCCACTAAGAACTTATTTCATTAATGCATTTAAATATTAATTATTATTTATTGCAAAATAGCAAAGGCTGTTACAATACTTTTCGCACTGTGTGGCATTGGCTATATGTTTCCCTCTTTTTAAACCAATTAAAACGATTCTTCCCTGAATATTATTAAGTTATGTTAATATCAGACTTCTTATTAGGAACCTGGTGATATATGGATATATTTGAAACAAATTCAGTAACACAATTAGAAGTTTAAACCCAAGTTTAGTAGAGAAAAGCAGTCTCTAGTAGTTGTCCGTGATTACTTCTGCTCACAGAATGCCAGGCTACTGCTTCTCTAATATGCTGAATCAATATTCTTACAAACTGTTTTTCATGGTTTATAAATAAACATTCAACAGTTTGTGAGGGACATAAATAAAGGTCAATATTGAATGTCACACTGATTCAGAAAGTAATTAGCATGGGGGGGGGGGGGGGGGGGTTGGGGGGGTGCAGAATATGACAAGCTGATAAGTCAGGTAATTAAAAGCCAAAACTAATGGCACTTTAATGCTGGAAAATGTGATTTGCAGGGTGTGAGAGATAAAGAGCTACGTGTCCTGTATATTTTAACTTCAGTGGCTGAAGAGATTTGGCTTGTAAAAGTCACAGAGGAAACGAAATCTAAAAAAGACTATGATTTTCTCTAAACTTTAATCCTTAGTTCAAATTGTTTGTTTAGGAACAGCCCAGCTGAGCAAGCACAGCTTTTATGATTACTTCTGCATCTACTGTTTTAAGGGGTTTTTTTTGTCATTCATTCTTTGAGTTTTAGTTGAATTAATATATCTTTCCAAGAACTGCATCATACCATGCCATGAATGGACCATATTCTTTTTCCCTCTTCCTGTCCCTTGGTGTTCCTCAGGCCGGGATGTCCAGAGGTTATCCAACCAGGGGAGTTTTAGGGCTTAGACATGTCTGTGGCATAGAAGCAAGAGTGAATGGTAGCTACACTGGAGTGCTTTGTGGGAAGTATCCTTTGAATTGAGGTTCTCCAGCTATGCAGGAGGTCTTTCCTCCTTTCTTGGAAAGAAAAGGGATATAAACCAATCTAGTTAATTTGCAGTCATTTCATGGGAAAATAAACCAGTACCCTTCCAGATATCCCAGACTTAATGCAGGTATTTGTACTTTGTGTGCACTGAGACATCAGAAGTCCCAGAAGAGCAGCTCAGGAGAAAAGGCCACAAATAAAAGAGAGACTCCAACAAAAGGAAAACAGAGGTAGGAGGTCTGCAAAAGCTGTGGTCCGTGTGCTGTCTGTTACAACTGTCGGCTATAATCCATCCTGGTCTTTCCGTTTCTTAGGTCCTTAAACTTCATTCAGCTAGCTTTGTATTGACCTTAGTAATCTGAGTTTAACCGAGTCATACTGCTCAGTAAGACATTCAGTCTTGCTCAGTATTCCTTAAGCAGGTCTACCAACCTTGTTTATTACTCACTATATACCAATTCACAGCTCTGAATTTGCAGTAGTCCTGTCTTCCTAGATTCTTTGTATTATTCAGAACTTAAGATCTTCTGACACACTGTTTACAGTGCTTTTGCTCAATTTTGGCTCTTTTTAAAATGCCTATGGCACAGAAAATACCATTTAGTTCAACTTCTACCCGTACATTAAAAACCAAAATGAAAGTATTTTAGTTTAACAATGTCGTTGAACACTTTCATGACACATTAGAAAAATAATTATGCAAATCAAGGTTTTCTTTAGGATTGCCATAAGGCGCAATTTAGATACATTCCTTTGAAGTCTTCATATCAATTGTATTTCCCACCTATAAATGATGTTGATATGGCACCTGCAGAAGCTATGTAAATGTGGAACTTTTTCCGAGGAATTCCTAGAACAAAAGGTGTATCCTAATACATATCATGATACACAGACAAGTCATGATAAAAATAATGGTGAAGAAGCATATCGCACCTCGGCGCTTGCTGACCCTGCTAGATTTAGACCTCTGTAATTAATCTTAGAGCAGGTTTTGTATTTTTGCTGTTTTAGCACAGGAGAGTAAAAAAAAAAAATAAAATCAGAAGAATCAAATGGAAATAGAAAGGAGACTAAAAAGCCTGAAGATTAAGCAATGCAAGGAGATCTATATCATCTTGCAACATGCTGACTTCTTAGAATGACTCTTTTTACGGATTGTGTTCATCCTGTTTTAAAGGCAGCCTATGAAAGCACTGTTTTCCAATCACTATTTGATAAAAGCAATTCATCTTATTTCTCATGTGAGCCAGAAGCACAAAAACTAATAGATTCTTCTGTCTTCAGGTTTCTACAAAAAAAGTTAGTAAAGGAAATATCTGATTTACCTAAAACTCATCAGGAATACTAACTGGAATTTAAACGCATATCTGTTTAAGTGTTATAGTCAACAAACTCATCAGCAACACATTGAAAAAGTCAAATTTCTTTGAGACTTTGAAATAATGAAGTCTAAAATCAACTATGTGGATCTAAGTTAAATTCTCAGTTATTCTGGGGTCAGTGGCAGTTGGCTTTATTGTTTGCTTAAGTCTTGCATCTCAAAATATATCTCAAACAAAAGTTAGTTGGTATGAACATAGGAATAAAAAAATGAAGCATTTAATTGTCAGGAAAATAACAGTTCTGGTCATCTGTGAAATTTTAAACTTATCCCCATCGCCCATCCCCATCCTCCAGTGTCTGCTTCTTATGGGAGATTTTTATGCCACAAGCCTACTGAGATTTTTCTGTAATATTTTCTGAAGAGAAAATAGCTTTTGTTCAGTTCATGTCTAAGGCTATCATTGCTCTTCTTTTTCTCTTTTCCTCCTTCTCTTTTTGTATTTTTTTTTTAAAGCCCTTAGGAAGAATTAATTTATTGAGTAAAAACTAAATGTAACAGTCAATATAAATAGTGGAAAAATAGATCTTCGAATAAGATTAGGAGGATTTAGTTGACCTCAGCTATACACATCTGTCACCATTACACGGCCAAGAGCAGAAACTCAGTGTACAGAGAAAGGATTTTAATACAAGGTATGCCTGTTTGTCCTTCATAATGGTTTGCCATCATTTGTCAGCTGGCTTACAAAGTTTTGCCTTCCCCAACACCTCAGTGTAATTTTAGCCTGTGAACAACTTTCCCATTCTTGAAAATGGCTTTGCTTTTAAAACTGCCAGAGATGTTTTATGTTCAAGTCTGTCCCGGTACTGTGCAATTCTGACTTCTGGTCTTTGATTTCACAAGGTTTATCAATTTTGCATGAACGCATCACTGGAGAAATTACTGGATTTATTCAGGAAGCATGTACAGACTCCACACTTTGCCCCCACTTATGTGATTTTCAGTATTGCCAAGCAACAGAATTGCATCTGCACTTGCTTTTTGTACTTTTCATCCCATGATTCTTTCGTTCATGCCCGTATGCTGGCATTATCCATGGGTGCAAAAGCTAGTGTGTATATGGCAATATCTGGCAAGCTGGCAAAACTAAGAAGGGCTAGTATGCTTAATTTGCATTTCCTGAGTAGGTGCTCTGCATGCTCAGTTGTCATGCCAAAGCATCAGTGGTTCTCTCCACAACAGAAGACACTGATTTAAATGTTATATTTCATATGAAGGTTTTATGCATCCAGTCAGTAGAGAGAAGCCTGAGCTACCAAATATATGGATCTGAATCTCACAAAAGTAGCCCTGAGCATTTAAGTACAAGAAAGAGAGGAATTATGAACGGCATTCTTCAGCAATTTTCTGGCTCAACAGTATTGCCACTCATTGTGTTGTCATGGCACACTGTGGCAGCTGTTATGAACCCTATTCTTGAGACATAATGCAAAACAAGTGACTGCATATGGATCTAAGCACATGGTCTTCTGTCTGGGGAATGCAATAATGGACTGACTTTGGTCTGTAGCATCTAAGCTGTGTGAACTCAGACCAGCTCAGGCCTAGGAGCTGTGGAAACATATAAGGAAAAGCTTCTCAACTTAAACATTGTCTTTTTTTAACTCTATGGTCTTCAGTGTTGACAGAACAGGGAATTACGTTGGAGCAAGTCTGACCTAATTCTCACCATATGGATGTGGCCATCAGTGCCTAACTCTCCCCTTTCAATATGCCAGAAACCAAACCCATATTAGATGACAAGCTCCTCCTTGTGAACTCCACACCCGAAAGTGTTAGCCTTTTGCCATGTTTGCAACTTTCCCTATCAGATTCCTATGCTCTTCTCAGATCTGTCCACAATGCTTTTTATACTTGCCTATTTCCCAGTGGAAGAGGAAACTGTTAAAGGCATCATGCATCTAATTTCTTCAGGCTAAATCTATTATTTTGTTGGTTTTGGCTTTATCTGATTATATTAATATTAGAGTGCCAGTCAATTCATTTTTTGTTTGAAACAACACTTCTGTGCAAAGGATGGACTGAACAAAAAAAAAATCAGTTTACTTCCAATCTGAGTGTTAGTTTTGAGTTTATACTGACACTTTATTTGGATAAGTGGCGACTATTTCAACAATTAGTTTGAAATCCATCACAGAGACAGCTCAAGGCACACTGTGGTCTTTAGTCCTGGAGATCTTCAGGTAAATTTCAAGGGAGCAACCTGATACTCCATAAAGTATAGGAAGACAGAACTGAAAAATGTTTAGAAAGTTTCTGGCAACCTATCCATTCTGGAAACCAATCTTTCATGCCTTAGATGTAGTTTTGTAGGAAAGATAAGCACCTCTGTATCTTTCATCATCACACATCTGTTTGTAAAGAACAGTGCACATCTGCTTTTCAAGACAAACATAGAGAAACCAAACTACAAGACAAACTGCTGTCAGAGACTTCCACACTGATCCTCAAGTCTTTGGAGGAGCCCTCAGGATGTTCCTGGCTATAAGTATGAGTTTAAAGAAATCTCTTAAACCTATACAACTTTTTAATTGTTACATAATTCATTGTATGTAGTGTTCAGCATTTACAAGTAAAACAGAATGTACGAACTGGAAATGAATGCAGGTCAGGTTTTCACTTAAATTTGAGTTAAAATTTTGGGTGAAGGAATTTTGCAGATTTATTTATGCTTTGCAGTCTCCAAAGCTAACAGAGGAAGCTGTCTGCTGATCTCTACTACTATACACTTACTTTTTCTTCCATTTTATTTTACAGTCTTATATATATAGTTACAGGAATATTTTAGAAGTGTCAAAAATGTGAAAAAAATAATTTATACAATAATGTTTATTAAAATTTTAAAAAGGGCTGAGGGGAGCAGGAGAGGTAAAAGCTGAGCCTGAAGTGGTGCCACTGTCTGATTTTTACCCTGACCCAAGAAAACATGGTCTATGGCCACATCTTATTTTCAGTCTGACTCCCCCAAACTGTTTCTGAGATAAATGTCTTCCATACTTAGCCTAGTATTGAAGCACTGTGAATGTACTTATAGCAGTACAATGCATATTTTATATGTAAAGATCAATTCTCCATTTAAGATTCAGTCCATGTCTCCCTCTCTCTCCTCCCACTTTCCCTCCTGAATCAGTAAAAAGTACCGTAGCCATTGACTTCAATCTGAACTTGATTAGGGTCTGATTGTTCTGATCTGTATAAAATCAGGTAGAAAACAAAGTTTATTAAGGCAAAGGCCTTACAGGGAGACTGAAGAACTTACTGATGGAAAGTTATTGCTGAGGAAATTTGCGTGGAATAACAGGTCAAGAAATGATTATTTAAAAGCATGAAAACAGAACTATAAGTTAACATAGGTAAAATGTTTATAGCCTATCAGTATATGCAGTTAAATTCACATGAAATCATCATCAGTGAAATTATTTCACCCATGTGATTAAGTTTAAACGTACTGTAAAAGTTTAATATGTTTCTGAAGTGTATAGCATCACTTGCCACCAGAGACATGTTCCAAGCTGGGGAGCACAGTGTTCGCAGTCCCTAAGGGCAATTCTTACGGCAATTAATTACAAATAGAAAAACAGAAGAGATTCAATACATGGAGAAAAACATGAACAAAATTCACTTCATCAACTGACTTGCTAAATTCTTGCTTAATCTAGTGAGTGAACTGGCTGCAAGGGTTTGTTTGCTACCTAAGGATTGGTACAGGCGTAACATGTATACAAAGCACTGAAGCCAGTATATCTATGAAAGTGGATTGAGATCTATCACTTGCTTTTTATCCACCAATTATTTATTCATATGCAAGTTTTTTCTCTATGAGCTAAAATCTTCTTTAAGCCATTTTTTTGACAACTAGCTATAGAATGACAACACAAAACACTATTCAGAAGATGTGTTGGAAGTGAAAGCTCTGCTGGAGACTGAACTTCTTAAAGTTTTGAACGTTTCTCTTTTATCATCCCATCTGCAGAGATTCAGTGCTACAAGGACATTCCCTTAGGCAATATCAATACAGTGTGGAGGTTTATGAGCCAAGATACACATCAAAAAGAATTTTAATAAACCTTGACAGATATATTGCATTAATAGTGCTGATGTAGTGAGGTAGGGCCTATGCAGTCGGTTGAGTAAAGCACTAAGGTGTTCTTACGGCTGGCTAAGGTATGACACAGAACAGACTGTCACTTGGTGGAAGAAAGAAATGTGTTAACTAAATGCTTTGAATTATTTTATTTTTTCATGCTCAAAATTCTTTTCCTGATGGCCATGTATGCTCCTTAATAGGTGCAGTAAGTACCTATAGTGAAAAGACTAGATCTCCATAAAATGAGTGAGCTTACTGCTTAATCAAGTGATGATCCATTGCAACACTTTTTTCTCTTTTCTCCTCTTCAGACTCCTGCATTCACATGTGCACACACACACACAGACGCAGATTCACAGAGTGCCGTGTTGGCAACTCAAATAGTGGGAGAATTCATAGGACTACATGAGAGGTGAATTCGACTATCTTCCTTTACACAAATTAATAGCTGTTGAGGTCCACTCACCTGTGTTTATGCTCAAATATATTTCAGCATATAGATAGAAGGAAAGGACTAGAGTGTGTATATGCATATGCACACACAATCTAATTGCAGGTAATAGCACACAAATTTTGCCATTTGAGCTTGTAAAGACTACATGTTGTTATCATCCGATGGATATTTATTGCACTATGTGAAATGTTGAGATATATATGTATACACATAGATCCCAGAAAGCACTCTTTGGTCCAGTATCTTTGAAGGCAATTTTAGTACAGAGGGAAACATTCAGTCAACAAGTACAGAAAATTACTTTAGGTTTTCTGTACCATTTAGATTTAACTTCTGTAGCTTTAGTTTTGTCTTTTTGGATCAAAACTGAAGCAATAGTGAGACACACATTTTCTTGCTCATTTTTATCACTGAGTAAGAACTCTAGTCTGCTATGCTGTCAAGATGACATCCTTTAAGAAGAGAGAGAATAAACAAATGCCTTCTAATGGAGCCATTTTTCACTATTATGCTTTTACCTACATGTATTTGCAGCATGATCCAAAAAAGCATCAGAACTAAAGTGTTTTCTAAATGCCCTAAGGTACTTAGATATAATGCTATGTTTAATGTGAAAGTGGCAAATGGACAGGTGTGAGAAGAATGGAAGTTTTGGCAGATGAAAATGCTCAGAAATGTGTTTATTAGCAAGAAAAGTTAAGCACTTACAGTGCAGAGAATATTAAATGAGTAGAGAAGTTGCTAAGAAGCAGGATGGTTGACGTGGAAAAAGAGGAAAGGTGTTCTTGGAAGCTAAAATCAAGAGTGATATTTAATAACAAGAAAATGATATTGCCTAGGATAGGCGCTTATCTGAGGCAACTAAGTTAAAAATAGAGTGACCTGATGCTGTTTCTACAATCCCTGGAGAAAAATAGGCACCTCTAGGGGGAAAATTCACCTCTTGTGCAGGTTGAATCATGTTCTAGAGCTGACAGTCTCACTCCAGAGAAGGAGAGGGAACAGAGAGAACCACTAGTGGGTGTTCCAGGCATGGACCAGCCTATAACTAGTCCAAGGTAAAACTGCTTGATGGCGTGGACATGCAGCGAACTTAATGAAACTTCCTCTGCACCCAAAGATGGGAATTACCTAAGGAGTTCTTGCCAGCATTTGTAATAAAATTTTTACATTCTTTTCTTTCTTTTTCACTCAAATGCAGAAAACATACCTGTGCATTTTGCTTCTAGTTTTTTTTTTAATGAACTTCTAATTCACATTTTTAAATGACTCTTTAACTTAATATTTATTTATCATGGTTAGGATTTCATTAGAGAAGTCCAGAATAGTGATGCACTCCCTAAGAGCCCAGAAGATTACTTTTTGCTTTCCACATAGATATATAGTAGTTATTTCTTACAAAAAATTAAGTCTGATTAAACTCATGATTATAGTTTCTTGTTGCATAACCTGTATTCATCCAAATATACAATATCACAGTGATCAGAAGTTAATTTTGCAGATGATAGATAAAGATTAAAATAAGACAGGATCAACCTTAGTTTCCTTTATGTGTAAAATACAAGGCTTCATAATTCATTTTCCTGAAGTAAGACTATAAAAAGTGGGACTGCTATTGAATTGAAATGGAAAATGTCCTCTTTATCTATTTCTCCAGGTGTATGTAGATTATTCATTATTAGAATAAGGAGACTTTGTAAATTAAAGAACAGTTTGACATGACAAAAGAGGAGAGGAACTCTATGGTTTATAGAGTTCAGCTGCTATGCATACTTAGAATAGCATTTTAGTTTTATTTTCTTAGCAATCATTAGGGAAAAGAACATTTAAATTAGTGAAATTACAACATAATTGCAAATGTAATAGGTAAGAAACTTAGGGGTGTTGGTTAGTACCTTCTAAGACAAGAAATGCCTGATTACAGAAATTTCAGTTTGCCTGTTTGGATTTTTGTCAGCATTAATATTATCAACTTACTCTTTCCCAAGATATGAATCCATATCCCAGTGCAACTAGTTTTGTTCTGATTGTTGTCAATGGTATTTCTGGCTTTTTTGGCACGAGGGAAAGGTGAGGATTTTTCAGCAGTTGCCTCAAATGAAATGGTGATCAGAGAGTAAAAAGAGGGGGGAAAATGTGAAAATCTCACTTTCCTGTCCCTTTACTGTGAGTGAAGTGGGTCAGGAATAGATATTGGCATGTATTAGGCAAAAAGCATCCAAGAACTGATCCTTTCAATATTCAAATGGTAGGGTTTGCTGCTGGTAGGATCTGGAAACAGGTGTAATTTCAAGAGAAGAATGATAAGCTGTTCGTAAAAGATTTTTTTTTTTTTTCTGAGTGTCAGTTTATTTAAAGCAAGTATCCCTACAAAAAAGAAAAAAAAAAGTGTAGATAAATGTGTTACTTGAATATCAATACATTTTTGCCTTGGTATTTTGTAGTTCCCAGATAGCTGTGTTCCATTTAACCATGTACTATTTTGAGTATTATTAATTTGGAGGAGTGGTTGGGGGCTAGCCTATGACCATAACTTTCACTAGGGTTTGTTTTTGTTTTGTTTTGTTTCTTTTTCAGAGTTGATATATTGCTGGGTTTTCCCTTTTTGTTGCAGAGCATGAAATGATCTTGGCAAAGGAGTTAGTGCCTCAGTAAATACAAGCAGCCATTTTTGTGATGTGCCTGAGCATTTTAATGGGTTTCAGCTCAAAGCATGGGGTTTAGCTAATGAAAGAATTGACTTCAGATTGTTCCATGGATTATATTCTGATGTAGTCAGAAAGGTATAAACTGATTTATTGTGAGAGAAATCTCTCTTCCCTCAGGAAGCTGTGGAGATGGTAGGCTGCATAATTTCAGCCCCCTTTTCACGAGGTTCAAAGGGCAGCTGTAATTGGAAGTCACAGCCTACACCAGCCTGGCCATACTGCAAGACAGAAAGAGCTTTTTGATCATGAAGTCTTGTGGTGGACTTAAGAGCACTTAAAAAAAAAAAAAAAAAATCAGTGTGATACTATATACGTCCAGTAATATAGTTTCAATCGTGTAATCCAAAGACTAAAATGTTACATTGTGTCAAAATTTACTTTCTGAGCTAGGGATTAATTACAGAAAATGAGAGATTTCTTAACTATTTGTTTTCATAACAGGGAAAAAATTATATTCCTGTTTCTCTTATATGTTTTCCACTCTTTACACAAGTTTTAGTGTATATTTTTCATCAGAAGAAAGCCTCATCTCAGAAGCCTTACTAAACTAAGAAGTTAAGAATTGTACATGAAAGCTGACCTTTACTGACTTATTTATTTTTATAGAGATTTGTTCACAATCACATTTCTCTGAACATGGGGGCCCCTTGGGTCAGCTCAGCTAGCCTCTTTCATTAAGCAAAAGAGTGTTACTTTCTTCAACAGAATTTCAGATGATCCTAACTTTAGGTTAACCAGGCTACGTAGGTGTAGAGTGTATTTGCCGTAGGCTTCTTCAATAAACAATGAAAAGAGATCGACACCTACAGAAAGCAGTTCCCATGACCAGTCACATGAATTGACCTCAGGATGTTGCTGTCTTTCTTTACCAACTGTAGAGGAGAAAATAACTATTAAAAGTAATATTTTCTTCTTTTAGATTCTTTGGTTATGTGCACGACATTAGGTGTCAATATTAATATGCAATATAGTATTTTGTAACTATTAAGTTAGAGATTATCAAGTTTTTATCATAGACTCTTACATTTAGCTACTCTTCCTAATTAAATAACCTAAATACAATAGTTAATGACATTTTATTCGGTATTTATTAGTTAATCATTGCAGAAATTATTTCTGAAAGGAGAACAGACCAAGATAATGATTTTCTGTAGAAATCAGCTGGTTTAAAGGGAATAAATACATAATTTTGATGCAGTTCAGTGTTCTGATGTATTAGCAGAGTTGACTGAATAATAAAAAATAGATTGTTGAATATGAAAATGCTTTGAAATCCTTAGTTTTGTAAATTGTAGGTGAATTAAGCTCAGTATTTATGTGAGGAACCTGCTGTTAGTTGGTCAGCACCTGAAAAATTTTGATTTTCAATAGAGGAATGTGAATACATCTCTAACTAGTCAGGCATACAATTATCCAATTATAATACAATTCTGTAAATAAGCCAATGATAAACATAATTTCTTAAATTCTGGTGTGCAAATGCTATTTATTGAATCAACAGCTGCAGGAAAGTAATGAAATGGAGCGAGCTCAAGACATGGGTTTATGCAGTACTACTGCAGTACCTCACTTTGTTGATCACAATGAAAGTGCTTAGATTTTATTCATCTTTTTACTTCTGACTTTTGATGTATTCATGGTTAACATTCTGCAATTAGCACTGAGGTCTCTGTAGCACTTACATTAAAAGCATAACATTAGCATGAGTGTTAAATATCCTGGGAATACAGTTCGTGTCTGTACAACTTAAGAATTTATATTGCTGGAAAGGTTTTTAAAACACAACTTTAAAGAGTTATATAAAAAGTTATGTAAGTACATAAGAGGATAGAAAACTTTGGTTGGCAGAAAAAGTAATGACCAACAGGACCTGGAAATGTGACTAAGGTGTACCTATTGAAGTTGCTTTTTTGATACCAGTATCTCATAATCAGTAACAGCATGTGCTTTGACTAACTCAGTTTTCTCAAGGCAAATGTAATATGGGAATCCTGGGCTCTGTTTCTGTAACTTATCAGTGGTTCAGACAGTTTTCTCCAATAAATGGATGTTGTACATGTGCTTGAAGATTGTAGCCTTTGCTGCATATGCTGGACACCTGTGTTCTTCAGGGGCTGCCCAGGGTACATGCAGCAATTCAACCTCTCTCTGGAAGAGTCAAGTGCCTGAAATGACCACGTCATCTTCTCTTCTATTGTTCGTGTATCTCATTTTGGCTTGGGCATTTGGCACTGGCATGCCACTCTCAAAAAACAATGTTCATGCAGATGGGATGGTCTTGGCAGTGCAATACTCTCCTCACCTCAAACCGCAGTTGACTGGCAGCTGTGCCTGGAAAACTGGCATATTACCTTGCAAGGGGCATTTTGCCATCCACAGACAATCAGGAACCTCAGCAGCAAAATGATCACAAATGAATATCAGCTGTTAACGTTCAAGAACTGATTCCAAGTCACTGGGGTTGGCTAGAAACATGAAGTCTTTATTCTCTTTATTGCTAAATGCAGAAGTCTCTATTGCACAGAGCCTGCTGTCTTTAACATGAATAAATCTGGATTGAAGAAAAAGTCTCCATACAATATTTACAGCACAGATATTTGTGCTCTTTCATGAATATATGGAGATATGCAGTTTTCAAGAATATTTTAATTGAAAAATGAGAAAATACGTTAAACATGTTTGGCTTTGATGTCTTATCTTACCTGTGCTTCTGGTGAATTAGACTGTTATCAGGGTTAATAAATGAATGTTTCATACCACAGTCTGTTCAGAACAAAAGATAGGAAAGAAATTAATGATCTGAGTCTTGTCCATAGTCATGGGTACAGACCATACCTTCTTAATCAGGAAATCCTATAATGCAATAAAATAATGCAATAAAAAATCATATGTCAAGCAAACTTAGCTACCATTTAAAAATGTGATTTTGATTAGAAAAATATGTCTATAGATATTTTGAATTCATTATTCTTCACAGATTTATATTTAGTCCATTTTAACAGATTTTTTATTTTTTTTTTTTAATAGAAGGAACTTTGGATTAGTAAACCTGAATGTTAAAACAGGCTCAGTTTGGCTTTTATGAAGATTCATAACCAGGGTACTTGCATAGTTCTGTTTTGTCTCCAGCTAGATGTGACATTTGTAATGAGAAGGCTCATTAAAAATCATAAAATCCTGACTGTTCAGTGCAGGATGCTGCACTGAACACTTGTGGAGACCCAGAAGTAAGAAGAAGACTGAGTTAATTCTCACATAATTTTATGCAGTTTATAGCGCTAAGAAGAGTGAAAAATACTGGTCTTTGATTTTTTTTTTACCAGACAAATATGATACTGGATGCATGTATCTGGCTAGAATGTTAATAACACAATGACATTTTTGCATACTGTACTCTCAGACTGGAAATGAATTTTGATTTATCACATAGTTTTTAGGGCAATTTTATTTGACCTTTTCTAAATACTATTTCCATTTATCCCTGGGCAGCTGACAAAGGCTCTTTTCCCTGTGACATGGTATTCGTTACAAAAATATGAAAGTCAAGGTTGGTTTTAAATTACTGCCCTTGCACATTTAGTTGTATTTTGAAAAAAATTTAGTCAGCCTTAGCTTTGTTAAGCAGACTAATGAACCACCCCTCCCCTACGCCCCCTAAATTTGTTCCAATATTGTTGGTACATTTTAATTGCCTCTCTAGCACTTTTCCCAGTTGCTTTTAGCCAGTCAGCCCCAGCTACATGGATAAGACAAAGGGATAGGGACTGAACCCTGGATTCAGGGTTAAGTGACACAGTTTAACTCATATTTGCATGCATCTGTCATTATGTGGATTTAACAGTGCCTTCCACATCCATGCACAAACTTAATTTCTTTTTTCTAACTGAGATGAGTAAGCTTGCATCCTGGAAAAAAAGGGGAGTGTTATGCGCTGGTTTTCAGCACCTCTCCCTCCCTTCGGAGGAAAGTGTGTTATCATGATCATCGTGTCAAGTTTCAGCTGGGCTCTGTGTTGTAATTGCCAGCGAGTAGTGGTACATGATAAGCTGGCTGCCAACCGGGCTGAGAAAACTCACAGCAGGGTGGGCAAGTACACAAGAACCCCCTGTGGGAGGACATATCTGAAACACGGCTCTGGTCCAGCCGCTCTGCGGATCTCTGGAGCGCAGTCTCTGCAGCTGCAGGTTTCTCACAAACACAGTGCAAACAGTATGAAACCTTTGGGTGTTCCAGCAAGTGACAAATTTACAGAAGCGAAAGAGTATGCTGTCAGCACTTTGCTCACAGCCCGTGGTAAGGTTGTGAGAATTCAGCCTTAAAAAATGTAGAACTGGCATTTTTTGAAAATAACTGGAATGTCAGTAGGTAGAGGCATCCAGGTTTATGGCCCTTTGTTTTATAAAGTGAGTCCATATTACTAAGCCAACAAGGTGAACTCGCTATGAGAATTAGCATTCACTGCTTGCCAAGGTTTCCAGGCCTCTGTTTCGGGGAGTGGAGATGGTGATAATCACAGGGAGGGGGATGTGCACCCGAGATAATGTGGGAGTGATATTGTGCGTGGGTACCTATTCCACATACTAATGGGAAGGTTAAACTTTCTCTGCTCCCATAGTGATAAATCCAGGTCTGTCTGGGACACTAAGACACTCCTCCAAGGGAGATGTCACACCTATGAATAAGTATGGGGACATTTTAAAGTGAATTAGAATTTGGCTTTACAGTGTTTCCCACACAATCCTTGCACAAAAAGGATTATCGGTGATTATTATTTTATCTTTTAAAAAGAGATATGAGATTTTATATATGTTTCTTGATCCACTGCATAGATGGAAATGCTCTTACCATGAGTTTACAAGACCTCTGACTAACTGCAGATAAAATAGTAATATGAGAGACATCCTGTTAAGAACAAAGAAACTATAAAATTATCTAGATGCAGCTGCGTCTCAGAACTACTTCATATGCTGGCTGTTAAACATCTTGCAAATGCTATTGACTCCTCCTGAATGCAGTTCTTGTTAACTGTACACTATTCCTATTTGTATGCGGTGCCTATGTAAATTTCTTTTTATAAGGGTTTTTTTTCCCTGGCAAATTGGACTTGTATACAAGAGATCTTGATGATGCTATGATTCATAGGAAGAACCAATATATTACACACTGAGAGGCATGACAGTCAGTGCAAAACAGTATTATGAATCCCAGGTGGAAGTCTGAGACCTTCTTATTGCTTAAAAGAAACAGAACATTATTTCTGGCAGAAGTTATACTCAGCTTTAAATCTGAGGTACTAATTCAAAACTAAGAACATCACTTAAATACTTTTCTAAATCAGAGCCATGAGCTCCACAAATAAAATCTTAATATGAATATTGAATTTGCAGAAACGTATTTTTCTCTTTTTAAAATGACTAAGGTTTTTTATTGCTTTCATACAGTGGTTTTGGTATGTTTAGCCACTCTTTATCAGAAAACATGTAGCAATAATATGCATTTTTTTCTACAATCAGTGATTCATGGCTTCTAGCATACCAGTACAAGATTACATCCGTATCAGAATTAATGTTAAATAATTACTGCTGAGAGAGTACTGTCATGTTCATTCTTATGGCAGCATTAGTAGAGATTAAAGCTAAATTGTACTTAATTAAAGATTTTTTTAAAGAAAAATAAAAAAAGATTGCTAAGGCTAAATCTTTCCTATTTAAAATACAACAATGATTTTTTTTTTTGAGGCTAATATGCTCTGGAATTGGGACTAATACGACATTTACAATAAACTGCTTGGAAAAAAAAAAAGAGATAATTGAATTATGTAGGTGGATGTTTTGCTAAAAATAAATTATTCTGATTTTTGAGAGAAGTCTGAAAGTCTCTCATGCAAGTTGTTACTCTTTCATTGCAATCACTAGTTTAAAATTCACTCTTGCAAATTACATAGGTGCCATTAAGGCTGAGTTTTAAAAGCAACTAGAGATTTGGAGAGTTCAGTCTGAGACACCACAGAAGTGGGATTCCCTGAATTCTGAAACTACTCATCAGTTTCTAAAAATTTGGCCTCTGAAATGTTCATTGTCTGGGCATCTAGATCCCCTAATTACTTTTCAACATCTTGATTTAATGTTTAGTAGAAAGCAGACACCACAGAAATTGCTCTAAATTACTAGCTTGAGACAGACATGATTTTCTTCCAGGATATGTAAATCTTAATTCAGGAAACTCCAGGCTATCTAGAGTTCAGGCATGTCTAGATAACAATCTCAGAGCTTTTTTTTTTTTTTTTTTTTTTTTTTTTCCCAGAGCAGTTTGGTAGCATGAGCACCAGGTTGGGGTGTTCTGAGAACTAGCAGCTTGTAATTACAGAGGGAGGATCTTAGAATAAAGCTTGCTTCTACTGATTTTTCCTTTCTGGCTTGTTCTTCTTCTTTGTTTTGTTTCTCCTACATCAACTCAAGCTAAAAACATGGAATTATTATTGATAATTATGAATTTTTCTATCTGTAAAAATTGAGCTAGTGGCCTTAGAAGAAGAGAGTCAGATATCTCTACAGTAGAAAGTTTATGACACCACAGATATAGTGCTAGAAATACAGCTTTTAAAACTGCTATCTATCTCTAAAATACAGGGAAAAATAAAGAAGGAGCATAGGGTAATCCTTTGAAATGTATGAAGAGTGCAGAAGTAAGTATTTTATTTCTAAAGAATAGCAGATAACAACTTCCTGACTCAAAAACATTGCCCTGGATGAAAAAGGATTGAGTATTGGCAAATAAACATGAATTTGATGTTCATCACAATGAAATGAATCATAAAATGAAAGCATAAAATTGCTGGGATTCAAGTGGGTGTAACTGGATTGTATCTAGTTCAGCCTGAAAAAGATTTGGCCACCGCCTTTTTTGAATTGAAAAAGTGTTCCCAAAGTCCATGTCTCAACAGTCCAAGAAACATATTGAAACAGTGATGAAGACTTAGAGGAATGTCATAACAATATTCAAAAGTAAATAATATATACCCCATAGGAAGAGACTGAAGGAGTTAATTCTATTTCTTTAAGAAAAAAAATGGTGTAAAAGTTTATTTAATCATGGCTTTTACACATATATGTGTGGAACAGGAGTTTGATGATCAAAGAGGCTTGCTTTTCATCAACTAAGATACATGAAAATCCTCTGGCTGGAAGCTGAAACTAGGCAAATTCAGGATCTATTCAGTATACACATTTTTAATTGTGAGGGTAATTATCCATAGAAACAGCTATTCAAAGGTTATGATGGCCTCCCTAGCACTTGAAATTTTGAATATTAAATTGGATATTTTTCGAAATAGCTTTTTCAAAAAGCTCTCCTGTGTTTTTAACCTAGTTATTTGACTCAAAATAGGAATTCATTCCAAGAAGACTTATTGGCTGTGTTTTGCTAGTCTTTAAAACAGATGACTGCAAATGCCCTTTCTGTGTTTAAAATGCTATCAATAAAAAGAGAGAACTGAACAAAATTACTTTAAAAGCCTATGTGAAAACTTAGACTGATCACACTCATTTACTGAATATTATGGCTGCACTTTGAGCACCCAGATAAGACGGCACAGAATAGTTTTAGTGAAGGAGACTTGTTTTGAAGTAATTTTTGTAGTATTTTGATCCTTTGCTCAAGGGAACTGAAAGACCCTCACAGAATAATTTAACAGTCAGTAATTTAGTAGAAGTTATGTGACCTATGTGAGCTGCCTGACACTATTATTAATGCTGATAATAATAATAATCTGTGATTTTATGATATGTATAAGCCCTCAGTCCTAGACTATGGACCTTATGTGCTGGGTGCTATACAAATGCAGATTTTCCTTTCACAAACTGTGTGTGTAAAGGGACAAATCTCCATCTTGCTTTGTCCACATAAATATACCAGGATAAACCAAGCCACTGCAAAGCAAAGCCTATGCCTCACGTTATTTCTAATACAGGGAGATTGTTTTTCATCCAGGCAAAGTGGATTTTATCAGCTGTGTCCAGAGCTCATGAAAGAGAAAATCCCTTCCTACTGCTTTTAATTTCATAATGTCAAATAGATCTTTAGGTCATGGAGGCATGATCTCCAGGACCTCATCGCTGGAGTAAGCCTGGCGATAAGATGCAAGACTTTCCTGTTTACCGAACAGGAGCTGTGGAGCTGTACCGCAAAGTATAACCTAGATTAATGCAGCAGAGTACACTGTTGGGAGTTTCAAGGCATAAACAAATTTGGAAATAGGATTTGAGAAAGTGGACCATCCGGAATGTGAGGCATGCAAAGTATGCCTCTGTATTCACAAAGAAAGCATTAAAAAAATAAACCTTTTGACTTTGATATTACCTTTGCTTGGATTAAAAGGTAGAAGAACCACTTCTCCTCTTTCAGTTCAGCTAAATCTTTTCAACAGTTTAGTCAAATAGGAAATGTCTTTATTCAAATTTCTCCCCCCTTCAAGGGGATTAGTTAATTACCTTTCTTTGAAATAAAATCACCTTCCTACTTTAAAAAACCCTGTGTTATCTAGTGAGGTACACATATTTGTTGTTCAGTGAGTCAGTTCTTGCAATGATAGTTACACAAACTACATGTTGGACTTAAAAAGGTAAAATGATTAAGGAGTGAACTAGGCTAGAAAGATGTCTCCATGCAGTGCAGATTAGTTCAAAAGATATTTTAAATATGCATTTAGCATTGGTGACTGGGCAAACAAGGATACTTGAATCAGAGGAACACTTTTTTATTTATAAATGGCAAATTACATAAATAATTTGAAGATCATTTATGACACTAAGGTTTAAACAAACATCAACCTAAATGTATGCCCAAAAGTCCTTACAAACGTTTAAATAAATGACATCATCCTCGGTACTTCAAAAAATCAGGTCCCTTAATGCAGCACCAATAATGATATAGGAGATTTGAATGAGGCATTCGCTATCAAAAACCATGCCTAGGATATTAAAAGTACTTACGTGAATGGCATTTGCAAATACAGCTGGATATGAAAGCAATGTAATCCACACAGTAATATGTGATCTTGTATCATGTTGAACATCTTGTTGCATTTGCCTCTGAGTGGGAAGCATAAAAAACTTTCAGTCTTTGCTTATGCTTTTTAGCACAAAACATATATCATAATAAATGATGATTGTATTTGGATTGTTTGCTGAGAAGCAGCAGGATTTTTTTTTATGTTGAAAGCAAGAGCGAGACAGAGAAAAGGCTCTGTGGGAGACTGTAGACACTAAATTATCATATATTCAAGAATACTCAATAATCACTTGTGTGCAAGCTTCTGTAAAGCTTTTGTGAATGCACTAGGTGCAACAGAAAACAGCATTTTCAGTCCTCTCTGCTCATTATGAATGGGAATAAAAGGTTGAATTTTTTTAAAAAAATATGCAGTTGGCTTCATAACAGTTACTCTTCAATGCATTTAAAAGCCAAATGTTTGAAATGTCATTAAACTTTAGCAAAATAAAAATTCATATTTTCCTTTCAGGGCCTTTGATAAGCAATCTAAAGAGAAACAAGATAAGGGGAAAAAAAAAAAAAGACAAATTGGTAACTATGTTTAAGTAATCAGATAACGTAATTTCAGAAACATTTGTAATTGATATTTATTTATTTATTTCTTCTGCGTTTGTTAAGTTTGAAAAACAGTGCTACTGAAATAAATGTTAACGCAGGGTACATTGCTAAGGGAAGAGAGACTGGCTGATTTAATGTAAATCCCTCCCAGCAACCAGCTCTTTGTGATAAAGCTAACAGTCTTGACCTGTACTATTCAAAACACCTCTGCTATTTGCAAGCTACGGAGGCTCATTTCAACACAAGCACCTTAAAAAGCAGAATTACAGTGTGCTGTCATCTTGTCCACTGCAGGAAAAGGAAATGGTATCAGATAACCTTTAATACTGCAAGGTGTGATTGCACTGGTCCTTAACCAAGGTGCAGGCTGACCTGCTTATATATGCTTGGGGCCCTTCACTCCCAAGCTGTCTCTGGACGAGTGCACTAATTTTGTTTCATTATCCTAATATGTAGCTCTGTTTACACCCTGCTTTTCAGCAAAGGTTCAGCTGTGGGCTGTAGCCCTACCAGGTGGAAACACATCCAAAGTCAGCAGGGAAGCAGATGGCAGCAGATTCTCCAGGTTGTGGCAAGCATTAGTAACTGTCGCTTTTCAGCTCGGACCTGCATAGTTTTTTGGTTCCAGATGGCTTCATTTGAGCATTTGGGTTTAGCAGTTAATCACCAAAGTTGCTGGTTTCTCACAAGCAGTGTGGGAACCAGGCCTTTGCATGGCAGGTCTCAGGTGTCAGCCTGGGTGCTGTGAAATTAGTGGTAATAGTATTAAACTAAAAGAGAGTAGATTTAGAGTAGGTATAAGGAGGAAATTCTTCACACTGAGGGTGGTGAAACACTGGAACAGGTTGCCCAAGAAAGTTGTGGATACCCTCTCCCTGGAAGTGTTCAAGGTCAGGTTGGATGGGGCTCTGAACAACCTGATCTAGTTGAAGATGTCCTTGCTCCCTGCAGGGGGGTTGGAACTAGATGACCTTGAAAGGTCTCTTCCAACACAAACCATTCTATGATTCTATGATTCTATGACAGGAGCTTGGCAACACTCGTCTGCTTCCTCTGCTTTGTGCCTGGAAAGCCTTCCTGTTTCAGCAATGGACTCAGATTAGAGAAGACACAATTACCAATCATCTCCCATGAACAGAAAGGATGGAAAGCACTCCTGTAGCCACATCCTGTTCTCTGCTGGGAAGGGACAGATGAAAGCTGAGACCCACCATGTGCATCAGAGCTTGACATGGATGGCAGGCTTGCCTCAATTGCTCCAGAGATTTCAAAATAGATTCTTCAGTGTTTAGCATCAAACAGTGTCCATGCTTAACAAATTAGAATTTAAACCCAAGCTCTGGCCCACTGTAGATATATTATACTGTGGCAAATATTATGAAACTATACCTATATATGTGAATAATTGCCCATATTATAACACTGCAAGAGTCAGATAGCCTTTATTTCTCAACCATTACTTTTTTTCTCCCTTCCAACGTTATTTTATTTTCGTCTTGCTTCCCACCCCCATTCCTCACATTTTTTCTTCCTCTTATGTGAGTTTTACTGGGCATTGAATCCTCTAAGTATTCCTTTCCCTTACCCATGTCATCAGCTACACCTCCAGCCTTATCTCCAGCTCTATTTTTTTTTACCAGTTTTGTTCATCTGTTATTTTCTCTGCCACTGTATTTTCTCTCAACCTTGACTGCAAACCCTCTGTTTGCAACTGAAGAGTATTTTGGAAAGTAGCTTTCACACTGTGAATAAGCTGTCTTGCAAGAGTTATTTTTCCAACATAACGCCCTTTGACATTGGGATTATTTTATATTCCAAGAGTGCTTCCCTGCCCTTCTGGTTCCTTTCTGCTGTGTTACCATCCCTCTTTAATTAAGATTTTATGCCCTTTATCCTGTTCATTTCTTTCCATCCAGCAATTAATCATGTTTGCATTTATCCAAATAAGTATCAGTGTGGCCTGTGTGACAAGTAGGACACCCTAAGGTTAGTAATAGATTCTCTCATTTCTGTTCTTGTACTGTCTATACTGTTGGCATAATCTGTAAATCAATGTTTCCAGTTTGCAAGCTATGAATATTATTATTTTCCTGTTGTCTACATATACTTTCATATTGAGAAATTAGACTCTTTTAATCACACTTCCTTGTAAACTTGTCAAGAATTACCTTAATGTCAAGTACTGGATTCTCTTAGTTTCAAGCACCAGAAATCACTTCAGAGTTCAAATCAGTATCACTTTGCAGATGCATTCTCCTCATGCTGTATATATTGTCAAAATGTTGGTAAAGAAATCAGAAGCAATCACTATTATACCTAGATATACTGAGGACCCCACTTCTTTGAATTTCATCTGGTCAATTAGCAATAGATTATCTTTCCAGGAAACTAGTCCAGCTGTCTTCACTGATCATTCTGTAAAAATGTTTTGAGAGGGGCTATTCTTCGTGGTTGTCCTGTGTTGAAAACCACTGTGCTACTTACAGGTTTCTTTCTAGTGCTTTTTTAAAGGTTAACAAAACTGGAGCTACTACATTTCAGTCAGAAGAATAGTGAAGATAATTTTTCTTATCTTCAAGGTAAAACCATTTTTACAGTATCAGTGTGAAACACTTTTGGTCTCACTTTATCATTTTCTTCCTTTCTTTGCTGGGACAAAAGGCATGCAACATACTATTGCCATCCTGTTATTCCTTCCTCCTACGAAACATCTATTTCTACTGTAGGTGGCAGTTAACATTGTTTGTCCCACTTTACCTCGATTAAAGTAGTGGGAGGAAATCATGTGTCCTGGGGAGCTGCTGTGTGTGTAGCCTCTTTCTCTATTAGACTAGTGAGTGGGCTGCACTTGAAGTTATAACATGCTTTCTTTTTTCCACTTGAAGGTCAATGGGATGGCCTCATTGTTAAATAACGTCTTTGTCTGCCACCCTCATGCAGGTCAAAATCCCACTTCTCAGAAGGAAAGAAAATCAGGGTCAAATTGAGCCTGCTTGTCTTATTTATTTATTTATTTTATTCTGTCTTTTTAAATGAAGAACAGTAAATTATTGTAGTAAAATTCTACCACTCCTAGTTAAATTATCAGGCAAAGCAAATTGCCTGAACAGGGATGGCAGAATGTGAAACATTATCTGCAGAATGGGAAATACATCATGGTCATCATGACTGTTAAAATAAACCTTCTAGTAAGGTAATAATAAGTACACAATGAAATAATGAAAGGTGGTAGATGCTCCATCCCTAGAAGCATTCAAGGTCATGCTGGACAGGGCTCTGAGCAACCTGATCTATTTGAAGATCATATAATCATGGAAAGTAATGGGTTGGAAGGGACTCTCAAGAAGCTTTGCACATGTTCAGGTTCCTCAGATGGTCTCAAACCTGATCTGCTACAGTGGGCAGTACTTCATTCTCCCAGTCCCCGCGTTTGGATTCTGTGAATTGGGCGGCATGGCTAGAGCACTTGCCAGTGCAGACTGAGGCACAAAAGTTGTTGGGTCCACATTGTTAATGTCCACATGTTTTGTTTTTAAGGCGGAAAGATACAAAAAGACACTTGTTGGGTTACATAATACAGTGAATATTCAACAACTCTTGAGATAGTTTATTTTAATGTATATGCATTGTCACTCATATTTCTCCTAACTGAATATCAAACTTCTGCAATCTTGGGGGAGGGGGAGCAGTGAGGGTGTGGGTGGCACGGATCTCATTTACCAACTTCTAAAGAATATTTTGCAAATTTTAGCTGAAATAATGTTGATTGGATCCTGTGTTATGACATCTGGAACACTGGCCCCAGCTGTCTTTGGAACCAGTGTTCATGTGGCATCAAAATTAAGCAAAGCAAGCTTACTCATTTACATATTTTGCATATTTATAAAAACACCATTTTCCTGTATGAGTAAAAATCTGAGTGCAGAAAAAAATCAGCACAGCTCCATTGATTTTAAAGGACCTGGCATGATTGACACCAGCTGAGATTTTGGCCTGCTGTGTTTAGCTGTGTTTTACATTGAATCACATAAAGCCAAGAAACATAATGTGGCAAATACATAGAAGTGTTTCCAATCTTTTCTTGAGAAGCTTTTGCACAACAGTACTAATTTCAAATCCATTAAAATTTACAAGGAAAGAGCTGAGATGGAGCAAAAATAGCACTGGACCCACGCAATAAGCCTGAAAAATATTTCCAGCAGAGTATTGGGACGTAACAAATAAAAGTTGCCACAGTATCTGAAGTTAAACTGGCGTGGCCACTGCATAGGTGGAATGGTACCTCCAAGATACATTTCTCCTGGAATATTATTTCTTGATTTACTTTTCTGCTTCCCCTGCAGCTAGAGACTCTCCCTCAGTTTTAATGAAAATAAAAACACAGCTGGGTAGGAATATAATCTCCTGGAAAACAATTAATTCTTCACACTTCATGGAATAACATAAATAAAGAAAATCCACAGTAGAGTATCAAAGAGTACACAGAGGAGTCAGTGACTGGCAGAAATAGAGGAAGGAGTTCCAGCTAAAAACACAAAACATGGTCTCAGAGGGTTTTTTTCTGAGGGGTGGTTCTAAGCATGTTTTCCTGGGTAGAGGATGAGGTGCATAATATAGATACACTGACTTGCAGGCTTACATTATTCTGGTCACCTGCAAAAGCCAGGACACATCTGCAGCATTTGAGAAGGGATTCAGGCATGATAGCTGTTGATAACCATATAGCTAATCATAATGGACTTTACTGTGGACATTTTCTTATACATATGTACATTTGTGTGCATGTACGCACATATTATAGACAAACATACACACTTGTGTCCATTAAGACTATTGATAAGACTAATAAAAATTTAACAGTGTTATGTTACATAGGTGGAAGTACTGTGTACTGACATGACTGCTTGACATGTTAATAGATCTAAATATTGTTTTTATAAGAGAATATCATCAACTTAAAACTAACTTGCATCAGAAAGTATTCTTGTTATTTCAAGGCATACATAAAGTTATGATAACTGTAAGGTAATAGAGGTTGAAATATTTCACCCGTTGTTACGTTTATTTAGCACATTTGATAGCATTTTTACATATGGTGAATGGTCAGTGTCACCTTTAGTTGTAGAGATCTTGTTAAAAACAAAGAAAAAAATCATTCTCAAGGGGAAACATTTTCAGCCTTTCTCTCTTTACTACTGGCCCTCAACCTCAGAATATTTTTAAACATGTCTCTGAATGTAAATGTGAAAAACATCGAGGAAAATTATCTTATTTGTATGCTTTAGAAAATGACATTTCTGTGAAGTTCTGTACTAGATCAGGCTCACTGCCAGGGAATTAGTGGGCAGATGTAGTCCTTGAAACTACTATTAACTCGTCTCATGAAACTTATTCCATTTTCATTTGATAATCTCCCTTTAACAGTGCTTACTGCACAGTCAGTGCTAGTTAATAGGAATATTCACTACTTTGCCAGGAAGTGTTTTTGTGTAAGGTATTTTATGGATATTTCAGACCTTATGGCAGATACCTGAGAATTTATTATTACCTTCATATATGCGATAGTCCCTTGAATAATATCTTTGCAATTTGAAGGAATGTTGCATTATTTTTCAAATATGTGGAGATATCAAGGAAGGAAATAGTGCTATCATTACAGGTTTAACAACGCAGCTTACATTTCTTCCATTTTTACAGATGAAAATGAGCCCTGTTCTACAATTATGATATCTTCTGATCCTTTTTATGTGACAGAAGGGTATATTTACATTTTATCATCAGGATGAATTAAAAGTAAGCCTCAGGAAATGCTTGCATTTGCTAGAGATGACCTTTGGTTTACACTAGAAAGAAACTGAGGCTTTGGTGCTCCAAGGATGGATTGCCTTTTGTAAGCAGAGCTGTCTCTGTACAGCTGTGTTTGAGATCTGGTTTGAGTATGGTAATGACTAAAAAATTTAGAGGAAACGAGGCAAGTGACTCTGAGAAGGAAATGGACTGAAGTTTATTTTTTCTTGAAACAGTGTGAGATTTGGCTCTGCTCTGAACCTCCACAACAGAACCTTTATTATACTCTCAGGAATGGCAGTTTTACCATCTACTTCCCACACTTAGTTCTCCAGCAACATCTCTTGTTAGTTTTTGTCTTCTTTCTTATTTTTAATCACCCTTTAAAAGAAGACTGCCAACACTTTCTAGCCATATTTAAAATTGGCAGGTCAAGGAAATAAAAGAAATTATTTATTTTATTTTTCCCCTAATTTTATCTCTCATATTGAATTTTTGGCTCAGCTTAAGTAAAGTCTTCCCCCAATGATGGACTATTACGCCGTTACTTGTAAATGAAGCAAATGCAGTTTGTCAACCAATTAGTTGTAAGCAATTTGTTCAGTAAGATTGTGGGAGGAATGACCATGGAATGAATGAGCTGCATGGAAGAGAGCAGTGGCTGTAATGGAAACAGGCTATGAATTACTTTGCTGTGAACAGAAAGGCTTCTGTTAATCTGTTCAGAAAAAAGAGCAAAGCAGCCTGCTTACCACTTCCTATATGGTTTACTTCCTTTTTTTAAAAAAAAACCTAGTTCAGATCTCAGAAACTGTTTGCCCTCTTGGCTTTAGTTAATGTCTCTATTTTATCTCCATTATTTAAATAATTGACAAGTCTCCGAAGTTCAGGATAGTTCAGAAGGGACTTGAATTCCTTCTTGATTTCAGTTTGACTTCAGAATAATTAAAAAGTGCAGTGTTTCATTAGTTACAGAGGACTCTAAGTACTGTCAGACAAAATAAGAACATAATGTTCCAGGATTATTTTACATAATACTAAAAGAGAAAACAGGAAGTATATATTTTATTAACTTGTTATTTAAATGGCACATCTTAAAAGGCTATTTGCTTCAATGGGTCAAAAATATAATTTATATGTTATTTTCGCTTTATAACATTAGGCTGCCTAAAGCAGTAACACCCAAAATGTGTTGTCAAGCAAGTAGTGAAAAGAGGGAGCTAAAGGGAACACCTGTGTCTTGTTATTAGAAATCATATCCATGCTGGACTTGTAATAGCCTAAATAATACAAATTTAGCTAGAAGTAATAAAGCAGATGGAAACATCTGTATATTGTATGCAGTGACAGTTATTGCATGGTAGAGTACCTGGCCCTGGTTTTCCCCTCAGTAAACGTTGTTTTCATAGCAGCATTCATCCTTTGCATCTTTAACCACTGAAAAACTTTGATGTCTGATGAAGATAGTGTAGCTTATATTAGAAGTTTAGTACAGGAACACAGTGGTCCTGATATGAATACACAGTTATAGTTGTAAGTCGTGTAAATGTCCAGTACAGAAATACAATGAACATACTGATTGGCGTAAGTGGAAAATAAAACATTAAAACTTCCTTGAATGTACCATTTTCTCACTAAGTGAAAAAATTCAGAGGAAAGGGTGTTGTGATGCTAGGTATGGCTGAGATAACAAACAGCACATCAAATGCAGCCAGATTGCCATGTTGTCATAAGTCAAAGCTTAAGTCAAAGGAATTTAGCTCTCCCTTACATCAGTTGTCTACGCTGAAGGTAACAGAGCATCCAAGTAATCTGTCTTGTTCTAGTCAGTGTGGTCAAAGGAATGGGGAAACCATTCAGCTGGGCAGGTGTCAGTATCTATTTTAGTGTGAACTGAATATCTCTGTGCAGCCTCCATAAGCTGTTATTGATTAGGTCCTTCTCTGGCTGTCACAGGAGTTTGGACATTGACTTCGCTTACAGACACTTAGGCTGTAAGATGTCTTAAGCCAAGTGCCTGAAACCCAAAGCTGAATCATCCTTTTCAGTTCCCTTACACATAGATTCAGTTCCTAATATCACAGCATCTGCAGGGCATCAGTCATCCTAATTGTGTCTTAACCTTTAAGAGAACTCTGTTGCCACCTGACCACATTTTTGTACATAGTGTCTTCTCCAGCCAAGATTTGTTAGGAGAATGGAAAGAAACCCAAAAGCAACAATAAAAAACAGATCGTACACAGTGTGTGAAGCTTACAGGACCTTAAAATGAAATATATGTCTCTTTGTAAGATTAATTTGAGTGAAAATTCTTCAAAAGAAAAGTCTTTAAAAGTGTCCCCTCTTTATAAAATACTTAAAGGAACCCAGTGCAATAAATCTCTTAGATCTAGACTGCCATGGTTTTAACCCAACTGGCAGCCAATCACCATGCAGCTGCTCGCTCACCCTCCCCTGCCCTGGGGGAGAGAATTGGGGAGGAGATAAATGTAAGGATACTCATGGGTTGGGGTAAGAACAATTTGATAGTTGAGATTAAATAAATATCAAATAATGATGATAATTGATTATGATTATGGTGATGACGACAACGACGATAATAATAGAATATACAAACGAGTGATACGAAATACAGTTGTTCACTGCCTGTCAACCGATGCCCAGCCTGTTCCCAGCTAGTGATCCCAGAGGAGAGAAAATCCTGAAACTGCAATCCCAGAAGAGAGAATGATCTTCCCGGCCAACCCTCATCTATATACTGAACATGACATTGCATGATATGGAATATCTCTTTGGCCAATTTGGATCCATTCCTCTGGCAATGCTCCCTCCTACCTGCACACTAGAGAAGCATGAGAAGTTGTAAAGTCCCTGATTTCTTAGCAACAACTAAAAACATAAGTATATTATCAATGTTCTTCTCATACTACATCCCATACTAAATCCAAAACACAGCACTATTCTGGCTACTAAGAAGAAAATTGGCTCTATCCCATCCCAAACCAGGACACAGATTTTCTTTTTCATCCTTCTGAGATGTAATATTAAATATTATTTTATTTATTCAGATGGAAGGTGTTCTGTACTTTGTCAGCAGGTTGGGCATGTTGTGCCAGAATAGCTCTAAGATGATACAATGGCAGATGCCAAACCAAACTTTGAGGTAGATGAAGTAACCAATGCATGGAATGATGAAAAAATACTTTTCTGTGAGTACTTAATGACACATATTATGCTTTTTGGGACATGAAAGTGTTCCAAGGCAATATATTTGGAGTGTGACTAAGAACTGAGCTTTTGCCTATATGGACAAGTGAAGCTTCTAAATTGCTGTTCTGCTTCACTCTGTGGTTTACATCTAATGCTTCCAAAGAAAACGTTGCCTAATGCAGCTGTCCAATTGTGGAACTTCCTTCTGGCAAAACAATTTCTTCCTCAGACTATCTATGCAATCCATGATTGTGTTCATGTTTCTGAATTATTTTTTGTAGCTTTTTGACATAGGCATAATGGCTTTAGATGTTAATGCTATTTGCATAAATACAGAATCTTTTTTAAATTCTCCCAGTGTAGTTGTCTCAATGATTTCTTACAGATGATCTATAGAGGCCCCATTTTGCTTACTTGATGGCTTTGAGTTGCTTTCTGAGGATAGCTATGGCTAAGCACACTCACTGTTAAGACATTCTTCTGATGCAAGAACAGTCATTGTAATTGCAGAAGCAGCAATTTATTTTACTCTAGCTTTTCCCTTCATTCTGATGAATTTATTAGTAAGAAAGTAAGAGTCATGCACTCTTCTATTCTTCATTCAGCTATTGAGCATTTTATATAATAAAAAGGAAACATACTACTAATGAAATTACATTTCGTAATGTATTATTCACCAATCTCCAGGGTTTCAGTACTATTTTGTATTGCTAAACTCTTACTATATTCATTATTTAACATGCAACAAAAATGCATATAAACTAGGCCATTTGGGTGGTAGATCAGAAGGCAGAGAATATGAATTAGCCAAGGAATGTCTTTTCATATTAAATCTTATTATGCTCTACTACCAAATTTTCAGACACACTGCAAAGAGAAAAATCTCTATTTTAAAAAATGCCTTGCAGACCAACTTTCCCTAAAATAAAATTAATCTTTTATGTTCTCACCTATTTATCTTCTTCCACATTTGGAAGGTAGCTGTGGCTCTGTCCCATTTTTAGGCTCAGAGACCACCTCCCTATTTTCTGACCTTCCTTACTCTGCATTTCCAAGATTTGAAACACCTTCCTAGATCTCTTAGTATCTACTTCTCTATCACCCATACATATCAATGACAGTGGTTGTCATAACGCTGCCTGGTGTACTTTGTTGACAGATTTTGCTTGTGAGACCTTGTGGTGCTGTTCTTTAAATCCTTGGTGACAGCCAACCTGGTAAAGCTGATCAAGGCAGGAAAACCATAGAAAAGGAAAAAGAATTAAGAGAAAAAAAAAAATAGTAGTGCTTTTTCTAATCCAGTGTACTGTTTAAAAAAAAAAGGAACTTTAATGTCTTCTGACTTTTGTACCACTTGCGTATGGCAGAACCCAGGATTCATACCTCACATACTGCCTAAACGTCTCCAGTAATGACACTGTTCAGTTACTCCTTTTATAGAAAGTTGGGGTTTCATCTAGATGCTGTGCCGTTGGTTATGGATGGACTCACTTATGGCTTTAATAACCATTTTTTGTAGATCAGTTAGAGTGTAACCCTCCTTTAAGGACTTCAGTCTTCTAAAGCTTCATGATAGCTTGAGACATCCATGGCACCTTTTGTTCTAGACACTGGTATAACATTTTTCATTCAGTCAGGATCCAAACCTCCAAGATATTTTTTTATGAAGTCACTATAAAACCTAGAATTCTTTCCACTTGAAAACTCTTAGCACGTGAAATTGTCTGGCTGAGTCTGTCCATATTCATAAACCTCAGGACAGAGAGCCATGCCATTCCTGTATCCACTTTCTTTCTGCTTCAGCTTGTCCCACCGTTGTTTGTTCATGTTCTGGTTCTTGTAGTGCTGCTCTGAATTATACTTTACTCCCGTGTGTGCCCTTTCCTGACCTTGATGTTCTCTAAAAATCATTGAATTGTCAGAATATTAGCTTTCACCTAAAAATAATATCTTTTTACCTTGCATAGTTAATGGTGAGGAGGGAGAAGAAACAACCCAAAACCACAAATTGTGGCCCACCTAAGCTCCAGAGATTCCAAAACCTTTAAAAAAGGCTCCAAAGCCATCAGTGTATTACCCAAATTTGAAATTTAAAAAGCTGATAAAAAAAGAGCCTGATTTTGGAGGAGCAGACTCATGATTGCTGAACGCTCCTGGCAAGGCAGCAGTGGGAGCGCCTACAGTGGAGCCCCTGCTGTAGAGGTTGCCTCTTGACAGCTTTGCCAATGTGGTGGGAGCAGCAGGACCTGCAAATGCTCCACTGGGATTCCTGCTAGGTAAGTGTCAATGTATTTCATTTTGCAGGTGAGCCTCTGAGCAAATTATACTAATAAGGATTCCCAGAATGGGTATTTGGGAAGGATGGTATTAGAGCATAATGATGGATATTGCAATGGATATATTAATACTTAATTAGATAACCTACTTATAGACATCTCTATAGCACTCATTACCAGAGCAGCTGTGATCTAATTTTATCAGCAATCTGAACTTTATCAAATCATTAACTTACGGCATTAACAGTTTGGGAAAAGAATCACAACATAACATGGCTGGCATTGCTGTTATTGTAAAACATAATTGTAAAACATAGCACAGTTGCAACTGATAATTACCCATGTGATCAATCTTTATTAAGGTTAATACCTGTATGTTTGTCAGCCGTGAAGCATTGTAGTTTTAAATAACACGATGCTTAGGACATGATACTCTGGTTGAAATATAATCTCTTGGGAAGAATCTTTATAACTGTGAGTAGTCCTACACTCTTTCGGAAGCAAAAAGTGTGGTGCATGTGTTACCTTTTGACACAGTTGCATGAGGTACATGAAATAACAGGGCCCCTGTTTGACAATGCCATCTGGAATAGGTGCCAGAAAACATGTGCCTGGCGGTCTGTGAAGGAACAGGTGGGGCTCGTGCGTTCCTGAAAATGACTAAAACACTGCTATAATTTCGGAAGTCTGGAAGGATGTGGATGGAAAAACACATTTCTTTCACCCTCTGTCAGCCACTGTGAAGAACTTGTGTTTTGGTGTGCTGAGGGTTAGCATGCCAGACTAGTACGTTAAGAATTCTGGTTTTTACCTACCTGCATCAAGCTCTCACATTAGGTAGGGTGGAAATCTGGATTGTGTTTGTTTTTCAAAATCAATTGTGTTGTTATTCAATAACATTTTTTTCTCACTCACTAAAACTGAATGGCCTCATTTAGGGTTACAGATTGAGTCAGTTTTCTGCTAACATTCCTTGAGTGAAATGTACTGCTTCTGAAAGGGTGTTAGACTGACAGCAGTAGAAGCTGAAGTCATATGCTTATCCATAAAACAGGTTCTGTGGAATCAGTGTCACAGCACATTTGCTAACACATATATCTAGTCATGGTTTTATTTTCTTTACACTTGAAAAGCAGGATGTCTTAAGTGAATGGAGTTTTTCAGTCTCATGGCCCAAAACCTTCTGGTCATTCAGCTTCAAATCTGCAGTGATCTGCACCTGTATTTTTTTTTCTGTGAAACAAATGAAGCTGATTCATTGAACTGAGACTATTGACTCATTTTATGTATGCCCCCAATCAAGCCTTGCTCACAGATGCCGCAAGAGAACTAACATTGTGAAAGTATAAGTCACAACATTATTTAACGCTCTCCTTCAGCATATCCAGTATTTTTCACATCCTGTTTGTTAACCTTCCTAAACGTAGAATCTGAAAAGGACAGCATGACTGCTAGCATATTCCAAATCTTCATCCCAATTCTACTCCTTTTCATTTCATCTTTAATACCTATTCTTTTAATCCAGAGACTGTCCTTCCTGTCTGCATTCCCCAAAAGATATTAATTCAAAATCACATTAAAGCAAAGACTCTAACTCACTCAACAGGAATAAAGGTATAAAATCACAGTAATTACATTTCTCTTCCCAGCACTGTGGTCCCCCAGTGAAATGGAAAGAAAAGGACATCCCACTGGGTCGCTTTAAAAAACCATGTTAACATTACAGAATCCCAAAGGCACAGGAAACTGTGATAAAACAAAAAGATAAAAACTATGTTTTATTTGTTCATGATAAACCCATAGGTGCCTGTGACGCTCAGGTTTTTCTCTCATGCTCAAAAATACTTCTCTCCTTGGACTCTGGCAGAACATTTATGACCATTATTTGGGCACGTCGGTATCTGACTGAAGACTTTTTTGCATATCTCATACTGGCAGAGTTTGTTTTGTGGGTGACTGTGCAAAAGTGGTGTCATTTTCTATTTTCCTATCTGTTTTTTTGTTGAGTAACATTTTGGGGTTTTGTTAACTCTTTGTTACTTTGAGTATTTTGTGAATGTACTTCAGTTCAAATGAACCAAAGGCACTCTCTGCTCAGTGGATGTTGCAATGCTTCCAATTACATTGGCAGGCTTTTGTGATTGGGTGGCATAAGCATGCATATGAAAGAAAGTCTTAAAGGCCCTGATCCAACTAAATTTTAATAGGAGGATAATAGTAAAAGCCAACCTTGTCTTACTGATTTCAGTACAGTAACGCAAAAATTCATTGTTTTCTCGATTGAGACTAGAGTGGATTGCTGCATTTGGCATATAGAGTAGAGTGAGATACATTCTCCATACTTCACATTATTTTTTTTTTTAAATTAACTATGTGTACATATCTGGGAAGCGAAGAATATGTCTAGATGCCTATGCAAACATATTGTTTTGCCTAATATTTTCTAAGAAAAGAAAAAAGATCAAAACTACCAAACTTCAAATTAAATTTGCAGGTTTCATTCAAAAGATGCAAAAGGATAATTTTGGTCCTTTTACCATTAAACTAAAAGCTAAGCCCTCCTCTGCCCTATGAAAACCCACTATCTCCCCATGTGAAGTGCCTGACTAAATCCATGAAATATGAGGAAATCGATTTAAAAAATAAGTAAGGTGGTAGATAGCCTGAAAAAGAGACCCGCAGGAAGTCAAGGAAGGGAGCCAGGAGACCTGCTTGGTTAAACAGGGAACTGCTGGGCAAACGCAAGTGGAAGAGGAGAGTTTACAGATCATGGAAGGAGGGGCTGGCCACTTGGGAAGAATATAAGGCTGTTGTCAGAGGATGTAAGGAGGCAACTAGGAAAGCCAAGGCCTCCTTAGATTAAGACCTTGCCAGAGGGGTCAAGGATAACAGGAAGAGCTTCCTCAAATACATGGCAGATAAAGCCAACACTGGAGGCAATGTAGGCCCACTGATGAATGAGGTGAGTGCCTTGGTGACAGAAGATACAGAGAAGGCAGAGTTACTGAATGCCTTCTTTGCCTCTGTCTACTCTGCTGGAAGCTGTCCTGAGGAGCCCCGGACCCCTGAGGCCCCAGAGGAAGTCAGGACAATAGAGGAGTTTGCCCTGGTTGTTGAGGACTGGGTTAGGGACCAGTTAAGCAATCTGGACATCCATAAATCTATGGGTCCAGATGGGATGCACCCACGGGTGTTGAGGGAGCTGGCTGAAGTCATTGCTAGACCACTCTCCATCATCTTTGCTAAGTCATGGGAAATGGGAGAGGTGCCTGAGGACTGGAGGAAAGCAAATGTCACTCCAATCTTCAAAAAGGGCAAGAAGGAGGACCCGGGTAGCTACAGACTGGTCAGCCTCACCTCCATCCCTGGGAAGGTGATGGAACGACTTATCCTTGGTGCCATCTCTAGGCATATCAAGGATAAGAGGGTCATTAGGGGCAGTCAACATGGCTTCACCAAGGGGAAGTCGTGCCTGACCAACCTTCTAGACTTTTATGAAAACACAACTAGGTGGCTAGATGATGGTAGAGCAGTGGATGTGGTCTGTCTTGATTTCAATAAAGCATTTGACACGGTCTCCCACAGCATCCTCGCTGCCAAATGGAGGAAGTGTGGACTGGATGATCAGGTAGTGAGATGGACTGTTAACTGGCTGGTGGGAAGAAGCCAGAGAGTGGTGGTCAATGGGGCAGAGTCTAGTTGGAGGCCTGTGTCTAGTGGAGTCCCTCAGGGGTCGGTACTAGGACCAGTATTATTCAATATATTTATAAATGACCTGGATGAGGGAATTGAATGCACTGTCAGCAAGTTTGCTGATGATACAAAGCTGGGAGGAGTGGCTGACACTCCAGAAGGCTGTGCTGCCATCCAGAGAGACCTGGACAGGCTGGAGAGTTGGGCAGGGAAAAACTTGATGAAATATAATAAGGGCAAGTGTAGGGTGTTGCATCTGGGCAGGAATAACCCCAGGTTCCAGTATAGGTTGGGGAATGATCTCCTAGAGAGCAGTGTAGGGGAAAGGGATCTGGGAGTCCTGGTGGACAGCAGGATGACCATGAGCCATCACTGTGCCCTTGTGGCCAGGAAGGCCAATGGCATCCTGGGGTGCATTAGAAGGGGTGTGGTTAGTAGGTCAAGAGAGGTTCTCCTCTCCCTCTACTCTGCCCTGGTGAGGCCACATCTGGAATATTGTGTCCAGTTCTGGGCCCCACAGTTCAAGAAGGACAGGGAACTGCTTGAGAGAGTCCAGCAAAGAGCCACCAAGATGATGAAGGGAGTGGAGCATCTCCCTTATGAGGAAAGGCTGAGGGAGCTGGGCCTGTTTAGCTTGGAGAAGAGGAGACTGAGGGATGACCTCATTAATGTTTATAAATATATGAAGGGTGAGTGTCAGGTGTATGGAGCCAGGCTCTTCACAGTGATGTCCAATGATAGGACAAGGGGCATTGGGTGTAAGCTGGAACACAGGAGGTTCTGCTTAAACTTGAGAAGAAACTTCTTTACTGTGAGAGTAACAGAGCACTGGAACAGGCTGCCCAGGGAGGTTGTGGAGTCTCCTTCTCTGCAGACATTCAAGACCCACCTGGATGCCTTCCTGTGTGATCTCATCTAGGTGTTCCTGCTCCAGCAGGGGGATTGGACTAGATGATTTTTCAAGGTTCCTTCCAATCCCTAACATTCTGTGATTCTGTGATTCTGTAATATGGATCCTTAAGCAGGATATCTCTCAGTTTGCATTCATAAAACTGAGACCAAGTTCCTCTTAAGATATATATATATATATATATATTTATTATTTAAAAACAGAGAAAATAATCTTTTAGCACTGCTAGGGACAGAGGTTTTTCTTTTTCCAATGGTGTCCAACTCCAGGCTCAATCCAGAGAATATTTTGTACATATTCTTATTCCCATTAGCAGGATTTAAAAAGCTCTTTAAATTGACAGGTTTAATACAGTGCTAAGTGATTTATTACTTTCAGTAAGAATGGAGAATGTCTGAGGAGCTCTTGAGCTGGATATAGGAAAGGATGTTTTGTGGGCACCTTGCCTACCAAACATGTTCATCAAAAATGGCTCTGAGATTATTAAAGGACACTGTAGAAGTAAGCATCCTAGGTATGTTTAAACACTGATGTGAGAGGCATGCATGGAAACTCAACACCTTTCATACTGATCAGCTTCAAATTCGCTGTACTTTACAGCTATAATAGGAAGAATATTCACCTCATACAACCATAGTAACTGATTGGCTTAGTTTGTAGTCTTTACTCCAAAGAAGGAGATGAATCATCTTGGAGTAAAAGTGACAGTTGAGGGGGTGAGTTCTCTTTAAAGATTCTGGGGTACAAGGAACACTCTGCACCCTTACATTACAACAAGCTTTGTGGGTTTGTTTTTCTTCTAACACTTGCACTGGTGGTGTTAGTTTGCCATCCATCCCAGGTGCTGCTGCTGAAATGAGCAGTTTGTGGGGGAAAAAAAAAGTTATCATCAGAAAGATGGCTCAGAAATCCAAAAGCATGGAATGAAATAAATGGAAAAATCTTCTCTTTCTTTCCATGCCAATTCTAGCTAAAGAAATCAACTGCAGCTTGAAATAAGTCCTGCCAGAATTTCTCTGCAATCAAATCGAAATTCAAACTTTGTCTTGGAGACCCTATGATTTTATTACCACTCATGCGCATCCCAAGTAAGCCACCAGTGTCAGCATTTCATGCACTGGGCAATTTGACAGATTCTGAAGATGACACCCTAATTCCCAAAGCATATTTTTGTTCTAGGTAGTGTTTTCTGCACCTTATTTAGTACAGTGTGTTCTGCATACAAAAAAGCTCCAGCATTAAGTGCTTTGGTGAAGTGCTTTTCACCTTATTTGTAAATAACTTCAGGGGGAGATGGGGATGAGCTAAGGGAAACTGCTTCTGGTTTCAATAACTAACATACAAAAAATGCAATAATGACCTGGGTTTCCTCAGACAAAGACATTTCCTTTCATGTTCACTGAATACCAACTTTGAGCAATACTGGCATTGGGACATTATGAAAGGCAGACCAGAAGACCTCAAAGAGTAGATAGGATGGGACAGCCCCTCAAAACTCTATGGAACATGTTTTCACATATGGCGGAGGAATGGATGTATCTTAAACAACGTAGCACTGCTATGTATTAATTCCTTTGATTCCAAAGCTTTAATTCAGTTGAAATACGCCCTTAAAAGCAGCTCAGTGTTCATATGAATGGAATACAATTAGAGCGTGTTTTGGAGTCTTTTGAAGACATCTTTGGCTTTGGTGAGGTTTTCATGTTTCTCATATTACGAACCAAGTTTCAGAAATACAAGGAGAGCTTAATTAACTTGTCTGGTTTCATAATGACTTACTCCAATGTCCCATTTAAAGGACGTCATAACTCAGTTACCTCTGTTAAAATAAAATTATTTAACTTCACAGCTGACCCACAAGATGGGCCTTCATGTTTTGACATGTTTCTGGCAATTTACCCTTCCATCTTGGTGTGCAGCAGTTGCAGGACTCACACACCTACTTCATCCTTCCTTTAAATAAAGTAAAAGTTGCAATTTTTTCAAGCCGTAGAAATAAATCAATAAATTATTAATCTTATAGTTGCTGGAATGCTTACCTGCAAGACTGCAATAAAACTGTAGGAAAGAATGTAGTCTTCTGAAGTTTACAAAAATGCTTACTGGAATTCAGATATTCTTAAGCAAAATTATTTTCCCATAGTCTAGTATCAGAAGCTACAAGGAGTTTTAGTTGCTAGGGACATATACATCTAAATATAGCGTTCCAGTGTTATTTTGTGGCTTCAAAAAATGGTACATCTAAATATGGCTAGATATTTGGTATGAAACAGCTGGCAGCCATCTTAAAACCTTTTGCATTCCCTCAAAAAGTTGTGGTAGGTTTTGAAACAACTCTTCTCAAAATTTTGCACATGTAAGTAGAAATTAAAAACAGAGTGCTTATGGAAAAAACACACAGTGCAAAACTGACAAATAAAAGGCTAATCTTGTTTCCATGTGAGAGAGTTAAAAAGTGCTGAAGTTCAGTTGAGCAAAATTGTTCTATTTATGTTAACCTGTATATTTTAAGAAAAAAAAAAAACCAAAACAACAACTCCTGGAAGGATTGCAGTTTGGTAAATTGTAAATAAAACTATTCACGATGAGAATTACTGTAGTATATGTTACTATGGAGATCACTTGAGAAAAGAGCTATAAAATTATAGCTTGCTTTCTTTCAGGAATTGAAAAAATCGTTTTGAAAACCTTTAAAGGAGTTTGTTCAATTACAGTATTTAAAAGAATAAAGTAATGGAAAACATGTATCTACTTATTCACAGAATTTCAGAAATTGAGGAGATCTTGATGACAGAATTATGTTTTTGGTGATGGGAAAAGTAGGCATCATTTATGTGTCTAGTTAAAACTGATGGGACATACTGTTATTCCACAGCAGTGGAGTATTTAAAAACAATTCATAGGGAGAGGTTTGCCAATCCAAATAATGCTTATGGGAAATTGTATCTAGGGCTATTTTCAAAGCTTTTTTGTTTGCTGGATATTTATGACTGCTATATGTACTCTGAAAAATTTTTCTAAATTGAAAACTCCAGTTCAAAGAGGACAAAAGTAGATGAGCATTTTTTTTAAAGGGTTTTTTAAGTAAATAATTAGTAGGCTTAGCCTGTCCATATTCAGTGGATATTCCATATTTAGGCTAAGTAGCATAAAGTAATGTTGGTTTACATTTCAGTTTTTTCTTTAGGCTTGGTAGAGAAATATCTCACTGTTCACTGGGAATAGAGTGTGAGAACCAGTGAGAACTGTAAAAAAGGGATACACATCTGAATTAACACGTGCCATTATGAAATGCAAAGTTGTGAGAAGATATTTTGGAGCAGAAATAAAAGTAAAAAGAGTGAGAAGAAATTTATAAAAAGTTGGAAGAGTGAAAGGAAAATAAAATAAAGTAAAAGGAAAATAAAAGACAAAGTTTTCTTGAAAGCTATTTCAAGTCTTCAGTTCTGCAATGGTCATTTCTAGTCTTCATTTGGTTTTGATGCTTTTTTCATTGGACTTTCTCTGTGTCAGTTCTCTTTCTTGGCTGTTCAAATAGCTTAGATACTTCTCTTCATTTTTCTTATTCCCTATTCTTTCACATTTGCCATCTCTTTTCTGAAGAAAATAAATGTGGCTCCGTAGGGTATTTCTTCACTCGTTTTTCAGAATTCTGTGAGTGAAAGGATAGTTTCTTAGAAGCTCTGATAACCAAACTCAGTTGTTCCTGTGACTAGTTTTCTACCCAATTTCCATGATACTTTCACGATGTATGTTTTCTGTAGCCTCAGTTTCTGTAATTGCCAGTATGGCACCATGTTTTGTCTTCAGGCTAGTTTGAGGAGGTGGTCTTTCCAGTTCTACTGGTCTTGTTAATTTTGAAGAGGACTTATCCTAAGAGTGTCAACCTTCTTTCTCTGGAAACCACATACTGAAAAAGTTGAAGCTTGTCTTCTGATTCAGGCGTAGTTAAAGACCATAGGCACAACCTGCATGAGAGAATTAGACAGGGAAAAGAGCTCCTGAAGCAGTTCTAAGCCAGAGAGGACAGTGATTCTCATGTCATCATACCATGACACTGCAACAGGGGCTGAGGGCTGGACAGGGGATATTGGCCCTCAGGATGACCAGCCCATAACACTATCATCAGAAGCCCTCACTGTCATGTGTCCTTCCACAGATGTGAACAACTTTACCCAGCAGCACATGGCATAATGAAAGCATGGGAGTTACACTTGAATATCTTTGTGAGAAGGGAATAAGAGCTCGTACAAAAAGCTTTATATTTTGGCCAAAGTTTCATCGGTTTAAGATACTTCTTACCTACTTGGTAGGTCAGCTGATCTGAAATAACCTTTAGTCAGACCAAGTCATATAGCTCTGTATTTGCTAAGGATCAAGAGCATATGCACACACACGTGCATAGAGTGACAGTGACACAGCTGGAACAGCAATCTATTTTTCCTTATTTTAGAGGTAATTTATTTTGCATTAAGTTCAACTTTTCCCATGTCATAAATGGAAACAAATTCAGTTTAAGCCAAAAGATACCCATGTAGTGACTTTGGTCATTTAATTTATCGCCACAGCTTCTTTGTTTATAATCTTAAATTAGGGTAACACAGCTTTCTTTTGAGAACAAAATGGTAGTCAAGGAGAGAATAAATTCTGAGGCACTTGAGAGGGAAATAACTGAAACTAGCTATTAAAAACATAGAAAAGGAAATGCAGTGCAAATGAGTGTGGGATACTTTACATTCAAAGCAGAGATCAAAGCATTGTGAATTTAAATTAGTATAATGACCTACAGAAACTACAGCAAGGTCTCTGGAATTATTCAGCCCTGGCAATCAGAAGGTGTTCAGATTTTGTTTTATTTAGAGTTCAAGTTAAGCGCAAACATTGCTAGCAGTCATTTCACCCTTTGCTTGGAGGAAGCACGGCAGAGAACTTTGTTTTTCTGAGAAGTACTTGTTGCAGTGTTCCACATTGCAGTGTTGGAAAATAGTGTTGCTCTATTTTTTCCTCTTTTTTTTTTTCTCTGTCTTTTTTTCTCTCTTTTCCTCTCTCTTTCTTCTTTCCTCTTTCCTAGAATCATAGAATCAATTGCAGAACAGCCCAGGTTGAAAGAGACCCCAACAAATCATCTGGTCCAGACTTTCATGGGAAAGGGAGCCTAAATGAGATTATCTAGCACTCTGTCCAATCACATCTTGAAAACCACCAGTGATGGGGACTCCACCACATCTCTGGGGAGGTTGTCCCAGTGAATGATTGTTCTCACTGTAAAAAAAATTCTTTCTTATGTTGAGATGAAACGTCTCCTGGTGCAACTTCTACTTGTTGCTCTTCCATCTTCTCCATGTGTTCCTTATGAAGGGAGAGCCTCCGTTCTTTTCGCAACTGCCCTTTAAGTACTGGAATACTGTGATGAGGTCCTGATTGACCCTTATCCATGGAGATAAGACCTAACTCCTTCAATCTATCCTCACAGGGCAGGTTCTCCAGCCCTTCGACCATCTTCATAGCCCTCCTTTGGATTCTCTCCAGTCTGTACACATCTTTCTTGAATTGTGGGGACCAGAACAGGAACACAGTGCTCCAGGTGCACTCCTCTTTCTTCTTTCCTCTTTCCTTTCCCTTTGTTTTATTACTGAAGAGCTCTGCTTAATTCTCATTCTTTAGTTTTATCTGGTGTTTTTAATTTTTTTTCCCAAAAAAGAGTGAAAACTTGAACTTTTAAGGCATCTGAAGGTAGATAACAAGTAAGGTCATCCACTCACTGTTTCAGCGGTCTGTTAAAGTCTAGTTAAGTGTCTTGCTTTTCCTTCATGAGTGTTGTGAGTCTCTTGAGTCTAGTTCACAAAGTTTTAGTGGATAAGGCTGGCTATACTTGGGAATCAAGCTTTTGAAATGTTTCAGAGGGGATGATTCTTCATTTCTTAATGTCTTTATTTGAAAAGATAGGATAGGGGTTTTTTTTTCCATTTTAAATAAGGCAAAATGAATCAAACTGTTATGATAAAATAATTATATTTGCTTTTTTTTTTTTTTAAGCCTAGAAAATGCAAATACATTTTGCATTGAAACTGAAAAAGATATCTTGTTGGGTAAAAAGTTTAAAACTTAGATTTGCTTCTTTTCTGAGAAGATTATACTTGGATAAATGACCTGTAACTAGCAGAATTAAGGGGCACAGTACTCAAATCAGAACATAAAAGCTGTTTGGAAATTCATCTACACTATCTGTGTGATTAGGTTCTGAATTAGCTGTAATCTTTCGGGGGAGGGGAAGATTTAAATATCACTGTGGACAGTTCAATGAAGACATCTGTTCAGTGCACACCTGCAGCCAAAGGGAAAATGTTATGTGCCTTTTATTTCAGTGGAACCTCTATACAAGAGAGAATGACAGGAGCAGGCTGAGGGTGCTGAATGCCTGCTTGAGATGTCTTGTCTTTGACCACGGTAAAAGAGAGGATATGAGACTGGATGACCCATTGTTTTGTCCCAGTATGACAATTTATATGTTCCCTTAATGAAAGGAACAAAATGGTATGTGCAAGAAAGAACAAAGAGATCTGCAGATAATAGCCAATTAGCGGATCAAAGGCTAATTAGGTAAGTTCTAAAATAAAGTTTTGAAGGTGATACAAGCAGCTAAGCAGGGAATTGTCATAGGAGAAGATAATGATATATATACAGCTCAGGAAAGGACAACCAAAGAGTTCAGTTATCCTTGAAATGGTAAGGAAAATAAATATGCTTAAATAAACATACCAAAAAAGAAATTCCTTAAAACACTGGTAGAATTTGGATCAAATGAATGATGAGACTGATGTATTCTATTTTAAAATAATTCATATTGTAATGTTTACTTCTTACATTTTGAGAATAAGCAGCAAACGGTAAAACATGAGCCAGAGGAACTGGGGAAGCAAGGCACTTGGGGGGAAACTGGGTACTAAGTGTGCCTGCCTGGGCTAGCACGTACTTGGTGAAGGGGTTTACACCTCTTATGCCCTGGGGAGCACAGTCCTGCTGGGCATCTGCATAAATGTGGATATACAGAGATAGATATGCAGGCACATATACACACACACACTCACGTACACACCTTGCCTATAGTTATTCTGGAGTATGTTATTTGAGGCTGAAGGTATAAAACTGAGTTAATTCCTGAATTAATAGTTAAGTGATTGTATACCATTTAGAGAGATGCTCCACTCAAATGGAAGGTAACCTGCAGATTCATTTATTCAACTTTTACAGAATCTTACTAGTTCAATGACAGTTTATCTACTAGAGGGTATGAATTTTGAAAGAAAGGAACAAAAGGCAGATTATTATGCCATGTGCAACTGCAAGCATTAAACATCCAGGCAGGTAGAAAAGTTGTTAGAGGCAAGTAATGCCTAAATCAATAATGAAGGAAAGAAAGGACTCCTGTATATATGTATTGCCTTCCTTCAACTACATAGGTGCACCCTCTCCCAGCAGACACTGGCATGCTTCCTTAGTGAGAACCAGTCCTCACCACACACCTGAGGGCAGCCCTTCTCCCAGCAGCTTGCACCTGGCTGCATGAAGGAAGAGGTGCCTTGCTCAGGTCCTGCCACACACCTCTCAGTGCTTGCAAGGCTGCACAGCATGCCAGCATGGGGAGCAGACCCACTTGAAAACCCAGCTTTTCTGAGCTTTTTTGCAGGGTTGGTTTTCAGACAGAGGAGATCTGTAGTCATGCAGTCCTGTCAGCTGTGATGCCAGCTCAAAGCAAATGATGGAAATTGGCCACCAAGGCAAGGCTGTTGTTTCTGCCTGGGTGTGAATTGTCTTCAGTAAATCATGAAATGTGAACTTAATGCGTTCTTCCTTCTTTACCCTCCCACATTTCCAAACTGGTTTCTTTTGCATACTCTGATTCTTTTTTCCTACATGCAGCCAATATTTGGGTTTTCATATGGTAATCTCCTTTATAAGAAGCAAATAATGGAATATATATAATATTTATGAGTTATTATAGTCTGGCTCCAAAAGTCACCATGTGAATTAATGTCCTCCCTGGTTCAATGCTACAGCATAAACTATCAAACAGCTTAGATGCTAACATATATCAGCTTTCTATCAAACTAATAACCATAGATATCAAACAAACTGAATTATATTAAACATGCTAAATGTTTTCCTCACTGGGTATTATCTTTTAAAAAGTTTGAGTGTTTTAAAACTTTGCAAAACTGGATTTGTTAATTTTATTTTTGTTGCTGTGTTTTGTGATTAACACCACTGTTAAGTTAGTTTCTCATTGAAGAGCGTGTTACATTGCAGAGTGTGTGCAATCACTCTTCTTTCTAGGCAAGGGAAAGACTTAGTAATGCAGTCGTGGGGTCATCAAGGACAAACAGTGCTTTCAAGATGTGGCCCCCTGCATCTTGCCTAAAGGTCCTTGTGACTTTCAAAAAGAGCTGCTAAAATATACTATATAGATGGAGTGTTCCTATGTGTTCTTTTTTCACATTCAAACATGAGAAAATGTTTGGCATTAGGGAAAATGTAGTGTCTGAGCTCCGTGCTTGGCAGACTTAACATGCTCACAAATACATCTATCACCAACACTATGTTTATTTTTATTTAAAATACCCAACTTCTATCACAAAGGGAAGGCTTCATCTCACTTAATTGTAATAATCTGGAAATCAGACATTTAATAGGTTATGCAAGTTATCTATGCTTACTGCCTCAGTGATCAGAGTGAGATGGCATCTCCAGAAGCAATTTGGTTAATCCTAGTATAGGCATCTAATAGGTGAAAAAAGTTGCCCCCTGGGACCATGTGTCTTGTAGAGGGCTTAAATTAAGTGAGGTGAAGCACACCTTGCAGGTAGCTGTCTTTTTATAGAAAATGTTCTACTGTCAGTGGGAAATAGTAAAAATAAAATTTATTTGCAAAACAAAAGGAAAATAATATCCTTAGACAATGAATTAATAGATATTAAATAGGGATAGGACAATACCAATAATGCTTTATTTCTTTTGTTGTTTTAAAATGGTGACAGATATTTTTACACTTTAACAACAATCTGTGTGTATTTATTGTACATGTATGTTGATCATTAATTTTTGCAGACCACTACACAAATTCCTTAAAGGGATTTTGTATTCTTTTAAGGGAGACAGATGATGCATATTATCTAATTAACTAACACCTTTGTCTTTTTTTTTTTTTTTTTGCAAAGTATCCTCTGAGCTGATGTCTAGAAAGGAAATCTGTACTGCCAGTAGCTGAAAATGGATGGGGCTTTGCTTTGGTTAGTATTTGTGAAGGTTCTGCTTTTTAAGTTGGAAAGCTCTAGTTTGCACTTTGTTTAGACAACAACCATGATCGTGACTGTGCTTCTTTTTCTTTGCCCATTTTGTCTTTCAGAGTATTTCACACAGTGTTTCTGGTTTTGGGTTACTTTCTTCTTAGGAAAAAAAATATGTGCTGAATGTCATGAGAATGTGGAGATTCTTTTTGTAAATTTTTATCCTACAAATTACTTGTGTACATTGTAAGTACATAGTCAGTTGTACATTCAGGTGACGTATTCCAACATATATGAGCAAAGTTATTGATGTAAGATAAAGCATAAAGGTGTTTAATGCTTTTCATTCTGTGTATGATGAGAAACCCCCTAACATCTGTTTCAAGCTTTTTAATGCATAGTATAACTTCTCTATAATAAGTTCAGATGGTTCTAGTATCATCCAGTAATGCTACAAATTATTTGCTCATCCCTCTCAGAATGACAACAGCTGCACCGAATATGTTATTAGTTTTTCAAGGCCCTGGACACTGCACAAACTTTTGAAAGTGAATTTGTGCACTTTTGAAGGTGATGGAACTGTGCACCAGGGGTGTATCGTAAAAGATCCATTATCCTGCAAAGTAAGTTAGATGTATTTTCTTGTCATAAGAAGAAGAGATACATGGCATTCTTAATGTCTCACTCAATTCTGGTGATTTTACGGAGCATTGCAACAATTTCAGTCTAGTGCTTTTTCATTCTGAAATATTATTTTCTTCTTTATAAATACACAATTGATGGCCTTTCCACTGCCACCTTCTTTTCTGGACCAGCCATAATTATACCTGTCTTTTATGGAATTATTACAACCATTACTGAGATGCTTTAATCTTTTAAACACTGTTTCGCATTTTCTTAACCAAATGTTTAAACCTCCTACCTTTATAGGCATTGTTTGAGAAAAAATAGGGAAGTGACAGCTCTTATTTTAAAACTCTTTTCCACAGTTCAGGGTTAAGCAGCTTCACTAGAAAAAAGATCAGAAACACAAACCCTGAAATCAAACTCAACATTTAAGAAGCTCAGGAAATAAGGAAAAACTGAAGAAAAAAAGTCATTGCTTCTCTTTTGATCATCGGATACTCACTGAAATTTTAGAGTTATAGTATAATACCATTCTAATTTTATGTAGCAAAAAATAGCTTTTAGATTGGTTAAAGGGGTCATGGTTTTCCTCGGTCTTCTACTTTAAATAAAAAATAAAGGTGAGTTCAAAAATATACTTAGTTCTGATTTTTTTTTTCCATAAAGCCTGTTGTAAAGCACTGTTGACAGAGGGGAAAAAGAAAAAGGAAAAAAAAAAAAAAAGAAAAAAAGAAGAAATTGTGTTTTAAGATAGAAGACTATTTAACTGAAAGAGAGGAGAGCAAGGCAATTTTGAATCTTCATCTTGGAGAAAAATCAATAATGTAGCTGAGGTCAGTACTGAGTAACATATAGGCTAATGATCTGGATGAGAAAGTAGGCAATGAGTCATATGTTTATTAATAATAGTGCTGTAAGTTGTTTTACTTAATTAACGTGACTGGACAAATAAATAACAAAGCTATACAGATATAGATACCTCTGTCCCTGATGTCCACTATTAAATTTGGTCATGCTGAGTACAATGCTCGTGGGTAAAAATAACTGAAATAATGGAATTTTTTTTTTTTTTTTTACCTGAAAAATGACAAATCTTGAGAGAAGGATGGAGAGGATGCTCTTCTAGGGAAAAAAGTTTTCTTGTGGACATTTTACATTTGACATTATTTGTGCTGTTTGTGACAATTTAGCTAAAAAATAACCCACAGAGGGTCCTCCCAATAAGAAAATGAAAAAAACCCAAAACAAAACAAAACCCAAACCAGAAAGAAATAAAGTCATAATGACTATTCATTTCCTGTGACTGAAACAGCCATCTCACAAAGATGTATATAAAATAGATAGCATCACCCAGGAATGTTCTAGCCTAATGAGGAGCTATAGCTTAAAAAAGATCTTACTTACATTATTGAGTGGGAGGTGGGAGTGTTACACTACTGAAAGAACAAGAAACCCTTTGGTAAACTCGTCTGGGTAGACCAGGGCACAGTGAAGGCTACAAGAGACATGGTGTCAGTTTGCCCCAGACTGTCCTCAGAACCTGCGCTCATTGATATGAGCGGTTTTGATTTCAAGCATTTATGAATGAGCCACTTCAAGATACTTTTTTCTATGTCAGGAAATAAGAATCAAGTTGAATAAAGAGCACGTCTGCTTTTACATATAAGTAGTCCTGACTTGATTTCCATTGCATCTTTAGTTAAAGAAGCAAAAGCAAACTCGTAATAAAATCCTAAGCTTCAGGGAGATAATCCATCACCTATGGAGGTCAGGAAGGCATTTTCTCTCCTCTCTGAAGAATATTGCCTTGGGTACACTAGGCATATTTTGTCTTGCTCAAGATCATGAACTGTTTGATCATTGTCAGTGGCAGGCAGGGCAATGTGACAGACCAGTTGTCTCATCCACTCTGACAAATGTTGTGTTTCTAGGTTTAATTTATTCAGGTTTAAAGTTTACTTATGAAGTTGATAGGGGCATAGCAACTAGCACCACAACATCATTTAACTTGTCCTGGAGAAACAGTTACAGTTTCAGAACACACAGCCCCTAATTAGAGTAAATTACTCCTAATGGAATAAGCAATCTGAGAAAAGAGAGAAGAAAAAGTGAGTTTAATTTCTAATGCCACAGGGAGGTCTTGACTGTTCAAAAACTGTCTTTAAATCTTAGGAGCTCTGCTTTGAGACGATAGCTAATAGCACTGGGCAGGAAATAAGCCTGATTAACATTTTGTTAGTAATTTGAGCACAAAAGATGTACTTACAACAGTAGCCAAGACTTATCATCTTCAACTGAACTTGACATTTGTTTAAGAAAAAAAGTAAATTGAAGCCATTAAAATGACATTAAATAAATTAGGATATTCATTTTGTACATTGTTTATCACTTTCTCATTAAAAAAACCCAAACATTTGGAGATCTCCACATCTAACTAAGGGGGAGGGGTTATGATACATTTATCTACATGTTATTCACCAGTTAATATTAATTCATATCATAACAATCTCTGCTGCATTTTAATACAGCAAATCAATCAACAATATCTACTATTATAAGGCTGGAAGATACACATTAGGTTTATTGCAAACAATTTACATCTGTAACCTTAAGCCCTTATTCCACAAGATTGATCTGAATTCTTTTCAGTGCATGAGGTAGTAGTTATGATTTTTTTTTTGCCTTGCAGAATAATTCAATGTAAAGCTTGGATGGGCCACATCTTTTTCTCTTTGGATTCTCCTGGTACCACTACCACAATTACAGCAAGTAATTGTAAATGGATTTGGGGAGGAAAAGAGGTTTTCTTGTTGCTGTTGATTTGGCTTTCGGTTTTCATGTTTTTAATGGAAGTATTTCAGAGCAATTGCTCTTCTGCTTGGATTTTTTGTGGTTGTTGTTCAATATCTGTTAGCTCAATTTTGTGTGCAACGCAAAAGACAATAAGTGAAAGCTCACAACAGTGAAGAGAAACAATATTTGCCCCTGCATACAGGGCAGAATAATCCCTTCAAAACCTCAACATAGTATATCCAAAAGGCATAAACTTTTTGGGAGCGCACTGCTTAGTCATAGACATGGATTTTCAGAAATTTGTGAAAAAAGATAGAGGGGTAGGGGTATTCTTAAACTTTACTTTAAGAATATATTTCATAGACTTTTGTAGACAACTTACTTTCCTGTAAATAAAAAAAAAAATAAAAGGAAAAAGAAAATCAGGAAGCTGAGAAAAGAATGGAAAGGACTATAAGTAAAAACTGGGGAGGTAGATGAATACTAAGGTATTCATCAGTATGAGGTTTTCTTTCTGGGGGTTGTTTTTTTCTTACTGCTTCACAATTTCTCTGGTAGTTTTGCTGTCATATGGGGTTTGCTCACAGTTGTTTTCAGTAGGCTGAACATGATTAGCTGAATCCCCTCAGTGTCCCCAGTTCCCCTGACTGCCTGTGAACCATTCGTTTCTGTCTGGAGGAGGCTTCTGAAGGCTGAGTGGCAGGAGTAAGAAGTCTGTTGTTGCACTCAGTAACAGGCGGCTATGTACTGATAATAATAGATAAGTATTCCTCTTTAATGTGGTATTCATAAGTTTTGTATTTTATTTTCAGCTTTATGTTATGTATTAGTATGTGATCTTTTCCAGAAATGTAATTTCTAAAACTTGTGGCTCAGGTGTGCAATATGCTGACTCTGTTCAAGTCCTCCATACCCCAGAGATAGATTTGTTTAACCTAATCCTCCCATGTACAAACATGAGTTTTCCTAGCCAGATGTTCAAATCATTGGCTTGAAACACATAGAGGGCCTTAGAAACTCTTTTTTTTTCCCTGCAAGTATTAGCATTCCTTTTATTTAAAATTAGTGCCAGGTGGTTTGTAAAAACACTGACTCCTTCTGTTTCAAGTCATTAATTATTCAAGTTTCATCCATTTACTTTATTTTTCAGTCTAAAGGAGTTCTGATTCCTCAGTGAGGAAAGTGACCACGGAAAAACAGAACTGTTGGTACAAACCCAGTATTTTTTAGTAGTCAGTATTGCAATCTGTGGATGCAACTGTGCAACCTTCTTCCTCCTAAAAGAATTCAGAAAGCATGCATCAAGTTAACTGCTGAAATTTAACTTTTTGTAATTCAGCGTTTTTCAACTCTGAAGAAATTATGTTCAGAAAGCACATATCTTGGAATATAATCAATAACTTGTATGCGTACTGTATATGTATGGTGCCCTAGGGCCAGTGAAAGTTTGGTCTCAGTCCCACAGGATGCTTTTAAACAAACTTTCCAACTTGTCTGCAGTCTCAGTCAACATCAGTTTTGCTCTTATATTAAGAATTGCCAGTATAAATAAGGATTTGCTCTACTTTCATATATCCTTATTTAAAAGATCAATATAGAGCTGGAAAGCAAATAAAACTTGAGTCATTTTGACTTGGTCATGCACTAGATTATACCCTTAGACACAGACCAAAGACTGTTTTCTCAGATGCCTCGCTTTAGATTTAACCTGACATATTGCTGCCGTGCTGAAAATAGCATGCTCATTCGCCAATATGTGAACAGTTTCACACAGTGCTATATGCAAGGAAGTCTATATGCAGACTCTAAAAGTTCAAAGATTATATTAATTTCTTAGGGGGAAACAAATCTCAAATTGTTCTAATTGATATAATCAAATCATGTGTTTTTTACGGTGAAACTAAACTATTCCCCTATTCTGTCCTTGTCTATCACAGCTTCACTGAAAAGCTTGAAGAGAATCATATTTCTCCTTCTGACACTTCTTCTCTTATCTCCAGATTTTGGAAAATATCTTTCCTCAGAATATTTTGCCTTTTGCTCACAGCTTAGTAATAAAAAGAAAGTCAGACCATGACTTCAAACAGACAAAGCTGACCCAAAATCTTCAAGAATGCTGGAAGTGTTCTATTGTATGATACCTGTAGCCTCACTTGAGGCTAAAGCCTGCCCTGGATGAGATGATAAGGACTACCTGTACCAGGGCAGAAGGGGGCATACAGCCTCTATAGACTATGGCCCCTGCATTAACATTGTTATTGCAAAGATTCTTTTTCTCTACTCCTACTCCAAAAGGATGTACCATAGACCTCGGGGCAGGATAATTCACAGATTTCATTCCTGGATCTCTGTGCCCTCGGGCATGAAAATATATTTCCATTGCAGGCAAAACATATATTCTATTTTCTGTTTTCAGAAGAATCTATTACACTATCCTACCCTCAAAGGAAGAAATATCCCTCAAAAAAGAAAGCGTACAGATGCAAGTTTAGCTTTTAACTGCAGCATTTAAATTCACACCTGGTGATATCACTGAATCAGCAATTCTCTCAATAATTTTAAATGCTCAAAAAAGAAGATTCCAATTTGGGGCTAGTTGTAGACCCTTTGGATCAAAAATGCAGAAAATCTCTTGCACCTGTCCTAACTTGCAGTTATTGTCTCCAGATCAGACATGTCCTAGGGTCAGAGTAGAGTGAAATGAATGGGGTTTTTTTCTAGCACTTTAGAAAACTAGGACTTGGATTCGTTTCTGAGATTGATCTTTCAGAAAAAGGAATTGACTGTCCTCATTATTGACTGTAGGATTTTCTTAACAGACACGGATCAGTCAGGCCAAAAGGTGAGAGATACTGAGGCATATAAAACATGAATGAGAATCAGATATAATCATCGGCTGCTTTTCTCCATTCTCTCACCTTGAACAAAGAAATCAGTCAGTAGAGACTCTCTGCAATGCACAGAGCTGCCAAATTCTGGGGCTCAGCCCTTTTTATTAAACCAAGCATGGGAAATATGAGAGAACAGGGAATCCAGAATCACTTTAGTTGCTGTCTTGTTTTTCCATCTCAGATGTGATAGTGTCACCTAATATAAGCCTTAAATAGTTTAAACATTCTGTTGTATCTGCTTGGATAGTCCATCACTTTCACAGATAAGTGAAATGTGATTATATTTCCCATATGTCAAAGTCAAAATATCTTTTCTCATGCATTGTAAATGCATTCTAGGATTGTGACTACCCTGTAAATTGTCTCGATTGACACTTTGGGTAAGGCAAAAAAGAGTAAAAGCACATGTTAAGTCTGTATCATGCAATGAAGACTGGAGCAGAGACCTACACGCTGGTCTCATCTGAGTTACCTCCAGAGCCAAGAGCAGTACAGAGGTAGCTGTGCCCCACTCTGAGACAATTAACCTGTGGAAAGGAAAGCTTGTTTGAGAGGAAAGCATAGCATCAATTAGGGGAAACTGCTGATTTTGTTTGTTTCAGTATCTCATGTATATATCATTTTCTATATATATATATAGAAAATATTGAAAGGGTATCTTAGGCAGACACTACTTTGTTAGTGCTTATATATGCAGTTCCACAAGGGCTGGAGCTGATTCCCCATTGTATTCTCTATACCATAGCTCCAGTAAAAGGCTTGGGAAAGCTGTTCTGTTCTGTTTGCCTCTCTCGGTGTTAGTAAGATCGATCTTTTCCTTGCTCTCATTGGCTCTCAGACATTCAATAAGCAGCAGTGAGAGCACAGAGGGAAAGAGGACAGCCTTAAAGACATGAATCGTTTCCTTCACAGATGCCTATGGACAGAAAAGCTTTCTCTTGATGACTTGGAAAGTCTAATTACTTTCAGGGTACAGTGAAAAAAATGCAGAGGACACTAATCTGCTTTGGGGAAAAAAAAAAAGAAAAAAATATCCTTTAACACTCTCACACATTAAAAAAAAAAAGATCTTGTAATTCAAAATCAGTAGGAGTTTCCATACCAAAAAGTCACTTCACTCTCCAATCACAAGTTAATAACTGATAAACCTTTCAGTGGAAGAGGAGGGTTGACAAATCCGATCTATGGAAGGGAGAAGCAGATTTCAAAGAAATTCAACAGGAAGACTTCCGTAACTGCTGTCAGTAGACTATAACATTACTTTTGTAGGAATATGTTTATGAAACAATTTATTCTTATGAGTGTTTGCACAACCTTGTGTGGCAGTGAATAAGTGGCATGTATAAATATCAAAACAATACAAAGATTAAATTATAATAATACTGCTGTATGAGTGGAGACTGAGAAGCCTTCCTCAAAGGCAGCTGTTTGCAAGCTTTTATTTGCAAGCCTTAACTTATGGATAAGAAAATAAAGTATGCAATGCCTAATAGGATTTTCAATTTTTACTTTAGAATGTTCCAATTAAATTTCCTGAAAAAAATGCCTTTACTTTTCTGGATTCATGTTTTTCCTGTGTTTGCCTCTGTCTGTATGTTCCCCAGTCCATCAAACATTTATACTTCTGTCTTAATAGTGTTTTATATAATCTCTGTATTTTCTTTTCCTTTGTGCTGCAGTTAATTTTGGATGATTAGTTATTTCCCTACTCTTGTTGACACACGTCTACTGAGGAGATGCTACTTTTGTTAGAGGTGTAAAAGCCAGTTGTAACACAAATCCAAGAGAAGCACAAATGCTTTCTTTCCTTCTTGAAGAAGCACATGACAGGGGTGCCAGAATTCTTTCCAGTATTAGTTTTTGCCTGTATATGGTGGTCATACTGGGAGCTTCTAACTGGTCATTGGTACATCTGTTGAACCCCTTGATCATGTCAGTGCTGACTCAACGTGTGTCCAGTAAATATCACTTACCACCTGACAAGCTTCTCTGTTTGCAAGTTAAAAAAAAAGAAAACAAACAAACAAACAAAAAAACCCCACACAAACAAACAAACAAACTCAACAAACAGAAAGACAGAAAAACCTTTCAATTCCTCCCTTTCAGGCCAGCATTGATATGATCAGAGGCTAGACCAAGGAGATAAAATAGTTACAATGCCTTTAAACTAATTTTAAAAGTTTTAAAAGTTTAGATAATCTTTTGTTGTTTGGTTGAGGTTTTTTTAACTATTGTAATTTATCCTCATATAAAGCAAAATGTATGAGTAAGGGTAAAGTGACTGGATGTACAAGCAGTATTGGGTCTTCAAAATTAGTAGACAGCAAAGAATTCCCAGGCCACTGTAAATAAACAAACAGTACATTGTGATGAAATCATAGTTTTAATGCATTATCTCCTTTAAACTTTAACTTCAGCCTTGCAAATCCTTTCTCCACTTCCCCTATGTCATCTCTCTCATCCTGAAGTAGGTGGCTCAAGCAGAAAAACAAACATCACAGAGGTGCCTTGGACTTTCCATTGACTAGTCCAGATACTGGCTCCTACACTGGAGACATCAGAAATGAAGAGTGATGGTCTGACACTAAAAAGAAATAAATAGATAAATACTTAATCAACTCTAGAAACATCAGTCAAATATTATTGTGTGAAGCAGCCTATTTTGATCCATAAAGTAAACCAGAAAAACAGGTTGGAGGGAGAGGACAGAAGTAGGGAAGAGTGGAATTAAAACTAAAGGAGCAAACAGTAAAAAGTGATATATATCACAAGCTCCACAGGCCACATACACAGACAGAAATAAAAAATAGGGTAGAAGAGGACTCAACTTAGATTTATATTTTACAGTGCAGAGAAATACAAGCAGGCTGTAGAGCTGTTCTGTACAAATCTTCATAGCAGTCTCATAAGTTTTAATCATATCTCATTTTGGAAAATGTTATGTCTTACATCCAAATAAAACCAACATGTTTTTTTAATTAGCTACAATTACTTTAATTGAAAGAGAACAGAAAGAACACAAGATGACTGCTGAAATGAATCAATCTGACTGAACTTCACCAGTAAATTGCTGCTGGTACACTTCAATCCAAAGGCAGTCTGCAGCTAAGCAGAGGCTGCCCTAATGATATGGTTTTTGTCTCCACCATAGACAGTCCTGCAACAGCCACCACATTTGAGGCAGCTACTGAGGAAAAAGAGCATCAAAAGAATCTGTGCAAGCTATTGTTATTCTCATGTAAAGCCAACAGAAGCAAAAAGTGGCCCTTCACTTTCAGCTGCACTTTGGTTGTGGTTCTGGGACCGTGGGCTCCTGAGTGCCTGTGCCCTGAATTAAAACGGTAAAAGGCACTCCATGAACACTTAGTCCTTAAGTATCCTTTTATTTCAGTAAGACTCGTTTTCTTGAAGTGTTCTTTATTTATGCATTATACATCATCAGTACTATTTTTGTTTAGGCACATCAGGAATCATCCCACAGCGATTAAAAATCATTATTCCATTAACTTTCATGCCTAAAAAGAATTAATGACTCCATGAATCATAATTAAGGCTTCCACTTCTTCTGGCAAGCACAAAGCTAGACATTCAACAGACCTTCTTGTTATCTATTTTCGCTGTTTTAATGCTTCATTTTTCATCTTGCTTTCATGCTAACTGAGATCTCCATGTTTTTCCTTCATATTTCTTTACTGTGCTTGGTTGTAAAGTTGTTGAGCAGCAAAGCAAAACTGATGAAGGAAAAGCTGGCTGTATGGATAGGCAGGGCACTTTGGGTATTTTTATAATATTTTACTGGAAATCTTAGAATCAAAAGGTGTAGGGATTTTTAAAATTTTATCTTCAAATATAAGTTTGGAAAATGTTCACTGGATATTCCCAAATGACAAAACTGATAATTTGTCTCACTGTTGTCCTGATGGTTTTTCCCCAGCAATCAGTGTTATATCAAATGCGTTTTTTAGCAAGGTCATAGTTATGAAAGAATATGCTACCACTTGTCTATGAGCAGGTAGCCAGTAATCTTAAAGCAGTCTTCAAGTTTATTGAATTAAAATATTTGCAGGTACTCATGCATTCATCTAAATTAATTATATGAATCTTCAACTAAATATTAATCAAAAACTTTCTTGAAGGTATTTTCAGGAAAATCAGCTATGGCCCAGTGTAACATGGTTTGTAGTTCAGAGGAAAACGCATGTATATTTTATTTAAAAAAAAAAAAGAAGTAAAGGGATATTTGATTTTATTATAACAATCCAGGGAAAAACAAGAAGTAAAAACACACACAATTACTTGATTTGGCACAAATACAATACTCTTGAGAAACAAACTAATGTAACTTCTTGGCTTTCACACAGCTAGCCTGTGCAATGATCCTTTCCTCTTGAAACTTGGCCCTTCTTTCCTCTTCAGTTACAGCTCTGTTTACCCTCTGCGTCTTCCTCCATTTTCTGGTAATCTTGTGAGCCCAGCTGTCTCAGCCTTCCCTAGGGTAACTACTGGTGAAAGTCAAGCACTCATAATGCAACACCTAACACAATGGAGGCCAAGGTCTGTAGTTGCATGTAATAGTAGTGCTGTGCTTCTGAAATAATGGTAACAAACACGGTGTCTGAAACCAGGAGAACTTCCATGCAGAGGAGGCATCTGTCTGTTACCTGCCAAAGATCAACTTGCAGTTAGAATTCTTGCATTTGTAATATTTACACAAACTAATTAGTTATAGTAAGACACTGGAGATACTGTCGGAGATGGAGTTTCTTCCCTGAAGCATTTTTGTTTGAGGATGACAGGAATCACTCATTTATCTCAAATACCACCATCTTCCCACATTTTTTACCCAGCATGGCAGACCAAGCCCTGCAGTATGGCAGAGTTATGACACTGCCCATTCTTTGCTAATAGTCTACTTCTTTCTCTTTTTAGCTCTTGTCTTTCAGTATTTGAAAGAGGCTATTTTGAAGGTAGTTCTGCCTTCATTAGTCAGCTCTGTCTCTCTGATAGCAAATAATACACACTGTTTCACAGATCTTCATATCTAAGACTTTTTTTCTTTTTCAAACTGATAGCAGAAAGCATCCTGCGAAGATACTTCCTTCTCCTGAAGAAGGGATCACAGGTTAGCAGGACCTCCTCTGCTCTACTGTTACAAATCCTATTTCCACAATAATTCTGAAGAAGGAGACTGCTGAAAAAAGTGTTTGTTAAACAGTAGTTCTTTTTCATTGTTATTTTAGTTGGTGGTCATGCAGGCTTTCCTTCCCCAGTGCTCTAAGATATGAATACAAATTATTTGTGTTATTTTCCCCAGATGCCCAGTGAATCCACAGTAACAAAGTCACTTTGTCTGGTCAGCCAGGAATTTACAGACCTACCTTTGTAGCACCATAGTGGGAGCTGTCTGTGTTCTGGGTGGTGTTCGAAGATGTCCATAATTCTTAAACTCCAGTTGAGGGTATTTTACAGATACATTCAACACCTCATACATGAATCTTAGCTTATGAGTGCCCAAACACATAAAACAGTTTGATTCACTTACCACGTGACAATACTTTTTATTGGCAAGCTAAACAAGTGTTTTCAAATTGTAGAAAAGATCAAACCACACCAGTGTCTGGGTGGAGGTACAGTCTGGTCACAATATGGTTTCCCAGGATGTTTGGATTTTATCCTGTGCCCATTAGTCATTTGCATCTATTACCATTTTGCTGGGAAGCTGTCACAAGGTTTGGCATCTTCATCCCTCTTCCTGTTCTTCTCAGACTTATAAAAAATATTTACAGTGATGTTCAGTGAAAATCTAGTGCCAAAAATTTCTGTACATTTAACAAGAGAAATCTAAATTTAAACAGAGGTAAGAAACAATAATTTATTATGTCAAATGTGGAACTTAGTTGTTAGCATAGTCGAATATTTTGTTTATCATCTAGTGTTGCAACTGAGGGAACTTTTTTCAGCAGTAACTTGAATAAATATTATAAGCAGCAAGTTGCAGTCTTTTTCCCTTGACGACAGAAAAGTCTTGTAAAGTACCTACCATATGCATTGCTATAAGCTGCTATTCAGAAGGGAACAATACACTCTAAATTCTTTGGAAGATATAACAATGCCACAAAATGAAAATGAATAGTAGGACACTGAAAGATCCCCCACTCTCTGCCTTTTTCCCTCCCCCAGTAAAGCAGAACATTTTCTAAGTTTCATCACAGCAGCTTTCAGCAGAGATGATTTCTTGCCCAAAGGCACAGGAAGATTAACCAAGTATATCCAACTGCTCAACCAATAACTCATCTGAAAAAGAGTCTAAAGACCAAATTGCAAGCTTCACAAATGCAATCAGTTTATCAAGGTCAGATAAGGACAAGAGGCTGAGTAGTTATGATTCAGGATAAAAATTGAATAGACACTGATACTGTATGATTAGAACAAAAATGAGGCCACCTGCTGAATCACAGGGGTGAAATATCACATTCTGCAAAAATGCACTGTCACTAGAGCATACACAGGCTGAAATCCCTGCTGATTATGAAAAATTAGCTTTGTAGTCAACAAATTTATTGATACTTTCCTTTTACAAATGTACAGTGGAATTACTGGTAAGATTAGGAGGAAATCTGTGATGCATAAATGAAAAGATTTTATGAGCATTATCTATTGTGTCAGTGAAATAATGGTAAGCCTCCAACAATGACCTCTGGGATAATTATCATTAGTGATGGGGCAAGATGGCATCTGCTGAGAACCTGGCACCTGACAGGTGAAATATGGGTATCTTTTAAGTAATTGAGGACAGCATTTTAATGGAAAAGTTCTGCATAAATAGAATAAAGTCAGCAAACCAAACTGTGGTACAGTCGTGAATGTGTAAAACTGGGAAAGAAGTAGCTTGTTCTCCAGATGTTGTGATGGAAGAAAGTAAGCCAGTGGGGAGTGGTTCATCATAGGTTGAAACCTGAGAAGAAAGAACATGTTGTGGCAAGTGTGCCATTCAGTAACAGTAGAAAACAAGAAACAGGCCAAAGCAAGTTAAAATATTTCTAATCTTCACAAATCTTATCAGTAGAAACCAACTGCTTCATTTTTGTTGTCACTTTTTAATTTATAATGCACAAGAACAGATGGCCTGGTATTTCCTAAATAAAGGTCCTTATACTTAGATAATGTTTTTGCTGTAGAGTTGATTGTCCCTTGGGATAGTTGCAAATGAGCACTTAGGCTGTCAATATGCTGTTGTGCTGTGCTCAAATATGTGAGTCACTAGGACTTCAGGGCTTAAAATGTGCATTTCTTACAATCACAAAAAAATAAAATATTCCTAGCAATCTTTCTCAGAGAGTTTTGTGTCTTCCTCAGCATGTGGGTGGACTGTAGAATGCACGAGAGGAGCTGACTCTTCTTTGAGTCAACATTGCTTTTCTTCCACCCTGCTGCCTGAGTGGATAACCATTCACATTCCTCAAAGTGTTTCATGTTTTGGTGGGAAAACACAGCTGAAGTCACCTTTATGTGGTGGCACAAAGGTCTTTTCTCCAGAGATGTGAGTGTGAAAGAAACCTGTCTTCAGCCTCGTGTTGGGTTACAGCTTTCAGGTTTTTAGAAAGTAGAGGTGAGGTAACTGCTAGCCAGTGCCTCTTATTATTTCATATTAGCAATGCCCACTCATATATGGACAAAAAAATGCCATCTTTACTGTTTTAAAATAATGTAATGTGTTCTTACTACTTAATCTTGCAAGCCAACAGTCACTTTAGATGTCTATTTAAATAGGTAAATGTTGACTATAATCAATACCTTTTTTATTGCTTACCTACTAAGTTTCCCTAGTTTTCTGGAACAACTGGTAGTAACCCTACAGTTAAGGGGTTTTTTATACAAGTTTAATCTTTACATATGCTGTGCTCTCAGTCTCTCAAAAAGAAACTTGCTACATGAAGCTGTTCTTGAATGCTCTTCAGCTAGAAAGGTTTTTGTGTACATGCACGTAGTACCCACAGTACAGTGAGGCTGAAATTAGTCAGAGATTAGTTTGACAAGAGGTTGTAGAAATCAGAGACATAAAAGGAAAATATTTCCCTTCCACTGTGATTCGGTTCACCTGCTTGGTTTCCTTTCCCTGTCAGTAAACCCAGACCATTACAATATTTTAGAAAGTATTCCTATTTTCATGTATGTATCAGCTACAGAAAATCAGTTAACTCTTCATTCACAATGGAGCATATCAATCTTACAAATACAGCATAAAACCATGTAAAATATGTTTCTATTCTGTTCCTCTTACATGACAAAAATAATAACTTGCCAATGTAGTGCTCAGTCTACTACGGTTCTTGGCAATGGTTCCTCCAGCTATGCCTTTCAGAAATAATTCTGCTGTATCCTTTGTACCGTATTTACACACAAAATTGTCACTCAAGCAAAAAAACACTGTTAAAGAAATGCATAGAGCATTTGTATGGGTGAAGCTTCTGTTGCTCTTATTCTACTAAGCGATAAAATACTACCCACTGACAAAAGTGAAGAGTACCCTGAATATGAGCAAAGGAACAAACCTAAGGTTTACCTATTTAGTTTTTACCTATATAGTTTTTTACATATTTAATTTTAAAATAAGTTTCAAATGACTTTTTGTTTTTGTAGTGGACTCAAACACTTTCATAACTTTTGCTTTGTCTTTAGAAAGGATTAGAGGATAATAAAAGTCTATCAGTTAGTTATCATAGAAACACAGAATCACAGAATTGTATAGATTGGAAATGACCTTAAAGATCATCTAGTTCCAACCCCCCTGCCATGAGCAGGGACACCTTCCACTAGACCAGGTTGCTCAAAGCCTCATCCAGCCTGGCCTTGAACACTTCCAGGGAGGGGGCATCCACAGCTTCTCTGGGAAACCTGTTCCAGTGTCTCACCACCCTCACAGTGAAGAATTTCTTCCTAATGTCTAATCTAAACCTACCCTGGTCCACTCTAAAACCATTACTCCTTATTCTATCTCTACCTGACTTTGTAAAAATGTCCTTCCTCAGCCTTCCTGTAAGTACCCTTCAGATACTGAAAAGACTTTACTGTTAATAAAACATAACAAGGACTGGAGCATATAGAAAGTATATTTGTAGACGCAGAAGACAAAATCTCAAACTTTAATTATATTTCTGCAAGAAAAAAAATAAATTATATTGAGTTTAAAATGTCCAGAAGTAAAATTAGATATCTGAACTCTGAGACGCTCTTCAAAACAGTGAAAAATCAAATGTCATGATTTAAAAGTAGGGGTTTTTTGGTTTTTGGTTTGTTTGGGGTTTTTTTTCTCCATAAGTCCTGAAATAGTTCTGCTAATTATTTTTTATATCAAAAAAATGTAGACTATGGAAGAAATTTCAAAAATTACCTTAGGAGAATACTAGGAAGAAGAACTTTATATGGAGTTTAAAATCCAAAAATTTTGATTCTTTAGATCTTTACCAAAAGATACAGTCAAAATGAGAAAGAAACTCTTAACTTTAAAGACTGCATAGTTCAGCCAGAGGCTTGCAGGTGTATCTCAGCTAAATTTTTATAGTCTTCACACTTCAAAGTATTTGTGCTGTGAAAACTTACCTAGAAGCAAGGTTGTTTCAAATACCTGATAATATAAAGTGATATCAATGAGTAGTTGCTTCAGTGTAACCTACCACTGCTGTCTAAGTTTTTATAGATTGACATGATTCACTTTCTAACTAAACTTGACAGTTTTTGAAAACATGCAAGGGCAATGTTTTCTTGTTCATTGGAGTCAAATAGTTTCAAGCATATATGGAAACTGTCATATCCAGAAGTAAATTATTTTTTTGTTTAATTTGGTTTTGAAAACTCTAGATTGACTAAACCAAGCAAAGAGAAATGTTTGGCTGGATTAATATCTGGTGCTTTAAACAAAATAATAGGAATGTATTATAACATAACAATTTTTAGAATAGAAACATAGTACTTAAAAAAGTCTCTACTTTATAAAAAGCAGCAAATCTTTGAATGTTTTCTCATTCATGTGGATCAACCCTTCAACAGAAGCAGGAATAGGAGCGCTGAAGCTTAGCCCTTCAATTGCAATAGGGGCAACATTTGGACCTTTTTTTTTTTTCTTTTTGTACAGATGCATATTGTGTATCAGGCAGAGATGAAAGAAGGACAGATATGACAGTTTTGGTTAAGAACAGAAGCTGATGCTCTGCACAGTGGACCAGTGTTGATATGATGGTAATCAGGTGTCAGACTTGTTCTGCGCTAGTAAAATCATTGCAGTCCTGTACAGAAATGGTGTATAACAAAAAAATAATGTATGAAAAAGATTCTAAGTGCATATGAAATTTGTAAGCACTGCAACAGCTACTATTCAGTGTTCTGTGCACAGCAAGGGTGCTTTAGGTGCAAAAACCAGATCAGATCAGTGCACTCAAAGCAGACACGGTGAATTTTGTAGTGTCAGGTTATCAGATAGGCTTTTTAAATAAAATATAAGGATAATGCTGGCTTAACATAGATGTTGTTATGAATTGCATTATTATTATTATTATTATTATTATTATTATTAAAGATTTAAACATTTTTCATATACACAAGAGACATTTCATACCTCTGCCCCATAGTCTTAGGTGTAATATCCGTATATGAAGAGGAGAGGCAGGTAAAAATATTAGGAAAGGCTTGTGGAGAGGTGAACCAAGGATACAGAAACAAATAATGTAGCTATTAAGACCTATACTTAAGATGGTGAAAAAAAAAAAAAATCTAATCCTGAAAAGAAATTATGAGTCCTTGATCCTCTTCCCGTAGAGGATGTATTCAAAGGCAACTCATGGAAGAGTATAAAAGATGAGAGAACAATGATCTGAAGCCAGATTTACAGAGATCTTTGTTATAGGATTCCTGCCTTAATTTGTGCTTATAATTGCTCTGTATCTATGTTCACCTTCAAGTCAATTTAAGCTCCTTCCAGAGTTTGATTCATCATCTCTTAAGGCAGATCAGATCAATTAGCTAGAAAGAGAGCCTAAGGTAACTCACTCACACTTAGATGTCTAATTTTTGAGCAGCTGAACCTCACTTTATGCTGCCAGTGAAGATCACAGAGTACATGCTTTGCAATTGCCATGCTGAGTTATTTGCCAATTCTTTCCTGTAACCTCTAATCCGAGTCTAATGAAACAGCCCTCATGAGAATGATTTTTCAGAGTTGAATTACACTGTAAGGACTTTATTTTTACCTTCTTTTATCTTTCCCTCAGTTTCAGCACCTCTATCTTCTTGAAATCTTTACAGTCTCTGCTCCTAGGCCTCTGTTCTTTTCTGATTCTCTGCTTCTTTATTTCCTTTCCAATATACTAGCTGAAGGCCCTCTAGGGTCTGGCCATACCCTGCTTCCGCTATGCCACACCTCGAGGTAATCTCATCTAACAGCAATCTAATTTACTATTTTTTCTACTGGAAAGGTATTTAATTTGCTATCAATATCAATCCTATTTCCTTCTGCTCAAGCTAAAACCTTGTTTCTCTGCTACCTCCAGGTTACCTGTTCTTAAATTTACCTCCAAAATATTTCTCTATTGCCTTCTTTGTAGCATTTTGAACAGCAGCACCATCTTTCCTGTCAGAAGGTATTATAGAATCATAAAATCATAGAATTATTTGGTTGGAAAAGACCTTTGAGATCATCGAGTCCAACCATACCTATCCACTACTGTACCTCCAGGGATGGTGGCTCAACCATCTCCCTAGGTAGCCTGTTTCATTGCCTGATAACTCTTTCAGTGAAGAAATTTTTCCAGACATCCAATCTGTACCTCCCTTGGTGTAACTTAAGGCCATTGCCTCTTGTTCTATCACTAGTTATCTGGGAGAAAAAAACCACGTACCCATCTTGTTACTACTTCCTTTCAGGTAGTTGTAGACAGTGATAAGATCTCCCCTTAGCCTCCTTTTCTCTAGACTAAAAATCTTCAAATCTTGAAAATGAGCATACAAGTTTAGGAGTGATCATATATTCCCTTGAACATGGTATTTTGATGAACGTCATAAATTTATCACTTTCCTCATAGCTCCTGAAAGGGCAGTATTCCCTCTGACCGATTGACAGTGGATTCATTATTTTATTCTATACAGCTCAGCTGTATTGTGTCATAGTAACTTTAAACTTAGAAGAGCTGTCTATGTGCATTAGTACGTAGTGTAACAAGAAATCCTTCAGTCAAGAAAAGTGTTATTTCTGAATTACCCCTCTCCAATAACTGAATTCAGCAATGATGCTTATTAAATCAAAACTTTAGAAAAGAAAGCATAAAACCAATTGTCCGTACAGATGCGAAATATATTTCTCAAGGTTTGAGTTGTTCAGATGTGAAAATCAGTGCAAGCTATACAATCACTCTTATATTGTGCTTATAAAGGGATTTTCATAACAATATTGTTTTACCAATTGCATATTTTATTTCTTCAGGGTAACGGTGCTGGGTAATTTAAAACCATTTGTAGAAGGTGAAGATGTAAATCCAAAAATGTTACATTTTTTGATGCCTAGGAAAGGATTGCATAACTGAACCTGCTTTACAGGGCTGGGTGGAAGGGTTACCCCATCAGATTAGAGATGGGTTTTTTCACCCCTCAAAATTTGGACAGGAAGATGTCAAACTAGTTTGAACTTTTGGCACACAGGCCTGTGTGAGTATAGTTTGGAGATTTCTTGGAATGGACAAACTGTTTTTCTCAGTGTCTGGTTGATAAGTATGATTCGACTTCTTTTTTTTTTTTTTTTCTGATTTGAAACAGGTAGATTCGACCAGATGACATCTCCTCCTGTATTAGTTTTTTATTAGAATTTCTTCTTTCCCACTGCTGTTTGGCATAGGCAAGCTTAATACCCATTAAAAGCCACTTTGCATTGGAGTTGTCAAACAACAGAATTCAGATGGCCTTGAAAGAAGGCAAAACAAGCTAATTCATTTATTTTACAAACTGCCTATGAACAATAATTCTGGCAGATGCAACTGAAAAATCTAACGGGCTATGAAGGCAGGCAATTCTCCAAACCTAGGAAAGTAGTAGCTGATTTAGACATGCTTTAAATAAAGTCTTACAAACTATTTTAAGCATTTGTTTTAATAGGTATATTTTTATATACAAGCTATAAGCTTTTTTACATAAAGTCATATTCCAGTCAGAATATTACAATGTCTAATTCAATATATTAGGAAAAAAGATGTCAATAAAATACTTTTTGTTATCTCCATACTGGACTATGTGGTAACTACAGCTAAATTCTCTGCTACAATCATTTTACTTGCCCACCAGAAGATTTCTTTGCACTTACCCCTCTCTGATATCTGAAAATTCTTTAAATAAACACATGCAGCTACATTCTCTGGGGAAAAAATGTCAAATTAGTCTGCTGAAAATTAAAAGTCCTCCTGGACAGTGTATGTCCAATGCATGATTCTAGATTACCATTTTCTAATATACCTTATCATTACAAGTACTTTATAGCAATTTCAATTACTCCTCTATCTAAATGTTCATAATGACCTAGCAACAAAATATAAGGAAACAGCGTGTGCCATAAAAGCTATGTTCTTGCAGACACCCTATTCCAATGTGCCTATTTCCTTCCTGTCTCGCCTAGCTCCATGCCCTGTCTCCCCAGTTCAAAAGATGCTCCTCCTGAGAGAAGTCCTTGTCAGGGAGTGGGGAAGACAAGTGGAGTCACTTGTGAAAGATCAGTCCCTAGACCTCTTTTACTTCACAAACCAGAATGCTCAGGTGGCTGCCCTTCTGCTCTTGTAGCACAGCTGATCAGCTTTGCTGGGGCAGGGAACATTTTCAGTAAGCGGGTCGCGGTGTAAGGTGGAAATGGGGAGAGAGATGAAGTGTTGAGAACTGCAGGGACAGCAGTTTTGTCCTGTTGGTTCATAAATGATTTAAAGAAGCTTCACATATAGTGTATATTTTTTACTGCTGTGGGACTTCGAAACACCTGTCCTCTCATTGACACATTAACGTATTGCAAATAGTAACAACCAAATGTATTGAGAGGAATCTTCCAAGCAAATATAAAAATAGAGATCTTACATTTGAGGTAGGACGCTTGCTTTAGAGAAGCTTCAGATTTAATTAATTCCAATACCCTGAAAGCAGGCAGGAAATCACAAAACATCAACTTTGGTATGTTTTGTGTGTTTAGTCTGCCTGAGGCTTATGCTTGGGGCTTTTAAAGATGCATGAAAATGTTAAACCACAGACAAGCAAAAGTGGTGAAAAATTAATTCTAAAGAACGTATGCTGTCTGTCTTTTCCTTTCCCAGTGAGAGAGAGATTTTTAATTTAACTGCCCATACCCGTGTCCTGCAATTCTTATTGTAACTAACCACTGCTAACAACACTGAATATTCATGGACATTCCTCTACTTTGAGGACTAGGTTGGGTAGTCTTAAGCTTAGATTGTTCATATTTTATAGAACAAATGTTATAGAACTTATTCAAACTTATTCTTCTTATGACTCCCTTTTAGAGTTATTCTTTATAAAGAAAGCTTATTAATCCAAAATGTTGCAGGGTTTTTTTTCACTTAATTTAAAATGACTTCTTAAACAAACAAAAAACCACAAATAACTTTATACTAAGATGAAGAAGGGAACTCCAAAATTTAGAATTTTCTAAAATCTTTCCCTATGGTATTTGGACTGTTGGGATTACTAAATTGTGTGCATAGAAATTATGAATCTATTGGAAGTCATTCACAGACTTACCTCCTAATGAAAAAGTAGTCTTTTGAATTTTGTACAAGGGTACAAATAAAAGGAGGCTAATGTAATATTTCTACCAGCTACCTTGCCTGGGGATCAAGCAATCATGGGAAGTGAAACCATTTTAAGAAGGAATTATCACAGTTGCTATACGTTCCATAACAACAAGGACAACTGTCCCTTTCTGAAGTTGTCCTGCTGAGTTACAGAATCTTACATGATCCTGAAATACTGTGACTATTAAACTCTACAATCCCATTCTTACAGGTCACTGAAAACCCTTTGAGAAGTTTTGTTATATTTCAGCCACAGATAAATGAAGCAGAAAATGGCTGTGTTAGAGACCTGACGATTAAAGAAGAAAAAAATCTTCTTTGCCTTTTCTGCCCTTGTTTTGACAGATTTATTTTTGTTTCTCTAACAGAATGTTTTGGTGTTTTGGTTTTTTTTTTAATTTAAAAGACTGAAGAAAAAGCCTATATCTGGAAATGAAACCCTTAGTTTTGAACAAGGGAATAGAATTTCTGCTTAGTATAAGCATGTAAGATTTGTTAAAATATTTTTTCAGTCCTCTCAGTGGTAGTGTTCTACCTCTAAATTGTGTTACCTGATGCGTTAAGGAGTAGGTACGTGTGCTCTGTGCAGTTGCTTTAAATCTTTGGCATACAAGTAAGCATTTTTTAAAATGTACCTTGAACCAATCTATCAACAGCTTTTCTTATTAGGACATGCACAGTACTAAACTACATCCACACGTGAATTGCAAATAAAAAGTACTTGTACAGATGGAGATTCTCCTCTTTTAATTTTTCTGAGTCACTTATTTATAATAGATTATAAGTTATTTTTAGTAAAAAAAAAACCCAGAAAACAGCTACTGCTGATATGCCATTTTTGTTCATATCTCTATAGACAACCCATTCCCATGCACTGCACCAACAGATCACAGTTCATTATTTATATTCTCTTGTTGATATAGACAACCCCTAAGCTTTCCAGCTTTCCAGCTTTCTAGCTTGGGTGCATGGAATTGGGACCTAATTCCTGTGGTTGGGGTGCAGCTTCGTTCCTGGTTCTGAGCATGGGTTGAATATGATCTTTGTGGTATGATCTTTGCACTGCTAAGTGCCATGAGATTTACAAGTTCCTTTCAGAGTGAAGAGGATTTTTGACTCCAAGTTCGTTGTTACTTGCCATGTTTAAAGAACACCATTCTTGCAAGTACTTCTAAGTCATCTTCTTGCTAGATAACACTGCAATCATAAGTGCATGGGCGAGCAATTTCTTTTCTCATAAAGGAGGGCTTAGGGGATACCAAAAACAACTACTACAATGTCATGTTTCCATAAATTCTTACCTGCTCTCCCATCTGTGGTGTCCCCCATGTGCCACTGAACCAAAACAGGAGATTAGGGTTCATCAAGAGGAAGAAATATTCCTCTCCATGTCTGATCATGTGTATTTTCTCATATATGTTTGAAGATACTGTGACACATTGCAGAATTTGAAGATGAAAGTGTCACTAGGAAGTTCCACTAAAAACATGAAGTACAAGTGACAGATTTCAGTCTGTTTTCAAAAACAGAGATGAACTATAAGTAAGAAATACATAAAGATTTTTTGTGTTTTCTTTCAAAAACCAGAATGGCAGAAAGAAATTGAGTTTCTTGCAACAGTCAACTATCTGTTTCTCCTCACTTCAGCCAATTTCTATACCGCTGAGGTTATGTGGGTCCATTATCTATACATATTCTGTATTAAGATATCTGTGTTCTGCATGTTTTTCTATCAAAGAGCGAGGAAATCATTTAATAATACTGCCTAGAGCTTTCCATTTAAATTTTCATTGCACCTGGGAAAGCTGCTAAGTGAACGAATATTGACTTTCTGAGATAAAAAAAAACCTACAGTGTTTTAATTTTTTTGGCAAAGGACCAGCATTTCATAATTTCATCCTTTTGGTTTGTTATGGGCTATAACTCAACTTTAATGATCTGATTCAATGAAATGATAAAATCCCAGCTTCACTTCAGTTTTTTTGCTTTTTAATAGTCAGATTTATTGGTTCATGTACAGGTTTTCCCATCTGCAGGTCAGACACTGTCAAATCGCTTAGATCAGGGTATGTGTTTGCTACTTGGGCACAGGTGAACACATAGATGTCTGTATTTAAATTATCAAAAGACTGATGACTATCACTACTGACATAACAAGGTTCACAATTTTATCACTTGCAAAAGACAACCATATGGTCATCTGCCAGGTTTTTTATGTGCTTACTTCTTAGATACTGTCTGTCACCTGTATATTTATCACAGAAGAGGGCAGTTTTGTCAGAATCAAATTGGACAGTCTGGGAGTGGTGTTTGAGGAACTGATGAACATTTATACAGATATGAGGAAGGTGAGGGAGGATATTCATTGAATATTGTAGTTTGAATTGTGCTTGTTTAAAACATGTGGTAGAAATAATGGAAATGCCTCATATTTCAATCAGATAGAAAAAAAACAGTAAAGAGGAAGGCATGGAATAAACCTCTTTTGCACTCAAACATGAAAGGCAAGTGTAGTTGTCAAAATTTACTTCCTTCTTTACTCATGTTTTCTTTTTCAACAAATTAGGGGTAGAGGGGAAGGGTAGGAGTAGAGGGGAAGGGTCACTTTGCTTGTCCTGATGGCAATGATCTTTCTAATGAAACCCAGAAGTCTGTTGATCATCTTTACCACAGGGGCACATTGCTGTCTCATGTCCATCTTGGTGTCCAACAGGACACCCAGGGCCTTCTTTGCAAAGCTGTTTTCCATCTGTTCACCTCTAATATGTCCTGCTGTATGAGGTTATTCCTTCTCACAAGCAGGACTTCACATTTAGCAAGAGGGTGGTCAAACACTGGAACAGGCTTCCTAGAGAGGTGGTCAATGTCCCAAGCCTGTCAGTGTTTAAGAGGCATTTGGACAACGCCCTTAATAACATGCTTTAACTTTTGCTCAGCCCTGAAGTGGTCAGATAGTTGGACTAGATGATCATTGTAGGTTCCTTCCAACTGAATTAGTCCATTCCATTCCATTCCATTCCATTCCATTCCATTCCATTCCATTCCATTCCATTCCCTTTTATTCAACTTCATAAGGTTCCTGTCAGCCTGTTCAGTTCTCCAGCCTGTTGAGGTCCCTCTTAACAGTAACACAAACAATTGATGCATCAAATACTCCTTCGAGTTTTAAATCACCTGCAAACTTGCAGAGGGTCTGTTCTGACCCATCACTCAGGACATTAATGAAGTATTAACTCATGGGAAACATGACTATAGACTAACTTCCACCTCAGCTTTGTGCCACCAGTTGCAACACTTTGAGCCCAGCAGTTCAGACAGTTTTAATCCACCTCACAAACCACTTGTCTAGTCTATACCTCTAATCTGGCCTTTCAAACATAATCAAGAGTGGTGTTGCAATGACATCAGCTCTCTCCCTCAGCACCTGTGGGTGCAACCCATCAGGTCCCATGGACTCAAGTTTGTTTAAATGTTCCCTGTTCTAATCCTCCTCTACTGAAGGTAAGTTCTTCCTTGCTCCAGACTTTCCCATGGTGTCAAAGGCGTGAGACTCCTGAGGGCTTCTGTTACCAATAAAAAACAAGGCAAAGGCAGCCTTGACTATCTTAGCCTTTTACAGGCCTTCTGTCTCAAAGTCCCGTTCCTGTTCAGAAGTGGTTGCTCAGATCTCCTTTAGCTGCTGTAAAGATCCTTTCTGTTGCCCTCCACATCCCTTGCCATGTTCAACTTCAGGTGGACTTTGTCTTTCCTAACCTCATCCCTGCCTGCTCAGAGATATATGCCTTCATATGCCTCCTGGGTCTTCTGTCCCTGCTTCCAATTTTGAATGCTTCCTTTGGGGTTTTGAGTATACTCAAGAGCTTCTTGTTCAGCCATGCAGGGCCCATGCCATCTTTACTTGACTTCCTGACCATGGGGATCAACCAATCTTGAGCTCAGGGAAGGTGGTCCTTGAAAATTAACCAGCTCTTCAGGTTCCATCCTCTTTCCAAGTCTGTATCCCCTGTGATTCTCCCAAGCAGGTCTCTGATCAGTCCATTCTGCTATGAATCTAATTGGAATTTCCATTTTTCCAGCTTGTGTCCATTTTCTCTTGTTTTGTCATTATGCATCTTCAAGAAGAGTCCAATCCATCTTTTCTACAATTTCCAATAAGTAGTTGTTGACAGCTGTCTCTTCTCCAGGCTGAACAACCTCAGTCCCCTCACCCTCTTGGTGGCCTGCCTTTGGGCTCACTCCAGTATGTCAATGTCTTTCTTGTAGCTGGGAACCCCAAACCAGACACAGAATTCCGGATGTAGTCTCACAAGTGTCAGAGAAGGAAAATCATCTACATCAACCTTTAGGCTACACAGCCCAGTATGCACTTATCATTCCTTGCTGCAAAGCAGAGTATCAAGGAAAGTGAAGAGTTACTGATCCATTTGGTAATATCCTTCCTCAGTAACTGATGTTATTAAAAGTGAAATAGTTAAAATACTCAGGCTCCAAGTAAAGAAAACTACCCATTTCCTTTATCACTTTTAAACTAAGAGAGATCTAGAACATAGTTCCATGAGGGCAACATCAGAGAGGCCAAATGGTAAAATCAGAATGACACAACTGTAGTCAATTTGTCATAAGGGGCTCTGAATCAAAAGCTGCTCATAGGTCTCTGACCAGGAAAGAGTTATATAAAACAAGGGCAAGGCATCCTGTACTCTGACAAATCAGTGAAGACTGGCATCAGGAAAAGGTTTATGGTGATCTCCATTGGCCTGCAGCATGACTACACTTTGCCTCTCTGGGCAGAGAGTTCCCGAGAGTTTACATTTCTTCATGTGTTACATTAAGGCAACTGCTAATGAGCAGTGAGATTTGCCAACTTTTAGAAGCTGTCAGATTGAGTGGACATCAAGATGCAGGGGATTTCTCCACCATCCATCAGTTGGAACTGACTCTGATGGTCTCTAAGGCAGAGAGGGCAATTAGGGATATTTCAAACTAATTAGGCACAAATATGGTTGGTTGGTTGATGCATGGTCCAGACCTATTTTGTACTAATCTAGTAATTCAGCAATGCTCAGACTTGATATTAATGTGCATGGAAGCATAATCTTAAGCCTCATCAGTTCTTTCCTCTCCAGTGGGAAAACCAGCTTTCCTGGAGCTCTAGGAGCTAAAAATGTTTACTCCTTATAGATACTTCTCTTTAGGCTTATCACCTTACTCCATCTATGCTTTTGTTGTATGAAGAAACTCTTTTGTACTATGCTGAAGACTAATTCATCATATGTCAAGAGATCAGATCATGCTTGCATTCACAAGAAAAAAAAAAGCTATGGAAAAAAAGGCTTAATGCAACACTTTGAAAGAACAGAATCAACGTAGCCCCTTCTCTGTATTGATCATATGATTACAATGAAGCACTCCACTCCCCTGTGATTTCTGATTCACAATATCCTATCATTAAAAATTTCATAAACAAGGGCTGGAGGGGTTTCCCCGTGACTTTTAAGTAACCGTTCACCAGTGAGGTTGTCTGCAGGAGCAAGGACTGTGCACCATTGAGTGTACTTAATCTTCAGATGCTAGAGTTAAATCCTAAAATCAATTCTTCTGCAGCCAGTGGAAATCAAGTATTTAGCCCTTGCAATCAGCCCCTGCATTTTCCAAATTGGCAGACATTTTGAGATAGCTACACAGATATCAACAGCTTGTGTGTCTAATATCTGTCTTTCATTGAATGGCATTTTATTTTTGGCAGGCTATTTTTTTCTCTTTTTGGAAGTATAATTTCAACACAGAAGTCATGAAGACTCCCCACCTGACAGGTGCAGACACCTGTGCACCTGCACATACATGCATACATGTGCTCAACACATGGCTATGCACAACAAATACATATTTGAATGACAAATTTTGTCATTTATATATGAAACAGAAAAGAACATCAGCAGAGGTGTCTCTCAATAATTAACTCTTATTGAACACAACATTAGGCTTTCCTAGAGCTTACTTATGGATAACTCTCATCTGCTTTGTGTAAGTTCTCCAATAATTTCCCTCTGTGTTTTTGTGCATATTTGTTCTATAAACTGTGGTAAGAAACAGACTTTTGGGGGTCCATTTAACAGATTAATACTTGAGGAATCAAGTGTCTGCAAGTTACAATGGTTGACAGTTTTAATTTCCATTTCCATTTCAAAGTCAGCTTCATTCTTATTAAATAACTATTGGCTTTTTGCAGAAAAATTCTAATCAGAATGTGGCTGACAAAGGAAAGGAAATTGAGCATAGAAGAGAGACTGTGTGAAAGAAGATAAGATATTCAGTGCCTCCTCTTTTTCCAAAGGGCAATATGCTTTTTGGAGCTTAGCTTGTTGTCCAAGGTCTTCTTCAAAGCGTAGTCTGTGAAAATAAATATCAAAGTTTTGAACACTTTTCTAGCTATCTAGGTTTTGTGATAATGGCATACTTCATGCTGGAAGGTACTGTGAATTCTTGTTTAATATTGGAAAAAGATACTAGCAATTCATAGAGGTCAGAGTGAAGAGGGACCACTGAGGTCATCACTGGGATTTGGTCACAGAGTCAAGTTGCTGTAGATCTTGAACCCTGTGACAGACACAGTCCTGACCAGCCTCACCTATCTGCTTAGACCAGGGCATTATTTCAGACAACTTCCAGAGATCCCTCCAAACCTAATTTTTTCCTTGCTACTATGATAATCAGTGAAAATAAACCCAGAGCAGCTTCCAACTCTGCACACCTGGTCTGCACTCTGGCTCCATATCAAACTAAATCTTGGACATGCTTCACTTCGTCCTCCATTTCCTCCCTTTCTAGTTTCCATTTGTAAAGACCTGGTGAAAGCAGCAGTGTGATCCAACAACTTCCAGCTTGTCAGGAGCACAGAACTAAAAGGTATGTTTATGAGAACCAGGTTTGCTTGTCGACTGTTGCCTTAATGCAGTATATTTCATTTTTTCTGCCTAAAAAATATGACAAATCACCTTCCCAGTGGCTGTGGTTACATGGTATTTGTAATCATGGTCAGCAGCAAAGAAGTTAAAAGACCAGAAAAATGCAAACTGTCACCCTGCCTCCCCCCCAACCAGAGGGCTTTATGAATGGACTTTTATGAATGTTGTTAACTTCCCAGCTTCAAGACATTTTGAATGATGGATGAACAAAAGCATCGTCTGTGCAAACACTGAGATGTTTGAACTCAGAGGAAGGTTCAATAATTAGTCATGCAGAATATTAGTAACGCCCTTTGGTCATATTCCAAGTTCCTCCTGGATTACAACACAAAGTCACAAATCATCAGCTACTGCAACTGGCATTTTCACAGAGGAAAAACTTCCTGGTGCTAGTACTGAACCTTGGAATAATATTAAACTCTGTTTCTTCCCTAAAAATTGATAGTATGCAGTAACCATTTCATTCAGCAAATAGCTTTTGCTGCTTCTACTTCTGGAAAATGAACTATTTTTTTTTTTCTCTTTCCTTTCCATTTCTATCATCCCTACAGAACTGACTGTGTTCAGCAATTGAAAGCAGGATAGTTTTCTACTGTTATCAGGGTAACTCTGAACAGTTATATATGCAGAGCCCTTTCTGTTATATCTTCAAAAAAAGTACGAAGATGTACCTTTCTAGCCCCACTGTGGGCCCTAGGTTACACAGAGGGAGGTAAATGAGGGCAAGATTTGAAAGCAATGCTCTGTCTTTCCCAGTTATACCCGAAGGAAGCATTTGCCCAGCAGACAGGTTTTTGGATGATATTGTGCACAGAAGCAACAGCATAGTTTAGTTTCCAGACTGCTGGAATGTTTGTAGAACAAGCGCATAGATAAAAATGACCTTTCGTTCACCAGCTAAGAAAATTTGATCTGGAAATCCTTTAGCTATAACAAATGTGGATCTTTATGCTACCATTTTTTGCAAAAGCATTTTTAAAGTAGGACTGCATTTTAAGTCATTCACTCTCAAATAGAATTTGAGACTGTAGGGACAGTATGGAGATAAAGATTATTTAATGAGCAGTAGAAAAAAATAAAATGCCTTTCTCTTCAGCTTTAAGTTTCTCCAGCAACCAGCAGATTTCACAGTTATTGTTATTGACAGGAAAGGCCCATATGGTGTTAAAGATACCAACACAGTGCTGCACATTACTCAACAAAAAATCCTGTTCACCTAACATTCTACCTTTAAACTGGCTCATTGTGCACTTAGTATCACTTTGAGATAAAGAAAAGCAGTTTGAGCAGACAAGTTTAAAATGGAACTCAGTCAAGCACACTTTCCTGGATAAATCAGGCTAACTTCAATGCACACATAGCTGAAACCTCCTGTGATTAAGTATTGGCTCTGTATGGCAAGGCATTCTGGCTGTGACTTCAATTGTCTGTTTTAAAACACAAGCCTCCTGCAGAAAGAAGATTATTTAGTTAGCTAAATAAAGTGCTTGTTGAAAATCCAAAGAAATAATGTGTGTGATAAATAAGGTTGCTTATTACCAGGCTAGGATGATTATAGCTATTTTATGAAATTTTAATTACATTATGTGGCTGCTCAAATATTGGTTTTGAACATTAATCAAGTTACTTGAGAAGCATTTCACGGAAGGGAAAATAAAAATGAAATGGCTTATTTACTTATCCCAATGTATTAAAAACAAAATTCAGCAGGGAAATCATGAAAAAGCCATCAGGGAGAAAGTACTGCCTAACAGTGTTCACAGTCAACAGAAGTCTGAAACAAATTTTCATTTGAATGATTCACCAACACTGACTCAGGAGTATCTCCGTGCTCCAGACAACACAGTATACTTAAAAAGCCATGTATATAATTTTATAGGTAAGTTTATAGCCTGAAGCATTCAGATATTTTACTTGTTTAGGAAACCATTAGATATTCTTATGTTACTAGATAAACAAGTTGTCTAACAATTTTGTTGTTCAAAACAAAGCTATTTATGGGTTCTGAAAAGTCAATGCAAATTCTTGGTCAGAAAGAGAGTTTGGAATGAGGAAAGGTGAATATAAGTCTGCATTAACTAGACAGATACAGATTGATGCTGAACTGATGTGACAGGTCCCATGCTTTGCCGTTGCATATGTTTCCCATATCAGTGATTTATTTCCTGTGGTAAATTGCATAGGACAGAGATGTCACCAGAAGTCTGATACATTATTTCATTTTAGGTTTTTATTAGCCTTCAGAAACATTTCAGATTTGTATTACCGTTGCTGTCTCGAATAGCAATTCCAGGGCATTATCTGTGCATACCGTTTTACTAACATACAGGTCAGCACTGATGGTGACAAAAGCCTCCTGATGGCACTTCATCATTTACATCCGTGAACTCACAGCTGTATTTGACAGAGTCCTTTAAAGGGATGCAGGAAAGCATCTCTTCTGTACTGCATGATGAAAGAGAATACTAAATGTGACCTAGCTCTGCTTTTCCCTTAACCGCAAATGGAGTGATGTGGCAAAAAGAAGCCTTTTCCCTTCCTTTTCCTCCTTGCAGAAGCAGAAGGTCCAGCAGACTTCTGCTCTGTCAGCCCAGGAGCTGCAGCTTACCAGTTTCCTCAGGCCCAGAAGGAAGAGGGAAAGGACAGAAATGAAACAGCAGGTGCTGTCTAGCATAGCTGTCCAGCTGTATGAAAAAAAACATGCCTTGCATCTTGAAGGTGGTGCAGTGGCACACATGCTATTCACTCATCAGGAGCCCTAAAAGCTGTTGCTTTACTCAGTTACCTTCACATAGCACACTTGGACATCCTTTTCCAGCCAAGGTCTCCATTTAGAAACTCTCCAGCACAATATTGTTTATACTAAAGACATAGGATAATGCTAAGTACAGTCAAAAATGCAGCTAGTCACTTTACCATATTTTGATTTTAACTTAAAAGAGTGGTGTTTAGCTTTCCTGTGTAACTAGCTATGCAAAGGTGATTGTGGATCACCAAAGGTGATGAGAAAAATAAGGGAAGTATCATAAATCTTCTTGCTTGTAAACATCTAAGCTTTAAGTATATAAAAGTTATTTCTTAAGGCATGTCTGTAGTTTTATTTCAAACTAGTTGATATTTGTATGCAAATAGTATATTTTAATGAAGAAATTATAGCACTATATTAGACTGTTTGAGAATTTCTCATTATAACAAGCATTGTTCTCAAGCTCTTTAAATGTAATTCAATGTTCTTCCCAAAAGCATTTTATTTGTGTTGTACAATATATACCCTATCAACATAAAATATTTCAATTTATTGATATGATTTCAATTTTAGTATCTGATATGATTGGTGGTATTTATTTTCCCTTCTGACAAGACAAAATATCTGAGACAAGAAAAAAAACGCAGTAGAACAATCTGGAGTTTGGATAATCAGAACAAGTTTTGAATTTGAATGTGTTTCTTGCAACAAAGGATTAAATAGTGTGAAAAATCAAGGGAGAACCTAGGTACTCTAAGCATACTTTAAACTACCATTGAACCCAGAAAACCCTGGCTGTATAACCTCTATCTAAAGACTGGCTGTCAGCTGCCTGGTTATCTAGATCAAAATATTATTTAGATCACTTCAAAACTGCTGCCCAAGGTTGCATTTTAATTAAATATCAGCTCAGACCTTCTCTACTCAAAGACAGTGGTATTCAGGATTGGACATTTGTATCACCAAAGTATGAGTATAGTCTAAATATGCAGTGGGAATAGTGTATATATGACATAAAAGACATAAACTCATTTTGCATCTAATTTATACAAATTGTCTTAAACAGGCTTTGTAAACATTCATCCCTCCTAAGAAGCCTTACCTAGCTTTAGTGACAAAAAAACCCCACCAACAAACATACATTTTGTGCCCAGCTATGTAAGTTTGTCTCCTTAGTGGAATTTTAACCCCCGAAATAAATATTTGTATTAGTGAGATCCAATAAAAATTTTCTTGCTTTTTTTAGTTTATTTTTAGTCTGAATTGTTTACTTGTGTATGTCAAGCTAACTCCTCATACTTACCAGAATTATTAGTATCCAAAATTTTGATTCCAAGAGGAGAAAATGTTTTGAGCTGTTACATGCATGTGTGTTTCAGCTTTTCAGCTACCTATTTAGCCAAAACAAAACATAGTAAACCTTACAAGGGACACATTAAAATAGATTTGCTGAAGACTGCTGAGGGCTATGCAGCATTTCATAACTTCTGAAGACACCATTAGAGATAGTACTTGGTCCATTGCATTTTACCTGGGTATGTCTTAAATTAACTTGGAATAGTGGGAAGCTGAGGGAAAAGAGAGACTTTCAAAGACATTTAAATTTTCAATGCAAGGACCATTCAGTTCCAGGACATCCACATTTCTGTATTTTGCACTTTTTGAAGTTCAGCTGGATAAGAATTGAGTAAGAATATTTTATGTTCATATAACTATGTAATGATTTTGTTTTATAATACCTTTCATTCTAAAGAATCCCATGAAACTTCAGTATCCCTAGGGAAGAACTAGGAGATATTTTGCTGAAAGATACCAGAGTATAATTTGAGAGCAAATGTCTTTTTGTCAAGTCAGAGTTTCAGGATTTAAAAAAATGGTTTTCCAGTCTTTTTCTCTCATTAGGTTGGTGAGCAGTGAACTCAAATGAATGAGAAAGACTCTGTCTGATTGATGTTATGTGTACTTTAGCCTAAGTCTTCTTCATCCAAAAAAAATTTGTAACCAAATGTTTATTTACTACGCTGAGAGGAAAGGAAAGGAATTTACAGCCTCTCGTGTTGGAACTATTCCACCTTGGATAAATAATAAACCCTTTCTTTGAAAAGGCACTTGAGCTTTTCCTTACACAAGTAGCCCAGGACAAGACTGTAGCTGCTGAGAATTAGAATCAATCTATCTAATGCTTTCTCTGTGCTATTGCATGTTTAACTGTACATATTAATGAGAAAAAAAATCAATGAGAGAAATTGTCAGAGTAGACTGGGAAAGGAGTAATCCCTCCCTTCTCTTGCTCTTATTTTGATACAAAACCTAATCTTTGACTTCAAAATGTTCTTACTATAAGAGGTTTATCAGACCAGCAACTAACCCCCCACCCAGTTGCTCATCCACTTGTTCCTCATCAGGATGAGTGAGACAGTTCAAAGAGCAAAATCAAGAAAAATTTTTGGTTAAGAAAAGAAAATTTAATATGTGAAGAAAAGATACAAAACCACAAAGGATGAAAAGGCAATCACTCCTCACTCCTACAAGCAGCCTGATGTCCAATGAGACTCCAAATGTCTCTAAGGTCAGTTGTCTCAGCAGTGTCCCCTCCTAGTCTCTTGCCTGCCACTAGCCTACTCGCTGGGGAGGCAGTGTGAGAAACAGAGAAAGTCTGAATTCTGTGCAAGTACTGTTTAACAATAGCTGAAACTGGTACATCATCAACACTTTTAGTCTCAAATCCAAAACGCAGCACCATATGGGCCACTGTGAAGAATGTTAACTCCATCCCAGCCAGATCCAGTGTAATCAGTTAAAGCAAGAGATCTCAATTTTTATAATACAGCATTTCCCAATGGAAAATCTGGTTTACTGGAAAAATTCACAGATTCCTAACCAGCTGTATACTAAAACATCTCTTCTAAAAAGTTCCAGGTACATGAGAAGAAACACTGATTTCCTTCCAAGGAAACCACATAAAGTGTGTGGAACTTCATTTATTTACTTTGAAGTGACAAAATTGCTTGGTTGAGTTCACTTAGTTTGAAAATCATCTTTCCCTAGAACCTAAGTTTCCAAAATTTGTAGACTGTGCTACTAAATTATGTCCCCCAGGTTGTTTCTCATTGTGTCGTATTCTCAATAAACGACCAAGAAAACTAAAGAAAAATGAGGAAAATATAAAACCACAGGATTATATATTTAGAAGAAATACATTTAAATTAGTTGCTTGCTCATCTTGCCAGGGTATTTTGATTATTTCCTGTCCTTCTGTTGTTTGTTGCTATATTCTTCACTATATAACTCTGTTCTGCAAACTCAGTATGATCAGCATGTTCTTTTAGTACATATATTACAGATTACATTTTTTAAAGAAAACAAAAAAAGAAAAAAAGTCCCTTATGCTCAAAGAATTCTGGGAGGTTGCAAAGGGAATATGCTATAAATAAGAAATAAGCACAAGAAATGAAGTTGGAAACAGCATTTTCAAATAAGTGATTCAGAGCTATGTAAGGAGAGATAATGTGCCATAATATCTAAACTGGAATTAAAATTGAAGGAGCAAGAGTAACATTCAGATCCAGGGAAGGTCAAATTTATAGCTGTTCTTTGGGCTGTGCTTAGAGGTTTGGAAGCCAGTAGAGTTACACTTTTGTAAAACTGATGTGAAAGGGAATAACATTACACAGAATTTGTAAGTAAAGCAGCATCAATACCAGAACAGAGCAGGATCCCTGTCTGCCTTCATTTAGAAGCTGGTCTTTTTTCTTCCTCACAAATAGTTTCACTTTGGATCCACCTTTTCCTTCTGTTCCCTTCACCTGGGACATTCCCTAGGTTTCATTTGCCTTTCACAAGAGCCTGGTGTACTGCATGTTCACTCTGTGCATTTCCTGAAAGACACAACTAGTTTTAGTTGTTCAGATATTTGAATCACAGAGGACCTTTCTATGGCACCTTCAAATCCTACGCTTCACACAAAAGAAACTTATATCTGAAATCCTTCCTTGTAACATCTGTAAGTGCTATTCCTTTTTAAGCTATTTTCAAAAATAGTGTGATGCCTCTGAAATGGGAGAGCTGTGATACATATTCACTTACTTCCTAGGCTAATAAAATATACTAATACAACAATAAAAGCAGTATGAATTTTCAAACTCTTTTAAGTCCTATATCAGAGCCAAATAAATTGCTAATCTGAAATTGTATTTGGCCCAGAGAAGACCCTTCTCTGAGATTTTTCTGTTACAGGTTCTTTAATTTTTCTTCTATCATAACTGCACTCATTCTTGTAGCTCAGTTCCAGGATGTGTTCAGTATTTATAGGTGTACTTCTTACTGTGTGTTAAATGTAAAGATATTTTCTGTAAATTCCCAAACTCTGTACAGGTTTGTTCAGATTATTTACATTCTTGTCTGAACAGTCTTCCTACTTTTTGCAGGGCTTATGTTTAAATGGATACTAAGGAGATAAAAATATATGAACAGATTTTCAAAGATTCTGAGCAGCCAAAGTTTCTATTGCCTTCAGCAGGAGCTTTGTGCAGGATCTTCAAAAAATGTGTGAATAGAGTCCTAGTTGAAGTGTTTTAGAACAAGTTATTTAAAATTTCAAGACTGTATCTGAACGTTAAGATATTCAGGTAACTGCTGTAGTTTGTGAAGGTGGCTGAAGCAGTAGATGTCTTCTGCAACTATGGTAACCACTAGAAATGGAATGTATTTTATTTATGTGAAGTTGGAAGCTGGATGAGTTTTTGCTGTGTGTGAGTAAAATAAGTTAGTGTTATTGATGGGCCTATCCTTGTCCACTGTTTTGTTGTTTCTCTCCATTTTGTGGCAGCCCTTGACAACCAAAATTAGTTTTACTTCATCCATCCTTCATATCAGAGAAATAAAATAGCAAGTACTGACATGACCAAGACAAGTTTATCTATGTGATATCACTTCTCTTTCATTTTGATCTGTCACTTTGTTTTCATTACACACTCATCTTCAGTCCCAATGAAGAGATACACATAATGCAATAGTTCTGCTGACTGAATGCAGAAAGCTAAGTTTTATTGTTAGGCCACATCCAGCTCCAGTGATGAAATACATTTGAAAAGGTGATTTGAACTCCATTTTAAAATATTTTTTTTTAAATGTGTTTTATGTGCAGTGTATGTACTGAAATATGACACATTCATTGGTTTTGGCTCTGATATCAGTCTGTTTATGTCAGTTGAATTGTTAAAGTTGTTGCCTATTGTTGAAGTCAGAGGATTTGTTCTGTATTTCATAGTACGTAAGACTATTTCTTTATTATACCTACACTCTTTAAGGCTGAATTTTGAGAACAGAATGCAGGCTAACTTCAAGTTTGTGAATGTCTGTGTGAGTGTGTCAGAGAGCAAAAGGTAGAAATCTGACCTGTGACTATGCACTATACCTCACTGATTATAAGTTACCAATTCCAACTAAATTTCTTATCTGTGAAGTTATTTTATGACACTAAGATCATCATGATCATCAGTATTTTTGGTAGCAATTTTTGCAGTAAATTCAGCAAGAACAAGTGAGACTTTGATACTATTTAGAAACAGGCCTAAATTTTGCCATTTGTTCGTAATGCATGTATTCAGCATCCTACTCCAAGTGAATGTTTTATCTTTTTTATTTAATAATGTGGGGGAACAAAAAATTAAAATGGTAATTACAAAATCATCAGATATATTCTCAAAATTTAGATTGCATTAGTATAAGTCATTAGTAATCAATCTCTGTATTAGTGAAAATCATTATACTAGATGTAAAATTACTAGTTTGTGGCATTATACTATATTGTGTTATATTAGTAATTAATAGCATAGCATAATATTATCATATCAGGAAGAGTGTATACCCAGGAAAAAACAAAAATGTTTAATCAGAAGTGGCTTAAATAGAAGTTGACCAAATTACAGTATTAAAGGTGAAGAATTAAATACAGTAGGAAGGTGACTTTGCAACAAGTTGAGTTTTTTTGATTTTTTAAAAATAAATTAGAACTTTCTGCTGTAATCTCTTGGAGGCATGTATGTTTATATTTCACTTTACATTCAAGTGAAGGAAAGTATAATTTTTCCACTCCTGTGCCACAGATCACTTGAATTCTAGAGAAAAAGCAGGTAGAAAAGCAGACAGATGTTTTAGGCAATTTAAGCAGAAAATAGTAGCATTTATTTGCTGTATGGGAGCATAATCAGGGAAACACAGTAAATGTTTAAGGAAAACTTTGTTATCCCCTGGTCTTGATCACATTTAAGCCTTTTGTTTAAATATATTAAATAAATATTGATGATTATTGTATCATCATTAGACAACTCCTGTTGGGATTTTTGTTGTTGGAGGAACTTCTTTTGACTCTACAGGTGTGTTATCTAAGTCACTTACACTACATTTTACCTTCAAATGAAGATAAAAGTACAGACAGAATCTAAACTAGTCAAGCAGAGGAAGTAGCTGCCTGTGTGCTTCTGGAATTACTTCATGAGGTCCACTGTGATAACCTGTAACATGTAGCAGATCGAGTATGTGTAAGAAACAAAGCAACATCTATGTCACCTAATGACCATTATTTTTCATTACTTTTTGTTGTAAAAGATCTGGATGTTATAAATTAAAGGAAAAAAATTTAAACCTCTGTCTGAACACTAGACTGTCTTACTGTTCATTTATTGTATCAGTTAACTTTCAGTTTTAAACAGGAGTAGGGGACCTATATGGGCAATCAGTTTTCCCTGTTTGCCTCTTTAATAACAATGCTTTCATGTTTAATATTTTCCTGAATTGCAATGAAAATATTTCCTTGAGCTTTATTTTGCATTTTTTGGAAGTATTGTTGACTTTTTTTTGGTCAAATTTATTAATTGTCATGTTTACTTTAGAAAATGCATCAGATGTTTTTCTAACACATCAGAGATGTTTTTCTATCACACAATCACTATACTGATGAAAATTTTACATTTATGGGCATTTACCATTGCTGCCAGGATTGACAAGGAATAACTATTTTTTAAACAGTTTTATTTGAAATGGATCAGGGACTTCCTCATGCTATAGTCTTAGAAAAGGAAAAAGAAGTCATCTAGATGAGTCCTATTGCAGTAGTCACTCTGTAGTCTGTTAGTTTGCTGGAAGTGTTCTTGGCAATGCAAAGCTATGGTTTTTGCCTGTATTCACTAAGAATACTTTGAAAGAAATGGAAGCACTCTAATCATTAAAGCTTAATTTCTGCAAGCACCAGGTGTGAAAGGCACCATGTGATGAAAAACATATTTCATATTTCCAAAAGTCATGAGCCCCCATCATACAAACTTTGACTAATATCATCTGTGGCTTTAGCTGATGATAGAAATCCATACAGGAAATTTTGTAATTGCTACTATCTAGGTGTTTTGATAACATGTCGGGAATTACAGAAATTATATATATGCATGCAAGCCCACGCACTTGTGTGTGTGTGTGTGTAGTGTTTTGTACTGGTGAATTTTATGTTGAGAAAGATATGTTTGCTTTTGGATCATCTCCCTTAAACAGATGGTATCTTTGTGATTGTTGTGATTCTGCATTGTTGCTGCCGGCTGATGACTCATGGAAGGAAAATCCCAGCACACTCAGTAGGAGAAAATAAGGCTGTTTGGTGTTCTTTGCTACATCTAATTTTCTAACAGTATTTCGACAGATGTGACAATTTTGCTGAAATGTTGTCAAAATAAAAGCAACAAGTTGACAAATCAAATCTGGCTCATGTTCAGTCCCCTGGTATTATACTGGTTCATCTGCAATAACAAGGGAATTTATATCAGTGTCATCCTTGACAACTTGATCATTTTAGATGGCACATTATCAATTTTTTGTCTTTCCTCATGCCTTGCTTTTTATACTGTATGCTATTCTCTCTGGTATTTTTTACAAATAAATATTACCAAAGGTAAAATAGTGTTCCCTGATTTCCAACTGTCAAGAAGAAAAAAAAAAAAAAACAAAAGAAAATCATAAGTATAGGAATTTTAAATCTGAGGTCAAAATATGAAGGAAACAGCTTTAGCAGAGAATCTTCCTGTTTTGTGCTGTTTGCCAAAGTAAAACTAGGAACAGCAAGAACAAAAATACCCACTATCCAAAGCACTGGAGTCCCACACTTGAAAAATCTCACTACCCAAATAAGAGATTTGCAATACATTCACTGTTTGTATAGTCTTCTTCTCAGCTTTGTAGCTCTTCTATTTTACATGGGAGATGAATCGGTCATTATTCGCAGATTAAAAAAAAAAAATCTTACTTCATAAATTGGTGGTCCTGCAGAAAAGGGGTTTTAACCTTAGGCTTTCAGGCTCTGTCTGCCTCTCGGGGAGCTTTTCAGCATTTTACAGACTCAGTCTGTGCTGTGTTGTGTAAGAGTCATAAATGCACTGTGTGAATGTGCAAGTTCACAACAGATAGCATGTTTAAATGACTAAAAGGATATAAATAAATCAAAATTCACCTCATAAAGTACTGTTAATTAATCAATAAGACATTGCAAAGTATGAAACTTGATCCTTATATTGGAAAGAGACCAGAACTTCATTTATTCTTTTCTCCGCACCTGTTGTTTTAAGATATCAGTGTGAAATTTGTTATTTGTAGGTAAGATAATCCAAACACCAGCCTGAAGCCTGATGTGTTCTCAGGATTCTTTACCCAATGTGATTTACTTTTTGGAAGAGCTTGCTGCATTTACAACTGTATTTTGCAATTTAGTAAACTCAGTAAGTATTTATATTATTTCATTCTGGTAGACAATAAACTATTCTGCTGTCAGTCCAGCTCCCGGTGCATAAATATCAACATCAGAAATGACACTAATTTGTACATTTATTGTCACACTCTGTAGAAAGGTTAAGGGCTAAATGGTCATTCCAATCTCACAATCATAGCAGTAGACTGATTTTCAGGGTACTTGGACTGATTCACCATTTTGCAGCAGTGAAAACTGAATGCAACATTTTAAAGAAAACAGAGGGTAGTGCTGGCAAATCTGAATGAGATAAAAAGTGCTATGTAGACTGTCATGTGAATTTTAATGTCATTGTTCTGCATGCACTCAGATGAGGTAAGAAGGAAAAGTGAAAAAAACATAGGCAGGTAGAGAAACTGATAATCCACATCAGGAGTGAAAAGGAGTGTGAAGCTGATTAATATGCAGCATACTTTCTGTAAACAAATAAAAAGCTATTCCTCACACCTGACAATTTATTGCTTTATGAAATAACTGTTTTGTATATAAAATGCTAATGAAGAATTAAAACATATCTGATACTTGCCCTTCTACAGCAAACTGTGTAATGTAAAAAATATCATTTACAGTGGTCTGGCACCTCTAAATGTCATCACAGTGTACTATTTTCTGTATAACATCTTCTGACCAACTTATGTCAATGTGATCATGACTGTTGTGTGATGACAGTCAGCTAGGGGTAGCATACTAACAAAATTGAGAGCGGAAAGAAGAGACTAAAAAGATTAAATTAGGAAAAACTAGTCTTCTGAAATAATTTTCCTGATCCAAAATAAAGATTTTAACTCTACATATTCAGCCCCCTTCCCTCTTTTTTAGTATTAATTTGAAAATGTAGTTTGAAACATGACAGATATACTGAATAAATTATTTATAAATGAAATATTCTTTTATTAAAAAAATAGTAGAAAAACAAGTTTGGGTTAAAATTAGATCCTGAATTCAAATCAGATTAGACTTTTAACACAGTCACAGATAGCACTATGTGCAGCGTTATTACTTCTGTCTCCAAGGGCTTCCGAAATCTGAAAAGAGCAAGCCCCGCACTGGATTCTCATGCTGTTTGTGCTTTCTTTCATCAGCAGCTTTATGGAGAATCTAGAAATAGCCTGGTGCTGGTGAAGATGCTTAAAAGTAGTCTGGTCCTTGAATAGAATTTCCAAAAGTGTTCCAGTGACTTGAAGCTTAATCTATCAAAATTCAATGGGCTTTAGATTTCTAAATGACTTTAAGCCAGAACAGTTAAACTCCTGAATGACTTTGTAGATTTCCTCATTGGACACTTTCAAACTTTTTCTCCTTTTTTTTTTGCTCATCACCCTCTTTGCCCATGTAGATAGAGAGATCACAGATGAGCCATTAACAGAAACTTAATATCAATTGCAGTGAGGATGCACCTTCACTGGAATTCAAGGACCAGAGCCTTCAAAAAAACCCTTTTTGTTCATTCCAGTCAGCTGAGAATACTGCTGCATTAGTTCTGCAAAATGCCTGAAAAGCACCAAACTAAAAGAATTATGCATGCATTTCCTATAGATTGTTACAGAGCTTATAAAACAACTTTGTCTGGGAGAAATGGTTTTTATATTCCCTAGAGGAAAATAAAGATATGTAGAATGAAAGGCGTTTCCTCCCGGGAAGATAGAGTCCATTTTTTTACTTCTGAATTTGGTATGGAGAGCTGGATTCCTTCTCCCCTTCCTCTCTTGGTGCAGATTATTGCTCTTTAGATCCCTAGATCCATCCTTCATTGCAGGTTTTCCTGTAAATGCAGATTATCTGATTACAGGTAATTAAAAATAGTGGGGGTTTTCTTCTGTTATGAAGCATCTGAGGAACTAAGTATATTTGTGCAATACAATACAGAGATTTATTTTCTTTCTCTATTTTTCAAATGACCTTTTCACAAATAATTTCCAAAATCCAGTAATTTGCAGTCTCCCAGTTACACAGGGTAAAAGTGATTTGCACTATACGTATTTTTGTGGTATTTTATATGAAGAAATCTTATAAAAACAAATAGTCTAGCATTTTATCTGATAGGTGTATTCTGGCTTGGAATAGTTAGTATAAGAATTCATACATTTACAGGGTCAAAATCCATAGCATACATTTCATTGTGTTCCAGTGTGGCTGATATAGTGGTAAAATGCAGTGGATTTTGGTATTTTGAAAGAAAGAAAGAAAGACGTGTGTGAATCACTTGGACTCACAGAACCTGCTATTCTGGTCTTATGAAATACAGAGAAAAGTCTGTGTTTTTTCTCCTCTAGCAAAAAAAAAAACAAAAACCAAACAACATTCTTTAAACCATCAGGCTTCATGTATCAGTTTTCTGTTTTCCCTTTTCCTTTTCCTTTTCCTTTTTCCTGATCAGAAAACAAGAGTTTCTGTCTATATTTAGATCTAGGGCTTTTTGAATAAACATTTTTAACTCCATCTTTTATCTGACTCATTATTATGACCATTTAATTGCAAGGTGATGCAATATGGCAGAAAATAATTTTTAAATAGAGAGCTAAAGCAAGCATCGTGCATGATCTCTTGAATTTCATTTATGTCAGAGGAAAATTTTCATGACAGAGATGATGCTCTGAGACCAGCTGAGGAGGCTCTTTTCCTACATGGTAGAGGTGGGAGGAGGAAAGAGGAAAGTGGCTGGATCATGACCTCTCCTCCTTAGGGTGCTGACTGTGTGAAATTAGAAGTCTTCCCTTGTTGGCTACTTCTTGAAGTGACTGTGATTGCTCAGAACAAAGCAAAACAGGTCAGAGCATTGGTGACATTGAGTGGGGAACTTTGACTGACTCCTGATTGACCTTCAGACCCCACCACAGTCTGGGGCTCAAGTCTGACTTTGCATAGTCCCATATTTTGCCATAAACCTAAAACACAAGGTTGCTCCATAAAGATGACATTTACATTAACAGACATGCCAAAGGGATATATTTACCAAAGCCAGGGGCAGTGAACTTACCTGCCTTTTTCTCGTTCTTTACTAATCTGTGTTTATGTAGTCAGTGCAGGCAAATCTTTTGAGACATGCAGCCTCATTTACAAGAAAACCACACCAGCAGCACCATGTGATTAGTAACCTTCCATCTTGAATCAGAAAATTTAAAAGAAATACAGATTGAGATATATTAAAAGCACACATACAAAAAGCACTTTTGCACCAACCGAGATCTTGAAATTAAGCAGGATTTCAACACAGAATGCTAGTTGTTACAGTTATTATTTCTTTTACAGCACTCATGACAGCTAGACACCTTACTGTATTCATAATAAATCATAATCCCTGGTCCTGTAAAACTTTAAAACAAATTACAGCTATTACTTAGTGAAAAGGTGGAAGGAATGAACTAGAGATAGGTAGGCTGCAGCAGGACAGTAAGGAATGTAAAGGAAGGAAGGATGCCTCAGTCTGTATTTTTTCCAAAGCCTTAACTTCCTCTTAGAAGTCTGAAAAAATCCAGGAATTATTTAGGAATAGCTTCCTTCAGTGACTCAATATTTCTGTGCATAAGCCAGCTCAGAAAACTGAACATCTAAAAATAGATGCATCCCAGTTCTATGCTGCTTGTAGCTGCAGGCATATCCTTGACCACGTTATAAGTGTACAATATCTTTCAGAAGGCTATTTAGCTTAGATGGTAGTACTACACTGCTACCCGTTCCAGAGTTTAATTATCTTCCAGCTTAAGAGACTCCATGTTATGTTTTACTCTTTACTTCAAGCATATTCCTAAGCAATCAGCATACATTAACGAAAGTAGAATTGCAAATTCAATGGGTTGCCACATGACAGGAGAAGATGCAGCCCTTTGGAGTACGTTCATAAAGATTATCCAGGAAGTGCTAAAGTTAAATTGCTTTACAGTCAGCTGCTAAATTCTGCTCTCCATGAGAAAGCTTAGCTTGGTTATAACAAGTTATGAGTTTTAGATCCAGTAAAGATCAAGTGAGCAATGCCTGATATATCTCCATGGATTTATTTTGCTAAACATCATGAACCTTTGCAATGGTCTGCATGTTATCCTGAATATGCTGTGAATTTCATCATGTGTTAGATCACTTCTCTCCTCTTCTGTTATTTCTTTCACCACCAAAATATTTTTACTTTTCCACTCTGTATTAAGCTGTCTTGTGTTTGATCTTAAAATGTAATAAAAAATTTCTTAGTCCTTTATCTTAAAATACAAAAAAGGAAGCAGTTTTTTAAAGTGTGTGAGAAATTAGTCTAACTGGGAATTAAGGTAGAGTTGAGCATGCCAATATTATGATTTAGTTTATTTTACATGTGCCTGGAAAGTGCAAGAATTATCATTTTCAGTCAATAATGACCTTGTTTGAGTGACTTGTAAGACAAACTGATGAGTTATTTAGAGCACCATTCCCATGTCTTTCTCTTTTTTTTTCTTAATTGATGTTTCACAGCCAAAAGTGACTAAAAGTTGCTCACAAACCTCCCAGGTGCAATAGATCCATAAAATCAGAAGACCTTCAGGTGACACCAAATCAGAAGAAACAGCTCATGCAGCACTCTCTCAGTAGCACCTACATTCCCACCTGAGTTCAAACATGAAGCAGAATGCGATATATACCCACAATCCTGTATCCAACAGGCAAAAGCAGACACCACTGGCAGTCACCTGGAGTCAGGAGCTGTCACAGATGTCCATCTTGCCCCTCTTACTGCACCAGGGCCACCACAAGAGATGCTTGATGGCTACCAGGAGCTGCTACAGATGGCCCGAGCCTGCTCCCTACAACCAGGGCCCCATAGGACTGGACTTCTGGGTGCCAAGTTTTGCGAAGAAGCAGACGTTTTCCTTCCTGTGCTCAAGCTTGGCCCAGGAGATAGAGCAAACCCCCTTGATTTAAGGGTGCAGTGCTGAAGAATTTGCTTCTCTTATTGAGGTCACACCATACAGGTGATTTGCAAAGGTCTGGAAGTGCCTTTTTTTCCTCCTGATGTTTTGAGGAGGTTATAAGCTGAGGAAGCAGACTAGTTGATGATGAGAAGATATGATTTAAGCAGGACTGACTGCATGATTAGACTCAGAGTAAGGGAGCCAGGATCTGACCATCTGTTGTTGTGACTGATGAAATGTGTGCGTGCTGCTAGAGTGGCGTAAGCAGCTTGTGCAAGTGTTGTGTTTGGAAAATGACATTTCAAAAAAGGCATGGAGGAAGTGTAGGGAACAAATTTTGTTTTCATTTAACATTAATATAAAGATGAGAAAGAGCTGAAAAAAGAATGAATTGCATACTCCAAGATAAAAATTCTGACCTTTCACATCTGCAAGGTCTTTGAAGGGGACAGTTTGGTGTCATACTAAGTTAGGTAGGATAATTGGTAAAAGTGCTTTGGAAGTTTTTCATCAAAATGCCTCATCCATTCACAAGTAATACACTCTGTTAGACAGTGTCACCTGACCTTGTTATGTCTTATTCATTCCTAATTAGAAATGAGGCATCCAGATGTGAAAGGTCATTACACTAGTTTCTATGACACCTATCATGGCGTATTTGTGTCACCTAGGTTTTTATTAGAAATGCACTGAACAAGCCCAGCTCTCTCTGCCATATGTTTATTGCCATGTTCAAGGACCCCCAGGTAAAAAGAATATTTTGTCTACCCAGATGGTTACTGCCACATTTGTTTTTAAACTTCCACAGCATCTCATAGTGCTAATTGGTTCACACTCTGATGCCAGCTTACAGAGCTGTTATTTTTGGTAATAATATAATTGATGGTAATTCCTCTGTAAGGAACGGCTCTGTAAAGAATGAAAGAAAAAATTTAGGCACTTTCCTAAAGCAAAGAACACTGTTGGTTGTTTTTTTTGTTTTTTTTTTTTTAAATACTAATTCATATGAAGTATATTTTGAGTGTACCCTTACTTAAAAGTGTAGAGTTGTGGAGTTGGTTTTTTTCCCCTTTTTTCCTGTTGTAGCTTTTTGAAAAGTTATTTCACATATGTTTATTGAAGTGCTAAGAATAAAAAAAATAAAATGCCAAAAAAGCTCCTTTTAAATAATCAATTTGTCTTTACACCTCAAGCATAAAACTTCATTTTGTATTTCAGGGTATTTTTTGCTTTCAGTTAAGGAAGGTGACTTCTGATATCCTGTCTAGTCTGAGTATTTTCATATTTGGCAACTAACACCATTAAAATCAATTGCACCATTTGCTAAAAAAAGGCACCGTTCCACCTGAATCCAGGATAACAGAATCTGGCTAAGAGTTTATACTGTCAAAATTGATTTATTGTACTTTTGTCTCAAACTCACTTGAATACCAAAAAAGTCTGGGGCTTTTCAAAGTCTTGAAAAATATTCATATAATGGCTTTATCATTCTCCAGTAATGACATGTGTAAGGAGTATTGTTTGTTAGTTTAGAAGCGTAGAGCTGTGATTCAAAACATATAGTATTACATGAGCACCAATACTACATCAGCAAGTCAGCAAATTATGTATCCAGTGTTAATATAAGAGTGTTTTATTACCTACATACTAGAATTAAGTTCTCCCTTTTCCTTGAAAACAAAGATAGACTCTGATGTCTGGAAGGATTATCATGTAACCATCTATTTTTCCCAAAGTAAGTGAATTTTCATGTAATTTTCGAATACATCTGTTGCATTTCCTTGGGGTTTCAATATGCAATGAAATAATGGTACACGTTAATCTTTATTATGGTACAGCAGAGAATTTCAGTTAAGACATCCAGGCTCTTGCTGTAATGAAGCTTATGTGTTATATGTATCCTCTGTATATATGGCAACCAAAGTCTCAATGGGAGTGAACATGGTCCACTCAGACACCATGTTCACAATTTCTATCCCCAGTAGTTTAGCAAGCTCTACTGAGGATAGTACAAATTCTAACATTGTTGGTAGCTCAGTGAAATCTGAACAGATTTTTCCAAGGATAGCCGGACACATTTTTCTAATGTCTTCCAAGTCTTAGATATTATCCACTAATGATAGAAGTCTGCTAAAGACTGCTTTGAGGATTTTTAAAATCCAGAAGTATGTTTACAATATGAAGGGTTGGGTAAACTGAACAGGAGGTCATTTAACTGTCTGTGATAAAGATTGTAATTTTCCTATCAGACCATATAAAATGGTTTGATTTCTTTTTTCTAAATTGTTAAATCACTTGATTTTCATATTAATTTATTTACAAGTCTTCTGAGGTGCTCAACAGATGCAGGATAGACTACATGTATACCAGGAAACAGCCTAAGGAACTATTCTCTAGCCCATAGAGAATGGTGGCATGGGATAGGTCATGCTGCAAAGGCTAAAATCTTTTCCACCTCAGAGCAGGCTGGCTTTTTCCAAGGTGCCTTTTGGGAACAGATATTACCTGGTAAAGCTCCAGGCAATACAAGCTGTAGTTATGGTTGCCACACAGCAACTGTGTTAAGAGTTGGGCGTATTGACACTTGTGCCAGCCCTCAGCCTGGCCAGGCTCAGGTTGTGGTACAGGCTGTGACACTCTGCCAGATCTCTCTCTGGGATGTACTGGGGTAATGTGCTCAGACCTCATCTCCCAGGCCAGATCCCTTTCCTACCCCCATTCCCGGGTTTCCTTAGAAACTGGTAGTGCTCCTGTAATCAGTTATAAAGATGTCAAATAACAGCAAACATTTGTGACACTTATGATCAAAGACTGTGTCAAAGTTCTTCTAGGTTTTTTCATTCAAATCAATGTACAGTGCAATAAATTGAGAGCATTTTTATGTGTCAGTAACCAAAAGAACATATGTACATTAAAAGTAAAGTGAAAAGGTGATATAAATCTTAAGGTTATCGTTTAAAAATAAAACCAGATGTGGTAGTAAGGAAGAGTTGTGAATGACTTCTCACACAACCTTAGCTTAATGATTGTTATATGGAAGATCAATAATTTCTTATCCATATAAAGTGAAATTTTAAAATATAAAAACTTCAGCCATGCATTTTATTGTTAACAACAGGAATTGCTCACCCAAATTCATCTCTGATATAAAATATCTCGGTTCTAGATGAGACTTTGTCGTTGTTCATTATCTGCTGTCTGTAGGCCCACCCTTCAAGAAAAACTGGACACAAAGACTTAAGTGCAGTTTAGCCCAGATGAAGCTTGGTCTTGAGTGAGTGATTTAAATGAATAGAAGTTACATTAGCTCTTTAAACAATTAAGTTTTCAGTAACACTGTGCTATGTAGCTAGTCTATGAGAAATTACATTTGACTACAAATGTGAAAAGTAGATCTTTCTCAGAGCACACGCTATTTACTTTAGTCTAATCTCTGAGTCTGAGGATGTGGTGGTTTAACCACAGTAGGACCATGTTGTCCTGCACTCACTCCCACCACCCAGTGAGAAGGGATGGGAGTCACAACAAAGGGGACACAGATTAGGATGAGGACAGGGACAGCTCATTCACCAGTTATGGTCATGGGCAAAACAGACTCAACTTGGGGAAGAAAAATTAATTTAATTCATTACCAATCATCCAAATAGCATAGTGAGACATAAATACATATTAAGACAACTTCCCACCACCCCTCCGTTCTTCCTGTGCTCAAGTTACTTTGCTCCCAATTTCTCAACCTTCTCTCCCCCAGCAGCACACTGGGCAGGGAATGGGGGTTTCAGTCATTTCACCTCTGCGGCTCTTCCTGGCATGGAAGTCCGGGAACAAAGTGTTCCCAAGTGGGCTTCCCAAGAAGTCATGGACCTCTTTGGGCTCATCTCCTGGCTCCATCATGGGGATGACCATGGGCTGCAGATGGGTCTCCAGTCTGGTGCACCTCCTCACCCCTGGCTCTGGGCACCCACCCCTGCTCTGGCGTTGAGCAACTCTGGAATCTCAATTTCAGTCACACTTGCCCTTGGGCTCAGCTTTCTGCTCTACCATGGAGTCCTCCATGGCCTACATGTGGGTATCAGCTCCACTGTTGGACTTCCATGGGCTGCAGGGGACCTCATTTACCTTCTTCTACTCCATGTGTGTTGAATTGGGTGTCTGAGGTTCTCTGTCCTCCCCCTCCCCCTCCTCCTCCTTCCTTCTGGACACAAAGTTCTCTCTTTGTTTAGGTCAATGGTCATCTTTTGTTCAGGTCAATGGCCTCTCCTCCAGATTGTCTCCACCTTCTTTTCAAGACAGTCCTTCCCCTCACAAATATGGATATGCGGAGGCACTTCTCTATTGCTAATTAGCTCAGCCTGGGCTGGAGACAGGTATGCCTTGGAGCCAGGGCAGCTTTTGAAGCTTTTCACAGGGTAGTCCATTCCCCCACTACCAAAAACAACCTCCACTCCAATATAAACCCAACACAGAGGATTTTTCACATTTCTTAGTGTTTATTTTAAACTACTAATTTATTTTTAACTAAACCTGTTTAAGAAATCTCTCAGATGTTTGATGAACTTCTATACAAATTTCAAGTTATAGACTAAATTAGCTTCAGGGAGTTTTTTATTTCCTTTTCAAACATCAATTGGGTTTTCTAAGTATAACAAAATGTTCATCATTCTGATTGAAGTTTTCCTTTGTATTTCCTATTCCCTAGGGTTTTGGGAGCAGAGGGTGGGGAGGGAAAGACAGAAAAAGATAAAGAAAACATGACTTGGATTTTTGTTTTACATAGTAGGGTCAGAAGTACTATTATTTGTGGAGACTACCGTAGCACTTCTGGGTATCTGATCTGATATAACCTCAGGTCAATTTTTTGTGGGTCAGATGTGGGTCAGAAGTTTGTTTTTTAAACATAATATTAAAAATGAGAAGGGGAAAGGAATTACTGTCTCTTTCATTTGCTTGAAGATTGTGAGACAACTGATGAAATTAAAAAAACAATTACATTTTTGCTGGTGCTAAATGTATCAGCTATATAGCAGGTATTTCTTGTGGTGTGGATCAGTTTGCTCTAAAGGAAATGCTCAGACAGAGTGAAAGATCAGAGGGGCAAGGCAGAACAAAGTCAGTATTGTTCCAAGATCTATGGCAGCCTGGATTCGCTTAAAAAAATAAATTGCAGTTCTTCTCTACTAGCTGCATTCATCTTCACTTAAAACAAAAATGTGTTAGTATTAGAACTGGAACATAGTCAAAATATTGGATCCAGAAGCAGCAGAAATGCTAGATCTCTGTGTTGGCAAACATGTGACTTGAGACAGAAGATTTATTTATTTATTTATTTATTTATTTATTTATTTAATTAATTAATTAATTTAGCAAGTTTGGAAAAATTCTAATTATCATGATTTGTATAAAATGTTCATTTCTACATTTCCTCCCAGACATGGAGGCTGAGGCATAAGCACTCACTGATTTTCCCACCACCCACCTCATCAGTAGTGTTATGACAACAATCAGGGAGAGACTGGTCATGTCAAATGGCACAAGCTTTACCATCTGCTAATTTTGCATAGAGCAAAGTTTTTTATGCTGTGTATGGATACCTTAAGTTTTCCAGAAATTGGGACTGTAATTTGTTCTCCTACCTTTTTCAGGCACCTTACTCTTAGAAAATAATTGTTTTGCTTGGGTTTTCCATGAATATAAGCATGAAAAGTCCCCATTGCCCTAGGATGGCAACTAGAGGATGTATAGAACAAGGCAAGATTTTCTTTTTCAGTCCTGGTGAACTAATCTTTTGTTTCCACGGATTCATGGGCCTGTGTGAACCGCATGAAGTTCAACAAGACCAAGTGCAAGATCCTACACCTGGGCTGGGGCAATCCCAAGCACAAATACAGGCTGGGTGGAGAATGGATTGAGAGTGGCTGTGAGGAGAAGGACTTGGAGATGTTGGTTGATGGGCTGTGCAGCTTGGAGAAGATAAGGATGTGGGGACACCTTACAGCACCCATCCAATTCTTTAAGAGGGCCTATGAGAAAGCTGGAGAGGTTCATTTTACAAGGTCTTGTAATGATAGGATGAGGTGTAACAGTTTTAAACTGGAAGGAGGCAGGTTTAGATTAGATATTAGGAAGAAATTCTTTACCGTGAGTATAGCAAGACACTGGAACAGGTTGCCCAGAGAAGTTGTGGATGCCTCCTTCCTAGAAGTGTTCAAAGCCAGGTTGGATGAGGCTTTGAGCAACCCAATCTGGTGGAAGATATCCCTGCCTATAGCAGCAGGAGTTGGAACTAGATGATTCTGTGATTCTATAATTCTATGGTTCTAAGATTTGGCTTTCAAATTCTTAAAGTAACTCTTAGAAAGCTCTGTCCAGAATTTGTACAAAATCCCTTTTCCCCTTTTTGTGTTTTGTTTTGTCTTTTTTTTTTTTTTTCAAAAGCACATTCTGTGGTGATAGAAATGCTAACATTGAAGGTGATTAAAATACTATGTTTTCCATAGGTGGGACTAGTACTGCAAAATACTTTGTAAGGGTGGAGAAAAAGATACCTAGTATTATGAGATACATCAGACTCTGAGGGATTTTTATTGTTAATCATTATTAATTTTTGTTATAAGTGGTCATATTTTAACTCCAGCTCTAAAAGGAGCCAGCTTTCACAATTTGCTCTGTAATTCCTAGTTAAGTGACCTGAAAGTACTATGTTAATTCTTCTTAATCCTTTCTTATCAAATCTCTACCAACTTGAAATAAAAAAAAAATGTTTAAAATGCATTTTAAGAGACTTAGCATGTTCAGCTGCTCTGCAAACTAACTTTGAAAACATTAGCATATGATATATTGCACCTTCTCTTATTCAAGATTTAGCCAAGTTCCTGCTTACCTACATGAGGTGACGAGCTCATCATCTGATACCTGGCACAACTCCAGATGGAGGACATTAGAGACTTCCTGGCAAACAGCTGAGCAAGCTGAATATAGGAATTATTAAAGGAATGTTGACTGGAAGGAACATATATTATAAAAACATGGCAGGCATTTTATCTCATTTCCTTTTCTGGTTGCAAGCCGTCCAGTAGTTATAGCAACCATATTTTTCGTCCAGGTTTAACCGTGTGCACTGTTTTTTAGCTGAAACAGAGCTGGGCTTCTTTTTCAGTAGTTAGAATCGTGCTGCATTTTGTTTTTAAGCCTGGGACTTGTTATGAGAGAAATGCTGATAAGATACCAGTGTTTGCATTTTTGTCACTGGAAGTGAAGGACTTTGTGTTCTGTTAGTCTACAAGTGCAAGACTTAATAAGGAGGTGAAGAATATTTAAATTAATAAGCTAAATTGGTGTTTGGGTATGCCAATGGGATATTCCATATCATATCACATCATGTCCAGTATATTAGTGAGGGTCTCTTCCTCTTTTAGCTCTCTCTGGCTTTTGCTCAGGCTCTCCACTCTTCCAGGATTGAGGTTTCAGTTCAGGATTGTCGCTCCTCTGGGATCATTATCTGGGAATGGGCTGGGCTTGGTCAGCGGGTGGTGAGCAGTTGCACTATATATCACTCATTTCCATATTTTGTTACTGTTATAGTTATCACTACTATTTTAATACTATTATTATTTTAAGTTTTCTTTTATTTCTATTATTAAACTGTTCTTATCTCAACCTACAAGCTTCCTTATCCTTGACCTTCAATCCTCTCCCCTATCCCCTGGGGGTGGGGGAGAAATGGGCAAACAGATGTGTTGGCTGCTAGCCAAGGGCTAGCCAAGTGAAACTATCACAATGTGAAAAGATAAGATGGGATGGGAAAGAAGAGGGAGAAGAGTGTTTCTCTCATCATTGCTCAAATGCTATTCAGGTCCCTCTGTAAAAGAAGTTATAGGATATATATGATAGTTTTAGGATAAGTCACTAGAATTCAGTGGCATTTCTATTCCATGAGATCTTTATTATCGTTACTGACTGGAAGTCAGATGAAGAAACTGTGTTTTGACGGCAGTCACCCACACTGGTTCCTTGTTTCCTCAGAAAGAGTTACATGAGGTTTACCTACTGATTCACAAAAACTTTAGAAGTTTATGTTCTTTTTTCTCTGTTACCAAGTATAACCAGTCTATTACCATGTTGGAAGCTGGAGGTGCTTGGGGAAGCAAGCAACAGAGACATTTTTGACAGTGAACCAAATCTTCCTATTGTCCATCTGCACAGAATAGAAAGAAACTCCATTTCACTAAGCCCAAGCATTAGAACACATACATAAAGAATTAAAATACAGTTAATGTTTAGCAATTTTCCCATGGTATATCCTTCCCCTTCTTACATTTGAAATTGTGCATAGGTATCCATTGCTTTATGAAATTGTCTATCACCAGAATTTTAAATTATGAGCTTTTGAGCTGATACAGTGCAAACTTAAAGATTTACAGTATTTATTGAACATTTTATCTTCTTTACTTCTTGGACTTTTGCTTCAAATATTTGGCAAATATTTCCGTATGATGATAGATGCTATGGAACTGAGGCCAAGATGTTGAGGAGCAATGATAGCTGACGTACTGTATGGGTGATAATTCCTAATTATATTCTCATCACATCAGTTTTGATTTAGGACCTCATTAAATATTAATCTGAATGAATTTGCTCTTAAGTTTCTACCTAGTTTAAGTAATAAGTGGACCTCATTTTTCTTTATGTGTTTAAATTAGCTGATATGCATTTATCTATGCAAATAAATTTCATTGCAAATGACTGTTTTGTGAAATCCTATGAACAACTATTAAAAGCAGCATTAGGATCCTAAAGAGGCTGTGGCAATCTTAATTAGTTTTATAGACTGAATCCAATTATTCTTTACTGGAAGCCATGCTGTGTAATTCCAATGCTTGGTAAAGAGTCTACTTCACTATTGCAAAAGAGAAAACATTTTTAAGAGGTTATCAAAATATTCTTTATGGAACTGGAGAACTGGTTGCATGAACATGATGCCTATCATTTTGACAAAAGGTTAGGGACCTCCACAACTAAAACCATAAATTATTACTGTTTGAAAAGAAGAGCCAGGGCTATAACACTGAGGACAGTCATGCCCTGTATCCCATGCAGACCAACGCAGAGCAGCAGTAATGCACAGTCTCCAGTGGATCATCTTTTTGGCTACTCAACCAGTGTTTCCTCAGCACTTGAGACCTACAGCCCACCTAATCCCAGATGATCTCCCACTAAGGAGGCTGCCTGATGGCCAGCAGTATGGGCTGAAGCACAGATCTCCAAAGCTAGCAGCACAGGTCACTGCTTTTGGATGTAAAACATGCTGAGGGTAGGAAGGGGTGAGGATTATTATTAACTCCTGTCATCTGTTGACTAGTAAAACCAGTGGTTTACACAAATGTTTGCAATTCTAGTGAAGAAGGTATGATTGCATGTAATTTAACAGAGACCTGATCAGCCTTGTTGTCCCTGGGTAGTGAGAATTCAATCTTTTGCTATTCAAATACTAATTGAAAAAAAGTCCTCCTCTAATTCAAGTTGTTATAATTTCACTATATCTCTTTACAAGGCTGAATGTCTTAACATTTAATTACTGTTAACAAGACCTTTATGGGCAGAATAGAAAATTTCATGTACTGTAATAGCATTAGCATATTAAATGTAATTGTGAGGTGGCCCTCTTAGGATTACAGCTCCTGACTGAAGCCTATTCAGTTTTTTCTTCATTGTCATTTAAACTTCATTAAGTATAGAAATTCATTCCTTTTACTCTTTTTCATGGTGGACTTGCAGTCAAAGTTGTGTAAACAGATCATTCATTTTGTTTGATCAATAGAAATTTAATCTGATTGCATTTTGATTTGGAATGTTCTGAAAAGGGAGTTATTTTTTTCAAAGTCAAAATAATCATAGAAACAATTGTTCTGTGTATAAGTAAATAAATTAGAAACTATTATACCTTTTTTTTTCCCTTTCAAGGTGTTCATATTTAGAGAAAATAGCCCTTAAGTGGCTGGAGTTTAATATTGCTTCAAAATTCTAGTAATCTGCTTGTGTTTTGGAAGAGCAACCCTGTTTATTATAAGGAAGCAAACTTTTTAAAAGTCATTCTGAAGGTCATAAAGCATGACCAAAGTTGATCTACAGTATCAAGGCTCCTGTTACTAAGTGAACATGCTTCAACCTTCCATGAGCAGTGCAGTAGTGTGTTTCACAACTTCTCTGGTTAAAATAACAAAAATAGAATAAGAAATTATTTTCTTAAAAACAGTGTGTAATATTCTCCATACTGCAGTCCTGTCAAGAAGCTTCTGACACTTGGAAGAAGAGAACAAAACATTGATAGCACCAGCCTTTATAAAAAGAGGTTACTTTTCAGTTGTTCTGCCACTAATTAGGATTAATATCTGAACATTATTTTGCATTGTTTTAATTGGCAATTCTGCTATGATTAGGACAAAAAGCAGGTGATATTGCCATGCATAGCTGCTTTGCTATTATTTTTCCTAGTCTCATTTGCTTTATCAAACAATGTGTAAGTTCCCTTGGCCTTGTAAAACAAGCATAGCAACTCACATTTTCAGGTGGCACAACACATGCTGGTTTAGAGCAATTAAATATAAATAACTTATTTATTTCTGATTTGATTTGCACAGTTTATGACAATTCTTAAGGAAGCAGTGAATGCTTTGCTTTCAGGATATGGCAGCTTTGGAGCACAAGGTCATGTTTGTGTCAGGGAAGCATTCATATGGGGCAGTGATGAGGTACCAGCCTGCAAAAGCACTGTGTGCACAGACAAAAGGTCTTGGCTTTGGTGTCACAAAAAGAAACCCCAAACTGGTGCAACACATGCTATAACTTGAAAATATAAAGCTTCCCTTTTTTCCCTCAGTCTTAAGGATTTGTTACTTAAGTTATTTTATTTGCGAGCTTCCCATGGAGTCACCGACCTCTTTGGGCACAGTTCCTGGCTCTGGCATGGGGACATCCACATGCTGCAGACAGGTCTCCAGTCCAGCACACCTCCTGACACCCCGGCTCTGGGGGTCCACCCCAACTTTGGCATTGAGTGATCCTGAGGTCTCAATTTCAGTCAAACTTGCCCTTGGGCTCAGCTTTTCTGCTCCAGTGCGGAGTCCTCCATGGCCTACACGTGGGTCTCTGCTCTGCTGTTGAACCTCCATGGGCTGCAGAGACCTCCTTTGCCTTCCCTTACTCCATGTGGTTGAACTGGGTGTCTGAGGTTCTCTGTCTTCCCCTTCCCCCTCCTTTGTTTAGGCCGATGGTCATCTTTTGTTCAGGTCAATGACCTCTCTTGAAGCTTATCACAAGGTGGCCCCTTCCCCCACTACCAAAAACGGCCCTGCTCCCACACACAAACCTAACACAGTGCTTTTTATAAAGAAGCATTTTCTTTCTACACTTCTATTTGATTTTGTCATTTGTATGTTTGTGGTATAGAGAAGAAACATTTTTAAATCTAAATGTATATATTTGATTGTGCAGGGGGACCAGGTCATTATTTTTTCCTCTCTTTCTTATTCAGACTTTTCAAGATGTGTCAGTTGGAGTAAACATGACAAAGACTTTGATGGGTAAAACAAGTTAACTTAATTGTATAGCAAGTGTGCTACAGGATCATACAGTCATTTTGGTTGGAAAATACTTTTAAAATCATTGAGTCCAACCGTAAATCTAACACTTCCAAGTCCACCACTAAACCATATCCCTAAGCACCACTTCTACATGTCTTTTAAATACCTCCAGGGATGGTGACTCAACCACTTCCCTGGGCAGCCTGTTCCAGGGCTTGACAAGCCTTTTGGTGAAGAATTTTTTCCTAACCTCCATTCTAAACCTCCTCTGGCTGAACTTGAGGCTGCTTCCCCTTGTCCTATAGCTTGTTACGTGGGAGAAGAGACCAACACCCAACCTCACTACAACCTGCTTTCAGGTAGTTGTAGAGAGGGATAAGGTCTCCTCTCTGCCTCCTTCTCTCCAGGGTAAACAACCCCAGTTCTCTCAGCCATTCCTTATAAGACTTGTGCTCTTGACCTTTCATCCTGTTCCAATAGAATATGGTTCAATAAGAAGGAGACAAAGATTGCCATGAAAACATTAATTTCCTTTATGTGGAGAAGATGAAGATTATTATTATTATCTATTATTTTACGTGACACGCCATTAAGACATCACAGAGCTATTTCCCTCTGTACACACTGGTGGCTGCAGCTCAGCCAGGCACTCGTGAACACCAGATGGATCTTTCTCAACAAGCCAGAGTTGACACCTCAGCCTTGGCATGGACACCGTGGTGGATGTGATGTTTCCCATTTTCATTATCTTCATGAGATTTGGTGAAAGCAGACAAAGGAATTAATCACCTGAAACTAACAATTTGGATTCACTCTGTTCTTTTCACCTAAGCTAATGTCACTAATCATAAAAGTTATATGATTCACTGAGCCATAGTCCAGCAGCCTTCGCCTTGGAAAGATCCAAAGCCTTTTGGGGATTCACTTTGTTTCTTTTTCCTGCATAATAAGCAAGTAAAACTCAGCAAGGTGCTTTTCTTTTGTCTACAGACAAAATGCACACAGAATGGTAGGGGTTGGAAGGGACCTCAGGGGATCATCTAGTCCAACTCCCCTGCCAAAGCAGGTTCCCTACAACATGTTGCCCAGGAAAGTGTCCAGGTGGGTTTTGAGTATCTCCAGGGATGGAGACTCCACAATATTTCTGAGCATCACACAACTGCCCTTACCATGACAGCAAAGAAGCAATGTCACAAAATGCCCAAGTCTATTCTGTAAAACAGTCAAATTTTCTTCACCTCTTTCAGAGGAATTTGCCTATAAGGATCATTCTGGACACTCCCTCATATCTGAGTTTCTAAAATGATGCTACCAAGAAATTTTGTTAAGAGGAAATATAAATAATTGGTGTTTAAAAGTTCGAGGTACCTGAAAATCACTAGTGTAATGTAGTATTCTCCTGAATGAACACAGGAAAAGGGACCAGCAAATCCGATCACGTATGATAATTAATGCTTCAGATAAGTATCTCATATTGTAAACAGGTAGAAACAAACACAGAGGACTGGGTCTGTTTTGAATGTAGGCTATGGTTACCAAACAACACTAAAAATATCCAAGCTCAATACATTATTGAAGATGAAAAGTTTTTATTTATTAGCTTATAGACATCTTATTTGTGATCAGTTCATAGATTAGAGATGAAGAAAGTGTGGACCAGAAGACACTATTATGAAAGTAAAGTCAGTTCTATTACAAAAGTATTTTTCTAAATTATCTCAGAGACAGAGTTAACAGCGAAATCTGTAGATGTCATAGACTGTGAGAAAGGCCGAGAAGTAATTAAAGGGAATAGAAAGAGATTGAAAACATGGACAAAAAGTCCTTTTCTAAGGGTTTATGAGGAAAATGAACAATCACTCACCTAAAAGAAAAAAAAAATCAAATTCCCAGGTAACAATGTTAAAATTAGAGTTATTTAATGAACAATAGAAAGATATAAAGTAATGTTTATTAAGAAAAAAGAACAAGCTAAATGAGCATGAGTTTACTAGCTTTGTTAGACAGAAATGTCTAATGTGAAGAGCTAAATTTCAAGCAGAAAGAGAAGGTATTTCATACTTCAAAACTAGGTAGAAAAATATAATTCAGAAAAGGAAACTTTGCTTCACACATTAACTAAAACTTCATATCTAGCTTTGTAATAGCTTTCCAAACATGATGAGGAAATTTCTTTCTGCAGGAGAGGGATGGAAGGAGTTTGAACTGGGAAGAAAAATCTAGATTCTCAAAAATATGCATTAGATGGCCAAGTTTTGTTGTATTCAGCTTTAGCAATTTTCAAGCAAAAATATTTTTCCATAAATACCCTTAATATATATTCAGTAAGTTATAATTTGTAAATAGTAGAAAACAACCACCTATCAATAAATTTATACTTTATAGAGAAAGTTAATCTGTAGTTTCTTTTATTTTATTTTACAGTTATTGTAAAAAACTATCCAGAAACTTCAAAGCAAGAAAGGTTCATTTCACCATCCCAGAATTCTTTGCAATTTTTTTCCCAACAAATTGAGTTGTAAGTCATTTTTCAGGTGGTTTCTCAGATAAGCTTAGGCAAGTGTAATTTCATGCAGTGCAATTCAGACTTACATTCCCACTGTGAAAGAGAGCTCATCAGTCTGTCTTCTGGACAGAAAGGCAAAACCCTTCAGAATTACTTAGTGTCAGTTATATTTTCTTTGCAGTGCAACATAACTCTTTCCTAGGAATGGAATGTACCTTCTGCTTGTTTCCATTTATGGCCAAAACCAATCAATATAATTTTAACAAAGCTTTTGTAAGTATTTAGAGATCTACATACTTACGAATAGTGACAAATTAATATCACAGATAATTAAGTGCTCTGTTTAGCAAAAGAATGAAGGCAGCAGTGAAAGTTTTTATCCTTTTTTTCTGGATATTGGCAAGGGTAACAGACTGATTCAGCATCCAAAATATATCTTTTCAGTTTAGTCTGCCAGCAAGAACATAATTTAATGTGAAACATGATAGTGGTAGTGTGGTGGCTTGCTAACTTGTCTTCTCGTCTCATGCTGGCCACCAGTCATCCATTAGACAGTATGAACAGAAGCCAGGAGCCTGCAGTGATCTTTGCATGGAGAGAATACTTTGCAGGATTGGAGCCATAATATAGCCATTACCAGTCTGCCTTCAGACTGGAGACTGAAAACGAAATAGTCTTTATTTTCTTGTCCAAGCCAAACATGTCAGCACTGCTTGAGGGGAGATTTTGTTTGTTTCTTGGAAATCACACAAGAATGAGGAAAAAATAAGTCGATCACTGGGTTAGTCTTTTAAATGGCCAATGTTTGGGGAATTTTGTCAAGCTCTTATTTTGTTACTGAAAAAGAAGTACCAGTCTTTTGTAATTCTTAAAAAGGGTAAAGGGAGAGTACATTCCACTTCATTTTCGCATTGCTACTTTATTTTTAATTATTTCAGTAATCCTTATTTCATTTAATTACTTCATCTTTTATTCTAAAATCTCCAATTTTGGAGTAAGGGCCATAATATCATAGAACTTCCAGGTAGGAGAACAGAATAAGAAATGGTGGCAGAGGCTTTTCATTTTGTGTTTCAATATTATTTTGATTACTGCATGACATATCTAAAGCGACAAACACATATTTGAAGTTTAATTGCCTTTCAGCCAATAGCCTTGGAAAAACACTGAACTGCCAGAATCTTGAGAGGAAAAAATTGTTGTCATGGATCAATCAACCTGATTTTGTTCTCAAACTATTAACAGCATCAGAGTGTGTGTTGAGTTATCATAGATTCTTCCAGTATTGATTTATGAAATAAAGGTTCAATTTATGAAAACTACATTAACATAAGATAATTACCTGTTAAAAATTTGAATTCTTTTAATTCCACAACTTCTCTGGGCAACCTGTTCCAGTGTCTGACCACCCTCACAGTGAAGAATTTCTGCCTAATATCTAATCTAAACCTACCCTCTTTCAGTTTAAAACCATCGCCCTTTGTTCTGTTACTACCTGCCCTTGTAAAAAGTCCCTCCTCAGCTTTGTTGTAGGCCCCCTTCAGGTACTGTGAGGCTGCTATAAGATCTCCCCGGAGCCTTCTCTTTTCCAGGCTGAACAGCCCCAACTCTTTCATCCTGTCCTCATAGGAGAGGTGCTCCAGCCCTCGGATCATCCTCATGGCCTCCTCTGTATTCATTCTAACTGGTCGATCTCTCTCTTGTGCTGGGGGGGTCCAGAACTGGACACAGCACTCCAGGTGGGGCCTTACGAGAGCAGAGGGGGAGAATCACCTCTCTCGAACTTCTGCCCACGCTTCTCTTGATGCAGCCCAGGATACGGTTGGCCTTCTGGGCTGCAAGTGCACATTGCCAGCTCATGTTCAGCTTCTCATCCACCAGCACTCCCAAGTCCTTCTCTTCGGAGCTGGTCTCAAGCCATGCATCGTCCAGCCTGTATTTGTTCTTGAGATTGTCCCAACCCAGTATTATGACACTAGAGGGTGGATTGAAAATATGAAGACTGCTATTTGCAATAATTTTGTCATTTATATTTAATTTCTTTGTGCTGAGGAAAACATTTTTATACACTTGTTTGAGCTGCTTGAATATAAATCTAAATATGCTTGTAGTTCAAGGCAAGTTCTATATGTTTAGTTGTTCCCTCACCCATTTTCTGGTGTGTAATATGCCTACTGCTACCTGAAAACATAACGAGCACTAGCATCCCTGTTCCCCACCACAAAACCTCCTTATGTATGAACAATGTGTGCAAATAGCAAGGGAAGAGTTGTCAAAAGAGCCTTAAGGAGTTTCAGTTCTTCCACTGGACTTGAAGAGGGCTTTTCACAGGAAATCCTCTTGGCTTCAGGGACTGGGATGGGCAAGGGGGTGGGGTTCTTTAACTTGAACAAAGATAGATGAAAAAGATTCTTAACAAAAACAGCTAACTATAAAGTCTGCACACACTGCAGCCAAACTACTTGCCCCTACAACTATATAACAGTTTCACTTCTCCACAAGCCCCTTTTTTTTTTACTTCTTGTTGCATTCCCATACTATTGTCATTGATCACTTACTTCATCTATACACAATCACTTTTTCTACTGATTAATTTCTCTCCTCTTTCACAGAATTTTTCAAAAATGGTTGTATCACTCCCACAAACAGTTTGCCTCTATGCATTATGGTAGCCTCTATTATATTACAGTTCATTGCACTCTAAAAACATAAAAGCATTCAAGACAGTTGACTGATAAGATTGTATTTGCCTATTGCACCAGATATTGTACATTTACAAGATAAAGCAGCAAATAAGTATTCAGATCGAAGTAGTCTTACTCTTTCTCTAACTTTATGTGATACTTCTATTGGGTATTTTCTTGGTTGTCGAGGAATTTCTAAGTTTTGTTCTTTGTTGTAATTTACTTACACTTTTAAATAATAGTCTTGTTTTGAAATTCTATAAAGCATTAGATTTATTTTCAATGGATAAAAATTACTTGCTGGAAAATGTGAGGTTTTTTCCTCTAGTTTGTATGTTTGTTTTATAATAGGAGCCTGATGATAAGGTCTTAACCTCATATTTACATTCTTAAGTTTAATCACCTAGTTTTCAGAAGGGCTGAGCTGACACTCTGTTCAATGCAAGCTAATAGGATTTGGTAGATGCCTGGTTGTTTTGAAATTACCCAAAGACTCAACTTTGTTACAGGTTCTTACTTGGGGTTTTTTTTGAAACCTTGGCCCACATACCTAGCTGATTTTTTCACATAAATTAGGAGTTGTAATTTTATTAATATGTTGTAATTTATCATCTGTTTCTCTTAACACCCACCTGGTACTCATGTTTTACAAATGATAATCAAAAAACCACAAAACTTGGCATCAAGTATAAAGAAAATAAAAATTAAATAAAATAACACTGGAGGGAAACTTATCATGCCAGAGAATTCAAAGAAATTGGGATGGTTAAATGAGATGAATGAAATATATGCAGTAGCATTCTCCAGACAAAGCTCAAAATTTGCAAATTCTTTCTCTCTTCTTTGGAATATAAGTGTATTTTACTTCAACAAAGAGATGTGCCTTTTAATCTTCTTTATGAGGTGTCATATGCATCGTCTAATGTAAATGAAAAATTGTACCATGTGGGTTAAAAATTCCTTTTCCTTTCCTGCACATAACATCTTCACTTCTGAAACCTAATGCAAATAAATCGTTATATCAATGAAAAACAGCAATAAGCATGAAGAAAAAATGGGAGGGGTTGGGGTGGGTTGGATGGTTAAAATGTGTATGAGAAAAGGCTTCTTCATAAGTTTAAGAAACAAAGGGACTTTGTCCAATACTGAGTATCTCTTGCCCTTGACTCAGGAGGGACTTCCGCTTTAATTATTTACCTTCAGAGCTCTTTTTAAACAGCTTAGGTGAATTTCCAGAGGGACGTGGCAGCCTGGCCCTTGAGGCCAGGTCATGTCTTCCTATCAAATTCACATGGGTCAGGATTTCATCCCTAGAATCTCTTTGTTGCTTCTGGTGGTTATCATCTTCTGTGAGTAGGAGGACTTCATGTAACATCTGTAACATGCAAACACTACCAGCAGGGTTGTGGTTATCTTTCAAAACCTGAGTCCTCTTTTGTTACAACTGTTTCTGTTCTATATGGGCTGCTTATGAGATGGGAGTGTTGGTGTGTATAGTATAGCTGTTAGTTTCATGGCTTGGAAGGTATTGTCATTTGGGAATTTAATATTTCAAATCCATAAAAGGGCTAAGTGGTTCAACTATTAGGTGTTTTTCTACTTCTTCGCTTAGGATTTCTCAATTATTTTTGCAACTGCTTCTAGATTAATTGTCTCAGAATCAAGAAATATTACTGAATATTGATAGTGTGATTTCAGTCACATCTTTTTTAGCTTCCAGACCCAATGAAGATTTCTGTTGCATCACCACTCTTTTAGCATTAACTTCTCTCTATGCTTAACCTCAACCTTTCAGCAATAATTTGTGCCAATCCTAGAAAAATGGCTCACTCAAAACAGTGATCTATTGCTACTGAAGAAGACTGTCTGATGCCTCTGCCACATGGAGACCACAGTCAGGGTAGGTTGCTCTGAGCACAACTGGTCCAGTCTCAGTCCTCTCCCTAAGTGTAAATAAAGTATTGGCTTGTGTTAAGAACTAGCCTCATTTTTCACTTCAGGAGTGACCCAAGTCCAGTCTTATTGCTAATCTTCTTGTTTGAGCATGGCTATCAAATTCATGTCATAAACCGAGAGCGAATCAGACACTGGCAGCTGTGTACAAAGTGAGCCAGCTGTGCTTTTGGGGCATTTCAATGTCTGGCAGAATTTGCCCTAGGTTTTCTGTCACGGGCTTGCAGCTTTTTAAAATCTACTGTTGACATGGTTTAGCCTGCTTATACAACCACTGCATTTTCTTCAGAGGGAAATCTCTCATTAAATAGCTTCCAGGCACTGTAACTGCCTGTTAGCTTGCAGGAGAGCTCTAGTTCTCATAAGGGAACCCAAAGGTACATAAGCCCTGCGAAAAGCGGTGCATTTATTTCAGTAAACCTGATCTTCAGACCACAGGCAAAAAGGCATTGCAAGAAGGAGAGCTTTTCAGTCACTGGAAATTAAGCCCTCCCTTAATGTTTCCTGAAAAAAGGACAGACTTACTTACACCGTATTGTCTTCAGTGAGCAGTTCAATTTTGTATCTGCAGAATTAGGATAATTGAAACAACAATGTGAATTTTAATTTAGAGTTTGTGAGGCAGAAGCTATAGTTCTCAATTCCACACAAATGCTTAGTTGAAAAATAAAAGCATGTAGCAAAGATAGAATTTATATTTCCATATATGATAATCGTATAATTCTTGTAGTCAGGTTTCTGCCGTTCATATTTTAAAAAATATTTTACTAGCTGAAAGTTTATAGCAGAAGAATTATTATATGTTTAGAGAAGCTTAATTGGCATGAAATCTCATTTGGGAGAATAAATATTTTCAATAAAATTAAAGTTTAATGTCATGTCAGTTTCATAGATTTTTCTATTTTTATTATCTTCATTTATTTTTCACAGAGATAGTGTGCATATCACAATGGGAAAATAGACTCTGGCACCTATCAGTGATAGAAGAACTACACTTCCAGGAGACAATAACGAAGATTAATAAGGAACTGCAGTAACACGTTTTATACAAATGGCCTTTCCTTGAGTTTGTTGCTTCTTTCTGAATAGCATTCATTAACAGCAAGACATGGATGGCTTCATGAAGAGTTCTAGGAAGGCTTGATTCATTGTTGTGACTTTATTAATAAGAAATCGTGAACCTGAATTAACCAACCAATTTAGATAAGACCATCTGTTGTCTAATAAGATGTGACTGTAATTTGAATAGTGGTTTTTGTGATAAGTGTATTATGGGATGAAGGACAAGCAGATATTAGCTTTGTCTCATTAGCTTCCAGGAAAAAAGTGTAGTTAGTTTGCCAGTATGGAACAGGGAACATTTTTTTTCTTTAACCCTTAGCCCATCCTGTGTTCAAGTAGACCCTCTTGTCTGTATCTTCTCTACCATATAATAACGTCAAAACCAAAAATAAAATGGGGTACAATGCACCTTTTGGAACAGTCTTGAGGTCCCTCATTTGTGGCAATAAATCTATTTTGTTCTTGCTTGATTCCCCTTGGTACTAATAAATACCCTGACTGCTGTGAAGATGAAATGGCAGGCACTACCTTATCAATATTATGTCAATGTTACTTGGTTTTGCCTTGTTTAGTTGCCCTCTCTGGGCCAATACAAGAAGCTAATGTCAGCTAAGTACTGAGAGAGCTGGAAAATAGTCCTTTTATGTTTGGACATTTGGCAATAAGAAAATGGACAAAGCGCATGTAATGCTGACTTTTCATCTCAAACTCTCCCAACAGCTCTTTAATTTTTTTATATGGATATTAATACTGTAGAGTAGATTAAGTTTTACTACTCACTATTAACACTCTAAAACTAAATTTTATAGAGGCATTGTCCAGTTAAGTAACAAGGATAAATCTTTTCTTTGGTCATACAAAACCAGGCATTAATCCATTTGCATGAAGATTAAGACAGAAATAAGTACAAATCTGTATGACAGTGACTTTTTAAAAACTCATTTAGAAGAAAAATATGGCGTATTTTGTACCAGTTTCTTGTTGAGCTGTTGCCTCCTCTTGTGTCTGAGTGTCCTTGAATACAGGAAAGCAAAACAAATGGTTAAGAATATAGTATTAATAATTAGAAGATTGTATTTAAAATGTAAATTATGCTGGATGAAACATAGCATTTCAAAAACCCATTCATATGCCCCTAGGACTCTGTGTCATTTGAAGTACTCAGTAGGTCCTGGCCAACTGAGTTCCTGTTTTATTAGTTTTGCAAGTTTAAATTTAGAAAATGAAATGAATATTGAGAATTGGGAAACTCTGCAAAATGGAACAGACTGGAGTTTTACAGTTAGTATGGTGTTGGCTTGTGTATGATACTGTGGGTGTTAGATGTCAACATAGCAGTGCACTCTGGAGTGGTCATGGCTACCAATAACTGAGCATCACCAAGTTCTTGAGTCTCTTAACAAGTGCTGCTCCTTCATTTATTTCTACTGATATTTATATTTCCAAACTGCTGAAACAACAAAATATATTACAATATAAAACTAATATGATAAAAACTCAAGAAGGAAGCCTGAACATACAAGATACTAAACTTCCTTTCACTCCTCATAACTGAGTTCCATGCTATGGACATTTTGATGAGAAAAATTACATCGACACGTTTTGTGCTTCCATGTTTCACAACACATAGATACAGCAACATAAAACAGCAGATGATACCAAGCTCTTCGATCTCCCCTTCTCTCTGCTCTGTTGGTACTATCATTACAATCTGAATACTAAGCTTCAGGGACCAATGCTGACTCTGAAAACTAAGGCACCTTTTAGGTAAACAGATGTCTATCCCGTTTCCTAGTCAAAGGCAGAAAACGATCTGGTATCTTGCTGAAAGCAATCTGTCTGGGTCTGGCACTAGGATCACTGTGAGCTGTAATATATAGGACAGAGCCCTCCACAGACCTCAGACTGAGAAGAAGGCAAGAGCACAAAGAGCTCTGAAGGCCAGTGTGCCTCTGAGCCTCCAGAAAAGCAAAGAAACTGAAACTGATTCGTTTAATAAAAAGATCCAGTTATTGTATTGACTTTTTCAGAGAGGGAGGATGAGTTTTCTGTGCAACTTAATGAAGTATCACTGGAGAAGAAATTACATAATATGAAATCTTTAGACAGGATTGAAAGAGCACATTTTGTATTTCCAGAACAGTAAGGATTCATTGTGGCTTCTCATTTCTTAACAAGCCCTGAAGTGAAAATGCTGTCTCTTCATAAATCCCAGTCTATCAGTCTGGACAGAGAGCTGCTATATGTTTGCATTCATATGGTTTTAAAACTGTAAAATAGTATCCATAAAATTTTCTGAAGCAATTCATTTTTTTATTAAATTTGTAAAGAGATGTGAGAAGCAGGAAGCTTTTTGTATTTGCAGGAGCACAAAGTCTCAGCCAGTGAATACAATCCAGGCAAAATGAAAATGTATTGCAGGTGCTGATTGCTGATTTGCAGATCAGAAGGTTCTTTCCACATGAAAAATATGTATCAACAGTAGGCCCAAAAACTTACAAATAATATCACAATGTTTTAGCCATGTTCAGTTTGTTTTATTTGTATTTTTGTATGTTGTTTTTTCTAACCTATTTTTGGATTTATGACTAAGATCAAAATGCAGTATTTATTTCCAAGGAATATTCAAGACTTAAAGTAAAAGGAAATTATTTTTCATCAAAGTCTTAAGTTAAATTAAACATGTAACCATTTTAATTCTGTTGTGTAAGACATTTTTGGGCAAGGATTGTTATACCTGTTGCATCTTTTAGAATTCAAGACCCCATCTTGTATTTGTGACTTCTGCTGAGTATGACTAATCCCAGAAAGCAGCCATTGAAGCTTTTGGAGAGGGAAAGAAAAAAAAAGCTTCTATTTTAAAGCCAAGGTTATAGTCAAGGTTAATTCAGGGTGTCACGAAAGTGTGACTGTGACAAGATTTAGTGACAATGTAAGGGCAAATTAATGCAAGATCAGTGGCCTGACTATTGATTCTTATCATGGGATCCTGCTGAAATGAAGTCATTATTTAATTACACTTTCACTTACACTATAAATGGTTCCCAAAATAGACTGCACTTGATTTTTTATGTCTGCAGCTCCATCATCACTTTTCTTTTGTGTTCATAAGTGAGTCGATTATGGGAATAAGCACTTAAGAAAATTTTCATTTATTATACTTCACGTGCTGTCATTTTCCCACAAAAATTAAGCAAGCAAGTGTTTTCATTCTTCCATTCAGAATAGTCTGGGATCTCAAATAATTCAGAGTACAGGAACCAGGTCTTGAAACCTCTGAAGATTTTCAGATCAAGATTGCTCTAAATTTCATTCAAACAAATGAATGTTTTAATGGTTTTCCTGCTCTTCTTGAGTGGTTTAAAAAATCTTTCTTCACTATCTCTAGAAGTAGACTCTAGAGTTGCTTTTGATACCAAAGCAAGTAAATTAACTGCATGTACAAGAAGTCAGTAAGTACTTTATTGGGACTTAAGATACAACAGCAAGGGCTTTCCTATAGAAATTTATTAGGAAAGCTCATGCATCTGTAAAGTGACAGCAACATTCACTGAACAATCAAAATTATATTGTTTCCCTGTTGTATCCTTGATTCTCTTGATTCTCTTGAGTCTGAATCAGATCTATTTGGCAAATTTGTGAGTAATAAAAAGTTACCATTAATTCAATATTAATTTGTCTTGTTGACCAAGCCCCATGTTTTTTCAAATAACTTGAAGACTCAATAATTAAGAAAATGTAACTGGTTGCCATTATAGTGTTATTGTTTGAAAAACATTATGTAAAAATGGTCAGAATTCACATTTTAAATGCAGGATTATATTTGTTTTAGAACATGGAAGTATCTAATTCTGTGCTTGTATAACACATAGTACAACTCAAACACAGTCTCGCTCAGGGTAAGAATCTTAAATAAATAACAATTGTATTGAGGGAAAGAATCATAACTCAGTGGAACACACAAGTTTCAAAAAAGTTGATGAGAGATTTAGATTCTAATGAATCAAATAAAGGGAGAAAAATTAAGATTTTTTGTTTTGGATCAGAACAATAAGTAAAATCAATCTGCAGAGTTAAATCTGATCCTCATTGTATCCCACCATATTTATGAAAGCTTAATCTCCATGGCCTCTTTTTTGTCTTCTATGCTGTATTTTTACATTATTTTTAAATATAAGAAAAATAACACCATATAATTCACAGAACATAAAAGATAATAAATGTAATGAAACAAACACAACCAATGTACTGTACTCATTGTGAGATAGCCAAGTGTTATTTAGTCCATGGTGTGGACTTTTCTCCTGCAAATTTTATTCTTATTTTAAAACTTTTCCTGAGAGAGAGAGAGAGAGAGACAGACATAAAAATTCAGCATATTAGATGCGTAAGTAACGTAATAACTTCTTGTAATAACCATGTCTAGTTGCGGCTTGCTAATCAGACATTCAAAAAATAAACAATAAAATTCTGTGCATAAGGGGTTTACTTGCTAGTTCAATATCATGTGATTATTTCTCTCTTGTGCACCTATATTCATAACTAATAGTGTTAAAAAATTCACATCTATTTTCAACTACTGCAGAGGGAATATATACATATAAATTTGAGAGATATATGAGGGATTTTGTTGATGTTTTTCCTCTAAATGAAGAAATCTAGCTATAGTGAAATTATTTCTAGTTCAGATTGTCTTTCAGTGTCCTTGACAATTGTAGGGTGTGGGAGAGAGAGAGACAGAGTCTGTTTTCTGTGCTTCAAGATTTCAGTCTTGGCTCAACATGCTTCTCTTTGTCAAGTCTTTTTGTTATTATTATTTATTTAACTTTTATTCATCATAATAGGTGCCCAGCTGTTCTTTTCTTTTAATCTCTAGCAGCAGCAGTGTCACTGATCTCACTATTTTGTGTGTTCACACAGCCAGAAGCGTGGTGGGTAGAAGGGAAAATGGGAATATGGATTGTAAAGGGCTGATTATAGAAGAAACCCATTTCCAGGAGTTATTTTGTATGAGGAAATATTTCTGCAGCATTATTTTGTATTTTTTTATTCCAGTGTTATTTGCCAAAGCTGTCTTGTGGGTTTCATACATGCAGTTGTAGCCAATGGACAGAAGAACTGCAGGATCAGCTCTGGCATTTTGACACATACAGAAGGGAAGGTCTGGACCACCTGACATATCGTAAACTTGTTACTGAAAACAGAACTTTCTATAGTAAGAAGAAGATCGTCACCCTATAGCTCCATTTTCTATTCTCCTTGAAAGTCCAGATGTTCTCTTACACAAGGAGAAAAGGAACAGGCTGGGTATCCTCTGAGGCTGGAGGATAGTCAATACCCACTGACAAAGACAGCAAAGAATAATACAGCTAAAGTGAAGGCAAATATATCAGTTTTGGTGCCAACATTAAAACTCCAACCTTTTTCATTTGTGTGTTTTATAAAAATTCCTGATTGTTCTAAGTAAAATCTGAGACACATATACCTGCTTAAATCTAAGACTGACTAAGCTCTGTGTGTGTTTCTGTTCATTACCTCTAAAATAACTACATCAGATGTCAATGCCTAAATTGTAGATTCATACACTTAAGTGAGATTAACCTCCCCATCTGTCTAGCTCAAAACTGATGGTAGGAATGGTCCACTCACCTCCTGTGAACCACAGGACCATATCCACAGTGAATAAAGCATTCTGGAGCATGGCCCCAGACCCAATACACCACTGTTCAAACAATCCCACTTACGAAAGGTGTTTCAAGTGCTGAACATTTTCAGGTTATTTTTGTGACCTAAGGACCAGGCACCATGATGACCACATGTAAAGTTCTGTGGCAGGTAACACAGTGTCTTTTGCTTTTGATTTTTTCCTGGGTATTGTATGTTGGTTCCTCTGTTCTGGCTGCTCTGGTTGCACAAAAGCATCTGAGCATGCTCAGGGCAAAAGGCTTCTGGCACTGGGGGAACAAAGAGGTGGGAGACACTCAGCAAGATGAGGAGGGATGCTGCAAAAATCAAATGGGTACAATGAGGGAAAGTTTTCCTGTGGGCTAAGGGGTGACCTCATCACTCTTTACAACTACCTGAAAGGAGGTTGTAGTGAGGTAGGTCTCAGTCTCTTCTCTCAAGTAACAAGCAATGGGACAAAGGAAAGGGCCTCAAGTTGGGTCAGGAGAGGTTTAGATTGGATACCAAGAAAAATTTCTACTCTGAAAGGGTTATGAAGTGTTGGAACAGGATGCCCAGGGAAGTGGTTGAGTCACTATTTCTGGAGGTATTTAAAAGATGTTTAGATGTGGTGCTTGGGGATATGGTTTAGTGGTGAATTTGGCAGGGTTAGGTTTACAGTTGAACTTGATGATCTTAAAGGTCTTTTTAAACCTAGTTGATTCTGTGATTCTATAACTAGTTGCAACTAAAAACTAATTTTACACTTGCTAGACTAAGTCAGAAAGAAAGGTTAACCTTTCAACTGATAGCAACCATTCCTTACCTGTGCTCTTTATTCTGGAATATTTGTTAGCATGGAAAACTTCACATTAGAAGTATTGTTTTATAAGCTTTACACATTAGAAGTATTATTTTATAAGCTTTACACATTAGAAGTATTATTTTATAAACTTTGAAAAATGTTAAAGTTCATGTCATTTTTTTTTAGACTGTTTCTTTTTTAATTTCACTTATTTAAGGTCCATCCTGATAACAGAGCAGTATCTATCAAACAAAACTTTTGACAAATCTCAGCTTATTTTATCTGATGATTTGTCTGTGAGCTGTTCATGGTATAGGTTTGTGGGACTGTAGGTTGAGGTGCAGAGTCGTGGTGGCAAAATCAGATGTAAAATAAGCAATTACAGTGAAAAAGGCCTACTTTTATACTATGATTTTTCTCTGTGATTTGGAAAACTGTCTTTCAATGAGAGAGAAGCAAACTGGATGTTCCCAGCTGAAACTGACCTCAACAACTAATTTTGAGGCCATCCACCAAATGGAATTTTACTGACATGGGAATCAGCAGGTGATCCCAGTTTGGTATCCTGGCCCCTTCTTGGGACAGGGACACTCGTGCTGCAGAATCCAGTTACTGTTGGCTTTAATGGCTGTTATGTTTAAAGTGTCTTATGTAGGGATTCATAAAATCAAGTAAGCATAAGCAAATTTACTCTTTCTTTTGCTGTGGAAGCAACCCTTTAAATCCAGGCAGTGGATGTGATGTCCAGGGGACCTTGCACAGCTTTGAAACTCACTGCATATGCCCATGCAAATGAAAACTTGAACCTTGGTAGTTGTGGGTGCAACACTTATTCTGTTCACACCACTGCTGCTTAAGAAAGAAAACCAGGAATCTTCTATCTTCTAATTTTTTCATTAGAAATGTTTCAGCAGCCTTATAAGACAGACCTTTAGGAACTAGTATTCTACTTCGGGCATTTATTTCTAGAGATACTGTCAGAACCAATGTACTCTCTGCTGAATGGACAGGCACAGTGTAATTGTACTTTTTTACAATGGCTTGTCGTACCTGGACCAAAATTGTCAGGTTCAGAATCTGTTCCAGTATCCACCTGTAGATGCACAGGACACTATCAAGTTTGTGGCATTTCTCATATCCATTGGAAAATTTGGCCTCTCTGTCAAAGGTTTACAATAATGCTAACTTCACCGATAACTTCCCTGATGTCTGCTTCACTGAAGGTGAATTATATTACTGCTCTGATGAGGAAATGTCTCCCAGTTTGTGAAATACCTTTGTGTTTTGGACATGACTGAGACTTTCCTTACTTTGAAAAGGTTTGGAAAGAGGTTGTGGTAGTGTAGCTGACAGTTCATCCATACCGGAGATGGTAATGATGAGACATCTTTCAGCAAGCATTATAAATGGATATCTGGCATTGAGAGTGCCTTTATGGTTTGAGTATGTTTATCCTTGTGGTTCTGGAAACCAGACCACTAGGTGGATTATATTGCTGTCTATAAATTGTATTCCAGCATGTTTTATAAATCAGGTGGCTGAATCAGATAAAGACAAATGGCAATGAAATAGCTTAAATACAAATTTACTGCCAGGTAGCCATTATACAGTGCTGCATTTTACTTTTACTGAATTTTTCTGACTTAGCTGGCAGTAAATTCAGTCATTTGTCACTTAGAGACATGGGTCAAATTGTCATTCAGTCCAATCTGTGTGGTCCTTTCAGGTACAACATGAATGGGGGTTTTGCCATCTAGCAAGGATTGACACTATAATCTTTCACTTTGTTAAAGGAGAACTTGGCATGCTGGGAGAGAAATTTAAAAATCCTTGCCCTGGTCTGGCTGCAAGTGTGTTCAGGACCAGTTTAGTCCACAGCATAATTAAGTCTGTTCTAACTTATTTTGGAAAGTCTGTGAAGGTCTGGTGGGAAGAGTGACACCAGCAAAGACAAGGGTGGTCACAGTTACAAGCCTTCCCCATGTACACTGTGTCTCCGACCCGAGATTTCAGAAGTCCTCCTTGAAAACCATAGCTGAGGTGGCTGCATCAGCCCCATGGAGTAGGTAAGCTCAGCAGGATGGGTAGTGTTCTGGCTGTTGCTTGCATCTCCAGAATATCTATGGAAGCACCATGGATCCAGATTCCACCCAAAAAAAAGACCAAGGCAGACAAGGTGGTTTTATGCACAGATATCACATCCTGACACACAGTCAAGATGCAACCACAGTATCTGGAAGCACGGCAGTTTTGGGTTGATGCATGGAGTGGATAGAGGAAGCGATTACTCCCTCCTGTGCCCTCCAAATCCATTTAATATAAAATCTTCAAGCTGAAGATGTATCAGATATTAAAGTCATTAGAAAAGATGATGCCCTGATCTTAGCCAACAGCTGGGAAGTGTGCATCTGGGACAGGGGCTTCAGTGCACATTGCAAAGTACTTCCATCCCACTGAGGATGATAGAGGATGAGTGCTTTCAAGCACAGTTGGCAGATCAAACCATATCACATAAATGAGTGATTTCTCCACTTGAGAAAGTGAGAACTGTAAATCAAGACAATTACAGTAGTTTGTAGCGTTAATTGAAATTGTTGGGTTTTAAATTATTGTGGCAAAATGTCTGAGAAAAAGAAAATAATCTTAGCTTATATTTTTTTCTAGTTTAATATCTTCTTTTAATTTTTACATATATAGATCTGCTGCCTTTTAGGTCCTAGTCAGTCCAACACAGAATGCATTTTTTTGCTCAGTTTTGGATAAAGAAAAAAAATTTAAACAACAGCTTACCTGCTGAGAATTTATGAGGAAAAAAATATTAAACTGAATGTTTTCGTATGCTTGTAGACTCTACTTCTGTTTTGTACATCAACCTAAAATTCACGATTAAATGAGATTAAATGAAGATTTAATAGTAAATTTCACATTTAGTCTATCTCTACACAAAAGGAAAAAGCAAATCTAATTGTCAGGTATATTTTTATAGTGTAAGTTTTGGTCTGCTTTCTGCAAATGTGAACAAATAACCAGTTTAAACTCAATGAATTTTATTTCCTTGGGTACTTCCTTATTTGAAACCAATGTTACAGTGTCCTTAATTTCCACTAGAATATTTGCCAAAGATTGTAATACTTAAGGTGTAATTTTATAGTTCTAGGTATAATAGAGGCATTTTGTTGCTGCATTTCACCCTTCTGTTAATGACAAGGGAATAAGACAATGCATATAACTTTATATGTACATGATTTTAATTTTTGTATATATATGTGGGCATGATTGTGAAGGAGGAAGAAAGCTGGATCTTTTACACAGGACTAGTTTGTTTTAATATGGTCCAATAAAACATTATCAGGAAAATTATATACTTGACTTCATATCATATTCATCCAGTGCTCATACTTTGGACCATGTTTTTCTTTCGCACACATATCATAGACAGAACACTGAGAAGAATTCCTGTTCTTACTGCAGAGACGTTAATTCCCCTGCCTATTCCCAATTAAATCACCTTCCCATGTTTCTCTTACAGTGACTTGGCAATGTGACATGCAGACACTACTGAGGACCCCTCTGTTATATTTTGTGTCTATGTGAAAGGAGTTATCAGGATGGGATTTAAAGGAAAATAAAAGAAAATAAAAGAATGCTTAAATGATAGGATGAAGATGCAAATTTACTTTCTACTATGCAGTTCCAAAAGATGCAAGTGCAATACTCAGCAGAAATGTGGGCACACGTCCCATAAACAGGTCATTACAGACCATAGTCATCATCCCAAGGTGCACTTGAGCATCTGTTAAATATTTTATACTTACAAGTAGCTTTGTGAAAATCTAACAAGAGCATTTAAAAGACCATAAAAGAGGAAATGTTAACATGGAACTATAAGGTGATCTCACATGATCTGAGCCCACATAATGCATTGGGCATTTATGGATCCTATAAATAGATGGTGAGCTATTTATAAAGCATCTCTCTGCTTCTGTACTACCCTGAATATATTACCAAGGCATTGTGTAGTGTATTGAGGAGCCTGTGGTTGATTATTAGAACCCAGCAATGTATCTGACAAGATCCTCACTGGGATACTTTAAAGATCTGACACATTTCTTCACTTCAGAAGTCAGGAAAATAGTTTAAGATGTTCCCTTTTGACCTCTGTCTTTACTTATGATCCGCATGGACTTTGTTTTCCTGTTCTGTCTGTTGTGCTCCATTTTGTGTTTCATTCATATTATGAAATGAAACAGGAACATAAGCAAAGCATCATATTCTGTTGTGTCCCAGATAACCAACATCTTTGCAATCCCAAACATAAATACAGGCTGGGCGATAAGTGGCTCTAAGCCAGCTCCGAAGAGAAGGACTTGGGAGTGGTGGTGGACAAGAAGCTGAACATGAGCCAGGAATGTGCGCTTGCAGCCCAGAAGGCCAATAACTGTATCCTGGGCTGCATCAAGAGAAGCGTGGCCAGCAGGTTGAGGGAGGAGATTCTTCCATTCTACTTCGCTCTCATAAGGCCCCACCCGGAGTACTGCACCCAGTTCTGGAGCCCCCAACACAAGAAAGACATGGACCTGTTAAAACAAGTCTAGAGGAGGGCCATGAGGATGATCCAAGGGCTGGAGCACCTCTCCTATGAGATCAGGCTGAAAGAGTTGGGGCTGTTCAGCCTGGAAAAGAGAAGGCTCCCGGGAGATCTTATAGCGGCCTTCCAGTACCTGAAGGGGGCTACAAGAAAGCTGAGGAGGGACTTTTTACAAGGGCAGGTATTGATAGAACCAGAGGAAATGGCTCTAAACTGGAAGAGGGTAGGTTTAGATTTTATATTAGGCAGAAATTCTTGACTGTGAGGGTGGTCAGACACTGGAACAAGTTGCCCAAGGAAGTTGTGGATGCTCCCTCCATTTAAATGTTCAAGGCCAGGCTGGATGAGGCTTTGAGCAACCTGGTCTGGTGGAAGGTGTCCCTGCTCAAGGCAGGGAGGCTGGAACTAGATGATCTTTAAGGTCCCTTCCAACCCTAACCATTCTCTGATTCCATGATTCTAACATCTTTCTTTCTACTGGGCTGGAGGGTCTTCAGCAAATAGTCAGTCTTTAAGACCGTCTTTGCATTCCTTGCTGAAATATTGTCTTTTTGTACCCATCTTGTCTCTGATAAGGTGTGACCAGCTTATTGCTAAACATCAGATGTAATGTTTTGTTTCAAAACCCAGCACTCTTTGTTATTTGGCCTTTTGAATTTCATGGAGAAGGACTAAGAATATGGACAATTTGAAAAATCATGTTTTGGTTCTATGGAGATTCCTTTGGGGTTTTGGGTTGTTGTTTTTGGTTTTGTTTTGTTTTGTTTTCAAATAGCTCAGGGCTACTTATGGGATTTTACCTTTTGAACTCACCTGAAAAATGTTCCATATAGCAATATGATAAAGCTTATCAAGTAGACAAAGCTATCAACTTAGAGTTGCCTGCTTCACTGTCCCTACAATTTTATCACTCTCTCTAGTAGATATCTTCTTTTTAGTACTAGTTCATCCAGTCCCTATCCTTTAGTAGCTGATGATGTGCAGCCCAGTCAATTCATCAGTCATGCTGGAAGGCAGCTGTAAGAAATCTGCATATCCTTACTTGCTATGTCTAGGAGATTGCCATTTTTCAACAAATTCAGGGTGTCATCACCTTCCTATAAGCTTTAAAATGTCTTCTGCATCACGACTCCATCCATGTTTCATAGAACAGGAAGGTGTTGGAACATGTTGGGTCAATCTGTTATTGCTTGTCACCTCAAATTATTGCATAACTTATCATTCACGAAGACTGCCAATATTATGTATGCATTTATTTCTTTCTATCAGGGCTAGTGTGCTCTTGGTTCTTGCTGACACAGCACAACTAAGACATCCCACAGGCCTCTGCACAACTCTGAGCTTCATGCCCTTTTTAAGTCACTAAAACAATTCACAGGTCAGTGAAGAGTGAACAGTACTTACTTTTGCCTACTTGTGAGTAGTTACGACTGATCAGAGCAGTTTTGCTGCTCTCTCTCTGAGATAACTGATTTTCTTCTCAGGTGCTTCTCTGTTTTGCACTGTGAATCACAGATAGGCAGTCAGCAAGACTGCTCCCAGGTATGAAGTCTGCACTTCAAGCTTCTGCGTGCTGTAAGTAGGACTGAATTTGACCATTCTTCACATCATTTTCTTATCCAGGCACTTCTGCACAACATGTCTAGCTGCTCAACTTGATAATTATCTCCTGCTGTGGCAGTTCTCTTTTTCTGTCTCAACCATTTCTCAGAGTTTTCCCTTCTGCTTATCTGTGGGTTTGATTTCCAGATTATCAAGGACCTCCCCTTCTATTTCTGATTTGTACCTGGGTAATACTTAACCTACTTCTCTGCAACACTTTTTTCCTCCCAGTGAGCACAAAGCCACTTTTGCTTGATTATGCAGAGCCTAGTCTGGCATTTTTTCCTTACCATTCTTAATGCCTCTTTCAACTCTTGATTGTTCTACAAGGCAACGGCACATCACTGCTCTATAACATTCTCCTGCTTTTCTAGTAGGAAAAAAACAGTGTTTTTTTTTTCTTGCTTAACTTTAAACATAAGCAAGAAGCTATTTGCACATGAATTAGTCATTATAGCACCACAAGAGTAATAAGCATCTATTTTAGATGCCTGTCTTTAGGTTGAAGTGAATCTGTTTTGTAAGGGAGCGTAGGTCAGATTTTGCTGTCTGTGTCTAGTTGAGCAAATCATACTAAGGACCTCTTCTAAAATGCCGGACATGATGGATTTTCTTTTGGCTCCTCAGATTATTTGAAGTAGCCAGTTTCATGGGGTTTTCTGACCCTGTTGCTTACAGTCATGTCTTGTTCTATTTTCAGCCCTGGAAGATTTAGCAAATGCTTTCCTCTTAAACCAAGGCCCTCTTATCTGGTGGAGGCCATAGACATTTCTACACAAGACTCGAAGAAATGAGCCCGCTCCCTTTTAAGTGAGATGCAGTGGGTTTTTTTCTTCTGGGAAGAAAGCAGAGGAAATACTTTTTATTAAGAGAGTGTCTTAAAGTTTATGTTCCAGAAGAGCTAGTGGGATTTGAAAAGCCTAACAGCTGTGAGGTTCCCTCCTTATTTCTGTGTAACAGAAAACTTCTCATTTTGTGGGAGTGGAAGGAAGAAATTATTTCAAAGATTTCTCACCTTAACTTTGCTGTTGAAATGGTGGGAAAATAACAGATGGAATCCATACCTCAAATTCTGTTTAATGAGGCCTTACTCTAAAAACAGATGAGAAAGATAAATATTTTTCCAGAAAATTTTCAGAGCAGATTTTTAAGCTCAGTAATATCTCATGGGATGTAAACCCCAATATCCTGGTGTATTTTCTCAGCTTGCACTATTTTCAGTCTAAGAAATTCCCATTTTAATAATATTTATAATCAAACAGCATTTTTCCACCCAGTCTGTTTGAAACCGATTACGTCTCTGACCAATAAAATGGGATTTAAGAAGGACATTTTAGTATTTTTATCTGAGCATTCAAACACTATATTTTGTAAAAACTTTAATTGTCCAAAAAAAAAAAAAAAAGTTGCTTTAAAGCTGTCTTGGTTTCATTTGGGATAGAGTTAATTTTCTTCCTAGTAGTTGGTACAGTGCTGTGGTTTGGATTTACTGTGAGAATAATTTTTAGAGGATGTGCTGGTTTTGGCTGGGGTAGAGTTAATTTTCTTCGTAGTAGCTAGTACTGGGCTAAGTTTTGGATTTGTGCTGAAAACAGAGGTGTCTTGCTTATTGCTAAGTAGTGCTTACACAAATTCAAGGCCTTTCTGCTCCTCACACCACCCCACCAGTAAGGAGGCTGGGGATACACAAGGAGTTGGGAGGGGACACAGCTGGGACAGGTGACCCCAACTGACCCAAGGGATATCCCATAACATATGACATCATGCTCAGCATACAAAGCTGGGGGCAGAAGAAGAAAGGGGATTGGGGGAGAGACATTCAGAGTGATAGTGTTTGTCTTCCCAAGTAACCATTATGTGTGATGGAGCCCTGCCTTCCTGGAGATGGCTGAACACCTGCCTGCCGGTGGGAAGCAGTGAATGAACTCCTTGTTTTGCTTTGCTTCTGCATGCACCTTTTGCTTTATTTATTAAACTGTCTTTATCTCAACACACTAGCTTTCTCACTTTTACTTCTAATTCTCTCCCCCATCCCAGTGGTGGGGAGCAAGTTGCTGTGTTGTGCTTAGTTGCTGGATGGTGTTAAACCACAACAAAAGCATCACTCAAGAGATTAAAAAAATAGCTTTACACAAAATATCCTTCTGACTGCAGCTTTTCAAGTGGTTTTCTAAATCTGGATTTTCTGTATTCAGATAATCTGCTAAGTAATTTTCCTACTTCCCTAAAAATAGGAGAAGCTATTCTTTTCCTCTTTAAATAAGGCTCAGTCTCACCCAAGTAAACATTTTGTCCTGTTTTTTGCCCTTGACATCTGTGGGGAAATTGTGAAATTCCAAGATTCATCTTTCCAACAATGATTTATTATTTGATGTACAACCTCCATAGGTAATGACTTAGACATGTACAGTCCTTATTTTCTTATAGCCAGTTTCAGAATTACATGTTAAAACTTAGGCAAATCACGGGTGAAAGCAATATTTATGAAAAGTGTTGAAAAATTCTGGTGCATAACTTTTAGAGTTTTTCCATCTAAATATCTTTTAAAATTGCTTGTGGTGTTTCATTTTTTCATCTATGAAATGGAGGAGCGATATTTGTCCAACTTCCAGAACTATATATGTACTGGAACACAACTATAGACATACTGAGATGATGAAATAAATATGAAAAATGTCTCAGCTTTTAAGAGGTGTTGGAAAGAAATGCAGTTGCTATATTTCTCATTATTTAAAAAATACAGATAATGGAAAAGGACATCTCAGTTGGACAGGAACAATGGCCAAATGTTCCTTTTATTTTAGGAAAAAATAAGGTGTTTCCTCTGAGTTGCAGTGGGGTAAGTGCCTAATGCTGCACAGTTTGTATCAGATAGTAATGTATAATTTCTTTTTTATCTTATAAAATTTTTCTAGGGTTCAACTATATTGCCCTATTTTTTTTCTAATAGTTTAATGAGCATATTGAACTATAAATTATATATTCTTCTAGGAAAATATTTAATTGGATATGAAAATATTAAGATTAAATTTACCATGCTTTATCTCATCATATTCTTGAGATATATTTTCTCAGAATTGTAGGAATCTTGAAGCTGTTTAATTGGCTGTAATATTTTACTTTTTTTTGGTACAATTCAAACACAAAGTCAAAGACACTACTACAAAGCTGTAGGACTCAAACCAACCAGGTCTTCTACCTTTCAGTCATCTGGGATGCTATGAGTTGCAAAAAGATAGCTATTTTTATCTTTAGGAGCTTAGTATTAGACTAGACTTTTGGTTGATATAAGCAAGTATTCTTAAACTGACCCTCTACAACATAAATTCCCAATTGAGTATGGCTGATGTAGTATTTTTCTTTTGATATCAGATTTTGCTATAAAAGCAGTGAACTGAGATCTTAGCATCTAAAACTCAGTCTGAAACAATGCTTTCAATAAAGCATGGAAATAACTTATTAATATTTCTGTGTAGTTCTAATTAGATAAACGCATACATATTTTCATCTGAAATCTGCTGAAAAGAACCTGCTTGATATCTAGATTATTAAATGAAATCAGCTGTAACACAGTACTCATGAAAATAGCTAAAATACAGGCAAGGAGAAAAATGAATCACTTGGATCCAACAGTGAGAAAATCTTGTTTGAAGAAAAGAAAGAGCAAAAGGAAGAAAAACATTATTGCCACCTAAACTTTACCCATTTTCCCCAGTATTAAAAGCAAACAACAAAAATCAATAGAGAGTAATTGCAACATGTTGAGAAGATACTGTCAAAGATACATGATGAAAAGTAGTGAGTGAACTAAAGTTTAGTCTTTGTACTGAAGTTAAAGGAAAGAAAAAAGGACCTGTAGCTCTTAGGATGGTTGATCCAAAGGTTTGTGGCAATCCTGTGTACCCTATGAAGTGCACTTCATGATACATCTCAGTCTGATCCCAGTTTAATTACTGTTACAATGGGTTTACACCCATTTTATGAGTTCAGAAACAATCTTTTTTGCTTAGATGTTTCCTCAGTTCCAGCAGCTTGAATGCAATAATCAGCAATTCTTAATTAAAGGTTTTTCTTCTTCCTTCTCTTCTGAAATCACAAGCATGAACTTCTAATCCTTATGTCCCATTTAATTTTGAATATAATTTTGAGTAGAAATACCAGACTTATAATGTGGATTCTTTTGGACAGGAAGCACTAGAATTGGACTGTGGAGCTGTCCACAGATGTACTAACTTTTTGGTGGAAGGATGTGGGTGGACTGCTACTCTCAGTGGAGTTTGTGTTTCTCTTGGAGTTGGTCAAGACATGGCAATGTATTCGAGGTCAAACTCTGACCTGTGCATATACTTAAGCATTTTATTATTATTGCCCTAGTCCTCTTTGAAACTCCTGAGATAATTAGGCTATAAACAAAATTATACTTGGGAAAGAAACTTAGCTCATTTTTCCATCATTAAGTTGTAGATAGACTCCACAGAGATCCAAAAAGTGACGTAAGGATGTCAGTGCTCCAGTTTCTCAGACAGTGCAGGACATGCCTATGCAGAACACATAACATCAGCTTGCTGAACTGGGAGCTGCACGATTTAACCAACACACAAATGCTAAAGACAGTGATTCACTTCAAAACTCTCTCCAATGATGGACCATTTATATGGGATTGCAGGAATATACCTTACCTCTTGTATAAAGCAAAGCATTTGCTACTTCATCTTGAACAGCAAATGGGAAGGAAGTAGAAGTTTTCACTTTTTATCCAGCAGCCTGGTTGTTAACACATTCATAAAGCTTGTGAGAAATAAAATACAATCCTCTTCTCCTTCCCAGACTATGGATTATTCTAGTGTAGAGGCATTTCCATCTACTTTCTTGGCCAGCTGGCTAGAAATCCACTGATTCCTCCCCGCAATTTCACCCCCAAGGTCTTCATGCTAAGGAGTGACTCTGTGTGATTCCAAATCTTCCTTTGGGTGCATAGGAAATGTAGGAAGGAGTTGTGTCCCCTGGTGTGGTCTCTGGGATGGCACTCAGTTTTGATTTATTTTGCTCATATTTTACAAATTTTATTATATGCCAAGAAGTGACAGGATCTGGACCTATGTCTTTATGTTCTGAGTTTAGGCATGTTCAATATTACTTTGGAAGATTACACCTACTGAATGTGGTTTATCTTTATTTCAGCAAAGCGTTTGACACCGTCTCCCACAGCATCCTTCGAGCTAAACTGAGGAAATGTGGTCTGAATGATCGGGTAGAGAGGTGGATTGTGAACTGGTTGAAAGGAAGAAGTCAGAGAGTTGTGGTCAATGGGAAAGTGTCTATTTGAAGGCCTGTGTCTAGTGGAGTCCCTCAAGGGTCAGTACTAGGACCAGTATTATTCAATATATTCTTCAATGACCTGGATGAGGGCACAGAGAGCACTGTCAGCAAGTTTGCTGACGATACAAAGCTGGGAGGAGTGGCTGACACGCCAGCAGGCTGTGCTGCCATTCAGAGAGACCTGGACAGGCTGGAGAGCTGGGCAGGGAGAAATTTAATGAAATACAACAAGGGCAAGTGTAGGGTGTTGCACCTGGGCAGGAACAACCCCAGGTTCTAGTATAAATTGGGGACAGACCTGTTGGAAAACAGCATAGGGGAGATGGACCTGGGGGTCCTGGTGGACAGCAGGATGACCCTGAGCTGGCACTGTGCCTTTGTGCACAAGAAGGCCAATGGCATCCTGGGGTGCATTAGAAGGGGTGTGGTTAGTAGGTGAGAGAGGTTCTCCTCCACCTCTACTCTGCCCCAGTGAGGCTACATCTGGAATATTGTGTCCATTTCTGGGCCCCACAGTTCAAGAAGGACAGGGAACTGCTGGAGAGAGTCCAGCACAGAGCCACCAAGATGATTAAGGTAGTGGAGCATCTCCCTTATGAGGAAAGGCTGAGAGAGCTGAAACTCTTTAGTTTGGAGCAGACTGAGGGGTGACCTCATTAATGTTTATAAATATGTAAAGGGAGAATGTCAGGAGAATGGAGCCAGGCTCTTCTCAGTAATGCCCAGCAGTAGGACAAAGTTCAATGGGTGCAAGCTGGAGCATAGAAGGTTCCATGTAAACATAAGGAAAAACTTTTTCACTGTGAGAGGGACAGAACGCTGCCCAGAGAGGTTGTGGAGTTTCCCTCTCTGGAGATATTCAAAACCCCCTTGGACATGTTCCTGTGTGACCTACTGTAGATGTTCCTGATCCGGCAGGGGGATTGGACTGGATGATCTTTTGAGCTCCCTTCCAATCCCTAACATTCTGTGATTCTGTGATTTATTACCAGACAATATATACCAGCTACTTAGGTAAGAAATCTACTATAAATACAAGTAGAGAAACTAAAGGTCACTGCATTTGATCCTTCTAAAGGTGACTAGTTGTTTAATCAGTTTTTCTGATTTTTTGTATCAGAAAAATAATTTATGTTTTTGTACCTGACAAAGCCAAGGCTTTTGATTATAAAAACAGGTCAAATACATAACATAGCAGTCTTTGCAAAGGCAGTGTTACAAAAGAGTACAATTTCATAGTTTTTTCCCAAAGTTCTCTCCTCAATTATTTATATTTGTAAGTTCACCATTGCAAAATCTGTCTTCTAGATGAAATAGTCCTCTGAAGGGGGAAAACAAGTGTTCAGTAATAAAGCCCTTAAGAATCTTCCTTTTTGTCTTTTTTTTGCAGGCATGCAAAAACATACATTTCGCTAAAGCTGAAGCTGTCAGAAAATGTTACAAAATGCAGTAATGTAACGTGTCCTGCAGCTACCAGGCTCAATCGAAGCTCAGAAAGGCACTCTTCTTATGTGCTGCATTCCACATATGCTTGTACTAAAATGAAGATGTCCTAGTCAGTCAGGGAGACAGCATGATATAATTAATGACTCCTCTATAGCAGTTTCCCCATTTATGTCATTGAGTATGATCTAATGGATTTATAATAGCTGATTTATATAAAGACTAGTTATTTCTAAACTTTTAAGTCTATGCTAATTTCTCTGCTGCAATTAGCAAAGAGCCAGTTGCAATGTATTTTAAAAGATAAAAAACCCAAGCTATATCCATCCACAAATGTTAGCTACAGAAAAACCATTGAAAATCCTGAGCTGAGGAAACAGCAAATGCAGGTTTTGAATATTTCTGAATGAAATTACTATCTGCCTTTTGACAGGTCTGCAGAAAAGTATTATTAGGTGTGAGAGACTCTGAATATTTTTTTTAAGATGAGAATGATAAATGGGCTTTGAAAATATATTTCATAGAATTTGCCAGCAGCAAGAAGTAGAAAGCTAGTTATAGGTGGTTGAAAAACAACATTCTGTGACAATCTCCAGATTTCATGCGTTCATAGCTTTCTGAAATGCTCACACTCTAAGCTGAATATTTTTATGTTTGTTTTTTTTTACCAAGATCTCAGAATGTTAGAGCAAAATTTGATTATTTTTTGCATGAAAAATACTTCAGCTGTTGTTGAGGGGGAATAAAGACCTGACTGTATTCTCTGAAAATAAAGGTACAGAAAAAAACAGGTGAAGCTGAGAACTGAAACTTGGCTGCTCACTGAAGGCTGATCTTACAAAAGCATTTAACTGCTGTATTCAGAGTGTAAGTTTTAGCCTTCAGACTTCCAAAGTAGCTGAGTTGCTTTAATGTTTCCATGTGCCACAAGTGGGAAGGGTTGGTCACCTAAAGGTACATCAGTACTGCTAAGTGACAGGATAATATGGAGCAAGCTTGAGAGCAGGACTCATCTTGTGCTTACGTGCCGTTCGGAGGACAGAGACTGCTTCCAGAGATCTGCGTGAAGATACCTGTCTTGTTTCCTCTCCCTTCTTTCCAGTGCTAATCCAAGTGTAATCTAAATGCTATCAAACATAACCTCCCATCTCGCTTCAAAACATGCAACATTATGTTTAGCTTCCTTTTATTCCCATTGCCTAAAGTACTGCCTCCTATTGTTCTAAGCACTATGAGCTGAAAAATTACCACACAAAATAATTATTATGTATTTTAGTCACTGAAGCATCAGGTAGGACCCAGAGGATATGTAGTGCCGAATACTATGTAGTAGTATGGGATGTGTCCAGCTTGGAGCAGAAGGTGCTAGCAGTTTGCAACGTGGATGTAAGCCAGTCCCTGCCATTTGACCTCAGAGACAGCAATTGGTCTGTGCTTGTGTTTTATTTCACTAGCATAATGTCTTCTGAAACCAGGGTCTGCAACATCCGGCTTCATTAGCAAGGAGCTGCTTGTGTTGGTCTTTGTCAGAGGCTGATAAAGATAAGTCAGAGGTTTCTGTAGAAACTTTCTCCATCTGCTTTCTGCTTGGAGTCACAGCTTGGCCTCTTATCTTAAAAACTGCATTAGTTCTCTCTAAACAAAAGCAAGACACCTTCCTTTCTTGTCAAATGCTGATGCTGATGCCACCATTTCGTACAGGGGATATTAAAACATTCAGGCAAGATATGAGTCACCTGGGTCCTGCTCATTCTTTTTTGAGTAGTAAAAATTTATCCTGACATAGTGGACTGTGTCTGGGAGTACTCTGGTTAAGGCTGTTCTGTAATACAACAAAAATTCAAGATTCGCTGGGCTGATGTAAATATTCTAACTGCCCTTTAGGGTCCTGCCCTAGCAGATCGGGGTATGATCTGGACCTCTGACAGAGAAAGACATGATAGCTAGTTACGTCTCAGACTACACTTGTGATCAAATAAGGCTCACATAAATATTTATTATATTTTATTTATATAAATGTAGTATAAACACAGGGACTGTCTTCTCTTCTCTAGCTATGCTTTTCAAGAATGAAATTGCCAGGAAGTTTTTGTGCAAGGTCAAGATCCTATAGCTACGTGTGCTATCAGCACAAGTAACAAAGTAGGCTTGGGAAGGTGTGGATGGGAGACGTGGATTCCAGTTGAACTTAGGGGTCAACCAGGTGCTGACAACTTTGCATTGACAAGACTTCTGGGCCTGGGAAGAAGCATAATTTTAAGCATGAAAGGAACTTTGCTGTTAAAACTCTTAGTGCCCACAGAGAGAAATAACTCTGGCTTTAAGCAGCAATTTCAAAGGAATCTTGAAGATTCTATTGTTGATCATAAGTATATAAGTATTCTGCTACCTCCTGCTTTTGGTGCTAATCTTTTTGTAAAAATGGGCTTGTTTAGGTTTGGAGGTATAAAGATAAAACAGTTGGATAAGTGACTCTAAGAAGTAGTTCTAAGCAGTGGAAATAATTAAGTCCAGCTTTTGTTGTATTTGGATTTTCTGCTGTTTAATAAAGTGAAAGTTCCCCCTGGTGCTTTTTTAACCTGTGAGTGATTCATAGCATAATTCTTCCACATGGATACTTTGATATGTGTAAGGAACTGACCTCATGCTTCAGCCTGTTCCTCAATAAAGGCAGTAATAGAGCCTCTCTCTTTTTCGTCTCCCGGCCGTCTATTTTCAAAGAAACTTGTAGGATCTTAATGTACTGAGATCTGAAGTCCTCAGTCAAATTTGATTGAAATTCGCTGATGGTTCAAAAGCTATTGGAAAAGGATGGATAAATGTACCTTCACACACACCATCAGAGTGTTGTGCTGGTAAAGTGCGTTTCCCTAGGAAACCAAGGCAAAAATCACTTTTGAGCATACTCAACAGCATCTGCTATAACTCTTAACAGAGACATTTTCATGTAAAAATGTCTGGTATAAAGAGTATGTTCTGCATAGTTCTCTCAAAATCTGTAATTTAACATCAAAAAGGGAGAAAGAAATTCCAGAGAAAAAGAAGTGATATTTTAGTACAATCCCAATAATACAAACCACATCAGTCAGTTTAGCATGTACTGTTATACTGCAAAGTCAGATTCATGCTTTCAGCACAAGTTACCATGAATACAGAAAAACAGCTTAATCCCTTCAAATTCATATTAGAAGTGTTGCATTTATTCATAAACCAACAGAATGAGTGAAAGGAGTGACATTGCTTTGCACTCTCCTGTCCAGGAATTTTGAATCACTCAGGAACCCATAGCCCTTTGTCATTGCTCTAGATTGTCACTCAAGCATGAGAAACTTATGCTCCACTGCACCATGACAAGATGCCATTTCAAGTAGTACCTAACGTGCACTATTAATCCATGATAAAATTTCTGGTCTGAAAATATACATTATAGTAATACCCACGATTTTAAGTCTGAGATGAAACAAGTAAATATGGAAAAAAGATGGTGAGGGAAAATAGTATTTACCCAAGGAACTTCATACCATTATCAAATGTGATCAGTTTGTTCGGTTTAAATTTAGATACGGAGGATTCAGTGGATGAAATGACCCAAAAAGGACCTATTTCTCTCCATTGAACATGGAAGGTGCATTGCTGAATAGATGCCCAGCATTTTGAGGACTAAAACAGATGAGGTGAAGGATCATTAGAAATAATGGAGAAGCCTTATGCAAAAACCTTTGCCTAATGTCCATGCTCCCTCTCTGGGAAACCCATACCCTTCTAGTGCAAATTGTAACACATATCTATCGCCTTTTGTGTCAGCCATGCCCAGTGTTAATGACTTTGACCGGAAATCCTAAACTCGTTGCTGTGCTATACTGGCATGTAAATTGAAATGCATTAGACTGTTGTCAGTAATGCTTTTTATCACTTGAGATGTTGAAAGCATACCTAAAAGTCCCCGTCTGATCTCTTTATGAAATTGTCTGAGAAGACAGAAGGGTGTTTTTGTCTGAAAACAGAATGATATCCCTTTGTCATGGTGCAGTTCTGAATAATTTTATAGAAATGGTCAAGATTATCCTGGATTTACTGTGCTTTAATAAAGAGAAGAATTTGACCCAGTGGTGGTATGACTGACAGTTCTAGCTTGAGTAGGAAGAGCACAAGGTCTCCTCACAATCCTCCATGTTAGGATCAGTCAGTTACTGTCCAGCTGATTCCTGGATGTTTTTCCTTTGCTTTCTGGTAGACTCTGTGTGGGAGGGCTGGGGAGACAAGCACTGTCATCAGTAGGGGAGTGTTAATTTTTGCATTCCTGAAAATTGCTGCTGGCTACACTAAATTAAGATAATTGGCAGAAATCAATTAGTCTCATAGGAGGGTTGTTATTAAAGGTTGAGATCTTTTCACAAATTGCCCGTTCTGCACTTACTGCTTGAGAGGCATAATCTCAGAGATCCCAAAATTCACAGAACAGGAGATTGATATCCTCCTTTTTCTTTTTCTTTCCCCCACCTTAAACTCTGCAGGTCAGTCCCACCCCAGGGTGCATCCGGGCGTTAATGAAGATGTTGTACTGCCCTTACTGCAGAGGACTTCCCACTGTGAAACCTTGCAACAACTATTGCCTCAATGTAATGAAGGGCTGCCTAGCAAATCAGGCTGATTTGGATACTGAGTGGAATCTGTTCATAGGTAAGAAGAGTTTAAATATTAGCAGAAGGAAATGCTGGTAATAGCAAATATCTGCAGAGTTTTGTGAGGTTAAAAGACACTGCTGGTCAATATTTGCAATGAAGCGACTGCAGATGCACCTCACTTAACTGACCTTCCCGGCTTGCAGTAAGAAATGGCGTTTCCCCTGCCCTGAGCCAGTCACATTTTGCATTTCTATTTCAAAAGGAATGGTGTGGTGTTACAGCTGCTGATCTGAATTATTACATGATATGTGGAATGTTGGGAAAGCTTTGGTTGAGGATTTGATAACAAGCTTAACATGGCAGAAACAGTATGTATTACAACTGAAAATTAGTCTCTTGCAAGCTGAGAAGATAATAACATTGTATAACATCCAGTCAACATAAATCACAACAGCTGCTGTTCTTAATTCTGGTAGTATATAGGCAAAAAAACTTAAAAAGTTACATATATGAGAAATTATTAATTCCTTCTTCTTGATTAAAATATGATGTCTCCTTTTCAGTGTGCTGAATGGAAACTACCAAACATGTAATCACAAGGTTAGAATGGAGCATAAAATATATATTTAAGGGAAACTGCTATTACAGTTTGATTCACACAATTCTTCAGTCAAGTAAACTAAAAAAAAAAAAGGAAAAAAAAAAAAAGAAAGAAATCTCCTTCAAATAGCCATTCAGATATCCTGTAGCAAAAATAACCTCCCAGAAGAGTAACATTTAACAAGAAATGAGAGCTTCAAGTTGCTTTGGATAATACACAGGATAGGATAAGGAATTAGGCAAGGCTAATAATAATATAGATAGAACAGAAACAGCTGGTTATACTGGTCACTAATAAGCATCATAGCCTAGGCTTGATTTCAGGAAAATAAAAGCAGCTGGAAAACATGAGATAAAGGTCTCTTTATTGCAACAAAAGAAAGGAAATGTTATTTTCTACTTTTGGAAAGACAAAATATGAGCAATCTCATTTTGCTTAATTTCAAACCCCACTGACCAATGTGACTTTGAAAATTTGTCTCATTCATGGATTTTCACTTTACTCAGCACAGAGGTGGTACAAGATGGAAGGGGACAAGAAAAACAGGATGAAAAATGAATCAGAGAATGAAAGTGAAAAACGGCATTGAGTGTGCTATAAAAATAGCATAAGCCAAAAATGCAAAGAATAATAAACAAATGATGCAAATAAGCATGTCTTCTCAGTTACTTGTACTGGTTAAAGGAGCTGACATTGGAAGCAGCGCTATATGGAGGGATACCCCTGGGATTACTGATGTGAAGAGTCAGTTTATTATTAGAAAGCTAAGTAGGAACTGATGGGAAAACAATGCTGACCTGTTAAAGACATTGCATAAACTACTTTCCCTTTGTCATTAAAAAGTAAGCAAGAGCTGAATTGTCACTAATTCTGATCAAAGAAAATAATGTAGGCTTTCAGAAAGAAAATATTTTAATGAAAGTAAGGAACACTTTTTTATTAAGGGAAGCACCTGTTTAAATCAAAAGCTGGAAGGTAAGATTTCAGGTCTTAAGAGAAGATTTCCTTTTCTGGTGCTTTAAATTCAGTTGGAGTGCTGGGCAGGGTGAAGTATGTGCTGGAAAGTGTGGAAATGCTTACAGGTTCAGACTTTCAGAGTCTTTGATGCAAAGCCCTTGTCTTTATCAATGTCTTTCAGATTTTGATTGTTCCTGCTCTCAGAAAAGAAAAATCTCGTGAAAGCTTGTACATTATGTTAAAAGATAATGCTAATTTATTAAAAACTATGTAATACACTCTGTGCTTCCTTAAAGTGCGCTGCTATGCAATTATCCCTTCAGGTCAGTGATGACAAGACAGTATAAAATACAAATACAGCAAGACATATTTCCTCTTTCTTCTCCCTATAAAACTTCCCCTCTACAACTTGATCGGGGAGAGAATAGAGAAAGAGAGACAGAAATTTTCCTGTGTTTGGAAAAGGTATTCTGTTTTATCCCATTTTTGAGGCCTCTGACAGCTTTGCTGAAGATGAGGGTCCTTAGTCCTTCCTTTATGAAAGATTGAAATGCGGCAAGTTGTCTCTGTCTCTGACAGCTGTCAGAGGCTTTCTAATAACACATGCAATTCCCTTAGTACTAAACACAACAAAACTTCTACTCACTGAATTAAAACGAATGGCAGCACTTTACAGCACCACCGAGCTATGAAAGATTGGAAATTATGCATGAGCAGTTTTTATCCCTGTTCCAATACTAGGAGCCATCCACTAGAAAAAAAAAAAAATCAAAAAAGATAATTTTGTGCACTAACAGTCTCTGCGTAGGCAGGAATCCCAAATGCTAGTGCATATTCATACACAGCAAGATAGTTTTGCTTAGCTCATAATCTGTGAATTGCAAGGTCATTTTGTCAGAAGTTGTAGTAACAACATCTGAGAAAACTCTCAGATGTGTTTGTCACTAACTAAGCAAATACTGTAGTATGGACTGCATGTTCTGGTATTATTCTGTAGTTACTGTAATTGTCCAGCAGCACCCAAGATCTACAAGTGAGGAGAAGCAGCAGAAAGTAAATGGATTCTCTGACAACAGAATGTGTTACATGTTCCACCTAGTTTATAAATATAAAAGTCAGGACTGAAATCACATTTATATAGTGCTAATAAATCTTGCATCTACTTTCAAAGCTAGAGAGAGTGGGACAGCTTCCCCTAAACATCTGGTGCTTTCCAAGATTTTATAGACTGTGAAAATTGGTAAGAGGTGAAACAGCTGCAGCAGCATGACACGTGGTTTATTATATTTTTCCTGTTTGTGTCACCTTAAGGTCTGTGTCCTTTTTGTATTATGTCTCATTATAGGCTTTTTGTATTTTGTTGCCTTCATTACTGCACAGTAAAAGCCAAATGTAGCATATCTCATTCTAGCAGAATTCCTCTGAAACTCAGAATTTTGCCTGAGAAAGGAAGACAGTCTTTAATAACTATATTACAATTTTAAGACTATAATAAACAAATACTTCTTCCAAGGATCTATATAAAATGTTAGAGAGATGTTTAAAAGTAAACCAGCCATAATGACTTTGAAAATGTGTATTTTGACAAAGCTTGCTTCTAATGTTTTGCCTGTTAGTTACCCCTCTTAATCTCCTTTGCACCGGTCTCAAGTAAAGTTAGCAAATGCAAGATAAAAAGAATGAATAGAGGAACTGTACTGCCTAGGAAGGAGATTGCCTCAGGGGAGGAGCTGACTGATTCTGTGTAATGGGGAAAAGGGGATTTTCTCTGTCTCATGGCCCAACAGATACAGACAAAATTATGCTTCTCTCTATGGAGCTATACCAATTAACAACGATAAGGATCAGGGATCCCACTGCTCATTCTGTCAGAGAAACACAGGAGAGATGGAGAAAGCTATTCCCACTTACAAAGATTCAAACCCCACCTATCTTAGGGAATTACATTCCATTTTAAAGTTACTGTTGCTCCTCTTTCTCTAGATACCCTGTATTTCAGTCCCTGTTTCTATCTTCGGATTCTTTGACTTTCCCTAACATTATCTTTCTCTACAGTTGATCATTTATTTGCCTTTAACTGCTCGTTTTCTTAAACAGGAATGTCAGTAGAAGAATGAGCTGCCCTTAGTGGGCACCACACTTTCCCAATTTCCCTTGGTGCCCTCATTCAGCTTCAAAATCAACACCTGCAAAAAGATGATTTCCATGAAAGCAAGTGCATTTTGTTTTGACCACTGCCTTATCCGCAGGTTCAGGATGGCAAAGTGGCCATAATCCATTTGGTTTTTGCAGGGTTTTTTTCACAGTTAGCAGTGGGGTTAACTTTCTTCTGTCTTGAAACAAAAATGTAGATGATACTAAATCTGAATGTCAAGACAGATTGTGAACCAAATATGACAGACCTTACTTAAATAATTCAGAACAATAGAAGAGTAAAAATCCTGGTAGTTGCTTTAATCACAGATATGACTGTACCTGGGCTTCTTTTGTGGACATCTAAAGTAAACCATAAATGCTTTGTTGCTGTATTTAGTGACAAAGTGTACAGTAGTGTAGTGTGTGCGTAGTCCAAGGATTGCTTTTCTGCAATCCATGGAGGTTACCCACTGCATGGATATTTGTAGCAACAGAAATTACAAGGGTTTTTTGGTTTGTTTTTTTTTCCCTAGGAATTATTCAATGGTAAGTCAGACACACCTTGACCTTACTCCCATGTTTTAATAGGTGAGAGATTGCAGAAAACACTTCGGAAGTTGTGCAGTAAGAGAGATGTGCAAATGACTGTGATTCTGACAGCCCAGGATCACATTCTTGTCTGTGAAAAGGAGCCAAGGGGCTCCTGCACTAGTTCACATCCCCAGCTGTCCTTCTACTCCAGCTGGAGAGCAAGTGGCTTCAAAGTAGGGATAATTATCTTAACCGAATCCTTTTCATCTTTACTATCCATTTCTTAGAGAAACTTTAGTGCCTCCAGAGTTTGGAGAAGAAATAGTTTGTTTAAGTCTCTTGTCTGTACAGACGATAATACCTATTATATTATATACTGATGTCTGTTCCCTTAGTTGAAGTGGCAGTGTTTGGTGGATGGCTCTAAGGGTTGTGGAGCCCCATCCTAATTACATATGAAAAAATTGAATCTGTAGTTTAGAATTATTTTTTCCTGTTTTTTCCTTATGTTTCCCAAAAGCAAGGAAGAATGAGTAGATACTGTGTTGTGTTGTACAATTGCAAATTCAGTTGCTCAAAAATTGAGAACCAGATTTGTGGATGTAAATCTAATGTTGTTTACAAAAAAAAAAAATCTTTAGTGTGCTTCAGGCCCACGAATCTCCACAATGCATAGACAGCCTATTGCAGCGCTATTAAAAAAAAAAAAAAAAAAAAAAAAAAAAGACTTAACATCATAAAACAATTATGTCAGTTCAGGATAAAAATATGTAGTTGCACAAATGAAGAGTGAACTCAGCTTGATGATACCTAATTACTAGATTACAGTATTATCATTTTTATGTTCTCTAGTAAGCAGTAGACTCCATGGTCACATATTTTTCCCTTGTTTTACAAAAATAGTAGAATCACTGCCTATAATTTAAATATGATACTAAGACCTGATGGCTTAGTCAGTCTATATAGGAGCACCCCTGAAATAAAGGGAACATGACCATTCAGTGAGGTAAATAATATAGAGAAGAGGGGAACTGTATTTGCTCGTTCCCTACTGTTTCTCTTCTCTCAGTAGTATAAAGGATACACAACCTGGGCATGTAATTCCTCAGAAGGTAATGAATTCAGCCTGAAAGAAGCTCTCTGAAGTTTTGGGACTTCCAGCAGCATGCAAATAGCACCAGCACTTGCCTGCTGCTTAAACTCTACTTACCCTGATAAATCTTTGTACCTCCCCCTGGGGCAATACAGCTACTTGCAAGCAGCTCACAACATCCATTGGCCTGTATATTTGCTTTAGGATGTGTCACTGAAGAAGGAGGTTCCTTTCTGGGGGACTGTGGGGATCTTCTGCTCTAGTTACTAGCTTAACAGGGCTGGGACTCATCTGGCCTGATCTTGCTGTTCTCTGACACCATTGGCAGCTCGTTACTAGGAGGATGTGTCCTGGAAGGATGCTATTGGCTTCACTCAGGGTGGCTCCTGAAGAGGCGCTGTGGATTTCTGAAGATGCAGATACTTAGTTGAATGATAGCAGCAAACTTCTTGGGCTCCTGAACTTTGACGTGACTTGTGGCAATGAAGTATGGTGATTAACTATGGTGTTTTTGTTAAGGATCATTAGTGTATGTACAAATTGTCACCCATCATCATGTCATGTGACCGTTACAAATTCCAGGACCAGATTCAGCAATTCTAGAATTCTGCCTTTGCCATCCATACACAATACTCTTGAATTGTATGATTTCTGCATTTGCAGGAAAAAACTTCTCAAAACTTGAGGTAGCATGAGAGCCACATGCTCAGCATTTTCACCAAGCACAATATAGCCCTAAGTTGATTTCAGCATTTAGACGCTACAACATTTTTTGAAAATAACAAGGCTTATCAGCATTGTGGAAAAAAAGTTTAAATGATTTTATAATGAAACATTACACTTCAAATGGTGACTTTTTAGTTCCATTTTCATTCCTCATCTCTAACTCCTTTACTTCATTTTACATCAAAGTGCAACAACTGGCTAGTACACGTGAGCACAGCTTGGAAGTTGCACGGAATAGCAAATTTCTCTGTTTTTATATCAGGAGAAGTGCTGGGGAAGCTGTTTTGCCACTGCCCTTCAAAATGCTATGAATGAACACAGGGATGTTACATAAGATATCTCTAGAAACAGGAGGATATATTAATTATTTATTGCTTGAATACTGCATGAATCAAGCATTATTGGTTTGTACTTTTCCAAGTTCATACCCATGCTCCCTCAAGGGACTTCTTGCTTCCAGGAGTGCAGTAAACAGTACTGCTCTTTCTGTCCTAGGTTACCATGTATATTAACACCTCAAAAGAGTTTTCTCTGCAGTGCAGGAACTGATCTCTCAATTAATTATGCTTACATAGGGCTGAATCTCTGTTTACCTGTAGGGGCATCCTTCAGGCACTTCACTGTGCTCTGATCTCCCTGTTTCACAAGCCAAAGACCAGCTGGAAAATACTGTGCCTCTTACCAGGTCTGATTTCCCTTCTGGTTTGGGAGGTTTGGGGCAACCAGTCTCTCTGGCATATGAAATAAGAGTGTGAATGGAGTGCACACCCAGACTCCAGAATTTGGCCATGCTCTTACAGTTCAGTTACCTGGAAGAGCTTCTTCAATGCAGTTGTTTTTTCAAGGAGTACAAATCCAAATGAAGAACGTGAGACCTTTTTCATTTTTCCCAAGCAGAAATAAAAATAAGTCTGCTTTATGAAAAGTTTGGTTAAGCTCTAGAGTGCATTATTTTGAATAAGGTAAAAGAGATTTATTTCAATGCAAGCAGGAGGGGCTAAATATAAACTTAATTGAACTTCCTACTTTGGTTATGCTTAATTGGGGCAGTGCTGTATTACACTAAAGCATGAAATGTATTTTATCTCTATAAAAATATCTTTGTCGTCTTCATCTTACACCATAATTTGGCTTGGTCAATGTTGATAAACTTCAGATGATCTGAATTTTATATTTTGCAGATACTCTTATTTTTAAGGGAAAACATTTTGTTGCAATAATTTGACTTTTTCCTAGAGGAATACTGAATGTTATATTTCAACTTTGTCTCTGTGTCCATTTTTCTGCATTTTATTTCTGATTGTAATTAGATGTATTTAAGACTGTATATCTAAGAAAAGTATTTTGTTGCAGTGTGACACCATCTTATACTTTTAAAATATTTTATTTTGGAATTTGCCTCTATTTTAGAAAATGGCATAAATGAGAATTAATTTTCATACACTGAAAATAGAACTTGAAACTATGTAATATTTTAAGTGATCTGCTCTTTCTGATAGATTTACCAGCTATTTCAGATTCTCTAAATTCTTTAGAAACAAATGGCAAATTATCTTCTCTATTTATTATTCAGGTAAATGTGACAAGAGAGATGCATGTAACACAGAGCAAATTTGTTCTGCAGCAAGAAACCTCCCTACCTTACTACTATCAAAACACTTGGTCTCACATGGAAATACTTTGCTGAGGTTATTATACAATATCAATAAAAGGTGATAGGTGCAAATCTTTTACTGCAATTATGTCAAAGCAAAATTGACATTGATTTGCTTTGTATTACAATCCTGGGCCATTGCCTGATGCAGGCTAATCTGTTTATGATAATGTCTTAGGTTGTATATTATCTTTTTACAATCATGTCCTATGACCTTAAAAAGGAAACTGCACATATTTCTTTTAGAAATACAGAAACAGAGTAGTGTTGGCAACCAGCCTTAATTTCTCCTTGCAAATCAGTCCTAATGCTATACATGAATAATACACAAAAAAAAGATATTTGGGGTTGTAAATAATCTGCCAAATTCTGTTAATGAGACATTTGGGGGTTTCTTAGTATTATGTTTTTCCAGTCCTTGAATTTCAGAGCAAGTTTCAATTTTATGATTCTTGAAGAGTATAAACTCAACACAAAACTCAGTAAAAGAGTCCAATTGAATATACAGTCTCAGTATAAATCACCAATTTCTCTTTACTTTTAACTGCTTATGCAAGTGTTTTTTGAGACACGTATAAATGACTTTGCATTGCCAAAAGCTTCAAACCTTATTAGCAATATAGCAAAACCTACTCAAATATATTTCATATGGATAATTTGCTAAGTATATACATGTAAACAAAATGTTCTTTTTTTTCTTATGAAGCCACAAAGATATACAAGGGCAGAGATTACACTCAGTCAACATTCTCATTTCAGAAAGACTTTTTAAGAATAAGCTGACAGAAAAGGGTGAAGAGTGGTTGGCTGAGGTATAAATTTCTCATGACTTGGCAAAGACACTATGATAAAGATCCTTACTCAGTACCCTGTATCAGTGCCAGATTTAATGGAGTGAAAACTTCAAACCATTACAGAGATTGTAAAGTTAGTAAAACAAAAGATTCAGGATGTAATTATTGCCTTCTTGTAAGGATCCTGTGGTTTCCCTTCTTGCAATATGTCAACCCTCCATATCTTCTTGTAATTTTTTTTTTTTTTTTAGGTGCAGGAATTATTCAGAAAAACGTATTTTTTTTCTTCTTTCTCTCTGCCTTACTAACAGAGTAAGGGCCAGAGTTTGTAAGCAACAGAGTTACTTTGTCCCAGAGTGCTATGACAGATCTGGTGCAGCCAAAATTCACTTAGCAGTTTTGCAACAATGAAATCTAAAATTCTTCTGATGTATTTGGGGAATTCCATTGTGTTTAGAAGGTAACATGAAGGTAATATGAAAAACTCAGCTCTTATATTTCCTATTTCTCTGTGTTACTTGGTGTCACCTGCCCTGTAATATAACATTCAACATCCCTTAATGTCATTTAAATTGCAAGTTAACCTATGGGAGTTTAAACTCCCATGGCTGTATTATTCATTTAGCCACCAAAAGCATATACTGAAATTTCCATGTCAGTAGGAGCTCACCTTCATAATATCACACTTCAATTTGCAGGAGCAGTAAAGAGCCTATTTATCTATCTGTGTTGTCTTGTTAACTCTTAAAATACAGATCACTATATGGGAAAAAATAACAGCTTCAAAAATAAAGATTGCAATTTTGGTTCCACTGGACTTTTGTTGCTGTCCTCAAAAGATTCAATTTTTCAACCAAGCTTTGTGTCTCACTGTGATGTTGTGAAATGAGATGAAGGTCAGTCTTTGCTTTCAGTGTGCTGGTTACAGTAGCATCTTGCATTTGGCTCAACTGTAGGATGAGATTAAAATCATCACCAAACCAAAAGATGTGCAGTAGTAAATGGGCACTGCCAAAAAGGCAAGAAGTTATCCTGAGCATTAGCCAATAAAACATAGAGCACTCACAAGTTGCTAACTTGAATTTCATAGATGAAAGGATACAGAAAGTCTTTCAGTAGATTTCACTCTTCTAATAAAACCTGTAGAATCATACCCACTGGCATTTAGTTATACTTCAGCTTCCTTATTTTAATACATTGGTTAAAGGAAACTGATAAACAGGATATAGACTGTCTCTACTATAAGAACATAAGAGTCACAGTTCTGGCACACATAGCTATAGTCTGTAGTTTGTGTTTCACTTATATACTCAAAAGAAGGGGTTTATGTATTTCTTATGACGAACTAAAAAATGAATCCTTTAATACTTTGTTAGTTGAAACTTTGCTGTTATCTACAGTGCTGGTAATGCATTCTGAATCAGGTTCTTCTCTTTGTACTGCACTTACTCTTTGGTTAGCTTTTCATACCAATTAGAAAATGAAATTATTAGATTTCCTTTCTACTTCATCTGTCAGGAAAACCTTTCTGCAGGAGGCACTAGAGGTGGCTGCTCCAAGCTACACTGATGGCTAAAAAATTTTAGTAATATAGAAATCATCTGTTCCAGATATTAATGACTGACATTATCATTTTAGCATGTTGACTGCACTCAGATAAATCACTTCTAAATTATTAGACAGTTTTGAGTTCTTTCATAATATTTCGCTTGACTGTCTTCTCCATATCCAGTTAATCTACTCTTAAGGTATCTTTCAATCTTTTTCTTGATATAAGTGCATATTATATTTGGTTCATTCAAATGCAGCTGCCAGAAAAAATACATATAGAACCTAGTTGTCTGACTGATGCATGTTGTGGACAGTGTATATATAAATCAATATTTTAAAAATTACAAGGAAACAAAACTATGGTAATGATAAATTAGTACCTTTTAAAGAAACTTCTAACATTTCAGTTGTAATCAAACTTTTCTATAAAAGTTTAATAAAAGTATTAGAAATTACTCAAGTTGAAATCAGGAGGGACAATGTGGCAGAACTTTAGCTGATGCAAATAATTTACTAATGGAAATATGGCAGTGAACAATACATTAAGATCTAATTCCAATTATATTGAATGTATCTCTAAAAAAATAATGCAAAATTGAATTCATTTTGTCAAGTTATTTGTTACTGACAGATGTGGAAAGCAAGTATTTTTTTTTTCTTTCTGTGAAAGCACCTTCAAGCTCCCCAGCCTCCATTCAGTTCAGGAAGAGAAAAGTCTCTTGATTCTAAAATTTGGAGATATTTCTCTCCCCTTACAAAAAGGAATTTGATAGTTTGAATATCTAGTGATATGGGACATAAAGCCAAAAGCAGAGCTGCTGCATGAAGTCCAATGGCTATGGTAAGGGTAGGCTTGTACAGTGTTTCAAGTTGGATTCACATTGGTTTGAAATCCAGCAATATTAAACCCAAGCATAAGCCCAGATAGATCTTCTGTTGCAATCTGCCTTGTTGCTATTGTCCAAGCAGTACAGGCTACAAGGCGTGACCTTGATAGCTTCTCTTTACAGGGGAAGAAACCATCAAGTAAACAGAACTTGCACTTTTTGTAGAATAAATGGTCTCAGAAGGAAAAAACAGGTTACAAATAGCTTTTTCCAAAGTACATGACACTGAATTATAATTTTCATTTTCTCCTCATTTCACACTCATCTCATTTGGCCCAAGTGGTCATATAGGTTCAAATTGTCTTGTGACTTCATAGTACTCTTTAAGTGACAAGAATTCAGTCCTTTTCAGCTGATGCCAGTATATTTAGTTTAATTGTCATTTGTGAGGTTTTTCCCAGTTGTCCTCACCTCCTAGATTTTTAGTGTTCCATATAAATATCCAAAGCTTGTTGCACGCAGGAGCCTTGTACTATAGCTTAATCAGCACTGTAGGAAATGTGTTTCTGCTCATCACAATTTTTCACATATTTTTCTAAAAGCATTCTATGTTGTTGTAGCCTTTACTTCCGTGGACTTCAGAAACAAATGTTTAAACTGAAGAAGATTGTGTTTGCCGTGGATGAAAATAATAAGAATGTATCAAGAAGGATAATCTTTCTTTTCATTTTTAACTTGGTCACAAAATATGTATGTGTTCACGAATCTTTTTTGTTCAAATTTTTCAGTGCTTGACCGTAAACCTACATGAAGTTTGGGAGATCTGGGGATACCACATGAAGTAAATAGTTCTGCCTAAAATCAGTCTTAATTTATCTCGTGTTGTTTTAGTATTCCAGCTCAGTTTATTTGCAGATGTTACCATAACATCTTTTTCTTGGAAAATCTGCTTCTATATATATCCTATGCATATGTGCTAGGCTGTTGTAAAAGAGATGAAAAATACTCAGATCTCTGGTTTACTGTGTTTATGACATAATTTTTTGAGGGGAGGAGGACAGATTTTCTGAAATTTTTCCCTCCAGCTCAGAGTAGAGCTCAGGGTAGACTGCAAGACTTTTAGGCATAAAAGTATTATTGCAAGCACTGAAGAAGCCTAATGTGAACATGAAAAAAAAATAATTAGCTTTTCTTGTAGACCAAATTGCTTCTCAATACTTGTAAAAATATACTCTTTAAAATAAAAAGTAAAAAGGGTATTAGGTATGCACTCTCTGCTTTTCATTACTTCTTACTGAAATTCTGTTGAAATTAATAGAATAAATAGCTATTATATTGCCATAGAACTCCTTGCAGAAGAGTTAGAGTTCAAGGCAAATGGGTTAGTTACGAAATACCATTTCTTTCAATGCAGACTGGATAGCTGTTGAATTTTCTTAATTTCAGTCTGAATTCCATAGCTATTCATCTGTAAAGAGCTTTGGTTATCTATCAGATTCTTTTAATTTAAACAGATACAGACAGGGGAGAAAATTCCTTTTGTTTTATTTCTATTTGAAGTGCATATTGTGCTTAAGCACACAAAACAAACTCAGCAAATCCAAACGATTGTAGGTGACCTCATTAGAGACAAAATAGGAGAAGTTAGGTAATGTATATGAAAGGTAAGGGAAAAAGTGTAGTTGTGTTATTCCATGTTATATACATGTGTTGGATTTGTGTGCGGGGAAGTCATTTTTGGTAGTGGGAGAAGGGGCTGCATTTGATGGTTTCTGTGAGAAGCTTTGCAAAGCTTCCCTGGCTCCAAGGGGGACCCACCTCCAGCCCAAGCTAAGCCAATTAGCAATACAGAAACACCTCTTTGAATCAATATTTATGAGGGGAAAACTGGTTTAAAAAAGAAAAAGGGAGGAAAGAACCATAAAGAGAAGCCATTGAGCTGAACAAAAGACAACCATCGGCCTAAACAAGGAGGAGGGCATAGTTGCTGGGAGGAAGGAGGAGGAGCAGGGAGACAGAGAACTTCAGACACACAGATCAACACACATGGAGTAGGAGAAGGTTAATGAGGTCCCCTGCAGCCCATGGAAGTTCAATGCTGGAGCAGATACCCATGTATAGGCCATGGAGGACTTCACACTAGAGCAGAAATCTGTGCCTAAGGGCAATTGTGGCTTGGAGTGCTCGTGATGAGCAAGAAGATCCTCCCCTAGAGATGTTCAACACCAGATCAGGAAGGTGGGGGGGGGGGGGGGGGGGGGGGGGAGGGAAAGGTGGGGACCCCAAGGGTGGGGGAAAGAGGTGTGCTGGACTGCAGACCTGTCTTCAGCCCGTTAACAACCCTATGCTGGAATCAGGACCTGTACCCAAATTGATCCATGACTCCATGAGAAACCCACCTTGGAACACTTTGTTCCTGGACTCTGTAGCCCACAGGAGGGATCTGATGCTCGGAAGAGTGGCATAGGTGAACTGACTGCAACTTCCATTCCCTGCCCCCTGTGCCGGTGCAGGGGAGAAGGTAGAGAAATCGGGAGCAAAGTGATTTGAGCCCAGGAAGAAGGGAGGGGTGGGGGAAGTTGTTGTAAGATGTGGTTGTTATGTCACACTATCCTACTCTGATTCACTGGTAACAGATTTCTTACCCAAATCAAGTCTATTTTGCCTGTGACCATAATTGGTGAGTGAGCTGTCCCTGTCCTCATTCCAATCCATGCCCCTTTTGTTGTGTTTCTCTCCCCATCTCAGCAGGTGCGGGAGAGTGAGTGCAGGACTGCATCGTCTTAGCTGTGGGTACGAATGCATTTTATTTACTGTTTTTATTTAGTGAATTAAAGGACATGGGAGCTGAGTGAGTTCCCAAAACTATGTTATGAGACTTTTTAATAGACAAAATTTAAGAATATTAAAACGTTGTTACATTAAAAAGCTGTATTTAAGCAGAAGAAACAAGCTGCTGCTTGAAGAATGGCAGCTGTAGTTTGTTTATTTGGGGGAAATGGAGCAAATGCCTTCATAGGCTTTAGAGAAGTGTCAAGAATATGAATGGGCACTGTCCCAACCGAAACATCTTTTTACAATACTACTATTTGAAAGAAATAATTATTCAACACTCTGCAAATGTACATGTCACCTTTCAGTGAGTTAATGAAACACAGAGACATAAAAATCAGGCCTTTGGGTATCACAATTTTTTCTTCACTTGACCATAGCCAGTGGAACAACACGTTTCTTCCTGTTTTCCTAATATGTAAAGCAGAAAGTCTTCATAGCATTCATAGAGTCATGTGGATGATCAGTAACCCAGACAGCTCCTGGATTAACACAAATGGTTTTCTAATTATCACAGTGAATTGTGGCATGACTTGCTGTCATTTGAAGCACCTAGGAATACTGTAATGACCTACTCATCCCTTTCTACTATTTGAACATTAAATATTATCATTAAATAAAAGATTTGCTGCGTAGTGAGAGTGGCACCTTTTTTATCAACACATATAATCTATCTGGACTTCTGTAAGGCCTTTGACATAGACCCTCACCACATTCTTCTTTCTAAATTGGAGAACTACGAGTTTGATGGGTGGACTGTTAGGTGGATGAGGAATTGGTTGGATGGTCACATCCAGAGGGTAGTGGTCAACAGCTCAATGTCCAGGTGGAGATCGGTAACTAGTGGTGTCCCTCAGGGGTCTGTATTGGAACCAGTACTGTTTAGTATCTTCATCAATGACATAGTGGGATCAAGGGCACTCTCAGCAAGTTTGCTGATAACATCAAGCTGAGTAGTGTGGTTGACATGCCTGAGAGACAGGTTGCCATCCAGAGGGACCTGGACAAGCTTGAGAAGTGGGCCTGTGTGAACTCATGAGGTTCAACAAGGCCAAGTGCAAAGTCCTGCATCTGGGTTGGGGCAACCCCCAGTACCAATACAGGCTGGGAGATGAAGGGATTGAGAGCAGCCCTGAGGAGAAGGACTTGGCGGTAGTAGTGGATAAAAAGCTGGACATGAGCTGGCAATGTGCACTCACAGCCCAGAAGGCTAACTGTATCCTGGGCTGCATCAAAAGAAACATGGCCAGCATGTCAAGGGAGATAATTCTGCACCTCTACTCCACTCAGGTGAGACTCCGCCTGGACTGCTGTGTCCAGCTCTGGAGTCCTCAGCACAAGAGAGTCATGGACCTGATGGAGCGGGTCCAGAGGAGGGCCACAAAAATGATCAGAGATGGAATACCCATGATGAGGGTGATGAAGGTGGTAAAACACTGGAACAGATTGCCCAGATAGATTGTAGATGCCTTATCCCTGGAAACATTCAAGGTTAGACTGGACAGGGCTCTGAGCAACCTGATCTGGTTGATGATGTGCCTGCTTACTGCAGGGGGATTGGGCTGGATGACCTTTAAAGGTCCCTTCCAATCCAAACCATTCTATGACTCTGTATTTCTATGTCTATTCCTGTAACAGCTTGCTAGAGTTGGGGAGTTTGTATGAACTGGAAATTCAGGTCACACCAAAAAAAAACATTATTACTAAATGAGAAGTAAAACACATATAACAATAGGATGCTGTGCTACATGCTTTTACTGTAATTAAGGTGCAACTTGAGCTTTATTTAGTTTAGGTACTAATACCTGGTTTACATACTAATTGCAATATAAAATGGCAGCACAGAATTGAGCCTAGGCTTGCTGTCTGTATTTCCCTGAGCTCCCAACTGAGTCTGTAACCTGTATTGAGCTTGATGATGGCCAAGCCACATCTATTCGTATCTGTGAAGCTAGAGTGGATATTCCCAAGTAGAACACCATGTTCCTTTGTGCTACAGAGACTGAAGGAATGGGTTAACTGTCTTTTTTTAAGGAAAGAAATGCACAGGCAAGAAGAGATGTTGAATAACTGTCTTAATCTGTTTGATTTCCAATATGTTCAATTCCTGCAGGTATAAACCTGAAAAGAGATTAATTATCACAGTTAGGGCTTATGTACTCATAAACTGCTACTAAGGCATCTCAAAATTCCCAGAATGATTCAGGCTCTGTCTCTACATCACAGACTTTCAATCTGAAAAGGCTTACTCAATTCCCAGTTTTTAAGACCATAATTTTTAGATTTCAATGTACATTCAGATAAGTTATCATGACTATCTGAAATTTCACATAAATGTAGAGAATTGTGCCTTTAGGAAGCTCTAACCTAAGACACCTGAAATTATTTGTTTCTCTGCAGATACTCACTGTGTACCTAATATGTGTAGCAATGATTCTTAAGAGTACAGGAAGCAAACTATACAGATCTCATGGGCCCTGAGCAGCTGCTGACCAATGCAGATTGCACCCAGATGTCAGAGTAGATGTGCATTTTACATGCTTTTTATGCAGAATTCCGGATGTTGCCTGAAAGTTCGGCTTCATTATTGGCTGACCTAAGTTGATCTAAGCCCATGCTGCTTCAGAAAAGAGTGAGGCCAGACACACATCCTTGAATTTTCCCACGTTTTTGTCCCAGCACTGGGGGCCAGAGATCTGATGTCTGTGGAAACCACTTTTACTTTTTTTTTCTTTTTTTCTTTTCTTTTCTTTTCTTTTCTTTTCTTTTCTTTTCTTTTCTTTTCTTTTCTTTTCTTTTCTTTTCTTTTCTTTTCTTTTCTTTTCTTTTCTTTTCTTTTCTTTTCTTTTCTTTTCTTTTCTTTTCTTTTCTTTTCTTTTCTTTTCTTTTCTTTTCTTTTCTCTTTTCTTTTCTCTTTTCTTTTCTTTTCTTTTCTTTTCTTTTCTTTTCTTTTCTTTTCTTTTCTTTTCTTTTCTTTTCTTTTCTTTTCTTTTCTTTTCTTTTCTTTTCTTTTCTTTTCTTTTCTTTTCTTTTCTTTTTTCTTTTCTTTTCTTTTCTTCCAAAAACTCCCTAGATCTTTAGTTTAAAACTTTTAAATCCTTTTTCCTCACAATAGCAATAGGTCTAGCCAGACCTTCCTTAGGGGTTCACTAGGGTGAGGTGTAGTCATAGCCCAGTCACTTTTTGACCTTCAACAGTCAACACAATACCCAAAAACTCACAACAGATCTCTCTCCTCTGCCTCAGAGGAGACAAGGAGAGCCTGAAAGCCTCTTCCTGTGCGTCCTCCTGTGTGAAGGAGCGAGGATCTGCCACTGCTGTTACTACTGCCCCGTATGGGAAGGGGGACTGGGGCCAGTGCCATGTTTTTTCCTAACCATATGGTCCGGCATAGAGTGGGAAGGTGTGACAGAAAGCATGTCTAGTCCTATGAAGCCAGCATCTGAGCAAGCTACATTTGGGCATTGCTGTCTGGTCATGATTTCACATTTGGCACCTGTTCTGCTTAAGCCAGTTAAGGCAGTCCCCACAAGGCAGCCAGCTGTGTCTTTATACCCTGTATCATCTGTGGTCCCTGATCTTGTGATCCTCCACACAGACAAACAACACTGCCAACACAGAGCAGGGACAGGCAGCACATTGGGAGTGAGCTGGTGGGAACAGAGGGTGGAGAGGTGAAAAAAAGTGCTCCCTTGGCCAGTGATGTCAATACAAATACCAGCCACATTGTGATTTAAGAGATTAGTTTGATGTTGCAGAGAAAAGCTATGAGCAACTGCCATGAACAGGTCAGTCACATTTCTGTCCTCGCCATGTGTTTCTGCCCTGTCTTTTCCAGCAGCAGTGGAGTACTCAGACTGTGGAGAGCTGAGTGGGACCAGAACCAGGAGGAAGCTAGCTGCAAAACTGGGATAGGCTTTCTGCTGCCTCAGCTACCTGAGTTAACTCAGATGCCACAATGTCACCTTATGGCAGAAGGAAATAATTCAGGACAAGAGATGGAATGCTAATTTAATCTTATCAGTACATCTTCAGCTGCATTTAGTGGTAACATCCCTACCTAATGTGAAGCATCTTGAGACGCTGACCCAGTCTAGCTAGAAGCTACCAAGAGAAGAAAAGGCATTCTTAGCCATGTGCTCCTTCTGCTTCCCTTCTCCTGACCTTCTTTACAAGTTTTCTCCAGCCTACTAACCTGGTGGAAAATTAACAATCAGGGGAAAAATTGTTTTAAATTCTCAGCCAGATTAGTGAGCAGCATTGACTCAAGGAGTGTCCATCTCAAGTAGAAATGCAAATCATAACTTTACATGAGATTGTTGAGGTCACCATTGCTGAAAAGGTGTCTTGATACTTATTTCTTATCCATCAACTCCTGTGACCTCATATGGCTGCATATTTGCACTGATTCCTTTGCACTCACTTTGATGCCGATAGGATGGTTTTGTGAACAGGACTGTTGCCTAAGCATTAAATAATGTGTCCACCCAATTCTTTTATTTTAACTGGTTTAGTTGTCCAATTGCTTACTAAGTTGTTGTGGCTTATTGCCCCATTGGATCATCATCCAATGCACGCTAGAGACATTGCAAAATAACCTGTGGGTCCCCATAACAAGGAGCTCAGGTCAAATGTCGAGGGAGGGAGTGGGTTCTTCCTCTAACCTTTTAATGATATTTGTTTGGTAAAAACTCTTACCAGTTGCTCCACCCAGAAAAGTTCTGCTTTCAGTTCTTCATTAGAGATATGTGCAGCACAATGCTGAAAAGACATAAATCTCCTTAAAGAAAAAGTGTCAATCACTTTATATGCTTGCTATATATGCCAGTTTATTATTCCAGTTCTAATAATTGTTAAATAACTCTTGGTTCACAAGTTCCCTTTCAAAAGGAAAAGAATTATTTATGTTAAATTTTCTACTTTTACATTTGGACCATTCATGCTATTTTGTGTTCTAATATGAAGAAATTGTGATTTTGCTTTATTTTAATTTTCAAGTAATCTTGTAAAAGACATTTCACAGTACCATACTGTTGGATGCAATTATGATATATACTGCTTCCTCCTGTATGCAATGGACCAAAATATTTTAGATACTTAAATATGTTTATGAACTGGAAATAATGAAGAAATAAGTGAGAAAAAGAGCAATTAAAATAGTGGAAAAGGGTTTAAAAATGTTTCTGATGTGATTCTAATAGCAGTCTGCTGAGAAGGGATACATAGGAAAGCTGACAGAGATGGCAAAAGATCTACTTAAGAAGGCATCTGCATGAATAATTGTAACAAAATGACAAACGACAAAGAAGATGGTATTAGAAGGAGTGGTGAAATATGAAGCACAGATAAAGACTGGGTGGTACCTTGCAGTAAATGTGTTTGAGTATTATGAGAGGTCAGCTTTAATATGGACTCTGAAATTAATACAATTTCTAATATATTTTTTAATATATTTGTGTTTCATTGTGTCCATGAGAAAATAGCAAAGTAGTTGTGAATACAGACGGACAGTGCAGGAAAGTCTGCTTCAGCCCATCTCAGAATTGTGTTGGTAATCCCCCTATTTCCTTGTGTTTTCTGAGGTGTTTTAGTGAGGAAATAGGAACTGCAATAGCAAGTTTGGGTAATCAGCACTGGCAGTAAAACTAGGGGAAGGCATTGCTGAAGGAGCTGAAGATGAAAATTATTATTAAATTCACAAAAAATGTTATAATTTAGGATGAAAAAGTCCTCTTGATCTTCCAGATTATGACTTTCAGTTAATTAAATGTTATTTCCTGTTCTCTAGAAAGAGTTAGACCACAATGAGAAGCGTTTGTGCACATGAGGAAATATCACTTTTTATGAAACTTACCCAAGAAGAGTAAAATACAATTCTTGTCAAAGTACACAATACACACTCCTGGGTCGTTGCAATAAGTGTCTCTTGAGAGGTTGTTAAGCAGGAAATGGGGATTTCCTGTGTTCCGTAGGAATTACATAGACTATATTGGTATCATATATTTTTTTTCTCTTACTATTAGCATATTTTCCCTTTACATAATAAAGCCATGGTTTCAGCCTGATTTTTCATTTTTTAACATTTCAAGGTTTCATTGAGCTATACATTGTCTTTAAAAGCTTATTGAATGTCTGGTATATTGCTACAGACTTTTAAATCACAGTAATATCACATTACATTAACTACAGAGAGCTTCCCGAATAGATATTTTAGTTACCAGTGTGTTCTATCTAAATAAACATGAGTTTTTCTGTTACCAGAATGTTCAACAGCAGCACAGTTCTGAGATAAGAGTGAGCACATGAGGAGAACTGTAATTACAGCAATTATGGAAAAGTAATTTACTGGTTGTATAAACTGAACAGCTTTGAAAGAGAGTGGATCAACCATAAAAAGAAGTTCAATATTGAAAATAAATATTTCAGGATGTGTGAAATGGTTGTTATGTGGATAAGCAAACTGTAAACATTTTGTCTAAAGTGCATGTATTTTCATTTTGGACACCCTTATAAATATAAGTTTGTGTTTTTATAAAAAGACTTAAAGATGTCAGAATTATAGAGATATGCAGATCTGTAATTTCCCATCTGGTATATACCCAGGGCTTACTAAAGAAACAAATAAATACAGCTGAATTCACATGTCTGGGGAAAAAGAACAAAACCCAAGCTTTTACATTTCAAAACAGGTAAAGCAATCATTTATTTAAAAGGAAATTAAGAGGTTAATGTCAAAGTATTCAATAAAGAGTAGAGTTACATAGAGAGAAACTTGATCTAAATACTTGTCCCAAAATGTAGATGCAGCCTTACACTACATTTAGATGGCTCAAAAGCCAAATCTACATGTAAACAGTTATGTTCTAGCCCAAGAATATTCAACCTTAAGTTTTCAATTCTTGGTCAAGATAACAGCTCGGGTTTGTCAGCTGTTTCTGAAGACTCCACAAAATAGGATTAAGGAAAGCAAGTCCATGTATCCCATATGAAATTTCTAAAGAAGTTTGCACCTTCCCCATATGGAGTACGCAAATTTTAAAGAGTATATACATAGAAGAATAAAAACAATGTTCTAGTTAAGACTTATATCAAATCAGGCCCATTTTTGCAGTGGCAAAAGCTAGGGCCATGCTGTGGGTTGCTGTGCTCTGCATCCTGCCCTCCTGACCGAAGTGCACTGTACATCTCTGTGCCTCCATCCCTCCTGTGAAAGTCAGAAGTTAGGGATGAGAGCTTTATAGCTCAGCTTCATCCCAGATGGAGATGGGACATGGCCTGGGTGCACCCCCAGAGCCTGAGGGACACTCCCATATCTCATGATGAAACAAAGCTCAGACGGTTTTCTTGTGGTGAGAATGGCAGCATTTAGATCTACCCGTCAAGCCAGAGCAGCTCAAAACCTAGATAATTGACTGGATAATAGTAATAATCTTTCTTTGATCTGATTCCTGAAAAGGAAAGGTCTGATTATCAGTTTCCTATTACCTGTGCATTACAATTTCACATTCACATTTGTCTCTGATTAATAGCATCCATTACGAGCACTGGCCACATTCTTCAGTCAAACTAAACCCCATGGCAATTGTATGTCCCATTGCTTTGTAGTAAGTCACAGCATTTAATTGCATTATCACAATACTAAGCCATTACAAGCAAATCAGAAGCAAATAACAAGGCCTGAATAACTATTTACAGTCATTCAAGCTTTGAGGACTGTTACATAGGAAACTGTCACTTATGCTTTGCAGGGAGAAAATTAAGATTTCTCTCTTTGAGTTAAATGCCATTGAAAACTAAAGGGCTAGGCCAAAACCATTATAGAAAATAAACTGCTTTAAAAACAGTTGCTGCTGCTGTAAATGCTTCTTTTTATATGAAGCATTTGACTTAAATGGATTGCAGTTACTCTTGACTGTATGAAGGAAAGGTACCCTGAAATGTTTTAAAATGCTCTTGTATTCCACCTTTAAAGCTTTGGTGTATTAACTTGGCAGAAAATGGCTTATAAGAAAACCTTACTTACATGAATAACAAAGCTGAAGAGGTCTGTATGCTCGGGAAAGAATACATCACTTTGTCAGTGGTAAAGAACACAGGTACCAGTGGGGGCTCATAAAACGAAGAAAGAATTCACAAAGGGATGAAATACCATAACCCTTGGTCTTTTATTTTGTAGTATGTCCAGAATTTTTCACTCCTGTTTATGACCCATGTTTTTAAAATCAGTGAAGCTGAGCAAAAGAGAAAAAAGTAAAAAGGATACCTATTTGTACATTACTAACAATTCTCATTCGATTCTGTGATACCTCTGATTTCTTAATTACATCTTTCTGAAGTAATCCTGAAGAACTGTGTAGTTGTGAAAGTACCAGGGGGTCTGCAGAAATCTAGGAGATATTTGTATACAATACTATAAGATCCTACTTAATGAAATCTGCAATATAATATTGCTAGCTTTAACTATCTAGCTTTAACTAGAATTAGTTCTATTCTGTGGAAGGCATAAATGAGGCTTTAAAATGTATGAGATGGGTCATCATAATAATTTGTGATTATTCTAGACTGGAAATTCTTGTATTGTCTTTAATGTGTATTGGTCTCCTTCAGATTATTTGCTTTAAAGTAACTTAATTAAAATAAAAACTACTCTCCTACATAAACAGTCTTCTAATTAAACAAAATATAACTCAAATGAAAATATACACCAGGAAAATAAGCCCAACTGTATAGTAGAAATGATCTTATGCTTTCAGAAAGACACAAAAGCATAAACAAATCTCCTTTCATATTACTATTCCTTTCAGAATACCCTCCCCAAAAACTCTGAACTTTTTCCAGATGTCCAGGGCTAACAAGCCAAAGGTATCCATAATAAAATACAGCTTGAATTCCATTTGAGGATCTTTAAAAGCAATCTCATTATTGGCAACCTCTTCTGATACTGACCATGTTTTTTATTAATAATTTCTGTGACAGAAGCAAATGAAAAAGATTGCTATGTGTTGCTTTTGAAAACTATGTCCTTGCATAAAATTCTGATGTATTTTAAGTCAACTGAAAAATAAGACATAAGTTCTTGTAGTGGAGAATTAGAAAATATGTTATTTTAATTTTCTGTTTCTTCTCTGAGCAGGAAACTCATTCTGTAAAACCTTATTAAAAGAACCATTAAAATAAAAATAATTTTCATGTTTAATTTCTTGTAAAAACTGCAAAGAGTCAGTAACAGGCATTTGTATCATTTTCAAATTCAACTTTATCCAAAACATTTATTTTCCTAACAATGCGGAAAGTATGTACCAAAAATTGCAGGAAGCTGTTGGAGAGTTAGTTTGGGGTGAGTAAGCAAACATTCATTTGTAGGGTGAATTATAAGGAACAAATTGAGTCAGGATATTAGGAAGCATATATGAAGGGGAAAAAAATCATATAAGGTTTAGAAAGGTGTAACATTGATGAGATGGAGAAATGCAGAACGCTCAGGAAAAAGAGGAGGGTTTATGATCTGTGAAAAAAGGGACAGGCAAGTCATGAGGTCTACAAAGACCTCGTGAGGCTATGCAGGGAGAAAATTAGAATGGCCAAAGCCCAGCTAGAACACAATCTATCTACATCAGTAAAAGGCTATAAAAAATGCTTCTATAAATACATTAGTAATAAAAGGAGAGATAAGGAGAATCTTTATCCTTTATTGAATATGCAGGGAATATTGTGACAAAGGCTGAGGAAAAGGCTGAGGTACCTAACACCTTCTTTGCCTCAGTCTTTAATGGTAAGACAGACTGCTCTCTGAATACACAAACCCCTGCGCCGGAGGACAGGAATGAGGAGCAGAACAACATCCCCATAATCCAAGGGGAAATGGTTAGTGACTTATTGCACCACTTATACATGCACAAGTATATGATACTGGATGGTATTCCAAGGGAGCTGGTGGAAATGCTCACCAAACCACTCTCTATCATTTATCAGCAGTCCTGGCAAACAGGAGAGGTTCTGGATGACTGGAAGTTAGCCAGTGTGGCACCCATCTACAAGAAGGGCCAGAAGGATGATCTGAGCAACTACAGGCCTGTCAGTCTGACCTCAGTGCCAGGCAAGGTGATGGAGCAGATCATCCTGAGTGCCACCACGTGTCATGCAGGACAACCAGGGGATCAGGCCCAGTCAACATGGGGCAGGTCTTCCCTGACCTACCTGATCTTCTTCTATGACAAGGTGACACGCTTAGTGGATGAGGGAAGGCCTGTGGATGTGGTGTACTTAAACTTTAGTACAGCCTTTGACACCATTTCCCACAGCATTCTCCTGGAGGAACTGGCCTCTCGTGGCTCAGTTGGATGTACTCTTCACTGGGTGAAGAACTGGCTGGATGGCCAGGCCCAAAGTTGTGGTGAATGGAATTAAATCCAGTTGGTGGCCGATCACTAGCATTGTTCCCCAAGGATCAGTACTGGGGCCAGTTCTATTTAATATCTTTATTAATGATCTAGACAAAGGGATTGAGTGCACCCTCACTAAGTTTGCAGACGATGCCAAGTTAGGCAGTAGTGTTGATCTGTTTGAGGGTAGGAGAGCTCTACAGAGGGATCTGGGCAGTCTGGATCGATGGGCAGAGGCCAGTGGCATGAAATTCAACAAGGCCAAGTGCCGAGTCCTGCACCTGGGTCACAACAACCCCATGCAATGCTACAGGCTTGGGGAACAGTGTCTGGAGAGCTGCCCGGCAGAGAAGGACCTGGGGGTGTTGGCTGACAGTTGGCTGAACATGAGCCAGCAGTGTGCCCAAGAAGGCCCATGGCATCCTGGCCTGTATCAAAAATAAAATGGCCAGCAGGAGTAGGGAAGTGATTGTCCCCCTGTACTCAGCACTGGTGAGGCCACACCTTGAATACTATGTTCAGCTTTGGGCCCCTCACTACATGAAAGATTTTGAGGCTCTGGAGTGTGTCCAAAGAAGGGCAATGAAGCTGGTGAAGGGGCTGGAGAACAAGTCTTATGAGGAGTGGCTGAGGAAGCTGGGGTTGTTTAGCCTGGAGTAAAGGAGGCTGAGGGGTGACCTTATCGCTCTGTACAACTACCTGAAAGGAAGTTGTAGAGAGTTGGGTGTCAGTCTCTTCTCCCAGGTAACAAGTGATAGAATGAGAAGAAATGGCCTCAAGTTGCACCAGGGGAGGTTTAGATTGGATATCAGGAAAAACTTCACCAAAAGAGTAGTCAAGTATTGATACAGGCTGCCCAGGGAGGTGGGGGAGTCACCTTCCCTGGTGGTATTTAAAAGACAGGTAGACAAGTTGCTTAGGGACATGGTTCAAAGGTGGAATTGGTTGTCTTAGATTTATTGTTGCACCTGATGATCTTAAAAGGTCTTTTCTAACCACTACAATTCTGTGATTCTATGAAATGCTAGCAGGTATAGATGAGGACACCCTCTGAACACTGGTGTAAAGTGAGAGAGAGATATTCTGATTTGGATAATAGGAGAAAACCAACAGAAATGGAAAGGTAGCATTTTAGCTTAGTGTTGGATAATCTATCACCATACTGAATAAATCTTTAAAAGAGTAGCTGTGATTCTGAAGGTCACAGTTCTTCTGGGATAAAGGAACTCACTGCTTTGTTTGGAATTAACTCTGCTTATTTCCTTCTTTTGTAGGCTGGACAGGTTACTTCTACTCCTTCTCCAAGACAGAATTTTTTAAGAGCAAAAAGTCTGCTGCTTTCTTTTCACATAAGAAAGACTACCAAATGAGATTCCCTTGTCTCTCTGTGACACAGACAAGCAATAATACATCAACCAAGAAGCCTAGTGGGATGTCTTTTTGCCTTTATGTATCTCTATTGTCTTGGGCTGCAGTATAGCCCTGAGAGAGTCAACCAGGCAAAGCTGAGCAAGTTCATAAAGATCAGCCTTGCCCTGAGCTCGAAACACATTCAAAGATAGGATCCCTGTTTGGCAGTGGTAATATTTGCTTTCTTTGTGCATCTTAAGATGTGCAATGCCCTTGTCTGACACATGGGAAAAGAAGAGAGGAGGAGAGCTAAGTGATCAAGTCTATGTCTGTGCTGTGAGGAGGGTGAATATAGCAATGTCCCCCAGCAGCCAGGGGCCCCTGAGAAGCCTGGGAGGCATGTCAGAGCACAGAGCTCTGAGGGTGAGGAGGGGACAATGCTGCAAGTCCAGGTTGCATCCCATCACAATATTAGGAACTAAGTCACACACGTGGAGACGGAAAGCATTTCCAGTCCAACAATATAGACCAATATAGACATAGCCAAAATAGGGAAGATGTGAAAATTTCAAAATGCAGGTGAGATCAAGGCTTATACAGAATATGTTGATGACCTAAGAAATACAAAGTCCATCTGTGTACTGAAAATAGGAGCAGAATCAGTAGAATGAGGAGGATGACACCTAGGTAAAGGAGCAAATTACAGAGAGAATAGTATTTCTAACTTATTTAGACAGTAAACACATTGGGGAAAAGATTGTGCCCTCTAATGAGTTTATGAATTATTTTCCTTGTCACCAAATTATCAGTTTGTGGAATAAATTGTTACAAAAAATAAATAATAAGAACATCAGCATTTACAAGATGATTAAAACACTCCAGTGGCATACCAACAACCAACCAAAAGCCTTTCTTTCTAAAGAGTCAAGGTAGTAAATTTGAATATAGGTAACTCACAGTGGGAGAAAAGAGATTTCTTATACATTTCAGAATTGGTTGAGTTCATAAGAGTCACGAGCAGTTTTCTCAAGGGCTTATATCTCTCTAATGGAATTTTACTGAAGATTGATTACACTACCTTAATAATTAGAAGGTCTTAATAAGCGGTTTACCTTTGATAAATAGTATTGTTAGAAAACACTGTACTCTTGTTGTAAGCTAATAAGGTTGAAGTGTCAAGTTTTAGAATGCATTTTAATCTTGGTGTTACATGGTAATTAATAATCCAGAAATAATCACCAACAAAAAACTCCAGTCCTCTTTCCTTGTTTAAGAAATTCTATGCAGAGTATATTGACATAACAGAAAAGTTCATAAAAGGGAAAAGACAGTTCCCTTCAATTTGAATCAGCGTGGGGGAAAAAAACTGAACAATAGCACCAGAAGCCAAGACCAAGCGCACAACCCAGAAAGCTCTCTGGAGGAGCAGGGTCTGCAGTGAGACCCAGAGGCAGCAGGGCCATGGGCTGAATTGGCACACTTGTACATCTCAGGGCTGTGGTGTCATGAACTACTTCTGCATCCACGATGTAGCTGAGCTGCTGGATGAAACTTGTGGGCTGGTTGAAACCCCATTCCTGATGCGTTGACTGTGTTACAGATTCTCAGCTTCTTCCTAAGGTGATATATCTGCCTTTCCAGGAAGGACTGTGGACAATTTTCTCTGCCCAGCATTGATCATGTAAGATCACTGCAAAAGCGAATAGACAGATGATGCTCAGAGCTCTGGGATCACCCATATACTGACTGAGCATGGGTTTTAGGGGATATGTGAACTCTTTCATAAGAACTATCCCAGTTATCCCAAGGGCAGCCTTGAAGGCACTCCTGTAGCACATAATGTGGAGAGGAGGTGAATTTGGCCTTGGTCCTGGTCTTGGGTTTGCTCTTGTACACCTCCATAGGTGCAGACAGAGAGGCATTATTGCAACAGTTGTAGCTTTACCAAAAATCCAAATGGGGGTTGGATTTGGGGAGGAGGGATAAAATGGGAAGCCTCGAACTGGGTTCTTAAGAGAGTGGCCATTCCTTAATCAACCTTCCACCTTATTACCTACTAGTGACAATGTATTTTCAGACATGCTCCCACTTGAAGTGCATAATCTAGGTATCAAATGTTTTTCAACAGGTAGAAGAAAAAATTCATCATCCTCTAGCAGTGTGAAATATAAGTAGTTCCCTTTCTCACAGGAACACCAGGATGCTTGTGCAGTTCATAAACCAGGTAGTCACCTTTTGCAGTAATACAATATGTCTTAAATATTAAGCAAGTGAAAAAATAATCAATCACAGGGTAATTAAATATGTTAATTCCTCTTGCTGTCCCAAAGGGATTGACTGCGACTCTTAAGTGGGCAAATTTCATTTACTTTATTTAAAAGCAGATGCTGTATAATCAATGTTAAATTTCCTGATTAACCATAAAAGCCCTGTTTGAATAAGTGATCCCTGGCATTTTAATAGGTTTTTATATAACTAGAGTGTGTAAGCAGGGTTTATTAATACCATAGGTCTGGAAGCATAGTGTGATATGGGTAGAAATGGTTCCTGCTTTGTATAAATGTTAATATCCTGTGTAGATGACCTTGCACCTCCTTTCACATATATTTTAGCTCAAGGCAGCAAGTGAAATTTAAAGCCTAACTACAAATAACAGTGTGGCAGAAAAAGTAATTTTGATTTGTGAGGAATCAAAGTAGAATTTTCTCTTATTAAGAATATGGATAATTAATTACACATCTTAAAAGCTAAACTGTGCAACAAAGATAAGGTAGTGAACATAAAAAGAAGCAGACAGCATTATAGTTTCACTAAATATGTGCATAGTGTAACCTAGGCAAAGAGTTTCTAAATCTTTGGGATTTATGGGCAATCAAGGCAATTCACTGTGCAGGTGGAGGGTCACATAAAAGCAGTTTCAATGACAACATTTTATTTTAAAAGCTTGCTAAAATTTTTTTCTTCAATAGTGTTGCTGAGATATACTCTGTGTGGCATGACTGAAATATAATAGTGCATGTTACTGTAAAAGTTGTTTTGCCACTTGTTTGGGGTGACCTGCATAACTCACAAGTGATGTACTAGCAATAAAACCTTTATAGCACTCTACATGATTACTGATTCTAACCTTATGTTGATACATGCACTTACATATATCAAAAAGCACAGGCTGTGCATACTGCTTAATAAGACAAATGTCAATGTAATTTAACAATAGCAACAAACTTTACCAACATAAAATCTGTAAACTTTGGTTTAACAGTATAAATCCAGCTGCAAAAATGGCTGAGAAGAAATACCCAAGATCAGTCTGGCCCTTGTATGGAATAGAAGATTTAGGTAGACTATCTTAAGAAACATTTTATCTGCACTTGCTTCTCTTACAAAGTCTTATGCTGTTGCAGATAGATTACTTAATTTAAAATAAAAGATTTAAAATGTTAGCAGTCCTGTTTCCATTTTCATGGCAGAACTGATCCCAGGAAGATCAGACATTAGAAGTGCTGACCTAAAGCTAGGCTTGTGGAAATACTGAGGACTAAGGATCTTTCTTGTCCATCACGGCACTCCACAGCCTCATTTATCACTATACACAGTTGAGAATTGGGTGGAAAATTCATACAGCTTGAACAGATTTTATATATATATATATATATGTGTGTGTGTGTGTGCAATCAAGGTATGTTAGTTGATCACAACTGAAATTTTTTGTGGGAAGATGCAAGCTTCCATGGAACTATCCCGATATCTATTCTGATAAGGGCACTCACATCAGATGTGGGATACTGAACTGCAGTCCATCTTTTATAAGAGACACTTAATAAGGCACATGAAGTTTCAGGACAATCCCAATATGGAGTGGTGGGTTTCTTAAAATTGTAAAAACTTACATGTGATGAGGAATTATTTTTCTCTCTATTTCTAGTAATGTCTCCTCAAATTTTCCCAAGAGGAACCGATTAGCAAGGGTACAGTTCTCACAGTCAGGGATTTTCTTGCCAGTAGCATGATGATTATGATGATAAATGTCCATATAAGTGGATGCATCTTTAATTAAAAGTAAATACGTGAAGGAAATAACTGTTTCTGGAGCACTTAAAATGGCGTTTTCAAGGCTTGTGTGTTTATACTATAAAGCATATCTTTGGTAGCATAGTGCTGCCACTTGTTACTCAGTACATACTTAATGAGACAGACAAGTAGAGGAACATAGCAGGAAGAGTATGTCTCGTGAAGGTTATCAAGAAAAGTTATGGAAAGAAAACATGACTAGATTAATGGTACATCTGTTAACACACTGCAGTTCCAGAGACACTACTCCTTTTAAATTGTACAAATATTGGTAGAAGAGCATATGTCATTACTAAATGAAAAGCAGAGACAGCTGATTTGGAAACCTGGGGAGCAACAATGACCTAGACTACAGCTAGGGTCTTGCTTTGGTTTTCCAGACTTCTTGATTTAAGTCTGTGGTTACGTTAGTGATCTTTGCTGTCCTACTGGTTTGATCTTAGTTATTTCACTGTAAAATTTCAAGGCCAACATGTATTCTAAGTAGAATGTGCCCAACTATGTCACAAACTCATTTTTTGTTGCTTCTGCTGATATGCTATAACTAATGTTTATGCACTAACACTCAGAATCTTTTTTTTTTTTTTCAAGAAAATTCATACACAAAGGAACTAACAAAGTCAATTTTCTAGCTTTATGATTTTCTCCAAACTGGTATTGCAGCTTTGGTCTATGGAATATCTAATTTTCAGTGGGCTGTCACAAGAAGGGGTTTAATAGAAAATATGGATGTCTTATCAGAAGTAAAGGATTGTCATACTTCCTAATTGTAGTTGAAACAGAAATAATAGTAAAATGATGCAGTGGATGCCTTAATCTTGGGCACAGAGTTTTTCATTTTCAGGCCAATAATGCAAATATGTTTCATAAATTGGATACTGGCATGCCTCTTCCCCATTTCCAACTTACTATCATCCCTATTAAGTAGCTACTGTGGTGCGTTAACCTTGGTCAGCTGCCAGACCCTCACCCCACCACTTGCTCACTCCCCTTTCTCAGCAGGACTGGGGAGAAAATAGGATGAAAAGGCTCACAGGTTGAGATAAAGACAGGGAGACTGCTTACAAATTACCATCATGGGCAAAACAAACTCAACTTGTGGAAAATGAATGTAATTTATTGACAATTAAAATAGATTTGAATGGTGGGAAACAGAGACAAACATTGAAACAACACATTTCTTTCCTCCTTTCTTGCGCTCATCTTCACTCCAGACTCCAAACTCCTCTATTCTTCCCTGAGTAGCAGAGGGGGTTTGTGGGGGGGTGTATAGTCCATGCAAAACCTTTTATCTCTGCCCCTACTTCCCTCTTACGTGTTTTTCTTGTTCCACTGTGGACTCTCTATGGACTGCAGTCCTTCAAGAAAAAGTGTGCTCCTGTGTGGGTCCCCCATAGGCTGCAGGGGACTCTGCTCAAGCACTTGAAGCACTTCCTCCCCATTTTTCTTCTCTGGCCTTGATATCTGCAGGGCTGTTTCTCACTCTGTTTTTCCCTCCTCCTCTGCCTCTGCCTGTCTGTCCTACCCTTTCTTAAATACACTTCCCCCAAGGTGCCACCATCATGGCTGAGGGGTTCGGCTGTGCCCTGCAGTAGGTCAGTTGAAGACAACTGTATATTGCATGGGGCTGCCCCTGACCACGTCCCACAGAAGCCACCCCTGCCACCCCCACCACCAACACCACCTTGACATCTACACCCAATATAGGTACAAAACTGATGAGTCTATTTTAGCTTGCAGTCTTCCTCAATGTTCTGTATAATCAAGGGAGATAGATGGGCATCTCTGAGGGGTAATTCAAGTCTTGGGGAGTTACCCACTGGAGGTGTCCAGGTCTCTACCATTTTTCTATAATACTGCAATCATTTCTGTTAAATTGAACAGAGTAGATTTCCAGAGTAGAACATACAGCACCTTCTGAGATCTATTTATCCCTTGTACATGTATCATTGAAATTGAAAAAAAAAAAACCAAAACATTATAGACACTAAACTGGATTACAGAAATATACCACTAAGCTACCTTAATCAAACATAATTATGTATTTTTATTTGCTTTAAATTTGCCTACAGGTGTAATAAAATAAAAGCATGTATGCAATGGAGGACATTTGTGATACTAGCAGGGATGGCAAGTGGGCTGTAAAAAACATATAATAGTTTTCAAAGCACTGAACCAGATTAGCATGGATTAACACATTTGTTTGAAAACCCATGGCAGGATGTATTATAAGTGCTTGGCACATCATCCCTTGTTACATTGCTGATTTTTTTCAGCAGTACAAAATACGTATTTCATGAAAATAAAAACAATTTGCTGCATGTTTCCATTTCCCATGAAAGGACACCCATAAACAGGATGAGGACATCATGTGCCATCCAGAAAATACAAAAGTGACAGGTCCATAGTTTACAGTCCATTCACTTTTTAACTGGTACACATTGTAATGCTGCTGTGGTTGAACCTGAGAGAGTTTGTATTCACCTTTGATCTTCTTATTTGAAAAAGAAGCAACTAAATATATAAAAAAAGACATTTTACAAGTTGCAAAATGAGAAGTATCAGGCAGCAGTTGTCAGAATATGTTATTCATACCACCTAAATTTTCCTACCATTTTTCATCATTTTTTTTTTCCAAAGGAGTGTCTCTTGGCATTCAGAGGATGGGTGGTACTCCAGGAAAGAAGGAGATTCTAGGAGCCAGGATGACCAGTGACAGTCTGTAGCAGCCCTGCTTCATTTGCTTTAGCAGTTGGGAAATGTTCTATATAAAATTCCGTAAGTAATTTAGAGGAAAGAAACTCTTTAAGTAGATGTGCTAAATGTATTAGTGTTGCAGTAGTTGCACTAACTCACAGGCTTGGATGCATCAGAGATCTTCTAAGAGGATTTAACCAGCCAAATTCAAATGAAGTAACTATGCATTCATGTGATTGCAGTAATTTGCATTCAGTGAAGTTACGTCTGGGCTAGTAATCCCCAACCAAAAGCATGACTTGATGCTGAATTAATGTTAATATCTGGCATCTAGACCCAAACTGATCTCATGGTCCCAGATAAAGAGGGACCAAATGACAGAAAGCAATAACAGCAAATAAAACTTAAGTACAGGTTATAGGTTAGTCCCTTTTTAGGTGTTTATTTCTATCCCAGTAACTTTAACTGGATGTTCCCTGTGCAAGGTGCCAGAACATTGGATCAAGTTTGTAATTTAAAAATGATTCAGCACACATGGTTTTGTGGTTAGTACAGATTTTGATCTCAGGTTCACCAAGGTCTTTCTTTCCAGTCAGCTCTGGAAACTCACTGAAAATTTTCATTTATCTGCAGGTGGCAATTTGCCCGTCATCCTGCCCAGAAATCATGTAAAACAGCATTTTTACAGGTTGTCACATTGTGTCCTCAGCTCCCAGGTACTTATTTTGATATCTTCAAGATTTTACAACAGAAGTAAAGACTGATTAAGTAAAAAGCCCCACCACTTATAGATCAACAAGTCTCAGAGTCAGACAGCACTTGAGGCTGAAAGATTATCCAGAAAATATTACAGTACTTGCAAATACAATGTATTTATATCATTACAGGCTTGCCCTGAACTCACAGACTTCCCTGTTGGCTCCCCAAGGTCAGAGACAGGATGCTAGCTTACAGTCTGACCTGGTTCGAACATCCTCATGTTCATCACATTTGAAAGAAATGTATCATGTCAGAACACATGCCTGGCAGTCAGGTGATCCTAAATTATAATCCTTCATATATAACCCTTCATTTACTGCTGAACCCATATGTTGCCCTTGAAAGACTTTGTCTCTGTTTCTCCAGCTGTGAAATACATAATGTAATATCGGAGATTTAATGATCAGTCACAGGCTTCCAGGTTCCTGAGTGATGGACTGAAAAGCTTGGAAAAGACTGAATTATAATTTCACAAAAATATTAAACCACTTCCTGAGGGAATATCTTAAGTGTTATCCATTGTGCACATTAGATGAAACAGGACTCCTCTTGGAAAAATAATATGTGGGCATGGCATTTTAAGTGGTCATACCACATGTGCACAGGAGGCAGTAGTAGATTTCGAGTTTTATGTCTAATCTAGATTATGACATTTCATGATTTCCAAGTTCTTGCCTTTGCAGCTTTGATACTTTATTTCTACATAAGCATTAAAATAAACACACATATACATGACTTTTGAGAGCTGCAGAGGGATTTTTAGAATTAACACATGTAAATATGAATACTTTACAGGAAGGAGAACTTTCTTTTTTACATGAGGTAGTGCAGGTCAGTACATCACAACTTGAATTGATGGTATGCTTTCATTTATCCTTTTCAGCCGTGTGTGCTAAAGCTACAAATATATCTTACATCCTGCATATGCTTGACACTACCTCTAGATTAAGTAAGGAAAAGTAAAATTAAATTATGGTATAAGCAAAAGCTGACTCACACCAAAGTGTGAAGGGTAGAATAGAGAAGGATACTTCCTCTGGTGCTACCAATAAAAGACAGTGAAGTGGAATAAGCAGTGCTAATCATAAATGGGAAACACTAGGAAGTCATAGGTGCAAACGTGGGTGGAAGGGCTCAGAAGAGAGGCAAAAGGATTTTGTTCCTTGGGACTGTGCTGCTATTTGATGCAGCTTGAGAGGGGCTGGGTACTTCACATGCTACCACTTTCCTGGATCCAACATAGACCTCGGCAGTAAACACAAGTATACTTCTAGCAAGGTCACAAAGTTGGCCCTTATGCTTAAAACTAAGCAAATGATATGTTAGATCAGACTGCTCTTTTCGTGGAATAGAACCTCTTAGGTTAATTTGTCTTCATTTGTTTGGAAAGTTGTAAACCCCACTTTCCAGTACTACTGGAGTTGCATACCTCCTTTAGTATCTCTACTAGTTCTGTGTTTGCTAGCCTTTCCTTTCACTTTTATTTTTTTTTCTTTTTGCTTTGCTTGCAGATGTTCTATGACTGTCTCCATTTGCCCCTTTCATATCTGTAAAACAAATAAAATTAATTTTGAATACATTTTTGGAAAGGATCACTGGGTTACAGAACCACTCTCCTACTATCGCTGACAAACATATCTTGTATTTCCTTTCACAGTTACAGAGATTAAATGCATTGTCCAAACATGTTCTTGAACTGTCTCAGTGTGGAAAAAAATGAAAAAAAAAAAGAAAAGCTTTTAGGTGGAAAATTCCTTTCTCTGGTTGTAAAACACTCAAAGGCTCTAGGTGGAATAGGTTTCTAGTATTTAATTGCTTACAGACACACATTGGGATAGACTCTGTATCTGCATCAAGGTGTGTCCAAAGAATACTTCCTTCTGATGTTCCTTCAAACATCTATATAATGGCTTCACTGATCAAAATGCATGTTTGATAATGTGCATGAATCAACTTCACTTTAAATTGGAAAACAAAGTTTTACTCTTGAGGGAGAGAAGGCTGAAACTTCAAAGTTTTCTAACAGCAAACAGTGCTTCTTAACTTAGAAAAGTGACCAGTATGCCAACAAATACTTTCCTCAAACCAAATTGTAACAGTGATTGCACCCATTATTTTGAAGTGTCAGTAGTCATAAATGTCTTAAAATTGATGGAAAAAGCAGGAGTACTGGCAACATCAGAAGTCTGTATTGACAAATGAAATAAAAATCAGAGCTCTAGTAACATCTGGTGCTTCATGACTGTCAGCTAATAATTGCTAGGGGCCTCCGACCAACATGGAGAGGTTTGTTTAAAAGTACAGTTCAAAATGAAATAAAGTGCTGTGTTGTTTATAAAGTTCCTATTAACATGACACCACCTTATAACACTAGAAGCTGTAATACTTATTTTTCCAGTAGGAATAAACTAACTCTAGCCCAGAGAGTTGAACTAAAGAGAACAGTGTTGTTAGGTTACTATAATTGCAGCACGGTACAGCTTTGGCAACCCTTCTCTTTCCATCCCTAACTCCTTTTCCTTAGTTATAATACATATTTAACCTTTTGCCTATAAATTAACTCTTTTCAAAGGTATACTGTCAGCACTCCATAAACTCTTCTAAATAGAGCTTTCATTTAGGGTTGAAATGTCCATTTTAATTAAAAAGAAGTGGGTTTGTGGACCCAGTATTGCAAATTCTGAATGATTTGTCAAAGTCAACCTGGACTTTTAATTTCCTTTACTGTTCTCAAGATGCATAAGTTTTAACTGCATTTATTTTACTCTGAGTTCTAAAATTTATAGATCAAATGTGTTTGTGAAAAGAGCTATCCCTTAAAAAATTTTTGTGATTCCATTAAAAATTGTAATTTTTCCTTTATTGGATCCATAGTTTAATACTAATGGGTGTTGTGAGTTGACCCAGGGCAGCAGCAAGGCACCCATGCAGCAGCTCGTTCACTCCCCCCTCAGTGGCATAGAGAAGAGGGTTGGAAGAGCAAAAGTGAGAAAATTTGGGGGTCAAGTAAAAGATAGTGAAGGAAAGAGGGAAAAAAGCCCCACAAATTATGCAAAAGCAGTCACTCACCACCTCCCACACGCAGCCAGTCTCCAAGTAATGGTCAACTTAGAAGACAAACCCCTAGAAGTTTTATTGCTAAACACAATGTCACATGGTATGGAATATCCCTTTGGCCAGGTCAGATCAGCTGTCCCAGCTCTGTCCCCTCCCAGCTTCTTGCCCAATCCCATCCTACTCACTGGGAGGCAAACTGAGAAACAGAGAAAGCCCTGACACTTTGCAGGCACTGTTCAGTGGTCAGATCAGCTGTCCCAGCTCTGTCCCCTCCCAGCTTCTTGCCCAATCCCATCCTACTCACTGGGAGGCAAACTGAGAAACAGAGAAAGCCCTGACACTTTGCAGGCACTGTTCAGTGATATCCAAACTACTGGTGTGTTATCAACACTTTCAGTCTCAAATTCGAAACACAGTATCATATAGATTGCTATGAAGAAAGTTAACGCCATCCCAGCCAGACCCAATACAATCAACTATTTAAATAAATAAGAAAGAAATATATTTATTACTATTTCCTGATGGCCCTTGTGTACTTTTTCTCCTGCATTTCTTTTTTTCCTTTTAAAAGCTGTCCTGTTCTAAGACAAATTGGTACCAGACTAATTTACTAATTAGCTTAAGCTGTGAGGGCAGTATACCTGCAGTCCAATCTGCAGCCTCAGCAAAGGAGAGGAAATTTGTAGACCAGAATATAAATTTTATAAATTGTTATATATATGATGATGTATTGGTATGGTTAGTGGAAGTAAAAAGAGAACCAAGAAATATAACAAGAAAAGAGCAAATGCTCATACTAAGACTAGCAACATGAAAGTACCTGAGGTTATTTTAAACAACCAAGTAATGCCTTAGATTACTCCTCCTGAAGCAATCAGGAGACATCTTAATTTAATACAAAATTTTGCAAATTAATTACTGGAGAAAAAGTTCCACCACAAAGACTGTTTCGAATACCAATTGTGGCCATTTGCCTCTTTCTCATTTTTTCTTCTAAATTGTGGCAATACTCTTAGGAATAGTAAAGAATTCAAGAGGACAAATGACACTGAACAGTAGAAAAGTTAAACCAGTTCATATACCATAAGCCACCCAAATTCTTTGCCAGATAAAGCATCCAGATGGATATTTCTTCATTTGAGGGGGACTGAAAGAGCTGAAAAAACAATCTCAGGCACTTATTCTCTGGGAAATCTTTTAGAAATCAGGATATCTAGTATAATTTTCTTGCTTCAGGGCTAGTGAAATAATCTAAATCCATCCTTCATAATGGTTTCAACAATACCGTAGTGATTGCCACTGGTCCTGCTTCGCAATTAAAGCAAACCTCTGTGACATCCGTTTGCAATGGATCCCAGAAGATCTCTCAGTGGGAATGGAGATATTGCCACTCAGCCCATGAAACATGTTTGCTTGGCTACAAAAGTGAGGGACAGCTGTGTTGACTGTGACCTAGTTACATAGTTCTTCCAGGTTTTACTTGTGTCAGATCGGCAGGTTGTCTTTTCCCTCCACATTCTGAATTTTCTATCCTTTTTTTGCTTGAGTCTTAACCCTTTGGAAGTTATGCAGAATTAACAGAACAAATTCCAGTCACACCTCAAAGACAATTAGAAAAGTGTCTCATCTTAAGTATATTGATAAAACATTTACACATGCCTGCATTTTTCTTCATGGTGGCAGACTCCTTTGTAGGTTAAAAAAAAAAAAAAAAAAAGGAAGGAAAGGGTAAGGAGAATTTTCAGTACACACAAAAATACCTCTGAATGACAGGCAATAAGAAAATCAGACCTTTCCATGCAGAACTCCACAAATATTGGAGACTAATGGTGTCTAAAATTACTTTCAATACGTTGTAACTTTTAATTCTTTTTTAAATCACAGTCACTATAAAAACTTCTTGGACCATGCAAAGTATCCTAAAATGAACGCTTTTTTCTTTTATTTTCCCAGAGAGATTTTTGTCATCAAACAACCTGGAGGTATTAAAAATTCTCTCATATTCCCCCTATTTTCAGTGGCATTTTAAGGTTTATATAGCACAACAATCTGATTTACAAGGCGAATACAAAAAGGTATTTAGTTCAGTTTTCTTTTTGAAATTTATAAATAAGTGGCTAGGTTTTCAAAAGTGCTCTGCATGCTATTCTTAGTCTCTTTAGGACTTGCTGAGTACAGGATGTGTGATTTGAAATGACAGTAACTCTAAAGGCAATGAGTTCATGTGGCTGGAAGGGCTGGGTAAATTTTGGTGCCTGCTTACTTACAGAGGCATGCATCCAGGACCTGCATCCACAGCCTGATTTTCAGGAAAGACCAGCATTCATGGCCTCTGTCAGGTCTGTCTGACAGCTTGAGCCTACTCGTCACTTCCGCGCATTACAGCTGTGGCAGTGGGTCAGAGACGTCCTCTTTTTAACATCTTTAAGTGGCATATTTTTATCCATCCAAGCTTTTACTTTTTCCTCCCACCTCCAAATCAAGCAATCATTCTGAACTTGTGCTAATAGGGCTGTATCTGGGATACAGTGCTTAATCAATGGACAGATTCTCGTTCTCCCACTGGACAGCAAAGGAAGTATCCACCTGCTATTAATCCGAACTCCAGCCTGATGAATGAGTATTAGTGCATTTTATTCTTCTCATTACAAGGTATCAGTGCAGTGCAATCTTTGTATAACAGAGCTTGAGGAACACAAGGATAAGCTTGTTGGAAATAAGTTATTTCCAGAGATCTTGAGAGTATGGCATGCTTTCACTATAAAAACACTGGATAAAATTTCTCCTTATTGGATAAGCGTAGATTAATCAGAATTTGTACTATTTTGTTCTTAAAAATAACATCAAGAAATACATTCTTTTAATACTAGCAGCTGCTTCTGTAAAGGGAGATACATGACATTGGTACATACACACTATTGCTAAACACTGTCTTGAAAATTCAAGAAGAGGATTTCACATTCAAATCTAATTATACCAAAAGCAGTATCAATGACACCAGAGTAATCTTGAACAGAATACTCCCAAAAATTGAGGTGTTATTTTGGGACCTTCGATAGTATTAACTGTTTCATCAAATCAAGAGATCTTATTAAAGAGATGTGCTGTATATATCTTAATGACAGACTATTTAAGAGCTTATCAGGATCCCAAATGAGAACAGTAATTACCTTAATGGGATGCTGATTCTTTCCAGACATAGGACACTAGCTGTTGGGAGTAATGTCTTTGTCTCCTAATTTTTTTACTTACTGTAATAAAAGAAGAAATGCAATTCCTGTTATAAAAACAAAAATAAACACTTATTTAAAGTTTAATTACTGTAGACCTCCATTAAAATATCTGTACTAAACTACTATTTACCTTTTTATTAAGTCTGGATTGAGTTTAAATAGAATTTATTGGATGGAATATACTGCTAGATTGGTAGGGACCAAAGCTATTGCCTCTGTGTCTGCAGCCTAAATCTTCTTGATTCTCTTACAAAGATCTTCTGTTGCACTCAAGACAATTCCAGTTTTATCCCAGGAGTCTATTTTTTTCCAGTAATGTATAATGTATCTAGTAAAATGGAGGTTATTTGAGGAAATGGCAACTAATTATGTGCTAGAAAGTTACTATACTGTACTATACTATACTATACTATACTATACTATACTATACTATACTATACTATACTATACTATACTATACTATACTAAAGGACGTTTGCAGAAAAGCATCTGAAAAAGAAAACAGGGAATATTACTGTCTTTCTCTGCAGATATCTGTGTTTAAACAACCTTTACTAGCTATCATGCTTCTTGATTCATCAAGTAACAGTTATCTTGATCAAATTTTTCATTTAACTGATAAGATCCAATCATAAGAATTATGGAAAAAGCACGAATTACAGCAAGCCCCTTCCTTTTTTCCCCTCTGACTGGAGTAAAGCTGTACCTGACCTCCGCATTAAGAAACGCCTGGAAGAGGAAAGCTGCATGAGTAAACCACTGATACTAAGACCTCTCCTAGCTGTAGGTGATAGGTCTGCTGCTATAAAGAAAAGTACTTGCAAAGTCCTCCTAAGAAAGTACCTTTAAAAATGAAAACAGGAGAGGCAGAGTTGATCTGCTTTTCCTTGTGGATTTGACAGGGGCTGTGTTGCTGCTCATTAAGCAACCTCTAACTATTAAAATTAAGGCAGTTATCTCAGGCCCTAGCATCACTGCCAGATAAAAGAAGACCAAGTGGCATGGATTGGCTTGGATTTCTCCTGCTGAAGAGCAGCTGTATTCACAGAAGACAGGCCTTGTCTGCACGACGTACTATCAGGCTCTGGACTCCATTTGATGTCCTCTGACCTGAGGATACAAATTGTGTGTGACTGTTGCAATTCAAATAGTCTGATGTGACTGAAGGACTCTATAAAAACTTTATGATATTCCTATAGCATGAAAAATTATTGGTTTTCATGTCCAGTTGCATATCACCTGGCATGTGGGAAAGTTTGAGGGCATAAAGTTCACTGGAGGAGTGCTATATGGAGGAAACCAAACCTGGTGCAGTTTTGTTTCAAAAAATACTGACTTTCAGAAGGGATATCACAATGAAATATCTTTTGAGTAGTGCTCCAGCAGTGTCTTGGGGGCAGCTTCTGGATTCTATATCTGGAGTAATCCAGATATAGAATCCAGAAAGCAGCTATCAGCTGAGCAGTATAGATGATCAAATGTTTGAGACTATCATTGCTGTGTGTGTTGTTCTTAACAAAAGACTTATTAAGCTCACAGAAAATTAAGAGCTGTATATAGCTGTGCCAGAAATACCATGGCAGCTGCCATACAGCAGAGGAAGAGAATGTTTTTTTACAACCTAGTTCACTAGAAGAGTCCCTTCCACTGATTTATTATTTGTTGAAGTTTTTACAGTCCTTCTAATGTTCAAGCAGCTTTAAAAAAATCCTTTGCAATCCCATGAAAGTGCTTGAGACAAATGAGGAAAATATTACCAGTTCTGTTATGGTAGCAAACACACAATAACTTTAAAACCATGTTTATCCAAAATATGTTCACATTTAACCTTTAATTCAGAAAAAGTACTGATTTTTCCATTCTTTCTCTTTTTCATTTCTGAAGATCTGAAAATTAGGGGAATGGGCACTAGCAAATGAGAACTTGCAGTGTAAAGCTGTGTTTTGCACTAAATTATCTTGAGCAGCTGGTGACAGGCAAGACTAAGAAGAGTTGGAAATTATGTCTTGTATGGAAGACTAGCTTCCTTTACATAACTCTGCGTGACAGTACAGTATCTGAGACTATCAAAAAAGCTGCTCTTAAAATACTTGTGATAAGGCTATGTAGCTACTAATTCAAGAACGTGTAAGGTGAAGATGCAGCAGCATTTTAACTGACCTCAAAATTACCCTCATTTAGCTCAGACCAAATATTAGTAGTCAAGCAATTCATGATTTTTTTTCCCATGTCCATGAAGCTATTGACCTGTGACATGGTTTTTATTAGAATATGATTTACACTTAATCCTCAAAATTTCATGTCGTCATTACTCATTAAAATGTGAAAGCAAAGATGATGATCAGAAGGAAGAGCTGCCTGTGTTCATGTGTTTCTGATCTAGGTGTTGACCAGCTGAAGTAAATTGAGGCCATTTCCTCCTAATCCCAGTGCTGACTGCTTCTGCAAGGAGTCACTAAATTTTTAAAAGGAGAAAAAAACCACAATTCCTTTTAAAAGTGTCTTTGGCAGAGGAATGTTCAAAGGTGCAGAGAAAAATGCCACTTGACCAGGGTGGTATTGCCTCTGTGCTGTTGTCCTTGTGACATACTCAGGTTTACTTCTCACTGCAAGTTGCCACTCAGCCCCAGCAAGTAACAACCAAGATGACAATAGTGTGTATGGTCCCCAGCTTCTTCAGCTTCCTCCTTTATGCTGCTAGAGCTCTGCTTCCATCTTCCCTCAACCTTTTTCTCTGGATGTTTTATGGATTACGCACTTTTTTATCAGCTTCTCCTATGACATCATCAGCTCTACTGTTTTGTGGTGTGCGGTTTTGTTGGGTTTTTTTCTGCAGTCATTGTGTATTTATTTTGAAAACTATTTGATGTGACCAGTTGTCCTTCACTTTTTTCTCAGTTAAGACATGTGTATATTGATAAAAATATGTATATGGGAAAAATTACTATTACCCGAGTTGAGGGGTTGATTGGTTGGTCAATGGATTTGTTTTTTGATGCAACAGACATTTGTGTATTGATGTATTCACACCCCTGCTCAAGCCTTGTACAGTCAGTAGTGCAGGCAAGATTACAGGCTGTATTTTTGCATTTAGATGACCTGTCAAGCTAAACACCTATTACTTATCTTCGGGCTAACAGTATTTCAGAAATGCTGACTTGTTTATACTAAAGGCTATATTGGAAGCTTTGTGCTCCCTTATTTACTGCACACTCACTAATTGACAGAATGACGAATGACTATTTACACATATTTAACTGATACTCCTAACCTCATCCAATAAACCTAGTTTACCCTTTCATGATCTTTACACAACATTCCTACCTACACAGACAGAAGTTTCAAATATACATAGGTCTAGATCAGTCTCTTTAATGACCATCAGAAGTGAATGATATTCTTCTAGAAGCTACTTTTTTCTTTTTTTTTTTTTCAGTTTTGTGACATTTCCTTAATGGGCAGAAGTAATTGTATGAATGGATAATTATCAGTAAAATACTCAAGGCTTGCTCAAACCCTTGGAGCTGGTAACTAAATCAGTGTTGTAATAAAAACATGAAGAGTCTTTCAAGTTTCCCTCATCTGCCAAGAAGTATACAAGAGACATTCATTCTGATGCTGAGCTATGGTTAATCAAGTCAAAAAGAAGAGTTAACAACAAACAAGACATGATAAAAATCTAGCTGGAACATGTTACTTTTGTGCTGAAGGTATTAGGACAGGTCTATGGTCAGATTTTGATCAGATGGATTTGCAGTTTCTGACTAGAATGACAGTTTCTCCATCTTCCATGGGTCAGATTTTTGTGTATGATTTTTAACCATAGCTGTATGTGGGTGATATTTTTGTTTGGTGAAGGCCACCCTGGTCTCACATGGATCATATGATATCAACAATCACGTCACTTTTCTTAACAAAATAGCTACCATTAAAAGATTCTGAAAGACAAAAAAGAAATCTTGGTCATACTAATCTGTAATGTGTTTGATTATTCATCTTGGTTTTAACCCATTTTAGGAACTGATAGAGCTTTCCTGGAGTACATTTTTTGCTTATTTGCAGTGGAGGATACAATTACAGAGTAATTTTCTTCGTAGGCAGTAGAAAGAGGTTGTGTAAGCAGAAGGCAACGACAGCTGAAGGTTTTTTATGTGGTTCTGTAATTCACTAATTAAAAAAGATCATTCTAGCAAACAGAACTGCCTCTTGAGATAATGCTTAATGAACATTTCAGTGACTAGATACCTTTAAACTCTGGTCAAGATTGCTCCAGTTCATAAGATTGCATTCAACAAGACTGCATATTACAGCACACAAATTAGTTTTAGCTTTCATCAAAGAATTTTGAGCTGTTTAGCATATTTATATCTCTTGTATTTACATTTGCTGAAATTTAATTTGTAACAATTATAACCCTATGCAGATCTCTTTAACTCTGTGTATTGTTTGTTACATGACATCAGTTTTACCTCATTTATAATAGAGTCTTTCTACATAATGCCTCCATACACTGTTAACATTCTTTTGGGAATCATCTGTTTTGGGAGATATATACCCAGGACTCCTTATAGTGTGACATGTACAATACTGACTGACTGTATCTTAATAGAACCAGCGTTCTGTGAGTGCAGCCTGCAGCTCTGGGAAGACTCCTTGCAGAAAACTCGTGGTAGGGTTTGATGAGGTTAAAAAAATCTTCCCCAGAAGCACTCATGAAAATGACAAAACTTTCTTGATGATCTTCACAGAGTCCTCTGTCTCTTGGAGGAGGATTAAGAACAATACACTGCCCAAATTAAAAACATAACAATATAAAGCCAGTGGCCAATAATAAGCCCAAGCAGCTGTTCTTCACATCTTCTGGGATGCAGTTTGCAGCACAGCAGCTAATTGCTGACACTGTAGCACTACTACAGAGGGCAGGTGATTTCTATTTGTTCAGATTATAGAACTCCTATTTAGGATGCAGTGATCTTTAACATCGAGGAGTTGAGGTTTTTAACATATCATGGGCTGGTAGTTGTTGCCATGGTGGAGCCTCGTTATATGCTCTGTCTTAGCAACAGGCTCTGTAGGATGGTGCATATAGCAAGCCTCCAGTGAAACAATTGTGGTGTGATTTACACTTCATCAAAGGGGATGCAAAAAAACCAAAACCAGCTTATTACATGCAATATATGTAGAAATTTGTCAGAAGTGACTGAAGATAACTTACAGAAATAATAGGATAGTAATGTAGCTGTTCTTTTATTGTCAGGATAATTGAAATACTTTAAAGAAAATGCAATCTCATGGGTATGGAAGCAATGCTCCAATTTTAGCACTCTATTATGCTTCATCTCTTTGTCCTTTTTTTTTTTTTTTTTTTTTTTTTTTTCATTTTCCAAAGCTCCTTATGTCTGTGCCTAGATGGGTTAGTACAAACTTCATATTCAATCAGAAAAGTAACACATTCAAGATAACTTTGTTTCTAATTAATTTTTTAATAATTTTCATCATCAGGATTTCTGTATTCCTGTAGGTCTTTGGCAATGGTTCTTCCCATTCACAGAAGTTTTGTAATAGAGGACTACATTCACAATGTTTTGGGAACCTAATAATGAGTCTCAACAAAGTACACAGGCACCAATAATTTAGGATTCTCAGTGCTTTTCACTTGAGCACAGGGAATTTAGGATACACAAAAAACTTAAATGCAGCAAGTATCTTTATATCTGATTTTCTGGTGTCTGACTCCCAGGATACCGCTACCTATGCAGAGTACATAGCAAAAGACACTTGGAAATGTATTACTTATCAGCCAGCATGCCATTAGCTGCATGTCTGAATTGCTTGAGAGAGATTTCTCTCTTTATGGATAGTACTTCAAGCCCCAGCATTGCATCAGATTTGAGATTCCTCCTCCTTTGGATTTAAATGGACCATTAATTTCAATTGGATATGGCCATCTCCATGTCATTTTTGGTTTGAGGCCTAAGTGCAAGACTGTTGTTTTGTACTGCGTGTTTTGCTAGATGTAAAGTGGTGGCACTACAAAAACTATTTGTCTCTGCAGTTTGGCTTTGATGGTAGTATGGAACTAATATTTGGTTTTGGAGGCCCTATTTGTGCTGGTGGTTTTGGTTTGTTTAGTTTTCCTGTCATATCACATCAAATCACGCTCTGTTAGCTTGTTCTACTTTTCTTTTTTCTTTTTCCATGTACTCTCTCTGCTAATCCTGAGGGCTTAATATTTACAAAAAAATTGAGCATTCTGAGTTTGAAAAAAAGAAATTTAAGATAAAGCTTCACCTTTTCCTCAGTTTCACATATGCTTTTAATTAATTACTGTTTTAACATTAATAATTTCACCAGAGTTGGAGATTAAATAGAAAAAATATTAATTACAATGGTATCAGGTATAAATGTGTAATGTTCCCTTATAAAATAAGAAAGCTGATATAGTAAGGAAAGATAGTCATTGGAAATTATTCTAGTGTCTGCTTATGAAATTATGTCAATTTTAATAAAACCTGCATGAAAACAGTAGGAAACTATGTGAAGCAGTAAGCAGCACTAAATAAGGAGCTCTTCAAATATGTTTGCACTGTCTGCTGCTGCCTTTTGTTTCTGGCCTTGTACAGTGTGTTTTATTATCTGGGGCAGTGATTTCTTAATTGGGTAGGATGTTCTGCTTTTCACTAAAGGTCGAAGCTGACTTATTTGAATCAGAGGCTGAACTGAAAAGGGACAGGAACTGCCCTTATGACTGCACTTCAGGAGTGTGCAGCGCCCAACTGTCTGTCTTCCCTCTCGGACTGACACTTGACACATGGGCAAAACAGATTGAAATCCAACATGCATCCCTTTACAGTCTTTCACATTTGCTTTATATAGCTGCCCACGTGGAGATCAGTGGACATTCAGAACTGTTCTTCATGTGACAGGGTGAGAGAGAAAAGACCCTGGACAAAGTAAGAAACCTTGCTTGACTTTTTCTGGCTGGGCTCTGGTCTGTGCCCCCTGTGCTGTCTCAGAGCATCTCTCACAGAGCCTCCTTGGGCCAGAAGCTTTCCATGGCCATGACTGGCAGACAATGAGCCACACATGTTCCTCTCTTACTGGAAGCATCCTTATGCCACTTTTTATTCCTTCTGTGAATCTGTTTTAGGTTTCTGTTTTGTCACTTAATCTTGCTACCCCAAGTGGAAAGTTTGCATTTTTACCTTTTACTCTCTTTTACAGAGAAGGAGGAAAAAAATGCTTTTCTACCTTTAACTGGCCTCCTGAGCACACTTCCTGTGTAGATAAGGTGGTCATTAAGGTTAATGACTCTTCATTGTGCCTGATCTGGTGAGTGGTACAGAGCTTTGCAGAAAATTACAAAATTCCCTATCCATAGATTGAAATGAAAAACTACAGGCTTTTCACGATAATTTTATACAGTTGACTAGATCTCTGTCCTGGTTTTTGCTAGGATAGAGTTAATTTTCCTCTTAGTAGTTAGAATAGCTGTATTTTGGTATCAGTGTAGAACTTGTTATGAGAGGAATGTTGATAAAGTACTAACGTTATTAGTTGCTGCTGGAGCTCAAGGCCACCGTGTTGGGCTGGGTCACAGCTGCATTAGGACTGGGAGGGAGAAGCGCAGTGAACAGCAAACCCCAAAACTGGCATTTGGATGTGCCAATGAAATATTCCATATCATGTCCCGTCATGTCAGTTTATTAACTGGGGTTGACCAGAAGACGGGGGGATTCTCTCGGGGATCGCTCTGGCTCGCTCTTCTGGGGTTTCAGTTTTGGGACTTTCTGTGCTCCAGGATCACTGGCTGGCACAGGCTGGGCATCGATCGGTGGGTGGTGAGCAATTGCACTGTGCATCACTCATTTGTACAGTCTGTTATTACTGTTGTTATCATTATAATTTAATTTTAATTAGTAAATAGTTTTTATCTCAACCTATGAGTCTCCTTGCCCTTTTCTTTCCAATTCTCTCCCCCACTCCTTGGGGCGGGGGGCGGGGTGAGAGAGCGGCTGTGTGTGGCTGCAAACTAAAAGGGTGAAGCCAATCCACACAATCCCATAAATTGTACATTGGCAGAACCCCAAATCATCAAAGCATAGAAATCTGAAAGTGTTTCTCTGAGATAAAAGGATGCAAGTGCTTTCTGCACTTCAGTTCTCCAGGAGATTTTGGGTCACTGGCCATTTCCATTGTTTCCCACTGCCATTTTTAGTTATTGTGTCTATAAAATTCTACAAAAAATATTTTGGGTGCTGAGCATAAAATGAAGGAGTTAACAGAGTATGACTAGATTGATTCCCTTTTGTGACAAAGTGATGAATATAATTATGTACAGTGAACTTGAACTCAGCATATATGAAGTAGGAGACTGAAAATTATCTTTGAGATTCAGTTTAAACTTACAGGGTCTTGAGGGAATATACTGAAAAGTACTTGTCAGTCTCACAACATCTGCAGCAAGGATGCCTGAGCAGAAGGGTAGATTACCATATCTTCTGAGAGTGTGAATGTATCTCAGAGTAGCCAAAGACATATAGTGTTAAGAAATGCCTAACAAAAATCAATCTAAATGTGTGTAGTCCATTAATCGGCACAACTTGAATTACTTAGGGCAGGATGAGCCCTCAATGCACTGAAGAAGAGTTTGCTGTCTGTGACTTGAAATGAAGATTATGTGTCAGTGATCCAAATCAAACAAACAAAATAAAGTCCTTAGTGAACAGTGTCTGAGGATAAGTAGTTTGGATTCTGCTTACAATTTGGCAGCTTTGAAAGTTCAGATCCTTTGCTGTTTGGAACAATATGAAAGAGCTGCCATTTCTGCTTAAAAAAAAATCTCATGAAGGATAACTGCAGGCACTGTGAGAGAGTCAGATTGATTGCCTACACTCATCAGAGGTATGGTGTGGAGGATCCTTGCCCCAGCTGCTGCTCTAGGGAAATAAACCTGGAGCAGGGATTGGTCTAACACCTCTCCCTGTGGGGCTGTGAGTAAGGCAGCTCCTGGTGAGTCTGTGCTGGCCCATGTGTGGGTCAGCCCCACTCAGTCCTCCCATGCACTGGGACTGCAATGCAGAGTACAGGAGAGGCATGGACATACTAGAACAAGTCCAGCAAACGGTTAAGGGACTGGAGCATCTCTCGTATGAGGACAGGCTGAGACAGCTGGGACTGTTCAGCCCAGAGAAGAGAAGGCTCTGGGGGGAATCTCATCAATGCGTGTACATATCTGATGGATGAGATTGAAGAAGACAGAGGCAGGATCTTCTCACTGGTGCCCAGTGAGACAATGAGAAGAAACAGGCACAAACTGAAATACCAGAAGGTTGCTTAAGAATAAGAAAGGATGATCAAACACTCGTACAGGTTGTGCAGAGAGGCTGTGGAGTCATCATCCTTGGTGATATATTCAAAACCCAACTGGGCAAGGTGCTGGGCAGCCTGCTGCAGCTGACCCCTCTGAGCCGCGGCTTGGGTGAGGGGATCTCCAGAGGCACCTTCCCGCCTGAGCAATCCCCTGTGATTCAGTGCACCAGGGAGCATGCTCCACTTCAAACAGGGTCCTCTGCAGGAGGGCAGCCAACCTGCCCGTCAACTGTGTTATGGACAGGCTTCAATCAGAGTACAGGATATGCATGTAGCAGAAAGAAAGGTGGTGGGTACACAGGCACCTATCCCAAGTGCTGCAAGTGGAGTGGTTTGAACTAAAGAGCAGGACCTGCAGAAGGGGTCTGAGAAAGCACTGCTCTGCTGTTTCCAGAGAAAGGCTGTTGCTCTTCATAGAATCAATCTGTAAATACTTCATGCTTGGGTACTCTATTTCCTTCTTTCTACTCCAAATCTCTACCCCAGAAAAGTAACCCCACTACATGCATAGGCATTCTGCACGTACATACATTTTTCAAGTTGTAAAAAGCAAACACATTTTTGTTGTAGCAAGCAGGTAATGGTGAAATCTCTAAGAAGTTACTTCTTAGAGAGATAAATGGCACAGCAGGATCCAGCAAAGTCCTAGAAGGATAATTCAGCAACAAACATTCTGGGCATGAAAGTTGTTTAATTTTTAAATGGCTATTAAAACTTTTCCTAAAAAAGAAAAAAGCTTTCAGATTTTCAAGTCTGTTAAATAAATCTTTTCTGTGTCTCAACTATATGTGATGGAAATGCTTGTGAAATTTTTTGAATATTCCTTATAGATTTACCTGTTCCCTGATAGAAATCTCAGTGATGGGACACTGTAACCTTTCCTCACACAAGCTGTCATACCACTACCAGCAGAGCTATCTGTGTGTCAAAGGTGTTGCACTGAGGTAAGGGTTTGCAGAACAGGGCCTCCTGAGACCCATGAAAAACAATCCTTTCAGAATGATGTACAGAAAACTTCTCAATAACCTTTATTTTATTGAAATATTTCTGATTTGACATAACCATGGTAATCTTATCTTCTGAAACAAATCACTGACAAAGATTTTGTATGTCACAGGGACATTACTTTAACAATGAATAGTTCAGTGCTGTTTCAGGTGTGTACAAGGGTGTGAGTATGACCCCCTTTTCCATTTTATACCACTGTTTACAAAGATATATTTAGTAAGACAAGGGATCCAATGTTATTTATGAGAAATTATTACTATTTACAAAGTAATTGGCTTGTAGCAAAGTATTTATATAATGAGCAAAACTGAGAAAGGAGGAGCATTAATCCACCCACTTTGTGACCTCATCCTGACTTTCCAGGCTACTTTTTGACCTTTGCTGTTGGGTCCTTTTGTTTATTTGCCAATGATATGAATCTTCTTCATTTGTCTCTCCTGCATCTACCTACTTCATGATTTATCACTTGCTCCTTGCTGCAATGGAAATGCTGCCTCCCACTGCTCTTTGTACCCCAGGGCAGAATCATATATAACAGCACATAAAAAAGCAGCATTCCTAGATATTTGGTAGTGTCCTGAAGTAATCTGAACATCATTTAAGAAGAAATTCTTTACTATGAGGGTGGTGAGACACTGGAACAGGTTGCCCAAGGAAGTTGTGGATGCCCCCTCCCTTAAAGTGTTCAAGGCCAGACTGGATGAGGCTTTGAGCAACCTGGTCTCGTGGAAGGTGTCCCTGCTCATGGCAGGGGCTGGAACTAGATGATTTTTAAGATCACTTCCAACCCTAACCATTCTATGATTCTGTGATTTTGCCTACAAATAATGAGTAAAATCCTAGCCCAGGTACTCCCATGTCCACTGGTTGGATCCATTACTCACAGAGAGACACAACTATTTAAATCCATAAAAAATGAGGCATGTACTATTTTGCCAAAGAAGAATATGAAATAAATAGCAATGGCATCATAAATGTCAATGGAATACTGGACTTTAAGCTCACAACAGTGTTTTTAGACAATTTTCTTGTTTTATTTGGAGTTTTGTTTGTCAGGTTTGGAGAAGAGGTGTTAAAATAATCTGGCTTCTGGCATTTGATTATACAGGTCCGAATACAGAATGCTATTTGACAATGAGTCTCAAGGTCAAAACCAAAAACAGTCCCATTGATTAATATGATTAATATTGACTAATCAAAGCTAAAACAGTTCACTCAGAAATAACCCAAAGTTAACAAGCAATGCTTTCTCCTCTGTACTCCCCAGCAGCAGGGAAATTATACTTTGTAGAGAGTACTATAATCTAGTTTTAATATAAATAATAGTGAAATCACTTAGGAAATTAATTACTGTTCTCAATCTTCTTTTAAATAGTTACTTTCTGCCTGCTCCCATATACTGTGCTGAATTGCCTTTTGGTTTTGAAGGAGTTTTTTCCTATAAGCTCATGTATCCAGTTGGAGAAGCTTAACCATCTCTCTACTTAGAAAGAGTGCTTCATATATTGCATTTTTACTCACCATAAGTAGACCGTTGCAGTGATTTGGCATTTGAATTTGGACAAATTATGCTGAATAACAAATATAGCAATTAATCAGAGACTTCCTTAGGAAGCAAAAAAATGAGGATAATCAATCTTCAAACGTTCTACCTTACCTTGCAGTTTTGCACTTTTGATTAACAAATGCACCGCAAACCCCTGTTGTGCCTAGCAAATCTGTATTTCCAAAGCTATCCAGCAGAAATGGGACAAAATATCAAAGATCCAGATTTATTTATGCAGAATTAAATATCTGTTGAGGCTCCTGAATTGGGACCTATCAGTCTTTTTAAAATGTGTTTGTAGGCTGATTATGGAAGGCCACCATATTCCTAAATTCCCTAGGTTCCTACCGACTGGCTACAATTGGCTACTCCATAAATTTAGTTGCAATGAATTTGGGACCAACTGTCTTGAATTACATTTGCAAATCTTAGTCTCTGAGTTTCAAAAAGTCACTTTAAAATTCAAAAACCTGGACTGACCCCTGTTGTGGTCTATACTCCATTCCTTCTCTTTCAAGTCTGGAGAGATACCTTTATTAAAATTTGGGCTAGCTTTCTTAAATCAGACTCAGACATCCAAAATCACCACTGCTACTTCTGTTCTGCATTGTAGTTTTTACTTGGAAATTATGTAAACTGAAGCAATGTATTTAGGACAAAAATCATCACAATGTGAAAATTCATCCAAAAAGTGACTTGTGAGAAAGGAACTTACAGAAATGTGACATTTCTGTTTTAACTTAATCCCAGTCTTCTCTGAACTTCAAACATATACTTTAAGTTTTATCTTGCATTTAATTTATTAATTCAACTTATACTGGCTTTTTTATTTATCTCTGCCTAGAAAATGTTTATGAAATACCCAATTTATATATATCCAGTTACTCAAATATGCTTCATGCTTTACATTTTCTAATTTGCATATTACCCTTTTTGAAACAAGGTTTTCATTCTAGCAGTTGAGTCAGATTCCAAAAGAAAATTCAGATTACTAACTTAAGATTTAGCAACCTTATCATTCTTTCCTTTAATTAAAGTACCAAGATAATAATGATTCTCTTGTCAGGCAACTGTGACCTCCGGTTTTGTTAGCACCGTGTGATTTTGCTGAAATTGGATTGAATCTTTGACAGTAAATAATGACCTTAACTCAAGAACATTTCAAAGTCTTTGTTAATGAGGATCTACAACCTATTCCTCATGTTAATTGTGCAATTTTATGCATTTTTTTTCCATATCCCAGTTTTCTTTCTTGGCATGTGAGCTATTGTGCTTTCTTTGTATAAAATTTTTTGGGTTGTTTTTCACCACGAGCCTTTACTGTGATAGCTATGAGATATAGTTTATGAAAAGACATTTGAAGTAAAATAAAAACACAAAACAACAGCACTTCTGTTTTATTTGTTTGGAAGGAAATACATCTAAAAGCTGTATTGACTTTTTACTGTTTCACACCATGGCAGATGTTTAATGGCAGATATGTCAGTAAAATTAGAGATTAGTATTTGGTAAAACACAAAGTCATAATTATTCAGACTTTTTATGATTTGTTCCTCCATTTGCAGTATTAGAATTAAGTGGACAATGTTTCTTGTATGAAACTAAATAGTGTAAAATGTTCTAAAAAAATTCTTTTAAAATGTTCTAAAAAGCTTCCCATTTTACTCTGAAATAAATTTCAGGGGTTTTTACACCACAGATGATGTAATAAGGAATATAAGAAGCTGTGACAGAGAGGCAGGCTGAGGAGCAGAACCCAAAATAACCAGGTAGGTCAAGGAGCTAAACCTGGACATAGCAGAGGCTGTCAGAGTGCTGCAGTGACCAGAGCATTAGCTGCCTTTTCCTCTGGCATTGGAGGAAAAATAAAAAAGTAGTTGCCCTTGACTTAAGAAATCACTTGGCTGAATTGCTCAAACTTATTCTTCCCAGGAACCTTTTTTTGGTGGAACTACATTTTCTAATGGAGTAAAACAGTAAAAAAAAAAAAAAACAAAAATAGTTTGATTAGTGATGTAATTTAAATGACTGAAGATTTGTTGTCACTGCTATTTCATAGGTACGCAGTACTTCTGCTGACCGTGGACATGTCAGATTAGTTCCTCCATTGCAGTGATAATTATCACAAAAACTAGCAAGACAACTGAGAGGCTTCCCAACAACAGAAGAAGAGAACTAAAGAGCATGATGATGTAAAGAGAGTGCATGACTGATGATACTGCAGAAAAAATCATGTTTACAGTCTCCAGCTCACATATCTTGTACCAACTTGTCCTGGCTGAATAATAACGGAATCACAGAACCATAGAATGTTTTGGGTTGGAAGGGACCTCCAAAGACCATCCATCCCTGCTGTGAGCAGGGACATCTTTCACTAGATCAGGTTGCTCAAATCCCCATCCAACTTGATCTTGAATGGTTCCACTGATAGGGTATCCATGACTTCTCTGGGCAACCTATTCCAGTGTCTCACCACCCTTGTTCGAAAAAATTTCCTTATGTCCAATCTAAACCTGTCTTCTTTCAGTTTAAAAGCATTGCCCCTTGTCTTGTGTGATAGTTTCACTAGGCTAGCCCTTGGCTAGCAGCCAACACAGCTGTTCACCTACTTCTCCTCCAACCCCAGGAGATAGGGGAGAGGGTTGGGGGGGCAAGAATAAGGAGGCTTGTAGGTTGAGATAAGAACAGTTTAAAAATAGAAAAAAAAATTAAAATAATACTAATATTAAAATAGTGGTGATAATGGTAACAAAATATGCAAGTGAATGACACCCAATGTTATAGCTCACCCCACTCCTGACCGAGTCCGGCCCATTCCCAGATAAGGATCCTGGAGGAGCGACAATCCCGAACCAAAAACACAATCCTGGAAGAAAGAGAGCCCAAGCGAAAGCCAGAGAGAGCAAGAGAAGAAGAGACCCTCACTAATATACTGGGCATGACGTGATCATAGAATCATAGAATCATAGAATCATAGAATCATAGAATCATAGAATCATAGAATCATAGAATCATAGAATCATAGAATCATAGAATCATAGAATCATAGAATCATAGAATCATAGAATGATTTGGGCTGGAAGGGACCTTAAAGATCATCTAGCTCCAACCCTCTGCCATGACCAGGGACAACTTTCCACTAGACCAGGTTGCTCAAAGCCTCATCCAACCTGGCCTTGAACACTTCAAGGGAGAGGGCATCCACAACTTCCTTGGGCGACCTGTTCCAGTGTCTCACTACCCTCACAGTGAAGAATTTCTTTCTAGTATCAAATCTATGGGATACCCCATTGGCATATCTAACTGTCAATTAAGTTTATGAATTTGAATATTCTTCTCCCCCCTTAAATCTTGTGCCTGTGGACTAAGAGAACACAAAGTCCTTCACTTCCAGTGACAAAAATGTAAACACTGGTATGTTATCAGTGTCTCTCTCACAGTGAGTCCCAGGCTGGAAGCAAAACGCAGCACAATTCTAGCTACTAAAAAAGAAACCCAGCTCTAATTCAGCTAAAAACCAGGACATCTTGTCACTACAGGTCTTGATGAAAAGTCTTCCTCCATCTTTCTTACAAGCCTCCTTTATATATTGAAAGGTCTCCCTTGAGCCTTTTCTTCTCAAGGCTGAACGTCAGTTCTTGCAGCCTTTCTTCATAGGACAGGTGTTCCAGAACTCCGATCATTTTCAGGGCCCTCCCTGGACCCACTCCAACACATCCGTGTCTTTCTCATACTAGAGGCCCTGGAACTGGAAGCAGTACTCCCCATGAGATCTCAAAAGAGCAGAGGAGAGAGAGAGAAAATCACCTTCCTCAACCTGCTAGCCACACTTTTTTGCAGCCCAAGATACAATTGGTTTTCTGGGCTGCAATGTTTCTAATGTTTTGTCCACCAGTATACCCAAGTCCTTCTCCACAGGGCTACTCTCAATCCCCTCATACTCCAGTCAGTATAAATATTTAGAATTGCCCCAACTCAGGTGCAGTACCTTGCACTTGGACTTGTCGAACTTCATGAAGTTCACATGGGCCCACTTCTCAAACCTGTCAAGGTCCCTCTGGATGGCATTCCTTCCCCCAAGCACATCAGCTGCACCACTCAGCTTGGAGTCATCTGCAAACTTGCTCAAGATACACTCAGTCCCACTGTCAGTTACATCAATTAAGATACTAAATAGTATTGGCCTCAATACAGACCCTTGAGTGCACCACTCATCACTAGTTTCTACTTGGACACTGAGACACTGATGCAGCCATCCAGCCAATTCTTTAGTCATCCGACAATCCATCCATTAAACCCATATCTCTCCAATTTAAAAGTAAGCATTTAATGGGAGACTGTACCAAAGGCCCTACAGAATTCAAGGTAGATTACATCCATAGCTCTTCCCTTGTCCACTGATGCAGTCAATCCACTGTAGAATTCCATTAGATTAGTCAGGTGCAATTTGCCCTTGGTAAAGCCATGCTGGCTGTCTCTAATCCCTTCCCTATCTTCCATGTTTTGATGTACAGATCCTTCCTCTGCCTTCCTCCTTTTTAGCCTTTTTAAAAAATGGGTGTGATGTTTCCCTTTTTCCCGTCACTGGGGACTTCACCTGGTTGCCTCAGCTTTTCAAGTATGATGGAGAGTGGCTTGGCAACTACATCAGCCAATTCCCTCAGGAATCTGAGGTGTATTCATTGGGTCCCATGGACTTATGTATGTCCAGGTTCCTCAGATGTCTTCAAACCTGATTTTCATTTCCCCAGTCCCTGTCTTGAGGTTGAGAAGGAAGAGAGATTAGCATTGAAAATGGAGGCAAAGAAAATTGTTGAGTATCCCAGCCTTCTCCACACTGGTTGTCACTACTTCTTATTTATTGGAGGGAGTACATTTTGTTTAGTCTTCCTTTTCTGTCTATTGTAGCTCTTATTATTCTTCACATCCCTTGCTAAATTCAGTTACAACTGTGCCTTAGTTTTCCTGATCCCATCCCTGCATATCCTATATTCTTCACAGGAGAAATATCCCTTGTTCCACTGCCTGTGCATTTACTTCTTACACTTTGGTTTGACCAGGAGGTCCTTTCTCGGTCATGTTGGTCTCCTGCCTTCCTTTTCTGATTTCCCATATGTGGGAATCGAGAGGTGTTGTGTTCTAAGAAAAATTTCCTTAAAGAGCTGCCAGCTCTGTTCAGCTTCTTTATTCCTGAGGGCAGATTCCCAGAGGGGCCTATCCACTAATTCCTTAAACAACTAAAAGTTCAATCTTTTAAAATTCAGGGTCCTGACTCTACTCTTCACCTGGCCCATACCTCTCAAGATTGTGAATTCCACCAGGGCATAATCACTGCAGCCTAGGCTGCCACCAATATTGACATCTCTAATTAGTTCAACCATGTTGGTAAGCAACAGGTTGACTCTCCAGTGTTGGGCAGCTGATTGCCTCCCCAATGAAGACTTAATGGGGCAAAGATGATACTATCAATGGATTGAGCACTGAACCCAGGGAAGCATATTAAGGCATCTAGGAATACTTTGCATCTTCTGCATCTGCCCTGACTACACTGCAAATCCACACCAGGGAAGCCTGGTTTCAGAGCTGTGTTGCTGCACCCACCACCAGTGACAGAAAATGGAACCTACTTCACATAGCAGAGATACAAAACTGGCACTGACAATATATGAATGTTTCCTTGGCTATTTTCTGCTGAGAGTTGTTTTTTAATCAGCCTCCTGCACTATGTGTTTACCTCAATTTCTCTTCAACTCTCCTTCAGACTCTTCCCTTTGGACTCTTATTAATCACTTTGCACCCTCTCTGCCTCTGAAGTCCACTTGTATATACTCTCCTAGCACAAGAATGTTTTGAAAATAAATCAATAACATCATTTTTCCTTTCAAAATACTATGCTCTGCTGGTGAACTGCGTGATTTATCCCTTCCCTTTTTTATCAAATATTTTTAGAATGTAGTAGCCAAGGAGCCTAGATTGTAATTTTTTTCTAATTTTTCTTTGAATAGTATAGTATCAAAGCCCACTGGGGCTCAAATGACTGCCATGATAATATTAATAATAATAATAAAAAACATAGTAATTTTTTAATTAGAATTTCATTATCTTTCCTTTCTTCTTATTACTCATAGTCCCAAAATTTTTCCTTCTGTTCCCATTCATCTGTGTTTTTGGTTTCTCAGTTTGCAAATCAAATCATGTTTGTGTAAGGACTGAATGGTCAGGAGCCTGATACATGAACAGGTTCAAAACTGACAGGACCCATTCATAGTCCTGTGTTACTGAACATAAATAGAAGAGGTCTACTGACCTGGAAACAAAAAAAAAAAAAAGGAATAAGGAATATTTGGGGATACCTTGAAAATAAGGAAGTGGCCTAAGAAAATGTACCTTCAAAATAAAAGACATATTAACATGAGGCTAAGGAACTAATATGTCAGCCTACACATCAACATCTGTGTAAGACAAGAGGCAATAGTCATGGTAAAAACAGTTTCTTCACATAAAGAATTAAAGGGCTCTCATGTTTCAGTGACCATGTGTATTTTACTCAGATCTCAAAGAAACAACTGAAAATTGGGATATAGCACATGTAGCTTGCTCACTCATTTGGATGTCAGGAATCTGATCCATGGGGAGCTTTTCCTTCATGTTGCAAACCAATTAAAAACTATGCAATAAATGAATAATAATTGATTTTAAAAAAAAATCTTCACCTCAAAGAGGATGGAGGATCTCTTCTCACAAGAAAACACATGGAGAAGAAAAGGTGCAGTGGACATAAGTTGCCCTGTGAGAGGTTTTATCTTGATATAAGAAAGAATTTTTTTAAACTGAGAACAATAATTGGAACAACCTCACCAGGGGTGTGGGAGAGTCCCATTACTGGAGATTTTCAAGATGCGTATGGAGACGGTGCTAGATAATCTCATCTAGGCTCCCTTTCCCATGAAAAGTTGGACCAGATAATCTTTCAAGGTCCCTTTGAACGTGGGATGTTCTATGGTTCTGTCATTCTATTATTTGATTTTGACTTTCTACATTATTTTTCCTTACATAATTAAAATTTTAAAAAACGCACACATTGGTTTAACTTAGTGATGTCTTATTCCCTTGAGAATCCTTACTGTGATATTATCAGATCAGGGTGAGCCCTCAGCAGTGCTTGGATGGAAAATCCATTGACCAATTTCAACTAAATTCAGCAGTAAGTAGAGTTTGGGAAAGAAGAGAGATAGAAACTAAGGATGTGGAACACAGCAGCAAGATGCACTGGTAGACACACTGGACCTCATTGACTCTGCTACTCATGAAACAGCTGTTGATAGTTAATATTTTACAGTAATGTATTGCTGTTGAGTTAAATAGCTACACAAGAAATTCCTTGTTTATTTGGAATTATATATTGAAATAATGAGTTGCAAATTGTAAACCAATTCAGCTTCAATAAATATCATGAGCAGCACTAGGTTTACCTACACAAATGTTCAAAGCAAAATTATTCTGTGACTACAATAAGATTTAGTGCGGAGTTATGATCCCTAAAATATAAGCACTTAAGCAGAAGCTTACCATATGTTTAAAATTATCTGTAGTTGCATTTATGATCTGTGATAACAGTGCATATATTTTCTGGATTGCAGCACTTTAGAGTATTTTCCATTTTATTTTTATAGTGTTAGTGTACAATTCACCTCTAGCAATTTATAGTAAGGCTTTAAAAAATCAAATAATAAAGAGTTTTCTTTCTATGGCTGTGAGTAGTAATTTAACTTTACATTAAAATGTTCACTACAGAGAAGCCAAAAATAGCTATTGAGGACAAGTTTAATAAACTGTATTTGCGCTTCAGTGCAAGGCCAAATTCCAAGTAGTGAATCCTGTTCTAGGATTATCATTGATGTTATTTTTAAAAAGAGAATTTATGGTAACATGTTTACTTGTGTACAGTATGGGACTTCATTTTCTTGTTTGAAATCAACAAAGAAATATCAGGCACTGGCAATCTGCAGTTTCTAAAAGTGTCTTCCCTTAACCATCTGGGACTTTACATAGTCTGGTAGGATTCTTCTCTTTCTTCTGGTAACTGCACAGAAGTAGGAGATCAAGGAATCATCTTTGTAGATTTAGCAAGGCTGTGGCTGTATGGAGAATTCCCATCAACATAGGTTGAGACTCCCCAACCCAGTCTGCAAGCCATCCATTTCGTAATGCTTATGGTCAGCCAAGAATTTGCATGCCAAAGGGTCTTCTTGACCAGTGTCCATCAGCATTTGCCATGCTCACCCAGCTGTTCACTGCAACACACTACCTGAGCCATAAAGTTAGAGAAGCCCATCTGTGAGACAATGCAACTCAGAAAAGTTAACTATGCTGTACAAACCCAACCACTTAGTATTCGAACATGAAGTGCAAGAGATTTTTTAAAAAATAGATTTGAAAAAATCTCTCTTCAAGAGATTTGAAAAAAAAAAAAAAAAGAGAGATCATGGTGTCAGTCAAGGCAATGCTCTTTCTCTGGGGATCCAGTACAAAATAATTGGATTATTGAGATGTAGTGTTGTCAGATGCCTCTATTGCTAATTAGCTGCTTCACAGCAGTTTGTATTTCTGGATGTTTTGGGAACTAGTCCCAAAGAATGGAAGGAAGGTCTGCAGGCACTGCTAGAAATCTTTAGTACCAACTGATTGTTATAACAGAAAGGAATCATCCTTTATAACCTATGGGTCTCGAAGGCAGATCATTATGTTCAAAGTAGTAATTTGTCTTTCCTGTCAATGGAGACAAACAGATAGCTTCAGAAGGCTGTTAAATTCTCCTTGAGATAGAGGTCTGAGATGGGTCAGGTGAATCCCTTTTAGGAAGCATTTATTTCTTTCTATCATCAATCATGGAAGAAATCCAAGTTGTGTAACTCACACCTGATACCCAGCACTTACAGATCTAGAAGGAAGAAGAGCTGAATCCCACTTGAGATCTCTGTTGAAGGCAGCCGAAGTTTAGTCACTGTCACTAGTTTCCATTAACACATCTACATTGTAGTCAGGTATGTACACATAAATTCCACCTAAGACATCCAAGAGTGTACCTCAGTGGTATAGACTAACAATGTAAGAAAAGATATCTTCAGTGCTTGTTGTTTCAGTGAAATTAGGTATTTTAAGATATCTTTCATAGTTACCAGCCTGGGTTCTGTAGTGCCTCATTCATATCTGTTCAGTTTGTAACAATTCAGGAAAGATCTGATCATAGAAAAATAGGAATATGCAATATTTGAGATTTATAAAACAATTAGATTCTAGATTTGCTATATTTTAACTTACAGAAAAATAATACTTTTGTTTGTATTGATAAGAGCTGGATTTTTAAATAAAGTATTCTTTTCTGCCTTTGATTTATACATTACTAGACTGAAAATGGCACTCTGACTTCTGACTGAAAAGAGTGAAAAGACATTTCTGATGAAATATTAAGTCACTCTGAAGCATTCAGATTTTTTCTGTAAAGCATTGATATGATAAAGAATATGTGATGAATTGATGTGGCAAGAAACTTTTATACTTACTTGTTTGAGATGAGTTTACAATGTGCTCCTGAATTCCCCCTTAGGAACTGTGCACCCATTGATAAGCTCATGATAACTGAACAGATTATACCTAAATTATATGATATATCATGTAAGTATGGACATTGAGCACAGATACATGCAGATTAGATATGTATTTATAGGCATACCTTAATATTCAGAGGAAAAAACTTTAATTCTTGTACAGACAAACAGGGGTTCATTCTTCAGTAAGTTAAATAACTGTACAAAGTAAGAGTGAATTATTTTGTCATTACTAGTGAATAAGATAAAAAGACATCACTGTCCACCCATGGAGCAGTCTATCATCTTCTCCACTTTTTGCCATCATTGAAATTCAGTTCACCATCCATCTGGAAACTTTCCCCCAGAGTCTATGATTAGGAAAGACAGTGTTCTACTAAAGTATTCTTTAAATTCTCTCTTTCAACTTTATTATGTGATATCAGACAACTTCAGAAATCTTTAACACCCAGTTTAACACTTCATAATTGTTCTCTGTGAGTTTGAACATTTTTGTAGTTCTCTCCACAGGAATTCCTCAGACATCCCAAGGGCCAGATTAACACATGCATTGATGGAAGTCTTCACCTACCATAGTGTTTAATAGTGTCCCATCAAAATCAGAATGTGTAGTCAGATATTTAGGAGACTATAAATCTTTATGCCCTTAGGTAAAAATACTCACTTAATGTACCTTTGGCTATAACTGTTATGTCCTTTCTTTATCTCAACCATCTAATTTCTTCCTGTGAGCAATGATTTTTTGCTGGTTTTGTTGGAACTACACTAACTACAAAATCTTGAAGCTCTGGATTTGCAAAACTTTTTCATTGTACTTCAATTTAACATTTGCATTGGTCTTTTTTTTTTTTTCTTTTACTTTCCCCCTTACTTTATTCGTCATTTCGGAGACTGTCACGCATAAGAAATTCTGTTTGCACATAAAAGGCTGGATGACTTTAATGAAATTAATTTAATAAGAATGCTTTTGCCTTCCAGCTCTTATGATGAATCAAAAGTACAAAGAGGTATGTTATTTTTCTGATGAACATATACTATTTTATATAAATAAAATCACAGAACACTGAAAAAAAAAAGTAAGCTTAATTCACAATCCCTTGTGAATCAGAGTAGGTATAACTATTCAACTGTTGTGAAAACAGGATCCTGACTTTAAGTCTCGTTGAATTCCTGCTACTTCAGTGGATTAAGATCTCTGTTAAGGCAGATATTCGCACAGCTGTACTTCTATCGGTGTATATAACTACTACATGAACCAGCATCCTCAGGTGGCTGACTAAATAAAGCTAATACTTTCAAAATCAGGTTCACAGTCATTTATTCCCCATAATAAGTGGTAAAACAGGAAGCCTCCCAGGAGCCCTACCTTAATACACTCTGTAAAGTTGCTACATTGTTTTCCAGGATCTAAATTGTAGACTTGATTTGTTGGTCACCTTTTCTACCCCTCTGCACTCTTCTTCCTCAGAGAATATGAAAGCTCAGATATATCTCCGCATTTCTCCTCCACTGAAATTAAGAGAAAGTTTGCTACTAGCTTCAGTGAGACTTGGCCTTTGCTTTGTGGCATTCAGATTTAGACATACGGTCAGTCTTTGAAACATTACTCTGTTTTTCTGCATTGATGATCCCTTTTTTCCCTAATGCTGATTGCAGGCTGCTTTATTGGCATTTCATTACAGACTCAGAAGGACATCTTCTCCAAGAGGCTTTTTGTGTGTGTGTGTTTATGTTCCAGAGTAGATAGTGTAAAGATAAAGCAGCAGAAAGCAGCTGAAGGCTAGCTTGAACTTCATATTCCTTTTTTTTGTATCTTCTAAAACAATTAGCTCTTCTGGTTTTCTCAAATTTGTTGTGCTGAGCACATGGGTAACTTAGTCAGAATGCAAGGGACAAGGTTTAATTGGATCACAACATTACTATTTTATTAATTTACAGTCCATCAAGCAATACATTTTTCAATGCAGTTCCTTTCTGACTGGCTTCCAGCTGGTGGAGCTCAGCTGTCTGCTCACAGCCCACTGCCCTGTGTCCTCTCAAAGGTAGCCTGTTCTGAAAACACTTTACCTTATTTCCAATTTTAAGGTTAACAGACTGAGGAAAGAAAATAATATCAGACAAAAAGAGCTCATCTCCTTTCTTGCCTTCTCTAAGGAATGCATTCTCCCAAATCAACTTCTGTCAGCTAACAAAATCTCTCATCTTGAAGGCCTCTCAGACTTGGGTGATGACCTTGAGTTCCCCTATGGCTCATTATAGCTTGTGGCTTCTGCTCTCTCTTACTGTATAGATTTATAGATTTATAGTAGGGTGTGTGAAAGGGTTGTGAGGTTGTGGTTTGGAAGGTAAATTGATTTGATGTTATATTACAGCATTGTCTTAGTCAGGACTGGGGAGGCACAGGACGACAGGAAAGGATTCAGTGGTCCAAGAAATGTCTTTCCAGCTGAACACATCTCTATCAGATAACTGGCTATCATGAGCAATAAAACAGCCAGGACAAAAGGGATGTCAATTTAAGTTACCACAGTTTAGCTGCTCTTCAGTGCTTGTTACAGAGTGATATAATGGAAAAATCTATTCTTTATTATCAGGAAAACCTGTCGTGACCAAGAAAACATTACTGTGACCAGTAATAAATACTTTAGTGTACATAATAATGTGAGACTTGTTTGAGTTTCTCTTCTGACTTAATACCTTGATGCTTATTTAAGTGTGTTTTATCAAACACTCTCAAAGAGCTTTTCATACGGAAGGTCCTGTCACTCAAGGTAGAAAGATGTCTTAAATCAGTCAAATGTGTTTGTATCAGCTCAGAGCTTCTGATCTTCTTCTGTAGATAGAATCACATGAACACAGAATCATAAAATAATATCTGTACATTAACTGATACAAATAGTAGTTCCAATAGTGGGACTGTTTTCTACTGGCTTCAGTAGTTATCTCAGATATACAAATAATGGGCCATCTGACTTAATGATTAGTGAACACTAAATATCATTCCTGGTTTTTGCCTTTGGAAAGCAGAAGTTATTAACTTAGTCAGAAACAGAACTATGATCTCAGATCCCCTGGCTGATACTGTCCTAGCAAAATCTGCTTTATTCCAGATGTTACAGATCATATGTGTATATGCACAGCACAGCAGAGAAGATTTGTACCATATGTCACAAATTACCAGGGAAGACTTAAAATGTCATTATAAGATATTCTTTGACCTTTCTGATTTCATTATTAAATTGTTTTAAGTGTCTTTTTTAGAAGGCTTTTGATACAAAGTCAATTCAGATATTTCATTTTTGTTTTACGCATGTACCTCAATATTTTTAAAAAGCTCATTTTTTTTACATATAGAAATTCTACTAGAAATCCTTGTAACTCATTAGCCTCATGGCATTTAGGCACACTATGAAATCCATCACACACACTCCAAAAAGGACATCTCTCTGTACTTTTAGGCACACTTGACTTCATTTACATCTCACCCTATCATGACACTCTAAAATACCAAAAGCAGCAGTATCATTGAGTAGAACCCCAAAGCAGTAAGTAAATCTGACCCTGTTTTTATACTTCCCCAGTTACAAATGCCTAGGACACCAGCAGTACTTTGCAACATGATGGAAGGTCAGTCTGTCAGTATTTTGTATGATACTAAGCAACAGGTGCTGTAGCTGGTACATGTAGTACAGCATTTTGGTCTGTAAAAGATAAGAAAGATTTAGCTGAGCTAACTTGCACTTAGTAACTAAAAGTAACTGACCTGTTTTCTGAGGTACCTATAACATTATGAGAAACAGAAATTGTCTTAAAAAACACGAGTTCAAAATGTGAACTGCATCCATCTCATCAAGAGCTTGTATCATTATCTTCCATATGTATGCATGACCTTTCATGAAAATGTAATCAGTAACATGAGCCATACATCTCGATCTAAAGACGAGGTTACAGAGCATACTGAGGTACACCTGTGGACAGGGAATGTAGTGCATGCTATTTAAAAATGTTGAGGTAATTTAAGTTGTAAGCAATGACAACAAAAGTTTGGAATTTGTCATGGGTTAAATCTATTTTTACTGATTTTTTTTTCCAATTTTGTGGTTTTGTGTTTGTTTTGATTTTTTTTTTAAGAAAAAGCTAACAACATGAACATAGCTACTGTTACAGACTTTATTCATGTGTTAGGGCTCTGTTTGCAGTCTCTTTGTGTTCATGGTAGTACCTAGAGAGAGTTAATGATTTTAGATGTGGTGCTCTGGCCCAAAAATTACAGGGATGTTTGATTACCTATAGGCCTGAATATGTAATTCTGCAGTCCTAATACTTTTTTTCAAATCCCATTCACCCTCTGTGTTAAGTGTCCCAACTGTGCAGATGCCTATAAACTCTTTCCCCTAGGGATTAACAGCTAATTAAAATAGTAACTGAAAATTGCATCTTCAAACAAAGCAGTATGTGATTTTGAAAGAGAACTTTTCATACACAAGTCACCCTTCTCCACCTCCTACCAACCTTAATAGATGTATTTGTAATGCAGAGAAGCTCAGCTTCCTCCAGCATCTTCTCATTTTGTCTGCCCTTGCCAATCAACTCCCAATGACAGCAATTGCCTTGTTCCCAAGTCACTGTAGTAAGTTTAGGTTTAGCATCTCTTAATTGCTCCTAAGAGCAATTCCTCCATTTGTAACCAGATGAAAGTAAATACAGGGTTTTACCAATTAATGCAAAAGCTTTATATTGTTTCTTCAAAACAGAATTACCTTTTTGTTATTTTATTTCTTGTTCTTTTAGCAAACACTGTCATCTAGGTGTAGGCATTAATGCTAGAAGGTGTAGCATAGATAAACTACAACATTTAGTAAAATAAATACATCCCTACTCTATATGTTTATAAAGATTAGAAAAAAGGAAATCCTGGATATTTTATACTTTTTTATTATGTAAATGAGTTTAATAGTTTGTGAACCTATTTCTTGACTATTAACAAATGAAATATCTGTATTTCTGGGTCTGATTTTGATGTAATTTTTGCGGGCAAGGAGTCTACTGAAGTCACTGAAGTGTCACAAAAGCAAAGCCAGTGCAAATTCAGTTTAGTTTTGCTCACCAGTTCTCCACATTCACTTTAAAATCAGTTAACTCTAAATTGCATCAGTAACCTCCACAAGATAAAACTTTAAATTTAAGAAAGGAAAGCTTCACATGAATAACATCACAAAGTGTTTAATGACTCCTCGAATCTGAATGACAAAGTAGAGTTTCATATAAGGCTGTTTAAATTATCTGAGTTGACTTGCTGCTTAAGCTCCCTGAGTGAAACACATTATTCTATAAGCATGAACTTGAAAGTATTTCTGCTAACCATGGCTTGTATTGACAGCTACTGTGCACTATATTGGCCACTGTCCAAACATCTTCGTATTTACATTTAAGGCTTTTTCCCTTGTAATGGTATAAAAATTACCCTAAATTAAATGTTATGGACCAGGGTCTATATTGTGTACACACAGAATCAGACTTTCTTGGAGCAGCTACCTTTACTGACATATGGAAGAAATTGGCTTAATTTCTGCAATTAAACCAGTCATATTTCAAATATGGTTACTGGCCATTAGCACAAATTGCCCTGGACTGGGTACATTTACATAATACATTTTTTGCCAGGAAAATCCATTACAAGAAACATCTTGTTTACTAGGTTATTTAGGGTACAAAATGCAACATCAAAATGTTATTTTATATAAGATAAATGAAATTTAGTTAATATAACTGAGGTGACTATTCTGTGATGACCAATAAAGCAATAGACTAGTAATGTGCAGATGAGTCACAATTCTAGTCTGAGGACAGTTGTTGCAGCAAGTTGAGTGATTACTCTGTAAATGTAAGATGATTTGAAAATTGTCCACTGAAGCTGAAGAGGTCAATAAGAAAGAGCGTGCTCTGAAATTTGATTTGTTACCAGATTGTTCTAGATTTGTATCTGCAGTGCAAATATCTTTTAAAGACTATTGTATTATTGGGCTTCAAGTAAAGTTAAGTTTCTACAGTTCTTTATTAAAGTTTTCTAATAATGACAGAATTTTGGAAAGCAAACCTAATGCAGATAAAAAGATGTGAGTCTTAACCAAAGGACTTCTTAAATCATACCAAACAAAATATCCCAATAAATGATACGAACAGTAGGACTGCTCCAGTATCAGTCAGAGCCACCAGGAACGTTTCCATTCAGTTTAATGGGTGTAGCAATGTTAAAGCAGTCAGACAGTAGCAATGTTAAATCAGTCAAGGCAGTTAAGAAATTTTAACTAAACCAGTTAGGCCCCTGGGATGATTTGAAAAAAATCAACAACAGACAAGCAAAGAAGACACTGAAACATTGCTGATCTTTGTGTGCCTCTATTTTCCTGTGAAAAATTTATTTTATTCACATCTCAAAATACTTACAAATTCACATTTTATTTGGGAAAATAAATGGACTTAGCTAATGCTTCCTACAGAAACATTTCAGGGTTTCATTCACTTTTTAGTTCTGATGCAACATATAGTAGGAAATGTTTGACCTGACCCTTTTGCTCTTTTCTTGTCTAGAATATTATGTACTATATGGCATCAAGTTGTCTCTGCTCCTGCATGATTAAGTAACATAATTTGAGATACTTACAGGTTATGACACATTACTGGAAAGATTAAGATACAGCATAATGAATGAATAACATAACTATAAAAATGGCTTAGATTTGCTCAATTTTTTACTAAAACTATAAATCATAACATTTTGGCAGAGCTAGCATAGCTATACTAATTTAATTAGTAATGTCTGTATTTCAATTATCCTTGTGAAGAGAGATATGTAACAAAATTAGAAGTGTTTCCCTTCCATGAAAGGCAGAATGGTATTAGAGCATAACAAATGAAAATTTATAGACCTAATGTAATAAAAGGCCAAAGGTAAGAAAAAATATCATAAACTAATGAAACTAATAATATTAACAAAGTATTAAACAATCAATTATTAAAGAGACATAAAGGTTAACTGTCCATGAAATGAACATACTAATTCAATGTTATTTTATGATGTACTCATAATTTGTTTCTAAATTTATTTGAGTGGCTCAGTAGAAAATCTACTTACTCTTACTTGTGTTACATTGGAAAAAATGCCCACCTACAGGTCAGATTTATGGTAAGCATATGCACTGGTAATTCTGACAACACTCTCCGTTTATCAGGGTGGAATTTTATCCATATTACTACCCCAAGGGCTGAGCTGCTTCTCTGTCCCTTTGATATCCAGGCAGCCCAAGTCAATTTTGCACTTAATTAGGTACCTTTGTGTGAGGTGGATCTGGGCCCAAGCTCTAAAAGCTTCAAACCCATCCACCTAAGAACTGTGTTGACAGAGAGCTGATCACCTTCCTCGCAGCAATGAACAGACTGAGATACTTGTAAATATAGCAAGTATCCTTAAAAAAACTTATTCTCCTGGGTGAAAACTAAAGTTACTTACAAAATTATTCACCCAGGTTAATCTTACCTGTTTGAGACAAGAGTGACGACATATTTGATAGTCTGATTGTGGTTTGGTTCATTTTCACTTCAGATGCTGTTATGTCAGCTTTGAGAATATTGATTCAAAGAGAGATAACAACAATACATACTAAATTTCAGAAGTAGAAATTGTAAAATATCCTTACCAAATTAATGAGGTATTGAAAAATATGAACAACTCTACTGTCTTCTGTCTGGCTTCACAGAATCACTCAGACTGGGAAGGACCTCAGGAGGTCTGGTCCAGCCTCCTGCTCAAAGCATGGTCAGCTGTGAGATTACACCAGTTTGACTCGGGCTTTATACAGCTCCCTTATACATGTGTAATATATCAAACATACATATCTGTCTCTCAAATACACTTCAGCTGCTAATTCCCTTTTTTAAAATGAAGTATGTGTTATAAAAATAATTCTGTTATTTATTAATAAAGAAAAATAAGATTTTTTTTAATATAATTAGCATGCACACAATGTATGTGTTTGGATAGATATATACGTACATGCTAAATCAATGCACCAGCAGTTTGTGGTTTTGATCAGTAGTCAGCTGCCCTCATCCTGGAGCCTGGCCTTGCATATGAAGTTTTCCCACTGAAGACAAAGTATGGCTGAGAGTCCTGCCTGAGGAAAAGGGAGAGGGGAGGAAGGGGGGTTTGGTGCACATTTAATGAACCATGGCAGGTGAAAGAATGCAAAAAAACAGGAACAGTTGCCAAATTCAGTGTGAAAGATGAGACCTGATCAAGGAAAATGTTTACCTGCCATACCTTCTCTGTTATCTGTGGTAGTTTAGCTGGGTGTTTAAGAAAATTAAGGCTTCCTGCATCTGTTTCCCCCAAAGATCTATTGTGCTATATTTTTTGATAGCTTGCATCCAATTTCTTCTTTTTCAAAAATGAGATAAATACTGCCAAGGTTGGTGCTTAGAGAGGGCCCAAGTGACTAGTGTACCTTTGCCATATAATAAACTAAATGATTGCTTTGGCTTGCCTGTGTTTTTTTAGGTACTTGATAAATAGAAAAGCAATGACTGCTTGTGTCTTGGGCCTGAGTGGAGCAAAAATAGTACAGATTAGTGACAAATCTGGGAGGCCCATAATTGCATGTGGATTTAGTTTTTGAGTATCGTCCATTAACAGCAATGCACACAGACACTTCTGGTTTCATTTGCTACTTCGTTATGGGCAGTGGCAAAGAGATGCATCCTCCTGATGGCCATGAGTCTGGCAGCATAACTGTTTTAGTTGCTTTTGTCTCACTCTGGGTCTCACAAAATGGTACAAATTTCCAGCTTATACCAGCTTTCCCTTTTCTACTCTTCCTCTGACTCCTCACAACAGAGGGAGCTGCTCACAACTCCCTCAGGAGATGTCCAGGCAGTATTTCTTTTCCTTCTTATCTCTCCTTTCTTATTGAGAGGAATTGGACCTGGAAACTATCTCATGTCTCAGCTCATTCACCTCTGTGCTGCCTGATATGTGAGCCTTTTCTCACTCAGGTCTGGCAGTAAGAGTCATTTGTCCAGCTGAGGGGGCAGGCGTAGCATATCACTGCACTGTTCCAGGAGTGTATGGTAGGGCATTTGCCCCAGAGTGAAGTTCCCACTCACCAGCTCTCTGCTGTGAGAAATCACTCAATTTGTATTCCACCACAGGATAACTCCGCTACTATAAGCTATTTACTGCCCATTCAGTGTCATGTTGTTTCCTGAGGGGATTATCACAGAAGGTGCTTCTGCTTTCACCTCTCTCCCTGCCCAGCTCTCATTATTCATCTAGTCCAAACTACATCCTTGAGTTGCCCTTCTTGACCAGGGAAAGTAAAAAAAGACAAAAATATGAGTGAGTTACGTCAAATAAGGATAATCTAGTTTCTGGCAGGGACTAGCACCTTTCAACATGATTCCCTCACGCTGCTGTCTGAGGTTCAACCTGCACTAATGCCTGCATAATTCCCTTCCTATTAAGTAAGTGCAGAAACCACAAGGTCTTTGAAAGCTAATATAGTGCAATTTTCAAGATTTCATATTCAGCCAGTTGCCTCCCTATTGGTCCTTATCTGTAAATAGATTTACAAATCTGATTATGCCTTTTCCCAGTTTACAATAGCAGGACACCAGAACTGGATCTTCATTTTCTAAAACTTTTAGATCATCACCTAAAGCAGAACTTGCAGATTCTCTCCTACAGGTACACAGAGAACAACAGTGAATGCTTCTCTTCCTTTGCAAGCTCTTGCAACCTTGCTTTCGCATGATTGAACTATGTAAGATTTTTTAGTGTACCAGCAGACCTGTTGAAGTCAGAGAAACAGTCAACCCAAATCATACTTTTCATCAGAGCTTGCATTCCCAATGCAAAAGCTTCTAGGTCTGGTAGTTTTTACCTTTATCCTTTTTGGGGTTTGGTTTTTTAGGTTTGTTTGATGAGGTTTTTTTGCAGCAGGGGTAGGTGGATTGCACAGGCACAGATGTCTGGCATCTGGCTTTAAATGTGCTCATCTATTCACATCTGAGTGAGCAATGCATCCCAATGAATTGGTTTTGAAAAGAGCAATGCTAAATGGAAAGATTGAAATTTCCTCCCATTTCATACTGCCAATGACTACTGCAGAGATCACTGATTTGTACCTAACACCAAGGAGGTGGCACGGGCAGGTTCTGGATGGTGGAGTGTGGAGCTACAGCCTCCTAAGACCCCTGGGAGAGAAAAACAGTGATCCTCTTCAGGCTCCCAAATCAGCAAAATGAGAAAAATAAGTTAATGCCAAGAGAATGGATCCTTTGAAAGAAAGAGCATCTTGTAGACCCCATCTAACAACTCTTTAATATGATCTGGCAGATGTCAGTCTTTATGAGATAGCTGAGAAATTGCATATTTTTTCCAATAGTTGAGAGATTTGGTTGTTTTGGGTTTTTTAATGTACTAAGGAAAGCCTTTTCATTTGAAGTAGGGGGATTCTATAAAAAGACTGAAATTCATTTTTTTCTCAGCAGGTTTTTGACCTGTTCAATCAAAAAGCCCTTGAATGACAAGTAAAAGCTTTATCAAATTGAAGGGATTTCTACTGTCATTGAAATGTCTTAGAGGGAGAAAAATAAAACTTATCCACGTCTCTTCTGTTTGTTTACTTCACACAGAATGTTTAAACTTTCCTATGGGAATTTTCTTTAGGAAAATATAGCATAGGCATTTTGTAGACATTTCAGAAATAAATGCACAAAGTTGTCTACTTCATTTCAAACTGATACAAAGGTATACTTGCTATTACAGTAGAGAATGACTGCAAAACCTGAAGTGAAAGCTATTTCACAATAGACAGCAAGTACCATTTTACATTTCTTAGCAGAATTTTTTTAATCAAACAAATGAGTGAGGAAAATGTCTAATGTAGTTCACTCTGCAGATCAAAATTAATACGAGCTGGTAGTTTTTAGGTATCACAGGCAAAGTTGATTAACTTCACAGGTCAGTCACAGTATATTTCCTAGAAACCTTGTAAGAAGAGATTCAGACTAATTCTCTGAAAAAGTGCACAGGCACTGCAGCTGCACAGTGTTCATGAAACAGAACCCTGGCTTTGAGATGGTGCATAGCATCTTTCAACAGCAACTGGATAGCCACCCAGTGGTCTGACTTCTGCTCCAGACCAGGAACTGGGATAATAAATACCCCAAGAGAACGAGCTCTGCCCTTTATCTCACCCAGCGTTAGAATGGCAGATTCTAGTTCCCCATCCTTTGCCTCAGACCCGAACAAAAGCTTGGACTACCTAGAGAAGGATTCATCTCCTTAAACTTCTTCAGCTCTCTAAAACCTGAGTATCCAGTCTAAAGTTGCCACCTGGGATGCCTTCATAGTAAATGGAGACAGATGGGTGTGTTAAGACTGGTGAGATGAATTATCCTCCGGATGTGCCTGCTCCTCTGCTTCTTCATTTTCTGCAGGGAGAGAGATTAAATGATGCTTTTCTACTAGACACAATTTTTAGAAAATTAATCTTACCAGAAAGAGTAAGCAGTTGATATGCACAACACCAAATAGGCAATTGTTATAACTATGACTCTTTTTTAGTATGGCAATATCAGATTGCCCTAAAAAGTCTTCCTCAATAACCTTTGCAGTTGGATCCAGGGGAGATTTATTTGACAGTATGTTTTGTATTTTCCTGTGATAAGAAGAGTCAATATTCTGTCAATATTCTAATGAAGAAAATGGTAGGAACAAAAAGTGTCCATAAAACCATCTGTACATATGCTACCAATCTAGCCTGTACTATATGTGCACAGATCAAATCTTGCCCGTGAGTCCCAAATGAGGCTAGGGTTTGGTTTTTTTTCAGATAGTGACTACGTTTTCCACATTCCGGCATGACCAGAAACCCAGTGCATTACACAGTTAGAAATCTGTTAGATTGTTGCTGAAAGTCATTAGATAGTCTATTATTGACAAATTTAATAAAACTGACAGTATATGAGGAAGATAAATTTCTATCATCAAACAAGGAAACTATTCAAGTAAAAAAATTGTGAAAAGCAGCTACTTTTCAATAGTAGAGTACTGAATATAAATTCAGCCTCATACTGAAAGTATACACAGTTTGGGAAGAGTTGCAAGGAGTGGCTTCCACTTGAAACGCGTGAAAAATAGGGACACTGAACCTTGATGGGCTTTTTTGAATCCAGGTGGAATAAATATACAGTATGAGCCAGAAGGTATAAAAAACTTTTAGCAGAATCTAAGTGGAATTTAGGTGCCAACTAGGCACAGAAGAGAAAAGCTACATGTACACTGTCACTTTGCAAAAGAATTACTTCCTGTTAAACCAGTACAAGTCCAGCATATCAAAACCAATTTAAGGTTGCTTCCTAGCACTGCACAAAATGCGTAGTGCCTAAGTCAGTACATGGTCTACTTTCCCAAGTGCACCAATTTCAATAGCTAACACCAGTTCCATATATAATAAATCCTGGGAGTGATGACTTGTCCTAAAACAATTACTCTAAATTGCTTGGTAGTCACGGCTGGGATTCACCAGCTGACTGCAGCCGTCTAAGACAATTCATATTACTAAAATGGGAAAGCATATTGAATGAGGAAGCAAAGAAATACTCATGCAGTGCAGTTCAGTGTGCTAGCCTGCTATCTTCCCGCCCAACACGTCACATGAAGCAGGTTAGGAGTGCAAAGCAGATGGCACAGGGAGTTACAATGCAGTGGACCTCTGCACTCAACAGATGGCATCAACGGGATGCAAGAAAATCATCAGTGTCCTTGTGGACTTGGAAGCACAACAAGAAGGTTTCCAGAGATAGCTACTGGGGGTTGTGCCACCATATTAATAGCCAGCACATGTCATGGCAATTCAGCACCAGCTGAATAACTTTCAGAAATGAGTTCTGTATACATTCCTCCTTTATTTGATCTATACCTTTAAGGACAAATGTCCTTGTTCTTTCAGAAAGCTGGATACAGATCCAAATTTACAGCTTAAGATGATATTCACAAGCTGTTCCTTTGTCTTTTTGCAGCTTCCAATAAATGGTATGTCAGTATTCCTAACTGTAGAATATTTTTTTTCCATGTGATTTCTATTCATTTCTTAGCAAGATCTTAATTTGTTCCTGTTTATCTACAGTTATGCTTAACTCTAACTACAGTAGTTACTTTTTAATCTGTGAAAGCTAATTTTTGTCATATCCTGACAAAAAGAAAAGCAGTAGGGGGTCACACTGTTGAAGAGTGAGTTTGGTATGTTTTCACTAATATTGTATTCACATGGAGGCATACCAAAGTTGTTCTGTATGGATTGTAGTCCAATAGCTCTCAACTGGTTTCAAGTGAAGAACCAGTTAACCTTATCTGAAAACACATTCTGAGACCATCTCACTACAATTCATGGGAGGAGTGAAGGGGGAGATAATAAATAAAGTAATGAGAAATTAACTAAATGCAAATTATTTTATAAAAACATGGTGATACTGTTCTAATTATGAAGATTTTAATTGCAAGGATTGATAATGAGAAAAATAATTAGTGATGGAATTATGCCTGAGGATAGACACCACCAGCAGTCCAAAGTTATCTCATGATGCTATCAGTTCACAAGATAGGACTTAGGATAAATGTTGGATGTTCAGTGATTGTTATATTTTCTCCCTTTTTGCTATCCCTGTGTGTGAGGTGTTAAAGCAACCATATTTGCAGTCAGACCATATAACACCTACTGATGCAATTTGATATGCAGATTGAGAAGATAAAGATACAATCCCTGCCTCAATAAATAGAAGATCTCTATTCCAGTCATGTAGCAAGTAGAAGGGTATGTGGCTTTGTGTGCTTGGTAAATACCTTGAAATTACCTTTTGGGCACACTATTATCTGCATAACCATTTTTTGAAATCATTTTTCACAGATACATACTCATAGCTTCTGCCATCTAAAACTAGTTCAGTAGGATGTGCGGGTGTTCTCTGTGTGTGAAGTTTGGGTGTTTGCATTGTAAACACTGCACAGATACATTTTATTTAGATTTTTATGTTCTTATGACACAGGTTTTTTATCACAATGTGCTCATAAATCACTTAGCAAAGCGGAGCTCCAGTCGCACGTTGAACCAATATCTACAACAATAATATTGGGAATAATTTATGCAGATAGTCAAATATGTACTATTTGCTGAAAGTTTTCAGAGGATGATCCACACTTCTAGCTTTGACATTTGTTTCTCACAAGTGGCTGTATTCGTATGGCTCACCATATGCTTGGCTGGACCAGAATCTGGACCAGTATCTCTGAAGATACTTGCCTCTCCCCACAATGAGGGAATTAAGCAATCTGCAAAGTGGAACATCCTCATAAAATTATATTTTTCTAAATTGATGCTAATCCGTAGCTGGATTAGAACCAGTGGGGCTAAAATAATGAAATTTTCAGAAACACAGTATCTTAAAAATCACAGTAATTTCACCAATTTTTAAAATTACCGTATAAAATGTTTTCACCAAATTAGATGGCTGAAGTGTTAGAGTCCCAGTGTGTATTTTTGACAAATATACTGAAGACCATATGTGTCTCACCTAATTAGAAGCTCCTTAGTCAAGACCATAATTGTCTTTGGTTCCAACTAGAGCAAACCCAGTGAGAATAGCTGCACAAATGAGTCTTTCAGGAAGTCTAGGAGTCATGACTCTGTTCTTGGAAGCCTTTATCTCTCTGACTTGATGACCAGTTTTGAGTGGATAATGTCCGTGTGGGATGAACCTAGGCTTTTCTATGTTTCTTCCATCTGTTAACTACTAACTGTCATGCTGACACTCTTTTGGTTAGCAGTTTGGTTGGGGGCTTTTTGTAAATAGTAAAAGTAATAACTAGATAATAAAAGTAAAAGATTAAAAAAGTTGTCTTTAACACATCCTAGAAAATGTTAAAGTACTCTAATCAAAGATCCAAAAGAAGGAAGACTATAAGGTTTCTTGGTTGATGCAGACATCTATGAATATGGAGTGTCCTCAGTCCTTCCATAGCATTGGGAGGTACCGTTCCAGTCACTACAATAACACTTCTAACACTGAGGCACTTGAGACCTGCAAGCCAGGTTGTTAGCAGTGGTCCAGCTTTCAAAGGGAAAAGCAGAGTGGTCATCTGCTGGTTTTAGTAATCCATGCATTGGTATTGTTTTTCTGAGTTCTCTCTAAAATGCAAAATGCATCATCACGTAGGTTTATGCATTTTACAACATCTGCCTTGGCAAAAATATGGCTGAAATGAGAATAATATGGTCATGGTGCCAGAACAGTGAGAACAGTAATAATTATAGCCTCTCTGTTTATTATGATCATCATTTTATTCTCACTATTACACCAAACAGTATAATTTATTGCAGTAATATGACCTGGCTATGAGTGATTACACAAATACATATTTTATATAGTCCAGAGTTTTTACATATTCATGCTTTCCTGATGAAAATATATTATGTACCAACAAGAAGAAGGTCTTAGAGGAAAAAGAAAACAAATTTCTTCTACTTGGCAGCTATCCATTTGAGATCCAAGCAGGGTATGAGAAATGCATGCAAATGTGACACCTGCCTGTTGATGCTAGGATTTCTATGGATCATGTATTAAAGCAGCACTTTGTTATCATCTTCTGCATCCTGATCTTGAACTATGTGAATTTGCACTTAATAACACATGAATCTAACTTTAAAATATATCCAGCTGCTAAAGATAGAAAATAATCCCTTGGGTAATGCATCTCAAATAATCTCTGATTTCAGAGGAAAAAGAACCCGTGTTCATTTACCATCTAAATAGGCTTTAAAGTACTGATCCTTAATGGCATTTCTTAGAGCTCTGGGACTTCCTTTCTATAAAGAAAAACAGCAATTGCAAAGAAAAAAAAAATTTGTAACTGAAATATGTCTTCATATAGCAATCTCTGCTTGGCCTCCATTTCACAAAAGATGAACCTAATCCTGAGAATATTTGAGCATACAAGTAATTCTATTCATATTAAAACTGTCTGCAGTACTCAGTGATTCTACTCATATAAGTCAGAAGCAAGCTTTTTTAACTTGATCAAGCACTTACAAGATCAGAGTATGTAAATTGCAAAATACCTTCATATAGTATAGATTTTCATTTTGTCTTTTTAAAGTCAATTTTGATATTGTTTTGTAGACCAGATTTTTACAAATTCATTTTCCATCTAAGAAAATAAATTTTAAGGGAGCTAATAAGCTTTGCAGAGCCTTTGTAGCAATCTATTGTGTGATCATTTTTTATAAGGAAGAATAAGGTACATGGTGACCTCAGCTGTAATTCATGATAATGCAGTACATATTCTAAGCTCCTCAAAGACATGAAACATTAAATTGCTTAGACCAAGAGGGTCTGGCATCCAAAGGGCAGATTTTAAATATTTCTGAAAGCTATTTATTATCTAGTGATATCTGACACAAATGTATCAGTATATTATAAGTAATGTTTGGAAGGCTGCTCTAACACTTCTAAAATGAAAAGTAAACTACCAAAGTTAAAGATGTAAAGCAGGCTTCTAAGTAAATATTTAGCTTAAACCAGAGCTAATGTTTTATATATATGTGACTGCTGAATTTCACTTGATTAATTTCACACGTATATCTGTCACTCCAGCAATGCATCTGTATTTTATTCCTAAGAGAAAATTCTTAGCCATTTTTTGTGGATTTTTTGTTTTGTTTTTTAATCTTGAGGATAAAATTATGGACTACCTGCAAATAATACAGCTTTGCTGCAGGAGTAATTTTCAGGGATACTCAGCCAGCTTTAACTTGACCATGCTTGCATTGTTGGCAATTGTAAAGCTTTCACTGTAGAAGCACTCTGCTAGTACTGAGAACATTTGAAAAATCACCTGAGAGTTGTTTTCTACTGAAAAAGAGAAAGATCAATCTCTAAGTGATGAAGAAAAAGAAACCAGCTATTTTCCTGAAACAGTTGACCTGAAATCCTTCATGAGGCTCTGGTAATAAGAGAAGAAAGAGATATGGCCTATACTTTGATTAGTTAATGTCTTTCTCTCAATTACACTGATTTCATACATGCTTCTGGACTGACACATGCAAATTATATCAGTTCACTCACAGCATGGTTTTTGTGGTCTGTTTTTGACTTTGTGGTCTGTTTTCAGTTGACTGAAACTGAAAACGTGCCTTTCCCATAAGGCAGATGTACATCACCCATTAATTAGCTGCTGATGTGTGCTCCTCAACCCAGCTGTGAGAGGACGGGCATCCTGGCAGCAGTGATGGTACCCAAAATTCACAGCAGCGTGAGAGAGAAGAGCACTGCTCCCTGGGCATCTGGTCTCAGCAGAACATCCTGCCACCGAGGCACACACCAGGGCTGGGCCACACAGGCTGGCTTTCCAGAGGTCAAAATCTTTCTTTGCCCCCATAGACACAAAGGATAGTTTAACACATCTTTAATTATATTTTAAAGTTGAACCAAAGTATTTATAGTAACAGTCATGTTTCTAATAGTGGTTCTCTCCTACATTTTCGTCACAACTGTCTTTCTTATAGCATCCCTGACAAAATTATTTTTACTGGTGAGCATGTTCCCTGACAAAGTTTCTAAACATTGAAAATGAAATAATGACAGCTGTGGTTTAGAAATAAAAGAATGACACACTAATTGATATCCCTTTGGCTTTAAACAGCCAAAGATGTTTCCAGTTGCAGTTTCCATCAGGCCTCCTTTTGATCTTTAACTTTCCATAATTTATTGACTTAGTTTAAAATAATAGAAAAGGTATTATGAGATATAAAACATTATTGGTTGTGTTGAAATTAAAGTAAAATTGGAAAATAAAAGAATCCAAAAATAATGGCATTCCACAGTGCTTTCTCATTAAAGATATTTTGAGGCTTTTTTCAGAAGCTATGCATACAGTTGAGAAAAAAAACCTACCATATGCTTAACACCAGCCTTAAGTGCTGATATTCAGTTAAATTGAGCTTTGCTTATTTCAAGTCATAGTCTTTTTTTCTGTGTTAATCACACAGTTGCAAATATCAGAAAATCAAGAAACACACAGATAATGTTCTGCCATAAACCCTTATATGTGTTTATGACACTCTTTAGAAAATACCTACATTCAAAATTGAGTAGGCTGTTCCCACAGAGGAAAGCTATACATCTTTTCCATTCTTTTTTTAGGCCAGCACTGCACTAACAAGGTGCTCATTCTAATTATTCTTCTTTAGGGGACAGAAGTCATGAAAGGAAAAAAAAAATTCCAGCCTCCAAAGAGATGTAGAGGAGTACATCAGTACCTTTCCAAGAATCAGACACCCCAGAGCCTGTTTGTCTTCTGCAAAATGGTGACAACAATATTTTTGACACAAGCAAAATTCACAGGCAAAATGGACAGTTTAAGATACTTACAGCCTCATGTTTCTAACAAACAAGGAAGACAAGCAGGTGGTTTGAGAAGCGTTATGATCTGACAAGATTACCATAGGACTGGGACCCTGGAGGATGTAGTACAGATGGGTACAGAGCAGGTTGTGATTCAGAATCCAATAAAAGCTCAAAGTGCTATCTTTGAACTAAAACAAATTGCTTTTCAACAAACAGAGCTTGAGTTTTTCACTCTAATTCCAATTTTCTTACGGCTTTCTGGGACATTTCCATTTTATCCTTCTTACTAAATTGCAGACAAAAAAAATTGACAGAGTATGTCAATACCATACATGCCAATAACAAAGGTGGAGGCAAATTACTTCTATACACTTCAATGTTCTTTTCATACACTTATCCCATGTGCAGGAGAGTGGATATGTCTTGCAGATGCCAACTTTTTTGGCTTTGGGTCCAGTGTCACTGATACCTCCAGCAGGTATAGGATTTTCTAAGTGAGAGTTATGAAACACAAATATTTTTTATTTAAACTAGGACCATGCCATTTAGGAACGTTTCTCTGTTTCTAGCTGTTAGTTTACACTCTAGCAGTGCAGGTCAGGAGGAAAAATAATTTTCCCTTTTTATAGCTGGATTCCCAGTGAAAGAAAAGCCTCTCCAGGTGACAGAGAGGTTCAAAAGTGCAGGAAGTGGCAGAGCACATCCTGCTTTGTGCCTGTTGCTTGTGTGACAAGTCCCAGATTGCTGAATCTGGAAGTAAGCCTCTTCCCATTTTATGGCTCATCCTATCCATGGGTCTTCCTTGCACAATACTGGTAATAATTTTACCACTTCTTACAGATCTTGGACAAATACATGATGTATCCGAGTGCCAAGAACCTGTCCCTGAAGGAGTTCAATGAGAGGATTTGATGATGAACAATAATTATTTCAATTCAGAATGGCATTTTAATCATAGAATGAATTATAGAATGGTTAGGGTTGGAAGGGACCTTAAAGATCATCTAGTTCCAACCCCCCTGCCATGAGCAGGGACACCCCCCAGTAGACCAGGTTGCTCAAAGCCTCATCCAGCCTGGCCTTGAACACTTCCAAGGAGGGGGCTTCCCCAACTTCTCTGGGCAACCTGTTCCAGTGTCTCACCACCCTCACAGTCAAGGATTTCTTCCTAATATCTAATCTAAACCTACCCTCTTTCAGTTTAAAGCCTTTTCCCCTTGTTCTATCACTAACTGCCTTTGTAAAAAGTCCCTCCCCAGCCTTCCTGTAGCCCCCTTCAGGTACTGGAAGGCCACTATAAGATCTCCCTAGAGCCTTCTCTTCTCCACGTTGAACAGCCCCAAACACTTTCAGCCTGTCCTCTTAGGAGAGGTGCTCCAGCCTTCGTGACCTTCCTCTGGACTTGCTCCAGTAGATCCATGTCTTTCTTATGTTGAAGACCCTGGAACTGGCCACAGCACTCCAGGTGGGGTCTCATGAAAGCAGAGTAGAAGGGGAAAATCGCATCCCTTAACCTGCTGGCCATGCTTCTCTTGATGCTGCCCAGGATACGCTTGGCCTTCTGGGTTGCAAATGAACATTGCTGGCTCATGTTGAGCTTCTTGTTCACCACCTCCCCCAAGTCCTTCTCCTCATGGCTATTCTCAATCCATTTTCCACCCAGCCTGTGCTTGGGGTTGCCCTGACCCAGGTGCAGAAGCTTGCACTTGGTCTTGTTGAGGGTCCTGTCAAGTTCCCTCTGGATGGCATCCCTTCCCTCCAGCATATCAAATGAACCACACAGCTTGGTGTTGTAAGCAAATGACAAAAAACTTTTTGAGACCTATCAGTTAGCCATCTTTAATCACTTTAAAATATCCCTTGCAGAGCTTCAAAATAATTTTAATTTGTTAATTAAAGTGCCATGTAACATCAAGTCAAATGCCTTCTGTAAGTTTAATTCAACACTTTTACCATTTCCACTGATCTTATGACTCATAAAGAAAGTGTTTAAATTTGATCTCCATAAACTTTCATTGACTGAACAATTACAGTTCCATCTTTTTACTTACTAGGTCTGTAGCACCCACACCATTATTTTTCCTGAAATATTTCACAAACTATCTTTCTTCATATGTTTTCATATACTTTTCAGATCATTTATGATCCTTAAATCCTTAAATAAAAACATAAGCAATTGCTCTATTTTTAAAAAGTAACTGATCTGAAAAATCTTAAAACAAGTCTTTATAGCAGAGAAATGAAATAATGAGACAGATAATTTTTTTGCACAGGAGGAAGTTGAATGATATGGACTGTTAATAGTGCAACAGAACCTATTCAATACCAACAAAGCAGAGTTTTTCAAGAATAATCTGGACTTACCTTTGGCATCAAGTCTTTTCTTTTTACAAAGTTGCAGCTCTTCACATAAATTATGTTCAATTTTGTAATCTAATTTATGATGTGCTGTCTTTTCCCTTTTTTGATAGAAACCATAACTGAACTTCTGTTTTGCGGTACCTGCATTCTAAATCTGGAAGTTAAAATACTGCATGAAGAATAAAAAACAAAACAAAACCCAGAACCATAGTGATATGTACTTCCATCTATGTTTAATTTATAGCTCTCATTAGCAATAATAGGAGCTTGATTTTCACACTGAAAATGAAACAAACCATCTGCTTTCAGTTCTGACTGGTGTGTAAATAGAAAATAACAAATTAACCTAGCTAAGTAGATAATGAATATCACTAAGAATTTTATTTAAAAAAAAAAAATTAAAAACTCTCTTTCTTACATCCTATTTAATTTTACACTTATACCAGTACTACTGCTTTGGTATTTAATTTTAGTGTTACAAAATCTCAACTTAAAATATCCGGTGTACAGCAACATAAACCTTTCAACTTTAGAGCTGCCAGTGGGTATACTGAAATAATAGAAGATACTGTACTATCCAGCCACCTAAACACTGTCAAGTGAATGAAAGTTTTATAGCAGATATAAGTTTCAGTATTTCATGAAATGACTTCTCTATCACTGTCATCCCCAGCTGACATGCACCAACTTTGACATTACACGTTTTGAAAAAATGTCAGGTCAGGATTTGTCATAGCACTTCCAAAAAAAAAAAAAAATGTTGTTTTAGAAGAGACATATGAAATTTCAGAGGATGTTACAATAGAATGTACCAAAAAAAACCAACTTATAATAGAAAAGTAGCTCTATTATAATTTGTAAAATGATTGCCTGTGATTCTGTAGCTGAATGGTGTGAGAAAGTGGGATAGGTTTTCAGAAGGCATCTTAGAAGAGAGGAGTATAGACAGGGTGCAGAAATTCTCCTTCAAATCAGCTATTTAAACTGGAGATAAAAGAAAATTTGTCAATATCAGCTCGACAGACATCTTAACATATGCTTAGATATTCTAGTAATAATATTTTTTTGTAGATTATGTTTGCTTCTACTAAAGCATAAAAACTACCTTTTAGGACTTGAAATATACAGAGGTAAAAAGAGTATTAAAAGATGCAGAATTACTCTTATTGCTAGATTTATCAATATGTCTCTTAACATACAAGGCTAGGCAAATCAGTCTCTGTCCCTTTCACATAAAGGATTATTGTAATTTATACTACCTAAGTCTTTAAAGGTATGTTAATTAAAAGACATCACCTTTAATGCCTATATTCTGAACCTGATTAGTCTCACCTAAATTTAGATCCCTAAGTAGAGGGCCTAACCACTCAAGGTAGATTGTAGATATTTCCAATGCACAGTCCAGATCTTGGCTTGACTAAATGGTCTTCTGGAGTACCTGTTTCTCTGCAGTGATAACTTCTGTTGCCTCCATTGACTACTCCCCTAAATGAACCCATGTCTAAACCCCAGCCTACCAAAATCGATGGAAAGTCAAACAAGTGCTTGCATCTTTGAAAATTTTTATCTACAAGTGATTTCCTATTACCACATCCTGGTCAGGATGAGGAGCAGGTGATCGCAGCCTGCTGAGGTGCTCCTAATTGTGCCCAGACATGATGGGGCTGCATTAGCACACTTCTTATTAAGGACAGAGTCTGACTGAAACTCCAGTGTTGGAAAAGAAATGAAAAATATTGTTTGGAGGTGAGAAGAGAAGATACAAGCTGATGAGAAGGTGGAAATGAGAATATTGATAATACTACTGCATTGCCTTGATCTCGGTTGCATAACTATTAACACTTAGTATGAGTTGATCACTTTAGCTGGATTTGCATGGCTGTGCTTGTGTATAGCTACTGTAGCTGCATATTGCATAGACATAAGTTTGATGATGTCTGAAGACTTGTAAAACAGGGAGTTTTAGAGGCACAGTCCTAATAACATTGAGCAAATGAGACTTCCTTGGCTAATCAGCAGATATACTCTTGTGGACACCTTGCTACCATTGGGTTAATTAGAAAACAGCTGGCACTGGCTGGGGGGAAGAGGGAGGTGTAGGGAGATGGAGTTTGCCGAATCCCTATAATGTTTTATTATCTTCCTCTAACCTTTTAGCTTTAATTGCCATTTTAGGAAATCTAACACAACTTAATGAGATGCATGTTTTCAGAGCTATACCCCTCAAGTGGTAGGAAGTGGGTTTGCTTAGGTAAGTGTGTTTAATCCTCTGGGTTTTCCTGTGAATGGTTCAATTTAATTGGATTACACCAGGGGTCTTACTGGGTGTGACAAGGGCCCTCTTTACAGGTGCTTGATTGCTTCATACTGTGTTCACCTTCTTTTACTTTGACCTGGTGGGTTGTAAACTGTGAAAGATTGTATGTCTTAAGACATAGTAAAACATAAAGTTTGCAACTAGGGCAGGACATGCTGATTTCTGAGGGAAGATAGTTAAGGAGAAATGCGGATACAGTATCTAAAACATTAACTGAAATATCTTGACAAGGGTGTATTTCTTTGAGCTTATGAATGGAGTTTCCACAGTGCCTGGTATTTAGAACCAGTACGTCATAGCAAGGATATTTGGAAAATATGAGTGCAGCTGGGTTTAGAGCTAGTAAGAGGGGATAGCATAAGAGAAAAAAAGGGAAGATGCTGAGGAAAGAAGTGCTTAATAGATGCCAAGCCACACACAGAAACTTTCAACCATCTGTCAATTTGGTGGTAGAAGCGGAGCTCCTTGGGGAGAGAAACCTGAAGAGGTAAAGAATTAAAGCCTTCGGAAACAACCACAAGTGAAACATTATGTGGACCATGAAGTCATGCAAGAGATGTATGTGAGGTAAAGGTTTAGTCTAATTCATATGCAATCATAAGAGATTTAAATGTTTTAGAACATGGTGCAGAAACAGCAGCACTGGGGCACTGGGAACATTACTAGGGGGGAGCTGACACATGCTGTGGGTGTGGGCAAATGATATATCTCAATTTTGGGAGCAGGATTTCAAGGAGAAAGTCACACATGCCTCATACTCCTTTCTTCCCTCTCCATCTCCACATGCTATCCCACCTTCCTGTAGGAGGTCACTGCACAAGTAGCCATAGTTACACGTGCACAGCTGCTGGTGCTATGGCAGCAGTTGCTAAAGAGAAATAAAGACAACAAGGCTGCCAGTGAAAAGAAAAATTATTAATATTTTACACTGCAGAACTGAATTGGATTTTGAAATTAAGAGGCTATAAGATTTCAAGCCATTCCCAGTGTTTTCTGGGAATCCAATGAATTTCAGGTGAACAGTTTTGAACTTTCTACACCATTACCTGCAAGGTTAAAGGTGGTGTCCATCAGATGAAGGCAATCTGACCTTTTTTCTCAGGGTCTGTAGGTCTTGGTGGCTAGAAAGCAATTTGAAGAAAAATGCAAGAGGATAATTTTCTAAGAAACATAATAATTTTCTGAATGTACAGTTATAAATATGATGGTGATATGAAATAATAAAATCTTGAATCTCTTTAAATGCTTTCTCATCCTCAAAAATATTTTAGTTGAAAGAATGGACAACTCAGTAGGTTAAATGCATTAGCCAGAAATAACAGTAGGAAGGAGCTGAAAAGCAAGAAGGAGAGTATGCTTGTGGAAACCATCTACTTTAAGCAAGGAAAGGTTGCTTAAATGAGGTTGTTCAGCCTGGAAAAGAGAAGGATCAGGGGACACCTTATTGTGGCCTTTCAATACTTAAAGGGGGTCTGTGAGAAAGATGGGAACAAACTTTTTAGCAGGGCCTGTAGTGATAGGACAAAGGTTGGTGGTTTTAAACTAAAAGAAGAGTAGAAGTAGACTAGATGAAAGAAGATTTTTTTTTTTTTAATGAGTGTGGTGAAACAATGACACAGATTGCCCAGAGAGGTGGTAGAAGCCCCATCCCTGGAAATGTTCAAGATGAGGTTGGACGGGGTTCTGAGCAACCTGGTCTAGTTGAAGATGTCTCTGCTCACTGCAGGGAGACTGGACTAAATGATCTTTAAAGGTCCCTTCCAACCTAAACCATTCTATAATTCTATGAAATACAAAGACAAAATAGTGTGGGAGGTTTTTGCTGTTGCCACACATAGGTTCTCATAGAAGCACCAAGTATTTTGATCTACGTACTCCTAGTATACAAGTGACTGCAGCCTGAATATTCATTACCCTAAAACTGTACATTTCTGAACAATTTTAATTTTGTCCTGTACATGGCAAGTACAGTGACACTGTCCCCATGGTAAAGACTGTCAGGCACATATAATTAAAAAAGACATGATACAGTTAATTCAGGATTGGCCAGATGAATGCAGTGAAAGCCTACAAAGGATTGATACAAAAACACGAGATAAATTAGAAAGTCAAAAGAGGAGGAGAGGGGAAAAATTTTGTGCAAATATCATTTGGAACAAAGAGCAAATTTTGAATAACGGTTTAAGACAAAATAAAAACAAACAAACAAACAGAAATTTGAAAAGAAAGATAGGGTTGTAGGCTTTGGGTTGTAACCTTTTTCTTTAAGAAAAGTGTAACCATAGTTTATATTTGAAAATGTGACAGTAGAGGTCATTTATCGTGTTTTGAAATGAGACTAGAGCAAAAGAAAAAATGAAAACATAAACAAATTTATAGTCTCTGAACGAAAAATATATAGCAGTGTATAGGAGTTGTAAACACAAAATTACATGAGAAGAGATGATTAATCTGAAGCAAATTGTTAAAGTTAGCGTCATTACATAAGAGAAATAAATCAAGAGAAGTATTAGTTCTGTGGTTAAGGTGCAGCATTATACTATATATTCAGTAGGGGAAAAGGAAGAATTTACAGAGAAAAAATCAATCTTTGGCTAGGTCTGTATGTGGTAAATATAATGGGATTGCAGATGTGAGTAGGGCTCTTTGCAATTGTGTTCATAACCTAATTAGGGTGGTAATTAGGACACAGGTAAAACCACAAAAGGAAAAAAAAGGGATGTTAAATTTCAAAGAGTGAGTTTTAGAAGGATGTAAAAGCAGAGGATGAAATCACATAGGATAAATCAATAGAGATAAAGGACACAGAGGGAAATGGAAAACATTCAAAGATAAATTAATGTATGCCCAAGGGTTATGCATGTAATCTAGCTAAAAATACACCAGAAATAAAGAAGGCTAATGTTGATGAACAAAGAAATGCAAACCTGAAAATATACACTCTAGCTATATCCAAGGGACTGTGTAAAATGAATACAGCTGAAAAGCAAAAGGTCAGAGATGAAGCTAATGGTACATTTAACAAATAGCAAGGATACATTTTCCATTAAAAAAAAAACAAAAACAAAACCAAAAAAAACCCCACACATCTATCGAGGTAGAAAATGAAATATTTTTGGATGTGGAAATAATCAGAAAATAAAGACCAAAATAGTTACAAGGAGTGGGATATTAAGTGTAAGATGCTGAATGAAATAAGAAAAAGTGTCAAAGATATTATGGACTCAGAAGCTGTTGTGAAAGAGGACTGCAACTCTGACGTTTACTTTTTACAATACTTCATTGGCATACTGCAAGGGACTATATGAAAATCCTAAAATTGGTTTTAATTGCTTCTTATAAATTCAGCCATTTAAACAGCCAATTTCTAGGTGCTTTTATAGGTACATTATTAGGAGATTGACCTCTTGTTATCATTAATTTCTGTCCTGGCTTTGGATATGTCTCCTTAGAAAAATAACAATAGAAAATTACAAACAGCACAAATCCTGAGATACACTGTGTGCCTGCTGTGTATGTAACTCTGACTAATATCAAGAGAAGTTATGAAAGCTCAAAGTCTTCCAAAGTTCAAGTTATCAGATTTTAAAAAACTTTAGAAAAACTTAAGTTACATTTCAAGCGAGAATGTTAGGAAAACAGTGCCAAAACCATACAGGAGTTCAAAAGAGTGAATCAGTTACCTCTCTGTATGATAATGAGCATGGCCAAAACCAAAACCCAGCCTGCCTGATTCAAGTTTTTCAGTGAGGCCACTTAGGATCTTAATTTTCCTGAGAGCCCCTGTTCTCCTTCCAAATATAAAGGGAGCATCTGCACCAGAAAGACTAAAAAGGATTACAACTTGCACATCTGACTGAGGTGCCTAAAGTTGTGGGAGGGTAAATCAGGTCCAAATATAGTTTATTCCCATAGTTACAAAAACAACTGTTCTCTATACACAATAATGAAATGAGAAAATCAAATTATGAACTGCCTGAAATAAGTTGATAAATGCACTACAATATAGTAGCTAGAATGGATCCAGTGAGACAGCTGGCTGAAAATGAGTAATTGATAATAATTTTATGCCAGTAGGTCTTGTTACAGCCCATAAACTGTCTTTCTGTAATTTTCCAAAGTATATGACCCTCTTTTTTTTTTTTTTTTTTTTTTTAACCAAGCAGAAAAATATCTTGGCTTAACAGAAATTCTGTTCATCCTTGATAAAAAGTAATTAAAAAGCTAAAATATAGGCAAGAAAACTTTATATGCCAGAAAGCAAACATTCAGAAATCTTTTTAGCTGGAGAAAGAAGGAGGAGGAATTAAGTTTATGTTTCCATTTTGAACCTGATCCTCTTGATCCTTGTACTTTTTTTACCGTTTCTTGTTAATGTGTCAAAAAAAATCAGATTTCTTCTCAGAGCTGAAAAGAAACTGAATTAAGCTTATAACATTATCTAATGAAACTCAGAAAAAAGTAAGGTGGAAATGGAGGATATTTAGGAAAGCCTTCCCAGTTGACAAAAGAATCCAAAACAAGTATTCATATTGCCTAAGATTAGGAGCACTTAACGTTAGGGTGAGATGAACTCTGCCTTAGCAGTGCCTATTTTCCTCTATAGACTAAGGGGGAAAAGGATGACAAAATAATTCTGTGTTTTGTCAGAAGTATCTCAACTGTAAATTTTTGTGAGATGACATACCCAAGCCAATTCCTTCTGGGTAGGGCAAGTGTTCAGACTTGCTGACTGAGCAACCATGTTTCATCTTGTTATCTACAACAGCAACATGACACTTTTCCTTTTATTGTAAAATTTGTATTATCCACTCTAACCTTAATGTTTTTCACAAAATTTGACACAGCTGGAAATCTGAAGCACATAGTTTGAGAGTTCATACTTTACTCTTCCCAAAGGACCACTGATGCTTTGTAGATACAAATCCTGACCTTACTGTGCAGGTATTTAAAAAAATTATGAGAAAGCACAAAAATTTTCCTTTAATAATGTATGCCATTATAATACGTAATAATAGTAAATTATCATTTGACTTTTTTAGTAGTGTGAACACACCTCATGATATAGACAATCAACATTTTCCTTTAAGCTGTGCTGTTCAGAGAAGAAATGGCTAGAGGGTATTATTCACAGTCACAAGATGAAGCAATCAGAAACTTAGTGTACCTAAGTGCAACCCATTAGCACAATGAAAAAGTAAACAACATCCTGGGATGCACCAGTAGAAATGTTTTCATTAGGGGAAAAAAAATAATCAAACAGTTTGTCATCAGGAAAAAGAGTCCAAAATGGAACTGTTAGGGAATGGTTGTGTACAGGATCCAGCTCTAAGAGCTACAAAAAGAAGAATGGAAGAGAATAAGAAACATTATTGTTTTCTCTATCAGGGGTGGGTTGACCCTGGCCAGCAGCTAAGTACCCACCTAGTGATTCACTCACTCTCTTCCAGCAGGATAGGGGAGAGAGCTGGAAGAGTAAAAGCTGAAAACCTGTGGAAAGAGATAAAAAACTTAAGCTAAAGCATTGGTGGTACAAGATTTTTTTTTTTTTCTCAGAGTTAAATAAAGGCTTTGCAATATTAGAGCACTGCAATTCTGGAATTGCTTTTCATTCAAATAGTGAGGACAAAATTTATTGTCTTCAAAGTGCAGCATAATTTTATGAAAAGCTTTATATCATAAGAGTCTTGAAATACCAAATGTCAATGACTGACATCTCTTCCAGTCCTTTGTTTTTTGTTTTTTCAGGTAAGTTTTTAAAAAATAAATTCATTAACATCCAAAAATTGCTGTTAATTCCTTCTCTTTTCAAGTATGATAAATAATCAGAAATCTGAAGGATAATGTCTGCAGGTAATTTGGAATTAACTTAGCTACTTTGCATCTGTTATCTCAGACTCTGGTAGCTGTTTAGCCGAGGTAGCACAGCTCAGAACAGTGTGGGAAAAGCCACACATTAAGAAAAGTAAAATATTCTGTCAGTTAGCATGCATTGGGCTCCCTGCTGCTGCAGTCTGCCAATAATTTAAAATGTGTTTAAGTATATCTGCAAGGACTGCAGGTCAGGTATCATCTAAAGGCAAAAGAGCAAAGGAATTTCCTTCCCAGCCAGTGCATAAGCAAAGTCCGCTTCCAGACAGCTGATGCATAAACAGCATGGAGCAAGATGCCGCCTTGAGATAGTCCGTTCAGTCACATCTCCTCATTGATTACCAGCTCAAAGCAGGGATGGAAACCAGCTTCTTTTATCTTCTGAAGTGTGCAATTTGTCTTCAGTAGTTCATTCTGTGCATTCAATCTATTTACAGTAGTTGCAGTAGGCTGAAGCAATTTATAGTCTCTTCTGTGGAAGATGAAAATACCTACTCCTCACTGCAGAGAGAAACACTTCTAAACTCCTTAAGCTCTCTGACAGTGTCCTCACTCCTCAGTGACTCCTCTCCATCTTTTCAAAGAGAAGTGATGAAGCATATAATTTATAAGTTGTTCTAATGGGATATCACACTTTTTAAGAGGACATTTGGAGGAAGATAAATCATTAGGGCTAGTTTGTGAGCAAAACCTGACAGCCAAACTGAACTTACTCCACAGACTGAGGAGTGGTCCATATTTTTCAAGTTTTCTGTGTTTATAGAAAGCAAAATTTAAAAAAAATGCTTTGCAAAGTTTAGAAAGGCCGCATAGCTTTTCACACTCTTGTTTTTGAGAGTTGAATTAAAGGGAGGTGGGAATTTCCTGTGAAGTCTGGCTTCTGTTGTAGGACTTCATTTATATGCCTCAGATGAAGCTTACAGCTGCTTCCTTAGAAAAGGGCATTGTAATACCAAGAGAAAATGTATTTCTACTATATTCAAAACAGGACAATAAGATTGTCACTCTGATTGAAACTGAATACAACAGTCTTTACTCTAGGATTCTCTTCTGCCTGATAAGCACTCACAAGAAACACTTGTAAAAAAAAAAAGCTACGTAAAATCTCTCTGAACTAGATTCTTCTTGTAGCTTTCCCCAGATTAATACTTGTCTCTGCTCTGAGGTGCTACATATCTTCACAGCTTTGGAAAAGCTGTGCTGGAAGGAATGAGAAATACAGGAATTTGTGCCCTGGCACTCTTCCAGTGATGTTGGTGCCCCCGTTTGCAGAACACAAAGACTGGCTGAAGCTTCAAACAAAATAATCAATCCATCCTTCTCTTTGTTGAGAGTACCTTGAGCAGATGTTCCCTTTGATTTTGCTACTTCTTCACAATCAGCATGAGGATTACATGTTAAGTGGGGATCACTCTTTCCTTTGTTGACAGCTGGAAGAACAAGGCTGAAAAATCAGTCATAAAGGCATTTCTTAATTTTGGGTTTTCCCTGAAACGCCTTTTCTCCAAAACAGATAATTCCAGAAATCTGAAATCAGGAGTGGATAGTGCTTTTCGAAGTTTTCTTTGCACTAGGATGCATCAGTTTCAAGTGGCATAACTTCTACACCAAAGTTAAGATATACCCACAACAAAGAAGAAAGCCTGCTATACATATCATAAAGAAATTCAATAGTAAATTTTCTCAATTAAAAAAAAGATAATATCTTCTTAAAGAGTGATATTTTTAAGGTCACATATACATGGTACAAAGATAAATAATGTAATGCAGCACATTTGAGGCCTCAGATGTCTCAAGAAATCTGTAGGGAGATCAGTGTTGCATACAAAAATACCTAAAATTCATAATTATTAGATCAGATTCACAAAGATTCATGTTCCTCTAGATATGTGTGTGATAGATATTCCAGCTTCTATTACAATAAAAAGCATTTAAATTCAGAGTAGGCTTTGTTTCCTGTAAAATTTTGCCTTCAAGCATGTCATTTAGCTTTCTCAACAACTTATGTAGGACCCATCATTCACTGATTGCACCTTTAGAAACCTAATTTTGAATAAACTGATGCTTGTTAATGCTCTCTCAACATTTCAGTACCCAGAAGAATCTATCAGAAAACAGACAATATTAGAAAAATGAGGTATGAGAACAAGTTTTCCAACACAAGAGCTCAAGAAGTCCATTCAGGAGCTGAGCCAGATTGCTGGCCCAATTAAATGCTGCATCAAATTCAGAGTTAACATACTCACGGCTGTTCATGTGGAGTTTGATAAAAGCCTTTTGTGCAGTAAGAGGTAGTCTTTAAGATTCTTTTCAAGTATGTGCAGTAAACAATTTAGTTTGTCTTTGGTTCCTGTACAGTAATGTTCATTGGTAGTCAGAGAGCACCAGGTTATATTCTACTTTCTCTGGATCTCTTCTTGTACAACCCTTTAATCTCTAGATAAGGACATCCTGTCATATGTTCCTCTTCAAAACAATTTTAAGCTCATTGTTGAAAAAGAGCAGTATAATTTAGAGGTGTTTTAATGGCTCTTGAGCTGCCTTGCTCTACAGCTTATTCAGGATGGAGAAATGTAGACTGCCCACTATGGAGCTGAGAATCAGGAAGCTCCCTTTGTAGAGACTCCAGACCAGTAATGACTAGCTCCCCTGGAAGCCAGATATTTTATGTAACATTTCTCAGGTTACCCCTATGCCTGGCTAAAATTCCCAGGCAAGAAATGTCACTGTCTATAGCAGTAAGTCTGGATCCCTTTGGTCTATGCTAACAAGCACTCTCCCATTCAATTCCCTGGCATGACGTGGCTGATAAGCTCCAGAAACTTTTCCCAATCTGCATGCAACCACAAAGGAAAGCCTTGATGCAGCCCGTACTGTGCTGGCTGGTCCCACTGACCAGTTACATATAGATGTTTCAACATTCTGATAGCTGAACCCTTATCAAGGAACCAATATTCTCAGTACCTCCTGTCTCCCTGTTGCAGTTCTCCAGAGGAAAAGGCATAGGTCTGAGCAGTGCTCTCAAGCAGTCATCCACTCAAATTCATTTAGGAGTCAAATCAAAGTGTCCTGCCTCTCCACAATTCTTTTTCAAAATGTTGTTTCTTTAAGAAATTTCCACAGTTGAAATCAGAAGAAAGGCTAAAACATTCCTGTGTAACATGCATGTCAGTGTTGAAGAGGCATTAGGACAATGCCCTTAAGAATATGCTCTAATTTTTACTCAGCCCTGAAGTGCTCAGGCAATTAGACTAGATGATCATTGTAGGTCCCTTCCAACTGAAATAGTCTGGTCTGATTTGTTCTGTTCTTCTATCCTATTCTGTTATATTCTATTCTACTCTACTCTACATCAGATGGAATAGAAATTTGTAACTTGGTTAAAAGCCGTTTTGAGAAAAACTAAATGTTCTTGTTATTCTTATACCAAAATAATACTTCCATTGAGAAAATATACATATTTTTAACCAGAAATTAGGTTTTTCATTGAGAAAAAGCATTTCTTTCCTCAACTTTAGTTGATAAGTACCCTCAAAACCCAGCCTTGTTTCAGAAAGGAATTTAGCATCAGCTTGCCACAGGTAAGGAGGATGGGAATACCTGAGATATTCAAAAGAATTGAATGGGCATGAGAAAAAGACAGTCAATGACCATCATAGCAGGCAGAGTTAACAAGACAGGTGGACTCCAGCTGAGTTTAGCAGAGCCATTCAGTTGTCTCTGTCCCAAACTCCAGCTCTAGCTGTATGTATCAGCTTGGGCACAGCAGTGGATCTGTGCTGGCTCTTAATGTTGGTTCCATTCTGCCTCTTAGCAATAATCCCTTGGACCAGGAGCACTGCTGGAAAACAGTGCAGAGACAGGGAAAAAGAAAGCTTTATGAGCTATCATGCAGTGCAAATGAAACTCTTTACCTCCTCTCCAAGCCAGCCATGCCAGACTTGGCCTACCTCCATGCAGAGCCATTTGCTTGACTTTACATGGTACAGGGAGACCAAGCAGTATTACTTTAGGTTCTGAAAAGTGTCTGAACTCCTTCTGGTCAAACTTGATCCTGGAAACTATAGAGTCACCTTCCCACAGCACTGTATATTAGCATACAAGCCCTGTCAGACCAGACCTTGTTCTGCAAGGTGCCAGCACAGTGTCCCAGGATCTGCATTTTAACTAACCCACAACTTGTAAACCACCCACAAATAACAGAGAGTTGACAGAGTAGAATTCAGTTCATCCATGTAAATTCTCATTAATCTGCAATTTCTAAGCAGGAAACGGGGGTGGGGGGGAAGAGGGGGGAGGGAGGGAGGGTAGAGGACATTTTGCTGAAGTGAATCCAAGTGAAACATTAAGAAAGTCATTATATTAAATTGCAGGAATAATACATAAAGCAGGATGGTTTTGGAAATTAAACAAGTCTCTGTCCTCATAGGCTGTGGTATGAATTCTATCCGGTCATTTTCTGTGTGGCTTCTTTGGTTGGGGATAAGTGGAAGAAACTTACTTCAAGGACTCAAAGTGGATTCCTTATCACAACTGTTAAACCAAAAATAATCTGGCCAAATGCTGACACTCATTTAACAACAGAAGTTCTGAAAATAATTCTTGAATTTATTATTGAACAGCCTTCTCTGCTCAGTAGAGCTGCTTTACACAATCACTCAGTTATGTCATTTTTGCATGTATACGAAAATTACCAGCCAGTCTTCAGTGGTCTTTTTATTCATTCTCAACAGTGTATTTAAGTGCTTTGCCATGTCTCTCATCTTAGAACAGGGAACATGTATATACTTTTCATAGTACTCACTGGCAAGTCCTACTTGGTGTGGCATAACTAGCCAACTGATTTTTAAGAGGTGGTGGTTGGGCAACTGTTCTTAAAAACACTCAATAAATGGCAATGTAATTCCTGTTTCCATGGGGATATGGCACTGAAATAAAAATATTATCTTATACATGTCAGGCAACAGACCTCAAAGGGAACAGAAGAGAACTTCTAGGATGTTAAGATGTAGAAAAGGATAGGTTGGAAATGTAAAGCTGCTAATTATAAATAAGCAAAAAAATGCTTAGGTTTGCTGATCTTTTACGAGAAATAGCTCAGCTGCTGAGAATGTATCTGACATTTCACAGGGGCTTGGTCTGTTTATTCAGCATAAAAGGGAACAAATATGTTGTTTATACTTTAAAGCGTCCAAATGGCAACACCTTTGTGCCCTAAATAAATTCTGGAGGAAGCTAAAGAAAACAAATATATTCCTTTTCTCATTTTGCCATTCTACTTAAAAACATCTGTCCTGAAAAAAGTAATAAAGTTGCAACAGGCATTCAATTGCATTAAATTCCTGGCCAGTATCCATTCTAACAACAAACCACTGGAGGAGTTGGGTGTATTCTTATGCCAGCAAGGTGTCATCCTATGAAGGTGCCAATAAAAAGGGAAAAAAAAAATCTAAGTAAAGCTTTGCCAGTACATATGGTTTAACTTTGAAAAGCAGCCTCCAAAGTTTCTTTTAGAAGTATCTGCAGGACACGGATTGCTTATGTTAAAGTAAATACAATCCATAAGAGGTCACCTAAAAATAAATGATTGATTTTTGTTCCAGTACTACTATTCCCAGTGAAGTCAATGGTCAGAGTCATTCATTGGCAGCAGATAATATAAGCATATTTATGAAGAAAAAGTAGATATTTTAGAAATACCTATAGAAATAGCTACAGAACTAGAGATACCTGTCTTGGTATCTCTGAACGGATGAAACCTCCAGCTGTGGATTATTTGTGGGGCACTCATTTTCCTCTCTTTCCCAGAGGATGTCTGCTGACATAGGGCTTGAGTGCTAATGAGTTCCTGCAATTCCCATAACTAGTATAACAGATGCAAAACCCCATCCGAATCAAACATTTGGCTAAAGGAGTAGCAGGAAGAAGCATCTGTTTTTTTGCAAATGAAGCACTGCTCAGCATTTCAGTGCAGGAGAGGAAAAAACCCACAGTGAAACTCAGTATTAATGTATAAAAGATGTTGTTATTTTAAAGCAATAATGAACAAGCAAAGCCTTATCTCTTAAGAAATGCAACTCAAAGTAACTGTGAAAATCCTCTTTCTCACGCATACTGACACTAAAAGCAAAACCTTTGATTTCTGTGTGCAAGACAGCAGCATGATGCAGCTTTGTGTTTAGACAATGCTGCCACTGGCTGGGAACATTTCTGTGAAAACATACAAAATTAGACTAAGAGATAATAAGAAAAAGCTAGTTTGACTCATAAATATTTTTCAGTTTGAATATGGCAACCAGGAAAGGGTCATTTTTTAACCTAGCAGCTACTGTAACAAAGGTGTCATGACTTTCATATGAGCTGTGGGAAATGTATCATTTATGTGCAGCTCTTAGCACTTTTTCACTTGCTGGCAATGCTATTACTGATATCCTGGTGATCTGGAAGAACAGATCACCATGCAACCTTGAATTACTACAAATTCAGTTCTGACCAGTTGCTTTACTAACTTATAACACTTTACAACATGATCCTTGCCGTTGTGGAGTTTTACTTGATCAGAAAAAATGTCAGTGCTTGAAAGGAGGCATATGAAGTAAGCCAAGTGTCTTAAAGAGCTCTTTGGTTTGAATTAGGAGAAAGGATTTGAAAAAGAAGCAGTATTTGCAGCCTTATATTAGATTTGTAAGAACTTCTACCTACTCCTTTAATAGTTTTCCTAAACCTTTACTGAGTTCAGTTGCTGTTATTTTTTCCAAATTCCTCTGGACTCTTGAATTCCTACTGCTTCAAAGAGAAACTTGAATTATTCTAATTTCAGACTGGATATTAATTTTGCCATTTACTATTCATTTCTAAAGAAGCTGCTTTTAATAGGTTGTCCTTTGTAATTTATTTTAGAAAGGAAACGATTTAATTTAATCTTCTTTGAATTCTTGATACTGGCTTACATTAAACAGAAGCTATAACAAAGCAGTAGAAACGGGGTGGGTGGAACAGGGGATGGGGGACAGGACACACACAGGGGGTGCATTTTCTTCCTTGGTTCTAAACGGTCTTCTCATTCTCTATAAATTATCTTCTGTTTCAGTTTAATTTTCATCTCTTATATTCCTGTATTTGCATTTGCTTGTACTTCAGGACCATCATTCAGGAATTTATCCCTCAGTCCTTCTACAGCAATATCATCCCAGGACCTGTTGATTACTCCAGCATGACAGAGGCCTCGTCTCACTTCCTGTCTTCATCGGACAGAAAAAAATACTTATTCTTAAATATGATCTAAAATAATGTGGAGATGAGAGAAAAGTGTAGAGGGGGTCTCACATTTATTAAAGACGGCATAATCAGCTGCCTCCTTACTATCTTGGCAGGTTGCCCAAGGCCTATCTTCAACCTGACAGCTCCATGGCCCTTTTCCTTCTCAGCACCTCAACCCAGGACTCTACATCTATACACTTCCTTCATTTTTCCTCACCTTCTCCAGACCAGAAAACCAGCTTTGTTTCTGTTTTCCCCTCTGCTTCCATCTTCGTTTCCTCACTGTACTCCAAACACAATTCCCACACTCCCCAGTATCACACCATGCACTTGCCAGCAAGTGAGGCAAGGTCCCCAGTCTTATTGCTGCCAACTCCTTGACAGCCACAAACAATTGCTGTCTGAAGGTTCTGTTCATGATACTATTGCTGGAAATACACAGTTTTCTGCCCCACAAACACTGCTTCTCAGGCAGGTCCCTTCACTGCCTGTCTGAGTTTTGCTCCACCTCCTCTTACTCTAGGTATCTCCTGTGCAGACAGCAGTGCTATATCTCTGTCCTGTCTTTGTTTTCATGGAAGAGAAATATACACTTCAGGGATGTGATGCATCATATTCTAACATTGGTATCTAAAACAGATGAGCTGGTGGTCCTGTGCAACCATGACACCTTTAGTAATCTTCACAATGTGCACCTTCCAATGTAATGGGGGTCACAGGCTCTAGCATAGGACTGCTCTGCTCTGCCTACAGCATCTAATCACCTTAAAGCTGTAACTGTTCAGACTGCTTCTTATGAGCTAAAAGGAGAGGGGAAATATTGCACACAGACATCTATGTCTATTTGGTGTCTTTATTTTACTCTTCTGAAAGGAGTAGTTACAAGGTTCAGTTGTCTTAATGAGGGCTGAATCTTTTTGGTTTGATTTGTTTGCTGGCAATATTACCTGTCCTAGTAAACTCATGGCTAACTGCCCTAATTTTCACTCCAGAATATATAGTGGAAAGCGAGTTGCAATGAACCATTCTACTGTACAGAATAAAGATATGACTATATCTATACCCACTAGCTTGGCTATAGTTTTGATGATACTGCAAAAATGTTTCCTGCTCCTGAATTATATATATCAATGTTGCTTTTGCAGCATTTTTGCAACCCTATTCTGACTATTTGGCATAATTTTGAATTGTCCATAACATAAATAATATAAAGTACTTGTTCATGTGTCTCTCATTTTTTCAAACAATAAAGACTTGTGAGTGAGTACAGGCAACAGTTCAAGGGCACACAGTTTTACAATGCAGAAGGAGGAAACAGAGAAATGACATTTCATTACTTAATTAATTCAGTCAGTGATTTTATGCTTACAACGTCTGTAATTTCTTTGAGGCTGTTCCAGATATGCGACTAAGCCACAATTCCTCATTCTTTCCTGTTCTTTCACTTGCAATGCAGTCATCTTCTATGAAATAAAGATTAAATAGAGCTATAGTAGTCAAGATAGTTTAAAATTGAGCTGGGAACATCCAGAACAGAGAACATATCTGTTTATAACCTGAGCTGTTAGGTGTCTTTAGCTACTAGTTGTCAATTAGGCATAATTGAGCACCTATAACATCCATTACTCAGTAGATTACTTTAGCAAAATGCTCAAAAAAAGACTGTAGCCTCTCTTGTCCTCAGATTTCTTTAAATAACTTTTTTTTGTTTATTTTCTCTTTAAAGAGTAGAACTGCAAAAACTAAAGATATTATCACTTTGAATCAAATGAAGTAGTTTGCTAAACTATGCCAAGGAAATAATTAACAGTTTGTTGAGTTTCTCTCTAGGTAGTGTACATACAGGCTTCCTCTCCTTTCTCAGAATATTCTGCAAGACTGCAGAATATTGTTGCTAACAGCAATGTTACTGCTTTTTCACCACATTTTGTGATGTTTGTAGATGCAAGTGATTTTTTACATTTTTAGGAAAAAAAAATCACAAAGAGGATAGTCAAGCCCAGACAGGCTGTGAATTCTCCATTCTTGGAGATATTCAGAACTAAACTGGTCTCAGTCCTAAGCAACCTAAGCTACTCTTAAAGTTGAATCTATCTTCAAAGTTAGCTCTAATGACCTCCAGACATCCCTTCAAATCTAGTTATCATTAGGACTAACAGGTGATAATCGTAACCCAATATATGTGGCTTGTGCTTTAAGCAATTTCCTCTGGAGTGTTGGTTCTCTAAAACTTTCAAATTTGAGGGAAAGTCAGGCTATTCAGGATGATTTTTAGATATACTGTGTTTGCTTGGGTGTGTTTTGGTTTTATGGGGTTTTTTTAAATATGAACTGTGGGCTGTCACTTTTAGTGCAATTAATGGTGAAATGCTGCTGAAGGAGACTTGAAAAGCTCTTGATCTTACCTGTTCCTCTGTGTAGTTCCTTCAGGTATGTAACTTGTGGTCTTTTGTACTCCTTGACTTTGTTTTAAGGAGGGGTATTAATCAGGCTAAGTGTGAACTGCTACATATCTAAGCTGGGCATCTCAGGTTTATTCTTAATATTTATATTACAATGTAGATCACATCATTCAGCTAGAGATGGCTAAAATAACTCAAATTAATTGTGCTTTCAAGGCGTCTGTTTCTGTTGAAAGATAACAGAAGCTGCCTAGATTAATTGGTTAGCTCAGCTCTAAACATCTACACCCCAGATGCCTGAAGGTGAGATGGATTCCATCTAAGATCTTGGGTAGTTTAGAGTCATATGGGTTGGGAAAATACATACTCTGTGGATAATTCTAAGCCTTTATTGCTTAGTCTTCTGTGACTGCCAGGGTGATTCATTCTCCCTTCAGGAAGTCTTTGGTGAGAAGCCATAGCAAATCTTGTTCAGGAGCAATTTTACTGAAAAATTCTATTTACTATGCTCTGCTATGGGGCATAAGGGCTGTTGCATGTTTTAGGGAAAGGTTTTTATTTAGAGGTGCCGAAGACTAAACATGCTACTGAAGAATAGAGTTAGAGATTATTTTTCATTATTATTTAAAGGAAAAATATTTTGCCTCTGCGTTCCAGGCTTCTAACGAAGCATTTCAGCAGGAATTTGGGAAAGGGCTCTGCTTTTGACCCACTTTATTGGTTATGTCTACCATCTGTTGGAAAAACAACATATCTAAGTATGGATTGCCTGGTCAACATGCATGTAGTTGCAAGAGTCCTTACAGAATCTTAATGCGATGGAAAAAGTCTTAGAAACTGGCTCTCTTCCAACATGGTGCTGTCCCTGGTTTGTCGTTGATTACACCCCTTTTCCACTATCACCCTTGGATAGTTGTTATTTCTCTAAATGAGAGTACAGTCAAAATCCTGAATGCAGGAAATCTGGGAGTGTAGCTCAAGGTCTTGCTGTCTTTTGGGGAGGTGAAAAGATGCTTAGTTCATCTGCAGAGAGTTGTTTCTTCATTTTAGCTTTGATTCCCTTTCAGAAGATACCATTATGACCGTCTTCTATTTTTTTTCCTGTTTCCATGCTGCCAGAACTGAAACTACGCAAATTCTTCATCATAAAATGAAGAAATAAATGAAACATTAGATGGGCAGGGGAAAACTTAATGAAATATAATAAGGGCAAGTGTAGGGTGTTGCACCTGGGCAGGAACAACCCCAGGTTCCAGTATAGGTTGGGGGATGATCTACTAGAGAGCAGTGTAGGGGAAAGGGATCTGGGAGTCCTGGTGGACAGCAGGATGACCATGAGCCAGCACTGTGCCCTTGTGGCCAGGAAGGCCAATGGCATCCCGGGGTGTATTAGAAGGGGTGTGGTTAGTCAGTCAAGAGAGGTGCTCCTCCCCCTCTACTCTGCCCTGGTGAGGCCACATCTGGAATATTGTGTCCAGTTCTGGGCCCCACAGTTCAAGAAGGACAGGGAACTGCTTGAGAGAGTTCAGCACAGAGCCACCAAGATGATTAAGGGAGTGGAGCATCTCCCTTATGAGGAAAGGCTGAGGGAGCTGGGTCTCTTTAGCTTGGAGAAGAGGAGGCTGAGGGGTGGCCTCATTAATGTTTATAAATATATGAAGGGTGAGTGTCAGGTGTATGGAGCCAGGCTCTTCACAGTGGTGTCCAATGATAGGACAAGGGGCAATGGGTGTAAGCTGGAACACAGGAGGTTCCTCTTAAACTTGAGAAGAAACTTCTTTACTGTGAGGGTGCCAGAGCACTGGAACAGGCTGCCCAGGGAGGTTGTGAAGTCTCCTTCTTTGGAGACATTCAAGACCTGACATTCTGTGATTCTGTGAAATTTTCCTCACTTCATATTTTCATTATGTGGACAGCAATAGTACAGGCATGAAAAGAAACCAAACTTGTTCCTTTCACTCAGCTGAATATTGAAAGATAAATTTGTGGGATGCTTCTGTTCAGGAACACAGAATGAAACAAAACAACTGTCTAACTTACTGGAAACTGAATCCACTGAGTGGTAGAAAGCTCTAATAACCATACCTCTTCCTTTCAACTGCTTACGGTTTTTACCAAGAAACATGTAAACAGCAGAAAAGAAAACATTTCATTTAGACTTTTCAATGCTAAATAAATTTGCATTTACTTCACTTCTTAACTTTTGGTCTCACTTCAATTTTCTCTCTGTTGTGACAGTAACAGCAGTAACATTAATACATAATTAGATGGGTAAGAATGTGTTCAGAGTCAATAGCTTATAATAGCTCCTTTGGAGCCATAGTGAAGTATCTCCTACAGCAAATACACGGTTATGGACTTGTTAAAACAGACATTAGTTACCCAGTAGTCTATTATGGCTCCTTATAGTCTACCATTTGAGTAAATCTATATTTAGAGTCATATTGATCAGTAATTAAGAGATAGCATGGTGGCAAAATGGAAACATAAACAATCTTAAGTAATTTCTAGAAATGGTGAAAACATCAGGAATTAGTAAATGTCTTTTGCATAATTTTTATTTTCATGTAAAAACCAATAAACTCAATAAAATTATAACTGATATTATGAGATTCCCTTGTGTAGACTGAGAAGCTTACTTCATCCAGAATTAATTTTTAAAACAGCTATTAAAACTAGGAAGGATTCAGGCAATTCACCATCATATATACAGTCTTCATCTACTCATTGTAAAAAATGAAAGTTATTGGTGATGAAAGTAAGTACTGGTAAAGGGAATCCAGCCACTTTTAATTTGAGACATCTGGAACTTTCCTATCTCTCATTAGTCTATAGTACCATGCAGGTGAGTTTATCCACTTTTCTATTTTACAACTATATTCACTATAATAATTAATTACAAATAGTTAAAAGTCACTATTAGAATATGCCTTGAAAAGATGTTCAGGCATGATAATCTTTTAGACTATTCGAAGTGCATAATTAATACTAATCTCTTATCATTTTCACACATTACTCAAGATATTAGGACATGATTACATGTAAACCCAGAAAGAACAGCTCTTTCTTGTTTGGTTTATATTTCCCTTCACAAGGAGACTGCAATATTATTACTTGTGTTTTTTCTAATGAAATTGTTTAATTCACAATATCTCATGCAAATGTAAAGGTTTAGTTACCATGATTGTACTCACTGAGTAAAAGAGAGATATTCTTCTGCGAGCCTATCTTAATTGTTCCAGTCTCTGTATTAACATTAATTAGCAAATTGGTCTTTCAGTCTCTCCCACATGGGGCATGTTCAGTCAGGGTTGGGTCAGTAGGGAATTTAATTAATTTCTCAGCAAATTGGATTTTTCATTAGGTGTCCTTGCTTTATTTTTTTCTCTTTTTTTTCATAAATTTTTGGTGGTTTATGTAACCATAGGGTTTTTTAATCTACAATTCTCTAATGCAGAGGTTGTTAATGGAATTATATTGAACAGAAATACCTCATTTATAACGCGTATCAAAAGAGAGGTTCTGTCTGTCTCACTGTTCATTTGTAAGCAAGTACTTCTGTTAGTGGGAACTTTTCCTGTGTAGGCTTGTGGTCTAGTGGGAATATTACTTTACAGTAAACCTGCCAATAGCTGGATGTATAAATGCCTGATATTTATGGCTTAAATACAAAGGGTATCAGTGTGTGAGAATTCAATTCAACGAGGCTAATCTCAAATGCAATTAATGTTCACATTCCTTATGTGCCCCTATGGTAGTCTGTTTGCCCAAGGAATTTATTGGAAGTGATACGTTTAATTAAACTTCTCGAAACACTTGGGCAATGACATCATTTAGGTGATAAGGCATCACTTTTGCATGTTGAAGGAGGAACAGTGTGACTGTTGTATTCATTCTATACTGCTTTACCTTTAACGGAGGTTATGTGTGGTTCTGTGGAGGGCGCATGTCGAGCGCTGCTCAGAAAAGGTGATTTTCTCATGTTCTACCAAGCAGCTAAATAAAAGCCAGAAATGATTTGATCTTGTGTCAATTTTGATTTACCTTCAGTAAAGTAGTTGCTATATGTACTCTGTGAACAAAGGTGTATAAGCAAGAAAATTTGCTAAACTGCTTGTAGGGAAAAAAAATGTAGTTTGCTTTATTTCATTTCAAAATAAAATAAATTTCATTTTATTTCATTATTACTTTGCTAATAGAAATAACTTTTTTTTCCTGCCTATTTAGTATCCATTCTTTATAACTCATTAACCATATAACTTTAATTAAAGCGATATCTCCTTCCTAGCTGCCAAGGCATCTTCCATCTGGTGTTAAAATGTGTGTCATTACAAAAATGCCAATATGAATTCTCATAGAAATTCTATTTTTACTTTTTTCTTGTTCCTTTTTTTTTATTTTTTGTAAACCCAGGCTGTGCTATCTGCACTCTGTGCTGATTCTGCACAAGACTATATTCTAAGATAAATTATACAAGGCATGAAATTATTGTCAGTATTTGTCTTTAACAGCCCTGTTTTCACAGTGTTCTCCAAACAACTCAGCACTACAAGTGAAATCAGTGAAGGCTAGCTGGGTGACTGAGTAAAAATTTCCTTTGTCTGCTGTATGTTTAAGAAGGAATTCAGGAGGGTAGTCAATGAGAGTTCAAATCCTTATAGCCTGGGTTTTGGCTCTCACTGTTTAAAAATTACTCACTGCATGAGAAAGGAAAGATAAAAGTACACATGTAGGTGGATCTCAGTAGGGCAAGAAAGCCAAGAGGCATTTTGGTTAATTGCTGGCATAGAATCATAAAATAATTTATGTTGGAAAAAACCTTTAAGATCATCAAGTCCAACTGTAACCCTAACAATGCCAAGTCGACTTCTAGCCCATGTTCCTAAACACCACATCTACACATCTCCTAAATACCTTCAGAGATGGTGACTCCATCACTTCCCTGGGCAGCCTGTTCCAATGCTTGATAACCCTTTCAGTGAATAAATATTTTCCTAATATCCAATCTAAACCTCCCCTGGTGAAACTTGAGGCCATTTCTTCTTGTCCTATTGCTTGTGACTTGGGAGAGCAGACCAACACCCACCTTGCCACAACCTCCTTCCAGGAAATTGTAGAGAGTCATAAGGTCTCCCCTAAGCCTGTTTTTCTCCAAGCTAAACAATGCCAGTTCATTCAGCTGCTCCTCATAAGACTTGTTCTCTATACCCTTCACCATCTTTACTGCCCTTCTCTGGACATGCTTCAGCACCTCGATGTCTTTCATGTGGTGAGGGGCTCAAAACTGAACACAGTTCTTGAGGTGTGGCCTCACCAGTGCCAAGTACAGGGGACAATCATTTCCCTAGTCCTGCTGGCCACAAGATTTCTCATACAGGCCAGGATGCTATTGGCCTTCTTGGCCACCTTGGCACACTGTTGGCTCATGTTAAGCAGGCTACTGACCAATAACCAGGTTCTTTTGTACCAGGCAATTTACCAGCCACTCTTCCCCAAGCCTGTAGCATTGCATGGGGTGGTTGTGACCCAGGTGCACTCAGCAATTGGCTTTGTTGAACCTCGTACAATTGGCCTCAGTCCATCGATCCAGCCTGTCCAGATCCCTCTGGAGAGCTTTCCTGCCCTCTAGCAGATCAACACTGCCACCTAACTTAGTGTCATCTGTAAATTTACTGAGGGTGCACTTAATCCCCTTGTCCAGATCATTGATGAAGATATTAAACAGAACTGGCCCCAATACTGAGCCCTAGGGAACACCAAGTGTGACTAGCCACCAGATGGAGTTAACTCCATTCACCACAACTTTGGGCTTGGTCACGCAGTCAATTTTTAGCCCAGTAAAGAGTATACCCAGGCCATGAGTAGACAGTTTCTGCAGTAGAATGCTGTGGGAAATGGTGTCAAAGGTTTTACTGAAGTCTCAACAGACAGCATCCACAACATTTCACTCATCCACTAAGCAGGTCACATTGTCATAGAAGGAGATCAGGTAATCAAGAAGGACCTGCCTTTCAAAAACTCATGCTGATTGGGCCTGATCATCTGGTTGTCCTGTACACACCATGTGATGGCACTCAAGATGATCTGCACCATGGACCTTATAGAAACTGAATTATTTCAGAAATTTTCTACAATTACCCAAATATATGAGAAATATCTGGTGAGATGACTAAGAAAGTTTGTTTTGAGCCTATTACTCCCAGTATAAATTCAACTCATGTTTCAAGATTATGTTCATAATGAAAATTCCTCCTGACATCTCTTTAAAAAAAAACAAAACACAGAACCAAAGTCTCCAAAACATTAATGCATTAATGATGAGATTCACAAGCATAGTTCCAAGATGATAGGCAGTAAATATTTGCAGTAACACCAGTGTCCCAGATGTGCTTGTTCTTTTAGAGAACAGAAGCGTAAGTATTGTGATACGTTGGTTCCATTTTTGTTACAGAAGCCTTCAGATTGGACTTTTCAAATACAGATAAGGGTACAGTCCCAAAATATTAGCCATTAGATGTGCTTCAGGAAGAGTCATGAAAAAGCTTAATCTCCCTAGTAAATATAATTGTTCTCCACCGTCTTGTTTGAATGTGTGTTTCGTTCAAAGAAATATAAAAAACATTAAATAAAATTAATTTTAAAATCTGTTGATTTTATATGTGTATATATCAGGAGAAATCCAAGTAAGGTTTTTCCTAGGGTACTCTAGACTGAACTTTTATAATAAGCATGGGAATCCTTTCAAATCGCAAAAGGAATAAACAAACAATACCTAAGTAATGCTGAACACGCGGTGCTTTCATATCTCTTCAAATCTGTTCAGGCTCACTTGTAGGAGAAGGTAGATGCTTCTTGAATAGTATGAACGCTTTCTCTTTTTTTGCTTATGTTCTGACACTGTTTCCGTGATACAGAATACCATGGAGGGCTTATTTGTATTTTAGAAATGCCATATTTCTCCTGAATTTAAACACAGCTTACTGTTAGGGGCTTATTTTCATCTGTAGGGAAATAAACAGAGAAAATTTTCATCTTTGAGAAGGTCTCCTAATACTTGATTTAAAAATATAAGGAAAGGGGATTAAAGAGACAATAATGAATGAGAAGGTATGTGCTAATTGCAAACCAGCATGAGTCCATGCATCTTACCAGATGTGAGTGTGCCAGTCTTCAATCAATCTGCAGAGCTTCACTGACAGTAAGGTTACAAGGTATCCTTCTGTCTCATTAGTTAGATTGTCTGTTCGTCATGCAGAGATGTTGAATGCTGAATTCGAATGAAAGATTTCAGACATCCCAGTAGGGATCTGCTGAAATTACTTTGACAGCATTTTGGTCTTAACTATTATTTTCATCTATGCAAAGTCCTGAAAATTTGCAAAACATAACATGTAAACAGTCAGATTTACCATTCTTTCTTTTTCAAGGAGCCAGAGAACAGGTTGGACTCAGACCACTACTGGACCTCCTTAGTTGCACTTCTAACCCAAGACTTGATGAGGACTTTTAATTTAATGTAAGGTCTTTGGAGGGACAGGGATTATAACATTATCTTCTACCACAGTATTCTGGGAGACCTGTACAAAGCCACTTGTTCAACCTGCATAGTCACTGGAATGGTAAAAGGGGGCTATATTGCACAAAAGAGGCAAGTCTGAAAAGTTTTATTGTTATTTCTTTTTTTCTTAAATAAATACAGATACATCTCACTGCCTCTTAGAAATTCATGAAAAAACAATATCACTTACTTATTGCAGACTGGTAATGAAGCTTAGCATTTGCTTCTGTGGTGAAATGCAGGAGCATAATTATACTGCCATTGTAGGAAGAACATAATTCACCAAGCGGGAGAAATTCAGATATTACTCAGAAATAAGAGCATCCATGCAAAGAAATGTATTGGTAAAATTATCCTAGTAAATATCATCAGAATGACAAGTCATTCTATCATGGAGGCAGGAATCTCAGTTTCAGGAGAGTGACCTGATAATTTGGAGATAAGTTTGAATCAAGCCCTAGGATTCAAGTACTCATGAACACAGTCCAACTGAGACTGATATCTGAATATTGCACTTCATGGTGGCCTCTACTTGGAGGGCAGAACATCATATATAAAAGTAATGACTAGTTCTTAAAAAGAGAATGAGAAACAGCTATTATGAGAGTTAAATTATATTGGTAGATAAACTAGAGGAACATGAGTTTATAGTCTGACTTTTCTGTAGCTGTATGTTAAGAACAAGTAGATAAATGTTCAATTTAAGTAAATAAATATGGTAATGTGAAGCATTTGAATCTGAGGAACTTGGGTGATAAATCAGTCTCAGTTAATCATAATTGTGTGTGACACCAGTGAGCATCGTTTAATGGTATTTTAAGGTTCATTTTATATGAATAATAAATATGATAGTAAGGTGCATATGCATATTGAAACAATTTTACTTTAAAAATTCAATGGCACTTTTTAGTTATACGACAATTTTAGAGTAGAAACTCTAATCCAGACCTCTACTTTTTCTTTTTTTTATTAAATACATATGAGTATCAAACCTATTCATCATTGCTATTGTTAGTCTAACACCAGTTATAGAACTGTTAATAAAAATAGTAACTACCTGCTTCTTCAATCAGTCGGTTCAAAGCTTGGGACATAAGTCACCTCAGCTATGGCACGCATCCTCCCAGTTCCTTCTCCCCATGCAAGCAAGGTGACTCACAGAATCACACAGAAACACAGAATGGCAGGGGTTGGAAGGGACCTCAGGAAATCATCTAGTCCAACTCCCCTGCCAAAGCAGGTTCCCTACAGCAGGTTGCACAGGAAGGCATCCAGGCGGGTTTTGAACATCTCCAGAGATGGAGACTGCACAACCTCTCTGGGCAGCCTGTTCCAGTGCTCTGGCACCCTTAAAGAAATATTAAAGTGCTTTAATTGTTCCTACACTCTCTAGTGCTCTCAAATCAGCTGAAAGAACTAGGGATGTGCCCTGAGCACTGATACCATTTCCTGGTCCTTAAGTCAAGGGTCTTTCAGTCTAAATGGTCCATCTGTTCTCACGGCTGTACACAGGAGAAAATCTTTTGGATAGTATGTAATTAAGTAAAACATCAACAGTACAAAATATGGAAACACAGTTAAGATGGGATATGTTTATCAAATCTATAATTCACCACAAAAAGCTTTAGATGTGAACTGCAGCTACTCACATAAGTTGGCCCTAAGATCTCTAATGCTACCAAAATACAAAAAATAATTACACTGTCACTACACATGCTATGCTAAAGCAGATACTTGTTCAGAAGCTCGTGTGTTATCACTCAGCTCTACATCTAAACTGTAATATTGACTGATGTTAAATACTATGTAAACCTTTGGCTTCTCTGTCTTGAAAAAGCTTGATTAAAACTGAATTTCATGCAGAACAGTGCAAAGATTATGAACAAAGAAACAGAAAATCTTCCACGCTAGGAATGACTCTGTGGACCAGGACTCTTCAGTTTGGAATACAGACACCTCCAGGGAGATATTGCAGTGACTTAATAAACCCTGAGAAGCAAGGGAAACATACACAAAGAATTTATTTCCTTTCTCTCGTAGTATAAGAGGTGAGAAATATCTAATTAAATCAACAGATAGCAGATTGAAAATCAGTAGAAGGAAGTGTTTTTCCACACGTGACACAGTTAAGCCTCAGGTTTTAGTGCCAGATGGTGGTGTGGTTGCTAGAGAAGTTTATATGGGTTTAGGAAAGGGGTTAAGAAAACACGTGAAAGAAAAATCAGTTTAGGGCTTTCAGATGCAAACCTCTCCTCTGGCAGTACGGCACTTCAGGGGTGTTTCAATATGTGCCCTGCCTGCTCTTCCACGCTTTCCTAGACATCTGCTACTAGCTGCTGTCAGAGAATTGTGAATTATGTGAACACTGGTCTGACCCAATACAGCCATTTACAGCTCCTAAAAGTACCTTAAGCATCCACAAAACTTAAACTACCTACTTATTTATTTAATGCTACATCAATCAGTGTAGCAACTGTATGTGTGTTATATATAGTGATAAATAATATTTCCGTATCATCTTTCACTTGCATGAAACTTAGTAACTCTCTTCCATTATATCCCGACCTGTTTTCTATTTCTATATTATTTGAATAGATGTGGCTGCTTCCATTAATAATAGTGTGAAATTACAATGTAAATCCTTAGGTACATGTACAGAAGAATAGGCTCTCACAGCCTATTATGAAGAACAATATGGCATTACCAAACTGTGAAGTAAAACTATAAAATATTAATTACAGATTGATTTAGTCTGGCTGGAATTCAGCATTAATGGTTTCACTTAGTGTTATCTAGTTTTTCAAAATTATGGCAGAAGGAGAGGGTAGGGGAAGTAACAAATGGAATGGTAGAATATACTTTAACTCTTCACCTCGAGAAACCTGAATTCAAATTCCAGTTGTCCCATGTGGACATGACTTAGCAGTGTCAACCTGTGCACTAGTGAACATTAATGTGAATCATGTGGGGCAATCCCAAACATAAATACAGGCTGGGCAATGAGTGGTTTGAGACCAGCTCCAAAGAGAAGGACTTGGGAGTAGTGGTGGATAAGAAGCTCAACATGAGCTGGCAATGTGCGCTTGCAGCCCAGAAGGGCAACCGTATCCTGGGCTGCATCAAGAGAAGCATGGCCAGCAGGTCGAGGGAGGCGATTCTCCCACTCTACTCCACACTTGTAAGGCCCCACCCTGAGTACTGCACCCAGTTCTGGAGCCCCCAACACAAGAAAGACATGGACCTGTTAAAACAAGTCTAGAGGAGGGCCATGAGGATGATCCAAGGGCTGGAGCACGTCTCCTATGAGGACAGGCTGAGAGAGTTGGGGCTGTTCAACCTAGAAAAGAGAAGGCTTAGGGGAGACCTTACAGCAGCCTTCCAGTACCTGAAGGGGCCTACAAGAAAGCTGAGGAGGGACTTTTTACAAAGGCAGTTAGTGATAGAACAAGGGGAAATGGCTTTAAACTGGAAGAGGGTAGGTTTAGATTAGATATTAGGAATAAATTCTTCACTGTGAGGGTGGTCAGACACTGGAACAGGTTGCCCAAGGAAGTTGTGGATGCCCCCTCCCTGGAAGTGTTCAAGACCAGGTTGGATGAGGCTTTGAGCAACCTGATCTAGTGGAAAGGTGTCCCTGCTCATGGCAGGGGGGGTGGAACTAGATGATCTTTAAGGTTCCTTCCAACCCAAACCATTCTATGATTCATATGATCCTATAATAAAACTGCTACACAACAAGTATAAAAGTGAAGAGTGTGAAGTCTGCTGCAAGTCAAGAGTGCAGTGCACCAAGCTATTTTAACTGTGGTTCTCAAATGAATCTGAAAACTGAGAGCTTCTCAAAGTGACAAAAATGAGGGGAAACACAGCCAACTTAATCAGTATCCTGTGCTGGTATACTAGAGAATTACCAAAGGAAGTAAGCCATACAAAACTTCATTTACTTCTGTTTCTTATTTCTTGATGGACTTTGTGCCATGAAAGGGACCACCATGTTAATGTTATAACATAGTAGTTCTGCTAGCAACCATTGAAATTAATTAGATCCCCAAGTCCTATTTTCTAGGTGTTTGACTGAAATACCTTTTGTAAAATAGCTGTTCTATCTTGTTCTCTCTAAGGCATTCTTGGTAGTTTCAGTGGCATGTAGACACACTGGGTGGCTGCACAGCAGCTTCACATTGTGTATCAGCCCTTTAACAAATCCATACCATGCCAGTGCAAGCAGATGTCTCAGATCTTTTGTCATCCAGATTTGGGACCTGTGGAAATGCGCTATGGCTCTCATTTGATCACATCCTTGATTTCCTTTCCAGGTAAACCAGGCAACAAAAGAGGGCCAAGTGCAAGTCTGAGGTTTGTCTTGGTGTACAGCCATAGTATGCAGTCCCAAAATTATAGAAGCAAGATACAGAACCTGAGAAACATTTTGGTTTAAAGCCAGGATTACTTTTCAATTAGCGGTATTTTTTAAAATGGTAGGTATGTCTCTGGAAAAGAGACAGGAAGCACAAGCATACAGATCAGTGAGGGAGTACTACACAACAAATTGTGAAATGATTTGGTTGAGCAGAACCTACTCAACCCGAGGTCACCTGTAGGCACGTTTACCCTGTTGGGTGCAGACTAAACAGAGTCTTTACCCATCTGGGAGTTGCACGCCTGTGTTAACGTGGCACTGTATAAAGCTAGTGTACCCTGTCTTCATTTTGTAGTACTGGCAGAGGCAGACCTGTGAGGATGCCCTAGATCTCCCTCTAAGCAAAACTACATGACCTTCATTTTCATAGGGACTGGGAATGAAAGTCTTTTTTTTTTTTTTTCTTTTTTCTTTTTTCTTTTTTCTTTTTTCTTTTTTCTTTTTTCTTTTTTCTTTTTTCTTTTTTCTTTTTTCTTTTTTCTTTTTTCTTTTTTCTTTTTTCTTTTTTCTTTTTTCTTTTTTCTTTTTTCTTTTTTATTCCTATGTAAGTTAAATAGAACTTTTTTGTTTGTTTGTTTATTTGGCAACATCTTCATGCACACGTAAAGACCACACTGTGATTAGCAGTATAAATTTAAACACATTAGTCAGGATCTGGGCTGAGAAGTGAGGCAAGACATTAAATAAAGAGTTATAAATCTCACATTATGAAATTCATATGTCAGTTCCTTTTGCAGATCTTGTTCTTTGTTATTTTAGTTCATAATTGTTACTACATATTCAAGGCACTTGATTTGCTTTCTAATACTGGCATTTTTTTTATTTTTTTTTTATTTTTTTTGGTACAGAAGTAAAATGCTCTAAGAAAACACATCTGGTTTAGAGCCAGTGGAAGAAAGATTAGTGCTTTTGTCCATTCCCCAACTGAAGTCAATATATTGCTTTTAAAGACTTGTCAAGGTCAAAAAGACTGGCTTTGCAATAAAGTTAAAGCATTTACATAGAAGGAAAAATTGATGAGGAGTTTGTGGGTCCAAAATATCTCAAGTGTTCTTGTAGGAAAGAAAGCTGTGTAACAATGAGGAAAGAATCTGAGAACATTTTTTAAGATGCTTATATTTCATCTGCCATACAACATGACATCTGCAAGGAAGGATTCAAAGAGGAGGTATCTGGGGTAGCCAGGCACACTGACATTAGAATCTAAGATGTTTCCTCAAAGAAAATATAACTTTACCTTACGCAAATGTTTAGTTTAGCCAGTCTATCTAATAACGTTTATTGGGCATTTAACTTTCAATTACCTACATGCTATTAAAATCAAATTTGTTGTCCTGTCTTGTCCTATAATTAGCATCAGTCTCCTCTGAACATAACAGCTATCTTCCAGTCAAATATGAAGTAGCTAATAATTTAGGCAGGTAGCTTCAACATGAATTGAGCGAGTAGACTGAGACTTTTAAAATATGTATGTTTTACTTGATAATTAAAGAGACGGGGGAAAAAGATTTTCAAAAAACAATTTTTAAAAGTAGTAAACTAGAAATTCTTTGTTCAAAAAGCTTTTAAGCCCATGTCTGGAAAGCAATATATGCAAGTATTATTATTTTAATGTATATGAGTCCATAGAGTGTTCATCCTTTCTCCTAAAATGTTTTTAGGGTTTTTCTAAATCATGGTGGAAGGAAATTTTTTTAAAATACAGTGGAAGGAAACAATAGGAACAATACATTTTAGATGTATTAGATGTAATACATTTTTTAATCTTACTTTCTGATTTGTTTTTATTATGAATTTTCTATTAAAAGAAACAAAGGACAACTTAAAAGACATTTGGTAATTAAAAAGTACTCAGTGTGATTATTTATCTTTAGTTTTTGCTTATCTTCCTCTTATGAAATGCATACTCATGTTATTTAACATTTGTAGTAAAAGGATTTTAAAATTACTTGTGATAATTAAACTGCAAGATAAACAAAATGTATTATTTCATTATTTTAACCAGAGTTTTTTAATCTCCTAAAACAAGCAGGGGGTACTGGATAAATAATATTTTCATTTACTCTTTTTTTTTTTTTTCTAATGTATATTTACAAGTTATCTTAGATTGTCTGTCATAGAACCCAAAATAAATACAAATGGTCCTGTGTGGTTAATTATGATAAACAGATAACAGTATCTTACTCTTGCTACACATGAATATTATCCAGAATTGACACACTGGCTTTCTTGAAGTCAACAGGAGCCTAAAGCTATTTTTTCAGCAGAGGCAGATTTCATTCTGGAAGTATATCTGTAGTTGCAGCTACTGTTTTGTGATGTAAATGTACAGCAGGTTAGAGTGCTTACCCCCAAAAATTGTTTTGCTGTTCTTACTTTACTACTTCTCACAGTCAAAAGTAACTTGCACCAAATCTCTCTTCAGAACTGTTTTCCTTGTTTTCACACCTTAGCGAGTCTCATCCAAGCTATCTTAACTGCTCGATTGCTCCATACCAAATAATAATCTCTTTTCATACAATCTTCCCAATCTTCTTGTTACAAGAACTTTCTCCTTTTCGTCTCCAGCCATGCAGAACAGCCCTTTACTTCACCTCCTTTATAGGTTGTTTCTGATATTAGTTCAAAACTTGTTGTTTCTCTTGTGTTCTTGGTGTTCTCCCACTATGCTACTTGTCATTTTGACACTTTTTAAGAAATCCTCTATGACAAACGAAGTGATGATAATTATTATTAATTCACCATGCCTTTTTCAAGTAAAGTTGGCTATCCTTTTCATAAAGTGAAAGCCCTTACTAGTTCCTTTTTCATTAAAAAGAATTTTTAAAAGTGTTTTTCAAAGTGAAAGAGTCAAAACCATTTGCATGCAAATATTTCAGTTGAAAAACATGATTGCATGCTTATACAAATTACTATTTTTACTTATGAATGAGTACACAAAGAGGAAGTAGAGCCAAGCAGTTCAAATAAGCATATGCAGAAGAGCTTCAAATGGCATCATTTTAAAGACAGAAAAATATTTCTAGTGCAGGCAGATTCCTTTGGTTGGGTAGACCAGATTTTTTCAAATTAGTCTTTTTTTTTAATGGAGGACTGACTATTCCATTCATCCTTCAACAATCTCTTTCATAAGACAATGTTTAGTTTAGACCTCAATTTAAATTGTAGCAGGAACCAGCAGAATTTCTCCCTACTTACTTTCTCTCATTCCAACTAAAATAAATAAGTTTCCACCTCACTGTTGTACATGCATGCACATGTCACCAATTCCCATCACGTCATCCAATATGTATTGGAATTTACCATCTCTCTCCCAAAAGTCAGTGTTGTGAGTCTCTAAATACGTTGGCATTGACACTAAGATTAACAACAAGACTTTTTTCCCAGCAGCGGTGGCCTGAGAGAGCCTGTAAAGCATTTTTAATGACACAAAAATCCATATTTTGCAGAGAAATCACCCTATCTTTAAAAGTTTTATGCACTCCTAGCTTGTAAAAGTCTGAGGAACACTAGTGCGATGCATTCAAATAATCAGCATGAAGTGAATCATAGATTCAAAACATTGCAGGCACTAATTTTTTTTTTGCATTCAAAAAACAAATTTATAGTACTTGCAGGTTACTTTTTTATCAGAAAGACTTTGTTTTAATTACAAAATAACATATGAACATAATAACACATAGCCACCTATTTTAAAGGTTAGAATCTTAATTTAGAAAAATGCTTCTGCCTAAGACTGTAAAAGATGACTCACAGACAGATTAAATTCTGATCTCAGCTATTTAATATGTGTATGGTCAGTAGTGTTGTAAATAGTCAACAGCATGTGTCTGAATCTAAATCTGAAATACCTGCCATATACTCTTTGAAACTCTGAAATGGGTCTTGATACATATTGAACAAACTATCAAATAGTATTGGCAACGTACACTCTGCCAGCTCAACAGATAGCTCAGAAAACACACATAGAGCACTAGTTCCCTGGTTTTAGGAGTTACAAAAGTAGCATTAATTTGTCCCCATTAAAAGAGAAAGCCAACTTTAGCATTAAAAGCCCACAAGAGTTTAAAAAAGCTTGTTTCACACAAAAGTTTAAAAGGCTTAAAAAGGAGTTTGTTCAGCTTCTAATATTATACTGAAATACTCAAAATACTCCATTTGAAAAGGCTCTTTCTGTTTGTCTCTGTGCTGAAATAAGGATATGGTGAGAAGGTTTTTTGTTTAAAAGAACAATGTTAATTCTTTCCCTGAATCATGTTATGTTTCTAAAGGACTTCTGCAGAGTCAGTTGATGGAAAATTTAAATTTAAGTAACATCCGAGTTGACCATGGAATAAATACTGACGTAATTCATTACAGTGATGATTTATTGTTACATGCCCTACTTTCAGAGGCACCTCTTTGACAATGATTTGTCAAGCTCTTCCAGGTTTTTAGGGGAACCAGTTGGTATTTCATAGGAAAGAGAGAGACTGAATTACCCTCAGGGTAGCTCCTCAGATTAGAACCAACAGAGAGATACACCTACTGCTTATAAAGAAAAGAAACAGGTGTTTGATTATTTATTACCTTAGACCATCTTTTATTGAAATGCCAGGAGTTTAGAAGTTGGCTTGCAAGCCCCCATCATTCTCTGATAGAAGTAGGAGCAACACAGATTTGCACTCCAAGATTCTCCAACTTAAAAGACCTTTTAATATGCAGAATGAAAGGTCACAATCTCTTGATGAACAGGCTGAGGAAGAGAAAGATAATGCCCCTTTCAATGGATATTTATTCTCTTTCATCATGTATAAACACCATTTGGCTGCACACTGTTTTCTTCTTGCAAGGCTTCCCTGGTTAAGTACAGTTATCATCCTAGAATAATAACTATGTTTTGGGCTGCACGTCAGTAACTCACTTCAATACATAGAGGTAAGTCCTACAGCATAAATGCCCACTTTGATGTTAATAGAATTATTTTATGAGCATAAGTTAGGGAAAGGTATGATCCCTTCTGTTTCATCTTCTGCCTTTTTAGTGGATAGCAACTTTACCAGACCATCTGTTTTGTATAAAATATTTATATGTACATATAAAAAAGAGATCTAGAGAGAGAGAAGTAGGACACAACAGAAACAGAAAGTATATGAGGACAACCTTAAAAATGCAACATGTTTAAAAGTTTTTGGATAAAACATAAGTATAAATCAAAACTCAAACCTGAAACCCTTTGAAAAGGGTTTTATGAGCATTAATACATGCTAAAGGAAGTTCTAGTTCATTACTATTTCCTTAAGAAAGGAGAAAAATCTTTGTAGTAATATTGATCTGTTGTACACGTAAAAGAAAAGTTAGGGAGAAATCAACATATTAATAATTTTAAGGAAATTATCAATCTACATGTCTGCTCCAAATAATTAATTGATTAAAGAAAGTTCAAAAGCAGGGCTGCCAGCAGTCACTCAGTAAGGGAGCTGAACTTTACTTCATTACAACTGACACCCAAACTTTGGGTATTGATTTAGCTCCTGGCATAAACAATTGTATTCTTTACCTAGACAGTGAAGAAGGTGGCTCTGAAAATATCCCAGGAGAAATCTTGCCAGCCTTATGCTGCGTTGGCTTGGGCAGACAGGGACTTCCTTCTAGAGGCCTCCGCTGCCACCTCTGACCATTGACTAAAGAAAGAATTATGTGTATATTAGCCAGAAGTGTGGGCACATACAGGAAGTAAAGCAAACCAGTTGGTGCTGAGGACCTGACACCTGCAGCATATGCATTTCTGAGCTCTGCCCTGGTCCTGAGCAACAGTGCCCAGTGACGCTGGGAATGCAACGGTTGTGATCCTAAAGTACATCTTCCCATGCAGCTTCCACTGAAGGGGATCCACTTTGTGTGCCCTGAGCCCACACTGCAAAGTGAACCAGTCAGTGAGGACAGGCAAGGAATGCAGTTGAAAAGAGTGATCTGAATACACTAATACAAATGCACCCACTGTAGCTGAACTGTTCTGTTGGACAGCTAAACATTCTGCACAAGCTGGATACATAGCTTAGGACGGCATTTCACTTACCTGTTCAAAATTAAAATTCTTGTGGTTGCATTTTCAAATCTTAAAAAGAGCCAAAGAGATTTGGCTTCTCCTTCTCCTTATTTTTTTTTCCCTAGAACATAATCTTCTGTCTTTTTGCAGCATTTTTCAGATGCTTTTATTTCATTGTCTAAGGAAAGGAGTATCAAAATTGCATGTAGTGTCTGAACAAACAAAATTACCTTCAGTCAGCAATGGAACCATTTCCATGCCCATTTTATAGCAACTAAAATGAATGACAAAGTTTGCTGTTGTACAGATGCACATTCCACACCTTTGTTCTTGGGTACCTTGGATAAAGCCCTTACAGCCTCCACTATCTCTCTGCTCTATATTTCTTTGTGGAGTAAATTTAAGACTCTTCAAAGGGCTAATGAGTAGTTTTATGTATTTTTTTAGAAATTGTCTCCTACATTTTGCAGTACACCAATTTTGAAAGGAAGCATCCTTGTACTGTATCATCTTACATTCCCTCCATTTCTTCTAGTGAAACCTCTGCTCCTTATATGCTCCTTCAGAAGCAATCATTCTAATAACATGTCCAAGAAAGACCAATTTTACTCTTCTAAAGATAATCGTATATGACGTTTGTATTCTTGCTGGGGACAACACCAAAAAAAGCCAGAAACTTTACCTCTTTCAGAGAGTTTCAGGAGGCAGCTGGGTCTACAGCAGAAAAGTGAGATGGTATGTGACAAATCAGTTTGCAACTATTTTTCTTTATTTATTCTCTACCTAGCCTCTGTTTAATTAACAGAACATAGAAAGAAAGAAAAAGGAAGGAAAAAAGTTAAACCTGAAATTATTAGAAACCCAGAGGCTCTTCCACAGAAGCAGCTGTTTCTTCTGAAAAAAAAAATAAAATAAATAAATAAAAACCTGTGTTTTTTTTGACGAGGGAACTAATCTGATGAAAGAAGGAAGGCACATATTATTTTCAAACTGAGGTCTCACTTGACAATTTTTTGCAGAACAGATTAGGCAATGACTAAAGATGTGGTTTAACGGGAAAAATCAAGAAGGCAGCTGACTTTTTGCTTGCCACTGCCTTGCTGAGCAGCCCATTCTCACAGGGCTCTCGCTGTACTTCTCTCCAGCTAACTTAGCTCAAATAGGCATAGCATTTGGTTTATTTGTACATTCAGGCATGAGTGCTAAATGATGACCACTAAAATAAAAAGAAAATAGCTCCATGTAGTCATTGGTGTCAGTGATTTTCTAATGTTTATGCTGATTCAGTCCAGCCTCAGACCTGCGTACTTCAGTTCAGTGCTGAAGTTTAAGCGAGATAAATCAAAGCAGAGCAGACAGCCAGAGATGAGACAGGCAGGAGGAGGAAGAGGTATAATGGGTCTGGACTCAGCAGGGGTTTGTGGTGAGGCACCGCATGTCAGCTATCGGTATGGGACTTGCAGAGTCTCCCGCTGACTTCTCCACACAGTGGGTGGGCTATCGCCTCAGGGCCGCTGTGAAGCTGCAGTGCTGCTGAGCAACGAGTCACTGTCTCACCTGGGAAGGGCCACTCCAGAAACGTGCAGAGGTGTGCTTGATTTGCTGGGGTCCAAGAGGGCTATAAGTTGAGCATGAAAAATGCAGAGCAGTTCCTATGCACCTGCCAGGAAATGACCAGGGTCTTGCTGAGACCTCTCACCCTCCTGGAGAACCGCAATGGCCAGGCACCACTTGCAGCCCCAGCACATGTGGAAAGGCCAACAAGGGAGATGAGGGTGTGATGAAATGCCCAGCACTATGCACATTGCCCACTGGCAGCAGGGAGCCACTTGCTTTTCAGGTCAGCAGGCAGCATTAGTCAGAGGTAGCTAATGCCCAGGGCTCTCAGCTTTTTGCATGCCCCTTTGGAGCTAGTCTCCTAGGGTGGTGCATCAAAGAGAAACATCCAGCAGCAGCTTGTACTAGCCCAAGATACTAATTTTCATTTCATTACTAAAGAAAATCTACTTACTCTGTGCCTAGACCACCATAGCATTGGAAGAAAACATGCATTTATTTAATATTAGTGACTTTAAAGTGCAAGTAGAAGAAATTTCATACTAGCAATGGATCAGTTTGACATTTGTGTCATTGTTCTGCTTTTGACTTTTTTCCCGTTGTACATGGGTCACAATTTCAGCTCCTGCTTGCATTGTCTTCTGCCTGCAGTTAATGATGTGCCTAGTTGGCAAAGTGTTGCGGAGTGGTCACTTAATTCATTTTGATCGAAGTCTGCACTTTGTATCTTCAATGAGTGAAAGTACTTATCCAGTTGCAATGTTCAGTAATCAGTAGGATAATGCACAAGTAATCTATCAATGCTTGAAGCTAACCTGTATGGGCCCTCTCAGGGCCCTAAATTGTTCATCATAGGCAGAATTGATGCATTATATTTTGTCCCCAACTTTTCTAAAAGAATTGTTGAATCATTTCTGGAATTATTCCAATATACCAGACCTGTAACTAGTTTTGACTCAAGGTCATATTATATAGTTAGGGTACTGATATTTTGCTATCATAGAAAACAACCACTGCATTCCCTCTGCAGCCTTGGTTGAAGACAAATGCGCACCTGTCCACCCAAGGTTCTGCATGCACTGGTACACACCAGAGCTCAGCCACAAGGGCTATCATTGCTCAAATCACCACTTACATTACACTATTTTTTTTCATTGAAACCTCACTGAAGCGGAAAAAATGCAGAACTCTCCATCCTGAAAACCTCTGTGAGCAGGAGAAGTTAGCTGAGGACTTCTTCTTAGTTCCCTGACAGTTTGCCTGCTAATTAAAATCCATAAGGACTAAATGAGTGGCTTAATTTTTATGCACATTTGGACATGGTCTTTCAAGAGCTATGCACTGGGCAGCAGAGTGTTGATCAGCTCCCAACCAAACTGAGTCACAAAAGTGCTGATAAAAAGGGCTTCTATGGAAAACAATAGCTTGTCAAAAAAAAACACAAAACAACATTTAATCAGATGTTTCACATCATTTCGTCTCCATTTTAGTTTTACCCATTTGGATATAGATGAACATGTATTTCATTCTGTGGGGCTCTGCTTTATATGTGTAGAGCTATGTTCATGCACACATACATTTATGCACATTTGCCAGCCTACACATAAATTTTGTATGGCTTATTTGGCTCAGTGGACTGCCAGCATGGGGATCTCCACACTCCTGCAGCTCCTGCTCCATACTCAGGACCAAACACCTCAGGATCTCCCACCTCTAAGCAGGTGGTTGACAAGATATTACTGCTTTTCTGTCATGAGGCAGGGGTTGTTCTGCCACCTGGCTGGAGAGATTTCCCACTGCCCTGTCCTGTAACATGTGGAGTCCCCAGGAACTGGAGCAGATAATTGCTCCATTTTACAAATTATGAAGCTGAAACCATTAAATAATTTATCTCATTATTTTCTTTAGTGTTTTCCCTTTTCTGTGCCTAGTGGTTGTAAATCATAATAAGGCACAAGCAAAAAATGCGTTGCAAAATGCTTTAATTTTCCAGGGATGGAAACACTGTCTTTTGCCCAGCTCGCTGCCTAGTTTCCTTGGTGCATTTATGTGCTGGTCAGTTTTAAGCAGCATAAATAATCAGGCCCTGTAAATGTGCATAATATGCCAATAATATTTAATGTGGATAAAACTGTTTTGTCCTGTCCTTCATCCCTGAAGCCATCCAGTTTCCATTAAAAGTTTATCAAAAGAATGAAAGAATACATTTAATTAAATTTCCTTTGCTGAATAGACCCAAGCCAAATTGTAAATAACAACAGAAAGTCACCAAGTGTTTTTTTGGGCCTGTATTTTTACAGAGCTGGAAGTTTCTGCTAAAATTCATAAAGGCAATGTAGCTTTTGAGTTTGTTTGCCACAACTTGCTACTGGAAACTAGCAAACAGATACTGGTGTTGGCAGCCAAATATGCATCTGTGTGTCTAAAAGGTTTATTTACTTGCATTTTCTATTATGAAATCTGTACGCATGCTGGCGGATGTACGTGTGTGCGCACACGTGTACGTATACAGTCACGCACATATAAAGCACAGCCTTACAAAGTAGAAGGTCATCTACATCCAAATGGGTAAAACTCCAATCTTCTCTATAGAAATAGTATAAATAGCCAAATCATCAGTAATCTAAACAGTAAAAGTAGGTCTCACCAAAGTCAATATAAAGAAGGAATTGCTTTATCACCCTTCACTGCACATTTCAACATTCAGTAACAGATGAATCAGAGCAGACTTTGCAATTAAAATGCTTTGATCTTTTTCTTTAAAACAAATAGTGACAGCTGGAGAAAGGCTCTCATGACATGTGCCGTTAACAGCGCATTGAGGACAGCATGAAACACAAAATATGAAAAGCATTCAAACAAAGGTGTTAAGTTTTTTAAAACTGTTACAGGAAGACAGATGGATCATTACTTGGGTGAAGCCCTCTGCTCTGCAGCTCCGTGCTGCAGGATTCATCAGCTCTGGCTAGAGAGATACCTTACTCACAGCTGCAAGACGTTTATCCCCACAACATAGCCCTACTCTGTGTTCTCAGTCCTAATCTGAAATGTATGTGGTCTGCTTCATTTTCTAGCAGAGTCCTGGCTCCTCTGTTAGCAATACTAACAACAGTGGAATGCCTTTTCCTGGAGATGAAGCTGATGTGAAGCGCTTTGGGTAGCCCTCCCTCACTTAGATGTGCTTTTCTCCTGGTTTAACTGCAATAGAGAAGGATTTGTCATCCATGTGCCTTGGAGTGCACTGTAGAGAGGCCTTTTATAGAAAGCTTAAGAAGGTGGAAGACACCTGTCTCTTCTGACAATTTGGTTTGAAAACATATTAACCTATAAATTCAATAGCCTTGGATATGTGATCTCTTATGCTTCTTCACTATCTGGAATAAAAGAAGTGTCTATTTATTCTCTTGCTTCAAACTTGGTTAAACTCTTGGTAAATAAAATGTCTTTCTGATGACTACATCCAATTTATGCATGATATTTGGGGGAAAAATGGGGTGTGAAGGAAATTACAGTTAATTTTCTAACAAAATTAAATACATTGTAAACCTTCCAATGACATCTAGGAACTTTTTCAATGACCCTAGAGGTTAAAATTCAAGTGCCATCAGAGACTTTTTTCTTTCCCCTAAACTACACTTGTATGATTTGCTGCTTACTGCAGGAAACCAGTAGGAACAGACAATGTGTTATACGTTTCAGATTGGATTGTCATTGTCTTATTTCCCATGCCATCAAGTAGTGTTTTGGATAAGATGGGATTGGAGATATCCATACACAATACTGTCCAATTTTGAGAGAAAGAAAAGAAATACAAAGTGTACAAAGACCCATGGTTTTTTATTGATGACTCATCTAAGAGTTCATGGAGAGTGTGAGCAAGTGATTGACATGAACTGACTAGCCAAGTGTGAAACAACCAAGCTGAATGTGAACAAGGGTGTTTTATCTGATTGATAAGAACATGCACAGTAAGTGCAATCTCTTTTGTAAGCAAATCCATAAAACTACTAATCAAAGAGGATGCTGTAATGGTAAAGGGACAAATAACTTCATAATAGTATTTATCAGAGAGATTAGATTCTTTCAAACAGCACGAAGGTCTACAAAGCAACCACGCTTCAGAAACCCCTAGGTGTATCAAAAATGAAAAGGAAAATAAAAATCCATCTTTAAATGAACAAAACAAAGTTCAGAACAAATGTGTCTTTAGTGGCCTCTGTCCCCATGAATAATTGTTTTGTTCTTCAGTGTGGAAAGGATTGAGATTCTCCCATTATTTCCTTGTATTGAAGATTTTTTTTTCTAATCAGCCAGAAGAACCCATCAATCTGCTGTCACAACCTGCTCACCATTTTCTCAGCACACAAAATCTGTCAGGGAGCTGAAATGAACACAAGCTGGTATGTAAATCATTACACCCTTCTTGATCAGCATTTATTGTTACACCTTTCTGCTTCTCCACAAAACACAAAGGACTGAAAACCATTTACCGTTCAAGACAAGACTGACTTATGGGCAGGTTGTTTGGTTTCTGTTTTTTTTAGGAACAATTAATTTTTATATCAGGCATTTGCTGAAAGGCATAGATATCTTGACAAATCAAGATGTCATTTTACTGTTTATGCTTTCTTTTTAATTTATTCTGCAGAAACATCCAAAATTTCCTAAGCATTTTCCAATCACATGGTGGTTACTGTAGAGTAACAGAGGTCTAAGAACAACAGCAGATGCACAAAAGGAGTCCAACTGAGAAACAGAAATTGGGCAGAACTTTGGTCTTGGCACTGTTTTCACAGTGCTTTGGTGCCATTCTGCCAACCCTTTGCTGTGGCCCCTCTATTGCTGATTATTTACATCACACTAACAGTTCCTGCTGTGGCTACAGTTTCCAGCACCATGGCAGTCCTCTGTTTCAACTTCACCAAAGCAACCTTTCTCCAATATGCTGTTCCCACTCTACCCTTCTGGAATTATTTTTCCCTGCAGTGTGCACACCCCCTTCTGGAGCTGCCAGGTACCTCCCCTTCATGGTCACAACCCTCCAACACACACAGTGTGCCTCTTGGTGCACCCATGGTCTAACCCTGCAGTCACCTCTTCCTGCAAATACCTGGAATGGTGGGCACCCCTTGAGATCCTGAAGCAGATGGCAACACCAGCTTAATACCAAACTCAAACTGGTGTTGTAAAAGCCACCCTGTAAAAGCCACCTAATGCAAACTGGCTTTTGAAAGGCAGCCTCCTTCCCATTCCCATCATCTTTTTGGCTGCTCTGCAGTATGTCACATCCTGCTGACAATTAACCCACTTGAAAAAGGGATTCTGTTTCCACCAAGCTCCATCTCTCCCTGCAGCTGTCTCTGCATTCCCTGAGCACCAGTGCTGCCATGGAGCAGGATGAATTTTTGTCCTCAGTGGCTTGAGGGAGAAAAAGTCACTTTTTCAGTTGGCTTCAATAGGTTGTGTGACTGCACCCTAAGCTGGGCAGACACAGCTGACCAGCCTTCTACCACTGCTTTCTCATTTCTAGACTGTCTCTTGGAAGTTATCTCCTCCATGCATAACATCCAAGTCCTCTTTTTCACTACTCCATGTAGATTTCCAGGATGTATCATGCATCCAGGATAGCAGAAGGATAGGAAAAAGTGCCTGAGGAGACACATGAACACCATTATGTCCCTAGTTGCTCATTCAGGCAGCTATCCAGAACCATTCAATCATGCCATGACTGCAGTCATTATTCACTACATTTCAAAGAACTGATTTCATAAACATAAGTGGATTTTCAGTTCTACTGAACCATTTATATGAAAGGAAACCACAAGTATGGATTACAGCCAATCTGGCATGGATATTTTTTTGTAACTGGCCACTCAGTTCAGAGAAAATGGATTTCCAGTCTTTGATTAGATATTCTAACCTTCCCATAGGAAAGAAGGAAGGAAAAGCTTCGTAGTAAGAGGCATAATAGAGGTATGGAAATATTTCATATTCTTTCCTTGCCAGAGCCTCTTTCATTTTAAATTACTGATATTCCTTCTTATCAAAGGAAAGAGAAAAATAAGAACTGTCTTTTTACATATTGTCTTTTTACGTCTAAGTGACTGATGTTTTAGTGGAACTTCTATGTTGTATTTCTGTCAAGAAACTGTGGGCTGGGATATGTGACAAGGCTGAATAAACTCATCTGAAACAAAGACACAATAATGTGTTCATCATTTAAAAAACTACTCTACAGATATTTGTATAAACTAAAACCAAACACACAAATATTTGCAGAAAAATAAACATATAAGAAAAGTTAAGCAATATGGCCTGTGCAAGGAGTGAGTTGAACTGTTATATTTCCATATGTATAGAGAGAGAGAAAAATGTTTTAAATAATCAAAATAAATATTTCTATCCGTGGTTTGACTGAACATCAGAAAAAGGACATATTTGTTCCAGTTCCATTTTGCAACTCACCTTTCAAAGAGCAGGTTATCTAACTTGCTTTTCTAAAAGAAAATATAGATAGTTTCTATCTCCTTCAGGACAAAGGATGTTGCTAGGCTGATATAAGTACTATCAAAGCCTTTTCGTATTCTTCCTTGGTTGGGAGAGGAATATAATGTTAATCATTACTTATATTATTAACTGTTATCTTTCTGTATAGAGCTTGTGGGAAACAGTGAAGACAAAAAGGTGTCTTAAATTTTCCTTTTACTGAAGTGGAACCTAGTTGACATGTCTTGGAGGTCTTTTTTAGTTACTGAATGTCAACGACATTAAGTGCTTCTGAAAAGGTTTCCCCTCCTAGCAGATAGGATCCAGTATCCAGTGCAGCACATCAGTGTCAGATGATGTCATTTTTCCTTTTGCTTTCCTTGAAAAAATATATGACAACTGTAAGCAGCTTTTTAAGAAAGTAGACATTGCTGCATCAATTTTTAGAATAGTGTTTGCTGTTCTTTTTCTGCCTCTTCATTTTTACTCTGTTTTGAAAATATGAAGAACAATTCCTCCCATAGATGCTGTCCTATTCCATTTGACAAACATCGATTTTTCTCTCCCATGTTTTGAGTGGAGCCAAATTGGCATGGCTTATCTTATTTAATAGGAGCAAAAATATCAACTTAATTACCACCTAGTCCTGTCATGCCAAAACATGTTTATTTCTGTATAGCACTGTCCACAGATATCCCTACAGCTCTGGGAATAAAAATTGTTCATTTGCTGCTATGCATTCAGCCAAGGGGAAACAAAATTGGATCTTTTCTGCAAAACCTGAGAATAGGAATGAACACCGTCCTCTGAATGAAATTGTTGAAAAGAAGCTTTGTGACTTTAGTAGGCCCTGGATTACATCCCATTTGCTTTGCAGATATAAGCATTGATAATTATCTTAATGTCTTCATTAAAAGGTATAATTTTAAAATATTATATCTTTCTCTTTATACTTTTGCATTCAGAAAATGTGAAATCAGTGTTATTTTTTATAGCAATAAACAGTGCTTACAACAGCATAGGGTAGAGCCTAATATTTGTCCTTCCCTGTTCTTGCTTATGCCTGCATGGATCTGGAAGAGCTGCAGTGTTAGTATCCCAGAATTATAGCCAGGTTACTGATAGCAGAATTTCACCTACATTTGTTGTGCCAGTAAGCAAAGGAGCTGGATTAAGTGGATGTGCATAAAGTTTAGGAACTGCATGAAAACTAGCCTCAAGCACAGGTCAGTGGTAGTGGCAGAGGAGGAGCTCGGGTGGGTAAGGAGAGTGGGACACAGCTGTGCAGGGGCTTCATTGCAGAGGCACAAATCTGATGCTCTTGGGGCTATCACTAAAGTGGGGATGCAACGTGAATAAATTCACAACTTAACCCCTAAATAAACTGGGTGGATGGGATTTCCATCCAGAGATGCCCCGAGCTGACTGCATCTCCCCATTTAGTGCACAGGGGATCAGGGAGGACTGTTCCACTAAGTGCTTAGAATTGTAGGAACAGTTTCAAACTGAAAGTTACGGAGAATTGATCCCAAAACACTCCCATACATCCCTAGATTGCCTAGTCTGCTTTTCCCACATTAATCAGTCTTATGGGCAAATATAGTTAATTCATATTCATAAAACTCTCTTATATAAAACTGGAGCTGATTAGATGAATTTTTTTCTGTTGGAAAATGCTCATTTTAGAAAATTAAAAGTTTTTGAGGGAAAATTAATACAATGGTTCTCTGGCCACTAGCCTGGAAGCCTCGCCAGTGTGCAGCCAGCCAGCAATCTCTCTGTGAAAAATGTTCCATATTTAATTTTTCACCCTCAGTTAAAACAATTTTTTTTCCTGCTGTAAAAGTTTTAGTGGGAATAGATATTTTATTTCTGGCCAACACTGTTTATGTGTTATTATTAATTTTTATGATGATTACAGCATATCATGCAATGCAAAAAGCTAAAAAATTAGCTTTTTATATTACTTTGACCTTCTCTAGACTGGACAAACATTTTTATCCTTGATCTCCCACACATTTAAAAGATTAAGACACGATAACTCAGAAGAATTAAGGAACTCAAGTGAACGATTTTACAACACTGCCCCTATCCTATTGATTAGTTCTGTTTCTTCTCCATCATATAGTTAGTGCAGCTAGGCAAACATGCAGAAATTGCTTTTTCCTTTCAAGAGGAATGTCAAAACAATAAATAGATTAGTTATACTGGCCCTATTGATTTGTTACAACCTTGATGTACACAATTGTTTGGGATTCAAACATTCATCTGGCAGGGAAAAAAAAACCCAATAAAACAACACATTTTTATTTGCTGCATTGGGGCTCAGTGGGAAAAAATGCTGTCAGGCATCTCAAAATTCTCTGCTTAGTGGCAGGCTTTTAAAAGCAATGAGATATCCACAGTACATTTCCATATTAATCAATAAGATGAAAGGCAAAAATCAATTTTGTCTGTTCAACTGTGTGTGACACCTCCCTAAGAGCTGTACCATTGGGATGGATTAATGCCAGCAAAGCTGGTCATAGGTTGATTGTTTATTTATGGCAAGGAGAGGCATAAAGTCAGCTTAGTGACAAAGTAGCAGGAGTGATGTTACTCATAGGATGTCTATTCAAAAATCTGGCATTGGTACCCAGGAAATATCAATTTCAGATCTTAATAGCAATTGTGGTTTCCCACATAAAACAGGGGCAAAAATTTTCTTTGATTCAGAAGGCAAAAAGACTGAATTTACCAAATGAACTGAAGAGCATCCAGATGTTCTCTGTTAACCATGGCAACACTAGGAAATTTGCCACATAGTCTTGGGATTAGCAAGGTATCATATTGTAACATTAAGAAATTAATGAACTGTGATGCCCATATTCTACATCCCCCTTCCTGTACTGGAATAGACAGTGAACCTTAACATATCACTGTGTCACCCACAGTTTGGCTGGCCCCTGTTACATCCTCCAGTAATTCTTCTAATTCAGTATTTTAGAATGTTAGATTACAATGTGCGTCATATTTGAAAGCTTACATTTATAACTCCTTCTGCAATGTTGTACCCAAGATATTATTTCACTGTAGATTTATTCATAAATATAAACATGTTTTCTTTGGTGCTCTGTACCTTCCCTAGTTATTCCAAATAGTCAGTGTGGATTTTTTTGAGGATTGCTGAAACAATATTATTGTAGTGTGAAGTGAAAAGCTTGGTTTTGAGTGACAATAGTCATCTCAGAGTGCTTCATTGCCTAAAAAATGTTAGAATTTATTTATTTTTTCTTATACTCATCACTTGATTACATTTTACTGATCAGTCAGTCAGTATCATGAGGTCCTTCTCAGATTTTCTGGGACAGTCTTCATCTTTACTTTTCTGAACAATAACACTAGTGTGCTTTTTCACCTCACTATATACCCCCCATTCCTAGATAATTTATGAAAAGGTTACAACAACAAAGTTTTAAGCATGGAGTCCTGTGGAGTCTGATAAAAATGTCTTTGGAGCAAAAGCTATCCCAACCTAAGCTTTCTACAATTAATTCAGATTTTAAGCCTAACTTCTAGAGAGGTGAAACAAATTGAAGCCCAACCACAGCATCACAGGAAAAGTCTGGGGTAGGAAGGGACCTGTGGAGAGCCTCTAGTGTCCAACCTTCTGCTGAGGGCAGGGAAGGGCCTTAAATTAGGTTTTTCAGGACTCTGACAAACCAAGTCTGAATATTTTCAATGAGAGAGATTCCACCACATCCCTACCTGACCTATTCCAGGGTTAACTGCTCACATGGTGATTTTTTTTTTCTTATAGCCAAACAGAAACCCACGTCCATTGTATCTTGTGCTGTCACTCCACATCCACGTGAAGATAGTTTCCCCATCTTCTCTGTGCTTACCCTTGAGCCACTAAAGACTGATGAGATCTCCCCTGAGCCTGCTCTTTGCAGACTGAACAAACCCAGTTCATTCAGCCTTTCTTTATTTGTCAAGTTCTCCAACACTCTTATCATCTATGTGGCCATCCACTGGACCCTTCTAACCCAAAGAATGGCTAAAAATTCACTAATAATCTCAATGCAGCACTGAAAATGTGCTACATCCAGCAGTAGAGAGTGACTATGGGACAGAAAAAAAACATTCAAGGAAAATAAAAAACAGAATGAGGACCAGTGTCCTTCCATAAGTAATTGTCAGTAAATTGCCAATAAGAATGGCAAATATGTTGGGTTTAAACTGAGTTTTTACAGGAGAAGACATTAAAGTCATAAATGCCACCAGACTTCGTAGTAGAAAGATTATGTGTAGATTAGATGCTACTAAAGGGTGAAGTTATTCTTGAAATAAATTTGTTTGAAAAAAAATTTAGTTTGAAACAAATTCAGCTTCTTGAAACAAATTGCTTATAGTAGTAAAATATGTGGCACTACTCAACAGAAGATAATGGACAGGTCATTAATAATGTTTTGAAAAGTGTACCATAAATTTTGTTAAGGTTGGAGGAAGTTCTACTGCACAAAATTTAGAAATATAAGTAGGGAATGAAATAAAAAGTGCAGAAAATATAATCACTGTGAATTCTGAATATGAGGACACACTTGGAAAAATATGTCAGGACTGACATAGGAAATATGAATTATAAATCAGCTGTGATGAAGAGCATAAGGAAATCAGATGCACCAAGGGAACCGAGACAATTTTCTGAGATAGACATATGGGCCAAAAAGGGCCTCTGCAAAACAACACTAATGAGATCCAACTCTAAAATTTCAATTAGTTCTAGACATTACCATACCAGAGGGCAATTTGTCATCACTTATGAAAACAGAGCAAAAAAAGTAGCACAGAAAGTGTGATGGAGCACAAACCAAGGGAAGGTATGATCGATGTCTACAAATATCTGAGGGATGTAAAAATCAAGAAAAGAATAGGACTGTTTAAGAATATATGAGGTAGCTTGTTAGAAATAGTTGAGTGAAATTAAGCAGTGGAAAAAATATACTACATAACTGAATTAATATTCTAATAGTGATGTACAGTAGACAATGAAATAGCTTTCTTAAAGCTACTTTAAAACTGGGATGGATAGATTGCTAAGGGAGTGTATACCATGGGTAGTAACTCTTCACAGACAGTGAAATGGCTGAAAGATCTTTGAGGTTCTGTCTGTGACTGTACCAAGATAATGCAAGCTATGTATTCAGGAGATTTTTACTGAGGAAACTATATCTTAAATACAAAATCTCAGGCTATGGTTTCCCGTCTTCAACCATTTGAGCATGTCTCATCAAAGAAGAATCAGAAAGATGGACTGTTGTCACGGAGGCACCCACAAAACAGACCAAGCAGTCACTTAAGTGGGATTTGTCATAACCAAAATTATTTAGCACTCCAGCAAACAGTATTAACCACACGTTCAGATGTCATTTGGGAATAAACTACTATGCAGCTGACTTAAGAATTCCCAAGTTTTTTTCAAATATTCCTCTGGAATGATGACTCAAAATGCACATTCATTTACCTCTAAGATGAGGTCTCTCAGTCCCTGGGAAGTTGCCTTGGGCAGGTCCCAACCCAAGGAAGGGTCCCCGACTGCAGACCCGCTGCCCTGAGGAGGTCAGAACTCTCTCCACTCGCCCTCTGGCCGGGCTCCCTTTATACCCGAGTGGGGTCTGACCTGTGGTCAGTTCTGATTGTCTGGGGCCCAAACTCCAGCAACTGTGAGCCCAGAAACAGCCCCATAAGCATGTGAATAAACAAGGGAGCAAAGAAAGGTGTGTGAAAGCAAGGGCATGCAAGGATCAGGCTTCAACACTCAGAAATCCCCAGTCTTGAGGCAGGGCAAGGGTGCATCTGCCATCATTTTTTTCAGTGTTCCAAACCAAACATATCTTGAAATAATTATGCACACTAGTCTATATTAATACAAACTTAAAGAATGGACTGTAGCAGGTATTATAAAGGCATTCTTAAATCAGAATTATTTTATTTAATAACAAGATTTTTCTGTGACTGATGATTAGACTATTTAAACATCTCTTGGCATATGGAAAAAGCAACAAGACAAAGATTTTATAAATATATTGCACTTTATTAACTGATTCATGTCAAACTTTCAGACAGAATTCTCAACAACATTTGGCAATAACATTTGCTAAAAGTTCAGCTCAGAAAAACATCTTGCATTCACCTCCCATAAGGTCATGGAAGAATAATAATAATAGTAGTCAAAGATTACCATTTTGCATAGTGTCTGCTACTTTATTTTTCATACATGAACAAAAATAAGATATACTCTAATAACAGTGTACAAAATTGTTTAGAATTGCTCAAAGTTATAGAAAGATGAAGCAAAATCATTTTAATATGGTAATTTATTTCAGTACATGCAAGAAAAATGTATGCTGTGTGAAATGCTCAAAAAAATCTAGCAAACTTGCAGTTCACCCTTCAAAATTCATTTTGTTGCCATCAGCTGCAATAAGATGACAACTGCGTGTCAGTAACTTTTTCATACATATATTGTGCATGATATTAAATGGATTTCTTGTGCTGTTCTATGTAAAAGAGACGGTTAGAGACAAACCAAACTGGGCCACAAGTCCTGCCAGCAAACCTGCTCTGATGTGGGCTCCTCTCTCCATGGGCTACAGGTCCTGACAGGAACCTGCTCCATCTCAGGCTTCCCACGGGGTCACAGCCTCCTTCAGGCATCCACCTGCTCCAGCATGGGGTCCTCCATGGGCCACAGGTGGCCATCTGCTCCACCATGGACCTCCATGGTCTACAGGGGGACAGCCTGCCTCAACATGGTCTTCACCACAGGCTGCAGAGGAATCTCTGCTCCAGCGCCTGGAGCACCTCCTCCCCTTCCTTCTTCACTGATCTTGGTGTCTGTGGAGTTGTTTCTCTCACATCTTCTCACTCCTCTCTCTCAAGCTGCAAAGTGTGTCCTTTTTTTATTATTTTCCCCTTTTTCTTAAATATGTTATCACAGAGGCACTACCATCGTTGCTGATGGGCTCGGCCTTGGCCAGCGGCAGGTCTGTCTTGCAGCCACTGGCATTGGCTGTGTAAGGCATGGGGGAAGCTTCTGGCAGCTTCTCACAGAAGCCACCCCTATGTCCCCCCGCTACCAAAACCTTGCCATGCAAACCCAATACAGTAGTTAACCTGGCAGGGACAATTCTGGATTCCAGTCTTCCTGCAAGAACTTATTGTGTACTTTTCATTACATCAGGTTTTGGACATCAGCCCTACAAGCATAAGCCAGAAAACTGGATTCAGCCCTTCATAACTACGTGCCTAAAATGCTAAAATAGAGATCAATCTTTCTGTCCAGGTGAATAGCAAAGTGTTGCACAGAAACATCTTTGAAAGGAGAGCTATCAGGTACATAACAATAGCAGAGGTGATTAGAGTGTTTTTCCAGCAGGTAAAATTTTGAGTCTCCTCATAGAAGGCAAAAAAAAATTGAAATGGAGTCTTCCACATCTTGGTTGCACTGTGTGAATGTAGCTGCATTCTTCTTCCAGGCTGCATTCTTCTTCGCCATTCCTTTGAAGAACTCCATGTTCTAGAAAGAGCTACCATGAATTGTTGTTAAGCTTTAGCGAGCATTTAAGAGTGACCTGAAGTTTATACAGGGTCTGATTTTTGCCTTGCCTACTGCCAGTGTTTTCTCAGAAAACAGCTCCGTCACACAGATCAGGATGGGATTCTGCCACTGTGGCAGTTCGCTGGGGGGATGCATGCAAACCCCCTTATTCACATGCACACACATCTTGAGTCAGCTCCCTTGAACCATAACCTGGACTTCAAGATGATGCAGATTCTGCACCCATACCTGGACCCTTCACTAAGTGTCCAGCTTAGACCCTAGGTCTTTCCAGCTGCTGGTCTCCTACTCACCAGGCAGTCCAGCTTGAATTTTGCCAGCAGGACATTATGCACATACACACAGAGAATACGCTGCACACTCACACTGTTATTGTCAATCAGAAAATGGTTAGGAATAGAGTTTAACAAGAATATAGAGCAGACTGCAGTGATCAGGCAGGCAACACATTTGCAGATCAGCATTGTTTCCACATGGATGACCTCTTTCATATGCCCTCCTCTCCCCATTTTCCCATGCTTGCTCCCCAGCTCACCTTAATCCATCTCTTTCTTTCCCTTGTTTTCTGCTATGTAACCAATCCACTCCAGGTACTTTTTCTCCAGTGTTCTGTGTTTTCCTAGCTGTCCATTAAATCCTTCCATTCTTCACAGCTCTGACTGTGACTTTTGTTCAGCTGCCTACTCTGTTACTTGTTACCTCCAGGAAAATTTCATGCTATGTCCAGCAGTCTCTCATGTTTTGATCACTTACCTAAACCAAAGACAAGGTACAACTACAATAGTAGTTTGCCTGCACACCTGAAGAGGTGAGCTTAACTGGGTATTGTTAACTGAATATCCAAATAAGGGATATTGATATCCCCTTTACACACATGCAAACATGAGTTTTAGGAAGAGTACCTTTCTCCCACATAAAAAGAGCAGGATGTAGAGTTATGTTATTATGCCATTACATTTGTGGAACTTAATGATAGTCAGAGAGGAAATCTGTCAATTAAGCCTCATCAGAATAGAACCCTACAGTGTTCTAATATGGACAATAGTGTGAAAAAGGGACTGTGGACCCTCGGAAAAACAGCACTTCTGGCATCACTGCCATGCCTTACTCTGATTTCCTGAGAAAAGAGTTCTTAGCATCTCATTAAATGTGAGGTGGAGTTTTACTTTCCTTTTCTTGAATTCTTTTAGTAAATAATCTAGCAATAAATATTTTGGCAGAGTATTGCAGGGATGTATTTCCACTGTTATTATATTTCTAAAAAAGTCAATACCTACCCATATTTCACTTTTCAATTTTTATTTTGTGTTTTGTTTCATTAATTTACCATCTAACACTCTAAAGATTTTATGAGCACTATTTATATTTAGTGTCATGATGGAAAACTCACTGAGTTTTGCCTACATGATGTAGTAAATACAACCAAAACTCCTGCCTCCCTTTACCCTTGGTCAGAAGGTTGGGAAGTTGCCAAATGAGCACTGCTTTGCAACCCAGCAAATTAACATTTATATCCTTTTCCAAAACAGTCATTGCCACTCTCAAGGTCATACTCAACTACAACAAGTTTCTCAGTCTTTTTACAACTGATCCATCTCTCTTCTTCTGCAATCCATGGACTTGTCCATAGACTAATCCTTTGAAACTTCCCAAATGATAATTTATCCTTACATTCTCTGACAAGCAACTATATGAACAAACACTACACAGTTCTTCGTAAACAAGTGTTAGACCACATATATGGGACTAGAAAAAATAGAAACCTCCCAATAGGAGATTTAAGTTAATAACTTCCTCCCTTTTTTCCCAAAACAAAATATACCTTAAGAGTTTGTGAAGGACATACAATTTAGTATTTTACCATTCTTTGTCTCCCTGAAGAAACAACATTTTTAGAGACTTCATCCTTAGATGCTTTTTTGGATTTCCCTGGGGAAAGCTCAGCCACTGCTGGAGTCTCATTGATAATTTAAAAGTGGAAGAACAATAAAGTGTGCATGAGAGGAAAAACGGATGTCATAGCCAATCTAACACAGACCCAAAATATGCCTTTCCTTATTACATCCCTGAGTCTTCACTTTCAAATCCTCCTCACATTTTCTTAATGATAGAAAGGTGACAAGAAAAAGGATGCACTGATTGTTTTTACAGGAACTTTATATTTCAGTCTAGTTTGGAGTTTTTTTCACTTGTCAGATGTCTCATAAATAAGTGTCCTTGTCCCTGCTTCTGTTGTTTCATTCTGGGTACTAGTAAGATTTCCAGAAACCCGAAGGAAATGTAACATAAACAGGAAGGTATCATTTTGCTATCAAGATAAGTCAAAAAGACAGTGGCTTGATGCAATTCATAAGAAACAAAGGCAGATTCTTGTCTATTGATATTATTATTAGTCTATCAATTATTTTGCCTGGAGATACTCAGGGTTCACAAAACATCATTGCATCTTGAAATTCACACATGGCCTTCTGAATTTTTAAGGTGTACAATAAATCACTTTGCATGGTGATCAGTTTTGTCCTGATTCTCATTAAAACGGCTCCTATAAAACTTTTTGAAAAATCTGTGAAGCAAACCAAATATTTCTGCAGGATCTCTTTCTTATATATTGCTTAAAATGAAACAATGTCCTTCTAAGAGCCACTGTCAATACCTAAGGGATTTCTTGGTGTAGACAAGGGAATATAAAGCAGCTAAATAGAGCTACTGTGCTCAGCCAGCAGAGATATTTTGGAGCCCCTGGGACTACACCCTGCGACTCCAGTACACTCGTTTTTTTTACTGCATCAGGAAGGTCCCCACTCCTTTTTTGAGCAACACGCATATAGCAGGAGAGGTCACGAGCAGTGGCACTGACAGTGAATCTAGTGTGCCATATGCTCTGCACTTTCTCAGGACTGTTTTGCAAGCCCATGTCCTCAAGTGAGCAATTAATCATGTTTATTGTTTCCGAGTCGCTAAGAAACCCACAATGCAAGAATGACTTGCCTAAACTGAGTTGCTGATCCACTCACACGGCAGCTAGATGCCAGCTTTTTGCCAAGTGCTGAAGTATATAGAGAGGGTAGACAGGTACTTAGCCTAAGCAAAGTAGATTTTGAAAAATGCAAAAGAGGTAAAAATAAGGAACATATGTAATTAAACAATACAGTCCTAGTGTATTAACAACATAAAAACCATGTAGTCAATTAATTTCATTTTTTTTATAGCACAAACAATAATTAAGCTCACAATATCTACTGTTTTACCTGACTGAGAAATTGTATAAACCCATACAGAGTTCCACTGAACTGAATTTGGATTTCTTTGAGTTCAAGGGTCTGTTCTTGAGAATTAAGATTCAAGACTGAGGCATATAGGTTTTCTTAAAATCGTTTTGAAATCTTTCCAGCTTCTCCTGTAATAATATTCATAAAACTTTTCAGAGAAAAAGGAGACTTGGGACAACAGTGTTGTGCTTCTTTTTACATCATTATAGATTTGAAGAGCTACAGTCTGGGAAGGACCATTGCATCATTTTGACTGTCTTATCATAAATCTCAGATCATTAGGCTTCATCTGATTTTCATTACATTAAACTGAACAGATTTTATTTCATTCAATTGCATAAGATATTTGGTGTGTTTATATCATCTATGTTCATATAGAACTGTGCAATGGATAATAAGGTTTAGCACTGAAGTGAGGCTTGGGGGTTGGCAAATAAGAGGATGCAATCTAATGAGCTGAGGAAACATTTTCCAAGGGAGGAATTAACCTTAAGACAATACACTGTGGGGTTTTTTCTCCTAGAGATCAATGTTAAGGATAGGAAATTCAGTCTGAATTTTAGTCTGAGAGCTCACCCAAAAAGTTAGTATATAGGAGCTAGTAAGTTACACTAGTGATAATGTTCACAAGAGGTCTGCACACTCGCAATAATATGACTGCCTTGGTCTTCAACGCTTCTCTCAGTCTAGGGCTGTTAGATACCATCTGGATAGGTTTGACTTAGTATTAGGAACAACATGATGGTTAGAGAAAGGGTAGAAGGAAGAGCTCAGTCAGAGCTAAGAAAATAATTTTGGAGTTCATAGTAGTGGCACTTGCTCATCCTCTTTTGCTCGACTGAGCTTGCAGTACTCCTACCAGATAGAAACAGCAGTAACGCAGCAGTCCAGTTATGGCCCCACACAACTGCTAAAACTGAAGAAGATAAAGTGAGTCATCAAACGACATTAGTTTTCCATTTATGCAAGAGCTCATCTGAACTGTGCAACTGTCCCAAAATCAGGGTTCTTTTTACCAAGTGTGCAATGAGCCAAAAAACACACAGAGCGGAGATATTAAATTAATTCCTATGCAGAGATGGGTGCTAGGTGGTAACTCCACAAAGCTAGCACACCTTGGTTAATACACAGCTGACATTTTATACATTTTTTCTTACAGTTATCAGTATATTTTACAATTACATTGTCATCCTTGTTCTCATTGGTCTTGTCTTTGCT